>OY728135.1:746826052-751826052 GCA_963277665.1 Viscum album | reverse complement strand
GAACATGGAAATTATCTGATTCAGTTACCTAATCCAATGGGTAAATCCTAGCCCAAGGATGGGCATGCTACATTGAAATAATTTATGGGGGAGGATTGAAGTGTTTACGTATTGGTAATTAGAAATTATGTTGTAAAAGTTCTACATCATAGATATTCTGGTTATAAAAATCTTGACAAATATAACGATTATTCGATATTGGTTTTTTTAGGATTTGAATGTATATATGGAATGATAATTATGACTTAGAAAAGTTATTTATAGGAATGTTGATATTTTAGGGAAAAATATGATTGAGTGAATTGTAACACTTAATATGTTTAATATGTTCATGTAACAATCTTGAGTTGGGAAAAATATAAGGTCGAAATTGATGAAGATAATCTGGAAGTATTTGTGACCCTGAAAATGATTAATTAATTGTTGAAAAAAAGCAATTTATAATGGAGTATAATGTATTTCCTTATTCATGTAATATAATTAATAGTTTTTTATTTTATTTATAGAATAATGATATATTTTATTTTAGTATCATTAATCATTTCATTATTTTTTTACGGTGATCAAGTTAGTCCAATATTTTATATTTTATATTAATAATTAATTTATAATGATCAAGGGATCAATGTGAAGTTGATTTTTTAGATATAGGGACCTTAATTTTAATTTTATTAATTTATAATTTGGTCACACATATTTTGGAATGGTTTTAATGATAGATACATTTTGAATGGATTAATTTGAACTCTTGGTTTTATTATTGATGTTTTTGAGATGTATGTAATATATCAAAAATCAGGTGCTAATAACTTTGGTTTTGGTAAATATTTATAGATAGAAATAAATAATTATGAGTTATATATGTATCTTATGATCTATTAAAAGTTAATTTTAGGGCTTCAGGCATAAAAAAAATTCATCTTCGCTATTAATTTCTTGGAGTAATAAATGAAGTTGAAATTCATCGAAGAACAATCAAAGGGGAAAATTGTGCTTATGAAATAAAAATATATCAAATAAGTATATTTTATAGTGTTATATATCTTGATAATAAAATATTCCCTCAAATTTAGGAAAAAGTTTTTTTAATACAAAATTTACACATTTAACTTCATTTCTGAGGAGTTAATGGTTGTTTATCAATTCCCAAATTTATGGTTTTGTGGTCATTAAATTTTTCATGATCATATTCTCTATTACTCTCTATTAGTTATCAGGTAATAGTTTTATACTACTTTTATATATATCTATATCCCATGAATTTTCTCCTATTTTAAAATATTTTTTTTGAATTATTTTAGATAACCTTCATATTCCATTTAACTATTTTTAAGATGATGTATTGTTAACACTAGTATAACATGGTTTTTCCAGAAATGAGTTTTCAAATGTAAAAACATTGACTTCTGAGAAAAATTTCAAATTGTGATGAAAATATTTATTGATGGTGGGGATAATTCAACTCCCCAATATTTTAAAATGTTAACATTAGGTTTTATATCATATACAACCCACAACAATGAGCTTAACCACTATATAAAATATATTAATTAAATATGTCTGTTATAAAAAGCCTATTAAATTAGGGTCATAAATAGTATTATACAGATTATAATATATATATATAATATTCTAAATAAATAAAAATTTATTGATTACTTCTTATTAACTAACCACAAAATTTTCAGTAATGTCATTTTAGTCTTAAGAAATACATTTTCTTTAAAGTAGTTTTTTTAATTTATGTATAATATAATTAATTTATTAAAGATTTAGTAATGGTATATTATAAAAATGATATATTCATTGAAATAATAATTTCAAAATTATCATAATGTGAATGGTTTGGTTTTTTTGTTAATGATTGGGGTTTTAGTGAATAGTATAAAATATTGATTTTTATTAAACTATCTTTTCCACTCATTAAATAATGTGATTTAATGTCTAATTATGTTTTATATTTTGTCATAATGATATTTATGATCTATTTTATTTATAATAATCTAATTAAATTAATTTTACTCATTAATTTTCATGATTTTAGTTTAAAACTATCTATCTGCATAAAATACATTTTTATTGAAAACAATTTTTATGTTCAAAATATTATCAATTTTTAATAAATTAAAGTAACCCATAATTTTGATTGATTTAAATTTATATATATATATTAATTTAAATTTATTTAAGAACTTTTAATTTCTACCGAGTTAATATAAGATCTGGTTTTCATACAAAATACATTTTTCAGGAAAACTATTTTTGTATCACTTTGCGATTTTATTATGAAATTACATTATAACACTTGCGTGAATTGAATCCTAAAATATTGAATCAATATATTAAATCTTTAAATATATAATTGGTAAATATGAATATTTTTTTTAAATTTTTATGAATAATAAATGTAATAAATATTTATCACTATGGTAAGAGTAAATCGGGTAACTAAGAATAAAAATAATATAATAACTACTAGAAATTAATCTAACGCTTTACATTATCCTATTATATTAGTTTATTGCGTCTACATGTATCCTTGTCTCAAATATGTGGCTAGTTGGTTCCATAAATCTTTTTTTTACCTTTATAATATTTAAGTAAAATATAATTACAAAATTTCACATTCTTGATTTTAATAATTTTAATATATTGTTTTAGGTATAAAGGAATAGTGGGTTTGGTTGTAAAAATTCACATAAAATAAAAAATATTTACTTTTTATCATTGAAATTTACTTACAATTTTCAGTAATGAAAAAATTACCATAATCTCTTAAGAAACACAAACACGATATTTATTCAATTAATAGATTAATAAGAAAAATTGATCTAAAATTTTTAAAAGAAATAAAAGTTGAATGAATTATTTATTTCCATGATCATTTTAGATATATATTAAATTTTATAGATGTTTATATAGAATATATTATTATTCTTTATTTGTTATGTTGTTTTCAAAGCCAAATAAAATGATATTTTTCAAAAATTAAATTAATGTTATTTTATAATAACCAATATTTTAATTAATGAATTTAAATTCTTAAGAATAATATATTTTTCAAGGTGATAGGTATATGTTTAAAAAGATAAAATATTTCCCATTAATGGAAAAATTTAATAGTAACTATATGGAACCCCAATTTGTAATAAAAATGTTGGTATCACTATAATTTTCAAAAAGGGTTAACACTTGTTAAAACCAAAATATAAGTTTGAAAAAATCACCTAAAAATGTTTAAAATTTATTAGGTGATATTATTTTGAACAATTATCTACTTATACATTAATTACATAAATTTTTATACATTTTCATTGAAAAATAATTTCAATTAATTTAATAATTTATGATATTTTAAGAATGCCCCTCTCTTTACTTATTAAAGAGAACCTCCATTCCTCTTTTATTCACACATCAATAAGAATTTTCTCTCAAAAAATGCATATCCAAAAGTAGTTTTACATCCCTAATCGTATCCTATATTCTTTGGTTTGATAATAAAACCCATCAATGATGGCTTTTTCTGTAATCCTAAAGTGGTTTTCCAAATATGAGGTGTCATTATTTCCTGAGTTTTTTTTGTTTTATTTATTATTTCACATCCTTAAAATCATCTTCATAAATGGTGATATAATATCATTAGAATATACCATATAATTTTATTTTATTATTATAATGGAATAACCTAAATTTATCTCATCTTCCATCAAATGGGAAATAAAACCATCTTTTTTGTGTATGGAAGATTGTTGCCTCATGACCCGATATAATTTTCATTCCATCATTGCCTTAAAAAGATATGATTAATGTTTTATTTAATCTATATATATGATATTAATTATATATTTTATAGTTCAATGAAATTAATATATCATTTATTTTCTTACATTCCATTCATTGAAAAATGATAATGTATATTGTTTGTATGTGTGTCTTAACACCTCTTTGAGGTGATGTGTTTCATTTTTCATTTATACATCACGTGGATGATATATACAATTGTATTTAAAGATATAATATGATATTTATGATATAATTATTTTTTAAAAATATATAATATTACTTAACATATTTCTATAATGATTGTTCAAAAATGGAAACCTTACACATGAGTACATTTAACTTACCATCACCATGGTTGTCAGATAGCTAATTTATCATAACCATCATTCATGGTTTGTTTTAAATGTATAATCTATGTATAAAAAATATAATTATTTCATGATAATTATTTTGGAGTGATGGGACAATTAAATGTTTTAGATTATTCAAACAACATAATTCATTATAGGGATTTGAACATATACATTAAAAAATACACAATTTAGAATTGTAGGTTAATATTAATGTTATAAACATTGAATAAAAAAACCACAAAAAATATATTTCATAAAGGATCACATGAAATCAAAATTATGCCTAAAAAATGAAATGAAATGAAAGTGTAAAGTGTTTTTTATTCAATTAAAATCATCAATTTGATAATATCATTGTCCACATGTTGTTCCAAAATGGATCCAATATAGGACTCCTCTAGATCACCCATACATGAATCATAGATTATGGATCAATAATAAATAATTCTAGGGTTCTAGTGTAGTAAATCGAGGTGCTTTATGATTTCCATTTGACCGTTGGAAAAACATAGATTCAATGAGGAAAGTGAGATTGATCTAACTTTATTTATTCTTTGTAATCTCACTCTAAGATCTTGATAGGATATAAGAGGAGGGAATATCATTATAAATGAATCCAAATGGTTTATATTCTATTTTTTTGGGCTAAAATGTGATTTTTGTAACTCGGTTACGCTTTTATAAAATATAATTTGTTCCCTGGAATGTAATAACCTTCATTTTGGACAATTGTTCACAGTTATTTCTTAATGAAACATGTCATAATTGTAAAAAATATATCACTCCTTCATAGTACTTTAACAGGTTACGTGATAATATAAGAACCATTAACATAGCCTATAAGCTCTGGAAATAATTTAATGATCCTTGAACATGTTATGTTCATTCTAAAAATTATATTTTATCATATTTAAAATTATGATCAAACAACATGTGAAAAAATAATTAAATAAATTCAATAATAATTATTATAAACAATATTAATATATTTGAATTATTTAACATGTGATCGATCACACTTGGATAATCATTGTTCCGCACACATGGGCTCCACATCTCTTTAAAATCTTCTTTATCAGACTAGTTATAACTTGTGGTTACATATAGTGTGTGACCCTATTTGTCCTTATCTCAATAGTAGTGAGTTTAAGCCACATAGAAAGATATTATTATAGTGACCCATCAGGGAACCAAGGGATATATAAAAGTTCACAACATCGAATGCAAAATATGAACACCCTATATTTAATATCATCTATTCATCTCATTGTATCTCATAAATCATATTGCACACTTCATTCATCATGATTTTGAGGATTTATATATTTCATGAAATTATTGGATAGATATACCATTTGTAGCATGGAAAGGGTTTTAATTAAGGTACTATTATCTTTTTTAACTTGGGACCACAAGATATCTCATCCTCAATTCAAGAGCGATAAATACCATCATGATCATTCAACAAATTCCATATCACTAATGACACAACCAATACAAGAAAAATATCCACATCCTAAATGTCATGGTTTTTACCTACATCAATGTATGTCATAAAGTGGTACACACATTGTTAACCATATTTTGTTTGGGGAACAATACACATGTTCATAGATTGGAAGATCCAATGACACCTGAAGCATTTGTTGTTCCTATTAGTGGGATATTCCTCATGATGTCATCAACATGAGATAACCAATTGTGATATCAATGAGAAGAATAATCATTTTCTATGATCCCTTAACACTTGATATCCATTTGTCATCTGGGTCCCATTAGTACGATATATCAATACTATATGATAAATATTTATGATTACTCTCATACTATCTAAAGTATATCATTATTAAAGGGAATTTTTATAACATTTTTATATGACAAGTAATCCATTGACATTACCATCTTGATAGTTGATGTAAAAGTATCAAAACTATCATGTTACAAATAAAAACATGTATCTATCAAACTATATACGTGTAATGTGAATCAATGTAGATAAATGTGTTGTGTCTAGGGAACCCACTACAACACTCAAACATTGATTATATATAATTTCTGGCCATTATCAAACTTCTAAATCTCAAATGAGTATCATTATTTGGATGATATGTGGCTTTACAAAAGGGGATTTCCATATTATACTATGTGGATACTATTATAACTACATTGTCCCCTATCTAAGTATAATTTGTAAAGAGATTAGTCATCCAAAGTATATTATTTATCTTATTTTCTAACATAGTCTTCATAGTAAGAAATAGTACTACCATATTATCATTATATACTGTAATATGGTTTTCACTACCTGGTATAATTTCATGCTTAACAATTAACATGTGTATACAAACTTCTTCTATATATGCATCTCAATCCACTATATAGTTGGATTTTACTCTATAATAAGAAACCACTTACTAATTTGAGATCATCTAGCTCACTTCGCTGCCATTTTGGAAAAATACCTACTCTATGTATAATTTCAGATAACTTTGCCTATCTGAAAGCATGAATCAGTGTATCCCCCCATTAAATGATCATGATATTTTCCATACACTAGTAATATATCCTTTATACATCTCATGTACTTATATATTTTTATAGTTTCTCAATGCATCTCTCATTTATTAGCTTAATATTTTCCCACCAAGATTAAATAAATGGAATTATCAAACCTAGTACATAGAATGGAATACATGATAAATTCTAATACAGAATCATAATGGATTATAATCATTATTTCAATGTATGCTTGTGTCTGGGGACACATATTTATTTACATATTAATGGTAGGCACCAATTTAAAATATCTTCACTAGGATAGTTTTATATTGATCCTTTTGAGATCATTTTTAATATATAAACATTTATTTATCCCAAGAAGCATCTGATATCTCTATTGATAAATCATTCCCCTAGAATATAGGTTGATTCCCCAATGTATTTAAAATATAATAATTCATTTGACCATGTATTCAGTGACTGTATGAATTTTAATTTGTTTCCCATTAAAATTATCTCATCAAAATATAATATTAGAAATATTATTGAACTTACACCAACCTTTTTATTGAAACACGGATTGATTTTATTTTTAATGAAAACAAACTCTATTAATGAATCATGAAAATGAATATTCTAAAACTACGATTCTTATTCCAATTCATAAATATATATTTTCAACCTGCTTAATTTATTTGCACTTTTTGACAAAATAAACCCTTCGTGTCATGTCAGCTTGCTATACTGAAATAACATCCCATTTATAAAAGTAATTTTGGAATCCATTTTTTATATTTAATAATCACTGAAGGCTTTTGTTTAAACTAATATTTTGATTGATTTTATCATAGTGAAAACTGAGAAGGTTTCATCATATTTTATTCCTTAACATTTATAGAAATATTTCACTACTAGATGCGCATTGTAGGTTCTTACATTACTATCAATTTATAGATCATTCTTAAATACCAATTTATGCACTAAATACTTTTCATCATTAGTTTTTTCTTCTGAAATAAAAAACATATTTTGGTACATGGAATATATTTCAGAATGAAGGGCTCATTACAATCTAGTTATATCCTTTAAATATACTACATAACTATAGTTTAGAGGATCATTATTATCTTTGAGTAATGTGTAACCTGAATCAATGACAAGAAAATAATATCCCACTACTTCTCTAACCACTCTTGTAGACCTATATAGTATTTCTGTCTTGGGAACATCATTCTCTCCCAATATCTCTTGTGGTGATTAATCCCTTACAAACACTTGTGCTTCTGGAACATCAAATTCATTAAATTCAATCATTATACCATAATTTCCTTTGGGAATGTATTCCCTTTATTTAAATGTAGCATGTCAGGCTATAATTACCTTTTTATTTTAATTTTTATATATGTATTATCCTTTATTTTATTTAGGATAACATATAAATATTCACTTTATGATCCGAGATGCTAATTTTTCAATAGGTGTATTCTTGGGAAAGCCCTTGGATCCTTATACAAGAATTTGTGACTAAATGGGTTTATTTATATACTAGAGCTCATTTGGAATATTGTATGATGGTTTATTTAAAACACACTTTAGTGTATATTTTGCAGCATGTAGGTAACTCCCCAATCAAATAATGGTACAATTTCAAGAATCATTATCAATCTAACTATACTAAGTAAATTTGGATTCCTCCTTTCACTAACACTATTTAACTAGGTTTTAAAGGGAGGAGTGTGTTGAGAAACTATCCCACACTATAGAAATGATTTATGAAAAGAAGGTTAATATATTATCCACTGCTAATTGACATGTTTTTCTTAATATTCATATTGAGTTATTTTTTCTATTTAATTTTAATATTCCTCGAACAAGGTAAACGAATATGACTGACATCTCATTATGTATATATGTACATAACTATTATAATTATTGTTAAAAGTAATGAATTATGAAAACCCACCCTTTTCTCAATAGGAAAGAGACCACATACATTATTTTGAAGCAATTATAGTGGCTTATTGGATCTTTATCGTTTTCCACAGAAAGGTTCTTCGATCATTTTACCTTATAAATAAATATTACATATATCCACGTGGTTTAACTAAATGGAGTATAAAATACCCTTCTTGATGAAGTTTTACTAAACACTTATCATTTATATAAAATAGAATAATGTGTGATAGGTGGGTTATATATGTTTAATTATTGTTAAATTATTCATTGATTGTTAGAATTGGATTCTCTATGTAACACCCCAAGCTTCTATGGTACGCTTCTCTTTGAATAATGTGATAGCGTGTGTTGTACGCAACACCGAGTTCTAACACACCATAACTAATCAAACTAGCCGTTATGAATAGTAATACCTACTTTTTGAAATTATATATATTTTATATTTGAAAATGGACTTCATTTTTGGATTCGGAATATCGAATTTAGCCTAGGGTGAAATTTTGGTACATTTCGGATAACTTTCATATTTTGATGAATAGTGAAAATTACTAAATTTTAATTAAAAACAACTTTTTTAATCAAATTAATTACTAGTGATAAATTGTGAATTTGAGTGGTTTTAAAGTATATTTAGAATATATTTTTACCATTTAATATAATTTTGGTCATTGGACATAATTTTACAATTAAACCGAACATAAACAAGTGTCAATCTTTTGATAGTTATTATCTCTTAAAAACACGCTTTTTGTTTTAACAGCGGGAATTAATTTTAAATTAATTTCTGCCACTTCTGTGTTTTGAATTTAGGAAAATGGATTCCATATTTGGAATCAGGATGTTCAAATTGTGTAAATAGGTAACTTTTATTTTTAGACATTTTGAATAGTTACTGTGGTAAATATTTTATTTACCATGGTTAAAGGGTAAATCCGGTAAATAAGGGTTAAAAAAATAATATTATAATAATACAAAATTACCCTAAAACATGTCCTAACCTTATTGGTGGACACATACCCGACCATGGGCATCCTTGGGTCAATTTGGGGACCCCTTGGAGCCACTTGTATGTGGTAGGGACACTTTATATTAATAAAGTTAAAATAAAAATAAAAATGGCATAAGCTTACATCTTTTAGAAGAACAATTTTTTACATAGGGTTATACATGTTGGATTTTCGATTATAAATATTCATTAGAAAGCTAAAAAGATTTCCTACATAATGATATTTTACTTATAATTTTTAGACATTAAATAATTTATTTTATTTATGACACAATGATGATGCAGTAATTACTATAATAGTGAAAAATTAAAATAAGTGATATTATAAATACCCAAATAAATATAATATGAAACTTTTAATGAATTAAACTAATTTTCTAGGATAATATGATATATTAGGATTGATGTAATTGACTTTGTTCGAAGTAATAATTCTGTTATGAGTTTCACAAAAATCAACTAATGAATAGTGTCAAAATTGACATAAAAGAATTCTTAAAACAAATATTATATTATTAATTGATATTAAATTCCTAAAAATCTAAGGTTCGGCCAAGAGACTTATATCATGATAGGTTAATCATTAATGGACCACTTGGGGGTCTCTTGGATGTATATAGTAAGTTTATTAACCATAATATATAAAATACAAAGAGACATTGTAAAAGTGAAACTAATTAACTTAGAGTTAATACTTAAAGATAAGGTTAATATAAGTACCCAAACCTGTCTAAATTCTATTGGATGAGTTGCTTTCGACCTATCCCCACCTCATCATTTGAATAGTCAACTTTGGAGCCTTTAGAAACCGAATATGAATTTATTATAAATTAATATTTCTAGCTTTTCCAAAGGTGCCCCTCACCCCTCTTATAAAAGGACACTCCTCCTTCTCATTTCTTCACACCTTCAAAGCCTTTTGGTTCGGCCAAACTCTGCCCAAATACTCTCCCAACATCCCTCAATACAACCTAGAGGCCTTAGTTTGATCAGAAAGCCAACCTAAGGATCCCTTTTGATCAAATCAAAAGGAAGAACCCGAAGAAGAGGTAATGATTTCACCACCCTTTTCTAAGTTCATTTCTTCTTCCACTTCTTCTTCCTTTGTTCTTACCATTCTGAAATAATAACTCCAGTATCTCACATATACTGTGATGTTATTATAAATATGGTACAATCATATTCAGTATTCTATCCACCCTTTGAATAACATGTCACCATACGTGCGTACGTACGGCTTACCGTCTCCACGTCGTGGTGTAATTGTTATTCAATATAATATTATTTGGATGGGTATAATAATGATGTGTAACTCATGTAAATAATAAATATAACATGTTAATGATTCTGTATATATGATATACCATCCATTTATATATTATTTTAATATCAAAAGAATGATATTGTCGCTCGTGCGTACGTACGGACTACCGTCTCCACGAACGCGATGAGATTCATTCTCCATCGTAACCATTAAAGTGTAATTATCATTTTATGATTTAAAAATGATGTTTAAGGACTTGATATCATTCTGGATATGAATAATATACAACCTATCCTTTACAAACATGTCTTACATAACAAAACATATGAAAGAAAACAAGTAAGTTAACACCCGAAACAACGATAATACTAAGATATTATTATCAAATCAATATTAAAAGATCATATATGATATCATATTAATGTATATGATTCTTGTATAATTTAATAACAATTATTTCACCATTATACAGGAGGTTAACCTACCACAACCAAGGAAAAGTACAAGGTAAGGGTTATTTCACAATCTCTTCATTATCCGAGGTTGTATTATACGTAATAATCTACTGGGATCTCTTTATCATCCACATCCATGTTTCTTCGAAATGTATTTCAAAACATTTTTACTATTTACAATAATATGGGTTAAAGTCATTTATACCCTTTTTTGACTTTTTATAAGAGGTTTATAAAGGAATCTTTCCGTCGTTTTCAAAACAAGGTCCTTTTTAACCTTTTCGACAGAATTGAGGTAAGAATGTTTTTTTTAACTTATACGGCGGGTGCGGTTATTTTCCGCCGTTATAAAATCGTCGAAGCTTCCCATACAAGCTTATAAGAATATTTTCAAAGAAAATGTTTTATTTTATATGGATCTTAAATGATTTCAAAATAAAAGGAGATATTTCTTTAAAAAGAATTTTGATTTCATCTATGTCAACATCCTTTGATGGATTTTAAGATTATTTGAAGTTGATTTATTATGATACAAAACTTCTATATTGTATTGAAGGTTTTGTGATATGTTTGACTGTGGATGTGCTATTTTTATACCATTCATAGTTTATTGTGAAAGTATTGACATTTCGTATGCTAGTTTTAATACGAATGTTTATGTTATGTTTAAACCTTTTCATATGGGAATGCATTGGACTTAATAAGTGACGGGTAGAGCCCGCTATAGCTCCTCGATGCATCGGTAGGTCTCATGAGACAAACTAGTGTCTTGGCACAAGGCCTTGACAAAATCTTATTTGTAGTCTTGGCACGAGGCCTTGGCTATGTGGTTATGATAGTCTGGCATTATGCATTCCAACATTATGAAAGTGGTTATTGATTTTTGCATGTGATTATTCGATTGGTAGAATATCCATGTGAATAAGTAAATGGCATTATTTCATTTTACTTTTGCCATACCATGTTGAAGTTCAATTTTAAAAGGCTTTTGTTTTAGTAATGCATTGCCTTAAATGTTTATTCTTATTTATGAAAGTTTCCGCTATATTGTTATCCTTACTGGGCATTTGAGCTCACCCCTTTTCTATGTTTTATTTTTCCCCAGGATGTGAAGAAGTAAATTATGAATGACCTGCAGGGATATTATGAGGGGATAGTAGTGTGGATTATGGAGACATTATGTTGTTGTAGTAGTTTTTCATTTTATGATGTAATGTAAAACTTATGAATATATCTAGTGTTTCCAAGGCTACTAAACCAATCGGTCTTTCGAGATTTGATCTTTCTTGTGATCATGCCAATGTTATGTAATAATGCACCGACTCTGGGTAACTGGGGTCGGGGCGTTACAGTTGGTATCAGAGGAAGTTTAGTACAAACCTTGAAAGCTAGATTTAGATAAACTCTGATTATAGCACGTAGACCTAAGATGAACTTTGAGGATTAGTATAGAAGAACTTCCTAGAATTTTGGTATTGTAGATATTTTGTGAGTTTTCCGAGCAATACATCCCTGTCTGGATACGAGCAGGTAGAGGCGGCTCTGGCACAGATGTACCTAGGGGTAAAACCCGAAAACACCGCTTTGAGCTAGACTCGAACGGGAACTGGTGCACGACAACGGGCCTTGCTGCACTCTTGGTTACGACACTCCCGGGGGATATGCTTAGGATAACTCTCATTATCTTTACAAATCATTATGAAGGGTTTATGAGTATATAATTCCTCAAAGAAAAACATTTTTATGATTATGGATTATATCCATAAATAGTTCAATTTATGTTAAGTGTTTTATAAGTATGGGATTATGTATTTTGATTCATAAACTGATCTAGTTTATGCCATTGTTTAGAAATGGCGCCTAGTGGAAGAAATGGAAACCGTATCAATGCGCGCACTCCATGTAGGGATTTCCCTCCTGCTCAAGATAATTATAGTGGGGCTGGTGATGCAACTGGTGCCGATCAGCTAATCACCATACTGGGACAACTTACTCAGGTTATGAATAATAACCTTACCCGTATGGAGCACCCTGATCCGCAGCGTGGAGGATCAATGTTAGATCGATTCATGAGACAACAACCACCAACGTTCAATGGGAGTACAAATCCCTTAGTAGCTGAGCAATGGATATTTTCCCTAGAGAAAATATTTCAGGCTTTGGGGAGTAGTGAAAGGGAAAAAGTTACCATGGCAGTTTACCGCCTCACTGGAGATGCTGATCAATGGTGGTCATTGATTCAAAACATGAAGGAAGATGATGAAGTATCAAACATGGAATGGAGGGAGTTCAAAGATCTGTTTTTAGAAAAATACTTTCCTCGCGACCATCGAGCAGATATGGAAAGGCAATTTCTGAGTCTGAGACAAAAGGAGGATGATAATGTCACAAAGTATGAGGCTAACTTTACAAGGTTAGCGAGGTACGCTGGTGATTATATTCGCAACCCAAGAAGTAAGATTGATCGTTTCTTTGATGGGTTAAAACCATTTCTCCGTCGAGCATTAGTCTCACAATCCTTTTCATCGTACGAAGGCATTGTCTCATGTGCTATCAAGACCGAAAAGGAATTCTCTAAGTCTTATGACTTTAAAGCAAAGCAAGAGAAGAAGAGACCTGCTGATCAATCTGGGAATGGAAATAAGGGGAAGAAGGTAAAGGTTGAATATCCATCTTGTGGTAAGTGCGGGAAGAAACACCCCGGTGCTTGCCTGAAGGGAATGGGAGTCTGTTACAAGTGTGGTGAAAAAGGCCACCAAGCTCATGATTGCAAGGGGAAGAAGGAAGCTACCAATGTTCAGTGCTACAATTGCAGGGAGATGGGGCATTATGCAAATGCATGTCCTAAGCGTCAGGAGAACTTACCTCAGAAAAGGCCATGGGATCAAGGCCAGGCTTATGCTATCACTACTGCTGAGGTAGAAACTCCGAAAGACGTGGTGGCAGGTAATTTAATGGTTTCCTCAAGTTTAGCAAATGCATTATTTGATTCTGGATCATCGCATTGTTTCATATCTTCCCAGTTTGCTAAGAAAATTAGATATTTCCAATTTGATTTAATAAGGGAGTTGTCAGTTAAAACTCCTAAGGGATGTATCGTTGCAACAAAGTTTTGTGAATCAGTCCCCATTAGAGCACATAAATTTTCTTTATCTGCTGATTTCATCGTCATACCTATGATTGAGTTTGATATAATCCTCGGTATGGACTGGCTTTCGGACTATGATGCGAAGATTTATTGTAAGAAGAAAGAGGTTACGATTCATGATGATAATGATAAGGAGCACCTTATTTTTAGAGCAGAATCGTCACCACCTAATTCTTATTTAGACCCACCCCCAGTAGCTCAACTTAATTCAATTATTGGGGAGGAAGAGAATGAAGTAACTATCGGTGAGGAAAGGAATGTTCAAATAGAGGATGTACCTGTTGTGAAAGAATTTGTAGATGTATTTCCGGAAGATTTACCTGGACATCCTCCAGAACGAGAAGTTGAGTTTTCTATTGATTTGATTCCTGGATCAAGGCCTATATCGAAGACCCCTTATAGAATGGCCACTGTAGAGTTAGTCGAACTAAAGAAACAACTAGAGGAATTGAGTAATAAGGGATTTATTCGCCCTAGTGTTTCTCCATGAGGAGCCCCTGTTCTTTTTGTTAAAAAGAAAGATGGATCTATGAGGTTATGTATTGACTACAGGGAGATCAATGCTATAACAATAAAGAACAAGTATCCCCTACCTCGTATTGATGATTTATTTGACCAACTGCATGGAGCTCAATACTTTTCAAAGATTGACCTTCGATCTGGATACCATCAGTTGTGTGTGAAGAAGGAAGACATTCCGAAAACAGCATTTCGAACCAGGTACGGGCATTACGAGTTTACTGTAATGCCGTTTGGATTGACCAATGCACCCTCTGTATTCATGGATCTGATGAATAGAGTTTTCAAGGAGTATCTCGATGAATTTGTGGTAGTATTTATTGATGATATATTGGTATACTCCAAAACCTATGAAGATCATGAAAATCACTTGCGCATTATCTTGAAGACTCTGAGGAGGCATGAATTATATGGAAAGTTTAGCAAGTGTGAATTCTGGCTTCAGGAGATTTCTTTTCTTGGCCATATTGTCTCTAAAGATGGAATCTCTGTTGATCCTTCTAAGACCAAGGCAATCCAAGAATGGCCAGCACCTACGAGTATAACTGAGGTACGTAGTTTTATTGGTTTGGCAGGTTATTATCGACGTTTCGTCCAGAATTTTGCCCGATTGGCAAACCCATTAACGAAGCTCACACGTAAAGGGGTTAAATTTGTTTGGACAAAAGAGTGTGAAGAATGTTTCGAAGAACTGAAGAGAAGATTAGTCAATGCTCCTATATTGACTCTACCATCGGCGAATGATGGGTTCGTTATTTATAGTGATGCATCAAAGAAAGGACTTGGCTGTGTCCTTATGCAGAATGATAGAGTTATTGCCTATGCATCACGACAGTTGAAAATTCATGAACAAAACTATCCTACTCATGATCTTGAGTTAGCAGCTGTGATCTTTGCTTTGAAGATATGGAGGCACTACCTCTATGGTGAAAAATGTGAGATTTATACTGATCACAAGAGTTTGAAGTATATTTTCTCACAAAAAGAACTCAACATGAGGCAAAGGAGATGGCTTGAATTACTCAAGGATTATGATTGCATGATACACTACCACCCGGGGAAAGCAAACAAAGTAGCAGATGCTTTGAGCAGAAAAGACCATGGAGTTCTGAACATGATGAGAATTGAAAGGGACCCAATTTTCATGGATCTAGAGAAGATGGACATGGGAATAACCAGGGAAGGTGAAACATCAATGCTTTTTCAAATGGTTGCCAAACCATCTTTACTAGAAAGGATTAAGAGTTCTCAGACCAATGATGAAGAATTCCAAAAGAAGATTAAAGCTGTGAATGATGGGAGATTGAGAGACTTTGTGTATGAAGATGGAATTTTGAAATTCGGGAAGAGACTTTGTGTTCCCGATTTACCTGATCTGAAAAGGGAATTGTTGGATGATGCTCATAGTTCCAATTTCTCTATACACCCTGGGAGCACCAAAATGTATAGAGATTTGAAGGAACATTTTTGGTGGGACAACATGAAGAGGGAGATTGCTGATTTTGTGTCAAGATGTATGGTTTGTCAACAAGTGAAAGCTGGAAGGCAACAGCCTGGAGGAGTCATGCAACCTCTTCCCATACCGGAGTGGAAATGGGACAATATTACGATGGACTTTGTCATGGGGCTACCAAAGACTCCTAGAAGGAACGATGCAATATGGGTTATTGTTGATCGTCTTACCAAGTCAGCACATTTTCTTGCTATAAGAGAAGATCTACCCCTGGAACGTCTAGCAAGACTATACATTAATGAAGTTGTGAGACTTCATGGTGTACCCCTATCGATTGTTTCTGATCGTGATCCCCGTTTTACTTCAAGATTCTGGAAAAGTCTTCAGAAATCCCTGGATACTGAACTTCATTTGAGCACTGCTTACCACCCTCAGACAGACGGACAATCAGAACGGACTATTCAAACCTTAGAAGACATGTTGAGATCTTGCTCACTTGATTTTCAGGGTATGTGGGATCAATATTTACCTCTGGTAGAATTTTCCTATAACAATAGCTTCCATTCGAGTATTCAGATGGCACCATATGAAGCGTTATACGGAAAGAGATGTCGTACACCAACCTGTTGGGATGACGTTGGTGAAAGAAAACTTGTAGGCCCAGAACTGGTGGAGGAAACGGTGGAAAAGGTGAAAGTAATCCTAAATCACATCAAAGCAGCTCAAAGTAGGCAGAAGAGCTATGCCGATAATCGAAGGAAGGATTTGGAATTTCAAGTCGGTGATCATGTTTTCCTGAAGGTATCTCCGTGGAAGGGAGTCATACGTTTTGGTAAGAAAGGTAAATTGAGTCCCAGGTACATCAGACCTTTCGAAATTCTAGAACGAATTGGGGCTGTAGCTTACCGATTGGCAATGCCGCCAAGTCTCTCCAAAGTTCACGATGTGTTCCACGTATCTCTGTTGAGAAAATACATGCCTGACCCAACGCATGTACTCACCTATGAGGAATTAGAACTGGAACCGGATCTGTCTTATTGTGAAGAGCCCGTCAGGATTCTTGATACAAGAGAACAAGTACTGAGAAACCGGACGACGCGTCTGGTAAAAGTTTTGTGGAGAAATCATAAGATGGAAGAGGCAACGTGGGAACCCGAGGAACTTATGATGAAGAACCACCCGAGTCTTTTTATGCAGTAATACCCTAGAAATTGCGAGGACGCAATTATTTGAAGGAGGGGAGAATGTAACACCCCAAGCTTCTATGGTACGCTTCTCTTTGAATAATGTGATAGCGTGTGTTGTACGCAACACCGAGTTCTAACACACCATAACTAATCAAACTAGCCGTTATAAATAGTAATACCTACTTTTTGAAATTATATATATTTTATATTTGAAAATGGACTTCATTTTTGGATTCGGAATATCGAATTTAGCCTAGGGTGAAATTTTGGTACATTTCGGATAACTTTCATATTTTGATGAATAGTGAAAATTACTAAATTTTAATTAAAAACAACTTTTTTAATCAAATTAATTACTAGTGATAAATTGTGAATTTGAGTGGTTTTAAAGTATATTTAGAATATATTTTTACCATTTAATATAATTTTGGTCATTGGACATAATTTTACAATTAAACCGAACATAAACAAGTGTCAATCTTTTGATAGTTATTATCTCTTAAAAACACGCTTTTTGTTTTAACAGCGGGAATTAATTTTAAATTAATTTCTGCCACTTCTGTGTTTTGAATTTAGGAAAATGGATTCCATATTTGGAATCAGGATGTTCAAATTGTGTAAATAGGTAACTTTTATTTTTAGACATTTTGAATAGTTACTGTGGTAAATATTTTATTTACCATGGTTAAAGGGTAAATCCGGTAAATAAGGGTTAAAAAAATAATATTATAATAATACAAAATTACCCTAAAACGTGTCCTAACCTTATTGGTGGACACATACCCGACCATGGGCATCCTTGGGTCAATTTGGGGACCCCTTGGAGCCACTTGTATGTGGTAGGGACACTTTATATTAATAAAGTTAAAATAAAAATAAAAATGGCATAAGCTTACATCCTTTAGAAGAACAATTTTTTACATAGGGTTATACATGTTGGATTTTCGATTATAAATATTCATTAGAAAGCTAAAAAGATTTCCTACATAATGATATTTTACTTATAATTTTTAGACATTAAATAATTTATTTTATTTATGACACAATGATGATGCAGTAATTACTATAATAGTGAAAAATTAAAATAAGTGATATTATAAATACCCAAATAAATATAATATGAAACTTTTAATGAATTAAACTAATTTTCTAGGATAATATGATATATTAGGATTGATTTAATTGACTTTGTTCGAAGTAATAAATCTGTTATGAGTTTCACAAAAATCAACTAATGAATAGTGTCAAAATTGACATAAAAGAATTCTTAAAACAAATATTATATTATTAATTGATATTAAATTCCTAAAAATCTAAGGTTCGGCCAAGAGACTTATATCATGATAGGTTAATCATTAATGGACCACTTGGGGGTCTCTTGGATGTATATAGTAAGTTTATTAACCATAATATATAAAATACAAAGAGACATTGTAAAAGTGAAACTAATTAACTTAGAGTTAATACTTAAAGATAAGGTTAATATAAGTACCCAAACCTGTCTAAATTCTATTGGATGAGTTGCTTTCGACCTATCCCCACCTCATCATTTGAATAGTCAACTTTTGAGCCTTTAGAAACCGAATATGAATTTATTATAAATTAATATTTCTAGCTTTTCCAAAGGTGCCCCTCACCCCTCTTATAAAAGGGCACTCCTCCTTCTCATTTCTTCACACCTTCAAAGCCTTTTGGTTCGGCCAAACTCTGCCCAAATACTCTCCCAACATCCCTCAATACAACATAGAGGCCTTAGTTTGATCAGAAAGCCAACCTAAGGAGCCCTTTTGATCAAATCAAAAGGAAGAACCCGAAGAAGAGGTAATGATTTCACCACCCTTTTCTAAGTTCATTTCTTCTTCCACTTCTTCTTCCTTTGTTCTTACCATTCTGAAATAATAACTCCAGTATCTCACATATACTGTGATGTTATTATAAATATGGTACAATCATATTCAGTATTCTATCCACCCTTTGAATAACATGTCACCATACGTGCGTACGTACGGCTTACCGTCTCCACGTCGTGGTGTAATTGTTATTCAATATAATATTATTTGGATGGGTATAATAATGATGTGTAACTCATGTAAATAATAAATATAACATGTTAATGATTCTGTATATATAATATACCATCCATTTATATATTATTTTAATATCAAAAGAATGATATTTTCGCTCGTGCGTACGTACGGACTACCGTCTCCACGAACGCGATGAGATTCATTCTCCATCGTAACCATTAAAGCGTAATTATCATTTTATGATTTAAAAATGATGTTTAAGGACTTGATATCATTCTGGATATGAATAATATACAACCTATCCTTTATAAACATGTCTTACGTAACAAAACATATGAAAGAAAACAAGTAAGTTAACACCCGAAACAACGATAATACTAAGATATTATTATCAAATCAATATTAAAAGATCATATATGATATCATATTAATGTATATGATTCTTGTATAATTTAATAACAATTATTTCACCATTATACAGGAGGTTAACCTACCACAACCAAGGAAAAGTACAAGGTAAGGGTTATTTCACAATCTCTTCATTATCCGAGGTTGTATTATACGTAATAATCTACTGGGATCTCTTTATCATCCACATCCATGTTTCTTCGAAATGTATTTCAAAACATTTTTACTATTTACAAGAATATGGGTTAAAGTCATTTATACCCTTTTTTGAATTTTTATAAGAGGTTTATAAAGGAATCTTTCCGTCGTTTTCAAAACAAGGTCCTTTTTAACCTTTTCGACAGAATTGAGGTAAGAATGTTTTTTTTAACTTATACGGCGGGTGCGGTTATTTTCCGCCGTTATAAAATCGTCGAAGCTTCCCATACAAGCTTATAAGAATATTTTCAAAGAAAATGCTTTATTTTATATGGATCTTAAATGATTTCAAAATAAAAGGAGATATTTCTTTAAAAAGAATTTTGATTTCATCTATGTCAACATCCTTTGATGGATTTTAAGATTATTTGAAGTTGATTTATTATGATACAAAACTTCTATATTGTATTGAAGGTTTTGTGATTTGTTTGACTGTGGATGTGCTATTTTTATACCATTCATAGTTTATTGTGAAAGTATTGACATTTCGTATGCTAGTTTTAATACGAATGTTTATGTTATGTTTAAACCTTTTCATATGGGAATGCATTGGACTTAATAAGTGACGGGTGGAGCCCGCTATAGCTCCTCGATGCATCGGTAGGTCTCATGAGACAAACTAGTGTCTTGGCACAAGGCCTTGACAAAATCTTATTTGTAGTCTTGGAACGAGGCCTTGGCTATGTGGTTATGATAGTCTGGCATTATGCATTCCAACAATATGAAAGTGGTTATTGATTTTTGCATGTGATTATTCGATTAGTAGAATATCCATGTGAATAAGTAAATGGCATTATTTCATTTTACTTTTGCCATACCATGTTGAAGTTCAATTTTAAAAGGCTTTTGTTTTAGTAATGCATTTCCTTAAATGTTTATTCTTATTTATGAAAGTTTCCGCTATATTGTTATCCTTACTGGGCATTTGAGCTCACCCCTTTTCTATGTTTTATTTTTCCCCAGGATGTGAAGAAGTAAATTATGAATGACCTGCAGGGATATTATGAGGGGATAGTAGTGTGGATTATGGAGACATTATGTTGTTGTAGTAGTTTTTCATTTTATGATGTAATGTAAAACTTATGAATATATCTAGTGTTTCCAAGGCTACTAAACCAATCGGTCTTTCGAGATTTGATCTTTCTTGTGATCATGCCAATGTTATGTAATAATGCACCGACTCTGGGTAACTGGGGTCGGGGCGTTACACTCTAGTTCATGTACATATAACCCATTGTTATGATAATTCATACCATAACATATGTAATCTTTATAAATAAAACAATTTATGAAAAATATTGAAATAAAATGACATAGTGTCTAAACTAAATACTGATATTATGTTTCTAGTAATAGATGGTTCAAAATAACAATTATTTACTACGAGAACCAATGCATTAGAAAAAGGTAGATGATAATATTTCACTACTAAGGATACTAGTCTCACATTCTTTTTTCAAGAAGATCTACCTCATCTACTCCATTCATATTGAATCTACATGGTTCCTATATTTGAATAAAAAATAACAGTGCACATTTTATATCCAATACCAAACTTATAGATATAAAATGACTGAATTCAATGAAAAATATAACTAATGTATTAGAATCAACATGTTTTTTCTTCCCAACTGTTCAATTCTTCTTATAGTAGAATTTTGTTCCACATTTAAAGTATGTGGACTCTTGATTAATTCCCCCACACCCTATATTTTTTGGATTCATGGAAAGGTGGTGCGTCGATGTCTTTGACTTAGACATAACCCTTTACATATTATCCCAAACCTTCCTCTTCTTGTTTACAATATGGATTGAAGAGTTAGAAATATTAATTTTCATATCATCTTGGAAAATGAAATCCCAAAATCTGGGAATGAAATTTTCATGTTATTAATATTATTATTAATATGTAAATTTGATAATCTATGAAGTAAAGAGTCAATAACGAGATCAGATTGTAGTTTTAGTTTTAGTTTGAAACCATGGTACTCATGCCTATTAGTGTATTTTATCATCTTGATTACATGAGGTCATACATGAATCCATTCTAATAGGATTCAAAAATAAATAGAACGTGATACCTTATACATATCGTATCGATCACTTTATTGGTATAAGTCTTTTAGATAAGATAGTATTATGAAAGAATCATTAGCCTCATTCATTTTAGACAAATCCATGGATATAAATGAAAAAAAGAAAAAATAAACATGTAATGAATCATCCATAATATTCTTATATTTATCATTATCCATATTACTTGATCCCTGATGAGGTTCATTTGGATCTGCATACTTTAGCACATAATGTTTCCTCTCTTAGAGAAGTGCTATGTTCAAGAACCAATATAACTCCATGATGTTATGGAAAGTCAAGATATTCTCTTTAATGATTATTGATCATATTGAATGTTAATTGTTGGTTGTTTAATTTTATTTTCAAAAAATAAACATATAGGATTACAAGATCATCTTAATAATAAGTATGTGGTTTAAAATTATAATTTTAATTATCCCCCTCTATTTTATCAAATCCTAGTATCCCTTAACTACTATTTTAAGAATTCAATAACATGAGTATTATTGTGGAAATTATCCTTAAACCTCTATTCATATAATGAGACAAGGCATAAAAACTACTCCAAGTGTCTAATAAATTATTTTTATTGGGCATCCTTATTAACACACAACTCCTTAACGTATTGATTGGATGACCATATCATGAAAAGAATTACATTTCAATTCCCATTTCATTAACTCTAATGTTTCAACTAGAAATCTATAGATATTATGTTTCTAAAAACAATAATTAATTAAAACCACCACTATCATAAGAACTCCCTTATAGTAAGATGCACCAAAACTAGGGTTGATGAGAAATTCAAACAGTCAGTTGTGTCCCAAATCATGTAATGAAAGGACATAAAAATTTCTAATAAAACAATGATAACCTTTATCTTTTTTTAATTTTATGGATGTTATCTATCGCAATGAATATTTACTTTTATGTGATTTTATACATTAAATTTATATTAAATAACAATATTATTTGTATCATGAAAATGATTATTGGATAAATCATATAAAATTTCTACATACATCATTTTACAATGATAGTTATTATACTAAAAGGGGATAATCCTGATAAATATATATTCATTACTCAATATGAATATATATTGATAAGTCATATTTTTTTATTAATTTAATTTTTCATTAAATATTTGAGGAATGCATTAGAGAAATAATGACGTCTACATTATGGTTACAGATTTACTCTTGATGAATCTACATGTCTAATGAGACAAATCATTTGTTCAAAATTAATTGGATTTTAGTATATATATACCTTTTAATTAAAATTAACTAGAATAAGTATTTTATGTTATAATTGTAATTGTTTTTAAGTCCATGATTTCTAATATTAAGTTATTCTATAATTGCGAATCCAATTATTATTATCCTTAGGATTATTGCATTGATATAATCAATAAAAGAATTTCATTGTCATGTAATTGATTAAAAAGAATGTATTTTCAGTTTTTTACCATGTTATATTAATTATTCCTTATTTAATAATGATATATTCGATTATACAAAACCCTTATGTAGAATTTTAGATCACCCATATTGTTTTTCATTTCCACAAGATATAAATAAGAACTCTTTGATTATGTTCCAGGCTGGAAAATGGCTTTTACTACTACAATTTATTTTGTATTCCGAATTTTATATGGTACGAATGTATTTTTATTATCCATTAAGACCACAAAATTATGTATTTCTCTATTAAGTGATCACTTGTATCTTAAGGAACTGTAATATGGTAACAACCGACTCTAGTATACTAGGGTCAGAATCATTACTTGTATAAACATCTAAAAGAATAATTATTTTGGGAAAGCATGAAAACCGATATTACAGACTGTATATCCTGCTTCACTGTATATAATTTTTTTATGTTATATAGACATGATTATAATGTTATTCTACAAACATTACCAATACCTAAATGAATATAGAAAAATTCAACATGGATTTTTCCATCAGACTCCACAAAACATGTGGAAAAATTTATGCTATTTTTTTTATTTTTTGTGACCATAAAATTTCAACACACTTCATTATAATTGGAGAAGATTTTTGCCTTTATTAGTTTTCCATAATATTTATTTACTATGATTTAAACATGCATGGTGTAACACTTTAGTTTATATCTAATCCGGATATGGAGTTTACCTCGATGATCTTACGAATTATTTATCAGGATATTGATAAAGCGTTGAGTTTCAATACATGAAATCATCTTAAGAATGGTTTTCAATCTAAGAACATTATTAAAACCATATAAGATATATTGATACCTTATTCTATGTATTTAAATGGAGGTAGGTATCAAAAAATTTCTCAATTCTATTTTTATTACAATAATAGCTTTCACTCGAGCATTCATGTGGGTCCTTATGAATACCTCTATAGAAATAAGTGTATAAATCATACATGTTGGTCGATATATGAGAATAAAAGTTAATTGAAACTGGGTTTTATGTGTAAATAGAATATAAATTAAGAGTTATTATGTAATATATCAATGTAGATTTGATTTGATTGAAATGTTATGCAGAAAATCATCGGTAAAATATGGAATTCAATGTTAGTGGGAATTTATTTTAAAGAATTTATCAATGTATTTATGTTATGACAATGGAAAATAAATAAATGATAATGCCTTGGTATATTTCATTATTTATAAATCTTGAACAAGTAAGGATAATATTTTATCGTTGTGTGCCTTCTATGAACTTTATGAAATTCATAATGTCTTCCATGTATCCATAATAAAGTATTACATACACTATCCATCACATCTAACAAAATAATATGTTATACCAGTGGAGTATGATCTATTAGATGACTAAAAAATGAGAAAATATTGGATCATAGAGAAATATTTCAATGAAATAATACTATTGACCTGGTTAATGATCTCATGATGAATCAAAAATTTGATAAAAAAAAATTGGGAACCCAAGGATGTGTTGAAATCGATATATCCTCATTTTCATATCAGATTGTCATAATTTTTAGGATGAATTTAATTTTTTGTGGTACAATTTAACACACTATTGTTCTATGATACATTTGTCTATAAATAAATACTATTTATTCGAAATCATAATTTTCACACCACACCATGTTTAACTAAACTCTATTTACTACGTAAATATTTTTATTTAATCTGAAAATTATCATATAGATTTGGATTAGAATGTATAAATAATAATAAATACATTGTTAAAATTTTATGGTTTACACATTAATAAAATGGATTCACTGGTTGTAAAATGATTAGAAATTAAAATAAAAATCATTTGAAAGTAAACTAGATATTATACTGGAAAACTGCTATATTCACATGATGCATTATTATTTTAATATATCCAGTTTCTCACTATAGGTGAATTATTTTAATTGAATTTTTATATAATATATCCAATTAATTTTTTTAACATTCATATGATAATTTGTTTGTCAGAAACAGGATAATAATAAGTTCTATTTTTTAAAATTTTGTTTTTTAAATAATGGGGTTTTAATTTTTTAGAACCATATTTAAAATGAATTTTTTAATTTATATAAATTTAGTCATTAAAAATGGATTCCATATTATAAATCCAGATGAAACGTTTTTGAAAATATTCATATTTTAATTTGTTTGTTCATTGTGAATTGTAACCATGATAAATATTTGTCACCTAGGTAAGGGAATAATAGTTAAAACCATGTTCAAATATTTAGACAAGGCCTTAAAATTTCTATAAAACTCACTTTTATCCTACTGTAAGAGTGTAGTTCAGAGATATCTAGAAATTTCGTAAATGTGTGAGAACATTATCACATTATTATTTATTATTACCCTTATATTAATTTAAGAAAATAAAAAATAGATACTTTTACTCTCTTGAATGTTATATTTAATAAAATTTTACATATTGATAAAAATATTATATTTTTATATAAAAAATTATTTGAAATATAAATTTATAATTTTTATCACAGTAATATATAATTAATTTTCAGTGATTGAATAATTACATTAATTCTTACGCAACACAAGCACAATATTTATTCAATTAATACAAAAAAAACATTTATTAGCGAAAAAATTTATTGTCATTCAATTTCGATGAATTATAGTGTTCCAGGATTTTTTTATGAATATATTATATTAGGTATTTGGAAAAGGATAGTATTTTAATTCCATTTCTATCATGTTTTTTTCAACATCAAATTACGTAAATAGTTTTTACAATGAAATTAATAGTATATTATGATAAAAATGTTTTATTAAAATATTTAAAAATTATAAAATCTAAGTGGAGATAATTTAGGTGATAAATTTTCAAATATTTCAACCTCTTCCATTTATTAACCAATAATTACCTTATAAGTGAAATTATAACTCATTAATATTTGAAAATTACTTACTATTTCTATGATAAAAAATTGTTATCCAAGGATTCAAACAAAATTATAAGCATTAAAATGGCCCCAAACCCTATCTAAATTTCAATAGATGATGATATTTTGACTTGATAATCTTTTTATTCTAATATATATCAATTTTGAAATATTTTTATTCATAATTGTTTAATTATTTTTTAATATTTTTTGTAATTCCATGTGTGACCAGTACCTCCCTTAAAAAAGGATTCCCTTCATTCATTTTTATACACTACATTGAGCCATATATATATAAACAATATATATAATTATCTTAAATAATTACCTAGAAATTAAATCGATATTATATTATTCTTGAATAACCATTCAAGAGGTAATCATAAATTTATCCAAAAGAGGCCTATCGAGGTATAGATAATTGGCTTACCCGACCACTTTAAATTTATTCCTTTTTCTACGTCCTCATGATATATTGTATACATTATAAAATAAAAAATTTATAATTAAAAATATACTGAAATGTTATTTTGTTTATGGAACATCCTATATCAAACCTCTCTTCCATCAAATGTGAAGTGAATGTATCACTCATGTGTAGGTGTAAAGCATAGCTTCCACATAGTGATATGATTCATTTTCCATTAACATATTTCATACATGGTTATTATGATGTTTTTCATGTTAATTAATAATATTTATGAAATTATTATGATATTTTTATTATTACATAACATCAACCTACTTACCTTCACATCCATTCTGAAACAATAACATCGCTCGTGCGTACATGTGGACTACCACCTCTATGAAGTGATGTGAATCATTTTTCATTGTCACTTTACATGGATAATTTTAATTATATATTTAATGTGTCTATATTATATTTATCAAATATAAAATATTCTATATAGGTGAATTATTATGTAAATTTCATTCATTCTATCCATCAAAAAGTGAATGCATCATTTATAAGTATTTACAACCTATTGTCTCTATAAACAATGTAATTCTTATTTTACATAATTTTTTTAAAAGAATATATATATTTATGTAATGAATATATGTAATATTTATATCATAAATTACGTTATATAGATAATGAAACAATGATCTATGAATATGTTTTGGAACTACCAAACAAAAATATTTATTGAAAATGAATATGTTAACACCCAAAAATGATTAATTAAATAAATAATTATTATCATATCAGTGTTAAAATGTTAAAAGTTGATCATATAAGATATTAAAAGTATGCAAATGACTTTTTTTAATTTTAAATTAATTTCAATTTAATATATAATAGTATATATAACCTATTACGAAATCCAAACAATAGGTAAGGGATTTTTGTTACATTCTCATTTTATATTTGAGATTGTTTATGAATGAGTTTATAATTATGACATTTCATGATATAAATATCAATAATATCATGAAACTTTTATCCAATATTTTTTATTGATAATTAATCTTTTCCTTTCATTTTACTATCATTATGTACTCAAGAGACCAAATGATTGTTTTTATAGAAAAACTGACATTAATTCCCTTTTTAGTCGAAAATATTTTTTTCCATGTCAATGTTTACAAAAAATAATATAATGGATATTTTACAATTATAATATTATTATTTCAATTAATTTTTACCATTTATTGATTTTTTAAAAAATTTGTTAAAATAAAGCGTCATTAGGTTTTATGAATGATCTAATTTTTGACTTTTTATCAAAAATATAAATGAAATATGTGTTTCAACATATATTTCTTGGATGAAATTTCCTATTATCATACTCATTTATAATTATATGAATCCATTAAAAATATTGATGTTTATTTTCAAAGAAAATTTTATTCTTTCATATTATTGAATTTTTTTATTTTAATGTATTATTTGTAATGTTGAAAATTGTATTTTCCACTTAAAATATTCTATTGATGTTTTAAAGGAAATTTTAATTTATGATAACATACATATATGTTAATTATGATTTAATCGGGATAGTATCCAATGATGAAATATTTTTTATTTCTATATATTCTTTATGGCTGTTATGTTAAAGTCGATGAAACACATTTTCCTTCCCATGGATTATGTTACAACGAACGTTTTTAAGATCTTATGGTGTACATAAGAATGTATTTATGATTATTTGATGGGTGGGATATAATTTATTTATCCTTCTAATGAATTGTGTAAATATTAATGATATATGAGATTAAGGGTTACACATGAGGTTATCTGAATCCCGAAGTAGGGTACATGGATGTTTTTATGAAGCCTAGAAAAATAGGGTACACAAGAGGTTATCAAAAGCCTAAAAGAGGATATTCAAGAGGTTAAGCTTATCTTGAAGCAATTAAATATGCACATATACCTAGAATATCATGTTATGAATGTATCTTTGGTTATCAAACACATTATACATATATTAATATTATTGGGCCGAAATTTATGCCACACTTTTATAATGTAATGTCATTTCAATGTTATGTTCTCATGTATAATTTTCATTGATCCCGTTATGATTCATGTCTTATGAACTATAACGATTTATGTAATGATTTGTGTTATTGATTAAAGAATATATGGGTATAAATTTTAATGTTTAATCTCATGTACTCAACCCATTTATACTCATGTTATTTTAAAATGATTATTGATGTGTCCATTATTTACCCTTATTGAGAATCTCATTTTACCATTTCTAATGATTCTATTCCACCAGTTATGAAGAATGGTTTTATGTTTGTCCTGTCAATGAAGAATACGATGTTGGAAGATATTTTTGGGACTTCTCAAAGTTCATTCATAAAATGATAATATTGTGTATCTAGTCTCCAGATACACTATACCTATACACTTCTAGCATGGATCCAAAGGTTATATAATTAATATCTATTTAATAAGATATAACATTTATGTAAAAAAATTATGGTTCATTAAATATTCTATTTTGGATTTCCATCCAAACCTCATATCTTTTAATTCATTTTTAATATTTCAATTTATGTCATTAAAAATACTATCAAAAATAATTTTACAAGATATTTAAATAGTTATATCATAAAAAATATTTCTCTAAAAACTTATTTTTACATGAAAAATAATATTAATTTTAAAAATAACATTTCACCCATTTTTAAATATAATTTGGTAAAATTATTTTCAAAACTAAAATTATATGTATTTGTCACGACCCGCCCTCGGGGTCCGTGCCGTGACTACCCCAAGCCCGCCTTCCATAGGCCAGGGGCTGGCGACTAGCACCAAGGCCTAAATCCCGGTAAAAAGGGAAGACATTGCCTTTGTAAAGTAAACAAACACCACAGAGTAAGCAAGCGGAAAGTAAACACTAAGAAAAAGCAGAGTACAACTGAAAGTGCGGAAAAGTAAATGGGTCAGTATACAAACCCAAACTGAAAGTAAAGTACAACTCGAAAGGGAAAACAGCAACTGAAAAGTAAAACCCGCTACACCGAGCTGTCCACTGGAAATCCCACCTGAAGGGTGGGTACAGATAGCTCCACTACTCCACGGGTACCGTCGTCCGCTCCGAGCACGTCCTGCCCAGTGGTCCACCTCCGGGTACCGTCCTGCTCTGCAAGCCTCAGCTAAGGTCAATGCTATCCGTCGTCTGCAACCAACACAACGTAGTGCGGGCAAAGCCCGTGCAGGGGTGAGTATAAGCTACTCAGTAGGGACCCCGAGACCCCTAAGTTCTCTCAAATCCACAAAGGATAAACCACGAAGAAAGGAACAATCACGAAGTAACTACCGACACTGCTTAGGTATATGCCCATACATATACCTAAGTCATCAATTTCAAATATGCTCCAACCTCCGAGCCCAAGTACAACTCAGTCCACACAGGAAAGTAAACGTATTCCACATAGGAAAGCAAAACGTAATCCACACAGGATAGCACAACACAATCCACACAGGAAAGCAACAGGATTCAGCTCACAGAGGTATACTTCTTCAAAAGACGAAAAAGATGATCTCTGATCCATCTAAGTCGTCGGACCCACGAAGGATTGATAGGTAACTAACCCCCGCAAAAGACCCACACAGGATCGGGCCCACGTAGGACCTGTAGGCGCTGGTTCACACAGGACCGCTAAGCGCAAAGACCCACACAGGATCGGACCCACACAGGATTGGGCCCACACAGGACCTGTAGCACTGATCCACGTAGGATCGCTGAGTGCTGTAGTCATCGTCGTCGAATCCACACAGGATCTCTGTACTGTCGTCGTCGCAGTCACAGTAGCAGTGGTAGCAGTAGTAGTCACAGTAACAGCCGCAGCCAGCACTAGGGTTCTCGCACACAGCAAGCTCGTTCGGAGGGTCCGCTCCACGAGCCGAGAGGCTGATACATCAACTGTCAAAAAGTCCAGATTTTATGTATCCAAAAGTTCCATATCGTCAACAGGAACTCAACGCAACAGATGGCGCGTCGATCGGACACCCAGTCTGAGAGTTATTGGCATTTTCGTCCCCGGGGCCCGGTTGTTTTTTAAGGCAAAACCAACCCGACCATACTCCACCTTCGTCCAAACCTCGGGCGGAGTATGCCAAAAGATCCATCTCACTAAGAGGAACACAACAAAACTGACGGCACGTCAATCGGACGTCCGTAGCTCAAGATATGAGCGTTTCCGCTCCGAAGGCCCGGTTGGTTTCGTGAACGAACCAACCCGGCCGAACTCAAAGTATTCCGAAACATTGAGTGCAATATACTGAAACGACCGTCTCGACCCAAGGATCGCGTTGCCGCAGACGGTTCGTCAATCGGAGGTTCGTGGCTCAAGTTATGTCCAAAAGACCGAATCCGTCTCGAAAATGTGGGGTCCGGCCCAACCCCCCCTGGGTCGGCCCGAACCGAGTCGACCCGACCCGGGTCCGACCCGGCCCGGCCGGCCGGCGACACGGCGGCGCGGCGGCCTGGCTCCGCACGGAGGCAGCGCGCGGGGGGGGGGGGGGGGCAAGGCCCCCCACTTCTTCAAATTGGCGGCGCGACATAGCCGCACCTTTTTGCCAATCAACGGCCCCCTCCTGGGGGCCCACTTTGAGGAGGAACCGGGGGGCCGCCTGCCCCCCCTCAAGGAAACCCCCCCCTCAAATAAATGGGGTGGGGGGGGGGGTTTAGAGCTGGCCGGGGGAATTAAATTCCCACGGCCTTTGACCTTCCAGCCGGCCATCTGCCAGCCGGTTTTTCTTCAACGGGATCGGAATACCGATCCCCTTTCCGGCTTCCGACGCCGGCGGCCCGGTCACCGGTCTTCTCGTCCCGCCGTGGCCCGGAACCAGCCGCGGTGTTCGTCGTCCGGCGCGGTGTGACGGCACCGCGCCCCTCCACCGCGCCATTGATTCCCTTCGACGCGGCGCGACGGCGTCGCGTTCTTGATGATTATTCCATTGCGCGGCGCGACGACGCCGCACAATAAAATCGGGCGAATAACCGCGTGGTGCGACGGGACCACGCCACCTTGTTTCATCTGCAATATAAAACATCAAGAACGAAGGAGGGGGTTCGGCCGTGTTCATGTGGTCCGGCCCCCTCACATTAAACAATAACACATATTTAAAATCCTCACATTAGTCATGCTAGAACCACAAACAAGGATAAATAAATAAACAATTAACAACAACCCCTACCTTGGGTATAGGTTTGAAGATTTGTCAACGTCCCGCGGAAGACAGCGTCGCGGAGGTCTGGCGTTGCGGTAGTCAGTCGTCAAATCCGATGACGAAGAGGTACGTCCAATGAGGTACGTCGTTGGAGAATCTTCGTATGCCGACGAAGGAAGTCCGAGGAGGAAGCGGCGTTCACTTTTGTTGACACGGAAGATGAAGAAGAGAGGAGAGGCGTTCTTTGTCGGAGCTTGAGCGTTCTTCGTCAAAGCTTGAGCGTTCTTCGTCAAAGTTTGAAGAAGAAAGAAAAGCTCTCAAACCTCTCAAGATGGCTAAACAAATCTAACCAAATAAAATAAGCTAAGAGCTTATTTTATTAACTCAACCAAACCTTTTTGAATTTCAATGGTTTGAAAAAGTTAAACAACTCAACCTAATTAATAAGCTAAGTTGTCAAAACATTTAAAGAGGGGTTAAAGTGAGTTTTGAGATAAGTTGAAAAGTTGGGTTTCGTGTGGGCCCCACCACACTTAATCCTCCCAAGGGAGGTTAAGTGGATGTGGGTCCCACCTTTAACTCCCTTTGGGAGAAGTTAACTAACATAAAAATAAAATAAAAATTGTTCCACATTTTTATTCAATTTTTTATAATTCTCCCAAAAATTAACTTTCGTCCCGCAATAAACGCAACTTCAGAAAAGGTCTCCTTAAGAGAATATCGGCGTTGCGAGTTCATCGGTGTCCTCGGATTTCAATTCCGAGCACCGGATCAAAAGTTAGAAATTCCCGCTCGTTCGTTCACTGAACGTACCCGAGCCAAACTTTGGAAATTGATTCCGGGCACTCCGGGCCTCAGAATCAGGTGCCGTCTGAAACCGCGCTCTTGTAATATTCCAAAGAAAATTAAGAAAAAATTTCCCTCGGATTTTAGGGGTATTTACATTACTCCCACCTCAGGGATTTACGTCCCCATAAAGATACATCAAAAACTAGGGAAACAAATGAGGGTACTGAGCACGCATCTGAGCCTCCCGCTCCCATGTGCTCTCCTGGAGATTCTCGTGCTGCCATCTGATGCGTACAAGAGGAATCGATCGCCCACGTAGAACCCGCTCCTGTCGATCCTCTATCTCCACTGGGACCTCCGTAAAAGTCGTCTCATCGTCAACGTCAAGCTCCCCATGGTCAATGATGTGCGTCGGGTCGTGCACGTATCTCCTCAGCTGAGACACGTGGAAGACGTCGTGCACCTGGTGAAACTGAGGTGGTAGATCCAGGCGATAAGCCACCTCACCAATCCTGCTGAGGACCTGGAAGGGTCCGATGAAGCGCGGAGATAACTTGCCGCCTCGGCCAAATCTCCGAATACCACGTCGAGGTGAGACCCACAAGAAGACGTGGTCGCCATCCTCGAACTCCAGTGGCCTCCGCCTCCTGTCAGCATATGACTTCTGCCGGCTCTGAGCTGTCCTCATCCGCTCCTGGATGACCTGGACCTTCTTTGTCGTGGCCTGGACCATCTCTGGTCCCACCAGTGCTGACTCCCCAGGGTCTGTCCAGCACAAAGGAGATCTACAAGGTCGGCCGTACAACGCCTCATACGGTGCCATCCCGATGGTGGAGTGGTAGCTGTTGTTGTACGCAAACTCCACCAAGGGTAGGTGGTCCTCCCAGCTACGACCAAAGTCGAGGACACATGCACGGAGCATGCCCTCGAGAGTCTGAATGGTCCTCTCCGTCTGACCATCTGTCTGAGGGTGAAAGGCTGTGCTCAGACGTAGCTGCGTCCCGAACGCCTCCTGTAACCCCTTCCAAAGCCGGGAAGTAAAGCGAGCATCTCGATCGAAGACGATAGATGATGGCACGCCGTGGAGCTGCACAATCTCCTGAATGTAGAGACGTCCCATGCTCTCCACTGAGCCCTGCTCTCTGATGGGTAAGAAGTGTGCCGACTTGGTGAGTCGGTCAACAATCACCCAAATGGAGTCGTGACCTCTGGAAGTGCGTGGAAGTCCAGTCACGAAGTCCATAGATATGTCGTCCCACTTCCACTCCGAAACCTCCAAGGGCTGTACCAAGCCTGCTGCTACCTGATGCTCTGCCTTCACCTGCTGACAGGTGAGGCATCGAGAAACGAACTCTTCCACAACCTTCTTCATGCCCGACCACCAGTGCTGTCATCTGAGATCCTGGTACATCTTCACCACTCCAGGATGAACCGCCAAAGGAGAAGTGTGAAACTCTCTTAGCACCTCCTCTCCTAAAGCGACTGGTACCATGGTACGTCCTCTGAAAAGGATGTTGTGCTCTGCTCCAAGGGAGAAACCATCAGGTGTCTGTCCCGAGGATATCTGTGCATGTCGTGTCTCACAGTCAGCATCCTCATGCTGTGCCTCTCTGACCTGCTGTAGTAGAGGAGGGGTGACTGTGAGAGACTAGAGGAAGGCTGCTCCATCTCTATCCATGAAGGATATCTGCAAAGAGGCTAGCTGCTCCGTTGCCTCCTCGAGTAGATGAATGCTCGTCCTCCTGCTGAGGGCATCGGCTACTATGTTCCCCTTCCCTGGAGTATACACTATCTCAATGTCATAGTCCTGGAGGAACTCGAGCCATCGCCGCTGTCTCAGGTTCAGGTCCTTCTGCGAGAAGATATACCTGAGACTCTGATGATCGGAAAAGATTGTAAAGCGCTCGCCCATCAGATAGTGTCACCATGTCTTCAGAGCGAAGACCACTGCTGCCAACTCCAGGTCATGGGTAGCGTAGTTCTGCTCATGCGGCCTCAACTGTCGTGATCCATAGGCGATCACTACCCGCTCCTGCATCAGGACGCAACCGAGTCCGGTCCCTGATGCATCGCAGTAAACTACGTACCCTACTCCCTCCTCAGGCAACCTCAAGATAGGTGCGCTAGTCAACCTCTATCTCAGCTCCTGGAAGCTCTGCTGACATCTGTCTGACCACACGAAGGGTTTCCCCTTCCTCCTTAACGTACAGAAAAGTTGCAAATATTTCTCCTTTTCCGAAAAGTGATATCTGGTCTCATCCCCTTGATGAACCACGTTCCTTGCCTGAAACAGTCAATCCTGTCATGATTAGTTAATTCATGGCATGGATGACGTCGTAAGGCCTCGACGCTGCTACCAAGAGATCCAACCGTTACTCTCGCCTCCAAGGGTTGAGTCACACTGTCAGCATCAGTGTGTGGTCACTGGGTTTCCTCCAGTAAGAATCTCACAAGTGAGGGTCAAGTCAACAGTTTTTAACCGGCACCTCTTAGTAAAAACAAACAAAAGACAAGAAAACAAAAGTCACCAAGGCAAGTATCTTTTATTACTTCAACTTAAAGTACAAGGACACAAGGCAACACAAACTACGAAGCTAGAGGAATTATGGGCAAAGACCTCTATGACTGGAGCTAGTCCCGCACTAGTCCACCCGCTTCCGGAGCTCCATGATCGTAAGCTTCAACTGCCTGAAGCTGTGCACTCCCCTGAGGTCGGAGTGGACCTCATGGTGGTGGTGGTGGTAGAGCCTCAAAGCGTCGCCCACCACCTGCTGCTCGGCCAGCTCCTCTGCCTCGTCCGCCTCCTCCCTGCGGACCGCCACGGTCGAACCTCTGCCTCTGCCTAGGTGGTTCCTCAACTGTCTGCTGCTCCTCTGCATGGCGGGTCGGGCAGTCACGAGACATGTGGCCCTGCCCGCCGCACGAGTAGCACTGTCTGCCTCTCGAAAGACTGGGTCCTCGCTGTGTGCCCTGCACTGCTGAGCCAGTGCCCTGAGGTCGTCTGCTCGAAGGTTTGGTCGCTCAGAAGGGCCCGCTCCAGTACTCCTGTCTGAGTCGGTATGCTGAGGGAGATCAGCGATGCCCTGATCTCGTGTCTCAAACCCTGCTCGAAGGTCCGGGCCCGGAATAATGGGTCCCGTACCATGTCGGTCGAGTAGTGCGAGAGATCAGTAAATCTCGCCGAGTACTGAGCGACCGTCATGCTGCCCTGCCGCAGCTGAAGAAGATCTTGGATACGCACCGCACGAAGGGTGGCTGGGACGAACTCCGAGCGGAAGAGGCTCTCAAAGTCCGTCCAAAGTAGAGATGCCTCATCATGCACCTGGAGCATCAAGCTCCACCATCGTCCTGCTGCTGCGTGTAGTAGGCTCGCAGCGAGGATCACCATGAGGTCTGTTGGTGTCCTCACTAGCCTAAACACACGTACCACTGCCTCCATCCAGTCCTCGGCTGCCTGGGGATCCGTCTCCCCGCGAAACCTGGGTGGTCGCTGGCGCTGAAACTCATGCAGTGCGCTGAGGCGACGTGCATCGTCGGCGGCTGGCGCTGGAAGCATCGGGGGCTCGGCGGGTAGTGCTACCGCCGGTGCCACTGCTGACAAAGGGCCCTGCACTGAAGCCTCGTCGCTCGGTGGGTTGTCGTCACACTCGACTCTCGGAACCCTAGCTGGCTGCCGTCGTGGGGCCATCCTGAAAAGGAAACAGGTGCACCACGGTCAGAATAGTATACCTGGTGAGATGATATAAGTAATCACAAAGAAAACACTAAAACACACACGCAATCAATGTTTTCGTGCAATAAGTCGGAAATCAGAAGTCAGGGTCCTGGTGTACGGATACGTCGGCCGCCGCACCAACACTGGACTCCCTGGACTGATAACCACACTCAATACGCTAAACATTATTGCTTCACATAGAAAAGATCAGAGTTCGCGGTAGAACCGAACTCCTCTGATACCAATTTGTCACGACCCACCCTCGGGTTCCGTGCCGTGACTACCCAAAGCCCGCCTTCCCTAGGCCAGGGGCTAGCGACTAGCACCAAGGCGTAAATCTCGGTAAAAAGGTAAGGCATTGCCTTTGTAAAGTAAACAAACACCACAGAGTAAGCAAGCAGAAAGTAAACACTAAGCAAAAGCAGAGTACAAATGAAAGTGCGGAAAAGTAAATGGGCCAGTATACAAACCCAAACTGAAAGTAAAGTACAACTCGAAAGGGAAAACAGCAACTGAAAAGCAAAAGCCGCTACACCGAGCTGTCCACTGGAAATCCCACCTGAAGGGTGAGTACAGATAGCTCCACTGCTCCACGGGTCCCGCCGTTCGCTCCGAGCACGTCCCGCCCAGTGGTCCACCTCCAGGTACCGTCCCGCTCTGCAAGCCTCAGCTAAGGTCAATGCTATCCATCGTCTACAACCAACACAACGTAGTGAGGGAAAATCCCGTACAGGGGTGAGTATAAGCTACTCAGTAGGGACCCCGAGACCCCTAAAGGTCTCTCAAATCCACAAAGGATAAACCACGAAGAAAGGAACAATCACGAAGTAACAACCGACACTGCTTAGGTATATGCCCATACATATACCTACGTCATCAATTTCAAATACGCTCCAACCTCCGAGCCCAAGTACAACTCAGTCCACACAGGAAAGTAAACGTATTCCACACAGGAAAGCAAAACGTAATCCACACAGGATAGCACAACACAATCCACACAGGAAAGCAACAGGATTCAGCTCACATATGTATACTTCTTCAAAAGACGAAAAAGATGATCTCTGATCCATCTATGTTTTCGGACCCACGAAGGATCGATAGGTAACTAACCCCCACAAAAGACCCACACAGGATCGGGCCCACGTAGGACTTGTAGGCGCTGGTTCACACAGGACCGCTGAGCGCAAAGACCCACACAGGATCGGACCCACACAGGATCGGGCCCACACAGGACCTGTAGCACTGATCCACGTAGGATCGCTGAGTGCTGTAGTCGTCGTCGTCGAATCCACACAGGATCTATGTACTGTCGTCGTCGCAGTCACAGTAGCAGTAGTAGCAGTAGTAGTCACAGTAACAGCCGCAGCCAGCACTAGGGTTCTCGCACACAGCAAGCTCGTTCGGAGGGTCCGCTCCACGAGCCGAGATGATGATACATCAACATTCAAAAAGTCCAGAGTTGATGTATCCAAAAATTCCGTATCGTCAACAGGAACTCAACGCAACAGACGGTGCGTCGATTGGATGCCCGGTCTGAGAGTTATTGGCATTTTCGTCCCCGGGGCCCGGTTGGTTGTTAAGGCAAAACCAACCCGACCGTACTCCACCTACGTCCAAACCTCGGGCGGAGTATGCCAAAAGATCCATCTCACTAAGAGGAACACAACAAAACTGACGGCACGTAAATCAGACGTCCGTAGCTCAAGATATGAGTGTTTCCGCTCCGAAGGCCCGGTTGGTTTCGTGAACGAACCAACCTGGCCGAACTCAAAGTCTTCCGAAACTTTGAGTGCAATATACCGAAACGACCGTCTCGATCCAAGGATCGCGTTGCCGTAGACAGTTCGTCAATCAGAGGTCCGTGGATCAAGTTATGGCCAAAAGACCGAATCCGTCTCGAAAATGGGGGGTCCGGGTCCGGGACGACCCGGCCCGACCCCCCCTGGGCCGGCCCGAACCGGGTTCGACCCGGCCCGGTCGGCCGGCGGTGCGGTGGCGCGGCGGCCTGGGGCCGCACGGAGGCAGCGCGCGCGGGGGGGTGGGGGTCAAGGCCCCCGCTTCTTCAAATTTGCGGCGCGGCATAGCCGCGCCTTTTTGCCAATCAACGGCCCCCCTCCTGGGGGCCTGCTTTGAGGAGGAACCGGGGGGCCGCCTGCCCCCCCTCAAGGAAACCCCCCCCCCCCTCAATTAAATGGGGGGGCGGGGGGGTTTAGAGCTGGCCAGGGGAATTAAATTCCCCCGGCCTTTGACCTTCCGGCCGGCTATCTGCCGGCCGGTTTTTCTTCAACGGGACCGGAATACCGATCCCCTTTCCGGCTTCCGACGCCGGCGGCCCGGCCGCCGGTCTTCTCATCCCGCCGCGGCCCGGAACCGGCCGCGGTGTTCGTCGTCCGGCGCGGTGCGATGGCACCGCGCCCCTCCGCCGCGCCTTTGATTCCCTTCGACGCTGCGCGACGGCATCGCGTTCTTGATGATTCTTCCATGGCGCGGCGCGACGGCGCCGCACAATAAAATCGGGCGAATAACCGCGTGGTACGACGGCACCACGCCACCTTGTTTCATCCGCAATATAAAACATCAAGAACGAAGGAGGGGGTTCGGCCGTGTTCATGCGGTCCGGCCCCCTCACATTAAACAATAACACATATTTAAAATCCTCACGATAGTCATTCTAGAACCACGAACAAGGATAAATAAATAAACAATTATCAACAACCCCTACCTTGGGTATAGGTTCGAAGATTTGTCAACGTCCCGCGGAAGGCAACGTCGCGGAGGTCTGGCGTTGCGGTAGCCATTCGTCAAATCCAATGACGAAGAGGTACGTCTGAAGAGGTACTTCGTTGGCGAATCTTCGTATGCCGACGAAGGAAGTCCGAGGAGGAAGCGGTGTTCCCTTTCGTTGACACGGAAGACGAAGAAGAGAGGAGCGGCGTTCTTCGTCGGAGCTTGAGCGTTCTTCGTCAAAGCTTGAGCCTTCTTCATCAAAGTTTGAAGAATAAATAAAAGCTCTCAAACCTCTCAAGATGGCTAAACATATCTAACCAAATAAAATAAACTAAGAGCTTATTTTATTAACTCAACCAAACCTTTTTGAATTTCAAAGGTTTGAAAAAGTTAAACAACTCAACCTAATTAATAAGCTATGTTGTCAAAACATTTAAAGAGGGGTTAACGGGAGTTTTGAGAGAAGTTGAAAAGTTGGGTTTCGTGTGGGCCCCACCACACTTAATCCTCCCAAGGGAGGTTAAGTGGATGTGGGTCCCACCTTTAACTCCCTTTGGGAGAAGTTAACTAACATAAAAATAAAATAAAAAGTGTTCCACATTTTTATTCAATTTTTTATAATTCTCCCAAAAATTAACTTTCGTCCCGCAATAAACGCAACTTCGGAAAAGGTCTCCTTAAGAGAATATCGGCGTTGCGAGTTCATCGGTGTCCTCGGATTTCAATTCCGAGCACCGGATCAAAAGTTAGAAATTCCCGCTCGTTCGTTCACTGAACGTACCCGAGCCAAACTTCGGAAATTGATTCCAGGCACTCCGGGCCTCGGAATCAGGTGCCGTCTGAAACCGCGCTCTTGTAAAATTCCAAAGAAAATTAAGAAAAAATTTCCCTTGAATTTTACGGATCTTTACAGTATTGATGTAGTAAAAATGGTCAATCATAATCCAGGGCATTAAAATTAGTTACTATGATTAGAAATTAATTACAAATGAAAACATAAAATGTTTATATTGAGATTAACCTTTTATAAAACTCATAATATGTTAAATAAATTGACTATAATTGACTTATTAAAAATTTCTTAGACCAATACTCATGTAACCTAAAAGTTTTCCCATTTTTAGGCATTGGACTCTAAATAGATCCATGGAATTAATGAAAAATGTAATTGTGTCCCAAAAACATCTCATCCCTTAAATTATAAAAGGGGGCCATCTTCGCCACATAAAGAAACAATCTAAATTCCCAATTATCCTTGATACCCAACACATTTTAACATTTTAGATCCATCTACTAGGAATATGACCCATATTAAATAATTTTTATCGTAATACCTTCAAATTCAAGGATAATTCCATGGAAAAATCTATTCCCTAATGTGTGTATTATCAATTACATAGTTTTATTCATAATTATATTCATTAAAATTTATTATTGAAACAAAAATATAATTATTTTATTATCATTTATATAATATAATATTATTAAAATAAGGATAATATAATTTTTTTTCATATACCCCAACCATAAAGAAAAAAACTATTGTTCATGTTTTTTGTGGACTACCATCCCATTAACATAATGTTTCTTCTTTTTTTTCCAAATGATAGAATAGAAAATGATAGGGGTTGAATCAGTTGTTTACATTTATATATTTAAATAATTCTATAAACATATCCCATAAAACCAACAAGTATTTCTTTCTTTATCATCTTTTTTAAATACTCATGCATGTAAAAGTAGGAAAGAAAGTAAAGAAAAAAATATTTCCAAGGATCGTCTTTAGTGAGAGATCCTACATACTTTCCATATCTGATCTCATAAATATATAGAAATTAACTATTACAAAGTAGTGAAAAACATGTTCCAACTCCCCTTATAAACATTTTATATCCCCATAGAAAATGTTATATTGACTCACATCGGTTTACATAGTTTATTAAAAAAAATTGATCCAAAACAAAATGATAAAGACTAAATTCAAATTTCTCCACATAATCTTGGTATTTATCCTCAATATGTTTCGGAATGATCATATTCTACTAATATGATGACATCAATATTATTCTCCATTAATCAATCTACACTTATAAACCTCTACACAAATACTCAGTTCGATCTTCTTCAATATGATTAACTCAATAAGATGAAATCAATATGATAAACCCATTATCAATCTATAAAACTCAAAAAAATCAAATTCTTAATACGATCACACTCAGACCGGTAAAAAAACATTCTAGTGTCTGATCTTATTCAAATATCTCAGTCAAGAAATAATGAACATGGAGTGAAATATGCAGTTCTCCTTGTTTTTTTCTCACAAAAAAAGATAAAAAATTTGAATTAATTGTGCCTCCATTTATTGGTCACTTGAAAAATAAAAGAATGGAAACTAGATATATTACTTGCTTCCTCAAAATTAAAAAAATTAAAAATAACCCTCATTTAAACATACACTTTTAATTGTTAAAAACATCCTAGATTTATATGGTATTCACAGTAAATTTCATTTCACGTTTAACCTCATAAACTCTTCACATATCGACATCTATGTAATCTTCCATCTTGAATATTCTATCTTTTCTTCAGTATGATGAATGCTCTTTAGATCATTATGATGAAACTACTTGGGTTTCTGTTTTCTGTGATTATTACCATATACCTCAATTTCTCAACTCAATATAACCCGCCTTCCATCCTTGTCCTATTATTATATTCCTTTTTTTAAATATTGTTATGATATTCCATTTCTTATCATCTCATTATAGCCCATCATTCATTCTTAGCTCATTATAATATTCTTTCCTTCCATAACTCACATTAATGTGCCTTTCTTTCTTATCTCATTGGGATCTAGATTCCGTTATCATCTCATTACGATTGTCCTTTCTTTCTTAGATCATTAAAATATGAATTTTTTTCTCATATCATTACGATCTAACTCAATTTTTCTACTCATTATGATGAACTAAATTTATTACTTAGATGTGGTCTAATGGAATACTCATCATTATATAATTCAAATTATGATGGATTTTTCATAATTATGGAATTCCCATTAAAAAATTCCAATTATGATGGATTTCTCATAATTAAGGAATACTCGTTTTTTATGGAATTCTCATTTCGATGGAATTCTCATTATGATGAAAACTCCACAATGCCAATTTGACATTCTTCAAACTTCATTAGCTTTACACATTCTTAATTCTAAAATCTTCTGAGTTTGATACTTATGTATATGATACAGTTAATATGATTCATCTATTTCTTAAAAATATTTTATCTTGCATTTTTTTCATGATTTCTGAGAACTCCATGATCAGAAAAGCATCCTTTGATTTTGTTTAAAATAATGCATACATTATGACTCTTGAATTCAAATTATTTTCTAAACAATTAATTCGCAAAAATATAACTTCTACACTCAACAACATCTAAATTTATTAAAAATGTTGAATCCAATGGATCTTAAACTAAATACTGATAGACCTAAGACCAATGGTTTGTTTGATCGAAAACATCATATATCTATCCAACTCTATTTCTAGGGAATCTTGGTCTGATACTCTAAGTCATTTATTTTCAATACAATATTCTAATTTAGTAAAAGAAATCTTTCTTAAAATGCAAAATATCCCCCTTTTGTTTGGGTTTAAACATTTAGCAACTCTCATGTTTCTTACAATACTCATTAAGATGGACAAGATATGATTCCTAAATAACAAAAAAATCATATTCCAAAATTATATTTTTCAAAAATTCAATATATTTAGGAAAAATATTTTATTATTATGCTTCATCAAACACTCTTTTAATGATTTGTTAACAACCCTTTTTACTAAATTTTTTAACTCTTAAAGATTATTAACAACACATATTTTGTAAACAACTCATTTTTTTGAATTTTTTGAAAACATATCCTCTCTCAAAAGAGATAGTCATAAAACCATATTAATAGATAAAATATATTGAAGGAATTCCATCAGTCGATGGAATGAAATTTTTGCGACCATGTAATGATAAACACATCCTCATTATTATATTTTCCTATCAATTTCCTTTTTCTCTCACCCATTTTTTGATAACTATAGCCTCATATTCATTAAATAAATTTAATTGAAAGCTTTTTTTAATGTATAATATTATCACATTGTCTCCCCCTTTTTAAATATAATTAGTGTATGGTTGGGGTAATTCTTTATGAGGTTTAGAAAGTCATGGGAGGAGGCTGAACATGTTGTTTCTAACTTAATTATAAAAATATTTCATTGTTTATGGATATTGTGAATATATTTAAAATTTGATACTTTTTTTACATGTATTCCATCATTTCATCTCTAATAAAAAATTTATTTTTTATAATATGAATCTTTATGTAAATTTTTTTTCATGAATGTTGAAATTGATTTTAAGAATGTTCCATTGAACTTTGGGTATAAAAAATTATCTTCAATGGTTTATAAAGATTCACTTTGAAGTATTCGAGCTTAACTTTTATCACCAACATTTGAGTACAAGCCTTGGTAGCTTCAACATATTCGAATTCAGTTGTTTTTAATGTTACTGAACTTTATTTATTACAATTCCAATTCATAGAACATTAACCCAAGTAAAATTTTCCTCCTAAGGTATATTTTATATCATTACAATCTCCATCACCATCGGTATCAGTATAAACATGAAACTTCTTATCACTATTTCTTTTTTATAAAAAACCATGTCAATTTTTTTCTATATATCGAAATTATTTTTTCTTCCAACACAGGTGATTCTATTGGATTACTTTGATACTATGAACATCATATCACAACGTAAACTAATGGATTCAGTGTCCTATAACAAAATATTTTTACTGTTATTACCTGCATATTTAATGTATTTAAATATTAAACATTTTATTACCTAATTTTCATTATTCTTCAGGAATATATTTTAATATTGTACTATAGTGTTTGTCTCATTAATACGTTCATAAATGTTTTCTACAATGATGCTAACCTTGATGTGCTAGGATAATATTTTTAAATATAGTTCTATGGTTGGATGAAATACTATGATGGGACACATTGTATAAAAACGGTTAGGTGTGATTACTCCTAATTGAATGAGACACATTCTCATGAATTTCTCACTTGGTAATCCCCAAGATGGGAGATTATGAGAACAGACCCACCAGTAGGAATTCCGCATGTTTTTCAGTTATTGGATATTCCTATTTGTGAGCATGTGTAGTGGACCTTAGACATTAAAATTATAATTAATACATGTCAAAACACACAGCTATTGATATTCTAAAACAATAGTCATTCCATATATTGGAAGGAAGTATGGTACATTAGGTGTGTCACAATATAAATATTATTAATAGAGAATTTGAGGAAGGATTTGTCCCTTTAGTTTAAGGATGTAGATATCCTGGTCCTTTGATTGAAATAAAACCTTTGATCCAAATTCCATGTACATTGTATGAATATGAGTTTATTAAATATATTAAAAAAATGGTGTATCCAAAATATAGGTTTATGACACTATCATGAAACCTACTAGATGATATTTTGGGACAAAAAGCGTATATTACATAGTCAGCATTCATAAGTGGATGTAATCATTATATCTTTCTGTTCTGCCTTTTGGGTGCCTTGACACATTTCCAGAAAGTAATCATGGACTTTAGGCAAGCCTTCCAAATGGAAATGAGAAATAACCCTTGAGGGTCACACAAAAAGTGTTACTGGTGGTCTCGATTAAATACTATTTGAATTTAATTAATGGAATAAATATTATTCTCAATGCTGAGGAATAATTTTTGTCAAACAAAAATGATCACATAAATTAGATAAATATTTTTTCACTATACTTTGAATAAAATATATTTATTTATTTCTTGTAACATTTAATAAATATTTATTTACTATTTTTTTAAATAAAAATATTTATTTAAGAGAATAAAATATTTTATTAGGGTGTTTAATAAATAGAAGAGGAGTTATAACAGACCAATACTGTATCAATTGAGAAATTAATGATTTATAAGTTGGTAAATAATTTTTATCTAGGTATCATAAGAAATAATTATAATATTTTTATCATTACATGAAATGTGATTTCATTTATGGTCTTGTTTTTTAGAAGATGGAACACCACAAAATAATGGTGTTGTTTTTGTTATTAGGTTACCTGGGTTTTCTATAATATTTATTTTTGAATTTAAAAAGTGTTTTGAAATTTAATCTTGTAACTGAAATCCCAATTTTATTAATAAGTAGGTATGTCTATTGTTTCTAACCCCAGTGAATTGAGAATTATTGAACCACCAATTTTCTCTCTCAACTCCTCTAACATCTCCATCTCAAGAATGAGAGAAGTTCTTTAAGACCGATGAATGATAAATCTAAAACAATTGGTGTAATACATTCGCATCACCCTGCAAGCACCAAGAGAACAAGTGGCATTGTTTGGAAACCATTATAGAATGTGTGGATCACCGCTAGAGGGATTCTACATTGGATCCTCATGAGATCAATGAAGGCAGCCTGAAAGAATCATTCCGGATGATCAATGATAATCAATGAAGAAAGTTCCAAAGAACCAATTATTTAATTTCATTAGAAATTAATAAAAAAAATTTAAACATTATGTGAAAGATCCTCTTTCTCGAATCCACTTTTATTCTTTTATTATCTAAATATTTTATTGTAATCCATGGATACAAGCGTTCATCATCATATTGATCTCGGACTGGTCATCGATTCTGACAAAAGAAAAGTTACGCCCTCCCAAATACCATACTTTCAATATGTCTAGATCATACAAGTCTTATCAGAAGGGCCTCATCATCATTTAAAATTATTCAGATAATTCTTTGAGGATTTACGCTTTAATAATTTATTTTCTCACTTCATGTTTAATTGTTCATGTAATATGAATTTCCAGATATATTCATCCTCTTTTCATTGCTCATAGATCTAAAAAAAGTTAATAATTGTTTAGATTAAAATTAAATCGAGGATCTCATCAAGATACATTGGGGATTCTATCTAGTTAACATGATAGTACACACCGTGTATTCAAAATAACATGTCGTATAATCTTCAACGCATGCCATAAAATCTGGAATACAAATTTTGCAGTTGTGTTCTACGTATCCGAAGTAATTTGAAAATTACTCAAGTGATGTACATTTATTACATGAGGTGTAGTTAATTATTACATATCATGTCGACCAGGATAGATTGGCACACGATTACCAGATTACATGTCATGTGGCCAACTCGACATGGTGCGTAGTCCCTTTGGGTCTGGGGCAAAATAGTTTATCCAGTATAAGGTTAAGACGATCAGTAATCATGTATCATAGAAACAACATGGCATGTGGCCCACTAGACATAGATGTACTCTGAGATTTCTAATGTACTCCTCAAATGCCGAGTCTCTAGGAATGTACATCAAAAAAGATGATAAAGGTAGTACAAACCATGTAGTTTCAACTACACCCCGTATACTTTACCAAATTACAAAAAATTAAATCATTAATGTTTGTGTAATGTTCAGAACTATATATCAAATTCAAATTATACTACAGGTTTTTATTATGGAGTTCAATGAAAAACACATGGCTGAACAAATTATGTTATTCATTTAATCATAATTTAAGTACACATTGAAACAGTAGAAATTAAATCGTGTACGCCATATTTCACGAGAGTAAAATAGTATAAAAATATAATACATGTTGGGTATATTCGAATGGGTGTTAAACATGTTACCTCCATGGTACATTTATGTACATGGATAATTTTAAATAAATTTATTTTGATTAAAATTAAATGAATGGGAATCTCAAAAAAATTCATGGAAAGGATTAATAAAAAAGGATTGATTAATTAATGATAACAAGTAATCGATTCAAGCGCATTTTATCTTAATATGAATTATTAATGAATTTAATTATAGTTTTAAAAAATGAGTAATTATTTACATGTATGTCGATTATCATGATCTATATTGGACCTTTTTTTTGATTGGTTTCCTATTAATTGATTTCAAATTTAATTGTTTTCCCACATTCCATATTTCCTTATTTATATGCAGGGCCTACGTACCTAAGGTTTCTTATTTGTAAACCCCCCTTATACCCATCACCTACATGTGAGTTAAAAAGCATATGTAAAGTTGGAGCACCTATGCTAGTGGAGGTGATTCAAGTAATGAGCCTAGGCAACACTAATCTAAGGAAATACAAAGGTAGACAAGTGGAAAGTTGTAGACACGAACCATAAATGGTTCAAGCTATTTCTCCCCTAGGTCAGTGGTTAGTTTTTCAACAGCTAGATAATCTAACCATTAGAAGAGATAATGATCCCTCCCTTTACATTATTTTATTTCTATCAGTTGCAAGGTTTTTCATTATGGATGTATTTTCATGACTACATAATTAATTAATTATCAAAAACTGCAAGATAGATCAAAAATAAACTAGGATTATGCATAATATTATCACGACATTATTAATCACTTAAATAAGTTCGATTCAATATTAAAATTCATGTGATAAAGATAATAAAGAAATTTATGCATAAGATATAAAAACCTCCCAATAAAATATTATGTTAGACTAATATTTCATTACTTGGGTAAGTGAAAGACCCAACTAATATATGTATTTGACCAACCATTTTTGGGACACTTACTTTTATACATTAATATCTTATGAAATTTTCGGGTTGACTTAAACATTTTACATCAATAGGAGTATCCCTTGTTATACATGGTGTAAATTTGCAGGTATGTGTTGAGAAAATCCATGTCAGTATTTTTGGATTGGGGAGTCCACTCAACAGATCAAGGAGCTGCTAGACCATATTTGGAAAAGACCCGCCTCCCTAAATACCTTCAAATAGATTTACCAACCCTTTGGGGTTATGAGAAAAGGAATACGGATCCTTTACACTTTCCTTGAAATGAGTCATTTCGAGTTCAATGGAGAGGGCCATTGGGATTTTATAAACTAGTGGGAGACTTAATAAAAGTAATTTAGTATTTCACATAGAATGTAATTAAGAAATTACAAATTATTATCTCTTTTAATTGTAGAATAAAAATGAAAACATTTTCAACCCCAATATCCATGTCATCAATACTCGATAAAGAAAACATTGACCCCATTGGAAACATACATGAATTGTTTAGATGCCTTCAGTCATTCTACATCATGACTTGAAATCATACATGTTGGAGTCCCCAATACCTGATCCACCATATCATGAGGTGATTGATGGAGACTTCCTTTCAGAATAGATACTCATAATTGATGTTGTTGTAGTTCAATGTTTCATTTTATCATCAATGTCTATTAAACTCGTAAAATCTCACAAAAACATGGATGCCTATAACATTCTAGGGAACCTCTATGGTCTTTACTAGGAGAGGGAAATACATGGATGGTTTTATATATCCATGGTACTATTTCATATTAATCATAGAGAGGGTTCCCTAGATGGGACGCACGTAGTCGCACTAATTTTCTAAATTGAGCTCCTAATGGTTCTAGGGTTTAATCTTCTAGAAGGACTGGGTACCACTCTAATTCTCACATCACTCCCTTAGATCTTCACTAGTTTCATAGTGGTTTTTATTATGAAAAACATTGATAAGTCTCTACCAGATCTTCTTATACTCCATCTCCAAGTGGACAAATACATGAAGCGTGAATGGCCTTCTATGTTTATAGTGAAAAAGAGGATATGTAAGGAAAAGAGCATAGAGACCAAAAATTATTCACTCCCTTCCAAGAAAAAGAATATTAAGGTAGAGAAAATGGAACAATAATATATTTGTTTTGAATTTTGAAATAATGACCATTAGAAGAAAACTGGGACCCAACTAAAGAAGAAAAGGGAAGCTTTAGGTGCCTTTATTATCAAGTTCAATTTATCTGATTCTATATATTTGATATTAGAAACAGCATTAGGTGCTCACATATGTTTCCAAATATAGAAACCATGTATGTACAAGAAAATTTACTGACGGTTGCGAGAGATATGAGCAACCAAAGAAATTAGTCTTTCTACAATACCTATGGGGGAATAACACCTAACTTTGACAACTGGGATGATGTTTGGTTAAACGGATGTATTTATGTATAATCTATAAACAGAAGCTTTATTTATTTATCTATAGTAGATACATATGTATTTATTTTCATGTTCAGAAATGATTGTTTCTTCTTTTATAATGATAGAAATTGTTTTTCTAAGGAACATTTATATAATGGTCTTTACGTGTTGGATTACACAAACCATGTAATGGATATCGATTACAAAGGTACATAAGGTGAATCTTACGACACCTAACATTGGCATCACCACCTAGGTCATTTAATGAGAAACTCATGACAATGTTACATCAAAATAGATATTTATATTCATTCAATATAAAACCACTTTTTGTATGTCACACATGTTTACTAGGAAGAATGACCAAATACCATTTAATGGGAAAGCTAAAAGGACCAAAGGGCTTCTTTAATTAGTTCATACCTATATCTGTGGACAATTTCTTGATGAAGAATGTAGTGGTTACTTGTACTTCATAACTTTTACTGATTAGTTTAGTAGATATGGATATATATAGATAATGAGGTATAAGTCATATTCTTTTCACAATTTGAAGGAATACATGAATGAAGTTGAGGACCATATTTGTAAGAATACTATGAAACTTCACTCTGACAAAGGTTGAGAATATCTTAATCAAGAATTTTTTGATTACAAATGGGATTTTGGGATTCTATCTAAACTCACTACTTTATACATGCCCAAATAGAATGGTTTAACCGAATGGTGGAACCACATGGTATTGGATATGATGAGATCAATCATGAGTCATGCAAGTCTTCCATTTTTCATTTGTGGATATGTGTTACCAATAGTGGAACACATAACAAATCATGTACCAACTATATATATTAGTGTTATTAAATATTTTGTTTGGAGTGGAAGAATGTCCATGTTATCGAGTTTACATGTGTGGGGAAGAAAAAAATTGTTAAGGAATTTTTAGGCAAGAACTTCACACCCTGAGGCACAAAGTGTACCTTTATAGGGTACCCCAATGAAATAAGGGGATTTTAACTATATGACCCCTTCAAAAATGGTTATAGTTTCAAGACATGCATTATTCTTTGAGATGGATCACATCTCCAAAAGAGATAGTGGGAGTGATATAGACTTTAATGATATTGTGGATCAAGGTACACAAGAGTTGGTATTGGAGTGGATTCCACACATCTCTACAGAAGAAAGATATATTCTAGAGACACATTTACCACATAGGAGTACAAGGGAGGTTAGAGAACCAGAATGATATGGTTTTCTATCTTCTGAGGATGGTAACTCATTATTAGTTGATAAAAATGATCCTATAACCAACAAAAAAGTTGTTAGTAGAAAAGACGTTTCCATGTGGCTAGAAGCCCTGAATTCTGAAATGGATTCCATATACCAATACCATGTCTGGATTTTGATAGATCCTCTATTAGATATAATTCATTTTTGTTGAAAATGGTTATTCAATAAGAAACTGGACATGGAAGGACATGCCTGTGCCTATAATGCATGATTGGTTGAAAATGGTTTGAATAGAATCAAGGCGTTGACTATGATGAAAACTTTTCACTAGTTACAATGGTAAAATCCACCAAAACTATAAAATCCATTCACACTTACCAAGACTATGATATTTGTAAAATGGATGTCAAGAAAGCCTTCCTTAATGGGTTGCTTCAGGTTAAAGCCTATAGGACACAACCTGAAGGGTTTATGACTCCATATATTCCAATAAGATATACAACTTCAAAAAAATAAATTTATCATTTAAAGAAAGCATCCAAATCATGGAATATTCATTTTGATGAATCCATAACTAAATTTGTTTATATAAACAATGAATGTGAGCCTTGTGTCTAAAAATAGTTTAGTGGGAGTGAATTAATTTTTATAACACTGTATATTAAAAAAATATTACTTAATAGAGATGAAATTACAATGTTACAATCTGTTAAAGAATAGTTGGATAAATACATCTCCATGAAGTACATGCATGAGGCAGCATATATTATTGGGATAAATATCCATCCTGATCAATCCAAGATATTTTTAGGCATAATTAAAAGTACATAAATTGAAATGATAATAAATAGATTCATTTTGGAATAGTTCAAAAAGGTTTCATTTACAAAATCATATTGAATTCAACTTTCTATGAATATGTGTCCTCAGATACATTAGGAAAGAAATATAATGTCAAGGATTCCTTAAACATTACCGATTTGGTCAATCATGTATGTTATGCTATATACTATTCTAGATGTATCCTATACATTGAGTGTTCTAGGAAGATATCAAGATGATCCAGGTGATCGCTATTGGATGTTAGTCAAAAATATCCTTAAGTGTCTAAGGTGTTCTAAGGATATGTTCCTAGTTTATGGAGGAGATGATGAACTAGTCTGCAAAGGATATGCATATTCTAGATTCCAAACTGATCAAGTTGATATGAACACATAAATTGGATACATATTCACTTTGAATGGAGGTTATGTGATCTTGAAGAGCTCAAAGCAAGGAGTGTTCGTAGATTCTACATCATAGTCTAAGTATATCGTATATTTTGAGGTAGCTAAAGAAGTAGTTTGGATACAATGAACCATTCAAGATCTACATGTGGTTCCTAGCAATAAAGATCACATCACACTCAATTGTGAGAATACTACTGTGGTGGCTCTCACAAAAGTGACAAGTTCACATTAGTGGATAAAATTAATAATCTTGGCATATCACCACTTGAAGGATTTTTTCAAATTGGTGAAGTTGTAGTGAGAAGTATTTCCATGTAAGGCCACATGCTGGACCCCTTGACTAAAGTCTTCACTAAGAAAAAAACTGATCATCATGTGAGGTCTAGCGGTCTGAATTTCGAAGGATGTTTACGCTAATCCATGTGGGAGTTTTTTGGAGTTATGTCCTAGAAGCAACTTTTTGTACTTTGACTACATGATTATTTAATGAATTAAAATATTAAACATCCTATTGCATATTTTAAATTTTTCTGCATGACTATAATGTAATAATTTATTCATGTATTTATTGCATTATTATGTTCAAATAAGTTCCCCACTCTTATGCAGATATTGATGTTATTTAATAATATTTTTAAATATAGTTCTGAATTTGGATGACATAATATTATGGGACACATACTATATAGACCATATGGTTCGAGTACTCATAATAGGATGTGACTTGTTCTCATGATGATCCTAGTTGTTAATCTCCACGATAATAGAATATGAGAATAGCTTGATAGTAGGAATTTTTCATTTTTTGGTGTCATTGGATATTCTTAACTACGAGCATTGTAATTTTCCATATAAATTATGATTAAAATTAATACAAGTCACAAATAGTTCATTTTGATTTATTAATGTAAAAAATCACGCCATTTGTTGGCAAGAATTAGGGTACATTGGTTGTTTCATGAATGAAAATTTATTAATGGATAAGTCGAGGAAGGATTTGTCCCCTCTATTTATGGAAGTTGATATATTAGTCCATTTATTTAAATAGAACCATCTACCTATATTCTATGGCCAAGGTGTAATGATGATTTTATTTCGGGTAGTCAAAGAATGACATGTCAAGCATATAGGTTGATGACACTATCATGAAACCTTCTTAATAAAATATTGTGACAATGGGAGTATAGTTCACAATGAGAGTTTGTATGCTGATGGCATCATTACATCTTTAATTTATTTCTCTTGGGTTCCCTGTCCCATTGCTAGACAATAATCAAGAACTTTAGGAAAGGTTGCAACATTCCAAAGAGATTGAATCCTAGAGGATCAAAGACTAACTGTTTCTGGTCTTCTTGATTAAATTCTATTTGAATTTAATGAACACAAAATTTAAATATAAATTTATTCACCATATTATGAATATAATATTTTTATTTATTTTATTGAACATTTAATCAATATTTATTTACTATTTTGTAGAAAAATATTTATGACAATAAATTATTTTTTCGAGAGTTCAATAAAAGGATGAGGAGTTTAAATGGGCGAAGACCATGTCCATCAATAAATTAGTTATTTACAAGTTGATAAATAATATTTTTCCAATTAGTATAAGAAATAATAATATTATTATTATCATTATGTAGAACATGATTTCATTTACGGTTCCATTTTTTTCAAGTTTCCCTACAAAAATAATGGTTTTTTATGGATATTATGTGGCATGGGATTTCTCTAAGAGTAATAATTGTATTTAATCATTGTTTCGCAATTTAATATTGTAACTGGAACCACATGTTGATTAATAAGACGGTGTGTCTATTGTACCCAACCACGATGAATGGAGAAATGTTGTGCCAGAATTTTTCTATCTCAAATACTCTCATTTCTCTCTATCAAGAATGTGAAAATTTCATCAATCCCAACAAGCGAGCTATCAAGAATAATTAGCACAAGGCATTTGCTTCACCATGCTAGAACAAAGAGAATTAGTGGAATTGTTTGGAGACAATTATGGAAAGTGTGGATCATCGCTATAGGGATTATACTTTGGATCCACATGAGTCCAATAGAGGGTATCCTAAAGAGTCATTCTCGATGTTCAACGATCATCAATGAAGAAAGTACCAAAGAATCAGTTATTCAATTTTTTGAGAAATTAATAAATTAATTATAAAGACAATGTGTAAGATCTTCTTTCTCGGATAAGACATTTTTATTCTCTTTGTCTATATATTATTTTTATAATCCATGGGGAATGGATCACGTCATCATATTGATCTCAGATTGTCCATTTATTATAGAAATATAAAAGTTTGCCCCTTCCAACTGTCATGCTTCTAGTGCATCTGGATCCTGCATAAACAGTATCAGTTCATTAGGAGTAAGGTAAATTATACTTCCTATCATCTTCAAAAAAATCAATATTATTCACACTGTTTTTAGACTCATCATTACTATACTTTTTTCTCACATAAATAATAGTATTGAATTCTTTGTATTCTTCCATTACAAATTCTTTTAACAATTTTCTCACATACAAATCTTGAGAAAATAAAATGTATTTTTCTTTTTTGATGAACATGAAAGATAAGTAATGATGTTAATTCTCCCACCATTTACATTTCAAAAGTATTAATTATTTCTTCAGAAAATTGTTTAAAAAAATCTTCTCTACCCCTAGTAAAAAAGTATACCATCTACACAAATAGTTTCAATCAGAGTTCTAGAGTCCACATATTTCAAAAATAATTTTCTATCTAATTTTACTTAAACAAATTCAGTATTCTCAGACATTTTTTGTATTTTTAATACCAACAACATTTACCTTGTTTCATCCCATAAAAATATTTCTTCATTTTAAAAATATTTTTCTCATCCTCATTAATTAGAATCCCACGTGGTTTTTCAATTTATACTTCTTCCCCAATCTCGTCATTTTAGAATGATTATATTACATCCATCTAACAGACAATGCAATTTTGATGTTTGACCATTAATAGAAGCATTATAATAGTTTCTAATATTGAAATTAGAGAAAAACATTTATTCAATATCCACACCGTATAACTATTCCTTGCCTCTAAAAACAATATTTTCATATTTCTTGATCATTCTCCATATTTGTTCAACTATTTTCTATGAACTCCATTTTTCTGGTAACATTTTTATTTTTCTAGCTATGGAACAAGTTTCTATATTTAATTTTCCTCAATATAATCCAAATCATCATTTATATAATCCACTAATTATTTTTTGTAAATTGATTTTAAAAATAATTTATGATAAACAATTAATATAAGTGAAGTCTGATTTTCTTATATCAATTTTCTTCTTCTCTAAACTGGAGCCTTATAATTTCTCATAATGTTTTTAGACTCAAAATGTTTTGTTATGGTAGGAAATTTAAATGTTCTTCACCTAGCTTTCCTTTTCTCATCACAGGACTCATCTAGATCATATTATGTATGTTTTGAACTAATTTTACTGTTTTTATAAATCTATTTTTTATCCTCCTTGGCATTCCCAAAAACATCTGTTACTAAATTTTTATTTTCAATTAATTTCTTGTTATATGAGTCAACTATATTTTGTAAATTTTTGTTCCAAAATTCAAAACTTCATCCATTGGATGAATAACCCATAAAATTTCCTTCATCAACTTTCTTATCAAAATTTCCAAGATCTGGATTTTTGATATTTTTTGAACATGGAGTTCTAAAAAAATTGAAGTTCTTGAACAATGGTATTTTGTTATACCTCATTTCATAAGAAATCATATTTTTTCCAGTCTCAAAAATCTTATGTTATGAACATTCTATCAACTTTTTTAAATAACCCCCATTAATTTCTCAATTTTTTTTGAAAAGCATAAACATTTCCATATCTTCCAACTTATATTTCATAGACATGATATTTTTTATAAGATTGAAATTATCATTAAAATTGATAAATTATAAATAAAATATTTTTATTTATATCTCATTGGCTCAATAAAAATCATAATGAAAAGGTTCAAGGGGATTGTTAGACTGAATCTCATGTCTCTTTTTAATTTTTATGTCATCACACATTTATGGAAAGTAATAAAAACATATTCATATCTTTTTTTCAATTTAATAAAATAATGTGCGACATAAAAATTATAAATTTTGTTTATGTTATTTATTAAGGTGACCAAGTATCCTGTACCACAACTTATTCTCATCTTTAGCACAAACATAACATCATTTGATATGTTCTAAAATCTAAAAGATATTCCCACTGGTTCTTTCTCCTTTTGTGATAATTTTCTAATATTTCTTACTTATGATAAAAAATAATCTTTACTAAAGATCACTTATTTTCCATCTTCACAACGTTGACATAAACTATGTAATGTATCTTTTATACCATTAACAAATAAAACATCCTTAGATATCAACTTTTATTCTTCATTATTAGTCATTATGATTCCGTTTATTTTTAAAGAAAAATTATTGATAAAAGTAACAACTCCCCCATCATTCCTTTCCACATGATTCAATATTTCTACATCACCTATCATATGTGAAGAATAAAAACTATCATGTATCCATATTTTTTTCTTTTTACATGCTTTTAAAATTCTCTCAATAACAATTTATATTTTCTCAACTTCATTATTTCCAACTTTCTTTTCTTTTATACCATAAGAAACATATTCTAGAAAGAGTTTCATACATATTTTGACATGATGACCAGCCTGATCACATCTTCTATAAACTTCTTCCATACATTCAAATAGATTTTTTGTTGGAATGTTTTTAACATCCTGAAATTTTTCTTTTCTAACATCGTGTGGGTTATAAAAGATACTCATCCTTTTTCTCCCATTTAATTAATTTCATTCAAACCTTCTTTCAGGATTAGATACGTTGTTAAAAAATTGATAATCCATGTTCCCATAGATTCTACAACACAATCCATAGCCATGAAATTGTGATTTTTTACGGATGTAAAATCATTATCTATAGAATCTTTGTTGAGATTAAAAAGTACATCAATTATAACAATCTATAGATCTAAATCATCGTTCATCATGACTGGGATTCCATAATTTCTATCTGAAATAGTTTTATCAATCCATTTCCCACACAATATTTCCAAATATTTTTTTTCAGAACAAAAATTGTTTGAAAATTCATATGAAGGTTTTTGGTGGTTGGGGATTTCAACTTACTCTTGATTTGTGTATTATTAGAAACATGAGAATTCCACTATTTTACATATATGGGTTTTTTTATGTTTTTATTCATCATCCTCATGGTATTTTTGAAATAATTTTATTTATTGAATCTTGTTAACTTATTATTACATAACCACTGGTTTCGTACTGAGATCATCAACCATCTTTCCATATTTATCACTTCTATGTTTGTAGAATAAGTTTTCTAGAATGTATTATTTATCTCCCTTGATAAACTAATATCATCCTTCGAATAATTCTTCACAATATTTCTATATTACTATGATTTCTTTCATGAGTGATTATTTTAGTTAATATATGCAAGAATTTCTATTCTGATATGATAAACTCTATAAGATTTTTCACCTCCTTATTCTTCAAATTTTTGGAGTCTTCAGTTATCTCAATTTTTGAAATGAATGATATAATTTTTTTGAAAATTCATATGTTGAAGAATTATTTTTAATGGAGTCAAATTAATATTTTTTACTCATGAATAATCCATTATTTCTATTAAACTTATTCTTTTATTTTTTGTATTGATTTTCTTCTTCATCACTTTCTCTCCAATTATTCCTTCGCGGGTTTTCATTGGAATCATCTTGATATTTACTTGAATTATTTTTAGGGGAATTCCAAGAAAATTTTCTAATTCCATCATACTAAAAATATTTGAGATAAATATTATCTCTATAAACTACTCTTCCTTTTTAATAGTTATTGGATATAAGAGTCATGGTTCTGTCATTAAACACATTTCCCTCTTAATCTTCAGATTTATAAGTATCAATATATTTTTATCTTTTGATTTCATTTTTCTCATGACATAAAATTACATTTAACATTTCATAAATTTTTTAAACATTGGATATTTTCTCATTTCATATGAAATAAAAATGTTATGCAATTCACAATGAGACAACTCATCATTATCTTATAATAAATAAATTTCAAAGTCAAACCTATCTAAAAAGTTTCTAATAATTAAATTTACAGTTGTATAATCTTATTAGACATCTCCAAATCTTATGATGTTTCAATAAATTCAATTTACTCTATTAAAGTATTCATCAAGTATTTATTCTTCTCTAAATCTTATGTCTTCATAAATACTACATGGGGTTTTAAGATTTTCTTTCTTAACATTAGTATTATCGAGGAAAACACTTCCCAGCTTATCCCATATAATTCTTCATTTACATTGATAATCATATGTTGATAAGTACATAAGGATAAGATATATATCTTTTCCATCAACATCTATATCTCTCTTATCAGCAAATGTCATGGTTGAATCTTCCTCAATTGGTGGAAAACAAATTATATAATCATCAATAATAATCAATATAAGAGATAATAGATACTGAATCATTCTATTTTTCCATCCATAATAATTTTTTTCATCAAGTTTATGATTTTATCTACTGTTGATATGATTTATATTATCCATTATAAGGTTTCAAAAAAGGAAGCACATCTCTGATACCAATTAATGTTTCAAAGTATCAAATATAAACTAAGATGGGGAGGTTGAATTAGTTGTCCACTGTATAAAAACACAAAACCTTTATAACCTACATGGATTAATTTCCTCATCATATTGTATTACATTCTCATGCATGAAAATGATATAGTTAATATAATGAACAATGAATTTTTTAGTTTCAGCCTCAACATAAGAAACTAAAACATTTCTATAGCCACTCTCGTGGGGCTATGGAAATTCATGATTATGAAGAAGTGAATACAACACTTTAAAAATCCTTTTAGAATCCTTCTATATCCCTATATTAAAGATTATACATACTCCAATCATCTTAAAAAGTTTTTTATAAAAAAATTGATTGAAAGTAAAAAATAATTAATTCGTTCAATTTTCTCAACAAAAGCTCAGTCTAGATCCTTATTGTGATTTGGAAGGATCCTGTTTTCCCACTCTAATAAGGACAATACAATTCTACCTTACACAATCTGCACTTCACAAACAATTCTCAAACACTCATAATTATAATCCTTTGTCTCTATATCATCCCACCTTTTTATCACATAAACTTTCATTACATTTTACAAAATCGAGGATCTTTAAGGTTTAGTGTCTTGGAAACTAGGAACTTAAAACATGAAAACATAAAACATAATTCATAAAAACTAGAAAGGATTCTCCTTATGTTCATCCTAGGTTCATTACTGCATCTCATAACCTGGGGACATACATCAAATGAAACGGTGAGTAGAAGGCCCAGTAAGGGAAACAAGGGTAAACATTTAACATGTGAACTTGAGATACATCAACAATGTCATGAAAAAGAACTTTAAGGCATGAAAAAGAAATCATGAGGCATATCATAATAAAAATAATGTATTTCATAACTTCAAGATGTGCCTACACCATTTAATATTTACAATCATTTATGTTTCACCAAGGTCTATCCCCAAGGTGTCATTAAAAATTACCAAGGTTATTCACCAAGGCATCGTTAAAAATGGTTATCTCTAGAGATTAAGTCTTTACCCAATGCATTGAAGCGCTATCATGGAGCACCATTAAATTTGTCTTTATAATCATGTGATCCACATATATAACCATCAATCATTTCATAAACAACCCATATAGCAGAAAAGAAATGGGTTTCATTTCATATTCATCACATTTTAAAAAAACCGCTTTAAAGACGTGATCCTTATGTCACTTTAAACGCACGAAAAAGGAAAGTGGGTCTCATGTATGTCAATCCCAGAATTAAAATGGAAAATTTTGATATATAAGTGAATACCCCTGTATAATAAGAATCTTTGAGTATTCACGTAATAAAATAAAATAATTTGAAAAAAAATAATGACATTTTGAGATGAAAATTCTACAGCATAATGGCTATGATACATGGTTTTAGAAAACATTGAAAAGATAGGGGACATGGGTCACCAACTCATAAATGATACATAAAACAGTAGGGTAACAGAATATAAAGGATTTAAGAACATGGTAATGAAATTTGAATGATATACCATATGAAACGAATAACTTGAAAGGATAAAAAATAAGATTTCTCTTATGAGAATTCGGCAGCCTAACGGCGTCACTTAAAACATCCAAAAATGGATTGACGAGATCAAATAGGGTCTCTAATCATATTAAAAAAAATTATAAGTATGATAGATATAGATATCACACCCCAAAATAATAAAAAGGAACTTGAAATACTTGACCAGAAAATAGAACTTCAAAATGAGAAGGGTGAATGAATCCCTTAAAAATTCGGCAACCTAACGGTGTCACTTAAACATCAAAAAAAATGAATTGACGAGATCAAATAGGGTCTCTCATAATATTAAAATAAAATATCATTATGATAGATATAGAGATAATACCCCAACATAATAAAAAGGAATTTGAATGACTTGACATGAAAATATATCTTGAAAACGAGAAGGGTGAAAGAACCCCTTAAAAATTCGGCAGCCTAATGGCATCACTTAAACATAAAAAAATCAATTTAAGAGATCAAATAGGGTATCCAGTCAAATGAACATAAAATATCAGTAAGATAGATTTAGAGATCATTCCCCAACATAATAAAAATGAACATGAAAGACTTGACATGAAAATAGATCTTGAAAGCGAGAAGGGTGAAAGAATCCCTTAAAAATTTGGCTGCCTAACGCCGCCACATTAACATACGTAAAATGAAATGATGAGGGAAAAAATGAAATCACTTATCATATGAAAATTAAATGTATAGTAGGATGAATATAAAATAACATCCTCTAATAGAAGAACATGGAGCATAAAAGAAATGACTTAAAATAGAGTATTTGAAAAGAAAGAAAGAGGTTGGATCCCTTACCTTAAAACGTAACTCTTAAAACTCAAATTTTGGGACCTTGAGGGCTTGTGGAAACCTTGAGAGGACTTCATGAGAATTAATGAGACCAGACCATCATTGGAGGAGAAGTGGGTATCTAATGGATGAGAGGATGGCTTTGTATTTATAGCGAAAGTGAGGGGACAAGGCATTAACGGCGAAGGGACACCTCATTGGTGGTTTTGGCAAAACCATGTGATTTCCCATGGTATTTGTCCATGGTAATGGCCACTTGGGACACATCATACCTTATATTAATATTCACAAGTCAACCATATTGAGTATATACTTAATAAATCATTTAATGATGTCATTAAACACCCGTAACTTAAAAACAGTATTTTCACTATTCATCGAAAATTCATCTTTCTCAGAAAGATCCCCAAATTTCACCTTAACCAAATATTGATGATCTGATTTCGAAAATAAACTACATTTTATAAAAATATTTTTCTAAATATTTTTAATTTAATTTTTAAATAAATAAACTCTTCTCTGAAAATTCATTTTTTTTCAGAAAAAACCCCAAAAATTACCTTAACATAATATCGATGCTCTAAGTTCAAAAATGAAATCCATTTTATAAAAACAATTTTCTAAATATTTTTAATTTAATTTTTAAATAAAAAACACTATTCACCTGAAAAATCTAATACTTGACAAATAATTTATGAAACAGTTATTTAACCATTTTATTGAATCACATTACTTAATGAAGTTGCATAGATTATATTAATACTTTTTTAAGTGAGATTACTAATCCATTTGGTCACATTACTAATCGTAATCATAAAATTACTATTCATAATTTACTATTCATCAAAAATTATGTTGATCATATTAGACTCTAAATTTTGTACTGAACATAATTTTAGAAGACCATTTTTTGAAAATCATTACACATTTTTAATTATTTAAGGATTAAATTAACAATTTTTAAAATATCCTTTCTCTAAAATTCACCAAAAATATGCATACTATATTTATCAGGACAGTTGAAAATTCATAAACTTCATCATTAGAATAAATCAAAATTTTAATTTAAAACAAAGGATTACGCACGGAATTTACGGTCTCCTTACATTTCCCCTTATCACATTTGCATATGACCTAAGTGTAATGTGTGTTATGGTGAGAGAATCTGAGGGAGGATTGTCCAACATCGCACGAGTAGTAATTTCTATCAGTTTGAACATCTCTTGAAGGTGATTACATTCTAAGTTCACATGATGATGTTCGGATTGGGTTTGATCCAGAGAAAAGCCCAGTGGTGCTACCTCCATCCCAAGTTCTGTTAGATGGGATTCGATCGGTCCAAGACTAATGGGTGAGGCCATCTAATCTTCTTTCTATATTAATTAACCAATATCACTTGTATTTAGAGACAATAATCGAAACGTTTAGTTTCCAGCGGTCATATTGACCAATGTTCATATAACAGTCAAAACCCAATGGTCTCAATTTAATTATACTCATGTTATCAAATGAAACTGTTTTGTTGAGTATAAAGAAATAAAATAACACACAAAATTTTGAAACAAGATTTATTCAAAATTTTGGGTCATTACAATCTTCCCCCCTTAAGAAATTGCATTCTCGTAATTTTAAAAAATTGGGTTTTGAAATTTCATTAAAAGTCCCACATCAGAAAAGGAGTCAGTAAAACTATTACTTTAAAATAAAGAAAGGGAAGTACAAAGGTCCCCCTGAGTTAACCCACACTAGGATTCCATGTAGGAAAACATGGACATGGAGGAGAAAACAAATGGCCACGTTCTGAGGGAGAGCGATAGATAACATGATTAGGAGAAAGTTAACCACGAGAAAATCACAAACATATGATGTGTGTAAATGGTCTTTGATTACCTATTATAAGACATAAACCAAGAATTTTTTTTGTTTTACGTTCCATTTCATAGTTTGGAAGAATTTATTTACTACATAGAATAAAAACAGTAGGAAATATACCTACCTTCAAGTAGACTTTCATCCTTTAATAAGTTTCTACCAAAACCAATATTTTCTCCAAACTATGAGCATTAAAAAACACTTGGTCTCATAAAAACACAAGAATCATCTTCTTGAGAGTCACATAATCAACAAAATATTAACTATCAATTTCTTCTATCCTTAAACATTATCCCAAAAACAGAAAGGGTAAGATAAAACAACTCTTCAAAAAGAAATAATCACATAGGAAGGGAAACTACATTTAAATATTCAAATTTCCATGGTACTTCCCAAAGTTCATCATAGAATATTCCATAAATAACTATCCTTAAAATTCCACAAAATAAACCAAACTAATATTGAAACCCAATTATAAGAACAATCTCATATCATAGTCTTCCAAGATAGACTTTATCGTTCATCTTCAAACAACATCAACCACTCTTATCATCTTATAACAAAAGTAACTAACCTAATCTCATTTTCCCCAAGATAGGTTATTCATTTCCTTATGTAACCAAAATTAGTAAAATTCCGACTTAAACTCATCAATTATTCAAAATATAAGTCAACCTTTACTCCTAAAAGAAAATACCGTAGAAATATATTTATCTCGATCAAATAGGGATCCCAAAATAGTGAACGTCTTCAAAAAATAATAACCGTCTTTTAATACCCTAATCATCCTATTTTTAAGAAGAATAGCTTCACTAAATGAACATGTGGTTCATAACAATAGATGTTTTCCATAATGATATAAAATCGTCTCAGGTAGTGACACTATGATCTTAGAAAACATAAAAGATGTGCTCATAGATCACGAACTAAAATACAACATGACATAGACAATTATTGGGAAGAAGTTTCATGTACTTCAATCATCATGATCCATATCAGCATATGACTTGCATTTTTCCCTTGTCCTCGAAGATTATAGATGCTCATCATGCTTCGCATCCATTCCAATAGCGCATTTCCATGGATAATTTTTAACTTCTCCACATTTATGACATTGAAATGTATAAGGTACATTAGATCGAACCATATCTCCATTCATCACATTATCTATTTTTTTAAATAAATTGGCTACTTTATGCCCTATCTTCCCACACTTAATAAATCTCCCAATTCCTTTGTGACATTCTCTTTTGTGCCTCTTCCCACACTTTTTTCAAAAAAGAAATTGGGTTTTCTTTCCCTTATCAACTTTATCAGAAGAACATCGTTGAGACTTTTTCTTCTTCTTCTTTGATGAATTTGGGCATTAAACTAGGTACGAATTATTATTTTTGATTTTTGATAGCTGTTTTGGCATAATCACAATATGTTCAACATGATCTTTCGTCATCTCTGTCACATTAATAGGACAATCGTCACATTTCCTATCACATTGGTTGTTGGGACATGCTCTTCCATTTCCCGCCATTAACTATGAAAAGAACGTATAATTAAGGGAATTAAATACTTAGCCAATAATCATGAAAATGAAACTTAAATAACAGAAGGATAAACTTGTAGAAGAAAAGAATACCCTAACATGTGATCCCCTAGGTCCCAATCTAGGTTTTCCATGATCATTTATTCTTATGTGAATCTTTATTTTTTTTATCTTTGTTCTATTAATAATGGTTCATACTAAGCTTATGAATTTACCAAAGCATATCCCCCGGGAGTGTCGTAACCAAGAGTGCAGCAAGGCCCGTTGTCGTGTACCAGTTCCCATTCGAGTCTAGCTCAAAGTGGTGTTTTCAGGTTTTACGCCTATGTACATCTGTGCCAGAGCCACCTCTACTGGCTCGTATCCAGACAAGGATGTATTTTCTTGGAAACCCCTTACTCAAAAATTACTAAAATACCAGGAATATTTCCTATATTTAAACTTTTATATAGGGTTCTTCCTAATGTTTTTATTTAGTAATTTCCACAAATAAGTAAACCATCCATTGATACCAACTATAGTATCCCGCCTTTTTATCACATAAACTTTCATTACATTTTAAAAAACCGAGGATCTTTAAGGTTTGGTGTCTTGGAAAATAGGAAATTAAAACATGAAAACATAAAACATTCTTCTTAAACACTTGAAAGTCTTCTCCTTATGTTCATCCTAGGTTCATTACTGTATCTCATAACCTGGGGACATACATCAAAAGAAAGAATGAGCAGAAGGCCCATTAAGGGAAACAAGGGGAAACATTTAACATGTGAACTTGAGATACATCAACAATGTCTTGAAAAGGAACTTTAAGGTATGAGAAAGAAATCATGAGGCATAACATAATAAAAATAACGCATTTAATAACTTGAATATGTGTCTAAAACATTTAATATTGACAATAATTTCCATTTCACCAAGGTCCATCTCCAAGGTGTCATTAAAAATTACCATGGTTATTCACCAAGGCGTCGTTAAAAATGGTCATCTCTAAGGACTAAGTCTTTACCTAATGAATTGGAGCGCTATCAGGGAACACCCTTAAATTTGCCTTTATTATCATGTGAGCCACATATATCATTATAAAACAATTCATAAAAAAACCCATATAGCATAAAAGAAATGGGTTTCTTTTCATAGTCATCACATTTTAAAAAAACTGCTTTAAAGACGTGATCCTTATGTCACTTTAAACCCACAGAAAAAGGAAAGTGGGTCTCATGTATTTAAATCCTAGAATTAAAATAGAACATTTTGATATATAATTGAATACCCCTATAGAAGAAAGATCATTGAGTATTCAATTAATAAAATAATATAATATGAAAAAAAGTATGACATTTTGAGACGAAAATTATGCAGCATAATGGCTACGATACATGGTTTTAGAAAACATTTAAAAGAGAGGGGACATGGGTAAACCACTCATAAATGATACATAAAACAGTAGGGAAACATAATATAAATGATTTAAGAACATGGTAATGAAATTTGAATGATATACCATATGAAACGATGAACTTGATAGGAAGGCAAAAAAAATAAGATTTCTCTTATGAGAATTCGGCAGCCTAACAACGTCACTTAAAACATCCAAAAATGGATTGATGAGATAAAATAGGGTCTCTCATCATATTAAAATATATTATAAGTATGATAGATATATATATCACACCCCAACATAATAAATAGGAACTTGAATGACTTGACCAGAAAATAGAACTTCAAAATGAGAATGGTGAACGAATCCCTTAAAAATTCGGCAGCCTAACGGCATCACTTAATCATCAAAAAAAATGAATTGACGAGATCAAATAGGGTCTCTCATCATATAAACATAAAATATCCGTATGATAGATATAGATATCATACCCCAACATAATAAAAAGGAACTTGAAAGACTTGACATGAAAATAGATCTTGAAAATGAGAAGGGTGAAAGAACCCCTTAAAAATTCGGCAGTCTAACGGCGTCACCTAAAAATAAAAAAATTCAATTGAAGAGATCAAATAGAGTATCTCAACATATCAAAATAAAATATCAGTATGATAGATTTATATATCATTCCCCAACATAATAAAAATGAACATGAAAGACTTGACATGAAAATAGATCTTGAAAACGAGAAGGGCGAAAGAATCCCTTAAAAATTCGGCAGCCTAATGGCGCCACTTTAACATTCGTAAAATGAAATTATGAGAGAAAGAGAGGGTCTATCATCATATGAAAAATAAAAGGACAGTATTATGAATATAAAAGAACATCCTCTAACATAAGAACATTGAGCATAAAAGAAATGACTTAAAAGAGAGTATTTGAAAAGAAAGAGAGAGGTTGGATCTCTTACCTTAAAACGTAACTCTTAAAACTCAATGGTTGGGACCTTGAGGGATTGGGAGAACCTTGGGGGGACTCTTTGGGAGGTGATGAGACCATATATTTGTTGTAGGAGATTTTGGAGTCGAATGGATGAGAGGATGGCTTGGTATTTATAGGGAAAGTGAGGGGACAAGGCATTAATGGCCAAGGGACACCTCATTGGTGGTTTTGGAAAAACCATGGGCTTGCCCAAGGTACTGGCCCATGCTATTGGCCACTTAGGACACCTCATACCTTATATTACTATTCATAAGTCGACCATATTGATTACATACATAATATATCATTTAATGATGTCATGAAACACCCGTAACTTAAAAACTGTATTTTCACTATTCATCGAAAATTCAACTTTCTCAAAAAAATCCCAAAATTTCACCTTAACCAAATATCGATGCTATGATTTCAAAAATAAACTCCATTTTATAAAAAAAATTCTAAATATTTTTAATTTAATTTTTAAATAAATACACTATTCACTGGAAATTCATTTTATTCAGAAAAATCCCCAAAAATTACCTTAACATAATATCGATGCTCTGAGTTCAAAAATGAAATCCATTTTATAAAAATATTTTTTTAAATATTTTTAATTTAATTTTTAATTAAAAAGCACTATTCACCTGAAAAACTAATACTTGACTAATAATTTATGAAACTGTTATTTAACCAATTTATTGATTCACATTACTTAATCAAGGTGCCTAGATTATATAAATACTTTATTTAAGTGAGATTACTTATCCATTTTGTCACATTACTAATCCTAAGCATAAAATCACTATTCATAATCTACTATTCTTCAAAAATTATGTTGATTTTATTAGACTCCAAATTTTATATTGAGCGTAATTATAGAAGACCATTTTTAAAAATCATTACACATTTTAAATTATTGAAGGTTTACATAATTTTTTTTTAAAATATCCTTTCTCTAAAATTCACCAAAAATATGCATACTATATTTATCCGGATATTTGAAAATTCATAAACTTCATTATAATAAGAGATCAAATTTTTTATTTAAAACAAAGGATTACACAAGGCAGTTACTATCTCCATACATAGCCCCTTATCACACCAGTAGAGAACCTCAGTGTAAGGTGTGCTAAGGTGATAGAATACGAGGGAGGCTCAGCCAACATCGCATGAGTAGTAATTTCTATCAGTTTGAACTTCTCGCGATGCCGATTCCGTTCTAGCTTCACATGATGATGTTCAGCTTGGGTTTGGTCCAGAGAAAAGCCCAGTGGTGCTACCTCCTTCCCAAGATCTGTTAGACGGGCTTTGATCGGTCCAAGAATACTGGGTGTGGCCATAGAATCTTCTTTCTATATTAATTAACCAAGATCACTTGTATTTAGAGACAATAATAGAAATGTTTAGTTTCCAGCGGTCATATTGACCAATGGTCATATAACAGCCAAAACCTCAAGGTCTAATTTTAATTATACTCATGTTATCAAATGAAACGGTTTTGTTGAGTGTAAAAAAATAAAATAACACAAAAAATTAGGAAACAAGATTTATTCAACATTTTGGGTCGTTACAGACTCATTAACTCAATAGGATAGACTCAATACAATGAACACATTCTCAATCTACAAAATAGATTCTCGGCTCAAATTCTCTATACAATCATCCTCAGTCCAGTAGACAACATATTATGTTGTGTGATCTTCTTCAAAGGTATCAGTCTAGAAATAATTAACAAGTCTAGAATTATATAGCCCGCTACATTTTTTATTTATAATAAAAAATTATGAATTTTGGATGAATTGTGCCACTATTTCTAGGGGACTCATAAAAGAAAATGTTGGAAACTCAAAAACATTCCCCACTTCCTCAAATTTAAAAAACACTATGAAACAATAGAATTTAAAAATCACATTTGAAATCATTAAACCTTCTCATATTTCAATTATAATTACACTAAATTTAGTATCATGTTTTACTACTTCAACTCTTCACATATCTTCTTCTTTATAATCATACTTCTTGAATTTCATATCTTTTTCTTGTACGATGAAACCTCCTTGGTTTATTAAGATTAATTTTCCTCATCTTTAGCTTCCTCTGCTAATTTTGATATGCCTTTATTTCTTATCTAATTACAATATCTCTTCTTTTTGGAGCTCATCATGACCATACATACATTAAAATATCATTCTGATATACCTTTCATTCTTAGATCTTTAGGATCTACCTTCCTTTCTCAGTTCATTACGATCATCCATTCTATCAATTAAAATAATAATATGCCTTTATTTCTCATCTCATTGTGATCTGTGTTACATTATAATCTCATTATGATATTACTGTATTTATTATCTCATTACTATATTCCTTTCTTTATCATCTCATTACAATATAACGATCTTCCTCTTCTCATTAGGATGAACGGGATTTTAATCTTCGATTCATTTTGATGAAACCCACATAATGATGAAATTCTCATTATGATGGATTTCTCATTATGATGTAATTTCCAATATGATGGAATTATCAATGTGATGGAATTTAATAATGATGAAAATTCCACTCTAAAACATTGACATTATTCATTCTTCATCCTCTTTTCACATTCTGACTTTTAAAAACACCTGAGGCTGATAATTCTAGATTCGATGCAATCATAATGATTCTTTATTTTCTTCCATATCTTTTATCATGATCATTTAAATGATTTCTGAGATCTTCAAAATCAGAAAAGAAACATCATATTTTCTTTAGAAATTAGGAAATACATTCTAACTCATTACTTCACTATCTTCCTTAAAACATTCGTCAACAACAATGCCACTTCTTCACTCAGCAAATTCTGAATTTCTTACAAATATCTAGTCATAAAGATCATGAAATTCATACCAATGGACCTAATACTTATGGTGTGTCTGATAAAAAACATCATCTTTCTATCATCCTATACAGCAGGGGGTACTCGATCTAATACTTGGTGTCCTGTGCTTCTCAATATGATCTTTTGAGTCAAGAAAAAACATCATTCCTAAAAAATCATTTATTCCCATTTATGACTGGGTTTGAACAATCAACAACATTAAAATACCATAAAAAAATCCATACATTGGACTGTATCTTATTTCTAAATAACATAAAGATTCTTATAAGAATAGTTTAGTTATCAACAAATACAAAAACATTGTTATAATAATTTATCAAAAAAAATATTTAGTTTATCTTCATCGTCATACAATGTTGGATATACATATAGTATTAAAAGATAAATATGATTTTTATGATATCACAACTGTTTCTTTTCGAAAATTTTAAAACCTATTAATGATATAACCTACAAACAATTGCCGCTAGTTTAATCTTTTAAAATATGAATTCTAAAAGGATAATATTTTATTCAATGTGCGTAATGTTTCCATATCCATTAGTAATTATTATAATTCCTTATAATTATAATTTATGACACTAATATACCCTAAATAAGTTTTTTATAATCCTTTAATTATTATATTACATCTAATCCTTCTCATAATCATCTACATATCATGGTAGGTTCATGATTGGGACAGTTTAACCATGTACTAAAAAAAAATATACATTTATTTCATCGATGACTATGAGAAATTATGTTCTAGTATTATTTGATAAAAAATTTCTAATGAATATATATTTTTTGAAATTATATCAATATCAAATTCATCAATTAAGGAAACACCCTCCATTCATAAAAATACCAAAAAAATGCCATTTAAATATTTTTCATTCAAGGATATGGTCTAAAAAACACATGAAAGGAAATTTATACATCATATTATAAATAAACAATAATTTTATCTCTAATTAAATATTTCTAATTTACTATAGAAGAATAATTAATATGAACATTTCTATTTTGATACTACTACAAATGATAAAACTCATGACACTAATTTGAAAAATATGATAAATTCATGTAGATAATAACCATTTATGGAGAGTATATATAAAAATGGATATTAGTATGGTTATAAATTATGTGTTTAATATTTATTTTTTATGATACATGTTCTTAATGATTGTTCATTTAATTTAGAATAAGAGTTCTTGGGGTTTCCATCTCAAATTCTTCTCCTCATGACATAATTTTTATTATGTAAATAATAACATTTATATAGTGTATATACTAACTATTTTAGATGAAATATCTAGAAAAAAATTTATCCACGGGATTTTAATATCATGTTTATTCCCTCTCTTCCAATATGAAATGAATTAATTTCTACCCAATCCATAAGTGGGGTTTCTCTCTCTCTTTTCTAATTTGATGGGACAAAGTTTATAATCAACACCTTTTTTATTTTTTGTGCGGAATTCATTTCCATGAAATAATATTTTAAATGATAATAAATAAATTTAATGGATTTAAATATCTATATTTTTGTCCCTCACATATATTCTTTGGATTCATTATTTCCTTTTTCAGTGGTGTAAAAATCATTCTATGTTATGATAATGTAAATTGTTTTCTAATTTCAGAGAAAATACATCCGTATCAGGATAATGGAAATTGGATGTGTTTGGGGAACAGATGATCCTATGAGTAATCACCTTGAAAATAGTCATTTGATCATGGACACAATCATTAACCTTATGCATGATGAGTGGGCCAAGGAAAACACACTTAGAGAGACACACTCTCGGGATATTCTTTGTAATAGTAAAATGCTCTTATTAAACCATGATAAAGGATTTATCCTACCATTTCATTAGTCTTATACCATTTCAATCTATTGAATACAATTATTATATTCAATATATAACCTAGAACATCTTATATATCCTCTATACTATATATCTTTGATATGGTACTATATGTTACTTAGATGACACCCCATAACTTCCAATTTTATTATGATATATTATACAATATGTTGAAATTATTTTATTGAATGAAAAAGTAAATGAAATCGGTCCTCCTAATAATATAAATATCCATGTTTTATTCAAAATGACGTTCCTTGACGAAATGATTGAATGTCCATGATGTCTCTTTTTGTGAATGAATTGGATAAAATCATGTGATGAGTGTAGCTATACACTATATTTCTCCTCGATGCATTGATGGGTCTCATGAGACAAAAAAGTTCGGGCTTTGGTTTATTCCTCTTCCCATAGCTGACAATGTATTGAATGTCGTTTTAATGGAAGGTAACATATCTTGGAATAATGTTTTAATAATAAGTTTTTGATTTCTATCATTATTAATTCCATCAGTATGAGATAAATGGTCTTTATTATCCATGTTTTCATTTATTTTCATTGTTATAGAGTTGAATTAGTTAAATTTTCTTATAGGTTCATGTTTTTCATTTATTCATTCCATATAAGTTCTTCCAGGTTTTCTCTATCTATTATTCTATTGTATGTTAATCCTTACTGATCATCTAAGTTAACCCAAATTTTTCTTTCATTCACTAGGAACCCTAGAGGATGATTATGTGTAATATTTAGGGATATGTTAGAAGGGATGATAATGGTCTTTGAATATGTTCAGGTTGTATCTTATCATTTTTTTAGTGTATTGTATATATTTATCTATTCTTCGAAGAATACCAAACTTTCTGATCCTTAAAAAACATGTATATCAAACTAATAATTTAATATAACTACCGTCTCTAGGTTTTTTGAGTTTGGGATGTTACATTTGTTATAAAACGATTATTATTGGAAACCTTAGGGATTATATTTAGATGTACCAATTAAGATAACAAAATTACTATGAAAATATCTCAATATTTATTGAGAGCACTCTAGAAAACAAAGTAGTAATTATATATTACAAATTAAGATTATGACATAATTATATTTATTTTATTATAGAATGATAGGAAATAATTAGTGGAATTATAACCATATCAATAGTTTTAGTTATTTTAGGGGTTTTCCCAAAAAAAATTTAAATATTGATGGATTTGGGGCTACTCGGTTCATAACTTTATGGTGAGGATGAAAATGGTTATAAAAAATAATCTCACTCACATAAAACATCATGTTGATCCACATGTGTTGGTAGCTATGTTGGATCAATTCTTGTTATACCATCCACAAAAATTTAATTGAACAACTAATACATTGGTAGTTTAATAAGGAATCTGGCCCCCAAAGAGTATTTTTCATTCTTTATAATTTAGTGAAATATAAAAAATCATCATGGTTATCTATAGTTTCATGGGATATGATATCCAATAGTTATCTCTAATTCACAAAGAATAAGAGGAATGTTAAATCAAATTAGTGTAATGTGTACCTTTTAATGAGGCGTTCAATGAAAAATTATTCACTCATGAGAAAAGAGAAGAAATGAAAAAGAATATTTCTCTAATTTTGAAAAATAAATGAAGAAAGTATTTCTATGTATGAGGATAATATTATAGGGCCATCTTGGAATGATATAAAAAATGTACATATACTAAATAACATGATTAATTGTTTTTTGGATGGGTTAAAATCAATCTTTTCGTGGTTTATGGTCTCTAAAAACTAGTATTCATATAAGGATCTAGTCTCAAGTTCCATCATATTAGAAAAAGATTTTTTTCTTGAAGTTTTTATTCAAGGAAAATAAGAGAAGAAGAGTCGGGTTTTTTGTAAAAGGAATAAAAATATTGTTATGTGGAAGGGAGGAAGTAATATTTATCCCACATGTTAATATAGTGGGATGAAACACATTGGGGCGTAATGGAAGGGAATTAGAGTGTGTTATAATTATAGAGACAAAATCCATCAAGCTCACCAATATATGGTAATAGTATAAATTCATGAGTTCAATAACTTATTAATAGTAAAAAAGGGAAATTATGTGAACCAATTCCCTAATCATCATGATATCTAACTCTATACAACAGTATGGTAGAATGCCCTTGATTATTTGGTTACCCTAATTAAATTTGACATTCCATATGATGTGGTGGTAGGTACTTTGATCATAACCTAAATATTAGATATTTATTTATTTGAATCTAGATAATCTCACTCTTTCATAAATTCTATGTTCTCTAAAAAAATTATATTCTCCAATCACCCTAGTTGGGGATTTATAAATTAAGACACTATGTGGGAAACTTATAGAAAAAATGATATGTATGGTAAGAAACTAGTTTTTTACATCAGGTATGGATCATCTTAATTTTGGTCAAATTCATTATTTTTTTCTTATTATGGATGATTAATGAGGCCACCTAAGTATCTTGTTTTTGGGGATTTTTTGATCCATGAAACCCATAATGCTGAATGAAATTACTATTCCACATGTTTAGAAAAAATTAGAAGCCCAACCTTCATGTTTTCTCCTAACCATGTTGGGATGGATAGAGGGCCATGCATGGAACATGGATTTCCCTAACTTTGTTCCCAATGATACATGCATGTACTGAGTGTCTGTAGTTTCTAGAATGGATGGCATAGATTTTTCACAATCATGCTTCCAAACCAAGCAGGTACTCTCATTAGATAGTGAATCTAGCAAGGTTTGTTCACATTATTTCCAAAAGTGTGTCCAAAACCTATGAACTGGTTGTTATGGTTATAATTAATTTTTTATATTATATCTATTATAACCCCACCCTCCTCCCATTCTCTCTTCTATAGGGTATATTGTTCATGGAATTTCCCCTTGTGCTAAAATCATATATTTTATCTTGTTTTGTCATCTGATCGATTCAAGATCCATTTTTCTCTATAGAATCCTCTTAGTTAGTTCTATAATCCTTAAGACCAGTTCATCATTCGATTAATCCTTAATTATTTTATTTTTATGTAAGGACTTATTCACTATTTTAAGGTCATCGGTCCATCGTTCAAATTTATTCTGATTCAAGACAAACTAATGGATCATGTTAGATGAGGAGAGTAAAATGGGCTCTACGAAGGTGGTTTATGATTTATCCCTCAAGTACATAAATTTTATAACCTATCATCATTCTGATCATGCTGGTTTTACCAGGAAATGATTATTTGTTTATATTTCATGATTATTATAACAACCATACACTATATTACTCACTTAAACTTGATTTATTACATCAAATTCCACTTAAGACAACTCTGATTATCAAAAGGTCTAGTTTAATCAAAAATATGGATCATTTCATGAAAACTTAGACCATAAAACACCACATCTTTATTGAAAACATATTTTACATGACCAAAACATTCCTTCATACTTACCATTGCATGGGATAACCTAAGAGCACGCATAATAAAAGGGTGAGAAATAAATCCTGACAAGGGTGTAAATAAGGAATAACATGAAAAAATACAGTACATGTTAGGAAACAGACATATCAGTGGAGAACAAAAGAAAAATGAACATAAAAGTGTGATATATAATGGTTATCATAACATGGAAATGTGGCAACAACATTCAACATGATATTTTCATGAGCCAAGGTTCATTCCACATAGACCACGAGTAAACCCTCATGGAAAAATAATTAGCGTGAGTAAACCTTATTGCACTTGAATTAAAATCAGTAAACACTTATTGAACATGACGTATCAGGATACTAATATTTACCCAATTCATTGGAGTGCTATCAGGTCACACCCTTCTTAATCATTTAATTTCATGAATAAGGGTTCCACATAGATCATACAACATGGATTAATTAAACATTAGGATTTATTACACGAATAAAATACGCGTAATAAATAAATTTATGTCCTAAATCAAAAAGTACATGTTCATAATGGTTAATACCATTGATAGTGAAATAGGTATGGTATTCAATTACATAATGATTTTGGCATGGAATTGTTCGTGTAACTTCAGCAGCATAACAACATAAAATAGAAATTGTAAAATGGGTTGATGAGAGAGAAAGGGGTCTCTTTTCATTTATTCATGAAATTAATAGTAAGGGGGACATGGAACATATTATCCCAATATCTATAATGGAATTTATATTCATATTAAGAAATAATTTCTTGAATGTAAATTAGGATAGGGAAATCCCTTATTGAATTTTTTCATGGTAAATGTGTTCATGGGAGGAATTAATTAGAGACAAATGGGTCTCTAATCATTTCAACATGAAGAGGGACGTGTATGGGATGTTCTAAAGCAAACCCAAACATTTTTAATAGAAACTAAAAGGGAATAACATCATATGGAAACTTGGACCTAAATATGGAAGGAAGGATTGTGCGGATCCCTTACTAAATATTGGCATAGTAACAAGTGTGCATGAGAGAAAGTAATGAGAGATAAAGGAGTATTTCAACATTAAAATATTATGGGGGATGTATTGAGGAGGTCCTAAATCATACCCAAACAATTTTAATTAAAAATATATTAGTATAACAACCTATATAATCTTGGCAAAAAAATTTGAAAGTAATAAATCCCTAACTTGGAAGTTTGATCTCAAAGGCTTGTGCGAGGCTTGAGAGAGGCTTATATGTATCTTGGGGAGCCTTGGGTAAATTATAGAGAGAGGAGGGAAGAACATGGTAGAGCTGAAATATATTTTTAGTGTAGAATAATGGGATATTTAGTGGGTTTGTATAAGAAAGGTGATGGAATTCGTTATTATTTAGATTTTGTACACTACACTTTAAAATAATGTAATCAACAAACGATCCCATGGTTTTTTCCCATGTTTTTATACAAAGTGGAGTGGAAAAATTATTTTAAAATTCCATTGTCCGACCATATCATAATATTAGTCTTGATTATGTGTAGGTGAGTCACACTCTCCAGGAAATCATTTTAAAAAGTTAAAAAATATTTAATATATCTTGGAGGGTCCACTAAGGGACCATAAAATTAATCAAACAAATCTAAAATAACATTATTTTAAAGGGAATTTTTTTTTGACAAAACCTCCTTTTATATTATTTTATTACATCACTATTGGGTCATTATGATACCATAAAACACATTATATATTTAAACAATATTTATTTTTTACACAAAAATTTTATTATCTCTGAAAATTATGAAAAAATCAATGTTAGATATTTTCAATATCCAAAATCCAAAAATGATATTCATTTTATCTAAATAAATTTCTATTTATTTAAATTTTTTACTTATAAAATAAAAACATCCATTTGTAAAAAATTATTGGGTTTTAAAAAAAACAACATTCAAAACATTATAAAAAATTTAATTTTATTCATAAAAACAATAAAATCATATATATTCAATAAAAATTAATTTAGTATTAATATTTTATTCAAGTATAATTTAATTCAAAAAATCATTCCTCAAAATTTATTTCTTATTTGAATATTAACGGATAATACAATTTGTGCATTAAAACCCATTTACAAATTAACAATAACAAAATGAATATACATTTTGTATTCTATACAAAAATAATGCACATAATCATAGTGTTAGGGTCTTATTACATAACCCCTAATAACACCCTCATAAGATCTAAGGGTATGGTTTGTGATGGTTATAGACTCTTGGGGAGGCTCGAATAAAATCTCTCGGGTGGTAATATCTATTACCTTCCAATTTTCCCATATGTAGTTCAGTTCAAGATTAAATTGTTGATTCTTATCTTGGACATGGTAAAGGATGAAGCCTAGTGACACTACCTCCTTTCTGAGCTCCTAAAAACGGGCTTTATATGGATCAATTCAAGTGGATGGGGCCATAGATTACTTTTTCTGAGTAAATTGGATTTGTTAAAGCCCTATATTTATATTAATCAAGTGATCACTATTTTATGGAAATATTAGCAACGATAACAATTCATAATGGTATTTTAAAATCTAAAAACATAAAACCAAGGATGTGAATATGTTTTACATAACCATTATACATAATTTGATATTTAATTTGATAAATATGAATTTTCCTTAATAAATGTTTTTGTTGTTACAATCTCCCCTTAAGAAATTTCAGCCTCAAATATTCCTTTTCCCACACTAATAAAGATGATGGTAACTCTTATTCCATGATTCCTTTGAATCCCACATTTCTTATTCAAACTTGTGGATTCTCTACAATTCCTTGATGAGGTGAATTATCTTATTTTGTAGAACTTTTTCCGTATGATCTAAGATATTCACCAAATTCTCTACATAGGAAAAGTCATTCTCTAATGGTACCACCTATAGATAGTGTACTTGCAATGAGTCAGGTATGTACGTACTTAAAAGGGATGTATGTAATACATCATGTACTTGAGATAGGTTCGGTGGGAGTGCTAATCGATAGGCCACTACTCTAGTGTGATCAAGGATCTCAAAATGGCGAATTTACCTTGGAATAAGCATTCCCTTATTACCAAATATCATAACACTCTTACATGGTGATATGCATAGGAATTCCATGTCACCACTATCAAAATGTAAGTATCATTGACGATTATCAGCATAGATCTTTTGTCAACTCTAAGCAGCTTTAATGTCCTACTAGATGAATTGAACCTTCTACACCTTTTCATTGACCATTTTTGAACCTAAGAGTTTTAACTCCCTGACTTTATCCCAACATGTTGGTGTTCTTAACCTCTTCCCATAAAGGGCTTCATAAAGAGCCATTTGGATTCTTTGGTGGAAATTTTTATTGTTAGGTAAATCTACCAAGGGAAGATGTTGATCCCATCCTCCTTTTAAATCCATTGAGAATCCTCCCCACATTTCCTCGAGCATTTGGATAGTCTTCTCAGATTGTCCATCATTTTGAAGATGATAATCTATACTGATGTTGACGTCAGTATTCAGATCATTTTGGAGAATCATCAAGAACATAAAGGTGAATCTTGGATTTCGATTGGATACAATCGATAGTGGTACTCCATGTTGCCTTACCAATTATCTGATGTATATACATTCCATTTGATCTACTGAGAAATCCTCTAAAATTTAAATTAAAGGTGAAATCTTTGTATGATTATCCACAACAAACTAGATAGAATTGTTTTCATTGGATGTCTTTGGATGTCCAGCAAAAAAGTCCATGGTGATGTTCTCCCATTTCCATGTTGGTATGGGTAATTGTTTCTTCATCCCCTTAGACTTCTACATCTCAGACTTCACTTGCTAACACTCCTAGAACATTGATGTATACTCAGTGATATCCTTCTTCATGTTATCCCACCAATAATGCTCTCAAAGATCTTGATACGTCTTTGTGTTTCCTATGTGAATGGATAAATTTCAACTATGTGCATCATCTATAAGTTCATTCATTTACTATGGATTTGATGGAACACATAGTCTAGTCCCAAATCTCACAATTCCATCATCATTAACATTGAACTCATAGTATTTACCTTTTCATATTGTTTTAACTTTCTTCTGAATTCCCACATCATCCTTTTGAGCATCCTTTATCCTTTCCAAAAGAGTTAGTTGATCAGTCATTTGTAAATTGATTAATGATGTTCACATCATTATGATTCCCATGTCCATCTTCATAAATTCCATGAATATTAAATCCTTTTCAATTCTCATCAATGAAAGAGTTGTTGGTTTCTTTCTACATAGAGAATGTTCTACCTTGTTTTCTTTCCTACGATGTTAATATATTGAGTAGTCATAGACATTGATTAGATCTAACCATCTTCGTTGGTGTAGGTCCAAATATTTCTGTGTGAATATATACTTGATACTTTTATGATATATGTATATTTCACACTTCTCCCCAAAAATTTAATGTCACCAAATTTTTAACGTGAATATTACTATAGCCAACTCTAGAACATGTATTGGATTTTTTTTCTCATGAACATTCACATTCCTTCTTTCATTTGCAATGATTTTGTAATTTTTCATTGATGAAAAACTCATTCCCTTATTTAAAGCATCACTGAATACCACGAAATGTTATCCACTTGTTTTTAGTGTGAGCACAGGTGTAGTTATAAGCCTCATTTTCCACATTGTGATGCTATTTTTACATTCATCACTCCAATCAATCATAACTCTCTTTTGGGATAGCTTGGTATGATGGTCGGAAAATCCTGAGATGTTTCTCACAAATCAGTGATAATATCAAGCTAATCTAGGAATCTATGGATATCTATCACCAATTTTGGTGTCACCCATCCCTAAGTGGAATTTTTCATGGAGTTTTCCATAGATACCCATTTCTTGTGATGATATAGCCGAAGAATGATACATCCTTCAACCATAACTCACACTCGTTGTACTTTTCATAGAGCTTCTCCATTCGCAAGGTCCCTAGTATATTTCATAGATGATCCACATGCTCCAACATGGTTTTTATGTATATTAGAATATCATCTATAAAGACTACAAAAAATTTGTCAAGGTAATCCCTAAAGACTCTATTCATCATGTCTATGATGATTTTTGGAGAATTAGTGAGCCTAAAAGGAATTATTATGAATTCATACTACTCGTACCTGCTATGAATAGTAGTTTTCAGGATATATTCCTTCTTCACACATACATGAAATATCCTGACCTAAGATTCACCATGGATAATTATTGTTCTCCAAATAGCTGATCGAACAATTTATCAATTCATGGAAGAGAATACTTGTTATTTATCATGATTTTTTTGAACTCGCGTAAATCATTTCAATGTTTCATTGACCCATCTTTCTTCCAGATGAAAAGGACTAGTTCACCCCATGGTGAAGCACTTGGAGGTATAAATCCTTTATCGATATTCTACTATAGTTTCTTATTTACCTCCTAAATCTCCACAACAGCCATCCATTAAAGATTCTTGGATATTGGAGATGCCCTTGGTATATGATCGTTGAGAATTAAATATATTTTTTAGGAGGAAGAACAATAAATTCCTTGAGAAACACTTCACTGAATTCCATCAAAATAATAATTTCTTTAATAATGGTTCCTTACATAGACACAGTCATCTAAGCAAGATACGCATGCTCATAAGGCAGTAATATACACTCTTGATATGATGGTTCTAATGAAGATTCATCCTCCTCCTTTAACTTGTACAGAATTCGGGTCTGATTTTCCATATGGAGTGTGATTTCCCCCTCATGGAAATTTATATTGGCTCTATATATGGAAAGCCAGTCCATGCCTGGAATAGCATCATATTCCACCAGAGGAAGTATGCCGAGGATCTATGGTAATTTAAATCCACAAATTGTTATAAGGGATGATTAATAACCATGAGATGCAATTATTTCCCTATTTTTTGTTCTCAAATACATCTCTACATGATTTGTGGTGGTGTTGGGATTGTTCTACTTCACATTCAAGATATAAAATAATGTATAAAACCCGAGTCAAAAATTACATTTTCTATTCATCAAAGAATAACTAGCATACCTATCACCACTTTGATTTTTGGTTTTCATTGGTAGTAATGAAAGAAAAAGCTATCCATTACTGCCTTGGAAGTTGTTGGTTGCCTCCGAAAATCCAAGCCTTAGGGAAGTAGTTTTCAAAGTTCACTATTTCATTATAGTTGAAGCAATTTACAATGCATTGAGGGTCAAACATATCGTTACTCACCTCTATTGCATCATCAAGCTTTTCTTGTTCGATGTTAATGTCCAGGTTCCCTTCTCTTCAACCCCTAAATCAGTTTTACATCTCTTTCAGGAAATTTCTAGGATTATTCCTTCAGCATTGTTGGCAAGTGGGGTTATGGAATTTATTAGCACCATTGGATTTATCCATCTGACCTCCATAAATAGAGTTAAAATTCCACTTATTTTCTCCAGGATACCCCTGAGATTAACCAATCTCTATTTCTACTTTGAGGGAACATCATACAATTTACTCAGAGATATCGAATTCATGGATCACTATGGATTTTTATTGGCTAGGTTTTATCCCACCAAAGAAATATTCAACCTTGCATTCGGGGGTAACGAAAAAGCTGAAGGCATATCATGTAGCCCTTATAAAGTTTTCCTTATATTATCTAATGGATTTTTTTTCTTTTTTCATGAGGGAAAAGATGTATCTTTCTATAATAAGTTGGAGGGCGTGAGAAAAATAATTATCAAAAAATATTTTATGGAAATACTTCCATCCCAATGCCTCGATCCCTTCCTCAGGCTTCATATTTTTTTACCACTGATCAGATCAAACATCCATATGATAAGAAGCTAGAAGAACCTTCTCTGGTTTAGTACATTGAAGGATGGAGAAGATCTTATCAAAGGATTTGATAAATTGTTAAGTGATTGAGGGATCAGGTGATTCATTGAATTTAAGGGGACATTGTATTGTCGAGATATAGATTGTGGCTTTTTATTCAATGGGGGGGGGGGGTGTATGTTCTTCTTGACCCATGTTTCTATTGAAAAATTGAGTTATCTGGGAGAGTATCATGAAAACTTTTTTGATTCTCACTCCCATAGGATTGGGAATCTCATTAGAACAACCATCACATTGATCTTTCCATTGGTTGTTATCCTGACTCCTATTACCGACCATAATAATGAATAAAAAAAAGTTTTTGGGTAACACATAAGGGGGAATATACTGAAAAATAGATAACATATAAATTACATTTATTTCCGTAATATATGAATTTATAGCCTTCAATCTATATTATACATGGTCTACTTACGAACATATATTCATAGGAGAATTTTCTATTCCCTTAATAATAGTTAATACTATGCTTATTAATTTATCAAAGAATATCCCTTGGGAGAGTAGTGAAAAATAGTGAAAAAGGCCTGTTGTTGTGAACTAGTTTGCATTTTAGTCTATCTCAAAGTGGTGTTTTCATGTTTAAACCCTAGATACATATATGATAGATCCACCTCTACTTATTTGTATCCCGACCAGGATGTATTTTCTTGATAAACCACAAACTCTATACCCACCCAAATTTAGAGATTTTTTATTATAATTAGTCTTTTACTTAATGAATTAAATAGGTTTTTCTAATCCTAATCCCAAAAACAACTAGACATATCATTTGATACCCACTATAACATCCTTAGTCTTTAATACACTCAAAAACATGAATTATTATATAAATATCCACTTATGAAAACTACTAGGATCGAGAGGTATAATATATTAGGGAAATTTGGAACATTACATAAAAACATATAAAAAATACCACATATTTATTTAAAACTTCATTTCCATGACGACAACATTCCTTCGTACTTAGCATTGCATGATACAACCTTAGGACATTCATAAGAAAAGTGTGATCTATGAAGCCTGGTTAGGGAGTATAAAAGGAATAACATGAAGAATATAGTACATGTTAGCTAATAAGTATATTAATTGAGTACAAGAGAAACATGAACATAAATTTGTGATATATCATAGTTATCATTAAATGGAAATTTGGCAATAACATTTAACATGATATTTGCATGATCCCATGCTCATTACACCTGTTGAATGAGTAAACCCTCATTACACTTGAATTAGCAAGATTAAAGCCTGATTTAACTTTATTTATCATGATTAAACCTATATTTCACTTGATTTATCATGATATTAATCATTACCAAAGGCATTGGAGTACTATCAGGGCACACCCTTCTTAATCATTTCATTTCATTCTTATAGGTTCCACATAGATCATACAACAATGATTCATTAAACATGATGATTTATTCTTTGAATAATAAATGTGGAATAAATAAATGTATGTCCTAAATCAATAAGTACATGTTTATAATGACCAATAACCTTGATAGTGAAATAGTTATGGTATTCACTTACATGATAATTTTTCATGGAAATTTTGGTGTAACTACGGTCACATGATGACGTCAAATAGAAATCATAAAATGGGTTGATGAGAGATAAAGGAGTCTCTCATCATTTATACATGAAATTTAAATTAGTAGGGTCATGGAACATAGTATCCTAACATATTAAATGGAATTTATAAACATATTATAAAATGATTTCTTGAATGTAAATCAGGAGAGTGAAATATTTTATGGAATTTCATCATGGTAACAGGTGTAAATTGGTGGCATTAATGAGAGAAAAAGGTGTATCTCACCATTCAAACATAATTAGGGTAGTTTATGGGAGTTTAAACTCTTAACCCATAATTTTTAATTGAAAATAAAATGGAATAACAACATAAGGAAACATGTATATAAATATGGAAGGATGGAATGTGAGGACCCCTTACTGAATTTCAGCATAGTAAAAGGTGTACATTGGGAGCATTGATGATAGGAAAATGGGTCTATAATCATTCAAACAGAAGGTGGAATGTATGAGGTAGTATATGAATCATACCCCAACATTTTAAATTTAATGTAGACAAATTGTATAACAACATAAAGAAACATTGACAAAATGAAAAAGGAATAACCCCTTTACTTGGAATTGTGATCCCAAAGGCTTCAGAGAGCCGTGAGAGAGGATTATGGGGAGCCCGGGGAGACATATAAGGATTTTAGAAAGAGGAGGTAAGATGTTGGTAGAGGTCCAAATGTTTTTAGTGAATATTCATGGGATATTGAGGGGGATTATATATGAATGGAGGGAGAATTCTTTATTATTTTGGCTTTGGACACTACACATTAAATTAATCCATACAACTAACAATCCCATTGTTTTTTACCATGGTTTTTTAAAAAAAGGATTGTAGAAAATAATATTTTATATGCCCAATGGGCGAACTTATTAAAATATTATGCTTAACTTTGTATAGGTGAATCACACTCCCATTGAAATCATTTTAAAAAGATAAAATATTTTATAAGGCTTTGAGGGTCCACTAAGGCACCATAAACATAATAAAAAAATCTAAAATGAAATTATTTAAAAGATATATCATATATTTTCCGAAAATTTCATTTTTTGTTTTCTATTATGTCATTATTGGGTCATTACAATGTCATAAAACACGTTATATATTTAAACAGTATTTACTTTTACCCAAAAAAATCTATTATCCCAGAAAATTATGAAAAATTCACTTTTAGATTATTTCAACGTCCTCAATAAAACAATGAAATTAATTTTATCTAAATTATTTTCTAAATATTTGAATATTTAATTTTAAAATAAAAACTATTATATAAAAAAATCATGGGTTTAGATAAAAACAGCTTCCAAACCTTAATTAAATTTACAATTGTATTTATAAAAAATTATATGATAATTTTTATTTAATAAAAAGTAATTTATTAATAATATTTTATTATAATATTATTCCATTAAAAAATTAATTCATTAAAATGTATTTATTAATTGAATATTAACTAAAAATACTAAATGTTCTTTAAAACCCATTTAGAAAGTAACAATAATAAAATGAATGTATATTATTTATTCTATAAAAAATAATGCAAAAATCATAGTGATAGGGTCTTATTACATAACTATTAGAACACCATCATAAGACCTAGGGGTAAGGTGTGTGTTGGGGAAAAACTCTTGTGGTGGCTCAGATATCATCGATCATATGGTAATCACTATTAACTTCCACTTCTCCTTTAGGTGGTTCCATTCAAGCCTAATTTGTTGCAGCTCAACTTGGGCTTGGTAAATAGAGAAGCTCATCACCACTAACTCCTTTATGAGCTGCAAAATATTTTCTTCCCATGGATAAATTATTCCAGATGTGGCCATCACATTCCTTTTCAGAGTTAATTGGATTCTTTAATGCCCTATATATATAATAATCTTGTGATAACTATTTAATGGATATATTACTAATGGTAACAATTCGTAACAATATTTTAAAATCAAGAAACATAAAATCAAGGAAGTGGATATGTTTCACAGAACAAATTTACATAATAATAAATTTCATTATATCAAGTGTAATTTTCATTAATAAAATTTTGTGTCATTACAGTTAGTATCATCATACTCGTATTCTAGATCCTTTTTCATAATGGTTCATTTTTTTTGTTGGAGTTTATTACCTCAATGCCCAAAACCCCAATTATGGTTCTCCCTTATTTATTCTTTTAATGGATTGTTATCACTATTTATTCCACCTATTAGGTGTGTTATTACTTGAACCTCCTATTGTATGTGTTCCCAATTAATTAATGAACCTTTAAAATATGAATGGAATTTATAACATATATATCACTTGTACTTGTAAATTGTAATTGAATTTTATATGGTTGCATGTACATAGTCATTATTTTAATGCTTATAAATGATAAAGGAGTGAACCAAATAATTTAATATGTAATTGAATTAATAATTGGTTTCATGCCCAAATTACCCTTGTCAATGTGAATTAAAAGCAACAGAATGAAGATATTGACTTTTTAAAAGGAATTCTTGTGAAATGAAATAAATTAAATAAAGATTTAAGTATAATTTTCCTATTGCATATGGACCATTTAATCTATATAGGAGTGGTCAGACTTAATCTAGAATTGAATTCTATAGAGAATGACCTGAGCACTCGATGTATTCCATTCTAATTAATGGATTTTGTTACCAAGGGAGTTACCCACCTTGGAAGATGGCCCTTGACTACTACAAAAATCATATAATGACGTTGTAGGATCCCTTAAAAATATTCTATATAATAGGATGCCCAGGATTCACTCCTTGGATCAAGATTAACATCTTTGGATATATGGATCCATTGATAATCCCCCTTAGTTTGTGTCAATAATTGGTTGTTTTACAATGGAAGATATCCTTGGACATTGTTAGAATCATTTTCAGTGGAATTCCTTGTGTGATGCACCTAGGATTACACATAGACCCTTATATCCATACTACATGTTATTACTGAGTTTTCTTGACCACCGAGGTCAAGGGTGACTTTGTCATTACGTTGGATCCTTTTTTCTGTTATCATCATTATAGGATTCCTTATTATACTTTGGATCCTATATTTTTATTATCATCATCAATTTTTAGTTTAACTTATACCACGCGTGACTCATCAATATAATCTAAAAAATAATTAATTAGATGATTTCATACTCAGACACTAGATGAGTCTGAAGTGGGTGCTGAGGTAAGTACATTACTATACTATCATTACATTTTTATATACCTATGTGCTATTTCAATTTACATTCACATACTAGAAGGTATATATTTCATTGGTGGTGGCCTACTAATATTTATCACATTACCTATCCAGGCCACCATTGGTACCCTATATGATTACCTATATATAGGTGCTGATAAGTGGAAGTTTCTTGTATTGGACACATGACATTCTTTCATGCATTAGGATGGTGATTTGTAGAAGATGACATGTCATGAGATTAGAAGGAATAATTTTTTTTAGATTTTTTCATAGCATGTATTTATGGATACCATATATACCTATTATATAATTTTTTTAGATACTTGAAATCAGTATCATAAGATTTTAAATATTATTTAGTATCTAGACTTTTATTATAATACTTGGTTTGGATGGTTCTTCATATTTCTAATGCTTATCCTTTATTATGGGGATTATTGTATTTATCTATTATTACTTATATATTGTGAACCACTCTGATATGAGGGTATAGTATCCCGAATAACTCATCATTGGTCCTCATTACATGTCAATAGCCTCCATCTTATAGGGAGACATTCCTAAGGCCATGTGGTCCACCAGCTCGGTGAACTCGTTAGGTGGATTTCGGGTTGGGACGTCAGAAAGTTGCATCAGTGCAACATTTTTATTTTATTTTGTCTAATTGTTTGGGAAACATAGACAAGATAGATGTATATTATCAAAACATTATTTTAAGTTGTGATTCAGCATAGATAAACCATGTTCAATATAAACACCATGTTTCTTAGGAATGAAAAAAATTTCTTCTATATTCATTATATTACAGTTGATATACTTTCACCATTGGGTGATACACATGACTTTTATTATTTAACATGATTTATGTATATTTTCCTTGTCCTAGTATGATAAGAATCATTGTTACCTGAATCATTATTGAAACCTATATTTCACATTTCATTCATATTCTATTCCAAATAGGTTCATTTTACTTATTTCATTTCTTATGTTTCCTTCGATTGTTGAGTAATCCATGTTTTTTATATATATTCCTATACATATAAAATATTCTATAGGGTAGGGTGTCAATTATTTAAACTTTAATCATTAACCTAAATACAGTTTTCCGATATAGATTGTTGGTGGAATCTTAAATCGATAGTTTCTACATAGGTCATATATATACCTCTAGTAACATGAGTTGATCTATCGATGTGATTGAGTGAATACCAGCTTCAATCCATGAGGTGAATGGGGACTTGTGAATTGGAAGTGGTAATTTACATAGTCGATTCACCATATATTAAACGTTAAATTTTGAGACTGAATATATATGGGGTTAAATAGAAATTAAATTAGTGTTTATTTCAATGATAACGTGTATGATAAATTACTCACTAGGAATGGAGATCTATTTTAATAAAAAGTTGATATATTTATATAAGATAATTAAAATATAAAATGTAATTATTAACTTCAAAAAAATCGGTTTCCACTAAATGAAGAGGAATGTGAAAACGGCCATTCACCAACTACAACCCCTTTATATTAAAATTGTGCATTTACTAATAACATAGCTTCTTATGTGGGATGTTAGAGTAGTACAATGGATAGTGATCCCTTTTATTATGAAATTTCTTTTTTAGTGGATCTATATGATCTAAAAGCATGATCTTAATAATGTTCTTGGAAATGGTAGAGTCACGCCACCACAATGTCCTCCATTCTTGAACCATGAGGGTTATGAAGACCACACTCAAGATATGATGGGCCAGGAGTCTACATTGTTACCAATGAGAGTGACATATGAATAATTGCATGTTTTACCTGAATTGTGTATTGATTCTGAGCAATGTGAGAGATTTCTTTATCTGATGTAGTCCATGAGGGGTTCCCCATGACTGGTACCTACTATGGATGATCAGACCCATAAGTTCAAATTGCAGAATCCTCCCACCTTTTTGGGTGATGTTATCAGCAGGATTCTGAGTCTTGGATGGAGGACAATATATATATATCTTTGAGAATCTTGATATACCTCTGGAGTGGAGGTTCAGGATCACCACCTATATGCTACTTGATTTTTCGAAGTGTTAGTGGGATGTGATTACTCAGGATTTTTGTCATCAGGGTATTATATGTGATTATTTTCAGAATTCAATATATGATAACTATTTCATTTAGATGTTGAGAGCTGAAAAATATGGATAGTTCATGCACCTAGTATAGGGTGATATGTCTATCATTGATTATTAACCATGTTTCACAGTGTTCCAACTCTTCTCACTGATTCTTGATGGTGATGAGCTATCATGTTATAGACACTTCGAGGATGGTCATGGGTATTCCATCTATACTAATGTGAATACCTTTCATATTATTACTTTTTTGAGATCATCAATCAGACACTTATCACTGAGTGAAATCAGAGGTAAGGTCACAATACCAGGTATAGGGGTTTAGTTCTGTGATAATGTAGTTGTTCTTCTAGTAGAAGGAATCATAGCATTGAGTTTTCTCCCCAGAATAATGGATGTAAAATTATCTACATCAGTAGATCCATTGTATTCCATTAGTGTGGAAGGAAGGTTTATTTGAATCTACAGTGTGATAGATATCTGATGGATATTGGTCTTTCCAGTGATATGAGGGATCATCATAGATTTTTTAGACATTTCCATCTACCTCAAGTGGATGATGATCCACACCTACTCCACCTTTAGGGGAAGGATATTGTACACAATGACTGGCGAGGAGTAGGATTATCCTCAGTAGGACTGGATAAGGGGTGGATCATGGTCATGGTAGCCAGACTATTGATTATCTTAACCAATAGAGCATACTTGCTCAAGGTAGTAGATTTATAGCACACAGTCTTCGATCATTCCATATTCATGATTTATAGTCGATACCCAATGATTAGATTACATTCCCATCTATAACAAGAGGTATTATTATTTTAGCCTCTAATATTGTACGTACTTTATTCTATATAGGTTCTTTACACTCTATTCTCTCTTTAACGACCACATAAAGTCTGGAGCTAGAAATTCAATACATTTGTGGGGTGATGACCATAGAAAAACTGTTGAGAGTGAGGTTAGAGGGAATACCTCAAAGAAAAGACTAAATCCTTAAGGCAAGTGGTCATCCATTCTAGAGGACCCCTTCATCATCAAGATGATAGGATTTGATTTCATCCACTAAATGGATACGATGGTTCAATATTTCAACTATGTAGAATACTATCACAATAGGGTTTATTTTACACCACTGGATAGAATTAGTTATCTCTAAAAGGGTGATTGGGATATCCAAATTGGAATGTATGGACTAGAGAATCATGGGTTGGTGGAGTACAACCTAGATTTCTAGTATCTTAGTATAGGGGAACATAATACATATGAAATATTTTCCTCTAGAAGTAGACCATTTTGGGTACGTCTTTCGAAATGATTTTTTTGAACTACTTCTTGGTGAGAGTAAGATTTTATGATTGATCTCATTATAAGAGCGTATCCAGTGTGCATTCCTTCTTAAATGATAGAACCTAATAAGAGTCGAGATCTTAGCTTATAGTTGGGTGATATTGAGGCCAATGATTTTATCTACCCAGCACTTGTTCATAAGATTATCTACTAACTTTCTCCAAGAAATTTGATGGAACCCTTCATAAATGCATGGATCATTGAGGGTTGGACAAATTTACATCCAGGAATCGATATCCATTGGCATGGATAGATGATATCTTTTACCAGCTCTGAGGGACAAAAGATTTCTTAAAGATGTAACTAAGATTGGATTATCATTAGGTGTCAGTTAGGCCTTTAGATATACCATGTACAAATTTTCCTATTTGGTACATTATGTATTTGTATCATTTTAGGTCGTTTGGTCTTACTAATTCACCCAAAAGTTTTATGTATTTTTTGAATAGGGATTTCTACCCCTATCTAGATTATTTTTTTATGATCTTTAGGGTTGAAATCCTGGTTTATACACATATTCATAGATAGCATGCCAAAAATCCTAATATTATTTGAATACAGTGAGAGAGAATCATCTTTATGCTATGATTTCAAATTTCCACTTCTAGATTGGAAATGTTCACTTCCTATGTCATATTATCTCTAAATCAAGAGTATCAGTTTACATAGGGAATGTGAGTGTTGTGGATTCCCATGAGTAGCCCACAAATGTGTTTGATATATAGATTTTATTGGTAATGTAAGGATATTAAATGAATTTCAAATAGGGATTCTCATGCCTTTATTTTCCTATTATTGGTATTACCAAGATGGGAGTATAGTTTATGTGGTCAAAATCATGAAAAAAATCCATTCATGATATGAATGGAAGGCTTAACACGGTAGTCAGTCTAATTATATCAGATCCCGGTAGAGTATATATAGTGTCTTATGTTGCATCAAGAATTAAGTTGGGTGAAATAGTGATACAAGGGGATAGATTCATTTTATATAGATCTCTATAGATGAGGAATCATGATGGAAATTACTCAACTCATGACCTTCTTCTTGGATATGTTGTCAATTCCTGATGCACCTGGAGACTCTATGTGATGTGTTAGAACATTGTTGTTTATAAAAACCTGAAGAGACTCATATATATCATTAGATAGTGTTAAGTTAATCTGGGATAGTTTATATGGGTAAAAAAAATTTATTTATTTGATTTTTAACTTTCCAATACAACTGAAAAAGGCAATGTTATAGCGGATTCCCTACGTCGAAAAAAGTAGTCACATGGCATACTGAAAGACCGTGATGAGAGAAAATTGAGAGAAATATTCTATGAATTCATCTAATGTTTTATGATAGTCATGAGTAGTTATCTCCTACTGCCCTAACAGTTATATCTTATCTAATGGGATGGGAAAGGAGCATATAGTTTTCAAATCCTAAAATCTTGGTTCTTTGGGATAGTTTTTTAGGGAGTAACATCTGTCTCATTAGTCTGTTGATGGAGATTACATCTTATATATTCATGGTCATAACTAAAACCTATAAATATAGTTTAAAAACTGTTGTGAGAGTCCCACTCGTCATAGTGAGAAATTCATCTAGGCATCACCCTGATGTATTGATATATTCTACACCAGCATTCATGGACTAGGATGAAATATAAAGATACAATTTTTATAACTAGGTGTTCCTCCCGATCGTAGGTGATGGTAGATGACCAATGAAATACTATATTATTACAACCATTATTAGCCCAATATTTAAATGGGTTGATTTTTCTATAATTTATTTAGTCATTATATAGACGCCTCCTTATGGTATAGATGTATTTTCGGTAGTCCTAGATCAACTAATGAATGTGGCCAATATTATTCTTATTTGAGGGAATTTATCATTAGATGAGTTGAGAACATTTTATATTTACAATATTATATGGATTCACATGGTATGTTGTTCTATATTCTCTTGTAGGGATTCTCATTTCACATTGAGGTTCTAGTAGGTGTTGCAGAAGACAATGTGTACACAAGTGCCTCTAGGAACATCATTTCACCCATAGAATGATTTCCAGTCAGAACAGACAATACTAGTGATAAAGGAAATTCTCTCTGTAGTCATCCTTAATTTCAGTGTTTCTTGGGTGGATAATATCTGTCTTATTGATTTCACCTATAACAATTGCTTTCAGATGATGATTTAAATTGATCCTTATGAGGCCTGGTATGGTAGGGAATCTTGTTCACCCCTCTGCTAGTCAGAGTCAGGATAGACAATGCTACTAGGTCCTCATATTATGTCAGAGACTTCACAAGATATTTAGCTTATCAGAAAGTATATATTTACTTCTCAATCTTGATTTCAGTCATATTCCCACCAACAATGATGACCTCTAGTGTTTGGTGTTGGGGATATCTTTTTCTTATGGGTATCTCCCAGGTGTGGGCATAGATGTATATAAATTAATTGAAAGATATTTACTCATTATGGTGGGCCGTTTTATATTCTTGGATAGAGTCGGGGTAGTGAAATATTGGTTTTTATTACCTCATAGGTATCGTTCCGTGCATGAAATATTCCACGTTTCATAACATCACCAATATCATGATGACATGTATAATAATTTTGATCCAGAGGAGGTTGAGCTAGATGATGAATCATTTTTTGAGGGGTATCCTATAGTATAGTTGACAATTTCATGAAGGCTCTATGAGTTCTATCTCTCTATTCAGTACAAGTTCCATGGTTTCAAGTTCATGTACACTAAATGACATGGGATTCAGAGGCTGGTGTACATAATCACTAGGTAGAGTTGTTCTCAGACAATTTTTCACTACCTGTGGAAGTTCAACTCGAGGAAGAGTTCCTTCATGGGGGGAAGACAATAAAAAATAGTTTTATTTACATCAGATATAGATCAATTTAATTTTAGTTTAATTCATTATTTTGGAACTATTATAGATTAATAATGAGGTTATAAATGAATCGGAGGTTGTATGGGGCTTATTCGGTGCTCAGAATATTGATAGATGGAGAAATTGGGATTCCTGTTTAAAAGAAAGAATTCAGTCTATCCTACATGATTTTCCCTAACGCTGTACGGATAGATAGAGGTAAAATAAGGGCTCACACAATTCCCTTACCATTCATCCAGTGCTTCGTTCTTGTGAAAAATGACATAAATTTATAGAAGATATGAATTGCATGGTTGGAGCATTTTTCTTCAAATCATGCATCCAAATGATGTATTTACCCTCCTTAGGAAGTGATCCAAGAACAGTTTGTTTATGGTTTGGAAAATAATGAATCTAAATCATGCAAAATTGATATTTTGGGTAAATTTATTGTTTTCAATTAAATATATTTTAAAATCACACCTCTTATAATTTTCACATATAGAAGATAGTTGTATAATTAGTTCTCCCATTTGAGATCAAATTACAGATATTTTTCTTGTTTTATCATCCGATATCAGATATGTGATCCATTGGTATCTTTGGATTCCCCCTAGTAAGATATACAATCTTTAGGCCCAGTTTTCCATTTGTCTTCTCCTCAGCCAAACTATTTTGATGCAGCTGCTTAAATAGTATTTCAAGGGATTAAATCGTTATGAAAATTTATTTTGTTCATTGATAAAAAATAGTATAATACTGGATGGGGAGAGTTTTATAGTTTTGACATTGGTTATCTATGATTCATTATTTAAGTAAATTAATTATATAAAATGTCATAATATTTTTCATTATGGTTTCATTAGGCATTTCATATTTTATTCAAATTTCATTCTTACAAACTTCATTATTATTTTATATATCCATGTACATATTTTTTGAATCCGTATCCCTTGATTTTATTAACACAACTCTATCCACCTCATATAGGGTTCTCCCTTATTCATTCATTTAATGGTTTTTATGACTGTCTCCCCCATGATTAGTTGTGCTATAACTTAAAACTACTATCGTAAGTCTTCCAAATTAATTAATAAAACATTAAAATGTAAATTAAAAGTAAATAATATATGTATATATACTCCTAGAAAAATTTAATTGAATTTTATATGGTTTCATGACTTTAGGTCACCTTGTCATGCTTAAGAATAGTAAAGTAACAAACCAAATAATTTATTTTGGAATTAAATTATTAATTGGTTTCATTTCATAATTATCCATCTCACCATGTAGGAAAGGTAATGTAATGAACCAATAGATTTATTAAATTCATGTTTATTTCATGTTCTAAAATTAATAATGATATAATTATGTGGTTTCTATCTAATATAGACCCTTTAAGATTTATAGTATAGGGTAGACTTGATCCTGACTTGGATTACCAAGTGAATGGCATGATCAATCATAGGATTCCATTTCAATTCAAGGATATGGTTACCAATGGAGAGAACCACCATGGAATGTTGTCTTTGACTAATATAATATTCGTTACATGATGTTATAGGGTCCCTTCACCCTATTATATATATTATGATGCCTCAGATACACTCCATATATCCACCATGATGTCTTTGAATATGTTGCATCATGGATACACCCCATTGAAAGAAATCATTCCATGACCATTTTACCTTGGATGAGATCATTGAACTCAGTTAGATTCGTTTTCATTGTAATTTCTTGGGAAGTTTCCCTTGTACTACACTCAATCCCTTGTGGCCATGATGCATTTAATTACTGAGTTAGATCAACCCTTGATATTATGTATCCCATTTTTATTAACATGGATCCACTTTCAAATTATCCTCATTATAGTATCCCCTCTTATACCATGGATCATTTATTTTTATTATCATGATAAATTTCCAGTACTTCTTAAACAATATGTGACTCATTGATATAAACTAGAACATAATTAATTAATGGATTACATGTTCACACACAATATGATTCTGAAGAATGTATTGAGTAAATTAGATTACTATAATGTCTTTAAATTCCTATAAACATAGACATTGTTTTAGTCTATATTCACAGACTGAATGGTTTAGAAACCATTGGTGGTGGCCTGTTGAAATTTGTCTCACACCATATATGGGCCTTTTTTGGTAACTTGGAATATTACATGTATATAGGTGTTGATAATGGGAAGCATCTCGCTTTGGACACTTGACTTTATAGCTTTCACTAAGATAGATTTTGGTAGAAGATGACCAGGCCTATGCTTTGGATTGATGGATTTTTTTAGATTCTTTTTTGATTATTTTGTAAAGAATGTATTGCCTATTTCCAGGTATACTTGTCTTCTAGTTTTTTGGATACCTAACATAATTATCATCATATTTTTTATATGATTCTGTTTCAAGATTTTTTTTATTATAATCATCCTAGATGGTTTTTCTTATTTCTACTGGTTTCCTTTATTATAACGCTTCCACTATTCTCCTGTTATTACTTATCCATTACGATATACTTTAACATAAAAGAATAATATATCCAAATACACACCATAAATCCACAGTTTTAGTCAAAAACTACTAGAATATGAGGAGTTGTGCCTGAGGCCATGTGGCCCACAGGCTTTGGGAACCCATTTAGTGGCTTCCATGTCGGGACATCACATGTAATGAATTACCTGTTATGATGCATGGGTGTTTGCCATTTTAAAATTTTTTATTTTAAATATGGGTTACCTTTACAATATATTTTTTATGTATTTGTTTGTAAACTATTATGAAAAAAAAATTCTTACCAAGAGAGAGACATTAGAATTCCTGAAGGTGATGTGGAATCTATTGTATTTTGGGGAGAAACTTCATCCCATAAGACTAGTCTGGACACAAAAAAATAATATATAATTGATGAAATTGTGGGTTGAGATCATGATCAATTGTGATATATGGATGAGGAAGGTATTCTCAGAATAAATAATATACCTATGGTACAAACATCCATTGATGATTTTCTTGAAGATTTTCCTGGTCGATCACCATAGTGTGATGTTGAGTTCTCTATTGAACTCATTCCTAATACAATATCAACATCTAAAAATAATTATGGGATGGAACCTTTAGATTTAGTGGAGTTAAAGAAATGTTTTCTTGAGTTTATTGATAATGGATTTATAATCCATAGTCATTTACTATATGAACCCACTATTTTATTCAAGATAAATAAGGACGGGTCTCTGAGATTTCCAGTCAGTTACATATAGATTAAATCCAATACTATAAAGATTTAATATCAATTTACATTAATTTATTTATTATTTGATAACTTTCTAGAAGAAAAATAATTATCAAAGATCGATAATCTCGTGGTTTTCCATCAGTTAAAGTTGAATATGGATATATATATCAAGGATGAACATTAAACAATGAATTAATATTACAAGTTCCCAAAAATGCCTTCTGTATTGACTAATTAACATTCTATCATTAGGATTATTTGGATTAGATTATTGGAGGATTATCTTGATAATTTTTTGGTGGTTTTCATTGATGATATTTGGTCATACATTGAGATCTATGAAGATCATAATAACCAGCAACAAATAATTATGTTGACCATCTAAAGAAATTAAATCGGGATTATTGTAAGTGGAAACTCTTGCCTCAGAAAATTTCCTTTTATTATAAATATTTTCCCCATATATGAGATACATATTGACCCGTAAAATATAATTGCAGTCAAAAAAATATGACACAAAAAATATAATAGATATAAGATGTTTCGTATGCTTATCAAGTTATTATTAGTAGTTTATTCAGGATTTCTTCTGATTAGCCAACCCATTAACCATGTTAACACATAAAGAGGATAAATTCACATGTTCAATGGAGTTTATGGAAAATTTTAATCAGCTAAATTGGAGAGGTATTATGGAACCGGTTTTAAATATATGATTTGTTTAACAAGTAATTTTAATATATACTGATTCACCAAAGAAAAGTGTTGGATATGTCTTTAAGTAAAATGATAGAGTAATTTAGAATGAATAATTGAAATTTAAAATCGATGAATAGAACTATCTAACTAACATCCTTGAGATATATTCTATAATATTTTATTTTCATATATGGAGATACACAATATAAGATGAAATATGTAACACATATACATGCGAAAATAGTTTGAAGTATATCTTCTCTTTGAAGGATCTCAACTTGATGAAACAAAGATATAGGAAGGTCTCAAGTGCTTTTATTTCATGATACAATTCCACCATGGAAATAAAAAAGACAATTGATTCATTGATTAGAAGGTACCATAGAGTTATAAACATGATGGAGATTTACAAGGATCCCATATAAATAGACCTATTGAATATAGATATGTTTATTTCTAGGAAAGGGGACCCAATATTCATTTTCAAGTAAATTTCACAAATATCATTACTCAAAAAGATAAAGAATTACAAGTGTGATGATGAGAACATACAAAGTAATATTAATTCATAGAATGAATGTAAAATGAAATACATAATCTATAGATACTATGTGCTGACATTTGGAATGAGGTTTGGTTTTCCATCTATACTAGAATGGAAGAGGGAACTGTTAGATTATACACATAGCTCAAATTTCACTATAAACCCTGGAGAAAAAATTATATTACTCTAAGTGAAATATTACGGTTAGATGGAATGAAGGGGGAAATTATAGATTATGTGATCATCTACTTAGTTTTCTATGAGGTAAAGTCTGAAAGATAACATCATAAGGAAGTCATGTAACCTTTTCCTATACCTATATAGATGTGAAACAATGTTACATTTGTTATTTTCGTTGGTCACCCAAAGACTAAATGGAAGAATGATTCTATATGGGTCAACATTGATCAGCTTACTATGTCTCCTCATTTCATAGTAATAAGAAAATATCTACCCACTGAGTATCCTTCCAAACTATATCAATGAAATCATAAGGCTTCAAGGGGAACCCCTATTCATTGTATGTAAAATTGTCCCTTGGTTCACAATGAAATTTAGTAAGAGTATTCTAGGGATATCAGCTTAGAGATATATTTATGAATAGTCTATGATCACCAGACTGATGGACAATCTAGAATAATTATCTATATTTTGAAAGACATATTGTGATCAGGTAATCTTATCTCCCAATGTATATGGGATTAGTATATACATTCATTGTAATTTTCATAAAATGATATATCCCATTGAAATAGTTATATGGAAGAGTATGAATAATTGAATGGGTAGAGGTATTATAGTCCAACCATAGGGGATGTGGTTAAAGAAAGAAGGTTAGTTGTCCCAGATCTGGGTGAGAATATTGCTATTAATGTATAGACCATTCAGTGTCACATTAAAGAAGACCAAAAATGAAAAACTGTTATAATGATATATGATTAAATGACATGGAATTTGAACTTTGGTATCATTTATTCATGATGGTTTTTCAATAAAATGAGTTGTATGATTTATTATAAATGTATTTTTATTCCCTACATAAATTGTTTATATTGAAATATTATAATGAATTGGGGTTATAGCTTGTGAATTCATTCTGTTTCCCAATATTTCAAAATAACATGACGTCATTCATGATTCATTTCTAAGGAAATATATGTTGGATCCAATGAATGTTTTTTCATATATGGAAATAAAGTTGGAGACAAAATTTTCTTATAATGAAGATATTATCAAAATTCTTGACATTATTGAGTAGGTGTTGTGGAATCATATTGCGTGTTTGGTTAACTTAGTATGGAGAAATAAAAAAGAAAAGGAAAATTGGGTGCCTAAAGAATCAATAAGGGGGGAGTATCAACATCTATTCAATAGATGATACATAACAAAATTTTGAGGACTAAATTAACTTAATGGAGGGTAAATGTAACTCCCAAGACTCTACTATTGATGGTAAATATTTTATCATGAATTATTGCCAAAAATTTTCCTTTAAAGAGAAATTATTCATAATAATATTTAATATAATAATTTAATTAATTGAAATTGCCCAAAACTAAATACTTTTTTAATTTATAATATAAAAATTATCATATTATGAATTATTTAGTTTTTTTAATTTCGTTTTTATTCAAAAATTATAGTTTTCATGAAACTTGTTATTTGTATATCATTACCACTATGAAAGAATAATATAAATGTTTAAAACCCATATAGGTAATCAACTATTTAATTAATGAATGAAATTATACAGTTTTGAAATATTAATTTAACTTATCAAATCAATGTAAAATATTATTAAAACACATTAAAATTATAATTTAATAATAATCTATTTCTATTATTTTTTTGAATTAATTACATTAGTATTAGATTGACTTTAAAACCAAAAATAAATTACTTATTTTATAGTAAATCATTTTATATCATTAAAATATGTATTCAAAATAACTTTACATTATATATATAAATCATTAAAATATAATTTATCCAAAAATATTTCTTACATGATTAAGTGTATTTATTTTAAAATTTAATTTTCTCACCCTAAGAGATTTAATTTCATAAAATAATCTCAAAATATGAAGCTATGAGTATGAAATTATATTAAAAGGTAAATATTAATCATCAACATTGAAATCGATTACAATGATTAGAAATTAATTACCAAGCTAAAATTACTAGGGGTATATTGAGTTTAATAAGTGTTGAAGTCCTAATAAATGAAAAAAATTACTATAATTAGATAAATTAGATTTTTGGTCTACCAATAAATGTATCCCTACAATTTTTCATTCCTAATCCATTTATCTTTTAATAGTTCCATGGAATTATTGAAAAAATGTAATGGTGTTTCCAAAACTACCCTTTCGTTGACTAAGAATTGGGGAACATCTTAACGACTTCAGGAAAAAATAACACTAAAATTTCTACATGAAACACTAAAATTATTCTATAACTAGAACATCTCCCATTACAAATATCCAATATTCCCTCATATATATCATATGACCTTGAAATTTAGGAATACATCCCTGGAAAAAGTAATTGTGAATTGTGAGTATTATGAACCACTAATATTTATTCTTAATTATACTATTTAAATTATTTCATTGAAACACTAATATAATGATATTATTAACATTTATATACATTAATATGAATAAAATTATTGTATTATATTATTATTATTATTCCCAATCAATTAAAAAAAGAAAACTATTTTTTGTGTGTTGCGTGGAGTACGACCTCTACTACATAGCATGTTTTGTATTCGATCAATTCAACAAAATGTTGGATATAGGGATGGAATTAAATGATAAATATAATTTTTATGATATACCATTTTTATGGTGTAAAAAAATTAATATCCTATTAACTATATGACCAACAAACACACATTATTAGTCGAATCGTATTAAATAATCATACTAAGAGAATAATATTTTATTCAAACAAAAAAATGTTTTCATATGCATTACTTATTCATCTTATTCATTATGAATATGAAATATCACACAAATAAAAAAAATAAAAATGATAACTATACACCTTCTTTAATGATATTTTAACTAAACCATCTCATAATCATCCTATAATCATGGTAGGTTAATGTTTGAGTCGGTTTAACATTAAACATGAACAATACTATATATTTTGATAATGTATGACTATGAGAAATTATTTACAAGTATAATTTGATATATGCAATGCCCCGACCCCAGTTACCCAGAGTCAGTGCATTATTTTAATACATTGGCATGATTACAAGGAATCAAGTCCCGAAGGACCGATCAGTTTAGCAGTCTTGGAAAATATATTACATAGATAAATGTTACAGTACAATTTATAACATACAAAACAACATAAAAAAATCCTTTATAAATTCCATTATTCCGTTGACATAACCCTACATATCAATCAAAATACACTTCTTCGAATCATGGGAAAAATAAAACATAGAAAGGGGTGAGCTCAGATGCTCAGTAAGGATAACAATACAATGGAAACTTTCATAAATAAGCATAAACATTTAAGGAAATGTATAACTAAAACAAAATCCTTTTAAACATGAACGTAATCATAATATATAAAAAAATAAAATGAAGTAATGCCATTTACTTATTCGCATTGATATTCTACTCATCGAATAATCACATGCAATATCACTAACCACTTTCATAATGATGGAATGCATAATGCTAGACTATCATAACCGCATAGCCAAGGCCTCATGCCAATAGTAAAAATAAGATTTTGTCAAGGCCTTGTGACAAGACACTAGTTTGTCTCATGAGACCTACCGATGCATCAAGGAACTATATCGGGCTCCACCCATCACTTACTATGTCCATTTCATTCCTCTTATGAAAGGGTTTAAACATAACATAAACATTCACATTAAAACATGGATACGAAATGTCAATACATTAACCATAAACCATGAATGGTATATAAATAGAACATCCACAGTAGAACATATCATAACTCATTCAATACAATATGGACAATTCTATTATAATAAATCAACCTCAATCAAAAATAATATCTAGTAAAGGATGATGACATAGTTGAAAATGATGAGTAAAACATTTTGAGAGAAATATCCTTTTTGTAAAATCGTTTAAAAGCAACACATTTATAGAGGAAGTAATTTAAAAGATATTTTTGAATCAGAGTGTCCCATACCACTTTGAAACTTATGAAAATAATTATCATTTCAGAATATTAATGTCCATAAAAATAAATCCTTAAAATTATTTTGAAAACATTGACATTAATTAAAAATAATTAGAAAGATAAATGTTTAAAAAATTTAAAATTCTGATCTTGATAAATATTACCATTCAAAAATCCTTAAAATAATAATTTTAAATTCATTTTAAAAAAAATGGACATGGATGATAATAATCTCCCAGTAAATACTTACACATAACCAATCTCGGATAATAATGAAATTGGGGAATTAACCCTTACCTTATACTTTTCCTTGGTTGAGGGTAGGTTAAACTTTTTTATAATGGTGAAATAATTGTTATTAAATTATAGAATAATCATATACATTAATATGATATAATATATGATCATTAAACAATACTTTGTTAATAATATCTTTGTATTATCGTCGTTTCAGGTGTTAACTTAATCATTTTATTTTATATGTTTTGTTACATAAGTCATGTTTGTTATTGATAGATTGTATTATATTCATATCCAGAATGATATCAAGTCCTTAAACAATATTTCTAATCATCAAATGAGAATAATACTTGAATGGATACGATGGGGAATGAATCTCGTTGCGTTCGTGGAGACGGTAGTCCGTACGTACGCACGAGCAGCAATATCATTCTTTTTATATTAAAATAATATATAATTGGATGGTATATAATATATACAGATTCATTATAATGTTATATTTATTATCTACATCAATTAAACATCATTATCATACCCATAAAAATAATAATGTTTTGAATAACAATTACACCACGACGTGGAGACGGTAAGCCGTACGTACGCACGTATGGTGACATGTCATTCAAAGGATGGATAGAATACTGAATATGGTTTTACCATATTTATAATACCATCACAATATATATAAGATACTAGATTTATTATTTTAAAATGGAAATAACAAAGAAAGAAGAAGTTGAAGAAGAATGGAACTTTAAAAAAGGGTGGTGAAAACATTACCTCTTAATCGGGTTCTTCCTTTTGATTTGATCAAAAGGGATCCTTAGGTTGGATTTCTGATCAAACTAATGCCTCTAGGTCATAGTGAGAGAAGTTGAGGGAATATTTGGTCCATGGTTGGCAGAGCCAAAAGGCTTTGATGGTGTGAATTAGAGTGAAGGAAGATTGCCCTTTCATAAGAGGGGTGAGGGGCACCTTAGCACAAACATAAAAAATTATTTTATAATAAAATCATTTTCAGTTTATAATGGATAAAAAATGTATTATATAAATATTAAGGTGCGGATGGGTTGAAAAATACTCAACCAGTAGGTTTTATACATGTTTATGTTAACATTTTAACCTTATCTTTTTTATTTAACTCTTAGTTAAATGGTTTAACCTTTACCATGTCTTATTGTATTCTTACACTATACTGTTAATAAACATACTATAATCATCCAAGAGGACCTCAAGTGGCTAATTAATGACATATATAATATTATTTAAGCCCTTTGGATGAACCTTACTATAAGGCCCCAGCCTTAAACCTTACTTAATATTGAATTAAATGAATAATTCACATTGAGGATCTTTTCAGGTTTAGAGTTTTAGAGAATTAGAACATAACTATTACATCTTAAAGGATTACAAAGTAGACACTTCTACTACGTTTCCATAAAATAAAAAACTCTTAAAAATAAAGATGTCTAGATTCCATGTTTTAGATAGCATGACATTCCCTTGATCCCATCCTTGACCTTATTCCACTTTAAGTCCTGTGAAAAACATTTCGAAAAACTTGGGGTGAGCATAAAAAGCTCAGTAAGGGATACACAAAGAATGAAAACTGTTAGTTTTTCAAAATCTAGTAAACCATATATACTCTATCAAAGTAATACCTTCACCTTCATGAAGTAGTAAAAACTCTTCACTGAATAAAGTATCATTACATACCTTTTTATAACCAAAGGATTACCATAAAACCCATAAAAAGAACACATAACATATATAAAGGTAACTTGGGAAATAAACATACTTAAGTGGAATAACCATACGGTTGACTTCCACACATATCACTTAATGGAATAGCCATACGGCCAATTTCCATACATACTTAATGGAATAGCCATACGGCCGACTTCCATACCCAATGAATTGGAGGTTATAACATAACCACCCGTCCTGGTATTCACGGCACCACCCGTCATATGGTTTATAACGTAACCACCCATTAAAATGTCCAAGTACCAGTATAAAATCATAAAACATAAAACCAATATAAATGAATGATAACATTTCCACATTTCAATCACAATATATCATAAATATATTGACATAATAGAATCCTTTTTTCAAAACCATTTTCAATACCAAAATACATAAAAGAGTATATGGTATTTATTTTATTCTAAAAACATTACGGCTTGTTGAGAAAACCAAAGATCAAATAAGACTCGCGGCGGCGGAAAAGGTCGTTGTCACCGCGTACGTTAAAAAAACATTCCTTTTTGTCATTTAGTAAAACGCTTCGCAGAAAAAGATTCCTTTTGTATAAAAGTAAAAGTCAAAGTAGTTTATACACCGTATAAAAGAAAGTTGTGTATAAAACGAAATATGCCTCAATGAAAGGAAATTGAGACGAAGTCCCTTACCTTGGGTCCGACTTGAATCGATCTTTCTTTAACGTCCTGAATAATAAACTTGAGTTAATTTATACTTGATTAAGAACCTTTTTAAACTTCATTATTCCTTTTATATCACTTATTGCCATGTTATAAACATTATGTATCCATTTAAGTTAATAATGTTTGTTTTGTCAATATTTGGTTCTTAAGTCGAAAGTTGACTTCTTACAATTACATGTTGTTCATGTGGTCAAAAGTTCATTATATCCAGAATGAAATTCCCGATTTGGATATAATATGTATCATATATATCCAGCATATACATGTATTTATAATATTACATAATCATTTAGAGGTAAGAAATTAAATGCACCGTTCATGGAGACGGTAAACCGTACGTACGCATGAACGCTACTTTCATTTCATTGTCATATTAGTGGAATTAAAACTAAATGAGAGGTATGTATATTTTAATTCCAGAATTATATTCATCATTTAGATATATCATTAATTATATATATACATTATATACATGTAATTTTAATAGTACATTACATTTGGGGATAAGAAATGAAATGCACCGTTCATGGAGACGGTAAGCCGTACGTACGCATGAACGCTAATTTCATTTCTATGTCATACTTTAATGGAAACAAATAATAATGATATAGAGGTATATTATAACTCCAGTATAACATCATATATAATAACTTTAAATCCATCCTTTACATGTCCCACATATGGCATTAACGAATCACATCACTTTGAGGGGGCGGTAGTCCGCACTTCCTTAAATGAAGATATCGTGTTTACCCATAATTGAAACCATAAAGGTATGACAAAAATGAAAAATACAGAAGCTTAAAGAAAACATAAACATATTATATATCATATATAAAAATAGTGACATCATAATGGCCACCCTTGAAGGTGTTAAATGAGTATTGAACAATCATCATTTCGGGAGGCAGAATTTCGCCATCCACAGAAACCGTATGTTCTTTAACCATTTGATGTAGTTGTGTGAGAGTGTAGCTCAAATAAATATTATAACAACATCCTAATATATTGAAGATACTGGTGTTGTTACCAAAGAAGTAAATAAAAAGAGTTTAGAGGGTTGGAGAAGCAAAATAAAACAAATGAACAAGAGAGAATGAATTACCTTTAAAAGTGCAACTCCCTTTTGATTTGAGCCTAAAGGCTTCCTTTGAAAGGATTGTGCCCAAAGGGAATCCTCTAGGATGAGTAGAGGGATGTGGAGAGAGTAAATGGGCATGGGTTGGCCGAGCCAAAGGCTTGATAAGTGTGTGAAATGGGGTAGAGGTGGGGTCCTTCTATAAGAGGAGAGGAGGGGCACTTTTGGAATGTAAAGAAATATTACTTTATTTGAAAATGTGTTTAGGTTTTAAAAGGTCCCACATTGATATAATTCGTGGATAAGGTGATAAGGGTTCGAAATCCACTCATCCAATTGGTTTTGGACATGTGTAGGTTTTAGATTTTTTCATTATCTTTCCATTTTATTTAAATCGTCAAATAATGATGTCATCGCTGCATCATTATTATGTCATATATAATTTAATTTATTTAAGGTCTACAAATTATAAAAAAAATACTATGATGTAGAAAATCTTTTTATATTTCCAATGAATATTTATAATCAAAATTTGGACTTGTATAACCCCACTAAAAAATTATTTTTGTAAAACAATTTATGTTAGTGTCATTTTCACTTTAACATTAAATAAAAATATATTAATGTCATTTTCCAACTAAAGTGGCTCCATGGGGTCCCCAAGTTGGCCCATGGCTTGTCTTGGTCGGCCATGACTCACCCAATATGTGTAGGACAAGTTTCAGGGTGTTTTCACATTCTTATAATACCATTTTTACCTTAAACTACACTAATTACCTCTAATCGCGATTAATGAAAAAAAGTTACTATTCACCAAAAAATTATTTTAATCTCATTGAACCACATTTTACTTATTAATGACAACCATGTATGTCGGATTTTCAAAATTCAATACACATTAGTGGTAAAATTTCATTTAACTGAAAAATCAGTTTGCTTGATTACCACTTAGTGGTTTCACTATTCATCAAAAATTGAAGTTTTTCAGAAAATTACCAAAAATTCACCCTAAGCTATATTTGATATTCCGAATTCTAAAATGAATTCCAATTTAAAAAATTCAAAACATATAAGTCAAATTAATTAATTACCGCTGTTAGAGCAAATAGCGTGTTTTTATGAAACAATAAGTATCAAAAGATTGACACTAGTTTAAGTCCGATTTCAAAGTGAAATTGATTCCAATGACCACCATTGGATAAAATGGTAAAAATATTTTCTAATTTCACTTTAAAACCCATTCAAAAGATAATCTAATCATATAAATAAATTAGATTAAAAATAGTTTTTGAATTAAAATACAACATTTTACACTATTCATTAAAAAAAACTTTATCAGAAAGGTACCAAAAATTTACACAAAGTAAATTTTGATGTCCCGATTCTAAAGAAGAGTTATATTTGGTCCAAAAGAATGTAAAAGAGTGATCAAAACTATATTTAATGAAGGTTCGCCGTCAAAAGGTGATAAGTGAACCTTTAGTGAAAACTAGGGCATATACGCCTAAAATTGAATTCATTCCTTATTTTAAGCCTTTGTCTTTTATTGGATAAATGTAAAAACATTTAAAAACATATATAATCATATTTTAGTTATTTCTATCCATTCCCGCCATTATAACGGATACATGTTAACTACCATTTAAAATAATATTATTTTATTATTAGAGTGCAACGTAAGAATTCAATGAAACTCTTTGTTGTGTATCGGGTACGCTATCAAACATAGCAACCATTTAAAGTAATATTAATACTTTATTCACAAATATGGATAAATATGAAAATGTCTATTCTTCATTTACTTGTGGTGTTACACTTACATTTTTTGGAATATTATATCATCCAATATTATTGTATTTGTTTTAAATATAAATTTATGTCAATTTTACCACTATTTGGTATTTTTTTGTGAAAGGTATCCCAGATTTATTACTTTGAAAAAAATACATTTAATCATCCATAACATGTCATATTCACCTAGAAAATTCGTTTATTTCATAATAACTATGAAATTATATTTATTTAAATATTTATAATACCATTTATTTGATTCTTTCATTAATAAGGTAATTATTGCATCATCATTGTATCATTAATAAATTTAATTATTTAATCTCTAAACATTATAAATAAAGTACTATTATATTGGAAATATTTTTCTATTTATAATTAATATTTATAGTTGAATGTATCTTATTTTTAAGCCTATATTAATGTTTTTTTAGTTATTAAACATTGAATTTAACACTTTTAACTCTTCTTTGAATTAAATAATAATAAATTTCCTAATCTAATTCAACGGACCAAAGAGGTTCATATTTTCTTCTAAGGTTGTTTTTTATTGATTTACACTTAACCAATAGAATTAAGACATGTGTTAGGGTAATAATGTCATCATTTTTACCATTAATTACACTATTTACTTTTTACTGTGGTAAATAAAAGTAAAAAGATACTATTCACCAAAAATTATTTTCATCTTATTGAACCAAATTTTACTACTTGATATTAACCATGTCTCTCGGATTTTTGAAATTCCACTCATAGAAGCGGTAATATTATGTTTTATATGAATTATCATATTCTTTTAAGAGATGGGTAAAAGACGGTAAAAAGTCCAATAAAATTTTTATATTATCTAATATTAGTAGAAACTGACTCCAATGAATTAAATTTAACATATATAGGTATTATGTGTCTATTTTTAGAAAAAATATATTTAAATAAATTGATAATTATTTAAATAAAAATTTGGTTTTAAACTATAACTCATTTTTTTCACTTCATCAAAAATTAAAATTTTTCAGAAAAATATCAAATATTCACACATGTTTATGTCCAATTTCAAATTTATATTACATACAATGACTAGCATTGGATAAAATGGTAAAAAAATAATCTATTTATACTTCCAAACCATTAAAATGAATAATTTAACACTATAAATTATTTTAATTAAATAATTTGTTTTCAGTTAAAATATAGAATTTTTCACTAGTCACCTAAATATGAAAGTTATCAGAAAAACACCAAAAATTTATTGAAACTAAATAATTATGTCCTGATTCAAAATAAGTAGTTTATTTTGTAAAATTGAATATATAAATGTTTAAAATATTGGATTTAAAAAGGGTTCACCCTAAAAAAGTGGTAAAAGTATATTTTTGGAAAAATATTTCTTTTATCTGAAAAAATGAATTAGTTCTTACATTATGTATAAGAAACTCATAATATGGATTATAAAATTATAAGGATTATATATATTTCAAATTTCAGTTAATACTATTCATAACCGCTTTTGAATGGCTAGTTTGGTAAGTCATGGTGCAATTGAACTCGATGTTGCGTGTAATATAAGTTATTGAATTACATTGAAGAAATCACTTACAATGAAATCTTGGGGTATTACATTCTTCCCTCCTTCAATAAATTACATCCTCGCAATTTGAAAATATTTTTCGAAAACAAAAGGATGAAAATAGAAAATACCATTGGGAAAACCCACATCCGAAATTGGGAATATAAAATTTAGTCTTAATAAGAGGAAAAGGTGATAGAAAAAGTCAACACCAAATTATGATCTCGATTAGGAGAACATTGGTGGCAATTAGAGACACATAATTTGATGAAAAACATAAATATTTATAGGGAGTGATTAAGGTCATAAATCAAAAACAATTATAGAATTGTGGGCCACAAATCCACTAATCTATGATGATTTAAAATACCATCAATTCAACAAAGCGTAAGGTATTCAGAAAAGCCAACGAGCCCGTACCCGAGTGGTAAGGGATCCTGCTTGGCATCCAAGTGACCCGGGTTCAAAACTTGGTGTATTCAGATATCCGTGTGTACTATAGCAGCCACTGTAGCAGTTATAGTAGCAGTACTTTAGTAGGCACTATAGCAGTTACTGTAGCGGTTACTGTTCGGTATTGTAGCAGCCGGAACTATTCACCCGATTTGGGCCATCGGATTGGGCGTACGGGTCTCCAAGGACTTCAGGTCATCAAAGGCCTTCGGGCCATAGGGCCTTCAGGTCACATAGACCATGGAGTAGCCCAGTTCACAAAGAACAGGCCCTAGAAGAGGATCAGAGCAATAGGAGTAGCAGCCACCAGATGCAGAGCTAACAGGATTGGAAGAATGACAGGGTATGGCAGACGCCATCGAGACCAGGCACCATGCATCTTTGTATGGGGCAACGCTAGCCGATCAACAATGCAAGGTGGGGAGCTAAGGAGATCAATGATGCAAGACGCTAGGGAGGGGCAGTTCTAGTGGGCTGGGCCTACGGGTCATGTAATGGGCATGGTATGCCTTTGGGCCTTCAGGTCATGTATTGCGGGTCATGTCGGGCCTTATGCCTTGGGCCTACGGGTCATGTACGGGTTCCCCTTCATCCCTTAAAAGGGGGGTTATCTATAATGAAAATAAAAATAAGGCCTTTGGGCCATTCGGCTAAGGTATTAGGAAAACAAATTTTGGGTTTTAATATGCCTTACATAAAGTTTAAGAATTTATTTCTTCATATAATAAGAGAAGAAAAAAATGTATACTTGTCAAGTAGATTTCTATCCCTTAACTAATTTCTACCACAAAATCATCTTTCACTGTAAATTATAATAGAACATAAAAAATATTCTATTTATCATATTCATATTGGTTTCCAAAAAAAATTGATTTATAATTTATCTAATAGACCCCTTTAAAAAAACTCTATTTTATAATCACGTGGGCCAGTGGTTGGTGACACACCCTTGTCTCCCATCAGTTATGGGTTCAAGTCTCACAGTATTGCCGGATGTGACGGGTTGTCGCCCGACCTCCGAGTTGTCGTTTTTATGGAAATCCAAAATTAACCTTAACAACAGTATCCAATTTCAATCTTAATCCATTCCAACCTTTAATATTATCTAAAATACATATATCAAAACTCTCAGTCCAAAATTTATAAGGAATTTAAAAATAATGAGGATCCTTTTTTCCAAGTAATAACATGTGAACACCTTCATCATGTATTCTTTTACAACATCGCAACATCCTGAATTACCAAAATCAAGCATCTCTAATTCCAAAAACACCACCTCATTATCAGGACCATATTAAGGATTACCTTTCCTTCAACCATGTATTTTACAAAATGTGTAGCTTACTATTAAGTCACTTTTCTTAGAACCATATAATCTCAAATCCTCAATAAAATAGTACTACAGTACAACCCTTATTTATCACCATAATTCATGTAACTGGTATACTATAAATACAACACTCAAATAAAATAACAACAAAAGAACACATGTCATTATTATTCATCTGAGTTAGTATGATAACTTGATTATAATCCAATAACATCATATTCGGTATACTCTTATGATTTAGACATTGGTTTGTGTAGTGTCCTAACTCCATGCAGATGAAGCATTTTATATTTGATACATTTTTCTTTCCCATACAGTCACATACATGGTGTCCTTTTTTCTCCACACTTATAACAAACTCCCATTCCATTCAGGCAAGTTCCAGGGTGTTTCATCCTACAGTTATCACATATGGGAATATTATTCTTTTCCATCTTTCCTTTAACCATCATTCTCTCTTCCATCCATTTATTCTATTGCGTCCCTTTAAATCAATATGACTCGGAAAATTCACTGCATATCTTATTAAAAAAATTATTTTATTTCTTCATATGTTGAGAATACATGGGAGACTATTTCCATTATAAATTTTGGCTTAATACCATGAATGATATGATCCTTCATACACTTTGGATCATACTTATTGTTGGAGTTCACATTACTTCAACTGGGCACCATTTTTATACAATAGCATACACTAGGTCCGTTTATGAATCGAAAATAATATTTCTAGACATGTAAGATACCTAACTTAAATTGAATAGTTTATGGATATAATCTATAATCACAAAAATGTTTTCTTTGAGGAGTTATATACTCACAAACCCTTTACAGTGGTTTGTAATGAAATTTTGAACTATCCTAAACATATCCCCCAGGAGTGTCGTAACCAAGAGTGCAGTAAGGCCCATTGTTGTGCACCAGTTCCAATTAGATTCAAGCTTAATGCGTTGTTTTTGGGTTTTACCCCTAGGTATATCTATGCCAGAGCCACCTCTACCTGCTCGTATCCAGAAAGATATGTATTTGCGGGGAAAAATCACAAAATCATTACATTACCCAAATTCTAGGTTGTTATTTTATACTAATCATCAAACTCCATCTTATGGTAATGTGCTCTAATTAGAGTTTATCTAAATATAGTTTCCAACGTTATAGATAAACTTCCTCTCATACCAACTATAACTATAAGGACCCGGCATTAAACATTACATAATGTTGAAATAAATGAATAATTCACATTGAGGATATTTTCTGGTTTAGAGTTTTAGAGAATTACGCATAACAATTACATTACAACCTGAATATTACATGGATACACAACTACTCAGTATACATTTTTTCATAGAATAAAAACAGTTAAAAAGAAACAAGTCTAGTTCCATGTTTTAGAAAGCATGACTTTTCCTTGATCACATCCTTGACACAATTAATCTTTGTGTCCTATGGAAAACATTTCAAAAACATGGGATGAGAATAAAAAGCTCAGTAAGGGTTATAAAATAAGAAAGGAAAAAATTATCCCATCAATAAATAAAAATCAATGAGACCATACTTTTTAATCATAACTTACCTTACGAAATCTTAAGATTTATGAATAACACACACAAATCATAAATCATAAAGTTTACTTATGGAATCCATATAAAACATAAATTGTAGCAATAACAGCTACATAGGGAGTCACAATTAGAAAAACCATCATAGTATATTCCATAAATCTATTAGGAGAAACATTAATTTTTACCTCCGTCACGTTACCCAATGCATTGGAGAGCTATCTCGGGCTCACCGCCCTAGGTTTATCACAGAACAACCCGTATATGAAAACAATGCCCAATAACCATAACATAATCATAACATATAACACTTTTATAAAAGAAAGATAACATTTCCACATTCCAATATATCAAATTAATATATTGAAATAAACAATGTTTTATCAAATCATTTTCAAAACGATTTAAAAAGTGATTTTGGAATCAATGTGTCTCATACCACATTGAATCTTTTAAATTAATTATCATTTGAAAAAAATAATGTCCATATAAATAAGTTTTAAAACCAGTTTTGAAAACATGGACATTAATGAGAAATATTTATAAGGACAAATAATTAAAGCATTTAGAACTATCGTTTAGTTAAAGAGTTTTTTAACAAAAAGAGATGCTTGAAATCAAATAATTGAAGAATATCTATTAATCCGAACTTTATAATATCATGAGAATAAAGGGATTCATGATATAATATTTCAAAGGAGAGTATATAAACCATATAATTGTGAATTGGTGAATTACAACAATGATGTCTCATTGGAATTGTAAATTGAGATAAAATCCCTTATTAAGATGTTATCCTTAAATTAAACATAAATCAATCACATAATTATGGGTGAAAAATATAAATACACCCGATATAAGTAGATATTATGTGTAAAACAATCAGAGGAAATTCACACATATTCATTGGATGACATATTCAATAAGTATAAGTTCAACCCAATGAATTGAAATTGGGTTAAGAAATTCCCTTGTAAAAATATGACAGCCTAACGACATCACTATAAATTCAGAAAAAATATTTGATGAGATAAAAAAGGGAATATCATCACTTGGATTTAATTTTTACATCAATAAGGATATATAATAAAATATCACAACATAATAAGATGTAAATTAAAAGACATAACAAGAAAAGTCTTTTATAAAGAGGAGGGTGAAAGGTTCCTTTACCGATTTAGTAACATACAAAACATACGCCACATGAAAGAAGGATCATACAATGAACATTTAAATACACATAAATGAATGTATATTACATAAAGAGTACAATAATGGGTAGTATATACACCATACCAAAGTAAACAGTGGAAAATATAGCATGAATCTCACAAGAATAAAATGTGAGATGAAACCCTTTGCCACGTTGTAATCAACTGAGTCGTATGACCAAATGTTGACAACCACCAAATTAATCATAGAATACCATGAATATAATTATAATATTTATAATATATATCAAATGGTATTACACAATACACCACATGAAATGAATAAGTGGAAAACAATGGAAATCTCACAGAATTAAAACTGAGATAAGAAAATCTGTTACCTCGTGTCCGACTTGACTCGATCATTCTTTAATCTCATGAATAATAAAATAAAGTTAAATTATACATTCTTAATAAACTTTTTCATTTATATTATTCCTTTTATATAACTTATTACCATGTTATAAACATTATGTAACCATTTATCTTAATAAGGTTCGTTTTGTCGATATTCGGTACTTGAGTCAATAATAAACACCTTATATTTACACGTTGTCCACGTGGATAATATTCCATTATATCCATAATGATATTAATTATTTGGATATCATATATATAATATATATTCAGTATAAACGTGTATTTATAATAGTAAATAACATTTGGAGGTATGAAATGAAATGCATTGTTAATGGAGACGGTAAGTTGTACGTACGCATGAACGCTACATTCATTTCTATTTCTTATTTTAATGGAATTTAAACATAATTATTGTAACGACCCAATCTTTTTGAGTAGTATATTAACTTACTCTTATTGATTTAATAAAATGTTAATGGTTAATGCAGAAAGAGGAGTCGATGGCTTCATCCAGTAGACTCAACCCTTATGAAGCCCACTTATCAGAGCTTGGGAAGGAGGTAGCATCTGTGGGCTTCGCTTTGGACCAAGCCCAAGACGAGCTCCAGCGTGTCAAGCTTGAACGAAAACTCTTGCAGGAGAAGTTCAAGTTAGTGGAGATTGCTACTAGGGCAATGTTATCTGAGCCTCCCTCAGATTCTCTCACCATAGCACACCTTACACTTAGGTCTTATGCCAGTGTTATAAGGGGCTATGTGATGAGACCCTAGTTTCCTTGTGTAATCCTTTAGGGTGAATAAATTGAGATTTCTTCCTTTAGTGATGTTGTGAAATTTCAAATGTCTAGATAATTTTAGAATGTATTTTATTGATGAATTTTGAAAAAGGGATATTTTAAAATATTTATGTAAACCCTAAATAACTAATGATGTGTAATGATTTTCAAAAAAATGGTCTTCTACAAAAGTGTTCAGTAAGGAATTTGGAGTCTAATCAGATCAACATAATTTTTGATGAATAGTAAATTATGATTAGTGATTTTACGCTTAGGATTAGTAATGTGACCAAATAGATTAGTAATTTCACTCAAAGAAAGTTTTAATATAATTTAGACACCTAGGTTAAGTAATGTGATTCAATAAAATGGGTAAATAACGGTTTCATAAATTATTATTCAAGTATTAGTTTTTTCGGATGAATAGTGTTTTTTTAATTAAAAATTTAATTAAAAATAATTAGAAATTTTTTTTTATAAAAATGACTTCATTTTTGAACTCAGAGCATCGATATTATGTTATGGTAATTTTTGGGGTTTTTTCTGAAAAAAATGAATTTTCGGTGAATAGTGTATTTATTTAAAAATATAATTAAAAATATTTAGAAAATTATATTTATAAAATGGAGTTAATTTTTGAAATCATAGCATTGATATTTGGTTAATGTGAAATTTGGGGATTTATCTGAGAAAGTTGAATTTTCAGTGAATAGTAAAATTACAGTTTTAGGGTTTCGGTATGTTTAATGACATCATAATTGTGTAATGATGATGTCATGAGATATTTTGAGGGTTGGCCGGCCAAGGGTGATGAAGTTTTGTTTTGGGGGGCCCATGTGGCCTAACTCCATGATAAATGCCAAGGGAGATCACATGGGTTTGAGAAAAGCACATGTGAGGTGTCCCTTGGCCATTAATGCTTTGTCCCCTCACATTCCCTATAAATACCCACCCTTTCCTCCATTAGTTTTCACTCCCAAATCCCCCCCAACGAAGTTCTGGACTTATTACCTTCCAAGGAGTCCTCCCAAGGTGCCCCCAAGCCCTCAAGGTCCAATCCTTTGAGTTTCAAGAGTCACGTTTTAAGGTAAGGGATCTGATCCCTCTCTTTCTTTTCATGTAATCTCTTTTATGTCATTCCTATTATGCTCCTTGTTTTTATGTGAGAGGATGTTCTTTTATATTCCTCTTACTGCCCTTTCATGTTTATATGATTAGAGATCCCCTCTTACTCTCATCATTTCGTTTTATGAATGTTTAAGTGACGCCGTTAGGCTGCCGAATGTTTAAGTGATTCTTTCACCCTTCTCATTTTTCAAGTTCAATTTTCATGTCAAATATTTCAAGTTCCTTTTTATTATGTTGGGGTATGATCTCTATATCTATCATACTGATCTCTTATGATCATATGATGAGAGACCCTAATTTATTTGTTCAATTCATTTTTGTTGAAGTTTAAGTGACGCCGTTAGGCTGCCGAATTTTCATAAGAGAAATCAAATTTTTGTCTTCCTTCCATGTTTTTCATTTCAATTGGAATGTCCTTGAAATTGCATCACCATGTCCATATATCCTTCTTACTCTGTCCCTATACCTTTTTATGGGTCAATTATGATTGTTCAACCCATGTCCCCTCTCTTTTCAAAGTTTCTAAAACCTTGTAACATAGCAGTTATGCTGCATAATTTTCGTCTCAAAATGCCTCTCTTTTCTCAAAATTATTTTATGTTATAAAGTGAATACTCAAAGATCCTATTTCTAAAGGGGTATTCACATATATATAAAAATGTTCTATTTTAAATTCTGGGATTCACATACATGATACCCGCTTTCCCTTTCCGTGGGTTTAAAGTAACGTAAAGATCATGTCTTTAAAGCAGTTTTTAAAACGTTATGATTATGAAATGAAACCCATTTATTTTATACTATATGGGTTATTTATGAAATGTTTGATGATGATATATGTGGATCACATGAAAATAAAGACAAATTTAAGGGTGCGCCCAGATAGGGCTCCAATGCATTGGGTAAAGACTTAATTTCTAGAGATGACCATTTTAACGACGCCTTGGTGAATAACCTTGGTAATTTTTAACGACACCTTGGGGATAGACCTTGGTGAAACGAAACGATTGTCAATATTAAATGTTGTAGCCACATCTTCAAGTTATGAAAAATGATTATTTTTATTATGATGTATCTCATGATTTCTTTCTCATGCCTTAAATTTCTTTTCATGTCCTTATTGAGGTATCTCAAGTTCACTTGTAAAATGTTTCTCTTGTTTCCCTTACTGGGCCTTCTGCTCACCCTTTCTTTTGATGTATGTCCCCAGGTTATGAGATGCATAATGAACATAGGATGAACTAAAGGAGAAGCCTTTCAAGTGTTTAAGAAGAATGTTTTATGTTTTCTTTATGTATTATGATCCTTGTTTCCAAGACACTAAACCTTAACGATCCTCAGTTCTGTGTAATGAAATGAAAGTTATGTTATAAAAAGACGGGATGCTATAGTTGGTATCAAAGGATGGTTTAGTTATTTGTGGAAATTAGGATATAAAAACTTTAGGAAGAACCCTATAGAAAAGTTTAAATATAGGAAAACGTCCTGGTATTTTGGTAAGTATTGAGTAAGTGGTTTATCAAACAAATACATCCCTGTCTGGATACGAGCAGGTAGAGGCGGCTCTGGCACAGATGTACATAGGGGTAAAACCCGAAAACACCGCTTTGAGCTAGACTCGAACGGGAACTGGTGCACGATAACGGTCCTTGTTGCACTCTTGGTTACGACACTCCCGGGGGATATGTTGGGTTAATCACAAGCTTTTTATGAATCATTATGAAGGAATTATAGAAAAGTGTAATTATCTAAGCATTAAGTCTTAGTTAAAAGATTCATAAATGAAATAAGTTTCATACTAAGGTTTTATTATTTTAGAAAATGGCGGGCAATAGGAGGAACCGTGCTGATGGTGACCGCAATGCACCATGTGCTGACGGCCCTCCGATGGAAGCCGGAATGGAAACATTCATGCGAATGATGAACCAACTGACTCAAGTTATGAGTAATAACTTGAATCAAGCTGAGAGGCCGACCTCACCACGAAGGGAACAACACTCTGTTGAGTCCTTCATGCGTCAACGACCGCCAACATTCAGTGGATCTACTGACCCGTTGGTTGCGGAACAATGGATAAGCTCCATTGAAAAGATCTTTTCTGTACTTCATTGTTCGGAACAAGAAAAGGTCACCCTTGCTGTTTACCGCCTAGAGGGAGAAGCTGATCAGTGGTGGTCACTGATCAAAAACACGAAGCCACGAGGAGAGATAGAAGCTTTGGAGTGGGAAGAATTTCGGGGAATTTTCCTTAACAAGTATTTCCCTCGTTCCATGAGAACGAGAATGGAGAAACAGTTTCTCGAGCTGAGGCATAAGGAGAACGAATCTGTCGGAAGCTACGAGATGAACTTCACAAGGCTTTCCCGTTATACCTCAAGCTTTGTCATGGACCCTAATAGGAAGGTTGATAGATTCTTTGGCGGACTACGACCTCATCTGCGGAAGAATCTAGCCAACAGGGACTATGATAGCTATGAAGAAATAGTTCGAAGTGCTATGAAAGTCGAGCTGGAGTTTGGTGAGACACAGTGATCTCATAAGACAAATGAAAAGAAGAGATCGTTGGAGCCCAGTTTAGGGAATTCTTTTGATCAGGGAAGAGGTGGAAAGCAAATGCAACTTACCACATGCAATAAATGTGGGAAGAATCATCTGGGGAACTGCTTGAACGGAAGTGGAAAGTGCTACAAGTGTGGAAGAGGAGGCCATATTGCTCGGAATTGTCATAGTGAGGTGAAGCCTCAGCTTCCCAACACTAACGACAGAGGAAAGATGGTTCTAGCCCTACCCAAAGTCACATGCTTCAAGTGTGGACAGCTTGGGCACTTTGCTGACCAATGTCCCAATCCGAGGGCGGTGGAGGGGAATCACCACCAACCTCAGCAGAGGCCAAGAGATCAAGGTCGTGCTTTCGCTATCACAACAGCTGAAGTTGAAGTCTCGAACGATGTGGTAGCAGGTACTCTTGTTGTCCTCTCAAAACTAGCAAGTACTTTATTTGATTCTGGTTCTACGCATTCCTTTATTTCCTCCAAGTTTGCAAGGAATATAGAATCAATCCCCGAACTGCTAGAGGTAGAGTTGTCTGTCAAGACTCCAAGTGGGATTATCCTTGCATCAACAGTATTTAGAGACTCTAGTGTTTACTTTGGTGAGCACAATCTTATCGCAAATCTAGTAGTCATTCCCATGATGGAATTCGACATTATACTAGGGATGGACTGGCTCTCAAAGTATAATGCTAAGATCAAATGCAGAAGTAAGGAAATCTTAGTAGTCTTGAATGAACGACCTACAGTTATCTTCCAAGGAGAGATATCCCGAACTGATCCCTATCTAGAAGCACCTCCTATAGCATTCTTTATGGAGTTAATCGGTGATGATGAAGAAGGAAAAGGGAGCATACAAATAGAAGATGTTCCGATTGTTCAGTAATACATGGATGTATTTCCTGAGGAGTTACGTGGACCTCCCCCAGAAAGAGAGGTAGAGTTCTCCATTGAACTCGTACCTGGGTCCCAACCGATATCAAAGACTCCGTATAGAATGGCAAATGTGGAGCTAGAAGAGTTAAAGAAACAACTCCAAGACTTGTTGGAGAATGGGTTTATCCGACCGAGTGTGTCTCCTTGGGGAGCACCAGTTCTCTTTGTGAAGAAGAAGGATGGATCAGTGCGGCTATGCATCGATTATAGAGAACAGACCGGGATCACAGTGAAGAACAGATATCCTCTTCCAAGAATTGATGATTTATTTGACCAACTTCCTGGGGCTCATTTCTTCTCTAAGATTGACCTTCGATCTGGTTATCATCAACTGAGGGTGAAGAAGGAAGATATTCCAAAGACTGCCTTCTGATCAAGATATGGGCATTATTAGTTTACTGTTATGCCCTTCGTCTTGACTAATGCTCCTGCTATTTTCATGGATTTGATGAATATATTCTTTAAGGACTACCTTGATAACTGTGTGGTAGTTTTTATTGATGATATTTTGATATATTCAAAAAGTCGTGAGGAGCATGAAGATCATCTAAGGGTTATATTGAAAACTCTTCAGAAGGAGAGGCTCTTTGGGAAGTTCATCAAGTGTGAGTTTTGGTTACAACAGGTGGCTTTCTTGGGGCACATCGTAACCAATGAAGGAATCTCGGTTGACCCTGCAAAGACAATGGTTTTGGAGGAGTGGCCTCAACCCACAACAGTAACTGAGATTCGTAGTTTCCTTGGTTTAGCAGGATATTATAGGAGGTTTGTGAAAAACTTTTCACGGCTTTCTAATCCACTAACCAAGTTGACTCGAAAAGGGGTTAAGTTCATCTGGACAAAGGAATGTGAGGAAAGTTTCCAAGAGTTGAAGAAGAGATTGGTTACTGCACCTGTTTTAACACTACCCTCTATCGGAGAAGGATTCGTTATTTTTAGCGATGCATCTCTGAAAGGGCTTGGGTGCGTCCTCATGCAGAATGACAAGGTAATTGCTTATGCATCTCGACAGTTGAATATTCATGAGCAGAATTATCCTACACATGATCTAGAGCTGGCGGCAGTTGTTTTTGCTCTAAAGATATGGAGGCACTATCTTTATGGGGAGAAATGTGATATATACACTGACCACCAAAGTCTAAAGTATATTTTCACACAGAAAGAATTGAACATGAGACAAAGGAGATGGTTGAAGCTTATTAAAGACTATGATTGTTCAATTCATTATCACCCGGGAAGAGCAAACAAAGTTGCGGATTCATTAAGTAGGAAAGATCCTGTTGTTTTGGCAACAATGAGGATCTTAGGAGATCCCTTGATTAATGATCTAGTAAAACTGGACATGAGAATTATAAGGAAAGGGACATCATCAACCCGATTCCAAATGATTTCTCAACCTTCATTACTAGAGAGGATCAAGAAGGCTCAAAAAGAAGATCCTTTGCTGCAGGAGAAGTTTGAGGCTGTAAAGGATGGGAAGTTCCCTGATTTCAATATTGATCAAGAAGGTGTATTGAAATTTCGTACAAGACTATGTGTCCCATCTATTCTGGAGATAAAGAAAGAACTGATGGATGAAGCTCATAGCTCTACATTCTCTATACACCCGGGAAGCACTAAGATGTATAGAGACCTTCGTGATCATTATTGGTGGGATAACATGAAGAGGGAGATTGCTGATTACACTACAAGGTGCCTGGTGTGTCAGCAAGTAAAGGCAGAAAGACAACTTCCTAAGGGGGTATTACAACCACTACCCATACCAGTATGGAAGTGGGATAATATCACAATGGACTTTGTAACTGGTCTCCCAAAAACATACAAAGGAAACAATGCGATATGGGTTATTGTGGACCGTCTCACCAAGACAGCCCATTTTATCTCTATTCGGGAAGATTTCTCTCTGGATCAGCTTGCCAAGATATACGTGAAAGAAGTGGTAAGGCTGCATAGGGTACCACTATCCATCGTATCTGATCGTGACCCAAGATTCACATCAAAATTCTGGAGAAGTCTTCAACATGCTCTGAATACTGAATTGAATTTTAGTACGGCCTATCATCCTCAAACTGATGGCCAATCTGAAAGGACTATTCAGACACTCGAAGACATGTTGAGATTATGCTCAATGGAATTTAAAGGTGGATGGGATCAACACCTCCCATTAGTTGAGTTCTCCTATAACAACAGCTTCCATTCGAGTATTCAGATGACACCCTATGAAGCTCTATATGGAAAGCGGTGTAGAACTCCTACTTGTTGGGATGAAACTGGTGAGAGGAAGCTTCTTGGGCCTGATCTTGTGCAAGAGATGACGGAACAGGTTCATGCCATCCAACAACACATAAGGGCTGCTCAGAGTCGGCAGAAGAGCTATGCTGACAATCGTCGAAGGGACTTGGAGTTTGGTGTTGGTGACAAAGTCTTCCTTTGAATTTCTCCATGGAAGAGAGTCATGCGGTTTGGGAAGAAAGGGAAGCTCAGCCCTAGCTACATTGGCCCCTATGAAATCCTTGATCGCATAGGAGCAGTGGCCTATCATCTAGCACTTCCACCGAACCTAGCTCAAGTTCATGATGTCTTCCATGTATCTCTCTTGAGGAAGTACATACCCGACCCTTCGCATGTACTGAACCCAGAGGTGGTACAACTGGAACATGACCTCTCTTACGAGGAGCAGCCAGTGGAAATATTGGACTGTAGAGACAAGGTCCTACAAAACAAGACTACCCACCTTGTGAAAGTGTTGTGGAGGAATAATAAATATGAAGAAGCGACTTGGGAGCCTGAGGAAACAATGAAACAAAATTACCCTCACCTTTTCGACTAGGCCTCAAGTGTAAATTTCGGGGACGAAATTTCTAAAGGGGGGAAGAATGTAACGACCCAATCTTTTTGAGTAGTATATTAACTTACTCTTATTGATTTAATAAGATGTTAATGGTTAATGCAGAAAGAGGAGTCGATGGCTTCATCCAGTAGACTCAACCCTTATGAAGCCCACTTATCAGAGCTTGGGAAGGAGGTAGCATCTGTGGGCTTCGCTTTGGACCAAGCCCAAGACGAGCTCCAGCGTGTCAAGCTTGAACGAAAACGCTTGCAGGAGAAGTTCAAGTTAGTGGAGATTGCTACTAGGGCAATGTTATCTGAGCCTCCCTCAGATTCTCTCACCATAGCACACCTTACACTTAGGTCTTATGCCAGTGTTATAAGGGGCTATGTGATGAGACCCTAGTTTCCTTGTGTAATCCTTTCGGGCGAATAAATTGAGATTTCTTCCTTTAGTGATGTTGTGAAATTTCAAATGTCTAGATAATTTTAGAATGTATTTTATTGATGAATTTTGAAAAAGGGATATTTTAAAATATTTATGTAAACCCTAAATAACTAATGATGTGTAATGATTTTCAAAATAATGGTCTTCTACAAAAGTGTTCAGTAAGGAATTTGGAGTCTAATCAGATCAACTTAATTTTTGATGAATAGTAAATTATGAATAGTGATTTTACGCTTAGGATTAGTAATGTGACCAAATGGATTAGTAATTTCACTCAAAGAAAGTTTTAATATAATTTAGACACCTAGGTTAAGTAATGTGATTCAATAAAATGGGTAAATAACGGTTTCATAAATTATTATTCAAGTATTAGTTTTTTCAGATGAATAGTGTTTTTTAATTAAAAATTTAATTAAAAATAATTAGAAAATTATTTTTATAAAAATGACTTCATTTTTGAACTCAGAGCATCGATATTATGTTATGGTAATTTTTGGGATTTTTTCTGAAAAAAATGAATTTTCGGTGAATAGTGTATTTATTTAAAAATATAATTAAAAATATTTATAAAATTATTTTTATAAAATGGAGTTCATTTTTGAAATCATAGCATTTATATTTGGTTAATGTGAAATTTTGGGATTTATCTGAGAAAGTTGAATTTTCAGTGAATAGTAAAATTACAGTTTTAGGGTTTCGGTATGTTTAATGACATCATAATGGTGTAATGATGATGTCATGAGATATTTTGAGGGTTGGCCGGCCAAGGGTGATGAATTTTTGTTTTGGGGGCCCCATGTGGCCTAACTCCATGATAAATGCCAAGGGAGATCACATGGGTTTGAGAAAAGCACATGTGAGGTGTCCCTTGGCCATTAATGCTTTGTCCCCTCACTTTCCCTATAAATACCCACCCTTTACTCCCTTAGTTTTCACTCCCAACTCCCCCCCAACGAAGTTCTGGTCTTCTTACCTTCCAAGGAGTCCTCCCAAGGTGCCCACAAGCCCTCAAGGTCCAATCTTTTGAGTTTCAAGAGTCACGTTTTAAGGTAAGGGATCCGACCCCTCTCTTTCTTTTCATGTAATCTCTTTTATGTCATTCCTATTATGCTCCTTGTTTTAATGTGAGAGGATGTTATTTTATATTTCTCTTACTGCCCTTTCATGTTTATATGATGAGAGATCCCATCTTACTCTCATCATTTCGTTTTATGAAAGTTTAAGTGACGCCGTTAGGCTGCCGAATGTTTAAGTGATTCTTTCACCCTTCTCATTTTTCAAGTTCGATTTTCATGTCAAATCTTTCAAGTTCCTTTTTATTATGTTGGGGTATGATCTCTATATCTATCATACTGATCTCTTATGATCATATGATGAGAGACCCTATTTTATTTGTTCAATTCATTTTTGTTGATGTTTAAGTGACGCCGTTAGGCTGCCGAATTTTCATAAGAGAAATCAAATTTTTGTCTTCCTTCCATGTTTTTCATTTCAATTGGTATGTCCTTGAAATTGCATCACCATGTCCATAACTCCTTCTTAATCTGTCCCTATACCTTTTTATGGGTCAATTATGATTGTTCAACCCATGTCCCCTCTCTTTTCAAAGTTTCTAAAACCTTGTAACGTAGTTGTTATGCTGTAGAATTTTCGTCTCAAAATGCCTCTCTTTTCTCAAAATTATTTTATGTTATAAAGTGAATACTCAAAGCTCCTATTTCTAAAGGGGTATTCACATATATATAAAAATGTTCTATTTTAAATTCTGGGATTCACATACATGATACCCTCTTTCCCTTTCCGTGGGTTTAAAGTAACGTAAAGATCATGTCTTTAAAGCAGTTTTTAAAACGTTATGATTATGAAATAGAACCCATTTATTTTATGCTATATGGGTTATTTATGAAATGTTTGATGATGATATATGTGGCTCACATGAAAATAAATACAAATTTAAGGGTGCGCCCTGATAGCGCTCCAATGCATTGGGTAAAGACTTAATCTCTAGAGATGACCATTTTAACGACGCCTTGGTGAATAACCTTGGTAATTTTTAACGACACCTTGGGGATGGACCTTGGTGAAACGAAACGATTGTCAATATTAAATGTTGTAGCCACATCTTCAAGTTATGAAAAATGATTATTTTTATTATGATGTATCTCCTGATTTCTTTCTCATTCCTTAATTTTCTTTTCATGTCCTTATTGAAGTATCTCAAGTTCATTTGTAAAATGTTTCTCTTGTTTCCCTTACTGGGCCTTCTGCTCACCCTTTCTTTTGATGTATGTCCCCAGGTTATGAGATGCATAATGAACATAGGATGAACTAAAGGAGAAGCCTTTAAAGTGTTTAAGAAGAATGTTTTATGTTTTTTTATGTATTATGATCCTTGTTTCCAAGACACTAAACCTTAACGATCCTCAGTTCCGTGTAATGAAATGAAAGTTATGTTATAAAAAGACGGAATGCTATAATTATACCTGGGTATATTATAATTACAGTATAATATCATATATAATATCATTAACACTAACCTTTATACATCCCACATAAGGCATTAATGAGTCACATCACTTTGAGGGGGCGGTAGTCTGCACTTTCTCAAATGAGATTATCGTATTTACCCACTATAGAAACCATAATGGAGTGATATAAATTGAAAATACAGAATCATAAGAAAATCCTAAACATAATATATATCATATATAAATACAGTTCCATCATAATTTCCACCATGAGAGGCGGTAAGATGTAATTGAACAATCATCGTTTCGTGAGGTGTTAGTTTGCCATCCACAGAAACATTAGGGTCTTCACCCATTAGATGGAGGTTTGTGTATGTGTAGTTTGAATACTTATCATAAAAACATCCTAGTATATTTTGGATACTATTTTTTTTACAAAAGAATGTAATAAAATTTGTTTAGGGGTTAGATAAGTAAAATAAAAGAAAGCAAATTAAGAGAAACAGTTACCTTTATTTTGGGTAACTTCCTTTGGTTTGAACCAAAAGGTATTCTGTAAGTGCCTTATTTCTAAGGTAAGGCTTCTAGGAAGAGGATAGGGATGTATGGAGATTAAATTACCCATGGATGGACGATCCAAATGTCTTGAGAGGTGTGAGTAATTGGTAATAAGTTGTCTATTGTTTATAAGGGGGAGGAGGGGCTCTTTTGGAACGTGTGAAAATATTATTTTATTATAAACTTATCTTCGATTTCAAAAGATCCAAAAATCATTATAGTAGAAGATAAGATGACTCATGGTACAAATAAAATCATCCAATCAGAATTGGACATGTTTCGGACAACATTTTAATCATTATAATCTTATTTATTTAAATCATTTATTAATGAGGTAAATACTGCATCATTATTGTGTCATTAATAATGTAATTTATTTGATGTCTAAAAATTATAAAAAAAACACTATCATGTAGGATATACTATTATCTTTCCAATGAATATTTATAGGCAAAAAGATAATTTATATAACCCCTTCTAAAAAGTAATTTACAAAAAGATATTTGCTTATGTCATATTTTCCTTTACATTAAGTTAACTAATCTAAATTGTCATTATCACTCCCATGTGGCTCAATGGGGTACAAAAATCCACCCAAATATGTCCATAGTCTTAAATTACTAAACCAATAAGTTTTGGAAATGTGTTAAGGTAATTGTGAATCATTATAATATTCTTTTAACCTTGAATTACCATATTTACCTTTAACCGCGGTAAATAAAAGTAAAAAATTACTATTCACCAAAATTTATTTTCATCTTAATGAACCACATTTTACTTCTTGATAACAACCATGTATTTTGTATTTTTGAAATTCATTTTACAGAAGTGGTAAATTTTCATTTAAATGAAAAATTCAATTTTTAAACTACCACTAGTGGTTTCACTATTCATCAGAAATTGAAGTTTTTCAGAAAAAATCTGAAAAATTAAGCCTAACCTATATGTGATATTCTGAATTCAAAAATGATATCTATTTTTCAAAATTCAAAACATAGAATTTAGATTAATTAATTTAAAAATTAATTACCATTATCAAAATATAGAGCATGTTTTTAAGAAACAATAATTATCAAAAGATTGATACTTGTTTATGTCCAATTTCTAAGTGAAATTATTTCCAATTACCAACATTTGAATAAATGGTAAAAATATATTTTAATTTCAATTTTAAACCAATTAAAAAGATTATATATCCATATAAATAAATTATATTAAAAGGCACGTTTTTATTAAAATACAATATTTTTCACTATTCATTAAAAAATGAACTTTATCAAAAAAATTCCAAAAAAATTACACAAAGTAAATTTTGAGGTCCCCATTCTAAAGAAGGATTTTATTTGGCCATATATAATGTATTAAAGTGACCAAAACTATATTTAAAAAGGGTTCTCCATTAAAAGGTGGTAAATCAGCCTTTTAATGTAAATTATGCTTAAAATTAGATTTATTTAAAATTTAAGCCTCTAACTTTTATTGGATAAATGTAAATAAATTTAGAAAACATGTATAATCATATTGTAGTTAGTTTTGTTCATTCCCGCCAATAAAATGGCTAGGATTTAACTACCATTTAAAATAATAATATTATATTACTAGTGTGCAACGTAAGATTTCAAAGAAACACGTTGTTGCGTATCAGTTATGCTATCGATCATAGCAACCCTTTTAAATTAAAATTAATATTTAATTGAAAAATATTAATATGTATAAAAATACTTTATTCTTCATTTACTTGGGATGTTACATCCTTCCCCCCTTTTGGAAATTGCGTCCTCGCAATTTTAAAACTCGGCTTGGAAACTACATTAAAAGCTCCACATTGGAAAAATAGTCAATACAAATATAACTTTAAAACTAATGGAAGAGAATTACAAAGGGTACCCGAGACAATAGATACTAGTATTCAATGAAAACATGGATATAGAGGTGAAATCAAACCATCATGTTCTGATGGATAGTGATAGAAAACATGTTTAGGAGAAAGTTAACCACCAAAATATCACAAACTTGTTATGGGTAAAACAGTATTTGATTTCCCAGTTGAAAAAGACAATAGATAAGGTTTTTGTTTTAAGTTACTTTTCATTGAGTAATTAATTTATGATCGTAACTAAAAACATAAGGAAACACAATTACTTTTCATTTAGACTTTTATCCTTCACTAGATTTCTAACAAAAACTCATATTTCCTCCATACGATGAGTATTCAGGATGACATGTTTACATAAAAAGTGCTATAATCAACATCGAGATAATCAAATAATCCAAAAAGGTGAATTATATATTTCCCTTATCTTTACATATTAACTAAAACCAAAATTTATAGTGCGAGATCATATAATACCCAAAAAGGATAATCAATTACAAGAATAAAAACTACTCTTAATATCTAAAAAAATTCAAAGAAAACCCATAGATCAACAAAGACCATTCAATAAACAATTGTCCCTAAAATTCTTCAAACGTAATCTAAACTAATATTGAACCCCAAATCTAGTAAGGATTTAATTACATAGTCTTCCATGATAAATCATATCATTTATCACCAAATAAAATTAGTTGCTCATAAAATCTCATATTGAAAAGAAATTAACCTAATCTCATATTCTCCATGTTAGGTTAATCAGTTTCATAAATAAACAAAATCATAATATATCCAAAATAAAAACATAGATTATTCCAAAATAAAATTTCAACAATTATTCCACAATTCAAATCTCATAGTATTCTATCTTCTATAGACATATAGTGTTTCCTCAAAAGAGAGAAAGTCTTCCATATCAACCTTTATCACTTAATCACTAAATCATTTTTTATACTAAGTATATCCATTTTATAAAACATAAGTTCCAAAAATCAAATTATTCTTGTTCCATAAAATCATTTTACTAAAATAATAATTCATACTAACCTGGGACTTCAATTGGGCTAGTGGTAGGTGATGCACCCTTTTCACCATTCGGTTGTGTGTTCGATTCATGCGGCCTTGCCGGATGCGATGGGTTGTCACCCAACCTGTATGTTTTCCTTTTTATAAAACTAAAAAATAACCCTAACAAGTTTTAACCTCAATGGATTCCTTATACCTCTCAATTTCATCCAAATTCATTATGATCTCAACATCTTAATTTTTGAAGTCTTATTTAACCACCATATGATAAAATAAAATGATTCCCAAAATGAATAACATCATACATTGATCATGGCGTCCACATGGTTTCATCGTCATATATTTACCACAGTTAGAAGGACCATGCATCGCAAAAATGATTTAGAGATCCTTCAAAATCATTTTCATCTTCCATCCAAATACTCCTTGTACAACATGGGTCATATGGGTGTTCACAGAAAAATAGTTTTGGAAAATAATCATGCATGACATATAATTTCAACGCATCTGATAAAACAAGATTTCTATAAAATAGTCTATCTGAATTTGAGTTGAAACTATCAATTAACGGTCCTTTTAAAATACCATAAGTATGTGTTGCGAGACTATATATTAAAATCAAATATAAATGGGTTGCGCAAGGGTCTCCTTCTTCAGCACCTTTTTTAAAATCATAACATGCTTCAAAATATTGTGATAAATTATAATATTTGAAAATGCCTTGATAATATTTACCTTTCTTGAAAATATGATAATATTGTGAAAATATGATTTTTTTTAAATATAACCCATGATCTACGATGATAATGAGGTATAGTGGAGGTGTTTGATATCTCATACAACTGCTTACAATTGAGTTGTATGCTGGAACAATTTTCACAATCATCCGAACATGATTCTGCAATAATTATTGCAAGCATGTCATCAGGAAGAGATAGGAATGTCCTTTGAGATCCTACTCTTTCCATTTTCAACTGACATTCCTTGATCTGAAAAAGTTATAAAGAATGATTTAACTGAAATAATAGAGAAAAAGGGACAAAACAGGTGTCTAACAAAAACTCATAATCCCTAAAGTTGTATAAACCGACATCTGATACCAACTATAAGGACCAGAACATAAACATTACATAATGTTGAATTAAATGAATAATTCACATTGAGGATCAATTCAGGTTTAGAGTTTTAGAGAATTGGGAATAACAATTACATTACAACATGACTATTACATGTAGACACCACTAATTATTATCCATTTTTTCATAAAATAAATGCACTTAAAAAGAAACATGTCTACTTCCATGTTTTAGATAGCATGAATTTTCCTTGATCCCATCCTTGACCATATTAATCATTAACTTCTATGGAAAACATTTAAAAAACACGGTATGTGCATAAAAATATCAGTAAGGGTTATAAAATAAGGAAGGAAAACATTATCCCATCAATAAATACAAATCAAGGAAACCATACTTTTCAATCATAACATACCTTACAAAATCTTAAGATTTATGAATAACACACAAAAATCATAAATCATAAAGGTTACATATGGTATCCATATCAAACATAAATTGTAGCTACCACAACTACATAGGGATTTACATTTGGGATACCCATCACAGTATATTCCTTAAATCTCTTAGGGGAAACATTAACGTTTACCTCCGTCACGTTACTCAATGCATTGGAGAGCTATCTCGGGCTCACCCGCCCTAGGTTTATCATAGAAAAACCCATATACGAAAACAATGCCCAATATCTATCACAGAATCATAATGTATAACATTTGTATAAAGAAAAGACAACATTTCCACATTCCCATATATCAAATCAAGATATTTAATTAAACAAGGTTTTATCAAATCATTTTCAAAACCATTTAATAAGTGATTTTTGAATCAAAGTATCCCATACCACTTTGAAGATTTTAAAAGAATTATCATTTGAAAACATTAATTACCATATAAATAAGTCCTAAAACCCATTTTGAAAAAATGGACATTAATGATATATATTTAGAAGGAAATGTCTTTAAAACTTTTAAAATGATCTTTTAGTTAAAGAGTTTTTTAACAAAAAGAGAGATGCTTGAATACAAATAATTGAAGAATATCTTTTAATCAGAACATTATAATATCATTAGAATAAAGGGATTCATGATATAATATTTCAAAGGATAGTATATACCCCATATAATAGTGAATTGGTGCATTACAACAATGAAGTCTCAATGGAAATGGAAATTGAGATAAAATCCATTATAAATATGGTATCCGTAAATTAAGGATAAATCAATCACATAATTATGTGTAACAAATATAAATACACCCACTATAAGTGGATATTAAGTGTAAAATAAGCGTAGGTCATTCAAACATATTCATTGGATGACATATTCAATAAGTACAAGTTGAACCCAAAGAATTGAAATTGGGTTAAGAAGATCCCTTATAAAAATTTGACAACCTAACAGTGTCACTTTAAAATTCAGAAAAACGAGTTGATGAGATAAAAAAGGGAATCTCATAACTTGTATATAATTTTTACATCAATAAGGACATATAAGAACATATCCCAATATAATAAGATGTAAATTAAAAGTCATAACATAAAGAAGTATTTAAAAGAGGAGGGTGAAAGGTTCCTTTACCGATTTGGTAACTTACAAAACATACGCCACATGAAAGAGGGATCATACAATAAAGATGTAAATACTCATAAATGAAATTATATTACCCAAAGAGTACAATCATGGGAAGTACATACACCACACAAAAGTAAATAGTGGGAACAATAACATGAATCTCACAATAATAAAATGTGAGACGAAACCATTTGCCACATTGTAATCAACTGAGTCGTATGACCAAAAGTTAATAACCACCAAATGAATCATAGAATACCATGAATATAATGATAATATTGAGAATATATATATATATATATAATGTCAGTACAAAATAAACCACATGCAATGAATAAGTGGCGAACAATGGAAATCTCACAGAACTAAAAGTTAGATAAGAAAATCCCTTACCTCGTATTTAACTTGACTCGATCGTTCTTTAATCTCCTAAATAACAAACTAAAGTTAATTTATACTTTCATAAGAACCTTTTTCAAGTTTATTAATCCTTTTATATCACTTATTACCATGTTATAACCATTATGTACCCATTTATGTTAATAACGTTCGTTTTGTCGATATTTGGTTCTTGAGTCAATATTGAACTCTTTATATTTACAAGTTTTCCATGTAGTCAATAGTCCATTATATCCAGAATTATAATCTTTATTTAGATATCATATATGTCATATATATCCAGTATATACATGTATTTATAATAGTACATAACATTTGGAGGTAAGAAATGAAATGCACCATTCATGGAGATGGTAAGCCGTACGTACGCATGAACGCTACTGTCTTTCTATTTCTTATTTTAACGGAATTTAAAAATAATTATAAATAGGTATATTATAATTAAAGTATAATATCATATATAATATCATTAACTATATCCTTTATAAATCCCACATAAGGCATTAACGAGTCACATCACTTTTAGAGGGTGGTATTCTGCACTTTCTCAAATGAGATTATCGTATTTACCCACTATGGAAACTATAAAGGCATGCGATAAATGGAAAATACAGAAGCATAAGAAAATAATAAACATAATATATATCATATATAAATATAGTTCCATCATAATGGGCACCATGAGAGGCAGTACGATGTAATTGAACAATTATCGTTTCGTGAGGCGTTAGTTTTCTATCCACAGAAACATTATGTTCTTCACCCATTAGATGGAGGTTTGTGTATGTGTAGTTTGAATCCATATCAAAAAAAATCCTAGTATTATTAATGATACTATTTTTGTTACAAAAGAATGTAATAAAAATAGTTTAGGGGTTGGAGAAGTAAAATAAAAACCAAATTAAGAGAACTGTTACCTTTAATTTGGGTTGCTTCCTTTGGTTTGAACCAAAATGTCTTCTTTAAGTGCCTACTACCTAAGGTAAGGCTTCTAGGGGGAGGATAGAGATATATGTAGATTAATTGGGTAGAGTTTGGACAATTCAAATGGCGTGAGAGGCGTGAGGAATTGGATAGAAGTTGTCTCTTTTTATAATGGGGAGGAGGGGCTCTTTTGGAAAGTGTGAAATATTATTTTATTATAAACTTATATTTGGTTTCAAAAGATCGAAAAATAATTATAGTATAATATAAAATGACTCATGGTAGAAATAGAATCATCCAATCATAATTGGAAATGTTTTGGATAATATTTTAATCATTATAATCTACTAAGTGGTTTCACTATTCATAAAAAATTGATGTTTTTCAGAAAAATACAAAAATATTAAGCCTAAGCTATATTAGATATTCCGAATTCAAAAATGATGTCTATTTTGAAAAATTCAAAACATAGAAGTGACATTAATTAATTTTAATATTAATTCCCATTATCAAAACATATAGCGTGTTTTTAAGAAACAATAATTATCAAAAGATTGATACTTGTTTATGTACAATTTCAAAGTGAAATTATTTCCAATGACCAACATTTGAATAAATGGTAAAAATATATTTTAATTTCACTTTTAAACCAATTAAAAAGATAATCTAACCATATAAATAAATTAGATTAAATGGCACATTTAAATTAAAATACAATATTTTCACTATTTATTAAAAAATGAACATTATAAAACAAAATCCAAAAATTTACACAAAGTGAATTTTTGATGTCCCCATTATAAATAAGGATTTTATGTGGTCATATAGAATGTATTAAAGTGACCAAAACAATATTTAAAAAGGGTTCGCCATTAAAAGGCGGTAAATCGGCCTTTTAATGTAAATTATGCTTAAAATTAGATTCATTTAAATTTTAAGCCCCTATAGTTTATTGGATATATGTAAATACATTTAACAAAAATGTATAATCATATTTTAGTTAGTTTTTTTTATTCCAGCAATTAAAACGGCTAAGATTTAACTTTCATTTAAAATAATAATATTATATTATTAGTGTGCAACGTAAGATTTCAAAAAAACCCATTGTTGCGTATCAGGTATGCTATCGAACATAGAAACCCTTTTAAAGTAAAATTAATATTTAATTAAAAATTATTAATAAGTATAAAAATATCTTGATTTTCATTTACTTGGGATGTTAGAGTAACGCCATGACCCCAGTTACCCAGAGTCAGTGCATTATTTTAATACATTGGCATGATTACAAGGAATCAAGTCCTGAAGGACCGATCAGTTTAGCAGTCTTGGAAAATAGATTACATAAATTAATGTTACATTACACTTTAAAACATACATAAAAACATAAAAAATACTTTTTGAATTCCATTATTCCCTTGACTTAACCCTGCATATCAATCACAATATACTTCTTGGAATCCTGGGAAAAATAAAACATAGATAGGGGTGAGCTCAGATGCTTAGTAAGGATAACAATACAGCGGAAACTTTCATAAATAATCATAATCATTTAAGGCAATGTATAACTAAAACAAAAGCCTTTCATAATTTACCTTAAGACTAATATGGAAAAAATAAAATGAATTAATGCCATTTACTTATTCGCATTGATATTCTACAAGTCAAATAATCAAATGCAATATAACTAACCACTTTCATAAAGATGGAATGCATAATTCCAGACTATCATAACCACATATCCAAGGCCTCATGCCCAGACTACAAATACGATTTTGTCAAGGCCTTGTGAAAAGACACTAGTTTGTCTCATGAGACCTACCGATGCATCGAGGAGCTATAACGGGCTCCACCCGTCACTTACTAAGTCCAATTAATTTCTCATATGAAAGGGTTTAAACATAACATAAACATTCGTATGAAAACTAGCATACGAAATGTCAATAAATTAACAATAAACCATGAGTGGAATTAAAATAAAACATCCACAGTCGAACATATCATAAATCATTCAATAAAATATTGAAGATTATATTATAATAAATCAACCTCAATCAAAAATAATATCCAGTAAAGGATGATGGCATAGATGAAAATGATTAGTAATATTTTTTGAGAGAAATATCATTTTTGTAAAATCATTTGAAAGTTACACATTTATAAATTAAGTAATTTAAAATATATTTTTGAATCAATGTGTCCCATACCACTTTGAAACTTTTGAAAAGAATTATCATTTGAAAATATTCATGCCCATTAAAATAAATCCTTAAAATCATCTTGAAAACATGGACATTAATTAAAAATATTTTGAAAGATAAATCTCTAAAAAATTTAAAATTCAGATATTGATAAATATTACCTTTCACAAATCCTTAAAATATTCATTTGAAATTTGTTTTATGAAAAATGGACATGGATGATAAAAATTTCCCAGTAAATACTTACACATAAACAGTCTCGGATAAGAATGACATTGAGGAATTAACCCTTACCTTGTACTTTTACATTGTTGAGGGTAGGTTAACCTCCTGTATAATGGTGAAATAATTGTTATTAAATTATACAAGTATCATATACAATAATATGATATCATATATGATCTTTAACATTTCTTTGTTAATAATATCTTAGTATTATCGTCATTTCGGGTGTTAACTGACTCGTTTTATTTTATATGTTTTGTTACATAAGTCGTGTTTGTTATGGATAGATTAAAAAGACCCAGCCTTAAACCTTACTTAATCTTGAGTTATTACAATATTACACATTGAGGATCCTTTCAGGTTTAGAGTTTTAGAGAATTAGAACTTGCATTATATTCCACATTTAAACAAAGTTGTCACATAAAATATAGTATTCATTTTTTTCCAGTCAACGGAAACATATTTAAAAATAAAGCATGGACTCTTTCTTGAAACTTCCTTGACACTATCATCATATCATGTACCTTTCCCTTGACCTATTAAAAACATTTAAATAAACTTGGGATGAGCATAAAAATCTCAGTAAGGGTTATAAAAAAATATGGAATGGAAACATGAGTTCATATATACATAAGAATGAAATCATACTTTACCCAAAAAACATAGGCACTTTAACTTACCTCATCAAATCATGAGTAAGTCATAAAAATCATAAGACATAAAAGGTAACTTGAGGCATTCATAACATTCTTACGTAGGGAGTAACCATCTTGGTTACGTTTGGAATACCCACCACAGTATATTCCCTAAATCTCTTCAGAGAAACCTTAATGTTTCACTCCTTCGCGTAACCCAATGAATTGGAGAGCTATATCGGGCTCACCCGCCCTTAGTTTATCACGGAACCACCCGTCTTCATAACAATTCCCAAGAACCATAACATAATCGTATCACATAAAACATGCATAAAGGAAACATAACATTTCCACATTTCAATCACAAGATATAAATAAAACACATTGATATAAAAAACCTTATGAAAACCATTTTCAATACCAAAATAAAAGAAAAGTAAAATACAGTATTTATATTTCTTTTACAAAGAAGGTATGGCTTGTAGAGGAAGCCGAAAATCAAATAATGGTCACGGCGGTGGAGAAGTCATTGTCGCCGCATACATATGAAAAAATTATTCGTATAACAAATATTCCATCTGGATAAATGTAAAAGTTAAAGGGGTTTATAGACCATATAAAAGAAATTTTTGTATAAAACTGTAAAGACCCGCAAATTTCAAGGAAATTTTTTTCTTAATTTTCTTTGGAATTTTACAAGAGAGCAGCTTCAGACGGCACCTGATTCCGAGGCCCGGTGTGCCCGGAATCAATTTCCGAAGTTTGGCTCGGGTACGTTCAGTGAACGGACGAGCGGGTTTTTCTATCTTTTGAACCGGTGCCCGGAATCGAATTCTGAGGGCACCGATGAAATTGCAGCGCCGGTATTTGCTTAGAAATGCCTCTTCCAGAGTTGCGTTTGCTCAGACGTGGTTTTTAAATTTTGGGGCTTTAAGTCAGAAATAAAATAAAATTTGTGCGACAACTTTATTTTATTTCACTTAAGCTGCTTAGAAGCCACTTGAAGCCACTTAAAGGCGGCTTGATCTGAGCTGAACTGGATAGGATGCTATCCATAAATATCCTACCCCCTTGGTAGGATATTTGTGAGGTGGGGCCCGCACGAGCCCCGCCGTTTCTTTCGCTAAGTAACGCACCCGCGAAAACCCGTCAAAGTAACTGAAAAGTCAACCGACGCGTTTTCATAAATTCTTAACAGACCATTTAATTGAGCGGTTTATTTCTTGAATTAAATGGGCTGTTTCGCTCGTTGAATTAATTCAACGAACTGATAGGTCGTTACTTACGCTTTTGCGTTTGTTGGCATGTTTATAAAATAAGACCAACCTAAAAATCCTTTGAAAGGATTTGAGAGGACCTTTGTTTCTTCATCTCCCCTCCTCGCAAAGAACGCGAAGAACGCAAAGAACGCGAAGAACGCGAAGAACGCCGGCGACCAGAATTCGACGACGCACACCGTGATCTGCGACGTCGACGAGCTCTACCCGCGACGTTCTTCGGCGACGCCTCTTCTTCCGCGGCCGATCCTCGTTCGGCAACTAAGGTGAGAATCGGATCGTTAATTCTCCTTTTTTTTTATTTCAATAACAACGGATTTAATTAATTAAATCCGTTTGTTCTAGATCCGGAGATCGTCGGCGCGACGTTTTTCCCGCGGTGCGACGAACGTCCCTTCCGCGACGAGCGATTCCGCGACGACCTCACGTCCGACGACGACAAGGTAGGGGTTGTTGGAATTTTGTCTTTCCCGTGTTTATTCTTTTTAAAATAAAGAACCTGATCTCCGAACAATTTTAATTTAATTAAAATTGTTGTTGATTATTTTTCTTTTCCTCCCGTTGTTTATGACTAACGCGGAGGGTGCGGGTCTAACGAACAAGACCCGACAACCCTCCGCCGATCTTTTTGTTGTGCGGATTTGGCGGACGACGACGAACCGTGCGGCAAGGGCGATCCGTTGATTCCGCAGTGAAGATCGGCCCCCGGGAGGAGCAACGGCGCAGGCGGGAGGCAAAACGGGCCACCGGAGCAACTCCGGCGGCCCGCGGAAAGTGGCAGCGGCGCCGGCGACCGGAGGCGGCGGCGCCCGGCGCGCCGCGGCTCGGCCGCGGCGGCGGCGAACCTCCGGACCGCGTCCGCGGTCCGGCCACCCAGCACGCGGCCCGCGCGGGCCGCGTTCCTCCAAGCCGCGGGTCAAACCCGTGGCAGTTTCTCCTTCGGCCGCTCGGCCGAAGCCGAGCCGGCCGGTCCGGTCGGCCGGGCCGCGCCCAGGCCGGACCGGACCCGGCCTAGCCGGGTCGGGTCGACCCGGTTCGGCCAGCCCAGGGGGGTTCGGGCCGGGTCGCCCCGGGCCCAGAACCCCCGTTTTCGGGCCCTCTTCGGTCTTTTGCCCATATCTTGGGCCTGAGACCTCCGATTGACGAACCGTCAGCGGCTACGCGATCCTTGGATCGATACGGTCGTTTCGGTATATTATACTCAAGGTTTCGGAAGACTTTGGGTTCGTCCGGGTTGGTTCGTACACGAAACCAACCGGGCCCTCGGAGCGGAAACGCTCATAACTTGAGCTACAGACGTCCGATCGACGTACCGTCAGCTGTGGTAGTTTCATCTAAGTGAGACGGAACTTTTGGCATACTCCGCCCGAGGATCGGACACAGGCGGAGTACGGTCGGGTTGGTTTTGCCCTAAAAACCAACCGGGCCCCTGGGACGAAAATGCCAATAACTCTCAGACCGGGCGTCCGATTGACGCGCCGTCTGTTGCGTTGAGATCCTGTTGTCGTTACGGAACTTTTGGATACATCAACTTCGGACTACGTGTCAGTTGATGTATCAGCCTCTCGGCTCGTGGAGCGGACCCTCCTAAACGAGCTCGCTATGTGCGGGAACCCTAGCGCTGGCTGTGACTTCGACGACAGAGCAGAGATCCTCCGTGGACTGCGACGACGGCATAGCAGAGATCCTCCGTGGACTGCGGCGACGGCAGAGCAGAGATCCTTCGTGGACTGCGGCGACGACTGTGCAGAGATCCTCAGTGGACTGCGTCGACTACTGCACTCAGCGATCCTACGTGGATCAGTGTTACAGGTTCTGTGTGAGCCCGATCCTATGTGGGTCCTTACTACCGGTTCTGTGTGAGCCACTGCCTACAGGTTCTGTGTGAGCCCGATCCTATGTGGGTCTTTTGCGGGGGTTAGTACCTATCGATCCTTCGTGGGTCCGACGACTTAGATGGATCAGTGATCATCTTTGACGTCATCTGAAAAAGTATACCTGGTTGAGCTGAATCTTATGTTACTCTCCTTTGTGGATTGTGTTGAACTATCCTTTGTGGATTTACTGTTTACTCTCCTTGTGGATTTGAGTCTTGCTTTCCTGCGTGGATTGAGTTGTTCTTGAGCTCGTGAGCAGAGCTAGAACTGGGGACTTAGGTACATGTATGGGCATATACCTAAGTCGAGTCAGATGTTACTTCGTGATTGCATCTTTCTTTTGTGCTATATCCTTTGTGGATTTCGGGAGACCTTCGGGGGTCTCGGGGTCCTTACTGAGTAGTTATACTCACCCCTGCACGGGCTATGCCCGCACCTTGTTGTGTTGGATGCAGACGACGGACAACGCTGATCACGGTTGGGGCGTGGAGCAGGACGGTACCTGGAGGTGGACCACTGGACGGGACGTGCTCGGAGCGGACGTGGGACCCGAGGAGCCTGGAGGCTATCTGTACCCACCCTTCAGGTGGGATTGCCAGTGGACGACACGAGGCCGCCGTCTTTTCTTCAGTTGCTGTTCTTTACTTTTTCAGTTGTACTTTACAGTTGGGCTTGTATTTCTGGCCCCCTTTACTTTTCTGCACTTTGTAGTTACTTTCCGCTTGCTGACTCTGTGGTGGTTGTTACTTTTAAAGGCAATGCCTTCCCTGTTTTACCGGGATTTTACGCCTTGGTGCTAGTCGCCAGCCCCTGGCCTATGGAAGGCGGGCTTGGGGTAGTCACGGCACGAGCCCCGAGGTCGGGTCGTGACAAATTGGTATCAGAGGTGGTCGGTTCTACCGCAGACTCTGATCGTCTTTTCTTTCTATGTGAAGCAATAGTGTTTAGTGTATTGAGTGTGGTTATCAGTTCAGGGAGCCCAGTGTTGGTGCGGCGGCCGACGTATCCGTACACCAGGACCCTGACTCCTGATTTCCGACTTAATGCATGAAAACATTGATTGCGTGTGTGTTCCAAGTTTTCTTTGTGATTACTTGTGTCAGCTCACCGGGTATACTGATCTGCTTTATGAAAGTCTCAAGTTTTCCTTGTGATTACTTGTGCCAGCTCACCAGGTATACTGTTCTGACTGTGGTGCTCTTGTTCTCCTTTTCAGGATGGCCCCGCGACGACAGCCAGCTAGGGTTCCGAGTGTAGGGCGCGACGGCAGCCCACCGAGCGACGAGGCCTCGGTGCAGGGCCCTTTGCCAGCAGTGGCACCGAAGGTAGCTTTACCCGCCGAGCCACCGATGCTACCAGTACCAGACGCTGACGATGCACGTCGCCTCAGGGCACTGCATGAGTTTCAGAGCCAGCGACCGCCCAGGTTTCGCGGTGAGGCGGACCCCCAGGCCGCCGAGGACTGGCTAGAGGCGGTGGTACGGATCTTTAGGCTAGTGAGGACACCAGCGGATCTCATGGTGATTCTCGCGGCGAGCCTCCTGCAGGCGGCGGCAGGACGATGGTGGAGCTTGATGCTCCAGGTTCACGATGAGGCATCCTTGCTCTGGGCGGACTTCGAGAGCCTCTTCCGCTCTGAGTTCGTCCCGGCCACCCTCCGAGCGGTGCGCATCCAGGAGCTTCTCCAGCTGCGCCAGGGCAGCATGACGGTCGCTCAGTACGCGACGAGGTTCACTGACCTATCTCGCTACTCGACCGACATGGTACAGGACCCCTTCTTCCGGGCCCGGACCTTCGAGCAGGGCTTGCGGCAGGAGATTCGGGCGTCGCTGATCTCCCTCAGCATTCCGACCCAGGCGGGAGTGCTGGAGCGAGCCCTCCTGATCGAGAGCTTCCTGGCAGAGCCTTCTTCAGCGGCGAGACCTAGCGCAGGGCGGCAGGTAGCTGAGTCCTCGGCAGCAGGTAGCCGACGGATGACTCTCGGGTCCAGGCAGACCAGACCCCCACGCAGACGGCCTCAGGACACCGGCTCAGCAGTGCGAGGCACACAGCGGAGTGCCAGCCTTCCGAGAGGCAGGCTGTGCTACTCCTGCGGCGGGCAGGGTCACATGGCTCGTGACTGCCCGACTCGTCGACCGTGGCGGTCCGCAGGGAGGAGGCGGACGAGGCAGAGGAGCTGGCCGAGCAGCGGGTGGTGGGCGACGCTTCTAGGCTCTACCCCCACCACCACCAGGAGGGCCACCTCGACCACAGGGAGCTGGCGGGCAGGGACAGGCCCAGCTCCAGGCAGTGGAGGCCTACGACCCCGACATGCCAGAGATGATTCGAGGTACGATCTGTGTCTATTCCACCCTTGCTGCAGTACTTATAGAAACAGGAGCGAGTCACTCTTTCATAGCCTCTGCCCTTGTTCGGAGCTCGGAGATTCCGACTGAGCCGTTGGCTCGATCCTTACGGCTAGAGACTCCTACGGGAGCAGACTCGACGATTACGCACTGGTGCCGGGAGTGTGAGCTTACTCTAGGAGGCGAGAGCTTCGGCTGGGATCTCCTTGTAGCGGCGTCGAGGCCTTACGACGTCATCTTGGGCATGGATTGGCTATCCACGGTTCATGCCCAGATCGACTGTTTTAGGCGCAAGGTGCGATGTGTTCGCACCGACGGGAGCAGGTTTACCTTCACCGGCGAGAAGGGAACCTTTGCAGCGCAGGATGGACTTCCGCGGAGGAGAGTGCATCCCATCTCTCATCATTTGGCTAGCCTCATCCTAGGAGCAGTGGACGTGCGGAGTCCAGTTTTTCCTGCAGTGGTGGACCAGTACGTGGACGTCTTTCCCGAAGACGTTCCAGGGCTACCTCCTCGTAGAGAGGTAGACTTTTACATCGACTTGTACTCCGGGACAGCCCCGATATCTACTCCAGCATATCAGATGGCCCCCGCCGAGCTTCGAGAGCTGCGGGTACAGTTGGAGGACTTGCAGAGCAAGGGGTTTATCCGACCCAGTGTTTCACCCTGGGCTTCCCCGATTTTGTTCGCCAAGAAGGCGGACGGGGGCTTAAGACTGTGTGTCGACTATCGTCGCCTGAACCAGGTGACAGTGAGGAACAAGTATCCGCTGCCACAGATTGATGACCTCTTCGATCAGCTCAAGGGAGCGCGGTGGTTCTCGAAAATAGACCTCCGGTCAGGCTATCATCAGCTCAGAGTTCGAGACGAGGACGTGCAGAAGACGGCCTTCAGGTGTCGGTATGGCCATTATGAGTTCTTGGTTATGCCGTTCGGCGTAACCAATGCTCCAGCAGTGTTCATGAGCCTCATGAACAGGATCTTCCAGCCATACCTCGACCGATTTGTCGTGGTCTTCATTGACGACATTTTGGTATACTCGACGACTGAGGAGGAGCATGCCTACCACCTGCGAGTTGTGCTAGACACACTCCGAGAGCACCAGCTTTATGGCAAGCTCTCAAAATGCCAGTTCTGGTTACGTGAGGTCCATTTCTTGGGGCACGTCATCTCTGAGGCGGGAGTTGCAGTGGATCCCGCGAAGATCGAGGCAGTGCTAGCTTGGGAGCCACCCAAGAGCGTGACAGAGGTGCGGAGTTTCTTGGGCTTAGCCGGATACTATCGGAGATTTGTGCCGGACTTCTCCAGAGTTGCGGCACCACTCTCAGCCTTGAAAAAGAAGGGGAAACCCTTTGTGTGGTCAGACAGATGTCAGCAGGGCTTCCAGGAGCTGAGACAGAGATTGACCAGCGCACCTATCTTGAGGTTGCCTGAGGAGGGAGTTGGATACGTAGTTTACTGCGATGCATCAGGGACTGGACTCGGGTGCGTTCTGATGCAGGAGCGGGCCGTGATCGCCTACGGATCACGTCAGTTGAGGCCGCATGAGCAGAACTACGCCACTCATGACCTGGAGTTAGCAGCAGTGGTCTTCGCTCTGAAGACTTGGCGGCACTATCTGATGGGAGAGCGCTTCACAGTCTTTTCTGACCACCAGAGTCTCAGGTATATCTTCTCTCAGAAGGACCTGAACCTGAGACAACGGAGATGGCTTGAGTTCCTCCAGGACTATGACTTTGAGATAGTCTATACTCCTGGGAAGGGGAACGTGGTAGCCGATGCCCTCAGCAGGAGGACGGGCATTCAGCTACTTGAGGAGGCGACGGAGCAGCTAGCCTCCTTGCAGATATCCTTCGTGGATAGAGACGGAGCAGCCTTTCTTCAGTCTCTCACAGTCTCTCCTCCACTTCTACAGTGGGTCAGAGAGGCTCAGCGTGGGGACGCTGACTGTGAGACCCGGCGTGCACTGATATCCTCAGGTCAGGCGCCTGATGGTTTCTCCCTTGGAGCAGAGCATGACATCCTTTTCAGAGGACGTACCTTCGTACCAGTCGCTTTACGAGAGGAGGTGCTAAGAGAGTTTCACACTTCTCCCTTGGCGGTGCATCCCGGAGTGGAGAAGATGTACCAGGATCTCAGGTGACAGCACTGGTGGCCGGGCATGAAGAAAGCTGTGGAAGAGTTCGTTTCACGATGCCTCACCTGCCAGCAGGTGAAGGCAGAGCATCAGGTACCAGCAGGCTTGGTACAGCCCTTGGAGGTCCCGGAGTGGAAGTGGGACGGCATATCTATGGACTTCGTGACTGGACTTCCACGCACTTCCAGAGGTCACGACTCCATTTGGGTGATTGTCGACCGACTCACCAAGTCGGCACACTTCTTACCCATCAGAGAGCAGGGCTCAGTGGAGAGCTTGGGACGTCTTTACGTCCAGGAGATCGTACGGCTTCACGGTGTGCCATCGTCTATCGTCTCCGATCGAGATGCTTGTTTCACTTCCCGGCTTTGGAAGGGGTTGCAGGAGGCGTTCGGGACGCGGCTCCATCTGAGCACAGCCTTCCACCCTCAGACGGATGGTCAGACGGAGAGGACCATACAGACACTCGAGGAAATGCTCCGTGCATGTGTTCTCGACTTTGGTCGCAGCTGGGAGGACCACCTACCCTTGGTGGAGTTCGCGTACAACAACAGCTACCACTCCACCATCGGGATGGCACCATACGAGGCGTTGTACGGCAGACCCTGCAGATCACCGTTGTGCTGGACAGACCCTGGGGAGTCAGCACTCGTGGGACCAGAGATGGTCCGAGCCACGACAGAGAAGGTCCAGATCATCCAGGAGAGGATGAGGACAGCTCAGAGCCGGCAGAAGTCATATGATGACAGGAGGCGGAGGCCACTGGAGTTCGAGGATGGCGACCACGTCTTTTTGCGTGTCTCACCTCGACGTGGTTTACAGAGATTTGGCCGAGGCGGCAAGTTGTCTCCCGCTTCATCGGGCCTTTCCAGGTCCTCAGCAGGATAGGAGAGGTGGCTTATCGCCTAGCTCTACCACCTCAGTTGCACCGGGTGCACGACGTCTTCCACGTGTCTCAGCTGAGGAGATACGTGCACGACCCGACGCACATCATCGACTTTGGGGAGCTGGACGTGGACGATGGGGCGACTTTTGCGGAGGTCCCAGTGGAGATTGAGGATCGACAGGAGCGGGTCCTACGTGGGCGGTCGATTCCTCTTGTGCGCGTCAGATGGCAGCACGGGAACCTCCAGGAGAGCACTTGGGAGCGGGAGGCTCAGATGCGTGCTCAGTACCCCCATTTGTTCCCCTAGTTTTTGATGTATCTTTACGGGGACGTAAAGCCCTGAGGTGGGAGTAATGTAAAGACCCGCAAATTTCAAGGAAATTTTTTTCTTAATTTTCTTTGGAATTTTACAAGAGAGCAGCTTCAGACGGCACCTGATTCCGAGGCCCGGTGTGCCCGGAATCAATTTCCGAAGTTTGGCTCGGGTACGTTCAGTGAACGGACGAGCGGGTTTTTCTATCTTTTGAACCGGTGCCCGGAATCGAATTCTGAGGGCACCGATGAAATTGCAGCGCCGGTATTTGCTTAGAAATGCCTCTTCCGGAGTTGCGTTTGCTCAGACGTGGTTTTTAAATTTTGGGGCTTTAAGTCAGAAATAAAATAAAATTTGTGCGACAACTTTATTTTATTTCACTTAAGCTGCTTAGAAGCCACTTGAAGCCACTTAAAGGCGGCTTGATCTGAGCTGAACTGGATAGGATGCTATCCAGAAATATCCTACCCCCTTGGTAGGATATTTGTGAGGTGGGGCCCGCACGAGCCCCGCCGTTTCTTTCGCTAAGTAACGCACCCGCGAAAACCCGTCAAAGTAACTGAAAAGTCAACCGACACGTTTTCTTAAATTCTTAACAGACCATTTAATTGAGCGGTTTATTTCTTGAATTAAATGGGCTGTTTCGCTCGTTGAATTAATTCAACGAACTGATAGGTCGTTACTTACGCTTTTGCGTTTGTTGGCATGTTTATAAAATAAGACCAACCTAAAAATCCTTTGAAAGGATTTGAGAGGACCTTTGTTTCTTCATCTCCCCTCCTCGCAAAGAACGCGAAGAACGCAAAGAACGCGAAGAACGCGAAGAACGCCGGCGACCAGAATTCGACGACGCACACCGTGATCTGCGACGTCGACGAGCTCTACCCGCGACGTTCTTCGGCGACGCCTCTTCTTCCGCGGCCGATCCTCGTTCGGCAACTAAGGTGAGAATCGGATCGTTAATTCTCCTTTTTTTTATTTCAATAACAACGGATTTAATTAATTAAATCCGTTTGTTCTAGATCCGGAGATCGTCGGCGCGACGTTTTTCCCGCGGTGCGACGAACGTCCCTTCCGCGACGAGCGATTCCGCGACGACCTCACGTCCGACGACGACAAGGTAGGGGTTGTTGGAATTTTGTCTTTCCCGTGTTTATTCTTTTTAAAATAAAGAACCTGATCTCCGAACAATTTTAATTTAATTAAAATTGTTGTTGATTATTTTTCTTTTCCTCCCGTTGTTTATGACTAACGCGGAGGGTGCGGGTCTAACGAACAAGACCCGACAACCCTCCGCCGATCTTTTTGTTGTGCGGATTTGGCAGACGACGACGAACCGTGCGGCAAGGGCGATCCGTTGATTCCGCAGTGAAGATCGGCCCCCGGGAGGAGCAACGGCGCAGGCGGGAGGCAAAACGGGCCACCGGAGCAACTCCGGCGGCCCGCGGAAAGTGGCAGCGGCGCCGGCGACCGGAGGCGGCGGCGCCCGGCGCGCCGCGGCTCGGCCGCGGCGGCGGCGAACCTCCGGACCGCGTCCGCGGTCCGGCCACCCAGCACGCGGCCCGCGCGGGCCGCGTTCCTCCAAGCCGCGGGTCAAACCCGCGGCGGTTTCTCCTTCGGCCGCTCGGCCGAAGCCGAGCCGGCCGGTCCGGTCGGCCGGGCCGCGCCCAGGCCAGACCGGACCCGGCCTAGCCGGGTCGGGCCGGGTCGGGTCGACCCGGTTCGGCCAGCCCAGGGGGGGTTCGGGCCGGGTCGCCCCGGGCCCAGAACCCCCGTTTTCGGGCCCTCTTCGGTCTTTTGCCCATATCTTGGGCCTGAGACCTCCGATTGACGAACCGTCAGCGGCTACGCGATCCTTGGATCGATACGGTCGTTTCGGTATATTATACTCAAGGTTTCGGAAGACTTTGGGTTCGTCCGGGTTGGTTCGTACACGAAACCAACCGGGCCCTCGGAGCGGAAACGCTCATAACTTGAGCTACAGACGTCCGATCGACGTACCGTCAGCTGTGGTAGTTTCATCTAAGTGAGACGGAACTTTTGGCATACTCCGCCCGAGGATCGGACACAGGCGGAGTACGGTCGGGTTGGTTTTGCCCTAAAAACCAACCGGGCCCCTGGGACGAAAATGCCAATAACTCTCAGACCGGGCGTCCGATTGACGCGCCGTCTGTTGCGTTGAGATCCTGTTGTCGTTACGGAACTTTTGGATACATCAACTTCGGACTACGTGTCAGTTGATGTATCAGCCTCTCGGCTCGTGGAGCGGACCCTCCTAAACGAGCTCGCTATGTGCGGGAACCCTAGCGCTGGCTGTGACTTCGACGACAGAGCAGAGATCCTCCGTGGACTGCGACGACGGCATAGCAGAGATCCTCCGTGGACTGCGGCGACGGCAGAGCAGAGATCCTTCGTGGACTGCGGCGACGACTGTGCAGAGATCCTCAGTGGACTGCGTCGACTACTGCACTCAGCGATCCTACGTGGATCAGTGTTACAGGTTCTGTGTGAGCCCGATCCTATGTGGGTCCTTACTACCGGTTCTGTGTGAGCCACTGCCTACAGGTTCTGTGTGAGCCCGATCCTATGTGGGTCTTTTGCGGGGGTTAGTACCTATCGATCCTTCGTGGGTCCGACGACTTAGATGGATCAGTGATCATCTTTGACGTCATCTGAAAAAGTATACCTCGTTGAGCTGAATCTTATGTTACTCTCCTTTGTGGATTGTGTTGAACTATCCTTTGTGGATTTACTGTTTACTCTCCTTGTGGATTTGAGTCTTGCTTTCCTGCGTGGATTGAGTTGTTCTTGAGCTCGTGAGCAGAGCTAGAACTGGGGACTTAGGTACATGTATGGGCATATACCTAAGTCGAGTCAAATGTTACTTCGTGATTGCATCTTTCTTTTGTGCTATATCCTTTGTGGATTTCGGGAGACCTTCGGGGGTCTCGGGGTCCTTACTGAGTAGTTATACTCACCCCTGCACGGGCTATGCCCGCACCTTGTTGTGTTGGATGCAGACGACGGACAGCGCTGATCACGGTTGGGGCGTGGAGCAGGACGGTACCTGGAGGTGGACCACTGGACGGGACGTGCTCGGAGCGGACGTGGGACCCGAGGAGCCTGGAGGCTATCTGTACCCACCCTTCAGGTGGGATTGCCAGTGGACGACACGAGGCCGCCGTCTTTTCTTCAGTTGCTGTTCTTTACTTTTTCAGTTGTACTTTACAGTTGGGCTTGTATTTCTGGCCCCCTTTACTTTTCTGCACTTTGTAGTTACTTTCCGCTTGCTGACTCTGTGGTGGTTGTTACTTTTAAAGGCAATGCCTTCCCTGTTTTACCGGGATTTTACGCCTTGGTGCTAGTCGCCAGCCCCTGGCCTATGGAAGGCGGGCTTGGGGTAGTCACGGCACGAGCCCCGAGGTCGGGTCGTGACAAAAACAAAATATGCCTCAATGAATGGAGATTGAGACAAAGTCACTTACAAAGACGGTATCCTTGGTTTAAGGAAAAATCAATTACATAATTATGTGTGACAAATGAATACACCAAATATAAGTGGATATTAAGTGTAAAACAATCATAGGGTATTCACACATATTCAAAGAAAGAAATATTCAAGGAGTACATGTTTATCCCAAAGAATCAAATTTTGGTTAAGAAGTTCCCTTGCAAAAACCTGACAGCCTAACGGTGTCACTACAAAATTCATAAAATGAGTTGATGAGAGATAAAAAGTTTATCTCATCACATGGACATAAAATTTAAATCAATAAGGATATATAAGAACATATCCCAACATAATAGTATGTGAATTAAAAGACATAACAAAAAAAGTCTTTTAAAAAGAGGAGGGTGAAAGGTTTCCTTACCGACATGGGTATCTTTCGAAACATACGCCCCGTGAAAGAAGGACAATACAAAATTCATGTAAATACTCATAAATGAAATTATATTACACAATGAGTAAAATAATGTGCAGTACTTACACCACTCAAAGGAAATTTTGGCAAATGTAGCATAAATCTCATGGGAATAACAGTGAGATGAAAAATCTCTTACGAAGACTCGGCAGCCTAACGGCGCACCTTAAAACATCCAAAATGGATTGATGAGAGAAAATAGGGTCTCTCATAAGATCAACATAAAGTTTAAATAAATAGGAATATAAAAGAACATCCCCCAACATAACAAAGAGTATCTTAAAAGAAGTGACATAAAGGAGAGTACTTAAAAAAAGAGAGGTTGGATCTCTTACGAAAATTCGGCAGCCTAACGGCGCCACTCAAAACTTCCAAAATGGATTGATGAGAGAGAATAGGGTCTCTCTTCATATGAACATAAAAATTACTGTAAGAGTAATATAAAAGAATATCCCAATAACAATAAAGATGAGCTTTAACAGTAATGACATAAAAGAGTGTACTTTAAAAGAATGAGAGGAGTCGGATCCCTTACCTCAAGTCCAACTTGTCTTGTTCATTTCTTTATATTCCTGGATAATAAACTTTGGTAAATTTATAATTTCTTAAGGAACTCCTATGAAGATTATTATTCAGTTCATATCACATATTTTAATGTTATAATAATTGGTTAATAATATGAGTTCATATCAGACGTTTTTGTCGATATTTGGTACATGAGTCAAAAATTGAACTTGTTGGAAAATAATATTCCATGTAGTTATAGGTACATCATATCCAGAATAGTATTTATGTTTTAAATATCATATATATCCAGTATATATTCATTTTATAATATTCCATATCATTTTGAGGTAAAAATTAAAATCACCATTCATGGAGACGGTAGGTCGTACGTACGCAAGAACGCTACTTTCATTTTTGTCATATTAATGGAATTAAAACAAAATGAGATATATATATATATATGTTATAATTCCATAATGATATAGATCATTTATATGTAATATATTAAATATATATCCATTATATATATGTACTTATAATATTACAAAACATTTTGAGATAAGAAGTGAAATGTACCGTTCATGGAGACGGTAAGCCGTACGTACGCATGAACACTACATCAATTTCTATTTCATATTTAATGGAATTAAAACATATTGATATATAATAGTATTTTAATTACAGTATGGTATCATATATAATATCATGAAATATATCCTTTATACGTTCCACATATGGTTTTAACGAATCAAATCACTTTGAGGGGGCGGTACTCCGCACTTCCTTAAATGAAGATATCGCGTTTACCCATAATGGAAACCATAAAGGCATGCCATAAATGAAAAATACAGAAGCTTAAGTAAAACATAAAAATATTATATATCATATATAAATATAGTGTCATCTTAATGGCCCCCTTTGAAGGTGTTAGAAGAATGTTGAACAATCATCGTTTCGTGAGGCAGAAATTCTCCATCCACAGAAACAGTATGTTCTTTAACCATTAGATGTAGGTATGTGTAAGTGTAGCTTGAATCCATCTTATAAAAACAATCTAGTATATTGAAGATACTATATTTGTTACAAAATAAATTAACAAAAAGATTTTAGGGGGTTGGAGAAGTAAAATAAAACAAAAGGACACAAGTGAAGACATTACCTTAAAATCGGGTAACTCCCTTTGGTTTGAGCTCAAAGGCTTCCTTGGGAAGACTTTTTCCCAAAGTGAGGCTTCAAGGAGTTATAGAGGAATATGGAGAGACAAAATGGGCAGGGTTTGGCCGAGCCAAAGGCTTTTGAAGTGTGGGTAAGGAGGTAGAGGTGGGGGCCTTTTATAAGAGGAGAGGAGGGGAACTCTTGGAAAGTAAAGAAATGTTACTTTATTTTAGAATGAGTTTCGGATTTTAATGGTCCCAAATTGATGTGTTTTGAGGATAAGGTGATAAGGGTTCTAAATAAACCCATCCAATTGGTTTCGGACATGCTTAGGTCTTAGATTGTACATTATCATTCCATTTTATTTAAATCGTTAAATAATGAGGTCATCGATGCATCATCATAATGTCATAAATAATTTAATTTATTTAATGTCTAAAAATTATAAAAAAAAGACTATGATGTAGGATATCTTTTTATATTTCCATTGATTATTTATAGTAAAAATTCAGACTTGTATAACCGCATGTAAAAATTGTTTTAGTAAAACATCTCATGTTTGTGTCATTTTTACTTTAACATTAAATAAAATGATATTTATGTCATTTTCCAACCAAAGTGGCTACATGGGGTCCCCAAGTTGACCCATGGATTTCTTTGTCGGCCATGACACATACAATTAGGGTAAGAAATGTGTCTAGGTCATTTAATTTTATTAAAACATTATTCTTACCTTAAACTACACTAATTACCTCTAATCGCGATTAAAAACTTAATAAGTTACTATTCACCAAAAAAATATTTTAATCCCATTGAACCACATTTTACTTATTAATGAAAAACATGTATGTCGGATTTTTGAAATTCAAAACACAAATATGGAAAAATTTCATTTAAACGGAAAATCAGTTTTTATAAGTACCACTTAGTGGTTTGACTATTCATCAAAATTTGAAGTTTTTCAGAAAATTACCAAAAATTCACCCTAATCTATATTTGATATTCTGAATTAAAAAATGATTTATATTTTACAAAATTCAAAACATATATGTTGTATTAATTAATTTAATAATTAATTCCCACTGTCAGAGCAAATAGCGTGTCTTTATGAAACAATAAGTATCAAAAGATTGACACTAGTTTAAGTCTAATTTCAAAGTGAAATTAATTCCAACGACCACTATTGGATTAAATGGTAAAAATATATTCTAATTTCACTTTAAAACCAATTCAAAAGATAATATAATCATATAAATAAATTAGATTAAAAAGGGGTTTTGAATTAAAATACAACATTTTCCACTATTCATTAAAAATTGAACTTTTTCGGAAAAATACCAAAAATTTACAGAAAGTAAATTTTGATGTCTCGATTCTAAAGAAGAATTTTATTTTGTCAAATATAACACATAAATTTGTAAAAAAGTGGATTTAAAATACGTTCGCCATCCAAAGGCGGTTAATCGAACTTTTAAAGAATATTGGAATGTTTACGCTTAAAATTGGATTCATTCGTATTTATAATCCTATAACATTTATTGTAAAGAGTAAAAATATTTGACAAACATATATAATTAATTTTTAGTTAGTTCTGTTCATTCCCGCCATTACAACGTCTAGGCGTTAACTATCATAATATTATTTTATTATTAGAGCGCAACGCAAGATTCTCAAGAAACTCATTGTTGCGTATTGGGTACGCCATCATGCATAGTGTCCCCTTTAAAGTAATATTAATATTTTATTCAAAAATATGGATAAATATGAAAATATCATTTTCTTTATTTACCTGGGATGTTACATCCTTCCCCCCTTTTGGGAATTGCGTCCTCGTAATTTTTAAAATTGGGCTTGGAAACTTCATTGAAAATCCCACATCGGAACAAGAGTCAGTAAAACAATCACTTTAAAATAAAGAAATATAAGTAAAAAGGTCACCTGAGTTAACCCTTACTAGGATTACAAGTATGAAAATATAGACATGGAGGAAAAAAACGGCCATGTTCTGATGGAGTGTGATAGAAAACGTGTTTAGGAGAAAGTTAACCACAAGAAAATCACAAACTTGTGATTGGTTAAACGGTATTCGATTCTCCAGTAAAAAAAGTTAATAGACAACATTTTTGTTTTAAGTTACTTTTTATTGAGGAATTTATTCATAAGGAAACATAATCACATATCATGTTGACTTTCAACTTTTATTAGATTCTTTACACAAACTCATATTTTCTCCAAAAGACGAGTACTTAGGAAGACTTTTTCACATTAAGAGTACCATAATCAACATTTAGAGAATCACCTAATACACAAAAGAGAACTATATATTTCCCATATCTTTAGACAAAATCCAAAACCAAAATTGATAGTATGAGGTCAGATAATCCACAAAAGTATAATCCATTTTAAAAATGAAAATATATTCTTAATCTTCAAAAGTTGTCCAAAAAAACCCAAAGTTCAATGAAGACCATTCGATAAACAATTGTCCACAAAATTATTCAAAGTAAACCACACTAAGATGGAAACCCAAATATTTGAAGGATTTAATCACATAGTCTTCCAAGGTACAAATTAACTTTTATCTCCAAATAACATCAGTTTCTCTTAAATTCTCATATTGAAAAGTAATTAACCTAATCACATATCCTCCATGATTGGTTAATCATTTCCATATATAACCCAAAATAAACTTAGTCTTGATTCCTAAAATCATCTAACTAAAAAGAATTAGTCAAACTATCAGGGACTTCACGTAGTCTAGTGGTAGGCGATAAATACCAGTCGCACTTTGGTTGTGGGTTCGATTCCTGCATCTTTGTCCGATGTGACAGGTTGTCACATGGTCTTCGTTTTTTCCTTTTTCCAAACTATATAATTCTCAAATAATTCACCAAAAAGAGATAAAATCATCAAAAATAACCATAACATAATTTATCCTCAATTTTATCTCATGCCTTTCACTTCCATCACAACATATATTAACCCATAATTACCTCAAAATTTAGGATCATATAAACCCTAATGGTTACCTTTATAATTATTACCTGAACTTCCACATAGATTGGTCATCTCGTACATGATGTATTACAGAACATAGCAAGGTTTGAGTGGATGATCATGACTCCTTGATAGTTTGTTTAGAACAAACACGATTTTCCTCATTGAATACCCCATTTCATCCAGTCTCTTAATCAGAGAACCACCACAGTTTTCTTCAAACCAATTGTCACTTTGGTGCCTGCTACATCCATCCATTCACTAAAAATAGAAATGTAAGTGTGAGTATATCAACAAAACCATCATGTACCAATGAGGAATATAACCACTAAGATATACTTACTTATTCACTTTATATAAAACTAGGGATCTTTCTGAAATCCTAACCATTATGGTAATGTCACTTATGCTTAGAGGATACCCTAACCCCTAAAGTAATCTAAACCGACCTTTGATACCAACTATAAGTCCCAAGCCTTAAACCTTAATTAATCTCGAGTTATTACAAGATTACACTTTGAGGATCTTTTCTGGTTTAGAGTTTTAGAGTATTATATCATAAAACTTGCATTATATTCCACATTTAAACAAAGTGGTTACATAAAAGATAGTATTCATTTTTTTCCATCAACGGAAACATATTTAAAAATAAAGCATGGATTCTTTCTTGACACTTCCTTGACACTATCATCATATCATGTACCTTTACCTTGACCTGTGAAAAACATTTAAAAAAACATGGGATGAGCATAAAAAGATCAGTAGGGGTTGTAAAAAAATATGGAAAGGAAAAATGAGTTCATATATACATAATAATGAATTCATACTTTACCCATAAAACATAGGCACTTTAACTTAGCTCATCAAATCATGAATAAATCATAAAAATCATAAGACATAAAAGGTAACTTGAGGCATTCATAACATTCTTACATAGGGAGTAACCCTCTTGGTTACGTTTGGAATACCCACCACAGTATATTCCCTAAATCTCTTCAGAGAAACCTTAATGTTTCACTCCTTCGCGTTACCCAATGCATTGTAGTGCTATATCGGGCTAACCCGCCCTTAGTTTATCACGGAACCACCCGTCTTCATAACAGTCCCCAAGAACCATAACATAATCGTATCACATAAAACATGCATAAAGGAAGCATAACATTTCCACATTTCAATCACAAGATATCAATAAAACACGTTGATATAAAAAACCTTATGAAAACCATTTTCAATACCAAAATAAAAGAAATGTAAAATATGGTGTTTGTTTTTCTTTTAAAAAGATGTTATGGCTTGTAGAGGAAGCCGAAACTCAAATAATGGTCACGATGGCGGAGAAGTCATTGTCGCCGCATACGTATGACAAAATGATTCGTATAACAAATATTCCTTTTGGATAAACGTAAAAGTAAAAGGGGTTTATACACCGTATAAAAGAAAGTTGTGTATAAAACAAAATATTCCTCAATGAATGTAGATTGAGACGAAGTCCCTTACAAAGACGGTATCTTTGGTTTAAGGACAAATCAATTACATAATTATGTGTCACAAATTAATACACCAAATATCAGTGGATATTAAGTGTAAAAAAATCAGAGGTTATTCACACATATTCATAGAACGAAATATTCAAGGAGTACATGTTTATCCCAAAGAATCAAATTTGGGTTAAGATGTTCCCTTGCAAAAACTTGACAGCCTAACGGTGTCACTACAAAATTCAGAAAATGAGTTGATGAGAGATAAAAAGGGTATCTCATCACATGGACATAAAATTTAAATCAATAAGGATATAGAAGAACAAATCCCAACATAACAGTATGTGAATTAAAATACATAACAAAAGAAGTCTTTTAAAAAGAGGAGGGTGAAAGGTTTCCTTACTGACATGGGTATCTTTGGAAACATACGCCCCATGAAAGAAGGTCAATACAACATTGATTTAAATACTCATAAATGAAATTAAATTACACAATGAGTAAAATAATGTGTAGTACTTACACAACTCAAAGGAAATTGTGGCAAATGTAGCATAAATCTCACGGGAATAAAAGTGAGATGAAAAATATCTTACGAAGACTCGGCAGCCTAACGGCGCACCTTAAAACTTCCAAAATGGATTGAGGAGAGGAAATAGGGTATCTCATCATATCAACATAAAGTTTAAATAAAGGTTAATATAAAATAACATCCTAAAACATAACAAATGGAATCTTAAAAGAAGTGACATAAAGGAGAGTACTTAAAAAGAAAGAGAGAGGTTGGATCTCTTACGAAAATTCAGCAGCCTAACGGCGCCACTCAAAACTTCCAAAATGGATTGATGAGAGAGAATATGGTCTCTATTCATATGAAAATAAAAATTACATTAAGAGTAATATAAAATAATATCCCAATAACAAGGAATATGAGCTTTAACAGGAATGACATAAAAGAGTGTACTTTAAAAGAAAGAGAGGAGTCAGATCCCTTACCTCAAGTCCATCTTGTCTTGTTCGTTTCTTTATATTCCTGAATAATGAACTTTGGTCAATTTATAATTTCTTAAGGAACTCCTATAAAGATTATTATTCATTTCATATCACATATTTTAATGTTATAATAATTGGTTAATTATATGAGTTCATATCAGATGTTTTTGTCGATGTTTGGTACATGAGTCAAAAATTGAACTTGTTGGAAAATAATATTCCATGTAGTTATAGGTACATCATATCCAGAATAGTATTGATTTTTTAAATATCATATATATCTAGTATAAATTCATTTTATACTATTCCATAGCATTTCGAGATAAAAATTAAAATCACCGTTCATGGAGACGGTAGGCCGTACGTACGCATGAACGCTACTTTCATTTTTTTCATATTAATGGAATTAAAACAAAATGAGATATATATATATATATGTTATAATTACAGAATAATATCCATCATTTAGATGTAATATATTACATATATATCCATTATATATATGTACTTATAATACTACATAACATTTTGAGATAAGAAATGAAATGTACCGTTCATGGAGACGGTAAGCCCTACGTTTGCATGGACGCTACTTCCATTTCTATTTCATATTTAATGGAATTAAAACATGATGATATATAATAGTATTTTAATTCCATTATGGTATCATATATAATATCATGAAATATATCCTTTATACGTTCCACATATGGTATTAACGAATCAAATCACTTTGAGGGGGTGGTAGTCCGCACTTCTTTAAATGAAGATATCGCGTTTACCCATAATGGAAACCATAAAGGTATGACATAAATGAAAAATACATAAGCTTAAGTAAAATATAAACATATTATATATCATATATAAATATATTGTCATCTTAATGGTCACCTTTTAAGGTGTTAGAAGAATGTTGAAGAATCACCATTTCGTGAGGCAGAAATTCGCCATCCACAAAAACAGTATGTTCTTTAACCATTAGATGTAGGTGTGTGTAAGTTTAGCTCGAATACTTCTTATACCAACATCCTAGTATATTGATGATACTGAATTTGTTACAAAATAAATTAATAAAAAGAGTTTAGGGGGTTTGAGAAGCAAAATAAAACAAAAGGACACACGTAAAGACATTACCTTAAAATCAGGTAACTCCCTTTGGTTTGAGCTCAAAGGCTTCCATGGGAAGACTTTTTCCCAAAGTGAGGCTTCAAGGAGTTAGATAGGGATGTGTAGAGACAAAATGGTCAGGGGTTGGCCGAGACAAAGGCTTTTGAAGTGTGTGTAAGGAGGTAGAGGTGGGGGCCTTTTATAAGAGGAGAGGAGGGGCACTCTTGGAAAGTAAAGAAATGTTACTTTATTTTAGAATGAGTTTCGGATTTTAAAAGCCCCAAATTGATGTGTTTTTAGGATAAGGTGATAAGGGTTCTAATTTCACCCATCCAATAGGTTTTGGACATGTTTAGGTCTTATATTTTACATTATATTTCCATTTTATTTAAATCGTTAAATAATGGGGTCATCGCTGCATCATCATGATGTCATAAATAAGTTAATTTATTTAATGTCTAAAAATTATAACAAAAACTATGATGTATGAAATCTTTTAATATTTCCATTGATTATTTATAGTCAAAAATCTGACTTGTATAACCCCATGTAAAAATTATTTTAGTAAAACATCTCATGTTTGTGTCATTTTTACTTTAACATTAAGTAAAAAGATATTTATGTCATTTTCCAACCAAAGTGGCTACATGGGGTCCCCAAGTTGACCCATGGATTTTCATGGTCGGACATGACTTATCCAATGAGGGTAGGACATGTGTCTAGGTCATTTATTTTTATTAAAACATTATTCTTACCTTAAACTACACTAATTACCTCTAATCGCGATTAAAAACTTAATAAGTTACTATTCACCAAAAAAATATTTTAATCCCATTGAACAACATTTTAATTCTTAATGACAACCATTTATGTCAGATTTTTGATATTCAAAACACAAAGATTTCATAATTTCATTTAAACGGAAAATCAGTTTTTATAAGTACCACTTAGTGGTTTCACTATTCATCAAAATTTGAAGTTTTTCAGAAAATTACCAAAAATTCACCCTAAGCTATATTTGATATTCTGAATTAAAAAATGATGTCTATTTTAAAATATTCAAAACATATAAGTTGTATTAATTAATTTAATAATTAATTCCAGCTGTCAGAGAAAAAAATAGTGTGTTATTATGAAACAATAAGTATCAAAAGATTGACACTAGTTTAAGTCCAATTTCAAAGTGAAATTAATTCCAACAACCACTGTTGGATTAAATGGTAAAAATATATTATAATTTCACTTTAAAACCAATTCAAAAGATAATCTAATCATATAAATAAATTAGATTAAAAAGTGGTTTTGAATTAAAATACAACATTTTCCACTATTCATTAAAAATTGATCTTTTTCGGAAAAATACCAAAAATTTACACAAAGTAAATTTTGATGTCCCTATTCTAAAGAAGAAATTTATTTTGTCAAATATAACACATAAAATTGTCAAAAAAGTGGATTTCAAAGAGGTTCACCATCCAAAGGCGGTTAATCGGCCTTTTAAAGAATATTGGAATGTTTGCGCTTAAAATTGGATTCATTCGCATTTATAATCCTATAACTTTTGTTGTAAAGAGTAAAAATATTTGACAAACATATATAATTATTTTTTAGTTCGTTCTGTTCATTCCTGCCATTACAATGGCTAGGAGTTAACTATCATAATATTATTTTATTATTAGAGTGCAACGTAAGATTCCCAAGAAACTCATTGTTGCATATTGGGTACGCCATCGTGCATAGTGTCCCCTTTAAAGTAATATTAATATTTTATTCACAAATATGGATAAATATGAAAATGTCATATTCTTTATTTACCTGGGGTGTTACATATATTTTATCTTTTTCATATCCATAATTATATCAAGTCCTTAAGCACTATTTTTAATCAACAAATGAGAATTAGACTTGAATGGATTCGATGGGGAAGGAATCTCATCACGTTCGTGGAGAAGGTAGTCCGTATGTACGCACGAGCGACAATATCATTTTTTTATATTAAAATAATTTATAATTGGATGTTATATCATATATACAAAATCATTATAATTTTATATTTATTATTTACATCAATTACACATCATTATCACACCCATCCAAATAATAATGTTTTCAATAACAATTACACAACAACATTGAGATGGTAACCCGTACTTATGCACGTATGGTGACTTGTCATTAAATGGATGTATACAATAATGAATATGGTATTATAATATTTATAATAACATCTAAATATATAATATACTGGAGTTATTATTTTAGAATGGAAATAACAAAGAAAGAAGAAGTTGAAGAACAAACGAACTTGAAAAAGGGTGGGGAAAACATTATCTCTTAATCGGGTTCTTTCTTTTGATTTGATCAAAAGGGATCCGTAGGATGGCTTTCTGATCAAACTAAGGACTCTAAATCGAAGTGATGAAAGTTTACTGAATATTTGTGCAGGTTTTGGCCGATCCAAAAGACTTTGAAGGTGTGAATTAGAGTGAAGGAAGAGTGCCCTTTTATAAGAGGGGTGAGGGAACCTTAGGAAAAACTTAAAATATTATTTTATAATAAAATAATTTTCGGTTTCTAATGGCTCCAAAATGTATTATTTAAAGTATAAGGTGGTTATGGGTCTAAAAATACCCAACCAATATGTTTTAGACATGTTTATGTTAACATTTCAACCTTATATTTTAGATTTAACTCTTAGTTAAATAGTTTAACTTTTACCATGTCTTCTTGTATTCTTACTCTATATTGTTAATAAACATACTATAAACATCCAAGAGGACCTCAAGTGGCTAATTAGTGATAGATATAATATTATTTAATCCATTTTTCCAAACCGTACATTTTTAGGAATATTACATCATCCAATAATATTGTATATTTTAAAATATTAATTTATGTCAATTTTGACACTATTTGGTATTTTGTTTTTGTAAAAGTCATCCCAAGTTGAATACTTCTAAAAATATACCTTTAATAATCCCTAACAAGTCATATTTACCTATAAAATTCTTTGATTTCATAAAAATGTTGAATTTATATTTATTTTAATATTTATAATACCATTTATTTGATTCTTTCATTAATAATGTAACTACTGCATCATCATTGTATCATTAATAAATTTAATTATTTAATCTATAAAAATATAAAATATAATACCATTATTTTGGAAATATTTTTATATTTCTAATTATCATTTATAATCATATTTATCTAATGTTTATCCCTGTATTAAAAATGTTTTAATTATTAATCTTTGAATTTAACACTTTTAACTCTTCTTTGAATTAAATAATAATAGATGTCCTAATATAATTCATGTGGACCAAAGAAGTTCCTATTTTATTATAAGGCTGTTTTTGGTCGATTTACACTTAACCAATAGAATTAAGACATGTTTTAGGGTAATAATGACATCATTTTTACCCTTAATTACACTATTTACTTTTAACCGTCTTTTCACCAAAAATTATTTTCATCTTATTGAACGACATTTTACTGCGTGATATTAACCTAGTCTCTCGGATTTTTGAATTTCCACCCACAGAATTGGTAAAATTAAGTTTTATATGATTTTTCACATTCTCCTAGGAGATGGGTAAAAGACGGAGAAAAGTTCAATAAATTTTTTATATTATCTAATATTATTATAAACTAACTCCAATGAATTAAATTGAAATTATATAGGTATTATGTATCTATTTTTACCTAAAATAAATTTAGATCAAATAGATAATTATTTAAATAAAAATTCGGTTTTAAACAATAACTCAGTGTTGTTCACTATTCATCAAAAATTAAAAGTTTTCATAAAAGTACCAAAAATTCACCCTAAGCTAATTTTGATATTCCGAATTCAATAATAAATTCTATATTACAAAATTCAAAACAAATAAGTTTAATTTATTAATTTAAAAGTAATTCCCGCTTTCAAAACCATAAGGTGTATTTTTAAGAAATACTAACTATCAAAATTTTGACACTTGTTTATTTAAAATTTCAAATTTAAATTACTTACAATGACAGGAATTGGATTCAATTGTAAAAATATAATCTACTTATACTTACAAACCATTAAAATGTATAATTTAACACTATAAATTATTTTGATTTAAAAATTTGTTTTCAGTTAAAATATATTATTTTTCGCTATTCACCCAAATATGAAAGTTGTCAGAAAAACACCAAAATTTTATTAAAACTAAATCTGTATGTCATGATTCTAAAGAAGAAGTATATTTTGTAAAATTTAATATATAAAAGTTTCAAATATTTTATTTAAAAAGGGTTCACCATTAAAAGGCGGTAAAAGTATATTTTTTAAAAAATACTTCTTTTATTTGAAAAAATGAATTAGTTCTTACATTATGTCTAAAAATGAATTAGTTATTAAATTCAATCCATTGTGGCCATGATGCATGTTATTACTGAGTTAGATCAACCCTTGAGATTAAGTATGCCATTTTTATTAACATGGATCCACTTTCAAATTATCCTCATTATAGTATCCCCTATTATACCATGGATCATTTATTTTTATTATCATGATAAATTTCTAGTAATTCTTAAACAAGATGTGACTCATTGATATAAACTAGAAAATAATTAATTAAATGATTACATGTTCACCCACAAGATTATTCTGAAGAATGTATTGAGTAAATTATATTACTATAATGCCTTTAAATTCTTATAAACATGGACATTGTTTTAGTCTATATTCACAGACTGAATGGTTTAGAAACCATGGGCGGTGGCCTATTTAAATTCATCACACACCATATATGGTCATTTTTTGGTACCTTGGAATATTACATGTATATAGGTGTTGATTATGGGAAGCATATCGCTTTGGAAACATGACTTGATAGCTTGTATTAAGATGGATTTTGGTAGAAGATGACAAGGCATATTCTCTGGGTTCTTGGATTTTTTTAGATTCTTTTTGGATTATTTTGTATAGAGTGTATGGCCTATTTCCAAGTATACTTGTCTTCTAGTTTTTTGGAGACCTGACATAATTATCATCAGATTTTGTATACGATTTAGTTTCAAGATTTTTCTTATTATACTCACCCTATATGGTTTTTCTTATTTCTACTGGTTGCCTTTATTATAATTATTCCACTATTTTCCTGTTATTACTTATCCATTATGATCCACATTAACATGAAAGAATAATATCTCCAAATACAGACCATAAACCCTCAGTTTTAGTGAAAACACACTAGAATATGAGGAGTTGTTCCTGAGGCCATGTGGCCCAAAAGTTTTGGGAACCAATTTAGTGGCTTCCATGTCGGGACATCACATGTAAAGAATTACCTGTTATGATGCATGGGTGTTTACTATTTTAAAAATTTGTTATTTTAAATATGTGTTACTTTCACAATATCCTTTTTAAGTATTTGGTTTTAAAGTATTATGAATAAAATTTATTACCAAGAGAGAGACATTAGAATTCCTGAAGGTGATGTGGAATCTATAGTATTTTGAGGAGAAACTTCATCCCATAAGTCTAGTCTGGACACAAAAAAATAATATATAACTGATGAAATTGTGGGTAGAGATCATGATCAATTGTGATATATGGATGACGATGGTATTCTCGGAATAAATAATATACCCATGGTACAAACATCCATTGATGATTTTCTTGAAGATTTTCCTAGTCGATCACCATAGCGTGATGTTGTGTTCTCAATTGAACTCATTCCTAAAAAAGTATCAACATCTAAAACTAATTAAATGATGTAAAAATTTTATTTATTAGGTTTAATGAAAAGTTTTCTTGAGTTTAGTGATAAGGGATTTATAATCTATAGTCATTTACGATATGAACCCAATATTTTATTCATGATAAAGAAGGATGGGTCTCTGAGATTTCCAATCAGTTATATATAGATGAAATCCATTACTATAACGATTTAATATCAATTTACATTAATTTATTTATTATTTGATAACTTTCGAGAAGCAAAATAATTATCAAAGATCTATAATCTCATGGGTTTCCATAAGTTAAAGGTGAAGATGGATATATATATCAAGGATAAACATTAAAAGGAATTAATATTACAAGTTCACAAAAATGCCTTTTGCATTGACTAATTCACATTCTATCATTAGGATTATTTGGATTAGATTATTGAAGGATTATCTTGATAATGTCTTGGTGGTTTTAATTGACGATATTTGGGCATACTTTGAGATCTATGAAGATCATAATAACCAGAAACAAATAATTATGATAACCATATAAAAAACTAAATAGGGATTATAGTAAGTGGAAACTCTTTCCTCAGTTAATTTCCTTTTATTATAAATATTGTCTCCATGTATGAGATACATATTGACCCGTCAAATATAATTGCAGTCAAAAAATCCAACACAAAAAATATAAAATATATATGATGTTTTGTAGGCTTATCATGTTACTATTAGTAGATTATTCATGATTTCTTCTTATTATCCAACCCATTAACTATGTTAACATATAAAGAGGATAAATTCACATGTTCAATGGAGTTTAAGGAAAATTTTAATCAGCTAAATAGGAGAGGTAATATGGAACTAGTTTTAAATCTATGATTTGGTTAACAAGTAAATTTAATTTATAATGATTCACCAAAGAAAAGAGTTTGATATGTCTTTAAGTAAAATGATAGAGTAATTTACTATGAATAATTGAAATTTAAAATCCATGAATAGATCTATATAACTAACATCCATGAGATATATTCTATAATATTTTATTTTCATATATGGAGAAATGCCCAATAAGATGAAATATGTGACACATATACATGCGAAAATAGTTTGAAGTGTATCTTCTCTTTGAAGGATCTCAACTTAATGAAACAAAGATATAGGAAGGTCTCTTGTACTTTTATTTCATGATACAATTCCACCATGGAAATAAAAAAAAAGACAATTGATTCATTGATTAGAAGGTACTATGGAGTTATAAACATGATGAAGATTTACAAGGATCCCATATAAATAGATCTATTGAATATAGATATGTTTATTTCTAGGAAAGGGGACCCAATATTCGTTTTCAAGTAAATTTCACAAATATATTTAATCGAAAAGATAAATAATTACAAGTGTGATGATGAGAACATACAAAGGAATACTAAATCATAGAATGAATGTAAAATGAAATGCATAATCTATAGATACTAAATGATGACACTTGGAATGAGTTTTGGTTTTCCATCTATACTAGAATGGATGTGGGAACTGTTAGATTTATACACATTGCTCAAATATCACTATAAACCCAAGAAAAAAATTATATTACTCTAAGAGAAATATTATGGATAGATGGAATGACGGGGCAAATTAAAAATTATGTGATCATCTACTTAGTTTTCTATGAGTTAATGTCTAAAAGAGAACATCCTAAGGAAGTCATGTAACCTTTTAATATACCTATATAGATGTGAAAAAATGTTACATTGGTTATTTTCATTGGTCACCCAAAGACTAAAAGGAGGAATGATTTTATATGGGTCATCATTGATCACCTTATTATGTATCCTCATTTAATAGTAATAAGAAAATATCTACCCCTTGAGTATCCTTCCAGACTATAACAATGAAATCATTAGGCTTCATATGGAACCCCTATTCATGGTATGTGAAATTGTCCCTCGGTTCACAATGAAATTCAGAAAGAGTATTCTAGGGATCTCAGCTCAGAGATATATTTATGAATAGGCTATGATCACCAGAATGATGGACAGTCTAGAATAACTATCTATAGATTGATAGACATGTTGAGATCAGGTAATCTTATCTCCCAATGTATATGGGATTAGTATCTACATTAAATGTAATTTTAATAAAATGATAGATCCCATTGAAATAGTTATATGGAACAGTATGAATAATTGTATGGGAAGATGTATTATACTCCAACCAGATGGGATGTGGTTAAAGAAAAAAGGTTAGTTTTCCCAGATCTGGGTGAGAATATTACTATTAATGTATAGACCATTCAGTATCACATTAAAGAAGACAAAAAATAAAAAGGTGTTATAATGATATATGATTAAATTACATGAAATTTGAACTTTTGTATCATTTATTCAAGATCGATTTCCAATAAAATGAGTTGTATGATTTAATATAAATGGATTTTTCTTCCCTACATACATTGTTTATATTGAAATATTATAATGAATTGGGGTTATAGCTTGCAGATTTATTCTGTTTCCCAATATTTCAAAATAACACGATGTCATTCAAGGTTCATTTCTAAGGAAATATATGTTGGATCCAATGAATGTTCTCACATATATGGAAATAAATATGGAGCCAAAATTTTCTTATAATGAAGATGTTATCATAATTCTTGACATTAGTGAGTAGGTATTGTGGAATCATATTGCATGTTTGGTTAAATTAGTATGGAGAAATAAAAAAAGAAAAGTAAAATTGGGTGCCTAAAGAATCTATAAGGGCGGAGTATCAACATATATTCAATAGATGATATATAACAATATTTTGAGGACGAAATTAACTTAAGGGAAGTTGAATGTAACTCCCAAGACTCTACTATTGATGGTAAATATTGTATCTTGAATTATTGCACAAATTTTTTCTTTAATGAGAATTTATTAATAATAATATTTAATATAATAATTTAATTAATTGAAATTGGCCAAAACTAACTGATTTTATTTGTTTTTATTAAAAAAATTATCATATTATGATTTTTTTAGTTTTTTTTAATTCAGGTTTTATTCAAAAATTACAGTTTTCATGAAACTTGTTATTTCTATATCATTACCATTATAAAAGAATAATATAAATTTTTAAAACCCATATAGGTAATTAACTATTTAATTAAAGAATTAAATTAGATAGTTTTTAAATATTAATTTAACTTATAAAACCAATGTAAAATATTTTTAAAACATATTAAAATGATACTTTAATAATAAAATATTTTTAGTATTTTCTGAATTAATTACATTAGTATTAGATTGACTTTAAAACAAAAAATAAATTACTTATTTTATAGTAAATCATTTTATGTCATTAAAATCTTTATTCGAAATAATTTTACATTATATATATAAATCGTTAAAATGTAATTTATCCAAAAATATTTTTTACGTGATTAAGTGTATTTATTTTAAAATTTACATTTCTCACCCTAAGAGATTTAATTTCCTAAAATAATCTCAAAACATGTTACTATGAGTATGAAATTATTTTAAATGGTAAATATTAATCATAAACATTGAAATAGATTACAATGATTAAAAATTAATTACCAAGCTAAAAGTAATAGGGGTATATTGAGTTTAATAAGTGTTGAAGTCATAATAAATTTTAAAAAAATTACTAGAATTAGATAATTGAGATTTATAATCTACAAATAAATGAATCCCTAAAATTGTTTCATTCTTAACCCATTGATATTTTAATATTTCCACAGAATTATTTAACAAATGTAACAGTGTTTCCAAAACTATGCTTTTGTTGACTAATAATTGGGGAACATCTTCAACACTTCAAGGAAAAAATACAACTATAATTTCTACATGAAAAACTAAAATTATTATATAACTAGACCATCTCCCACTATAAAGATCCAATATTCCCTCATATATATCTTATGAACTTCACATTTAGGGATACTTCGCTGGAAAAATTAACTATGCATTGTGAGTATTATCAACTACTAATATTTATTCTTAATTATACACTTTAAAATATTTTATTGGAAGACTAATATAATGATATTATTATCATTTATATAAATAAATATGAATATAATTATGGTATTATATTATTATTATTATTATTATTCCAAATCAATTAAAAAAAGAAAACTATTGTTTGTGTGTTGCATAGAGTACCACCTTCACTACATAACATGTTTTGTATTCTGTCACATCCATAAAATGTTGGATACAGGGATGGCATTAAATGATAAATATAATTTTTATGATATACCATTTTTTATTGTGTAAAAAAATTAATATCCTATTAACTATATGACCAACAAACACACATGATTAGTCGAATCGTATTAAATAATCATACAAAGAGAATAATATTTTATTCAAACAACAAAATGTTTTCATATGCATTACTTCTTCATCTAATTCATTATGAATATTAAATATCACACAAATAAACAAATAAAAATGATAAATATACTATTTATATAATGATATTTTTACTAAACCATCTCATAATCGTCCTCTAATCATGGTAGGTTAAAGTTCGAGTCGGTTTAACAGTCAAATTGAACAATAATATATATATTGTGATAATGGATGACTATGATAAATTATTTATAAGTATAATTTGATATATGTAACACCCCGACCCCAGTTACCCAGAGTCGGTGTGTTATTTTAATACATTGGAATGATTACAAGGAATCATGTCCCGAAGGACTGGTCGGTTTAGCAGTCTTGGAAAATATATTACATACATAAATTTTACATTACACTTTATAACATACCAAAAACATTAAAAATCCTTTATGAATTCCATTATTATGTTGACTTAACCCTGCATATCAATTACAATACACTTCTTGGAATCCTGGGGAAAATAAAACATAGAAAGGGGTGAGCTCAGATGCTCATTAAGGATAACAATACAACGAAAACATTCATAAATAAGCATAAACATTTAAGGAAATGTATAACTAAAACAAAAGCCTTTTAAACATGATCTTGAGCATAATATGGAAAAAATAAAATTATGTAATTCCATTTACTTATTCGCATGGATATTCTACTCATCGAATAATCACATGCAATATCACTAACCACTTTCATAATGATGGAATGAATAATTCCAGACTATCATAACCACATATCCAAGGCCAAATGCCAGGACTACAAATAAGACTTTTTCAATGCCTTGTGACAAGACACTAGTTCGTCTCATGAGACCTACCGATGCATCAAGGAACTATAGCAGGCTCCACTCGTCACTTACTAAGTCCATTGCATTCCTCATATGAAAGGGTTTAAACACAACATAAACATTCTTATTAAAACTTGCATACGAAATGTCAATACATTAACCATAAACCATGAATGGTATAATAATAGAACATCCACAGTTGAACATATCATAACTCATTCAATACAATATGGAAGATTGTATTATAATAAATCAACCTCTATCAAAAATAATATCCAGTAAAGGATGCTGACATTGTTGAAAATGATGAGTAAAAATGTATGAGAGAAATATTATTTTTGTAAAATCATTTAAAAGTAACAAATTTATAGAAGAAGTAGTTTAAAAGATATTTTTTAATCAAAGTGTCCCATAGCACTTTGAAAATTTTGAAAATAATTATCATTTCAAAATATTCATATACATAATAATAAATCCTTAAAATCATTTTGAAAATATGGACATTAATTAAAAAGATTTTTAAAGATAACTATTTAAAAAATTTAAAATTCTGATCTTGATAAATAGTACCTTTCACAAATCCTTAAAATATACATTTTTAAATCATTTTTAAGAAAAATGGACATGGATAACAAAAATTTCCTAGTAAATACTTCCACATAAACAATCTCGGATAATAATGAGATTGAGGAATTACCCCTTACCTTGTACTTTTCCTTGGTTGAGGGTAGGTTAACCTCCATTATAAGTGTGAAATAATTTTTATTAAATTATATAAGAATCATATACATTTATATGATATCATATATGATATTTTAACATTACTTTGTTAATAATATCTTAGTATTATCGTCGTTTCGGGTGTTAACTTACTCATTTTCTTTTATATGTTTTGCTACATAAGTCGTGTTTGTTATGGATAGGTTTCATATTATTCGTATAGAAAATGATATCATGTCCATAAACAATATTTTTAATCATCAAATGAGAATTAGAATTGAATGGATACGATGGAGAATGAATCTCATCGCGTTCGTGGAGACGGTAGTCCGTACGTACGCACAAGCGACAATATCATTATTTTTATATTAAAATAATATATAATTGGATGGTATATCATGTATACAGAATCATTATAATGTTATATTTATTATCTACATCAATTACACATCATTATAATATCCATCCAAATAATAATGTTTTGAATAACAATTACACCACGACGTGGAGACGGTAAGCCGTACGTACGCACGTATGGTGACATGTCATTCAAAGGATGGATAGAATACTGAATATGGTTTTACCATATTTATAATAACATCAAAATATATAGAAGATTCTAGATTTATTATTTTATAATGGAAATAACAAAGAATGAAGAATTTGAACAAGAATGGAACTTGAAAAAGGCTGGTGAAAACTCTACCTCTTTATTGGGTTCTTCATTTTGATTTGATCAAAAGGCTCTTTAGGTGGCCTTTCTGATCAAAATAAGGCCTCTAGGTAGAAGTTAGAGAAGTTTAGGGAATATTTGGGCAGGGTTTGGCTGACCCAAAAGGCTTCGAAGGTGTGAATTATAGTGAAGGAATAGTACACTTTTATAAGAAGGGTGAGGGGATCCTTAGGAAAATCATTAACAATTATTTTATAATAAAATCCTTTTCGGTTTCTAATGGCTCCAAAATGTATTATATAATGGTTATGGTGCGTAGGGGTCGAAAAATACTTATCCAATAGGTTTTAACCAAGTTTAGGTTAACATTTTAACCTTATCATTTATATTTAACTCTTAGTTAAATAGTTTAACTTTTACCATGTCTTCTTGTACTCTTACTCTATATGGTCAATAAACATACTATAAACTTCCAAGAGGACCTCAAGTGGATACTTAATAACATATATAATATTATTTAATCCATTTATCCAAACCTTACATTTTTTGAAATATTATATCATCCCATAATATTGTATTTGTTTTAAATATTAATTTATGTAAATTTTGACACTATTTGGTATTTTGTTTTTGTGAAAGTCATCCCAAGTTGATTACTTCGAACAAGATACATTGAATCATCCATGACATGACATATTCAACTAGAAAATTCATGGATTTCATAAAAACGTTGAAATTATATTTATTTAAATATTTATAATACCATTTATTTGATTCTTTCATTAATAAGGTAATTACCACATCATCATTGTATCATTAATAAATTTAATTATTTAATCTCAAAAAATTATAAATAAAATACCTTTATGCTGGAAATCCTTTTAGCTTTAGAATGAATATTTATAGTCGAATATACCTTATGTGTAACCCTATATTAAAATTTTTTTAGTTATTATACTTTGAATTTAACACTTTTAACTCTTCTTTTAATTATATAATAATAAAAGTCCTAATCTAATTCAAGTGGACCAAAGCGGTTCCTATTTTCTTCTAAGGATGTTTTTGGTATATTTACACTTAACTAATAGAATTCAAACATGTTTTAGGGTAATAATGACAATATTTTTACCCATAATTACATTATTTACTTTTAACCGTGGTAAATAAAAGAAAAAAGTTACTATTCCACAAAAATTATTTTCATCTTATTGAACCACATTTTACTCCTTCATATTAACCGTGTCTCTCAGATTTTTGAAATTCCACTCACAGAAGCAATAACATTATGTTTTATATGAATTTGGAAATTCTCCTAGGAGATGGGTAAAAGATGGTGAAAAGTTCAATAAAATTTTTATATTATCTAATATTATTATAAACTGACTCCAATGAATTAAATTGAACTTATATAGGTATTATGTATCTATTTTGACATAAAATAAATTTAAATAAAATTGATAATTATTTTAATAAAATTCGGTTTTAAACTATAACTCAATGTTTTTCACTATTCATCAAAAATTAAAAGTTTTCCGAAAAATACCAAAAATTCACTCTAAGCTAATTTTGATATTACGAATTCAATAAGGAAGTCTATTTTACCAAATTAAAAACATTGACGTTGCATTTATTAATTTAAAATTAATTTCCACTGTCAAAACCGTAAGGCGTATTTTTAAGAAATAATAATTATCAAAAGTTTGACACTTGTTTATGTCAAATTTCAAATTAAAATTAATTTAAATGACCATAACTAGATTAAATGGTAAAAATATAATCTATTTATACTTCCAAACCATTAAAATGTATAATTTAACACTATAAATTATTTTTATAAAAAAAGTTGTTTTCAGTTAAAATATAGTATTTTTCACTATTCACCCAAATATGAAAGTTATCAGAAAAACACCAAAAATTTATTGAAAATAAATTCATATGTCCCAATTCTACATAAGAAGTATATTTTTTAAAATTGAATATATAAAAGTATCAAATATTAGATCTAAAAAGGGTTAACCATTAAAAGGCGGTAAAAGTATATTTTTTGAAAAATACTTCTTTTATCTGAAAAAATGAATTAGTTATTACATTATGACTAAGAAACTCATAATATGGAATCTAAAATTATAATTATTATATATAGTTTAACATTCAGTTAATACTATTCATAACCGCTTTTGAACGGATAGTTTGGTATGTCATGGTGCGCTTGAACTCGATGTTGCGTGTAGTGTAAGTTATTGAATTACATTAATGAAATAACATACTATGAAATATTGGGGTGTTAAAATATAAATTATTAAATAACTAAAATTTTTTAGGTTATAGAAATATTATAAAAATATTTAATTCATCAATTAAGGAAACACACTCTATTAATCAAAAATCACCAAAGCATGCTTATGATCAACGTTATTTTCTAGGTTATTGTCTAACAAACTCATCAACTAAATTTAAAACATCAAAAATTTTATAAATAATATCTAAAAGTATCTATAATACCCTATAAAAAATTCACTTTGTAATAAAAATGAATATTAACATTTTTATTTTGAAACTGGTATAAACGATCAAATCTGTGACCATCGATTGGGAAAATAAAAAACATTCACATAGAGAATAACCATTTATATAGTCTGTGAATGAAAATAGATATTATTAAGGATATTAATTGATTTATTAAGTTACATTTATTTATTTATTACACAAATTAATAATTTATGTTCATGAAATTTAGGATAAAAGTTAAGGGTTTTGCATCTCAAATTCTTCTCATTGAGACATAATTTGTATTTTTAACTTAATTTTCTTTATGTGTCATATATACTACCAATTTTATATTTCATATATTGAAAATAAATTTTCAATGGTATTTTTGGTCAATTTTTATTGCTTTATTATAATATGTTATGATTAATTATCTTCTGAAGCACTAATTTGGGGGTTTCACCACAATTTTGATTCATTAGGGAAAATGTTATATTTAGAAAATATTTTATTTTGTGGCACATATGAATTTCCATAGAATATTGTTTTTCATATAACTCATAAACTTTAATGGAATTACATGTATATATTTTTATCCATATCACTTTTTATTTTTAATAACTAATTACATTTTCCATGGTGGGTAAAATAATCCTAATTTTTGTTAAAGTAAATGTCTCTATAATTTCCAAGAAAATACATCCCTCTCTGGGTACTAGAAATTCGATACAGTTGAGGCATAGATAAAATAAGGGTAAATCACCAAAAAATGGATTAGTAGATAATTTAAACAATCAGTACCCTGGTACATGATGTGTGGGATTAATACTAAACACCTGGTGAGAGACTCATAGAGAATATTCTTTGGATTATTCACAAACTCTTAATGAATCAGGATGAAGGGTTTTTCTCTCCCATTAGCTTTTCATGTACCAATGAGATATATTAAATGCAATTATTATCTTATTGGGATAACCTATCACATTTTATCTACCCTTGAAAATATATTTATTTGATAAGGGTACTTAATATTACATTGATGATACCATACGACTTCAATGATTCTAAATGAACATTTTCATAAAAATCCACATTATTCTATTGAATGGGGAAGTATTTCACATATGCGATTCACATAATAGGGATATCAAACAAATTATTAAGTGGTTCCTAAAAATCATATTTCTAATGTGTTGGACATTATGAACAGATCAGTGGGTCTTAAACTTATATAAACCATCTAATCATTGATAGTTATCATGAGATGAAATTGGTTGGTATTTTTGTATGCCAGTTCCCATAATAGGATAATGGCTTAACGTTTATCTCAAAGAAAAGTAATATCTCTTGGAATAATGAATTGAGATAACGCTTTTGATGATTGGAATTATGAATTCCAACCATATAAGATCAATTCTTATTTATATCTATATTTTTAGTTATTTTCATGGATATGACATTCCACTAAATTTTGTACAATATAGATTCATGTTTTTCATTTATTATTTTCACATGACTTATTCAATGTAATGTAATGTAATATATTACATTATGCTACTATATAATGAGAATCTAATATCAACCATATTTGTTTTCCTTTTACCTAATAACCTATACAATGAATATCTATAATTTTTAAGGATATGAAGGAATGTCTAATCATGTTCTCACAATATGTTCATGATGTATCTTGTGTTTTTCAGGTGTAATATTTGTATGGATCTATTCTTCCATGAATTCTAATATATCAGGTCATTTGAGAAATCTTGTTCTTTATAAAAATATTATAATATAAATATCGACTCTGGGTTTTAGGAGTCCAGGATGCTATAACACCATTATTTATAGCTATTACTAATTTTATTATAATTCATAGGAATTTTAATTTTCTATTGTCATTATCAATTCATATAACCATCTAGAAAAGTATTGAGTGTAAGAGCGTAAGATGACATGGAACTTGGATGATAAATTTTTTTTTCATGAATATTTTAATCTGAAAATATTAGATTAGTGATTATTTTTCATATCATTTTTTGATATGTTCTCCTTAGATATATCCTGATATAGTTCATCTTAGTAAAAAACTCAATGAAAAATTTCTTTCTATTATTATATTCAATTGTGAAATTAGGTCATTGGTTTGATAGATTTACATTTTATTTCAAAAGATGAGGATAATATCTACCTCAATTTGAAATATAATTATATTTATATACAACTAATTCAACTCCCCTCATAGAGTGAATTATGGGACTTTAGGTATCAAAAAATGGTATTAGAGACGCAATCATTTTAGGTGAATCTTACAATGAATTGCATCTTCATTAATATTATTATGATGGAAAATGTAGTTCCCCTTTTCATGGATCCAATTACTATGTATGGAGGAATATAATCAGATATCATTAATTATTAATTAGTATTTATTTTACCCAATAATGTGTTTGGAATTCTTATAAGTGACTCTACTGAAATTTCAATGATGGAAGTGGATAAAAATAATTTAATGATGATATAAGATATTAGAATTCATTATTTATATCATCTTATTATCATATATACATGAAAAGTGAGGAGTTTTAAAATTTTCAAAGGAATTTATAAATTTTTTGATAATATTTATAAAGGATACAGAAATGTGAAGTGGAAAATTCATAAGTTATCTAGAATATATCTACTGACCTAAAGATGAGCTAAACTGAAAATGTTAAAAGTTATTTTTATTATATTATCAATGTTATTAGAGTTATTTTTCAACATGATCATAATCTAAAAGAATATTATATAATGAATAATATCATTAGAATATTTATACAAATTTATAATTTAATATCATTGGAACATGATGAGGTCAATAATTATTTTTTTTCTCTTCATGATCCATTAAGTAATCAATTTGAATAAAAATATGAGTTAATATTTAAAGATCCTATAAATATTAATAAAAATAAATAGAGTTAAAATCTATAGAGAATCATGAGATTCAAAAGAATAAAATTAAATATTGATTCACAAGTTATGATTACTTATATATTGTGGAAAAGAAGATTAAGACAAAAAATTGGTAATTTGTGGAAAAAATACCTTTATATTTATATCATTATGGAATGGATTTTTGTGCCATTTCATGGTCTCTGGAAAGGTTTAGCTTAGAGGATATTGAGATTTAACTAACCCAAAACCATCAAATTATTTTTCCCTATAAATAAAATCAATTTAGGATATGAAAGTATAGATCAAATTTAGACAAAGGTGCTTGTATTTAAAGATGACAATGATGTTGAGGAAGAACAACTAGAATGTCTTGGAACTGATTTTATCATAGATTATAAATAATTTATGTTGTATATAGTGGAAAAACCATAAATAAAATAAGTACATGATCAACTAGAAAGAGTTATTAATATCCAAGTTGAGTTGGAAAGAGTCCTTTTGGACCATATCATTTAAATTATAAGAACAAAATTATTGTTGGATTGATGAATGAATACTAAAGTTATGTTGATTATCCTAATTCCAAATTAGATTACATGGAAATGTTTTTGGAGGAACATGTAAATTATTGTGTGAAACTTGAATAATCTAGGATAATTTTTTAGGAGGTGTATATGATCATTGATGATATTAGTGTCTTCTATATAGAGAATGAAAATAATATTAAAGGACCCAAAGAATAATCTATATATTTTATAAAGAATATTGAGTCACAAATAATATATGTTGGCTCACAGAAGAAGTTAATATTTGAAAAAGTTTTTGATGATATATTAATAGAAAAGTGAAAACATGTAATAATAAATTATGAGGATTTTTTGGATCTCAACGACCACATTGAATTTGTAAATTTGAAAATATATTTTATATTGAATAATTCACACTAAATAAAAAAATATTATGGGAAACTATATGTGAAATATATGATAATGTTCTCAAATATTGATATATTATCCATAATTCAGGAGTTATTTAATGTCTTGAGATATGTGGAAATCTATAAGAATGAAAGTATTTATTCTAATTAAATTATATTTTTATAAAAATCAAGTCTACATGATGTATTATTGTAATATTGAAGATATTTACATGAAAGGAGAATCTTTTGGAATTATACATAGGATAATATAAAAATATCCATCATCTTAGAATAGATGTTCATTCTATGGGTATTGTTTTAATTGTCGAAACATTGGGAATAAATATCCTGATTACAAAAAATCAGTGAAAATTATATATGTAGATATCATGGAAGAATGGATATTGTTCGATAAAATAAAATTACACCGGGAAATATGTTTTACCTACTATGAGAAGAATAATATCAGATAAATTATTACAATAAGTAAAATAAGTATAATTCAAAATATATATCCACCCAACATATATTTTTTAAAAAGGAAAACTACATAATGATAAATGATAATTTTATTTTTACTAAGATAGATTTTAATTCAATAATGAAGAATATAAATTTGATTATTGATAGTGGGTGCTCTGCACACATAGTGGGTAGAATGAATCTTCCCCAGATTGTGAAAGGATTAGTTGATGGAATGTTCTAATTTGTAAGTGATGAAGATCTAAAATCAAAACATACTGTTAAAACTCTTTTGGATGGTCGATATTTGAAATATTAAAATTGTATGTATTTTTACGGTCTTTGAAAGAATTGTTTGAGTGTGATTTAGTTATTTTCAATGGGAATGGAATTTTGATTCAACTTAAAAGTTTATTATATTATTGAAAAACTATAACATACTTTTTTGAGGATAGATAATGAATGTAAACTTTCAGTAGGTTGAAATAAAGATGCTTAATATTAATCTTACTGCATAATTGGACAATAACTTGTGGAATTAGATTCATGGTCATAGTCATCAGAAGAGTATAGAGAATTTATTAAATTTCAAATTCTTTGGTTATTATTTCATGTCTAAAAATGAATAGTTAAAAGACCTTATATGTGTCATTAATTGAAACCAATTTTTGAAACCCCTGCAATGAAAGTAAAAAATAAAAGTATCTAATCTATAAGATTTTTTTCTTAGTGTATGTCTTCCAATCAGTAAATTTGGATGTCAATGTGTGAAATATTTTATGATATTTGTAAAAGAATATAGCATGATTTAATGTGATATGATTATGTCATCTAAGAGAGATGTGCATGATTACATAAAAATATATAAAAGAATTTGGGTGAAAGAAAAGAGAAAAACATGAATTTTCTACTATTAGATAATAGATTAGAGTATACTACTTTTGAAATTATAAATTATCTGGTGTAATATGGAATAAATCATTATGTTTCAATAGTAATAAGTATTCAACCATATGAACATATATAAAGGATGAATGTCATGGTAAATAACATAGTTAATGGATTCTTGATACCCTCACTGCTATTAGAAGGTAATAATTCAGGTGGATGTTTATAATGGAAATAGATCATTTCTCAATATTAGAGAAGAAAAATTTCTAAATGAAATAAGAAGTCATTGGAAACCCTCTTTGAAGCATCTTTAAATATTCCTAAGTAAAAATTTTATGTTAAATAAAGATGAAAATATGTTATAGTATAGAAATTTTGTAGTTGAAGGAGCACTTTTTGGATACCCATGAAATTGTAAGGCTTACAAATTCATTAAAAATCCTTACATGATATTTGAATGTATTAAGACGGAAATAGTTTGAAAATGTACCAATTGTTTTTTAGAGGTTGTGATATTGAAGATGTGTATCAAGAAAAAGATAATACGAATGTAGAATATATTGATTTTAAAACTTAAAAATTATGATGAATCTAAATTTGAATCATAGTATTAGCATATTGGTATGAGAATTTGATTTTTGGCTCAAAAATAAATAATAATTGTTGAGGTTGATTAAGAAAAATTTATTAGAGACAAATAATTTTCCATAAATTCCTGAATAATGAGATTATTACATTACATTTCCTTATTATCATAGATAGAACTAATAATATTTTAAGTAGTGTAAAATGATGAATCATTGATGATATTGATGAATAAATTACTGAAAAAAATAATATGAATTGTATATGAAATTTTCATTATTGATGTAGACATGAAAATGTGATTGATAAAAAAAATTATAAAAAAATAATTATTAAGGACATATAATATTGGACTATAATAAAAAAATGTTAATAAATGGAGGAAGTTCCAAATTAATGAATCTAATATTGGTAAAACATTTTCAGCGGTTGAAATGATTGAAATAATAAAAAAAATCATACATGTAGCTCCTTAAATAGTTTTTATATTTTTTTCAAATTATTGTGAGGATTGAATTTTTATGTAGTGTTTTGGATGAAGAACTCAAAATTGAACAACCAAGACACATTATTTTTGTATATGATAGATTAATAATTTTCAGGTAAAAAATTAATTTAATGGACTTGAGAATGCACATCGTGCATTGTATAACTGGTGGGACAGAGGATTGATTTTTTTTTTCAAAAAAATAGAAAAATTTGATCTTAAATCCTATATAATTTTTTCATATTAATTTAAATACATAAATAATATTTAAGTGTAGGATAACATCTCTAAAAAAATAAAAAAAAATACAAATCAGGTTTTAACAATTGATAAGTACAAAGTCTGAGGTATTTATAATTAGAGAGCATTATTAATTCTTTATAATAAAATTATATAAAAAATAATGAAGAAATTTTATATCATAGAGGAAATATGAATGATATTTGATGAAGAAATTTAAAATTGGTTGATTTAAAACTACCATGAAATCTAATAGATTTTGGAATGAAACATGGAATACATAAGGACTATATGGTTTTAAAATAAAAACTGCATTGAGGAGTTATTGCGATTCTAATATATGTCATAGAAGAAAGACCATAAGTCATATATACAATGTACTTTGAATCATGATTTCAAAGTTTTCTAAAAGAATATTGTGTATTTGAGATGGAGACCCTAGTGAGTTATATTAAAGGAACATTTATATGTTGATTTGTTTTCAAAGATACAAAAAATTGGGATCTGGAGGACCAATTAGATTCAAACTAGGTTAGAGACATCTATGATTGAAAATCATGTTTTGGTGGATATTTATTTTAAGTAAAAAATTATGAATGATAGATCCGTATGAAGTATTAAAATTTCTCATTGAGCAGAAAAATGGAAAAATATATTTCATTTCCATAGTAACATGAATAGTTTATATGGATTATGAATAAATTATAATATATTTTTGATGTAATGAGATAATATAGTTTTATATAGTTTGACATAAATAGTTCCATCAATTTAATAAAAAACTCTGAATAGTACAATCACACAAAACAAGTCAAAATAAATTATTTATTCTAATAGGGGATGTTAGTGAAAAACATTATATGGTTAGAGTTTTTTTGAACACATCATCTAGTGGTGGATATTTGTATAAAATATATTTTTACAATTTTTTTTAAATATATCAGTTGATCCTAATATTTTGAAAATTTTCCTTAAACTGTGGAGTTTTTAATAATACCCTCTCCCAATTTTATATAATTCAATAAAATTATATTAAAGTTATTTTATGGTGTTAATATATTATTTAGATTAATAATTATAGGGTGGAAATGATCCATGGGCAATTAGAAGGATTATGAAGGCTTTCTATGAATAATATTTATATTTTTTCAACACTCAACTACTATCTTGTATTTTATAAAAAATCATTACTCCCACAGGCTAATATATTTTTTTATGAATCATTACATAGTTATGTAAAAAAGGAAGAGTTTATTGAATTATTGAATAAAATATAATTTAGAAAAATATGAATCCCCTTAAATTTTAATTTAAGAGGTGGAGATTAATTATACTCAACTGGGATCATGGATGAATTTACATAGAACTCGTATATAACATGGGTGGAATGATAATAAATTACAAGGGGGTGGATGTCAAAATAGGTGTTTATAATGTTATATTTTTCTCCAATTTATTTATTTATTTTGTACTTTCTTGAGGTTATAAATGTTTTAGTTTCCCAAATATGTAATGTGAATGATTATTGGTGTTTCTGTGTATTATAAAAAAATCATAATGAAAGTATAAATATCACATCATAAATGAATTTATACCCTGTAATTAAAAGGTATTCATAGAATTTTTTTAGATTTGTCAAATTTTTATAAAATTAGTGTGGTATAAATTCATCCCAAAATGTGTATCTCATGGTGTATCTATCATATATCTATTAGAACAGGTATAATTCTAGATTAAAATTTAGATTTCCAATGTTTCATATAAGTAAATCACACTCCAATGAATGATTCATTCCAAAATTTTCTTGAATGAAATTATAATTTTTGAACTATATGCGATTATTTGGAAAAAGGTATGAAATGATCCATCCTGAAGATATAGTTCCTAATGAAATAGAAGTATACACTAGAATTTTATTATCCATAAAATATAGATTCGAGTGTGATCAAACGACCTTTTTTATAATGGTTATTCACTAGATAATGGATAAAAGTACATGAATATTACAAACTAGGTTGTTTTACAACAGCAATCAAGGTAGCACTATAAGAAAAATTATAACACCTCAATAAATCTGGATGTTGTACATTACTGATGGATAATCCAATCTGTTAGTATATAATGAAACTCAATAAAATATTAGGTAATGCACCATTACATTTCTGTTTGGTATGTTCTATTGTTTTCTTTTTTTATTTATTTTTCATATAACACATGTGTTATTGACCATGAAATAGGAGGATACATATAATGATGAATTAATGGTTTTATTATATTTTCATACTTTTCTTAGTTTAATGTTGTTCAGTGGGTAGTTACACAATGTTTAATGAGGTTTTGTGATGTGTAATGCTTCTGGGAAAAACCATGTGAATTTAATTTACAGTGTAAGAATATACACACTGTGGGAGGGTTATACGTCGTTTAATGTGAAATTTTTTTATTTTAATATAAGGTTACCTCATTGTTCTATTAACTAAAAATTGATGGAAATCATGATGTGTACAATATTAAAAGCCAGGAAATTCACCAATTTATATTTTTTAGTGAGAATTATTGGTGTTTTAGGGCACGTTTCTTTTTTTAAATTTCTCAACATTTCCAGAGATCGTACCTTAGAAAATTTTGGGTGTCTTCTTTCTATCTGGATAGATTATTTCAGTGATTAATTAGTAGGGTTAAGCACTTCATCTATCTGTGTATGTCATCTTCTTGGTTTATCTTCATTTTATGGTTTTAGAATTTTTTTTCGAGATTGGTATTCAAATGGTGTTTTCTATCAATACTTTCCTATCTCTAGTCATCATATGTCTTCTAAAGAAAATCTTGTGGTTTACAATTCCCATTATCAAAGTCAAATAGTTTTACTAGGCACTTAAGGTTGGTGTATCTATTTAATTATTCTAATTTATTTATTTACATATTATTCTTATTTATTATTAGTGATTTGAAATGGGATTTAATGTGTAGAAATTTATGATTCCATGCGTTAGTGTTTTAAATGGGGGTTTTCCATGAAAACAGAATTGAATTGATTTGAAATAGAAAAATCAATTTTCAAACCCAAAAAAAACATATTTGATTTTCTTTTAAATTCATTTATAAAATGTGACAATATTATTTAAATAGAAACATACCAAAATTTCCCAGTGGGAGCCATGTGATAGTCAAGAAACAGACACATGTCGACTTAGTGTGTGTGACAAAACTAGGAGGTAACCTCTTGTATGTCTATGGTCCATTTAAGACCTTGTTGTTAGTTGGATTTGACATTATTCCTTTTTATTCATGTCATTGTCTAGTATGTATTATCCTATAGGATACAGATCGAGTAGTAGTGCACTATTTTTTCTAGATATTGTTACATTATAGTTTATTTCATATATTTTGGGTCACAAATATATTTTTATTTCGTTATATATACCTTCTTTTTTATATTTGGAAAATTGGGAATTCTATTAGTAAAAATTAATGGATTTTTTTAAAAATGATTTCATTTTTTAGAATTTATTAATATTTAGGTAAAATTATTTTGTTTTAAATCATGGACATAAGAAATCCTTTTAACTAAACATTTATAGATTCTTTGGTGGTATCCTACTCGGATCTATTGCTCACACCCAATATATGACTGTAGGTGGACTCAGACCCTAATTTGTGGGATTCCTGTAAGGGGAATAGAATTTTGTAGTATACTAGTTTATTTTTCAATTTTTGTTTCGTTTTGGGATAGTTTTGAGGTGACATGTGGTCAAATATAGAACATTTTCTTAGAGTTGTCTTTATTTCCGTTTTATCATGTTCAACTCTATTTTTACTCCATTTTTTACTTTTTATTCTTCTTTTTTCCTATTTAGTATATAGGACAATATATTGTTTTTTCTCCTTGTTTTTCCCAACACTGTGATGGTTTGAGTTGGGTGACAGGTCTAGTTGAAACAAGATTGTCTGTTATAATTATTTATTAAAGGGGTTACTCAGCCAGAAGTGTCTCATCACTTCATTAGTTTATTCTGTGTTAGGGGAAGATATGAGTAAGATTGTTGTAATCCAAATACTATGTGTGGAAAATGGTCATGGTTAACTCACTCTCGTTAATGAATCCGATTTTCCATAGTTAGTCACACAATATTTACTATTTCGTAAACCATGTATTTTGGTTCCATTGAATAAATTTTATGTGAAGTTTATTTAAATTATCTTATCAACAATTTCTAAGGTCATTTTTTGAGTAATTTAATTTGAATAAACAAATTTATTAGTTTATTTAGATTCACATATTCCATAAATATGGAGTTTATTTTTGGTGCGATTAATCATTACTACTTTAATTTCTGACTATTTTAAATCATTGATTTAGATTCTTGTTTTCAGTTTGCTGTTTTTGGAATTTTCTAATGGTTGGTAGGTCTTTTTCTAAGGCTTAATAGAGGATGACTCATAGATTATATCTGTTAAATTACAGAGGATAATCTTCAAGGTAGGTTCTATAGGAGTATCCTATAGTGGACCCTTATTTGGTTAAATAAGTGATCCATAATATTCAGACTCTATGGTCATTGGGATTCGTGATCTTGAAATGATCATTGGATTATCACTCTGAATTTTACCAAGTAGCATCCTGTTATCTTCCATGGTGATAAAGGAACACAATAGTTAGAATATTTTCATGATCCAATTGAAAGTATATTTAACTTTTTGAATACATTATTGCTTTATTAGGTGGGGTTTTCCATGTATATGCTCCAGGGACAAGGATGCAGATACTGGGATTCTATAGTGAAAGATATGATTCATGAAGTTGTTACCTGAGTTGGTTTCAATAAGATTTTAAATCATCTATTTTATCATATTAAATTATGTAACACAAAAACACATGATTTTTTGATGTTGGAATAATGGTAGAATATAGTTCTTATGTACTCCACCCACTCTATTAGGCTGGTTTATCTAGTACAAGAGTTTGTAAAAAATTATTACCTGAAGTCTCAGAGGATTAAGAAGTGGTTAATGGAAGCTTTTTATTCAATGATAGTTCATTCATGACTTATAATATTTTTAATGGTAGTAGATAAAGTAAATTTGATAACTCAGACATAGCTGGAAGGATAGACTTGGGCAGAGTTCGGTGGGTGAAATAGCTTGTTAAAGTTCTTCTGATTGTCAGAAAATTAAGCCCAAGAGTGATCAGTTTTCTACATGGCCGACTTCATGGGATTTTAAATGCTATCAATATGTTATTTTCTACCATTGTGGGAGTCGTGTTCATTATAGACTATTGAAAACATAAAACGCATCCATTTAATTCATGAAATGATTCCGAAGAAGATCCTAAAGCTTAAATCGATTTGAAAGAATCGATTTGACAAGTCGTAGAGCCCAAATGGAGGTATGGATCAGCTGTTATGGATTTTCGAAGTCCAACTCTTGGAAATGGCCATCCAGGATGATTTTGGGCAAAAGTATGGTTTTGCACTCATGAAGTGAATTATTGGGTGCATGAATGGATGTTTTGAATTCAAGAATGGATTGTTGTGCGAAACAATAAAATCTTGCATGCAACTGGGCATGAAAACCTTTTATGCGCCAGATGATATTTCATATTCTTCCCAAGCCAACTGAAAAACGTCTTTGGATGGTGAAAGCTTGTTTTGAGAGGTGAACGCATGATTCATACATGCCCAATGCGATGTCAAACACACCATTCTTCTTTCACCAATTGTAGGGTGCGCGTAAGATCACTCTCGCACCTAGAATCTTACATGCAATCACTCCCATGATTTCCTATAAATACAAGAGAAATCTCCCCCCATCAGGAGAGGTCTCCAAAAGTTGTTCGCTGCTCTGTTTCTTGTAAGAACGCTTCTTCCATGCTTCTGCAGAAGAATGGAACCCTCCATGTGATATCATTCACGACAGGTCATATATGGATCATCTTTCATGCGGTCTATTTCACTCTGATGCATATCTACCTTCCACATTTGTAATTCTGTGGTTTGAGATACTCTTCCACACACCGTAAAATTCCTTAATTCAATATATTCATCTTCGTTCATTTCTCATGTCGTGAGATTAGGATATCATCATCAATTCCCCGAGTACCATGATTCAAACCATTCCTCATGCAACTCATCCAAACCCTATAACCCAACTCCTATGTCAGGTTGAACCAAAGAGGGCCACTCTTGCGTAAGTCCCAAGACCAACTATTTCTTGGAACTTTATGCCTAAAAGCACTATCTACATGACTGTAAACTGTAGTACTTCATATATGACAAATATAGGAAGCCTCTTTCTCAAAATAAGAGATTAATTATGTGCCAAGTGTATTAATCCAACAATCCTCTCTACGTGACTATAAATAGTAGTATGCCCTATCATTCTATTATAGGATTCCTCTTGTTCCAAATAAAAGATTCCTTATGTTCTAAGCATAATATCCATCATTCCATGATTACATCGGCATAATTTTAGGAGCATTAGATTCCATTAAAACCTTCCATCAACCCACCTCATTCATTTTCTGTCCTTCATTAGGATCTTCATCCCATTTTATGTCTGAAGGGACACCCAAATGGCCTAGTCCGATGCTACCTCATCTCACCTACTGTTCTTGGCCAATTCCCCCAGAAGACATTGGAGGACACTTGGAGTCAGGTCTGGTGTTTCAAACACGGTCAACAGTAAACCCTCATTTTTATCCCCATTTCATGCTAACACGATATGGATGTTGTGTTTCAATCATGGTAAATAGCTATCCACCATCATCATGGCACCCTCACCGCATTCCAAATGTTAGTCAGGTGATTCACAGATTTCATCTCCCATTGTTCGGACTGATTACAGTGTCCATGGAAATATCCCGTTTGTGCACTAGTGCAGAACTGTAGTCCACAACCATATTCATTAACCCACCAGTGATATGGGATTCCCTCATTTCCAGACATGAGAAAGACATTGTCACTCCTTAGTAGTTTATAGGAAGCTTCCATGTGTAAGCCCCATTCACCATTTCCTCTCCTTAGAGGCACCGTGGCATGCTAAAGGCTATTTCGTTTTCACATAGTCATGCTAACGTGGGCCCCTCAATGGATCACTCCACCACACCCCCTCGCCCAGATTTTCTGGTGCCTTCCCTTCACCAAGGGTTAAAGCGTGTTGGTTTGGTATGTCCTAAGGATGTGAGGTGAACCACCCTCATATGAGATATAGAATGTTAAACTACAAAGTTCCATAATCCTTATCACATGAACTTAAACTTTGACCTTGTCTCGTCAATCATATGTGAGGTGCCCCCTCTCAGAAATTATCTATGCCCACCCGTCTCTATGGGTGTGAGAACTTCCTCACATAGAATGAGATCCTCTTTGTTGGAGCGGAGTCTATCCACAGGGAAGGGAAACCACCATGGTGTAAGCCCCCATCCTTTTTTACAGGAATCAGTGTCCCTGCTTCCCCGACTCTCTTCATCGGTGCCATGGACCAGAGGAGGGGATGGGCACCAGAACCATCTTCTATTTAATGAAAAATCCCTCTCTCATTGGGCATTGCTGCCACCCGATCCTCCATCCCGGAGTAAGTCCCAATCTCCATCTCCCTAGGTTGTGAACCAAGTGTAAGCTCTTGTATCCTTTTTGGGCCTCTAACCATGAGTAATCCCCACTTCACATCCCACGGACACACCATTCACAACCTGATCGCCAAGTCTTTGATACCTCTTGTTTCCCACACCAAACATGACTCACATGGGATTAGAGTAAGCATTGACCGTGACATTCTATCTGGTCCTCCCTCGAGTGTATTTCCTAACACCCTCCCGAACTATGTGAACATTGATCCTTGCCATGGAAAGGTACATATGAATCCCTCTAATGTTCAAGAACAATAACCATCAGTCCCGACCACTTCACGTCGGATCGCTAACCCCATCCCATGAAACGTGGACTTTGATCTTTACCCAGACAAGGTACATAGAACGCATCCCCGAGGTTCAAGAGAAACTCTCATTTGTCCTGAATAATTCACGTCGGTCCACCCTCATCATGTATGACATTAAACTGTATTCCCCTTTTTGTCCCGCATGACAATAAATTGTCCCCCAATCAGCAGTAAGTCGTTGGAAATCCTAATCGAATGTAAGAAGTAGTGTTCCCCTATGGATGGTATTTCATTGGGTTTCCCAATCAACGGTAATTCATTATGTACCCATATTCATTGTAAGACGTTGTCAACCACTGACCAATTAAAGTCCATTGTGTTTCCAACTCGATGGTAAGCCATTGAAACAACCTTTATTGAGACCCACATATCTGGTCTGTCCCTAAAATTTCAGACCAACTTGAGCTTCTAACGATGAATAAGCCACAATATATTATCGGGTTATTGTCCTTTGTGCACACCTAGATTTTATGATGTCATCCTAAACTATGTGGACTTTGAGCATTGCCAAGGCTAGGTACATAGGAAGCCTCCATAAGGTTCAATCACTTCACCTTTGTATCATCCTTGTCTTTCCCTCAATCCAATGTGTTTCAGGATAGTCATGCCGCATCCCGGTGCTTCTACTTCATCCGGCTCCCCTCCATATGGGTTGCCTCTTTAGGTCACTCATCGCCCGACAGAACTACATGGACATTGAAAACCTACCACGAGGATGCATAGGAAGTATCTATGAGGATCAATCCCTACATCACTATTTTTTTCACAACGGTTCCACATTATTCTCCATCCAATATCAAGCATCCATACTCATGCTGATTTTTAACTTGGAAGCCACATCCTGGCGGGATCACGCAATATCATTTCTTCACTACTCTTAGCAACAACCGAGTAACTAACTGTGTGTTAACCCCAACATCAGTGTTCCCTCTAGGGGTTGCACCCATCTGATCCACTCTTATCAATGTTCTAATATGTCTTATCAATCTCTGCTAGACATTAAACTTGCATCAAACATTATGTTAAACATGTTAAGCTGAGGAAAACCTGAAAGACTTGTCCATGACATATAATTTCCCGAATTCGACATGGGATGGCTCATTCTTCCACACCCTTGAGAAGCCCTATCATAAGTTGATGAAACCTAGATGACGAGTGTTCCAGCATCTGGACATGCCCATTATGCCCAACATGACTACACCCATTTTCGAAGGTTCGCTCCCTGACCAGACCCATTGGAATGTCTTAACAGAAGCAATATAATTATCCAACATTCATGAAGATATGACGCTGTGAAGAGTTTCCAGAAAAAACATCTTAATCTATAAGGGAGACATGGACTCAATGAAGAGTTCCGAGGAGGAATCCATGGAAGGAGAAACCGACATTCCATCATATAATTTTGATCATGAAAAAAATGTGCCTGAATATGTGATGGATGTCGCCCACCTTTAGTAAGTTGGAATAGAGGGAAACAATCATCATGCCCTCCTCCAAAAGACGGATGCACGCCCCAGTGAAAGTGTCAGATACATAGACATTAGTGTAATGAGGCTCCTAGAACATTTCATATTTTTCATGATTTTGAAATCTTATGAATTTATGTGATGAGATTTTATAAGTTAGTAAGGCAGGATCCAATTTGAACAGCGGTTCTCTAGTTTATGTGGATTCTTCGAAGGGTGTTGGGTCTCAATATGAAGACACAGTGGATGTCCAAATGGATATATCAGAACAAATTTTGGAATCAAAGTGTTCATAATAGAAATATTAAGTAGGACTACATACTATTAGAGGTAATTAGTATTTTATCATTTATGGTTCAATATTTTTTTGATACATGTGATGCAAAATATTTTTTATTGTCAATGTTGATTGATGTGTTGTTTTTTCATTCCTAACATATTTTTTTCTGTTTGGATACTTCCACACATTTTGGAAAGAGGTCTAAACAAGGTTTTAAATGCCCCATATGTCATGTGGTGAAAGGAAAATTTGAGGTGGTTCAGGGATTATCAGTGCTTCATAACAACATCATTGACTTGATTATCGATATGGATTGGATGGTTAGCATAAATTCCCAGATATACAATTATTGTTGTTAGGTATAGTTTTTATTTACCAATGGGGTAACTCATGTTTTATAGGGTGATAAGGACTCTAGATTTTGATGGTGAGGGCCAGTTGTTCCTTATTCCAGATTAATTTCATTCAATTTGTCAGAAATGGTTCTCGATGCAGTTGAACCGGGATTGGTAAATTAGATACCTGTTATTATGTCTGTGTTTGTGTGTGACCATAGTTATTCTTAGATTATTTTTCTATCTTCTTACCTCAAAGATCGGTTTAGATTACTATTTACCTGTTACATGCAATGATTCCCATTTCAATATCATCCTATTGTATGGAACCTACAGGGGTGATAAAACGTAATGTCTAACTTGAGGTCATGGAGATGAATGGATTAATTCACCCTAGTGTGTTACTTTGGGATTCACCTGTAATATTTCCTATGAAGTTAGATATAGGTCTTAGAATTTTTATCTACTATCCAATGTTTTATCGGGTGACTAATCTGAAAAATTATCCTTTATCCAAAATTTATGATCTCTTTGATCAAGTGAGTGGGTCTCTTTGGTTTTTCAAGATTGACACATGGGCAGGGCACCAACAGTCGAGATTTTGAGAACTGGATATACCCATGATAGAATTTCAGAGTTGATATGGTCATTTTGTGTTCCACATTTTTCCATTCATAATCACTAATGCTACTACATATTTCATGGATTTGATGAACCAAATATCTCAATTGTTCTTATACTCTTCAACTTTTGTGTTTATAGATGATATATTGGTTTATTCCTAGATAGAGGAACATGAAGACCTTTTATATATGCTTATTTTAACCATTATAGAACAAATTATATATGGTATTATTTCCATGTTTTATTTTGGATCTATGAAGTGAAGTTTCTGAGGTATTTGATAATTTTTAAGGGCATCATAGTTGATCCAGAAAAGGTGTGTACATTTATATCTTGGTAGAACCCTAGAAACATATTTCATATTCAAAGCGTATTGGTTTCTATAAGTTACTATTGATGGTTTTTTTGGGACATCTCCACTCTCTGATCTTCGATGAAAAAATTAACACATATGGGTCTAATTTTTGAATGCAACAAAAAGTGTGAGACATATTTTGAGGAGATTTAGATGTGGTTCACATCACCACAAAGTTTGAATCTTATGGAACTAGCTTAGAGTTAGGATTATTTGTTTGAGCCTTTTGGTAATGGTTTGGGATTTTTGTTGATTCATTGTAAGAAGGTTGTGGATCATACCATTTATTCCCTCATGAGAAGAACTACCATTACCAAGATCTTGAGTTGTAATCTAATATGCATGCACTCAAAATGTGGTATCACTATATTTTCAAAGAGATGCTTACACTATATTATCATACAAAATTCATGAATTATATTTTGAATAATAGAGATATACACATGAATATGAAAAGAAAAGTTTAGGATCTTTAGAACATTGATTTTAATATCGTGTATACCACTGTGAAATGGAATTTTGTGGTTGATGAATTGCATATAAAATTACAGACTTAATCTATGAAATATTCCATTGAACAGTGGTCTCTAATGAGTTCTTTGGATGAAATGAGATTTGGAGAGGAGGAGGTTTGGGGAAAGGTGTTCCAATAGTGGATAAAAGTTTAATCAACTTTTTATGACATGTTATTATTAATAAGAGGGAATATACTGAGATCTTATGAATTGAATAAATCCTAAATGGTGGGCAGACCTCGTGAAATATGTTTCGGTATCCAAGTGCAGATTTATACTTTTGGAATAAGTGGGTAGTTCTGTTTCGCATGAGATAGGAGTTGGAAGATAGCATACACTACCCAAACCGGTTCATGATCCTAGTGAATAAAAAGAAGTACCATGATTTGAGAACTTCGTATATGTGGTTAAAGATGAGGTGGCCATTTGAAGATCTTGTATCATGGTGTCTCACTTGTAAAAGAGTTATAGATGAACAGTAGATACCTCTAGGTTTTTTGTAAACTTTTCCCATTCTTGTATAGAAGTGGGATGTGATTTACATTGATTTTTCATTGGTCTACTGTGGGTTCTTACTGGGAATAATGTGATTTGAATTATTGTTAAAAGACTCAAAAAATCATCTCATTTATTTTCAATAAAGGAAATGATGTATGTGGAATAACTTGGGACTTTTATGTTCAAGAGAATTTGAAGCATCATGGGGTTCCCTTGGTATTTATTTAGGAATTATACTCGAGGATAAAATATTGTTTGTGGAAAGGTTTTTAGGAGTCAATTGGATACCCATAGAAATTGAGAACATCTTATCATTCACAGATGGATGGACATACAATGAGAGATATCTTTGTTTCTAAGGATATTCTTCTAGAATTTGCGATTGATTTCAGTGGATTTTGGGACATTTATTTTACATTGAAATAATTTCCCTATAATAATTGTTATTAATCTTCTATCAGGATGGTGCACTTTGGGGATTGGTATGGTCTTGCATGTCAATATTCCTTATGCTATGAAAAATTGGGAGTGTGGTGCATGGTTGAGATCATCATTTTTTGAGCGATGATTGAGTTGGTGCAGTTGATTCAGTGGTATTTCATCATGTCATGTACCATTAATATATATTATTTATACTATATTCATTATTCACATGTGTTTTTAGTTGGAGATCGGTTCATTCTAGAGTTTCTCCTCACATGGGACATCTTCATCTAGGTATGTAGTGTATGTTTTCATTATGGTTTTTAGGAAACATTGATATAATTGAGTGATTGGGGAGGGTGGACTATCAGTTTGTGTTACCACCTATCTCGAATTATATAAAATACATGTTTCATGTTTCGCAGTTGACGAGGTATATACTAGATTCTTCTCATGTGATTAGATGACTGGGTAATTTTCCAGAGATGGATAAAACAATGATTGAGCATCCATTTAATACACTGGATCACCTGGAAAAGGTATTTCATGGTAAAATGATCCCCATAGTCTAGGTATTGTGGAATTGCATACTGGATCACCATGAGATGTGGGAGGGAGAGTCACTGATGAGGCAGAAGTGGCCTTATTTTTTTTAGGTCTTGAATCTTGAGCTCATTCTAGGGATATAATGCTGTTATAGTGGATAGATTGTAACACCTTTTTAACTTTCTATGATGAATATTATGATATTTGATTTTGATATAATTTTATTTTCGAGTTTGTGTTGTTGACCATGAAATGGGAGGATAGCTGTAATGGTGTTGTCATGGATTTTTAGATTTTCATCTTTTCCAAAGGATTTCAATTTTTGGATGGGTAGTTCCACAATGAGAAATGAGGTTTCATGACAAGTAATGTTTCCCAGAAACATTCTATGAATTGAATTCACATCATGATATTTTAAACACTGTGTAAGGGTTACACATCATATAATTTGAAAAATAGTTATTTAAAATGAGGTGATGTATTATTTAGTGTGAATCAAAATTAAATTGATTCAAAATTATTAAAATATTACACACTATTTAATTCCCCATCCAGTAGTTTTTATGTCTTTGGGTAGGTGATTGTGGGATGAATGGTTTTTTTAAGTATTCTCCACTTAGTCAGAGCTCTTATACTTTTCTATTTTGGATGTCTTCCTTCTGTATGAATCGATTCATTAAATGAATGATTAGGAGGGTTCAACGCTTCATCTTTTTGGGAAATACTTTACCTCCATTTCATTATCATTTATGGTAGTGGAACCATTTATTGTAGGGATTGGTAATCATATGATGTTTTCTATCAGTAATTTTCAGTCTTTAGTTATTCCTTTTCTTCTGAAGTTATATCATGAGGTTTCCAATCCAATTTATCAAAGGTGGTTAGGTTTCCTTCACACATGAGGTTGGTGAATCTATTAAATTATTCTAATATCTTTAATTTCCTATTTTTCATATTGATACCAGGATATTAGAAATGGGATTTTGTGTGTTGAAAATAAAAAGGGCATGGGTAAGCGTTTTAAAGGTTGATTTTCCATGAAAGGAGAATTGAATATATTAGAAATGGAAATTGGATTTTTAAACTAAAAATTATTTTTTCTTGGCACTAATATTCATTTATTAAAATGTGATTGTGATTTTTATAAATGAAATTTACAAACACTACAAAGCGGGAACTGTCAGTACATTTTAAAATCGATATGAGGTTGCCTTAGTGTTTGTAACACCACTAAGAGGTAACCTCTTATATGTTGATGATCTATGTTATACCATTATGTTATATTGAACCAACATTATGAATTTTATGTCTTGTGAGTGTCTGGTATGCATTTTACTATATGGTAGATCTCGACAGGTAGGTGTATTACTATTTCTGATTTTTATTACATGATTGTTTATTTCATGAATGTTCTCTCACATTTATATTTATATATCAATATATTTATGAGGATGTTTCTATATTTAGAAAATTTGGAATAAAATTGGCTAAAACTGAAGGATTTTTTTAAAAATGATTTCAAATTTTTTTATTTATATAAAATATTGCAAACATGTTTTGTTATTAGACTTGTATTTTGCATTCGAATTTTAATAACTTCTACTCATTAAATTATGGTATTGTAATGGGATATATTTTTTCACAACCGTATTTTTTTGTGTGGGTGGATTTATACATTTTTTATAATCCACGTAAAGGGAAGAGAATTTGGTATCATGCTTTCTTATCTTTGGGTTTCTTTTTTTGGGACAGTTTAGAGGTGATGTTTGGTCACATAGAGACCCAATTTCTAGAATATACTTTATTTTGTGTTAATCATATTCAAATCAGTTTTATCTTCATTTTTTCAACATTGTACTCTTTTTTTTCTTATGTTTCTCATATACTAAACTAGTTTTTTATATATATTTTTTTGCACCCCAAGATAAGATGACTTAGGTGGCTGGTCTGGCTAATTTGGTTTGGTCTGTTATATATGATTATTGAAAACTATAGGTTACAATAATATTTTAATATTTGTAATTGATAATAACTTTTATAGGTTTTTTTGAATGGAAAATCTCTATATAGTGTTCCATGGAGTATACTTATTTGGAAACAATTAAAGAATTATTTCTGATGATAATTAAGTTAAATAATATTAGTACTTTTATATTTGAAATTTAATTTAAAAATTATCCTTATAAGATAGAAAAATAACACTATAAAGAACTAAAATAAAAAATATAAATAATTATATGGTAGATAGGTTGAGAAGAAAATTGTTTGGGATATTGATGATTATTTAGAACCGAAGAGTGATTGGAGAATGGATTGAATTTAATTGAAGATCATGTTTGGATGTGAATAGGTATTGGTAATTTTTTACATTATCATGTAGTAAATATCAATTGAATATGTATTAAACAAATATTGATTAGTGTTAGTATATTCTTATTAAAACTACTTATTTGAACCTACAAACTGAAAATATAATTTTTTGTAACCCACTTGAAAATCAATCAGAATATGAGAAGAAGTGGCTCTAGACCTTAGATTCATTTTGATCCTGCCCAATATATTATTAATGAAAACTAGTATAGTAGTGATTATTTTCCAAGTCAAAACATTGAGAATGTATTCTTTATTAATGTATCCTTTTGTGGGTGAACCATGTAAAAATATATTCATATAATATCATTAAATATTCTTATTTTTTATGTAATTGTTTTATAATTTTGATATATTGAATGTTTTTTTGAAAATTAGTGGATAATAAACCTTTCAATTTTAAATATAAGGAAATATATGTACAACCTAATTAATCCCCCTTTCCTATAGTGTATTTTGAGTAATTCATGTTACAACAATAACACTTTGTAATATTTCAAATTATCCATGAATAAATCAGTTTACATCTAACTAATTAAAAATAAAATCATAAAAATGAATGTGTAATCAAAAAATGTTAAATCGATAGATGACAGCATAAATTTAATGTGAAAAAATGTTTTATATAATATCTTTTATTTTAGTAATTCCACATACAGTGGTATATCATAATATTTTATGTGTCATTATTATCTTATGAGAAGAATTTATCCCATAGTGTTGTTTATGTTTTTCGATTCTATGTATAAATTAATATTTTGTTTATCATATCATTGAAAATAATTGACATAATTATTCACATATTATATAATCATAATACTCTTATTTTATATGATATTGGATACATTATTAATGATCATAATACTAATTTTTATATTTTAAATTATTAGTATAGTTTATATTTATTAATCCCATTATGATTTATGAATCCATTTATTTAAGTATATATATTTTTCTCTTGTTTTATTATCATTTCATTTTCCCACATCATCATCGCTATTTTCAATATTATTTAGACCAAAATAATCAACAATTAACTTCAAATAATTTAACACATATCTTATTCATATTTAGTCATCATCATGACATTGTAAATATATTTTCAATTACATATCTTCTCATGTTATACACTCATATATAGCCAAAAAAAATTCTAAAATGTATAAATTTATATAATTTCAGAAATCATGATAGTTATTAGAATTACATTTTAGAATCATTACAAAAACAATACCCAACAACTCTTATAACTTTTTAAATATATCTACCAGTTATAAGTAGTAGTGATGGTAATTTAACAAGTATATTTTTATCATCCAGGGAAAAGTGAGACTTAGGATGCTAAATTTTACTACTCATTTCAAGCAAGGGAACCTTTATTTCCGAGAGTCTATTCTTTTATAGATTCATAATTAAGTGATCCTGGGCCTTAATAGTGTCATGATGGGGGACCTCATGGAATCTTTCCAAAGGTGTGTGTTTGAGGAAAATAACACTAAAGGAATATGTGTTGGAATATGGGGACAATCATTAATATGATAGTTGAACCCTATGGGTAAGATCATGTGTTTTACTAGGGTAAAAAATAACTTACTATAAGATATGCAGGGTTTCCTATAACGAGGTTAATGTTGTGGGGAGGATGGGTCATGAAAAATGGTATCTGGAATATTACCATGTTCCAAGTGTAAAGGCACTAACTGGGTTTAATGTTTGTGGCCCACAGTGATGGAATTGTGCATTAAAGGAGGGTGATTGTAACACCCCTAGAAAAGTGTTACCTAAAAGACATAAAGTTAGTACGAATGTAAAAGATTTTCAGTTTTTTTATAATCATTCCAAATTATAACCCTATTGTTATATGAGTGTGGAATTGAGTTGTATCATGATGGGTGACCACCTAGAATGTTACGTAGAGTATTTGTTAGTGAGGAAAAAAACACTATAAAATATGAGATGTCTTTTGAGGATGATCAGTAGCATGATAAATGATCCATTTATGTAAGATGAAGTGTTGTGTTAGTGATAATACCAAGGGATTACTGTAGACCCATCGGTTTAGCTAACTATGTTGATGAACTAAGTTGGTCACCTAATGAAAATTTTACACCACCACTATTTGTTTCAACACTACCATGGGTATTGGGATGTACAAAAAGAAAAAGAAAAGGAAGTGGTTTGTACGACACCTCAACTAATTTAGAAAGAATCATATAGATTAGGCATAAAATCGTGTTCTTTTTAGATGACCATTATATAAGAATGTATATAGAAACAAATTCCACTCAGAAGTGTCACATATGATTTACATTTTATCTCTAACCTTATGTAATAAATTATTCTATCCCATAATGAAAAAACCACCTCAATTCAATTTTGGAAACAAGAACACCACAATGAAAAAATGGAATGTCTAGTTAAAAATATACGAACATTTTTATTTTAAATATAATCGATACCCACCATTTCATTAGCATTATATAAATATGATATAAAAAATGTAGTACTAAACCCTAGAAAAAATATAATTAATTAATATTTTTGAATTAATATTCGTTTATTTTATTATATTTTAACTTATTATTATTTCTATGTTCAATTTCATCATTATATATTTACCCCCTATTCTCAGAAATATTTACCTTAACAAAAAATATTTTACATATATTTTAATTGAAATTTATATCTTCCATAAATGAAAAAATCTAAATATTTATCATATTCATCAATATTAAGACATCCATGGTTTATAAATATTATTATCTAGTTCCGATTATCCGTATTATCAGGATATAATATTTTATCAAAGAAAGACACAAAAATATTAAAGATTCGTAATAAATAAATATAGTAACCTATTAATTCTTCGTACTCTATTAAATAATAATTCATAATCTTTATCTCACCCTTTTAATTTTCTTGTTTATTTTTCCATGATTCCTTATTAATCAACATTTATTATCTACATAATGATAGATTCAAGGGTATTTAACAAACAAATTATGATATTTCATAAACATGTCCGTTTTATATAAAATATAATATTCTCTTTCACATTAATTTCCTCTAGAATCAATACACCGCCATAATATTAAAAATCAAAATTTTAAACACCCTGCCCCTAGTTTCTCGGAGCCGGTGCATTATTTTAATACATTTGAATGGTTACGTGGAATGAAATACAAATGTATCAGTTGGTTTTGGAGTCTAGGAAAATAGATTATATACATGAACTTTTCATTAAAATTCAAAACATAAAAAACAACATAGATAATTCATTGAGAATTTCATTATCCTCCTTCCATAACCCTGCATAAAAATCATAAAACTCATCTCCTCATCCTATGAAAATAAAACATAAAAAAGGGGTGATCTAAAAATTTTAGTAAGTTTAAACAACACATCAGATGTTTCATAAATAATAACAAAATTTTATGGAAAGGTATAAAAATAGAACAGAAGCCTTTTAAACAAAATAATCAACATAACATGGAAAGGATGAATAAAATAATTCAATTTAAACATTCACTTGGATCTTATACAACTAGAATAATTACATGTAATATCAATAAAAAATTTCATAATGAGGGAGTGCATAATGTGGTACATCTTAAACATACCATCTAGGATTCAACCAAGAAACAATACCTAATTGGGTAGGAAATTATCCAAAACCCAATGATATTTGACTTATGAGACTACCGATGCTTCGATGTGCAATAGTGGGCCCTTCCTGAAACATATAATGTCCAATGTATTCCTCTTATAAAAGGGATAAAACATAACCAATATAAGAATTATTTTTAAAATTAGAATACAAAATATCAATACATTATCTTTAAACCATGAGTGGTATCAAAATAGCACATCCAAAGTCAGACATATCATAAAATCTTTAATACCATATTGATGATTTTATCATAAAAAATCAACCATATTATAGCGTAAAATCAATCAAATCATGTTGACATAGAAGAAAATAATCAAGACCTCTTTGTGAGAAATATCCCAATTTTTTACACTAAAATCATTTAAAAGAATGTGAAATTTTAAAAGAAACTTTTTTTAAAAAAAAACCCATGTAAGTTTGTAAGGTAAGCTTCAAATCATTAAGGAATAATGATGGTAGAAATAGTGTCTCATGCCGTATAAATTAAAAAAACATTATTTCATTAATTTTATGAAAATATTATAAATTTCGTCATTTAGAATACAAAAAAAAGATTACTTTAAAAATATTTTCTAAAAAATTAAAAATGGTTAAAAATGACATTAACATATTTTTAGAGAATATTACTAATATTTTGAAATACATTTTTATTTATGTGGATAATAAAGGTGTCCGAGTAGTACGTTTATACAATCTCAGATAATATTGAGATTGTGAAAATAGCCTTTACCTATTAATTTTCATTTAGTATAAAATGAGTTAGCCTTTACTATATTGGTTAAATATTGTTAATAAGTTATAAAATGACCATATATATATTTAAAATATCATATACGAACTTCTTATCTCGTTTTGTTAGAAATATTTCAGTATTACCATTGTTTTGGGTTTCTAACTGCTTTGTATTTCTAGGATTGTGTTGTTATGTAAGTGAAATTTCATATCAATAGGATATATTTTATTCCAATATAGATGTATATTCTTTTCATAAATATTATATATATTTATCATATTATTTTTGTATAATTTTTTCAATGGTTAATGTTGATAATGATTCTCATCGTGTTGTCAAGAAGGTAGGTTGTACGTACGCATGAGCAAAAATAACATTTCATTATTGGTTAAATGATATAGAACTGGATGGTAAATTAATTATACAGTATCATTATTTGGTAATATTCATTATTTATGTCTATTATTTTCATCATTATTACACCACAATGTGGAGATGGTAAGTCGAACATACGCATGCATGGTGATATTATTATTCATAGGATGGATAAAATAATGAATATGATTGTCCCATGATTATAATAACGTCTCAGTATAGGTATTATATTGTATTTTTTATTTTTGTATGGAAATAACCTATAAAGATTAAGTACAATAAGAGAAAAACATTGACAGAAGAGATTAAATGATTACCTCTTCTTCGAGTGTCTCCTTTTAATTTGCACAAAATGACTCCTAATGTTGGTTTTCTATCCAAATTGTTGACTCTAGGGTTAGTACATAAAAGTTTTATGGATTTTGGGGTAGTTTGTGGCCAATCCAAAGGGCATTGGAGGTGTGAATAAAAGAGAAGGAGATGTTCTATTTTATAGAAGAGGTGAGGGGATCTTTATGAATGTCTTGAAATATTAATTTATTATAAATTTATATTAGATTTCTAGTGGATAATAATTGAATAATTTAAAGTAATAGTTTATTATGGGTCTAAATAAACTCAAAAAATATTATTTATACCTGTTTAGATCATAAAAGTTTCCTTATCTTTTATATTTAACCCTTAGTTAAATAGTTCAACTTTTACCATGTCTTCTTGTATGTTAACATTACGTGGTTATCATTTTTACTATAAAATAAAAAGTCAACCTCAAGTTGAAAATTAATATAATTTTTAACACAACCTTAGTTATTTGTCAAATTTTTATATTTTATGACTTATATATCATTTAATAGAATAGTATTTATTTTAAAGTCTCATTTATGTCAATTTTGACAGTATTTTGTAATTAATTTTTGATAAAGCAATGAAAACTTCATTTATTCAGAAATACCATATTATATAAAATATAAAATTTCATAATCATACTATAAATTATTTTATGGAATAAATTTTTTTAAAATACATTCATTTTAATATTTATAATATCCTTTATTTGAATCTTTCATTAATAAGGTAACACAGCATCATCATTATGTCATAAATAAATTTATTTATTTAACATCTAAAAATTGTAAATAAAATACCATGATATATGAAATGTATTTATATTTTTAATAAATATTTATATTCAATGTTTTCATTCATATAACCTTTTATTAAAATTTTATTAGTAAAAAGATACATTTTTATGTTATATTACTCTTTAAAATAAATAAATTATTATAACATGTCTGTATCCCATCCAAGTGTCACCCAAATGCCGAAAAATTGGCCAAAAGAATTATTTGGGTTGCCTATGACTCATTCAATAAGCTTAGGTCTTGTGTTAGAGTAATTTTATATAATTAGAATAATTTTTACCCTTATTTACCTAATTTACCCTTTAACCGTGGTAAATAAAAATAATTATTTATGTTACTAATTATAATGTCTAAAATTAAAAGAGAATATTTTTATATAATTTGTAAATTATTATTTTAAATATGGAATACATTTTTACAAATTCAAAACACAAAAATCGTATTAATTAATTTAAACTTAATCATGGTTATCCAAACAAGAAAACAATTTTATAAAAGTACAAACCATCAAAATACTGAAACATGTTTATATCAAATTCCAATGTGGAATAACATATAATTACATAAATTATGTTAAATGATATATAAATTAATATAATTATACTTTGAAACCAACTAAAAGGATAATCTATCAATATAAATAAATTGGATGAAAAAGAATTTTTCAATTAAAATGCAGTATTGTTAATTATTTCTCAAAATATGAATGTTATAAAAAAACCCAAAAAATTTATCAAGACTAAATTTATATGTCCTAATTTTAAATAAGAATTCCATATTGTCATATTGAATATAGAAAAGTGTAAAACATTGTGTTCAAAAAGGGCTCTTCATTAAAAGGTGGAAAATAATATTTTTGAGTAATTTTTTTGTTCTATTTGAAAAAATGAATTTGTTCTTATATAATGTATATGAAAAAAATAAGATGAATATTAATGTTATATAAAAGATATAAAATTCAATATGTGGTTATTAATATTCATATCCTTTAATTTAATGTCTAGTTTATATATCAAATTAATTAAAAATATTTTATTAATATACTACAGTTTGGTAAAATTGTGTCTTGTGAGTAACACAAACCAACTCTTTGTTGTGTGTATTGTAACCGTACCATGGTGTTACACCAAAATATATAAAGAAATAAAATTATGTATATTCAGAAATAAACATATTGTAATGTCTTATGGTTTCAAATTCTCCCCTTCTTATATAAATTATGTCTTCGCAATTTATACTCAGGAAAAAAACTAGTGGTTTGACATTTCAAAAAATCATTGTTGAAAAACCACATAGGAATATTGATTAATGGGATCTCTATTTTTATATAATGGAATGGAAGTATGAAGGTTACCCAAAATAATACATACTAGGGTTCCATGTAAGAAAACATGGACATGAATGAAAAATCAAACCATCAAGATATGCTGGAGATTGATAGATAACATGATGGGGAGAAAGATAACATTCAAAATGATATAAATCTATGATGATCTAAGGGGCCATTTGAATCATCAGATAAAGAATATGGATAGTATTTTGGGTTTCAATATCCTTTTCCTAGAGTTGAATAATTATTTTACAATTCATAAAATCACCTAATTGTTTTTTTCTATGTCATGATCTTAATATCATTCTTTAGATTTTATTAAATCTATTTTACCTACATACCATCTTCTTATAATGGAATATTCAAGATGATTCAATATTCATGAAGTACCTTTAATGATTCATATGGTCCATAAGTATTTCATTTATCTTTTAATTGATTATGAAAACCAAAAAGGTTATCACATAATATCCAATACACATTATCCAAAAATATCATATCTTTTATTGAACATTATTATCTCAGTATCAGAAACATAATAAGGGTTATCTTTCCCTCAAGCATATATTTTCCCAAATGATTAACTTGAAATTGTGTAACTTTACATGGTACCATATAGTCTAAAATCCTTAATGAAATAGTACTACAATAAAATACGTACATATTTTTTCCACATAAATGACTTATTTTTAATGAATTTTACACTTAACATATATTATTCCTTTTTTGGAGGGGTTTCCCATGCATTTTTAGATAAAAGGATGGTTATATCATGATTTGGGCCAAACCATGAACCATTTCGAGATTTAAAAATAAAATTTGTTTCTCTTATAAGTGATTTTTTTCAAAACATTTCACCCATTTCACCTCACACTTGGCCTCCAAAAACCTATTTTAACCCAAAATTCCATTGAGACCAATTGGTATTTCATAATCAAGGTGGATTTGGGTGATTTATTTAGGCATTGGGCCAACCCATTAGTCCATTTCTATATTTAAGGAAATAAGTTATTTATTTAATATATCATTATTATTTTAACATTTTCTCGTCATTCCACCTCTCACTGAAGCTCAGAAACACTGGGATCTCACCCATGATCCATTTTACCTCATTTGAGCTTATTACCATCATATATTTTGGAAAAATCCCTCAAGGTTTCTCAAATCATCCATCTTTGAAAAGGGGATTTGTGTCTTTAATAAATCATTCAATTTTCACTCTTTGTCCCCCATTTCAGTCCCAACTCGACCTCCTCAGTCTTATTCGAAATTAACTTTCAATTTTGGTTTCTTGAAGATTAAACTATTTGTGTATGTGGGGTGATTTCTTCTAATTTTCTCCAGTAAGTTAAATCCCCTCTTGTTCCTTCCATTTCCTCATGGTTTCTCCTCCTTCCATTATTTAGTAGTTCTATTTTCTCCCCTAGTCATTCATGGCCTAAGTTTCTTTTATTCCATGATTTTATGGAGTTTTTCTCATTTGGGGATGGTCTTCATAGGTTCAGGGTTTATAAACCCTACGATGGTGATATCAGGTGTTTGTTTCCATTCCGACAAGGATTTGAGGTAGGTTTCCAATTTCACAAGTGATTTTTTGTTTACGATTCACCTTATTCATGGTATTTTTACCCTCTAAAAATCCTTATTATTTTTTTACGCCTTAAAAAACATTGTTTAGTGTGTATGGTGTTTTGTATGCCTTGTTTTAGGAAAAGTAGTGTTTTTTTGTTATAGGAGTGCACGCTAATTGTTTGTTTAAATGTTCAAATATTTTTCACTCCTCGGTTGAATTTTTTATAACCTGATTTATCAATTTAAATATTTTTTTGGAATATAAATTTTATTTTATAACCTTTTTAGTGTTAAATATAATTGGTTTCATTAAATGTTGCATGCCACGATTTTGAGAAAGTTCCCTATTGGTTTTTGTGTTCTTAAGGTGATATAAAATTTTTATTTGGATTATGAAAAATATTTGAAGCATGTGAATAAATTTTTTTTGGGTTCTTTATTTGGGTTCAAATATGGTTCTGGGTTTTATAATGAATTATGTATGGGTTTTTAGGTTGTATTGGTATGTCTTCCCGATAAATGGACAGTTTCTCGTCTTTATAAAAATGTATGGGTTTTGAATATGTAAAATGAAATTTTATGTGGTTTATGTAATTTTTTTTATTGTAATGGTGTTTTTACACCTATTTATGAATAATGGAACTATTTATTTTGTAAAATATTGTATTTGTGATGAATTCTTAAAGGATCATTTGGTATTTTCCTTGTAAAACTGTGTTTCATGTGTATCTGATATCGTATCATTAGGGTCAATTATGATTCATGAAATTGATTTATTAAATAGTTATAAGGATGAAAAATTTTCTTTGATAAGGTATTAGTGGCTTTTTTTCAATAAAAGAGAATTTTTAAATATATTTTAAGTGCAAAGCCTCGTTAAACTTCATGAAATTGTTTTATAAAAATGTTAACTTATTTACTGACCCATAGAGGATATGTCAAAAATGGTTAAGTGATGTTTTGTGAAAGTATGATTTGTAAATGAAATTTTCATCTGAAATGTTAATTTTATAAAAAATGGATCATGATTTAGAAAAAAAAGGAAACTCGGGTATCTATGTGGGTGGATGTGTACTAGTATGCTAGTGATCTGGAGTAGTTTCATCCTTATTTCACGTAGCATTTTTTATAATAAAAACACTAACTAAACTATGATGATTATGTTAGAAACCACTAGTTAATGGTTACTGTTCTATAGAACTGGCTCATTCTTGAGAACATATATTTTTTATGGTTACATTTCACCGAGATACATGGTACCTAGGGCCCACATCTATCTAGTGCCTAGGGATGTCCCCGTGACTTGTTCCCATTGAATTTTTTGTACTCACCATCGGAATATAGTGTGTTTGGTTGGTAAATTCAGTACCATGTGTTTTATATTTAAATGAGGACATTATTTAGAGAATCCATCTTGAAAAATGATTTAATTTTAATGTTGCATCTCTTGGTAATTGATTACTACCATTTCATCTTTATGAAAACTGGAAATAATTTTTTTTTGTAATTTTTATAGCATGAAACATTATTTGGAAAACATAATTTTATATAATGTAATTAAAATATGAAATTGATGTCTCTATTATTTTAATGTATGTTTATTGGGATTATAATATTGGGCTAAGCTACTAAATTTTAATACTCACACATATAGTCTTCTTCTATTTTTAGCCCTTGGGTACGTTTAATCTTGAGTTCAATCTCTTTGGGAGATGTCTAATCGATGTGTTAGAGAGTGACCATATGTATTATATGGAGTTAGTGGGTTGTTAGGTTTTATTGGTTGAGTTGTTTGGTTCATTTGTACTTTCAGTTTCATGTATAATTAATGTTTAGTTCAAATTTTATATAAATGTAAGTTGGGATGTCTGTTTGTTTATACAAATTATTTATTGTTTATATTTGGGAGAAAATTATCCCTTTTTAATAAAACTAATTCTCTTGGTGATTTCCTCCATCCTATGATGATCAACAAATCCTATCAGGACTTATCGTAGAGTGGCACGAGTTACAGGTTCATGGTCGACATGGACTGGTTCTTGAAAAAATAGTATCAGTGCAGTTTTCCACTTAGCGGACCTTGATTTTTTGGATCTCTCTTATTATAGAGGGGTTTTTAGGGTAGATGGAGTAGCATTTTCATAACATGAGGTGTATGTTTGGGAAGAGTGTCACGAACACTTTCTAGTTTCGATCCTTGGGTGTCCATAGGAATTATGGTTTAATTAGTATCATTTGATCATAGAAATTGTTTGGTGATTGGGATTCCATAAGAATAGTTGGAACAATATACTCTATGAGATCACAATTCCTAGAAAGCCATGTGGATCAAATATATGGTCTTAAGAAGGCTCTCTATGTTAGTGGTGTGTTTGACATATGGTCACCAACCATGTAGTCAAGTCACCCACTAACAGAAGTTCCTTTATGTTGGTCTCTTCGACATTTTTTGAATTCTGGTTTTTTCTTCGAAAATCCTCATGTGAGAATTTTGGAAATTATTTTTCATGGAATGGTGGGATTATAAAAACTGTAAAGTGGGTTTTCCATGAATAATATAACAATGGTTTTCAGGATGATTGGTTTTTGTGAAACACATTTTGTGGAGAATGTGGAAACGATTTAATGGGATTGAATTTCCAAAATCAAATCTTATTTATTGATAAGAAAAAATATTTGGAAATATTTAATTATTTTAAAATAATTCAAAAAACTTTGTTTCAAGTTGGATGTGTTGAACTATTGGAATTTGTTTGAATATGATGAATTGGGATTGGGAAACATTTTTGAATGATTGGTGTTTTTCTAAAAAAGGGTACTGGACTTTGTGGTTATCGGATTAATAAAATGTACCATGATGACTTTTTGAAATTGGAAAGGGTTATTTGGAATAACATGTTGTTGTTTAGAGTGGATTACTCAAGAGGGGGGGGGGGGTAAATTGAGCAACTATAAAAATTTATGATTAAAAATTATTTCTAAAATGTTTCCCCAAAAGGATTAATATAGCCTAGTTAATCAAGATTATAATGTTATAAAGGTTTAAATATTTAAATAATATATCAGAAGATTGATTAGTTCTGAGTAATCTTAATTTCAGTTATTAAGATTTCTTTTGAAGTTATTTTATTAAGACAAGACAATTACAACATCTTTCCCAGATTAACTATCAAAGTGAATTTAGTGATATCAGAATTATAAAGTAAAATAGTAAAACAAAGAAGAATAAATTAATTAGAATAGAGGATATGAAACAAGTGGTTTAGTTTCAAGTCGAGACCTAATCCACTCCACTTGGTGATCAACTTCCACCAAGAAGTTTATATAAACAAACCTGATCCATACCATAGATCGGGGTTAACAATAGTACACAAAACTATCCAGGCCACACATGGACCTCTTCCACTATTCTTCATGGGTAAAAATATCCAGGCCATAGAGGGACCCCATCCACAATTATCATGGGTATACACAAGAGTAAATGAATGTTTGAGTAAGGATATCTTGTATCCTTCAGTTTAATGCGGGAGATAGAATGTGTTTTAATACAGATACACACTATGTTTGGAAGTTAATAAAATGATACACAAAAGAGAAAAATTATTGAGATTGTTTTAGAAGTTCTCTGAGTGTTAGTATTTATAGATCTATACTTATGAGATGAGGAAGAGGTAGAAATCATGGCTTAATATGGAAAATAGAGTGTTGCAAGTCAGACAGATCCAACTTGTGTTCTACGTGGTGTTTTACATTGTGAATATGTTCTTGGGATTATAAAATTCTAGTTAGATTTATGTGTTTTTCACTAGATCCGAGTTTCCTGAGACAATTCAATAAGTGTATTCTGTTTTCGTGCTCATTCCCACCAGCTTGTTATGTTTTTCAGTGTCGTGGAACTGATTTCATGTAAATCCACTTTTTGTTTCTGGGCCACATTAATCTTTTTTCTTAGAGTGCATGTGTTTGTGCTGACAGGTTGCATGTATTCTGCATCTCGTACCTCATATTGTCAGGGACATGTCTATAAAAGAAACATTAATTATGTCAGTGCATTAAAATCATAAAATATGACCATTAGAGATCAAATCAAAAGACAACAAAACATATTAGTAAGTGGTGTCACAATATGTCATGGAAACTGTGTCTCCTTCACACGGTGTCTGCATTTGTCATTGTGTCTTGTGATCATAGTGTCTGGATATCATGGTGTCTTGTTCACGGTGACTGCTTCACAGTGTCTTCTTCAAGGTGTCTTCTTCACGATATCTGCTTCGCGATGTTTGGATGTCACTGTGTCTTGTTCACAGTGACTACATCACTGTGTCTTGTTCACGGTGTCTTATTCACAGTGTCTTGTTCATGGTGTCATCTTCAAAGTGTCTACTTCATGGTGTCTTGTTCACGGTATTAGCTTCACGGTGTCTACTTCACAGTGTCTCATGGTCACAGTGTCTCATCGTCATGATGTCTGAGACTATGGAAAATATTTTTATTCATACTTATACAATGTTATTTGGGAAATTAATTAACCTTAATCATTTGATAGAGAAATCATTATAAAGTGAATCAATAGATAATATAGAGTATTCAAACTAAGTGTATAACACATAAGATCTTTTGATAGCTTTAACTAAGATACTGTACATTTGATGTGAGATAGATTACATAGTGTTTAAATGTTTCAAAGACTAAATAGGAATTGTGATCCTTAACATATTATTTATACATGAGATGTCCAACAATATCCCCCTTTTTTATGATCACACACCATGTAGATTTTGAGTTTATATTTGTCTTAATAGTTTAGATCGAATGTATATAACATATATAGAGTGAGTGTTCTCTTCTCTTATATTTCTCCTTATATTTCTCCCATATTTCATTCATATAATTCTCCCATATTTTTTCATATATTTATCATATATGCATGTATCATATATTTCTCCCCCTATTGGGATTATCGAAAAATAAGAGGGAAAGTAAAGGAAAAAGAGACAAGAAATGTGCACAATTTAATAGATAAAAAGAGTGGTATTAAAAAAAATTAAAACAAATGAATCATGATTCCCCATAAAATAGAGTAAACACTATCCTTCTTCATTTAATGGCCTTCTCTTGGAATTTTGAAGTAGTAGCAAAAGAGGAAGACAAATGACATAAGTTGAGGTATAAGAAGGGAGTGAGCTGGTTGGTAGAGAAGGTAATGGAAGGCCTTTAATGATTGAGGGAGCCAGAGTAGGTGCAATAGAAGACCGAGGAAGTTGTTGATCAAGGATGACAGGCCTAATCTGAATCAATTCCTAACTAACAGACATAGAAGTGGAGGCTTGGGTAGAGGTGAATGTAGGCACACCAGGTCTCAGAGGTTCAGTCTCTAGAGCAATAATGGTTCTACTATAGACATGATGGTAGGGACTAAAATGTTTGATAAAATCTGCAATGACCTCTATACTATAATGCATATCCTTTTCAATGTCATCCTTGTTTTCCATAAACATATCCAACAAACAATTGAACTTAGTGAGCTTTTGAACTAAGGTCTTGAAATCTTGAGTAATGGGAGGAATCCTCAGATATTCTACATTATATTTAAAGTGATTGGTCATGTTAGTCATTGAGAATATTAGGTTGAAGTTGAAATCCTCTTTCTTGGAAATTTCCTACTGAGAATCATTATACATTTTTGAATAGATTTAGACTAGATCATGAACTTTGTCACTATTATTGATGACTTCATATAGAGAATTTTTATTGAAACCACTAATGATAGCCTAAAGTTATTCTTTATCCACTATTCTTAGAAGGTCACTATATAGGTAAGGTTGAGATAATTTCCTGAATTCCTTAGAAGCATTAACAGTCGAGGTCAGAGATTTCAGTTGGTTTAGCACTTTCTTAAGACACATATTATATTCATCAGTCAGTTTGTTAAGATTAACCACAATATCTCTCATCTCCTTCACATTCTGTTTGTTCAATTCAGCGACGTTTTCAGTTAAGGAAGCTAAATGAGGTTTAATATGGGACACACCATTCAATGGGGTTTGAGTAAAAATAGGTTCTTCTGGATGAGAAGAAATCTCTGATCGTGAATGCATATATTTCGGCATTTCTTGAATCATACCTCTTGGAGTCTTCACTTCATCACTAAGTAGTCTTTTTTCAACTCTAACTTCTGAAGTCTCATGAAGCATTTTGGGTGGAATCTACCAAATAACTTTTTCCAACTACAGTGAGGCATCTTTCTCACTTTGATGAGTTACAAGAGAAGGTTGGGAATTCAGGACTTTTTCAACACCAGAAAATTGGGTAGCTCCAAATTCTTTTAGATCATCATTACTCACCAAGGATGGTTGTTCTAATTAAGGTTCAAAAATTGGAACTGATATAGGCTCAGGTTCATTCTCAAGGGAATGATTAGAGACATATTTTATTTTGATAATAGTAGAAAGGTCATGGACTTTTACTAAAACATGCTGAGAGGCATCCACATCATAAAAACTGGGGAAATTTTATCGAGTGTCTAAAAGGATTGAAACAATCTGGTTTGGTACTTTAGTAGATTCCAAATTTGGGGGTTGGTCCCCCTCAATAGTTGAATATTTCTCAATAATGAGAATAATAGGGTCTTGATCTAATTCAACAAATTCATATCTTAGTTCCTCATCCATTTCATTCATAGCCTGCTGAAAATCTAACTGCATCCTTTCCTCAGCCGAAGGAATGACCTCTGGAATAGATTGTTCCACCGGGAGTTCGTCAATGTTAGCTTCTTGCATAAAAGTTAATTTTGATTCTATGGTTCTTCCAAAGTATTATTTTCAGTTTCTTTGGTAATAGATTAGGTTTCAACCTTGGGTTTATCTTCTATATTAACAAAATATTTAGAAGTAGGGACTTCTTCTTCACTTTCTACATGAGGGACAGAAGTATTGTCTTCTTTATCAGAAACAGTTTCCCTTGGAGGAACAGTAGCCTCTTCTTGTTCATCTTCTTTAGAATACCAAACAACCTCATCTGGTTCCAAACCTAAATAGGAAATATCTCTTGGACTTGAGGGATGTTCAACTAGATTGAATTTTTTATAAATTATATCATTGTCTCCACCCATTCCTTTTCCATGGATTCCAATTGATTTCCATCCTCTTGATTGTAAATTCCGAAAGGAAGAACTCACAATCATTGATAACATTATCATTAGGTCTAACCATACCATTGGCATGAAGCATGTCTAAGATAATCCCAGAGTAAAATAGATAGGTTGACTTGGATGTTTCTTTGATCAGTTCACACAAATGCAGTATGATATACTTACAATGGTTGATCTTATTCCCATTTTTCATAATATGAATCAGAAACACATCCTGATATTTTAGAATAGAAAAATCACCTTTTCTAGGTCTAATCAGGTCCTATATAAACTTAAACAACAGTATTGATTCTCCATCTAGTTCATTAGAAATGGATCTTCTCTTGATTCAATTTATGGTTAATATTTTCAGATAATCTTCTAACACAAAGAACTAACTTGAAGGTGTAGGTCCTCTCTGATAGTCCTCGCAGATGCCTAAATGAGTTATCCTAAGGCCTGATGTCCATAACCATGATGTAAATGAGAATTTCAAGCCATTTATACCTCTTTACAAAACATACCCATCAGCAGAATCAAAGTTGAACTGAACATATTGATAAAAATGAGCGACTAACATAGGATATATTGGTATATCTTTCTTTGAGAACCACTCTAATCATCCTTTATCTTTTAAAAATTTCTGAACCGGATACTTACTTGATAGAATCCATTTGGGTAAAACCTCTTTCTCATGTACTACAACTCGGTTTACCATATTTGGGTTTAGAGGACCTTCGGGTGAAAGCTTGGGTGCAATTTTCCCCTTCTTTGAGCTACATTTCTTAGGAGTTGGCGATGAAGGGCGTTTCATCTTGGGAATTCACTGAAGGTTCGAGAGAGAAGGGTTCAAGGGTTGAATAAGGGTTACAAATTGAGTGATTAGAATAGAACTGGAGTGAAGTGAAAGTGATACATCATTTATTTTATCATTTAAGAACACCAAACGTTGCAAAAGTTAAAACGTGGGGAAAAATAAGTGAAATGAATAATTACCGTGATACAGTTTTTAATTCGTAAATAAAAATCATAAATATTCATTTCAGTGAGAATATATTGGATATTTATGGTGAGACATTGAATGAATGTTATAGTGAGACAATAAATGAACATCACGGTGAGACAATAAACATGAACTTTACGATGAGACAATGAACAAGCATCACGGTGAGATAGTAAACATGAACATTATGATGAGACAGTGACTGTCAGACAGTAGTCACCAAACACTAACTGTGAGATTGTAATCATGAAATAGTAAGATATACCACAGTAATACATAAAATAGTAAAATATAAAATAGTAAGATATTTACTTAAGATTTATCATGCTTAATTCATGTATGATGTAGTATATTCTTTATAAATTTAGTTTTTTGGTGAATATATTAACAAGATGATACTCAGTGCCAATGAATTCCAAAGTGATATCACCCTTTTGATAATGATCTCTGAAAAAGTGATGTCTTACATCAATATTCTTTGTCCTAGAATGTGAAAATGGATTTTTAGAAATGCTAATAACACTTTTGTTGTCACAATTTATAGGTACATTCTTGAATTGATATCTATAATCCAGTCATGTGTGTTTCATCCAATGGATTTGTGCACAACAGCTTCCAGCAGCTATGTATTCAGCTTCATTAGTAGATAATGCAACAAAATTTTGTTTCTTACTACACCATGATACTAGTGACTTTCATAAAAAGTGACATGTTCTAGAGGTTATTTTTCTATCAAACATACAACCACCTAAGTCAGTATCATAATAACTAACTAATTCAAATATTGTCCTCTAGGATAGAACAGTCCAAGATTGGGGGTATGCTTGAGGTATTTGAAAACTCACTTTACAACATTTAAATGATATTCCATAGTATTATCTTGAAAACGACCACATATACACACACTAAACATAATGTTAGGTGGACTAGAAGTTAAGTAGAGTAAACTTCCAATGATTCATCTATAAGTTGTTTAACAACAAGATTTTCCATCTTCATCAAGATCCAACTTAGAAGTGATACTCATGGGAGTGTCACTGCTTTTAGTGCTATCCAATCCCAAACATTTTATAAGATCACTAGTATATTTTATTAACATTAAAATAATACTGTCATTATTTTGAATGATTTGAAATCCGATAAAGAATTTTAGTTCACCCATTAAACTCATTTAAAATTCATTTTCATCATTTAGAAAAATCAACACATAAATAATTTCTTGAAGATCCAATGATAATGTCACTTATATTGATTTGAACAACTAAAACATCATTTTAAATTCATTTTATAAAAATAGCAGGATCATCTATTCATTTGGTAAAACCATTGGAAATAAAAAAGTACTCAACTGATCATACCAAGACCTTGGAGCTTATTTCAAAACATATAAAGCTCTTGATAAATTAAAAATATTATTTGGAAAATGGGGGTTTGTAAAACTAGGGGGTTATTCAACAAATACATCCTCAACTATATACCCATTTAAGAATGCACTCTTAACGTCCATTTGATATAGTTTGAAATTCAGATGTGCATCATAAGCAAGCAAGATTATTTATGGCTTCAAGTCTAGATACTGGTGCAAAGGTCTCCTCAAATTCAATTCTTTCTTCTTGACTATAGCCTTGTTCCACTAATCTAGCCTTTTTTTCTAACTATGTTACCAACGTCATCTACCTCATTTCTAAACACCCATTATGTTCCTATGGTGAATGTGTCCTTAGGTCTTACAACAAGTTTTCCTACTTTTTCCTTTCAAACTGATTAAGTTCTTCTTGCCTAGCCGTCACCCGAAATTCATCAGTGATGGAAACATCAATGTTTTTGGGTTTATGTTTTGACAAGAAGACATGATGTTCGACCTGATTTCTAACAGAAACTCTAGTTTGATTTCCTTTGTCTAGGTCTCATACAATAGCATCTAAAGGATGGTTCTTAAGAGTTCTAGCAACTCTAGAAAAGGAGGGACTAGTGATTTCAGGTTAATCAATAGGATCATGTTCATTATGAATTGAGTCTAATGAATTTCCAAAACTTGAAGTTTTCACAGATTATTTAACAAAATGGTTTGAGGATTTTGGATTAGTGTTAAGATTTGATACATCATCCACCAAGTTCTCTATAATGGTTTTAGGCTCATGTGGATCTGTTTCATCGAATTTGACATGTAAAGATTATTCCAAACATTTAGTAATTTTACTGAAAACTCTATTGGCATTACTAGATATGGAATATCATAAAAAGATACCTTCATCACTCTTATATGAAAATTTTTCAAGATTGTCTTTACTATTAAGAATATAGGCTCTGCAGCCAAAAACATTGAAGTAGCTATCCTTGGGTTTTCTATTGTACCACAACTCATAAGGAGTCCCCTTAAGAATAGGTCTGATTTACACTCTATTGATTATGTAGAATGTCGTATTGATAGCTTCAACCAAAAAATAAATAGGTAGTTCATAATCAGTTAGTGTTGTTCTATCAATCACTTGTAGGGTTCTATTTCTTCTTTCTATATATCCATTTTTTTATGTGTTCAAGGGGCAAACAATTTGTGACTATAAATTTTTTGAGAGAATAGGGATTCAAACTCTTGATTTTTGAACTCATGGCCATGATCACTTCTTAAGGATTTAATTCTATGTGGACTATGATTTTCCACAGAATTGGAATATTTTGCAAAATAAGAGAATGCTTCACTTTTGTGATCCAGAAAGAATGTCAAAGTATATCTAGAAAAGTCATCTACAAGAACGTAAACATAGTTCATCAAATTTAAACTAGAAACTCTATATGGTCTAAATAAATAAATGTGAACATGTTCGAGAGGTTGATAAGTTGATACTTCTTTTATTTGTTTGGAGGAAATTTTGTGTTGTTTTCCCTTTTGACAGGGAGTACATACTTTTTCATTTGGAAACTCAAGTTTGGGTACATCTTTAACTATGTTTTTTCTGGTTATATTTCTAAGGGAGTGAATATTATAGTGTCCTGGTATCCTATTCCAGAGAAAAGACTCTTTATGAAATACACATAAAGATGAATCATTTTGATAAGCTAAATAATCAATGTTAACTTAGTAAAAAAATTTCATTTCATAATGCAGAAAAAACTAATTCATCTCAATAATTAAAGTCATTGCAAGCATAATCTTCAAATATAACATGAAATCCATCATCACATAATTGTGAGATACTATGTAGATTATATTTTAATCTATCAAAAAACAATACTTTAGAAATTAAAACTGAGTTAGAGATAACGATTTGGTTGAGGCCAATGATATTTCCTTTGGAATTGTCACCAAATGTGACATGTCTTCCATCTATTCTTATTAGATTCTTGAAGCATGAGTAGTCTGATGTAATGTGGCTTGAACATCCACTATCCAAGTACCATACATGGTTATAGAAACTCTTTAAGAATCCCTCATAAAAAATGATAAAGAAAAAAAAGATATTGGTTCCCATACTTGTTTGGGTCTAGTAATATTACTAATAAGTTTTTTAGGAATCCATATCTACATCATTGGTTTCTTATAAGCATTAAGTAATGTATTTGAAAATAAACTCTATTTGGTGTAGAAAAACATGAAACAATTGAAGATGTATCAAAAAGAGAATTAGTTTATTTGTGTCGAGAACTGTGATTAAAACTATATTTTCAATATTTTGAAACAAAATTTGTTCTACAAAGATTTCTTTTTCCAGGTTGATAACCAATGACAGGGTTGTATTTATGGGCAATTTTTTTCCTAGTATTTGAGTAAAGGTATTATTTCCATGGTTAAACATTTAAAAGTCCTTCTACAATTTGTCATTAGACATTATTAATTCATTGTTCTCTTTGAGCAGTTGAGCATTTTTCTCTTTTTTAGTTATGAGTTCACATTTAATTGTCACAGTAAGAGAATATTGTTTCTTCAATGATTTAAATTTGTCTTTTATTTTATTGTAGGTTTCTTTTAGAATGTTAGAGTATTCAAACATTTCTACATTAGTCATATTTTAAAAGTCACTCTCATTTTCAGAATAGTATAAATTATGTACAGCAGATTACAGTGTTACCTCAGATGTGTTTGTCATAAAACACATATTTTTTTGTTTTCATGTTCATAATATGATGGTTCAGAGTTACTTGAACTATACTCAGAAGAACTCCAGGTTTCTTTCTTGGACTTTTTATGCTTCTTACCCTTGCCCTCATATCTCTTTTTGTACTTTAGATTTGGACAGTGTGCCTTGATATGTACATTGTTGTTACATTCTATGTCGACAATATCATTAGTCTTGTCACTTATTTTCTAATCTTTCTTCCAATTTCATTTTTGGCCATATTTTCCCTTGAAGTTAGGCTTTAGAAAAAAGTTCATCTTCTTGTAAAATTTCATGAATATTCTAGATAATTGATCCATTTACTCATCATTGTCAGGTGATGATTGTTCACTACTATAACTTTCTACAAAAACATCCACTTTCCCTTTGTCTTTGTGTTTAGAGGTGGTGGTCTTGAATGCAACAGATTTCATCTATGTTTCATCCTCCTCTTTCTTATTGACTTTCAGTTCCTCTTCATACATCATCAGTTCCCCAATTAGTTCTATTATAGGTATCTTTATGATGTCGAATGAATCTCTAATAGAGACAGAGGTTCCTCTCCATCTACCAGGAAGACATCTGAGAATTCATATGATTTGTTCCTTGGCAGTGACTTCTCTACCATGAAAAGGCATTCTTTTGAAAATATAATTTAACATAAGATACATGTCAGAGATAGGATCATTAGGTATCATCTTAAAGTTCTTATATTTAATAGTATAAATATTAAGTCTTATTTATTTTACACTATATGTTCCTTCATGTGAGGTAGATAGAATATCCCAAATTTCATAGGCAGTTTTACAAGCATAAATTCTATTGAATTCTTCATCTTTTAAGGGGCAGTATAAAGCATTCATAGATTTTTAATTTTCATTGTAGGTAGTTTTGATAGGTCCATACCATGTGATTCTATCAGTAGTAGTAATATTCTATTTATCTATAATGGAAGACCAAATTTCAAAACCCATACACTCTAAGTGCATTTTTATTTTAATTATCCATTGAGAATAGTTGGTTCCATTAAAGAATGGTGGTCTGTTGGTTGGAGAACCTTCCAATCTATTATCCATAATACTGAAATATTTTAAAAGATTTATAAATATATAGTTGACATAAATTTATAGATCTTCATAGTAAAACTACAATCATAGTTGAATAAGGTTAAATAAAGTCTTAATAAACAGCCTTTGATACCAAATTTTCGTCCTAGTAGATTACTCAATAGGGGGTGAATTTAGTAACTATAAAAACTTATGATTAAAAATTATTTCTAAATAGTTTCCCAAAAAGTGTAAATACAGCCCAATTAATGATGATTGTACTACTATAAAGGTTAGACTATTTTAATAACTTCTTAAAAGATTTATTTGTTCTCAATAATCTTAATATTAGTTATTATGATTGCCTTTTATGATATTCTATTAATACAAGACCATTATAACTTATTTCCAAGATTAACTATGAAAGTGAATTTATTGATATCTTTATTATATAGTAAAGTAGAAAAATAGATAAGATTAAATTAATCACCACAGCAGATATGGAACAAGTGGTTTAGTCTAAAGTCAAGACATAATCCACTCCACTTGGTAATCACCTGCCACCAAATACTTTATACAAATAAACTTGATCCACACCCTGGACCAAGGTTAACAATAGTGCATAAGACTGTATAGGCCACACAGGGACATCTTCCATAGTTCTTCATGGGTACAAACAACCAAGTCACACATGGACCTCTTCAACACTTATTGTGGGTATACATAAGAGTAAATTAATGCTTGAGTAACGATATATTATATCTTGTAGTTTAATGTAGGAGACAATGTTTGTTGTAATACAGATACACACTCTTCTAGAAAGTATATTAAGAAAGGTTTAGATGTGCTATGAGTGTTAGTCTTTGCAGCTCTGGACTTATGAGATGAGATAGATTCATAACTCAAGTCCTTGTATAGAAAACAAAGTGTCGCAAGTCAGACAGATCCGGCTTATGTTGTCCATTTTTTATAGTGTGAAGATATTCTCATTATTCTAGGATTCTAGTATGCTTCGTGTGATCTTTAGAAGAGTCGAGTTTCATGAATCAATTCTCTATATGTATTCTGTTGTCGTGATCATGCCCACCAGCTTGTTTTCTTTTTCATTATTGTGAAACTACATTTGTGTATATCATCTTTTTGTTTCAAGGCCGAATTACTCTTTTATCTTGGAGTTCATGTGTTTTAGATGACAGGTTGCATGTATTCTGCACCTCGTACCTTTTAATCTCAAGGAAATGTCTACAAATGAAACATTAATTATGTTAGGGCATTAAAATCTTCAAATATGACTGTTAGAGATCAAATAAAAAGGCAAAAAAACAGATTAGGAAACAGTGTCCCAGTATGTCATGAAAACGGTGTCTCCTTCAAACAGTGTCTGGATTGGTCCATGTGTCTTTTGGTCATGGTGTATGGATGTCACAGTGTCTGGATGTCACGATGTCTGGATGTCACAGTGTCTTGTTCACAATTACTGCTTCACGGTTTCTACTTCACGATGTCTTGTTAACAGTGTCTGGATGTTTCAGTCTCTTGTTTGTGGTGACTGATTCATGATGTCTACCTCACAGTGTCTTGTTCACGGTGTATGCATCATGGTGTCTTCTTCACGGTGTCTTGTTCAAAGTGTATGCTTCACAGTGCCTGCTTCACAGTGTCTGCTTCACAGTGTCTTGTCCACGATGTCTTTTTCATGGTGTCTTCTTCACGTTGTCTCATGGTCACAGTGTCTCGGACTTATGAAGTTATCTATACTCAGACGTATGTAGTGATATTTATGAAACGAATTGAACATAATCATTTTTCAAAGAAATCATTATAATGTAAATAAAAATATAGTATATAGTATCCAAACTATGTGTATAACACTTATAGGCTTTGGATATATTTTACTAAGCTACTGTACATTTAATTTGAGATAGATTACATAGAGTAAACATAGTTTAGAGACTAAATAGGATTTGTGATCATTAAAACATGATTAATACATGAGGCATCCAACACAAGTTTTTTTATGTGTTTCTAAATGAAATGGAATGGGTTTTAAATGAAATGGTTATTAAAAATGTGTTGTTTGTTGAGATGCTGGAAAATGTTTTGAATAAAGGGATATGATTCTTATAGAGACCTATAGGGTTTCTTCTTCAAGCTTGGTAAAATTGTTTGTTGTGTGGAAATATGAAAATGGTTTTTGACTTGGTTTTTACTGTTCTTATAGAAGTTACATTATTTTTCATGTGGGATGAATGATTTATCTTGTAAAATGAAGATGTTTATTTTAGAATTTGGTGTTTTCATGGGCTCTCACATGCATGGTTTTTATATATATGTTGATGGATTCCCCATATGGCATAGTGGTTGGGTGAACAGGTTGTGATGGGAATGTGCATGTGAGTGAGCCTTTATGAAACTCCATTGGTGAATGTTAAAATCCACCATGTTAATTTGTTTTCAAAATGTGGTTTATGCTCAAAAATTGTTGTGTTTATTAAACTGACGTTTATATGGGTATCGTTTTCATGTTTTTTAAGTGGGGATTGTTTGGTATGATTCAGTATGATTTGGAAGTGATACTCTTAGTGTGTATTGATATGAGATATTGTTGGTGGTAGGGTTTTGGAATAATGTTCTGTGTGTTTTTAAGGATATGTTGGATGTTGTATGGTGGAAAAAAATTGTTCTCTGTTGCAAGACCTCTAGTTGATCAGCCTAATGATTTGTTTCAAACATTAAATCCACCTATTTAGATGATGCATAAACTCTTTGGATGGAATGGACATCTGTTTTGGATTGATTTAAAGTGTTTCTATATTCTGATAATTCTTATTCTTATAAAATTTATGTTTGTAAATGTTAATGTGTTTCTCCATATTCTTTTTCCATTCTACTTATTCAGAGTGAGAGAGAATAGTCCTATGTATCTATGAGTTTTTATTTATATGAAGGTTTATTGTTGAAAGAGTAAGTTTCATTGGGTGATGTTATCCTTAGATCCTTGATGCAGTGCAGCAGATGCATCCAACATCAAGGCTCTAGTCATATTTCTCAGAGTGAATCTTTTCACGTAGTCATAGAATTGCCATAGGTGTGGGGATCCTAACTAAGATCCAGTCTTCACAATTATTATAATGTGTTTCTTTGTTTTTATAGTGGTTTCTCATCAATAAAAATTTTATTTTTTCACAATGATCATGGTGGACATACCCATCCCATATTCTCTATGAGTATACCTTCTCTGATGTGGTATTCCAATCATTATCCCTATGTGAACCACCAATGTTAATTAGGTGCGGTCTGGGTCTTACCAATTTGTAGGGGGTGAGTGATGGATAGTTCATTTTTTTATTTTGTGGTTTTAGTGTACAAATTATTGGGTCCCCTTCTCTCTTAGCCTAGAGTGGTGAGGGGTTTGATCCATTCTGAAATTATTTTCCCAGTTCATTTCCCCTCTGTTCAGGAGTGGGTAGTTTAAATATTCATGTTGTATCCCACATAGAATTAGTTAGTTGGTTGTTGTGACTGTTTTCTGGTGGGCATGTGTTTTTAGGGAACAATTATATTTCATGATGAATTATTTTTTTTCATTTATTGTTTTACTCTAATGATGGGGAGAATTCCCCCCATGTTATTGGATTTTTTGAGTGCAATTTTGTTTTGGTGATCGTTTGGTTCATTGAGAGAAAGAAAAAAAAGCTAGTTCTTGTGTTGGTTTTGAGCTAGTTGATTGATATTTTCGTTGATTCTCAAGAAGTGGTTGTGATTTGTTTGAGTCAATGTTATTATGTTACATTGATATTGGATGATATGTCCTTTTCTTGAGAGGTTAAACCATGTAGATAAGGAATCCTTCAGTGTTGATCTTATAAGTGGAATCTTTATGGATTTTTGAGGGGAGAATGTTTTTATGATGGGGATAATTATCATCTACATGAATTATTTTAAAGGTGTTTTTCTTTTAATTTCCCTTCTTCCTTTGTTTCTAGGGGTTTCCAAGGAATTTTTGGCGAATATGGTGGTTACATAAATATTTGGTCCGACCATGGGCCCAATTACCATTCCAAAAACAATATTTTTTTTCTATGTATAACTCCATTGTTTCAACATGTTTCACCCATTTCACTTCCCACATGGAATCCCCTGACCTATTGAAACCAACATATCCATTTGGACCCCTTAGGAACTCATAATCATGGTTGAGTTTGGTGATTTATTCAACCATTTGGCTAACTCATGATCCCATTTCTAGATTTAAGAAAATAATTTATTTCTTTTATTTATAATTCATTTTTTGACATTTTTTAGTAATTATATCTCTTAATCGTGCCGAAAAACACTAGGCACACCCACATGATATATTTTCCCTCTTTGGAGTTCATATTCATTATTGATAATGGCGATTTTTTTCAAGGTTTCTCAAATCGTCCATATTTGAAAAGGTAATTTGTTTCTTTCATAAATCATTCAATTTTTACACTTTTTCCCACATTTCAGTCCCCACTCAACCTCCTCGTCCTTATTCAAACATAAAATGCAATTTTTTCAATCATGGAGATTCAAATATTTGTGTAATTGACAATATTTATTCAATGTTTCTTAATTAAGTTATTTCTTATCTTGTTCCTTCCATTCCCTTAGGGTTTATCCTCCTTCTTCCTCCTCCTTCCACTATTTATTATTTTTATCATATCCCCTGGAATTTAACATCCATAGGTTATGTTATAATAATAGTTTTTATGGAGTTATTTTCATTTTGGTCTGGTCATAATACGTTTAGGTTTTATAAACCCTCTAACAGTGACATCAAGTGCGTGTTTCCATTCCACCCTAAATTTGAGGTAGGTTTCCCATTTTACATTTAAATTTTATATTATATTTGTCTTTTTCATGGTATTTTCACTATCTACACATTATTATTATTATTTTATAAGCCTTCAATAAATTTATTTTGTGCGTAAGGTGGTGTTTATTCCTTTTTTTTTTAAAATGTAGTGTGGTTTTGTTATAAGAGTGAACATGAATTGTTTGTTTAAATTGTTTGTTTTTTTTCACACTAGGTTTGTGATTTTTAGAACCTTGTTTATAAATTTAAATAAATTTTTTCATGGAAATTATATTTTATATCAATTTAGTGTAAAATAGAACCGACTTCATTAAATGTGTCATGCCATGTTTTCAAGAAAGTGAGTTGATGGATTTGGTGTGCTCAAGGTACTTTACAATGATCGGTTTGGATTATGAAAAATATTAGAAGCATATGAATAAATGTTTTTTGGATCCCAAATTGGGATCCAATCTGTTATTAGGTTCTATAATGAAATGATTATAGGTTTTTGGGTGTTTTAACAGTTCTTCCTAATAAATGGCCCATTTGGTATCTCTGTAGAAATGGATTTTTTCTCAATGTGTGACCAGAATTTTTAAGGGGTTGATGTAAATTAGTTTTTTCTTTCAATGGGGTGCTTACACCTCCTTATGAATAGTGTAATTGGTTCTCTTGCTAAATGATGTTTTGTGAAGAATTCTTAAAGGCTCATTATGCATTATTCCTATAAAACTTGTTTTCATGTGTATTCTACGTTGTATCATTGGGGTCGTTTTATTATTGGGGAAATTGATTTATTAAATGGTGGTGGGGAAGAAAAATATTATTTGATATGGTATTAGTGGGTTTTTATCCTTAATAGATCATTTCTAAATGGATTTTATGTGCTAAGCCTCGTTATGCTTCTAAAAATTTATTTCTGAAAATTTTTGGGGGTTGTGAAGCATATATGAAACATGGTTAAGGGATTTTTTGGTGAGTTTATGATTTTTAAGTGAAATTTTCATGTGAAAAGTGTATTTGATAACATGTGGGGCTTAATTTACTAAAAATATGGTACCTCAGGTATCTTAGTGGGAAGATGTGTGCTAATATTCTAGAGATCCATAGTGGTTTTATACCAATTTTATATAGAAATAATAACAATGAATACCTTAAGTAAACTATGATGATTGCGATGGGGGACACAAGTTTATTTTTATTTTTTCCTAAAAGTGTCTTGTGCATGAAGACATATATTTTTTATGGTCAGTTTTCAATGAGATAAGTGTTACATGGTGACCACATCTGGCTAGAGCATATAAGTGTTCTCATCACTTGTGATCACTAGATATTTTGTACACACATTCAGAATACAATGTGTCTGGTTGGTAAATATTGAATAATATGTGTTATATTATAATGTGTAAATTATTTAATGAATCTTTCTTGAAAACTATTTCCATTTTGATGTTACATCTCTTTGAAATACGTTACTAACATTTTATGTTTATGAATAATTGAAAGTATTTTATTTTTTAAATTTTTGTAGCAAAGAACTTTGTTTGGAAATCATACATTTATAAATTTTATTTCCAAATTTAAATTTATGTTTCTTTTATTCCAATGTTTGTTCATTGGGAATAGAATATCGGTCTAACCTACTAGGATTTAATACTCATGCCTATAGTATTCTATTATTTTTAGAAGTTGTGTAGGTTTCATTTTGATTTAGATCACCTTAGGAGATGTCTGATCAATTTGTTTGAAATTGACCAGTGGGATTATATGGAGTTAGTTGGTTGTTAGGTTTGGTCATTTGAGTTGTCTGGTTTAGTTGTACTTTCAGATTTATATACAATTAATGTTTTATTCAACTTTTATATAAATGATTGTTTGGTTGTCAATTTCTTTCTTCTACATAGTGATTATATATTTTTGGGAAAAACATTCCCTTTACACTCTATATTATTCCCTTGGGGCTTGTCTCTTTCTTTGGAGGATCGGTAATGCCTCTCATGGCATGTTGCGGAGCGGCCCAGGTGACCAATTTAGGGTTCACCCGGACTGGTTGGTGACAATTTTTAAAATTCAAATAACTAGAGAATCATTGATAAAATAAACGAAAGACATAATTAATCAACAATAATATAATCACAATAAACATTAATCTTCATATATAGTATCATAAGGGGATTATAATCCAATAGCATCATCTAGTGTACATTCCGACAATTGAGATAATGATTCGCATAGTGTCTAATCTACATACAGATGAATAATTGTACATTGGAAAAAAATTTCATACCTTTCCAATTACACATATTGTGTCTCTTTTCTCCAAACTTCTTAAAAACTCACATTTCCATAAAAAATTTACTAGGGTGATTCATTTCATAGTTATCATATGTGGGAAAATCCATCTTTCCCTTCTTCTTTTTATCCATTGTTTTCTCTTCCACTCTCTTCTTCTCTTGCTTCCTTTCAAATACATAGGACTCGGAGAATTATCTACATATCTTATTGACCCATGAAAATATTTCCTTATACAATGATAAAACATGGGATACTATTCCATTCACGATGTTGGATTAGGAGCATAAAAGATAGGATTCGTGTCACACTTTAGAACAAGTGCACTGGTGGAGTTATTATTCCTTTTAATGAGCACCATTTCTAATTGACGACATTCACTAGGTTAGAACATATCATAATGTATAATCCAAAAAAAGAAAAATTATAAGAATAAATTTAATATTTATACATATATAGTCTCATAGTCATAAAATTTCTTTCTTTAGGGATATATATACTCATAAATCCTTCATAACAGTTTGAAATGAAAATGAGAATTATCCTAAGAATATCCCCATAGAGAGTCAACCCTGGTGCGTATTAAGGCTTGTTTTCATATACGAGGTTACCCAAAGACATTATTAGAACACCTTGTTAGAGTTAATACACCTAGGTGCATTTTTTCTAGAACCATGTCCACTTGTAATATCCATATTGGGATGTATTCCTTAGATGACCCATATAATATCTTTTTTACCAAAAATCATGGATGTCGTCCTATAGTTATCATCAAATTATATCTTGGGGTTATGATCCCTAATATAAGTTTTCTAAATCTAGTTTCACAGGTTGTTGTTAAACATCCATTAGTAGCAATTATAACACCCCGACCCAAGTTTCCTGATGATGGTGCATTATTTTAATACATTTTCATGATTACAAGGAATCAAATGCCGAAGGATCAATTGGTTAGGAGTCTTGGAAAATAAATTACATACATGAACATTATATTACAAATAAAAACGTAAAAAGAAACATCTATAATTCATTGACAATTCCATTATTCTCCAATAATAACCCTGTATAACAATAATAAAACACTTCTTGATATCTGAAAAAAATAAAATATAAGAAATGGGTGAGCTCGGATTCTATGTAAGGATAAAAATAACAATAGAAGGTTTCATAAAAAATCATATCCTCATCATAATATTATTATATATCTAATTCACAGAACCACAAAATACAAAGAGGAAACATGAAAAACATAGACTATAGAGGTCTGAAATTGTGGAGCCCAAGGGCATGACCCTTGATAATTTTCTCCCCCACTAGAAGCATTGAACCAATATCCGGAGAGTAAAGGGTATTCTTCCCATGGGTTGACATCAAGCCAAGAATGTCAGTGACCTTGTTCCTCTCACGCCACCTATAAAGAATGTTGATGTTGACATCTATAAGACTGAGGCATTTTATTATGATGTAGGATATAGACCTTGGGATGGGGAAATAACTTAAAAGAGTGTTATAGATAATGATAGAGTTAGTTTAAACATCATTAAGGGCAATGTTCCTCTACCTAGAGAATTAGAGACAAGCGATCATTTCTACGGCTTCAGCTGGAAATGGATAATTCAAATAATGCCGTTTAAACATTCACATATATATTATACTTATCAAATAATCACATGTAATATCAATAACTAATATCCTAGTGATAGAATAAATAATTAAAGACATCTTAAACATACTATCAAGGATTCATCCAAGAAACCATACCTAATTTGCGTAAAACATTATCCAAAACCCAAACATTATTGTATCATGACAATACCGATACATTGAGGGGTTATTATAGGCACCACATGAAACATACGAATTCCGATGAATTTATCTTTTAAAAGGGGTAAAACATAACGAGCATAACCATTCTTATTAAAACGAGCATATGAAATATCAATAATTTTACCATAAACCCTGAATGCTATCAAAATACAACATCCATAGTCACACATTTTATAAACCCTTAAATAAAACATGGATTCTTTTTCCAAATAAATAATCCTCAATATAGCATAAAATTATACAAGGGATGTTGACATATGTGAAAATATTCAATAATAATTTTAGAGAAATAGATCTCGTTATTATAATGAAATCATTTAAAATCATGATAAATTATAAAGGGTTTTTAAAAAAATAACCTTGTATGATTTTAATGGAATCTTCAAAACATTAAGGTGTAATGATGATGTAAATAGTCACTCGTGCCATATATGTTACAAAATATTAATTCCTTAATTTTTTTTGGAAAGCATATAATGTAACTCGTTTGAAAAACAATGGAAATATTCCTTTAAAACATTTTATAAACAGTCAATAATGGGTAAAAATTAAATTAAATAACTCATCGAAAAAATATAAAAAATATTATTAAATAAATTTTTATCGATGTGGATAATAAAGGTGTCCTAATAGATACGTATACATGACCTATGATAATAATGTGATTTTGAAAATAATCCTTACCTTGTACTTTTCATTAGTAGATGGTGAGTTGGCCTCTTATACAGTGGTTAAATATGGTTAATAAATTATAGATGTCCAAAATACATTTTTATAATATCATATATGATCCTCTTATCTAGTATTGTTAATAATATTTCTGTATTACCATTATTTCCAGTGTTAAGTGATTTGTTTTCTTATGCATGTTTTGTTATGTAAGTCATGTTTTATATGAATAGGATATATTTTATTAAATTATAGATATATATAAATTTCATAAATATTATATTTATTTATCATATTATTTTTATAATCATTCTTTAATTTTTAATGTGGAGAATTCATCTCATCGTGTCATGGGTACGGTAGGTTGTACGTATGCACGAGTGACAATATCATTATTTTAATGGTTGAATGATATAGAACATGATGTTATGTTAATTATATAGAATCATAGTCAAGTAATATTCATTATCTATGTCTATTATACTAATAATTATACCAATCTAAATAAAGTAATGTTGAATAAGAAATTATACCACATCATGGATATGGTAAGTCTTACGTATGCACACATGGTGATATTATTATTCATAGGATGGATAAAATGATGAATATTATTTTTCCATGATTATAGTTTCCTCTAATTATATGTATGATTATGTATTTATTAATGTTTTATTGAAACAACATAGAAATAGGTTGTAGAATAAGAAAAGTACTTTTAAAGAAGATATAAAATGATTACATCTTCTTCGGGTCTCTCTTTCTGATTTACAAAAAAATACTACTTAAGTTGGTTTTCACCCAAATTTATGGCCTCTATGGTATGGTAAGGTATGGTTTTAAGAGATTTGCGTAGGGTTTGGCTGATTAAAAAGTTTTTTAAGTTGTTAATAAAAGTGAATGACAAGTTCCCTTTTATAGGAGAGGGGAGGGTCACTTTAAGAAAGTCTTGAAATATTAATTTATTATAAATTGATTTTAGATTTATAATGGCTTTAAAGTGATTTATTTTATATATTAGAAGAGGATGAGTCTAAATACGCTAAACTTATTTGTTTTAGACATGTTTAGACCATAAAATTAACCATATCTTTTAGATTTATCCCTTTGTTAAATATTTTAGCATTTAACATGTCTTCTGGTATTTTTACACTACATGGTAAATATAGTTACTATAAAATAACTATAGAACCTAAAGAGGATAATTAATGAAAATTTTAATTCAATCTTTTTTATTTAGTATAAAATTATATTTTTTAACTTTTTTATCATTTAATATTATAGTATTTATTTTAAAATATCATTTATATCTATTTTTATACTATTTAATAATTGATTTATGATAATGTTTTAAAAATATGATTCATTCGATAAATAAAAAATTAAATTAAATATAAAATGTCATAATCATATATAAATTTAATTTAGGGAATGGAAATTTTCAAATTACATTTATTTTAATATTTATAATATCATTTATTTGAATCATTAATTAATAAGGTAATCACTACGTCATCATTATGTCAAAAATAAATATATTTCTTTAATATAAAAATATAATAATTAAAAAACCATGATATAAGAAATATTTTTACATTTATAATTATATCATATTGTTAAATAGATCAGTTATACAACCCAATATTAAATTTTTTAGTAAAGAGAAACATGTTCATGTTATATTTCTCTTTACATTAATTTAATTATTATAACCTGTCATTTTCACACCCAAGTGGCACCCAAATACCCAAAATTTGGCCTATGTTTTTTAGTCACATATGACTCATCCAATGATATTAGTTCACAATTGTGTAACAATAGTTTTATATTATTATAATATTATTTCTACCCTTATTTTACCTAATTAACCATTTAACCGTGGCAAATAAAAATAATTACAAAAGTTACTATTCATAGTGTCAAAAAATAAAACGTACCTATTTAAATAATTTGGACCCTATAATTTCAAATATAGAATCCATTCTTACATATTTAAAACATCTAAATTTTGGTAATTAATTTTGAAATAATCCCTATTATCAAAATGAGAGAACATTTTTTTTAAATGTAAAAACCATCAAAAGATTGTTACGTGTTTATATCAAATTTCATTGTGAAATTTCTTCCAATGACTTAAACTATATTAAATACAAATTATAATCTAATTATTCTTTAAAATATTCAAAAATTATAATCTAACAATATAATAAAATTTGATGAAAAAGCAGTTTTGAATTAAACTGTAGTAGTTTTCACTGTTCATAAAATTATGAATGTTTCCCAAAAAACACTAAAAATTTATCAAAATAAATTTTTTTATTCCAAATGAAAAATAATAACTTCATTTTTTCAGATTGAAAATATAAAATATTCAAATATTATATTTAAAAACAGTTTTCCATTAAAAGGTGGAAAAACTACATTTTTTGAATAATACTTTTTTTCTATTTGAAAAATTGATGTTGTTCTTATATATTGTCTAACAAAAAAATGATGTTAGTATTAAAATCATATGGAATATATAAAATAAAAAATTTGGTTAATACTAATCATAACCTCTAATTTAATGGTTGGGTTATAATATTGTTTCAAATGCTTAATCTGCTATATAATAGTATTATTCTAATCATATTTCATTTCATCCCAAGACCACATAATAAAATATTGTTTTCTAGTATGTTTTCACAATTAAATAATTAAATAACCATATATTTCCCTAAAAATTATTTCTACTACAATTAATACAAAACATACAACCTATGGCACAAACCATATTGAAATTCAATAGAACACTAAAAATCCAATCCCTATAGATTTACAACTTTTTCCTTAAAATGTTCAATAAATAAATATTTATGATTTTTTCAAAAATATGGAATATAAAATAGGGTCACAAAAATACTATTTACAAAAATTAGTTAAAAATATTTAATTTATGTATATAATTTTAATATAAAATTTACAATATATATTTTACTAACAGATGATATTATATATATATATGTATAATTTTTATGAAAAATAGAGCATTTAATTACAAAGAATTTTATTTTTAAATATTAGAATAATATATGTAATATTAATATATATTATTTTATCAATATAATTCCACATTTTTATAATTAATTTAAATAAATTTAAATTAAGCATCATTATAAAATATTATTTGAACATTTAATTTATATATATAATATCAACAAAAATGTAAAACACCAAAAAAATTAATAAAAATAATTATATATGTTTAATTTTATGTAAACACACAACATTTAAACGTAGAATATTTTATGTGTAAATATTAGTAGAACATTTATAATATCATATATAAAAATTTACTTATTAAATGAATGCATAATTTGTATAATAAATTTTTATAAATTTTAATATTAAAATTTTAACAAAGTTAAAAAAGATATTATATATATAATTAATATAAAATCTAAAATAAATTATCTATAAAAAAAGAATACAATCTAAACATTATATGTAAAAACATTACACAAACATTTATAATACTAAAATGAAATAAAATTATTTAACATAATGCATAAAATATATAATAAATTTATATTACAATAAAAAAAAATTCTTAACAAAAAATATTTATAATACATTTAATTTATACATATATTGTAAGTATATTATTTACTAAAAACATTTTAGGAATATATATATATATATATATAATGTTATCTTAATCCACTCTGACATGATTCTTCCAAACAGCCTTGAGCTGGGTACATAACAATATCATAGGCTCACCGTCTTATACACTATAGTTAGTCAACTACTTGATAGGGACAAAAATATATGTGGAGATTATGGCCTCAAAAACAATGAAATAGGGACTTTCTCAACCCGACCAAAAATTCGACATGACTTGTTTATCTGGTGGATATTTAAAATTCCTATATACAATAAACTACGAGTCATGGGAGTCCTAATGTCCAATAATATAATATTAATAAATGGGATACACTATAAATCATCATATAATATGGAAATAATAGAAAAAATATAAATAAAACACGTCAGTAATAAATACCCTTGACCATTAGGCCAAACCATATGGATTACATTAGAAAATAAAAAAAATGAAACAGCTTTCAAGACATATCTCATGGATAACTCATATCAAATCATTATACTCTAATATGGTACTCATGTTGATACTTTTATTTAATATGGAGTTAATACATCTCCATAAAATAAAATTTGAGTTCCACATATGTGAACTCCCACACACATAAATATATAAGGAAAAATGGACATTTAGGAGATCCTTTCCATGTCATAACCTTTGAACTAAGATAACTATAACACATTGATGGATGCTTTAACTAATTCATTTTATCACCATTCTAACTCAACAACTCTTCCCACATTATTGGATGAAATCTTCATGGTTGGTTCAAAATTACCTATAATTTATTATCATGACTGTAACAGCCCGAGATTTTATGAAAAATATTCTTTTTATTTCACTAATGTCTTGTGTTGTACGCTACACCAAAAGGAGCTTGCACAACACGCATCCTTGACTTGCCTTGCATTACACGCAATCACAACCTTCCTCGATAGCGTGTATAGTACGCAATACTGAGTTTCACTAAACAACGATATTCTATTAAAATATTATTAAAACTAGTCGTTATGAATAGTAATAACCACTTTTTGAAATTCTGTAAATCTTATTTTTCAAAATGAACTTCATTTTTGGATTCGGAGTATCGAATTTAGCCTAAGGTGAAATTTTGGTACTTTTCAGATAACTTTCATATTCTGATGAATAGTGAAAATTACTACATTATAATTAAAAACAACTTTTTTTAATCGAAATAATTAATAGTGATAAAACATTAATTTGAGTGGTTTTAAAATATATTTAGAATATATTTCTACAATTTAATACAATGTTGGTCATTGGATGTAATTTCACATTTAAACCAGACATAAACAAGTGTCAATCTTTTGATAGATATTGTTTCTTAAAAACACGCTATTTGTTTTAACAGCGGGATTTAATTATAAAATTAATTAATGCAACATATATGTTATGAATATGGTAAAATAGACTTCATTTTTGAATTCGGAATATGAAATATAGCTTAGGATGAAATTTTGGCATTGTTCTGAAAAACATCAATTTTTGATGAATAGTGAAACTACTAAGTGGTAGGTTAAAAACTGAATTTTGCATAAAACTTAATTTTACCACTTCTGTGAATGGAATTTCGAAAATCCGACAGACACGGTTAATATCAAGGACTAAAATGTGGTTCAATGAGATGAAAATAATTTTTGGTGAATAGTAACTTTTTACTTTTTTTTAACACGGTTAATAGTAAATAGGGTAACTAAGGGTAAATATGATATTACTATTACCCTAACACATGTCCTAATTCTATTGGATAAGTGTAATTCGGCCAAAAACAACCTTATGAATATAATATGACCATTTAGGCCCACTTGGATTAGATTAGGACATTTATTATTATTTAATTCAAAGAAGAGTTAAAAGAGTTAAAATCAAAGTTTATTTACTAAAACATTTTTAATATGGGGTTATAAATAAGATAAATTCGACTATAAATATTCATTAGAAAGCTAAAACGATTTCCTACATAATGATATTTTATTTATAATTTTTATACTTTAAATAAATTAATTAATGTTTGACACAACGATGATGCAGTAATTACCCTTTTAAGGAAATATTAACATAATTGATGTTATAAATGCTCAAATGAATGTAATTTAAGACTTTTTATGAATTAAACTAATTTTATAGGTTACTATGATGTATTAGTGTTGATTTAATCAACTTGGTTCGAACATATAATTCTGTTATGACTTTCAGAAAAATCATATATCAAATAGTGTCAAAATTGACACAAAATAGTTTTTAAATAAAATAAAATATTATTAATTGTTATTTTATTCCTAAAAATCTAAGGTTCGGCCAAATGACTTAGATAAGGATATATTTATTAATAATATACAATTTGGGGTTCGTTTGGTATGTTATAGTAAGTGTATTAACCATATAGTGAAAGAAAACAAAAAGACACGGTAAAAGTTAAATTATTTAACTTAGAGTAAAATCTAATTGATAAGGTTACAATAATAACCTAAACTTGTCTAAATCCTATTGGTTGATAGGATTTCGACCCATCCCCACTTTAGCTTCGAAATAAGACCATTTGGAACCATTATAAACCGATTTTGACATTAATATAAAATAATATTTTGAGGTATTCCTAAGGTGCCCCTCTCCTCCCTTATAAAAGGACACCTTCTCCCCCTCCTCCTCACACCAATTTGAGCACTCAAGCTCGGCCAACCCCTGCCAAAATATCTTCTCCACTTCCCTAGAAACATCCTAGAGGTTCTGGTCTTCCTCAAAGACCAATTTTAGTGCCCTAATAGGAGTTCTCAAAGAGGCGCTTCAAAGAAGAGGTAATTACCGTTACCAATTCTTTCATCTTTATTTCTTCTTCCACTTCTTCTTCTTAGTTTGTTTAATTATGAAGTAATAACATCAGTATCACTCATATACTGATATGTTATTATAAGTATGAAACAACCCTATTTCACCATCTATCTATCCTACGGAAAAAGAAATCACTGCGCGTGCGTACGTACGGAATACCGTCTCCACGCCGTGGTGTAATCTATTTTCCACCACCACCTTACATGGATGGGTATAATGGTGTAAAGAATAACTATACATAGTTATTACAACATCATATTGATTCTGATATATTGTATAATCCACTCCAATACAATTCAATATTTATGAAAATGATATCATCGCTCGTGCGTACGTACGGACTACCGTCTCCACGACGCGATGAGATTCATTCTCCATGTTAACCATTTAAGAATGATTATAAAGTATATATAAGAAATAATAATGAAATATATGAAATTATAAAGCTACTGTATTATGTATATATATATATATGTATGTCATCTACTTACTTCCATGTCAAGACAATAAGTAATGGAAAACAGCGTTCATGCGTACGTACGGACTACCGTCTCCATGAACGGTGTTTTTCATTTTATTTATCTATCTATTATATATATATATATATACTGAATATATATGATATATAAATCATATTTTATATTCTTTAAGTAAGTAAATCATGATATAAGTAATAATGATGTCAAGAACAAGAAGTCAAAACACCTACGATAAATGAAACGATTTTACCCAAAATGCTTCTTTAACATGGAATTTACAAAAGAACGGGAAATATAATGTCATAAGTGAACCATATATGATATCATAACAATGAATATGATTCTGTAATAAGTCAATGACATTATTTAAATCATTATACAGGAGGTTCGGACACATACGAAGCAAATCGGACCTAAGGTAAGGGAAATATCACAATCTCATTTTTATCCGAGATTGTTTATTCGTAAGTATGTACTGGGGTGTATTTTATCATCCACATCCATGTTTCATCAATATGTAATATTATTTCCATCCACCTACAATTTTTTAAATCCATTTTTACCCTTCGGTGAGTTTTTAGTAATATCTATGAAAGGAATCTTTTGTCGTACGAGGTACTTTTTGACTTTTCCGACAAAAGTACGAAGAATGTTTTTTTTAACTTATACGGCATGAATGGATTTTTAAAACATTATTTCCAAGAAACTTCCTTTAGAAGTTTTCAAGTTTATTTTTAATCAACTTCTTTTATTTTAAGGTTGTATGACATGTTATGAAAGGAAAAATGTTTTTGAAGAAGAAAGGATATTTTCCTCAAGAATGGAGTTCAAGTGTTTTATCAAAATTATTTTCCATATAAGATAATAAAGGGTTCTGTTTTTATCCCTATTATTACATGGATTTGATTATGTTGTGATGGAAACATTTTTATGAATTCCTTTATCTAATATGAATTGTTTTATGATGTCATGTTGTTTAAGAATCCCATTTTTATTACATGGGTTACGCTATGATGTATGGTTTATGATTATGTGGCACACATAAGAAAGGATTCATTATAAGATGGGTGGGACCTATATCTCCCTCCAATGCATTGGGTAAAGATTTTATATCTCATGAGATAGACATGGTTGGAACGGAAGGTTATTTCGGTTCAGTGATACAGGACTGAAACGAGGAGTGAACTCGGTTCAGAAAGGGACTTTGTCCACTAAGATAGTATTGGCAATAAGTCATGACTAACAAGAAATGATTTTCCATGATTATGTGTGCATGCCACAAAGCTTCAAGTCTTATGTTATGATAATGGGGATCTCATTTTCACTTCTATGATTTGTTCCATGTTAAGATATTATGTTCTCTTTTGCAGGTTATGATTTTCAAAAAGATATGATATGATTTTTATTTCTTTTGTATACCCCTACTGAGCATTTGAGCTCACCCTTTTATGTTTTCTTTTCCCCAAGATATAAAGAAAGGTTTTAGGTAAAAAAAAAGGAAGATCTTTATGGGTGATTTTGAAGATCTTTCACCACAATTAGAAGATTATATTCCGAGTTTCCAAAGACACTAAACTATTACGATCCTTGTGTGTGTGTTTTTGTTATGTACTAAGTATTCCGCAAAAGTAATGTAATGTCCATTTATGATAAGCTTCGGGTCTCTACAGTTGGTATCAGAGGAAAGGTTTAGTCAACCTTTGGAAACTAGGATGCGAAAACGTTAGTGAGATCCCTATAGATATTTTTAAGGTATGTCTAGGGATGTCTCTAAGGTTAAGTATACGTATAGGTTATAGTCCTAGAATTGCGCTAACGATCTTCGAATTTAACCTAAGATGTTAGATATTGAGGGTACTGCCCCATTATTATGTTGTTTTCCCTAGCATGATTTTTGCCTCTCATACTATTCTTTTGGGGTTTTAGACGATGGCTGGAACCCGAAGGAACCGTGTTAATGCGGAATGTGATGGGCAATGAAATGATTTCCCCCCTAAGAAACCAAACAATATGGGAGCTGGAATGCAAAATCTTGTAGCCATGCTCACACAAATTTCTCAAGATATGAATCATGCAGGACTTCCAAACGAGCAAAGGAAGGAACAAGATTCTGTTGAATCCTTCATGAGGCAGTGTCCACCTTCTTTCAGTGGGTCTATTGATCCATTAGTTGCTGAACAATGGATTAGTACTACTGAAAAGATATTTTCAGTTCTTCAATGTTCTGAACATGATAAAGTCATCCTAGCAGTGTATCGTTTGGAAGGAGATGCTGATCAATGGTGGAATCTTATTAAGAATACGAGGCAAAGGGATGAAATTGAGTCTATGGAATGGGACGAGTTCAAGAACTTATTTTTCAATAAGTACTTCCCTCGTATTCTCCGAACAAAGATGGAGAAAGAGTTTCTTGAACTGAAGCAAAAGGATGATGAATCTGTTGGTACCTATGAAGCAAATTTTACAAGACTTGCAAGGTACGCTTATGGTATTATCATCCAACCTGAAAGTAAAGTTGATCGATTTTTCAGTGGCTTAAAACCAGCTCTTCGAAGGGCATTAGCTATAAGAGACTTCAGTAGCTATGAAGAAATTGTGCGTTGTGCTATCAAGGTAGAAATGGATGTTGGTGTTACATATCCATCTCATGGGTCTGACAAGAAACGAAAGATGGAGTTCAAGGAGAAATCTCAGAATAATGGTGAAAAGAAGATGAATGTTTCCTTATGCACAAAGTGTGGAAAGAAGCATGGTGGAGATTGTCTTAAAGGGACTAGAAAATGTTTTAAGTGTGGAAAAGAAGGTCATCGAGCAGCTGAGTGTCGAAGTAATGGAAAAAGGGATTCTAATGAAGTGAATAAATCAAACACTGCAGAGAACGTACAACCAACACTTCAATGCTTCAAGTGCAAGGAAATGGGGAATTATGCTAATAAATGCCCTAATCCAACGGTTAGTGATGATCAACATGAGCAACCACTGAAGGCAAAGGACAAAGGGAAGTCACATGAGATCACTATTGGCAATGTTGAATATGACAACGATGTGGTGGTATGATTAAGTGTTTATGTAATGGGATTCCAAAATAATGTTGTATCATGGAATATTGGAATATTTATGTATTGGTCTAATGTGGTATTCAAAGTGATTGAGATATTATGCGCATAATGAAGGGAAAACGAGAAAATGAAATGTTTAACAGTATTCATGAGCTCATGATTGATATAAGGACTAAGTTTGAGTATATAGAATTTTGAGGATTTTGGTATGTGAAAAGTGTTAACTTTTAACTGCATTCATGTTTTCACTAAGGTATTCAAGAGAATACACGATTAAGGACTTTGAATGTTTGGAATGTGACCAACAAAACATATCTTATGATATATGGGGATTGATGATGGTGTTAAATCTTTGGTAATCGTTTTCACTATATTATGAGAGTCGACTGCAGTATTATGGATAAGCCTAAAGATTGGAATGGATTATGTTGGACATAAGTTAGTATTGTTTGTTTTTTCGATATTATTGATGGGATGTTATATAGTTTTGGAAAAAGGACAACCTGCAGGACGGGCGACAGCCCATCGCTTCGGACAAGGCTGTGGGAATCGAACCCACAACCGAAGTGCGACTGGCCTTTATCACCTACCACTGGCCTACAGGAAGTCCCTGTTTAGTAGAAACTAGTTTTATTATATTAAGCAGTATGATATATGAAGTATAAGTACATTTTAGGAACAATATATGATTAATCTCACTATAGATCGACTTATGCATATAATTTTTGCTAACCTTTTGTTTGAGACAGATGGAATGACCCGTCGTTCTATCACATAATCTGCTAACACTTCACGAATAACAAATTCAACTTCATTTATTTAAGAGATGAAGTGGAAATTGTTCAATACAAGAACAACAGCGAGATTGTACCAAAATAAATTAAGTATTTATTCTAATTCAAATTTTCAACTTTAGGGAAATGATCTTGAAAACCAAAAATGTTGTCCTAGTGATCTTATACCTGATGAATCAGATGGTACCTTATATCATCACAAATCTATGGATTTGTGATTACTGGCTTTTCCATAGCCATGTTCTCTACCACTCTCCATCAGAACATGATGGTTAGATTTCTCTTCCATATCCATATTTTTACCTATGTGGAAACCCACCGATTAGTTTATTTGGGTAATCGTTACATTTCATACTTTAGTTTTTAAAGCCAAGTTGTGGTATTCCTTTTTACGATGTGGGATTCTATTAAAGAAACTTTAGAATAGTAAACCATTTATAACCCCGACGAATTTCGAGGGCGAAATTCATTTTAAGGGGGGTAGAATGTAACAACCCGAGATTTTATGAAAAATATTCTTTTTATTTCACTAATGTCTTGTGTTGTACGCTACACCAAAAGGAGCTTGCACAACACGCATCCTTGACTTGCCTTGCATTACACGCAATCACAACCTTCCTCGATAGCGTGTATAGTACGCAATACTGAGTTTCACTAAACAACGATATTCTATTAAAATATTATTAAAACTAGTCGTTATGAATAGTAATAACCACTTTTTGAAATTCTGTAAATCTTATTTTTCAAAATGAACTTCATTTTTGGATTCGGAGTATCGAATTTAGCCTAAGGTGAAATTTTGGTACTTTTCAGATAACTTTCATATTCTGATGAATAGTGAAAATTACTACATTATAATTAAAAACAACTTTTTTTAATCGAAATAATTAATAGTGATAAAACATTAATTTGAGTGGTTTTAAAATATATTTAGAATATATTTTTACAATTTAATACAATGTTGGTCATTGGATGTAATTTCACATTTAAACCAGACATAAACAAGTGTCAATCTTTTGATAGATATTGTTTCTTAAAAACACGCTATTTGTTTTAACAGCGGGATTTAATTATAAAATTAATTAATGCAACATCTATGTTATGAATATGGTAAAATAGACTTCATTTTTGAATTTGGAATATGAAATATAGCTTAGGATGAAATTTTGGCATTGTTCTGAAAAACATCAATTTTTGATGAATAGTGAAACTACTAAGTGGTAGGTTAAAAACTGAATTTTGCATAAAACTTAATTTTACCACTTCTGTGAATGGAATTTCGAAAATCCGACATACACGGTTAATATCAAGGTCTAAAATGTGGTACAATGAGATGAAAATAATTTTTGGTGAATAGTAACTTTTTACTTTTTTTTACCACGGTTAATAGTAAATAGGGTAACTAAGGGTAAATATGATATTACTATTACCCTAACACATGTCCTAATTCTATTGGATAAGTTTAATTCGGCCAAAAACAACCTTATGAATATAATATGACCATTTAGGCCCACTTGGATTAGATTAGGACATTTATTATTATTTAATTCAAAGAAGAGTTAAAAGAGTTAAAATCAATGTTTATTTAATAAACCATTTTTAATATGGGTTTATACATAAGATAAATTCGACTATAAATATTCATTAGAAAGCTAAAAATATTTCCTACATAATGATATTTTATTTATAATTTTTAGACTTTAAATAAATTAATTAATGTTTGACACAACGATGATGCAGTAATTACCCTTTTAAGGAAATATTAACATAATTGATGTTATAAATGCTCAAATGAATGTAATTTAAGACTTTTTATGAATTAAACTAATTTTCTAGGTTACTAGGATGTATTAGTGTTGATTTAATCAACTTGGTTTGAACATATAATTCTGTTATGACTTTCACAAAAATCATATATCAAATAGTTTCAAAATTGACACAAAATAGTTTTTAAATCAAATATTATATTATTAATTGTTATTTTATTCCTAAAAATCTAAGGTTCGTCCAAATGACTTAGATAAGGATATATTTATTAATAATATACAATTTGGGGTTCGTTTGGTATGTTATAGTAAGTGTATTAACCATATAGTGAAAGAAAACAAAAAGACACGGTAAAAGTTAAATTATTTAACTTAGAGTTAAATCTAATTGATAAGGTTAAAATAATAACCTAAACTTGTCTAAATCCTATTGGTTGATAGTATTTCGACCCATACCCACTTTAGCTTAGAAATAAGACCATTTGGAACCATTATAAACCGATTTTGACATTAATATAAAATAATATTTTGAGGTATTCCTAAGGTGCCCCTCTCCTCCCTTATAAAAGGACACCTCCTCCCCCTCCTCCTCACACCAATTTGAGCACTCAATCTCGGCCAACCCCTGAAAAAATCTATTATCCACTTCCCTAGAAACATCCTAGAGGTTCTGGTCTTCCTCAACGACCAATTTTAGTGCCCTAATAGGAGGTCTCAAAGAGGCGCTTCAAAGAAGAGGTAATTACCGTTACCAATTCTTTCATCTTTATTTCTTCTTCCACTTCTTCTTCTTAGGTTGTTTCATTATGAAGTAATAACATCAGTTTCACTCATATACTGATATGTTATTATAAGTATGAAACAACCCTATTTCACCATCTATCCATCCTACGGAAAAAGAAATCACTGCGCGTGCGTACGTACGGAATACCGTCTCCACGCCGTGGTGTAATCTATTTTCCACCACCACCTTACATGGATGGGTATAATGGTGTAAAGAATAACTATACATAGTTATTACAACATCATATTGATTCTGATATATTTTATAATCCACTCCAATTCAATTCAATATTTATGAAAATGATATCATCGCTCGTGCGTACGTACGGACTACCGTCTCCACAACGCGATGAGATTCATTCTCCATGTTAACCATTTAAGAATGATTATAAAGTATATATAAGAAATAATAATGAAATATATGACATTATAAAGCTACTGTATTATGTATATATATATATATGTATGTCATCTACTTACTTCCATGTCAAGACAATAAGTAATGGAAAACAGCGTTCATGCGTACGTACGGACTACCGTCTCCATGAACGGTGTTTTTCATTTTATTTATCTATCTATTATATATATATATATATACTGAATATATATGATATATAAATCATATTTTATATTCTGGAAGTAAGTAAATCATGATATAAGTAATAATGATGTCAAGAACAACAAGTCAAAACACCTACGATAAATGAAACGATTTTACCCAAAATGCGTCTTTAACATGGAATTTACAAAAGAACGGGTAATATAATGTCATAAGTGAACCATATATGATATGATAACAATGAATATGATTCTTTAATAAGTCAATGACATTATTTAAATCATTATACAGGAGGTTCGGACACATACGAAGCAAATCGGACCTAAGGTAAGGGAAATATCACAATCTCATTTTTATCCGAGATTGTTTATTCGTAAGTATGTACTAGGGTGTATTTTATCATCCACATCCATGTTTCATCAATATGTAATATTATTTCCATCCACCTACAATTGTTTAAATCCATTTTTACCCTTCGGTGAGTTTTTAGTAATATCTATGAAAGGAATCTTTTGTCGTACGAGGTACTTTTTGACTTTTCCGACAAAAGTACGAAAATGTTTTTTTTAACTTATACGGCATGAATGGATTTTTAAAACATTATTTCCAAGAAACTTCCTTTACAAGTTTTCAAGTTTATTTTTAATCAACTTCTTTTATTTTAAGGTTGTATGACATGTTATGAAAGGAAAAATGTTTTTGAAGAAGAAAGGATATTTTCCTCAAGAATGGAGTTCAAGTGTTTTATCAAAATTATTTTCCATATAAGATAATAAAGGGTTCTGTTTTTATCCCTATTATTACATGGATTTGATTATGTTGTGATGGAAACATTTTTATGAATTCCTTTATCTAATATGAATTGTTTTATGATGTCATGTTGTTTAAGAATCCCATTTTTATTACATGGGTTACGCTATGATGTATGGTTTATGATTATGTGGCACACATAAGAAAGGATTCATTATAAGATGGGTGGGACCTATATCTCCCTCCAATGCATTGGGTAAAGATTTTATATCTCACGAGATAGACATGGCTGGAACGGAAGGTTATTTCGGTTCAGTGATACAGGACTGAAACGAGGAGTGAACTCGGTTCAGAAAGGGACTTTGTCCACTAAGATAGTCTTGGCAATAAGTCATGACTAACAAGAAATGATTTTCCATGATTATGTGTGCATGCCACAAAGCTTCAAGTCTTATGTTATGATTATGGGGATCTCATTTTCACTTCTATGATTTGTTCCATGTTATGATATTATGATCTCTTTTGCAGGTTATGATTTTCAAAAAGATATGATATGATTTTTATTTCTTTTGTATACCCTTACTGAGCATTTGAGCTCACCCTTTTATGTTTTCTTTTCCCCAGGATATAAAGAAAGGTTTTAGGTAAAAAAAAGGAAGATCATTATTGGAGATTTTGAAGATCTTTCACCACGATTAGAAGATTATATTCCGAGTTTCCAAAGACACTAAACTATTACGATCCTTGTGTGTGTGTTTTTGTTATGTACCAAGTATTCCGCAAAAGTAATGTAATGTCCATGTATGATAAGCTTCGGGTCTCTACAGTTGGTATCAGAGGAAAGGTTTAGTCAACCTTTGGAAACTAGGATGCGAAAACGTTAGTGAGATCCCTATAGATATTTTTAAGGTATGTCTAGGGATGTCTCTAAGGTTAAGTATACGTATAGGTTATAGTCCTAGAATTGCGCTAACGATCTTCGAATTTAACCTAAGATGTTAGATATTGAGGGTACTGCCCCTTTATTATGTTGTTTTCCCTAGCATGATTTTTGCCTCTCATACTATTCTTTTGGGGTTTTATAGGATGGCTGGAACCCGAAGGAACCGTGTTAATGCGGAATGTGATGGGAAATGCAATGATTGTCCCCCTAAGCAACCAAACGATATGGGAGCTGGAATGCAAAATCTTGTAGCCATGCTCACAAAACTTTCTCAAGCTATGAATCATGCAGGACTTCCAAACGAGCAAAGGAAGGAGCAAGATTCTGTTGAATCCTTCATGAGGCAGCGTCCACCTTTTTTCAGTGGGTCTACTGATCCATTAGTTGCTGAACAATGGATTAGTACTACTGAAAAGATATTTTCAGTTCTTCAATGTTCTGAACATGATAAAGTCATCCTAGCAGTGTATCGTTTGGAAGGAGATGCTGATCAATGGTGGAATCTTATTAAGAATACGAGGCAAAGGGATGAAATTGAGTCTATGGAATGGGACGAGTTCAAGAACTTATTTTTCAATAAGTACTTCCCTCGTATTCTCCGAACAAAGATGGAGAAAGAGTTTCTTGAACTGAAGCAAAGGGATGATGAATCTGTTGGTACCTATGAAGCAAATTTTACAAGACTTGCAAGGTACGCTTATGGTATTATCATCCAACCTGAAAGTAAAGTTGATCGATTTTTCAGTGGCTTAAAACCAAGTCTTCGAAGGGCATTAGCTATAAGAGACTTCAGTAGCTATGAAGAAATTGTGCGTTGTGCTATCAAGGTAGAAATGGAAGTTGGTGTTACATATCCATCTCATGGGTTTGACAAGAAACGAAAGATGGAGTTAAAGGAGAAATCTCAGAATAATGGTGAAAAGAATATGAATGTTTCCTTATGCACAAAGTGTGGAAAGAAGCATGGTGGAGATTGTCTTAAAGGGACTAGAAAATGTTTTAAGTGTGGAAAAGAAGGTCATCGAGCAGCTGAGTGTCGAAGTAATGGAAAAAGGGATTCTAATGAAGTGAATAAATCAAACACTGCAGAGAACGTACAACCAACACTTCAATGCTTCAAGTGCAAGGAAATGGGGCATTATGCTAATAAATGCCCTAATCCAACGGTTAGTGATGATCAACATGAGCAACCACTGAAGGCAAAGGACAAAGGGAAGTCACATGCGATCACTATTGGCAATGTTGAATATGACAACGATGTGGTGGTATGATTAAGTGTTTATGTAATGGGATTCCAAAATAATGTTGTATCATGGAATATTGGAATATTTATGTATTGGTCTAATGTGGTATTCAAAGTGATTGAGATATTATGCGCATAATGAAGGGAAAACGAGAAAATGAAATGTTTAACAGTATTCATGAGCTCATGATTGATATAAGGACTAAGTTTGAGTATATAGAATTTTGAGGATTTTGGTATGTGAAAAGTGTTAACTTTTAACTACATTCATGTTTTCACTAAGGTATTCAAGAGAATACACGATTAAGGACTTTGAATGTTTGGAATGTGACCAACAAAACATATCTTATGATATATGGGGATCGATGATAGTGTTAAATCTTTGGTAATCGTTTTCACTATATTATGAGAGTCGACTGCAGTATTATGGATAAGCCTAAATATTGGAATGGATTATGTTGGACATAAGTTAGTATTGTTTGTTTTTTCGATATTATTGATGGGATGTTATATAGTTTTGGAAAAAGGACAACCTACAGGACGGGCGACAGCCCATCGCTTCGGACAAGGCTGTGGGAATCGAACCCACAACCGAAGTGCGACTGGCCTTTATCGCCTACCATTGGCCTACAGGAAGTCCCTGTTTAGTAGAAACTAGTTTTATTATATTAAGCAGTATGATATATGAAGTATAAGTCCATTTTAGGAACAATATATGATTAATCTCACTATAGATCGACTTATGCATATAATTTTTGCTAACCTTTTGTTTGAGACAGATGGAATGACCCGTCGTTATATCACATAATCTGCTAACACTTCACGAATAACAAATTCAACTTCATTTATTTAAGAGATGAAGTGGAAATTGTTCAATACAAGAACAACAGTGAGATTGTACCAAAATAAATTAAGTATTTATTCTAATTCAAATTTTCAACTTTAGGGAAATGATCTTGAAAACCAAAAATGTTGTCCTAGTGATCTTATACCTGATGAATCAGATGGTACCTTATATCATCACAAATCTATGGATTTGTGATTACTGGCTTTTCCATATCCGTGTTCTCTACCACTCTCCATCAGAACATGATGGTTAGATTTCTCTTCCATATCCATATTTTTACCTATGTGGAAACCCAGCGATTAGTTTATTTGGGTAATCGTTACATTTCATACTTTAGTTTTTAAAGCCAAGTTTTGGTATTCCTTTTTACAATGTGGGATTCTATTAAAGAAACTTTAGAATAGTAAACCATTTATAACCCCGACGAATTTCGAGGGCGAAATTCATTTTAAGGGGGGTAGAATGTAACAGCCTGAGATTTTATGAAAAATATTCTTTTTATTTCACTAATGTCTTGTGTTGTACGCTACACCAAAATGAGCCTGCACAACACGCATCCTTGACTTGCCTTGCATTACACGCAATCACAACCTTCCTCGATAGCGTGTATAGTACGCAATACTGAGTTTCACTAAACAACGATATTCTATTAAAATATTATTAAAACTAGTCGTTATGAATAGTAATAACCACTTTTTGAAATTCTGTAAATCTTATTTTTCAAAATGAACTTCATTTTTGGATTCGGAGTATCGAATTTAGCCTAAGGTGAAATTTTGGTACTTTTCAGATAACTTTCATATTCTGATGAATAGTGAAAATCACTACATTATAATTAAAAACAACTTTTTTTAATCGAAATAATTAATAGTGATAAAACATTAATTTGAGTGGTTTTAAAATATATTTAGAATATATTTTTACAATTTAATACAATGTTGGTCATTGGATGTAATTTCACATTTAAACCAGACATAAACAAGTGTCAATCTTTTGATAGATATTGTTTCTTAAAAACACGCTATTTGTTTTAACAGCGGGATTTAATTATAAAATTAATTAATGCAACATCTATGTTATTAATATGGTAAAATAGACATCATTTTTGAATTCGGAATATGAAATATAGCTTAGGATGAAATTTTGGCATTGTTCTGAAAAACATCAATTTTTGATGAATAGTGAAACTACTAAGTGGTAGGTTAAAAACTGAATTTTGCATAAAACTTAATTTTACCACTTCTGTGAATGGAATTTCGAAAATCCGACAGACACGGTTAATATCAAGGACTAAAATGTGGTTCAATGAGATGAAAATAATTTTTGGTGAATAGTAACTTTTTACTTTTTTTTACCACGGTTAATAGTAAATAGGGTAACTAAGGGTAAATATGATATTACTATTACCCAAAAACATGTCCTAATTCTATTGGATAAGTGTAATTCGGCCAAAAACAACCTTATGAATATAATATGACCATTTAGGCCCACTTGGATTAGATTAGGACATTTATTATTATTTAATTCAAAGAAGAGTTAAAAGAGTTAAAATCAAAGTTTATTTACTAAACCATTTTTAATATAGGGTTATACATAAGATAAATTCGACTATAAATATTCATTAGAAAGATAAAAATATTTCCTACATAATGATATTTTATTTATAATTTTTAGACTTTAAATAAATTAATTAATGTTTGACACAACGATGATGCAGTAATTACCCTTTTAAGGAAATATTAACATAATTGATGTTATAAATGCACAAATGAATGTAATTTAAGACTTTTTATGAATTAAACTAATTTTCTAGGTTACTATGATGTATTAGTGTTGATTTAATCAACTTGTTTTGAACATATAATTCTGTTATGACTTTCACAAAAATCAAATATCAAATAGTGTCAAAATTGACACAAAATAGGTTTTAAATCAAATATTATATTATTAATTGTTATTTTATTCCTAAAAATCTAAGGTTCGTGAAAATGACTTAGATAAGGATATATTTATTAATAATATACAATTTGGGGTTCGTTTGGTATGTTATAGTAAGTGTATTAACCATATAGTGAAAGAAAACAAAAAGACACGATAAAAGTTAAATTATTTAACTTAGAGTTAAATCTAATTGTTAAGGTTAAAATAATAACCTAAACTTGTCTAAATCCTATTGGTTGATAGGATTTCGACCCAAACCCACTTTATCTTAGAAATAAGACCATTTGGAACCATTATAAACCGATTTTGACATTAATATAAAATAATATTTTGAGGTATTCCTAAGGTGCCCCTCTCCTCCCTTATAAAAGGACACCTCCTCCCCCTCCTCCTCACACCAATTTGAGCACTCAATCTCGGCCAAACCCTGCCAAAATCTCTTCTCCACTTCCCTAGAAACATCCTAGAGGTTCTGGTCTTCCTCAAAGACCAATTTTAGTGCCCTAATACGAGGTCTCAAAGAGGCGCTTCAAAGAAGAGGTAATTACCGTTACCAATTCTTTCATCTTTATTTCTTCTTCCACTTCTTCTTCTTAGGTTGTTTCATTATGAAGTAATAACATCAGTATCACTCATATACTGATATGTTATTATAAGTATGAAACAACCCTATTTCACCATCTATCCATCCTACGGAAAAAGAAATCACTGCGCGTGCGTACGTACGGAATACCGTCTCCACGCCGTGGTGTAATCTATTTTCCACCACCACCTTACATGGATGGGTATAATGGTGTAAAGAATAACTATACATAGTTATTACAACATCATATTGATTCTGATATATTGTATAATCCACTCCAATTCAATTCATTATTTATGAAAATGATATCATCGCCCGTGCGTACGTACGGACTACCGTCTCCACGATGCGATGAGATTCATTCTCCATGTTAACCTTTTAAGAATGATTATAAAGTATATATAAGAAATAATAATGAAATATATGACATTATAAAGCTACTGTATTATGTATATATATATATATGTATGTCATCTACTTACTTCCATGTCAAGACAATAAGTAATGGAAAACAGCGTTCATGCGTACGTACGGACTACCGTCTCCATGAACGGTGTTTTTCATTTTATTTATCTATCTATTATATATATATATACTGAATATATATGATATATAAATCATATTTTATATTCTGGAAGTAAGTAAATCATGATATAAGTAATATTGATGTCAAGAACAACAAGTCAAAACACCTACGATAAATGAAACGATTTTACCCAAAATGCGTCTTTAACATGGAATTTACAAAAGAACGGGTAATATAATGTAATAAGTGAACCATATATGATATGATAACAATGAATATGATTCTGTAATAAGTCAATGACATTATTTAAATCATTATACAGGAGGTTCGGACACATACGAAGCAAATCGGACCTAAGGTAAGGGAAATATCACAATCTCATTTTTATCCGAGATTGTTTATTCGTAAGTATGTACTGGGGTGTATTTTATCTTCCACATCCATGTTTCATCAATATGTAATATTATTTCCATCCACCTACAATTGTTTAAATCCATTTTTACCCTTCGGTGAGTTTTTAGTAATATCTATGAAAGGAATCTTTTGTCGTACGAGGTACTTTTTGACTTTTCCGACAAAAGTACGAAGAATGTTTTTTTTAACTTATACGGCATGAATAGATTTTTAAAACATTATTTCCAAAAAAACTTCCTTTACAAGTTTTCAAGTTAATTTTTAATCAACTTCTTTTATTTTAAGGTTGTATGACATGTTATGAAAGGAAAAATGTTTTTGAAGAAGAAAGGATATTTTCCTCAAGAATGGAGTTCAAGTGTTTTATCAAAATTATTTTCCATATAAGATAATAAAGGGTTCTGTTTTTATCCCTATTATTACATGGATTTGATTATGTTGTGATGGAAACATTTTTATGAATTCCTTTATCTAATATGAATTGTTTTATGATGTCATGTTGTTTAAGAATCCCATTTTTATTACATGGGTTACGCTATGATGTATGGTTTATGATTATGTGGCACACATAAGAAAAAATTCATTATAAGATGGGTGGGACCTATATCTCCCTCCAATGCATTGGGTAAAGATTTTATATCTCATGAGATAGACATGGCTGGAACGGAAGGTTATTTCGGTTCAGTGATACAGGACTGAAACGAGGAGTGAACTCGGTTCAGAAAGGGACTTTGTCCACTAAGATAGTCTTGGCAATAAGTCATGACTAACAAGAAATGATTTTCCATGATTATGTGTGCATGACACAAAGCTTCAAGTCTTATGTTATGATTATGGGGATCTCATTTTCACTTCTATGATTTGTTCCATGTTAAGATATTATGATCTCTTTTGCAGGTTATGATTTTCAAAAAGATATGATATGATTTTTATTTCTTTTGTATACCCTTACTGAGCATTTGAGCTCACCCTTTTATGTTTTCTTTTCCCCAGGATATAAAGAAAGGTTTTAGGTAAAAAAAAGGAAGATCTTTATTGGATATTTTGAAGATCTTTCACCACGATTAGAAGATTATATTCCGAGTTTCCAAAGACACTAAACTATTACGATCCTTGTGTGTGTGTTTTTGTTATGTACTAAGTATTCCGCAAAAGTAATGTAATGTCCATGTATGATAAGCTTCGGGTCTCTACAGTTGGTATCAGAGGAAAGGTTTAGTCAACCTTTGGAAACTAGGATGCGAAAACGTTAGTGAGATCCCTATAGATATTTTTAAGGTATGTCTAGGGATGTCTCTAAGGTTAAGTATACGTATAGGTTATAGTCCTAGAATTGCGCTAACGATCTTCGAATTTAACCTAAGATGTTAGATATTGAGGGTACTGCCCCTTTATTATGTTGTTTTCCCTAGCATGATTTTTTCCTCTCATACTATTCTTTTGGGGTTTTAGACGATGGCTGGAACCCGAAGGAACCGTGTTAATGCGGAATGTGATGGGCAATGCAATGATTGTCCCCCTAAGCAACCAAACGATATGGGAGCTGGAATGCAAAATCTTGTAGCCATGCTCACACAACTTTCTCAAGCTATGAATCATACAGGACTTCCAAACGAGCAAAGGAAGGAGCAAGATTCTGTTGAATCCTTCATGAGGCAGCGTCCACCTTCTTTCAGTGGGTCTACTGATCCATTAGTTGCTGAACAATGGATTAGTACTACTGAAAAGATATTTTCAGTTCTTCAATGTTCTGAACATGATAAAGTCATCCTAGCTGTGTATCGTTTGGAAGGAGATGCTGATCAATGGTGGAATCTTATTAAGAATACGAGGCAAAGGGATGAAATTGTGTCTATGGAATGGGACGAGTTCAAGAACTTATTTTTCAATAAGTACTTCCCTCGTATTCTCCGAACAAAGATGGAGAAAGAGTTTCTTGAACTGAAGCAAAGGGATGATGAATCTGTTGGTACCTATGAAGCAAATTTTACAAGACTTGCAAGGTACGCTTATGGTATTATCATCCAACCTGAAAGTAAAGTTGATCGATTTTTCAGTGGCTTAAAACCAAGTCTTCGAAGGGCATTAGCTATATGAGACTTCAGTAGCTATGAAGAAATTGTGCGTTGTGCTATCAAGGTAGAAATGGAAGTTGGTGTTACATATCCATCTCATGGGTTTGACAAGAAACGAAAGATGGAGTTCAAGGAGAAATCTCAGAATAATGGTGAAAAGAAGATGAATGTTTCCTTATGCACAAAGTGTGGAAAGAAGCATGGTGGAGATTGTCTTAAAGGGACTAGAAAATGTTTTAAGTGTGGAAAAGAAGGTCATCGAGCAGCTGAGTGTCGAAGTAATGGAAAAAGGGATTCTAATGAAGTGAATAAATCAAACACTGCAGAGAACGTACAACCAACACTTCAATGCTTCAAGTGCAAGGAAATGGGGAATTATGCTAATAAATGCCCTAATCCAACGGTTAGTGATGATCAACATGAGCAACCACTGAAGGCAAAGGACAAAGGGAAGTCACATGCGATCACTATTGGCAATGTTGAATATGACAACGATGTGGTGGTATGATTAAGTGTTTATGTAATGGGATTCCAAAATAATGTTGTATCATGGAATATTGGAATATTTATGTATTGGTCTAATGTGGTATTCAAAGTGATTGAGATATTATGCGCATAATGAAGGGAAAACGAGAAAATGAAATGTTTAACAGTATTAATGAGCTCATGATTGATATAAGGACTAAGTTTGAGTATATAGAATTTTGAGGATTTTGGTATGTGAAAAGTGTTAAATTTTAACTACATTCATGTTTTCACTAAGGTATTCAAGAGAATACACGATTAAGGACGTTGAATGTTTGGAATGTGACCAACAAAACATATCTTATGATATATGGGGATCGATGATGGTGTTAAATCTTTGGTAATCGTTTTCACTATATTATGAGAGTCGACTGCAGTATTATGGATAAGCCTAAAGATTGGAATGGATTATGTTGGACATAAGTTAGTATTGTTTGTTTTTTCGATATTATTGATGGGATGTTATATAGTTTTGGAAAAAGGACAACCTGCAGGACGGGCGACAGCCCATCGCTTCGGACAAGGCTGTGGGAATCGAACCCACAACCGAAGTGCGACTGGCCTTTATCGCCTACCACTGGCTTACAGGAAGTCCCTGTTTAGTAAAAACTAGTTTTATTATATTAAGCAGTATGATATATGAAGTATAAGTCCATTTTAGGAACCATATATGATTAATCTCACTATAGATCGACTTATGCATATAATTTTTGCTAACCTTTTGTTTGAGACAGATGGAATGACCCGTCGTTCTATCACATAATCTGCTAACACTTCACGAATAACAAATTCAACTTCATTTATTTAAGAGATGAAGTGGAAATTGTTCAATACAAGAAAAACAGTGAGATTGTACCAAAATAAATTAAGTATTTATTCTAATTCAAATTTTCAACTTTAGGGAAATGATCTTGAAAACCAAAAATGTTGTCCTAGTGATCTTATACCTGATGAATCAGATGGTACCTTATATCATCACAAATCTATGGATTTGTGATTACTGGCTTTTCCATAGCCATGTTCTCTACCACTCTCCATCAGAACATGATGGTTAGATTTCTCTTCCATATCCATATTTTTACCTATGTGGAAACCCAGCGATTAGTTTATTTGGGTAATCGTTACATTTCATACTTTAGTTTTTAAAGCCAAGTTTTGGTATTCCTTTTTACGATGTGGGATTCTATTAAAGAAACTTTAGAATAGTAAACCATTTATAACCCCGACGAATTTCGAGGGCGAAATTCATTTTAAGGGGGGTAGAATGTAACAGCCCGAGATTTTATGAAAAATATTCTTTTTATTTCACTAATGTCTTGTGTTGTACGCTACACCAAAAGGAGCTTGCACAACACGCATCCTTGACTTTCCTTGCATTACACGCAATCACAGCCTTCCTCGATAGCGTGTATAGTACGCAATACTGAGTTTCACTAAACAACGATATTCTATTAAAATATTATTAAAACTAGTCGTTATGAATAGTAATAACCACTTTTTGAAATTCTGTAAATCTTATTTTTCAAAATGAACTTCATTTTTGGATTCGGAGTATCGAATTTAGCCTAAGGTGAAATTTTGGTACTTTTCAGATAACTTTCATATTCTGATGAATAGTGAAAATTACTACATTATAATTAAAAACAACTTTTTTTAATCGAAATAATTAATAGTGATAAAACATTAATTTGAGTGGTTTTAAAATATATTTAGAATATATTTTTACAATTTAATACAATGTTGGTCATTGGATGTAATTTCACATTTAAACCAGACATAAACAAGTGTCAATCTTTTGATAGATATTGTTTCTTAAAAACACGCTATTTGTTTTAACAGCGGGATTTAATTATAAAATTAATTAATGCAACATCTATGTTATAAATATGGTAAAATAGACTTCATTTTTGAATTCGGAATATGAAATATAGCTTAGGATGAAATTTTGGCATTGTTCTGAAAAACATCAATTTTTGATGAATAGTGAAACTACTAAGTGGTAGGTTAAAAACTGAATTTTGCATAAAACTTAATTTTACCACTTCTGTGAATGGAATTTCGAAAATCCAACAGACACGGTTAATATCAAGGACTAAAATGTGGTTCAATGAGATGAAAATAATTTTTGGTGAATAGTAACTTTTTACTTTTTTTTACCACGGTTAATAGTAAATAGGGTAACTAAGGGTAAATATGATATTACTATTACCCTAACACATGTCCTAATTCTATTGGATAAGTGTAATTCGGCCAAAAACAACCTTATGAATATAATATGACCATTTAGGCCCACTTGGATTAGATTAGGACATTTATTATTATTTAATTCAAAGAAGAGTTAAAAGAGTTAAAATCAATGTTTATTTACTAAACAATTTTTAATATGGGGTTATACATAAGATAAATTAGACTATAAATATTCATTAGAAAGATAAAAATATTTCCTACATAATTATATTTTATTTATAATTTTTAGACTTTAAATAAATTAATTAATGTTTGACACAACGATGATGCAGTAATTACCCTTTTAAGGAAATATTAACATAATTGATGTTATAAATGCTCAAATGAATGTAATTTAAGACTTTTTATGAATTAAACTAATTTTCTAGGTTACTATGATGTATTAGTGTTGATTTAATCAACTTTTTTTGAACATATAATTCTGTTATGACTTTCACAAAAATCATATATCAAATAGTTTCAAAATTGACACAAAATAGTTTTTAAATCAAATATTATATTATTAATTGTTATTTTATTCCTAAAAATCTAAGGTTCGTCCAAATGACTTAGATAAGGATATATTTATTAATAATATACAATTTGGGGTTCGTTTGGTATGTTATAGTAAGTGTATTAACCATATAGTGAAAGAAAACAAAAAGACACGGTAAAAGTTAAATTATTTAACTTAGAGTTAAATCTAATTGATAAGGTTAAAATAATAACCTAAACTTGTCTAAATCCTATTGGTTGATATGATTTCGACCCATACCCACTTTAGCTTAGAAATAAGACCATTTGGAACCATTATAAACCGATTTTGACATTAATATAAAATAATATTTTGAGGTATTCCTAAGGTGCCCCTCTCCTCCCTTATAAAAGGACACCTCCTCCCCCTCCTCCTCACACCAATTTGAGCACTCAATCTCGGCCACCCCTGACAAAATCTCTTATCCACTTCCCTAGAAACATCCTAGAGGTTCTGGTCTTCCTCAAAGACCAATTTTAGTGCCCTAATAGGAGGTCTCAAAGAGGCGCTTCAAAGAAGAGGTAATTACCGTTACCAATTCTTTCATCTTTATTTCTTCTACCACTTATTCTTCTTAGGTTGTTTCATTATGAAGTAATAACATCAGTATCACTCATATACTGATATGTTATTATAAGTATGAAACAACCCTATTTCACCATCTATCCATCCTACGGAAAATGAAATCATTGCGCGTGCGTACGTACGGAATACCGTCTCCACGCCGTGGTGTAATCTATTTTCCACCACCACCTTACATGGATGGGTATAATGGTGTAAAGAATAACTATACATAGTTATTACAACATCATATTTATTCTGATATATTGTATAATCCACTCCAATTCAATTCAATATTTATGAAAATGATATCATCGCTCGTGCGTACGTACGGACTACCGTCTCCACGACGCGATGAGATTCATTCTCCATGTTAACCATTTAAGAATGATTATAAAGTATATATAAGAAATAATAATGAAATATATGACATTATAAAGCTACTGTATTATGTATATATATATATGTATGTCATCTACTTACTTCCATGTCAATACAATAAGTAATGGAAAACAGTGTTCATGCGTACGTACAGACTACCGTCTCCATGAACGGTGTTTTTCATTTTATTTATCTATCTATTATATATATATATACTGAATATATATGATATATAAATCATATTTTATATTCTGGAAGTAAGTAAATCATGATATAAGTAATAATGATGTCAAGAACAACAAGTCAAAACACCTACGATAAATGAAACGATTTTACCCAAAATGCGTCTTTAACATGGAATTTACAAAAGAACGGGTAATATAATGTCATAAGTGAACCATATATGATATGATAACAATGAATATGATTCTTTAATAAGTCAATGACATTATTTAAATCATTATACAAGAGGTTCGGACACATACGAAGCAAATCGGACCTAAGGTAAGGGAAATATCACAATCTCATTTTTATCCGAGATTGTTTATTCGTAAGTATGTACTGGGGTGTATTTTATCATCCACATCCATGTTTCATCAATATGTAATATTATTTACATCCACCTACAATTGTTTAAATCCATTTTTACCCTTCGGTGAGTTTTTAGTAATATCTATGAAAGGAATCTTTTGTCGTACGAGGTACTTTTTGACTTTTCCGACAAAAGTACGAAAATGTTTTTTTTAACTTATACGGCATGAATGTATTTTTAAAACATTATTTCCAAGAAACTTCCTTTACAAGTTTTCAAGTTTATTTTTAATCAACTTCTTTTATTTTAAGGTTGTATGACATGTTATGAAAGGAAAAATGTTTTTGAAGAAGAAAGGATATTTTCCTCAAGAATGGAGTTCAAGTGTTTTATCAAAATTATTTTCCATATAAGATAATAAAGGGTTCTGTTTTTATCCCTATTATTACATGGATTTGATTATGTTGTGATGGAAACATTTTTATGAATTCCTTTATCTAATATGAATTGTTTTATGATGTCATGTTGTTTAAGAATCCCATTTTTATTACATGGGTTACGCTATGATGTATGGTTTATGATTATGTGGCACACATAAGAAAGGATTCATTATAAGATGGGTGGGACCTATATCTCCCTCCAATGCATTGGGTAAAGATTTTATATCTCATGAGATAGACATGGCTGGAACGGAAGGTTATTTCGGTTCAGTGATACAGGACTGAAACGAGGAGTGAACTCGGTTCAGAAAGGGACTTTGTCCACTAAGATAGTCTTGGCAATAAGTCATGACTAACAAGAAATGATTTTCCATGATTATGTGTGCATGCCACAAAGCTTCAAGTCTTATGTTATGATTATGGGGATCTCATTTTCACTTCTATGATTTGTTCCATGTTAAGATATTATGATCTCTTTTGCAGGTTATGATTTTCAAAAAGATATGATATGATTTTTATTTCTTTTGTATACCCTTACTGAGCATTTGAGATCACCCTTTTATGTTTTCTTTTCCCCAGGATATAAAGAAAGGTTTTAGGTAAAAAAAAGGAAGATCTTTATGGGAGATTTTGAAGATCTTTCACCACGATTAGAAGATTATATTCCGAGTTTCCAAAGACACTAAACTATTACGATCCTTGTGTGTGTGTTTTTGTTATGTACTAAGTATTCCGCAAAAGTAATGTAATGTCCATGTATGATAAGCTTCGGGTCTCTACAATGACATTATGGAAGCATTTATTATCATAAATTGAAAATTAATACCAAAATATATTAGGGTCATTTTGTTGGATGAAGATGCGTTTGATTCATATATATCCCATTAGAAATTTCTCCTCATGTTAATTTTAATTAACAAATGAATAAATCGTATAATGGGTAAAATAACATTAAAATCCATTTTTTATTATTATTGTTAATTTGGTTTGAATTGATCCATTACATTTTATTCTAAATTTTACCATTAATGATGATACATCATTTTAGTAATTGAAAAGAAAATTCGTATTTATTTTTTTCAATGAATATTCTTAAATGGTCTCCCTTTTTCCACCCAACATTCAAATCTCTAAAAGCAGCTATTTGGGTTTCTCTTAATCATCATCCAATTCAAAACATTGAAAAAAAGACCACTTATTGTAATCAGGAAAATTCTTGGAAAACAAATCAAGTACTGATCTATGACGCTTATATGACTGAATTTATCTATAATTATAATTTATATTTTGGTGGATGTCTTTAAGAAAATATTAAATTTTATAATAGATTCACATGATTAGTATTTTCTAATAACACTCCCAATTAAATTATTGTTGTTATTTTATATGAACATGTAACACCCGAGATTTTTATGAGTAATATTTTGTTTTTATATATCATCAAATGAATCTTTCACTACACACTTTCTTGGCTTACTTTACACACAATCGCAACCTTCCTCGATAGCTTGTGTCGTACGCAATACCGAGTTTCACTAAACAACAATATGCTATTAAAACTAGCTGTTATGAATAGTAATAACCACTTTTTGAAATTTTATAAATTTTATTTTTCAAAATGGACTTCATTTTTGGACTCAGAATATCGAAATTAACCTCGGGTGAAATTTTGGTATTTTTCTGAAAAATTTCAATTTTTGATGAATAGTGAAACCACTAAGTGGTAGGTTAAAAACTGAATTTTTGCATAAAACTTAATTTTACCGCTTCTGTGAATGGAATTTCAAAAATCCGACAGACACGGTTGATATCAGTAAGTAAAATCTAGTTCAATGAGATAAAAATAATTTTTTGGTGAATAGTAACTTTTTACTTTTTTTACCGCGGTTAATAGTAAATAGGGTAACTAAGGTTAAATATGATATTAATATTACCCTAAAACATGTCCTAATTCTATTTTACAAGTTTAATTCGACCAAAACCAAACTTAGGAATAAAAATATGACCATTTAGACCAACTTTGATTAGATTAGGACATTTATTATTAATTTATTTAAAGAAGGGTTAAAATAGTTAAAATCAAAGTTTAATAAGTAAATCATTTTTAATATGGGGTTATACATAAGCTATATTCGACTATAAATATTCATTAGAAAGATAAAAATATTTCCTACATAATGGTATTTTATTTGTAATTTTTAGACATTAAATAATTTAATTTATTTATGACACAATGATGATGCAATAATTATCTTATTAATGAAATATTGACATAATTGATGTTATAAACACCAAAATAGAGGTAATTTGAGACTTTTTATGAATTCCACTAATTTTATAGGTTACTATGATATATTAATGTTGATTTTATCAACTTGGTTCGAACATATAATTCTGTTATGACTTTGACAAAAATCATATATCAAATAGTGTCAAATTTGACACAAAATAGTTTTTAAATCAAATATTATATTATTAATTGTTATTTTATTCCTAAAAATATAAGGTTCGGACAAATGACTTAGATAAGGATATATATATTAATAATAAACAATTTGGGGTTCGTTTGGCATGTTATAGTAAGTGTATTAACCATATAGTGAAAGAAAACAAAAAGACACGGTAAAAGTTAAATTATTTAACTTAGAGTTAAATCTAATTGATAAGGTTAAAATAATACCCTAAACTAGTCTAAATCCTATTGGTTGATAGTCTTTAGACCCATCCCCACTTTATCTTCGAAATAAGACCCTTTGGACCCATTATAAACCGATTTTGACTTTAATATAAAATAATATTTTGAGATATTCCTAAGGTGCCCTTCTCCTCCCTTATAAAAGGGCACCTCCTCCCCCTCCTCCTCACACCAATTTGAGCACTCAAGCTCGGACAACCCCTGCCATTTTCTCCTCTCCACTTCCCTAGAATAATCCTATAGGTCCTGGTCTTCTTCAAAGACCAATCTTAGTTCCCTAAGTGGAGGATTCAAAGAGGCGTTCCAAAGAAGAGGAAATATCCATTACCGATCTTTTCAATTTCTTTCTTCTTCAACTTCTTCTTCTTTAGTTGTTTTGTGATAAATTAATAACATCAGTATTACATACATACTGATATGTTATTATAAATATGAAACAACCCTAATTCACCTTCTATCCATCCCACGGAAAAATGAAATCACCGCGCGTGCGTATGTACGGAATACCGTCTCCACGCCGTGGTGTAATCTATTTTTCCACCATCACTTTACAAGGATGGGTATAATGGTGTAATGAGTAACTATTTATTATTATTATAAAGTAATATTGATACTGAAATAATATATATATATTCTCCAATACAGTTCCACGATCATAGGAACGATATCATCACTCGTGCGTACGTACGGAATACCGTCTCCACGATGTGATGCGACACGTTCTACATGATCATCATTACATAGTAATTATATAAATGAATTGAATGAATAAATATGATATATGTTACACTAATACCATTCTGGATATAAGGTATCTATAACCTTAAAAGAAGAATAAGAATGTATTCGGCAAAACACGCATAAGAACAAAAGGCAATAAAGACCCGAGTAACAAGTAACAATGAAATATTACTAACAAGAAGCTAAGAATATGACCATATATGATATCATATCAATATGTATGATTCTGGAATAAGTCAATAACATTATTTAAACCATTATACAGGAGCTTCGGACACGTATAAAGCAAATCGGACCTAAGGTAAGGAAAATATCACAATCTCATTTTTATCCGAGATTGTTTTTACTTTGGCATTTACTGGGGTGTATTTTATCATCCATATCCATGTTTCATCAATATGTAATATTATTTCCATCCACCTACAATTTTTTAAATCCAATTTTACCCTTCGGTGAGTTTTTAGTAAAAGATATGAAAGGAATCTTTTGTCATTTTTCGTACGAGGTACTTTTTGACTTTTCCGACAAAAGTACGAAGAATGTTTTTTTTAACATATACGGCATGAATGGATTCTTAAAATATTATTTCCAAAAAGCTTCCTTTACAAGTTTTCAAGTTTATTTTTAATCAACTTCTTTTATTTTAAAGTCGTATGACATGTTATGAAAGGAAAAATGTTTTTGAAGTAGAAAGGATATTTTCCTCAAGAATGGAGTTCAAGTATTTTATCAAAATTATTTTCCATTTAAGACAATAAAAGGGTTCTGTTTTTATCCCTATTATTACATGGATTTGATTATGTTGTGATGGAAACATTTTTATGAATTCCTTTATCTTATATGAATTGTTTTATGATGCCATGTTGTTTAAGAATCCCATTTTTATTACGTGCATTACGCTATGATGTATGGTTTATGATTATGTGGAACACATAAGAAAGGATTCATTATAAGATGGGTGGGACCTATATATCCATCCAATTCATTGGGTAAAGATTTTATATCTCATGAGATAGACATGGCTAGAAGGGTAGGTTATACCGGTTCAGTGAAACAGGACTGGAACGAGGGTGACTCGGTTCAGAAAGGGACTTTGTCCACTAAGATAGTCTTGGCAATGAGTCATGACTAACAAGAAATGATTTTCCATGATTATGTGTGCATGCCACAAAGTTTCAAGTTTCATGATATGATTATGGGGATCTCATTTTCACTTCTATGATTTATTCCATGTTAAGATTTTATGATCTCTTTTGCAGGTTATGATTTTCAAAAAGATATGATATGATTTTTATTTCCTTTATTTGCCCTTGCTGAGCATTTGAGCTCACCCTTTTATGTTTTCTTTTCCCCAGGTCAGGAAGATGGATATTAAGTAGAATATGCTAAAAGGGACCCTAGATATGATGAAATAAATGGGAGACACTGTAGAAGATTTATGAACCAGTTTTTTATGTTTCCCAGTTTCTAAAGACATTATACCTATACGGTACTTTGTGGTTTTTTCATATGTTGTAATAAGTGTGCTTCAATTTTGATGTATTAACAATGTATGTAAAGTATGGGTCGTTATAGTTGGTATCAGAGGAAAGGTATAGTCAACCTTTGGAAACTAGGATGTGAAAGCCTTCGTCAGAACCCTAAGGATAAGTCTAAGCATAGAACACAATCTTAGTGTTTTAGAAATGGCCTTGAATAACCTAGGATAAGACCTTAAGCATGAAAATTTTATTCTTGAATTATGTGGTTTTCCTATTATAATTAGTGTTGCTCACACTATTCTTCTTGGTTTTAGTCAATGGCTGGAACCCGAAGGAACTGTGTTAATGTGGAATGCGATGGGCAATGCAATGATTGTCCCCCTGAGCAACCAAATGATATGGGAGCTGGAATGAAAAATCTTGTAGCCATGCTAACACAACTTTCTCAAGCTATGAATCATGCAGGACTTCCAAACGAGCAAAGGAAGGAGCAACATTCTGTTGAATCCTTCATGAGGCAGCGTCCACATTCTTTCAACAGGTTTACTGATCCATTAGTTGCTAAACAATGGATTAGTACTACTGAAAAGATATTTTTAGTTCTTCAATGTTCTGAACAGGATAAAGTCATCCTACCAGTGTATCGTTTGGAAGGAGATGCTGATCAATAGTGGAATCTTATTAAGAATACGAGGCAAAGGGATGAAATTGAGTCTATGGAATGGGATGAGTTCAATAACTTATTTTTCAATAAGTACTTCCCTCGTATTCTCCGAACAAAGATGGAGAAAGAGTTCCTTGAACTGAAGCAAAGGGATGATGAATCTGTTGGTACCTTTGAAGCAAATTTTACAAGACTTGCAAGGTATGCTTCTGGTATTATTATCCAACCTGAGAGTAAGATCGATCGATTCTTTAGTGGCTTAAAACCAAGTCTTCGAAGGGCGTTATCCATAAGGGACTTGAATAGCTACGAGGAAATCGTTCGATGTGCTCTCAAAGTCAAGATGGAGATTGGAGTAACCCATCAGTCACATGGGTTTGATAAGAAGAGGAAGATGGAATTCAAAGGAAAATCTAAAGAGCACACTGAAAAGAAGATGAACTTTCCCTTATGCTCAAAGTGTGGAAAGAAACATGGAGGGAGTTGTCTTAAAGGGACAAGTAAATGTTTTAAATGTGGAAAGGAAGGTCATCGGGCATTTGAATGCCGCGATAATGGGAAGAAGATGTCTAATGATGCAAACAAAGGAAGGGATACACAGAATGAACCTACTACACTTCAATGTTTCATGTGAAAGGAGATGGGGCATTATGCCAATCAATTCCCAAATCCAAGGGTTGATGATGATGGTCGACATCAACAAAATCTTAAGGATAAAGACAAAGGAAAGTCACATGCAATTTCTATCAGCGATGTGGAGTACGATAACGAAGTGGTGAAAGGTACACTTACCATCCAATCTAAAGTAGCAAATGTTTTATTTGATTCTGGATCCACCCACTCTTTTATTTCTAAAGAATTTTCTAAGGGTATCACCGCATTACCTCAACAATTAGATGTCGAGTTAGCTGTGACAACACCTAATGGCACAACAGTCGCACCAAAAGTTTATAATTCTTCTCCGATCGAAGTTTGTGGGAAAGTGCTTCCTGCAAATCTTGTGATCCTTCCTTTAGTGGAATTTGATGTGATTCTTGGCATGGATTGGCTTTCTCTACATGGAGCTCATATCAATTGCCAAAGAAGGGAAGTCACATTTCATATTCCAGATCAATCTACGATCATCTATCAATGCAAGGATGAACATAACCTTCCAGTGGAAATTCCTTCCATCCTATGGGTCTTGATTCCACTAAATGAAGGTTATTTATCTCAAATGGTTGGTGAGAAACTCACGATTAAGAATATGCCCATTGTACGGGAGTTTGATGATGTCTTTCCGGAGGAATTACCGAGTCTTCCACCAAATCGTGATGTTGAGTTTTCAATAGAACTCATACCGGGTGCTTTGCCTATTTCAAAGACACCTAATAGAATGGCCCCAATTGAGTTGCAGGAATTGAAGAAGCAACTCCAAGAGAATCTTGATAAGGGATTCATATTCCCTAGTGCGTCACCTTGGGGAGCACATGTTCTATTTGTTAAGAAGAAAGATGGATCAATGAGACTCTGCATTGATTATCGAGAACTTAACAAGATCACTATCAAGAAAAAATATCCTCTCCCACGCATTGATGACTTATTTGACCAACTACGCGGAGCTCAATACTTTTCCAAGATTGATCTTCATTCAGGGTATCATCAATTAAGGGTCAAAAGGGAGGATATACCAAAACGGCTTTCCGTATAAGGTATGGACACTATTAATTTATAGTGATGCCATTTGGTCTTACTAATGCCCCTGCTATCTTCATTGATCTAATGAATAGAGTCTTTAGAGACTATCTTGATCAATTTGTGGTAGTCTTTATAGACGATATTCTTGTCTATTCAAAGAGCAAGGAAGAGCATGAAGATCACTTGAGAATTATATTGAAGACCCTGAGAAAGGAGAATCATTATGCCAAATTTACCAAGTGTGAATTTTGGCTTCAAAAAGTTGCATTTTTGGGTCACATAATCTCAAAAGAGGGGATATCTGTGGATCCAGCAAAAATAGAGGTTATCGAAAGATGGTCAAGACCAACAACAGTAACTGAGATTCGAAGTTTTCTTGGTTTGCCTGGATATTATAGACGGTTTGTAAAAGATTTTTCACGATTATCTATTCCACTCACCAAGTTGACTCGGAAAGGAGTTAAGTTTGTATAGACAGAGGAATGTGAAGAGAATTTCAAGGAGTTGAAAAGAAGGTTATCCAGTGCACCTGTGCTCACACTGCCTTGTAGTGGAGAAAGGTTTGTGATCTACAGTGATGCATCCAAGAAGGGATTGGGGTGTGTTCTTATGAAAAATGATATGGTGATAGCTTATGCCTCACGACAGTTGAAAATCCATGAGCAAAATTACCCAACACATGATTTGGAGTTGGCTGCGGTAATCTATGCATTAAAGATTTTGAGGCATTACCTTTATGGTGAAAGGTGTGATATTTATACTGATCATAAAAGTTTAAAGTATATTTTCACACAAAAGGAGCTGAATATGCGCCAATGAAGATGGTCGGAGCTGATTAAGGATTACGACTGCTCAATCCATTACCACCCTGGGAAAGCAAACAAGGTGGCAGATGCATTAAGTCGACAAGACCATGCTAGTTTATCCATGATGAGGATCACAAAAGATCCAATATTTATGGATTTACAAAGGATGGATTTTGGAATTATAATGGAAGGGGAAAAATCTTATCTTTCTCAAATGAATGTTCAACCATCTATACATGTGAAGATTAAAGAGGCACAGAAAGAAGATGTCGAGTTACAAAAGAAGGTGGGAAATGTTCCTGAATTCAACCTTGATTGTGATGGGATAATAAAGTTCAGGAATCGGGTTTGTGTTCCTCCCATCCCCGAATTAAAGAAGGAGCTGCTGGATGAGGCTCATAGTTCATCATTCTCTATTCGTCCTGGAAGCACGAAGATGTATAGGGACCTGAAAGAGTACTTCTGGTGGGATGGCATGAAAAGAGATGTTGCTGAATATGTCTCTCGATGCTTGGTTTGTCAACAAGTTAAAGATGAGAGACAAAAGTCTAAGGGGATGTTACAACCATTACCCATACCCGAATGGAAATGGGAAATCATCACTATGGACATTGTCACCGGACTTCCTAAAACATCGAAAGGCAATAATGCTATTTGGGTCATAGTTGATCGTCTTACAAAGTCTGCACACTTCATTGCTATTAGAGAGGATTTCGCTCTAGATCAGCTTGCCAGGATATATGTAAAGTAAGTGGTAAGATTGCATGGATTACCACTTTCTATTATATCTGATCGGGATCAAAGATTTACCTTGAAGTTCTGGAGAAGTCTTCAGCATACTCTGGATACAGAGTTGAGTTTCAGCACTGCTTATCATCCCCAGAAAGATGGTCAGTCTGAGAGAACAATTCAAACACTAGAAGATATGTTGAGAGCTTGCTCTATGGATTCCAAAGATGGTTGGGATCAACACCTACCTTTGGTGGAATTTTCTTATAATAATAGCTTTCACTCCAGTATTCATATGGCTCCTTATGAAGCTCTCTATGGAAAGAAATGCAGGACTCCAACTTGCTGGGATGAAGTTGGGGAAAGAAAGCTATTAGGACCTGATCTCATTGATGAAAAGGCAGAAAAGGTCAGATCTATTCAACAACACATAAGAGAAGCTCAGAGTCGACAGAAAATTTATGCCGACAACCGAAGAAAAGACCTAGAGTTTGAAGTGGGTGATAAAGTGTTCTTACGAATATCTCCCTGGAAGAGGGTTATGAGATTTGGAAAGAAGGGGAAGTTGACCCCTAGATATATCGGTCCTTTCGAAATACTGGATCGTGTTAGAAAGGTAGCTTACCGATTGGCGCTTCCACCGAATCTCTCTCAACTTCACAATGTGTTCCATGTATCTCTCCTGAGAAAGTACATACCAGATCCTTCACATGTACTTAGCTCAGAAGTTGTACCGCTGGAGCAAGATCTTTCTTATGAAGAACAACCGATAGAGATTCTGGATCGTAGCGAAAAAGTCCTACGAAACAAGACCACTCGCTTGGAGAAAGTTTTATGGAGGAACCACCAATTAGAAGAAGCTACATGGGAGCGTGAGGATATGATGAGGGAGAAGTATCCTCATCTGTTTGTTACAAAGTGACGAATTTCGAGGGCGAAATTCTTTTTAAGGGGGGTAGAATGTAACACCCGAGATTTTTATGAGTAATATTTTGTTTTTATATATCATCAATGTAATCTTTCACTACACACTTGCTTGGCTTACTTTACACGCAATCGCGACCTTCCTCGATAGCTTGCGTCGTACGCAATACCGAGTTTCACTAAACAACAATATGCTATTAAAACTAGCCGTTATGAATAGTAATAACCACTTTTTGAAATTTTATAAATTTTATTTTTCAGAATGGACTTCATTTTTGGACTCAGAATATCGAAATTAGCCTAGGGTGAAATTTTGGTATTTTTCTGAAAACGTTCAATTTTTGATGAATAGTGAAACCACTAAGTGGTAGGTTAAAAACTGAATTTTTGCATAAAACTTAATTTTACCGCTTCTGTGAATGAAATTTCAAAAATCCGACAGACACGGTTGATATCAGTAAGTAAAATGTGGTTCAATGAGATAAAAATAATTTTTTGGTGAATAGTAACTTTTTACTTTTTTTACCGCGGTTAATAGTAAATAGGGTAACTAAGGGTAAATATGATATTAATATTACCCTAACACATGTCCTAATTCTATTTTACAAGTGTAATTCGACCAAAAACATACTTAGGAATAAAAATATGACCATTTAGGCCCACTTGGATTAGATTAGGACATTTATTATTAATTTATTTAAAGAAGGGTTAAAATAGTTAAAATCAAAGTTTAATAAGTAAATCATTTTTAATATGGGGTTATACATAGGCTAAATTCGACTATAAATATTCATTAGAAAGCTAAAAATATTTCCTACATAATGGTATTTTATTTGTAATTTTTAGACATTAAATAATTTAATTTATTTATGACACAATGATGATGCAGTAATTTTCTTATTAATGAAATATTGACATAATTGATGGTATAAACACCAAAATAAATGTAATTTGAGACTTTTTATTAATTCCACTAATTTTCTAGGTTACTATGATATATTAATATTGATTTAATCAAGTTTGTTCGAAAATATAATTCAGTTATGACTTTCACAAAAATCATATATCAAATAGTGTCAAAATTGACACAAAATAGTTTTTAAATGAAATATTATATTATTAATTTTTATTTTATTCTTAAAAATATAAGGTTCGGCCAAATCACTTAGATAAGGATATATATATTAATAATAAACAATTTGGGGTTAGTTTGGCATGTTATAGTAAGTGTATTAACCATATAGTGAAAGAAAACAAAAAGACACGGTAAAAGTTAAATTATTTAACTTAGAGTTAAATCTAATTGATAAGGTTAAAATAACACCCTAAACTTGACTAAATCTTATTGGTTGATAGTATTTCGACCCCTCCCCACTTTAGCTTCGAAATAAGACTTTTTGGAACCATTATAAAACGATTTTGACTTTAATATAAAATAATATTTTGAGATATTCCTAAGGTGCCCTTCTCCTCCCTTATAAAAAGGCACCTCCTCCCCCTCCTCCTCACACCAATTTGAGCACTCAAGCTCGGCCAAACCCTGACATTTTCTCCTCTCCACTTCCCTAGAATAATCCTAGAGGTCCTGGTCTTCTTCAAAGACCAATCTTAGTTCCCTAAGTGGAGGATTCAAAGAGGCATTCCAAAGAAGAGGTAATATCCATTACCATATTTTCAATTTCTTTCTTCTTCAACTACTTCTTCTTTAGTTGTTTAATGATAAAGTAATAACATCAGTATTACTTACATACTGATATGTTATTAAAAATATGAAACAACCCTAATTCACCTTCTATCCATCCCACGGAAAAATGAAATCACCGCGCGTGCGTACGTACGGAATACCGTCTCCACGCCGTGGTGTAATCTATTTTTCCACCATCACTTTACAATGATGGGTATAATGGTGTAATGAGTAAATATTTATGATTATAATAAAGTAATATTGATACTGAAATAATATATATATATACTCCAATACAGTTCCATGATCATAGGAACGATATCATCACTCGTGCGTACGTACGGAATACCGTCTCCACGATGTGATGCGACTCGTTCTACATGATCATCATTACATAGTAATTATATAAATGAATTGAATGAATAAATATGATATATGTTACACTAATACCATTCTGGATAAAAGGTATCTATAACCTTAAAAGAAGAATAAGAATGTATTCGGCAAAACACGCATAAGAACAAAAGGCAATAAAGACCCGAGTAACAAGTAACAATGAAATATTACTAACAAGAAGCTAAGAATATGACCATATATGATATCATATCAACATGTATGATTCTGGAATAAGTCAATAACATTATTTAAACCATTATACAGGAGCTTCGGACACGTACAAAGCAAATCAGACCTAAGGTAAGGAAAATATCACAATCTCATTTTTATCCGAGATTGTTTTTACTTTGGCATTTACTGGGGTGTATTTTATCATCCACATCCATGTTTCATCAATATGTAATATTATTTCCATCCACCTACAATTGTTTAAATCCAATTTTACCCTTCGGTGAGTTTTTAGTAAAAGATATGAAAGGAATCTTTTGTCATTTTTTGTACGAGGTACTTTTTGACTTTTCCAACAAAAGTACGAAGAATGTTTTTTTACTTATACGGCATGAATGGATTCTTAAAACATTATTTCCAAGAAGCTTCCTTTACAAGTTTTCAAGTTTATTTTTAATCAACTTCTTTTATTTGAAAGTCGTATGACATGTTATGAAAGGAAAAATGTTTTTGAAGTAGAAAGGATATTTTCCTCAAGAATGGAGTTCAAGTATTTTATCAAAATTATTTTACATCTAAGACAATAAAAGGGTTATGTTTTTATCTCTATTATTACATGGATTTGATTATGTTGTGATGGAAAATTTTTTATGAATTCCATTATCTTATATGAATTGTTTTATGATGTCATGTTGTTTAAGAATCCCATTTTTATTACGTGGATTACGCTATAATGTATGGTTTATGATTATGTGGCACACATAAGAAAGGATTCATTATAAGATGGGTGGGACCTATATCTCCCTCCAATGCATTGGGTAAAGATTTTATATCTCATGAGATAGACATGGCTGGAACGGTAGGTTATACCGGTTCAGTGAAACAGGACTAGAACGAGGGTGACTCGGTTCAGAAAGGGACTTTTTCCACTAAGATAGTCTTGGCAATGAGTCATGACTAACAAGAAATGATTTTCCATGATTATGTGTGCATGCCACATTGTTTCTAGTTTCATGTTATGATTATGGGGATCTCATTTTCACTTCTATGATTTATTCCATGTTATGATTTTATGATCTCTTTTGCATGTTATGATTTTCAAAAAGATATGATATGATTTTTATTTCCTTTATTTGCCCTTGCGGAGCATTTGAGCTCACCCTTTTATGTTTTATTTTCCCCAGGTCAGGAAGATAGATATTAAGTAGAATATGCTAAAAGGGACCCTAGATATGATGAAATAAATGGAAGACACTGTAGAAGATTTATGAACCAGTGGTTTATGTTTCCCAGTTTCTAAAGACACTATACCTATACAGTCCTTTGTGGTTTTTTCATATGTTGTAATAAGTGTGCTTCAATTTTGAAGTATTAACAATGTATGTAAAGTATGGGTCGTTATAGAACATCTATGAAAAATTATATTCAAAATGGTCATGATAATATTAGCATCGATGGTTCACCCAAATATTTATTGAATGTTAAAAATTATAAGATTAAATACACATGTGACACCCCCACCTCTGCCCTTAATTATAAATCATGGATTGATTCACTTTCTCAAAATAAATTTACCCCATCCCTTACTAAGTGAGAGGACACGGTTGATCAGTCCACTTTTTATCCATTGTCATGTATTCTTAAAACTTATATCTCATATAACTAGTCACATTCTTTAATTTTCTTATATTTATATTTTTACCAATGACCTTACTTCTTTTCCCTGGTAGATCATTTTGACTGATCAGATACTCCATGTGCTCCCACTAAATCATTTTTTATAAAAAAAATAACTTTCATACATTTTATGATTGCCACCAGAGGTCTCAATATTAACATTCTTTGTCTCCCATAATATAATTTAAAAATGTGTTCTTAAATCCATTTAATACCCTATTTTATGTTAGTAAAATTTTCCATGCCTAGTTTCTCTTCTAAAAATGAGGATATGGTAACTCCTTTGTAATTTTATTCCTCCCCCATAAAAATATATTATCATAATAACATTATAAAATTAAATATTTTGATCATAGATATTAAAATTAGAGTACTTATAGTAACTTATATTTTAATAATCTTACTCTCCTCCAATCATATAAATCACCATATAGGGATTAATTTTTTTTATTTGAAGGTTAGATATCTATAATTATCATCGATAATTATAATTAATATCTTTAAACATTATCATAACCACACTATCCTTATTCTTGAACCAATGATGTCAACAAATAAGTTGTTATCCTTTTCTAACCAACATCACATCCCACACATTCCTTATAATGAAATAATGTAAATTTCAATATTTTATGAATCTTTAAATGAACTATAAATCATTATCAATGACCCGAAATTCATTGATGTTAATGTTTTTTTTCTGATCTTAAAATTTTCCTTTCCAATATATCATTCTGTTTTTCAAGTTTAACAAAAATATTAATAAACCCCCATAGTCTTTAAACTCGATAATTTCCTCTATTTATAATGTTTATTTGATTATTAGGGGTTATTTCAACAATTTCCATCATGAAAGAAAATTAAAATGTTTAATAAATCTAATCATCCTATTCAAAGAAGATTTTAATGAACAATTTTAATAAAACTTCCTGTATGAACCCCCGTCTACTATTAAAAAATTCAAATTGCAGGGTACTATGTCCAATTGGTTCATCTATAGGAAAACTGAATGTTATAATGTGTCCAAATACTACTATAATAGATTATAAGAGGTGAAATCCCACTATATGAGTCACATGTCCTCTAACAACTCCCCTATTTAATCAAATGTTTTTAGGATTCCTCCTAAAAAATTTAATTTGCTATATTTGAGGATTAATTATCCTATGATTTAACCAATTAGTTCTTGAATGGATTTTCATATTCTAACTAGAGATTAAAGTATGTAATTTATGATAAGATTTAATATATAAATCTTGTGCTTTAATACTCGAACTACTACACATTTTAAAATATTTTCAATTAAATAAAAAATATCATGGAACATGATAAAATACTTGATATTGATTATTATAACTACCTATATAAATATAATATAAATGTGTATAATATATCTAAATTCTTCATCATTCAATCTCACAAAAATAAATAAATTTTATTGAAACAATAAATCGGAAGAAAATATTTTTATGATATATTTATAAATACTAAATTTTTCTATTGTTATGATAATATAGATATAAATTCACTTATTTAATGATAATTTAAATGGATTATGGAACCATCACATGTATCCTTTAATCCACATAAGTTATAAAATTCGATTACATTCCTTATATAAATAAATTTGAGATTTTAAATATTTCCCTTGAGAAACTTGATTTTATCCCTACAAATGTGTCCATTAATAACAATGATATCATTGCAAGACATGATTATTTTAAATATGTAAAAAATTAATATTTAGATATTAACATGATAAGTGGTCTCTATATTTATAAACTATACCTAAACATATATAAAAGTTTCTGAGATATTGTAGAAAAATATTTATTAGTGAGGTTTTCAAAATTCTAGTTGCAACCACTATTAACATATCCAAAATATATTCTAAAATATATACCATTTTTTTGAAATATAATATTCTTAAATTTTGGGATTTCAATGAAATTTCCTTGTGTATTTTTTATATTAAAATTTCCACCCATATCATTCCCATGAAATATTCTCCCATATTAACATAGTCACTGCTATGGAGCAATCTGATTTGGAACCTAATTATTTTATCGATGATAACACACTCTTTAATGGAGAAATGACGTATGTTTTAAAACAGAAGTTGTGATTTTAAAATCTCATAAATAAACATTATCTATTTGTGGTTTTTTAATCATATCTAGAGTATTCATATATTATTTTATAGTTTATTTTCAATTTTAAAAAATAGTCAATATTATCATTAAGTCTATATTTAATTTTAGCATCTATAAATTCTCATAAATGGTTATTTGATTGGATAATTCATCCCCTCAATAAGAGTTATAAAATTTAATATTTTTTCCTATATACATTACATTTTCACCTCTAAATCACATTCACATAGTGTTAAAATTAATTTCATCATGGAATAAAATTGTTCCTTTTATAACCCCCTAAAATAATATCTTCAATACTCACCTTTCCTACACTTATAAGATCATTAACATTTATAGTGGTGAGGCCAAATATCTCAAATACATAAAATTAATTTCTAATAAACGACAAGGCGATGTTTTCCTTTTAAAAAAATTTATAAATTAAATTTTTTTTATAGATTAACATCTTCCAATAGCATAGTCAAAATTATTAAAAACCATAACTATATAAATCTATCAACATTTACAATTTGTTTCTTCCAATTCCCCATTTTCAATGTTAATCCCAAAATCTCCCACTTTAAATTTTTTATTGATAAGTTTTATAAGAAAATTATATCATAGAAAATAAATTTGAAATCCATGGGACATAATCTTTAGAACATTACATTATCCATCAACAAATTTTCTCTCAATTACATAGTGATGCACCCTAACCCAAAATGTGTTTCCTAAACCATTGTGAAAAAACAATTATTTGGGGAGACTCTTACTTTTTTTCTAAAAGGACTGAATTTTCATATAATGAAATATAATATCCACATATGAAATATCATATTGTATTGAAATTATTAATAATCACTCCATGAATTATATGATTAATCTCTCAAATAGTCTTGAAAATATTCCTAGTATATAGGATACATTCATTTGGAATATATATGTTCTTACTAAGTCCAATAATCCTTCTTCATTATTGAAAGAGATTAGTTTAGATTTTGATAGACTTAGCCTCAATCAACTCGGGGATAAATAACCCAAACCTCAAAAGTAAATTTCTAGGAACAATACCTCTATTCATAAATGGAAAATTGTTAGTAGGGAAAGTAAATTTTCTAGATCAATTATATTTTGAAAAATATATTTAGATTTTTTGAGGGTGATCGATAAGTTAATACCTACTGACATTTCTCTTTTTATTTTATTCAATTACCTCAAATTAAAGTGTTGTTTTTCCATATGGGAAGATAATAATGATCATCTTATTTCACATCATTCTCTGTTACTTTATTGGGTCTCAATTTTCAAAACTTGATATCCCAAATATTAATTATCCCAGATCCCTTACATTTAATACAATATAAAATTTGATATTTAATATTATATTCTAAGGATATTTAATAGGGGTGGAAAAATAGATTGTTAACCAAATGTATATGAATAAAAAATAAATGTTTTACTAAAAATGGATTTTGTTACTAGTAATATCACTTTTGTTAATAATAATCATAATTGTTTTGCTTTTGGATAAAACTTTTAATAACGAAATACTGAAGTAAAAAAATTATTTTTTTAATATAATTCATTTATTAAAATAATTTTTGTATCATATTGATTATATCATCTAAAAAATAAAAAATTTTGAATAAAAATTTATGTTTGGGGAAATAAGTTTTTTTAAAAAATTAAGGATTTTTTTATGATCAATATTTTTTTTCAATGTTGATATGGTGAGAATTTTTTAACATAATGGCTAACTAAATGTATAACTACAAACACAAATAAAAGTAAGTTAATAGTTAACAAATATTAATTATCAAACAATAAAAAATCAAAATGGTTATTTGATTTAGTAGTTAACATTATTTCGGAACAATCATATGGTTAGTAAATTACTATTTTTGTAATAATAAAGAACTATATTAACCCACACCTAATATCAATTTCTTATCCAAAATAAAATGATAAATTTTATGAAAAATTGGATTTTAATACATCATATAACATTGGTTTTTTTGAGAAATCTGAATTCTTAATGGTGATTTGGGAACCACTTGCTAAATTTTTCTTCACAATTAATATCAGGGCTTCCTGTAACTTTTATTATAATGTAACTAATTTTATTATTATAAATTGGATGTAAAATTGAATTAAAACTTAAATCAAGAAATTTTTTATTATAAATTTATACATTTGGAGGATTTATCTTACTTCTATGTCTCCCATTAGGCTAAAACAATATCTATATGTACTAGAATGTATAAACATATGAGTTCTAGTTTTAAAGCACTAAATGAAGTTTTCATCCCCTACACGTGTTTCCTTCATTAGATATATTTTTTTTTAATTTTTATGATACTCATCAAGCTATTATTAATTTATACTAAAAAATATAAACCAACATGTTGATGATATAGCTAAATTTAAAAGAAAACGTTTTCTTAATGGTATACTCAATTCCCTATTAGACATTCCACATAAGACCAATGGTTTGATTCAATTTAATAAATGTTTAATTATCTCTATATGTTTGATCCAATAAGAAATATTTTTCCCTAAATCACAAGGTAGACTTAGTGAGTTTCAATTATGGATAGCTTTCATAATTATTTATGCATACTAAAACAAATTGTTTATTTCAATGTTGTTATCATATATTTTAGACTTGGAATTATTACTCTTGATGTTCACTAAAGACTAAATAATTCATCCACTAATTGTTGAAGTGTAAACAAGATGTTTATTACACACTGACACCCACTGTTCCGCATTTTGACAGTTACTGAAACAACTTCCCTTATGGTGACAGTTTCATCACATATGACTTTAAATTGAGGATGATTTCCACTTAGTTGTTTCATAGAAGTGTCAATCAAAAAGAAATTATTATATGAATCTAATGATTTTCTAACAACTTCAATGTGAAATTATAGAAATAAAACATTCATTTCGTTATTCTATGAAACATTAAGTCAATTATATAATCTTAATGATGGTATATCTATAATGATCCTTGTACTTTTATTTGGGTTTTGTGAGCACTGGGGTTTCTCATATAAGTATCCTTCTTATACATTTCAATTTTCATAATGTGTGTTTCGGTTTAATATATATATACAGACTTATATTCAGCCAATATATTTTCATAAATAATAATATATATATAAATATTGAAATTATTTTTATAATATTTACAAAATATTTAATTTATTAACAGATCCAAAATCCTAAAAAAAATATTTTACTAACATTTTAATAATTATTTAAAAATAAATATTAACCAAAAAATAATATATATATATATATATATATATATCATTAATATATAATTAATTTTAATATTTGAATAAATAAAAACATTCACACATGGAATATTTTATGTTTTAATATTAATAGAATTATTATAATATTAATATAAAATATAATTTATTACTATTACATAGAAAATTTTAAACAATATCATATATATTAAATTATATTTATAATAAATATTAATGTAACTTATAATTTACACAAATCACTATGAAATACATTTATAATAAATTATATGTGAAGACAAAACATTATAAAGATATAATGATATATAAACACATGTTATTTACAAGGAATACATTTTGTTCATCAATTTAAACAAAACATTTATAATTTCAAGAAATATATAATTTAATAACAAAACCTAAACATTTCATAGGGTAATATGAAAAGTTATCTTCCATGAAGACCATGAGATGATCCTTACATGGATCACATGAGTAAATTTGAAATAAAATCAGTATCGCACTCCACAAATAATATAAAAACATGGTCGCCTAATGTCACATGATTACTCACATAGGGATAAATATATATTCTAAAAAACATCAATAAATCTGGGTATATAGACATAATAACCTCTAGTTACAATTTATTAATATATTTTATATTTCATTGAAGTATTTACTTCCCAAATCATTTACAGATGAAGTGCATGTTTTTATGAATTTAATACCTCTTTTACCCTAGAAAATGCCTGATAGGGGTATGCACTATAAAAATTGATGTATATTTTTCATTTTGTTTACTTTATTTTTTTTAGATCTAAAAAATGATTTATGGGTTGAATGTTATCATTGAATTAATTTTACACATTTATGAATTGTTTTATCAGTATATTAGAGGTTAACACTCATCATGATTGAAGCTCAACCTTATACAAGGTGATTACTAAATGAATGCCATTTGAAAATCATAGTGTTTTTCAATTTGATTGATTAGTAGACACCATTCTCAATGATCTATGTGAAGAAATATTATAGTTAAGATATCAATGTAACATTTCTTATATATAATCCATTTATATCCTCTTTTTATCAACAAAGATAGTGAGAATAAGTGTTAACCAAAAATAGATAGCATCCTTTATAATAGATCCTAACTCGTTGTGAATTCTCAATGGTGATTTCAAAATAAAAAATTATCAATAAAAATATAATATATGTATATTTTAGTAATATGAAGGTATCATATATTATTCCATTGTGAATGGTTAAATCGCTATGTTTCTAAATGTTGACTTGGGTGAGGGTCCCACTTAAAAATCATTTTAATGTAGGGTGAGTAAAGGTTATTAAAATCATTCCCTATTTAATTAAAATATTTTCACATTTCCTATTTATTTTAATAATTCTTAATCCTTTTCAATGTCCACATAATTTGGGGAAGAAATCTTATTTTATCTAAATGGACATTATTGATTCAAATCATTACCACCATAATGGCATGGCTCTTTATACAACATCATGGTATGTCTTTTAATATAAAATAGTGTGGTGTGATTCAAAACACCATATTGTTGTCCATAAAATTATAGATGTTATATGATATTCCATGTGTTTTTTCATTCTACTACATCAAACTACCCTATATTTATTTAATTATAAAAATATGGATATCTAAGAGTTTGAAACATCCAAATTTCTTGTTTAAAAATTAAATTTTTTATTGAATAATGAAATTACATGAGTATAATTAACTTGATATCACCAATACTATCCAAGAAGGAGATTTACAAATAACGAAAAAATCATGGATGATGGTCCATAATATATCTTTTACACATTTGGAAAATGGTACAATGAATAATTATATACCACCTCTTATGAGAGAGGCTTAATTTTTGGTCACTAAACATTCATATGCTAAAGTGGTGAATCATGAAATACAAAAATAAATGGATTCAAGTAAAAAAACGAATACTATTGATTATAATCTTATAAGGTATATAGATAAATCCATTATAAATTGATTAAATCTGATTTCTATTCAGGATAATGGGATTTAATTCCTAAGATATAAATTATCTTTAGAGTTCTATAGGGGATAAACCTATTTGTTTTTCTTAGATGTATCATATAATATAGAATAATAGAATAATTTTTTTACTATGGATAATGGTTCTATGATAATATATGATTTGAGGAAAATTATAGTGTATATGATGAATAAGAATTTAGTACGGAATTCTCTCAATTCGGAGAAAATATTTAACATATGTCGATTCTCTAAAAAGGTTAGGGATGATGAAATATATAAATAATAAAATCGTTAAAGTTCCAAAAAATTAATGGTTTTAGTGATATAATTATATGTATTTACCTTAAATACAAGAAATAATTTAATGTTACAAAAGAAAAATCCATCACTAGATTGGACAATAGTTAATAGATCAATTAATAATGTATTTTTTATCCAAGAAGAGTGATATGATAAATTAGAATAATTAGTATTGAAACAACATATGAATCCATATATGTTTGGTTTATTCTAACTGCTTTTGAGCGAGTGTATCAAAAATATTAAACATGGATATAATGCAGGTTGACAATGATTTCATAAAATATTAACATTTTTTTACATGAATATGTTCTGGTATTCATCTTATTATACCATTCTAGCCCTCACTATGAGGACATACGATGACATAGTATTTTTTCTTATATAAATTTTGAATTTTGAAGTCCTTTATAAGATTCCTTGTATAATAAGAACATATACCCCTACATAACAAAAATGGATTCTACTCAAAAATTATTCTTATTATGAAACAATATGATCAAAAATATTCCTGAAAATTTATAGTTTTTAATAAATCAGTGCCACCAAAATATAGTTATTAGATTCGTGATGTTAATAATAATCTTGTATATTTTTAATGAAACTAAATTTTTAATTAAAATTATAAACAAAATAATTATTTTGTGCACACATAGAGCTTTAAACAATATTAAATCATTTTGGGTAGATTGCATCATGGTTTTAAATGGATAATCTATGATAAAATATTAAATAGTTTACAATAATTTATTATTATAAAATAAATTTAAATATAGAACATTATATTATTAATAATTTTTGGAAAATATATTATTTATATACATGGTTTAATAATTTATTAAATGCTTAAATTTTGAAAATAAAAGAATTCAAAAATGTCAAAAACATCTAATATATGGAAGAATTAATATAAAAACCACATAAATCATAATATGAATGATTCTAATTGAAAAAATATATTGTTTATATATTTATATTTACAATATTTCAATAATACCATGCCGAAATATAATTTGTTTTACAAATAATTATTTATAATTGTGTTCATAAATCTTTTATATCATATCTATTTTTATGATTTTTGTATTTATTTATTTAGAGTTATTTCTTAAATTATTATTCAAAGACATAAAGAGTTATATTATTAATTGATTCACAATATAATTTTAGGTATTTTACCTATATCCATAAATTATAACAGATACATATAATTAGGTATGTTCTTTTAGTGATAATTGAGTAAGATTTCCTCTATCTTGAATTTGGATTTCTAATGAGTTGTGAAAAGAGTTTCACCTAAATATGGTTTGATCATATTGGTATGGTGGATGGAATGTGGATTCAAAAACTAATCCATTATAAGTATACATATATTAAGGTAATACATGAGATGAGTTAAAGATATTAAATAACCATAAAAATACTATGGGCTAGATTGTATCTAAAGAAAACACATGTCAAGGCCCTAATTGTTTAACATGGTAGGTTTTTCTAGATAAGGGTTACATGAAATTATCTCATGTATATAAATTATGTAATTGTTGTCACAGATATGATTATATTCACATTCTTGTCATTTTATTTAGGTTGAAAATAGCTTGGAATCCCATGAGATGGATACAAAATGAATAGTGTTAAATATATCTATATGATGGTTTGGGATAATTGTTTTCAAGTCAACCATCCATGATTCATATATGATATGATTGTCATGATGACCTACCCAGATAATAAATAATTGAGAGAAATACTAAATAGGACTCATTACATAGTCAAATATAGACCATGGTTCACTATTTTTCATGATGTGTTTAAATGGGGTTACATATTTAGTGGGAGAACATTTAATATTTTTCCTTATAAAACATTAATACAAAAATATATTTATCTAATAAAATATTCTAGTGTAGATCTAATTTATTCATAATCATTAGGAAAACATTATACTTGTATAAGAACTTGGGAGTCATACTCAATAAAAATGGAAAATTTTATGTCATAAAGCATCCCATTCATGAGTAACTAGATATTAATAATATTTAATAGGTGGATCATGATTTTAATGAGAAGCATAAAATAATTCACTATTATTTTTTAATTTGAGATGATTTTAGGAATTATAAATTGTTAAACTCTGTATTATTTAGTATTTAAATAAAAGGTAGAGACTAAAGTTTTCATTTTTTGGAATTTTTTGGAAATATATTTCATTATAGAAATATTATTTGAAGGATTTTGTTAATATAAATGAATTCAATAACTTTTTAATTGTTGTTTTTAAAATTTTGAGGATTATATAGTATGACCTGGGATATTAAATATCTATTTCAATATATACACTAATAAATGGTAATGAATTAAGTTAAAATTATGGTATTAGAAAATCCAATAGTCATCTTTTTTCAATAAATTATAAAAAATGTATCACAAAGAATGAGAAATTATTACATATAATATGGATTGATATAAAATACATAAATGGGTTTATAAAATACCTAGATAGTCTATGTAAGGTATTCTATATTATTTAACTAAATTATTTTATTTTGAAAGGTATAAAATATAAAATGAATATTATATATTTTTTGTAAACATTCATGAGTTTAAAATCAATTTATTAATTGATGATACTTATAAAAAACAGTCAATGAGAAAGAAAATATGTTTTGTATCAATGAGTTTGATGAAAAGGTATAATTTATTCATAATTATATCTCTAAAATGATTTTTATTTTCATATTATTTCACTAATATGGTATAGGAAGTTGTCTACCAACAATTCATAGTTATTAAAAACAAAAGTTGATGGTTTGTATAAAAAAGGTAATGATTTTTCTAGTTATATAACATTTATCTAAAAATATATAATGATAAAATGAGGTTCATCCATGATAATATAGTCTAATGAATAAAATTTATGAAATTTTAGGGAATCAATTCCAACAATACAATAGTTTAAAATTTGAATGATAAATTTTTTATTTCTTTTAAATTTCTCCAAATGAATTGAATACAATATAATATATGGTTTTTAATAGTTTATTTGATTAATATTTCCACTAAATTAAATATGTATTATTTTCTAAAAAATGTTTTTTCACATATTAGAGTGAGATTTTAATTATAATATAGTTTCTATTTATCTAGTGGGAGTTTTTTTGGATTTAAGAAAGATCAAAGTGTCAAAAATAAAATATTAAATAATGTAATGTAATTTTTAATGTCACATAACATCAAAAAAGAATATACGGTATTTCATTGATGTTAAATGTAAAGAGTTATATATAGTTATATTATTAAAATGAATGTCACTTTACATACTAAAATACTTAAAAATTGGTTGGTAATGAAATATTAAATGTAAATTGTTGCATTTTGTTGTCAAATGGCCTCAAGAGAAACTTTTAAATGGAAATGTACAAAATATGATGATGATGATGAATATAGAAATGATTATATGATGATTAATGTAGTAGTTAGCATAATAATATTCCATGTTGTGATGTAAAAGTATTTGGAGGAAATTTATATGTCGTTGAATATTAAAAATATGATTCCTAGTCTCACCATAATTCATAAAATATTTATTAATAGATGTTACTGTGTAAAAGAGTTTAATCGGGGTTTTATTATATTCTAATATATATATATATATATAATTATATTGAAAATCAATGAGTTTAAAAACATTATAAATATGTAGAACTCATAATGTCTATTTGGTGATATATCATAAGTGATATGTTTATTTTGGAAGTTATATATGATATTTTTAGTCCTAGTAAAAGAGTTTATTAAAATAACATGATTCATGTTATAATAAAGGAATTATTCATGTTGTGATTTATTCACATTTCCTACATATATTACAAGAGGTTGAGTAAAAATTGACATATAAATGTATTCATTTTAGTTATCTAGAATCAATGTTATTCATAGAGTATAAAATGTTTTGATGAAATGCTAAGGGTAATGTGAGTATCATTTTATGTTGATACATTATATATACTAATGAGCCATAAAAAAATTCTGATCACTCGATGAACTTCCTGGTATAAAACATATAATATAAAATATTGTGACTTTGGAATAATATGAGTAAATGATTAATGTTAAATCATTTTACATATGCATGAATAATAAAATCTTCATGAAAAATATCATACATTGATTCATTTTAGAAACAATCTATGGGGATTAGTTAATCAATGGTGGTATCATATATTATTGATTATGTATTTAGTTTCTACTTAACCAAACATGATTTTTCCTCTCATATAATTAGTATAACATTTCATCCATTGATCAATATTAATTTTAAAAATATGCTTCTATAATTTGATAAAGTAATTTTGATTCACTTATGTATTAGTATGTGGGAAATTTGATGTTTTCATCTATATAGATGAATGAAATGTGATATATTCATTACCCTTCTCTGTCTATAATTCAAGAATTAATACAATAGGTATAATAAAAATAATATTTTCATAATATATTATATATGGTCAATTAATGTATTAAAAAAGGGATTATATGATAAGGTATATTTTTATAAGATACAGTTTGTGGAAAATAATTATAGAAAACTTGTGTATTATAAATGTTACTCCATATCGCATTATAAATTCATTATCATTGATGATTTTATAGAGGGTATTCATCACATAAATTTATTTATTGATGGAATATATAACTGTTTTTAACACCATAATGTCCTCCGATTTTACTCAATGTGGTTGTGTGAATGAGGATCTAGTTTTTTAAACATTTAAGGCTACCCGAAAAGTGTTTTGGAGGATATCCAGAATATGTTCAGAAATTATTTTTATAAGTTTTTTTATAAAATGTAACATGTGGTGAAAACTAATAATGAAATAGCTAATTTTTTTTCAATATATCAGAATAGAGATTTAGATAATCTTTAACCAGTTATAACATATAATATGACATAAAAAGAATATGTTATTAGTATATATTTCCTTACTTAAATTAGTATATTGATGGAAATGTTCACTATAAGAACCAATACAATGAACTATTTTGGACCACATTGTAGTATTCCTTTAAATATACCACATCATGTTATGTGTCAACAAATTATAGTTTTATACATGGATTAATACATGATGTTTGATATCACTTCGCTTTTTTGTCTTATACTACTTCCAACTATCACGATTCTTTTTTTATAATTATATGAAGATAATCAAAGCTATTTCATATATCCATCATGCTTTTTAATTGTTAAATAGTTAAATTCAAATTATGTTTGAAGACTATATATAATTTTTACTAGCTAAAACCTTTTTAAACATATCACTATGAGAGGTATAATATTTGGTGTCTCCATGGAAGGATTATATAATGATCCCTTTTATATGTTTACTCATGTGTGAAATATTCCATATAAACTCCTTATGTTGAATATCTATTTGTACCTCATTATATATTTTTTATTAAATAAAATTTGTAAAAATATATAATGGTAGTTTATGTAACACCCCAAGCTTCCACAGTATGTTTCCCTTTGAATAATGTAATGGCATGCGTTGTATGCAACTTCAAGATTCTAACACACCACAACCAATCAAACTAGCCGTTATGAATAGTAATACATACTTTTTGAAATTTTATAAATTATATCTCTAAAAATGGACTTCATTTTTGGATTCGGAATATCGAATTTATCCTAGGGTGAAATTTCGGAACTTTTCGGATAACACTTATATTTTGATGAATAGTGAAAATTACTAAATTTTAATTAAAAAAACATTTTAAATCAAAATAATTTATAGTGATAAATTATATTATTGAGTGGTTTTAAATTATAATTAGAATATATTTTTACCATTTTATCCAATGGTGTTCATTAGAATTTATTTCACTTTGAAAGTGGACCTAAACAATTGTCAATCTTTTGATATATATTGTTTCTTAAAAACACGCTATTTGTTGTGACAGCGGGAATTAATTATAAAATTAATTAATGCAACTTATATGTTTAGAATATTTTAAAATAGACATCATTTTTTGAATTTGGAATATCAATTATATCTTAGTGTGAAATTTTGGCATTGTTCTGAAAAACTTCATTTTTTGATGAATAGTGAAACTACTAAGTGGTAGTTAAAAAAACTGATTTTTTTATAAAACAAAATTTTACCGCTTCTGTGAATGGAATTTCAAAAATCCGAGAGACACGGTTAATATCAAGAAGTACAATGTGGTTCAATGAGATGAAAATAATTTTTGGTGAATGGTAACTTTTTACTTTTATTTACCACGGTTAAAAGTAAATAGGGTAATTAAAGGTAAAAATGATATTAATATTACCCTAAAACATGTCCTAATTCTATTGGACAAGTGTATCTCGACCAAAAACAATCCTAGGAATAAAATATTATCATTTAGGTCAACTTGGATTAGATTAGGACATTTATTATTATTTAATTCAAAGAAGAGTTAAAAGAGTTAAAATCAAAGTTTATTTACTAAAACATTTTTAATATAGGGTTATACATAAGATAAATTCGATTTTAAATATTCATTAGAAATATAATATTATTTTCTAAATAATGATATTTTATTTATAATTTTTAGAAATTATGTAATTTAATATATTTATGACACAATGATGATGCATTAATTACCATAATAGTGAAAATTAAACTAATTGAAATTATAAATACCCAAATAAATATAATGTAAGACTTTTAATGAATTACCCTAATTTTCTAGGATAATATGTCATATTAGGATTGATTTAATTGACTTTTTTCGAAGTAATCATTCTGTTATGAGTTTCACAAAAATCAACTATCGAATAATGTCATAATTGACATAAAAGAGTTTTTAAAAAAATATTATATTATTAATTGATATTAAATTCATAAAAATGTACGGTTTGGCCAAGAGAATTATATCATCATATGTATATCATTAATGGACCACTTGGGGGTCTCTTGGAAGTATATGGTATGTTTATTAACTATATAATATAAAAATACAAACTGACATGGTAAATGTCAAACTAATTAACTAAGTGTTAAAACTAAAAGATAAGGTTAATATAGTAACCCAAACCTGTGTAAATCCTATTGGTTGAATGGTTTGCGACCTATCCCTACATTAACCTTTGAATAATCAACTTTTGAGCCATTAGAAACAGAATATGAATTTATTATAAAATAATATTTCTAGCTTTTCCAAAGGTGCCCCTCACCCCTCTTATAAAATGGCACTCCTCCTTCTCATTTCTTCAAACACCTTCAAAGCCTTTTGGTTCGGCCAACCCCTGCACAAATACTCTATCCACTTCCCTAACTACAACCTAGAGGCCTTAGTTTGAATAGAAAGCCAACCTAAGGAACCCTTTTGATCAAATTAAAAGGAAGAACCCGAAGACGAGGTAATGTTTTCACCACCCTTTTCAAGTTCCTTTCTTCTTCCACTACTTATTTCTTTGTTATTACCATTATAAAATAATAAATCCAGTATCTTATATATACTGTGATGTTATTATAAATATGGTACAACCATATCAATTATTCTATCCATCCTTTGAATAACGTGTCACCATATGTGCGTACGTACGACTTACCGTCTCCACGTCGTGGTGTAATTGTTATTCAATATATTACTATTTGGGTGGGTATAATAATGATGTGTAACTCATTTAAATAATAAATATAACATGATAATGATTCTTTATATATGATATACCATCAAATTCTAAATTATTTTAATATCAAAAGAATGATATTGTCGCTCGTGCATACGTACGGACTACCGTCTCCACGAACGGGATGAGATTCATTCTCCATCATATCCATTCAAGTATAATTATAATTTTATGATTTAAAAATAATTCATAAGAACTTTATATCATTCTCTATATGAATAAGGTACAAACTATCCATGACAAACATGTCTTACGTACCAAAACATTTAAAATAAAACGAGTAAGTTAACACCCGAAACGACGATAATTCTAAGATATTATTAACAAAGCAATGTTAAAAGATCATATATGATATCATATTAATGTATATGATTCATGAATAATTTAATAAAAATTATTTCAACATTATTCAGGAGTTTAACCTACCCCCAACCAAGGAAAAGTACAAGGTAAGGGGTTTCTTATCTCACTTTTAATTCTGTGATAATTCCATTGTTCACCACTTAATTATTGCATGTGGTGTATGTGTACTGCCCATGATTGTATTAATTGTGTAATATACATTAATTTATGGGTATTTACATAATCATTTTATGATCCTTTTTTCATGGGTTTATGTTTCGTATGTTACCTAATCGATAAGCGAATTCAAAATTTTAATTCCCATTTATTCGGCATTATGCAAACTTCATTGATTATTTTACTCCGAGATTATGTGTGGAATAACTATTCATTTGATTATGTCATAATTTCCACTCCCCGTTTCTGTGGATATACTTTTGATACACATAATCACTACAGTGATAATTTCTCAAGTCATCGATATGAATTTGATAAGAGTAATTTTAACTCATTCTCCATTTTTTGAGTTAAACATCCAATTCATTGGTGTTGTTTTTACAAAATTATGTGTGAATATCCTTTGATTGTTTTACACTGAATATCCAATCAGATTTAGTGTATTTATATTTGTCACACATAACTATGTCGTTGATTTATCTTTAACCTAAGGATACGGCCTTTATGAGAGATTCCATCACAACTAAAATTCCATTGAGACTTCTTTGTTGTTATACACCAAATCACTTTTATGTGGTGTATATAATGTACTTTAACATAGTATATCATGATTCCCTTTATTCTCATGATATTAAAAAGTTTTGATTACCACAATTATATGTATTCAAGTGTCTCTCTTTTGGTTAGAAACTCTAACTAAAATACCATTTTTAAATGTTTTAAAGACTTATTCTTCAAAATCTTTCTCATTAATGTCCATGTTTTAAAAATGGTTTTATGGATTTATTTATATGGACATTAATGTTTTCAAATCAAAACACCTTTTATCAGTTTCAAAGTGGTATTGGACACATTGATTCTAAAATCTATTTTAAATGGATTCTTGACAAATAGTGTGACTTTTAAATGATTTCAAGAAAAAGGGGGATATTTCTCTCAAATAGTTTTGATGATTATTTTCATCTATATCAACATCCTTCATTATTCTTGATTGAGGTTATTGTGATACAATATAATCATCCATATTGTATCAAATGAGTTATGTTTGACAGTGGATGTGCTATTTTTATACCATTCATGGTTTGTGGTTAAAGTATTGACATTTCGTATGCTAGTTTTAATATGAATGTTTATTTTATGTTTAAACCCATTCATATGATGAATGCATTGGACTTAATAAGTGACGGGTGGAGCCCGCTTTAGCTCCTCGATGCATCGGTAGGTCTCATGAGACAAAATAGTGTCTTGGCACAATGCCTTGACAAAATCTTATTTGTAGTCTTGGCACGAGGCCTTGGCTATGTGGTTATGATAGTCTGCCATTATGCATTCCATCATTATAAAAGTGGTTATTGATATTGCATGTGATTGTTCGACTATTAGAATATCCATGTAAATAAGTAAATGGAATTATTTCATTTTAACATTTCCATATTATGCTGATGTTCAAGTTTAAAAGGCTTTTGTTTTAGTTAAAAATTGCTTTAAGTGTTATGCTTATCTATGAAAGCTTCTACTATATTGTTATACTTACTAAGCATCTGAGCTCACCCCTTTTAGTGTTTTATTTTTTCCAGGATGAGAAGAAGTAATTTATGAATGACCTGCAAGGATGGTATGAGGGGATATGAAGACAAGATGTTGTTTAATTTTTTTTTACCTTATGATGTAATGTAAGACTTATGAATATATCTACTGTTTCCAAGGCTACTAAACCAATCGGTCATTCGAGACTTGATCCTTTGAGATTATGCCAATGTTATGTAATAATGCACCGACTCTGGGTATCTAGGGTCGGGGAGTTACAGTTGGTATCAGAGGAAGTTTAGTACAAACCTTGTTAGCTAGATTTAGATAAACTCTGATTAGAGAACGTAGACCTATGATGAACTTTGAGGATTAGTATAGAAGAACTTCCTCGAATTTTGGTATTGTAGAGATTTTGTGAGTTTTCCGAGCAATACATCCCTGTTTGGATACGATCAGGTAGAGGCGGCTCTGGAACATATGTACCTAGGGGTAAAACCTGAAAACACCGCTTTGAGTTAGACTCGAACGGAAACTAGTGCACGACAACGGGCCTTGCTGCACTCTTGGTTACGATACTCCCGGGGGATATTCTTAGGATAATTTACATTCTCTTTACAAACCAATTTGAAGTAATATATATATAAGATGAGAGTAAATGACCCTGGTTAATCCTAATATGTTTCAAATTGAGAATATGGTGACATGTTAATCTTTAAATGATTTTATGACTACTGTTACTCACACAATGATTTCTAGTTTTAGTCAATGGATAGATTCCAAGGAAGTCATAGTGACTTTGATAATGATGTACAAGGTGGGAGCGGTGGTGGAAATGAGAAACAAAATGGAATGTTGATAGGCGTAAAATATATCGTCTTTATGCCAAATCAGTTTTCCAAAAGTATGATCAACAATATATATATTAACCAATTACCGGACTCAACAAAGAAGAGAAAGGGGATGAATGATAAGAGCTCCAGTAATGGAGACCATGGAGAAAGAAATCCTCAATTTCCATCAAGCCGGAAATGTGGATGGAGACACCTAGGAAAGTGTCTCAGTGGGACAAAGAAATTATTTACGTGTGGGATGGAAGGACATAATGTGAAGAATTGCCAAAGAAAAATGAAGAGTACTATGGAATAAGATAAAAATGGTCCCAAGAATCCATTTACAATCATTTGACGTAAATATAGGGGACCTGGCCATTACCCGAGTAAATGTCCTATTCTATAGGATATTTTCTTGGTCAGAGAAGAAGCTATGTGGAAATAAATGGTGGGATAAATGTTTAAGAATTATTAGTGATCCGTGTTGAAGGGTTTACTTTGGAATAATTTTCTCTTGTATTTGTAACCCTAATGTTTTCCATGTGAGAATGATATTTATGGAAGAATTATCCTTTCTATTGTGGATATAGTTATAAATAACCATTTGATTTTATATGATCATTGGGTTTGAGGCAATTACAAATTATTATAATTTGGGATGAAAATGAAAGGTATGAGATAACATTTGTGGTTAAATTATGTTATGGTTATTTTGAGGAATTTATCTCATTTTGGTAATGTTATAAGATATAATTTTTGAAAAAGGACAACCCGTAGACCGTGTGACAACCCGTCACGTCGGAAAAAACTGTGAGAATTGAACCCACAACCAAAGTGCGATTGGGATTTCTCGCCTACCACTGGACTACATGAAGTCCCTGGTTAGTGTGATATTATTTTTAGTTAAATGATTTTATTGATCAATAATAATTTGATTTGGGATCTTATGTCTTATCAAATGAATACCCTTAGTATAGGAAAATGATTTGGTGATTAAGTGATAAATGTTATTTTGGAAGTTGTTCACTTTGTTGAGAACACTATATGCCCAAGGAAAATAGAATAGTATGGGATTTCATTTGAGGAGTAATGGTGGATTTTTATCTATGTTTTTATTGTGGATATATAATGATTTGGGTTATTTATGTAAATGATTAGGTTAATTACTTTTATGTATGTGACTTTAAGAGTGATTAATGTCATTTGGAGATACAATTTAACGTGGAAGACTACATTCTTAATAAGTTTTGGTTTTCAGTATTATTTTTTATTATATTGAAGGATTTTAAGGACAATTGATTATTGAATGGTATTTATTAAACTTTGGGGTATTATTGGTTTAATTTTAGAAATTAAGATTAGTGTTTATTTCTCTCAAGGAATATCCTTTTGGGGGATTATTAGATGTTGTACTAACCATTTTGGTTTTGATTAATCTCTAAAGACAATGTAAATATATTGTTTATCCTACATGGATCATGTGATTCTATAGAAGTTTATTCTAGCTCTTCCAGTGTGACCAAGTCTTCTTGAATACTCATCGTTTAAAAAAAATGAGTTAGTGGTGGAAATTTATTAAAGAATGAGACTCTACTTAAAAAGTTAGTATATATCTTTATATTCTTAGTAAATATCATAAATGAATTCCTCATCCTTATGTAATGTAACTTAAAACAAAAAATGTTGTCCATTTACTTTTCCTACTAGGAGACTAATGATCGTGTGTCCCAACAAAAGTTTGTGGTTTTCTTATTGTTAACTTTCTCCTGATCATGATTTCTATCCCTCTCCATCAGAACTTGACACTTAGTTTATCATCTATATCCATGTTTTCCTACATGGAATCTAGGTATGGGTTATCTTGGTTGACCTGTACACCTCTCTTTCTTCTTTTAAAGTGATAGTTTTATTGACTCTTTTTCTAATGTGGGAATTTCTATTATATTCCCAAGCACAATTTTTAAAATTGCGAGGATGCAATTTATTGAAGTAGGGGATAATTTAACACACCAAGATTCGAGGGTACGTTTCCCTTCGAATAATGCAATGGCGTGCATTGTATGCAACTTCGAGATTCTAACACACCACAACCAATCAAACTAGCCGTTATGAATAGTAATACCTACTTTTTGAAATTTTATAAATTCTATATCTCAAAATGGACTTCATTTTTGGTTTCGGAATATCCAATTTATCCTAGGGTGAAATTTTGGAACTTTTCGGATAACACTTATATTTTGATGAATAGTGAAAATTACTAAATTTTAATTAAAAATAAACTTTTTAAATCAAAATAATTTATAATGATAAATTATATTATTTAGTGGTTTTAAAATATAATTAGAATAAATTTTTACCATTTTATCCAATGGTGTTCATTGGAATTAAGTTCACTTTGAAATTGGACCTAAACAATTGTCAATCTTTTGATATATATTGTTTCTTAAAAACACGCTATTTGTTGTGACAGCGGGAATTAATTATAAAATTAATTAATGCAACTTATATGTTTATAATTTTTTAAAATATAAATCATTTTTGAATTCGGAATATCAATTGTAGATTAGGGGGAATTTTTGGCATTATTCTGAAAAACTTCAATTTTTGATGAATAGTGAAACTACTAAGTGGTAGTTAAAAAAACAGAATTTTTCATAAAACTAAATTTTACCGATTCTGTGAATGGAATTTAAAAAATCCGAGAGACACGGTTAATATCAAGAAGAAAAATGTGGTTCAATGATATGAAAATAATTTTTGGCGAATAGTAACTTTTTACTTTTATTTACCACGGTTAAAAGTAAATAGGGTAATTAAGGGTAAAATTGATATTAATATTACACTAAAACATGTCCTAATTCTATTGGTAAATTTTATCTTGACCAAAAACAACCCTAGGAATAAAATATTATCATTTAGGTCCACTTGGATTAGATTAGGACATTTATTATTATTTAATTCAAAGAAGAGTTAAAAGAGATAAAATCAAAGTTTATTTACTAAAACATTTTTTATATAGGGTTATAAATAATATAAATTAGATTGTAAATATTAATTATAAAGATAATAATATTTCCTATATAATGTTATTTTATTTATAATTTTTAGACATTAAATAATTTAATATATTTATGACACAATGATGATGCAGTAATTACCATAATAGTGAAAATTAAAATAATTGATATTATAAATACCCAAATAAATATAATTTAAGACTTTTAATGAATTAACCTAATTTTCTAGGATACTATGACATATTAGTATTGATTTAATGGACTTTTTTCGAAGTTATCATTCTGTTTGGAGTTTCACAAAAATCAACTATTGAATAGTGTCGAAATTGACATAAAATAGTTTTTAAAACAACTATTATATTATTAATTTATATTAAATTCCTAAAAATATATGGTTCGGCCAAGAGACATATATCATGATAGGTATATCATTAATGGACCACTTGGGGGTCTCTTGGATGTATATGGTATGTTTATTGACTATATAATATATAAATACAAAGTGACATGGTAAATGTCTAACTAATTAACTAAGTGTTAAAACTAAACGTTAAGGTTAATATAGTAACCCAAACCTATCTTAATTCTATTGGTTGAATGGTTTTCGACCTATACCTACCTTAAACTTTGAATAATAAACTTTTTATCCATTAGAACCCGAATATGAATTTATTATAAATTAATATTTCTAGCTTTTCCAAAGGTGCCCCTCACCCCCTTATAAAATGGCACTCCTCCTTCTCATTTCTTCACACCTTAAAAGCCTTTTGGTTCAGCCAAACCCTGCCCAAATACTCTATCAACTTCCCTCAATATAACCTAGAGGCCTTAGTTTTATCAGAAAGCCAACCTAAGGAGCCCTTTTGATCAAATCAAAAGGAAGAACCGGAAGAAGAGGTAATGTTTTCACCACCCTTTTCAAGTTCCTTTCTTCTTCCACTTCTTCTTTCATTGTTTTTACCATTCTAAAATAATAACTCCAGTATCTTATATATACTGTTATGTTATTATAAATATGGTACAACCATATTCAGTATGCTATCCACCCTTTGAATAACATGTCACCATACGTGCGTACGTACGGCTTACCGTCTCCACGTCGTGGTGTAATTGTTATTCAATATATTATTATTTGGGTGGGTATAATAATGTTGTGTAACTCATTTAAATAATAAATATAACATGATAACGATTCTGTATATATGATATATCATCCAATTATATATTATTTTAATATCAAAAGAATGATATTGTCGCTCGTGCGTACGTACGGACTACCGTCTCCACGAACACGATGAGATTCATTCTCCATCATATCCATTCAAGTATAATTATCATTTGATGATTTAAAAATAATGTTTAAGAACTTTATATCATTCTGGATATTAATAATATACATCCTATCCATGAAAAACATGTCTTACGTAACAAATCATATAAATGAAAAACGAGTAAGTTAACACCTGAAACGACGATAATTCTAAGATATTATTAACAAAGCAATGTTAAAAGATCATATATGATATCATATTAATGTATATCATTCATGAATAATTTAATAACAATTATTTCAACATTATACAGGAGGTTAACATACCCCCAACCAAGGAAAAGTACTAGGTAAGGGGTTTCTTATCTCACTTTTAATTCCGTGACAATTCTATTGTTCACCATTTAATTATTGCTTGTGGTGTATGTGTACTGCCCATGATTTTATTCATTGTGTAATATACATTAATTTATGTGTATTTACATCATCATTTTACGATCCTTTTTTCATGGTTGTATGTTTCGTATGTTACCTAATCGATAAGGGAATTTGAAATTTCAATTCCCATTTATTCGGCTTTACGCAAACTTCATTGATTATTTTACTCTGAGATTATGTGTGGAATGACTATTCATTTTCTTATGTCATAATTTCCACTCCCCTTTTCTATGTATATACTTTTGATACACATAATCATTCCATTGATAATTTCTCAAGTCATTGATATGAATTTGATAAGAGTAATTTTAACTCATTCTCCATTTGTTGAGTTAAACATCCAATTCATTTGTGTTGTTTTTACAAGATTATGTGTGAATATTCTTTGATTGTTTTACACTGAATATCCAATCATATTTAATGTATTTATATTTTTCACACATAACTAGGTCGTTGATTTATCCTTAATCTAAGGATACGACCTTTATGAGAGATTTCATCTCAACTTAAATTCAATTGAGACTTCTTTGTTGTTATACACCAAATCACTTTCATGTGGTGTATATAATGTACATTGACATAGTATATCATGAATCCCTTTATTCTCATGATATTACAAAGTTTTGATTACCTAGATTATTTTTATTCAAGTGTCTCTCTTTTGGTTAGAAACTCTAACTAAAATACCATTTTTAAATGTTTTAAAGACTTATTCTTCTAAATCTTTCTCATTAATGTGCATGTTTGAAAAATGGTTTTAAGGATTTATTTATATGGACATTAATGTTTTAAAATCAAAACTCCTTTAAAAATTCTCAATGTGGTATGGGACACATTGATTCTAAAATCTATTTTAAATGGATTCTTGACAAATAGTGTGACTTTTAAATGATTTCAAGGAAAAGGGGGATATTTCTCTCAAATAGTATTGATGATTATTTTCATCCATATCAACATCCTTCATTATTCTTGATTGATGTTATCGTGATACAATACAATCTTCTATATTGTATCGAATGAGTTATGTTTGACTGTGGATGTGATATTTTTATACCATTCATGGTTTGTGGTTAATGTATTGACATTTCGTATGCTAGTTTTAATACGAATTTTTATGTTATGTTTAGACCTGTTCATATGAGGAATTCATTGGACTTAATAAGTGATGGGTGGAGCCCGCTATAGCTCCTCGATGCATCGGTAGGTCTCATGAGACAAAATAGTGTCTTGGCACAAGGCCTTGACAAAATCTTATTTGTAGTCTTGGCACGAGGCCTTGGCTATGTGGTTATGATAGTCTCGCATTATGCATTCCATCATTATGAAAGTGGTTATTGATATTGTATGTGATTGTTAGACTAGTAGAATATCCATGTGAATAAGTAAATGGCATTAATTCATTTTATATTTTCCATATTATGCTGATGTTCAAGTTTAAAAGGCTTTTGTTTTAGTTAAAAATTGCTTTAAGTGTTATGCTTATCTATGAAAACTTCTGCTATATTGTTATCCTTACTGAGCATCTGAGATCACCCCTTTCAGTGTTTTATTTTTCCCAGGATGAGAAGAAGTAATTTATGAATGACCTGCAAGGATGGTATGAGGGGATATGAAGACAAGACGTTGTTTTAGTTTTTTTACCATATGATGTAATGTAAGACTTATGAATATATCTAGTGTTTCCAAGGATACTAAACCAATAGGTATTTCGAGACTTGATCATTTGAGATCATTCCAATGTTATGTAATAATGCACCGAATCTGGGTATCTAGGGTCGGGGCATTACAGTTTATCCTTACGTTTTTTCTGAATATTCAAAAAACCCATGAACAACCTGTAAGGAAGTAGTTTTTTAGATTCGTTTATATGGTTGTTTTAAAACTCGTCAATATGAGTTGAATCAAAATATAATACGGTACTCCAATTTTTAATTTATTTCTTTTTAATTAAAATGTAATTGAAATATCTTGGTTGGTATTTATATTTTGGAGTTTTTTCCTCAACATTAGACCCTTAAATTTTTACATTAATAGGTAAATTTCAGCAGGATCCCACACATAGATGATAGTTTCTCCAAGCACCTTTCTTTTATATATCCATTTACAAGATTGTATAATTTTCTATGTCTGTATAGATTCTAAAATCATACACCCATTAATTTTTTAATTCTCATTCTATATAGAATATATATTTCATAGAATTCATATTCTTATCAGGGGTCCTCATGGTGTGTCCAATTGTATATCCCCTTGATAATTATGATCCTTCATCTTGAATATTATAAATTAAACCTAAAAAACATAAATACTAGGGATATTGTTGAGGTAGAAATTAATAGGCCTATTTGTCTTCTTAGTGAATGAACCAAATCTTCCTCTATATAAAACATGTACTCCTTTTAATAATTTTTATAATTTTTATATTTTCAGGATGGAACACATATTGATGTTAACAATTACATTGTTGTTAATTATATCAAAATGTATTTTACAAATAAAATTCATAATCATGTAATCCATGGGCATATTTCATTTTTTGGTCTCATTTTTATTTTTTTAAACTACAAGACAAAATGGTTCTTAACATATGACCTTAAAATACACAACACTGGTCATTGTCACATTATCTTAAAATGAATGAAATGTTTTTCCTTACCACATGAATGTAATTAATTTTTTAATAAATTTAGATTTTATTCATCGAAAATCATCCTTTATATTTCATTAATAATAAAAATAAAATGTGATTTGAAATGATTTTTGAAAATTGAGTGTATATGTTAACTATGAAATTATAATATTTTGTATTCAAATTTGAATTTTTTACTATTTATAACTATTTATAATCTTTAATAAATATGGTTAATTGAAACAATAATATAAAACATTAGGCATGGGTTCTCATTAGGAAAAATTGACCTTTTCTATAATATGGGCCTGTAATAGACATATATATCTAGAACATATAAAGAAACTATTGGAAAAATTATATTTCCTGAAACTTATATATTATTTTATATTACATTTTACATGTATAAAACCAAACCATTTATCCAATAATTAATGAGATAAAATGTGTGGTATTTATTGATTTTTAGAAAAATTAGTGAATAATTGAGAGATAATTTTACCCAATAACCTAATCATGGGTTCACTAATATATTTCGATATTTTTCTTTTGGATTGTTATTTTTAGGATATTTAGATGCCTTTCAAAACCATTATTTAATAGATACACCATATCAATATTATTTAATCTTTTAGTTGTACATAAAATCCATAGTTGTTTAAATGAATGAGATATATAGATGACCAAATTTTTTTGATATTGTTACTTGACCAATAAATATATCTTTAAAATTTATAGTGAACAGAATGATATGGGGTCTGATGTTCAAATATTTATCATTGTTGTTGAGTTTGATTTTAAATTTATAGAGATCAGAATCATCCTGAAACTAAACCAAAAAACCGGGTTGTTGTATGATTAGAGTCTAATGTTATTGGGATAGAGCCATTTGATAAAGGTGAATCTTATTAATTTCGTGGAAGTCGGGTTATTTTTCAAGATATAATATAGATTTAGAGAGTGTGAATGAGTATAATATATTGCTAAACTAAATTAATTTTATTCAATTTAAATATATAATCTCTGTTCAATGGAGTTCTCACATGGAAGAACAAAATTTAGAAATGTAACCATGAACTATTATGTGTATTCCTATGGGAGTCTTGAAAATTATCAAGGTCAAGTATTCTTGATTGTTTTTTGGATTTTTGAATTTTTTTAGATAAAATATTTAATAGAGTACATTTCTTCCCAATATTTTTTTACATTATTTCTAGGTTTTATAAGCCTTTTAATATTTATGGATGTCATCTCTTTCCTCATTCATTATAAAAATAACTCCATCGATCATAAAATGCAGATAAATTGTGGAATAATTTACGTTTAAATGTTCTCTGACTAATTTTTTAATTTTCATTTTTCTAATAAATTATTAAATTTTAAGGATAATATTTCCTTGACTCTTTTTACTAAAATTATTCTTCTATTATTCATAAATTCTTCCTCTCTTCATTAAAATATTCATCAGTTCATCAGTTTTTACTATGGGAGTGATCATTAGTTATATTGTTATAGTTGTATATTTATTTGAATATATATTTTTCAACTAAGGACACTATATAATGATATCATAAGTACAATTATTTGTTGATTATTGTAAAATGATAAACTATTCATTGAGGGAAATGGTAAACTAATTATATATTAATAGAATAATGATTGGTTATCATATGTAAACTCACGATGGAAAATATTTTTTCCCTAACCATTTTTGTTTTTTTATTCATCATTTCATTTATTGATATTCAATTTTAATACGAATTTCATATATACACACCTAACCTAGTTTTTATTTGTCATTATTTTTAATTAATTAATAATAAAAATGTGACTAGAAGAACATGTGATTAGAAACATTCCTCCTTGAGAGATAAACTCTAGGATGTGCTGTGAATTTCCTTCCACTTCTAAAATATAAAAATTATAAGGAAAGAAAAAAACTCCATGAAATAGATTCAGTGATAGTAAAGCCTATATATATCTTTTAAGGAGTCACATCAATTTCATTTGTTGTTATTTATTCCTATGAAAATTCAAAAAATGTATATAGTTTAATTCATTATTTTTGAATGAAATGGTGGAAATCATTTCTAAAAAATTTCTAATGTTACATTATCTTATGTAACAAGGAACACATATTTAGAAATTTTATTAATGATATAATTTAAATAGAAGATGAATTCAGTAAGCATTTATTATGGAAATAAATGAATAATTTTAATATTTTCTAATGTTTTATGTTAGTTTTGTACAAGGTAAAATATTTCCCTTAGTAGAAGAAAATATCCCTTATGTATGTGATGATGAGGAGATATATTTGGTTAATGGGATTGCATGATGAATACACAAAAATCACCATTCTATATTTATAAAAATAACATTAAAATGTGTAATTACCTACTAAAACAATTCATGGAATTGAACATGACTTGAATTCATATTTTAATTATTTTTATAAAGTGTATTCATAAAATAAACTTCTCTTTATAGGTTATACTAATTCAATAATAAAGTTTCTTTTGTTATAATAAAAAAATTAATCCATAGGGGAAGTGGAAAATGTTTAAGTTAAAATAGATGAAGTAAAGATGATTCCTCCTACTATAAGATTTCATCTAGGAGCATTTTTTAAAGAAAAATCATGGGAAGATTAAATGAAAATAGAGAAATGTTCAATATTTCATTCATTCTTATTAAATTTTATTAGAAATGATATGTATAATGGTTATTCATGATTATATTTTGTAAATTTATCTTTTGGTCAGACTAAATTAGAAAATAATGTATAGGGAAAAACACTTATATCATGTCTCTTCATCCTTAAATTTGGAATTAATTTAATGTTAAGATAGTGGAATGGAAATAGTTTTAATAAGATTTTTCTATAACCCATTAATGATTAAAAAAATTTATGTTCAAGAAAATTTTGGGTTGATATTGATGGATGATTACATCCATCAAGCTTGTGATGAGTTGTTGTTACTATCTATCAATATGTAGACAAAACACAACACCTTGGTTGTTTATCCAAATGAAATCTTACCATTATTTTTGTTTGGTTTTATTTTATTTATATTTCAATTATAATAATTTTTTTTCAATTATATTATTTAATATCTATATTATAAGGCCTCGGCCAAAAACATTACTTAATATTGAATTAAATGAATAATTACCATTTAGGATCTTTTCAGGTTTAGAGTTTTAGAGAATTATATGTTAACTATTACATCTCAAAAGATTACACAGTAAACACTTCTACAAAGTTTCCTTTTTTTGCAAAACATGAACTCTTAAAAAAAAGAGTCATTTCTAATTCCATGTTTAAGACAACATGACTATTCCTTGATCCCATCCTTGAACCTATTACACATTATGTCCTGTGAAAAACATTTCAAAAAAACTTGGGATGAGCATAAAAAGCTCAATAAGGGATACACAAAGAAGGAAAACTGTTAGTTTTTCTAAACAACAAGTAAACCATGAATAATTTATCAAAGTAATACTTTTCACCTTTAAGAATTAGAAAATACTCTTCCATGAATAAATGAACATTACTTACCCTTTTGTAACCAAAATATTACCATAAAACCCATATAATGAACACATAATATATAAAGGTAACTTGGGACATAAACATACTTCAATGGAATAACCATACGGTCGACCTCCACACATATCACTAAATGGAATAGCCATACGGCCAAATTCCATACCCAATGCATTAGAGTTTATAACGTAACCACCCATCCTGGTATTCACAGCACCACCAGTCATTTGGTTTATCACGTAACCACCTGTCAAATGTCCAAGTACCATTATAAAATCATAAGACATAAAACAAATATAATGGATAGAAAACATTTCCACATTTGGATCACAATATATCACATAAATATATTGAACTAAAAAATATATTATAAAAAACATTTTCAATACCAAAATACATAAAAGAGTATATGGTATTTATTTCATTTTAAAAACATTACGGCTTGTTGAGGAAGCCAAAGACCAAATAATACTCGCGACAGCGGAAAAGGTCATTTTCACCGCGTATATTAAAATAAACATTACTTTTTGTCGTTTAGTAAAAAGCATCTTAGAAAAAGATTCCCTTTGAATGAAAAGTCAAAGGTATTTTATACATCATATAAAATAAAGTCATTTATTAGAACAAAATACGCCCCAATGAAAGGAGATTTAGAAGAATTCCCTTACCTCATGTCCGACTTCACTCGGTCGCTCTTTAATCTCCTGAATAATAAACTAGTATTAATTTATACTTTATTAAAAACATTTTTCAGGCTTATTATTCCTTTTATATCAATTATTTCCTTGTTATAAACATTACGTAATCATTTAAGTTTATAATGTTTGTTTTGTCGATATTTGGTTCTTAATTCAAAAATGGACTTCTTACAATTACATATTGTTCATGTGGTCAAAGGTTCATTATATACAGAATGATATTCATGACTTGGATATCATATATATCCAGCATATACATGTGTTAGTAATAGAACATAACATTTAGAGGTAAGAAATTAAATGCACCATTCATGGCGATGGTAAGCCGAACATACGCATAAACTCTACATTCATTTCTATTTCGTATTTAATGGAGTGAAATCATAATGATATAAATGTATATTATAATTCTAGTATAATATCATATATAATATCATTAAATCCATCCTTTATACGTGCCACATATGGAATTAACGAATCAAATCACTTTGAGGGGGTGGTAGTCTGCACTTCCTAAAATGAAATTATCGTGTTTACCCATAATGGAAACTATAAAGGTATGGCATAAATTAAAAATACAGAAGAATAAGGAAAAAATAAACATAATATATATCATATATAAATATAGTTACATATTAATGGCCTCCATTAAATGTGTTAATAGAAGATTGAACAATCATCGTTTCATGAGGCAGAAATTCACCATCCATAGAAACAATATGTTCTTTAACCATTGGATGAAGGTGTGTGTAAGTGTAGCTTGAATATATCACATAACAACATCCTAGTATTTTTAATATACTGGTGTTGTTACAAAATAGAGTAATAAAAAGAGTTTAGGGTGTTGTAGAAGCTAAATAAAACAAAAGAACACAAGTGAAGACATTAGCTTTAAATCGGCTAACTCCCTTTAGTTTGAACCAAAACTTTTCCCTAAGGATATTTCTGACTAAGGTAAGGCTTCTAGGATAAGGAGAAGGATTTGGAGAGATAAAATGAGCAGAGCCTTTCCAAGCCAAAGGCTTAAGAGGTGTGGGTAAGGTGGTAGAGGTGGGATTCTTTTATAAGAGGAGAGGTGGGGCACTCTTGGAACGTTATAAAATGTTACTTTATTATAAAATGAATCTCGGATTTTAAAGGTCTCACAATTATATATTTCTAGGATAAGGTGATAAGAGTTTGAAATCCACCCATCCAAAAGGTTTTGGACAAGTGAAGGTCTTAGATTTTAAATTATCTTTTCATTTTATTTAAATCGTTAAATAATGAGGTAATCGCTGCATCAACATGGTGTCATAAATAATTTAATTTATTTAATGTCTAAAAATTTAAAAAAAATATCATGATGTATGAAATAGTTTTATATTTATTATGAATATTCATAGTAAAAAATATGACTTGTATAACCCCCTGTAAAAACTGTTTTAGTAAAACAATACATGTTTGTGACAATTTTATTTTAACTTTAAATAAAAAGTTATTAATGTCATTTTCTTACCCAAGTGGATCCATGGGGACCCCAAGTTGACCCTTGGATTTTCTTGGTCGGCCATGACACATACAATAAGGGTAGGACATGTGTCAAGGTCATTTTATATTATTAAAACGTTTTTTACCTTAGATTACACTAATTACCTCTAATCGCGATTAATAAAACTTAAAAGTTACTATTCACCAAAAAATTATTTTAATCCCATTGAACCACATTTTACATCTTAATGAAATCCATGTATGTAGGATTTTTTGAAATTCAATTCACAAAAGTGGAAAAGATTCATTTAAACGAAAAATCAGTTTCTTAACTACCACTTAGTAGTTTCACTATTCATCAAAAATTGATGTTTTTCAGAAAAATACCAAAAATTAACCCAATGCTGTATTTGATATTCCGAATTAAAAAATTATGTCTATTTTACAAAATTCAAAACATATAAGTTTCATTAATTAATTTAATAATTAATTACAATTGTCAAAACAAATCCAGTGTTTTTATGAAACAATATATATCAAAAGATTGATACTAGTTTAAGTCCAATTTAAAAGTGAAATTAATTTCAATGACCACCATTGGATTAAATGGTAAAAGTATATTCTAATTGATCCTTAAAACCAATTCAAAATATAACTAATCATGTTATTAAATTATAATAAAAAGAGGTTTTGAATTAAAATACAACATTTTTCACTATTCTTTAAAAATTTAACTTTGTCGGAAAAATACCAAAAAATTTACACAAAGTAATTTTTGATGTCCCGATTCTAAGGATGAATTTTATTTGGTCCCACATAATTTATAAGAGTAACCAAAACTATATTTAAAGAGGGTTCTCCATCAAAAGGTGATAAGTCGACCTTTCAGTGAATATTAGAGTATTTATGCCTAAAATTGAATTATTTTCTTATTTTAAGCATTTATCATTTAATGGATAAATGTAAAAACATTTAACAAACATATATAATCATATTTTAGTTATTTCTATTCATCACCACCAATACAATGGCTACGTGTTAACTACCATTTAAAATAATATTATTATATTACTAGTGTGCAACGTAAGATTTCAAAAAAACTCTTTGTTGCATATCGGGTACGCTATCGAACATAGAAACCCCTTTAAAGTAAAATTAATATTTAATTAATAAATATAATTATGAAATTTATTATTCATTATTTACATGGGATGTTACATCCTTCCCCCCTTTTGGGAATTGTGTCCTCTCAATTTTATTCACTTAGCAAAATAGGTGGGGTTATTTATCCCTCATAGCATTTTCAGATTCCCACGTTGTATCTTCCACTATATGGGTTTTCCACAAAACCTTTACCTGGTGAATTACGTTATTCCGCAACACTTGCTCTCTACGGTCAAGAATCTGGACTGGTTGTTCTTCATAAGAGAGATTCTCTTCCAACTGAACTACCTCTGGGATCAAAACATGAGATAGATTAGGCATATACTTTCTTAACATCGAAACATGAAAAACATTGTGTACCTGGGACAAACATGGAGGTAAAGCCACTCGATAAGAAATTGATCCAACTCTCTCCAGAATTTCATATGATCCAATGGACCTTGGACTCAGGTTTCCTTTCCTACCAAATCACATCACACTTTTCCGTGGTGAAACATTGAGAAAAACATGATCACCTACCTCGAAAGATAGATCCTTCCTCTTGTTATCCGAATAACTTTTCTTCCTGCTCTGAGCTATTATCATGTGTTTCTAAATCAACTAAACTTTTTCTTCCATCTCTTCTCCCAATTATGGTCCCATCAGCTTCCTTTCCCCTATATCATCCCAAAAAGCTGGAGTTCGACACTGTTTTCCATATAATGCTTCAAACGAAGCCATCTGTATACTGGAATAAAAACTGTTATTATATGAAAATTCAACCAAAGAAAGATGTTGGTCCCAACTTCCCTGATAATCCATCAAGCAAGAACATAGCATATCCTCCATGGTCTGAATTGTTCATTCTGAATACCTATCTGATTGAGGTTGAAAAGATGTACTAAAATTTAATTCAGTACCCAAAGACATCTGACGGCCTTTCCAAATGTTAGAAGTGAACCTGGGATCACGATCAGATACAATGGAGAGGGGAACTCCATGAAACCTAACTATCTCTTTAACATACAAACAAGCATGTTGATCTAGAGACAAAGTATCTCTAATAGGATTGAAATGAGCAGATTTAGTCAATCGATCAACAATAACCCAAATTTCATTATTACCTAGAGATGTCTTTGGTAATCCCACAATGAAGTCCATGGATATATTTTCCCATTTCCACTCTGGAACCAGTAATGACTATATCATCCCTTTCGGTAACTATCACTCTACTTTAACCATCTGACAAGTCAAACACTTCATAGTAAAATTGGCAATATCTCTTTTCATTCCATCCCACCAGTAATACTCCCGCAAATCTCTGTAAATCTTAGTACTACTAGGATGAACTGAAAACGGGGAACTATGAACCTCACATAACAACTCATTCTTCAACTGTGAATCACAAGGAACACGTAATCTCTTCCAAAACCTCAAAACACATTCATTATCAATGTTAAATTCAGGCAACTTACCCTTCAAAACCAGCTCTACCTTTCTCTGCAACCCATTGTCTTTCTTCTGCGCTTGCTTAATTCTATCTGATAGAGATGATCTCACTGACACCGGAAACAAAACAGAAGAACATCCTGCACCAAAAACTTCTATGCTAATGTTTATCAAATCAAAAACCAAAGGATCTCGTTCCAAACGTAGCATGGTTAATGAAGCATTACTTTTTCGACTCAAAGCATCAGCCACTTTATTTGATTTTCCTGGATGGTAATGAATTGTACAATCATAATCCTTGATTAATTCCATCCATCTCCTTTGTCTCATGTTCAATTCATTCTGGGTGAATATATACATTAAACTTTTGTGATCAGTATATATTTCAAACTTTACTCCATAAAAATGATGCCTCAAAATTTTTAGAGCAAAAACAACAACAGCAAATTCCAAATCATGTGTAGGGTAATTTACCTCATGAGTTTTCAACTGACGTGAAGCATAAGCAATTACCTGATCATTCTTTATAAGGAAACAACCATGTCCCTTCAACGAAGCATCACTATAAATAACAAACTCACCATCCCTGGAAGGAAGTGCCAAAATTGGAGCATTCACCAATCTTCTTTTCAACTCCAGAAATCAACCATAACATTCTTATTTCTAGATAATCTTAACACCCTTCCGAGTTAGCTTAGTCATTGTTCTAGATAACTATGAAAACATTTCAACAAACCTCCGGTAATAACCTGCCAAACCAAGAAAACTACGAATCTCAGTTACATTTGTGGGTCATGGCCATTCTTCAACAACTTTTGTTTTAGCAGGATCAACAATTATACCATTTTTTGAAACAATGTGACCAAGGAAAGAAATTTGTTGTAACCAAAACTCACACTTGCTGAATTTTCCACACATTTTATTTTATTCTCAGGTTTGCAAGATAACCCTTAAATAACTTTGATGTTCAACATTACTTTTAGAAAACACCAAAATATCATCAATGAAAACAACCAAAAACATATCCAAGAACTCATGGAAAATTCTATTCATAAGTTCCATGAATACAGCAGGTGAATTGGTTAACCCAAAATTCATAACTACAAATTCATAATGGCCATATCTAGTACGAAACACAGTCTTCGGAACGTCTGCTTCTTTTACTTTCAACCGATGGTACCCCAACCTCAATCCAATCATCGAAAAATACTGATCTCCTTGAAGCTGATCAAACAAATCATCGATATGAGGAAAATGATGCTTTTTCTTAATAGTGATGTTATTCATGGCTCTCTAATCAATGAAAAGTCTCATTGAACCGGCTTTCTTTTTGAAAAACAAGATAGGAGAACCCAATGGTGATGTGCTACATCGAATGAAACCTTTATCTAATAACTTCTGCAATTTCTTCTTTAACTCTAAAAGTTCAACTTGAGCCATTTCATAAGGGGGTTTTGAAATTGGTTTAGAATCAGGAACTAAGTCAACAGTAAATTCAACTTCCCGATCATGAATAATACCCAGAAAATCATCAAAAAAACATCAGGATACTCATTTACCATTGGCACATCATTAATCTGAACGGATCCTTTGTTTTTAACAATATGTGAAAGGTAACATTCATTTACATCATTTACTAGTTTCTCAACTTCTTAATATGTTATCAAAATAAAGGGTTCATTCTTATACACAAACTGAAAATATTTCTGAAGAGAAACCTCTTTATCTCTACAGTCAATCATAGAATGATAAACAGAAATCCAATACATGCTCAAAATAACATCAAACTCTACTAGAGTCAAAACATCAATGTTTATAAGTAGATTCTTTCCACACACAAGGACAGGAAGGTTCTTATAATTTCTTTTTGTCTCAGCATTCCCTCTGGGTGTTTTTACCATAAGTTTAGGATTCATATCATTATATGGAATTCCCAATTTACTAGAAAACTTTTCAGAAAAGAAAGAATGTGTACAATCTGAATCCAACAACACATTGGCATAATCTGAACAAACAGTGTACCCAATACTACTTCATTCGATGGACCAACATCTGCTGAAGTAGTTGCAAAGTATTTCACCACCCATTTCTTCTTATAGTCTGGCTTCTTTCCCCCAGTTTAGTTCTTCTTTAGACACTCATTTCTAAAATGAACCATTTCGTTACACTTAATACATCTTACCACTGTCTTTTCATTACCTTCTTGATCATCTTCCTTACAGTTACGAGAAATATGACCAAACTTACCACACCGAAAGAAAATTCCAGACTTGGATAAACACTCTCCTGGATGTATTTTACCACACTTCTCACAGGATTGATGAATTCTTCCCCTTTGTATGCCAATTGGACATCTTATTCTATTGTTTTTGGATGAACACCTGATCATTGGAAAACTCCATTTCCAACTTCTCCGCACATCGAACTAGTTTTTCATAACTTTTGAACTCGTGAGAGGCTAAAGCCCTTCGATACTTTGGCTCTAACCCTGAATAAAAAACGATTGATTTTACTATCAAGATCTCGTATGAAATTTGGAGAATACCTTCCCAGTCGAGTGAACTTTGATTCATAAGTAGCCACTAAGTCATCCTCCTGCCTCAATTATAGGAATTGTTTTTCCATCCTAAGACGAACCACCTTAGGAAAATATTTCTCAAGAAACATACCTTTGAATTTGTCCCAGTGAAGATCATCAATCTCATCACTATCCCTGATATTTTTCATCATCGACCACCACTGATCAACTTAACCTTCAAAATGCTAAATAGAATGACTATCCTTTTGATGTTCTGAACACCCCATGACATAAAAAAACTTCTCCAGTGGTTTAATCCACCCTTCTTCTAGTACAAGGTCATATGATCCTCTTCTTGATGGGGGATGTTGCCTAATGAAATGTTCCACTACTAACTTGTTCATCTGCGGTTGATCTGGATGAGCTCATGCATGGATACCACCACCATTTATAGCATGGGTCAACTGTGTCATCACTGCAAAAAACTGCTAAGTTCCAATTCCGACCATCTCAGGTTTCTGATTTGGAAGGATGTCTTCCTCCGGATGTTGTCTCAACATAGCTGCCTTGTTTCCTCTACGGAAAACCATTATGAACACATAAATATCTTAGGTGAAGCAACATGGTAATCTTTAAATGCTGTATCATTTCAATCATACCATAAATTAATTTATAATTTAACAATTTTCTAACTCCAAAATTTTTCTAAACCGACCACTGATACCAACTATAAGGCTTCATCCTTAAACATTACTTACTATTGAATTAAATGAATAATTCCCATTGATGATCTTTTCAGTTTTAGAGTTTTAAAGAATTAGATCATAACTATTACATCTCAAAAGATTACGCAGTAAACACTTCTACAAAGATTTATTTTTTTCAAAACATGAACTCTTAAGAAAAGAGTCATGTCTAATTCCATGTTTAAGACAGCATGAATTTTCCTTGATCCCATCCTTTACCCTATTCCACATTATTTCATGTGAAAAACATTTCAAGAAAACTTGGGATGAGCATAAAAAGACCAGGAAGGGATACACAAAGAATGAAAACTTTTAGTTTTTCTAAACAACCAGGAAACCATGAATACTTTATCAAAGTAATACTTTTCACCTTTAAGAAGTAGGAAATACTATTCACTGAATAGAAGATCATTACTTACCCTTCTGTAACCAAAAAACTATTATAAAACCCATATAAAGAACACATAGCATATAATGGTAACTTAGGACATAAACATACTTCAATAGAATAACCATAAGGTCAACTTCTAAAATATCACTAAATGGAATAGCCATACGGCCGACTTCCATACACAATGCATTGGAGGTTATAACGTAACCACCCATCCTGTATTCATAGCACTACCCGTCATATGGTTTATCACGTAACCACCTGTCAAATGTCCAAGTACCATTATAAAATCATAAGACATAAAACAAATACCATGGAAAGACAACATTTCCACATTTTGATCACAATATATCACATAAATATATTGAAATAACAAATCCATTATAAAAACCATTTTCAATACCAAAATACAGAAAATAGTATATGGTATTTATTAAATTTTAAAAACATTACGGCTTATTGAGGAAGCCAAAGACCAAATAATACTCGCGACAGCGGAAAAGGTTGTTGTCACTGTGTATGTTAAAATAAACATTCTTTTTTGTCGTTTAGTAAAAAGATTAGTAGAAAATGATTCCGTTTGAATGAAAAGGCAAAGCTGTTTTATACAGCATATAAAAGAAAGTCTTGTATTAGAACAAAATATGCCTCAATGAAAGGAGATTGTGACGAAGTCCCTTACCTCGTGTCCGACTTGAATCGATCGCTCTTTAATCTCCTGAATAATAAAATAGGGTTAATTTATACTTGATTAAGAGCCATTTTCAGGATTATTATTCCTTTTATATCACTTATTTCCATTATTAAACATTATGTAATCATTTAAGTTAATAATGTTCGTTTTGTCGATATTTGGTTCTTAAGTCAAAAATGGACTTCTTATAATTACAGGTTGTTCATGTGGTCAAAGTTTCATTATATCCAAAATGATATTCATGACTTTTATATCATATATATCTTGCATATACAGGTATTTATAATAGTACATAACATTTAGTGGTATGAAATGAAATGCACCGTTCATGGCGACAGTAAGTTGTACGTACGCATGAACGCTACTTTCATATCTATTTCGTATTTAATGGAGTACAATCATAATGATATAAATGTATATTATAATTCTAGAATAATATCATATATAATATCATTAAATCCTTCCTTTATACATCCCACATATGGAATTAATGATTCAAATCACTTTGAGGGGGCGGTAGTCCGCACTTCCTAAAATGAAATTATCGTGTTTACAAATAATGGAAACCATAAAGGTATGCGGTAAATGAACAATACAGAAGCATAAGAAAAACCTAAACATAATATATTTCATATATAAATAGAGTGACATTTTAATGGCCACCATGAAAGGTGTTAAATAATATTGAACAATCATCGTTTCGTCTGGCAGAAATTCTCCATCCATAGAAACAGTATGTTCTTTAACCATTAGACGAAGGTGTTTGTAAGTGTATATTGAATACATCACATAACAACATCCTAGTATATTGAATATACTATTTTTGTTACAAAATATAGTAATAAAAAGATTTTAGGAGGTTGGAGAAGAAAAATAAAACAAAATAACACAAGTGAAGACATTACCATTAAGTCGGGTAACTCCCTTTGGTTTGAACCAAAATGGTTTCTTGAAGAGCTTTCTGCCTAAGTTAAGGCCTTTATAATGCGGAGAGGGATGTGGAGAGATATAATGAGCCTATCGTGGCCGATCCAAAGTCTTGAGAGGTGTGGGTAAGGTGGTAGAGGTGGGGGCCTTTTATAAGAGGAGAGGAGGGGCACTCTTGGAGAGTTTTAAAATGTTACTTTATTATAAAATGCTTTTCGGATTTTAAAGGTCCCAAAATTATATATTTAGAGTATAAGGTGTTAATAGTTCGAAATCCAACCATAAAATAGGTTTTTGACAAGAATAGGGCTTAGATTTTAAATTATCTTTTCATTTTATTTAAATCGTTAAATAATAAGGTAATCGCTGCATCATCCCGATGTCATAAATAATTTAATTTATTTAATGTCTAAAAATTAAAAGAAAAATATCATGATGTAGGAAACTCTTTATATTTATAATTAATATTTATAGTAAAAAATATTACTTGGTTAACCCCATGTAAAAATTGTTTTAGTAAAACAATACATGTTTGTGACAATTTTATTTTGACTTTAAATAAAATGTTATTAATGTCATTTTCTTACCCAAGTGGATCCATGGGGTCCCCATGTTGACCCTTTGATTTTATTGGTCGGCCATGACACATCCAATAAGGTTATTACATGTTTCATGCTCATTTCATATTATTAAAACATTATTTTTACCATAAATTACACTAATTACCTCTAATCGTGATTAATAAAACATAAAAGTTATTATTCAACAAAAAATTATTCTATTCCCATTAAACCTTATTTTACATCCTAATGACAACCATTTCTGTTGGATTTTTTAAATTAAATTACAAAAAGTGGTAAAGTTTCATTTAATCGAAAAATCAGTTTTTTAACAACCACATAGTGGTTTAACTATTCATCAAAAATTGAAGTTTTTCAGAAAAATACCAAAAATTCGCCCCAAGCTATATTTGATATTCTGAATTCAAAAATTATGTCTATTTTACAAAATTAAAAACATATATGTTGCATTAATTAATTTAATAATTAATTCATATTGTCAACACCAATATAGGGTTTTTATGAAACAATAAATATCAAAAGAATGACATTTGTTTAAGTCCAATTTCAAAGTGAAAATAATTCCAATGACCACCATTGGATTAAATGGTAAAAGTATATTATAATTGAACCTTAAAACCGATTCAAAATATAATATAATCATATAAATAAATTAGATTAAAAAGAGGCTTTGAATTAAAATACAACATTTTTCACTATTCGTTAAAAAATGAACTTTATTAGAATAATACCAAAAATTTACACAAAGTAAATTTTGATGTCCCGATTATAAAGAAAAATTTTATTTGGAAAATATAAAATATAAGAGTGACAAAAAATATATTTAAAGACGGTTCTCCACCAAAAGGCAATAAGTTGGCCTTTTAGTGAATATCAGAGTATCTATGCATAAAAATGAATTCTTTTCTTATTTTAAGCCTTTATCTTTTATTGGATAAATGTAAAAACATTTAACAAACATATATAATCCTATTTTAGTTATTTCTATCCATTCCCACCAATACAACGTCTATGTTTTAACTACAATTTAAAATAATATTATTATATTACTAGTGTGCAACGTAAGATTTCAATGAAACTCATTGTTGTGTATCGGGTACGCTATTGAACATAGCAACCCATTTAAAGTAAAATTAATATTTAATTCGTAAATATAAATATGAAAATTTATTATTCTTTATTTACCTAGGATGTTACATATAGTATCTGTGAACATTCATTAAGTATTGATATTTTTGTGAAGTAGTTATAAATAAACACATGTTATTTTGATTACACTTTTTGAATTTTTAAAATTATCCTTTTTATTTATAAATAATTTTAATAAGATAGTTTGTTATTCAAGAATAATGATTAAAAATGTAAATTATTTATATTTCATCTAAAAATTATTTATTTTTATCTATCTATAATTGATTTATATTTTGTTTGACTAATAAATTTTTAATAGTAATATCTTATTAAACATATATTAATGATACTGTAAAAAATTGATGATGGTAGAGTGTAACCCATATTATTTTGTGATTATTATAATTTATTTATAATTATTTATATTATTTAAAAATTATTCTTGTTATGAATTACATATTTTTGTTAAATAAATTATATATACTAATGTTTTTATTATGTTGATGTGAAATTTTATCCCTGCCAACGAAGTCTAAAAATAATTGAAAGGTTGATCATTTTCTAGATACTAATTACATAACTACTCATATAATCTTAATTATTATAATTAGTTATTCAAAAAATAAAAACCTAATCTGATCTAGTTATGGATTTAAATTCTCTAGGATTTATTTCATTTGAATATATGGGTTCATTCCCACTTAGGTTATGGTAATCATTTCATCTCAATTTTAACAAATTTATATTCCCATGTGCATATTGAATTTCTATTTCCCATAAATTTGGAATTGAGTTTTTTTATTCAAATTTTCCATCCAAGTATAGGATGATCCATTTTTTAACCTATTTATATGATTTTAGAATTTTTCATTTTTTTAATTTATTTTTGATATTCTATAAATAAGTGCCTCTCTCAATAACCAAATTCGTTGTTTACTTATTATTATCTAGTTTTTTCCTATAGTGAGGTGGAACCTTTGGTCGGTGGTGATTTTTTAATCAATTAGTGCTTTATTATTCTGAGGAACTTGTGAACAAAATTCTTGGGTCTACTACTAAGAAAAATTCATTTTAAACTTTCTACCATACCAATTTAAATGAGTTATGCTATACATATCATTATTTTTACATTATTTTTATAAGATAAAAATTACATCTCAAAATATAATCCAACAATCCAAATAGTGTATCGTTTTGTGTCTCTGAGGATAATATAATTAAGAAAGATATTTTATAATAATTTGGATCATTTATTCATAATTGAGCCACACTAGAAACCCTTCAAGAGTAATCATAATTTTAATTAATATTTATGACCTGGGGAGTGGAAATATATGAAAAGGTTGAGCTCAAAACATAGTAAAGGAAAATATTTCATGAAGATTTCATCAATGGAATGATTATGCATATATAAAGAAATGTGAGAATCTGAGAAATAAGTACTTAAAAATAACATGTAATAATAAAAAATTTCCAAAAGTCATTATATAATGAGTTAAAATATAAAATGAAAAGAATATCATGTTAAAATAGTGAGAGAAAGTATACATGAATTTTTTTAAATAATAATAGGCATATAGAAATTTATAATTTCATTAAAAAATATCATTATTTGTAATTACAACACAAATATAATAATATAAAATCTTGTGAAATAATATACCTAAAACATGTTCACGGAAGAAATTGTGAAAACAATATACCAAAATCATATTCAAAAAATGAATCTAAGAAAAATTATTCAGTTATAATGTTCAAAAAACATTTGACAAATCCTTCCTACATCACATTCACAAAACAAACATATGAAAATAATGACCCACAACATGTTCACACCATAAGATAGTGAACAATTCTACCTTTTTTATTTTCACACACAAAAACATGTAAACAAAGCTTCCTTCATCACATTCATACAAAAAACATATGAATAATTATTCTTTCATCTAGTTCATGTAACATTCCATCATATCATGTGATATAAAATATTGACCAATCAATTTGATGGAGATATATAACCCCATCGATTATGATCCATATATATCAGTTACAAGGGAAAATGAAGACATTCATATTTCAAACATCCCTTAATATAGAAATGGAAAAGAGATATGGTTCAAAATAACATACATAGATCATTTTATAAGCCATATAAGGTAATATGGTTGATGGTGTTAACAAAAATATTCATATTTTACCATAAGGATTATTAAGGATGATAAAATAGATGAAAAATACCATTTCTAGATCATTAAGTAAATAGCATTGAAAAATAAGTAGAAATAAAAATTGTATTTTAAAATCAATAATTACAATTTTATTGGGAAAAAAATTTATTCATAGAATTTAAAATTCAAATAAATTATTTTTCATTATGAGAAATTAAATTTCTACATATAAAAACCATAAAAATAGATTTTACAAAATATATTTAATATTATCATAATATAAATAAGTTATGGTTCACCATCAAAAGTTATCTTCAAAATTTTTATTTGAAAACATTAGAAAACTTTTACATTACTAAAATATATAATTCAATGATGAATCATTTAAAAATTAATAAATACTCTCTAAAAGAAATGTTGACTATAAGATAATAATAAAAACATCAATGTAAATTCTTTTAAATGTTTTGAAAATACCATTATTGAAAACCTCATCATAAATAGAGTTATAAACCATTAATTTCAATAGAGTTAAATATGAGTTTTAGGATTACTAGAAATTAACCGTATCTAGATTTTAAAAACTGAAAATGGAACATTAATGGGTGGAGTTGATATTGTTATGGAAGAAAAAGAGAAAATGTAAAGAGACTGAGAATTATTTTTATCATCCCAAAATTTTATTAAAAATAATAAACTAGTTTAATTAACCAAAAAAAGGATGAAATGAAATATATTTTTTATACATAATATAATAAAACCATCTTGTAAAACATAGTCACGAAGGATTCAATATAACATTAGAAAAAAAGTTGAGCTAATAAAATTTCCTCACCTTAAACCACACTTTTTCTATTATCATATATCCCCTATATAAAGAAATAAAAATATTAATAAAAAAATATATAATTTTATTCATACCCATAACTTTTTCTAAATATAATTTATAATCATTTCTTTCAAATATATTTCTTATTTACATTTAATTTTCTTCATTATATGTTATTTTTTTGTTTATTTGATTTGTAATAGTTCCATTACTGTGGCGCCGATTAATTTTTATAGATTCAAGCTCCATATTTATTAGATAATGTTAGGTACAGTAATAGATATTAAATAATTATTTATCATTTTATAATTTTATTTCATATGTATTTCAGTTATGATCCATGATTAATTATTCATTAATGATCTTATTTTAATAACATTCCCGAATGAGTGGTGGTGGCTTAATAAAAAATTATATCTCACTATTACGATTCAACAACAATATATAATTAATAATTACTTATTATATTCCAATATTGTCATTATTTATGTTTCCTAAGTGAAAACTGAAAAAACAATTATAGGATTACTTATATTGGTAGTTAAACGAACCCAAAAAATAACAATCTATAACATCAAGTACAGTTAAGTTAGTGATTCCTTCCGAATAATTTCATCACTATAGAAAAATAATTATATTATTCATATGTTTTTAAATTTCTTAATTTTATTATAAGGTAATTTATTAATAATAATATAATAGAGTGATCATTGAAATGCATCACTTTCATGGAAGAGGTAATCCACACCAACGCATAGGTGATCTGTTCATTTTTAATGGATCTGGAGAAAAATAGATAATTATTTATGATTTAAAATTATATATAATTTTACAAATACAATATTAATATTATAAATATTCATTTAGAACCATCCTTGTAAAGGGGTTGATGAAATGTTAATCTGATCGTTCATGGAGGTTGTGGTTTGTAAGTAGACATGGCAACATCTTCATTATTCCAATAGTTTTGTTGTAAGGTATAAAATATTAATTAAATTATTATATTAAAATTTCAGAATATTTGTAATACTATTTATGTCATTATTTCTTGGATATAATTTTATTTCAATTTTATAATAAAAAACTACATTAAAGTGCTCGCATGAGAACATTGTCACTCCCTTTGGATATTCTCCCTTGGGTAACAACCTAAAAATCCTTATCATGGTATTTTAAAAAGGTAAATGATTATATAGTTTTGGGAGAGAATTTTGGAGTTAATATAAGAACGGTTTTTTAATATAATTATTTATAATTACTAGAAAAAATGGGTGGATATGAGCTCCATTTATAAGAGAAGGGAATGACATATTCGTAAATATAACACTTCAATATAATGAAGCACATATTTCATGTGGAAGTTGGAGAAAAAAAAAGAAAAAAAAGGTATTATGGGATTATTTTCATTTTATAATCCTTCTACCATTAATTTTTATGCATTTTTTTAACATTTTTTGGTATTTTAAAATTTTTTGTTTTCACTTTTTCACTTGTTGTTTTTTACCATGGTAATTAGTGGTTGCCTATTAAATTAACTTTTAATGAATAAATATAAAAAGAGAAATATTAAATAATTTGTACATAATACTTTAAAATATGAAATAAATTTTATAAATATTTTTTTATGAATAATAAAAATTAATTTTAACATTGGTTCATGTAACACGTTAAAACATATTTTAGGGAAATTTCATTTTTTATTAGAAATGTAATTTTTAGGAAGAAGTTGTCATTTTTGTTTATTTTAATGTAATTAAATATTATATTATAAATAGAATGAAATTTATTTAGCTTTTTAATTAATTTTATTTCTAAATTTAACTAGTTAAATTAATATAATAGAAAAATACCAAAAATGGTTCTTATTAGAAAAATATCAAGTAGTTTTCAAAATAATAGAAATGACTTCTAAATATAGCATAATATATTAAAATGAATCATTGAACATCATAAATTCATATTAAAAACAATTTTTTTATTAGTTTTTATGTTTTACTTACATCTTGATATATTTACAAATGTCAGGTTTTAGTACATCCTGTATTTTCCACTATTCGTCCAAAAATCAATATTTTCATAAAATTCCACAAAACTCACCATGTGATATTTTAGATATTATATATTAAAAAAAGTTCATTTTTTAAAATTAAAAATATAAAATAAAAAATTTATCTTTGGGGTGAAAAAAAAAATATAACAAAAAACTTATTTTAAATAAAAACAATTTTTCAAATCACTAAGTGATCTCTATATTATTTCTTATGAATTTAAAATTTCATTAAATTATATATATATATTTTTAACATAAAAATGTGTTTAATTTAATTTTTTAGAAAAAAACATAAAATAATTTCAAAATAGTTATTTGAGAAAAAACATTCTTTATTAATAATAAATGATATTAATTATTTATCTTTTAAATATAAGAAAATATTGTTAATTTATTTAATTTTATTTACTATATAATTTATTATTAATTTAATTTTAAAAATAATTGGAGTCTAATATAGTGTGGTACCTTCTAGTTTGGTTTTTTGTGTGGTGTAAGAAATCTTATATAGTATTATTTGAAATAAATAGTGTTCTTTTAATTATAATTCTTATTCGCTAATGAATGAAGCTATGTGATCCATAAGAAACTCGAGAAATATTTTACACTATAATATCAACCTCACAATCTAAGATTCTAGGTGATTATGCATTTCTTCTTTAATAGTCACGCAATGGGATTTTCATGATCTCAAATTCTTTTAATAAATATGCTTTATAGTTATTGATAAGAGATTCTAGGTACACACCGTTCACATATTTTTTAATGACCGTTTTTCAACTAAACAATATAATAAAAAGGCTGATGATAATATGTAACATCCCATGTAAATTAATAATAATATATTTTCATAATTATTAATATTTGTGAATTAAATATTAATTTTAGTTTAAAAGGGTTGATATGTTTGATAGCATACTCAATACGCAACAACTGGTTTCTTTGAAATCTTACGTTGCACAAAAATAATATAATATTATTATTTTGAATGAAAGTTAACTCCAAGCCATTGTATTGCCAGTAATGAACAAAACTAAATAAATTATGATTATATATGTTTGTTTAATGTATTTAATATTCTCAAATAAAAGATAGAGGATTAAAATGTGAATTTATCTAATTATAAACATAATTAATATTAAAAAGCTGATTTACAGCCTTTTAATGGAGAACCCTTTATAAATATATTTTTGGACACATTAATAAATTATATTTGACCAAATAAAATCCTCTTTTAGAATGGGGGAATCAAAATTTACTTTGTGTAAATTTTTGGATTTTTTCCGATAAAGTTCATTTTTTGATGAATAGTGAAATGTATTATATTTTAATTCAAAACTGTGCTTTAATCTAATTTATTTATATGGTTAGATTATCTTTTTCATTGTATTTAAAGTGTAATTAGAATATGTTTTTACCATTAAATCAAATTTTGGTCATTGAAATTAATTTCAATTTGAATTTGGACATAAACATGTGTCAATCTTTTCATTATTAATATTTCTAAAAAACAGGTTATTTGTTTTAACAACAAACATTAATTTTAAATTAATTAATTCCACTTCAATGTTTTGAATTTGAAGAAATAGATATCAATTTTGAAATTGGATTATCAAATAACACATAGGCTGAAATTTTTGGTATTTTTCTGAAAAACATCAATTTTTTATGAATTGTGAAACCACTTAGTAGTAATTAAAAAACTAACTTTTTCATTTAAATGAAATTTTTTACCAATTTTGTGAATTTAATGTTGAAAATCTTACATACCTTATTTTTATTAGTAAGTAAAATTTGGTTCAATAAAATGAAAATAATTTTTGGTGAATAGTAACTCTTGACTTATTTACCGTAGTTAAAGGTAAATAGGGTAATTAAATGTAAAAATAATATTAAAATAATTTCAAATTACCTTAACACTTATCATACCTTATTGGATGAGTATGTTCCGACCATGGGAATGTTTGGGACGTTTTTGGGACCCCATGGAGCCACTTATTAATGATAATGACATTTTTGATTAATTAATTTAATGTAAAGACAAAAATGACATAAACAAATATCTCATTGTAAATTAATTCTTAAATGGTGTTATATGAGTTATATTTTCAAATATAAATATTCATCGGAAATCTAAAACTATTTCCTATGTCATGGTTTTTTTATAATATTTAGTCATTATATAAATTAAATTATTTATGACACAATAATGATGTAGTGTTTACCTCATAAATAAATCATTTAAATAAATAAGATTATAAATATTAAAATAACATCCAAAACCTATCCAATTGTTATTGGATGATTTTATTTCCACCATAAGTCATCTTATCTTCGACTCTAATGATTTTTGGACCTTTAGAAACTGAATATCATTATATAATAAAATAATATTTTCATACATTTCTAAAGAGCCCCTCCTCCCCAATATAAAAGCCTTCACTTCTATCCAATTACTATCATCTATCAAGCCCTTTGTCTCATCCAAACTCTATCCAATTAATCCCCCTAAATAACTCTCTTACAGCTATAATCCTTACTTTAGGCAGAAGGCACTTTAAGAAACCATTTTGGTTCAAACCAAAGTGAGTTACCCAAATTAAAGGTATGAGTTTCTCTAAAATTATTTTGTTTTATTTTGTATTATTTTACTTCTCCAACCCTCAAAAATATATTTATTACTTTATTTTATGACAACAAATGTATCGTTAAAATACTATGATGTTGTTATGATAAGGATTTAAACAACACTTACAAACACCTCCATCAAATGGGAGAAGAACAGACACTTTCTGTGGATGGAAAACTAACACATCACGAAATGATGATTGTTCAATTATCTCATACCACTCCACTTGGTTGAAATTAAGATGGAAATAATTTTTTTTTGATATATATTATATTTTTTTTATGTTTCTGTATTTTACATTTATATCATAACTTTATGGTTTCTATTATGTGTAAACATGATAATTTCATTTGATGAAGTGCATACTACCGCCCCCTCAAAGTGATATTACTCATTAATGCCATATGTGGGATGAATAAAAGATGTATTTAATTATATTATATGATATTATACTAGAATTATAATATAAATAGGTATCATTATGACTTAATTCCATTAAAATAAGAAATAGAAATTGAAGTGGCGTTCATGTGTACGTACGGCTTACCGTCTTCATGAACGGTGCATTTCATTTCTTACCTCCAAATTATATGTACTAATATATATATATACGGGATATATATGATATATATAATATATATGATATATAAATAATTAATATAATTCTGGATATAATGGATTATTGACCTCTTGGACAACTTATAAATATAAGGTGTTCAATTTTGACTCAAGTACCAAATGTCGACAAAACGATCTTTATTAACATAAAAGATTGCATAATGTTTATAACATGAGATTAAGTGATATTAAAGGAATAATAAACATGAAAAATTTTCTTAATAAAGTAGAAATTAATGTTAGTTTATTATTAATGAGATTAAAGAGCGATCGAGTCAAGTCGGACATGATGTAAGGGACTTCGTCTCAATCTCCTTTCATTGAGGAATATTTTGTTTTAATACATGATTTTATTTTATATCCGGTATAAACACCTTTGAATTTTCATTTCATTCAAAGGGAGTATTTTTCTACAAAAAGTATATTTTAAATGACAAATAAAAAGAATGTTTCTTTTTAACATAAGCGGCGATAATGACCTTTTTGCAACCACGAGTATTATTTGATCTTTGGCTTCTTTAACAAGCCATAATATTTTGAAAAGGAAAATAAATACCATATAATTTTTATGTATTTTGGTATTGAAAATGGTTTTTATAATGGTTTTGATACGTTAATATATTGAAACTCTATATTGTTATTGCAATATAGAAATGATATCTTTCCTTATTGATTATGTTATGTGTTATGATCATGTTATGGTTCATGGGAATTATTTACATATACAAGTGGTTCTGTGACAAACCTAGGGTGGGTGAGCCTGAGATAGCACTCCAATGCATTGGGTAACATGATGGAGGTAAACGTGAATGATTCTCTTAATAGATTTAGGTAATAAACTGTGATGGGTATTCCAAAGTAACTCCCTATATAGTATTGATAGCTACATTTTAAGTATGTTATGTATCCCACAAGTTACCTTTATGATTTATGATTTCTAGGTGTTATTCGTAAAAAGTATGTTTTCATGAGGTTAGAAAAAGAGTTTATGTTTTGTATGTATTTATGAACAAATGTTTTCATTCTTTGTTTTTTTAACCCTTGCTGTGTTTTTTATGCTCATCCCATGTTTTGAAATGATTTCACATGACTTAAAGAACAATAGAGTCATGGATGAAATCAAGGGAAAGTCATGTTGTCAAAAACATGGAACTAGACATGACTGTTTTGTCCAAGAGTTTTTATTTTAGGGAAAAAATGTAAACTATATAGAAGTTTCTACTTTGTAATCTTTTGAGTTGTAATAGTTATGTCCTAATTCTCTAAAACTCTAAACCTGAAAATATACTCAATTTGAATTATTCAATTAATTCAATATTATGTAATTTTTAATACTGGGTCTTATAGTAGGTATCAAAGGTTAGTTTAGAGAACATTATGAGTTAGGGTATTGTTAAATAAATGTCCATAAATTAATTTATGGTAATATTGAAATGATATCGAATTTACAGATTACCATGTTGCTTCGCCTAAGATATTTCAGTGTTCATAATGGTTTTTTGTAGAGGAAACACAACATCTATGTCAGGATGACATCAGGAGGAAGACAACCTTCCAAATCAGCAACCAGAGATGGTCAGAATCAGAACTAAATAGTTTGTTGCAATGATGGCATAGTTGAATTAGGCTATAAATGGTGGTGGTATCCATGCACGAGATCAGCCAGATCAACCACAAAGGAACATGTCAGTAGTGGAGCATTTCATGTGGCGACAACACCCATCATTCAGAGGATCATTTGACCCGGTTCTAGCAGATGGGTGGATTAGAGCACTGGAAAAGATTTTTGATGTCATAAGTTATTCATAGCATTAAAAGGATAGTCTTGTTGTTTACCGTTTTGAAGGTGAAGTTGATCAGTGGTGGTCGATGGTGAAAAATATAATGGATAGTGAAGAGATTGATGCTCTCTATTAGGATGAATTCATAGGTATGTTTCTTGAGAAATATTTTCCTAAGGTGGTTTGTCTTAGAATGGAAAAACAATTCTAGGAATTGAGGTAGGAGGACGACTAATTGGCTGCTTATGAAGCAAAATTCACTTGATTGGCAAGGTGTGCTCCAAAGTTTATATGAGATCTTGATAGTAAAATCAACAGTTTTTAGTCAGGATTAAAGCCAAAGTATTGAAAGGCTTTATCTTCTCGTGATTTCAAAATTTATGAAAAACATGTTATTTATGTGAAGAAGGTGGAAATGGAGTTTGCTGATGATCTTGTGTTCATTGAAAAACAACAGAATAAGAGGTCGAGGTTTCAGGATAAATGGAATAACTCTTCAAAGAAAGATTGATGGTAAGAAAATTAAGATTATAGTTTGTGAAAATTGTGGTAAAAAGCATGTTGGGGAATTCCTTTTGAATTTAGGTAAGTGAAACCGATGTGGTAAAATGGGACATAAGGCTTGTAATTGCACTGAAAAAGATTTGGGTAATGGTATGAAAAAATATTATTTACAGTCAGTAAAATGTTTTATGTGTAATGAAATGGGTCATTATGCTAATGAGTGTTCAACAAAGAACACAACTGAGGGAAAGCAGCCTGACTACATGAAAAAAGTGGTGGTGAAAGCCATTGTAACTACTTCAGCAGATATTGGGCCATCAAATGAAGTAGTATCCGGTACACTATTTTTTTTGTTAAGATTATGCCAATGTGTTGTTTGATTCAGGATCTACACACTATTTCATTTCTGAGATGTTTTCTAGAAAATAGGAAATTCTATCTCAAGATATAAATACAGAACATACGGTAAAAACACCTGAAGGAAATTGTGAGACAAAAATAAAACATAAGAATATTCTTGTCCTTGTGTGCAGAAAAAATCTACCTGTAAAATTTAATATTTTGCCTCTAGTAGAGTTTGATATTATTTTGGGCATGGATTGGCTATTTTTTTATCAAGATATGAATTACTACAGAGCTTAATAGGTTTCATTTCAGAAATATTTATAGTTTGTGTACAATAATTAACCCTTGCTTTTGATAACATATCAGGAAGCTGAGAAACTAGTAAAATATAGAAAAGAATTTTACCTTGCACATATTGTTCAAAATAAATGAACTATTCATATTTATGATTTTCCAGTGGTAAATGAGTACCTTGATGTTTTTCATAATGAGGTTTATGGTATTATACATGATCGAGAAGTTGAATTTATTGTTGAGTTAGTTCTTGCTGCTAAGCTAATTTCAAAACCCCCTTATCGAATGGGTCAAATTGAACTGTTAGAGTTTAAGAAGTAATTGTTGAAGTTATCAGATAAAGGTTTCATTCGACCTTTCACATCACCATGGGGTGCTACGGTATTTTTAAAAAAAAATGAAAGATGGTTAAATGAGACATTGCATTGATTATAGAGCATCGAATAACATCACTGTTAATAACAAGAATCTTTTCCTCATATCGATTATTTGTTTGATTAGCTCCCCAGAGCTCAGTACATTTTGAAGATTGACATGAGATTGGGGTACCATCAGTTGAAAGTAAAGGAAGCTGACATTCCGGAGACCGTGTTTCGTACTAGATATGTGTCACGACCCGACCCTACCCGGGCTCGGGCCGCAACTACCCCAAGCCCGCCTCCATAGGCCAGGGGCTGGCGACCATCGCCGAAGGCACAACAACTCGTGGAGGCCTTTTCCTAAGCACTTGTACACACGCACACGCAGAAAACTCAATGCAAAAGTACAGAGTAAAAGGAAAGTCAAGCAGAGTAAAAGAGAAACAACTATATTTAAACCACAGAGTGTATCGTCCTCTACAAGTAAAAAGTACAAACTGAAAAGAAAAGGGGAAAAACACGCACCCAACCAAAAAGTGCCACAGACCGGCAACAGGAAAACGGAAAGAAACAGTTGACGGGTCTGCCACCTGGTACCCGGCCACGACCACCGCACGCGGTCCAAGCTCCCAAGCTCCTACGCTCCACTGAAGTCACGCTCCACCTGTCCGTCGTCTGCAAAGGCACACCCAGTGCGGGCAAAGCCCAAGCAGGGGTGAGTATAAAAAATACTCGTAGGATACCCCGAAGGCTCGAGGGAGAAACAAAGGAGGTACCGAAGGGGTGAGAAGGAGAGCGAACATGGAAAAGTAAAGGAGTATAACAGAGAGTACAGTAAAGAGTCCAGCTCAACCAAACAAGAGAAAGAAAGTAGACTCGTCCAGGAACAAGGAGCTGGAAACGGTGAGAAGATGCACTTCCCGTCGAGTCTTTGCTACCTATAGCGGGAGAGTAGACTCATCCAACCACGAGAAGCTAGACACGGAAAGCACGTGGCATACCCCGCGCGTCTTCGCCTCTCCTGGAAGGAGAGTAACCAAGCCCAAGAAGTGGGTGCCGGAAACAAGGTATATACAAATGTATGATCTGTCAAGAAGCCCGAACAAACTCGTAAGGGGATCTCCGTCCCGCAGCTCAGCCCAAGAAAAGAGTATCCAACAGTCCCAGAAGAAACACCATCATCGATTCCCAGCATCCCGCACGTCTTCCCTGAACCGCAAGCCAAGGGGATCAATCACCTCACCTTGACACTATCCGCTTTGGGCGGCACTGACTCGCCCGCACGGTTTTAGATTGCGTCACAAGAACGCGTCTCGGTGGGGAAAGGGCCCCTCGTACTTGAGAGTTCTAGGAATGTCAAACCACACCTCATCACTGCCCTACAGTCGAGAGGTCTCCTCAAAGTCAAGGTCGTAACAACACTGACCCGTACAACCAAGGGTCCCGCTCTGGTAATCACGGAGGTAAGCCACAGACTAGCCTAGTCGAGAGGACTGAGTCTGGAATGCTAACAGGTGTCCCACTGCCCAGCCCCGCTGAAGGGTAATTCATAACCAATATCAGGTGACCCATTGCCCAGCCCTGCTGGAGGGTAAACCCTAACCAATATCAGGTGACCCACTGCCCAGCACTGCTGGAGGGTAAACTCTAATACATCAACCGGAAACCCACTGCCCATCCCCGCTGGATGGTAGACCATAAGACGTCATCATGCGACCCACTGCCCAGCCCCGCTGGAGGGTAGACCATAACACATCATCAAGCGACCCGCTGCCCAGCCCCGCTGGAGGGTAGACCTAGAATAAGTCGACAGGTGGCCCACTGCCAAGCCGTGCTGGAGGGTAGACCTGGAACTAGATGACAGGCGACCCACTGCCCAGCCCCGCTGGAGGGTAGACCCTAAGGGGTCGTCGGGTGACCCACTGCCCAGTCTCTGCTGGAGGGTAGACCCTAATAGCATCGGGTGACCCACTACCCAGTCTCTGCTGGAGGGTAGAGCCTAATAGTGTCGGGTGACCCACTTCCTAGTCTCTGCTGGAGGGTAAACCCTAGAAGTCAGTGAGCAACCCACTGCCCAGCCCTGCTGGAGGGTAAGCACGAGGAAGTCGCCGAGTAACCCACTACCTAGCCCCGCTGGAGGGTAAAACTCAGAATTGCCCTGGCCACATCCACTGAAGGGTACAACACTGGCCAACCAAATGAGGAGTGGGTATCGTGCAACCACCCAACTCCAGAACAACTCACCCAAAGGGCGTTCAACACCTGTTCCATCACGGGGTGCCACTAGCACTGCTACTGGCCGATCCATCGAGAACGAAACTAGGGGGAGACCACTCAACCCTGTTGGTCAACAAACGAGCACCGAGCCGGGGGAAAACTCCACCCTGCTAGTCAAACAAACACACTGAGGGACCCTCTACGTCGCGAGAGGTCAAAGTACGTAAGGAAGAACACGACACGCAAAGGGGCCCACACGACGTGTGGCCCCAAGTCAACCCCAACAAAGCGCACGAACATCTCAGGTACAAACCACACGTACCTCCAAGCACTCTCGTATACTCCCAGAGTATACCTCGTTCCAGCCCATAGGCTATCATGCACTTGGCACCCAATGTCAACGCGAAGGCGTGATGTAACATCTCCAACTCATAGGCCCGGGCACGGCCAACCACATCTTTTGAACCACTTACATCACTCTCCCAAGAGTGCGCGATCACACGCCAAGGGCCCGCTACAAACAAGGTAGGGCGAACCACCACGGGAGCACCTTTCATGCTTCCACATTTAACAAGATCATGCAAGAGGCTCCACAAAATGAAACGGATCTCACCGTTGTAATCCTCGCATAAAAACACGTGAGATCGACTACTTACTCGCCTCCAACGGATATCTGACGGAAAAGTCACCAACACCGCCTCACGCCCGAACGGCGCCCCGTGATCCCGAGCCTCGGCCCCGAAAACAGTCTGGCGAATCGCACCATTGCGATCCCCTCAGGAAAACACGTCAAAAACACTACTCACATGAGTGCAACGGATATCCAGAGAAAAAGGTGCATCCCGGCGCACCGCACACGAGCGGCGCTTCGTGGGACCTGCACCTCAGTCCCGAAACACAACGAACGGATCACACCGTAGCGATCCTCTCGAAAATGTACACAAGTTTGAATATTCATTTGTCTGAAACGGACACTCGGTGATAAAGCTAGAAAATCATCGTCAACGCCCAAATGGCCCTCGTGGGGCCCGCACCAGCGTGTGGAATTAAATCGGGCGGATTAAACCAATGTAATGCCCTTGGAAAAACACTCTAAAATGGCTACTCATTCAGCCCAAACAGACATCCGATAAAAAATTTATAAAACGTTGCACACAGCTCGAACGGCGGCCCGTGCGGGCCACGCCTCAACTCCGAATTAAGTATCCAATATTGGACTCAAAAAGACCGTCTCATTGTCGGGACTACGCAGCCGTAGATGACATGTAAAATGGACACTATATGGGGGTTTTATATCTGATAAACCACTTATTAACCATAATAATAATATATGATGATTATTATTAATTTATAACCCCTTTTTTCCCTGCCCCCCCCCCCACGTGGGAATCTTTCTTCTTTTTTTATGTATTTTTTTTAAACCTCTCTCCTTGATTGGAGAAAGGGAGTCCCAAAATCTGCCGCATCCCTTTGTTTTTTTTACATTATCATTCCTTACTTTTTTTCCCGCCTGCTTTTGCAGGTTACTTCAAGTAGAGACCCGCTGTTTGCGGGTCTCTTCTTCTCCACCAGGGTTGCGCGACCCTGGTGGTCCGGCGACCCTAGCACCGTCCTGCCACCCGGCCGGCCGCTCCTCCGCAGCTCGCCCAGATGAATGCCACCTCTTCCGAACCGGGTCGCCACCGTATCCCGACCACCGCCTCTCCGCTGTCCGCTCGCCCAGCCGAGCCACCGACCACCGCCTCTCCGCTGGAGGGAGCCCGCACCGCCCTAGACCGAGCCACCCCGCCTGCCTAAGGCCTCCGCCGTCCGCCGCTCTGATCCACCGCTCTGATCCGCCACCTTAGACGGCAGATCCTCGGCCGGAACTAGCTAAACCCGCTGGAAAACCGTGGTTCGGTGATAAATATTCCAAAAACCCGCGGACTTCGGCGGACTACTGCGGACGACTCCGGACTCGAAATTTAAATCTGAAACATGCGTCGGAAAGCCCAGAATTTATACTACGCAACTATGAGATTTGATCGATGATAAAACAGAATTTAAATGCAATAAATTGAGCTCCAAGAAGGGTTCAGAATTTAAAACGTAAAATGAAATCTCCTACCTCTTTGGGCGTAGCCCGGAGCTTCGCCGCACGTGCCGTTGCCGCTCCCCCACTCGATACTGCCTTCATCGGAGGAAGGAGGTTGAGAAGGAGGTTGAGAGGGAAGGGGTGAGGGAGTTTCGCCAGTGGGATTCATAGGGGAGGAAGGGGATGAAGGGATTAAAAAAAGAAAATTAATTAAACCCTTAATTAATTAAAAACTCATCCCAATTTAAATCTGCGTCTGAAACCCCAAACGCAGTCATACTTAGGTCGCACCTAGGGTAAACACCACCTCCCGAGCACAATTGCGGTTTCATAATTTTAATCTGAGGCCCCGTTCAGATGTTATAAAATTTAACGACCAAGGTCGCTAAATTTCAAAAACTCCCCTGGCGGCATTTTTCACAGACGGGCAGCGCCCGCGAATCTTACACCCCTCCTAGGGTAAACAGAACGCTCCGAACTCAACGGTGCCCTTGGTTTTCCTATCTAAGACACCGTTTAAAAGATACTAGAGTTTCTCCCTTAAACTAATTAATTAATTTATTTAATCCGTTTAACATTTTAGAAGTGGGCAAGGGGTCCAAACGTCCCATGCCGACAAGTTTTATGTCGTTCCAAGGGTAAAAACCCCATTCCGGACCCATCCGTACACTCGGATCTCTGATCCAGAACTCTGTTTAAGAGTTATCACATTTATTTGGCGTTTCTAGTGTGAACGCACCGAAAATTTAATTCCGGCCACTTCGGGGCTCGGAATCACATGTCGTCTGAAGGCGCTGCTCTGGAATATCATCAAGAATATTTCAAAGTCTTCCGCGGAAAAAACTGGGTTCTTACATCATTCCCTCCTTCAAGTTTTTCTCCCCCGAAAAGAAAAACTAGGGAGCAACACAAGGTAATAAGCCCACACCTGGCTTTCCCATACCCAGAAGAACCCATGCACAGCTCTGCGTCACCGCACACGGACCAACGGATTGATCTGTTCACGCGAGGTAAACTATTGTCGACGTCGTGCACCCACTCCAGACTTTGGGGTTAGGGCAAGGCGGTAGGGAACCTCGTCATCCCTCTGCACAGTCTCAAACGGTCTGATGGACCTCGGGGGTAGCTCACCTCCCCGAATGAACCTCCGCATCACACACCGTGATTGGGATCACCGCCCGTACCTGGAACAAGCCCCGATGATTCACTCTTTCAGAATATCCATATGGTAAAACACCCGAGGATATCTGGTCACGCAAGATTCCACAACCGAGGCTCTCTTACACGCTCGAAAGGCGAAGGAGTCAACACCATCGACTAAAGAAAAAGGTCTCACGCCCCTTTACCTTACCAACACATGGTTACACCTGACGCCCTGCGTCACCCTGGTAACACCTCAAGTAAGGAGCAGGGAGGAAAGCATTTCACACGCAGTTTAACAATTCTACCTCAAAAAGTAGAAGATTCGCAAGGGGTACCCCTCACCATCCCATGCTCTGCAGGATCGTAGACATCCAAAGCTCGCGACTATCCGTGGTCCCAACCGTCAGCTCCCGGAGCCTAACATGGACCGCCTAGTAGTGACGGGGAGATCTCGTAATGTCGTCCCCCCACTACCAGCTCCTCCCGCTCCTCTGCTAGCACCACCTCTCTGGCCACTACTCCGATCACGGCGCTGCCTCTGCCGTGATGGTGCGCCTGCTGCCTGCCCGAAGCTTTCAGCAACTCGGGTCAGGCAGTCTCGTGCCATGTGACCTCGCCCGTCACAAGCATATCATCGGCGCTCTCTGGGCTTCCCTGGTGCCCTTCGGCGCCACTGTGGTGTACGACCACGGCCCGGGATCCACTCACGGAAGGGCATCCTCGGCTGAGGCCCTGCGCCTTTTCGCCACAGTGGAATACGACCACGTCTCTGGAACCGGCAGTGGGAAGGCCACCTGCATTGAGGCCCTGTCCTCCGGCGCCTGCTAGCTACGACAGACGTCTCGGCTCCATCGCGCCCACTGCCACTACCAACCGCAAAACGTGATAGGAAGCCCTCTGTAAACAGCGTATGCTCTAGCACCCCGGCATATGTGGAAATGCACAAGTGTACTAGGATAGCACGAATCTCTTGGCAGAGACCCTGCTCAAACTTCCGCGCTTGGAGGTTGTCGTCATGGACCAAGTCCGTGTATAAGTGTGCACGGTCTGCAAAACTAGCCGCGTACTCGGCCACCATCATCCCTCCCTGCTGAAACTGCAGGAGCTTTTGAATCCGAATGGAGCGCAAGCAGGAGGGGCAAAACTCCTCACGAAACAACAACCGAAAGTCGTCCCACAAAAGTGATGACTTGTCAAGAAACTGAGTCACCAGACTCCACCAACGCCAAGCTAATCCATGAAAAAGGGTGGTTGTCAAAGCCACTCTCTGACCTGTCAGCGTCTGCACAAGCCTGAAAAGGCGAACCACTGCCTCGAGCCAAACCTCTACTGCCTGAGGGTCTGGCTCACCACCGAACCTCAGCGGTCCCTGCCGCTGGAACACACGGAGCGCGCTCAAGCTCAGCCTGCTCTACTGAAACTGCCTGCTGCTCAACAGGTGGGGGTGCTGCTACGTGCCCACCCGGAGAAATGGGCTCGCATGATGGGTCCTGGACTGTGGACTCGAAGCTCACAGGGTTGTCGTCACGAACCAGAGCTGGTATCCCGGCTGGCTGTCCTCACGGAGACATCCTGAATATTATCAAGGAGTGCCGCGGTCAGATGAGCATATATTTAAATACCAATAGGAACGATGGGGAGCTATCTCAATAAGGACAGTCAAGACTCAGTCCTATGTGATGGACAAACAAATTTCCCTACAAAAAGTGTCTCAACATGCCGAGTCGACAAGCGGGTTATCAAGGTCCTGGTGAATGGATATGTCGGCCGCCGCACCATCACTAGACTCCCTAGCCTGAGAGCCACTCTCGAGACACATTAACACTTTTTCCCTAAATCCCAACCAATTCCTCTTTTAGGGACGTCCGCACAACCTCCCAAGGAACGAACCACCTTTGATACCACTTTGTCACGACCCGACCCTACCCGGGCTCGAGCCGCAACTACCCCAAGCCTGCCTCCATAGGTCAGGGGCTGGCGACCAGCGCCGAAGGCACAACAACTCAGAGAGGCCTTTGCCTAAGCACTTGTACACACGCACACACAGAAAACTCAATGTAAAAGTGCAGAGTAAAAGAAAAGACAAGCAGAGTAATAGAACAATAGCTATATATAAACCACAGAGTGCATCGACCTCTACAAGTACAAAGTACAAACTGAAAAGAAAAGGGGCAAAACACTCGCCCAACCAAAAAGTTCCACAACCCGGCAATAGGTAAACGAAAAGAAACAGCTGATGGGTCTGCCACCTGGTACCCGACCACGACCACCGCACGCAGTCCAAGCTCCCAAGCTCCTACGCTCCACTGAAGTCACGCTCCACCTGTCTGTCGTCTGCAAGGGCACACCAAGTGCGGGCAAAGCCCAAGCAGGGGTGAGTATAAAAAATATTCCGTAGGATACCCCGAAGGCTCGAGGGAGAAACAAAGGAGGTACCGAAGGGGTGAGCAGGAGAGAGAACCGGGAAAAGTAAAGGAGTACAACAGAGATTACAGTAAAGAGTCCATCTCAACCCAAAAAGAGAAAGAAATTAGACTCGTCCAGGCACAAGGAGTTGGAAACAATGAGAAGATGAAATTCTTGTCGAGTCTTCTCTACCTATAGAGGGAGAGTAGACTCATCCAACTACGAGAAGCTAGACACGGAACGCACGTGGCATACCCCGCGCGTCTTCGCCTCTCCTGGAAGGAGAGTAACCAAGACCAATAAGTTGGTGCCGGAAACAATGTATATACAAATGTATACTCTGTCAAGAAGCCCGAACAAACTCGTAATGGGATCTCCGTCCCGTAGCTCAGCCCAAGAAAAGAGTAGCCAACAGTCCCAGAAGAAACACCATCATCGATGACCAGCATCCCACACGTCTTCCCTGAACCGCAAGCCAAGGGGCTCAATCACCACACCTTGAAACTATCCGCTATGGGTGGCACTAACTCGCCTGCACGGTTTTAGATCGCGTCACAAGAACGCATCTCGGTGGGGAAAGTGCCCCTCATACTTGAGAGTTCTAGGAAAGTCAAACCACACCTTATCACTGCCCTGCAGTCGAGAGGTCTCCTCAAAGTCAAGGTCGTCGCAACACTGACCCGTACAACCAAGGGTCCTGCTCCGGTAATCACGGAGGTAAGCCACAGACTAGCCTAGTCGAGAGGACTGAGTCTGGAATGCTAACAGGTGTCCCACTGCCCAGCCCCGCTGGAGGGTAATTCATAACAAATATCAGGTGACCCACTGCCCAGCCCTGCTGGAGGGTAAACCCTAACCAATATCAGGTGACCCACTGCCCAGCCCTGCTGGAGGCTAAAACCTAATACATCAATCGACGACCCACTGCCCAGCCCCGCTAGAGGGTAGACCATAAGACGTCATCAGGCGACCCACTGCCCAGCCCCGCTGGAGGGTAGACCATAACAGGTCATCAGGCGACCCACTGCCCAGCCTCGCTGGAGGGTAGACCTGGAATAAGGCGACAGACGACCCACTGCCCAGCCCCGCTGGAGGGTAGACCCTAAGGTGTCGTCGGGTGACCCACTTCCTAGTCTCTGCTGGAGGGTAGACCCTAATAGCATCGGGTGACCCACTGTCTAGTCTCTGCTGGAGGGTAGACCCTAATATTGTCAGGTGACCCACTGCCCAGTCTCTGTTGAAGGGTAAACCCTAGAGGTTAGTGACCAACCCACTGCTTAGCCCTGCTGGAGGGTAAGCCAGAGGAAGTCGATGAGTAACCCACTGCCCAGCCCCGCTGGAGGGTAAAACTCAGAACTGTCCTGGTCACATCCACTGAAGGGTACAACACTGGCCAACCAAATGCGGAGTGGGTGTCGTGCAACCACCAAACTCTAGAACAACTCACCCAAAGTGGGTTCAGTGCCTATTCCATCACGGGGTGCCACTAGCACTGCTACTGGCCGATCCATCGAGAACGAAACCAGGGGGAGACCACTCAACCCTGCTGGTAAACAGACGAGCACCGAGCCAGGGGAAAACTCCACCCTACTGGTCAAACAAACACACCGAGGGACCCTCTACGTCATGAGAGGTCAAAGTACGTAAGACAGAACACGGCACGCATAGGGGGACCACACGACGTGTGGCCCCAAGTCAACCCCAACCAAGCGCACGAACATCTCAGGTACAAACCACACGTACCTCCAAGCGCTCTCGTATACTCCTAGAGTATACCTCGTTCCAGCCCATAGGCTATCATGCACCCGGCTCCCAATGTCAACGCGAAGGCGTGACGTAACATCTCCAACTCAAAGGCCCGAGCACGTCCAACCACATCTTGTGAAGCACTTACATCACTCTCCCAAGAGTGCACGATCACACGCCAAGGGCCCGCTTCAAACAAGGTAGAGCGAACCACCACCGGAGCACCATTCCTTCTTCCACATTTAACAAGATCATGCAAGAGGCTCCGCAAAACCAAACGAATCACACCGTTGTAATCCTCGTGGAAAAACACGCGAGATCGACTACTTACTCGCCTCCAATGGATATCTGACGGAAAAGTCACCAACACCGCCTCACGCCCGAACGGCGCCCCGTTATCCCGAGCCTCGGCCCTGAAAACAGTCGGGCGCATCGCACCATTGCGATCCCCTCGGTAAAAACACGTCAAAGGCACTACTCACATGAGTGCAATGGATATCCGGTGAAAAAGGTGCATCCCGACGCACCGCACACGAGCGACGCTTCGTGGGACCTGCAACCCGGTCCCGAAACACAACGAACGGATCACACCGTAGCGATCCTCTCGAAAAAGTACACAAGTTTGAATATTCATTTGTCTGAAACGGACACCCAGTGATAAAGCTAGAAAAATCATCGTCAACGCCCAAACGGCCCTCGTGGGGCCCGCACCAGCGTGCGAAATTAAATCGGGCGGATTGCACCATTGCAATTCCCTCGGAAAAACACTCTAAAATGGCTACTCATTCAGCCCAAACAGACATCCGATGAAAAAGTTATAAAACGTTGCACACAGCTCGAACGGCGGTCCGTGCGGGCCACGCCTCAACTCCAAATTAAGTATCCAATATTGGACTCAAAAAGACCGTCTCATTTTCGGGACTACGCAGCCGTAGATGACGTGTCAAATGGACATTGTATGGGGGTTTTATATCTGATAAACCACTTATTAACCATAATAATAATATATGATTATTATTATTAATTTATAACCCCTTTTTCCCTTCCCCCCCACGTGGGAATCTTTCTTCTTTTTTTTAGGTATTTTTTTAAACCTCTCTCCTTGATTGGAGAGAGGGAGTCCCAAAATCCGCCGCATCCCTTTGTTTTTTTTCATTATCTTTCCTTAATTTTTTTTCCGCCTGCTTTTGCAGGTTACTACAAGCAGAGACCCGCTGTTTGCGGGTCTCTTCTTCTCCACCAGGGTTGCGTGACCCTGGTGGTCCGGCGACCCTAGCACTGTCCGGCCACCTGGCCGGCTGCTCCTCCGCGGCTCGCCCAGATGAACGCCACCTCTTCCGAACCGGGTCGCCACCGTATCCCGACCACCGCCTCTCTGCTGTCCGCTCGCCCAGCCGATCCACCGACCACCGCCTCTCCGCTGGAGGGAGCTAGCACCACCCTGGACCGAGCCACCCCGCCTACCTAAGGCCTCTGCCGTCCGCCGCTCTGATCACCCGGAACTAGCTGAACCCGCCGGAAAACCGTGGTTCGGTGATAAACATTCCAAAAACCCACGGACTTCGACGGACTACTGCGGACAACTCCGGACTCAAAATTTAAATCCAAAACATGCGTCGGAGAGCCCATAATTTATACTACACAACTACGGGCTTTTATCGACAATAAAACAGAATTTAAATGCAATAAATTGAGTTCAAAGAAGGGTTCAAAATTTAAAATGTAAAATGAAATCTCCTACCTCTTTGGGCGTAACCCGGATCTTCGCCGCACGTGCCGGTGCCGCTACCGCCTTGATCGGAGGAAGGAGGTGGAGAAGGAGGCTGAGAGGGAATGGGTGAGGGAGTTTCGCCAGTGGGATTCAGAGGGGAGGAGGGGATGAAGGGATTACAAATAGAAAATTAATTAAACCCTTAATTAATTAAAAACTGATCCCAATTTAAATCTGCGTCTGAAACCCCAAACGCAGTCGAACTTAGGTCGCGCCTAGAGTAAACACCACCTCCCGAACACAACGGCGATTTCAGAATTTTAATCTGATCCCCCGTTCAAAAGTTATAAAATTTAACGACCAAGGTCGCTAAATTACGAAAACGCCCATGGCGGCATTTTTCACAGACGGGCCGCGCCCACGAAAATTACACCCCTCCTAGGGTAAACAGCACGCTCCGAACTCAACGGTGCCCTTGATTTTCCGATCCGAGCCACCATTTAAAAGATACTAGCGTTTCTCCCTTAAACGAATTAATTAATTTATTTAATCCGTTTAACATTCCAGAAGCGGGCGAGGGGTCCAAACGTCCCGTGCCGACACGTTTTATGTCGTTCCTAGGGTAAAAACCTCATTCCGGACCCATATTTACACTTGGATCTCTGATTCGGAACTCCATTTAGGAGTTATCCCATTTATTTGGTGTTTCCAGTGTGAACGCACTGAAAATTTAATTTTGGCCACTCCGGGGCTCGGAATCGCACGCCGTCTGAAGGCGCTGCTCTGGAATAATCAAGAATATTCCAAAGTCTTCCACGGTAAAAATTGAGTTCTACAATATTTCCATTATGAATTTGTAGTTATTCCTTTTAGGTTAACAAATTCACCTGTTGTATTCATGGATCTTATGAATAGAATTTTCCATGAGTTATTGGACAATTTTTTGGTTGTGTTCATTGATGATATTTTGGCTTATTCTAGAAGTAAATAGGAAAATGAAAGTCATTTAAGGTTTTCCTTGTAAACCTTAAAAGAAAAAAAACTGTATTTGAAATTTATAAAATGTGAGTTTTGGTTACAAAATATTTCTTTCCTTGGTAACATTATTCCAAAAAATGGCATAACTATTGATCCTGCTAAAAGAAAAGTTCTTGAAGAATGGCCAAGACACAAAAATATAATAAAGATATGTAGTTTTCTTGGTGTGGCAGTTTATTAGTGGAGGTTTGTTGAAGATTTTTCATGATTATATATTCCAATGACTAAGTTAACATGAAAAAGTGTGAAGTTCATCTGGACAAAATAATGTGATGATTGTTTTCAGGAATTGAAAAGAAGATTGGTGAATACTCTAGTTTTGGAACTTCCATCCAAAAATGGTGAGTTTGTTATCTACAGTGATGCTTCGTTGAAAGAAATTGGTTGTGTCCTAATGCAGAATGATCAGGTAATTGCTTATGCTTCACGTCAGTTGAAACCACATGAGTTAAATTACCCTACACATGATTTGGAATTAGCTTCTTTTTTTTGCTCTAAAAAATATGATGAATAATTTGTATGGAGTAAAATGTGAAATATAGACTGATCAAAAAAGAGTAGAGTATATATTCACTCAAAAATAATTAAACATGAGACAGAGGAAATGGATAAAATTAATCAAGGATTATGATTTCATGATTCATTACCATCCGGGAAAATAAAATAAAGTGGCTGATGCTTTGAGTCAAAAAAGTAATACTTCATTAAACATGTAACATTTGGAACAATATCCTTTGGTCTTTGATTTGATAAAATTTTTCATTAAAGTTGTTGGTGCAGAAAATTCTTCTGTTTTGTTTCAGGTGTCAGTGAAATCATCTCTATCAGAAAAAATAAAGCAAGCATAGAAAGAAGATAGTGAGTTGTAGAAAAAGGTAGAGTTAGTTTCTAAGGGTTTGATGCATTATTTTAACGTTTATAATGATTGTGTTTTGAGGTTTGGAAAGAGATTATGTGTGCCTTGTGATTGACAGTTGAAGAATCAGTTGTTATGTGATGGTCATAGTTCCCCATTTTTAGTACATCCTGGAAGTAGTAATATGTACAGAGATCTTCATGAGTATTACTGGTGGGATGAAATGAAAAGAGATATTACTGATTTTACTGTGATGTGTTTGACTTGTCAACAGGTTAAAGCTGAGCGACAATTATCGAAAGGGATTCTTCAGCCTTTACCGGTGCCATAGTGGAAATGGGAAAATATATCCATGGACTTCATTGTGGTATTACCCAAGACATCTCAAGGTAATAATGCAATTTGGGTTATTTTTGATCGATTGAGAAAATCTGCTCTATTCCTTCCTATTTGATATACTTTGTCTCTAGATCAACATGTTCGGTTGTATGTTAAAGAGATACTCAGGTATCATGGAGTTCCACTCTCCATTGTATCTAATCGTGATCCCAGGTTTAGATCTAACTTTTTGAAAGGACTTCAGAAGTCATTGGGTACTAAATTGAATATTAATTCAACTTTTCATCCTTAATCAGATGGGAAATTAAAAAAAACAATTTAGACATTAAAGGATATGTTATGTGCTTGCTCGATGAATTATCAGGGAAGTTGGGACCAATATCTTTCATTGGTTGAATTTTTATATAATAATAGTTTTTATTCCATTATACATATGGCTCCATTTGATGCATTATATGGAATGAATTGTCAAACTCCAGCTTTTTGGGATGAAGTAGGTGAAAGGAAGCTGATGAGACAAGAATTGGTAGAAGAGATAATAGAGAAATTTTAGTAGATTCAGAAGCACATGAGAACAGCTCAGAGAATATAGAAAATTTATGCAGATATCCGGAGGAAGGATCTTTCTTTTGAGGTAGTGGATTATGTCTTTCTCATAGTTTCTCCATGGAAAAGTGTGATGCGTTGTGGTAAGAGGGGAATGTCGAGTCCGAGGTTCATTGGATCTTAAGAAATTCTAGATAAAGTTGGATCAGTTGCGTACAGAGTGGATTTACCTCCATTTTTATCCCATGTACACAATGATTTTTATGTTTCGATGTAAATAAGTATATTCTGTATCCATCTCATGTTTTGAGCCTAGAGATAGTTCAGTTGGAACAGAATCACTCTTATGATGAACAACCAGTCCCGATTCTTGACCGTAGAGTGAAAGTGTTGCAGAATTAGGTAAATCACCAGGTAAACGTTTTGTGGAAAACCATATTTTTGGAGAGGCAACGTGGGAATCTGAAAATGTTATGAGGGATAAATACCCCACTTATTCTGATAAGTGATTAAAAATTGTGAGGATGCAATTTCCAAAAGGGGAAAAAATGTAACATCCTAAGTAAATATAGAATTAGATATTTTCATACTTATTAATATTTATGAATTAAATATAAATTTTACTTTAATAGGGTTTCTATGTTCGATAGTGTACTCGATACGCAACAACGGGTTCCTTTGAAATCTTACATTGTACACTAATTATATAATATCATTATTTTAAATAGAAGTTAACTCCTAGCCATTGTTTTGGCGGAAATGAACAAAACTAACTAATATATGATTATACACGTTTGTTAAATGTATTTAATTTTATCCAATAAATGTTAGAGGTTTAAAATATGAATTTATCTAATTTCAAGCATAATTCACATTAAAAGAATGATTTACCACCTTATAATGGATAATCCTCTTAAAATATAATTTTGTTCACTTTAATTTATTCTATTTGAACAAATAAAATCTTTCCTTATATTGGGGACATCAAAATTTACTTTGTGTAAATTTCTGGAATTATTCTGATAAAGGTCATTTTTCTAATGAATAGTGAAAAATATTGTATTTTAATTCCAAACTAACATTTAATCTAATTTATTTATATGTTTAGATTATCTTTTTATTTGGTTTTAAAATGTAATTAAAATATATTTTTACCATTTAATCCAATTTTGGTCATTGAAATTATTTTCACTTTGAATTTGGAAATAAAAAAGTTTTATTATTTTGATAGTTAATGTTTCTTAAAACACGCTATTTGTTTTAACAATGGGAATTAATTTTAAATTAACTATTGTCACTTATATGTTTTGAATTTGGAAAAATAAACATCATTATTGAATTTGGAATATCTAATAAATATTAGGCTGAATTTTTGGTATTTTTCAAAAAAACATCAATTTTTGATGAATAGTGAAACCACTTAGTAGTAGTTAAAAAACAAACTTTATCATTTAAATGAAATTTGACCACTTCTGTGAATTGAATTTCAAAAATCCGCAATACATGGTTATTATTAGTAAGTAAAATTATGTTCAATAAGATTAAAATAATTTTTGGTGAATAGTAACTTTTGACTTTTATTTTCAGTAATTAAAGGTAAATAGGGTAATTCAAGGTAAAAAGAATACTATAATAATTCCAAATTAAGTTAAAACTTGTCCTTATCTTATTGGATGAGTAATGCCCCACCATGGTCATCGTTGTATCAATTTTGGGACCCCATGGAGCCACTTATGTATGATAATGACATTTTTGATTAATTAATTTAATGTAAAGACAAAAATGAATTAAACAAATATATCTTTGTAAATTAATTTATAAATGGTGTTATATGATTTAAAATTTCAACTATAAATATTCACTAGAAATCAAAAAAGAATTAATACATCAAGATATTTTTTTATAATTTTTAGACATCACATAAATTAAATTATTTATGACGCAATAATGATGCAGTGATTACCTCATTAATAATTCATTTAAATAAATAAGATTGTAAATATTAAAATAACATAAAAAACCTATAAAATTCTTATTTGATGATTTTATTTTGACCATGAGTCATGTTATCGTTGAATCTAATTATTTTTGGACTTTTAGAAACCAAATATCACTATATAATAAAATAATATTTTCACACATTCCTAAAGAGCCCCTCCTCCCCCTTATAAAAATCGTTCACTTCTAACCAATTCTTCACACCTCTCAAGAATTTTGGATCGTCCAACCTCTTCCAAATTAAACTCCATACATCCCTCTCTTCCACTTATGAAGCCTTACCTTAGGAAAAAGGCACTTCAATAAACTATTTTGGTTCAAACCAAGTGAGTTACCCAAATTAAAGGTAACAGCTTCTCTTAAATTATTTTGTTTTATTTTGTTTTATTTTACTTATCGAACCCCAAAATTCTTTTTATTCATTTATTTTATAACAACATCAGTATCAAAAATAAACTAGAATTTTATTAATGATAATGATTCAAATTATACTTACACACACCTCTATCTAATGAGTGAAGAACATACTGTTTCTGTGGATGAAAAACTAACGCCTCACGAAACGATGATTGTTCGATTATCTCCTACTGCCTCTCTTGGTAGACGTTAAGATGGAACTTTTTTATATATGATATATATTATTTTTATGTTTTATATATATTTTTTTATTTTTCCTTTATAGGATACCTTTATTGTTTCCATTATGTGTAAACACGATAATTTCATTTGAGGAAGTGCAGATTACCTCCCCCTCAAAGTGATATGACTTGTTAATTCCATATGTGGGACATATAAAGGATAGAGATAATTATATTATATGATATTATACTATAATTATAATATAACTATGTATCATTATGTTTTAATTACATTAAAATAAGAAATATAAATGGAAGTAGCGTTCATGCGTACGTACGACTTACCGTCTCCATGAACGGTGCATTTCATTTCTTACCTCCAAATGATATGTACTGTTATAAATATATATATATATATATATACTGGATATATATTATATATATTATATATATGATATCTAAATAATGAATATAATTCTGCATATAGTGGACTATTGACCACATGGACCACATGTAAATATAAGGAGTTCATTTTTTACTCAAGTACAAAATGTCGACAAAATGATAGTTATTAACTTAAAGGATTAACTAATGTTTATAACATGGTAATAAGTGATATAAAAGGAATAATAAAAATGAAAAATGTTCTTAAGAAATTAGAAATTAACTTTATTTTATTATATAAGAGATTAAAGAGCGATCGATTCAATTCGGACACGAGGTAAGAGACTTCATCTAAATCTCCTTTCATTGAGGCATATTTTGTTTTAATACACGATTTTCTTTTATATGTTGTATAAAAAACAGTTACTTTTCATTTTATTCAGTGGGAATATTTTTATATGATTCCTTTTACTAAATGAAAAAAATAATGTTTCTTTTTAACGTAAACGGTGACAACATTCTTTCCACAGCCGTGAGTATTATTGATCTTTGGCTTCCTTGACAGTAAGTAATATTTTTAAAAAGAAAATAAATACCATATACTCTTTTATGTATTTTGGTATTTAAAATGGTTTTGATAATGGTGTTGGTATGTAAATATATTGAAATTTTATATTGTTATTTCAATGTGGAAATGTTTTCTTTCCTTTATGCTTATGTTATGTGTTATGATCATGTTATGGTTCTTGGGTATTATATATATATATATACTGGTGGTTTTGTGATAAACCTAGAGTGGGTGAGCCCTAGATAGCTCTCCAATGCATCGGGTAACATGGAGGAGGTAAACATGAATGTTTCTCCTACGATATTGAATTAATAAACTGTGATGGGTATTCCAAAGTGACTCCCTAGGTAGCTGTGATAGCTACATTGTAAGTATGTTATGAATGCCACATGTTAACTTTATGATTTATGATTTCAAGGTGTTATTCAAAAATATTATTTTTCATGATGTAAGTAAAAGATTTTAAGTTATGTATGTATTTATGAAAAATGTTTTCTTTCTTATTTTTATTACCCTTAATATGTTTTTTATGATCATCCCATGTTTTGAAATGTTTTCACATGACTTAAAGATAAATAGGGTTAAGGATGATATCAAGGAAAATTCATGTTGTCTAAAACATGGAACTAGATATGACTCTTTTATTCAATAGTTTTTATTTTATGAAAAAATTGTAAACTATGTAGAAGTTTCTACTTTTTAATCTTTTGAGATGTAATATTTATGTCCTAATTCTCAAAAAGTCTTAACCTGAAAAGATCCTCTATTTAAATTATTCATTTAATTCAATATTATGTAATGATTAAGGTTGGGTCCTTATATAATATCCAAAACAATAGATTAAATGATCAAAATAATATTATAACACAATCATTAGATATCTTTTTTGATGACCCCTTTATTTCCACTTATGAAACTTTTAGTTTATCTCTAACATAATTGGATCAATATATCACTCATTTTGTTTAAACTTGGTTATCCATGTTTATTCCCCTATTAGGTTTTCTTACCTAACATTTACTTCAATTCCAATTTATTTAAATCAATTATAATGGTTAGTAAATAGTATATGATTATCCAAATAAAATCCCCTAAGATTGTCTATCCTATTGTGTGGTAATTTCCAAATAATAATCCATTGAGTGAAGATAATGTCAATACTCAATTATAAAATTATGGGGGGAATACCCCTAAGCGCAATTGTACCATAACCATTTTTGGGTTTCATTATTTACACTGGGACATAACTTAGAGAAAAACTCAAATACTGAATATGAATAAAAAATTATAAATGTTTTTTTTAAAATTAAATTTATACTTATGGTTGCCACTAATATTTTCATCTAAATTCCATTAAAGTACTAAAATTATCTAAGAAATCCTAAAAACCGACTCTGATTGAAACTAATGAACCCTATACTCGAACATCTATGCCCATAATTAAAAGCACATACTTCTATAATTGGATTTGATATCATGTGAGATAACCTAAACAATAAATATCATTATTTTAAAATATTTCCCTAAAAAACATTTATCTCAAAAGACTGTAACTCAATCCCAATAATGAAATGAATAGTGTCATAGAGGACTCTCTACTTTAGAAACATATTTTACGGTACTCATAAAACTTTCTCCATAATTTATCCACAATATAATCTCTTATAGATATATCATACATTAAACTAATATTAATAACATGGGGAGTGGAAATATAAAAAGGGGTTATACTAAAATAAAATGTAAGGGAAAAATCATCAATATATAATCAATGGTTAGATCATATTCATATAAAGAAACATGATTAGGGGAGAAATATATTGTTTCAAACAAAATGGAAGAAAAATAATTTTCAATAAGTCATGATAAATTTACATGTAAACTCAACCGAATAAACATATACTATAGTAAAAGAGTGTGATATAATAAAAAAGTGATGATGGACATAATCATATGAATATCAAAATGTGTCATGTCATTGAAATAAATCATAACAATGAATTGTGAACAAAACATAAACAATGAATTAAATAGTGATATTGTACCCCACCGATAATTATTTAGTCATATTTTTGATAAGAATACATGAAGACACTCATATATATATTTGGTTCTTTGGGGTACAATTACATTAAATAAACACACACCACACACATAGCCTAGAAAGTATACGCATAGCCCCCCAAGGGATAGCCCACCCATACAGCCATATTTATTTAGTATATGGCTCGAAGGATAAGTGGGAATGAAGCCCATTACATGGCCCAAATGACAAAAAACTGTCTTGAAGGCCCAGTGCAGTATCTTGCTATACTGCATACTTTATCGAGTATACGCCATGCTTCTGGGTCATTCCTTCACCCCCAAATTTCTATATAAATTCACTACTATCTGGATTTGAGCCTGAGTCTAATGTAGGATTACCAGGAGCCTTTACCACTAGGGAATGCCCCCCAATATCCTGAAAAAACTCATATTTCATACACCAATTAGTTAAGCAATGGAAATGATTTGAGTTTCATGAAACCATCCATTGAACATTTCATAAATCATTTATATAAATAATGTGGATAGCGTGTCAACAAAATATCCACAATCTAACACAATGAGATTAAATATATTAAAATAAAGAAAAAATATTTTTTCAATATCATTGTCTAAAATAATTTGATATATTATTTGAAATAACCCTTTTCATCTTAAAATCATTATGAATTCTGATTATTTTGAAAAAAAAATTATCCTAAAAAAGGAAACATCATTGAAATATTTATTCATTATGGTAAAGGAATGCATTCACTTATAGAACATTTTAAAGTGTTTTTAAATAGTATTTTTACTATTATCATAAAATGATGAAGTTATAGTTCTCATTAAAAATTTATTTTCTAAAAGGTAAAGGGAATACTTTGGAAAACTTTTACCTTAAAAAATTAAATGAAATATTCATTAGTGGAGCCTTGAAAAAAATATTAATACTATATATATACAATTTGGAGTGGAATATAAAAAAATTAACTTGAATGGAATATATTTTAAATGTTTTTAAAATACCATTATTAAAACATAAATCATAAAGAAAGTGATAAATATTTCATTTGAAAATAATTAAATTAAGATTTAGTTATTTTCATAATTAAATTATTTTTGGATTTTAGAACAATGATAGAGAATATTATTTGTAAGAGTGAATATTGTTATGGAATAAAATGTGCTCATTTATAGTGATTTATAATTATGTTAATCATCATATATTTTTAAAAATATAAACATTCATCAGTATAATTAAATATAAAAGTATGATATAATTCATTGTAATATCATTATATGAAAAATATATATTAACCATAGTCTAAGAGGAACCATTATGACTCAAGATATGTAGTTGAGTCATGAAAAACACCTTAACAATAATCATTTATACCTAATTTTTCTCTAACATCCTTTATAATAAAAATTATTATCTTAGTTTCCCATTTCAGAATTGTATTGAAAACTATAACCTCTTATAGAAACTATTTATAAGAAATTATTAAATATATATTAGTTACTTATATACAATTTTTATCATTATATATTATTATATATTATCGATTTTTGGGTAAAATTTTCATAATGGTGGTGTAGATTATTTTTTTTAGATTAAAGGATTATCATTCTTAGTTCCATAGTGGTACTGGAGTAGATTTTTTTATAATGATCAATAATTTTCAAATTTCATTTTATAAGTATTTTACACTTTATTCATGATGATGAAGTTAGTAAAAACTTGTCCTAGTAATTTTTATGAATGGTGGGTGTTATCTTAATAATGGGTTAGATATTTCAATTACCATTCCAAAAAAATCATTATTTACATAGTCTTTTCTAATAGCACAGGTATTTATGTTTCCTTATATTCCCATGATTGAAATTTATTTCATTGTTTGTATAGGTGATTAAACTGACCCAAAAACTAAAATATTGTAATCTATGGGGGTGTATGAAAACCCAAACCATAAATACATATTACTTAATAACTTTTAATTTATTTTAAAACCACAAAAAAATGAGGAACTATTTTTTTATGTCTTCGGAGGATTCGAAACATAAATAGATAATCCTAAAACACGAAATAATTCTATTTATTTAATATCCATAGATTGATCCTAACTCACATAAGAGATTTTAAATATATATATGAAAAATTGAAGAGAAATACATATTGAAAATGGTTAGATATAATCCTAGTATGGGAATAACCATGATAAAGGATAATAATATTAGGTCTTAAAATCTTATCATAAAGAGAATGATCATTATACAGAATCATGGAATAAATAAATGATATCATAAGATAATAAATAAACATCATTATATCATCAATAAAAGATATCATAGGAGTCTTGAATGACTATAAACCTGATAGAATAAGATTATGTCAATGTTCTATACCTTGTTAACATAACATTATAAGATATGATAACTGGGTATTTCATATAGTTTTCTATGCTCCACGCAACATCATATATCATGAGATAGAAACATTACCCAATTAATTGGAGGAATATATAATTTTGGCCCCACCCATTATATAACGATAATATTTCATCTTTATTCTACATGAAGAATACATAAACCACCCATAAGGCATAAATATGGTAAAAACCGATAAGAAAGAACCTGGTTTCCATATATTTTCAAAAATAAAATCTAAAAGCTATAACATAATGATTCCCACATGATGAAGGATTTAAATTTATTTATAAATTAATTTTTGAATAGAATATATGTCTTGATCATGGTGCCCCATGGTAGAAAAATCTATTAGAAGGTTCATAGAAGTAAGAATAGAAATAAGAAACTTGGGAAATTCTGTTTGAAATATACAATGGATCATTTAGGGAAAAGGGATTGAAATATTTATATAAATTATCATTGAACCATGAGGGTAATACATAAAATAAATTATAATTTTAAAATCAATCAATGTTATGAAAAAAAATTTTAGGTACTGATGGTTAATGTGAAATAAGAATATGAAAATCCCCATTAATTCGTGTTTTAAAAAAAGTGGGTATTTTAAATGAAATTAAAACTTGTATAACGCCTAGAATGGAGTGATATTTAAGTAGGTATATATTGAAGGATTATATATGAAAAAATAGAATATGTATATGGGATTAAGCTACCATAAAAGGGCGAGATAAAGAGAAAAAGTAACTGATGTGTTATGAGGGAGTACAGAAGATCACATACCATTATGTCTAAAATATTATTACACTTATACATTAATTCTTAAAAAAATAAATTATGTTCATTAATAAACTTGACAAGAACATTATTTATCTATCAATAGTTTCAAACTTTCCATTTATTATTATAATTAGATTATTTATTAAATCATTTCTAGTTATTTCAATTACTTGAGGTGATTCAGTTGATTTGTAAATGAACCCCATGGAATATTGACATAAGATAAGTTTAATGTTAATATATATTCAAAATTATATTTATATTAATATTTTAAAATAAATAAATTATTATATAATATTATTTTCAAATTCATCCATATTTTATTATAATGGAAAATAAAATACTTCACTATATGGAGGCAGTAATCTGCACCTACGCACAGATGATGATTTTACTTTCCATAAATCTTAAATGAGTTTCAAATTAAAAATTAGTTATCACTTAAAAATCATATTAATTTTTTTAATAAAATATTGATTCATTAAAAAATCATTTTTGGGTATTAATTCTATGTGGTTAAGAAAAATATAAAACATCTTTCATAGAGGCAGTAGTCTGCACATATGCATGATGATGTTTTTATTTTTTGAATGGTTTGGGAGAAATGAATAAAAGAGATAATGTTTTGAATGATAGTTTTTATTAATATTTTTTATTGTTTTGATAAATTTAAATTCTATCATTTTAAAATTAATTAATTTTCAATATTCATCGTATATTTTTCTATTTTAATATATTATGTATGTGAATAATTAATTTTTTTTCACATACTTAATTATGTTTTAAATTAAATTTTCTACATGTTTTTGGATTTATATTTAGAAATATATATATATGTGTGTGTGTGTGTTTTCATGTCTGTGTGTGTGGATAAATCTATTTAGTATTATTTTTTAATCTAGTTCATATATAATTTTTAATTATATAGTTTATTTTTTTTTTATTTTTTATTATTGTTTATTATTATGCACATATATGTACATATATGTATATAAATTTTTATTATCATATATATAGTATATATATACTTAGTGTGATGTACATATTCTTAATTTTCTTCTTTCCCACTTCAGCACACCTTAAACCACACCAGTTCGGAAACTATTTGACTTCACTATTTCATCCTCTTGATTCCACACTTCGGAGACACTCAAAACCTTTGAGAAACTATTTCGGTGGAGATCAAAATTGACATAACCCCTCCTCAGTTGGATTAAGAAACTCTTACACCATGGATAGAATGTATTAGTGCTCCTCAAATAATGAAGGAGACTCACCATATTCTAGAATTTGTCTATGACTGTACAACACTGTAACAACAACACCCACATGAGTAATGGTGCACCACTAGCATGGCACAACTCTTCTTAGTGACACCAAAATATCTAGTCCAAACCAGCTCATGATTATCTCCGTCACATAATAACTCCTATCCAAAAACAAAAAAATCTACTCTATGTGTGCTCCCTTGATTCCATGATAGATCCTTTCTTGTTTAACTTCCACCGGCTTCCTCGCTGATATGCAATAATGAAACAAGCACTCAGTTTTAGCAGCGCCAAATGTATTGGTGATTCAATATTACTTCATCTTCTATGTGGTTTCTTCTCTGACATGCTATTGGTTATCATCCTACTTTATGGGTGAACCCACCCTAGATAGAGTGACGTCACTATGAGTATGAGACTCTTACATACCATTAAATGGTATGTTTTTTTACCATGGATCATCCACTCTCTATTATTCCAACAATATAGGTAACAATTTATCATGAGTTGAATATGTTCTTTCTGTTAGACAACATGTATAATGATTATGAATCCCCTATCCACCATATCCCTTGAGGTACCTAATGACTATGACTTTATTTTTTAGTGACCTCAAGTAGGATAATGATCGGTATAATAGCCATATTGGGTGGCTATATTGACTTCACACTATCGCACATATATTATGTCACGTGGACCACTATCCCCTTTTCTTATTTTGTGAAAAAAATTAGAATACTTTTTTTCTGCATTACATTGTTAGAATAATTTAATACAGTCTTAATAAGTTTGTATTAATTGTTATTTTTCTTTATAAAATAATATAAAATTATAATTTTCATGTTGTATACTAGAGTTTACAATGAAAAATCATAGAAATAAAAACTTTTATATCTTTTGTTTCATACTTTTTTAGAATAATTTTTAAATATTATTTTTCTATAAGTGAATTAAAATATTTTTATCATTCTATTAACATATAAAATGGTTTTATATTATAATAATGAAATGGGATTTTTTTAGGAATAAAATATGATGATATTATTATGGGAATAATAATTATCAAAATAACTAATTTATGGACTATTTTATATACTATTTTTAAAAAATAATTTTTTAATGATTTTAATAATATTTTTTAAAATTTTATTCATTTTAATAATTATCATTTATCTTAATAATATTTTTTAAAATTTTATTCATTTTAATAATTATCATTTATCTTAATAATATTATCTAAATTTTCACCATCTAATTTAATGAATAAATAAAATACCATGAACATTCTAATTTTGATCTTGATACTTCAAATTTCAACTAGAAGATATATTTTATGGTCTTATTATTTCTCTTACGTGGATTTATATGATTAACCATTGATACATTCCATGATCATTGGGGTTAATGATTAATTATTATAATTTTCATTTAAAATAAATGAAATATATAAAAATAAACATAAAAGAGATTATTCAATGACTTTTCATGTATGATTGACAACATAAATTGAAAAAATAACAAATATAAAAAATAAAACCTCATATAGTCATTATGAAGAACTACTTCTGTAATATTAATATTATTCTATTTAATCGATCATGATATAGATTATTAATTTTATCATTCACTACTAAATTAATCAATGTAAATTAGCTACATCGGTTTTCTAGACTATCTAATCCACTTCTGTTATAATTTTTTTTATGTTTTTCATTATTGTATTTCTTCGTACACTCTGTTTTTACTCTATAATATGGTTTATGATATTCGGATCCAAAAAAATTTCAAATGGGTTATTCCTCCCATATAAAGGGATTTTAAGATTTTTCTAACTTGAAAAAAGAAATTTAGGTTTTTGATGATTCAAAATTCATTGATCATACTACCTGTTAAGAAAAATATACAGTTTTATGTAATTATGTTATTTCTCCCAATTAAAAGTAAGGAACAAGTAAATATTAGTCTCCTAGAAGAGTAGTTGATATTGAAAATTATATTAGGGTATTTTTTATATTAAATACTATAAAATGTAACTTTCTTTATTTTTTTCATTTCAAATTAACATTTTACAATTTTCAATCACTCAGATAATGCTATTTAATTGAATAAATTTAGAAGGACTATTCACCAACACTCTAGTAATTATTTCAATATATTGGGACCTAATAAATATTCCATTAGTATTACAATATACATGAATATCATTAATACTGATTTTATCATACACTTATGGATAGAATAGATTAGTGTTCGTAGAATAAATAATAATTATGAAACAATGATTAAGAAAAATGCGATATCTTCAGTAGGATATTAAACATTTTCATGAAATTCATGTTAAAATGGAGGATCTAGTCTATCTTATGGTGACTAGGGGATTGTGGTAGAGTAAGGTAATTCAAGGATATTTATTTTGAAAATATTTCCAAAAATTACCAGAATGAAAGGTCATGTACGTAATGGGTCAAATGTTCACTTTTTATGTGTGTAGTAAACATTCCATAAAAGGGAATGTTACATAACTGGTAAGAATAAAAGTGCATAAAATTTATGTGAGTTTGGTGTAGAATGATTTTGGAGATATGTGGAAATTTTATTATCACTAACCAAAGGGGTTTTATAAGGTCTAATGTTAATTTAATGTAAGGAAAATTTTATCCCCATTTGATTATTCATTAAAACACTAATTAGTCTTAGAAAAATATTAATCATTATAATTGATTTATTAATAAAAATATAAGTATACCCTTTATACCTAATGTTTATGTGATGAATCTATATTTATTATCTATTTAGTCAAATCCAATTTAAAAATAAGTGAAATTTTATTTTAAATTAACATATATAATATTTTAAATGAAGTCTTTTGAAAACAAATATCACTTCTGTTAAAAAAAAATTATTATTGGGTTTAAAAACCTAATATACTAACTATAATATATATATATATATATAATTTATGTTAAAATGGGTTAATGAGTATCTATGGTTCTAGTATCTAAATTAGTGATAAAATTTTCCAAGACTAGTATTTTTCATTATTCACATTCAAATTAAATATTTCAAAATAAATTCAAAAAATTCATACAAATATGATTTTAGTATTATAAATTAAAAAAAATAATTTTTTCTAAGTTTATTTATAAAAATTATATATTTTAATTATCATTTAATATAAAAAATATATAGGTAAAGAAATTTTATAACCCAAAGGTTTTTTTGATATTTATGTCTTATTAATACTATTTTATAAAAACATTGCAATAGAAATAATTCCAAGATATTAGATGATAAACTGATACATAATAATATTTAAAATTTGATCAATAAAATATGTTAATGTATCATATTTGTCTTATTCTGTGTGAATAATGTTATCATATATAAAGGGAGTATATATACTAAAATCAAAAGATGTAATATTCTCCCATTAAGATATTCCACCATTGATATTTTATTACAAATACTATGGTGAAAATAGATTTGGGTACTTCTATTTCATTGTATCTTCTAGATTCCTTGACAACTATTCAAACATATGGTTTATCTAATGTACTCAAAAAATGTAGTTATATTTTTTCAACGATCTTTTCATTGATGTTCATAATATTCAATGGATGATCCTCATAAGAGAGATAATCCACTAGTTTCAAAACCTATGGATTCAGTATTTGTAAGGGCTAGGGTATGCAATTCTTTTTGAGGGATACAAGGACAACATCATGCACTTTGGTCTAGTTGATAGAGATACCTAGTAAATATTACATAACTCTGAAAATATAAATGATCTAATAGGGGATAATGTATCTCATAAATTCCTTCCTTTTCCTCAAAAAAGTATAGGAATATATTCCATGGAGATATTCGAAGAAAAAATTTATTTCCATAAGTAACCTATAGGCCTCATCTATAGTTATCAACATAACTATTCTATTGACTCTATGTTACATTGAGGTGATATTTAATATCCTTAATATTTACAACCATTTCTTTGACTATATCATTTCTTAAAGAACTTTTTTTACATATTTAATTCCAACAATCATGTGTTCAACATATCATCCCACGTATTTCTTTGTATGGGGCCATTTGGATGCATGACTAAAAACTATTGATGTGATTGAACTTAGAAAGAGGAATATGTTTGTCCCATACTAATTTGAATTCAATTGAGTATGTTCACAACATATCCTCATGTGTTTTAATTGTTTTCTCAAAATGGACATCAGTTTGGAGATGTTAGGCTATATTGAAGATTAAATCTGTGTTTAGATAATGTTTAATACTCTTCTAAAACATTTTACTAAACATCATATCTTTATTAGATACAATATATAGTGGTGAACTTTTCATTATCACCACTTCTATAATATATATATTCACAAGGAAACTGAGTGATAATTCCTCTCAAATTGAAAAAAATTTAGTAGTATTTATAATATGGTACAATAAAACCCATAAAATATTGTCCCATTTTTGTTTCTTGGTAATACCCCTGAAAAAATCCATATGCATGTTCCCCGATTTCAATATACTAAAAAAGGCTTAGCTATGGGTTCAGAGACCCATGACCCCAAAATTTATTAAAAAGGTGTAAAGGTATAAGATACAGGAGGAAACTCTTACATGAAAAGTACCACATCTAGATAGAAAACAAAAAAGCACATCCAATCATTAACTTTTTCTAGGCCGGCCTCGACCCCTAGACACTCCCCGATTAACGGGATGGTGCCCTCTCCCCCCTTTGAATTATAGCTTCATTATCCGATGGTAGAACCTCAATAGTATAGAATTTAGTTTCTACATGAGAAGCTTCCCCATGAAATATTGAATGCCTAACATCAATAGAGTCAATTCCATCCTAGTGACCTATACCAGTAGGAGACTCCTCGTGCAGGTCTTGAGGATCCTCTTATACACCCATGGAGTCCTACACATTAATGAAAGAGCATGAAACATTGTGAGCTGGATGATCCATCTGCTTTGGGATCTCCAGACCATCAACAGAAGCCGTTGTGGAGGAAGAGCATATTCGATTACTAAATCCTTCATTTTTTGAGTCCTTCCTGATTAAGAAAATCAAACTCAAGAGTATTAACAGACACTAACATGGAAAATAAATTGAAAACTAGTTTTATAGGTCCTTGCAATGCCTCAGTACTAGATGTAACCATTGGAGGGACATCCATACTTTTCCCCCTCTGATCCAAAGACATTGGAGGAGATCGTTCTTCCAAGTTAGCAGGGGGAGATCTATCCAGAATATCAACATGGTTATGTGAATATGATTTCCCCAGACCCTCCTCCCTTGGAACACCTTGCGAAACACCATCCTTATGAACATAATTAGTTCTATCCAACAGTACACTCTCTTGAATCCCATTTTGTACAACAACTTCCCCTACTACAACACTATCCACCAACAGATTTTATTCCATCTGAGCATCCACATTGGACACCTGAATCACATCATGAATAACTGCACATTCCTTAGGATTCTTAGGCATCACCAACTGGAATCCATTATCAACAAAGATCTTCATCTTACCCTTCCTACAAGTCGAGGCCAGTGCAGCGCGGTCAAAATCTAGATTTACCTCATTTTGGATAGCAGCCTCATGATCTGATTGATGCCCTTCTTCCCCCTCATCAGGCTTAGAAGAATCATGTTGGACAAAAATAGTAGTAACTTGCTGATATTCATAAGGAATAGACACATCATCCTCATGCTCTGATTGGTGCCCTTCCTCCTCCTCAGTCACATCATCCTAGGATGTGTTAATACCCCTAGTGATTCCAAAGGTAGCTTGCTCCAATATTTTATCACTCACCGGCACAGCAGCAGCAGTATATTGCTGAAACATGGCAGGCATAGACAAACCATGTTGAACAACCTCAAAAAGAAGGAAGTCCTAGCATTTTGAGGATCCTTCTCCCGGAAAACATGCTTGTTACTAGTCTCAACTAGTTTCCTTTTTCACTGATCGGAGGTATGACCCATTGATTTGAAAAGTGATCATTTTATATTCCTAGAACATTGGGGTGGAGAATAACCAATACACAAACAAGTCATACAAAACGTAGGAAACCACTCATATTTTATATCAAGCTTTAACTTAATCTCACCCGCAACAAGTAAGACTATGTCATTAAGAACTTGAGCTAACTTAATCTCTACAAAAACAAGAGCAAAATGACCATATCTATGATACTCGGCTTCCTTATCAACCTTGATCAGACAACCAACAGTAGAGGCGACCTCCCATAAAACATATGGATGCCAAAAAACCAATTTAAACCCCTAATTCGAAACCAAGATTGAGTGGAACAGTTCTTAATTGCAATAGGACTGGATAAAGGATCCCATTGTTGAACCATGATGTAACCAGGTTTCATCAAAACCATTCCAAAACTCCAAGAATCATTTTTCAATTAATTCGATGGAAAATCAATATGAAATTTACCTCTCCCAATTGATATCATTCACCATTTAGTACATCCCCTGCTTTAGGATAAACAAGTTCACACTTCATCAACCCTCAAAGGGGAATCACTCTAAGTTCCTGATAACCTAGCGAGGAGGGAGAACCGGAATTCTTCAAGATGAGCTTCCAACACTTTCAGACTCACCTCAACAAATGAAATAGATCCATTCTTGCTAATCCGTTTATTTAACGAGGCAGATTCAAACTGAGATTCAGAGAAAAATCTATTCTGGGATGCTGAACCCTCAGATGTCCACTTAGGGTTCATCAAATCCTCCTTCACCGTATCCATAGGATTCATAGAAATCCCACCACCCATACCCACCACCTTTGAGGGAGGAATGAATAGATATTTAGGATCAAAGTAGCAATCAAGTAGATTTTCCATTGATCATCAGCTTGAAGAACGCCCGAGAGTCGTCACGCGAGAAGTCTCCCGCATTTCCTCCCCCATATCCACTCCCCATTTCAATATAGATATGAAAAATAGTTGCATCATCCATGTGTATATTTTCCTCTCATCCTTCACTTACAAACACACCTAGAAATATCAAGTATATTCTTTAATATCCTTATTCACATTATTACACAAATAGTGTTCTCATAGAGCTTTAAACATTTTCTTATTTCTTGTGTGGATGGATAATGTCGAGTTATGAGAATCACATAAGAACAACTTTTTCAACAATAGTTTATACGGAAAACATAGTCATTTTTGAAAATATCACAATTCCCTCATTACATACCATGAACATAGAGAGTTCCCCAAAAATATTCCACTATTTCTACATCATAAGATGGGATTGGATGGATAAATCATAAAATTTGATCAAATATAACAATATTAATTATGAAATGTAGACCTCATTCTAGGTGATTTTATATTTTATGACCTTGTTGTTTGTATAAAAACCACACATCACTATTTAAGGACAATGTCTTCAAATTGTCAAAGTGAAGATAACCATAGCCAAATCCATAACATGTGTTAGATAATTCTTCTCATTCACCATTAACTATCATGAGGCATAGGCTAACACCATGTAATTATTCATGGGTGCATAACCCAAAACCATTTTTGATTCACCATAAAAGATTACAAATTCTTCCCCTCATGTTGATATAGTGAGTATATGTGTGGTGTTTAACCTTTTATTTGGCTCCACGGACCTATCATTACAATATTTTATCATGAAATACTTTACTCTTTTCCTTGTAATACAAGTTAGTAGGTTTAATAATCATGATAATTTTCTCATAAATCATTGATAATGCCCATATAATCTAACGAAAGTACATATCTTTATTATAGATCATGTTGTAGGCCAAAACTCAGTAATTTTATTATTTCAGTGATATATATAGATACTATTACTTTTGTTAATATTCTAAAATATCTACATTTTCAATATAAAATGCACATTTCCAATACATTTCATATAAATTATCCTTCAAAAAATTATTGAGAGCAATACTAAAATGCTCCGCATCTTCCTTAATTATTTTCAAGTATGTAAAAATATCATCTATCAGGAATAAAATAAATTTGTTGAGGTAATATCTAATGACTCAATTCATTAAGATGATATAGACTTATTGAGTATTCATGAGTCTAAATGAAATGAATATGAACTCATAGTTCATGTACCATTAATGAAATGCATTTGAATGGACATCATGTTTCTACACATTTAACTAATGATATCCTTAATTAAGGTCCACATTAATAATGTATTGATCTATGTTAAACTGGTCAAACAGGACATTAATATAAGGAATTATATACCTATTATTTATCATTATATTATTACATACTCAATAATTAGTACATACATTCACTGATGCATCCCTCTTCTTGAAGAGGAATATCGGTGCACCCCACAGAGAATCACTTGGGGTATGGAACCCATGTCAAAATTTTCATGTAATTTCTTATTAAATCCTTTCAGTTTAATGAATCCCATTAAATATAGATTATTGGATATCTAAAAAGATCCAGATATAAGTTCAATAGACATTTCAACCTCTTTATCAATATGATGAACATGAATCAAATTAGGAAATACACCACCATAAACAATTAAAATGAGAATATCATCAAGAGTAGTGATGAATATTCAAATATTTTCTTAATTAATCCATTGTAAATAAAAGATTTTAGACCCATTCATGTGACTAGAATCTCAAAAATGTGTGATGGGATAATTAAAAGGATTATTCGATATTAAATTGGAGGAAATATGTTTCTTGAGATATTATTAGTGGTTTATTATTTATATATAGAGTGTGTGGAATCTCATAGAGTTAATTATTAAATGTTTTATAATTCAATTATGCCAAATGATTAACTGTATCCATAGTACACCAATTGAATCACGTAATTCACCAATATAATTTTTAATGTCAATATTTTTAAATAGCACTAAATTGGATGAATTTTTTTATTCTTAAATATATATGGAACCATATTTACCATTTCATACTATATTTCATGATTTTAACATTATTTAATAATTTTAACCAAAAATTAAAAAATCACCAATACATAATATGGGAATCAATATTAAAACTATCATATACATCTTCGTAAACTTAATCTCTAAATGCGGAAAAAAATAATTTTAAAACAAAACATTATAACACATGGAAAATAATTTTTTGTAAAGTATCATTTCAACTATTAAATTAATTTACATTTATTAATTACCTTTATAATAATAATTATATGTATATTATATAAAACAAAAATATTATTATATATTTTATCAACTTAAATTATTATGTTAAAAAATAATATCAAATATAAAAACAATTAATTGAAATATAACTCTTTTTAACATTAAAATATCTAGTTTTAATTTCCAGAAAAAAATATTTATTTTTCAACCATTCAATGAATTCTATAATTTTCTTTCTCTTAAGAAATATATATTAAATTTATAATTAAATTTAATTTAAAAAATTAAATAAATGTAAAAAATTATAAAAAAGTAAAATATATTAATATTCCCCAAATAATATTAACAATAATGAACACTTTTTTAAAATGTCAATAATTTAAATAACAATTATATGTTGATATATTCCTAACTTATAAATAAAATATGGTCTCATCATAAACACATTACATAATTTTGAGTTTTTAAACAAGAATTCACTTCATAAATATCTCAAAATTCATTTCATTTTTATTGTGTTAGATAATTAGTCTATAAATCTTATATAGAAAATATATAAATTTAAATTGGACACATACACTAATTTTTCAATTTTTTAACAATATAAATATTTTAAAATGAAACAAAATTTAATTTTATGATAAATAATTATTACTGTTAGGTTGAATTCTTATTTTTTTCAACCCACCCTGAAATCCTAAAGAAAAAATTTGAAAATGTGGGATGAGTAAACAGATATCAGTATGGGATAAATGGAAGTGGCTCCATTATCCCAACGATAAACATAAAACCCCCAAAAAAATATATTTTTTCGTATTACTCATTGAGTATAGGAAATAAATAATTTTTAAATGTGGGAAATATTTTTGGCCAAATAGAACCGTTAAAACCCATAACAAAAAACAAAATCCCTTGAAGCCAACTTTGAGCTTTAAATTCATAACCCATTTTCATTATTGTCAATAAAACTGGGGTCCAATTAAATCTATCAGAGGAACCTCCTTGGTTAACGAACCCATTAAATCCATTGATGACAAGAAACATTACCCAATGCATTAGAGAAATATATCGAACTCACCCATCATAATCTAAAATTATAAAATAACATATAATGAGAAAAAATATTTTAATATTTTATCTCATCATCATAAATCTATGGAAAGGAATTGAACACATATGAAAAATTATTTTGGATATCAAAATACCATTTTTTTAAAACACATTTTTTGAAATAAATTCACATAACAAAGGTAAAAGTGTTGTTTTTTTAAAAAACATATAATTTTATAAATGAATATAAATAAAAAATAATAATAATGAAGTAAGGAAAATCAAGTCAAGATAGAAATGTTAAAAAAAAACTTTTCTTCTATATTTAGTACTGATTTAAAAATTATATAGTATGAAGTAAATAAATAAATTTAAAGATATATATATTACCCTTTTAAATTCATTTATATAAGGATTTATACATCTGTGAAAAAATTTATGAATTTTTACATGAAGAAAAAAGTCTTGAAAAGAAAAAATTAAAACATTTAAAAAAACATTTTTGTTTAAGTATCAATTTTCTTGGTATGAATTGTCAAATATGTTCTTTTTATTTATAATAAATATAATAATGGTAATTACATACATTATTATTAAATATTTTCAATTTATTTATTCCTTTTATTGAATTTATTACCATTTTATATTTATTTACTGAATAGATTAAGTTCATGTTATATGTTTTGAGGGATATCATCTTTTCTTTTTCAAATTGACTTTGTAGGATGACTATGTTAAAAAAGGACATGGTTATATCATCAAAAAATCCTATTTATAGATAAATTATATTATTTACACATTGAAATCAATTTTTTTACCATCCATAAATGGTGGGAATGAAAAATGAAATGTATTTAAAAAGGGGGTGGTAGTCTGCCCAAGTACATGAGTAATGTTTTCATTTTTCAATAAAATTTAGGGAAATAAGTTTTTTAATATTAAGTAAATCACAATTTTTTATTATACTATAAATATAATATTTCTTATTCAAATTCAAATACATATAATATCATTGTTCTCATGTGACTAATAATAAATACATCGGTTCACATAGCTGTAGTCTGTACATAGTTACGAGAACAATTTTTTAGTTTTTAAATTTGAAAATAATGAATTTTGATATTTATTTACAATTAACAAATAAAATTTATATAATGTATACATTATTTTGTAGTTATTATCCATCATTGTAGATATCCATAAATGGTGGTGATGTAAAATGAAATGCATCCTCTCCCGATGTGGTTGTTCGCACAAATGCATCAGTGATGTTTTTATTTTTTATTAGATGAATAAGTAAATCAAAAATGGTTATAACATAAACATAATTACATATCATTATAGTGGATATAAATATATATTTATATGAAAATGTTCAATAGTGTTTTTAAGGAGGTAATATATCAAAAAAATAATAAAATAATTCGGTTAATATCTATAATGTTTCTATAGAAAACATCATTTGGTTTATAACTAAATAATTATTAGGAATGTATTATCACCAACCTATGACCTATATTAAATGATATGGGATGAGAAGAATTTAATTTAGAGGGTTATGGTTGGAATAAAATTATCTATAAATATATAGAAGATATGGGTGGATGTTTACTTATATAAGATTGGGGGAGGATACAAAAGAAATGTTTAAAAAGATTAAAATATATTAATTTAGTTACTAGGAAAAAAGGAAAAAAATAATCATATATTATTATGATATGATATATGGTCAATATATTATAATAAAATAGTATTTATGATAGTTTTTTTTCATTTTTACCATTATCATTTTATCTTCAACCCTTTTAACCTGGTTTAGATCTTAGTTGGGCAATGGACTTTTTTACCATGTTTACAATTCAAAATTTCCATAGATGATGTTATAAAATTTAAAAAATGTGAGGCGCATAATTATAAATATAAAATCCATTTTTTCGTAAAATCTCTATAAATTAAAAAAATTAATTAATGAGAAAAATCAAAAATCACAATTTAATATAGGTTTAATAAAAAATGGATTTTTTATATAAGAATGATTTTCTATTAACATTGATATTATACATAATGTTTTGGTAGAAAGATCACGCCTCAATGTAGCCAAATATGATACACCCATCTCTTGTGTATGTGGCATTTCCACCCATCAAACTCTCCCTCCTCCTTGGGGGGAATGATTCACACTGGCTCCCCCAACCTCCTAACATAGGTCATTATTTTCAAAAACAAAACCATTCTTTATCCAAACATTTTTTAGATTGATTTTATCCCCAATATTCTACCATTAAAATATGGGATTCTAAATATTTGTGTATCACTCGGGAATTCACAATGGCGTCTTCTTGGTTGAATCCCAATATAGTGGCCTATTTATGGAAGAATCATACATCCATGTAATCTTTAGAAATTATTGATTTTGAGTCCTCGGGTTTTTTGATTGGTATATCCTTGGGATTTTGGATCCATGCCATTTTTTATTATGTTTTAATCTGAATAAAACATCATCTCATCCTTATCATGTACTCAAAAAACTTTTTTTTTCTTTCACTTATCTATTTGTTCTGGTCTTTTGAGTTTAATGTTAAATGGGATCTTCCTATCACTAAAATTTAGATTTACCGTCCAATCTTGCCTCTCTCATTTTAGAATCTTTTGTTTCTTAGTTTGATTGGAAATATGGTGGGATACTTATGTTGTATTCTAAATCATATCTGCACATGAATCAATCCCATTTCTCATTGTATTTGTGTTGAATAATATGTTTCCAAAGAAATGATGGAATTTATCTGCATTGTTTTTGTATGTGACCTTTTCTAGAAGTAGTAAATATTATTTGAATCACAGGTCATCTTTTGTTCTTCACTTATTTATTTAGGTTACGTTTCATTCACCTACTAATACTGGGCATCAGATGATCATTAAAACTCCATAGCCGGTATGTTATACATGGTGGAATTGACAATTGTTAATGATCGCTGGTTAGGGCGAATATTTTTCTCGAACAAATGGTTGTGAAATGTTTTGTTAGTTTAAATTTTGAATTGATAGGATCCATGTCAGAAATGTATAACATGGTAGATATTTGAAAAAGATATTATGTAATTGTTACAAAAAATTAAAATTTATTATCTTCTAATAATATCAAGGCTAACATTGAGGGAAAAATGAAGGTGTATGATATTGGAATGGGTGGTTGTGATGCCTCAGGAATGAGGGAATTTTCCAGCATTCCCTTATAGAATTTTCTGGTTTTGAATGCAACTAATTCTCAGGTGTGTGGCTATTTATCCCACAGGTTACTCAATGTTCTATATAGATATAGAACAATTTCAATACTATAAATTCAGATAAATAGGAGGATTCAAACGCTTATGATTAGCGATGATTTATCCCAAAATATAAAATTATTTATTATGGGTCAAGGACATTAGTAAATCCTGAGTTGAGTGGAAAAGATACTAACTCCCTTTATTTTTAGACCATGAACATGAAAAAAAGAATTTATTGAATGTCAATCTTATATTACAGACTAAGATGTAAGGAAACTATAATTGATGAAATTTTTTAGTCGCCAGAGGGGAAAGAATAATGAAACATAAGTACTCTTCAAGTTTATTGAATCCTAGGGTCCCCATATCAGTGGGAAACCATCATAAAACTAATGTAGATGTAAGGACAGTTTTACTAACCCATAAAAATGGTGTTACCTAAGAGAATATTAAGTAAGTATAACATGTTCTAACTCTTTATATTTTTATCAAGGATGATCAAGTGAGTATTATGGTGAAAATATTATAGGTGATCATAAAGGAGTTAACTGATGATGGCTAAGAGGATTGTAGAAAGCTAGTAGTTGAAAAAGAAAAGTACTTGGTTCATTAATTTAATTATAAAAAGTGATGTTGGAGGAGTCATTCAACATCAAGGTTCCAAAGAAGGAGGCTCCAAGTCGATCTCAATGATGATAAAAAAAATTTACCAGAAAACATGATCATATCCTAGATCACCGGATTAACGAGTGGGGGAATTAACTTGTAGGAATATATTTAAAAATAGGACATGATGGAATATCAATTTTAAGCTATCATCAAGGATTATATAGATATAGAAGATACCACTATCGATTAGAGTTTATATCAGATGAAGGATTCATCATCATTCATATTTTTCCTAGATGGTCTTGGTGGCTTCTTGTATAGATGTATATTGGGGAGGTGGGTTTTTATTAGTGATATCACTCCCCCTAAAAAGTTTTTTTTGAAATAAAAATTTAATGTATCTATATATTATTAATGACAATGTTTATTATAATTAAATTCAGTGAATTATGAATTTTCAAATAAAACTATTATAATTTTAAATCCGTTACTAATAAAAAAAATCCAATTTTTAATTACTTCAATACAAAATATAATTTTATATAAATTTTGTTTCTACAATATTCATCTAAAAGTATTCTTTTTTATAAAAATTATACCAAATAATTATGGAGGAATTGTGATTTAATAATTTAAAAAATGATATAGTTTTTTATAAGTCAAATTATAAATTTTAAAAATTAATATTTTAAGAAAAATATTATAATATGTGAAACCAAATTTATTATGAATAAAACTATATTAATCTTGATAAGTATTATTATTTTAAATATAAATTTATAAAATATAATTCATGAATATTGATAAATCATGAAATTGATTTACTATTAAAATTAACTAGCTTGTTACATTCTTCCCCATTCTAGAAATACTGTTCTTACAATTTTTTTATTAAATAATCAAGTAGGAATGATTTTCCTTCCAAAATTTTCTGATTTCAATGTCTCTTCATTAACCATATCAATTTCCAACAAATTATTTCCATGAAGAATATCATTATTCCATTACAACTTCTCTTATCAATCCTGAATATAAATCATATATTACACAAAAAAAATTATATTCCAACTATACTCCATAAGAATCAAAATAAGATATTAACATGGTGTGTATATTTATAATAATGAAATATGAAACCAATCATGTTCCTTGGATAAACTCAAAGGCAGGGTGACTCGATAATAAACTGATAAAAATTTCTCCATAATTTGATATTTCACAATGAATTGTGAACATAAAATTAAACCTTTACCAAAATAAATATATCTTTTCTATGGATATAATTAACAAAAACGTGATAAAATACTACAAATTAATGATTTTACTTCCACTTATCTACATTTTTTGACCGAGTTAGGTGGAATTCTGTTAATGGATTCATGAAAGAGTTTATATAGATTATTTTATATTTATTTTAGTCATGATAAATAAATTCCCATTATATATTTTGATGACTCAAAAAATGGAGTACCATACTCAGTAAATCAGATATACATCTCATAAGTTATTCTTTTAGTTTAGGTGTTCTTTAATAAATAACTTTTCTGGATGACATTTTTATCAGAGTCTAACAAATTCATGTATAGTGTTTGTTATCGTAGTGAGAAAATGATACAAAATATAGATTTAACTTTAGAAATTCAACATTAAATACGATAATTATTTAATATTCTCTATGTTTTCAATATCACGAGTTAATCAAACTTTTCGATCCATGATTTGTGAATGAAAGTGTAAAAATGTGGCTGATTCAATCGAGGTGTTCCCAATCAATTTTACTTTTAGATTAAATGACATAAGGTACATGAAGGATGGGAAGTCAAATAATATTTATATGTAAGTTAGACAATACTATTCTAATTATAATGATCACAACATCATGAGGAAGTCATGATTTGTGTATGAGTTTTTAGAAAAATAAAGGTCGGTATATTAATGTATTCTGGTTGTAGTCCATCAGTATATGTGGGACTGGATTCCTGAGTTGTTAGATGACTAAGAATTCATAAATTCATTTTTGGGGGCACTGGTTGTCCTATCAGTTAGACAATCTGATTTTTCATAGGATCAAACCCAAAGAATCAATCATTATTTGTAGAGAATCTTGAAGAATGTAGTTAATGTTGATTTCAATCAACTAAACACGGTGTGCCATTGTTCTATCAAAGGAGTTATATCACTAATACATCAAACATGGTGTTCATAATCAAAGAGAATATGATGTAGAGTTCTATCTAATTGAATGATGTTTTTTTGACATAGATCAAATAGTGGGAATTATTGGGACCAATTAATTGAATTACTCTTGGTTTCTAGGACCAAATGTAGAGACCAAGAAACCTGATGATGAACAACAATATAGTAAACAATTTTCATAAATCAAAATAAATTTTTGAAGTTTTCAAGTGAGTCGAGTACCATCATAAATGTTAGTATTTCAAGACATTGGAATAATAATTAAGGTTTTTTTTAATTTTCAAGGTCATTAAATAAGGAGTGATGTTGACCCATCAAATGGATGCAGATAATGATTCATCAGATGTAGCCTAACATCAATAAGCCCTTGGATGGTGGACTTCATAGATCTCAGTAACATCAGTCTGAGGAATTTATGAATGATCTAATAAATGAATAATTGTTGTGCAGAGATTTTCCTAAGTGTCTTCAAGGGATTGTTTATGATCAGTTCAATATTGGATGAACTATTTTGAAACCATTGAACATATTAATCTAGATGGTTTGTGATTATATTTACTGATTGGGGGAAGTTATTTACATTCATCATCATTGATTCATTTTTATTATTGGGAAGAGCATAAACTCACCCACACCATGGGATGTCCAATTTAAAGGCTATAGTACATATCCATAGGGATGACTAAAATAATTAAGCCAAATATGCTCCCAACTAATTTAGTTAACCCCCTATGGATTCATTTATGAATCATGTGACATATGAACCACGATCATCCACCACCAAAAAACAAATATGATATTCAACCTTATTTCCATCATGCCACATGTGTACCACATGGATGTTTTCAATACAGATGGAGGATTTACATTTCCAAATTATATTGGATATTGACCATAGAGTGGAGACTTCCCCATGCATGGATCAGGAATTTTCATAGAAATATTTTCAACAAGATGAATATCAATATTCTTCTAGGCGCACAGGTGAGCCCCATGTACATTTCCATAGCCTCCACCAGGAAAGAGCTCCCTCTACCTTTGTAGGTTGTAATGGAAAGGAGGAAACTCCACCTAATGTTCCTAATCGCTACTCCACCTTGCATGATACCCGAGCTGTATACACCATTAAAATTTAATTTGAGACCCATTATTGGTGGTAACTAGTGCACCTAGTGGCCTAACATCCCATAAATGGGTTGTTGAACCATTGACACACTCACCAATAGAATTATATGTGAAGGGGACTCACGTAGGCTGGTAAACCCATTTATCAAATAAATAAGGACAGATCTTGTTCATGTGACAATAGACCTTTTCACGAACAAAATGAATTTAAACCTCCACATATTAATGGATTTCCATATACATCATCATACAAAACTTAAAATAAAATATTGTTATAATACTTTGGATTCCACAATAGTCGACCCATTGAACCACCAATCCAAAAATGAGGCCCCAAGATGATTTAGAGAAAAGAGACCAGTGAATCCACCATCTAAATTCCAAATGGCTAGGGTCCACTCACCCTGGAACAATAATTGTTTGGAAATATTCTTCATATTCTCCTTGCAGTAGTGACATCTAGAAACCATGATAACACACATCCTCCTCGCATTTTCATCCATTGTAATATCATGGTTTCATACCCTCATGATAGAGAGATGAACTTAGTTGGAAATATACCTCACCATACTATATTGTTCCAGGTATCCTTCTTCTCCTAAGGTAAAAATATCTTATGGTAATACTTTTAGGAAATGTTTTGGGAATTAGAATTTTGAAAACACACATATGTCTATATCTGAATTTAAATCAATGAGATCAAAAAACATCTATTGTCCCTTATTTACCATGTAATTTATAATGATATGGTATAAGTTGGACTCTCTAAATGAAATCATTAGTGTAGAAAAAACCAGGAATCGAATGTTCGAACTCGACCAGCTGTGGAGCCATAATTGGATATCCCCATTTCCAATCATCCATCGTGAGTGCATTCAGATGGTAGGGTAATGTCCTAAATTAATAAACATAAAGGGGAATCATTCCTTACCGAAACCCCCTCATACATACCCCTTTGACATGACATGGATATCTTCCAATGCTTCCTCTTTTCTATAAACTCCCATGAATTCTTTTCATGCATGCCATGGACAGTATCCATGAGGCTCTGAACATTTATCTGTTATTCCTACAGAGGCCTCTGCAACCTTCACCCGGAAGGACAAGGATTCTTCCACTCAGATAAATCATACCAAATAAAACTAGTGAAAAAAAATCCAAAGAAGAGATAACCCCCTTGGGTACACTGGTTACCGAGAGAGCATGAATAGGAATCATCGATAAAACAATATTAACTAATGTGATCCATCCACTAAAGGATAGATATGGGTTTTATTAGTTGATAACTCTATTTTTTATATTGTTCAAAATATGATCAAATTCACAAATATTAATCCATTTAGGGGATATTAGTGGCCCGAAGTAGTCTAGAGGAAATGAAACTATCTTCATATTTATCTGGTTTCACTGGGAGGAGGCATGTAAATTATCACATTTTATTGAGATATTCAGGTTATTCTTGGACATGTTAATCATCAGACAACTCCAAAAATGATACTAATATAGTATTTTGATGATGTTCTTAACCGACCTTCTACTAGAAGTAATGAATAGCACGGTATCGTCTACAAACATCATGTGAGAAATATGAGGGTGGATCTATCTTCTGAAGTATGGAAGAAGGTTCCCCACAGATATCCTTTTGTTAATTAGCCATCTAAGAGTGTTCTTCATGTGAATAAAGAGGTTTGGTGATATTTAGTCCCCTTTCTAAAGACCAAATGATGTTTTGAAGATACCACGAGTCTTTCCAATGAAGGGTACAACAATCCTTGATGAGCTAAAACATGTGAAAATAATGTCTGTAGCCCAGGATGAGAGACCCATAGCCGAGAGAACTATCTTGATGATGCCCCATTCCATTATTTCATAGGTCTTATTCACATCTAGCTTTAAATTCATGTTAGATCAATGAGTTTTGACGTTAATATCATGAATCATTTCATGATCCAAAACCCCACTCCCCAAATTTTCCAGCCCTTAATAAATCTATGTTTCTCTAAGGAGACCCATTGAGGAACATGGATGGAAAATTATTTACATTTCATATGCTAGTTCCAATTCAAATGTATATATTTATTATTATTCCCCTCCTTTCATAGTATGGATTCATTAAACATTATATGTGATGGGTGTGACATGTTATATCCCCATGATACATCCATAGGTCTCATGGGATATACTAGATTTGGTTTTGGTTGGGGCCTTACGATTTTATCTTCAAAAAAATTGGTTAAGGACTCAATGTTATGTTTTAGATGTTAGGAATTTTGATTTCCATCATTATGAGATTTTTTATTGATTTCCTGTTTATTATTATATTTGTAGAATATACATGGTTATTTTTTCAAGCTCTAGTGATTACTTATATATAATTATTTTATCATCATTTATTCCGCTCATATTATTCTCAAGTTACTAATTAAATGAATTGTGTTTCAGTTCTTTTACTTTATCATATTTTCTATTTTTTTTATGATTGCTTCAGGTGTATGAATACTATTACTGGGTATTTTAACTCCCCTATTTCATATGTTTTATCATTCCCTAAGATGCTGTATATATTGTTATAAATTATATGCATGGTTAATAAAGGATAATAATTCTGTTTTCCTAGGATTTTTTATGTTGTATTTTATATTTTAAATTTTAATGTAAGATTCATGTATTTATCTAGTTATCTAAAAATAATTAATTGTGGAGTCTTTTAGGATGTGTTTCCTTGTATATTATTACAATGTGTAATGTAGCCTTTGACACTACACTATAAGGGCTAGGGTCCTACATCCATCAATGCATATAAATGGGTTTTTAATCGCCTAAAAATTTAAAATTACACAACTACCCCCTCCCCATGTTTTTTATACATCTATCATTAAACCCTAAAATAAAACAATTGATTTTAGAGGCTCTCAAGAGGTGAATTGGTTCCTCCAACCTGTCTTCTTCTTAAATCTATGTGAAATTGGATATGTTAGAGCTCCCTCTGGTAAATTTTTTACCCATTATTTCAGATACTAATTTATCGTAGTATATTTTCAATTGACCATGATAAATATTTATATTGTTGGAATAAATTGTCATTTATTTTGTGGATTAGGATTTTATAGATATAAATTTTGTTTTCCTTGCCACCTATTCTTCATTGTTGATTCTTATCATGGGTGATTGATCATTTGAATTTGCGATTAATATTTGGTGGTTTCATAAGGACATTCCCTACATTTGAAATCATTATTTATTGCGTGAATTTTAATGTATCATCAAATTTTTTCAAAACATTTAATTTGGATGATTTTGATTATTGGTTTTAAAGGAGTGGGATTCTCAATATAAAATATATTTTCAATAACTTTCATAAATGAAGAGAATTTTTGGGGTATATTGGCTCATAATGAAGGAAGTATTTATGAAATAATATTATGATCATATTTAAAGAGTGGATTTAAATTAAATATGATTTTAAAGGTAATGAACTTGGATAAATACCATGATTTGGGTTTCAAATTTAAATAGATTTTTGAAACATGATATTAGAAATTTGAATAGTGGTTGATGAATTAAATTCAATTAAATGATCTTTACATGTGATTGATTGATTTAAGGAACATTTTATATTGTTTAGTTAGTCAGTGATTAGAAAAATAACCCAATAACTCTAGCTCCGAATAAATGGAATGACCCTAAAGACACTTACTCAATGAAATTTAGCTTGATTTTTCCCTAATAGTGTTTCTAATGATTGCGTAAAAGTCATGGGCCTTAAGGAAAAATGCACACACCTTGATATGTAAAGATTGACTGGGTAGCATGAGTATGTTGTAGCTAGAAACTACCTAATATCAACGGTTACAAACATATTTCATGGTTTATAATTTATTATTAAATTTCAGTGATTATAAATAATATATTCATCAACATATATTTTATTGAAAATATTAATTGAATCAATTTTTTTATATAATTATTTATTACTATTTTAAAATAATGATTTTATCATCAATGTTATATGAGTTACAATGCATTGTATTTATTTAAATGGATCAATAAATGTTTTATTTGTATTGTAATTTCTTATGTAACATTTTGTGGACTCCTAATATGATTTTTTTATCACACCCTTCAATTTTATTTTTTCATTTTTATATCTTTTTTTGTTGGTTTTATCAAAAGATAAACATTCAGTTACCTATGGAAATGTTTCTTGACTTCTATAACCTTAGAGTAATGGTGGTGACTGGTGTAGTTATGGTCCACTTTTTACATCTTTATTGTGAGAGTTTTTCTATATAGATATTATATTATTTACCATATATGATGCAATTTTTGGTATTTTCATCTATATTTCTCTGGGGATTTTATCTATTAAGAGAGTTTAAAATAAAAAATATTTCGTGCCTATATTTTTTTTATTGTATATTCTTTATTTGTAGTTGGGGGAAGATCATTAAATTTAACTTATTTATAATACATATGTTCTGGTCACCAATAATGGGGATTGGGAATATATTTATAGCTTTGTCAAAGACATCTTAGTTATTAGTGTACTAAGTTAAATTTATAGTACTTTTAAAAGAAACACTCATTAGAGATTTAGGATCATTCCATATATTAGTATGCATTCAAGGATGTCCTAGTTGACATGAGGTAGGATTGAAAGGACATTACGACTATTTAAAAGTGATTTTCTAGACCTATCTTATCATGTAGAGATTTATGGTACCATGAGAGATTGGGAAAATCATATTTTAAGAATACACTGATATGAATATACTATTTTCCCAAACTTGATTTGAGTATTTTGAAATCGCATAGATATGGATTCTATTGATCAAATTGATATATTTATATCTGATTATTGATTTAATGATATGTGTATCCTTTTTTCTTCTTCCCTTTATCAAATTTCTACCTCACCTGGATTTTTTATGATTTTTAAAAGATACCCCTATATGTTATTCTTTAGATAGATTTCATTATATCCCATAAACCTCGCATTTACTATTACCTTCAATGGGTATCCAATGGTGCATCCCATGGGGTGTGCACTGAATTTTAGGGAGAATGGAACCTGAGGTTCATTTGATCTAGATCACCTATTTCTATGTTAGTAAGAGTTATATATATTTCTTCTTTCAATCAAATGGAATAATTCTTGAGTTCTGATCTTCCTCTAGTATTTTTTGATTTTCCCAATGTGTTTCCACAAAGTTTTATTAATTTCCTCTAAAAGGGTAGCATCACTTTATATTTACTCAGTACTAGATTCCCAACCTATCTATATTCCCTTATACCATTTAAAACCACCCATATTTAATGATATAATGACTTAGTTGGATTATTTATTGGTTAAATTATTCATTCTACAGAATGTGTCACATTGGGTGGGGATTGTTCATTTTGAAAAGAAACATGATGAGACACCTATCATTTTTTTATTACCAAAATATCATTAATGTTATGGTAGAGAAAGGGTATCTATTTTCCTTGAATTGATGTTTTCTTGATCATTTGAATAATTATAAGTGGTTCTTGATGTGTGAACGTTTTACTGGATATCAATATGATATAATCAAGGAATATGACATCCTTAATAACTCAGTCTGTATTAGTTATAGCCATTACAAGTTCCTTTCTATTCCCTTTGTTCCAAAAAATACTCATTCTATGTATACGGACATGATGAGTATAATAGGCCATGAGTATATTGACTTTCTCATGTTGGTATTTTTTTTATGAAATCTTGTATTACTATAAATCCAATGAGGATCATGCCTGTCATTTGAGAGTACTTATTGACTTTTTGAGAGACCACCATTTACATACTCAGATATTGAAATATGATTTCTAGATTCAGGATGTAATGTTATTAGGATACATAGCTTCATAACATGGTATTTTTTTATCCTGAGAATGTGATGGATTTTGCAACATGGAAACATCCATGAATTATTTTTTAGATTCAGGAATTCTTGAGATAGGTGGGATATTATAGCTTCGTCATTAAATATTTTTATAGGTGGTATTCTTTAATTAATTCAATGACAAGTAATTAATTGAAGTTATTATTGTACATGTAATGTTATAATTTTTTTTTATTATTTGATGCATCTTTTGACGTGTATGGTATTATTGAATCATCTAGAGGATGGGTAGGGCTTGGTGGTATTTTTTAATATGGCATGTTTATGTTTGGGTTTTCTCTCTTGAAGGGTGATCACGTAGTGGCCAATGCTTCCTAAAACTTTAGGTTTCATGAGTAATACTATCGTACTCATGATCTTTAACTCATAGTTTTGTTGGATTCTATCAAGAGTTCGAAGAATAAATTTTTCAGAGGAAGTAGTATCCTTCATTTTATACACAAATTCATGATTTATATCTTCTCAAAAAAAAATATTTAAACCTCTATTAGAGATTAAAGGTGGAGTACATATAATATTTTGATATCAACATTTCTTATACCCTTCTAAAGAGGACAATAATTGATGATTATTTGAGTAGGAATCTTATAACCTAGGTTGTGAACGAATTTTCTATCAAGTGGAACATAATGGACCTCTTTGTTCATATTCATTTGGGAGTTTCGAAGGAAGTGTCAAGAATTATTATGGAATGTATTAAGTTTACCACCCCTCTTCTCAATAAGATTCTTCAGAAGAAGTAGCTCGATGATGAGTTATATATAATTTTGGACACTCTTTATGGTGGGAAGACCATCAATGAGTGGATATTATATTATAAGGGTTTTATATGGTTTTGGAACCCATACATTGTAAAATTTCCTCGACAATGTTCTGTAACGTGATACTGCCATAATTAATTGTTGGTGGTACACCATTGAACCATTAATATATTCTATGATATGTGATGATGATTATGATTTCTAGGTATTATACAATACATCAATTATTTGTCTTCTCATTACTATACATGTCAATAATGAAAGGCTATCTACCAGAAATCACTTGGTTTTCTTCACCCCCTTCTGGTGATGTCTTGTGTGTGAGATGAGATTTTAATGCATTTTATTATTGGTTTTCCTCAAACACCATGGGGGGAAATGTAATATGTGTCATGATAGATCCGAGAACCAAATAGAATCAATTTATAACCACTCATGATATAAACATAGTTGAGGACATGGGTGGAATGTATGTACAAGAAGAACATTCAATTTAATGGAGTCCCATCTATTATAGATTTTGATAAGGATCCATATCTCACATATAAATTTTGAAGAGGCCATCATTATGTAATGTAATCCCAAGTGAGTTTGAGTGTGACATATATATGAAAATTTATATCCCAAAATAATGGGTAATACTGATTTTAGAATTATTGTTTTATTCATTCATTCTCATATTTTATGGATCTTAGAAAATACACTTTATCATAGTTCATTATTTTTGTAACTATAATTACAATTCATCCATTATCATTTCTAATTTGATTAATTATATGTTTATTCCATGTAAATATTAAATATATTTGTCAAATATTTTTGAAACATCTCCGGTTGAAAATATTTTGGTCTAAGAGTTGATTATAAGGATCTAGTAGATTAATTAGATAATTGTGACAACATATAGAGGGTAAAAACCCTGTTTTGATAATCTTAAAACCCTATTAGAGTTTTCAATTAGTGGCGAGGTTCTTTTGAGATTATCTCCTCGTTTCTATCATTGATGACTTGGAAAACTGGGGAATAGTACACTATGTTATGTGGTACTATTTTAAATTGTTTAGAAGATTGGAATGTTTTCATTCCATTTTTCATTTCTACCAAAATTAGCATTGATTAAAAAATGGTTACATATTTTACAACACAAAAAGTATCATTAAGATCCATCCAATGTTTTGAGTTGGGAGGGAAATGATGTTGATCCTGATTTATTCATAGATGAGCATCCATTTTAAATATATGATTCTAAAATGAATGTTAATCATTGTATTTATATATCATTATGTCATTTTAATTGGATGTATGTTCTTTATTCTCATCAAAATTGGGGGGTATGAGGCATTTAATAAAAGACATTTGCCCCATCTCTTTGACATGGAGTTTTCCTAATATTATTTCTCAGCGTATAAATTTTTTATGATAGGGAGGTTAAAACATCCCATTAATATATTTTATTTACTTATAACCCCTATTTTAATATTATATTGTTCATATCTAAGTTTATTTCTATATTTTTTTTGATTTATTTGGTCTTTTTGTGGTTGTGAATGCTTGGAACAAGGTTAGGGATAACCATGTGGTTTTTCCTAGCATACCACAATCCCTACCTTCAGTAACTGAATGGTGGACACTAGTTAGTGAAAACCATTTTTCCTCCCCTCTAAACCATTCAACCACAAATAATTCGAGTTTTCATGGTTAGTAAAATAATTTCATAACAGTTTGAAAAATAATGTTCCCCTTTGTCTATTTCTAGTAAAGAGTGTATGGTTGGTGTTGAGTTTTCCTAATAATGAATCAAACCCATGAAACATTTATAAAATCCCAATGAGGGAATATTTTTAGGTTCTATTTTAGTAATAAACTTGGTTCAAAACCATGAAAACTATGTGAACTAGTTTTTAATGCACTCGAAATTTTAAGGAAACATAGAAACCCCCTGTTTTTTATTCTAAACAACTCTCATTAAACCTTAATATGGCCCTTTGTCTTTTATAGGATCTTAATATGTATATTTATTTCTCTACCCTATCTTCTCCTTGGATAAATTTTTAGGTGGATTCATTTGACCTTGACACAAAATGTGATTTCCCCTTGATAAGGAATCCTCATTTACTCTATATTATCCTTATTTGAGAGTGAATAATCCCCAAGTTGCATTACTTGATAAATTTTGATTCAATGGATTCCTTTTTGATCCTAATCACATTTGATTCTCTCTTGGTGACTCCAATCATGACTAATTCATCATTTTATCATTTTATTAAACATAGGATGTTCTGTAAGGATTTTAACTACAATTGAATCCTTGGTATATTTCTTTAATATAAGTGTATCTTCTATTTTTTTCTAAACATTTAATTGTGATGAATTATGATTATTATTTTTAATTGTATTGAATTTTTGAAATAAAACCTATTATCAAAGATTTTGATAATGTGAATTATTTTTATATATATAGCTGCTCGTAATGAAAGTTGATTTTATGAAATGATTTAAAATTGATCTTTAAGAAAGATGGATTTAAATGAATGATTGTTATGAAATGCATTGACTTGATGAAAACCCAATATGTGATTTTAAAATTGAAATTGTATGTTGACACTTGAAATTGTGAATTTGAATAGGGATTGATGAATTTAATTAAAATGATTGATCTTGAACATGATTTTTTAATGAAGGAACAAGTGGTATATGTAGTTTTTGGGTTATTGTGACATTTATTCGAGTATTATAAATGCCTATGAATTTATTGATGATAATAAATCTAACTAAACCAAATTTGGAATGATTTTTCTTTATGGGGGGTTGATTGATTTTCCGGATGGCCTAATCCTTAGGGATGTGTGCACATGCATTTATCATTCATGATATACTAAGTAGTGAACATGATACTATTACAAAAATATTAATTATATTAGGTCTTATTAACATTGTTTTGGGTATAGATTTGATTATTACATGATGGTTATTACAGAACTATTTTATTTATTCCCTTATGTTAATTTAAATATGTACATTTAAATATATTTTTTGATATACATTCCATCTTCCTAATTTGAAATATTTATTTGATCAAAAATGTAAATTTATTTTACATGACTTGTATTTATTAAAATAAAACTACCAATATTTCATTTATATTATAATTTCTTATGGAATAGTTTTTTGGAATCATACTAGTATTTTTTTTCTCACACTGCAACTTTTTCTTTAGGGATTTTTAGGTCTTGTAATTCTAAATCCAAGAAAATAGAAAATTATAGTTGGATATTGTGGTTTATCTTTATTCATGAGACCCTTGAGTGACGGTGGTGATTAGTAGAGATATGGTCCACCTATTACATGGGTATTTTGAGACATCTTTTTGACAAATGTTGTGTCATTTATCTTGAATGATGCACTTTTGTGTTTTTTATCTATCTTCTTGTTGCACTTTTCTTCATATTTTTTTTTATAATATCGAATATTATTTGTTTATATCAAACTTTTATATATTGTTTCATATTACTTAGGGTTAAATAATTCCCTTTGACTAATTTTTTATGTGTGGGTTATAGTTCCTACGCTATGGGGTTTGGGAATTCCCTTGGGGAAGAGTTAGATCAATCTCAGGTATTAGTATAGCAGGGTATAAGTGCTACTTCTTGAAAAATTCATTCTACGAACCCATATATTTTCATCTATGATATTTATTTTTGGAATTTATATATCTTCATCCATTTCAATTTCTTATGGTACACAATTCAATAAAAATTATTTTTTGTAAGTGGAGTTTCCCTTGTCTTTTTTTTATATCGAGAATATTTTCCCCTAATGTTTTTATTCTTTATATAGCTCCTTGGATGTCATTTTCACTATAATTATGATCTTAAAAGTCATTATTAGTTTTACATGACTCCATTCAAAAAAAGTAAATGTATATTTTTAGACATTTTATAAACATTTCAACTTTTATTTACAATGATTTTATTTACCCATGTATTAAATGATTCAATCCTTTTATCATATTCTTTGTGATCTTATTTTCTAGTTGTATTAATTATTTTTTCATTAATAGTATTGATCTCAAATTTTCCTTTTTTGAAAAAATTAATTATTTTTCTATTTTTTATAAAATATTTTCTTCAAAAACTAATTTTTTTAAATGTAAATCTAGTTTTCTATATTTAAGAGAAATTTTAAAAAACACTTAAAATTAGTGTTGAATTTTTTCAATATCCTAAAAAAATTATTATGATTTACTAGGGATATGATCTAATGATACCATCCAACATTTTTACATGGATATATTATTATAAACTCAAACATATTTTTTCAGAAAACACATTTATTTCACTTGGGTTAAAGAATCTATACTGGAATTTTAAATTATTTTGGGTCTAAATGGAATGCATTGGAATCGTTTAACATTATGTAATGGGTGCGTTCGATATAGACCTATAATGAATAGGGTAAAGATTTATGTTTCATGATATAATGATGTGTATATATTATTTTTTACATTCATAACTCTATATATGAACATTTTTTTTATCATGACAACTTTATGTGTGGACATTATTTTAATGTTCATAACTCTATGCATGTATTCATGAATATATATATGAATATTATAATTATGTTCATAATTCTATGTGTGGAATTTCTTTCACAACTCCATGTTTGGAAATTATCTATATGATCACAAATCCATGCATAGACATTTTTTTATGTTCACAACATTATTCTTAAAATTGATTTTTATTACCCTTTTCTAAAATGATATATTTTTTATTAATATTAATTTTATATTTCTAAATTATGTCACACAAAAATATTATATTCTTTTCCTAGGATAATGTAATACTATTTACTCACTCCTATAAATCATGAATTATGCTATAACAAAAGCCTTATGTGATCATTTTTTGTTTTTGATATATGCTTTATTAGGTATGATTTCATTATATCATGTTCATGTACTCATATAAAAAGTATTGACTTCTGATCACTTAGGAAATATTTTTGATATCTCTTATTTTCACCATTAATATGGATTTATGAACAAACCTCTCTTATATTTATATTACCTAGGTTATAAACAATATTTTTATGTCTTATGTGTCTAAAAGGGTATCAATTGAGAATACTATTGTTTGGAAATATTGAATAATTAATGTAAAATATAAATATTATAATGAAAATATCCAAATAAATTAAAACTTTGGTATATAGGATTATGTTTTTATTAGTTACATTTAATTAAAGTTCAGTTAAAATTATGTAGTACATGTGCATGTTATATTTGGATAATCTCATATAAAATAAAATAATATTTTTAAATTACTTATTTATAAAAAAATATATGGGAATGCGAATCTGTATCATCTCATCTGGAATAAAAAACTGTTTTAGTTATTTTTGGGGATTAGGATATAAATAATTAAAAGGAGAAAATTTAACTCAAAATTAATTGAACCAAAAATGATGATATATAAATTTAAAATATCATACATTGAAATGATGTTTTCATAAGTTAAATAATCGTACTATTGATTTTATATATAGAACAATTTCTTAATATGATTATTATTCCCTAATACTCAAACTAACATTATTTCATCAATGGTTATAACTATGAATAACAATGCTAAAAAATGGATGTGAGGGATAATACGGTGTTTTCCAAATGGGCATCCAAATGTGATTTTTTGTGGAGTTAAAACCTTTATGGAGATTCTATCTCACATTATGAACAATAAACTAAACAATATTAAGCTCTAAACTTCGCGAAAGATTAAGAACCATGATATTGATCCTTCCATGAATATATAACTGGGACCCTTATTAAATATTTTGATCCACACATTTTTATAAAATGTATTGACATAAATGAAAAAGAATTTTTTTCATCAATGATCAGAGTAATAAAAATCATTTTTTGATGTCTATTAGTTTGAAGGGGAAGTAAACCAATGGTTTACTTTGACCAATAAGATGATACCATAGAAACAATTAAACTCAATGAAATTAGAGGTTATTGAAGAATCATTTTTCAATAATTTGTGTCCTTAAAACTAGTCTAAATAAAATCGAAAGAGAAATATTAGATATAAAAAAGGAAAATGAATCGATTAGTACCAATAAATCTAAATTCATAAGGTGTTAAAGGTTTTATTCTAGTTTTATCAATTACAATAAATAAAAAAATGAAGGTTTATTTATTCACTTGAAACCACTTCTTTGAAATGAATTTTATAAAATGAACTTATGTATCCATGAATGTTATCTATGGGTAATGAAGTATTTTTGATACTCCCATTATTCTCATGGTTCTGGGGATTGGATGGGGAAACTCTGATTCAAGGAAACGAAATGATAAAAACCATAGAGGAATGAAAATTAATATTAATATTGGCCAAATATGTGGGAATAATCAGGGATGAAAGAACCACAATGGAATAGGTAAATTCTTCAAAATGTGTTATTGATGTCAATAATGTATGAGAATTTAATATGGATATAAATAATGAAAATAATTATCGTTATAATACACCACCCCCACTCTAACACTCTTAATTATAATGAGTATGGGTATTATGCCAACCAGTGAACCAATTAAATGGTTAATAATGAAAACCATCGTCATCAACCTCCAAATGCATGGGATATAAGGAGGCCTATACAATCAAAACTTCTAATGTGGTTTTCAAAAAAATAGGTGGTGTCAAGTATAAACATAATCTAATAAAGAAATGAAAATTTATTTTTGATACAAGATAATCTCACTCTTTCACATCTAAGAAGTATTAAAATTTAACAAAATCACAACACTAATAATAAGATATTAACATAGTAGTAAAACACCATTTTTTATGATGATTAAACCAAAAGTATATAACTCTTCCTTTATTTATGTTTTTGAGAATGTATAACTTGTTAATCTTCATAGACTACCATAATTTGAATTTGGTTTGATTTTTCTTAGGTATTTCCTCTCACAAAATAGATCCCATATTAATCGCTATAACAAAGAATTTACATTCCATATCACAAAATTAACCAATTGAGAAAAGGGTGAATAAAAATTCCCTATTGGAATAAAATCAATTATATTTTTCTTAATAGAAAACACCAAGGATTATTTTCTTGAAATAATGATTGAAAATATGAGTTTCTTACTCTTTCCGTATACAATAAGGTATATATCCCATTATAAATGATATCTTCAATCCTATCTATCATGTAGATAACCTCAACTATTTTCATGAGTTATATATAATTAAAATTATGAGTTTTTAACTAATTTAGGGGGGTAGAATAAAACACTTAATGTTTTGAAACCCATTTTATTTCCCTAAAAATTATGAATTTCATTCGTAAATTTTGTTTTTCAATTATTTAAACTTCAGTATAAAATATTTCACACAGGATATGAATTAGATAGTTGGTAATTTATTTACTCATAATAGAACATTAAAATATATGTACCTCAAACCATTTATTACACAGATTATTTAAAACATTTAATGATGTCATCATTTAGAAGTTATAAAATTAAATCAGAATAATTAGTATAAAATAATAATAATTTTGTAACTTGGAAATCCCAAAGATCATATTCACCCTTGATAATCATCATTTATATAACTAGAACTATAATAATAGAAAACATCATGAACTTAGAGATCTTTTTATAAGACCAAAATTTAAAATTATAAGAATGAGATGTTTTATTTTATAATTTTAAATGGGATGAATTTATGGGATGTTATGGTGAAATATAGTTGTTATGTGACCATTATAAAAGGGTCTATTGACATTTTCTACAATAAAATTAAACATGTTACTGGTTTTGAATTAGAATTATCTAGAAGATATACAAAATTTTTAGTTATATTTCAATAGAATATAAATTTTATTTTTATTTTTTTTAAATAATTTTCTAAAAATAATTAAAAGATTATAATTCATTTAGGAAAATAAAATTTATTATAAAGAATATGTTTATTAATTTATATTTTTATTAAATTTATTACGTTCAATGAATGATGTCAATAAAATATATTTATAATTTTTTTGAAATGATTAGTGAAATAAATTAAGATTATCCCATAAATAATTAAGTAGAAATAATGGATACTAATTTTATAATTTCATTCCCAAAACAAATTTGTATAAAAATGATATTTTTATAATAATTTACATATTTTTAGTTAAAAATAAAATTTTCATTATTAGAATACTAATTTTAATGATATTTATTCATTAAACATAATAATCAATTTGTATTCATTCATATGTTTATTAAAAAATAGTTACAAATTAATGTTAAATCATATAATGGTAATAAATTATATTTTTCAAATAATTATTTATAAGTTTTGATTACTTTTATTTTAATAAATTAAATTTATCACTTTTAGATGATGGATAAATTTTAATTTCAAAATTTATCAAAAAATATATTAAATCAAATTTAATTCATAATTTTATGAAATAATATTAAACACAATTCATGTTTAAGAAGTCATTATTCTATAAAAAAATTTATAAATAATAATTTATGAAATATTTTAAAAATATTTTCCCCCATATTTAGATATTTAATTAGATTTAATGGAGTCTAAATTTTTAATCAAAACATAAAAATTTGGTAAGTATTTAAATTTTTTATGTATAAAATAAAATTACCTAGGTAATAATTGAGTTACCATGATAAAGGTAAAATGACATTAAAATTTGTTAAAATATGTGGTAATGATTTCAAATATAATAATTGTTTTTAATAATGTGTATATGATGGATTTATTAGTAAAAACATAAAAAAATAAATTATCTTAATACTATTTATCTACATTCCTTTTATAATTAAACCATACACATTAAGAACTATAAATTTATAGAAATGATTCTAAAAAGACATATATAAGACGGCCCCTCCAATAAAACCTTTAAAACACTATTTAACTTTAAATATATCCTGAATAAAATCCCATTTTAACCTATAATATTGCCTCGTTAGAATATTGGTATCCTCTAATCTATTGAATGAAACCTAAATTGTTCATTTTAAAGAAACATGTATTGGGAAGATAATTCATCAAAGTAAATACTTATTCACACTCCTTTTTAATTACCTTCTCATCTCTACTATTTATAAATATTAATCACTAATATAATGATTTTATATATACATTTTTTTGTATTTTAATAAGATGATATTGCTGTTATATAACTCTATTCTCTTACTCATTCATTACTATAACCTTTTTTTCTTTAGTTTGGTTAAACCGACTACAAAATTATTTTATACGAGTATCATCATTTTAATCTCCCATATGTATCAATACATTAGTAAAAATTATATATGATTTTGTGGAGTAATTTATATCAGGAATATGATTCTAAATGGAATAATGAAAAATGAATTATCATTATATAGTTATCAGTTGTTATCAGAAAATTACTCGGAACACACTCTCTGAGTATTTTGTTCTCATAGACCATACTCAAACCTTCCATAAAATTAACATGGTACTAACTAAAACATTGAAACATTATTATTACAAAACTTTTACTATTCTAGTAATGAAAAAAATATTATCAATGAAAAAGGATAAATATATCCCTTATGAATCTTGTACAAAATAATAAAAATTACTAACACCCAATGATGAAAATAAACCACAACTAAATAATATGAATGTAATGAATAAAAACAATTAAATTAGTAAAAAATAATAAATAGAAATATTGTTATTAATTATTTTATTAATTATTTTATCAGTTATTTTATTAATTATTTTATGTTTATTTATGTGGCATATATAAAAACCAAATAATGTATTCTACCATATTTTTCATAAAATTTATGGTTTATATGATTTTATATCGTGTTTTTTATTTCAATGGATTTTGATTATAAAATTTAACAAATCCATAACAGTTTATTTTCAAATATCACATTGAAATTGATATTTTTTATATTTAGACATACATAATGAGAAATTATATGTTTTTTCCTTCCATGAAGACATTTTTTTTCTTATCTTTTGGTAATTTAGGGCTCTTTTATATCATCTTATAATTTCTATTTCATATTATAGATAGTTCATCTAAAAGAATTGTTGTTTCTATAACCATCTATATATCTTCTTTCAATCATGAATATTTCTCCTCCATGTCCGCATTGTTTTTATTGAATTATGGATGGAATTATCTATAATTATATTATTCAATATGTTACATTTAAATTCTCCTTGAATTTCATTATAAAATAAGTAAATAGATCTTTTATTATGTTTTCTGTGTGTTTCATTTTCTATTTGTAGTGAGTTCTATACAAAATGTCAAAATAATGATCCCTTTAATTATTATCCTTATGAATTACCTTTCCCATAACCTACATAAAATTTTTATAAATATATTTTTCTCCACGTTTTCAATTTTTTAAAAATTAATTTCAATTACAATTACTTTATAAATTATTTTTAAGAAAAAATTAAAATAATTATTTATATAAATTCATATTTTCAAATAAATGTAATACTTAAATTATAATAGTTTTTTATCGACGTCAACATCCTTTAATTTTTCTTATGTTACATTAGGAATATAAATTAATGATTCCATCTATATTTCCATTTGGATTTATTTTAACAATATCTTATGGTTTTTTTCATGAAACATAATTATTTCACAAGCGTTAATCAAGTGATGAAGGTATTATGAACAATTTCTTGTTTAATTATAACACATATTTATATTTTATCATTATTTGATTGATGAGTCTGATATATCTATGAAATGCATTAATTAATGATTTGTGTCTAATAATAAAATATTTTTTGGCCATTTTTGTTTTCTTCACTACCCTATGTTTGGAAATTATGGTTATTATAACAACCAAAACATAGAAAATATTATTTTGTTAACATATTTATACATGGATTTTATTTTTAAGTTCAATAATCTATACAGAGGAGTTATTATTATTCTAAAATCTTGATGTGTAGACATTATTTTTTCAAAACTATATTCAAGTACATTATTATTTTATTCAAAAATCATTGTGTTCCTAATATTATCATGTTCAAAACAATTAGAGTAGGTTTTATTTTTATATTAATAGTTATTTCTGTCGAAATTAGTTTAATGATCAAAACTCTATGTATGTATTTTGTTATTATTTTCATAACTCTATGAATGGATATTAATTTTATGTTTATAAATCTATGTGTGTAAATTATTGTTATATACACAACTATACACATGGAAATAGTTGTTATGTTCCCAACTCCATTAATGTACTTTATTGATATATTCACAAATCTATACATAGACATTATTTCTATGATTATAACATTACGTATAGAATTGAATTTGGTTATAATCATCTCAAATGTTTTGACTTATTTTTTATATACTTATTCTAAACCAATAAGTTTTTCCACATATAAATCTCATGTTTTTAGATCGTGGTAATGGGATCAAAATAATTGTGTTCATAATATTATTGTGTTCCAAACATGTGAATACCTTAATCTTGTATTCTCTTGAAACATGATAATAACATGAATGACTGAAGAAACATAGTGAAAACAAGAATTATATCAAAATTAAATTTTTTCACACACCAAAAATACCAAAAATTCTATGTACTCAAACCATGATGTCACTTTTTCCTTATATTTTACATGAGGTCATTAATAATATCAAATATCTCATTCTCTCTCTATCCCATCATAAAGACATATGATGTGATTTCTAAAAATATTTCATTCACTTTTCATGGTTAATGGTACCATATAATTATGGAAACCCACAATGGAACAATACATAACTATTAAAATATTCCACAATACCATAATAGAGATTCTACAACACTATTTTTGAATCGCATTACATAAATACTTACTCATTCTGCCACCCCGTTGTCATACTCAACATGACCAATAGTGATGGTAAGTTATTTTCCTTCATCTTTGTCTATAAGAGGTTATTGACTCTAATCATCATCATTGACCCCTAGATTTTGGAATTGGTTAGCATAATTCCACATTTCCTTGCATTTATAACATTGAAGTGTTGGTGGTGCACTCTATGTATTATTTTCACTATTCACAACATTTGAAGAATTTTTCTCATTAATTTGGCACTCAACTACTTGATGCCCTTCTTTTTTATACTTAAAAAATTTTCTAGTCCCTTTAATATAATCACCACCAGGCCGCTTTTCACATATTGAGAATAATAAAACAATCATATTCTTTTCACCATTGTTTTGTGATTTTCTAGTGAACTCAATCTTTCGTTTCTTGTCAAAACCATGAGCTGGATATGTAACAGAAACTTCCAGTTATACCATAATAGTGCAATGTAATATCTCTTCATAGCTACTAAAGTCTCTTATATCTAATTCCCTTCGAAGAATTCATTTTAATCCACTAATAAATCAATAATCTTTTCATGTATGTTCAATGAAAAATCTGAATCATTCCTTGAAATTCATGTAAAATTTCCCTTGTATGTACCAATAGATTCATCATCCTTTTTTGTTAGCTCAACAAACTCCTTTTACATATTTTTTCAAAGAATATGAGGGGGTTACTTATTAAAAAACATGTTCTTAAACTTGTCTCATTCCATGGATTCAATTTCATCTTACTGCCTTGTATTATTAATTATATTCCACCACTGGTATGTTTCACTATCTAAATAACAAACAACCAAAATGAATTTTTCATGTTCCAAAAAGTGAATGATGGAGAATATCTTTTCAATAGTACTGATCCATTTTTCAGCAACTAGTGGATCAAAGACCAATTAAAAGAAAGTAGACATAACGACATAAATGACTCTAAATAATGTTGTTCCCTTCTCTGTTCATTTGGATGTCTAGAATGATTGGAGGCTTGTTTATGTATATTAATAATATTTTTCATTCCATATCAAATAAAATTATGTTTTTCATGAAGAAAATCATTTCATTTCTTCATGTATTGAAAATTAACACATCTTAATTGGGTTCCTACTATTATCTAGAACCCAAAAAGTATAGTGTGAGAGGAAAAAATCATACCAGGAAAACAACATAATCAAGGAATAGAACATTCAATCTATAAAAATATTAGGTTTAATACTAATTTAACATTTATCGTTACCTTAATTATAGGAATGTATCATATAGTTATACATACCCATAGGGACATCCTTATACATACATTTGAAATATCTCTAGGGATATCACTAATTTTTTTGCATACTAGTTACAAAAGGAAAACTAAACCTTCACTATGATACCAATTGTAGATACCCAAGATTGACGTACATGGACAAAACATTACTTTTTTAGAATACTTAATACATGACATAAACAGACACCCAATTACCATGTTCTTTTAGTGTTTTGGAAACATAGAACATAATCTTTTAACTTGGAGAAAGATCTTTAACATTATCCATAACTATTTTTCCCTTTTGTTTTCCTATATAAAATCATTATTTATATACTTAGGATGAAAACATAAATATGGCGATATAAAATTTTTAATAAGGGAGGAACATAAACAAACTATAACATAAGAATGTAAAAACCTGAACATAACGTATAAATATCAAAAATCATGACTCATAAAATAAATCTTTTCATTTAATAAGGAATAGATCATGAAGGAACATTATCCATGATAAAATAGAATTGGGATAAAACATGGAATTTTGGAAATAAAATTAAGAACATAATATGATTTCCATAGTAGCCAATTAATTACTTCCAAGACCATCATAGTTGAAAATTCCATTACTGAATCAGGTTTAATTGTCGTTCCAGCCATATATTACTGAACCGGAATTACTTGTCATTTAATCCCTATATTACAAAACCAGATTTAGTTTCCATTCCAATAATTTCTATATAATTATATATAAATCATTACCCAATCCATTGTAGGTAGATATAGGTTACACCAATCTCATAGTAAAATTATTCTTACTTGTGTCCCAAAAACATTAATCATTTATCATAACCTAACCCATCAAATAAAATGGGTTTTCTTAAACATCATTCTATCGTAACCTAATCCACATAAAGCATCATTCCATAATTAACACAATCAAATCATATTAATACTATGGATAGAAATATAACCCTATTTAAGAGCATCATCTTATATGGAAAATAATTTGGATAAAAAACTTGAATTAAATTCTTGAGGATAATATAATTTAATTTTTTTAAAAAAATTCACTTTTCAATATTCAATAATATTTAAAAATAAAACAATATAATTGAAAAATAAACATGAAATAGTGTATAGAAACCTTCATGGAAATAAGGCATCATGAAATGGTAAAAATCCATTAATGTCGTACAAGTTAAAAAAACATTCCCCTCATACCGTTTTCAGAAATGTCAAAAAATGTGCTCGTATAGTAAACAAAAGAAAGATTCCTTCCATGCGATTTAGTAAATGTAAAAAATGGGTAAATATGAAATTTAATATACATTGATGAATAGCAAACATTTTAACAAAAAAATTGAAAAAATGGACATGGATGCTAAATATAACCCCATTAAATACATACGTATAAACAATCTCAGATAGAAACAAGTGAGATTTTAAAAATTATTCCTTACCTTAGTTCCGATACAATTTATATGTATTTAAAAATCATGTATAATTATTTAAATAATTATAATTATTTATTAAAAAATCAAAATCATTTTTATGAAAACTTTTATGATCATATTTTTATTTTTTTGTTAATAACATTTCCTAGTTACTCGTTATTCGGGTATTAATTGCTTTATGCTCTTATGCATGTTTTTTCAGATATGATTTTATACAATTTTTATGTTATAGTCCTATAAGTTATAGAATTTTAAAATTATAATATATATATATAATTTTTATTAATTAAATTAATATATATAATCATATTTTAATTAATTCCATGTCAAATTAATTGCATTGCATCATTGAGACGGTAGGTCGTACGCACAGACGAGCGATGATATCATTCCCAAAATTATTGAATGTTATTGAATTGGATGTTTTATGATATTTCAGAATTAGTATCATGTTATAAAAATCTTATATATTTATTATTTATGTCATTATAACCATTCAAGAAAGGTGGTGGTGAAAAACAGATTACCCCACTCTGTGGAGATGGTAAGTCATACGTACGCACGCATAATGATTTTGTTTTTCATGGGATGAATAAAAGGTGAAATATTGTTGATTAATATTTATAATATAATAGAATTATAATATTTATACTTATTTCATTACTTTATAATGGAACAATTAATTAATAAGGCGTATAAGAAGAAAGAAGTTTGAAATAATCCATAGAAGAGATTACCTCTTCCTTGACATGCTTCTTTTAAATCTCATATTAGAGCACAAGAGTTTGTCACTGAAGATTAAAAGAACCTATAAAATAAAGGTAGGGAAGTTCAAAAGGAAAATGGTTGGGTATTACAATTCATTAAGGCTCAAAATGATGTAAATAGTTGAGGGGGGAAGTTCCATTTAATAATTGAGGTGGGGGGTACTTTTGGAATCATTAATTTATAATAATTTTAAAATAAAAAAATAACCCTAAAATGAGATATTCTCAAATATAAGAAATGATAATATTTAAATATTATCAAAAAATTAGATTTATACAAGTTTTTATGTCAATTTATACATTATCATTTAATTGACAATTAGTTATTCTATTTAATTTTAATTAAAATAACATATATTTCAATATTAAAAGTGTAAATTTTTTACATATTTTATTTTAATTATACTATTAAAGAATATTTTAGAATATTTTAGACCATATAATAATTTTAATATATTTTAAATATTGAATCATAATTTTTAAATAATTTTAAAATATATTATTTTAACAATATAACAATTGTGTCAATTTTGACACTATTCATTTCATGGATTTTTATAAATATCTAGATAATATGTTATCCTCCAAAAAAATATTTTATTAAATCCCTAATGTGTCAAGTTAGCTTATAAAATTCATTGGAGAAATTAATTATAAAAAATAATATTTACTTTAATATTTATAGTAACATTTATTTGATATCTTCATTATTAAAATAATCCCAACATAAATATTTTGTAATTATTTGATATACTAATTTGTAGAATAAAAATTTTAACTAAAATAATATGATTAATATTAATTTAATATATTTTATAATAAAATATGTATTCAAATTTATCTTCTTGAAACACCAACATTAAAAATGTCATACTTATTAAAGTGTGAATGAGTCAACTTTAACATTACTTTAAAGAAAATAATATAAATGTCATAATCTATTCTCTAAGGCATCAAATGGTCAATATCATGACATTTGGGTGACTTTGGTTGAGATATAATCGACTAATAATATTTTTTCTTGTGTTTGGACATTTTTATGGTTATTAGGATTTTAATAAAAAAAAATCATTGATTTCTAATCAATTAATTAATTTTTACAACATCAAAGAATAAAACATTATGGTAATTATTTATTTCCTAAAAAATAATTATTATTTACCATGATGTAGAAATATATTTTATCTTTCCATAAACTATTAATTTTCAATGATATTAGTAAATTATCCATATGTTAAAATTATTCTACATATAAGAAATGTGGGTTTGATATTTTGTCACTTTCATTGGTTTTATTAATATCTATGTCATTTTCATTGTCAAGTGGACATTAAATGACTATGACTAGACCCAAAAATGTTAAGGGTATAATTTTATTCATCTAATGTTATTTTGGATGGTTTTAAGATAATTTTTATTTTCTTATCATATTATTAGTTACCCTAATTTACCTGATTTACATTTAACTATGGTAAATAAAAATTATTGTAGTTTCTATTCATAATATCCAAAAGTAAAAGTTACCTATTATTATAATTTATAACCATTTATTCCAAATATGAAATCTATTTTTTCATAATTCAAAACTCATAAATTGAAAAAAAATTAATTTAAAATTAATTCACATTGTCAAAACCAAAACGCGGGTTTTTATGAAATAAAAACTTATCAAAATATTATCATGTGTTTTTGTAAAATTTTATTGTGAAATTATTTCCAATGAATATCATGGGATTAAATCCTAAAAACATTACCCAATTACACTTTAAAACCAATTAAAAATATTATATTACTAGAAAAATAAATTAAATGAAAAGTCAATTTTCAATTAAAATGTTGTATTTTTTACTCATCAATAATACATGAATTTTATTAGAAAAAAACCAAAAAATCAAAAAAAGTACTATATTATTCCCCACATACAAATAAAAAGTTTATTTTATCATATTTTACTTATAAAATATTCAATACTTGATTTAAAATTGGTGCCCCATAAAAAAAGTAGAAAAAATGACTTTTTTTTAATAATACATCTTTTATCTAAAAAATTGAATTTGTTCCTATATAAAGATCTAGAAAAAACATTAGTTTTAATGCTAATGTTATATAAAATTTAGAAATATGGTTACAACTATTCATAATGTCTTTTTTATATCCCTTCTTCAACCTTTTGACACCAAAACCTATGTTTAAGTTCATGGTACATCTTGGCCACACATGGATTCACCGCCAATGTGGATGTATGAAAATATCTCAAAAACTCATCCTATAGCATCACTAGTACCATAATTAATCCACAAAAAAAAATATATGATACCATCCATTAAAAATTCATAAAGAGAATATCCCCTGGATATCTATGTTAATATGGTCTCATAGTATGCATCCCTAGTATTTGGCTCCTTAAAATACTATAAACGTTTAGGGGTAACAACCATAGACTAGAGGTAAGCTACTACATCCAAATTCCTGAAGGATAACTACAATAAGGCCAATGTTTCTGAAACCTCACATAGAAACTATAAACATGATATCTTGTTGAGATCATCTGCACCCACATTCACCTCCCAATGATTATAGATAATCAAGAAGTTGTAATGATGGAGAAACTATAGAAATTTCCTCTATATCATGGTATGATCATTCAAAGAGAAGATATACTTGAGACTCTTGTGGTATGATAGACAATAATATTTTCTCCCCATCGTGTAGTGTTTCCATATCTTAAGTGAGAGGACTTCAACTACTAAATCAAGATCATGGGTATCCCAGTTATACTCATATGTTCTCAACTAACATGAACAAAAGGAAGTCACTTCTTATCTATAAATCATAATAAAACCTAGACCAGTTCCTAATGCATCATAGAACACTATGTACTTGAAACCCTCTAATGTAAATCAAAATATTGGAGTCCTCATCAATTTTATCTCAGTACCGAAAAATTATGGATTCATCTCTCCATATAGATAAATGAATACCCCTTTTGGGTCAAATATTTTTTTGAGATCTGATATCCTAAAGAAGTCGGGTAAGAGTCTTCAATAACAGCCTTCCTTCCCAATGAAGATCCACACCTCCATCACGCTCTTGGGTGGATCCAAAGTTGAAACTGCCTTGACCCTTTCTAGGTTCACTACCACACAATCCACTGAGATATCATGCCATATGAATTTTAATTATTGAATCCAAAATAGGAACACTGAGAGATTCCTATAAACATGATTCTCTTAGTGCTCATCTAAAACCATCCTCAGTTGTCTCATTTTCTCCTTCTCGAATATTTATTACATAAAGATGTTGTTGATGAATATTACAAAAAACTATTCTACTAGAGAATGAAAGATCTATTTCATGAGACCCATGAATACTTCTGGGTAATTTTTTACTCCAAATGGAATCAACATGTACTCATAGTGACCATAGAGGCATCTGAATGTCGTCTCTTATATATCCTCATATCATACCCACTATTGGGGATATCCTGATATGAGGTCAATCTCTAAGAATAATCATCCCCCTATAATCTTATAAAACATATAATTAATCCTGGTTATTGTATAATTATTCTTTATAGTCACTTTTATTAGGTGATGGCTATCCACAAACAACCTCATGTTGTCATATTACTTTTTAGTGAACAATAATGGGGTGTCTAGGTTAAAATGATGGGTCTAACCAAGAACATTCTTTTCATGTCCTCCAAATGAACCCTTATCTCATGAATATCTTCATTATCCATCCAATATTCTAGAATATTTATTAGGGATGTCCAAGGGTAATGATCTATGCATAATTACATCTCTCAGTGTAGAGGTAATCTTAGAAAGCCCTAAGAAATGGAATCCTTATACACTTCCACTAGGGTAAGGAACTAGAAACTCAAAATATCAACATAAACATGGGTCATTTTAACCAACTAAGGAGTAATAAACTATACCATTAAAAATATTTGTGCTTCTTTCACTTTCTTGCAATTATTTTTCACCAAAAAATGAAAACTTGTTCCCATCGTTGCGGACACACAACTTCCTCCTTGTAAAACATTCTCTCTAGGCCTGAATTGTATATAAATAGTTTATACATTAAATTAAATCATAATGTATAACATATTTTACAAATATATCGTAATAGAAACACTTGCCTCCAATAGGAATGTGAAACTGTTGGCACAAGTGTGTGGTCACTGAGTCATCTCTATTATGATTCTCTAAGCACATGGTTCGAGCCAAAAGATATACATGAATCTCTATGTCTTGAACCAGATAAGTGGTAATAAATGAATATATATATCCTATGTTTATATGTACTATAACTAAGGTATAAAATACATATATTTTTCCTCATATCATCCTTGTATCCTAATGGTATTTTCCTCAACTATCGTTATCTTCCCCTTCCCATGTCATCCACCTCCATGAGCGAAGCATGGACCAACTGGGAGTGGTGGTGCTAACAATTCAAAGTGTATACTACCTCTAGCTACCCTATAATATCTTCCTCCACTTCCAATTCTCTTTATAGCTAACTTCACCTACTTCCACCACTACCTTCACAGCAAATCATTGATTCCTTATCAACCATACAATGGGTCAAAAACATCATACAAGATGTATCACACCAGAACATGTGTGTCAAAAAATATACCTAGGCTGAAGAGACCCATAATTTGATCTCTAAATTACAAAACCATTTTTCTATGACCTCCTCTTGAAATGTTTGGCATGTCCACTTCCCTGAGACAAACATCGTATCCAGGTTGCTGAAGTCTATACTTTTAGTTACCCACCATCAGAAACCAATCACTCTATCTTCTTTTTCAGGAAACACTCAACCACCACTAATTAATCAAGAACACTTTCATAGGTAGGTATTCATAAAGGTATGAAATCAGTTCATATTTCATGAAACAACCATCAATTGAAGGTATGAACTTGAAATAATCGATCAAGAACCATATCTTTTGAGTACAGGTAGAGGTTGGTGAACCTTGGGGAACACTCTACTACTATCATAATACCTTACTGAAGCAATATAATCACATGGATGTGTAAAACCATCAATATGAATAGATAGAACCCCCCATCTGAATAAGTTCTCGATCTTCAACCATACTAGAGTTTCCTTGTTAAATGTATGGGTCACTAATCTACACCATAATCCTCTAGAGCCATTGAAAAGGGTCACTATATGAACCACCATATGATCTACTGGTGTCCTAAAAATTATAAAAATCTTGTCACCACCTCTGAATAGTCATTATCCACCAATGTTCTAGGCTCACTGTAGAACCTAAGTGGTCAATGTTTCTTGAAATCATGAATTGTGCTCTCCATACGCACCTCATTAGTCGGTATGATGGTTACCATTTTATTCTCAATAGGTTGTGGTATAGGTGATGCATCACAAATAGGTAACACATCTATTAAAAAAATACTATGTAGATTCCTCATCCTTGAGGGGATCATCCTCAAGATCTATAAGATGAATCATGACTATCATATGTTGCGTATGAATCCTAAAATGGATAAGATGTACCGTAAAGAATGAGTATATGTGGAGAGATAACTCGATAAGGAAATGAAAAAAATTCAATCCTATATGATATATGTATTGTTTTATTCACTGTAACTAGTTCCTTCATGTACCAAGTGGAAATATAGGTGATTAGAGTCCTGGTGTATGGATACATCGACTTCGGCACAAACAATGGAGTCCCTTTCCTTAAAGGTGAAATCAAAACATTTAATATTTTTTCCCAAAACCAATATCACCGACACTAGTCCTAAGGAAGAATTGACTATTCTATGATACATCTCAATCATGACCCGTTCCAATGGGGCCCAAGCCACGATTCCCCAAGCCCGCCTCATATTGTTCAGGAACTAATGATTAGTGTCGAGTCGACATATCAATATCATGGGAGGACATAACCTATAATACTTATACATACATATACATCTCTAAGGCCATACAATTTTGAATTGAAAAACAATTGATAAACCATGAATGAATAAATATATATCCCGCAACAAAAGTATGAAAAAATGTAATTTGAATTAAACATTATCAAATACAATCCCACCACATCAAGTATGAAAAAAAATCCAATTTTAAAGTGAAGAAGCGGACTGGTGTCAAGATAATCACATGAACACAAAATTGTCAGTCTAAATCTCTAAGTATTACATGGTCTTGGTACCTCTATGACTTCGTTAAAAGGTATATCATCTACACATGGCACAACACTTGTTGGTAAGGCCCGTGCAGGGTTGATTATAATAATATGCAGTAAGGCAGCCCAGAAATACTAAGCATAAAACTATAATAATAATAATAATAGTCATGTCTACATAGGTATATGTCTACATCACATATATGAAGAATATCCAGATATACTCAAAAAAGACACCAAGTCTCAAAGTAATGTAAGAACCTAATTTCTGACTTCAATTCCTACTCGAAGGTTCCACATAAAACTCTTTTGGGAGAATAAAATCCAAATGTTTGGTAGAACTAATGGAATATTTACAGTATGTATATCTAATTAGGTTACTCTATAAAAAAATATATGCTAGATTCCTAAATATAATGATGTAATAATGAGGATTATAAAAAAGTACATGGGATATACTAACTACTCAATATAGAGTAACCTGTTATGTAGAGTATTGGCATCTATATAGTGTTGGTAATGAAAATACTAATAACTCCAACTAGGGAAAGAAGATGTTAGAAGATGTTACTCTATGCCTCGCATAATGATTCCAAGGAATCTATCCAAAATGTTCTTTTGAAGGGATCACTATCCTATGTTTAGGATATCATTCTATACTAACCTACAAGTTATGGATATGGGGAAAATACACTAATGAAACACGTCCAACATGAAGAGCGCAACCACTCTAATCCAACTATAAAGGAGCACATGTACTGGTAGTGCACAGTGGGTCCCTTCGACACTTTTACTTCTCGTAAATCACAACCCTTTCTTGTCTCCATGTCGAAGTACGTGGTTTGTTTGAGACTATGTAATTATGACTATTTCCATGTTCACAACTATACCTTTGTACACCTTGCATGATCGTGTCAATGTCAGAGTACATGGCAGGTCCATTCTTGTGTACTCCTAGTAGTGTATGTGTTCCCTCTAAGGTATATTAGGAGCTTCTAGGTCAAGTCAAATTTCATGTGATGGAGACACACATCGTGTGATATATAACGTTACTGTGGAAACCCTATAACCATACTAGGGCTCACACATGCCATGTAAATCAAATTTAAATTATGTTTAACACAATAAAATAGAATTCCAGATTTATTTTATATATTGTTATAAGCTCTTATAGACATTGATCCAGCTATTCCCATTTATGGAAACAAATGAAATCAATATTCTAAGACCCAGTATCGTCGAATATAAGGATCTAACCTTTGAATAAATTTTGTAAATTCCCTCACACCCCATCCATAATTGTGCACCAAAGATCATGCCATCGAGTATCCCAATTTCATTAGACCCACTACCACTTCCATCATCACACAATACCCATGTCATACTGAGACAGAATCTACAATATTGAATCCTTCCACAATTAAATGGGTGAACAATGTTGTATTTATTGGAATTTGGGTAAAACCATAGGCCATACAAAGCATAGATGATGAATTCTCAGGAATGGTTGGAGAAATCCATGAAATCTTCAAACAGAAATGAACCTCTTCCATGTATAGTTGTCCATTATTCATTATTGTTAAAAAAAATAACAAAGAACCAATAATTAATAAAAAAATCCTCCCATAAATTCCTACATATATACCAATCCCACAATATGACCAATCCAGCAATCAATATATTTATTGATGGATTGACATCCATTATAGAAATAATAAAGTGGGTATTAATCCAATACAATAAATATTATACCTTGATTTGGATGGATCATTGATAAATTATAAATTTTGGTCATTTTTTGTGTGATCCAATAATTCTATTAAACAATGGTTGTCAATCAATGATCCAATTGTTGTTATTTAATGGATCCTTATCCAATGGCTCTCCAACACTCTCCCAAAATTGTACGGTTATGTATATAACCCTTCAATTGAGATATAAAAATATATTTAAATGAGATTTTGTGTCTAAGAGTCAAAAAAATAAAATAAAATAATTTATTTAACTATTGTAGTAATTTTTCACCTGCATTTACATTTTCACAAACACCCCGAACCAACAAATCTTATGTCGTTCCTCAGATAAAATACACGATTTGAACACAATGATGACCTCGTAAATATAAATGAATCATTTTTAATTTTTTGAAGATTATTTTCAAAGAAATGTATTTTTATAATGTTTTATGTTTTAAAAATTTATTTTCCATGAAAATATATTTTCCTCCCCGAAATATCCCAAGTATTCTTCCAAAATTATTTTCCCTCTAATTTGAAATTCATTGTGGTTACATATGATTTACTAGAGATAATTTACAGGGATAAAATTATTATTATTTATCTAAATGTTTTAGGTTTGGGATGAAAAAATATTTATGAAACCTGATTTTACTCCATGGTTTATACAATGACTTAGTTCTTCTAAAATAAGTTTTTTTTCATGAGTTAAGCTTTGATGAAATTATGATATGATTACAGAACCTATTTCTTTTCCACATGTTATTTTATGATAGAAATATTGTGAAACCCATTTCATTTAATGGGTTTTATTATGGTGAATGTTTTATGATCTTGCGGCACACATATGTCTGATTTTCATTATGTGATAGTGGTTACATATAGCCAAAGACCATTGGGACTTATATTTCAATCCAATACATTGGATAAATATGTATATCTCAAGAGATATATATGAAATAATTGAGGAGTGAAACTATTTCAGAAAATATGGACTGGAAAAGGGAGTGAACATGGTTCAATAAGAAAATGTTATAATAGGGGGTGAACCGGTTTCTCTAATAATTGTTTTCCACTATGATGGTCTTTCCAGTTAGCCTTAAATTCTATGCAAGTGATTTTTTATACATATGTGTATTCCACAAATTCTATGTCTTGTGACAAAGATATGATATCATGGATTATTTCATTTGATTATCATGTTACACGTGTCTTACAAACTACCAATCTTTATTCCATGACATAAGATTATTATTGTTCTTATTCATGGTAAAATTTTGAAATGTTATGATCATGATATCATTATTTAATGTACTTGTTATACTTAGAAATATCCCTTTATTTTACATGTGGAGCATCTAGTTTATCTATTTCTTATGTTTCCTTTATCAATGTGATGAAGAAATGATTTATGTATGAATAATGAAGGGGAATATATTTATTGAATGCATATAATATTTTTCATGAATTAAGAAGACTATATTCCATATTTCAAAAGGTACTAAACTAATACAGTACTTAGGCTTGAGCTTTTATAATATAATGAATTATAATCTAAAAAATTTTAATATCAATGTATGAAATGTGCAGGTATATATAAGCATATTAATGGAAATGGATAGTGTGGGCCCTATTTAAGAGTGATCCTTTCTTGATCGACCCAGTATGGGAGTCAATATATGGGGTTTGGGGAGATTCGGGGGGGTGTGTTTCAACTCATGGTATTTGGGGAATCCTATAGGAGAATCGCTACTTGTGAAATGGGAAAAGGAAAAAGTGGATCATGTGGAATATAGTATTTTATGTGAGTATAAGAAAGTATATGAACTCATGGTATTAAATGGGGTATATTTTTGGGTTATATAATATGTAAAAAAATTCTAAAGAATATCTAATAAAAAACATGCATTGAGGGGATTTTCTGAATAATTACACACAGTAGTTCTAGAGTTGGGGATTGTGTGAAGCGTACAACCTTGAGTTGGGTGAGTGACAGATCTAGTGATAGAATCATAGAGGCCCCTTAAAAGTTAGTTGGGATTTTTTATTTATATCCATTTTTGTAGTCACACAACGTATCATATTTCACACAAATTTTGGTTGTGATTCACTTCTTTATCATATTCACTTCCATATGAACAGATTTTCTAGGTTTTTCATGGCCTTTATCATGCAATATTGTTTCATTACCATTAAGAAGTTGTCCAGATATTGGGAAATTTTCATGTAATTTCATTCTTTTCTACATATTTACTTAACTAGTTATTTTTTTTAAGATAGACTATGAATGGATATAAATTTTGATCTATAATTCCATCCTGGCTTGATGAATTGTCATATAGAATCTTGATTAATGATATAAGCTTATGGATCAACTTTTATGTATTTTATCTATCACTGGATGAATTTATTCAACACCAACAATAATATCATCATGTAATATCATAATTTAAATGCCTCTTAGAATACATATATTCTTAAAGTGTTATACACTAGGTTAAAGAAATTAAAAAAAAAATTGATTCGAATGCCAAGGAATAATCAACTCTAAAATCGAGGACCCAAAGTAGACTAGTCTCCGAATTCTATATATCTACCCCTTCAATATTCCCTATGCAACATTTATCTTGAAATACAAATATAAGGTCAACATGTTAATTGGATTTCCGATTTAGGGTTTGAGAAAAAAATATTGTGGACTCACAATGTTCACCTTTTATGTGGAATCATATAATATATATATATATATATAAGAAATTAAATTGGAATCGTATAAAAAATTGTGGTAGGTAATTAGTTTAATCCAATCCATGTTAAAACTTGAACCTACCAACATCTTCTAATCGAGGAATAATTTCATTTATAGGCACATGACATTGAAACCCCATTAGGGAAGAAGCATCTCAACATAAATTATAATTAATACAGTAAAATTATATCTAAATTTAATTTACATTTATTGTTTTATTTTTTTATTTTTTTATTGTATTTTTCCAAAATATTTCAGGTTTTTGTTGTTAAATTATTGGAAAACTCATATTCATAGATTTTTTTGATTTTTAGAAAATATAGAAAAAAATTATTCATATAATTTGTATATAAAAATTATAAAACAAGTTTTCATGTGATTAAATTGCATATGTTTTTAGATATTTAAGGCTAAACATAGTAGGATAATCTTGAATCATAACAAATAAATAACATTCAAGGATATGTAACATGTGTAGTGAAATCAAAAAGATCATAACCGAATAAATTTCTAAGTAGTGTAAATATAAAAACAGAATTAGATTATTTTAAATATTACAAAAGAATAATTTTTTTGATTAACGTCACATATTTTTGGATTTTAGTTTCATTAGATAAGATTGTTGTGTGTGAATAAATTTAAATATGAACCTATTTCACTACGAACTTCATCCCACTACAACATGAGCACATGTGAGTATTGGAATCCTTCATGGAATTCAGAATAAAATTAATTCATTTTTATGGGATAGTAAAAATTTTGATAATGATTATTTATATTATAGTAAGAAATAATCATAGAGAAATTATTATGATGAATGGGTTTTTTCATAAACCATTGATAAAGGATGAAAAATAGAGTTTTTTGTATAGATAAGATGTTAGTAGTGTGGAGTTATTAATTACACTATAAAGTGTTAATAATTAGTAGTATCTTGAATTATAGTTATCAAAAAAATGATGTTACAACTCTAGACATGTTCCATGAATGATGATTTTCATAGAAGAAGATTCTGTTAGGATGGTAAGACTCTGATTATGATATACTCTGTGATACCAAACGTAGGATCGAAATAAGAATGAGATTCTCATATACAAGAGGGGGGTGAATTGTACCTAAAAAAATTCCATAAGGAATTTTTTTGGATGTTTGTGTTAACAAGGTTAAACAAGATAATTCACAAGACCTCTATAAGTACTAAAGACTTACTAGATTCTAGAAAAGTGATTAAGGAAATGAAACATAACAAAAGATTAGACCATCTAAGATTCTTCCTTAAAGTATATAGAATATAACTAAATCAGAGTACAAGTAAGGAAGTATATGAAATTTATACTTTCCATAGAAATACAAAATGCATCATAAAAACAAGTAGTAAAACTACATGTAAAAAACAATAACTCTTTTAACCCAATGAGAAGGGTATCCAAAAACCTTGGATAAAGGTCCCTTGATTTATAATTTCAAGAAATTTTGTCTTAACCACACTAGGGTAAGCCCTCGATACGAAGATTGGAGTCTTTTTTTCTATCCCCACAAGACCTAAACTATCAGGTAGTTGGATCCTTTGTCTTCCTCATCAAGGAAGACCTCAACTTCAAGGTGCTAGAACCTTTGTCTTCCTATCCCCAGAATCCCTCGATTGTAATCAGCAAAAATTAGAGTTGCATGAAGCAAGTCTGCACATGGAAATGTTTGAACAAGCTGTTCAATCTTTCTGCACAAATCTTTTAGAGTTGATAAGAGCCTCTCTCTCTATAAATCACATCAGGATGTTCTGGTCATCGAAATTCCAAACTTTGTATCTTCTTTTAAAATTAACTCCTATTTATAGGAGAATCTCCAATGGACGGCTCTCTCCTTCAGTGGTCATATTTCTCCTTGAATTTCGGAGGGACCTGTACAAATGTCTCTCAACCAACAGTTAGACAATAACTGAAAGCATGATATAGTTTTGTAATCAAAAAAGTTTAAGCATAAGTAAAACTGAAGTTCGATAAGTAAGGAAATAAAAGTTCAGAGTCTATCCAAAATGGAATTTGGAGTCTATAATAACGAGATATTAAAATTCTATTTTGTATGAATTCAAAACCTGAATTCTGTAGAAATTCGGAGTCTGAATATCAAGGAAATTCGGAGTCTGGTTTCAAGATTATTCAGAACCAAAACTTAAAGAGTTCAGAGTTGAACTAATAGAAGTTCAGAGTCGAAATAGTAGAAGTTCGTAATCAGAATTCAGTGATACAATACATGAGATTTCATATCCATAATTCGGAGTCAAACTACATGAGAGTTCATATCCAGAATTTAGAGTGTAACGTCATGAAAGTTCGTACTCGGAATTCGGAGTGGAAATTCATGAGAGTTTGTATCCAGAATTTGGATTAGAACTTCATGAGAGTTCGTATCCAGAATTCAGAATGGAACTTCATTAGAGTTCATATACTGAATTCAGAACGGAACTTCATTAGAATTCGTATCCAGAATTTGGAATGGAACTTCATTAGAGTTCATATCGTGAATTTAGAACCTAAAACAGAATGCTTCATATCACATTATTATATGATTATGAGGTTTTAGATGTGAATCTAATTTTTATACATAAGAAAAAAATATTTATATGAACAATGGAAACATGGTAGGGGTAAATTCCATTGGGAAGTAAATTTTCCTTATAAAATAAAAATATATATTTTCTTATGTATAAGGTGTTTGTGATTTTCAAAACAAGAAGAAATGTAAAATTCATAAGGAAGACATTATTTACTCAATAATCTCCCCCTTTTTGGAAACCACAAACAGCCTTTCAAAAAATAATATAAGGACTTAGAAAAAATTTCTTTATACTTTGAAATTAAAACTTATCTCTCTTTTTTCATAGATGATGGTGAATAAAACTAACTCCCCCTTAGGCTTAGTAACTCTAAGGATTGTATTCTAGATTTCTGGAATAGAGTTTTCATTATCATGGGAATGAAGAAATCATAATGAGAAAATCCCCCTTACTTAAGGATAGTTCTTAACTTAGAAATTTTTCTTCTCCCATTTAGATTTTTCCTTCTCCCCCTTTGAGTAATTATTTTTCTTTCTCCCCCTTTGTGATTTTCAAAAAGAATTTAAGGGAATGGAAAAGAAATAAATTACTTAAAACATTATTAAATAATAACACAAGATACAAACAACCAGAGATTTCATTAGAATTGAATGAAATTAAAAAGGAAATAAATTACAACAAAAAATCAGATTGGTCTATTTGTCTTCCTTTTCCTTGGGGATTATCTTCTTCAATATGGGTTTTCAGCTTCTTCATGTCATTCTGGTCCTCCTCAACTGGTTTTTCTAAGGCTTTAATCCTTTTATATTAAGCCTTTATTGCATCAGACTGTGCCATATGAATTTCATCCTTCTTCACAACCTTCCCTTCGATCTCAATATGGAGATCTCTTTCCCCTTTCCAGTCTTGAGCAACCGAGATCAGCTTTTCATTCAGATCCCTCACCTTTTGGTTCTGGGAAATTTTCTCAAGGATCAGCTTATCCTGAAGATCCTTTATTTTGGAATCATCGGTAACAACATATTCTTTTACATCATTTTGAAATTGTTCAAACTCTGCCATGTCATCATCAATTTTATTTGACCATAGAGTGATTTTGCTGCATGATTTTCTGTGAACATCATAATTGATATGAAAAATTTTATGATAAGCCTCAATCTTTACACACTTATCCATTACCATGGATATAGATTCTAATTTTAGATTTAGACTGTGTTAAAGCATCTGGCATCTGGAGTCTATGGTGGGAATGATTGGAATTGTGTCTACCAACTTCTTCAATGATTCAACAACAAAATCATGACCAATTGCTAATGATTCCGAATCAGACACCTTGCTTGGGGATTTTTCATCTTCAATTTCCACCAAAATTCTTCTTGAAGAGCCACCAATATCCTTCTTCCATATGATATCTTTTTTTGGGGTTTCCATATGCACTTGCTTACCTTTTTTCAACTTTTGAAATGGGTTCCTTATTAGGATATTCTTCCTCACTTTCAGATAGTTGAACAATCTTGTCTTCATCAGGTTTATCCTTCTCTTCTCCTTCTTCACGAAAGTGATTCTCATAGCTTTCTTCCTCAGATAATTCATTTTATTTCTCTTCCTCCTGGTCTTCATCTTCCTTACCTTCTTCCTCGCCTCCCTGTCCCTGAGTGACATGCTTTGAGGACTCAACCTCAACAGTTTGGAGTGGTAGTTTTTCTGATAGGTTTTCCTTCTCTTGATATTCCTCAACCTCTTTAATCAAATCATATAGATCACCACGGTATTATTCTACTTCTTCCTATTCATATAGTCTTTCAACAACTTCTTTCTCATTAGGTTTTTCTGGAGAGAAGTAGTTCTTTTGATGGGTCTCTGGTAATGGTTGAACAACAAAAGTTTCCGATACCAAAATCTTCTCAAAATCTATTTCAATGTATCTCAAAAGAGATTGTACAACTTTAGCTTCAGACATCTTCTTCTTCATCTTCTTCACTTTTTCTACCTTCTCCAGGTATTCAGTGGTCTTTTCCCTTAAGGATTTAGCTTTAGCAAGGCCTAATCCAAATTGAGGTTCCCCTTCTTTCCTTTTCTCCTTATCTTCCCTCCATTTAGCAGCCACCTCATCTGGATATGCTTTCTATTTCATTAGAATGGGAGGGGCGGATTAGATTTACTTAGCTTTAGGGGTCTTTCCTTTAGATACTGCTTGTTTCAATTTTCTCTTCTTACCAACATTCTTTACTGGCTCAGCTTTCTCAACATTTTCCAGAATGGCTTTTGCCTCCTCCTCTCACAGATCATAAAACTCAACTGACTCTTTTGAAAAACTGGCTTTCATCCTCTTTAAGGTGTCATCACTTATCAGCATAATCTTAAAAATTCTCGGCTTGGAGGTGCGTGTAACCCTAAAATAATCCAGACACCGAATAATAAGCTTGGAGATAAGATAAGGATACATAATAATTTGATCATTCAAAGACCCATTCTCGATGTTCTGAACTGTAATAAAAACGTGCCTCATCAGATTGATCTTTCTTAGATTTTTCATGAAATTCAAGATTTAAATATCAATTTTCTTAAGGTTATCCTTATCACCTATTCTGGGAACAAAAAACCCATGAACCCACAACTGTAGAATCCGGTTTGTGGTGGAAAGATGAGAAATCTTTGATGTTTTGTCATTTTTAAGTCCAATGCATTCCATTTCCTTCACTTTGATGAAACATCCTCGCATATCTGGTAACTTATGTGAATAGAATTATGATTCAACATCATATGAGAGCCCCACCAAGCTTGAAGCCTTGGTGTAAGAGAGCATCTATGTCTTACCATAGCTCTTGAAAGAGAATTTTTCTCTTCCATCTTCTTCATAGAAGGAAACAGACTCATAAAAGTTTATAAGCAACATGCCAATTTTCCAATTATCACCCTTCATTTCTTTTTCTCAGTGTGTAATAGAGTTGATCTACTAATAAATCATGTTATTAAGCAGTGGTGTAGGATCAGATCCCAAAGCGAGTATGTATTTCTTCTTAATGAGGGGATGTATTTTTCAAGGATCCCTAGGTTTCGATAGGAAAAAATAGTCCCATCCATTGAGTTTGATATTCTTAGAGAACCATACTCACTAAAAATGTTAGAATGGACCAACCTTTCCTTGTACACTAACCATTTTGAGATTGTCTTCATAGATGACATATCTTTGAAAGTGGCTTTTACAGACATTTGGTATAGATGAGCACTGAATGATTCGGAACAGGATTTAAGAACTGAGACAGAGCTTCGACACGCGAGATCTTTGAAAACGATGTGAGACAACTATGGAGGTCCCCTTTATATAGGTAATGGATGTGACCTTTAAACATCCAAAACAATCTAACTGTTGAAAAACTGTATGATCTGATCTGACGGTTGAAAACATACCCACAAGGAAATCTTGAATCTGATCTTTTGAGGTTTTAAATACATTTGTATTTAAGAAGATGAAAATTCGAGAAATTTTATAAGAAAAAGAAACTACCAGCAACTAAAAACGATTACGAAAACTTACGTAAGGAATTCATTCCTTTTTGATTGTCTAGGAAGTTTATTTGTAATAGTTAATATTCTTCTTGAAGAATATTTGACTAAAAAAACCTCATTACAAAAAAAATTTATTAAAAAATCTTTGAGTACCAAAACCTTAGTACAAAAAGTATGATTACGAAAATTCCCATTATGAAAATTATCATTATGAAAATTCTCATTATGAAAATTCTCATTATGAAAATTTCTAGTAAAAAAACATCATTACAAAGATTTTCAGTATGAAAAATTCATTACAAAAATTTCCATTACAAAAATTTCATTACGAAAATTTCTAGTACGAAAATTTCATTACAAAAATTTCCAGTACGAAAATTTCATTACCAAAATTTCCAGTAAAAAATTTTCATTATGAAATTTTCTAGTACGAAAACTTCATTACAAAAATTTCCAGTACGAAAACTTCCTTATGAAAAATTTTGAATGATTCATTATGAAATTTTTTGAAAGACTAACAAAGAAATGTACCCCCCCCCCCATGAAAAGGAGTTTATTACTTTAAGGAGAATGGTTCAACCAGAATTTAGTGAAGTAAGATTACCTCATGGTTATCATTCCTATCTTCTATTTAATGTATTAAAATCTATCAGAGGGTAAGGATTTTGTGAAAATGTTAGAAATTTGATCTTGTGTTCTGATAAATTGAAGAATTATATCTCCTTTTAGTGTGTGATCCCTAAGAAAGTGATGTCTAATATATATGTGCATTGGACGAGAGTGATGTTTAAGGTTTTTATTAAGGGAAATAACACTTGTGTAATCACATAAAATTTGAGTCTTAGTAAAACATAATCCAAATATTTTGAGTGTGTGTTGCATCTACAACACTTGAGCACAACAACTTCCAGCTGCTACATATTCAGCTTTAGCAGTGGAGAGTGCTGCAGAATATTGCTTCTTGCTAGACCAAGAAACTAATGAATATCATAAGAAAAGAAAAGTTTTGGATGTACTCTTTCTATCCATTCTACATCCACCATATTCAGCATCTGAAAAACTTTTAAGGATGAAATCATTTACAAAAGTATAAAATAGTCAATGATCCATGGTCCCATTTAAGTAGAAAAAAATTATTTTCACTTCCTTTAAATGATATTCCTTAGGATTGGATTGATATGTTGCACACAAGCATACTGAAAAAATCAATTTTGGTCGACTAGCTGTCAAGTAATGTAGACTTCCTATCATACCTCTAAAAGATGTATGATCTACTGGTTTTACAGCTTCATCTTGATCAAGTGTGTTCGAGGTACCAATAGGAGTACTTATACTCTTAGTGTTTTCATACCCATAATTTTTAGGACGATCATTAATATACTTATGTTGGGATATGTAGATTCTTTCTGGTTTTTGAGAAATTTGAAAACCAGGGAAAAATGTTAACTCACCCATCATACTCATTTCAAACTCAAATTTCATTAGATCCACAAAGGAATCAGTTAAAGATTATAGAGTTGAACAAAATATGATGTCATCATATAAATTTGAATAATCAACACATTTTTCTTATTTTTCTTTATAAAAGTGTTGGATCTGAATTTCCCCTAACATAGTTTTTTCGAAGAAAAAATTATGTAAGTCTATCAAACCAAGCTCAAGGGGCTTGTTTAAGGCTATAAAAATCATTGGTATGTCTAAAAACATGATCAGGATGTCTAGTGTGTAAACATTCTCTTACCTATTGGTAGAAATAATAAATTCTTCCTTGGAATTGTGTACTGAGAACATAGAATTCCTAAAATTCACATGGTATAATTCATCACATTATTGACTTATGCTGATGATATTGTTCTTAACACCTTTAACAAAAAAAATATTTGAAATCAATTTTTTTCCCAGAAGAATGATGTTACCTATACCAATAGTTTCTCCCTGAGCATAATCTTCGAAAGTTACTTTTACTCCTTTCGTCTTGATAATATTTTCAAAATAGTTTTTGTTACAAGTCATAAGCTGGGAACATCAAATATCCATTTACTTTTTATTGCTGTTGGTACTTTCCCTATTTTGTTGAAAATAAGAAAAAAGTTTGGTTTTTGGAATCCAAACATTCTTGGATCTGGAAATTTCAGAACGAAAAATTTTGGGTACCCACATTTTCTTAGAAAAATAAGACTTCTGAAATCCTAATGATTGGGTTTTTTTAATGAACAATTCGTTTCCCAGTGAAAACCACATTTACAATTTGTGAAAAATGGTCCACATTGAGGAACAAAGTAGTTGTTACTAAAAATCGGTGTTGAACTTGTGTAACCAAAACAAGAAGTATTCCTTCAAGGTTGAATTTGTGAATAAATTTTATCAAAATTTTCATTACCTAAGGTAAAGTTTGAAAAACACTTCCTCAAATAAAATATTTCAGAATTCAGTTTAATAACTAAGTACTTGTCTTAAAAAACATTCGACTTTGAACTAGAGCTATGCTCGAAAACATATTTCTTAGAAATTACATTTTCTAGTCTTTTAAAAATTTTATTCTTCTCAGAACTTACTTCCTCATGATTTTTTGAAATACTTTCAAAATATGAATTTTTCTTATCATGATCTTTAGAAAGATATGATATTTCCTTAGTAAGAATAATATTCCTTGAGTTTTCCTTATCATGCTTTTTCATGAGTTTTGAGTTCTCAATCTGAAGAAGTTATGAAAACCTAGAAACTTCTTCATAGGTAGGTAAATTATTTTCTTCATCAGAAGAAGATTCTTCACCAGAAGAGTTATAATATTTATTATCATTAGTATTTAATGAAAAATTAGACAATGATTCAGCATTGTGTACATTATCCATCAAGTAATGATTATCAATTGGTAGCCTGGATATAAGAACAAGATTCTTCTATCAATAAGATTCAAAATCCGATGATTCATTTGAAGAGTCTCCACCAATGACACTCCATGTGTCATTGGATTTACGAACATTCTTAGCTTTGGACCTGAAATACTTCTTTCTGTTCCTTTCATAATTTCTTTATTTTCTCTCTATTCTTTTGAGCATAGGGAAATCAGGTCTTATGTGTCTAGCTCGCATGAATTCATAGCATGTGACTTCAGAATCCTTATTAACATTCCCTTACTACTTTTTATACTTGGATAGGAAATTTCTCTTTCCAATTATTTTGTTCATCCTTCGAGCAAGATTAACTAACTAATTTTTTGATACTTCACTCTCACTAGATTCTGATTGAATAATAACCTTCTTAGATTTGGATCTAGTAACTCTTTCAGGAGTCTTATCTTTCTTATGATTTGAAGTTGTAGTAAATGCAACACTACCATATCCATTCTAATTCATTATGTTTTCTGCATCTCTCTTCATTCTAGTTTCATGTTGAAGAAGTGTTCAAAATAGGTGATCAAGAGAAATTTGAGTAACCTTTCTATTTTCATCGATATCAGTTCTCTTTGATTCCCACTCATTCAGCATGATATCTACGATCTTATCAACAAGAGATTCATCATCTGGACCTTTCTCTCCAATAGATTTTAAGCTATTCACAATAGTCATGAATCTCTATTGTACTTTGCCAATTGGTTCTCCATAAGGAAAATTAAAACCATGATACTCATCTCTGAGCATGCCTCTTCTAGTCTCAATCACTTTAGATGTACCAAAATGTGCCACTTCAAGTTTCTTCCATATACAGTTTGTTGTTTCACAAGAAGAAATTTGGATATATATGTTCCTAGTCATTGAACAAAGTAAAGTATTATGTACCTTATAGTTGAGTTGGTATTCATGATTTTCTTCATTAGTAAATGGTCTAACTTCTTTGTCAAGAATTTTGTATCCTCCGGTAAGAATGAAAAAGTTATCTACCCCAGTATTGATAATGAATGTCTTCATACGATCTCTCCAATATTCATAAATCATTACCATGAAATCTAGATGGTCTAATAAGATTTACGTTGTCAATGAAACCAACATTTAAACCTTCCATCCTTAATAAAATCATTGTCACACAAACTTATTAGAACTATAAGTATGTAAACAAGAGAAAATATTCTAAGCAAGAAAAATTTTATCTCAAAGAAAAAAGTGAATCTGAACTATGATTCAGAAAAATATATTCCAAAAAGTATGAATCCAAAAATATGAATCCGGATAAACAATTCTGGGAATTCTCTTCTGAATCTCATCGTAAGATTAATTGAGATTGAACCAAATCCTATGATACAAATTGTTTGGATGGTATGACTCTGAGTATGATATACTCTGTGATACCAAAAGTAGGATCAAAATAAAAATGAGATTCTCATATACAAGAGGGGGGTGAATTATACCTTTTTAAAATTCCCTATGGAAATTTTTAGGATGGTTATGTTTAACAAGGTTAAACAAGATAATTCACAAGACCTCTATAAGTACTAAAGACTTGATGGATTCAAGAAAAGTGATTCCGGAAATGAAACTTAACAAAAGTTTACACCGGCTATGATTCTACCTTAAAGATTATAGAATCTAAATAAATCAGAGTACAAGTAAGGAAATATAAGAAAGTTATACTTTCCTTAGCAATACAAAATGAAGTGGAAAAACAAGTAGTAAAACTAAAAGTAACAAACAATAACTCTTTTAACCTAAAGAGAAGGGTATCCAACAACCTTGGATAAAGGTCCCTTGTTTTATACTTTCAAGAAAGTATATCTTACCAACACTAGGGTAAGCACTCGATACGAAGATCGAATTCTGTCTTGCTATCCCCACAAGACCTCAACTATCAGGTAGTCGGCACCTCTGTCTTCCTCACCAATGAAGCCCTCAACATCAAGGTGTTAGAACCTCTGATTTCCTATATCCGGAAGCCCTCGATTGTAATCAGCAACAATCAGAGTCGCACAAAGCAGGTCTGCACAAGGAAAAGTTCGAACAAGCTGTTAAAAATTTCTAAAAGATGCTTTGAGAGTTGATAAGAGTCTCTCTCTCTAGAAATCACTTCAAGAAGTTTTGATCATAAAAATTCCAAAAGTTGTCACTTCTTCTCAAATGAGATCCTTTTTATAGGCAAAGCTCCAACGCTCGGCTCCCTCCTCCAACTGTCATATTTCTCCTTGAATTTCAGGGGGACTGGTAGACATGTCACTCAACCAACGGTTAGTCAATAACTGAAAGCACGACATCATTTTGTAATGAAACAAGTGTAAGCATAAGTAAAACTAAAGTTCAATATGTAAGAAAATAAAATTTAGGAGACTATACAAAATGGAATTCGAAGTCTGTAATAAACAGATATTCAGATTCTATTTTGTAGGAATTCAGAACCTAAATTTTGTAGAAATATGGAGTCTGAATTTCAAGGAAATTTGGAGTCTAGTTTCACTGGTATTCACAACCTGAACTTAAAGAGTTGAGAGTTGAACTCATAGAAGTTCAGAGTCTAACTAGTAGAAGTTCGTAATCAAAATTCGGAGTCAAACTACATGAGATTTCATATCCATAACTCTCAGTAGAACTACATGAGAGTTCATATCCAGAATTCGGAGTGGATAATCATGAATGTTTGTACTCGGAATTCAGAGTAGAACTTCATGAGAGTTCGTATCCAGAATTCAGAGTGGAACTTCATGAGAGTTCGTATCCAGAATTTGGAAATGATCATTTTAAAGTTCATATCCTAAATTCGGAATGGAATATCATTCAAATTCATATCAAGAATTTGGAATGGAACTTCATTAGAGTTTGTATACAGAATTCGGAACCTAAAACAGAATGCATCATATCTTAGTATTATATGATTCTGAGGTTTTAGATATGAATCTGATTTTTATACTTAAAAAAAATATTGATATGAACAATGAAAACATGGTAGGGGTAAATTACTTTTGGAAGGAAATTATCCTTATAAAATCAAAATAGATATTTTCATATGTATAAGGTGCTTCTGATTTTCGAAACAAGAAGGAATGGAAAAGTAATGAGGAAACCTTATTGAATCAATAGATTCATACCTGGATAGATGTTGTTGCGATGTCATATACTCCAAATATCACAATAGGAGAATGAGGAGGATATGTGAGAATTATTTATTCATGGAGTATTCCTTCTTGTTGTATGAATTCTTGAAAGTAAAGGACATCAACATTTCAAGAAGATAATTCTTTACCGTTGCAAACCCTACAACCATGCTATAGTACACTTGATTGAATATTTTAATGATTTAACCATGGTTGAATTTTGTGGATATTTTCAATGAGATTGTAGTATATAAAATAATATTTTTATATATTTTTTTATATTTAAGGTATACTAGATTTCCAAGATATATGTGTTATTTCAATTCCATATTAAATATTTTTTGAACTTACAATGTTACAATATTTTAACGTGCACTGTGAGTCTATTACATTTTGAGATATTAAACATTTGGTTAAATATTACAATTCTAAAAACATTAGGATATTTTTTGTGGTATGTCCTTCATGTTTTAAAGTGTTTCTTTAAGTTATTTAAACTGGTAGATAAAGTGGAAAAGATAAAAATATTCATGGAGATATAACATGAGAACTTCTATATTATATAGAGTCTATGTAACATCTTTATTTTTCATAAAATGTTTCTTTATTAGAATAATAATTTAATATTTTCAATAATAATTAAATAATAATAATTAATATTAAATTAACAATTAAGAATGGAACATCTAGAAAGAAAGTAATAATGTGAGGCATGATGGGGTCACATCATTTGGTGGAACCATCATCATCAGAACTAAATACATACTACAAGATCTGGACCATCACTTCAACAACTGGATGGAAGACCCGTCCCTCCACATTTTCAAAGAGAATTCCCAGGACTCCCAGTGTGCTACAACCACCAACAAAGGCCACTAGGTTTAATGGAACCCCCCTAATAGGGGACTCAATATCAGTTCATATGGATCATGTTGCATGGTGGTCCTTCAATGTGGAGGCGTGGTTAGTAATGACAAGGGGTATATTATTCCCACTTTATCCTCCCTCATAAGCAGTGTCCCTTCCCTCCAAGAGTAGGCCAAGGACATTATTCCAGGTATCAATGTGTTCCATACAAATAATATCAGGTTATCTGAGGTTGAAACTCACTCCAAGATATCGTATAATGCCTTGCAGGGCCTTAGACCCTCCCCCGAGTCCATTCTTTACATTATTAGAATGTACAGGGGAATTCTCAACAGAAATACCAAAGTGATACACACATAACGAGAGGGAAATACAGTCATGGACCACCATTCTTCCCTTGATGTTATTGGACCTGACCCCCCTATCCTCCACAATGTGGTTTTCAGAAAACCTAAAGGGGCCAATTTGATACGAGGGGATTCCCTTGGTTTTCACTACTTAAGTCCTTCTTGAGCCCTGGTTTCTTATGACCCTTGTGCCTCTCTCTATAATAAATAATTACTCAATGATGATGATGAATTAATTGTAAATTTATAAGATAATATATTTTATTGATATATGAAATTATATTTTTTTTGTTTTATAAACATTTAAAATTATGAATATATTTTATTATATAATTGTATAAATCAAATTCCATATATATGTTTCAAAACATGATTTTAATTCTTTAATAAATTATAAAACAATTTAAAAAATTGTTTTTAAAATAATTTAGTAAAAAAGGGGAAAACATGAAAATAAAATAAAATAAAACATGAGGAATGAAAAAAAACAAAGAGAAATGAAAAAATAATAATAAAAAATGGTGAATCACATTCTATGAGGTGAAGTGAAAAAAGAACCATTTTTAAGTATTCCCACTAGAATGTTGGGATAGAAATATATATGTATTGTATACTTATAATATTGTAGTTATCTATAGTGAGGTTTGTGATCTTTTTTTATGATTGTAAAGGAATATTGATTGAATAATAATTAGATTGGTTTTTTATTGTTATGAAATGATATATAACAATATTAAATTATAGTTCCTATTAAAAAAATTGATTTTTTATATCATGTTCAATGATTTTCTTATTAGAAGGATGAATATATTTTTTTTAGTTTTATAGTGGGTGATGTGGTTATAGTAAAATCCTATTTTCTTAATAAACATATCATTCAGAGAGATCATAATGAATCATTGGTTAAGAAAAACCACATCTATGAATATTTTTTTATAAAAATATTTTTTAATGTTTTTCATATTTAATATTGAGTCTATTCACAGGTAATGGAAAATATTCCGTCTTCTCTTCCACATCATAGAACATATTCTTTTTTTATAACGTGAGTGTGAGGAATTTTTTTAGGGAACACCTTTTCAATGTTACTGCCTAATATAAAAAAGGTATTGTTTTTATTTTCAATATATCAATTTATGTTTTAATTTATGGTTTTTAAGGAATATATTTAATTTTAAAATATATATATATATTTATATATATGTATGTATATACTTTTAATATTCATAATAGAATGAAGTCCGTATTTTGGTACTTTTATCTAGTCTATACATTGTATTTAAATTTTAAATTGAGTTACAACCGTTATAAGATATTCAATTAGTTTCAATGATCTCTCATTGTTTGTGTGTGTGTGTTTCTATTTACATATATATATATATATTACTAATAATTAATTATATATTGATATATTCTATAATTTTAATTATTTTATCTCAAAAAAAATAAAAAAAATTTGTTATGATGGAATTATTTCATATATAAATAAAATGATAATTTTTTATTTTATATATAGGATATCATTTTAGGAGAACCATTTATTTCAATGATAAACGTTATAATTTTATGTACCAGTTATTTTTATATGTCCATTAATTTCATTGATAACATTATATATGGGCACCATCTAACATTTTTTGACATTATAGGCACTTTAATTAAAGTATTTATTTAATTTATTAAGTTGTTATATTTATGTAATTTTAACAATAGAAATTATATGTACCTTTGGATTTCTCCAAGTTATTATTAAATTATAAAAGAATGTAATATGTGTTCCATGTAAATAATTTTTTAATATTATATTGTTAAGGAAATAAATTTAGGATAGTTAAAAAAAATTGGTTACTAATTGAGAACGGAAGGACCATTAAAATATTTCTGTTAAAATTGACACAATAGTTTTGAATGATATGTTATGGTACGGGGAGTAAACCCATAAACCTATGGGGACATTGTACAATATGTGATACATATAAGTGGCCTTAAAGATTATATAATGACCCACTGTGTATCATGATTAATCCATAAAAAATATTATTTTCAAAATGGATAAATCCAATGTAGTATTTATATAGAATTATTATTACGAAATTATATCCGTTTGAAAAATTAATATTCACTAAATAAATATATTTTAAAAATAATTGTATTGTTTTAAAACCATTTTATATGTGTTGAATTTTATCAAATTATTTGTTTGAATAATGTTTTATAATGTTCAATGTAATGTATTTAAAAATGGTTTTAAGACCCCTTAGTTAGAAAATTTAATGATCATCCTATGTTAAAAGTTTATTTTTGACAGGTTTTGTAGAATTTCAATTGGTGTTTAGTTTTTATATGAAGGAAATGTTCATAAATACATGTATTTAAATTTCTATCCATCCCTAAAAATTGGTATTGTGTATATATAGTTCTCTAAAACCACTGCCATAAAATGTTCTATCATGTAAAATATTCTATGTCTTTTTCAGTTATGTTTATAAAAAAATAGAAAACATTTTTTATGCTCAACATGTTAGCAGAGTTTCATGGATTTTGAATTTGAATCGAATTTATAAGCTAGATAAATTTGGTTATTAAATGTTGTTGTTTGAGATTAATCTATGTGGTAGAGTATTGAATTTTGTATGTTATAGTGTTTCAAATTCTGAAGTTGAAAATTCAGAATTTTCTCGAGTCTAATGGATGAATTGTGAGAGTGAACTTCTTTTAAGTTGCAGAATAATTCAAAATACCTAGTTTTAAAAAATATATTATTTATTTATGTTATAATTTAATATTATGAATAATACTAAAAAACTTTAATTAATTTTAAATTATTAATTATAAATGTAAATAAATAAATGATAAAATTAAAGTGAAACTCTTAAATGATTTGATTTTCATGAATAATTATACTTTTTTGATTATTTAACTTTTTTCATAAATAAATTTTAGAAATTTTAATTTAAATAACTTAATTATTTATAATTTTAAATTTTTAAATATTGGGTGAATTAATTTTAGGAAATTAAAGGCAATGATGATGATAATAATAATAATAATTGATAGAAATTTTTTAATCTAATATATTTTATAATGATATGTAATCATATAAGTTTTTTTTGTTTTATAAAATTTTGAAATTATAAATACTTATATAATTATATTATTGTAAAAATTTATTTATATATATATTTTTAAAAATCATATTTTGAATTTTTTAATAATAGTTCAATTTAATAAAAAAATGTTAAATAAACTAATAAAAGGTAACAAAAAAGGAAAAATGTGAAAAAATAAAAGGGAATGTGATGATAGAGAAAAGGACAAAGAAAAAACAATAAAGCATTCAAATATGGTGACTCACATTATATAAGGTGATGTAAAAATATAACCCCCTTTTTAAGTCTTCTCCCATAAATGAAGTTATATGAACATAAATGTATAATATACTTATAATTTGGGAGTTCCCTATAGTGAGTATTGTAGAATTTTTTATCATGCAATGGAATACTAGTTAAATAATAATTTGATAGTGTTTTTTGGTTAAGTAATGAAACATAACCAAAATAAATGTGAGTTCCTATCCAACTAATCAGTTTTTTATATCATGTTAAACGATTCAATTATTAGAAGATTGATTATTTATTTTTTGGTTTAGTGGTAGATTAGTTTTATAATAATATCCTTTTCAAATAATAATCACATTCTGAGAGATCTAAATGTGTCTCCTTGTAAGAAAAATCACATATGTTCATATTTTAGTGGCGGAACATTTTTTTTAATTTTTCTATATTTAAAGATTATTTTCTACATAGGATATGGGTAATCATTCTTCTTATATTCCACATTATAAATCATTTTCTCTTTTCTTAATGTGAGTGTGAATACATCTCTTTTGGGGAACACTTTCTTGGTGTGGCTTCTTAAGACAATGTAAGATATTGTTTTTATTTTAAATATATAAATTTATATTCTAATTGGTTGTTTTTTAAGGGATATATTTAATTTTAATATTTATAAACATGTATATATCTATAATTATATACTTCTAAATTTTATAATAGAAGAGTTTTATTATTTCATTCTGTTATCAATAACAAATTTGGTTTTCAAATTTTAATTTGAATTTTCAAACTAATAAGAAATCCAATCAGCTTAAAATATCTCTCCCTATATATATTTAATTTTTTACCTATATATATTTATTATAATTAATTATATTAAAAATTATTAAATTATTTTTACTATTTATCTGAAAAAAATAAAATTGTTGTTTTTATTGTTATTGTTAATTTTTTTTCAAAATGAAATGATAAAAGTTGTTATTATAGGTATATGAAATCATTTTAATTTACCATTTATTTGACGGAAAAATTATAATTTTATCGGTGAACCTTTTTATATGTCAATGAATGTTATTCATAACATCACATTTGGCCATCATCTAATACATTGTTGACATTCCTTGCACATTAATTCATGTATTCATTTCAATTATTCATTTTTTTATATTTATGTCATTTAAATATGATAAAATAAATATATTTATGTATTTCTTCTAGTTATTTTAAATTTTAAAATAAACTAAGAAATTTTCAATGTAATGGAATATTTAAGATTATTTTCTTCTAAGGAAATAATATAAGATGGTTTCGAAATGTTTTTAGGTTTTGAGTGAGAAAGGAAGGACAATTAAAATGTTTTCTTAAAATTTACTCTAGGGTATTGAATGATATTCTATGGTATAGGGAGTAAACCCATGACCCTAAGTGTATGTTTTCCCACATGTGATATGTTTATATGGCCTTATGGGTTTTCTTATGTCATTCTATGTATGATTATTAATCCATAAAAAGTTTTATTTTCAAAATGAAGAAATCCAAAGTAGTATTTCTAGAGAATTATTAATTTGAAATAAAATGATTTTAAAAATTAATAATCTCATTATCATGATATTTAAAAAATTGTTTCATTATTAGGAAATAGTTTTCTATGTATTATATTTAATAAGAAAATTCTGCTTAAATAAATCTTTATTGTTTTCAATGGAGGGTTTTTATATGTGGTTTTAAATCCCATTACTATTCTAATTAAATGATAACTGTATGTTTAAATTTTATTTTTCATAGGTTTATTATAATTTCAATTTTTTTATTACATATATGAAGCGCATGCTCGCGAATACATTTATTCATATTCTTATACATCTTTTTTTACTTTGTAATTTATATTAATCTAATTCTAGAAAACCTAGACTAGAGAAGGTCTTGTAATATAAAATATTCTATGAATATTTAAGTTGACTTTATATAACAATGCATATCATATTTATGTAATAAACTTGAAATCGTGGGTGTGGGGATTTATATTCCATGTATTATAGGATAGTATCTTTCCATAGAGGATATACTGGAGTAAGGGGAATGATTTTTAATATATTAAGTGTCAAATCTATTTAGGGATTTTCAACTCTCTCATTACTATCAATACAAGTTAATTATTTTTACTTTGAGTTTTATAACAAATTGTCATTGAATAAATTATTTAATTTATTTTAATGTGATTCATTTTAGAATTTTGTATTTATTTATTATTCTAAATATTTTAAACATTTATCATTCACGTCTAATGTTTGATGAAATAAGAATTTATTTTTACGATAATAAAAATCCTTTTTATTTATTCTCAATAAATTATTATATTTGTGTGATATGATAAATAATGGGTTGGGATTATAAAAATATAAATAAAACTGAGGTAATTGACCCCATTGAAAGGGGTATTTAGAAATTATAGAAAAAAATTCCAAACAAATATATCTTTTGATCAGATTTCAATAAAAACATGATTATTCAATAGACACATTATAATTTCAATTATATCACGGTGTGATATTTTTCAAAACATAGTATGATTTAAAGATTTTATTTTTCTGTAACTGGGTTTCTAATCAAATTATAAATTGCGTATAAATTTTATTGTATAATCATCTTAAATTTTGAACAAAATTTTATCCCAAAGATTCTTATCTTGATGGGTTCAACCTCCAGAATTATTAATGTTATTTTATTCTTAATAATTTTAGTATGTTTGTTGTTTTCGTTATAAATTATAATCCTAGAACAAAATAGGTAACCAAGACAAGGCACAATAAATGAGTATAGATTACATTCTATTATGGGGTACTATTGAGTATCTTAGTGCCATTAGTGATTATAAAAAATAGAAATAATGTTTTAGATCAACAAAATGATCTATAACTCAATCCAATTTTCAATGAACCCCTATTAAAATATAGATTCATATATGAAACGATTCTTAAATCTTTGTGATGAATTTTAGTTCTATTATTGTTATCATTTTGGGTTAAGGTGTAAAATATTAAGCTTCCCACTTAGGGAAGAGACAAAATAATGGGTTTAGAACATAACAACCCATTCCATTACTACATATGCTGAGAAGGAAAAGGAACATCATAACATGGATTGATCCCTAATTTAAAAATCATATATTTAGTAAAACAACATATATTTAAAATAACATGATTTTAAATCATAATATGTTTCATGGGATATATTAAAATAGTAGTTGAGAGATTTTACTGATAATTTTATAGATTCATTGTTAATAATGTAATAATATAATAATGTTTTGTATCAATATGATAGGTCATATGTAAATAATTTCTTATAAGACTACTAATGACGAAATTGGAAGAATATATTTTTTACCCATTGGAAAGCATGTCCAAAAAAATTAATGGAAATTTTAGACATTTCGATAGAAATATAGATATTTTATTGGTATAAGTGATGGAGGAAGTGATAATATCTAATGTATAATTGATATATTTATATTTTTCATATAATAAATTGATGTTATTTTCATAAGATATTCAATAATTAGTGATTTTAACTACAAAAATAATTTTTAGGGATGGTTTCCATAAGGAAATCAGGGATTTAAATAAAGAGAACTAAAATTTCAATAATAAAAACAAGGACCATCACATAATATATGATATTCATTTGATGAAAATTTCATAAAATTTATTATTACCACCAAGAATTCAATTAATTACGTGAGGGTAATTTTTTTTGATTAATAGGTTCTGATAGGGAATATTGAGAACCATCTTTTCCTAATAGAAAATCATCTCAAAAAGAGACCTTGTAAAGTATATTGAGGTGACATAGATATAAAACTATATGGATAGTTAAAGTATATAACCACTAGAAGTGGAAAAATATATATGAATTTCATAAATAAAAGATTAAATAATATTTGTGAAATAAGTAGAAAAAGAGAGAATATTAAAATAAAAGGGAAGAGAGATAGTAATGTAATCTGAGAATAAAGTCAAGGAAGAGTCTCCACCACCTACAAACCACCAAACCATTATAATGAAATATAAATAATGGGAAAATTTGAGAATAAATTGATAAATTTCAAAAAAATCTATATGATATATCCCACTAACATTCCCTTTAAAGATGTTATACTAATATTTCCTACATATGTGAATATTATGAAATATTCAGTCTTAGATAAGACAAAACTTGATGGTATATGTGCAATACAACTCATGGAGGAATTATTAGTTGTTGTATAAAGGATTTTACAAATGAGGTAACCCAATCAAAAAAAGTTATTTATATAAATACTGGATTTTTCATATTTTGATAACCACTATGTAATTTAGGTGTTATTGTGAACATCATTTGAAGATCCACATTCAATAACTTGTGATACGATAAGTTAATTATAACAAACATTTATATTTTATTTTACACAATATTGAAATATCTATGATGATTTATTGATGATATTTTTGTTAAAGTTGAAAAAATTTACATTCTTATAGATTTTCTTCTAGTAAATATTGATGAAGGGAAAACATCCCTATTATTTAAAACTTCATTTTTAGCAATAGTATAATCCTTAATTTATGTTCAAAATTTATTGTGTGAAATTCATGTTTCACATTCATCGAGTTATAAATAATATTTAGGAAGAATGTGAGAAATTTAGTGAGAGTAATAACATATAATTTGAGTTTTTCTATTCTATTGATGACAATAATGAATAATTTTTAGTAAGAATTAAGGAAAAATTATTAATTGAGTATATAAAGAAGAAAATATTCATTTTTAATATGATTTATGTTTTTTGATATGATACTATGAAAATAGAGTTCAAAGAGGGGTGAAAGGATCTATTAGTCTATGATTTAACATTTGATTTATTGGGATTAACTAAATAATGGTACATTATTATAATCCTAATAGATACGATACTACCTTAAGGAAAAAATATTGACTTTAAAATATTGTATAAGACCCATATATATAAGAATATCAACATTAAACCTTTATAGATCTATGTTGTGAAAAAAATTCCATTCTTCTATAATGTGAATAAAAGAAACATAATGTGTTTTTCAATAGCATTAATAAAATACTTATAGGAGGTAACCTTAATTTTTATTAAATTCATGGATCACTATAAAATTATTTTTATTGGATTTATCTTATTACATTTTATAGGATGTCGATTCATTCACCAGTACTGTTTTGATCATTCATGAAATGGATCTTAAATGCCGAGATTTTTTTTGAATTTATAGGTCCATAAGGGTTGAAGAAAGATAAAAAGAAAATAAAATAAGAATTTAAGGTAAGAAGAATTTTCTTCAATGGATAGGGATTATTGTTTTAAATTAAATATTATTTTTTAGAACCTATTTTTTTCTCCTATATTTTTATAATTATGTTATTTAATTACATAGTTACATTTAACGCTATAATTTTTATCTAGGATGAAAAAAAGTCATAACAATATCAACATACCATGTCTTAAATTACATTTTTTGTAATATTAAATGATTAAAATTTATGATATATTATTAAATATGAGAATGATAATATTGATTTGATGAATTATGGTTTGAGAAGATAGATTTATTTATATATAATAACTCCCTAAAAAACATTGTTTTAATTATTCAAATTTTGGTTAATTTATATTATAATTATTCATGTCATTGATCACTGGACAATATTTTTTTCCTATTCCCAAGAGGTACTCCAGTCAATTTCATACATATTCATTTTTATTCCTCTATATTGAGATAACTCTGGAAGCAAATCAATAATAGAGCATTCATTATTTTATACTAGAAACAAAAATACAGAAAAAACATTTATATTATCTGGGTCATACGTTTCTTATTAGTTGGCCTATTTGATTTTTAGTACTACCATGTGTCTTGTCATTTATATAGACTTATAGAAAATTAATTTCATTGATATGAATCTATATTATAAACTTATTTTCCCATCCTACACTTCATATTTAATATTACTAAATGATTATTATCATGGGAATGAAGTATTGATATTGATGATTAATAGAATTTCTAGGTAAAGGTTATATTATTAATTATAGGGGAGGCATCACTTATTGATTTGGGGTGAATGATTCAAATGATATCATTTATTTTTCTAATTTTTTCTAAACTTATTGAATTAGATAAACAAGAAAAAATATTTTGAGTAAAAATTATGAAAAGAGAAAAATATTCATCATTTTAATAAATTATTGGTTTGTAAACCTATGTGAAAAAATAGAATTTGTGGTAGAGCTATGGTCACATGAATAGAAGTTGAAGGAGTAATTTAAATTTTTATGTTCCTAATTGAATTTGATAAATTATTCATAAATAATCTAAAATCCCTTTTCAATACTTAATTTTGAAATTGATTGGTTCCAACATTCCCATCTAGTAGGTTATGGACAAGGAGTATGACAGCATTGAGTATTCCTTCATCTATCGGGTTTCGTCCTTCATGGGTTTGTCAAATTGCTCAACTAATATTTTCTTTAGGAGTTTCAGTTCATTGTGGATGGCCATTTAGTTCTTGGATAAGTCTTTCAGATTCCTCAAATCTATCTATGGTCTTCAAATAGGTTACCCTCTATCCTTGTCTATAATTATTTTAATGCATGATATCCAAAGTAGAGCTATCAATAGGGCAGTTCATCATTGTAGAGTTCTTCCTATCTAGTTAAAATCCAATTTCCATGGGCATTAATCATCATATGGTCTCTGGAGACACCATGATTTTTTTGACTGGTAGAAAACACTCAGTTTGGGGCATGAAGGAAGTTATTGATGATTATTATAAATGGAGTGCTAAGTGGTGGGAATTGAAAATTATAGTGTTCGCTTTCCAGATCGGAACCAAGAAAGTAGTGTAAGATCCATTTAATATGTCATGTGATTTAAGAGAAGTATCTTCCTAATGGATTACCTCAGTTCTCCTCTCCCTCTGGTATTTCTTTGGGTGTATCACTTTGATAAGATAATGGGAATAATTTTCAAGAGGATAGGGGACTGGAAATTTCACTTTCTTTCCATCGGAGGGAGGCTTATGCTACTGAACAATATTATATCCTCTATACCCATGAATGTCATGTTGCCTCTAGAGTTCCAAAGTCACTTATATCTATACTGGATAAAATGATTACCTCTCTCATCTGGGACACCCAGGTGGGGGTAATCATGACTGGGCTTCTTAGGGGAGGTTCCCTCACAAGGTTTGTAGGGGGGTTGGTGTTAGATGAAACTCAGAAATGATGTAGGGATTTCATGGAAAGTGAGCTTGGGAGGTTATGGATGGAGATTCCCTCTAGGTTCATTTTGTGGGTATAAAATATAAGGCTTTCCATGAGCCTATTTTTATTGCGGTGCTTCCAATATTTGACATTTAGTTTAAATCCATGTCCCACAGTGGAAATTCATTCCTGTTGGATTGTCGACCAAGGTGTGATAATCTTCTGGTTTTGTAAATGGTTAGGTGTTAATTGTGGATTTCTAGGTTGCCCCACTCCTGAACTGTCCTTCCATAAAGCATGAAAACATCTGATGCTGATCCATGATATATTGAATAGGATCCAATGAATGGGTTTTGAGCTCATTAAACTCTCAACCTCCCCCAATGTTTGTGTCTTCCTAGGAGCTTTGTCTAGAGCTTTTTCCGTTAATGTACTAAAAATGTTTCCATTCTCTGACTAGTTTTGTGAAATGGAGTGAGTCAGCTTGGTGCAATGAGATCCCCATGAAATAAGATTTCCTTATCTAGTGCATCTCGCATAAGGGTCTTCCCACTTATTAGATTATTAAGGTCATTAGTATCTTTATGAGGTCTTATTGTAGTTTTGTTAGATACTCTTAATAGGAATCCATTCATCACTTATATATGAGGGTGAATCGGCTTGCTGGGTTTGGTCTTCCCTCATTGTCCTTTTCGGATAGCTTCCTCTCTAGTTGATGGGGTCATGTTTCCTTGGTTACTAGTTCCAATGGGTTGGGAGGGACAACATGGAGCCTAAATCATGTGTGGTAATTCTATCAACTGGTAGCTGGTGCTTATGTAAAATAAGGAACAAGTGAGGGTTTGAGGGGAAATAATCTTCCAGGAAAACCATTGTCTCTCATTCAAGGTTCTTGGTTTCTGACATTTTCCACCACATCTCAAACTAGGACTCTAGCCCTCTTTTCGTGTTGTTCTTGGCCCCTATCAAAGAACTCATGCTACCATCATCTCTCCTTCTAGTTGGTGAATTAGTTGGCCCCTGCCCAGAAGTGGGATGAATCATAATAATTATGGTTTGTTTTACTTGGTCGTTATGTTAGGTGGTAGTTTGGTTCAGGATTCCCTCACCTCTATGACCATTGCATTCTCTTATTTCTTTGAGAATAACAGTTATATTCTTGTTGAATCTCTATCTATGTTCGATGGACTTGAGTTAAGAAGAAGGGTTACCACTTCCATAGCAGTCTTGGAGACAGACGCTCAAATACTTCATAAGTCTATCCTGTGTACTACCTCCACTTCGTGGACTATCTTTTACCATCAATGGAAAATCAATAGGTTGACTAGATGTGGCCAAGAGATTTCCCAAAATTAGTATGAGTTCAATAGAGTGACCGACTTTGTAGATTCCTAGGATCCTCTTGATGAATCCTTCATATGTTTTTCTACCCTAGGGTTTCTTCACTCTGAGGTGCCCCCCATTATTCTTCTGGATTCCCTTGGGCTGTATTTATTTTCGGAACTTGTAGATTTCCTTATTCATCCCTTCCAGGGCCCTTTCTAATAAAATAAACAAATGATTATGGTAATAAATTTTATATTGAGCATTATAGCATATAATATAACATTATGTGAATAGAGTAACAATTTATGGTAATTTAAATCATATTTCTGCTTGAATTAAAAAATAATTTTGACATATGTTAATGGGGATAAAAAATATGTTTATCAATTTAATATTAATATTAAAATTCATGGTAGATTCGTTTTATTAAAAAGTGAGTAGTTGAAGATATGTTTATTTTTTCATGAAAATTTATTCTTCACTGAATTTTTTTTTTGGGTTTATTAACTATTAATTTTAATTCATAGTGAGGGGTCTACATTGTGATGATGATGGGATTTTATGCATGAAAATAGGAAAAATTATAATTAATGAGGATTTAATAAATATATTTAATGTATATATTTTTTTGTTAAATATTATTTTGGGTTAAATTTTCCTAATAATTTGTTTTTTATTATTAAATGGTAGGATCTAAATATATTTTGATATTTTGGAATGATTTTATGGAAAATAGAATAAATATTTTTTTATGTTGCATATGCACTAAACCTATAGTGTCGAGTTAAATTGTGATTGAATGGGATGGATTCTAGGCTTCATAATGTGTAATAAACAACGTTGATCTTTTATGAAAATCAATAAAGTACAAACATTGTTGATTAAGGTGATCGGTGGGACCTAAGGCTCATGTTAGAATTAGAGGAATTAAAATGAGGTAACGTAATGTGTGTAAAATTCATTTGATGATCGTGAGATAATAGACATAATGTTATTTATTTTTTGTAACGTTATTGAATTTCTAGTATATTCTTTCTATTCGCATTCTTATAAAGTCTTAAAAGAATCTATTACACCATAAGATTAAACCCATTATGTAGTATGAAAATTTATCTATGGGAAGTAATAAAGACTATTGATTCATGGTTCTTAAGTATATTCCATAGTAATGATGACCATGAAAATCTGAGTAAGGAATAACCACCGTTATATGATAATGTCAAATATATTTTTCATCAGCTATGGATAAAGGACAAATAAGATAGAGATTTTTTTGTATAAGGTGGTTGCATTGGTTATTATTACTGCACCATGGAGGCTTGAAAATTTATAGTAAATAGATCATTCGGTTTTATGAACATCACACTAAAACCCTAGAATTTTTTGGTGAAAAAAAGTTCACTAAAAAGATTATATAGACTCACGTCTAGGATGTTGTCTTTAGAAAATGAATCTCACAGAAATAAAAAGTGAGATAAAAACCCCTTACCACGTTGAAATCAATCGAGTCCTATGACCAAAAGTTAATAAACAATAAATTATTCATAAAATTACATGTATATAAGGAGAATAATGATAATATATATCAACTATAAGTACACAATACCCCACATGCAATAAATTAGTGGTGAACAATGGAAATCTCACAGAATTAAAAGTGAGATAAGAAACCCTTTACATTGTGTCCGACATGACTTGTTTGTTCCTTTTTCATCTAGAATAATAAAAAAATTTAATTTATACATGATTAAGATCACTTTTTCATGTTTATTATTCATTTTATATCACTTATTACCTTGTTATAAACATTATGTAATCATTTAAGTTAATAATCGTCGTTTTGTCGATATTTGGTACTTGAGTAAAAAATTAACACCTTATAAATAAAAGTTGTCTTTGTGGTCAAGAGTCAATTATCATGAGAATGATATAAATGATTTAGATATCGTATATATCATATATATTAGGTGTATATATTCTTTTATAATAGTACATAACATTTGTTGATAAGAAATAAAATGCACCGTTCATGGAGATAGTAATTCGTCATACGCATGAGCGCTGCTTTCATTTCTATTTCATATTTTAATTGAATTAAAACAGAATGATACATAGTTATATTATAATTCCAGTATAATATAATATAACATTTCAATAACTCCATACTTTATACCTCCCATGTATGGTATAAACCAGTCATATCACTTTGAAGGGGTGGTTGTCCACACTTCCTCAAAAACAAATGTCGTGTTTACTCATAATGGAAACCATAAAGGTAAGATAGAAATTCAAAATACATAAGAATAAATAAAAAAATTTAATATATATCATATATAAATACAGTTTCATCATAGTTTCCACCATATGATCTGGTAAGAGATAATTGAACAATCATCATTTCGTGAGGTGTTAGTTTTCCATCCACAGAAACAGTATATTCATTACCCATTAGATGGAGGTGTGTGTATGTTTATTTAGAATCCTACTCATAAAAATATCCTATTATATTGAGGATACGTTTTTTATAAAATAATGGAATAAATAGAGTTTAGGGGTTGGAGAAGTAAAATAAAGGAAAATAAGTTAAGAGAAATTGTTACCTTAAAATCAGGTAACTCCCTTTGGTTTGAACCAAAAGAATTTCTTGAAGTGCCTTTTTTCTAAGGTAAGACTTTTAGGTGTAAGAGAGGAATGTAGGGAGCTTAATTATAGAGATTTTGGATGAGCCAATGGGCTTGAGAAGTGTGATGAATGAGATATATGTGATGTATTTTTATAAGGGGAAGAAGGGGTTTTTTAAGAATGTGTGAAAGTATTATTTTATTATATAATGATTTTTGGTTTATAAAGGTCAAATACACATTAAGTTCAAACATAAGATGACTCATGGTATAAATAAAATCATCCAATATGGATTGGAAGGTTTATGGATATTATTTTAATATTTATAATCTTATTTATTTAAATAATTTATTAATGAGGTAAACACTGCAACATTATCGTGTCTTAAATAATTCAATTTATTTGATGTCTAAAAATTATAAAAATATACCATGATGTAGGAAATAATTTTATTTTTCAAAAAAAATAATTATTGTAAAAAATATAACTTATATAACCCCATTAAAATATTTATTTACTAAAATATATTTGTTTATGTCATTTTTTCCTTTAATTTATGTTAATTAAGATAAAGTGTCGTTATCACTCTTAAGCTGATCCATGGGGTCCCAAAATATTCCCAAGGATTCCCATGGTCGGCCATGACTCATAAAATTAGGTTAGGACATGTGTTTAGGTAATTTTGTATTATTATAATATTCTTTTTACCTTGAATTTCCATATTTAACTATAACCGTGGTAAATAAAAGTCAAAAGTTACTATTCAACCATTATTATTTTCATCATAGTGAACAAAATTTTACCAACTATTAACAAACATGTATGTCGGATTTTCAATATTCTATTCACAAAAGTGGTGAAAATTCATTTAAATGAAAAATTTAGTTTTTTAACTACCACTTAGTGTTTTCACTATTCATCCAAAATTCAAGGTTTTCAGAAAAATACAAAAAATTCAGCCTAATATATATTTGATATTAAGAATTCAAAAATAATGTCTATTTTACCAAATTCAAAACATAGTAGTTTCATTAATTAATTTAAAATTAATTCATGTTGTCAAAACCAAAAGCTTGTTTTTATGAAATAATAACTATAAAACGATTGACACTTGTTTATGCCCAATTTCGAAGGGAAATTTATTCCAATGACTATCAACAGATATAATAGTAAAAACATAATCTAATTAAACTTTAAAAACATTTAAAAATATAATCTATTCATATAAATAAATTCAATTAAAAGGCAGTTTTGAATTAAAATACAGTATTTTTCACTATTCATTAAAAAATGAATTTTATCATCAAAATACAAATTATTTACCCAAAGTAAATTTTGATGTCCCGATTCTAAAGAAGACTTTTATTTTTCAAAATAGATCATTTAAAAGTTTCCAAACTAGATTTAAAAAGGGGTATCCAACAAAAGGCGGTGAATCGACCTTTTAAAAAATATTAGTGTATTTATGCTTAAAATTAAATTCTTTACTATTTAAAGCCTCTAAAATTTGTTGGATAAATGTAAAAAAATTTAACAAAAATATATAATCATTTTTTAGTTAGTTATTCTCATTCCCTCCAATATAATGGATATGCATTAACTACCATTTAAAATAACAATAATATTATATTATTTTTCATTACAACTCAACGTTGTGCGCAACATAAGATCTAAAAGAAACCCGTTGTTTCGTATTTGGTACGCCATCAGACATTGAATCCCGTTTAATGTATAATTAATATTTAATTAAAAAATATTAATAAATATGAAAATTTAATATTCGTTATTTACTTTGGATGTTACATCCTTCCCACTTATGGGAATTGCATCTTTGAAATTTTAAAATTGGGCTCAGAAAATTCATTAAAAGTGGCACGTCGGAAAAAGAGTCAATAAAACTGTCACTTTAAAATAAAGTGAGGGATGTAAAAATGTCACCAAAGACAACAGATTCTAGGATTCTAGGAAAACATAGATATGGAAAAGAAACTAACTCTCATAGATTAATAGAGTGTGGTAGAAAACATGATCACAGAAATTTAACCACCAAAATACCATAAATTTGTGGATGGGTAAAAGTAAGATGATAAAAGATATATTATAGATTTTTTTCTTCAATATCATTTTCATATATTTGAATAATTTTATAAATAACTAGACTAACAATGTAATAAAATATACTTACTTGTCTTATAGAGTGTTATCCTTTAATAAAATTCTACCACAAAATCATCTTTTCTCAAAAGGGTAAGTATTCAAGATGACTTGGTCACACCTCAAGTGCTAGAATAAACTTCTAGAGTATCACATAATCTATAAAAGAATAACTCTATATTTCCCTTTCCATTAGACATCATCCAAAACCAAAATTTGTTAATACAAGATCAGATAATCCCCAAAAGGATAATCATTTAAAAAATTACTACTCTTAATCTCCCAAATTCAATAAATAGTACCCAAAGTTCAAAAAAGACCATTAAATATATAATTGTCCTTAAAATCATTCAAATTAATCTACCCTAAGATTGAAATCCCAAATTCAACATGATTTGATCACATAGTCTTTGACAAAAGTTTTATCATTGATCTCCAAAAAAATCGACTACTATTAAAGTCTCATACTAAAGTGTAAATAACCTAATAAAAAATTCTCTTTGATAGGTTAATTATTTACATAAATAACCCAAATCAAATTATGTCCAGAATAAGAACATATATTCTGCTAAAATAATAATTTAACCATTACTTCACAAATTTTATCTCATACCTCGCATTTTCATCCCATAAAATAATAACCATTAATTGCCTCAAAAAAAAAGATCATACGAACCCCTAAGATTATCCATTATGTTCACACAAGAAAGGAAAACTATTTAATGAATGAAATTTTCACATATTAAACTTCCCCATTACACGTACAAGAAAAGCTCTTGCAAATTAATAACATCATCAATAGATCCTTAATACTTATAATTATTTTATCATCCTAAAATTTACCACAACTCTTGAATACCTTATATGTAGAATTTTTTATCATTCATCATTATTCATGATCCACTATCCATTACTTTACAAAATATTCCATAATAATTCATTCCTAAAAACAAAATGCTTAACCATATATTAAGATTCAATAATGTCAAAACATTAGCTAAGAAATAAATCATACATTTCACTGGTCACTGTCAGTTTCCCCATATTCAATTGGAATGGAATTAGGAGATGGTAAACATATATTTGTATGATCGTGCTGATCCCATTCATGAACCTCCTCTGTAGGACATCTATTTTTATAATGACCATGAGCACCCCATTTAAATCATTCAATAGATCCTTTGGAAATAACTTCTTTCTATTTCTTATAGTCATCTGGATTCTTCCTTTTTCCATGTTAGGTTCTTGATTTTTTACCTTAATTCCCACATATATATCATCTTCCAATCCATTTGAATCATTTTCTTAGGTGTTTGTTTCCACATCTTTGACACACAGGTTTTTGAACATATTTTCCTTTATGATTATTACCTAAACTTTCGTAGGTTTTTGTTTCTCGCATATATGATGCCTTATAAAAATCACTATGGTTTAGTTGGTCAATCATGAATCTAGATATTTGGTTGAAAATAACCACAAGAGTTATCATTTTATCTCCAATTTATTTATGTTTCTCATTCAGAAAAACTTCACAATTTTCTTCACATCCACTGTTACATTGGTGAGTCCTAGACCCATTCATTTACTAAAACCAAAAAGGTCAGTGTCAGTATATCAGTAAACTAATCATGTAATATATTATGAGAAGGGTAAATACATAGATATACTTATTCATGTTATATTAAACTCATTCACTTTATCTAAAATAACTATGACTATTTCTAAAATCCTAACCATTATGGTAAATTCACATATGCTTAAATAACACCCTAACCTCTATAGTTATCTAAACCGGCCTTTGATACCAACTATAAGGACCAAGCCTTAAACATTACATAATCTTGAATTAAATGAATAATTCAAATTGAGGATCTTTTTAGGTTTATAGTTTTAGATAATTAGGCCATAACTATTACATTACCTCTCAAAAATTACAAAGTAGACACTTCTACTCAGTGCCCAATTTTTTTTTAAAAATAAAAACATTTAAAAAGAAACATGTCTGGTTCCATGTTTTAAATAGTATGCCTTTTCCTAGATCCTATCCTTGACCCTATTCATCTTTAAGCCTTGTGGAAAAAATTCCAAAAACATGGAATAAGAATAAAAAGATTTATAAGGGTTATAAAATAAGGAAAGAAAACATTAGCCTATCAATAAATTCCAATCAATGAAACCAATACTTTTCAATCATAACATACCTTAAGAAATAATAAGATTTACAAATAAAACACAGATATCATAAATCATAAAGGTAACTTATGGAATTCATAATATAATAACATTGTAGCTATCACAACTACAAATAGAGTCACATTTTGAATACCAATCACAGTATATTCCCTAAATCTCTTAGGAAAAACATTAACGTTTACCTCTTTCATGTTACCTAATCCATTGGAGAGCTATCTTGGGCTCACCCGCCCTATGATTATTACGAAACAACCTATGTATGTAAACAATTCCCAATTAACATAACATATTCCAAATGCATAAAATAATAATAATGGAATGAAAACATTTCCAAATTTCAATCACAATATATCATTTCAAGATATTTACTAAATCAATCATTACCAAAATAATTTTCATAACCATTTATAACATTAAATAAAGATATTTTTGAATTAATGTATCCGTTAACACTTTAATACATTAAAAGGAATTAACATTTCAAATAAATAATTTCTATATAATTAAATAATTAAAACTATTTTGAAAACAAGGACATTAATTAGAATGATTTAGAATAATAAATATTTAAAACATTTAAAACAATATTTTAGTGAAGGTGTTCATAACCAAATGAGAGACACTTTAATAAAAATAATTGAGAAATAACATTAAATCAGAACATTATTATATCATGAGAATAAAGGGATTCATGATATAATATTTCAAAGGAAAATATAGTATATACACCATATAAGAGTGAATTGATTCATAACAATAATAAATCTCAACGGAATGTAAATTTAGACGAAACCCCTTATAGAAACAGTATTCCAAGATTAAGGATAAATTGACTATATAATAATGTGTGACAAATATAATTACACTAAATATGATAGGATATTATTATAAAATCAATTAGATAACATTCACACATATTTTTGTAATAACAACACAAATGACTTGGATGTTTTACTCAATGAATGGAAAATGAGTTAAAATTACTCTTATCAAGTTCATATCGATGACTTTAGAATTTATCAATGGAGTGAGTATGTGTATAAAAATCATATCCACGCAAAGGGGACTGGAAACTAAAACATAAATAAATAAAATTTTATTCTATACATAATCATATAATGACATAATTAAGAATTAGAAGATTAACCCACAGAATTGAAATTGAGTTAAAAGTTCCCTTGTCGATTTGGTAACTTATAAAACTTATACCTATGAAAGAAGGATAATAAAATAAATATGTAAATGCACATGAATTTAAGTATATTACACAATTAATACAATCATGGGATGTAAATACACCAAAAAAATGAAATAGTAGCAAATATATCATGAATCTCACGGGAATAAAAAGTGAGATAAAGTTGTCTTACCACGTAGTAATCAATCGAGTCATATGAAAAAAAGTTAATAACCACCAAATTATTCACATAATAACTTGAATATAAACAGAATTGTGATAATATATATCAAATGGTAGTACACAATACACCACATGCAATAAATTCGTGGCAAACAATGGAAATCTCATAGTATTAAAAGTGATATAAGAAACCCCTTACCTTGTGTCCGAATTGACTTGTTTGTTCTTTATTATTAATGAATAATAAAATTAGATTAATTTATAAATTATTGAGAACCCCTTTTCAAGTTTATCATTCCTTTTATATCACTTATTACCATGTTTTAAACATTATTTAATCATTTACGTTATTAATGGTCATTTTGTCGATACTTGGTACTTAAGTCAAAAAATGAACACCTTATAATTAAAAGTTGTCCATGTGTTCAATACTCTATTATCTCTAGAATTAAATCCATGACTTATATATTTTACATATCATATATATCCTATATATATATATTTATAACAGTACATAACATTTGGAGATATGAAATGAAATGCATTGTTCATAGAGACGGTAATTCGTGCGTACGCATGAGCGCTACTTTCATTTCTATTTTGTATTTTAATTGAATGAAAAATTAATGATAAATAGTTATATTATAATTACAGTATAATATCATATATAATTATAGTAAATCCATCCTGTATATGTCCCACATATGGTATGAACTAGTCATATCACATTGAGGGGGCGGTAGTCCGCACTTCCTCGAATAAAATTATTGTGTTTACACATAATCGAAACCATAAAGGTAAGCTATAAAATGTCCACGTTCCCCTAGTATCTACCAAATGCTGACCAAATATTTCATTTACAATCCCTATGGCCCACTTATGTTCCTGAATGGGTCATCGTACATATTATTTTCTCCACAAGCCAACATAAGTTCTTTTATTGTTATTTTCCTCGCCCGAAAACACCTTTGAAAACATAGATAGTGGTTGACTATCTGGAAACTACTCTAGAGAAAACATACTCAATTATTGAGTTATAATCTAGTAGGATCATGAATAACTTATTCTATATGTTGACATGGGTAGTTGAATTTTGTTTTTTAAACCCCATGTTTGAGTGGTTTTACAACTATACCATCTCTAGAAAAGTGCTAGGACCCAACCTCACATAGGTGTCCCACCGAAATCTCAAAACCATTCCAACACATCCAATTATCTATACTTACATGAGTTATTACCACTTCCAAATTGATTGAACCATAAATATATCCAATTCAACACTAATCATGACTCACATTGAATTCTATCATCTATTTATTCTCATCTAACATTACTATGTTTCTCCCTTGGGATACCCATTCTCAAGAGATCACATTACCATAGAATAATTTATCCATGTTCCAATAAACTCACCAAAAACAAATGACTACCGAATCCCTTTAGTTATTAACATTGGAATCCTAAGATCAATAACAGACAATGGTCTATAATATAAATTTTATACACCAAACATCTCTCAGTCAGGGAATCTCAATATTCTAAAGCCACTCCCATAGCATTTTCTATGAAATTATAAGTCCTAACAAAAAGTTGGACCACTAATCTAGATAGTTCTATCAAATATGTCATAAAAAAATCACTCTAACTCAACCAAGGATATTTGTAATTTACTCATCCCAGCAAGACCACTTTTGTGTCTCTTATGTTGTTCTTAATACCAGAACCACTGGTGGAAAAGCCATCATGTGGTTCTCAAATCTATACATCATTTTTAATGGATATAATCACTAAAAAGTTTCTATAAAATAATATTCTATAAGTAAAGACTCACCCATAATCTTCATATGTTTTCTATACTCATACCCAAGGTTCATGCATGATCTACACATGTAGACACACAAATACTTAAGTATTGAAGGGATCACCTACATAAAATCATAGTTACCATTCATAATACAATATTTAAAAAACCTCTCAATGATCATTATCCTCTATATAATACCATAAAACCTAAAAAACATTAATTATAATCTTCTAAAATTAATATAATATATTAATTGAGTGGGGTAATAATCATCGAAATCTGAATAATTAATGACCCCTGGATGGATACCTTGATTAACAGCACACCAATAGACCATGGATTTATTTTATAACACATATGGATAAAAATACCATTATTCAATAGACAATTGGTCTCTAATGAAAATTAATTCAATTAAAATACATGGAATGATTATCAGATGACATAATTTCAATGAAACAAAGACAAAAATGAGGCATTACCCATCTATAAACATCCACATGCTAGTAAACAACAATAACAAATTATATTGAGATGATTCCACCATTTTGTATTAGAATAATAATCAAAATAGTAGATGGATCCATCTATAATATGAGGAGGTGGCCAAAATAGAAGTATATAGGATGTATGGGAGATAATACCTAGACCTGATGCGGTAAAATGACTCTCAATAATCTAAAAAAACATGTGGGATTCAAGGGGAACAAAAAAAGAAATTTTAGGGGAGTGATAGCCCAGTGGACTCTTTCTAGGTGTTTCTTGAGTGAAGAATATGCGTACTAGTATATGAATAATAGATCTATACCTTCTCTAAAAAATAAACAAAACACTATTGGGTTCATGGTTTGAGGGAATAGGGAACCTGGTGGCCCTCAAGTAGAACCCAAACTCTTTTTATCCCTCTATAAATTCAATGAACTCATAATGACTACCTAGTCTATTTACTACATAAAAATTATGAACCCAACATAACCCTATAATATCCTAGATTACTTCATGATTACTCAGTCATGTTAAAACAACACCCCGTATTGATATCCATACTCTCATATTTCTAGTATAAATCTTATAACAATACATATCACCTCATTTGGAGCTAAAAATTGAAATTCATTCAAAAAATACTAACCTATATTGATGCAAGATGTTAGACTAATGATTCAAATAGGATTTATCGTTAGATCAAGAAAAGTATATTACTTTAACTTGAGATTAGAACATGATTTATTAAACGAGATAATGGAATCTTAAAGATTCATCATAAAAAAATTCTTACAGGGTATTGCATTGGGGAATCAAACCATACAAATATCATCGGGAGAGTATAACTCTTACCATGGTATAGGGGTATGAAAATCTAAGGCATTAGTCCTTATCCATGAAAACATAACATATGAGTATTACACCAGTATATGAGTGGAAGAAATGATATTTATATTAGTTAGCTACTATGAAATTGATATTATAGTGAACTATGGTAACCACCTTTGTATCATAATATAATGGATGGGGTTGACCACCAATGTCCTATAACATAGTGGTCATTGGATAAAAAATTGTGTCCCACCATCATATAAGGGGATATAATTATTTACACATTTAATTTGAGGGGTATAAAATGGTCAAAAATCCGAGAATGATAAAACATAAATTTTTTGTTCCACATGATAACAATATTAGATTATATCTTTATTAACCCATGTAAACAAAATGGATTACAAAACATTTTCAATTGGTTTAATATGTCAAAAAATAAATATTAGGATTAGATGACACCCAAATTATAATTACCCAAAAAAAGTATATAATAATATTATTTAGATGGTTATATAGAAATAAAAATTACATTTATTGGGGTCCATCAAATAATCGAGTGTATAATATAAGAGAAGCCATGAAAATAGCTTTCGTTGAATTTTGGTATCATTGTCATAAGAACAAAATTATATGTTTCTATCAGAATATTTTCCAAAAGGTGAAAAAATACATAAAAAATATCATATTAATAATAAATGGCCCAATAATTGAACCTTGAAATGAAATAAATGTAAAATAGTTGAAATTTGGACTGAAATTTTAAATTTATCTTATAAGATGGAAGAAAACATTTAATTATTGATAAATTGTTAAAAACAAACTCACATCGATAAAAGAAGTAAGAATGATTTTTTAAATAAATATAAAGTTAAATATGAATGATAAAAAATATAATATGTGTAAATCATTAAAAATAATAATAATAAGGTATTCTTTTCTGAAAGAATATTTACATTGAAAAGAAATCCCACTATAGCATGTGGGTACTATTCATAACAAAGTGTATATTTATGAAATAAAAAAAATCAAGAAGAATATTTGGATAATATAAATAATTTTCAATTGAAATAAATATAAAATACAATATTAATTAGATAAAAGGTATAATATATCCAAATTTAAAGAGAATATTTATTTGAAATATTTGTTTAAACTAATGAATAGAGATTTGGTAAAGAAAATACATTCTGAATTTAGCAGTATAACAACATGAAATTATAATATATGATATCATTTAAATAATTCAGTGTGTTCTATAACATTCCCTACACAAAACACCAAACCTAAAGGAAACCATAATATTTAGATAAAATATAAATATTTAAGTATAATAGGTAAAAAATTTCATAGAATTATTAATAATGAATATGAGTATCCACTTAATGAATTATATTCATATAGAAATTAATGTGTACTATTAATATGAATTATATTTAATTAGTTTAACAAAAAAATGATAATAAGATCATTTAAAAGATATGTATGTTTCAAAAAATATTATATTTTATGTGACATGAATTTTTATTTCAAAAATAAAAGAATTACTAATAATATATATTTCAAATTAATAATTATAAAAAAGATATTTATTTGAAAAACTATATGAAATAAGAATTATAACCATTAATAATTGAAAATATCATTTTCAAAATAAATGAGTTTTCCTTATATTTTATGATATTATTACCTAAAGAAAATAATTATTCTTTTAATTTTAAACTAAAAAAATTAAATAAATATTTTAATTCCTCATATCAATAGTGACTTAGAAGAAACTTGTGATATTTTTTTTTGAAAATGGTAGGGTTTTAGTCGAACATTATGGTTTCCAAAAAACATATAATTTGTATCACATTACCATTATATAATAATGTCCAATAAATTTAAAAATTCATTAATATAATCCAACATAAATTTTAAAAACAAAAATTATTCCTTTTAAAATATTCATTTAACATAGAAAAATATATGAAAATCATTTTTTTTGCAAATTAAATTGCTGCATTAAATTAAAAATTATTTTCCACCATTGCTTTGAATTAATTAATTTTTAAGGGTCCTCTAGATTCAACTGTGTTTGAAGGATTCAAACCATTTATTATTTTATAATAAATATATTTATTTCATTAATATAATTATTCAATATAATATTAACTTATATATAAACTCTTAGCCTAAAATTATATTTCTCTAAAAACTTTTTTAAGTGATTAAGTGTATTTATTTTCAACTTACCATTAAAACCCATAAAAATTTTTATATAGAAAAATTATTTTCAAATTATAAATTATAATTTTCAAAATAGTTATATATTTGAATATCAAACATTTTCTTTATAATTAATTACCAAGATTAGAAATTAATAACCATAGTAAATGTAAATTATTATAAAGGATAAAAATTTAAATGAAGAATACCAAAAATAGTAAATTTTGACTAATAAAGAGTTTATGTAGTTTTTTTTAACCCATAATCATTTTAAAATCCTATATGTTTCAATTTTTTCCTTCAATATTTTAATAGTAACCAAACATTATTGAAAATATAAGGGTTACTCCCCAAATACTCCTTACCAACACTTATAACTAGGTAATATCATTACCCCATCATGACACACCTCTCATAAAAATTTCTCCTAAATAATATATAATTTTTATCCTTGTATAACCCTATGCATATTTCAAAATATTATGGTCACCATTAGTTTTAATAAGGTCTTAGTTTCAACGAGACTTCCACGAAAAATTCAGGTCCCCGACCTGAGTATTATCAACTACTTAGTTTTATTCTAAATTATATTCTTTCAAATTAATTATATATAGACTATATAATTATGTAATTATAATTTTTTTTAATTTATTTTTACTATATTATGTTAATTGTTATTATTTATTCATATAACCCATCTAGTATGAAAAAAATTGTTGTTGGTGTATTTTGAAAACTACCACCACCACAACGTAACATGTTTTGATTTCATTCACTTCCTTAAAACATTGGATATATGTGTGGTATTAAAGTATAAATATTATTTTTATTGTTTCATTATTGTTATATTAAGAAAATTTTGAAAACCATTTTGTGATTTTATTAATAAATTATCATCAATTATTTAATCATTTAAAATAATTGTACAATGAGGATAATCATTTATTAAATTTTTTTAATATTTCCATATAATTTATTTATTCATGTAATTACTCAAAAGTGTTATATATAACATTAATAAAAATTAGATAATATAATTAGTCATTTTTTATAATGAAATTGTAATTAAACAATCTCAAATTAATCCACTAATCAAGGTAGGTGAATGTTTGACTTGGTTTAACCAGCTTCTTAAACAAATTTATAAATTTTTTGTGATTTATGACTATAAAGTATATTTAATTTTTAAATAAGACATGAATATTAATATACTTTTTTATGGTTATTTTAAGGTTACATTAAAATTTAACTCATTAATTAAGTAAACACCATTCGTTTGATAAGAATCAACAAAACATGATGGTTATTAAATACAACATCAAGCACAAAGACTGGGAAAATACTTAAAAGAGTTATAAATATCACAAATAAATATAATCTATATCTAGTAATAAAATTAATTATCTAGTAGTTATTCACATTGAAATAATAATGAACATGAAAATCGATATTATGAAACATGTACCAATGATCAAAACTATAAACACCATATGTGAAAACTCAAAAGAATTATTATAGAGAATGACTATTTATAAAGAGTATGAATGAAAATAGAAATGGGTAAGGTTATTAATTAATTAGTTTATATTTATTTTTAAATGATTTTAAACATCATTTGTTGATTTAATGAAAAAAGGTAGGGGTTCCATTCATGATTTTCTTTTATTGACACATGTTTATGTTATACACCATGTTTATTTTTTTCTTGTACTTATCACCCCATAATAATATCTATATCATGATTATATTAAATATAAGTACATTACATTCACCCATTCATTTTATATTTATCATGGTATTTTGGTTTCAATATTCCAAATGTTGTAAGGGTTTTTGTCTCAAATAACCCTCTTTAAGACAATTATTTATTATGTGAATAATTTATTTTTATAGTTCATATAATACCTATTTAATATAAAATATCACGAATTATCCTTAAATAGTTTTTTACGTTCAATTATTGTTCCCCTAGTTTAATGTTTTTTATTAATGTGTTGCTCACGCTGTAAGTGATTTCATGGTCTTTATACTATTTCATGTAGATATAATGAAATTTGTACACCATAATTACTTTTTATGGTTTAATATTTTTCATATGATATTTTTTTATCATAATTGTTGTATTTATTGTAATTTTAATGTAAATAATGTTCCCTTATTCAGATAAATATTTATTCAATAATTTCCCAAATACTGATATTTTTAGTAACTCAATTTTCATTCAATGATTTGTGATCATTTTTTAAACATATGACGTATAATTTGGTCACATTATTCCATTTTATTTTATTATGTCATATTATAAATTTTTTGAAAACATTACCACATATACCCATTAACTATTATTACTCACTTCTTGCGTTACTTCCTTTGACATCCATCAACTACTTTCTCTGGATAGACTATGATCATGTTATTCTATTATCGACTTAGCCATATAAACATTTATCTATATAGATTGAAAGTCACATTTTATATAATTAATATTAGATGATGTTCAAATATAAATAATTTTATTCTTTGGACATAGGAGATGGTATTGGAAATATTTTTTTTGTTGCTCCAATATGGATGACTAGTGGAATGTTCATTATGTAATGTTTTACTATCCAATTTCTATCTATATATTGATTATGATCATGTTATCCCATTTCTTGAAATGTGGTTAATTATTGGAATTTTTAATCAATTTTGAATATTAAGGTAGGTTTTTTATGTATATGGTTTTCTTATTTCTCATTCTTTTGATATCCATGTTTTATTGAGTTAACGTTTCCATATCGAATGGTATGAATTTTCTGGATGAATCTTATAGTGAATGCATTGGATATAATAAAGTGATGAGAAGGGACCAAATATTTTTAGTTCCACAATTCATTAATTGGAATCATGAGAAAAAATAAGTTTGGTTTGGTTTATGAATATTCACATAAGAGGATATTCTCATGGAATAATTCCTTTTTAGTAGGAATTCCTGACTACGGTCTCAGTAGTAAATAAAGGTCTTGGTTGAGGTCCTAGACAATAGGTCTTTGATTCCCAAAATTCTTCATTTCATTGTTATGATATTTTTTTTATTGATATAAAAAATTTCAATTATTATCATGGTAATGAAATAATGTTTTTTAAAATTTGATTATAGATTCATTTTTTAACTCTATCCTTCAATAATATTTATTCTATGTATATTCCCTGATTTCATCAGTTGTATGTTTTTATAACTAATATTTTGAGATAACTCTTTATTATATTTCTATCACCCATTTTATGGTGAAAATTATTACACATGAAAAATTTATAAGGATAAAACATATTAATGAATTTATGGAAGACATAAAATAAATTTCATAAATAAATTAGTTTAATCTATATTAGGAAATTTTCCCATTTTACGAGAAGAACATGGGATTTATCAATTTTTTTTGTTTTAATTATCTAATGTTTTTAAATATAAAAATATACTTAGTATGTGAGATATTTAATAGTCATTTTGATTTCTTAATTAATATTGGTAATGTTCAGGATTTCACGACTTGTATAAAATAAAGTTGGAAAATTATGAGTTTATAACTATAATAGCCCAAGACCCTCACTCCTGAATCCTTTTTTGTACTCCATAACATTACATTTATAACTATTATACCAATAATTAAGACCCAAATTTTTCTATCCAAACCATACACCATAAAAATTTAAACATTGAACACTTATATTTTCGATGATCTTTAAGGTGTATAGTTTTAGAATATTATTAAAAACTCACATATAAATAGTTCACATGTAATGAAAATAAAATATCACCCATTATCTAGATTTTCATATTTCACAATATGACATTAACATTATCCTTATCAAATAATTTTTAGACATTAATCATTCACCATCATTCTTTAAAAATAGGGAAAAATGTAACATAAAAAGGGTGATTACAAACACACAGTAAGGGAAATCGTATCAATTAAAAAATGAATTTCATTTGTGAGTATACTATGAGAATAATAATATGGTGACATAATAAAAATTCATGAGTATAATATAAGAACATTCATACACATCAATACCTAGATCATTGAACAAGAAAACAAGGTATAATGATATATAAAAGGATTATGATAAAAGAATTGATAATTGAAAGCCATGTGATATCAATATTGATAAATAAAAAAATCATAAACCCATAAAATAGTATATAAAACTTGTTGGAATCATAAAAAACCATCTTCTAGATCCCTTATTGAACCTTTAAATATGTAATATTTAATATGATCAATAATCATCTACTATGTTCCCATTAAAATAGGGTTCAATTTGGGTGCACCCATTATATAAGCTATAATGATCCCACCTTGAGTAATCTTGGAAAACCCATAATTTAATATTTTCATGAACCTAATACAAATATAATTTATCAAAACTCAATGTAACAAACATTATTATTTTTATAACAATATTAATCCATGTAAAAAAATGGGTTCCAAGACAATCTATTTGAATCATGATTACCTAATATAAAATAAATGAGTTAAAAAAGTATCTCTTCGAAAAATCATTGAACCATGTAAATTAGGTGGGTTCCATAAAAATGACTTTAGTAAAAAAATCATCCCATGGAAAAGAAATTGGTATCATAAAAATCTATTTATGACATAATCAACCAATGGAAAAGAAATGGAATTCATAAAAAATTATTTGATACAAAAATAATCCATCCAATGAATAGATGATCATGGTATCAATAAAAAATCTACCTAATGGAGGTAGAGTAACAAAAAGGGTTATTGGTGATTATTAATTTAAATCAGCTTACAATATCATAAACCATTCTTGAGGAAAATAATCATTAAACATTCCAAAGTGTCCCATTCTACTTATAAACATTTGAATTATAATTCCCATGAAAGAAATAACATTAAATGAAACATATAATATAATGAGGATAAGGGGTTTCATGATCTGACATGTCATATGATAATTATATACACCTAAAAAATGAATATAGTTGTATAACATAACATATGTCACATAGAAGTAAGATTGTAACAAAAATCCAATAAAACCTTTTTAACTATCAATCCATAAACCCCCTAAAAGAGATATCATAAAAATGATATGTAAAATAAAATATATTTAAGTATATAAATCATAAAATACATTCATGGGATGTATATAAGCCACACAATAAAAATAATTGGTGATTATGCAATATATCTCAGCGAAATAAAAGTGAGATGGAAAAAACCGTTACAAAGATCATGTCATTGGAGTGAAACTAAATCAATGAAATAATTATGTGTGAAAATTTTAAATCCAAGAAATAAACGTTCAAAATTCAAAATAATATAATAATATTTCATTTCACACATATTCATGGAACAACTTAACTGACAACATTGATGTTTTCTAAATGAATGGAAATTTGTCCAAGAAATCCCTCATGACACGAATAACATTTGAATTATTATACCCCCTAAAGAATAACATCAATTAATTATTTTAATATAATGAAATAAATGAAGTTAATTATCTAACATTTCATAGGGTAGTATATATACCATATAAAAGATACTGTATTCAAAATAATACAGCATGCCTTAATGAAATTATGTTGAGATGAAATCCATTACAATTGTGGTAAAAACAGAATTAGAAATCCCAAAAGTAATAATCATCGAATAAAACATTTAAATACCGTAGATGTAAAATAATTCATTAAATCACATATAAAAATGGGAAGTATATACACCACAAAAAATAAGTAAGTAGGGAATATGACCTTTATCTCATAGATGGAGAAAGTGAGATGAAAATCTCTTACCTTGAGTTTGATTTGTCATGGATGTCCTTTGTCATCCTAAGTAATAAAAATATGTTAATTATATAATTTTTTTCATAAAATTTTCTATTTTTTTACTTTTATTTCATTTATAAACAAGTTACATACTATTACTTAACTAATAATGTTTATGTTAGATGTTTGGACCATATTCATTTTGTGTGTCCAAAAAAACTTTGGTAAGTCAACTATGTTCAATGGTTCATTATTAAAACATATCTAGAATAGTATGTATGAAATAATTATATTTAATTATACAAAAACTACACTTTCAAAACTAATCATGAATTATGGTTATACAAAAAGTACCAACATTAAAATCATGGAGATGGTAGGTCACACGTACGCATGAGTAACGTTCCCATTTTTCAATAATCATTACAAAAAAATTTAAGTAACATTAATATTTACACAATTATCATTATATAATAAATAAATAATTATATAATTATATATTTTTTAAAATATATTTCTCAAGATGAAAAATGAATCACATCGCTTCTAGGAGGCGGTAGTCCACACATCCACGAATGACATTATGACTATTTTAGTGTCTAAAAAGGTGTTATAGAGAAAGATATATTATATATATAGATTGGTAATTATGTCATTAATATCATATAAAATTTAATTATTTCAAATATTTTTAATTAAACCCATACTTAATACATTCCATGCCATGTGTGAACGTATCACATCACTTTGAGGAGGCAGTAGTCCACACATCCACAAACGATGTTATCATATTCTCAAAAAATAGAAAGTATGAAAGTATTTGTTATATTACAATTAAATAATAATAATAAAATTATAAATATAATATATATCACATAAAAACATTATATTCTTCATTATTCCCATTTTTGATAGGTGGTAATGGAAGAATAGATGACATTAGTTCAAGAGTCAATAGTCTGTCGTACAGACAAACGGTGATTGAGTATCCTATTTGAGGGAAGGGTGTGACGGTTTTCAAATAAAACATAACATAAAAATATATTTATATATTGAGGATAATTATGTTATTATATAATAGATTAATAAGAATAATTAATGTTTTTCTAGAAATAAATAAACTAATTATTATAGATGAAGAATGTTACCTCTTTTTCGTTTAAACTGCTTTTGGTTTGCACCAAATGGATTCCATGGTTTTATTTATTCCAAATTTGATGATTCTAGAATGATGTTATTGATTTATAGAGCTTACATGTATAAAATCTTTATGTACAAAATATATTTATAGGTGTGAATAAGTTAAGAGGTGAGTGTCTTTTTATAATGAAAGGGGGAGTGGCATTATTGTAAATATAAAAATGTAAACACCATTGAGAGGTATCCCTTATATATTGTTCCTTGAAAAATGATCCAAATTATATAAAATATTGTATATGGTTTAATAATTTTCATAAAATTGGATTTAGATATGTTTCTAGTACTTTTTCTCCTTATTATTAATGGTTATCCACTAAGTAAACTAATATTAATCTTTATAGTTGTTATTAATTTTTATTAAATTCAACTAATATTCTTGGTAAACAAATATTTTGAACATATTATACATTTTAAAAAAACATATTGAAAATATAGAAGCCATTATTAAAAATTACAATCACATAATATTGTACCCCAAATATTTTATGGTACGTTTCTCTTAAATAAATTCAAGTGTTAGCCTATATTTCATAAACCACTGAGTTTCATTGAAACAAAACATGGTTATTTATGAGATAGTCATAGCCGAGACATTGAACTTAAATTTTCCACTTGTGTGTTTTGAATTTTAAAGATCTGACATACACGGTTATGTTTAGGTTGATATTTAGATTATAAAGGAATTAACCTAATTTTTTGTGAAAATGTAACATACCCTTACGAATAGTAATATAACCTTATGAATAGTAAAATGAATCTTATGAATTATATCCACACCCATTAATGAATAAATAAATTTATGCACCTTAAAATAAAGATAAATAATTTAAGTGTTTATATTTTTCGATTAAATACTGATTTTATTTAAATATTAAAATAATAATATTTAGAAAATTATTTTTTAAAAATAGACATCATTTTTTTGATTCTACACATAAAAAAATGGTTAGGGTGAATTTTTTGGATTTTTCTGAAATACAGGAACTTTTTATGAATAATAAAATGCGATAATTTATGATAAATGATAAATAAAGGATTTATTGAGTCATTGATGATGATATGATGATGTAAGCCTAATTGGTTCGAATTAACATGAATTTACTACTATTCCTATCCATGGAATACTTACTATTATTTTTATGGTGAAGAAATAACAAATTAATGATTAAAATATTAAGAAAACTCCTCTCCCCTCCACTATATAAACCACACCTCACCCCCTCTTCCTCCCACACAACTCAAGCATCTAGCCTTGCCTAAATTCAACCAAATATGATTCCCAAGCCATATCCCCTCGTTGGATACCTGCTAGTCTCACCAAAATTCCATAAACAAAGGCCTTAAATAGATTCTGAAGGAGAAGTACTCAAGAGGTTAACCTTTCTTCTCTTTTCATTCAATTTCATTTACAATGTTCCATTCATTTGTTCTCCATTCTCACCTCCCCCTACCCAAATTCCATAATAATTTCATTACCTTAAATGATCTGTATTTTCATTGTGCTAAATAAATATTTCATCATAATCTCACTTTTCCCCCTCATTTTATAAAATAAATGAAGACATTGTCTGAGATGTGCTAATTTATCACGCTCAAGGAAGACTGGTTTTCAATTTTCATTACTATTTTCAATACTGGTCACTAAACCATTTAAATGGTTGAAAAACGTCATAGTATATGTTTTGTATATTTAAAAATGTTCTATAAACCTTACACATTCATAATATGTAATAATAACAAAAAACATGTTTTTTGTATATAAAACCGCCAAGCCAAATCCAAGCATTTATTTTTAACTCATCGAATGGGTCATTCTCGAGGTATATTACCAAAATAATTATATGATCATTTATATCTATTTTATTTCACTAATAATTTATATTAACAATTCTGTATGTTTAACCATATTTCAAACAAACATCAATTCATGAATACAAGTAAACAGATCATGAAAACCAAAGAAGAAAATGCTACCAAAACAATAATATTGAATATCTTAAACCATAAAAATAGCCATTAATGAACATAATAAGGTCATAAAATATCAATTAAATGTTGATGAGGTTATTTACATAATAATTAATTAATCTGAATTTGATTATTCAGGTCGTTAAGAACAATCAAGAACACCTACAATCATAAGGTAAGAGATCATATCTCTCTCTTTTATTCAATAATATCCCATATGTTGTCATCTTTTATTTTTAATACCTAATGATGGGGTAATTTTTTAAACCTCCCCCATACATCCCTTATGATATAAAAATAATGGCATACCCCTTTAACTATCATTAATCCTTTGCAATAACACTCGTTACAATGCTGAATTGTTTGTAAGGGGTTTTCTCATCTCATATTCAATTCTGTGAAATTTCCATTATTTGCCTCTTATTTTTTATATGTAGAATAGTTTTACAACCATTTGATATATATTATAGTGAATTTATTTACAATCATTGTTTTTTGTGACTCATTTGGTGGTTATTAACTTTTGGTCATACGACTCAATTGATAACAACGTGGTAACGAGATTTGTCTCAATTTTCAATTCATTGTGACTTGCTTAGTAATGTACGCCTACTATTTCTTATGTAGTGTACTTACTACCGATTTGAGATAAATTTTAAATTGAAATTGTATTCCATTTAAATTTCTATATTCTCATATCATGGATATTATTATTTTGTACATTGTATATCATCTTATATTCAATAATTATTTTGAATGTTGTTTTGACTGTGGAATTATTTATGATTCTGGATCCTCTATTATATATGGATAACGTATAGTCAAATTTATTTCGTCTTAAATATATTTATAATTAATACTTTGGATATAGTGGTGGGTGGGGCCTATTACTGCCCCTCGATGAATCGGTAGGTCTAATGAGACAATCTGTTTGAAGACAAACCCTTCGAGTTTGTTTCAAAAAATTAGACGGATTTCTACCCATTGAACTAAACCATTTTTACAGTATTATGGTATCATGTTCCAGATATATGATGTCCAGTTAATAAGAATTATATTTATTCATTATCAGATATTACTATCCATGAGGTTTTCAATACCACAAAATATATGGATGCAGTTTCATTATAAGTTTATTAATGGTGTGAGTTTTCATTTATTAACCATTCCATATTGATTATGTAAAATTGTTTGAAATTAAGTTATTATTGATTCATACTTTGGCTATTTTTAACCCTTACAGAGCATTTGAGCTCACCCATTTCATTGTTTTCAATCAACAGGTGACAAATATGAGATTAGTTATTGAGTTCTTGTGGATGTAGTTTTTAGTTTTTGTTATGTATTGTATTTTTTAACCTTTACCAATGTAATTTGAGTTACATCTATATACCTAGTTTCATAAAGACAAAAAAACTAATCGTTCCATGGGATTTTCATTCTTTATAACCATTCCAATATAATAAGTAATGCACTGAATCCGGTCTATATGGGTCGGGGTGTAACAATGGGTATCATAGGAAGTTTAGTATAAAACATGGAAACTATAGTTGGAAATGTACACTAGGGAAAAAACCCCTAAGGTGTTTTTTGAGGATAAATGTACAAGAACATCTCGAATTTTGTTAAGGAATAGATTATGTAAATATTTCTAGAAATTACATCCCTATCTGTATATGAGCAGGTAGAGTAGGGTATGACACATATGTACCTAGGAATGAAATTTCTGAAAAAGAGTTTCGGGCTTGACCCAAGGTATCCTGGTACACGACAACGGGCCTACCTACACTCTTGGTTACGGCACTTCTAGGGTATATTCTTAGGATAACTCATATTTTCATTACAATCCATTATGAAGGATTGAAATGTACATTATTCTTCAAAGAAACCATTTTTTGGATTTTGGGATTAGTCATGCGCAGGATCTCAATTTATGTTATGTATTTTGTTAATTTAAGATTATACATTATGATTTATACCCTTATCTAGTGTGTGAAATTATTTATAAATTATGTCTAATGAAAGAAGAGGGAATCAATACTCATGGGAAATGTGGGCATCTCCCCACTGAGAAAGTCAACACATTCAATGTTAGAGCAGAACAGATCATGACCATATTGTGACAACATCCTCCGGTTGTAACTAATAACTATTCCACACCTATGTTGGATCGTTTCATGTAGTAGAAGCCCACATATATTAGTGGGACTACTAATCTGGTGGTTTATGAACAATGGATCAAGTCCCTTGAAAAGATATCAATGGAATTAAGATACAATGAAAATGAAAAGCTGGTACTGGGAGTATATTGTCTCAAGGGAGATATTGATAAATGGTGGTCCTTGATTCAGAATACCATGGAGGAATAAGAAATTAAAGATATATAATGGAGGACTTTTAAGGAAGTATTCTTCGAAAAATATTTCCCTCATGAGCAACGAACCGAAATAAAGAGTAAATTCCATGGCTTAAAGCAAAGGGAAGAAGACGGTGTTGTTGAGTAAGAGGCTACCTTCATAAGGCTATCCGGGTATTTCATAAATTACTTATTTGACTCGGAAAACAAGATTGATCATTTCTTTGGTGGTATTAAGACAAGTCTTTTAAGGGAACTAGCTTCTCAAAAAATTTTATCATATGATGAAATTGTATCATGTTACATCAAAATAGAGAATGAATTTTCTAGATCAAATTTGATCATGGGAAACCAAGAAAAAAAGTGGTACTCTGATAACCAAAGGAACGGTGAATTTCCAAAGAAGAATAAGGGAATGAAGAAGTTCCAATTATGCGAGAACTATAAAAAGAATCATCTCGGGAAAAGCTTGAAAGGAATGGGAGTCTATTATAAGTGTGGAGAAAAGGGCAATATATCTCATGAAATAAAGGGGATGAAACAATTTGATGATGTTCAATGATAAAATTTTAGAGAGAGGGGACAATATGAAAATGTTTTTTCTAAGCTCCAAAGAAACATGCCTCAGAAAAAGCCAAGAGAGCAAGGGAGATATTATGCGATTAAAACCATAGAAGTTGATGTTCTTAATGATGTGGTGGAAAGTACTTTTATTATTTCCCTAAACTTATCCAACACATTATTTGATTATGTATCCTCACATTCATTTATATCTTCCCAGTTTACCAAGAAATTTAGATATGTCCAATTTGATTTAATAAAGGAGTTATCAGTCAAAACCCCTAGGTGATGCATCATTCCAACAAAGTCGTGTCAACTAGTCCTCCTCATGACACATAAATGTGCTTTAGTTTCTAATCTTATCGTAATACCAATGACCAACTTTGACATAATTCTCAGTATGAATTGGATGTAAAACTATGAAGCGAATATTTTTTACATGAAAAAGGAAGTTATACTTTTTGGAAATAGTGTAGAATCTCTTATCTTTAGAGAAGAGACCTTGAAATCTGATTATTATCTCTACCCACCCCTACTAGCTATATTTAATGCAATTCATGTAGAAAACGAGAACCCAATATCTATGGGTAAGGAAGAAAATATTCAAATTGAAGATGTGCATATAGCGCAAGAATACATTGATGTGTTTCTAGAGGATTTACATGGACATCCCCACGAGTGGGAAATTTTGTTTTCCATTGAATTAATTCTTGGTACAAGACCTATATCATAGACCCCCTATAGAATGTACATTGTAGAGTTAGTGGAGGTAAATAATCAAATATAGGATTTGAGTGAGAAAGGATTTATTCAACCTAGTGTTTATCCATTTAAAGCCCCAGTTTTGTTTGTCAAAAAAAGATAGATATATGAGGCTATGCATCGATTATAGGGAAATCAATGCTATTACAATAATGAATAAGTATCCTCTACCTCAAATTGATGATTTATTTGATCAACTTCATGGAGATCAATACTTTTCAAGGATTTACCTTCGATCTAGATATAATCAGTTGTGTGTGAAGAAGGAATATATTCCTAAGACAACATTTTGAACCAGGTATGGGCATTACACGTTTACTGTAATGCCTTTTGGATTGACTAATACACACTATGTTTCATGGATTTAATTAATAGAGTTTTCAAGTAATATATTGATAACATTGATGTGGTATTCATCGATGATATCCTAGTATACTCAAAAATCTATGAAGACCATGAGGATCACTTGCGGATTATTCTGAAAACTCATAGATGAAATGAATTATATGGTATGTCTAGCAAGTGAAAATGCTAGCTTCAATCAATTTTGTTTCTATGCCATATTATCACTATAGTTGGAATCATAGTTTATCATGAAAAGGAAAATCCAATCCATTAATGTCTCTTGCCAACAAACACAATCGAGGTATGCAGTTTTATTGGCTTAGCAGGTTACAATCGACTTTTCATTCAGAATTCTTTATGACTGGGTAACCCACTATCTTATCTCACACATAAATGAGTTATGTTTGTGTGGAAAAACGAATATATAGAATGCTTTAAGGAATTGAAATAAATATTGCTCAATTCTCTAATTTGGACTCTTCCATCTGGAAGTGAAGAATTTGTAATATAAATAGATGCATCAAAGAGTGCACTGGGTTGTGTCCTTAGGAAAAATTATAATGTAATTACTTATGAATCAAGATAGTTAAAGACTCATGAGAAAAATTATCCAACTCATGATGTTGAGTTAGTAGATGTAATAATTTATATGAAAATATAAGGACATTATCTCTACGGAGAAATATGTGTGATTTATATGGACCACAAGTGTTTGAAATACATTTTTACAAAAAAATAACTCAACATGAGGAAATGGATATCGCTCAATTAACTCAATGATTACGATTATTCAATACAATTCCACCCAAGAAAGGTGAATAAGGTAGAATATGCATTAAATAGGAATGATCATGTACTTCTGACTCAAATGAGGGTTTAGAGAGATCCTATATTTTTGGATCTATTAAATATAGATATGGGAATTGTTATCGAAAGGGAAACATATTTTCTCTTTTAAATTATTTCTAAACCATATTTTTTAGAGAAGATAAAAATCTCTAAATATATTGAATAGATTCTTCACAAGAAAACTAATGCTATAAAGGATGGGAGATTGGAAGACTTCGTCTATAAGGAAGGAGTTCTTAAATTTTGGAAGAGGTTATGCGTTCTATCAGTACCTGAGCTAAAAAGGGAACTATTAGACGATGCTCATAGATCAAATTTCTCTATGCACCCGAGTCACACCAAGATGTATAGAGATCTAAAGGAATATTTTTTGTGGGATAATATGATGCGGTAAATTTCTGACTACATGTCAAGGTGTCTATTTTGTCAATAAGTGGAGGTAGAGGGACAATGTCTCAAAAGAGTGATGCAACCTATTCCTATTACTATGTGGAATTGGGATAACATCACAATGTATTTTGTCACCAGACTACCAGAAACACCTACAAGGAAGGATAAAATAGGCGTAATTATTTATCATCCCACAAAATCAGCACATTTCTTTACAATAAGAGAGGTTTTACCACTTGAGTGCCTAGCAAGACTTTATATTAATGAAGTTGTAGACTTCATAATGCACCTCTAACAATTGTTTCTGATCAAGATTCCGGTTTATATCAAAATTTTGGATAAATCTCAAGAAGGAATTGAATAATAAGCTTCATTTTTGTACTACTTATCACCCCTAAACGGATGGACAATCTGAGAGTACTATTCAAACTCTGGAAGAAATTCTGATATCATGCACTCTTGACATCCAAGGTATGTGTGATCAATAATTTCCTTTGGTGTAATTTTACTATAGTAATATATTTCATTATAGTATGAAAATGGCTTCATATGAAGTGTTATATGGAAAGAGATGTCGAACTCCAACTTGTTGGGATGAAGTTGGTGAGAGGAAACGTTTAGGCCTGAAACCTGTTGAAGAGTCCATGGAAAAAATGAAGACCATCCAAACCCAAATTAAAGCATCCCAATGTAGGAAGAAGTGTTATGATGAAAACTAGAGAAAGGTTTTGGAATTTCAAGTGGGTGATGTTGTCTTTCTAAAAGTATCTCCAGGGAACAGTGTCTTATGGTTTGGTAAGAAAAGGAAATTTAGCCCCAGGTACATCAGACCATTTGAAATTTTAAAAAGAATTAGAGTTGTATCTTACCATTTAGAAATGCCTCCAAGTATCCTCAAAGTTAATTATGTGTACCATGTTTCGTTATTGAAAAAATACAAGCTAGACCGAATGCATGTACTCACTTGTAAGAAATAGAACTGGAACCTAATTTTTTATAATGTGAAAAGCCTATCGGGATTCATGACATAAGGCAGCAGGTATTGAGAAATCAGAAAACTAATCTAGTAAAGGTTCATTGAAAAAACAATAATATAGAGGAAGAAACATGGAAATCTGGGGATGTTATGAAGAAGAACCACACACATCCTTTTGGAGGGCTTTCAAAATAAAAAATTTCAAGGAAAAAATTTTCGAAGGAGGGAATCATTTTTCACCCCAAACATTTTATGGTACCTTTCTCTTAAATAAATTCAATTTATACACTATATTTCATAATGAACTGAGTTTCTTTAAAACAAAACTTTTTTATTTAAGTGATTGTCATAGCCTAGCCATTGAACATAAATTTTCCACTTGTGTGTTTTGAATTTTGAAAATCATAAATACAAGGTGGTGTTTAGGATGGTATTTAGAGTCTGATCGAATTAACTAATTTTTTGGAAAATAGTAACATACCCTTATGAATTGTAACCTAAAAATATTAATAGTAACTTACCCTTATCAATGGTAATATGACTCTTACGATTGGTATCCACACCCATGAATGTATAAATACATTTAGGCACCTTTAAAATGAAGGTGAATAGTTTAAGTGTTTATATTTTTTGATTTAATAATGATTTTAATTAAATATTAAAATAATCATATTTATAAAATTAATTCAGAAAAATTTTCGTCATTTGTGGACTCTACATGTCAAAAAATGGATAGGGTTAATTTTGGGGATTTTTATGAAATAATCAATTTTTTATGATTAGTAAAGTGCGATAATTTAAGATAAATGCTAAATAAGGGATTTATTGAGTCATTCATGATGATCTTATGATGATAGCCCAACTAGTTCTAATTCACATACATTTATTAATATTCTTGGTCATGGAATACTTACTATTCATTGTCTTCTGAGGAAATAATAAATTATTGATTATAATATTAAGAGAACTCTTTTCTCATCCACTATATGAACCACCTACAACCCCCTCTTCCTCCCACACCACTCAAGCTTCATGAATTGCCTAAATTCTGTCAAATACTCTTACTAAGACATCACCCCATGTCCAAGACCTTCTGGTCTCTACAAAATTCCAAAAAAAGGTGTTAAATAGATTCTCAAGGAGGAGTACTCAAGAGGAGAACCTTTCTTCTCTTTTCTTTCAATTTCATTTACAAAGTTCCATTATTTTGTTATCCATCCTCACCTCCCCTCATTAAAATTACATGATAATTCTAGTACCTTAAATGTACTATATTTTCATCATGTTATTGGAATATTTCATCATAATATCTCTTTTTTACCTTCAATTTTTACAATAAATGCAAACACTATCCGAGATGTGTTAATTTATCACACTCAAAAAAGATGAGTTTTTAATTTGCAATACTATCTTCAATACTATTCATTAAACATTTTAAAAGGTTGAACCAGGTCATTATTTATTTATTTTATCTTTATTAATGTTCTATAATCCTTACACATTAATAATATGGAATAATAATACAAAACTAGTTTATTGTGCACAAAACCATCAAGCCAAATCCATGCGTTTATTTTTTACTCATCGAATAAGTCATCCTCGTGGTATATAAATAGAAACATTATAAGAACGTTTATATCTCATTAATGTCACCAATAATGTATATTAACAATTATGGATGTTTAATAATATTTCAATCAAACATCCATTCATCAATACAAGTAAACCGATCATGAAAACCAAAGAAGAAAAATGATACCAAAACTATAAAATTGGATCTCTTAAACCATCAAAAATGCCATTTAGGAACCTAATAAGGTCATTATATATCAATTAAATGTCTATGAGGTTTTGGAATTATTAATTAATTAATCTAAATTTTATTATTCTTGTTGTTAAGAGCACTCAAGAACACCTTCGAGCATAAGGTAAGGGATTCTCTCTCTCCACTTTATTCAAGAATCTCCCCTATGCTGTGCTCTTTTAATTTTAATACCTATTATGGGGTATGTTTTTTCACCTCCCCCATACTTAAATTATGATATATAAATAGTGGGATACCTTTTTACCGATCATTAATTCCTCTCAATAACACTAGTTACCATGCTGAAATGTTTGTAAAGGGTTTTCTCATCTCACATTCAATTCTGTGGGACTTCCATTGTATTCCTCTTATTTCTTATATGTGGAATAGTTTTACTACCATTTTATATATATTTTCATGATTATTTTTATATTCATAGTTTTCTGTTATTCATTTGGTTGTTATTAAATTTTGGTCATACGACTCAACTGATTACAACATGGTAATGATATTTGTCTCAAATTTCACTTGTTGTGACTTTCTTAGTTTTGTGCACCTACTCTTTCTTATGTATTTTACTTACTACCCATTTGGGCTAAATTTTCAATTGAAATTGTATTTCATTTAAATGAATATATTCTAATATCCTTGGTATTATTATTTTCTATCGTCATATATCGTCTTACATACTATATTTATTTTGAATGTTGTTTTGACTGTGGAATTATTTATGGATATGTATCCTCTATTCTGTATGGACAATATATATTCATATTGCTCTTATGTTAAGTCCACGTATAAAAAATTATTTGGATTTATAGGTGGTGATGTCCACTACAACCCCCTAATGCATTGTTAGGTCTCATGAGACAATCAGTTTGGTGACAAACCCTTCGAGTTTGTTTAAAAAAATAAGATGGGTTTCTACCCAGAGAACTAAACCATTTTTACGGTATTATGTTTTCATGATCCAGATATATGATGTCCAATTATTAAGAATTATTTTTATTAATTATCAGTTATTACTATCCATGAGGCATTCACTATGAAAAAATGTATGGATTCAGTGTTATCATTCGTTTATTAATGGGGTGATTTTTTAATTTATTCACCATGCCATATTAATTATGTAAAATTGTTTACAATCCAGTTATTATTTATTCATGATTCTTCCATTTGTAACCATTACTGAGTAATTGAGCTCGCCCCTTTCATTATTTACTTTCAACATGTGATGAATTGGAGATCATTTATTGAGTTCATGTGGATTCATTTTTTAGTTTTTGTTATGTATAGTATTGGGTATCCTTTTACCAATGTAATTCGAGTCACACCTGTGTATGTAGTTTCTTTAAAACTACTAAATAGATCGTTCCTTCAGGATTATCATTCCTTATAACCATTCCAATATAATAATTAATTCACTGGCTCTAGTCTAGAGTGGTCGGGGTGTTACACATAAGTTATAAAAATTAATTTAAAAATAATCCCACAGACAGGACAACAAATCGATTTTTTAAAGTGAAAATGTTAAAAGGCTTACCATATTTTTATATCTAAAATCACTGTGAAAATGTATGAAATGAACTAAATGGGAATAAACTATATTATATTGATATAACTATACTTTAAAACAAATTAAAAATATAATTTAATACTATAAAATATTTCTATGAAAATGCAGTTTTGATTTAAAATTCACTACCATTCACTATTCATCAAAATATAAAAGTTCATAGAAAATTTCCAAAAATCCCCCTAAAAAAATTTTTATATCATGATTTAAAAAGTATATTTCTATATTTTATATTAAAAATTATAATAGTGTTACAAATTATATTAAAAAATGTGTGCTGTTAAAAGGTTTAAAAATCGTCATTTAAAAATATATTTTCTTTTTTATGCATAAAATTTGACTTATTCTTCTCCTAACCCAATAAAAATTATTCAATGAATTTCAAAAAATGGTTATTAGATATTTAAAATATAAATTTCATTAATATACTTCACTACTGGGGATTAATTAAATTTATTAATCTAAAACATCATTTTCGCCATAAAAATAATTTTCATAAAAACACATCCTTTATAATTATTTAGAAATAATTTTCACATAAAATTAATTGGTAATTGATGAATTAATTATATAAAAATATCTAAATCATATATTCTTCATTTAGTTAATGATACTAAATCATGCCATTTCAATATCTATGTCATAACTATCATATTAAATATCAAAATTATATTGCTTTTTGATAAGACTCATGCTTGTGTGCAACCAAACTCATCAAATGAACTAGTTTTTTTGTGAAAAACAAGAAAAAATTGTATTTTATTAAATGACATTTAAACAAATAATTGTCTGTAAAACAAGTTATAAAAAATTTTAAATTATTTTGAATGAATAAATTTCTTAAAATCAATGGATATTACAATAAACACCAGATCCGAGAGCGCGGGTTTGAGGTGCCACAAATGGTATCATGATAAATTATTACATATATTTTATTATTATGAATTTTTATTAAGATAATAAAATGGTTGATATATTAGTTTTGATTATAATTTCAAAGTTATATATACGCCTTTGGGAAAAGTATATTATTTACTATTAAAAAAAGAAAATTTTATTTGGGTATTGGTATAAGTTAGCTTCATTGGAAAACATAGAGATGAATCTATGTATAGGATGATATCCAATTGTTATGGTAATTTTTTAAGTTAATATTTTACATAAAAACAAATCCCTATCTTGATAATTGAATTTGGTTGGGGATATAACATGTATGAACCAAAGGGTAACTACTCAAAAAGTTTGATTGAGTATTAACTCAATCATCACTCGGATGCACGATGAGTGGTCCTATGGATGCACAATTATAGATACTCTCTCGTGTGCTATTCATTGGTTAATCACATAATAAATATAAACCATTATGGATAATTAATTCTATAAATTACTTTCATGTATTCGGTTAGGAAGGAAAATAGAACCTAGCTTAAAGATATATAGATTGAACTAGAAATGTTAAATGATTAAATGATGGTGTCAAAAATAATACATATTAGGGTTTATTTTTAATAGTAACACGATTATTTAATATAATTTTACTAATAAATATTTTTTTTATTTGGTCAAAATAGGATCATGATAATAGATCTGAGAAAATAACAGTTGATAATTTCATATGAAATAATAATGTACCATAAAAACATGGTTGAGAAATTTATTAAATGACTATTGTAATGGGAAATTTTAGTTACCCAGTCATACCTCTAGTAGTGATGATGAAATCATAACATAAATTAATTCCTAATACACTTATTTATTTTAAATAGTGAAGCCATATTTATGAGTGAAATCATAAGATAATCTAAGTGTTACTAAGGATTTTTTGAAACATATAAGGATTGTTCTTTATTACCTATTTCCTTAACTATTTAAAATTATATATTAAATGTTATCAATGGTAACATATTCAATTTTTAAAAGGAAATGTTTTTCTTAAAAACATTTTAAATATGCATAACTGTATTTTACAATAATAAATAAATAGAATCGCCATTTTTTATTTTATTAATAGAATATATATATATATGTATATACATAATATTAAATATAATGATAATAATTTATATTATATGTTTTTTTGACATTATATAAGAACAAATGCAATTTTTACTCCTAAAAGAATTATTTCTAAAAAAATGCATTTTTCAGCAATTTGATGGTTCACTTGATTTGAATGTAGTTTTTGATGATTTTATATGTTATATTTTCTAAAATAAATATTTTTAATTGAATTTTGAGTATCAAATTTTACTTTATTTTATTTTATTTCTACTTTTATAAGAAAAAACATACTTTGATATATACTGAAAAAATAATTCATTTTAATAGAAAACTGGTTTTTCGTCAAATTTATTTAAATGGTTAAATTTGTATTTTTTAATCAATTTAAAGTATAATTGGATCATTTATTATAACTTATTACAATTAGGTTATTTAAATAAATTACAAATTTAAATTGGATATAAAAATAATCTGAACTTTTGAACCTTTTTACTTTAAAAACATGTTCTCTCATTATCTCAATAGAATTATTTTATTATTAATTTCTGAACATTCAATTTTGATAATTTTTAAAAATAGATTTCATATTTGGAATCAAGAGGTAAATGTTAAGAAAATCAGTCGCTTTTATTTTTGGACAATTTGAATAGTAACATTAGTAAAACAAATATTACCATGGTTAAGGGTAAATCTGAAAATTAATATTATAAATAATATTAAAAATATTAAAAAATTCCCTAATAACTTGTCCAAATTTTATTGTATGAGTTAATTTCATCCCTATGCAATAAATTATCGATTATTATACCATTTATGGTCTTTTTTATTAGATTATAAGATATATAACATTATATTCAAAAGAAAGTTAATTTTGTTTTACATTTGTTTCTAAGATGGGAAATATTTTTATTATAGATTTACATAAGGGATATGTTTGACTATAAATAGTTTTCTGAAAAATAAAATTATTTTATACATCATGTTAACTTATTTTATATTTTTAGGGATAAAATAGTTTTATTAAATGGTGACATAATGATGATGCAATAATTGTTTAATGAATGGAAGAATCAAATATATGATATTACAATATTAGAATAAATATATTTTTAGACAGTAAATGTTATAAAAGAATTTCATAGATTAACTTCACATGATAGTGATGTTTGATAATTATTTGTTCAAAATTATCTTTCTCTTATGATATTTGTAAAAAGTCATGTAATTAATAGTTTCAAAATTTACCTTATTGATATTTTAAAATAAATAATATTTTAATAAATGATATAAAATTTATAGACAATCGAATCTATAAAATTTATTAGTATAAGTCATAAAATTTAATTAATTAGTAATATATCAGACTTCTGGACTTTTATATTAATTATATTAACCCTAAAAATTTAAATTAAATGATATCATTCTAAGAGTTAATAGTGCTAAATAGGGATTAAAAAGAAAATTGAAGGATTAAAAACATTATTAAAACATGTATAATTTTTATTTTATAAATTTATTTAGAACCGTAATCATCATATATTTTAAATAAATCACTTTTACTTATTTAGAAATGAAAATTAATTAGTATTATTTTAATATTTGGAAGAATTAATATAGTTCCCCTACGCTCTCATATAAATGGGCACCCATTCTTCTCAATTAAATATAATTAAAAATAATTTTGGTTTACTAAATATCTAGAAAATATCTTACTATAATACCTATCCATATACTATAGGCCTTATTTTACATAGAACACTCTCCATAGTGGTGTTATAATGTTAATCAAAGGACATTTTCCAAAGAAAATGTATCAATCAACTGAATATATTTTTGTTTTAGATCTTATTACTTTTTATTAAAACATTATTCAACCATTATGAAAAGATAACACCCGTATACTAAATATAATGAGATTTTATTATCTTAATATCATCATAAAAATCCATCCCACTTCAATTAAATAGTAAAATAATTATCATTCGTGTTTACAGAGAACAATCACCTCACGAACCAATATAATTGATTTTCCATCACCGCCTCTCATGAAATGTTATATTTATTTCCTTAATGTTTATATTTTTCAAGGACATGTTTATCATTATTAAAATATAATATATCTTTTTTTCTTACCAGTTCATGAATATAAAAATGATAACATTGTTCGTGCATATGTGTGAACAACCACCTTCATGAAGAGATTTGATTTGTTTTTCATCACTAAATCACATGAATAATATATACAAGAATATTTAAATTATTAATATAAAATTAAATATATTATTATCATTATGGAAAGATAAAATCATACTTTATTTTACTCTAAAATGATCTTTGAAAGTTGAAAATGTTACTCTGGAATACGTACGACTTTGTGTCTCCATGATTATATCATAATTCATTTTTCATAACTGTAGTATATAGTTTGATTTAAAAATATAATTGATGTATACATATTATAATCAATTAATGAATATTATTCTATAGGTGATGGACTAATGACCACTTTGACTATTGATATCATACCAAATTCATTTCGGACTGAAGTTCCAATTATCATCAAAATGTATAACATGAATATAAATAATTTATTAATTGTTATGAAATTATAATAATATATATAAAAGGAATAATAAAATTTTAAAAGGCTATCAATAATATATATAATTAACCTAAGAAAATTATTCATGAATATAAATATTTTATGTGATGAGTGAGACTTAGGGCTAGACATTTCGTCTCAATCTCCTTTCATAGAGGCATAATATGACGTTATATATCCAACATATTTTATACAGTTTATATATAGACCCTATGAAATATAATATAATGAATTTATTTATTCTCACATTAGTTAATGTTTTTAAAAAAAATTATATCATGGAGATTATGGATTAAATTTTTAATGTTCTATGGGACACTTTCAATATTAAAATATTAAATATCCATATATGTCCTCCATGCCAATATTTTTGACATTATTTTATATACTTATTTATATAAAATTATTATAAATTATATTTTATGTATATTTTTAATTTCATTCAAATGTTTTTAAAATGTTATCATTATACGTGTTTTCTATGGAACATTTTGTCAAATAACAAAAGAAATGTTCTATTATTAACGTACACCTTGGTAATGAATTTTCCACTATTGTGGACATTATTTTATTTTCTTTTTACATTAAAATAATTATTTTATCTTAAAATGATAATACATCTTTAACGTTTTGGTTATTTTGCTTTTGAAAATTGTTTTTCTAAGGATAGAGTGTTATGGCATTGAAAGATTTTTTAAAAGAAAATAAAATCTTTAAACGAAATATTTTTTCAAATATGATTAAAAGAGTTATTAAAAGGGTATTATAATGAATGTGGTTTATTCAGGAACTGGTACATGATAAATATATTAAAGGGTTGAGGCTTATACATGTTACACAAAGGATTCGTCCCTATTATATCTCTTGGGTGATCATGATATTAAATATACAAATGGTTGAGCCACATTATAGCACATGACGAGACCGATATAGCTTATATGATGAGTGATCCCCATTATATATCTCCATTGCATTGGGTAGTTATAGTATTGGATGTAAAATGTATCTTTATTCATATAAAAATGGGTTTTAAAAGGTTTTATGAATATTATTTTGTATGCCCCCTAAAATAGTTTTAATAGCTTTCTAATAGTTTTAATGATTTTCATCGAGAAAAAACTATGTGTCTTTTCCTTTTGAAAATTCATTGTTTCATTTTATCATGGAAATTTAATTTTTTTTTTCATGTTTTTCAATAGAATAATATTTTTCTTTATTTTTATGTTCTTTAATAAGATATTTTTATCTCATCTAATGATATAAAATGTTTTTTCACAAGTCATATGGATGGGTAAGAGAAATAAGGAAGTCAAGATGAATATTATGAATATATTTAATTAAAAACAATTCATATTTTATTTCAATATTATAATTTTATGGATTAAATGGATATAGTTTTATTAGTATCAAAATTTTTATAAATGTGCAATGTTATATATGAATTATGACCTAATTCAATAAAACTGTAAATCGAAAAAGGTCCCTAATGTGAAATAATGTAATTTCGTGACTAAAACTCAAGACTTGTAAAATTTAAGGTTGGGTCCTTATAAAAGGTTTCAAAGGTAGGGTTATATTACTTTAAGGTTTAGGATATTCGTAAATAAAATATCAATAAATGATTTTTACTTAATGTCTATGTTGAAATGATATAGCATTTAATGATTAACATGTCACTTTGTCTTGGATATGTCTGTTCAGAATGGTTTTCAATTGTGGAAACAATGAAGTTGTTGTGGGAGGGAATAAATTTGAAAAAATGATTCCAAATAAGAATATTAAGATGGTGAGAATCAGAACTGAGCAATTTATTGTTTTGATGGAACACTAGATACATGATATAAATGGCGGTGGCATCAATTCACAAGATTAATCATAACAACGACAAAGGAAATGTCAGTAGTGGAATATTTTATGAGTAAAAGTCCACCATAATTCAATATCTATTATATCATATTTATAAACAAAGTATGGATTAATTATTTGGATAATATATTTGATTTCGTGGGGTGTTCAGAACAGATAAATGAAACTATTTACATCTATTGTTTTGATGGTGAAGTTGGTCGATGTTGGTCATTGGTTAATAATACTAGTGAGAAAAATGGTCTTGGTGTAATGAAATGGGAAACATTTCCGAATATTTTCCTCAATAAATATATTCCTATGGGTATTTTTAGTTGGGAGAAATAATTCTTGGAACTAATGAAGTATGATGATTATTCCTTTGTCATAGAAGAATAAAACTTCACAAGATTTTACAGGTATGTTTCTGACTATATTAGAGTAATTGAAGGTAAAATTAATATATTTTAATTAGGATTGAAACCAATTCTATGAATATATTATTCCTATTTATTATTTAAAAATTTTGAAAAAAAATTCTTGTGTTGTGAAAGTTAAAATGGAGTTTCCCAAGACTCACATGCCATGATATTATAAGAGTAAGAAACAGTTATGTTGGTAAGAAATGGATAAAAAATCAAATAATAATTCATAAGTTAAAACTATTATATGTTCTAATTATGTTAAAATACATTTTGGGGAAAGTATTTTTTTGGTTCTTTAAATTCTAACATGTGTGGTAATTTTGTAAAATGGTTTGTGACAACAATTGAAAGTGTCATAAATAATCCCACAATGAGATTATAGATATCCATCCAAAATTATGATTATTTATCAATAATGAGTTGGAATTTTATTTGAATATGTGTCCAAATAAAGTACTCATGTTGTAAATAATTATGATCAAATGGAAAAACATGTGTGGAAAATCATTATCTATTAATGCAGTTGATGTCGATACATCTAATAATTTGATGGAAGCTCTCAAGAGCCGATTATTTTTCAAAGTTTAACAATATGTTCAATATTTTAGAAACACTTTTTGAGGTTTTACAAGAGGTGATCATATGTTATTATGTACATTTTGGGATATTTTATTGTTATTATATGTTTTTGTAAGGATTTATTATTGAGAAGTATGTCATTTATTTGGGACATGAGTTTTACAGTATTCATAACAATTTGGGTTTATATGTTCATTTATGATTAAAATGAATTTTTGGGTTGTATATCAAAATTATGGTAATTTTATGAGAATGAAATTGTTCTTATAAAATATAAATATATTAATAAAGTATATTTCATTATATTATTATTTCATGTAGTAAAATAGTTCCTCAACTCCATGAAAATGATCTCCAAAAAGAAAGGTTTTCCATTTACTTTTCTACTAAGAAATAAGATTCCTTTTAACTCATCACATTTTTATTAGTTATTTATGGTTATGAATATATTTAAAAATTTCCATATCACTCTCCATCAAAACATAATAGTTATTTTTTTCTTTCATTTTTCGGTTTCTCTTCATGGAACCCTAGTATTTATTATCTCAGGAGACCATCGTACTTCCGTTTATTTCTTTTAAAGTGAGAGTTTTATTAATAATTTATCTGATATTGGATTTAAATAAAGATATTTTGATAATTCATTCCCCTACATTTTTATAATGAGAATAAATTTTGAGGATGTAATTTATTAAAGGGGAGAATGTAGCATCTTGAGTTTTTAAAAGAACATTTTTTCCAAAAAATTATTGAAATATGCATAAGTTTATTTGATAAAAATAAATAATAAATCAATATTTTTTATTTTATTTATGAAATATATATATATATATATATTATTCAATATATGTTTTCAAATTCATCTTATTTTTTAGATATGATATAATAAAAATTCCAAATCTTACTCATAAAAGAAGTATTTTTCCAAAAAATGTAGTTTTACAGCCTTTTGATGGAGTACATGTTATAAATCACGTTTTTGATACTATTAAAATTTATATTTAAAAAAATAAAGTTATTTTTTAAAATATTTGAATAAAAAATTTCTTTGGTTTAATTTTTTTTTATTTTGACAGATATGTATCATGTTTTGGGGAATAATGAAAAAATAATTCATTTTAATTGAAAACTAATTTTTCATCAAATTTATTCATAGTGTAAAATTATATTATTAAATGGTTTTAATTTATAATTAGATTATTATTTTATCATTAAATATAATATTGTTAATTGTAATAAATTTAACATGCAAATTGGATTTAAAAACAACGTGAACTTTTGAACGTTTTTACTTCAAAATTTTATTTTCTCCTTCCATCAATGGGATTAATTTTTAATTAATTTTTTCCATTTTTGTTTTTTGATTTGATGAAAAATGGATTCAATATTTTTAATTATAAGGTAATAAATTATTAAATATATCAATTCTATTTTTGGACAATATGAATATTAATTTCGTAAAAAAAGTTTTACCCTAGTGAAGGGTAAATTAAGTAGATAAGGGTAAAAATAATGATATTAATATTATAAAATTCACTTAAAACTTATAATAATTTATTTATATGAGTATATTTAGTTTATATGTATTAAATTATCAGTTATGAGACTATTGATGACCTTTTAATGGGAATATACCCTTTATAATTTTATATAAAAATGAATGTAATTTTTTTTATAATTTTTTTTCAAGAGAAATACATTTAATATGCAGTTATATGAGGGATATATTAAAATATTAATACTATTATGAAATATATAATGAATATATACATCATGTTAATTTATTTAAAAGATTTATTTATAAAATAATTACCTTAAATAATGATATAATGATGATTCAATAAGTGTTTTATGAATGGAGTAATCAAATAAATGGTATTAAAAAATTAAAATAAATATAATTTATGAGATTTAATGTTATCAATAAATTTTTTAGATTAATTTTACATGTTATTGTTGTTTTAGAAGAATTGGGCATTCAAAATTATCTTTCTATTATGATATTTTTAAAAAGTCATGAAATGAATAGTTCTAAAATTAGAATTTTTAAAATTTTAAAAGGAATAATATTTTTTTAAATGATATAATGTTTCAAAAAATATAAATTTAGTTCCAATTTTAGGTATATGAAATTAAATTTCATAAATGACTCATTTATCGGAAAGTTTTTATTTTATTGAAATTATATTAACCCTTAAAATTTAAATTATACAATATCATGGAAAGAGTTGAAATGGTTAAATGAGGGATAAAATAATATATGAAGTAAATAAATTATCAAAACATTTATTATTTTCATTGGATGAATTAATTAGTTCAAAAAATCATTATAACTTCCCAATAAAACACTTTAGACCCATATTGAAAAAAAAATTATTTTATGTTAATTTAATATTTTTAAGAATTGTATGAGTGCCCCTCGCCTATCTTATAAAAAGAAACCCATTATTCTTATTACAATACACAATAAAATATATTTGGTTCTTCCATTTAGTACCAAAACCCATTCCTATAATCTCTCACTACAATTAATTTTCCCACGTTTTGGAAGATTTCCCTCCTTAGAGGTGTTAAGGTGTTAATCAAATGAGACTGTATGAAGAAGAGGAATCCTTTTAATCAAGTATTCATTTTTTATTTCTTCTTCCACTTCCCTAAAATATTATTAGATCATGATGAAATATTATATTAATATTCTAAATATAATAATATTTTTTTATTTTTATATCATCACCTTGATCCATCTCCACCTCCATAAAATTTGAAAAGAATTTTCGTTCATGTGTAGGATGAACTATCACCTTATGAAATGATATAATTTGTTTTCCATCACCATCTCTAAATACATGTAATAATGATAAAATTAAACTTTATATATTATGTTCATGATATATTTATAATTTTGAAAATTCAATATATAAATTTTTTTCGTACAATTACATACACAATAAAATTATAACGTCATTTTTGCGTACATGTAAACTATCACCTCCATGAATGAATGTTATTAATTTTTCATCACCACATCACCTAAATACTATATATAATTGTATTTAATGTTTTAATTTTGTCTTAAATATATTATTATAATTATGTAAATATAAAATAATACATTATTTTTATAATGATCCCTAAAAAATTAAAATTTCACTCATGTCTACGTATAACTTATCATCTCCAAGATTATAATGTATTTTAATTTTCATAACAATACATAGTGGTTTTATTTAAAGTATAATTGATTTATAAAAATGATAATAATGTCATGAAATTTTTTCTTGATATGAACTACTAATTAGAACTTTTACTATGGACATCATAAAAAATTCATTATGGACTGAAGTACCGAATATCATCAAAACAACCAAAAAGAAACATAAATAATTAATTAATTGTAATAACATTATAATAAATGATATAAATGGAATAATAAAAATTAAAAAGTATCTAAATAATATAAATAATTTAATTAGGTTTATTTTTTAGTAAGAAAAATATTGTATGTGACAAGTCAGACTCAAGGTTAGGGATTTGGTCCCTATCTCCTTTCATTGGGTCATATTTTTAAATTATACACCTAAATTATTTTATGTGTTATATATAAATTCCCTTATAAATAAATTATTATATATTTTATTTATTTATTTTCGTATTCTTTAAACTTTTTTTAAATGTTAATATTTTATGGAAATTATTATTTAAATGTTAAAAGTGGTATATGACACTTTGAATATTATTTATTCAATTTTAAAATATTCCTCCATGTCAATATTCTTGATGTTGTTTTATATTTTAATATATAATAATATATATAAGTATTATAAATGTCATTTTATCTGTATATTTAATTTAATTCAACGGTTATCAAAAATAAATATTTTTATGTGTTTTATATGTAATGTTTTGACAAACAAAAAAATACATGGTCTATTATTAACATACATAATGACAATGACATTTACACCATCACGGCCATTATTTTATTTTTATGTTAAAATAAAATATTATATGTTTATTTAAATTTAATAATATATATACCATTTTGGATATTTTGGAACATAAAATGGATTTTCAATGAAAATTGTGTTTAAAAATAAAATGATATTTTTATATGAAAGTGTTTTTAATATGTTATTAAAAAAGTTACTCAATTGGGTTTATGATGAAAATGTTTTATACATGAAATGGTACTTGAGTATTATATGAAATGTGTGAGCCCAATACAACTTTTACAATGGTTTTAGCCCCATTATAGCTCATGGGTGATCCCAATTTATCTTATATGAAAGGTTCAACCCAAATATATCTCAAGGGTCAGCCTGATATAGATAATATAATGGGTGATACCCATTATAGATCACAATTGCATTATGTAATAGTAGTAAGGAAATTTTTACATATGTTTATTTCAATTGAATGGGTCTTGAAAGGGTTTTATGAAAATGATTCTCTAAATCACATAATAAAGTTGTAATTTCTTTTCTATTGGTTTTAATTATTTTTTTGAGAAAAACATATTTGTATTTTTTATTTGAAATTTTTTTATTTAATTATATCAAATAACATTAAATGGGTTTCATATATTTAAATATACTAATTATGTTATTTTTTTATATGTCCCTTACTGAGATTTTTTGTGCCCATCCCTAGTTTTAATTTTTTTTCACAGGGCATATGGATGAGTTAGAGAAAGGAAGAAGTCAAGAAGAATGTTATAAATAATTTTCATGAAAAATAATTCATATTTTATTCTAAACGTTTTATATTTTGGACTAAATGGATATTTTTTAGTAGTATTCACTTTTTATGAAAGTGGGTTGTTATGTATGAGTTATGACCTAATTATCTAAAACACTAAACTTTAAAAGATACTCAATGTGAATGAAAATAATTTATTGAATAAAACGAAATATTATATAATTTTAAAGGTTGATGCCGTACAAAAATTAAAATGAGGCCAAATTTTTTGGAAATATTTTGTTTTTAGGGATAAATATTTAAGAAAACTTTTTTTAAGGGGAGGATAAGGTATTGGGTTAGTATATGATTGATGTCACCATAATAAAGGGTTGGGTGACTATTCAAAAATATATTATTTTGTATCAATATTCTATGGATTGATGAAATTTCATTGGAAAATTTTCTAATATTATTTGGATTATAATATAAAGCTACTAGTGTGTTACCTTTTGAAACAATTGAAAATATATTTTGAGGGTTAAATATAAAATTAATATTGTTATGAATATATAATCTCATAGTCGTTTAATACATTGGATAAGGATATATTGTTTGGGAAATGTTTTTTATTGAGAGTATTTACATACTTGGGAATAAGTATGTATGAAGTATTATTGTTTTTTGAGGAAGGATATGTTATCTTCTGAGAGAATAATTTTAAATTATTATTACGTTTATAATATGTTAAGAAATTTCATGTTGTTTGGGGGTCTATTTTTTATATTATTTTAATATGTATGAGAGAACCCAACTCAAGGTAAGCTATATTTAACCAATAATGATGCATGATAAATTGAGAGTGATATAGGCTGAACCAATTCTAATACAATTTGATTTATAAAAAAATAAACTCACATGATACTATTATAATGTGATAAATATTGAAGATGAATTTCCATGTTGTTACTTATGATAATAAACATATAAATATTTCCAACCATTTTAACTCTTTTGGTTTTACTAATGGATTCAACTAGAAGGAAACATTCTTGTGAGGGACAATGAAAATATTACCTCAAAGGATAACCCAACAGAATGTGAGAAATATTGAGAAATATTATGACTATTATAAACAAGTTATCATGAAATATGGTTAACAGTGTGAACATAGTCATAGTCTGAAACACCCAAAGGATTAGAATTATGGATTCTTATAAAAGATGAAGTTACGATGATGATGATTATGGAAAGAAGATTTAATTTTCAATATTAAAAAAATATAGTAATAGGAATGGGGGAAATTTCAATAAATGGATAGGTAAATTATATAAGTCTCAAGTTGAATATTACCAAACTCACAAGGGTTAAGAATATATGGAATATATTAAAATATATTTATTCAATTTCAAGAGTTGTTGGAATTATGTGACTCATTGTCTTAGTTAATGGTCCAATTAATGACATGTTTACAAAACACTATTTCAATAAAAAAATATAATGAAACTACATTTAAAGAATAAGGTATGGAGTTTTAACTATATATTTTCTACTGTCAGATGTCATTAATTATTTCACTGACTACTAGATATTATGTGTTACGATTATCCTATATACGATTTTCAGTGTTTCTGGAAGGATCTTAGTTATATATATATATATTCGTCCATTAATATAATTATATGTCCAATTTTTAATGGGATTACTCTCTTCTTAAATAATATAATATAATTTTTATGTATATAAATCCCATTCCACATCCTAAATATTCCCATGATTGTCATGCTATATATGATTAATTATGAGTTCCCTATAGAACACACACTAATCGTATCATTAAAATTTTGATGATGAAATATATTTCATTGGGAGAATATAACACCTTGAAATTATAATATATGATTACCTTTAAATAAGTGAATGTGTCCAATAAATTCCTCCACACACAAAACAAAACTAAAATGAAACCGTAATATTTAGATAAAATATAAATATTTAAGTATTACCATTAGAATAAATAAATTGAATTAGTGGGAATGTATATGAGTGACTAATTTATGAATTATATATATATATTGAAAATAATGATCTTTTTTCATTTAAATGAGATTCACTTGGTTTACCAAATATGACTACTAAATTCAATTATTGTAAAATTATATATTTTTTAAATTATTTTATGAGATTTAATTTCAATTTAAAGAAACATATTATTTAGGATAAGTTATATTTGATATTAAAATTTTGTTAACACCAATATAGTTTTTAAATGGTATAAAATAAGGTTAATAATATTTAATATTTAAATATTACATTTTACAAATAAACAGTTTTTCATTATTATTTATGATTCTAAAAATAAAATTTTAAAATATTAAAATATTAAATTCAAAAAATGAAATTAATTTTTGAATTTATAATATAAAAGCTTACATGGTATGAATTTTTTATCTTTATCTAAAAAGGATATTTTTTAATCAAAAAGTAAATTTTTCACAAAACGTGTAATTTGTATGAATTTACAATTATATAATAATGTACTAGAAATTTATAAAAAAATTAAGTTATAAAATATGAACTTTAGTTATAACATTATTCATTTTAAAATATTATTTTTTAATTGTAATAACTTATTTCAATCATTTTTATAACTAACTGAAATGTTTTTTTATATAAAAACTCTTTTCAATCTTTTATTTGAATTAGGTATTTTTAAGTGATATTTAGGTTTAGATTGGCATAAAATCCTCATGCCCTTTATTATTTTTATTATAAATCATTTTACATTTTTCAAATTAGTATCAACTATAGTTTTTCTATATATATAATTAAATCATAAAAATGTTATTTAAATAAAAACTATCTTTACGTGATTAAGTGTGTATATTTTAAAATATACATTCCATTCCATTAAAAGATTGTTTTTTTGAAAATGGAAATTACAATTATAAAATTAGGTAAAAATTTCATGATTATTATTTGTCAATAAAATTTATTATTACAGTTGGAACTTATCTAACATGATAAAACTAAACATGGGTAAATTTAATAAACTAAAAAAACCCTGAATTATTTAAAGTTGTATAAAAAGGAGTGTATGTTGTTTTTTCAACCAAAACTCAATTTTAAATCCAAAATTTTAATAATTTTTTTCTTTGAATCTTTTATAGTAATGATAAATTGTTTAAAATGTAAGGGTTAATCATAAGATGACTATTTCCATTACTTATAAAATAGAATAATAATGAAACCCGAAAAATTATATCAACATAGAACCCTACCCAAAATTTATAATATTCTAATTACTATTATTTATCATAAAGACTTTATTTCTAAGTAAATCACTAAGGTTAATTCAAGTCACTAACGTGAGTTTTATCATCTACTGAGTTTTCTTCTAAATTAAACTCATTATAATTGTTATATCTATAATAATATAATAATATTTTTATATTATTATACATTAATTCTATAATATTTTGGTTATTATCATTATATACTTATTTAACCTATCTATTAAGAAAAACAAAATTGTTGTTCATATGTTGTGCGGACTACCTCCTCCACGATGTCACGTGTTTCATTTTCCATTACCACTAAGGATGGATATAAAGATGGTATTAAAGTATATATATGATGATTATGATATCATTAATATTATTTTATGAAAATTTTTAATATATTTTAATGATATGATCGAAAAATGATTATCACTAATTTAATATTTTAATATAAGTGCACTAAGAGAATATTTTATTATTACAATTCACTAATGTTTTCATATGACATATTTATATTTAACTTCTTCAAATTATGATATATAACACAAATAAACACAAATGTAGATCATTAGTCATCTGGTATAATGATATTACTACTAAACCATATCATAATTGTCTATTAATCATTATTGGTGCTTGTTTTGGTATATTTAACAACCTAATTGAACAATACTCTTCCTTTATTCCATGGATTAGTATAAAAACTTATTCAATTGAGTGACATGATATATTTATGAAAATAAATTATTTTGGTTCTTTTAATTTTATATTTATATTTAACAATTTAATTAATAAAACACCTTTGATTCATTAAGAATCACGAAAACAAGTTGGTTATAAATTTCATCTTCAATGATAAAGGTTATGAAAATCATGAAAGGACATTGAAACATCATAAATAAATATAATTCATAAAAAAATTTATTTCTATTTACATGTTAATGATGATATTTTAAAAAATAATTCCCACGGACATACCTATTTTGAAACTAGATAAAATCATCCAAACTATAAACATGTTTTAAAAAAATCCAAAATACTTTATATTGAGAATGAAAATTTAGAAATTGTATGAATTAAAAGGAATAATATGTTTTTGAATTATGTGAGTAAGATATACCTATCTAAAATACAAGATAATAAAATGTGTTTATAGAAGACATGACAAGTGGTAAGGGTTTCGATCACAAATTCCTTTCATTGAGAAATGATTATTTTATACACCATTTATGATTTCACCTAGTTTATATACCACCCCATTATAATATTTATATCATTATTTTCTTATATTTTATGATATTAAATGTCCCATTTCTTGTTATAAATTGTAGTTGATTTTTGCTACAATTTTCCAATGGTTTTAAGGGTTTTCCTTGAATATTTCTTTCTTTGAGACATTCTTGGTATTATGAACCTAATTTCTTTTTTTGGTGTATATATTATCTAGTTGAGATATAATATAAATAATTTTATTTTAGTAATTTTATTTTATGTTCAATTACAATCCACCAATATCAATGTGTCTCGATTAATGTGTTACTCAATCCATAAGTGTTTTCAATGCATCAATTATGTTTCTTTGCGATATAATTCATTTTTTGCAAAATGTTTCCTCTGTATAATGTAATCAATTTCCATGGATTCATTTTCATCATAATCCTAGTCTTTTATGGGATTTACTATCCATAAAGGGTTCCCTTCTTCAAGCGTATATTTATTATATTATTTTTCTTTTTGTTATGACGTTTAATAACCCATTATTCATACAATGTGTTATGATCAATATTTTAACTTATTTAATATAAATTGGATATATTTTTCACATTGATATTGCTTTGTTCTATCATTTTCAAATTTTTTAGACAGAATACCTTTGATTAATATTCATAAATAATTAGGTTAATTCCTTTTGTCAATTTCCATATTCTTACTCTCGATGGCATATGATCATGTTATTCAAGTATTGAGTTATTCGTATAACCATTGAGCCATACTGTGTGAATAACATAATTTACATAAATGAAATTGAATGATATTAATGTTGAAATAATATTATTATATTAACCTGGGGAATGGTATTTTAATTCTATATATTGTTTTTCTAATATAGATGTTCAATGTAAAGTTAATTATTCAATGTTTATTCGGACAACATTTTTCTCATGAGGAGTTTTGATTTTATAATCCCATTTATTGAATTTAAGAAAATTAGTGGAGTTATTGATGATTATTAACTTTTAAATAGAGTTATTTATGTAGTTTTTTTTATTTCTTGATATCAATGTTTTATTATGTAAAATATTCCATACAAAATGGTATGAATAGTCTTGTAGACTTTTATGGTTATTTTATTAGATAAAATCAGGTGACAGGTAGGAAGCAGAATCATATATTCCATAAATACATTATTAGGCCTCAGAAGACAAAACATGTAGTGTTTTTGTGTATTCATCTTCCCATAATAAGATAGTGAAATGGTACAAGGCCTCTATAAAATTATGTCCGGATTGTGGTCTCAAGGACGAGTAAATGTCTTGGTATAGGGCCTTAATAGCATGGTTTTTAATGTATGAAATAATTAATTACATGAATTTGAGATCAAAATTCTTGATATCAATGTTTTGATTTGTTTTTATAGATATATAATTCTATTATTTTCATTATCATTATGTTTTCAAGTGATTTATATTTTTGGTCATAATATATATCTCTTGGTTACTACAGTTGTATGTTTCCCTTACAGAATTATTGAGAAAAACTGTTATATTTTATCATGTCAAGGGTTATATATAAATTAGGTACCCATGATGTGTTAAGATGTACAAAAAATGTTAAATATTTTTTTTGGGAAATTTTGAAGACTTTTCCTTCAATAAAAAAATTCATATATAATAGTAAATTTATCCATTTGATACAAAGAACATGGGATTTCTGAGTTTATGTTTTTTATAACCCTATAAAGATTTAGACCTAAAATAATCATTTAGATGTAATAAATTTAATAATAATTTTAATTATATAATTATGTTTGGTTATATCTAGGGGTTTACACCTTATATAAATGAAATTATTTAATTTATGAGTCTATGAACCCTAGATATGGGAGAATGGGCCTAAGAAATCTCATGTAACATAGGATTTAAAAAAATGAATGATATAACATGAACTGAAATTTTAAATAGAATCAATTATAAATAAATTATGATAAAATATTTAAATGGTGTACTATATACTTTGTATAAGAGATTATTAGTGTATAATAAGAAACATTCCTTAACAAAGGAAAATAGAGACAAAAACCCATTACCTTAGCCTCTAGAATTTTTGGATGTTCTCTAATATAATGTTTAATAAATTGAGGATTTTTTTCAATATATATTAGATAATTATTTATATATACCATAATTTATACCAGTAACCACCCCTAGATGGGCCAAGAACAAGGCCACAAGATTGGTCACCTCACATAGATTTTTGTAACAGAAACCCATTTTTCCCAACACTCATCAAGTTTTACATGTGGTCACTACTATCTCATTCCCTCAATGTATTATTTATTTGTTATCCCCCAAAAGTAAATCCCAGGACCAAATGCTCGATATCTTACAAGGGAAGTGCCAGGTACTGCTATGTAACAACACCGGCTAGGCCAAGGCCGAGACAAATAGTTCATCCAACCCACATAGGTTTCAATAATTCTAAACCGACATTTAATGACCTTCTTGGATCATCAGAGGATATATGTACTATCCCATGACATGAGGGAATTATTTAATTTTCTTCCCCCACCATTAAAATGTGTTACATTAGTCATAACATCTAATCGGGAAGCTTTACGAGTAACACTATGATGATGGTCCAGTGGTACTCATAATGATTTCTTGATGGCTATTAAGTCTAACTTCACAACATGGTGTTATGGGAAGGTGAAACAAAAAAAAACTCCAAAGGGATAAGACTTTACCTTCCATGTGTAAATCACTATGTGGATATGAGAATGTGGGTTTTCCTTTTCCAAAAGTTGTGTTAGGTATCCTATGTCACAACCTGTCCTTGGGGACCGTGCCGTGACTACCCCAAGCCCGCCTTCCATAGGCCAGGGACTGGCGACTAGAACCAAAGATGTAAATCCCGAAATGAGGGAAGGCATTTCCTTTATAAAAGAAAAAAAACACCACAGATCAAGCAAGCATAAGTAAACACTAAGTAAAATTGGGTATAATAGTATGTGCGGAAAAGTATATGGGCTAGAATTTAAATCCAAACTAAAAGTAAAGTACAACTAGAAAGAAAGTACAACAACTGAAAAACTAAAACAGTAACGTTGAGCCGTCCATTGGAAATCCCACTTGAATGGTGGGTACAGATAGCCTCCTCAGCTCATCAGGTCCAGCCGTCTGCTCTGTGTACATCCCACCCAGTGGTCCACCTCCAAGTACTGACTTGCTACACAAGCCTCAACCACGATCAGCGTTGTCCATTGTCTGCATCCAACAAAATGTAGTTCGGGCATAGCCCGTGCAGGGGTGAGTATACTCTACTCAGTAGGGAACCCGATACCCCCAAAGATCTCCCAGAATCTACGAAGGATAAATCACCACGGAAAGATACAATCACGAAGTAACAACCAACACTACTTAGGTATATGCCCATACATATACTTAAGTCCTCAATTCTAGCTTGGCTCCAACATCTGAGCCCAGGTTCGATCTAGTCCACATAGGATAGCACAACTAATCCACACAGGATATCACAACCCAATACACTTAGGAAAGAAAGTTAATCATATCGAAGATAATAATTGAAAGGTCAAGACTCAGATCACACAGGTATACACTTCGAAAGAAGATATAGATGATCAGATATAGCCACTGATTCATCTAAGCTGTCAGACCCACATAGGATACAAGACCACCTAAACTGTCAGACCCACAAAGGATACAAGATCAGCTACTCTATCGGACCCACGTAGGATACAAGTATGGAGTCAAATACTGTCAGACCCATGTAGGATACAATAACAGTAGTCACATACTGCTAGACCCACATAGGATAAAAGAATAGTAGTCATCTCTGACGAACCCACGGAGGATTTCAGTACGGTCGTCGTCGCTGCTAAACCCATAGAGAATCCTAGTACAGTCGGCATCGTCTTTGCAGTCGCAGCCAACTCTAGGGTTCTCGCACACAGCATGCTAATTTCTAGGAGGGCCCGCTCCACGAGCCAAGGGGTTGATCCATCAACTGACACGTAGTCTGGAGTTGATGTATCCCAAATTTCCATCTCGACAAAATGAACTCAACGCAACAGACGACGCGTCAACAGACACCCAGTCTGAGAGTTATTGGCCTTTTCGTTCCAGGGGCCCAGTTGGTTTTTAACACAAAACCAACCCGACCATACTACAAATGCATCTAAACCTCGAGCAAAATAAGTCAAATGGTCTGTCTCACTAAGAGGAATCCAACATAGTCGACGAAACATCAATCGGACGTCTGGAGGGAAAGTTATAGGCATTTTCGCTCTGAGGGCCCGGTTGGTTTCATGTTTGAACTGAACCAGTCGTACCCAAAGTTCTCCAAAACCTTGATTGTAATATACCGAAGTGACCGTCTCGATCCAAGTACTGCATCTCAACTGACGGTGCATCGATCAGAGGTTTATATCCCATGTTATGGGCATTTGAACGAACCAGTCCGATTTTAGGGGGTTTTGGGGATGGACCGACCCGGCCCAGAACCCCCTGGGTTGGCCTAAACCGGGTCGACCCAACCCAGGTCCGGTTCTGGCCCATTAAGGCACGGACCGGTGCCGCGCGGCCTGGCGCGGGCGGCCTGACCCGGCACGGGTGGGCCGGCCCGATGCGGCCGGTTCGGCCTGGGCGGATCGGCACCAGCCGAGCGGACGTGGAAAGGGGGGGATGCCCCCTTTGATTGAAGAACCCCCCCCCCCCACACACACACACATGGGTGGCCCGCCTGCCTACAGTCGAGGGTTATGACCCCCGACCTTCTCAGAACGGCCGGCTGGTGCCACCGCTGCGGGACCCCGCGGTCCCGCCCCTCTAAAGCGCTGGCGGCCGGTGATTTCGACCGCCCTTCCCAGCACCACCATGGCCTTTGTTTGATAGGCGCGGCGTGATGGCGTGGCGCCCCTCTACCACGGCCCGACTCCGGCTGTGGCTTCTTTCGGTCTCAACGGCACGACGCAACAACACCGCGCTCCTTCGCCGCGTTCCTCCTCGTTTCCGCGCAGTGTCGTTGCACCGCACCGCCTTCGTTCGAACCACAACGAATACAACAAAAAAGTGGGAGGAGGATCGGTCGTGTTTGGGCGGTCCTACATCCACCTGTTAAATTGATAACAGGCGGCCCAAATATTTAACGAAAAATGCAAAGAATAATCACTTCGTAAAAAAACACCCCAACCTCGAAGAAGTTGTCGAAAGAAGATTTGTCGTGGAAAACGACGTCGTGAGGGTGGTTTGTTGACGACATTGGTGAGCGTCCAATAAGAGGATGTCGTCTGACATCGGCTATGGATATGGGAACGATTGGCACATTGTCTCTCCTTGGTGATCCGGCGTTCTTCGCATTCTTCAATGAGGAAGAAGACGTTCTTCAGGACTTGATCTCTCCCCTCAAAAATCTCCACACAACGATTCTAAAATAATAAAATAAGGCTTTTCCTTATTTTATTACTCATGCCAACCCTTTTCAAAATTCGAAAATAATTCACCGAATTAATTAACGGGTGTTGTCCAATTAATGAGGCATTTTATTGGCATGTTTTTAAAGTGGAGGAGATACAAATTAATGGGGGTGCGGGTGTGTTACACAATTAAAAGCACGAGGGTTGTTTTAAGGGAATTTAAGGGGTGGGGCTTGTGTGGGCCCCACCTCACTATTATCCTACCAAGTGGAGTTAGGATGTAGTTGGTCCCACCTAAACTTCCATGCATTGGTGATAACTGCTTAAATTAGAAATAACAATTGTAGCACACATTTTTATTTCACTCTTCAGTTAACCCATTTATATAACAACCTCACCCGAGAAAAAACAAACTCCAAAAAAGGTGTCCCTAGGAAAATACCGGCACTGCGGTTTCATCGGTGCCCTCAGATTTCTATTCCGAGCACCATTTCAAAAGTTAGGAAAACCCGCTCGTTCGTTCACTGAACGTACCTGAGGTAAACTTCAGAAATTGATTCTTGGAACACCGGGCCTCGGAATTAGGTGCTGTCAGAAACTGCGTATTTGTAAAATCCTAAAGAAAATTAAGAAAAAAAATCCTTGAAATTTACGAATCTTTACATTTCTCCCATCTCAAAGTTGTACGTCCCCGTAAAAATACATCACAAACTAGGGGAACAAATGAGGGTACTGAGCACGCATCTGAGCCTCCCACTCCCATGTGCTCTCCTGGAGGTTCCTGTGCTGCCATCTGATGCGCACTAGAGGAATCGACTGCCCAAGTAGGAATCGCTCCTATCGATCCTCAATCTCCAATAGGACCTCCGCAAAAGTCTCCCCATCGTCAATGTCCAGATCCCCATGGTTGATGATATACGTTGGGTCGTGCACGTACCTCCTCAGCTAAGAAATGTGGAAGACTTCGTGCACCTGGTGCAACTGAGGTGGAAGAGCCAGGCGATAAACCACCTCGCCTATTCTGCTGAGAACCTGGAATGGTCCGATGAAGTGTGGAGATAACTTTCCACCCTGGTCAAATCACCGTAATCCATTTCGAGCTGAGACCCGCAAAAAGATGTGATCACCATCCTAGAACTTTAGTGGTCTTCGCCTGCTATCAGCAGGAGACATGTGTTAGCTCTGAGCTGTCCTCATCCACTCCTGGATGACCTGGACCTTCTTCATTGTGGCATGGATCATCTCTGGTCCCACAAGTGCTGACTCCCTAGGGTCTGTCCAGCATAGATGTGATCTGCAAGGTCGGCCGTACAATGCTTCGTATGGTGCCATCCCGATGGTGCAGTGGTATCTGTTGTTGTACGCACTCTCCACCAAGGGTAGGTGATCCTCCCAGCTGCGACCAAAGTCAAGGACACATGCACGGAGCATGTCCTCAAGAGTCTGAATGGTCCTCTCCATCTAACCATCCATCTGAGTGTGAAAGGTGATGCTCAGACGTAGCTGCATCCCAAATGCCTCATGCAACCCCTTCCAAAGGCGCGAAGTAAAGCGAGCATATCGATCAGAGATGATAGATGATGGAACACCATGAAGCCGTACGATCTCTTGAATGTAGAGGCATCCCAAGATCTCCACTGATCCCTGCTCTCTGATGGGTAGAAAGTGGACCGACTTGGTGAGTCGGTCGACAATCACACAAATGGAGTCGTGACCTCTGGAAGTACGTGGAAGTCCAGTCACGAAATCCATAGATACCCCGTCCCACTTCCACTCCGGGACCTCCAAAGTTTGTACCAAGCCTGCTGGTACCTAGTTCTCTGCCTTCACCTGCTGACAGGTGAGGTATCGATAAATGAACTCAGCTACAACCTTCTTCATATCCGGCCACCAGTGCTGTCGTCTGAGATCCTGGTCTAACTTCGCCACTCCCGGATGTACTGCTAAAGGGGAAGTGTGAAACTCTCTCAGCACCTCCTCTTGTAAAGCTGATGGTACCATGGTACATCCTCTGAAAAGGACTTTGTGATATCCTCATATAGAGAATCCATCAGGAACCTTTCCTGAGGATATCTGTGCACGCCGCGTCTCTCAATCAACGTACACACGCTTTGCCTCTCTGACCTGCTGAAGAAGTAGAGGAGTGACTGTGAGTGACTGAAGAATGGCTGCTCCATCTCTATCCACACAGGATATTTTCAGAGCGCCTAGCTACTGTGTCGTCTCCCAAAGTAGCCAAATTCCCATCCTCTTGCTGAGAGCATTATCTACTACGTTCCCCTTTCCAAGAGTATAGACTATCTCAAATTCATAGTCCTGGAAGAACTTGAGGCATCACCGCTATCTCAGGTTCAGGTCCTTCTGCAAGAAGATGTACCGGAGAATCTGGTGGTCAGAGTAGACTGTGATGTGCTCTCCAATCAGATAGTGACTCCACATCTTTAGATCGAAGAATACTGCTGCTAACTCCAGGTCATGGGTAGCGTAGTTCTACTCATGCTGCCTCAACTATCGTGATCCAAAGGCTATCAATGCCCACTCTTACATCTTGAAACTCCCGAGTCTGGTCCCTGATGCGTCGCAGTAGACTACACACCCTACTACCTCCTCCAGTAGCCTCAAGATAGGGATGCTGGTCAATCTCTGTATCAGCTCCTGGAAGCTCTACTGACATCTATCTGACCACACGAAGGGTTTCCACTTCTTTGTTATATCTGAAAGTGGTGTTGAAACTCTGGAGAATTCTGGCACAAATCTCCAATAGTACCTAGCCAATCATAGGAAACTCTACAACTCTGTCACGCTCCTGGGTGGCTCCCAAGCTAGCACTTCCTAGATATTCTTAGGATCCACCACAACTCCCACCTCAGTGATGATGTGTCCCAAGAAGAGGACATCACGTATCCAGAACTGACACATCGGGAGCTTACCATAATTCTAGTGCTCTCGGAGTGTGTCCAGTACAACCCGCAAGTGGCAGGCATGCTCCTCCTCAGTGGTTGAGTATATCAAAATGTCCTCAATGAAGACCACGAAAAATCTATCGAGGTAAAGCTGAAGGATCCTGTTCATGAGGATAATGAACACTACTGGCGGATTGGTTATGCCGAAAGGAATAACCAAGAACTCATAGTGGCCATACCGACATCTGAAGGTCGTCTTCTGTACGTCCTCATCCCGAACTCTGAGCTGATGATAGCCTAACCTGCGGTCTATCATCGGGAACCACCGTGCTCCCTTGAGCTGATCGAAGAGGTCGTAAATCCTTGATAGTGGAAACATGTTCCTCACGGTCACCTGGTTCAGGAGACGATAGTCGACACATAGTCGCATGCTCCCATCGGCTTTCTTGGTGAACAAAATCGGGGAGGCCCAGGGTGAAACACTGGGTCGGATGAATCCCTTGCCCTCCAAGTCCTCCAGCTGTACCCATAGCTCTTGAAGCTCAGCGGGAGCCATCCGATATGCTGGAGTAGATATCGGGGTTGTCCCAAGGTATAGGTCTATATAAAAGTCTACCTCTCTGCGTGGAGGTAGTCATGGAACGTTATCAGGAAAAAAATCTACATACTGATCCACCACTACAGGAAAACTCGGACTCTGCACGTCAAATGCTCCTAGAATGAGGCTATCCAACTGATGAGTGATTGGATGTCCTCTCCTCTGCCTGAGTCCATCATGCGCTCCTAAGGCTCCTTTCTCGTCGGTGTAGGTGAACCTTCTCCCATCGGTGCGAACACACCGCACCTTGCGCCTAATATAGTTGATCTGAACCTGGACTGTAGATAACCAATCCATGCCCAAGATGACATTGTAAGGCCACGACGCCGCTACAAGAATATCTCAAACAAAGCTCTTGCCTCCAAGAGTAAGCTCACACTGCTGGCACCAGTGCGTAATCGTTGAGTCTGCTCCCGTATGAGTCTCTATCCATAAGGATCGAGCCAACGACTCCGCCAGAATCTCTGAGCTCCGAACAAGGGCAGCAGTAATAAAAGAATGACTTGGTTCAATTTCTATAATAACTAAAGTAAGGGTAGAGTAGACACAGATAGTACCTAAAATCATCTCTGGTGCGCCGTGGTCGTAGGCCTCCACCTCCTAAAGGTGAGCCTGCCTCTGCCAGCCAGCTCCCTATGGTCGGGGTGGACCTCCTTCTGGTGGTGGTGGTAAAGCCTCAAAGTGTCACCCACCACCTGCTACTAGGCCATTTCCTCTGCCTCATCCTCCGGCTCTCTGTGGACCGTCACGGTTGAACCTCTTCCTCTTCCTGGGTGGCCCCTCAACCGTCTGCTGATCCTATGCACGACGGGTTGGGTAATCATGAGCCATGTGGCCCTGCCCGCCGCATGCGTAGCACTGTCTACTCCTCGTAAGATTGGCTCTGCGCCGTGAGCCCCGAACCTCTGAGCCAGTGTCTTGAGGTCATCCGCCTACTAGTCTGGTCTGCCTGGACCCCTATGATGTCCGTCGACTTCCAGCTGCAGAAGACTCTGCAACGTGCCGCCCTGCGGTAGGTCTCGCTGCTAGTGTAGGCTCAGCAAGAAAACACTCTATGACAAGGGCTCACTCCAGTACTCTTGCCTATATCAGAATGATAAGGGAGATCATCGATGCTCTGATCTTATACCTCAGTCCCTGCTCAAAGGTCCGGGCCTGGAATAATGGGTCTCATACCATGTCCGTGGAATAGCACGAGATATCGGAAAATTTCGTCGAGTACTAGGCTACTGTCATGATGCCCTGTCACAACTCTAGTAGCTCTTGAATGCGCACCACACGTAGGGTGGATGGGACGAACTCTGAGTGGAAGAGGCTCTCAATGTCCGTCCAGAGGAGAGATGCCTCATCATGCACCTGGAGAATTAGGCTCCACCATCTGCCTACTTCCACGTGTAGGAGACTCACTACAACGACCACCATGAGGTCAGCTGGTGTACCCACTAACCTGAAAACTCGAACTATAGCCTCCAGCAAATCCTCGGCTACCTGAGGGTCCGTCTCCCCATGGAACCTAGGCGGTCTCTGATGCTGGAACTCATGTAGTAAACTAAGGCGACGTGCACTCTCAGTGGCTGGGGTTGGTGGCATCGGTGGCTCTGCGTGTAGAGGTACCGCCAGGGCATCCGCTGTAAAAGGGCCATGCACTGAGGCCTCGTCGCTCGGTGGGCTGTCATCTCGTTCAAAGCTCTAAACCCTAGATGGCTGGAATGATGGGGCCATCCCGAAAATGAAACAGGTGCACCATGGTCAATATAGTATACCTGGTGAGCTGACATAAAGTAATCTCAAAGAAAACTTTTGAAACACACATGCAAACAATGTTTTCATGCACTGGGTCGGAAATCAGAAGTCAGGGTCCTAGTGTATGAATACGTCAGCCGCCGCACCAACACTGGACTCCCTGGACTGATAACCACACTCAATACCATTAACACTATTGCTTCACATAGAAGAAAGATCAGTGTTCTGAGTTCTGCGGTAGAACCTAACTCCTCTTATACCAATTTGTCACGACCTGTCCTCAGGGCCCGTGTTGTGACTACCCCAAACCTGCCTTCCATAGGCCAGGGACTGGTGACTACCACCAAAGGCATAAATCCTAAAACGAGGGAAGGCATTTCCTTTATAAAAGAAAACAATCACTATAGAGCAAGCAAGCATAAGTAAACACTAAGTAAAACTGGGTATAATAGTAAGTGCGGAAAAGTAAGTGGGCCAAAATACAAACCCAAACTGAAAGTAAGGTACAACTGGAAAGAAAGTACAACAATTGAAAAAGTAAAGAAGCAACGCCGAGCCGTCCACTGGAAATCCCACCTAAAGGGTGGGTACAGATAGCCTCCTCAGCTCCTCGGGTCTATCCATCTGCCCCATGTACGTCCCGCCCAGTGGTCCACCTCCAGATACTGACTTGCTCCACAAGCCTCAACCACGATCAGCGCTATCCATCGTCTACATCCAACAAAACGTAGTCCGGGCATATCTCGTGTAGGGATGACTATACGCTTCTTAGTAGGGACCCCGATACCCCTAAAGGTCTCCCAGAATCCAAGAAGGATAAACCACAAAGGAAAGATACAATCACGAAGTAACAACCAACACTACTTAGGTATATTCCCATACATATAAATAAGTCATCAATTCAAGCTCAACTCCAACATCCGAGTGCATGTTCAATATAGTCCACAAAGGATATCACAACCAATCCACACAGGATATAACAACCCAATCCACTTAGGAAAGAAAGTCAATAATATGGAAGATAATGATTGAAAGGTCAAGACTCAGCTCACATCGGTATACACTTCGTAAGATGGTATAGATGATCAGATGTAACCACAGATTCATCCAAGATGTCATACCCACATAAGATACAAGACGAGCTAAGCTATCGGACCCACAAAGGATACAAGACTAGCTACTCTATCGGACCCATGTAGGATACAAGTACAGAGTCAGATACTGCCGGATCCACATAGGAGACAAGAAGAGTAGTCACATACAACCAGACCCACATAGGATATAAGAACATTAGTCATCATCGTCGAACCCATGTAAGATTTCAGTATGGTCGTCATCGCTACCGATCCCATAGAGGATCCCAGTACAGTCGTCATCGTCGTCGCAGTCGCAACCAGCTCTTGGGTTCCCGCACACAGCATGCTCATTTTTGGGAGGGTCCGCTCCACGAGCCAAGGGGGTCGATTCATAAACTGACACATAGTCTGGAGTTGATGTATCCCAAATTTCTTGTCTCGACAAAAGGAACTCAACGCGATAGACGCTGCGTCAATCAGACGCCCGGTCTGAGAGTTATTGGCTTTTTCCATCAGTGGTCCCAGTTGGTTTTTAAGTAAAATCCAACCCAACCGTATTCCAACTGAATCCAAACCTCAATCGGAGTAAGCCAAAAGTTCCAACAAACTAAGAGGAATCCAACATAGTCGACAGAACGTCAATCGGATGTCCGGAGCTCACGTTATAGGTGTTTCCACTCCGAGGGCCCGGTTGGTTTCGTGTTCAAAGCTACCCGGCCATACCCATAGTTCTCTGGAACCTTGACTGTAATATAATGAAATGACCATCTTGATCCAAGGATCGCATCTCAATTTACAGTGCATCAATCGGAGGTTCATAGCCCAAATTATGGGCATTTGAACGAACCAGTCCGATTTTAGGGGGTTTTGGGCCCAGACCGACCCGGCCCAGAACCCCCTGGGTCAGCCCTAACCAGGTCGACTAGACCCGGGTCTGGGTCCGGCCCATTAGGAAAAAGCCCGGACCGGCTGGCGTGGACCGACCCAGCCAACTCGGCGGGGGTGGCCAGGCCCTTGGCGGGCGGCCTGGCCTGTGCGGCGCGTCACTGGCCGAGCAGGGTGGCTCGGTGGTGGTCGAGCGGACGTGGAAAGGGGGGGGGGCACTGCCCCCATTTATTGAAGACCCCCCCTGCATAGGGGGGCCTCCGGCCTACCAACAGGGGTTATGACCCTTGGACTTCTCCGAACGGCCGGCCCGGCTGGTCGACCGGTGCCACCGCCGCAGGACCCCGCGGTCCCGCCCCTCTGAAGCACTAGTGGTTGGTGATTCCGGCCGCCCTTCCCAGCACTACCGCGACCATAATCCGCAACCATTGTCTGACCGGCGCGGCCCGACGGCGCCGCGCCCCTCCGCCGTGGCCCGCCCTGGCTTCGGCCCTTTATGGTTCTCTGGAGCGACGCGAAGGCGCCCTGCCCCTCCGCCGCAGCCCGACTCCGGCCACGGCTTCTTTCAGTCTCAGCGGCACGGCACGACGATGTCGCGCTCCTTCGCCACGTTCCTCCTCGTTTCCATGCGGTTCCGTTGCACCACGTCGCCATTGTTCAAACCGCAATGAATACAATAAGAAAGGGGGAGGAGTATCGGTCGTGTTCAGGCGGTCTGACCTCCTCCCGTTTAATTGATAGTAGGCGGCCCAGATATTTAACGAAGAACGCAAAGAATAATCACTTCGTAAAAACACACCCCTACCTCGAAGAAGTTTATGAAATAAGATTTTGTGAGGAAAAAGGCGTCACGAGGGTGGTTCGTCAACGGCATTGGCGAGCGTCCAAGAAGAGGATGTCATCTCACATCGGTTTTGGAGAAGGCAAAGATCAGCACGTCGTCTCTCCTTAGTGCTCCGGTGTTCTTCGCGTTCTTTAAATAGGAAGAAGACGTTATTCAAGACTAGCTCTCCCCTCTCAAAAATCTCCACACAACTATTCAAAAATAATAAAATAAGGCTTTTCCTTATTTTATTACTCATGCAAACCCTTTTCAAAATTCAAAAAGAATTCACTGAATTAATTAACGGGCGTTGTCCAATTAATGAGGCATTTTATTGGAATGTTTTTAAAGTGGGGAGATACAAATTAAAGGGGGTGCGGGTGTGTTACACAATTAAAAGAACGAGGGAGGTTTTAAGGGATTTGAAGGGGTGAGGCTCGTGTGGGCTCCAACTCACTATTATCCTACCAAGTGATGTTAGGTTGTAGTGGGTCCCACCTCAACTTCCATGCATAGGTTATAACTGCATAGATTAGAAATAAAAATTGTAGCACAAATTTTTATTTCACTCTTCAGTTAACCCATTTATATAAAAACCTCACCCGAGCAAACACAACTCTAGCTAAGGTCTTCCTAAGAAAATATCGGCTCTGCGGTTTCATCAGTGCCCTCAGATTTCAATTTCGGGCACCGGTTCAAAAGTTAGGAAAACCCACCCATTCGTTCACTGAACGTACCTGAGCTAAACTTCGTAAATTGATTCCGGGCACACTGGGCCTCGGAATCAGGTTCCGTCAAAAACTGTGTTTTATTAAAATCCCAAAGAAAATTAGGGAAAAAAATTCCTTGAAATTTACAAGTCTTTAAAACCTATCTTATGGTCTTCAAAATCACCCAACATAAGGATTGTTATGTGAAAGAAGAATGGATCCTAATCAGTCATTAGGACTTATGACTGTGGTTCATCTTCCGAGTGAGGAGAATCAAAAACCATCAAATTGTATCAAATAATACAAGCCACATATAAATTACTATAAGGGATATATATAATTTTACCTTTTATGTAACCCCCTATTAGGGATAATACCATGCCTAAAAGATCTAAAACCTCACATTGCATTCAGAAATGGAAAATAAATGTCTCTCATCCCTCATGGAGCTTTAAAAGTTGTAGGTAATTCCCCATTCCTAGAAGGAATTTTTTATTTAAACTCCCCCATACTCAAATGCTTGACCTCATGTTTAATATAAAACTTGGAATCATTATATGTTCCATATGTGAAATGGCCAAGTTCCACTCAAAATGAATCATGGTTTGTGGTTATGTCTGTGGTCATATGTTTTAGTAATAGAAGATGTGGTATAAAATTTACCCTTATGGTATGAAAAAATACCTTCCATATTTTAAATTTCTTTAATGTTAATAGACATGATTTTATCATTTTTTAAAGATGTATAAGCTGTTCGATCATGTCGTATTGGACTTAGACTAGTTAGGGGTCATTACAATACCATTAATTTATATTAGAAATTAACCATTGAATAATCATTCATATTTAAAATTAAATATCATGTTTTAATTATTCTAATTGTTCAACAATTTATTTGGTATTACAATTTTAATCTATGATCATTGATCATGTATTCATAAACTCTTTAGCAGGAATATAGATTATATATTTTTATATGAAATTATTTTAAAGTTCCATTATTTTTTAATGCATTTTTAAAAAGGGTTCTTAGAGAACAATTTGAGTTTCTACTTTTTATGAATATTTATTTAATAAAATGAATATATATATTACAGTGTTATAATTATGAAAAAAAATCATAAATTCCTAAATAATAAGACATTCTTCTAGTAATTAAATTTTTTAAACCATTTGTGAAGGAAATTTTATAAAATTGTTCATTTACCTGGTAAAATTGACCTAAAAAATAACATGATATAATGAATGGATGAATAAGTATATGTCATAATATTTTTATAATGTAACTATTATAGAATAATATAGATCTTAATTGTATCTTATTGTTGTTTTATTTAACTTTTAATAAGAGGTGAATGGTCAATATAAATTAAAATGATTTTGAGGAAAATGACACTTTATTTAAAAAGTCGATTCATCTCTTGAAAAACCTTATTGAAATAAAGTATTTAGGACTCTTTATTGGGAGAAAAATCTCCAAAATGTGAGTTAGGATTATTAAGAAGATAATTTGGGTTGGTAATGTTGATAAAAGTAAAGTATATGTATATTTTTGTATAGAATAAAGGGGTGGGTCATTATTGGTTTGGTGAGTAGAATCTCATAGATTTAATTATTCAATATTTTATAATTTTGTTATCTCAGGTGATCCTATACATCCAAAGTAACTAATAAAATTATATAATTTATTAGTGTAATATTTAGTGAAAATATTAGTTTAAAGGCACTAATTGGTTAAAAATTTGTGCTTACATATATATAATTTCATACTTACTATATCTTATTGTATATATCCATCGTTTTACCATATTTTTTTATTTTAACCAAAATTTAACAAGATTAACCACTTTTATAATTTTAAAATACCAACTAAAAATATATAATTATTTTTAATAACAAAAATATATAAAAATTATTAAAATTAATTTCTAAATATAAATTTATCACATAAAAAGGAATAATTATTTATAAAATATATTTTTAATGCAATAATGATTTTATCAATATTCTTTAAATTGTATTAATTATTAATTTAGTATTATATTATATTTATATATTATAATATAATCTATTAATTTAATTTATTAATATAAATTACTCAATATTCATAGAAAACATCCTTAAAAATATATATTTTTAATATTAAATGATTTTATAACTATTTATCTAAAATTAATTATTTACCAACTAACCATTCATTAAAATTTTCCAATCAATTTGTATTAAAATTTTTCCTAGATTTTTGTAATTACATTTAATTGATCTCACTCTTTAAATATATTATATTTAATAAAAATTTAAAATATATAAAAAATAAACATAATAATAAATATAATAAAATAAACCTTTAAAAAATACCATAATAAGAATAAAAAAGGCATATTGAAATATTTGAATAATATACATTTAGATCTCCAAAAGGCCTTTACATATTCACTATGGGTGATATTAAAGAACATGATTGTCTTAGGTGATGATTAAAATAACATGTATCTTTTATTGATTTCCAAAAACATGAACATCACTCATAGAATTTATTTTCGAAGATATTTTTGTTAATGTTCTACATGGGATTTGTCCAGATAATACCCTAGTGATTCTAACTTCTTCCCAATACCATAAAATGGATGTCTGAAGTAAAACATATTCCACTTAATGTAAAATATTCTTCTTTTCTATATAAATTTCATAATGTGATTATGTATTCCCATCATGTCAAAAATAATGTTATAACCCTCACATATTATAATTAATTTTACTTAATTCCCATTAGTAATTCCTATTGTAATATGATATTTCGTATTAATCACATAAATATCCAATAATTGTATATTCCCAAATACCATATATGTTATACGGTCAAATATTCCAAACCACCATATATGACCAGCGGTCATATAAATATCATATTACATCCCTATATACATATATATCATTATACTCATTCATCTCATTCAATTATTTATTTCCCCAAAAATTTTGTAATGATTCCAAAAAAATTTATTCATTCTATAGTAATCATCCACAATTTTATCCCCATATATGATCATAATGATTAATATTTAAATTTTTATTTTAATTTACATTTGGTTTTTTTAGGTCTGAATATTCTTAATTAAGTTTCAGTTACATATATTGTAAGGTTTACGCCATTTTAATATTCAGATTTAATGGAAAAGTATTTTTTAATCTTTTCTCATTGTTTTATGCGACACAAGTTATTGGAAAAAAGGGTTTTACATTAAAATAATTTAAATAATAGAAACATTTAATTACTCAAATGAAAAAAAATAAAGGAACTTTTTTCCATTTATATGTTCAAGTTCCCTTATATCTTCCTAACAATTATTATTTATCTATAGAACATAGATAATATGTTTTTTATTCTTTCTTAATAATTTATCTCTATAATCAATTTTTTCACCACGTATTCCACATATGAGTGATAATATTTTCTTTACACAACCATTGAGTTTTGTTAATTTTTTGGACTAGGTTTGTAATTCCAAAAAAGTGATAAATGGAATACATTATTCACATGGGTGAGATTTAGTAAAATATTTGGGTAATATGATATAGTATACCCAAAATCAAGAATTTAGAAGGGGTCAATGTATTTTTTCATTTTCATTCCCTTAGTTTGAAATCTCATAACCATATAAAATAGTGATATTAAAATGAATACATTATCACCAAACTCAAACACTATATCCCATTGATTTTTATCATCAAAATTCTTTATTTACATCATTTTTATTGTATAATGCACTAAATAGTTTGAACCTTATCTTTCATTTCCTTGGAAGGATATGGTCCCAAACACTGTCTCTATAATTTCTTACTAATAGGTCATAATTCATCATATCTTATTATATTAATCATTTTATTAAGCTATTTGAATGTTATAGTGTAAATTCTTGTTATATGAGATCAAAATCTTGTGGAGGATTTTTATCCCATCATTCATTTAAATCCCTTGAGTAAAACCTTTAAATATCTGCTAATATTTGAATAGTCCTTTTAGATTTACCATCATGTTGAGGATGATATATCATTATATGTTCATCTATACATCTAATTGTCATTAAATAGTTATGTTGAGAATTGATGTGAACTATGGATTTAAATATTATATAATTTAATGTGGTAACCTTTATAACCCTGAACCATCCTTTATATAAATATTAAACTATTAATCATGACATAAATCATATCAAATATACATATAGTGTGAAAAATCTATAAATCGATTCTCAAGAACAGAAAATGAATTGTTTCATTTATATTTTTTGATTGACATATATAAAACTCATGGCTATATAATTTCAATTAAAATATTATAGAGGTTAATGGGTGTATTATCCCTATAGACATCTAATATTTTCCCTTCGCTTATTGGAAAACCAAAAAATCTGTAGTCTCCCTTATCATGTTGTCTTATATAATGTTCTCTATGATATATCTCAATACATATTTGTGATTCCTATGTAAATTGATAATTATAACATTTAACCATCATCTAAAACCCCATTCTTCAATTCTAGAATGGATTGTATTTGAAATTATGTTCTAAATCTTATAAATCCATATTTTTCATGGTTGAAAATTGAATTACATTGTACCCAATTCTATTTCTCCAGATCATTCATTTGTTCCTCCCTAATAAACATGAATTTATAGTTGATAAATATTGTGGGGAAGATAATTCATCACCCCTTAAATTAATATTTATATTTCCAATCATTTCATATATATGAATATTGGGTCTCCTTGAATCCTCATCATGGATATGTTTCAATAGATTTGTCCACTCAAAGAAAAAACCACCACGATTTCTTTCCCAAGATAGTAATGTTCTGAGAGATCATAATACATTATTAACTCTAGCGATATACATCAGAATATGTACACATGCTTTTGTTTGATTATATACTTTATTCTCATATAGATATGATTCATCGCGATAATTATTTAAAATTTCACCACTGTTAACTCAAGATTATGTGTTGGGTAATTTTTTTTAGGGAAATTTAATTTAGTTTAGGTATAAGTTGTCAATATTAAATTTTGAATAAGGTTAATTCCTAATAATTTATTTAAAGAATTAATATATATCGAAAAACCTTGTCTAATATAGAGTATAATGAGTAAAATTGTACAGATCAACACCATATTAATCTCCTTCAATAATTTATCAAATTATTATATCTATATAAAAAAATTTCCCTTTCAAATTACCATTGTAATTGGATTTAAAAATCATGAGAAATATCTCAAAAATCATCAATGGAGTCTATAAAATCCTTGAGAACTATGTATCATAGTTATAGAAATCATTTTATGCCATTATTCAATAAATTATTTATTTAAAGGATCCAGATATGTACACTTTATTATGACATCATAGCCCAAGAATGATACTTTTAAAATAAACTTCATGTTTTTTTAACATTTCATACAATTAATAATTTCATAATTTATTTTGAAAAATTCATAAGTAATCATCATGTTATTCCTTTCTCTTGGAATATATCATAATATCGACAAAATGTATAGACAAACAGATTATCAAGATGATCTATAAAGACTTTATTCATTTGATACATGATGTTATGGGTGGTGTTTTCGAGTATAAATAGAATATGTCAAAAATAATTATGTTCATGTATTTTATGGAATTCTTTCTTGGGTATATCATCACTATCCACCCATAGTAGATGATAAATAGATAAATTATCAACCTTTTAAAAGTATCGAACTGCTTTATATTGATCAAATTTCATCAATATGGGGTATAAGTTACTTTTTGTAGATAATAAAATTATTAACCACTTTTTAAGAAATAAAAATACACATTGCCCCATCATTTATTTTAACATGAGGATAGGGGAACCCCATAGAGAATAACATAGGTATATAAAATCCTTATATAAATATTCTTTATGATTTTCTTTAATATCTCCTATTAAATAAGATTTATTCTATATGGAATCTACTATATTGGAATAGAAATAGGTATATCATTACCTGAACCAATAGGTCCCGAACCGTGACTACCACAAGCATGCCACTAATTGGACATGGGCTGGCGACCAGAACAGAGGAGAAATATCACTCAAATCGAACACCATATCCAAATGTACATACACAAAAAATGGCTTGTTTAAAATCTAATAAAATAATTAAATTTAAGAAAAAATATAAATCGTTCTTACATAAATATAAATCCAAACATTTGATTATTAATAAAATTATTTTGAACAAAAAAACATCAAATACAATCCCAACACAAAGACAATGAAAACAATACCGACCTGTAGGATGGTTGAAGAGTGTTTCCAAGGTCACCACATGAACACACCATATGTTTTTTTGTCTCACTAACTACCACATTATATTGGTCCCTCTAAGACTCTTACAAAAGTCCAATCATCTAAATGAGACATGAAAACCCTAGCACCACAATGGGGGGGTGTCCCACAAAACATGTGTTCCTAAAGTACACATTAGGAATATCAGAATATCTAGACTCTAGTAGGATCGAAACATAGCTTCCCATATCCATTGTTGTCACTATAAATCATGTCCATGAAGCAGAGATCTCTAGTATGAAAAAACATTCCATCATTGGTGACCCGATTCTATCTTCGTGTTTTCCAAAAATCATGACCCAATGTTATGCCACCATTATATGTCAAACAGAAATGCATGAACACCTACGATCCATACCTGATCCTATATTTTTTCCATCCCATATTGATCTATCTCCAATACCAATCCTAGATCTTTTATGCTTGTCCATTTCAACCTAAAACGGTTGTGTAAAGATTATTTATCTATTATTTTGTCAAACATATAGCCAAAATGAAAAATGGTGATGAAGGCACAAAAAACAGTGTCAGAAATACAAGAAATATGAAAAAGAATAATGACCCTTGGTCGTGTTCAGTTGGACTCAATTTATTTCCAATTGACCAATGAATGATGATCCAAATTAAAAAAACATTTCTCCCAATAATATCCTTAGATAATCCCATTCTCACAATATGATCAATCCACAAATTAATCCATAGGTTGATTAATTTTCATTCATAATATAAATAATAAAAAGGGGAAATCCAAATAAATCAAACATCCTATCATAATACATATTGATCTATGATAAAGAACAAATATGGATCATTTTTATTGGGGAAATCATCGAATCCCATTGCACATAGATCGATGATCCCTAATCTAGTCCTGAATCTTCAGTGAAGATCCCCTCCAACCATCCCTAATGAATCCCCTTAATTTACATGGTTATGTGGATAACTATAAAATTTATCTATATATGTGTATTTATAAAAGGATATTTGGTTCTAAATCCCATTAAACAATTTAATTAATTTATTTTATTAATTCACCCATGATGTTACTCAATCCTAACATCTCATTCACCCCATGGTTAAGGCATGATTATGGTAAAAAACACTCAAATATCAATTAAAGCATCATATATGTTTCACATGATGAGTGAATGAGGTCACACATAGTGTGATATTTATCATTTCATGAAGACCCTAGAACCGCAATAGGGGTGTACCACACGAAATGTTTCCCCAAAATACACAACAATAATGTCAAGATATCCAGAATCTAGTAGGATTCACACATGGCTTACCATATACATTTTTGTTTTCATCAATCATATCCATGAAACATATATCTAGAGATCGACTGACTATTCCATCCTTGGGTAAAATATTTTTCTTTTATTTTATGAAAATTACTATCCAATGGTATTCCACTATCATACGTCAAAAAAGATGCATGAACACCTTTGATCGATACATGATCTAATATTTTTTCCATCACATCTTGATCCATCCCCAATACCAAACACGTATCAGTGATGCTAGTCCTTTGCAAACTAAAATGGGTGTAAAATGATTCATTATCTATTATTTAGTCAAAACACCATCCAAAATGAACCCCATTAATAAAGTCATAAAATCTAGTCGGAGAAATTTAAGAGAAATGAAATGGAGGAATAAACCATGGCCGTTTTCAGTTGGCCTCGATCTATTTCCATTTGAATGATGAATATGTATCCAAAATAATTAGAAATTTTATCCCAATAATCCCAATAGATAAACCCATACTCTCAATATGATCAATCCACAAATCAATAAATTGGCCTATTAATTTAAATTCATCATATGAATACTTAATAGGGAAAATTCCAACTAATTCATACATCCTAACTTAATATAGATTGATCTATAATATATAAAAAATACACATGAATTATATGGGTGGATCCTTGAATCTTGTCGCACATAGATCGTTGACACATGATATAGTCTAGAATCGATTGTGAATATTTCCTCTAACCTACCCAAATATATCCCCTTAATTAAATGTATTTTGTAGATAACCTTTCTATTTATATATATAAGTGTATTTATAAAAGGATATTAGGATAAACATTACATTAAAAAAAATGAGATAATTTATTTCATAAATTCACTTATTATAGAACTCAACCCTGACATCTAATGCACTCCGAGGTAAAGGAACGATTATGGTAAAACCAACACTCAAAACTCAATGAATGCATAAGATTTCAAATGCTAGCCCCTATTTACAAGTTATTCAACTATTATAGTATAACAACATGTGCCTACATTTTATATATTTAACATATTTGTAAAATTATTCTTGGGAACAACAGGACTTATAATTACATTCTATATCGACCCATATCTCCAAAAAACAATTCATATAATATTACAACACAAAACATGGAAAATTGGAGTTATTAAATTCACCCCACCTTCGGGCTTTGAATCCAAAAATGCCCAAACAGAAGGCTACACAATGAGATGTATGTACTGAACATGCATCTAAGTCACCTTCTCCTATGTAATATCTTGAATATTCCCATTATATTTTTTGTCGCACACTATATAAATAAATCTTCCATGATAGATCATCTACAACCTATCCTTGATCTGTAATGGGTACACAATAATGATAGCTCCATATTCAATTCCCAACTCGAAAATGTTGATTAAATGAAATAGATTATATAGTTACCTCCTTAGATCAGACACATGGAATAAATCATGAACCCAATATAACTGTGGTGGTAGATCTTATAGTTAAACCACCTCACTATCTCTTTTTTGTATGTAGAAAGGGCCTACAAACCATGGAATAAATTTTTGTCCCAACCAAATCTCTATAACTGATATTGAGGTGAGACCCTCAGGAATACATCGTCTCCCTCCATGAACACCAAAGTCCTTCATCACCAGTTTTCATATGTTTAATGATAGATCTGTCTAGTTCTTATCTACTCCTATATGATATTAACCTTCTTTGTAATGTCTTGAAATTACTTTGGGCCTATAAGTGTTGATTCTCCTAGGTCAGTTTAGTTTATTGGTGACCTACGAGGTCTCCCATACATGTCCTAAAATAGTTCCATACGAATGGTGAAATGGAATTTGTATTTGTACATAATCTCTATATAAGTATGGTGATTCTTCAAATTGTTACCAAAATCTACCATGAACACCAATGAATGTACTCCAAGAAATAATTGGTCTGCTCAGTCTAGCCATCAGTCTGGGGATGAATTGTGGTTTTCAAGGGAAACTGAGTCCAAAAATCCTCCTATATTCCCTTCCACAACTAAGGCTAGAAGTGAGAATACTAATCTTAAATGATCATTGGGGGGACTCCATGGAATCGAACTGTCTCCCGTATATAAAAGAATTTCATTATCTCTACCGAAATCTTCTCTAGAATAACTATTAATTGGACTATATTGGTGAGTCGTTCTAAAATCATTCATATTGAATAATTTACTATTGTTTTACATGGTAAACAAGTCATGAATACCATTTATATTCAATCCAACATACACTCAGGTGCCTCATGTGGCTGATTTAAACCTTCCAAAACCTAGTGGTCATCATTCCCCAGCATACAAGTAAATCATTTTGAGATAAACTCTTATTCTCCCTTCTGAATTATTAGCCACCAAAACTACTATTAAATGTAAAGATGCATCTTCATCATTCATGGATTTCTTAATAAGTGTGAAGCATTTAAATTCTATATCACATCCTCTCTCAATTAAATGGGTTCCATTTTCCATCCTTGAGAAATTAATACATTCTCCCCATCATGAGAAAATACATCTATAGCATGCTTAATGGATATATTAGAACATAGGTTCTCATAGTTAATATCTCAAAGCTATTCCTCCCCAACTCAATGTAAAATTGGATGTGTAATAAAAATATACTAAAGGTAATATAACCTACACCATCTACATAGTATATTTATAATGAATCCAACAACTCAAATTCCTCACTCAATAACTACGAAGAAGATATCATTATAATAGAATCTACTAACATGATCCCCTTCCCAATAGTACAGACAATCATGAAGTCATAATCCTAGAGGAACTATATCCATCAACTATATCTAAAGATAAGATATTTCTGAACTAAAATATAATCAATATTATTTTCGTTTGAATAGATGATAAATTTCTCTCAAGAGAGGTCGTGTCTCTACCTATTTAGTTTAAATACTACTACTGCTTACACAAGATCATGGGTCACATAGTTTTTCTCACGTGATATCAGCTAATGTGAAATATAGGAAATCAAAAACTACCTTTTCATTAAAATATCACCATTAATGGTCCCTAATGCAAGGTGTGACAATATGTACTCGACACCCTCCTCTAAAAAACATCAATATGGTAGTGATCATCATTTTCAACCTCAACTCTATGAATGCCACATGGAACCTCCCTATCAAATTGAAAGGATTCCCATTTCTATTCAAATATGTTTTAGTGAGATGATATACTATAGAAATTAGGTATGAATATTTTATAGTAGACTAAAAACTCAAGGATTCAATGCTACTTATTCCTACTTGTGGATGCCTCCAAATATAACACTACCTAGAACATCATCAGTTAAACTACTAAAATATCTAATAAGATAATATGACCCAAAAAGAGGACCTCAAAAATCAAGAACTATCCCTTTTTTATTTTTCCATAAAAGTTGTTCACACAATTTATATATAAAATAGACCTCATGTGTCTCGCATGATCCTCTCCAGATGTTGAGAACGCTTGGATATCGTCGATGATTACTACCACTAACCAGTCTGAGAAAGGATAAAATAATAACATCATAAGTATTATAAACACTGTTGGGGAATTCACCATGTCAAATGGAATCACCAATTACTCATAACGGTGATAGTGACATCTAAATTATGTCTTTATTGTACCCTTGTCTCTTACTAACAACTAGTGATAACCTGATATCAGTTAAATCTTCAAGAACCATCATACCTCTTTAAACTAGTCAATGTGGTCATCGATCCTTTGTAGTGGATATATTTTCCATAAACTGTTCAATGTGGTCATCTGTGTCTATGAACAATGATCTATACTTGTGACCATGCCCATTTATCATCCCAGGTACAGGTCAAGCCTCCATTTAATAGTTACACTCCATGTGATAGAGGTCACATGCCTTGTGATATTTATCTTCTAGGATAAACCATAGAACAACACTAGTTGGTCACACATGATGTGTGTTCCCAATAAATATAGAATGCTTATTGGTATATCCAGAATCTTGTGGGTTCCTCACACGGATTCTAAAACACAATTTTTTTACCATCATTTACAGGAATGAAACACAAATCATGGGTTTTACAAACCTTGTTGTTTTTGGTTAACAAATTCAATATTTTGAGTTTTCAAAAATCACTACCTAAAGCTATGTATCAATCATACGTTAAAAATCCATACACTAAAATATTTGATCTGGTACCAATCAATCATTATTATTGTCGTTTCTTGATCTATCATTAATACAAAACCTGAATCTATGATGACAATCATTGTCACCAATAAATGGGTACCCAATGATTGATTATGTATTATTTCCTCATTCCACCAGCAGAAATAAATTTTGGTGATAAATGGATGAAGAACAGTGTGAGAAATCCCTAAAACACCCAAAAGATAAACAATCATAGAACATGTTTGGATGGAATCCATTCATTTCATATAAAATGATGAACTAATATCCCAATTATATAACTAATTTCTCTCAATAATCACCATAAAAAACATGATCTAACAATATGATCGATCTGTGAATCAATACGTTGGACAACTGATTAATATTCATTATAAAAATAAGTAAATAGAGAAAAATCCTCATAAATGAAATGTCCTACCTTGAGATGGGTTTAATACTGATGAATAAAAATTTTATGTCATTATAATTAGAGAGATCCTTGATTCCCATTGCTCATCGATCAAAGATCGATGATATAGTCTGACATCATCTTCCATGATATCATCCAACACACTCTAATAGATCATCACAATTTTTAGGGTTATATGGATAACCCTAAAAATTATCCATAGCATCATATTTAGAGATGGAAATTCTGTTACTAAATCATGTTAAAAAAATAAACAATCGAATTGATTAATTTTTTTTATTCTCCTAAAATAGAACTCAACCAAAACGTCACATGTGCTGTAATGTTATGTCATTGTAAGGGTAAAATCAACACATAGAAATTAATATATGATTAAAATTTTTGATTCGATCAACCATTTATAATTTAATCATATTTTCTAGGGAAATTACCCTCATGCATTGAATATATTTAATATATTTCAAAAAATAATCCTAGTCACAACGAGCCTCAGAATCTCATGCCCTCTCAATGCCTATCTCCAAAAACAACACAAACAATATTCCAAAAAAATACATGGAAAATTAAATGTTGCTATAAGTTAAAATTTAAAATTATTTCTCAATCCCAATAATCTAGGGAAGCCCAAGAAACTTTTCAAAAAATAAATTGACATATTCCGTTAATATTTTAATTCCTCAATGTTGACATTATCATAGAAAATTTTATCCATGTATGCTATATTATAGTTTATTAGTAACCATATTAGGTAAAAAGTTTCTAATAAAAAATCCCAATCCTTCACTCATTGAAATTTTGTTATGTTGGGATCAAATGTTGTTTTTATTTTTTAATCAAGTACGTGTTTTAATCTGGGTAGTGGGAGACCCATTACATAGCATATATGCCTAAGGTAATGTGACACATGAACATGGCCTAATGTCCAAAAGTATCAGCATGCATACATAATTCTTATTACATCACTAAGACTATGTTATGATTGAATTATACTTGTGTCACCACCTTCCTTCTCCATTACCATGTCACCAATAACTCTATAGAATAAAATTGTTGTACCACAAGTTTTTTTCACTAATAACTCAATGTTTAATATTTATATTCATAAATAAATAGTATTTGTAAAATTTCAAGATATTAATGAATGAAAATAGATATAATCAAAAAATATGTTTTTGGATAATGAGTGGATAAAAATAGTACATTTAATAACTTCATTATCATAATTCACAATGGTGGTATTAATTTCATAGTATAGTACTTTGTCCCGTGGTTTAGAATGTTTTCAATTTATTATATGAATTATCCCTTCAATTGGTGAATATTTATATATATTTCCCAAATTATTTTTATCTAAATCATTTAACTATTGGAGATACATTATGTGTCACTTAATTTTCATCTATTTTTTTATTATACTCATCATATCATTTTTCAATTCATGTTCTTGATGTCATATCCTTTTGAAATTGAATCTTATCCCTCTATCACTTTATGAAATTTTTGGGGTTCTTCTTCCCACCCCAATATCATATGGCTTATTGAGTTTACACTCCTCCCAGAACATTATTATTAAAATTTTAGTTAAACCTTATTTCCCATTTCTTATCACTAAATATATAATTGTAATGAGAGTGGAAACTTTTAACTTCCAACTAAATAGAATATCAAACATTTTCTTTATATCCACCCAACACACCTATAGATTATTTTTTTAGATATTTTTTTGTGAAATTAATGAAATAATAGATTTTTTAGATTAATAATAATAATATAGGAATATATTTTTTTTGTTTTGTGAGCTTCACTTTATATGCACCAATTTATTATTCCTCTTTGTTCTTAAGATAAAGGAACTCTCTCTCTATTTTGTTGTGAAATAGTCAGAAAAATGTTTTTATCAAATAAAATTTTATAAAACCCACCTAATTCAATGTAATCAATTTATTATTATTTTACATTTTTATTGATCAAATTATCCAATTGTTTCTATTCTCCATCAATGTGATAAATAGATAAAAATAGTTTCTCATGTTGTACGTACTTAAACAAAAGTATTTTTTTCTATCATTTTGATTCATTTCTCATCAATAAATGGTTCGATAGATCTACTAAAGGAGAAGATATTTTTCACATGAATGACTTTATAGAACTTGTTACTTTTTTTTGTGTTTTGGTTCTCATAATTATATATGTTGTTATACAAAACCTGGGATAGAATAACCATGATTTTTTTACACCTTTTGTCATCAAATTTTGTGGTTTATTGGAAAAATCTACACATTGTTAGTCACAATTTAATTTTACAAAAATATTTATTGATACATTCATTTAGTAAATTTAGAAGTTTTATAATTCCTATTATATAATTATATCATAATAAAATTTAAATAAATAATTATATAGACATAAAAAGTCAAACCTATAGTTTTTGACTCTATGAAACCTTAATTTCAAAATATGATAGTTTTGGTTATGCATATGTTTTATTAAGCTTAGTTTTATTATGAATATTAATTTAACCCACATTAATAACTAATCCATACCTTGAGACCTATTTAAATAATCCAACAAAAATATTAAATTATTTTTACATCATTTTATACAACTATTTATTATATACCACCAAAAATGAAATTCAAGAATTTAATATTTTTTTAATTTTGGATATTAACTACATAATTATATTATAAAAAATAATTACTCAAAATATCCCATAAAAGTATCCACACATTATTTCATCATAATCATATTCTTGAATATGTGTTCCTATAAAATGTGTAAATAAAAGGAATCAGTGATCTCAAACAGTTAGTATGGTAAATATAAAATTAATATGTTAGAGGATATTTCTCAAAAGAACATAAACATTCTAGAAAACATTAAAATGGTAGAAATTTTATATTAATATTATGAGATTAGGATATCATAAGAAGTTATCTTAAATCAGGATTACACGGTGACAGATCTTAGAATTGGTGTATTAATCCATAAAATTGTAATCAAGAGATGATAAAATTTTCCATGGAATAGGGGTGTAAAATAATAAGATACTAATTATGAGCTATAGAATCATTAATTATAAATATTTTAATAATAACCAGTATAGAAAATCATAAATTATTTTAAGGTCAACCACAAAGACAACAATATAATAGTGGACTGGACTAGCCACCATTATGCCATAACATAAGTGGTTGGGATGACTAAATGGGTCCCTTAATATGGTATACATGGGATAACTTAATTTGTATCATAATAATCTCATGAGACATAAATATTAAACCAATGTATTAAACATTTATAAAATTTAATTCAAAAATATCACATAATGATAAAAAATATATAAATATGCCTTATAATATCAATCATAGCTCATATATTGATTATACTACTAAAAAAATCATTAATGTTTTTTTCAAAATGTTTATAATAAGAATAAATAAGTAATGGAAATAGTTGATAGCCAAATACCAATTACACAAATGAATAAAATCATAATATCATGTATATGGTGATATAAGATTCATTATTCCATTAATATTGGACATTCCAAAGAAACAATGGAATATAAAAGATAATTAATGAAAAAAATTATTTTTATTTTGGTATCATTTTCATAAAAAAATGTATATGCCTAATTCAAAATAATTTTTATAATGTGAAAAGAGAAATTTAAAATATTGTTTTAATAAAAAAATCTCAAAAATAGATCCTTCAAATGATACAATGTTAATGTATACAATATTTAGATTAAAAGATATAAATTGGCATAGAAGTGGAATGTAGTAATTATTATTCATTTTTAATAGTTTTAATATATATTAAATGGTGAAAGATAATAATAATTGTTTATTTGAATATAGATAAATAGAAGTATAAATGGTTCATATGATAATTAGAATTTAACATTACAAATAAGAATTAAAATTTTCAGTGTAAACAATGATTGTTGTTAATGAAGTGAAATTTATAATATTGAGAATGGGAATTATTCTTCAAAATAAAATTTTACGAAGTAATAAAGATGAAGAAACCAATATATGATTCTCATAGAGAATGGGAATTTTTGTATTAAGATGGAATTCTGAAATTTGGTAGGAGGATATGTGTTCCTTCTATACCTAAGCTAAAAAGGGAAGTATTGGATGATTCTTATATATTTAATTTCTTTATACACCCTAGTTGCCACTAAGATGTACAACTATTTGATGGAAAATTTTTTGCGGTAAAATATGACGTGAAAAATTGTAGATTATGTAACATGATGTTTAGTTTTTCAAAAATTCTTGATTAAAATACAACAACTTAGAGGATTCATGTAACCTATTCAAATCCTTTCATGGAAATAAGATTACGTCACTATGTATATTTTCATAGGATTACCCAAAACACTATGAAATAATGGTGAAATATAGGAAATTGTGGACCGACTTACAAAATATGCACATTTCCTCAATATAATATAGGACTTTCCACAAGAGTATCTTAAAAGACTCCACATTAATGATGTTTTATAAATTTAAGAAACACCTCATTCTATAGTCTCTAAAAAGATCTATAGTTTTCATTAAAATTCTAAAAATTTCTTTATAATGCACAGGATAATAAGATTCATTTGACTAATACTTTTCATCCTCAACCTGATGGGCGGTCTGGAAGGGTGATCCAAATATTAAAAAACATATTTATATCATGCTCACATGACTTTTAGGTTATGTTGTATTACAAATTACCTTTGGTAGAGTTTTACTAACACAATAGTTTCAATTATAGTATTTAAATGGAATTATTTGAAACATTGAATGGAAAGAGATGTCATACACCAACTTGTTGGGAAGAGGTTGGTTAAAGGAAGCTTGTAGGCCCAGAGCATGTGTAGGAAACAATAGAATAGAAAAGACAATTAAAACCCATATTCAATCATCACAATGTAGTAAAAATAGAAATTAAGAAAATTGAATGATTGATTTGAAATTGCAAGATGGATATCATGTTTTGTTGAAAGTATCTTAGTGAGAATGTTTTATAAGATTTGGGTATAAAGGAAAATTGATCCCCAAGTACATTGGACATTTTTAAATACTTGAGAGACTTGTATTTGTGGTTTAATTTTTTTCAATTCCACCTATACTTTATAAAGTACACAATGTGTTCCACATCTCACTTTTGAGAAAGTACATCTCAGACCCAACAAATGTTATCTACTTTAAAGGAATAGATCAATAACATGATTTATCTTATAGTGAAGAGCCTATCTAGATTCTGGACACTAAAGAATAGGTTTTGAGGAATTGGATGACATGTTTGGTAATGGTACATTGGTAAAATCTAAAAAATTAAGATTTTATGTGGGAGCTTGAGGAAGAAATCATAAAGAAATACACAAATCATTTTATATGGTGATATTCTGGAAATTTCAATGATGAAATTTTTGTGATATGGGAAAATGTAAGGACCCAAAATTTTATCATTGATATTTTCCTTCTTATGTTTATTTCATATAGTATAGATCACATAAAATCTATTAAATAACATATTAAAAACATTATAAATAAAGAATGAATGAAATAAGAGGTATTTCTAGAAGATAATGAACTTATACCAATGAAATATAAACATGACCTTAGTAATAGTAATATAACCCTTATATAAAGTAAACTAGACTATAGAATATTAACCTCACCAATGAAATTATAAATAAAATATACCCATCCTATAAATGAAAATATGATATAATTATATCATAGTATATGTAAATAAATATTTTTTAAATTTATTAATTAAGTGTTGGTATTTTTGTAAGTCATAAATAATTAATTAAAATTTTATAATTAATAAAATGATTTAAAATAAATTTTATATTCATAAATTAAATTAATAAATTAATTTTTTGATGTCTTATGATTTTAGTATTATTTAATGAGTCTTTATTTATTTTTTTATAGTGTTAATAAATTAGTTATAATTTTATAAACTATATTTCTTATGTAAATAATGATTTTAATTAAAAAATAAATCTCTCATATTTAGAAAAAAATTTCATAAAAAGGAGTTCATTTTTTATTTCGTCTCATAAAAACATTTAGGGGTAATTTTGGGGATTTTTCTAAAATACATGAATTTTTGGTGAATAGTAAAATGCTCTAATAAATTGTATTTATACATTTTAAGCTAAATACACTATTCTTAACATAATGAATGATGTTATAACCCTTGTTTAAAACTAAAATAAAATTGTTAATTTATTTAGTCAAAATAATCAATACTATTTCATATCTTGAGAAAAATAATAATACAATGAATAGAACAGGGAGAAATCACCCCATACCTCTACTATAAATACCACCTCTCACCCCCTCTTCTCATCACAACTCTAATACTTTAATATTGTCAAAATTATACCCAAATACTATTCCATAGTTTCTTCAACATGTTCATGGGATATTTTCTTACTAAAATACCTAAACCCCTTTCCCTAAGGAGGATTCAAGGAGGATAATTCAAGGGGTAAACCATATTCCTTTTTCTTTTAATTTCTTTTCAATCTATTTTTTTATGAACTTATCAACTCTTCTATCTAAATGATCATGATATATATAGTATAATATATATAAAATAATGATATCATGTTAATGGAATATCAATTATCAATCAACTTAATCTCTCACCTTATTTTATTTTTAATACGAAATCATCATCCCGGAGGTTCTGATTTACAACTTTTATAGATGATGACTATTCCCTCATTAATTTATATTTCATGGTTTGTCATGAAACAATTTTTATAGTTTATATATATGATAATATATTTATTAATGTGTTTTAACCATTCAATATACATGATATTAAATAATACAACAAAATTACTTGATTTTGATTGAAAACACACTAAAATTATGATAAACAATTATCATTAATATTTTACATAACGATTCATCCTCAAATATTTCAAAAATTTGATAAATAATACAAATTAAAATTATTCTTGTTCATTAATAAAAATTAATTCAAGTTATGAAGAGTTATACCCTTTTACATGTACTCCATTACTTATAATCAAGTGAACCGATCTTGAAATCAAGGAAATTTACACTCCAGAATAATGGAATTCAATCTTATAACATAACAAAGAGACCATAAATGAACTTAATAAAATTACAATAAACTAAATAATTTTATAATATGTTATTAATTAAAATTTTTATGAGTCTAATTTCATCTTCAAGGACATTAACTTTATATTCAGAACATATTCAGACATAAGTTAAGGGTTTCAACCAGAACCATCATTTTCTTTCAGGGTACTCTTTTTCCCTATTTTCTCCCAATGAAATTATTAATAATTCTTATTTTCTCCTCATAAATTATCTATTAATGTTCTATATATATATATATATCCATAAGATTCCTTCTTTATTTTAGAGATATTAACATGTTTTAAAAGGTTCTTTCTCAAATTATTCCTGATAAACAAGGTCGATTCAAGGGAAAATTCTTGATTTCTTACATATTTTCAGGTGCACTAAATAATCAATTTTATACCACCATTATTTTTTTAAAATCAATTATTCAATTATTAAAATAATAAATTAGTCAAATTAGTTTTTATTCAAATAGTTTTTCAAAAGAACCCTTTTTTCAAAGTAAAAGAGTATTTATATCAAGTATTACTTGATGATTTTATAAGAGTATTTCCATCTGTTTCAACACGCTTTTTATTTCTTATGTTTTATTTGTATTAATATTTTAGGATATCATATTCCATATATTATTGAATGGTTAATTATTATTTTGAATATGGATGTGTTATCTTTATACCATTTACCATATCACTCTGAATGGTTAGTGATTATGTTTACTAATACTGTAATGTTATTTACATTCCATATGTTATATTCAAGATGAATGTATACATTGATTACATGTCTCCCCTATCATATTAAGAATGAATTGGACATAGTAATTGATAGGTGGGGCCCATTATATCATCTTGGTTCATTAGTATATCTCACGAGACAAAATAGTTTGGGTTTTTACCCATTTATTTATGGTCTTGGTAAGAGGCCTTGATGGTATGGTTATGATATCCCAAATTATGGATTTTTTCATTATTGAAACTAGTTATTGATAGTTTGTGTGATTATTCGACTAGTAAAATGTCCATGTTTATTTATTGTTATGGAATTTTTAATAAAAATTATATTTCTTCAATATTATTCTTGTGTTTACTTTTAATGCCATGTGTTTTCAGTCATTCACCAAGTCTTATTGTTTGTTTTTTCTTCTGTTGTATTTATTACCTTTTCTGGGAATCAGATATCACCCCTTTGTTATGTTTAATTTTTATATGGTTGTATAGATGTGTAATATGAATTTACTATAAGGATAATCAAGGATTTTATGTTTGATTTAAAATAATTTGATATATTTTATTTCATTTTGTGTTGTAATGTAATGTTCATATATGTAATGTGGTTTTACAATACTACTAATCTATTCAGTTATTTGGAATGTTCCTTCCATGTTCAAACTCCTATTTAATAAAATGTGGCACTAGATCAAGTAATCTCGGGTCAGGGTCCTTACACAATTTGGGTGAATAATGTGTCACAGGATGAATGATATATAGATAATATACACATCAACGATGGGATAATTATTTATTTCCACGTGAATGACATATGTAACACCTAGAGATTTTGTGAATTATTATTTTTGAATTAATTAAATATTTTCTAAAAAATTTCTTTTTACCCAACATTGAATATAAATTTTTTTATATGAAATCACTGTGTGTGATTTGTGTTACACACAACAACATGTTAAGATTGAGTTATACGTAACTCTTATATTAGCTTGCAGCAAACACAACTGAAGCAACCCAAAATTAGAAAGCCTTGATCTGGTGTATTACTACTAATACATTGTCACAAGATACAAGTAAATCATGTCAAAAATTACTGAATAGTTGATTAGTCTTTGTAAATAATATACAAACACGAGTCTTCCATTAAAAATGAATAAACTTATTAAAACGTAATTTTTTTATTTCTTGTGGATAATAACTATAACCCATCTGGTGTATACATGAAAATCTTTATTACTACACATAAGAGAATATTAGGGAAAATAAATATAATAAAGTAGGGCTCAAACTGTAAGTAAGTCTAATGTAACACAATTATGAATTAATCAGAATAATAAATATGGAATGTAAATAACTAAAAAAACATTTCATGTAGTAAATAGCTAAAAATGAAGTGAGTAAATAACATGGAAATAATGGAAATAGAAACAAATTCCATTTCATCAATGAACTACTAATGAAGTTTAAAAATAAAACTTTCGATGCAAGATCTCATGAATAATAATAACTAAATCAAAATGAATACAATTAAAAATTATTGGACATCATCCTTCCTGGGAACATGATACCTTACCATAAATATGGTTTAAAATGTACTAGGTAAAAACCAATTTTCTTATGCTATCCAACATATTTTATCCCATTAGACTAACGATACAACATGGGGCCTAAAATAACTAGTCCCCAACCCATAGGGATTATATTAAATGGTCCCCAACCCAGGTCTTACAAGTCTAAATAATTATTGAATAATTGATTTTAATTCATAAACAATGTTCCTTATCAAATATCTATATTGAGTAAATAATATAGATGTATCAATATTCCCACATATAATGAAATAACATTTAATGGAAACACCATATGAAAAATTATATATGGTTCATGTAATAATAAAATCCATAAAATATGATATGTATATTTAGGGGAAATTCAATGTTAAATGATCATAGGAAATTGAAGATTTTAAGGGGAGTAAAAGGAATCAAGGAAATTAATATGAAAACTATCATTGTCTAAATAAATCATAATCCATCCAAATAATTAATAAATATGGTATAAATAAAAAATATCGCAAATAGGGAATAAATAGATATTTGTTGTAATTGATGAATATAAATAAAACAACTTTTTATAAATTTCATGATCAAAATATCCTTTTAATTTTGAAAAAAATTTGAAACTCCCATTCATTGAAAATAAGATGAAAAACAATTTAGTTTAAAATTAAACATTTAATATTTTAGAATAAGATTATAGGAAATGATTATGAGAAACTCCCTACATGTCATACTAAGTAAAAAACATTACTTTTGTATAGAAAAAAGGTTTGAAAAATTCCTTGATAGAAAAAAAATATATTCCTTTGAAAACATTAGTAAAAAATGGAATTAGTTACTTTAATAAAAAAAATTAATGGTTAAAAACATTTTTGAAAACATTTTTAGAAAAATGGGTTTTTAAAAGAAAATAATTTCTCCAACTAAAGAATGAAATGAAGTCAGTTTTTCTTGAAAACATTTTCTAAAATATTTTACTTACCAAAGAGTGGGAAAATTGAACTATTATTTGATAAAGTTCATAAATAACCAAAAGAGAATAAAATTAAATGGTTTTTTATATAATGGTAAAATAATTTCCAAAGATATAAATTTTGGTGTAAATAATCCTGAATAAAATTATATTGTAATGTTAATTGTTGAAAAGATTATAATGTTGAAATGATAATCAATCAATTATTAGATTATGTCAATAAGTTGTAAATCCACATATGGAAGTGGAAATAAATTAAATAATAGTCAAAATAATTATACAAATAATCATCAAATATTAATGATAAAGAGGTTGTAGAAAAAACCAATGAAAATAAATTTGTTTATGAAATTCTTTTCAACTTGGTAACTTTTAACTCAAATCACATAGATGAAATAATTCAATTAGAAACACAAAAGTATCATGAATAATTAAATAATCTTGATATCATATGAAAAACATAGTATATACACCATATAAAAAAATGAGGTGCAAAACAATAAATTTATTTTTTCATGATAAACTTAACAATCATAGAATTAAATGAGATTTCAAAGACAATCATTAAAATAATTCTTGAGGAGAATAATCTTTAAAAATTTCAATGTTTCACATACCATATTGAAATATTTGAATCATTATCTTTATGATTTAATATCAGTAAAAATCTTATAATATAATTAAAATAAAGATATTCATGATATAACATTAAAATTGGAGATATAAACACCTTATAAAATAAACTAGGTTCTTAATAATAGATAAATCTCAATAGAATGTAAATTGAGATAAAACCCCTTACCTTAAATTCTATTTTTTGAAGAATGGAATATAAAATAATTTATAATGATTTTAAACATATAAATAACTATTTCCATGACCATAATCATATTTATTATAACATATATTATCTTCCTACAATATCCTATTACCTTTATATTAAAAATCAATAATTGCTTCCACTATTTTGGGTGTTTATTTTCTAGTATTTTGAGTATGTTTGGACTTGTTATTTTTTGTTATTATTATGTAGATCATGGTATAATTATCTCCATAATTTAAACCATTATTTAGTTATCATATATATTCATTATATATGTATTTATAATATTTTATAGTATTTTGATAGAAAAAATGAAATGCACACTACTACAAAAATGGTTTCTATCAGTGCTCAAAAAAGGCTTTAACAGTGCTAAAAAATCATTGTAAAGCTCAGCACTAATATAAGGGGATCTCTTTTATAAGATCTCTGAAAGGTGCTGATAAAGGCCCCTATTATCAGTGCTAAAAAAAGCGCTGATAAAAGACACCTTTATCAGTGCTTTTTTTAGCGATGATAAAATGGACCCCCCCCCCCCCCCCCTTATCATTTCTAGGAGGTCTCTCATGTGGTGGCCTTCCTGCGCATCCTCACACATGCGCACCCCTTTCCTTCCACCTGAACTCGAACCTGCAACCTCCCCCTTTCATGGTTGAACCTTTACTACAAAGCTATTTCGTTTTTTCTCTATTTAATGACATATCTATTTATTTATATATCTATAGTTATATTTATTCATATATTGATATAGAATCATATTAATATAAATATATTTATTCATATATTAGTATATATATTCATTCATATATTAATGTATATTTATATTGATTTATATATATATATATATATTTATAATTCTTCATCCGTATATTTATTTGTATATTAATCTATACTTACAAGATTAGTTCAAATACATTTATGAAATAATTTTGTTATGTGTGTTTATAATTAAATAAATAAATACAAACATACATATATATATACAACACACACACACAGAAACATATATATTTACGAATAAATACATATATATGTGTATTTGAAAATCCATAGAATGTTAAAACGGTCATAACTTATAATCCAGAAGCCCTTTTCAACTCCACAACTAGTCAAATCGAAGAAAATGAAACAATATTTGATATGATATGTGGTACATGGAAAATAGACATCCAAATAAGAAGTTATACATGTTTTAATGTTAACAAATCTGTGTATCCCGACTAAAAACTCACTTTTAGAGGACTTCTAGGCCTTTTTGTCCTCAAAAAATATAACACAAGCTTTTCTTCTATCACTAGTGCGTATATCTCGTCATATGATTCGATTTGATATGTTGTAGAGCTCAAACAGAGACATGGATTAAAAGTTATGTCCTTTTGAAGTTTGAGTTACATTTTTAACTTTTTTTAGATATTTTTTTAATTATTTTGATTTTTTGTGTCTTAAATTTGTTATTAAATTATTTTTAATCAATAATAATTATCAAATTATTAATTAATAATATTTTTTTAATATTTTAAAGCCATTATCTCTAAATTTCTTATATATTAAGTGAAATTGTCTATTTATACGTATTTAAAACATATTTAAAAATTATATATTATATTTATATCAATATTAATATTATTATATAACAATAATTTAATTTTCAAGATATTTTTTGAAACATAAAATTTATCACCAGTAGGAAAAATCATTGATAAATCCCCCCTTTATCATTGCTACTAAAAAAAGCACTGATAAAGGGGGGCATTTATCAGCATTTTTTTAACACTATTAAAAGGGCCCCTTTATCAGTGCTTTTTTAGCGCTGATAAAGGCCCCCTTTGTCAGCTCTTTCCTATCCCATTTTTGTAGTAGTGGCACCATTCTTAGAGATGGTAGGTTGTACAAATGCATAAACGCTACTATCATTTGTTTATCATATTAATGTGATGAAAATAATATTTTCTTTATGTATATTATAGTTATTTTATCATATATATGTCATACATGTTACATATTTTTATAAAACCCATCTTTTATGTGTTCCATGTATAGTGTGAAAAAATCACATCGCTTTGAGGGGGAGGTAGTCCACACCTCCAAAAATGGTGTAATCGTATTCCCACAAAATAAAGTTCGTAATGTTACATGTTATGTATGAATTAAAGAATTAAAAATAAATTATTAATTTCATATATTACATATATAAACAATGTTTTCTTCATAATTCCATTCCATGAGATGGGGTAAAAAAATGAACAATTTTTTCACGAGGTGGTACTTCACCATACACATAAATTGTATGTTCTTTACCCATTATATAGAATTGATGGTAAATGTAGGTATAAAACATAGAATAAAAACATGTAATTATATTTACTACACTAGTTTTATTATATATTAATTAATTTAGAATAAATTATGAGGTGGATATTAGAAATAAAACTAATGATCTTGAAGAAGTTTGTTACCTCTTATGCAGGTAACTCCTTTGGGTTTGCAAAAAAGGGAATCTGTGGATGGATTACAGCCCAAGGTGAGCCTTATAGGATGAGGGTAGTTATTTTTTAGATATATTTTTTCTATTTTTGTTCGACCCAAAGTTTCATGAGAGGTGTGAGGAAGTGGGAGGAGAAAAATCATTTTTATATTGGAGGAGGAGTGTCCCTCTTGTATATTTTGGACAAGAAAATTACATACACGTTTTCCCTTTTATAATGGCTCAAATATTGTACATAATTTTAAAAAAGGTATTATAAGGACTAAATATTACTGTAAAATGTATTTTGGACAAGTTTCTTAGTAATTTTTTCCATTAAGATTATGGATTATTACTTTGTCGATCTTAATTTCACCTTCATCATTATGATTAATTTTAATTACTTTCACTATTATTTTTTTTCAAAACAAAATTCAACTTATTAGACAGTATTAATTAATATTATTCCAAATATGGAATCAATTATTTGAAATTCAAATCACATAATCTTTAGAAATTAATTTAAATTTAATCACACAGATGGGACGACAATACTGGGTTTCCAAGTAAAATCGTTCAAATTTTTGATAAGTTTCTTATATCGAATTTCAAATTGAAATTGATTCGAATGAACTAAATTGGATTAAATAAAAAAATAATCTATCTTAATAAACTTTCTAAAAAATATGTTTTTTAACTTTATATATAAATTAGATGAAAATTTGTTTTCATTTAAAAATCACTATTTTTTTACTATTTACTTAAAAATTTAACATCAATAAAAATGACAAAAACATAAAATAACCTATTTTTTATGTTCCAATTTTAAAGATAAAGTTTATTTTTACATATTAGATTTATAGAAGTTCCAAAAATTGGATTGGAAATATGGTTTCAATTAGAAGGCGGTAAAAGTGTCTTGATAAAAATATAGTGTTATATATATAATATTGGGTTTATTTTTGTCTAATGCCAATATAATATATTAGATAAATATAAAAAAAAATTTATTCGATATATAATATATATATTAAATTAAAATAATCCACTATTGGTTATTAATTTAATTTATTATGATAAAACCCATTTCGGTATGAAAAAATTGTTATTTATAAAAACATTTCCATTATATTCATTTGGATTCTAAATATTTTAATAATTTATTGAAAAAAACATAATTAAACAATATATTTTTTAATAATTATTCCTATTCATAACCACTTATTTAGTAGATAGGTTTTATTCTATTATATTAAATAATAATTTTTTAATAATATATTATTGTTCGGTAAAACTCGTTCTTGTGTATAACACAAGCCATTAAAAAAAACATGTTGTTTCAAGTGATAGATTCTAACTCTGTATCATGTGAATTGAATGATATATAATAAGTTTAATTTACTTAAAATATTAAATATATTTTAATGTATTTTGGTATTATACTCCCTTATTCACTTGGGGACTCATTTGATACACGCTATAAAATACAATGTTCATATTTTATAATTTTGGGGCGTTATATTCTCTATAACTTAATTAGAATAAATTCTATAAATTTTAACTAGATATTTGGGAAATATAGTTTGATAATTCTTATATTTGAAATACCACATTTTTATAAGGGTTCATAATATATCTTCTAGAAAATAAATGATGAGAAGTACAGAGGTCGCATGGAATAACATTTAACTATGACTCTATATAGGAGAACATTAGTGGAAAGTAGATATATGTACTTTGAGGAAAATATTAAATATTTATAACTTGTGATTGAGGTTATCATTCTCAAATAATTGAATGATAAATGGGAATTATAGGGCCTCAATACCATATATCATTGAGGATTTTCATGACCATCAATTCTAAAAAAATTATGGTGTTTGGAAAAGATTTTATTTATATGTCATTATTCTAATGTTATATAAGGAAATATATGTACTTGATATATTTCAAAAACCAAAACTTCAGCATTTTGTTTCTCTTAGATAAATGTCTAATTAATACATTACATCATGAAATGGATATCGATAAATTAATGTTGATGTCAAAATTACCAATATACCATTTTAATGAATCGTTAGACCCATAATAGTGTGATGCGTATAACTATTTGTCTCTAAATATTTTGATTTACTAATATGGTTAAGATATTAATATGAAAACATAAAATGAAACACATGTAGTTTATCATTAATATTTATTCAGTGAATTTTTTAACTAAAAACAATTCCTTATTATCCAATACATTGTGTAGGTCAGTGGTTAAAGTTTTACCCTTATCATAATTAGGTCATGGGTTCATTTCCCATAGCCTTGCAGGATATTATAGTTTGTCACCCAATATGCAGTTTTTCCTTTTCTAAAACTCTATTGAAATAATTTCAAAAACAAATATGATTAACTTCCTTGAAATATGTTTAACCACTTAATAAACTTTTATAAAAAAAATTTAATATAACCCAAATATATAAATACTTCATCCACTTATTTCAACATAGTTCTTTCCTTGTGTAGATTTTATCCTATATAGGATGTCATTTCCTAAAACCAAAAACACTAGATTTTGCATCATTTGTCAAATGGAAAAAATCATATAATTATTTTTATGATGTCTGAATCTTGATATATTATTTTCAATATACAAAACCTTATGTTTAACCACCATTATTCTTTTCCATAATCTATATATATCCCTGACAGGTATTTGTAAGTAATATTTTAATTATTCCAAGAATATCCCCTAGGAGTTTCAAACCAAGTTCCCTACAAGGCTCGTTGTTGGGTACCAGGTAACACTGAGTTAGTATCGACACACAATTTCAATGTTCTTACTCCTTAGTACATTAGTGATAGAACCACATCCACTTGTAGTATCTATAGATGTATGAATTCAAAGAAAACTACATAATATCTATTTATCCAACACATTGTGATGTTATTTTATTCTTATCCTCAAATTCTGCCAAAACGTTTTGTTCTCTAATAAATGCTTTCCTAAATCTAGTTCACAATATTGCTACAAAACCTAGATCTAATACCAACTGTAGGGACCCAATAGCAAAAATCCTAGAGCAGTTGTCATGATACCATTACATTTGCATAACATAAAAGAAAATCACATCCCAAAGGAATTAATATTTTACTAGTCTTGGTAAACTAAATAAATACATGAGTCGTATATTACAAATGAATACACTAATAAAAATATATATTATTTTCCTTCTTGAGGATATTAACATTAATCCATGAATTATATCCTTGCATATCTTTCTAAGTACACTTTAAGGAAAACTAGGGAAAGGAAACACAATAAGGGTGAGATCCAATTCCCAGTATGGTTAATGTACAATGAATTTAATAATGAATTAATGATACTAATATGTATATAATGTAAATAACCGAAAACACATATCATGTACTCAATAGTGTTGGGACCACATTGGGTATAAAGAGTGTATTTTTTGTCAATAGTTGTCAATATTGGTCAAAATGAAGATGGACTCCAATGTTAATGGAGATCGGTTGATGTGAGGATGCCTGGAGAATTGTTATGAAATCATATCATTGAATGTCATATTTGGGAAATTATCTATAAAGTAAATTCAAATGATTGATTCACTGATACTTAGTTCAAAGAACTTTTGTTAAAGGTGACACATTGTTTACAATAATAAAGAATGGTATGGTATCATCCATCTGAGGATGATTGTACAAGAAAGAGGATTTGCAGAAGACCATGAAACTCTTCATGACTTCATGAGAACCATGTAAGAGCTTACTTGATGAATAGAATCATATTGTTTTCATGATTTCTAGAATGATGGTTGAAAAAGAAGAGTGAATGTGGGAGGGCTTGGCATTCTGAGGTAGGCAAGCATTTCACATTGTATCAAAACAAGATGATGCTTATCTACTATGTATTTCAAAAATATAATATGTTATGAGGACTTGTTATGAAATCCTTATGAAGTAAATGGAGAGAAAGGATGATGCCAGTCATATACAGTTTTGATTGGAATGAATAATGCTGCTGAAAGATACGGATGTTTCCATAATTTCTATTGTAATTCTGACGATGCCAAATCTAATCTATCAAAGGATATATATCATGATAGTAGAGTTTGTGATGAATGTTGAAGAATATGTATGGGAAGCAGTGAAGAAAGAAATAATAAATGAATGGACAATATGGACATGAAACAAAAGAACAATTTAAGGTGGTGACATTTTCCAGTGTTTTCCAAATTTTAGGGCCTGAAAATCAGGAGATTAAGATGTGTTTTTGGCAATGTATGTTGCGCGCAAGATTGAATATGGTTTATATTTTTGCGCGCAAGGCATGAATCGAGATCAGAACATTGAAAAATGAAAAAGGCATGTAGTGCACGAAAAAATGGGCCGAGGGCGAGAAAAAATGAAGGCGGAGAAAAATAGTAACGTGATGCGTGAAAAATCGGTGAGATACACGAAAAATAAAAGGGCTACGCAAAATAGTTGTTAGATGCACAAAATATCAAAAAGATGCACGAAAAATAAAGGTTGCGCAAAATATTGGTGTGGTGTAAGAAATAGAGGATAGAAGTTTTTCACACAAGAGTTGTTTCATGATCAAAAGCTCAAAAAATGGAAAAGGCATGAGGTGTGTGAAGAATAAGAGAATTACACAAAATACGATGTTGCGTGAAATAATTTTTACACACCTAAAAGGGGGTTTTATGCGTGAATATGTGTTTCTTCATGGGGTCAAAAATGCCTATAAATATGAGGTGAACCCCTCTTATTTTGTGTGGTTCAAAACCTAGAAGAAATTTTATGCTCTGGTGTGCGTAAAATTTTACACTATTGAGTTGCGCAAAAAGAAAGGGGTTTGCGCAAAAAGAAGTAGGGTGCACAGAAAAGTGAGAAGCTGCACGAAAAGTTGCACGAAAAAAAAGTTTCACAAAAATGGTTTTTCATGCCAAAAGGGAATTTTTACTCGCAATCTATTTTAATTGCACGCAAGAAACCCTAAAGGCTGCTCAAAAAATTTGGGGTCTTCACACATATTGAGTTGTGAGTATGGGAGTTCGTACCAGCTTCTGGGTATATAAGTGAATATTTTTACTTCAGAGAATACAACTGTTCAATTGTAAAGAAGCACTAAAATACTGAAATTCCCAATTTGTGCTAGGATGGTGTACACACACTTTCGGATTGTTTTCCAAGTGCTAGACTAGTGTAAGGGTATATCCTACTCATTGTATTCCCCATAAAATTATTTTTTTCTATTGGATAGTGTGGTAGTAGATTGTTTCCGAACCATACTAAGGACGTAGCAACTCTTATTGTGTAGTGAACCAGGTAAATCTTGTGTTCATGTTGTTGTGTGAGTTTGTTAGGGAATAAACTCTTTAACAAGAGGTGAAGGTTGTTTCAATAAGAGTTAATGATAAAAAGAAGAAGATATCACTAAATCACCCCATCCCCTTCTCAGTGATACTTGGATCCTAACTGGGAACGTCAAATAGCAGAAAAAGCAGTGAGTAAATAATATAGAATGGTAAGAAATAGAAACACCATCCATTTATTGAATTAAATGATAATTAAATGAATCCATATATATATATATAATCCCATGGATAATAATAACATAATAAAAATGAATAAAATTTTTAATTATTAAACATCATACTCCCCAAACACGTTATACCATTACACTAAAAATGGTTTAATATGTTCTAGGTAAAACCCTACTAGCTTATGCTAGAGAACATATTTTCATCACATGAAACTAATGATGCATCGTGGGGATATCATTATCCATTATGCAACCTCTAGGGCTTATATTAAACGGTCCCCAACCCATGTCTGTCATGTCCAATTCATTGTCACATAATTTATTTAAATTAATAATCAAACCTCCTAATAAAATATATGCATTGAGTAAAGGATATAGATTTAACAATATTTCCCCTAAAACAAAATAATTTTCGAAGTATACACCATATGAAAAATGGTATACAGTTCATGCAATAAAAATATGCATAAAACTTTTTATGGATATTTAGGTGAAATTAAATATAAAATGATCATAGGAAATTCAATTTTTCAAGAGGACTAAAAGGAATAAAGGAAGTGAGTGTGAATACTATCATTAGACAAATAAATCATAAACAATACTGAGTAATTATAAATATTTTATCAACACAAAATTTCCCTAGTGGATTAAAAATAGTGCATTTTTATCATTGATGAATAGAAATAAAATATCTTATAAAAAATATTCTTGATGAAAATATCTTTTTTATTTTGACAAAAATATTAAAAATCCGTTTCTTTGTAAACAAATTATAATAAAAGTATTTAAAAAATAACTAATTAATCAGGGAATGTATGATTCAATGAAATTATGGCAATTAAATCCATTCATGTCATATGAGGTAAAAAGAACATTCCATTTTCATGGTAAAAAGTTTAGAAAAATTCATTATTATAAGGAGACAAATATTTCATTGAAAACATTTGTTTTAAAAAAAATGGTAAAATTTTAAGAAATAAATCATTTTTGAAATGTCAGAAAACATTTTTGAAAACATTTTTAGATAATTGGATTTTTAGAAGAAATAAGTTCTTTTTACTAAAGACAAAGATGAAATTAGATTTTCTTGGAAAGATTTTTTAAAATATTATTGGAACAAATAGTAAAAACATTGTACTATAATTAAAAAAAATTCATGAATAACTAGAGGAGATGAAAATGAAATGTTTTATTATTTAATCATTAAATAATTTCCTCTCATGGAAATTAAGGTGTAAAAAATCCTGAGAAAAATGAAACTGAATAGTCAACCCTTGAAATGATTATAACATCGAAGTAAGAATACATCAAAGTGTAGATTATGTGTATCAACTATAAATTGACATAGGAAAGTGGAAATACATCAATAGAAAATGAAAGTAATTACTTATAATATTAACTAAATTGAGGTAGTAGTAGAACGCAATGAAAAGAAATTGGGTTCTGAAATTTCATTCCACTTGGTAATTTTTTCTCAAATCCCCTTAGATGAATTAATTCAAATTGAAAGTAAATATATAATGAAGAATAAATGAATCCTGATAATATATGAAAAAGTGGTAGTATTTAAATCCTACATAAGAAATTAGGTGCACAATAATAAAAATATTATCTCGAGGGAATAATAATTTTCACAAAAGGAATTGAGATTGATAATACAATCATTAGGAATGTTCTTGAGGAGAAAAATCTTTAATTATTCCGAAGTGTACCATACCAATTCTCAACATTTCAATCCTTATATTCATGAAGAAATAAAATTAAATAAAACATATAATGTCATGATGATAAATTTATTCATGATATGAAATGTCAAAGGGTAGTATATACACCATATAAAATAATCTAGGTTCCTAACAAGAAATAAGCCTTACTGGAATGTAAATTGAGAGGAAATCCCTTAAATTTTGTTTCCTTTTTGGGTGAATGTAATTTAAGCACATATATAATGGTTTTACACAAGTCACTAAATAGTACCAAAACCATAATTCTATTTATATTATCATTTATTTTCTTCTTATAATATATTATTAACTCTTGGTCAATAATCTTTCATTATTTTCACTACTTCGGGTGTTAATAGACTAGTCATTATAGATTATTTTGACTTGTTACTTGTTGTTATTATAACATAAGTCATGGTTTCATAATCTTCAGAATGTAAAAAATGATATAATTTTCATATATATTCATTATATATGTATTTATAATAATCTATAATATATAGATAAATTAAATGAAATTCACTATTCATAGAGATGGTAGGGCATATGTGTGCATGAACGATTATTTCATTTATTTTTTGTATTAAAATAATGAAAATAAAATATATATATATATATATATATATGAATATTATAATTAAATTATAATATATATGTAATATATTATATATATATTTATTGAAACTATCCTTTATACGTTCCATGTATAATGTGAACGAATCACTTCTCTTTGAGTGGGTTATAGTCCCCACTTCCTCAAACGATGTTATCAAATTACCATAAAATAGAGTGTATTAAGGTATTTATCATAAAATAATTAAATAAGTATAATAACATTATAAATATTATATATAATATATATAAATATATTTTTCATCATAATTTCCATCCATTAGAGTTGGTAAAGAAAAAATAAACAAATTCACATTGTAATGTAATAGTTTGTAGTAATCAAAAATAGTATGTTTGTTACCCAGTAAATGAAAGTGTGTGTAAGTGTAGGTAAAAGGCTATGAGTAAAAATATAAATATATATTTTTGATATTTGTTTTATATAATAAAGGAATAAAAATAATTTAGGGGGTGTATAATGGAAATAAAACTAAAGTGTTTAATAATGTTTGTTAACTCTTATATGGGTTACTACTTTTAGTTTGTACCAAAGGGATTACTTGGATGGATTTATGCCTATAGTTACACATCAAGGATGATATGAGGGTTTTTTTAAGAGATATTTTGGAAGTAATTATTAGAGAAAAAGTGAATTTAGTGGCGTGAGGAAGTGTAATGGAGGACATCTTTTTATAGTGGAGGAGTTTCGCCATTGTAAATTTAGGAAAAATAGAATTCTGCCCACGTTTTTCCCATTGAATGTTGATCAAATATTAAAAAAATATATAAAGGTGGGTATATGGTATAAATATGACTATAAAATCAATATTTGAAAAATATATAGGTCATTTTGGGCATTATTTTTAAGGTTTAGACTATTGTTGAGATTAATTTCACCATATTCATTGTAATTAATTTTATTTACATTCACTGGTATTTTTGCTCAACATCTAAGTTGAAATTATTAGACATTATAAATTATTATTCTTCCTAATATGAGATCTATTATTTAAAATTTCAATCAAATAAGTGATAGGAATTAATTTAAATTTAATCTCACGAAAGGGATAACAATGTGGTTATTTGATGTAAAAATGTTTAAAAGTATGGTATGTTTTTTATTTCCAATTACAAATTAAAATTTAATCCAATGAAAATAATTATATTATAAAATTAAAAATTTCTCTTATTGAACATTAAAACCAATTAAATATTTTATTTATCCATAAAGATAAATTAGATAAAAAATATTTTTGGAATTACAATTCATTATTTTTTCTCTATTTATAAAAAAATGAAACATCCCCAAAAAATAAAATAAAAATCTCTTTAATGTAATTTTTATGTTATTATTTCATATATTTAGTTTATATTTAAATATAATATTAAAAAAAATTCCAAAATTTAATCTAAAATTGGTTCTTCATTAAAAGGCGGTAAAAGTGGCATAATAAAAATATGGGTTTTTATTTGTAATATTATGTTTTTTCTTATTCATGCCTATAAAATTTATATTATTGATATAAAAAATAATTTATTGAATATATAATATTCATATTAAGTAAAAATATTCCACTAATAATTATTAATTTAATTTATTATGTTAAAACATCTTTTGGTACATAAAAATAAGTTATTATAAATACATTTACATTATATTAATTTAGTTTCAATATTTTTTTCTAATTAATAAGTAACCAATTAATTAAAATATGTATTTTCATAAGTTAGTGATTCCTATACAAGAACACTAATTAAATTTCTATTTTATATCATAATACATTAAATAATAACATTTTAATAATATATTGTTTTTTGTTTAAACTATGTCATGTGCATAACATGTAACGACTGAAAAATCTATCAATGAGATCTCTCCCATAATGTAGTAATGTCATAATCATATAAAACCTCATCAGGAAACACAATTCCACCTCATGCTTAAATGAACTACTATGGGACCTTTAAACATAAATTTGCCACTTTTTTGTTTTGAATTTTGAATATCGGACATACACGGTTGCAATCAGTAAGCTATGTGGAGTCTGATAGGAAAAACATAATTATTTGTGAATAGTAACCTACTCATATGAATAGTAACCTACCCTTATGAGTGGTAAATCATTCAAAATAATTGTAACCTCACAGATGAATATATAAATAAAATTTAGTCATCTTATAAATTAAAATATGACCATAGTGAAAGTGTTGGTATTTTTACTGTTTATGAAACTTTAATTACAATATATCATTAATTTATTAATTTAAAATAAAAAAAAATTTCATAAATTTTTTTCATAAACTATTATTTATATTTATTGTGATTATAATATAATTTTATGAGATATTTATTAATTTTTCAAAGTGTTAGAAAATCAGTTTTAATTTTAAGATTAGTATTTTTTAGTAAATTTCAATTTTAATAAAAAATTTAATTAATAACAGTTAAGAAATAATTTTTGAAAAATGGAGTTTTTTTTTGAATTCTACACATCAGGAAATGGATATGGTGAATCATTGGGATTTATTTGAAATGCTTTAATTTTTTATTAATAGCGAAATACTATAATTTACAAAATAAGCTAAATGCATTAATTATATAGTCATGGATGATGTTGTATTGATGTAAGACCTATAGGTTAGAATTCACATCCTAAAGTTACTATATTTAGTCATGGAATCATCACTATTTATTTTCTTGTAGAGAAGTAACAAATTAATGAATATAGTAATGTTAAAACCCCTCTCCCCTCAACTATAAATACCTCCCCTCACACACTCATTTCTCAACACCTCTCAAGATTCAATCCATGTCCAAATTCTTCCCAAATATCTTAACTATCCTCTACCACACTTCTATAAGACATTGGTTGTATAAAAAGATGAAACCCTCTTTTCTAAAGAGGCTCTCAAAGAAGATATATTCAAGAGGTAATTTCTCTCTCTTTACTTTCAACTTCTTTTCAAATCTCATTTCATTTATTCTGTTATCCTCAACTTCTCTTATACAAATGTAATGATAAATTCATTATGATTGATATAAAGTTATTATATTATGTTTTTGGATTAAAATTAGTTATAATCCTCCCTCTCTCTTATTGATTATAAAAAGGAAATCGTTTCCTGTGATATGTTAATTTACCTACATCATGGGTGATGCACTTCCATTTTTCTTTTTTAACAAATTTAAGGCTGTCAATGAAACCATTAAATTATTGAAAATGTATTTTCACATTTTCTACCCCCTTTTTTTCTCTATAAAAAACATTTATTCTTTATACTAATTGATAAAACAAGACATGTTTGTTGTGATCCAAAAACTTCCAAAATTAACCTAAAATGATCATCATTAAATTTTAACAATTGATTCATCCGCATGTTATTTAATATTATTAATTAAAATATCATTTAAACCCCTATAAGATCATTAATTACATGTAATATATGTTCTTAAAGTTTATTCATGTTTTAAACTAACTTCCATTCATGTGTACAAGTGATCCGTTCGTGAAAACTATGAAAAATTACACTCCTGAACAATGGATTTAAACTATATAATTCATCCAAAGGCCCATAAAAGAATTTAATGAAACTATAATGAACCATATTAATGTATAAAAGTTTCTTTAATTTCAAATTATCTAATATAATGTCATTATACAATACATTAAAGTGAGGAAAGTATTCAGATATAAGGTAAGAGGAAGTTCTCGAACCCAACTTTCATTCATTGGGTTTTCCCTCTTCAACCCATTTTCAGTATGGGAATCACTTAAGAAATAATTTATTCATTGTTATCTTAAATTTTTTGGGATTTAAATGTTTTATAATTTATTTTATGGAAAATCCATTTCTTCTAAAGGAATTCTTATTTCAAATAAACACACTATTTTTACTTCTCGAATATTGTTTCACTCTTCACTCATGGTTAATGGTTATATGTCAACAATGTTATTCCCTATTTATTGTGAGAACCAAATGTTTATGAAAGTATTAATTATGATTTTAATCCCATTTCTTTCAATGGGTTGTATTATTTTCCATTTTTATATATTTTCTATGTGGCTTTAATGATAATTTAAATGTTATGACATGATGGGTGTGCCTAGATTTTTATAGAACAATATGAATGTTTGAATGTGACTGGTGAACCCAGAATTATACAATTCTCTAATGCACTAGGTAAATTAATGAATCTCATGACTTAATGTGTAGTTATTCATGAACATGATTCTATATTTGTTTACAACATTGTGTGGTATTTGTCTAATAAGACATGATGTTTCATTTTTATGCATTGTCGCAATCCATGACTCTAACTAATGATCATTATCATGATTTGAATGATGATGATGTTATGATCAACCAATTTTATATTGTTTCATGTTCTTATCTATCCTATTACGGGGATTTTATCTCACCCCATTTTTTGTGCATATCCTCAGGTGACTACTTGTACTAAGGAGAAGTCGATATCCAAGATGAAGCTAGAGAAGAATGAATTAAATAAATGTTATTTCTTTATGTTGTAAATGTTATTTATGGTCCAGGTTTTCCCAAGACACTAAACCATTGGATACTATTTTGTAATGTATCTATTTATTTTATAATTAAAATGATGTAAAACTAATGTACTAAAGGAAGGGTCCCTATATTTGGTATCAAAGGAAATGATTAGATAATTTCATAATTACGATTAGTAAACCCTAGAGAATCCTCTAGTATTTGATAAAGTACAAATATAAACACAAGAATCATTGATAAATATATTGATCCCGTAAGACATTCTTTTAGTTTAAATTGTATAAATTAATAACTAATTCTTGACCCATTGACTCATGTTTTGTTCTAAACTTTTCTATTTTAGAAAATTATGGGAACCAGGAAAAACTAGGCCAACAACCCGTGCGAAGGCCAATGAAACAATTTCCCGAACAAAATCCCCAATGATTTTGGAGGGGGATTTCAAAAAATCATGGTTATTTTTACCCAAATATCTCAAGATAGGAATAATAACCTGGATAATGTGGAACATCCACCTTCATCTAAGATGGACAAACTGGATATGGAATTTTTTTTATGTGGCAATGACCACGGATGTTTAGTGGATCTTCTAATCCACTAGTTGTGTAATTGTGTGTTAACTCCACTGAAAAGATATTTTTTGTTGTTCAGTGTTATGAGATGTAGAAGAAGAATCTTGTCATTTATCATATAGAGAGAGAGGCAGATCAAAGGTGGGATTTGATTAAGAAAACCAAGTTGGGTGAAAATATTAATCATATTGAATGGGATGTAATTAATATCATGTTTCATAACAATTATTTCCCAAGAACTCTTTGTACATAGATATGTAGATAATTCCTAAAGCTCAAGAAAAAGGAAGTAAAATATATCACTATATATGAAATGAATATCAAAAGGCTTTCATGGTATGATTTAGGTGTTTTGATCAAAAATGATTACAAAATTGATAGGTTCATTAGTTGGACAAAACCAAACATTCGAATGGCTCTTTCAATTCGAGACATTGAGTGTTATAGAGAAGTTTCTCGATGTTCTCACAAAGTAGAAATGGAGTTTAGATCATGGTCAAATGGATTTGGTGATATGAAGTGAAAGGTGTTGATTCAAGCCGGATGATCTAATTAAAATGGAGGAAGGAAAACTCAACTCCCCACATGAAAACAATGTGAGAATAATCCTCAAGATAATTTCCTCAAAGGGGTGGGTAAATGTTTTATGTGTGGTAGAGAAGGCCACCAAACTCTTGAAAATCGAAAATACAATAGAAGGTAGAAAAACGTGGTGGAATAAAGGAAAGCTCCACCCAGGGTCTAATGCTAAAACTATAGGTAGCAAGGGCACTATGAAACCCAGTGCACTAAACCTCAATCCCTCATGAAAAAATAGCATCAACAACCACCAAATCCAAAGAAACAAGGTATGTTTTATGAGATCACTATATAGAAAGTGGAGAATGAAAATGATGTTGTACATGGTACACTTAATATTCACTCAAGAATGTAAAAATTCTTTTTTGATTTTGGATCTATGCATTCTTTTATATCATTCATGTTTTCTAGAACTATAGAATCGAATTCCTTAAACATTGAAATAGAGATATATATAAAAACACCAAGTGGTGAAATCAATGCAACCTAAGTGTTGGAATCTTCTCATATTGGAGTATGTGGGATGATTATTCTTGAAAATATTATAATACTACCTTTGGTGGAATTCATAACTATAATGTTAATGGATTGGATCCTGTAATATAGAGCACATATCAATTGTCAAGAAAAGGAAATATATTTTCATATTAATAACCATCCCATGGCCCTCTACAAATTCATGGAAGATAGAGAATCCCCTTTGAAAAATAATTCAATGGTGTGGGTGTTGATTCTATGTCGAGAGGCATACATCGCTCAGATGGTTGAGTCCAAGGAAAGTGACATCCTAGGAGAAATACCAATCATAGAAAAATACATTGATGTTTTTCTTGAAGTGTTTCATGAATATCCCTTGGATCGTGAGGTCATGTTCTCAATAGAACTCATACCCGAAGCTAATACTATCTAAAAATGTCTATATAGTATGGATCCTATCGAATATGAGGAGTTAAAAAAGAATTTGTAATAGAGTTTAGACAAAGGGTTCATACACCCTTGTGTATCTTCTTGGGGTGCAGCAATGCTCTTTGTGAAAAAAAAGGATGTGTCAATGCAGTTGTGTATCAATTATCAGAAAATGAAAAAGATCACTATAAAGAACAAGTTTCCTCTTCCGTGGATAGATGACATGTTCGATCATCTATGAGGAGCTCAGTACTTCTGAATGGAGGATCTTGGTTCTGGATATCATTAGCTAAAGGTTAATAAGGAAAATATTCAGAAGACATCCTTCCATACAAGTTAAGGATACTATGAGTTTTTGGGGATGCCTTTGGGACTAAGTAAGGCCCCTAAAATCTTTATGGATTTTAATAATAGAGTCTTTAAAAAATTCCTTGAAAAATTTTATGTAGTGTTTATCGATGATAATCCCATATACTCCAAGAGCATGTTGGAACATGAAGAACATATAAGACTTCTATTAAAGATATTGAGAAAAGATAAGCCATAAACTAGGTTTAGAAATTGTGAATTTTGGATTAAGAAAGTCACCTTCTTGGAACATGTGATCACAATTTAGGAAATTTATGTGGAATCTTCTAAAAAGGTGATTTAGGAGTGGCCCTAGCCCTCTAGTGTCAATGAAATATGTAGATTACTTGGATTATCTTGGTACTACCAAATTGTTTTGAGATATTTTTCCCGATTGTCAGTCCCACTAACTATGTTAACAAGGAAAGGGGTTAAGTATGTCTGGACAGAAGAATGTGATGAAAGTTTAAAGGAGATAAAGAGAATGATGATCACTACACATGTAATCACATTACCAAAAAGTGGAGAACTTTTTGTGATATACATTGATGTGTTTAAGTATATCTTGGGTATTATACTCATGAAAAATGATAATATGATAGCCTATGCCTCCTGATAGTTGATTATCCATGAGCAAAACTACATCACACATGATCTGGAGCTAGAAGATGTGATTTTTCCCTTGAAAATATTGTAGAACTGACTCTATGGTGAGAAGTGTGACATATATACCCACCACAAGAGTCTAAAGTATATATTAACCTAAAAGTATATCAATATGAATAAATGTAAATGGTTAGAGATAATCTGGGAATATGATTTCTCTATTCACTATCATCATGATAAGGTGAACAAGGTAGTTGATGCTCTAAGAAGAAAGGAACGATGTACTCTATCCATTTTGAGGATTAAGAGAGAACCTATCTTCATCGATATGGAAGGAATGGATTTGGAAATAATAATACAAAGGAATACATCATACCTTTCCCAAATGATTTCCCAAACATTTATCCAAGATAAGATTAAAGATGCACAAAGGGATGATTTGGAGTTACAAAAGAAGGTGAATGGAGAAAAGGAAGGGAAGCTGTAAGAGTTATATATAAAAAATAATGGTGTGATTAAATTTGGAACATAAAGTTTTGTGCCTTAATCACCCGAGATAATGAATGATCTATTGGAAAATGAACATACCTCAACATTCTCTATCCATCCTGTTAGCCCCATGATGTCATGAGATATACAAAAACACTTCTAGGGGATAACAAGAAGAAGAAGATTGCATAATATATCTTCAGGTGCTTGGTATGTCATTATATTAAAGCATAGTGACAAAAGTCCAAAGGGATGATGAAACCATTTCCAATAACAAGGTGGTAATTGGAGAATGTCACAATAGACATTGTCACGGGTCTCCTAAATATGGTCAAGGGAAATAATTCGATAGGTTTTTTGGTTGAATGACTCACCAACACTACCCACTTTACCACTATTGAAAATGATATATCACATGAACAACTTGAAAAGATATATGTGAAGGAAGTGGTGAGACATCATGGTGTTTCACACTCGTTGGTCTCTTATTGTGTTCCAAGGATCACATCTAAATTATTGAGGAGTCTCCAACATTCTTTGAGTACAGAATTAAATTTCAGCATTGCCTATCACCCCAAAACTGATGTCCAATATAAAAGGAAAATTCATCTTCTTGAAGATATACTAAGACTCGGCTCTATAGAATTCAAGTGTGGATGGGAATAGATTCTCCCATTGGTGAGTTCTCATATGAAAATTGATTCTACTCAAGTATTAAGATGGCTCCATATGAATCTCTGTATGGAATGCAATGTAAAAAACAACCCATTGAGATGAATTTGGAGAATGAAATCTACATATACCAGATCTTGTGAAAGAGATGTTAAAGAAGGATCATCTCATCTAGAAATATATCAATGCTGCTCTGAGTTGGGAAATGAGCTATAATGAAACCCGTAGAAGGGATGTTGAGTTCAACATTGTAGTTAAAGTATTCCTTCGAATGTCACCATGGAAGAGAATCATACGGTTTGGTAGGAAAGGTAAGCTAAGCCTAAGGTACATTTCCCCCATTGAGATCCTTGACCGCATATTATTCTTGGAATATTGACTTGAACATCCTCTAAATATGGCTTATGTTCAATATATATTTCATGTATCACTCTTGAGCTATTACATATCAGATCTCTCACATGTACAGAACTTGGAGGCAGTACAACCGGAATATGATCTCTCTTATGAGGAGTATCTAGTAATGATTTTCGATTGGAGAGATAATGTTATATGAAACAATAAAATCCATTTGTAAAAGTGTTGTGGAAGAACATTAAGTATGGAGAAGGAAATTGGGAACTAGAGGATGCGATGAAGGAGAAGTAACCATACATTCTTAAGTAAAACAAAATTTCGAGGGCGAAATTTTATAAAGGGGGAAGAATATAACAACTTAAAATTTTATCAATGTAATTTCACCCTTCATGTTGTAATGTCATAATCATATAAAATCACATCATGAAACACAATTTCGCATCAAGCGTAAATGAACTACTACGTGACCTTTAATCATAAATTCCCTACTTCTGTTTTATGAATTTTGAAAATATGACATACACGATTGTGATCCATAAGATGTTTGTTGTCCGATAGAAAAAAACATAATTTATGGTGAATACTAACCTACCCTAATGATTAGTAACAAAACCTTATGAAAATTAATATGACCCTTATTAATGGAAAATCATCGAAAATAATATTAAACTCACCAATTACAGTATAAATAAAATTTAGGAATCTTGTATGTGACAATATGACCATAGTAAAATTGTTGGTATTTGTACAAGTCATAAATATATAATTAATATATTATCATTATTTTGATAATTTAAAATAAAATATATTTTTATAAAATGTTATCATAAATTTATATTTTTATTTCTTATTATTAAAATATAATGTAATGAGATATTTTTTAATTTTTCAATGTTTTAGATTAGCATTTTTAATTTTACAATTTTTATTTTTCACGTAAATTAAGATTTTAATTAAAAATAAATTAATCATATTTAGAAAATTATTTATGAAAAATGGAGTACATTTTATGATTCTATAAATAAAAAATGGATATGGTGAATTTTTTGGATTTTTCTAAAATACATGAATTTTTTATTAATCGTGAAATATTATAATTAACCAAATAAGATAAATATTATAATTATAGAGTAATGGATGATTAAATATTATGTAAGACCATTTAGTTCGAATTCATATGCCCAATGTACTGTATTTAGTCATTAATCATCACTATATCTTGTCTTGTGGAGAAATAATAAATTAATGAATATAGTACTGTGAAGACCCCTCTCTCCCTCCACTATAAATACCTCCCCTCACACCCTCATATCTCTACACCTATCAACATTCGTTACATGTCCAAATTTTACACAAAGATATTCCCTACCCCCCCTCCCCTCCATTTCCACCATCCCTTGGTCTGATAAAAAGACAAAAACCACTTCCCTAAATAGGCTCTCAAAGAAGATATATTCAAGAGGTAATTTCTCTCACATTTCTTTCAATTTCCTCTCAAATTTCATTTCTTCTCTTCTATTATACTCAAATTATCATATCCAAATGCCATGATAACAACCTTATGATTGATAAACTAGTATGATATCCAGTTAATGGAGTATTATTCATTATTATCCTCCCCCTCTCTATTTGATTATAAAAATGAAATTATTGTCCATGATGTGTTCATTTACCTATATCATTGGAGATGCACATCCATTTTCCATAGATTCATTAAAAGATGTAAATTAAACCATTAAATGGTTGAAAAAATATGTTAATATATATTTTCTAACCCCTTATGTGTTCTCAAAACAAATTTTATTCAGAACACTAATTTATCAAACAAAAATGTTTTCATTGTGATCCAAAAACAGCCCAAATTAACCTAAAATAATCATCATTAAATTTTAACTATTTCATAATTCACATGTAATAAAACATAATTCATTAAAAGATAATTTCAACTCCTTTATGATCATTAATATAATTTATTATCAGTTTTTATGTTTATCCATGTTTAATAAGAACATTCATTGAGGGATATAAGTGAACCGTTCATGAAAACTAAGAAAAAGAACACTCCCAGACAATGGATTTAAACACTATAACTCGTCCTAATCTCAAAAATTACTTAATGAAACCATAATTAACCATATTTATGTATACAATGTTCTATTTTTTCTAATTATATAATATAATGTCATTATATTGGTAATTAATGTGAATAAAATGTTCAGATACAAGGTAAGGGGAAATTCTCGAACTCAACTTTCTTTCTTTGGGTTTTCCCTATACAAACCATTTTTAGTAAGGATACAACTTAAAATCATTTATTCATAATTATATTACCTTTTATGGAATTTACATTTTCTCTAATCGATTATATAAAATTTCCAATTTTTTCCCAATGAACTCCTCTCAAATAAACACACCATTTTTACATCTCAATGATTGTTTCACTCTTCACTCAAGGTTAATGGAGCTATGTAAAGAATGATATTATCTATTTATTTAGGAAAAAAAATAATGAATGTATTCTATATTATGTGAAACCCATTTCATTCCATCGGTTATTTTATATTCATTTTTGTCAAATTTTATATGTGGCAAGCATGATAATGAATATTTTATGATGTGATAAGTGCCCCTAGAATTATATAGCACAATATGAATGATTTAATGTGATAAGTGTACCCAGAATTATATAGATCTATAATGAATTTGTTAAAGTTATTAATCTCATGAGTTAAAGTGATATTATGAATGAACATTATTTTGTCTTGTTCACAACTATGTGTGGTAGTTGACCACTAAGACATGATGCTTCATTTTTTTTTGCATTCCCATAATCTATGACTCTAACTAATGATATATCTCATTATTTTTATGATGATGATGATATTATCACCCCATGTTATATTGTTTCACGTTCTTATCTATCCTCTTACTGAGATTTTATCTCACCAATTTTTTGATGTATATCCTCAAGTGACTACTTGTACTAAAGAGAAATCAAGAGCCAATAAGAAGCTAAAGAAAAAGGAATTAATTAAATTTTTATGCTTTATATAGTAAATTTTGCATAGGGTCCTAGTTTTCCCAAGACACTAACCCTTTAAAACCTTTTCTACAATGTTGTAATGTTTTTAATGATTAAAATGATGTAAATCTACTATTAGAAATGCGTGGTCATTATATAACGCAATCCATTGAAGAAACTAGTCATGGTCTGTGATGAGCACTAACTCAGTATCACATTAATTGAATTATATATCATAGGTATAATTACTTTAAAATAGTAAATATATTATAATGTATTAGGGTACTATATTCTCTTATGAGCTTGGTGATGCGTGTGATATATTGTACCGAATTCAATGTTCTTAATTTAGCATGTTGGGGTGTTACACATATCTTTGTTTGGATTGTATTACACATATTAATGTGTCCCATCAATAACTTTTGTTATACACAAGATCCATTTTTACCTAACTACATGATTCTATAAATACATTCATTAAAATATTATTATAGGTAACACCTAGTTGTTGTAATTGATGTTATATATAAGATTAAATAAATTTTGAAAATTTTATTTAAACAAGTACATAAAATAAATTATTTGTTTATCAATTAGATTAATTGAATGTAATTACAATTTTAAAATAAAGAAATTACATTTCTAAAAAACTATTTTTCTATGTAAAAAATCAATTTTATCTTAATAAATTAAAAAACCACTTGAGAATTTTTTAAATAAAATTAATAAATTATTTTCAATAAATATATTTGATACTCGTCCAATAGATTTGATATGTATATGATAAGAATATATCAAATATTATGAATAAAATGATGCATTTTTCTTAAAGGTAATTTTAAAATATTTTAATAGAGAACCAATTATATATATTTTTTGTGAAACTTTTAATGTTTTTATTTTAAAAAATAATTTTCATTTTTGGAATTAAAATAATTTTTTTTCCTTGGGTTCTTTTATAAAAAAATTCGGAGAACAACCATTTTTTCATAAATAAAGAAAAACATTGAATTTGAACTCAAAACTCATTTTTTGAATATTTTATTTATATATTTTAAATAAAATTAATTTTTTTATTCTAGTTTTATTTTATAAAAATTACCTTAATAAATACAATTTAGGTACTTATATCAATTTCAAATTGAGATTGGATATAAAAACTGAGAAAACATTTCAAGATTGTTACTTTAAAAACAAGTTATTTCATTCCATCTATGGGATTAATTTGTAATTAATTTCTACCAATACTACTGTTGGAATATATAAAAAATTTACATATTTTATTAATCATAATATATGATTTATAATAATTTCATATTATTTTTTAACAAAAAGTATTAGTGAAATTGATTACAATTAAGTATAATGACTAAGAGAAAAATTAGCATGAAAAATGACTAAACCGCGATCCTACTACCCAAAATTATTTAGATACTTTCTAAAATCCATTTAATGATCACATTTACAATCTATAACCCCTTTATTATAATTGAGACCATTATTGGAGCAACATGACTTGTAAAAAATGTGGGTGGAATATCCTTTTAAAAATTTTATAAGAATGTCACTCCTCCACTATAAAAATAAACTCACTGTTACCACATATTCACAATTCTAAATCCCTTTATCTCACCCAAAATCTGATAAAATAATATTAAAACATAATTAACTGCATCCTTGAGTCCTCCCTTTGGTATTAAATTTATCCAATAAATCCCAATTAAGGAAAACCTAAATGAGGTACACAAAGAATATATAACATCCTTGCTCAAAATCATTTGTTTTATTTTCATTCTCCACACACTAAAATATTATTATTCCACTATGATATAAAAAAATAATTATATTAAATATAATTATTTTTTTCTATGTTTTTTACCTACAATGATACATAATATAAACTAATGGGTAACGAACTTATTGTTCTTGTGTGTGATGATCTTCCACCTCAAAAAATGATGTTGTAGTTATTCCTTTACCACCACTTAAAGATGGGAATTATTATAAAAACTCTATTTTTATATGATATATGTGATATATATGATTTATTTATTTTTATTTAGTTATTATATAAAATATACATTCATGGTTTAATTTTTTATTAATGATAACCTTGTTTGTGGGTGTGTGTACTACTGCCTCTCAGAGCAATGTGATTAGTTCACACATTACATGGAACATATTAAGAATGGGTTTCTATGAAAATATATGATATATATGACATAATAATTCTACATGAATTATTATATATATATATACTCATATATTTTATTTCTTTTCTTTCTTTCAAAAAGATAATTAATCAGAAACAACATTCAAGCATACGTACAACCGACCATCTCCAAGAATTGTGTATTCAATTTCATATTTATATCATTTATAGATCATTTAAAATATTTATATAGAAAATATATATTATATTTATATTTTTTTAAAAAAATTTAAATATGTAACTAATGAACTAAGTAATATGATCACGAATAATAAGTAAAAACATGTACAAAAAACAATGTAGTTATTTCCTGATACATAACATTAACATGGATTTGTTAATAAATGGGTAACATAAAGCCACAAAAAAATAATATGTGGTATCATATATAAAAATATTCTGTGTTAATTTTATTATAAACATATATTTTTAATACCATAGAGTTAATTGTGTACAAAGAAATTCAAGACTTAATGTAATTGTTTTCATGTTACACTTTTATTTTCCATGAGAAAAAAAGAAATGTTCACCACTTATTTCTTATATGTGGTGGGTATAAATAGAAAGGATGTATTATATTATTATTATACATAAATTTATTGATATTTACATATCCATTGTAAGATCTCTATTTCATGGGGTTTTACTGCTCAAAGGTTACCAAAATAGTATGGTATTTTTTCAATTTATCTTTGTAGAGGAATATGTTTTGTTATCCACCTATATTATTTTATGAGGTGTATATAATTTCATTTTACAAGTAATATCATTAATATCCTAATTTTATTAATATTATATGATTTTTTTAATTTCATTTTCTTACATGGGTATTATGATTCAAAGTTATTAAATGTGGGTGTTTAATAAAAAAATCCCATTATTTATAGGTTTCTTTTATGATTATGCTTCTATTTTCGACTCTTTCATGGGGTCGGGCATCCATTTATCAAGGACGTGCTGATTGTTTCCCCACATTCCCAGTTTACAAAGGCGGGTTGCATCCGTCACTTATTCATGGATTTTTTTTCCTTGATCGAAATGAGAAAATGGGATGTCAGTTTCTCCTTACGTGGATTGCTCCACAGAACTCATTCCTTAGTCTAGGTCTCCCTTAAAGATTAAGATGGTGTTTTTGATTTTCTTCCCTAGTGCCATCTCTTCATGGAAGTTGTTAAATTACACTACTTATGTCAGGACATTCCAAGTGGTTATGTCCGGGAATCAGCCTTTGATTGAGGGAGTTGTAACGTTCGACATCACATGCGTGTCTGAACATTGAAACACTAATGCATCAAAGATTTTATTCCCTTATGATAGGGATTCTGAAGGGAATAGAAGCATGATGTATCCCACATTGACTGTGAGGAATTATACGACATAGTAATGTCTCTGAGGTTTTCCTCAGCTTCCCATGTTTGACATATGGTATTCTGCAAGTTTACCATCTATCAGATATAGATCAGACTAATCAGAAAATATATGGGAGTGGATCATATGGGTGCATCCCCAAGAGGCAGAACATGGAGGTTTTACTGGATGAGTAGATCCAAATGTCCATTGAAGATGGATCCAAGGATGTTGGGATCCATATTAAGTGGACTCCAGGTTTTACCGTTAGCTAGAATTAATCCTTGGTGGGGTTTAGTAAGTTCCCTGTCACATGATAAAGTGATCAAAAACCCATGTAGTTTGAAGGGTGAGACCTTGAAAAGGGGTTTATGTGGAGGACAACGTCCCATAGATGTTACGGGGGCTTACATGTGGATAGTGTCCCATTGTAAGAGGGGAACTCTTGGTTGGATGGTTATGGATTTTTTTGGGGATTATGCATGGTCAGCTGCCTAGGTGGAATGTGTGATTTCCTTAGGATGTGACGGCATGAGTAAAAATTAGGATTGATGATGGAAGGTTAACTAAAGTGGGTGATGAATAAGATGGATCCATCATGAATATGACGGTAGTGTTGGGATTGAACCTCAGGGAGGCGTCATACATATCCCCGAGGAGGAGAATCAATGTACACGTAGTTCGGTGTGGTTATGGGACACCTATGTAGGTGGCCTGTGATAATAGACGCTTTGATGGGACCTAGAAGAAGTTGAACCTATGGGTTGAGACATAAAATTCCCAAAACAAAGGATCAAGGTAGAGTACAGGATGAGACATGAGTGATGGGTATGAACCTCAGGGAGGCTTCCTACATATCCACGTGGTAGGGAATCAAAGTCCATGTAATTCAAGATAAGGCATGGAATCGATGTGTACACAAAGGATAGTGACCCGATGACATATTGGGGATTATGCATGGTTAGAAGCCCAAGAGTTGGTCTCACACCACTGAGGCAGACCAGGGATACGGGTCCCAATGAAGGGGGACACAAAAGTTTTCTAGTGTTTGGGGTTGAACCTCCGGGAGGCTTCCTACATATCCTTCCTAGGAGATAGGGATCTAAAACCCACATAGTTCGGATTGGATTACCATTTTTTGTGGTAGAACCTTAGGGAGGATTTTTATGTACACTTTCTTGGATATAGGGATAAATTCCCATGTAGATTTAATTGATGCATAGGATCAGGGTGTTCTCGGAGGATAACGACCTGATGAAAATGTAGGGGCTTATGTGTGGTTGGTATACCAAGATTTGGTCTGATGCCTCTGGGTGGGATCGAAGAGTATTATCCCAAAAAAGGGGAATACAATGACTTACTGTAGATTAGGATTGATCCTTAGGGCGGATTCCTATATACCTTGACTAGGAGAAAGGTATCAACAACCACATAGTTCAGATACACATTGTTTATCATCATTAAAGACAAGAGGGAATGCCATTTAACATCATATGGGGGTAAGATGATCTGTCATGAAGATATTCAGAACCGATGGATGATAGGCTTCAACCCTAGGGAGAATTCCTATGTAACATTCCTGTAGAAGGTAATGATCAAATTCCACATAGTTTGGGATGAGATTTTGGGGCTTACATGCTAAGGTGGCCCAAATATTATTTCATGGCCGGTACTTACTCTAATACCATGTGAGTCCTGCTCAGTGTTAGAAATAAGAGGGAATAGAGACCTAACGATCAAATCGCGAAATATGGGTCCATGAGAAACAGAGTGGGTCTTACATGTGGTTAGCAGCCCAGGATGGTGGAGATTAGTACTTACTCTAGGATGAAGGCCTGACGGTGATAAATCCAAATGGTATAGGAATGAGGCAACGAAGGTCCATGTTCCCATCTCTCCTCTAGCCTTCAGACATAGAAGAAGAGAGGAGGAGCAAGGATGCAACCTCCCACAAGAAATGATATGGACTTACACCAGGATTGATGCCCTCCCCCACTAACATATGTCATTCCATGCAAAGAGGATTACATTGATTATGAGGAAGATCTCGATCTTGTGGAGACCAGTGGGAAGGGAAAATGTCTGATATTGGGAACCATGTGTATATTTCATGGGGTGAGGCCATATTTTCGCATCATGTTCTTAGGATTATGTGGTTATCTTTTTAACATACTACACCATAGATGATAAGGATTCACTCCTCACCCCTAGGACATACATTATAACGACCCATACATTACATACATTGTTAATACTTCAAAATTGAAGCACACTTATTACAACATATGACAAAACCACAAAGGACCGTATAGGTATAGTGTCTTTAGAAACAGGTAAACATAAACAACTGTTTCATAAATCTTCTACAGTTTCTCTCATTTATTTCATCATATCTAGGGTCCCTTTTAGCATATTCTACTTAATATCCATCTTCCTGACCTGGGGAAAAGAAAACATAAAAGGGTGAGCTCAAATGCTCAGCAAGGGCAGATAAAGGAAATAAAAATCATATCATATATTTTTGAAAATCATAACCTGCAAAAGAGATCATAATATCTTAACATGGAACAAATCATAGAAGTGAAAATGAGATCCCCATAATCATAACATAAAACTTGAAACTCTGTGGCATGCACACATAATCATGGAAAATCATTTCTTGTTAGTCATGACTCATTTCCACGACTATCTTAGTGGACAAAGTCCCTTTCTGAACCGAGTCACCCTCGTTCCAGTCCTGTTTCACTGAACCGGTATAACCTACCATTCCAGCCATGTCTATCTCATGAGATATAAAATCTTTACCCAATGCATTGGAGGGAGATATAGGTCCCACCCATCATATAATGAATCCCTTCTTATGTGTGCCACATAATCATAAACCATACATCATAGCGTAATCCACGTAATAAAAATGGGATTCTTAAACAACATGACATCATAAAACAAATCATATAAGGTAAATGAATTTATAAAAATAATTCCATCACAACATAATCAAATCAATGTAATAATAGGTATAAAAACAGAACCCTTTATTATCTTATATGGAAAATAATTTTGATAAAACACTTGAACTTCATTCTTGAGGAAAATATCATTTCTTCTTCAAAAAAACTTTTCTTTTCGTAACATGTCATAAACTTTTAAACTAAAATAAGTTTATTAAAAATAAACTTGAATAATTGTAAAGTAATCTTCTTGGAAATAATGTTTTAGAAATCCATTCATGCCGTATAAGTTAAAAAAACATTCTTCGTACTTTTGTCGGAAAAGTCAAAAAGCACCTCGTATGAAAAACGTCAAAAGATTCCTTTCATATTTTTTACTAAAAACTCACCGAAGGGTAAAATTGGATTTAAACTATTGTAAGTGGATGGAAACAATATTACATATTTAGGGAACATGGATGTGGATGATAAAATACACCCCAGTAAATACAAAAGTAAAAACAATCTCGGATAAAAATGAGATTGTGATATTTCCCTTACCTTAGGTCCGATTTGCTTTGTACGTGTCCGAAGCTCCTGTATAATGGTTTAAATAATGTTATTGACTTATTCCAGAATCATAAATATTGATATGATATCATATATGGTCATATTATTAGCTTCTTGTTAGTAATATTTCATTGTTACTTGTTACTCGGGTCTTTATTGCCTTTTGTTCTTATGCGTGTTTTGCCGAATAAATTCTTATTCTTCTTTTAAGGTTATAGATACATTATATCCAGAATGGTATTAGTGTAACATATATCATATTTATTCATTCAATTCATTTATATAATTACTATGTAACGATGATCATGTAGAACGAGTCGCATCACATCGTGGAGACGGTATTCCGTACGTACGCACGAGTGATGATATCGTTCCTATGATCGTGGAATTGTATTGGAGTATATATATATTATTTCAGTATCAATATTAATTTATAATAATCATAAATAGTTACTCATTAAACCATTATACCCATCCTTGTAAAGTGATGGTGGAAAATAGATTACACCATGGCGTGGAGACGGTATTCCGTACGTACGCACGCGCGGTGATTTCATTTTTCCATAGGATGGATAGAAGGTGAATTAGGGTTGTTTCATAATTATAATAACATATCAGTATGTAAGTAATACTGATGTTATTACTTTATCATGAAACAACTAAAGAATAAGAAGTTGAAGAAGAAAGAAATTGAAAAGATCGGTAATGGATATTACCTCTTCTTTGGAACGCTTCTTCAAATACTCCACTTAGGGAACTAATATTGGTCTTTGAAGAAGACCAGGACCTCTAGGATTATTCTAGGGAAGTGGAGAGGAGAAACTTTCAGGGGTTTTCCGAGCTTGAGTGCTCAATTTGGTGTGAGGAGGAGGGGGAGGAGGTGCCCTTTTATAAGGGAGGAGAGGGGCACCTTAGGAATATCTCAAAATATTATTTTATATTAAAATCAAAATCGGTTTATAATGGTTCCAAAGGGTCTTATTTCAAAGCTAAAGTGGGTATGGGTCTAAATACTATCAACCAATAGGAGTTAGACAAGTTTAGGGTATTATTTTAACCTTATCAATTAGATTTAACTCTAAGTTAAATAATTTAACTTTTACCGTGTCTTTTTGTTTTCTTTCACTATATGGTTAATACACTTACTATAACATGCCAAACGAACCCCAAATTGTTTATTATTAATATATATATCCTTATCTAAGTTATTTGGCCAAACCATAGATTTTTAGGAATAAAATAACAATTAATAATATAATATTTTATTTAAAAACTATTTTGTGTCAATTTTGACACTATTTGATATATGATTTTTGTGAAAGTCATAACAGAATTATATGTTCGAATAAAGTTGATTAAATCAACATTAATATATCATAATAACCTATAAAATTAGTGGAATTCATAAAAAGTCTTAAATTACATTTATTTTTGTGTTTATGACATCAATTATGTCAATATTTCATTAATAAGATAATTACCACATCATCATTGTGTCATAAATAAATTAAATTATATAATGTCTAAAATTTATAAATAAAATACCATCATGTAGGAAATCTTGTTATCTTTCTAATGAATATTTATAGTCGAATTTATCTTATGTATAACCCCATATTAAAAATTATTTACTTATTAAACTTTGATTTTAACTATTTTAACCCTTCTTTAAATAAATTAATAATAAATGTCCTAATCTAATCCAAGTGGGCCTAAATGGTCATATTTTATTCATAAGGTTTTTTTTGGTCGAATTACACTTATCCAATAGAATTAGGACATGTGTTAGGGTAATAATAATATCATATTTACCCTTAGTGACCCTATTTACTATTAACCGCGGTAAAAAAAGGTAAAAAGTTACTATTCGCCAAAAAAATATTTTTATCTCATTGAACCGCATTTTACTTACTGATATCAACTGTGTCTGTCGGATTTTCGAAATTCCATTCACAGAAGCAGAAAATTATGTTTTATGCAAAATTCAGTTTTTAACCTACCACTTAGTAGTTTCACTATTCATCAAAAATTGAAAGTTTTCAGAAAAATACCAAAATTTCACCCTAGGCTAATTTCGATATTCTGAGTCCAAAAATGAAGTCCATTTTGAAAAAAAAAATTATAAAATTTCAAAAAGTGGTTATTACTATTCATAACAGCTAGTTTTAATAGCATATTGTTGTTTAGTGAAACTCGGTATTGCGTATGACGCAAGCTATCGAGGAAGGTCGCGATTGCGTGTAAAGTAAGCCAAGAAAGTGTGTAGTGAAAGATTCCTTTGATGATATATAAAAACAAAATATTACTCATAAAAATATCGGGTGTTACATTCTACCCCCCTTAAAAAGAATTTCGCCCTCGAAAATCGTCACTTTGTAACAAACAGATGAGGATACTTCTCACTCATCATATCCTCAAGCTCCAATGTAGCTTCTTCTAATTGGTGGTTCCTCCATAAAACTTTCACCAAGCGAGTGGTCTTGTTTCGTAGGACTTTTTCGCTACGATCCAGAATCATTATCGGCTGTTCTTTATAAGAAAGATCTTGCTCCAGCGGTACAACTTCTGAGCTGAGTACATGTGAAGGATCTGGTATGTACTTTCTCAGGAGAGATACATGGAACACATCGTGAACTTGAGAGAGATTCGGTGGAAGCGCCAATCGGTAAGCTACCATTCCAACACGATCCATTATTTCGAAAGGACCGATATATCTAGGGCTCAACTTCCCCTTCTTTCCAAATCTCATAACCCTCTTCCAGGGAGATATTCGTAAGAACACTTTATCGCCCACTTCAAACTCTAGGTCTTTTCTTCAGTTGTCGGCATAACTTTTCTGTCGACTCTGAGCTGCTCTTATGTATTGTTGAGTAGATCTGACCTTTTCTTCCATTTCATCAATGAGATCAGGTCCTAATAGCTTTCTTTCCCCAACTTCATCCCAACAAGTTGGAGTCCTGCATTTCTTTCCATAGAGAGCTTCATAAGGAGCCATCTGAATACTGGAGTGAAAGCTATTATTATAATAAAATTCCACCAAAGGTAGGTCTTGATCCCAACCTCCTTTGGAATCCATAGAGAAAGCTCTCAACATATCTTCTAGGGTTTGAATTGTTCTCTCAGACTGACCGTCTGTCTGGGGATGATAAGCAGTGCTGAAACTCAACTCTGTATCCAGAGTATGCTGAAGACTTCTCCAGAACTTCGAGGTAAATCTCGGATCCCGATCAGATATAATAGAAAGTGGTACTCCATGCAATCTTACCACTTCCATTACATATATCCTGGCAAGCTGATCTAGAGAGAAATCCTCTCTAATAGCAATGAAGTGTGCAGACTTTGTAAGACGATCAACTATGACCCAAATAGCATTATTGCCTTTGGATGTTTTATGAAGTCCGGTGACAAATTCCATAGTGATGTTTTCCCATTTCCATTCGGGTATGGGTAATGGTTGTAACATCCCCTTAGACTTTTGTCTCTCATCTTTAACTTGTTGACAAACCAAGCATCGAGAGACATATTCAGCAACATCTCTTTTCATGCAATCCCACCAGAAGTACTCTTTCAGGTCCCTATACATCTTCGTGCTTCTAGGATGAATAGAGAATGATGAACTATGAGCCTCATCCAGCAGCTCCTTCTTTAATTTGGGGATGGGAGGAAGACAAACCTGATTCCTGAACTTTATTATTCCATCACAATCAAGGTTGAATTCAGAAAGATTTCTCACCTTCTTTTGTAACTCTACATCTTCTTTATGTGCCTCTTTAATCTTCGCATGTATAGATGGTTGAACATTCATTTGAGAAAGATAAGATTTTTCCCCTTCCATTATAATTCCAAGATCCATCCTTTGTAAATCCATAAATATTGGATCCTTTGTGATCCTCATCATGGATAAACTAGCATGGTCTTGTTGACTTAATGCATCTGCCACCTTGTTTGCTTTCCCTGGGTGGTAATGGATTGAGCAGTCGTAATCCTTAATCAGCTCCAACCATCTTCTTTGACGTATATTCAACTCCTTTTGTGTGAAAATATACTTTAAACTTTTATGATCAGTATAAATATCACACCTTTCACCATAAAGGTAATGCCTCCAAATCATTAATGCAAATATTACCGCAGCCAACTCCAAATCATGTGTTGGGTAATTTTGCTCATGGATTTTCAACTGTCGTGAGGCATAAGCTATCACCATATCATTTTGCATAAGAACACACCCCAATCCCTTCTTGGATGCATCACTGTAGATCACAAAACTTTCTCCACTATAAGGCAGTGTGAGCACAGGTGCACTAGATAACCTTCTTTTCAACTCCTTGAAATTCTCTTCACATTCCTCTCTCCATACAAACTTAACTCCTTTCCGAGTCAACTTGGTGAGTGGATTAGATAATCGTGAAAAATCTTTTACAAAACGTCAATAATATCCAGCCAAACCAAGAAAACTTTGAATCTCAGTTACTGTTGTTAGTCTCGACCATCTTTCGATAACCTCTATTTTTGCTGGATCCACAGATATCCCCTCTTTTGAGATTATGTGACCCAAAAATGCAACTTTTTGAAGCCAAAATTCACACTTGGTAAATTTGGCATAAATCTTCTCATTTCTTAGGGTCTTCAATATAATTCTCAAGTGATCTTCATGATATTCCTTGCTCTTTGAATAGACAAGAATATCGTCTATAAAGACTACCACAAATTGATCAAGATAGTCTCTAAAGACTCTATTCATTAGATCCATGAAGATAGAAGGGGCATTAGTAAGACCAAATGGCATCACTATAAATTCATAGTGTCCATACCTTGTACGGAAAGCCGTCTTTGGTATATCCTCCCTTTTGACCCTTAATTGATGATACCCTGAATGAAGATCAATCTTGGAAAAGTATTGAGCTCCGCGTAGTTGGTAAAATAAGTCATCAATGCGTGGGAGAGGATATTTGTTCTTGATAGTGATCTTGTTAAGTTCTCGATAATCAATGCAGAGTCTCATTGATCCATATTTCTTCTTAACAAATAGAACAGGTGCTCCCCAAGGTGACGCACTAGGGCGTATGAATCCCTTATCAAGATTCTCTTGTAGTTGCTTCTTCAATTCCTGCAACTCAATTGGGGCCATTCTATAAGGTGTCTTTGAAATTGGCAAAGCGCCCGGTACGAGTTCTATTGAAAACTCAACTTCACGATTTGGTGGAAGACCCGGTAATTCCTCCGGAAATGCATCATCAAACTCCCGTACAATGGGCGCATTCTTAATCGTGAGTTTCTCACCAACCATCTGAGATAAATAACCTTCATTTAGTGAAATCAATACCCATAAGATGGAAGAAATTTCCACTGGAAGGTTATGTTCATCCTTGCATTGATAGACGATCGTAGATTGATCTGTAATATGAAATGTGACTTCCCTTCTTTGGAAATTGATATGAGATCCATGTAGAGAAAGCCAATCCATGCCAAGAATCAAATCAAATTCCACTAAAGGAAGGATCACAAGATTTGCAGGAATCACTTTCCCACAAACTTCGATCGGAGAAGAATTATAAACTTTTAATGCGACTGTTGTGCCATTAGGTGTTGTCACAGCTAACTCAACATCTAATTGTTGAGGTAGTACGGTGATACCCTTTAAAAAATTTTCATAAATAAAAGAGTGGGTGGATCCAGAATCAAATAAAACATTTGCTACTTTAGAGTGGATGGTAAGTGTACCTTTCACCACTTCGTTATCGTACTCCACATCGCTGATAGAAATTGCATGTGACTTTCCTTTGTCTTTAGCCTTAAGATTTTGTTGATGTCGACCATCATCATCAACCCTAGGATTTGGGCATTGATTGGCATAATGCCCCATCTCCTTGCACTTGAAACATTGAAGTGTAGTAGGTTCATTCTGTGTATCCCTTCCTTTGTTTGCATCATTAGACATCTTCTTCCCATTATCGCGGCATTCAAATGCCCGATGACCTTCCTTTCCACATTTAAAACATTTACTTGTCCCTTTAAGACAACTCCCTCCATGTTTCTTTCCACACTTTGAGCATAAGGGAAAGTTCATCTTCTTTTCAGTGTGCTCTTTAGATTTTCCTTTGAATTCCATCTTCCTCTTCTTATCAAACCCATGTGACTGATGGGTTACTCCAATCTCCATCTCGACTTTGAGAGCACATCGAACGATTTCCTCGTAGCTATTGAAGTCCCTTATGGCTAACGCCCTTCGAAGACTTTGTTTTAAGCCACTAAAGAATCGATCGATCTTACTCTCAGGTTGGATAATAATACCAAAAGCGTACCTTGCACGTCTCGTAAAATTTGCTTCATAGGTACCAACAGATTCATCATCCCTTTGCTTCAGTTCAAGGAACTCTTTCTCCATCTTTGTTCGGAGAATACGAGGGAAGTACTTATTGAAAAATAAGTTCTTGAACTCGTCCCATTCCATAGACTCAATTTCATCCCTTTGCCTCGTATTCTTAATAAGATTCCACCATTGATCAACATCTCCTTCCAAACGATACACTGCTAGGATGACTTTATCATGCTCAGAACATTGAAGAACTGAAAATATCTTTTCAGTAGTACTAATCCATTGTTCAGCAACTAATGGATCAGTAGACCCGCTGAAAGAAGGTGGGCGCTGCCTCATGAAGGATTCAACAGAATGTTGCTCCTTCCTTTGCTCGTTTGGAAGTCCTGCATGATTCATAGCTTGAGAAAGTTGTGTGATCATGGCTACAATATTTTGCATTCCAGATCCCATATCGTTTGGTTGCTCAGGGGGACAATCATTGCATTGCCCATCGCATTCCGCATTAACACGGTTCCTTCGGGTTCCAGCCATTGACTACAACCAAGAAGAATAGTGTGAGCAACACTAATTATAATAGGAAAACCACATAATTCAAGAATAAAATTTTCATGCTTAAGGTCTTATCCTAGGTTAATCAAGGCCATTTCTAAAACACTAAGATTGTGTTCTATGCTTAGACTTATCCTTAGGGTTCTTACTAAGGCTTTCACATCCTAGTTTCCAAAGGTTGACTATAACTTTCCTCTGATACCAACTATAACGACCCATACTTTACATACATTGTTAATACTTCAAAATTGAAGCACACTTATTACAACATATGACAAAACCACAAAGAACCGTATAGGTATACTGACTTTAGAAACTGGGAAACATAAACAACTGTTTCATAAATCTTCTACAGTGTCTCCCATTTATTTCATCATATCTAGGGTCCCTTTTAGCATATTCTACTTAATATCCATCTTCCTGACCTGGGGAAAACAAAACATAAAAGGGTGAGCTCAAATGCTCAGCAAGGGCAGATAAAGGAAATAAAAATCATATCATATCTTTTTAAAAATCATAACCTACAAAAGAGATCATAATATCTTAACATGGAACAAATCATAGAAGTGAAAACGAGATCCCCATAATCATAACATAAAACTTGAAACTTTGTGGCATGCACACATAATCATGGAAAATCATTTCTTGTTAGTCATGACTCATTGCCACGACTATCTTAGTGGACAAAGTCTCTTTCTGAACCGAGTCACCCTCGTTCCAGTCCTGTTTCACTGAACCGGTATAACCTACCATTCCAGTCATGTCTATCTCATGAGATATAAAATCTTTACCCAATGCATTGGAGGGAGATATAGGTCCCACCCATCTTATAATGAATCCTTTCTTATGTGTGCCACATAATCATAAACCATACATCATAGCGTAATCCACGTAATAAAAATGGGATTCTTAAACAACATGACATCATAAAACAAATCATATAAGGTAAATGAATTCATAAAAATAATTCCATCACAACATAATAAAATCAATGTAATAATAGGTATAAAAATAGAACCCTTTATTATCTTAGATGGAAATTAATTTTGATAAAACACTTGAACTTCATTCTTGAGGAAAATATCCTTTGTTCTTCAAAAACACTTTTCTTTTCTTAACATGTCATAAAATTTTAAACTAAAAGAAGTTGATTAAAAATAAATTTGAATAATTGTAAAGGAATCTTCTTGGAAATAATGTTTTAGAAATCCATTCATGGCGTATAAGTTAAAAAAACATTCTTCGTACTTTTGTCGGAAAAGTCAAAAAGCACCTCGTATGAAAAACGTCAAAAGATTCCTTTCATATTTTTTACTAAAAACTCACCAAAGGGTAAAATTGGATTTAAAATATTGTAAGTGGATGGAAACAATATTACATATTGAGGGAACATGGATGTGGATGATAAAATACACCCCAGTAAATACAAATGTAAAAACAATCTCGGATAAAAATGAGATTGTGATATTTCCCTTACCTTATGTCCGATTTGCTTTGTATGTGTCCGAAGCTCCTGTATAATGGTTTAAATAATGTTATTGACTTATTCCAGAATCATACATATTGATATTATATCATATATGGTCATATTATTAGCTTCTTGTTAGTAATATTTCAATGTTACTTGTTACTCGGGTCTTTATTGCCTTTTGTTCTGATGCGTGTTTTGCCGAATAAATTATTATTCTTATTTTAAGGTTATAGATACCTTATATCGAGAATGGTATTAGTGTAACATATATCATATTTATTCATTCAATTCATTTATATAATTACTATGTAACGATGATCATGTAGAACGAGTCGCATCACATCGTGGAGACGGTATTCCGTACGTACGCACGAGTGATGATATCGTTCCTATGATCGTGGAATTGTCTTAGAGTTTATATATATTATTTCAGTATAAATATTACTTTATAATAATCATAAATAGTTACTCATTACACCATTATACCCATCCTTGTAAAGTGATGGTGGAAAATAGATTGCACCACGGCGTGGAGATGGTATTCTGTACGTACGCACGCGCGGTGATTTCATTTTTCCGTAGGATGGATAGAAGGTGAATTAGGGTTGTTTCATAATTATAATAACATATCAGTATGTAAGTAATACTTATGTTATTACTTTATCATAAAACAACTAAATAATAAGAAGTTGAAGAAGAAAGAAATTGAAAAGATCGGTAATGGATATTACCTTTTCTTTGGAACGCTTCTTTGAATCCTCCACTTAGGGAACTATTATTGGTCGTTGAAGAAGACCAGGACCTCTAGGATTATTATATGGAAGTGGAGAGGAGAAAATGGCAGGGGTTGGCCGAGCATGAGTGCTCAATTTTGTGTGAGGAGGAGGGGGAGGAGGTGCCCTTTTATAAGGGAGGAGAGGGGCACCTTAGGAATATCTCAAAATATTATTTTATATTAAAGTCAAAATCGGTTTATAATGGTTCCAAAGGGTCTTATTTCGAAGCTAAAGTGGGTATGGGTCGAAATCCTATCAACCAATAGGATTTAGACAAGTTTAGGGTATTATTTTAACCTTATCAATTAGATTTAACTCTAAGTTAAATAATTTAACTTTTACCTTGTCTTTTTTTTTTCTTTCACTATATGGTTAATACACTTACTATAACATGCCAAACGAACCCCAAATTGTTTATTATTAATATATATATCCTTATCTAAGTTATTAGGCCGAACCTTAGATTTTTAGGAATAAAATAACAATTAATAATATAATATTTGATTTAAAAACTATTTTGTGTCAATTTTGACAATATTTGATATATGATTTTTGTGAAAGTCATAACAGAATTATATGTTCGAATAAAGTTGCTTAAATCAACATTAATATATCATAGTAACCTAGAAAATTAGTGGAATTCATAAAAAGTCTCAAATTACATTTATTTTGGTGTTTACAACATCAATTATGTCAATATTTCATTAATAAGATAATTACTGCATCATCATTGTGTCATAAATAAATTACATTATTTAATGTCTAAAAATTACAAATAAAATACCGTTATGTAGGAAATCTTTTTAGATTTCTAATGAATATTTATAGTCGAATTTATCTTATGTATAACCCCATATTAAAAATGATTTACTTATTAAACATTGATTTTAACTATTTTAACCCTTCTTTAAATAAATTAATAATAATTGTCCTAATTTAACCCAAGTGGGCCTAAATGGTCATATTTTATTCATAAGGTTGTTTTTGGTCGAATTAAACTTATCCAATAGAATTAGGACATGTGTTAGGGTAATAGTAATATCATATTTACCCTTAGTTACCCTATTTACTATTAACCGCGGTAAAAAAAGTAAAAAGTTACTATTCACCAAAAAATTATTTTTATCTCATTGAACCACATTTTACTTACTGATATCAACCGTGTCTGTCGGATTTTCGAAATTCCATTCACAGAAGCGGTAAAATTAAGTTTTATGCAAAATTCAGTTTTTAACCTACCACTTAGTGGTTTCACTATTCATCAAAAATTGAAAGTTTTCAGAAAAATACCAAAATTTTACCCTAGGCTAATTTTGATATTCTTAGTCCAAAAATGAAGTCCATTTTGAAAAATAAAATTTATAAAATTTCAAAAAGTGGTTATTACTATTCATAACGGTTAGTTTTAATAGCATATTGTTGTTTAGTGAAACTCGGTATTGCGTACGACGCAAGCTATCGAGGAAGGTCGCGATTGCGTGTAAAGTAAGCCAAGCAAGTGTGTAGTGAAAGATTCCTTTGATGATATATAAAAACAAAATATTACTCTTAAAAATCTCGGGTGTTACATACATAACTAATACCCACACACACATAGGGAATGGAAGGCATTAGCAATTCCATTGTGAGGTAGTGTTATAGAGTGATCCATTGAGGGGATCACATTAGTGTGGATATGGGAAGAAGCCATAGCTGCTAGTTTGCCTACGAAAAGAAGCATGAGGCTATGCAATGCAATATGAAGCACCTCCCAAGGGACCTTTAAATCACTTCATACAAACCTATAGGAATGTATAGGAGAAGTGTTTGTGAAGTAAAATTGTTCACATGAGGGTGCCATGTGAATCTCTAGTGCCACACGAAGTGGAATGTCTCTACGAAGGGGAATTCTTCACTAAGTGGAGTGGATTATCATCTTAATGGAGTAAATATGCATATAATGAGTGCTTCATGAAGTTGAAGTTCTTTTTAGGAGTAGGACCTCATGGAGAATGGGTACCTTGTAATGTGTTACATTTCGAAGAAATATACTTCATGAAGCACCGTGATCATGCCATATAAAGGGTTCACATGTGCATGGAAGGATCTTTGTGAAGCCTGAGTGATCTGCAAAATACCGAGTTCCCTTAGGTATCTCCTTCCATTGTGATATCATATGGGCATCATGAAGGGAATCCCTTCTAGATGAGGGGTTTTATTTGATCCAAAGAAAAGGTTTTTTTCCATGACCAAATACCTTGAAGAGCTCATTTTTTTTCATTGTTTTTCAAATCAGAGGGTACTTTGTGATTTGAGCGCCAAGGGGGGCGAAAGGTTTGGGTATCAATACATTGGGTTAGAGGGATGCATGGTATATATATGAAAGAGGTGGCGTGAATCTTTGACAGCTTTTTGCAAAGCCACAAGGCGTTTTGCAATCAGAAGAGGGTTGCATCATGTTTTTTGTAACCATGGAGTCAACTGCCATCCCCTCCTTGGTGTAGAGGCCTCCTTAATTCCATCTGTAGCACTTGCGAAGGCTTCCGTCAATTTACAAGGGATCAAAAGGGAAACATATCTCCCTTTTTGGCACAGATATTTCCATCAATTGTGTCTTAACCGTGGATTCCTCCACCTTTTTTACTGTATGACAGTTGCAGAGGATGCCATGGATTTACACCCGCCACGTTGTTGAAGGGCTTCGTGAAGGAGCTTCATGAAGCAGCCCTTTTGGAATTGGTTTCCTCATTGTATATTTTCCCATTATAGAAATTTTGGTGCAAAAAATTCCGCCTTAGTCTTCAGGCCGAGGTGAGAATGAAGCTCTAATTCTGAGGGTATATCACCCAAATTTTAAGGCTAATAGAAAAGAAAGATCATGAAACAGGGTCATGATGAAGATAAGAAATGCGTGGGTGGTGAATTCTGAAATTATCGCCATAAAATGGTGCACCATGTATCTCGGGGGTAATTACCTATAAATAGGGGAGGATGACACTTCTTTTGTACCTACACATCTATTCGTTTTTGGTGATTGTGCTCTTGATTCATGAAGATCCACATGCTCTGTGATCGCACTTTGTGAACTGGGATCTATTTTCTCAATGGTGCACAACGAGTCAATAAACTCTATAATTGTCTGCTCCACAGCTTGTGTCTGTGAGGTTCGTGGAAGGGCTCTCTGAAATATCTCTATGATAAAGCTCTACAATCAAGCTCCATGACTGAGTTATGCAATACAGGAAATAAAATTTCTAAAACATTGAGACAAAATCGCTCACTATGATGCTACAAGGTGGGTTCCTTGTATATGTTTTTAGGAGGGAAGAGATGACTGATTACTTGGGGATCATAGAATGAATGTGAAGAAATTATTATAATGAATCCTTGGTGGAGCTATTGTTTGACATCTCGAATAAATATCCCATGTGCAAAAGACTACATCTATACGACTTTTTCCTGATTTATGTTGTTCTCATTCTTGAAGTAAGCATGGACAAGCCAACCTCTTGGTTCAGGAGCACATTGTTCCAACACCAATGGTTCAGGGTGGCAGATTGTAGAGACCCAAATCATGACGTACATGGAAATTACATTACTTTTGCAGAATACTTAATACATAACAAAAATAGACACAGAAGGACCGTACTAGTGTAGTGTCTTTGGAAACTCGGAATATAAACTTCTAATCATGTTGAAATATCTTCAAAAACTCCCATTACGATCTTCCCCTTTTTGTTTCCTTACCTAAAACCTTTCTTTATTTCCTGTGGCAAATAAAACATAAAAAGGGTGATCTCAAATGCTCAGTAAGGGAAAACATAGATAACATAAAACAATCCATAAACATTTGGAAGCAAAAACTTGAACATGAAATTTAAACATCAAAATCTTGAGCAAAGACATAAATCGTGGAAGTACGTAAGGCATATATCATAATAGAACATCAACTGCGATAAAATATAACGGGAATAAAACATGTAATTGTGGAAACCATTGATCTCATGTTTTTATTTCCATAGTAGCCATGACATTACTGCCAAGACCATCTTAGTGGACAAAGTCCCTTTCTAAATCAATTTCACTCATCATTTTAGTCCTGTAACACTGAACCGGATTAACTTACCATTCCAGCCATGTCTATCTCATGAGATATAAATCTTTACCCAATTCATTGGACGGAGATATAGGTCCCACCCATCTCATAATGAAATCATTCTTACTTGTGCCACAAAATAAACATAAAACATTCCTTATAACCCAAAGAATAAAATGGGTTTCATAAACATCATATGATCATCACATAATCTATATAAAAGAAATGGATATCATTTCATAATAAGAAAAGTGAAACCATGCAAATCATGGGGACATTATACTTGAAACATACACATATGAACTAATGTCATCTTATATGGAAAATGGTTTTAATAAAACACTTGAAATGAATTCTTGAGGAAAATATCCTTTCTTCTTCAATATCAATTTCTTTTCACAAAACATCATGCAATTTTTTTTAAAAATATTTTGTTGAAAATAGTCATGAAATATTTTGGAGGAAGATTCATGAAAATAAGGCTTTATAAAACCATAAAAAATCAGTTCATTCCATATAAGTTAAAAAAACATTCTTCTCGTACTTTTGCCGGAAAAGTCAAAAAAGTACCGCGTAACGTAAAAAAAAGAAATATTACTTAAATACCATGTTGTAAAAGTAAAAAAAGGGTAAAAAGGTCTTTAAACATACATGAAAGAAATTTTATTAAACATGGACATGGATGATATAAAAAACCCTAGTAAATATTTACGAATAAGCAATCTCAGATAAAAATGAGATTTGCAAAATTATCCCTTTCCTTAGGTCTGATATGCTTCGTACGTTTCTGAACCTCCTGTATAATGATTTAATTAATGTCATTGACTTATTACAGAATCATATTCATTGTTATGATATCATATATGGTTCAATTGTGACTTTATTTTACCCGTTCTTTTGTATGTTCCATGTTAAAGCAACATTTTGGGTTAAATCGTTTTATTTATCGTGCGTGTTTGGACTTGTTGATCTTGATATTATTACATATATCCTGATTTAATTAATTCCAGAATGTAAAAAATGATTTTAATATAATATATATTTTAGTATATACATATATATATGATATATCGATTAAATGAAATGAAATACACCGTTCATGGAGATGGTAGGTCGTACGTACGCATGAACGCTGTTTTCATTTCCTTATTGAATTGAATAAAATTAAGTAGAAGACATAAATATATATACACATAAATCTAGTATCATTATTATGTCATATATTTCGTGATTACTTATTATATATACTTTATAATAATTCATTAGTGGTTAAAATGGAGAATGAATCTCATCGCGTCGTGGAGACAGTAGTCCGTACATACGCACAAGCGATGATATCATTCCCATGATCGTGGAATTGTATTGTAGTGTATGTATATTATTTCATAATAAATATCAATTTACAATAATCATATTTATTTATTATTTACACCATTATTCCCTTCCAAGTGAGGTGGTGGTGTAAAATAGATTACACCACGGCGTGGAGATGGTATTCCGTACGTATGCACGCGCAGTGATTTTGTTTTCCATAGGATGGATAGATGGTGAAATAGGGTCTTTTCATACATATAATAACATATTAGTATATGAGTGATACTTATTTTATTAATTCATACTGAAAAAACTAATTAAGAAGAAGAAGAAGAACAAATAAAGTTGAAAGAATCGGTAACGAACATTACCTCTTCTTTGAAGCGCTTCTTTGAGACCTCCTTTTCGGGCACTAAAATTGGTCATTGAAGAAGACCAGGACCTCTTGAATGTTTCTAGGGAAGTGTAGAGGATAAATTGTCAGGGGTTTCTGAACTTTAAGGCTCAAAGTGGTGTGAGGAAGAGAGGGAGGAGGTGCCCTTTTATAAGGGAGGAGAGGGGCACCTTTGGAAAAACTAAAAATATTATTTTATTATAAAGCATTATTCGGTTTTAAATAGCTCCAAATTAATTTATTTCGAATCTAATGTTTGGATGGTTCGAAATACTCTAATCCAATTGAATTATTACAAGATTAGTTTAATATTTTAACCTTATCATTTATATTTAGCTTTAAGTTAGATAATTTTACTTTTAGCGTGTCTTTTTGTGTTCTTACACTATTAGGTTAATAAACTTACTATAACAAGCCAAACGAACCCCAAATTGTTTATTATTAATATATATAACCATATCTAAGTCATTTGGACTAACCATATATTTTTTAGAATAAAAAAAACAATTCATAATATAATATTTGTTTTTAAAAACTATTTTATGTCAATTTTGACACTATTTAGTAATTGATTTTTGTGAAAATAAAAAAAGAATGATTAGTTCCAAAAAAGTTAATTAAATCAATAATAAAATGTAATATTAACCTCTAAAATTAGTTTAATTAATAAAAATCTCAAATTACTTTTATTTGGGTATTTATAACATCAATTATGTCAATATTTCATTAATAAGATAATTACTACATCATCTTTGATTCATAAATAAATTAAATTATTTAATGTCTAAAAATTTAAAATAAAATACCATTAAGTAGTAAATCTATTTATCTTTCTAATTAATATTTATAGTCGAATTTATATTATGTATAACCCTATATTAAAAATTATTTACTTATTAAACTATGATTTTAACTATTTTAACCCTTCTTTAAATAAATTAATAATAAATGTCCTAATCTAATTCAAGTGGGCCTAAATGGTCATATTTTATTCCTAAGGTTGTTTTTGGTCGAATTAAATTTATCCAATAGAATTAGGACATGTGTTAGGGTAATAATAATATCATTTTTACCCTTAATTACCCTATTTACTTTTAACTGTGGTAAATTAAAGTAAAAAGATACTATTCACCAAAAATTATTTTCATCTCATTGAACCAGATTTTACTTACTGAAATCAACTGTGTTTCTAGGATTTTTGAAATTCCACTCACAGAAGTGGTAAAATTAAGTTTTATGTAAATTTTCAAATTCTCCTAGGAGGTGGGTAAAAGATGGTGAAAAGTTCAATAAAATTTTTATATATCTAAAATTATTATAAAATTACTCCAATGAATTAAATTTAACTTATATAGGTATTATGTATCAATTTTGACATAAATTAAATTTAAATAAAATAAATTATTAATTAAATAAAAATATGGTTTTTAAATAGTAACCTAGTGTTTTCACTATTCATCAAACATTAAAATTTCCAGAAAAATACCAAAATTTCACCCTAGGTTAATTTCGATATTACGAATCCTAAAATGAAGTCCATTTTAAAAAATAAAATTTACAAAATTTAAAAAAGTAGTTATTACTATTCATAACGTCTAGTTTTAATAATATTTTAATAGCATATCGTTGTTTAGTGAAACTCGGTATTGCGTACAACACACGCTATCAAGGAAGGTCGTGATTGCGTGTAATGCAGCCAAGTTAGGGTTGCATGTTGTGCAAGACTCCATTTTTGTAGCGTACAACACAAGACATCAATAAAATTAAAAAGTATATTTTTCATAAAATCTCAGGGTGTTACATTCGACCCCCCTTAAAATGAATTTCTCCCTCGAAATTCGTCGGGGTTATAAATGGTTTACTACTCGAAAGTTTATTTAATAGAAACCCACATCATAAAAAGGAATACCAAAACAAATCTTTAAAAACTAAAGTATGAAACATAAAGGTTATCAAAATTAACTAATCATTGGGTTTCCACATAGGAGAACATAGTTGAAAATGTGGATATCGAAGAGAAACCTAACCATCATGTTTTGATGGAGAGTGGTAGAGAACATGGATATGAAAAAGGAAACAATCACAAAGCCATATATTTGTGATGAACTAAGGTACCATCTAATTTCATCAGATATAAGGGAACTAGGACAACATTTTTGGTTTTGAAGATCATTTCCTTAAAGTTGATTAATTAAAAGAAATACTTACATGAATTTTGTAAGGACACGTATCTTGACGTACATGGACATTACATTACATTTGCGGAATACTTAGTACATAACAAAAAACACACACACACAAGGATCGTAATAGTTTAGTGTCTTTGGAAACTCGGAAAATAATCTTCTAATCGTGGTGAAAGATCTTCAAAATGTCCCATAAAGATCTTCCTTTTTTTACCTAAAACCTTACTTTATATCCTGGGGAAAAGAAAACATAAAAGGGTGAGCTCAAATGCTCAGTAAGGGTAAACAAAAGAAATATCAATCACATCATATACATAAGCACATAATTTTGGAAATCTTAACCTGCAAAAGAGATCATAATTTCATAACATGGGGTAAATCATGGAAGTGAAATGTAATCACAATAATCATAACTTAAAACATGAAACCTTGTGGCATTCACACATAATCATAGAGAATCATTTCCTGTTAGTCAAGACTCATTTCCAAGACTATCTTAGTGGACAAAGTCCCTTTCTGAATCGAGTAACTCTCGTTTCAGTCCTGTTTCACTGAACCGGTATAACCTACCATTTAATCCATGTCTATCTCATGAGATATAAAATCATTACCCAATGCATTGGAGGGAGATATAGGTCCCACCCATCTTATAATGAATCCTTTCTTATGTGTGCCACATAATCATAAATCATACATCATTGCATAACCCATGTAATAAAAATGGGAATCTTAAACATCGTGACATCATAAAACATTTCATATAAGATAAAGTAATTCATAAAAACAATTCCATCACAACATAATTAAATCAATTTAATAATAGGGATAAAAACAGAACCCTTTATTATCTTATATGGAAAATAATTTTGATAAAACACTTGAACTCCATTCTTGAGGAAAATATCCTTTCTTCTTCAAAAACACTTTTCCTTTCTTAACATGTCATACAATTTTAAACTAAAAAAAGTTGATTAAAAATAAACTTGAAAACTTGTAAAGTAAGCTTCTTTGAAATAATGTTTTCAAAATCCATTCATGCCGTATAAGTTAAAAAAACATTCTTCGTACTGTTGTCGGAAAAGTCAAAAAGTACCTCGTACGAAAAACGACAAAAGATTCCTTTCATTTCTTTTACTAAAAACTCACCGAAGGGTAAAAAATGGATTTAAACAATTGTAGGTGTATGGAAATAATATTACATATTTATGAAACATGGATTTGGATGATAAAATACACCCCAGTAAATACTTACGAATAAACAATCTCGGATAAAAATGAGATTGTGATATTTCCCTTACCTTAGGTCCGATTAGCTTTGTACGTGTCCGAAGCTCCTGTATAATGGTTTAAATAATGTTATTGACTTATTCCAGAATCATACATATTGATATGATATCATATATGGTCATATTCTTAGCTTCTTGTTAGTAATATTTCATTGTTACTTGTTACTCGAGTCTTTATTGCCTTTTGTTCTTATGCGTGTTTTTCCGAATACATTCTTATTCTTCTTTTAAGGTTATAGATACCTTATATACAGAATGTTATTAGTGTAACATATATCATATTTATTCATTCAATTCATTTATATAATTACTATGTAATGATGATCATGTAGAACGAGTCGCATCACATCGTGGAGACAGTATTCCGTACGTACGCACGAGTGATGATATCATTCCTATGATCGTGGAACTGTATTGGAGTATATATATATTATTTCAGTATCAATATTACTTTATAATAATCATAAATAGTTACTCATTACACCATTATACCCATCCTTGTAAAGTGATGGTGGAAAAATAGATTACACCACGGCGTGGAGACAGTATTCCGTACGTACGCACGCGCGGTGATTTCATTTTTCCGTGGGATGGATAGAAGGTGAATTAGGGTTGTTTCATATTTATAATAACATATCAGTATGTAATTAATACTGATGTTATTACTTTATCATGAAACAACTAAAGAAGAAGAAGTTGAAGAAGAAAGAAATTGAAAAGATCGGTAAGGGATATTACCTCTTCTTTGGAACACCTCTTTGAATCCTCCACTTAGGGAACTAAGATTGGTCTTTGAAGAAGACCAGGACCTCTAGGATTATTCTAGGGAAGTGTAGAGGAGAAAATGGCAGGGGTTGGCAGAGCTTGAGTGCTCAAATTGGTGTGAGGAGGAGGGGGAGGAGGTGCCCCTTTATAAGGGAGGAGAGGGGCACCTTAGGAATATCTCAAAATATTATTTTATATTAAAGTCAAAATCGGTTTATAATGGCTCCAAAGGTTCTTATTTCTAAGATAAGGTGGGGATGGGTCGAACTCCTATCAACCAATAAGATTTAGACAAGTTTAGGGTATTATTTTAACCTTATCAATTAGATTTAACTCTAAGTTAAATAATTTAACTTTTACCGTGTCTTTTTGTTTTCTTTCACTGTATGGTTAATACACTTACTATAACATTCCAAAAGAACCCCAAATTGTTTATTATTAATATATATATACTTATCTAAGTCATTTTTCCGAACCTTAGATTTTTAGGAATACAATAACAATTAATAATATAATATTTGATTTAAAAACTATTTTGTGTCAATTTTGACACTATTTGATATATGATTTTTGTGAAAGTCATAACAGAATTATATGTTCGATCCAAGTTGATTAAATCAACATTAATATATCATAGTAACCTATAAAATTAGTTTAATTCATAAAAAGTCTTAAATTGCATTTATTTTGGTGTTTATAACATCAATTATGTCAATATTTCATTAATAAGATAATAACTTTATCATCATTGTGTCATAAATAAATTAAATTATTTAATGTCTAAAAATTATAAATAAAATACCATCATGTAGGAAATCTTTTTATATTTCTAATGAATATTTATAGTCGAATTTATCTTATGTATAACCCCATATTAAAAATGATTTACTTATTAAACTTTGATTTTAACTATTTTAACCCTTCTTTAAATAAATTAATAATAAATGTCCTAATCTAATCCAAGTGGGCCTAAATGGTCATATTTTATTCATAAGGTTGTTTTTGGTCGAATTACACTTATCCAATAGAATTAGGACATATGTTAGGGTAATAATAATATCATATTTACCCTTAGTTACCCTATTTACTATTAACCGCGGTAAAAAAAGGTAAAAAGTTACTATTCACCAAAAAATTATTTTTATCTCATTGAACCACATTTTACTTACTGATATCAACCGTGTTTGTCGGATTTTCGAAATTCCATTCACAGAAGCGGTAAAATTAAGTTTTATGAAAAATTCAGTTTTTAACCTACCACTTAGTGGTTTCACTATTCATCAAAAATTAAAAGTTTTCAGAAAAATACCAAAAATTAGGCCTAAGCTATATTTGATATTATGAACTCAAAAATGATGTCTATTTTACCAAATTCAAAACATATCAGTTGCATTAACTAATTTAAAAATTAATTCTCGTCGTCAAAACAAATAGCGTGTTTTTAAGAGATAATAACTATCAAAAGATTGACACTAGTTTATAACTGGTTTAAATGTGAAATTACATCCAATGACCAACATTGTATTAAATTGTAAAAATATATTCTAAATATACTTTAAAACCACTCAAATTAATAATTTATCACTATTAATTATTTTGATTAAAAAAGTTGTTTTTAATAATAATTTAGTAATTTTCACTATTCATCAGAATATGAAAGTTATCCGAAAAGTACAAAGATTTTACCCTAAGATAATTTCGATATTACAAATCCAAAAATGAGTTCCATTTTGAAAAATAAAATTTACAAAATTTCAAAAAGTGGTTATTACTATTCGTAACAGCTAGTTTTAATAATATCTTAATAGCATATCGTTGTTTAGCGAAACTCGGTGTTGCGTACAACACACGCTATCGTGGAAGGTCGCGATTGCGTATAATTCAAGCCAGTTCAGAGATGTGTATTGTGAAAGCTCCTTTTGGTGTAGCGTATAACACAAGACATTAATAAAATTAAAAAGAATATTTTTCATAAAATCTCGGGCTGTTACATTCTACCCCCCTTAAAATGAATTTCGCCCTCGAAATTCGTCGGGGTTATAAATGGTTTACTATTCGAAAGTTTCTTTAATAGAAACCCACATCGTAAAAAGGAATACCAAAACTTGGCTTTAAAAACTAAAGTATGAAATGTAACGATTACCCAAATAAACTAATCACTGGGTTTCCACAGAGGTGAAAATATGGATATGGAAGAGAAATCTAACCATCATGTTCTGATGGAGAGTGGTAGAGAACATGGCTATGGAAAATCCAGTAATCACAAATCCATAAATTTGTGACGATCTAAGGTACCATCTGATTCATCAGGTATAAGATCACTAGGACAACATTTTTGGTTTTCAAGATCATTTCCCTAAAGTTTAAAATTTGAATTAGAATAAATACATTCTTTATTTTGGTACAATCTCACTGTTGTTCATGCCTTGAACAATTTCCACTTCATCTCTTAAATAAATGAAGTTGAATTTGTTATTCGTGAAGTGTTAGCAGATCATGTGATAGAATGACGGGTCATTCCATCTATCTCAAACAAAAGGTTAGCAAAAATTATATACATAAGTCGATCTATAGTGAGATTAATCACATATGGTTCCTAAAATGGACTTATACTTCATATATCATACTGCTTAATATAATAAAACTAGTTTATACTAAACAGGGACTTCCTGTAGGCCAGTGGTAGGCGATAAAGGCCAGTCGCACTTCGGTTGTGGGTTCGATTCCCACATCCTTGTCCGACGCGATGGGCTGTCGCCCGTCCTGCAGGTTGTCATTTTTCTAAAACTATATTACTATAACATCCCATCAATAATATCGAGAAAACTTCGATCCTTAAACAATACTCACTTATGTCCAACATAATCCATTTCAATCTTTAGGCTTATCCATAATACTGCAGTCCACTCTCATAACATAGTGAAAACGATTACCAGAGATTTAATACCATCGTTGATCCCCATATATCATAAGATATGTTTTGTTGGTCACATTCCAAACATTCAAAGTCCTTAATCATGTATTCTCTTGAATACCTTAGTGAAAACATGAATGAAGTTAAAATTTAACACTTTCCACATACCAAAATCCTCAAAATTCTATATACTCAAACAATGATATCACTTAGTCCTTATATCAATCATGAGCTCAAGAATACTATTAAACATTTCATTTTCTCGTTTTCCCTTCATTATGCGCATATCATCTTATTTCCAAAAAATATCTCAATCACTTTGAATACCACATCAATGATACAACATTATTTTCGAATCCCATTACATAAACACTTAATCATTCCACCACATCGTTGTCATATTCAACATTGCCAATAGTGATCGCATGTGACTTCCCTTTGTTCTTTGCCTTTAGTGGTTGCTCATATTGATCATCACTAACCCTTGGATTAGGGAATTTATTAGCATAATGCCCCATTTCCTTGCACTTGAAGCATTGAAGTGTTGGTGGTGCGTTCTCTGCTGTGTTTTCTTTATTCACATCATTAGAAACCCTTTTTCCATTACTTCGACACTCAGCTGCTCGATGACCTTCTTTTCCACACTTAAAACATTTTCTAGTCCCTTTAAGACAATCTCCACCATGCTTATTTCCACACTTTGTGCATAAGGAAACATTCAACATCATTTCACCATTATTCTGAGATTTCTCCTTGAACTCCATCTTTCGTTTCTTGTCAAAACCATTAGATGGATATGTAACACCAACTTCCATTTCTACCTTGATAGCACAACGCACAATTTCTTCATAGCTACTGAAGTCTCTTATAGCTAATTCCCTTCGAAGACTTGGTTTTAAGCCACTGAAAAATCGATCAACTTTACTTTCAGGTTGGATGATAATGCCAGATGCATACCTTACAAGTCTTGTAAAATTCGCTTCGTATATACCAACAGATTCATCATCCTTTTGATTTAGTTCAAGAAACTCCTTCTCCATCTTTGTTCTAAGAATACCAGGGAAGTACTTATTGAAAAATAAGTTCTTGAACTCATCCCATTCCATGGACTCAATTTCATCTCTTGGCCTCGTATTCTTGATAAGATTCCACCATTGATCAGCTTCACCTTCCAAACGATATACTGCTAAGATGACTTTATCATGTTAAGAACATTGAAGAACTGAAAATATCTTTTCAGTGGTACTGATCCATTGTTCAGCAACAGGTGGATCAGTAGACCCACTGAAAGAAGGTGGACGTTGCCTCATAAAGGACTCAATAGAATATTGTTCCCTTCTCTTCTCATTTGGAAGTCCAGAATGATTCATAGCTTGTGTAAGTATAGCAATAAGATTTTTCACTCTATCTCCCATAACATTTGTTTGTTCAGGAGGACAATCATTGCATTGTCCATTGCATTGATCAACACGGTTCCTTCGGGTTCCAGCCATCGTCTAAAACCCAAAAAGAATAGTTTGAGAGGCAAATATCATGCTAGGGAAAACAACATAATAAAGGGGGAGTACCTTCAATATCTAACATCTTAGGTTTAATTCTATGATCGTTAGTGTAGTTCTAGTACTATAACCTATACGTATACTTAACCTTAGGGACATCCCTAGACATACCGTAGAAATATCTCTAGGGATCTCACTAACGTTTTCGCATCCTAGTTTCCAGAGGTTGACTAAACCTTTCCTCTGATACCAACTGTAAAGACCCGTATCTTGACGTACATGGACATTACATTACATTTGCGGAATACTTAGTACATAACAAAAAACACACACACACAAGGATCGTAATAGTTTAGTGTCTTTGGAAACTCGGAAAATAATCTTCTAATCGTGGTGAAAGATCTTCAAAATCTCCCATAAAGATCTTACTTTTTTTTACCTAAAACCTTAATTTATATCCTGGGGAAAAGAAAACATAAAAGGGTGAGCTCAAATGCTCAGTAAGGGTAAACAAAAGAAATATCAATCACATCATATACATAAGCACATAATTTTGGAAATCTTAACCTGCAAAAGAGATCATAATTTCATAACATGGGGTAAATCATGGCAGTGAAATATAATCACAATAATCATAACTTAAAACATGAATCCTTGTGGCATTCACACATAATCATAGAGAATCATTTCTTGTTAGTCAAGACTCATTGCCAAGACTATCTTAGTGGACAAAGTCCCTTTCTGAATCGAGTAACCCCCGTTTCAGTCCTGTTTCACTGAACCGGTATAACCTACCATTTCAGCCATGTCTATCTCATGAGATATAAAATCTTTACCCAATGCATTGGAGGGAGATATAGGTCTCACCCATCTTATAATGAATCCTTTCTTATGTGTGCCACATAATCATAAATCATACATCATTGCATAACCCATGTAATAAAAATGGGAATCTTAAACATCGTGACATCATAAAACATTTCATATAAGATAAAGTAATTCATAAAAACAATTCCATCACAACATAATTAAATCAATTTAATAATAGGGATAAAAACAGAACCCTTTATTATCTTATATGGAAAATAATTTTGATAAAACACTTGAACTCCATTAATGAGGAAAATATCCTTTCTTCTTCAAAAACACTCTTCCTTTCTTAACATGTCATACAATTTTAAACTAAAAGATGTTGATTAAAAATAAACTTGAAAACTTGTAAAGGAATATTCTTTGAAATAATGTTTTCAAAATCCATTCATGCCGTATAAGTTAAAAAAACATTCTTCGTACTTTTGTCGGAAAAGTCAAAAAGTACCTCGTACGAAAAACAACAAAAGATTCCTTTCATTTCTTTTACTAAAAACACACCGAAGGGTAAAAAATGGATTTAAACAATTGTGGGTGGATGGAAATAATATTACATATTTATGAAACATGGATGTGGATGATAAAATACACCCCAGTAAATACTTACGAATAAACAATCTCGGATTAAAATGAGATTGTGATATTTCCCTTACCTTAGGTACGATTATCTTTGTATGTGTCCGAAGCTCTTGTATAATGGTTTAAATAATGTTATTGACTTATTCCAGAATCATACATATTGATATGATATCATATATGGTCATATTCTTAGCTTCTTGTTAGTAATATTTCATTGTTACTTGTTACTCGGGTCTTTATTGCCTTTTGTTCTTATGCGTGTTTTGCCGAATACATTCTTATTCTTCTTTTAAGGTTATAGATAACTTATATCCAGAATGGTATTAGTGTAACATATATCATATTTATTCATTCAATTCATTTATATAATTACTATGTAATGATGATCATGTAGAACGAGTCGCATCACATCGTGGAGACGGTATTCCGTACGTACGCATGAGTGATGATATCGTTCCTATGATCGTGGAACTTTATTGGAGTATATATATATTATTTCAGTATCAATATTACTTTATAATAATCATAAATAGTTACTCATTACACCATTATACCCATCCTTGTAAAGTGATGGTGGAAAAGTAGATTACACCACGGCGTGGAGACGGTATTCCGTACGTACGCACGCGCGATGATTTCATTTTTCCGTGGGATGGATAGAAGGTGAATTAGGTTTGTTTCATATTTATAATAACATATCAGTATGTAAGTAATACTGATGTTATTACTTTATCATGAAACAACTAAAGAAGAAGAAGTTGAAGAAGAAAGAAATTGAAAAGATCGATAAGGGATATTACCTCTTCTTTGGAACGCCTCTTTGAATCCTCCACTTAGGGAACTAAGATTGGTCTTTGAAGAAGACCAGGACCTCTAGGATTATTCTAGGGAAGTGGAGAGGAGAAAATGGCAGGGGTTGGCCGAGCTTGAGTTCTCAAATTGGTGTGAGGAGGAGGGGGAGGAGGTGCCCCTTTATAAGGGAGGAGAGGGGCACCTTAGGAATATCTCAAAATATTATTTTATATTAAAGTAAAAATCGGTTTATAATGGCTCCAAAGGGTCTTATTTCGAAGATAAGGTGGGGATGGGTCAAAATCCTATCATCCAATAGGATTTAGACAAGTTTAGGGTATTATTTTAACCTTATCAATTAGATTTAACTCTAAGTTAAATAATTTAACTTTTACCGTGTCTTTTCGTTTTCTTTCACTATATGGTTAATACACATACTATAACATGCCAAAAGAACCCCAAATTGTTTATTATTAATATATATATCCGTTTCTAAGTCATTTTGCCGAACCTTAGATTTTTAGGAATACAATAACAATTAATAATATAATATTTGATTTAAAAACTATTTTGTGTGAATTTTGACACTATTAGATATATGATTTTTGTGAAAGTCATAACAGAATTATATGTTTGAACCAAGTTGATTAAATCAACTTTAATATATCATAGTAACCTATAAAATTAGTGGAATTCATAAAAAGTCTTAAATTACATTTATTTTGGTGTTTATAACATCAATTATGTCAATATTTCATTAATAAGATAATTACTGAATCATCATTGTGTCATAAATAAATTAAATTATATAATGTCTAAAAATTATAAAGAAAATACATTCATGTAGGAAATCTTTTTAGCTTTCTAATGAATATTTATAGTCGAATTTATCTTATGTATAACCCCATATTAAAAATGATTTACTTATAAAACTTTGATTTTAACTATTTTAACCCTTCTTTAAATAAATTAAAAATAAATGTCCTAATCTAATCCAAGTGGGCCTAAATGGTCATATTTTATTCATAAGGTTGTTTTTTGTCGAATTACACTTATCCAATAGAATTAGGACATGTGTTACGGTAATAATAATATCATATTTACCCTTAGTTACCCTATTTACTATTAACCGCGGTAAAAAAAGGTAAAAAGTTACTATTCACCAAAAAATTATTTTTATCTCATTGAACCACATTTTACTTACTGATATCAACCGTGTCTGTCGGATTTTCGAAATTCCATTCACAGAAGCGGTAAAATTAAGTTTTATGAAAAATTCAGTTTTTAACCTACCACTTAGTGGTTTCACTATTCATCAAAAATTGAAAGTTTTCAGAAAAAAACCAAAAATTAGGCCTAAGCTATATTTGATATTATGAACTCAAAAATGATGTCTATTTTACCAAATTCAAAACATATCAGTTGCATTAACTAATTTAAAAATTAATTCTCGTCGTCAAAACAAATAGCGTGTTTTTAAGAGATAATAACTATCAAAATATTGACACTAGTTTATAACTGGTTTAAATGTGAAATTACATCCAATGACCAACATTGAATTAAATTGTAAAAATATATTCTAAATATACTTTAAAACCACTCAAATTAATAATTTATCACTATTAATTATTTTGATTAAAAAAGTTGTTTTTAATAATAATTTTGTAATTTTCACTATTCATCAGAATATGAAAGTTATCCGAAAAGTACCAAAATTTCACCCTAAGCTAATTTCGATATTACGAATCCAAAAATGAATTCCATTTTGAAAAATAAAATTTACAAAATTTAAAAAAGTGGTTATTACTATTCATAACGGCTAGTTTTAATAATATCTTAATAGCATATCGTTGTTTAGCGAAACTCGGTGTTGCGTACAACACACGCTATCGTGGAAGGTCGCGATTGCGTATAATTCAAGCCAGGTCAGAGATGTGTATTGTGAAAGCTCCTTTTGGTGTAGCGTATAACACAAGACATTAATAAAATTAAAAAGAATATTTTTCATAAAATCTCGGGCTGTTACAAATTTGGTACAATTTCCCTGTTGTTCGTGAATTGAAAAATTTCCACTTCATCCCTTAAACAAATGAAGTTTAATTTGTTATTCATGATGTGTTAGCAGATCATGTGATAGAATGATGGGTCATTCCATCTGTTTCAAAAAAAGGTTAGCAAAAGTTATAAGTCCATCTTATTGTTAGATTAATCGTATATGGTTCCAAAAATGAACTTATACTTTATATATCATACTGCTTAATAAAATAAAACTATTTTCTACTAACCAAGAACTTCATGTAGGCCAGTGGTAGGCGATAAAGGCCAGTCGTACTTTGGTTGTGGGTTCAATTCCCACAGCCTTGTCCAACGCGATGGGAAGTCACCCGTCCTGCAGGTTGTCCTTTTTTCTAAAACTACATTACTATAACATCCCATCAATAATATCGGAAAAACTTATATCTCTAAACAATACTAACTTATGTCCAACATAATCCATTCCATTCTTTAGGCTTATCCATAATACTACAGTCCACTCTCATAATACAGTGAAATCGATTACCGGAGATTTCATATAAAAAACATGTTAATACCATCGTTGATCCCCATATATCATAAGATATTTCTTGTTGGTCACATTCCCAACATTCGAAGGCCTTAATCATGAATTCTCTTAAAAAATGAATACCCATTGAATCTTAGTGAAAACATGAGTGCTATCAAAAGTTAACTCTTTTCACATACCAAAACCCCAAAATTCTATATACTCAAACCATGATATAACTATTTCATTATATCATTCATGAGCTCGTGAATACTGTCAAACATTTCATTTTCTCCTAATCCTTTAATTATGCGCATATCATCTTCTTTCCAAAGATATCTCAATCACTTTCCATGGTTACCGGTACCATAAAATTATTGAAAACCACAATAGACCAATACATAAATATTCCAATATTCCACGATATTATATACAACATTATTTTGGAATCCCATTACATATACACTTAATCATTACACAACTTAATTTTCATATTCAACATCACAAATAGTGATCACAAGAGACTTCCCTTTATCCTTTTCCTTAAAAATTTTTCTCATGTTGATCATCATTAACACTTCGATTAGGTCATTGATTAGCATAATTCCCCATTTCATTGCACTTGAAGCATTGAAGTGTTGGTGGTGCGTTCTCTGTATTATTTTCTTTATTCACACCATTAACAACCCTTTTTCCATTACTTCGACACTCAGATTCTCGATGACCTTCTTTTCCACACTTAAAATTTTTTTTAGTACCTTTTAGAAAATCTCCACCATGCTTCATTCCACACTTTGAGCATAAAGAAACATTCATCTTCTTTTCACCATTGTTCTGAGATTTCTCCGTGAACTCCATCATTCGTTTCTTGTCAAAACCATGAGATGCATATGTTACACCAAATTCCAGTTCTACCTTGATAGCATAACTCACAATTTCTTCATATCTACTGAAGTCTCTTATAGCTAATGCCCTTCGAAGATTTGGTTTTAAGCCACTGAAAAATTGATCCACTTTACTTTCAGGTTGGATGATAAATCTAGATGCATACCTTGCAAGTCTTGTAAAATTTTCTTCGTATATACCAACAGATTCATCATCCTTCTACTTTAGTTCATGAAACTCCTTCTCCATCTTTGTTCGAAGAATACGAGGGAATTACTTCTTGAAAAATAAGTTCTTGAACACGTCCCATTCCATGGACTCAATTTCATCTCTTGGCCTCATATTCTTGATAAGATTCCACCATTGATCAGCTTCACCATCCAAACGATATACTGCTATGATGACTTTATCATGTTCAGAACATTGAAGAACTGAAAATATCTTTTCAGTGGTACTGATCCATTGTTCAGCAAAAAGTGGATCAGAAGACCCACTGAAAGAAGGTGGATGTTTCCTCATGAAGGACTCAATAGAATATTGTTCCCTTATCTACTCATTTGGAAGTCTAGAATGATTCATAGCTTGTGTAATTATAGAAATAAGATTTTTCACTCCATCTCCCATAAGATTGGTTTGTTCAGGAGGACAATCATTGCATTGTCCATTACATTGATCAACACAGTTCCTTCGTGTTCCAGCCATCGTCTAAAACCCAAAAAGAATAGTGTGAGAGGAAAAATCATGCTAGGGAAAACAACATAATAAATGGGTAGTACCATCAATATATAACATCTTAGGTTAAATTATAAGATTGTTACCATAGTTCTATGACTATATCCTATACATATACTTATCCTTAGGGACATCCCTAGACATACCTTAGAAATATCTCTAGGGATCTCACTAACGTTTTCACATCCTAGTTTCCAAAGGTTGACTAAACCTTTCCTCTGATACCAACTGTAGAGAACCAAAGCTTGACGTACATGGACATTATATTACTTTTGAGTAATACTTAATACATAACGAAAACAGACACACAAGGACCATAATAGTTTAGTGTCTTTGTAAACTTGTAATATAAACTTCTAATCATGTTGAAATATCTTCAACAACTCCCATAACGATCTTCCCCTTTTTGTTTCCTTACCTAAAACCTTTCTTTATTTCCTGGGGCAAATAAAACATAAAAAGGGTGAGCTCAAATGCTTATTAAGGGCAAACATAGATAACATAAAACAATCCATAAACATTTGGAAGCAAAAACTTGAACATGAAATTTAAACATCAAGATCTTGAGCAAAGACATAAATCGTGGAAGTATGTAAGGCATATATCATAATAGAACATAAACCGTGATAAAATATAATGTGAATAAAACATGTAATTGTTGAAAACATTCAGCACATGTTATGATTTCCATAGTATCCAAGGCATTACTGACAAGACCATCTTAGTGGACAAAGTCTCTTTCAGAATCGAGTTCACTACTCATTTCAATCCTGTAACACTGAACCAGATTAACTTACCATTCCAGCCATGTCTATCTCATGAGATATAAATATTTACCCAATGCATTGTAGGGATATATAGGTCCCACCCAACTCATAATGAAATAATTCTTACTTGTGCCACAAAATAAACTTAAAACATTCATCATAACCCAAAGAATAAAATGGGTTTTATAAACATCATCCCATCATCACATAATCCGTATAAAAGAAATGGATATCATTTTTTAATAAGAAAAGTGAAACCATGTAAATCATAGAGACATTATAATTGAAACATACACATATGAAATAATTTCATCTTATATGGAAAATGGTTTTGATAAAACACTTGAAATGAATTCTTGAGGAAAATATCGTTTCTTCTTCAAAATCATTTTCTTTTCACAAAACATCTTGCAATTTTTTTTAAAAAAATATTTTTTTGAAAATAGTCATGAAATATTTTGTAAGAAGATTCATGAAAATAAGGCTTTATAAAACTGTAAAAAATCTGTTCGTGTCGTATAAGTTAAAAAATACATTCTTCTCGTACTTTTTCCGAAAATGTCAAAAAAGTACATCGTAACGTAAACAAAAGAAATTTTCCTTATATACCATGTAGTAAAAGTCCAAAATGGATAAAAAGGACTTTAAAAATACATGAAAACACTTTTATAAAACATGGACATGGATGATAGAAATAACCCCAGTAAATACTTACGAATAAGCAATCTTAGATAAAAATGAGATTTGCAAAATTATCCCTTACCTTATGTCTGATATGCTTCGTACGTTTCCGAACCTCCTGTATAATTATTTAAATAATGTCATTGACCTATTACAGAATCATAGTCATTGTTATGATATCATATATGGTTCACTTATGACTTTATATTACCCATTCTTTTGTAAGTTCCATGTTAAAGCAACGTTTTGGGTTAAATCGTTTTATTTATCGTAGGTGTTTGGACTTTTTGTTCTTGATATTATTACTTATATCCTGATTTACATAATTCCAGATTGTAAAACATGATTTACATATAATATATATTTCAGTATATACATATATATATGATAGATCGATTAAATGAAATGAAATACACCGTTCATGGAGACGGTAGGCCGTATGTACGCATGAACGCTGTTTTTGTTTCCTTATTGAATTGAATGAAATTAAGTAGATGACATAAATATATATACACATAAATACAGTATCATTATTATGTCATATATTTCATTATTACTTATTATATATAATTTATAATAATTCATGAATGGTTAACATGTAGAATGAATCTCATCATGTCGTGGAGACGGTAGTCCGTACGTACGCACGAGCGATGATATCATTCCCATGATCGTGGAATTTTATTGGAGTGTATGAATATTATTTCAGAATCAATTTCACTTTACAATAATCATATATAGTTATTATTTACACCATTATACCCATCCAAGTTAGGTGGTGGTGGAAAATAGGTTACACCACGGCATGGAGACGGTATTCTGTACGTACGAACGCACGATGATTTCATTTTTCGTAGGATGGATAGATGGTGAAATAGAGTTGTTTCATAATTATAATAACATATAAGTATATTTGAGATACTGATGTTATTAATTCATTATTAAACAACTAAAGAATAAGAAGAAGAAGAAGAAATAAAGTTGAAAGAATCGGTAACAGACATTACCTCTTCTTTGAAGCGTTTCTTTGAGACCTCCTTTTAAGGCACTATAATTGGTCTTTGAAGAATACCAGGACCTCTAGGATGTTTCTAGGGAAGTTTATAGGAGAAATTGGCAGGGGTTGGCCGAGATTTAATGCTCTATGTTCTTTGAGGAAGAGAGGGAGGAGGTGCCCTTTTATAAGGGAGGAGAGGGGCACCTTTGAAAAAACTAAAAATATTATTTTATTATAAAGCCATATTCAGTTTTAAATAGCTCCAAATTGATTTATTTCGAAGATAAGGTGGGGACGGGTCTAAATAATCTCATCCAATAGAATTTGGACAAGTTTAGTTTACTATTTTAACCTTATTATTTAGATTTAACTTTAAGTTATATAATTTTACTTTTACCGTGTCTTTTTGTGTTCTTACACTGTAAGGTTAATAAACATACTATAACAATCCAAAAGAGCCCCAAGTTGTTTATTATTAATATATATAACCTTATCTAAGTCATTTGTCCGAACCTTATATTTTTAGGAATAAAATAACAATTAATAATATAATATTTGTTTTTAAAAACTATTTTATGTCATTTTTGACACTATTTAGTAATTGATTTTTGTGAAAATCATAACAGAATGATTAGTTCAAAAAAAGTTTAATAAATCAATACTAACATGTCATATTAACCTATAAAATTATTGTAATTCATAAAATGTTCAAATTACATTTATTCAGGTATTTATAACATCAATTATGTCAATATTTCATTAATAATATAATTACTGCATCATCATTGTGTCATAAATAAATTGAATTATTTAATGTCTAAAAATTACAAATAAAAAAAAAGTATGTAGGAAATCTTTTTATCTTTCTAATTAATATTTATAGTCTAATTTATATTATGTATAACCCTATATTAAAAATTATTTCCTTATTAAACATTGATTTTAACTATTTTAACCCTTCTTTAAATAAATTAATAATAAATGTCCTAATCTAATACAAGTGAGCCTAAATGGTCATATTTTATTCCTAGGGTTGTTTTTGGTCGAATTAAACTTATCCAACAGAATTAGGAAATGTGTTAGGGTAACAATAATATCATTTTTACCCTTAATTACCCAATTTACTTTTAACCGTGATAAATAAAAGTAAAAAGTTACTATTCACCAACAATTATTTTCATCTCATTCAACAAAATTTTACTTACTGACATCAACCGTGTTTCTCAGATTTTTGAAATTCCACTCACAAAATCGGTAAAATTATGTTTTATGTAAATTTGCATATTATCCTAGGAGGTTGGTAAAAGACGGTGAAAATTTCAATAAAATTTTTATATATCTAAAATTATTATAAAATTACTCCAATGAATTACATTGAACTTATATAGGTATTATGTATCAATTTGTACCTAAAATAAATTTAAATAAAATAAATAATTATTTAAATAAAAAGTCGGTTTTTAAATAGTAACACATTGTTTTCACTATTCATCAAAAATTGAAAGTTTCCAGAAAAATACCAAAATTTCACCCTAGGCTAATTTCGATATTCCGAATCCAAAAATGAAGACCATTTTCAAAAATAAAATTTACAAAATTTCAAAAAGTGGTTATTACTATTCACAACGACTAGTTTTAATAATATTTTAATAGCATATCACTATTTAGTGAAACTCGGTATTGTGTACAACACACGCTATCGAGTAAGGTCGTGATTGCATGTAATGAAGCCATGTTAGGGTTGAGTGTTGTGCAAGACTCCTTTGTTTTGGTGTACAACACAAGATATCAATAAAATTTAAAAGAATATTTTTCATAAAATATCGGGGTGTTAGACAGATGGTCATTCATGAGTGGATTATACACCCATCAATGGTGAAAATTTGTAAAATAATGTAAACAACATCAATGGGAAGGTGTTTTAGCAAGAGGTATCTCCCCAGATGTGGCACACCATTTTGAAGGAGGCCTTAAGGAAACTGGAGAAGGGTTGGACCGATGAGTGGGATCTGATCCAGAGTGGAAATTTCATAGATGATTGGACATGGGTTTATTGGGTAGGCACCTCTATTGAGTAGTTTGGGGTCGATCTGAGGAAAGTAGGACTATACGATGTGGCATGGCCCTCCCATCTTCACATATACTAGAAAAATCAACTGAATCCATAGTTTTTGAGTAGGTGGTTGTCAAGGACCAACACATTCCATTTTCACCATGGAGAGGTTGCTATCAGTCTCTGGGACCAACACAAAATCTAGGGGATTCTGATATTTGGGGCGATGTCTGAAGATTTCCTCCCCACCATGAATACATGGGAGGACCCAGGGTAGATGTGCCACTACAAAAAATTATCAATGGACCTAGTTCCCAAAGGGGACAAGAATTCGTCCAGGGATGTAAACTTTAGGTTATGGTTCAAGAAGTTAATAAGTTCCCATGAAGATGGGAAGTTTATTGTGAGGCATCCTACTTTTCTGAAGGGGGTCTAGTGTATCCAGGAGAAATCATATTGGCCACTATTGGAGGATAGCCATTGGAAGACATGGGGGTTCAGTGTTAGCACCAGGTAGAAAGTGGTGGTTAGGTTAGCTACATTCATTTCAACTCTAAGCTACGACTAGATACTGCTAGTAAGGGATACGAACCTGGGATTACGACCAAGAACATTTATTATGGAATTCGTGTTGTCGATGGGGGAGAAGATCAATTTGGGGATCCCAATGCTTGCTAAGATATACAAAGTGCGGTGGAATATCCGTGAAGGGAGGAAGCCACATAGGGTGTGTGGGCCACTCCATCTTCTTTATGGGTGGATAACAGTGCATATGGGTGCCTAAAAATACTCTAACCCCATTTACCCTCTAGAGTCATACAACTAACAAGAAATTTTGAATGTTGTGGGGGGTTTCCCGACCAAGTTGGCCTCACCGGTGGTGCTTAACCGTGTCTAGAATGAGGGAGAATTCTATGTCCACTCACTCGCATTGCCAACAGGTGTGTTCATTGATGACGTCCAGGGAATGTAGGATCATCGATCTTACCTCTTGGACTTTCCGGATGGATTCTTGGTGGTGTGGGTTATTCACAAGCCTCTCTGGGAGACTAACAACCCGCACTACTTTGCAAGGCTGTTCTTGTGCATGAAGATGCTCACCTAGTGGGTCTACATTGGAGAACACAACGAGGACCATCCATGTGTGTTGTGGGAGATTTATCTCATGTTCACATTAGAGAATGGAATAATGTAGAATTATGATTCTCTACCCACATATGTATATGGGCTGGTGAAGGAGCATTCTAATAGTTGGGAGGCAGCCTACCTGGGGGAGATACTGAAGCAGATGACCATGCATGCCAGTGACGGGATGCCTCCTCAACCTCAAGGATGCAGCTAGAAAGCTGCTAGAAAATCATATGGTGGAGGGGAAGAAGTAGCAGTGATGCCTACGCCAATCAAGATATAGGTTATAGTGGTGGACTATGTGGTCATCGAGGAGCAAAATCATCCAGAGGGGCAGCCACTCATGCAGTTCCGTAGGATGCCCAGTAAGGACCTAGGGAAACAGCTATGCCACATTGACATGCATGAGAACACTGTCTTCCCAGTGGATTGGGACATCTGGGATATCAATAGAAAATTCCTAAATCTTTCCCATATGTTTCACCATATGAATAATATTGGGATGGATTTTTTAGGGAGTGGTCCTTCCAGCACCTAATTTTTAGTATCTCTGGTGGAGGGGGTGTAGTACACTGGCGACCTGGAGAACATTATACACTCACAAGGTGATCCACATACAATGCCAAATTGAGTGAAGATTCTTCTTTATCTAATTTCTCATCCACATTTTTCATTCAATTAATTTAGGGAGTGCTTCCACCAACCAAAATAAACAGAAGTGTCTTCCTGGGGAGAAGAGGCTGGCAGAGAGAGCCCACCAGCGGAGGGTGAGGTCACCAACTCAGTTTAAGAGATAGAATAGTTTACAGAGGATATTGATGTAAACCTTAATCCATTTTCCTACAATCCACATTTAGGATCCTTAGACCTTCTTGACTAACATTTGGTATTTTTAGGTGGCCCTCATACACAAAACATGCTCCCGCAAAATTGAAGATGAAGCTTCGGGATCCTCATCCTCAACCGAGAGATTATCATGGCTAGAAAGACCATTACAACCATGGTTGTTCTCCTAGAGTCTTCATATTTTCATACCATATATGTAGGGCTATGCCTCAGGGTTTCGGAGGCAAAAACTCAGTGGAGATATCAATTATTTGATCTCTGTGAGTATTATTCATAGAATCTGTAACTGTTATCCATTGATCAGATCAACTGAGGTCTACATAATGTTTTTATTCATAGTTCTTAAAATTTCATGGGAAGACCTGGAAAGGATGAATGGGGCTCTTATTACTTCATTTCCTAGGGGAACGTCGATGGTTGTGGAAGCATACACCCATAATGACCAAGCCGTAGTGCTTTTGATCACAGGTGGGACCGTCAGTAGGACAGAACATGAAGTCATCAAGGTGGAATCCTATGATGGGGATCAATCGGATGATGTGGTTCATTACCTACCCAACCAGACACCAGATGAAGATCATGCTGACATGTTTCTTGAGGCATTCCTTGCATATGAACCCGCTAACACTGAGGACTGGAACCAAACGACTTCTAATGAAGAGGGCAGCAGGATTGTCTGTCACCAGTCATGGAAGTTGTCCAAGAGATTCATTGAGGAAACCCATAAATTGAAATGTATAGAACATATGGAAATGCTTCATTCCTTGCTGTGTGACCTATGTGTGGGAGGAGTGAATTCCCAGCATCTTTATTTGCCCATCTGAGACTTCATTGAAAAGAAAATACGGGAGAATTAACATGGCCTCGGTGTGGGATGTCAGTAGAGGAAGTAAGTGAAAATCAAGAAGAACCTAGAGGCTGAAAATGGGATCTAATGGCTGAGGGTTCGGGTGGACGAGTATACTTCTTTCTTCGATGAGCATTTGGAACTCAAATTGCAGGTAAAGGCCCAGTTGGCAGAGGCAGAATAACAGATGAGATGAGCCTTTGAATTGATGTCTATTATCCAAGTTGACGAGGGTCAAGCATGGCTTGATGTGGATGAATTATTACCCATTTCCATTTAAGAGGAGTGAGATATTAATAGGAGGCAACATATGATGGATTCTACAAGGTAGATAGGTGCGGAGGTGGACCACTCCATCGAAGTGGTCAAACCATATAAGAGAGGGTCCAATCCTTGGGCACTGTAACTCTTGTAAACTTGTAAATTTACTTTCACTCTTTTACATGAGTTATATTATTTGTTATGTTTTTCTTCATTTCCATCACATTCTTGAAATATCCAGCAATCAATCCATAAGATCATACAGGTTGTGCCCGATGTGAGAGACAAGGGGTGACCACGATGTTATTCAACTTGAATATGAGAGTTCCAACCGGGATCCAGGAATGTGGGGTATTAACAATTGATCCAGTTTTCTAGGATTAAAGTGAGAGGCCTGACAGGAGAATGAAGGTCTCAGAATAGTCGAATTTTCATTTTCCCAAAATGCTCTAGTTCATGAGTGGGGTAACGCTAGGGGTGTTAGAATAAATTTTAACAGAGGTTAGTGGAAATTTTAAATCATGATACCCAAAATTTGGAACACTGTAAGGATGGCATGTCAATGAAGGATAATTTTTTATCATGTTTTAAACACAGTATCCCTATTATGATAGCCTAAAATGGGGAAACAAATGAGGGCGAACTACTGACCATTTTTGAAACATGGGGCCTGACACGAAGTGTAGTCCATTATTATTCTAGAACACTAGCCAAGGATAGTAAGCAATCCATATTATAAGCATCCGTACTGTTAGGAGGTTCCTTAAGGAATGAAAGAGGACGAGGGTCCAAATAAGGGGCATGAAAAACATAGAGGGTGGAGTGATGGATTGTTTGAATAGATTCCAAAACTCTTGAAATTATGCCACCATGATGAAAGAACATTATTTGAAAACATAGTTCTGATCAGGGATCATAATCTTTTCCTAAAAGGATATCTCTGGTGATAACCTCGAGTGGCTCATAGTTTTATGTCAGACCAATGTCGACGATAGACATGTAGTTTAACGCCGTACAACGAGGAATGTGCACACTATTTTATTATCATACAACCTGGACTGGGGATAATAGTTTAAAGTCATTTTTTATGAACTGTAGCCTCTTAGTTTAATGTCAATGAGAGTAGACCGTGATCGTGGATGAGGAGATATATGGGTTAATGACCCTTGGGCCAATCCAAATGGGAAATGCCTGAGCATCGCTACATATCCCATAAGGATGAGAATCAATCCAAACATAGTTCTTCAGAATAGAATGATCATAGTGCAATGATGGTAGGGGAATATTCTTTAGTGTAGAAGCTAAATCATTCCATAATTATCATGGGGAATTCAAAACTAGTTCTGGGAAGAACTGCGATTTAAAATCATGCATTAAAGACATGGTTACCCAGAAAGTAAATGCCTCGTGCGTTACATATCCCAATGTGAATAAATACTATAATAGTCCACAGAACACCATGTGTTCCCAATGGAATTTTTTTATTCCATAGACCATAGGTGTCCTCACATGGGCCTGGACTTAAGGGAATGTTCTTGGGTCTTCATAAGTACCCCATTAAGATGGGAGTCAATCCATGTGTAGTGCTAGATATTATACCTTTAACATCATGCGGGATGAAAGGAATGTATAGTCTGAAAACACTAGTACACATTCTACAAAAACCACTAAGCCCATGTGAGTTGTTCTTAGTGTGGGAAACAAGGAGTGGGGGTGAGACATCCTTGGTAAATGGGGTCACACATTAGGGGAAATGGAATGCTAGGTGAACGACATCCCAAAATTATCGACCCACCTATTAAACGCACTTAGATACTTGGAGGGGTAAAACCAAGTGTGTTGAAATTCCAATTAAACATAAGGGAGTGTAAAAATGTGAATCATGGGCCTGATATCGGGATTGCAATGATGGTGGAATTATGATAATGGATAAATTTTGAAATTGTTTAGTAAACATCATATTTTTTGCATTAGCCTGGAATGGGGACAGATAAATGATGGTTGAACACAAATCATGTTCGAAACTTGGGAGTTCTTGAAATTTTCATCCAAGGTCTTAAGGTGCGTTGGCCCATAATGGTTGGTGCTCCATGCACCATGGGACCTGGTCATTGGGTGTCTCTTCGGATAGGGAAGAGGATGTACATACAGATAATGGGCTCATGGAGTGTGGATATGAGATGAGGGAATGCTCATGTTAAACCCCATTCTTTGTGATCTTTTCCATGATGCATTTGAGTAATGCAATGAGACGTGGTAGGTAGAGGGAGTCGAATCCCATTCAAAGGGAAAGGGTCTTGGGGATGTAAACTCCTAGTTTAAAATGGTACACTGTCTCATGTAATGTGTGCATGGTGGATAAGTATCAAAACCCAACATGAAAGAGGAAAGTAGGAGTCCACATCACACCACATGATTCAGATATAATTTCAGACAAGGAGGCCAGAAAAATGTGAAAGATTTGAGATACTCAGGGCTAGACCCAAAAACTAACTGTATAGGCATTCCTACGTATACCATGATGATTTGAATCCATCCACACATAGTTCTGAAGAATGTCATGAAGTTTAATTTCATGCAACAAGGACTATTTGATCATAGTTTGAAGGCCATAGAGCTTGGACCAAAATGGATAAGAGAAAGGTTGACACATGGGATGACTTTTGCAAAACCCAACATGAATGAGGACTGTAGGAGTCCATATCACACCATGTGATCCCAGATGAGATTTTAGGTTGCGGGAATATAAATAAATGTTGGGATAGGCCCGAGGCATAGTGCCCAGGGATTCTTACATATCCCATTATGTTGCGAATCAATCCATACATAGTTCTAGAAAATAGAATGGTAGTGTACCAATTCCAGAGATAATTCTATAGTGCAGGTTTGGCCCACGCAACCAAACAATCGGCATTTCATAGATCTTGTTTTTTAGTGTGGATGTGTTGTAAATTTTTTGGAATAAACAAACCTAGGACAGAGAATCTGGGCATTTCAATAAGAATCAATCCACATATATTCCCTGAAAAATGGCATGGTGGATGATCGATACTAAACATGATGTCCCCTAGAGTGATAACACCACAATGTGGTGCCATTTATTATCATGCAGTGAGGACGATAATCTCATAGTTTAGTGTCGTATGATAGGACCAACCCATATATCATAACATCATGCAGCAAAGACACAATAATTTAATGTCATGTGGGTCCAGAAATTATGGTTAATGATCATATAGATTGGACACATATAGAAGAACAAGGTTTTATATGGAATGCATTGGGGGTGATAAATCATAACCGACGTGAACGAGGACAAGGTCCACACCACACCATGTGCAACTACATAAGAGATACCTCGGGCCGAGGGGGAGGAAAATATATGTGGATATGGAGAAAATACCAAAGAAAAAAATGTATGGGTGTTATTATGTATCCCATGAGGATGGGAATCAAGTTATACATAGTTTAGAGAGTGTAGCTTAACTTCATACCATATACGTTGCACCATGAAATCCAATAAAATTCAGGGCCAAAAGGATGAATAGAAGAGATAATTAGTAGAGCTTGAGATGGACCTGAAGATGAAATGTCCTGGAATTCCTACATATCCTAAAAGTATGAGAATCATGGCCCATGTTGTTCTGAATAGATTTCTGTAGATCAATGTCAAGTGATAAGGATGAGGGAAGATATTAGTTTATGGTCATAGAGCTCATATCGAAAAGAGTGATACTATTCTATGCAAAAATAATCTTTAACCACGTCCCTAATCCCATGTGATCCATGCTCAATGTGGGAAACAATGGTGGGGGAGTTCTTCACAACATGTGGAATACAGAGAAGGGGAAAGGGCACAAAGCCTTCAATGACACCACACCATGTATTCATCCTCTTAACGTGCAAACACGCATTGAATGATAGCCCCTAGAGTATCAAAGATTCACATAGACATGATGAAGTCAAAAAGGATGTGAATCATGAAACTAATAATTAAGGCTTAATAGAGGTGGTGTAACGATGGAGGAACATTGTTCACCATGTTCGAAAAACAACATGGATATCGTGTGACATGAAATGGGGATAATAAATGAGCGTCGACTGTTGACCACATTCAAAACGTGGGTCTTGTGTCAAATTGTCATCCAAAATCCTCAAGGACATTGGCCCAAGATAGTAAGAGGGTCCTCAGGCCTAGAGACCATGTCATTTTGGGGTCCTTTCAAATGTAGAAGATGATGAAAGGCCAAATAAAGGGAAACATGAAGCATGGAAATGGATGGAAACAGGTCCATGTAGAATCTCACACACTAGGTCATGAACCATAGTTCTCTTGGGAACATTGGTGAATTTCCAAAGAGGGATTATGGCCTAATAGGAGACCAAACAACTCTAGATGATGAATGGAGGAAAGAGGGTGATGAGCTCTCAAGAGAGAGGTACATGGGGTTTCTTTTTAAAATCCAACATGAATGGGGACATAGGCCCATACAAGACCACATACCCCCTCCTAGAGGACTCAGGACATGGGCCAATGATATGGGGTGGTTTCTATGAAATGGGGATGGACTAAAAGACAAAATTTCTGGGCATTCTTACATATCTCATGATGATGAGAATCAAGCCAGACATAGTTATAAAAGATTTCAAGCAGTTTTACGTCATGTGACAAGGAAGAATATATGATGGGGGTACCTTGTGGATGAATGGGTATGTCCTTGAGAATAATAAAAGGTGAATGGTTCCATAAGCCCACATTCACCACAACTATGATAATTCTAGGAGAGAACTCAGACCAAGAAGCTTTGAGAAAGAATATATGAACCTGGGCCAGACCCGAAGACAAAATGTTTGGGTTTTTCAATGTATCCCATGAGGATGGAAAACATTCCAAACATAGTTATTGAGATTCCACGAAGTTAAATGTCATGTGAAAATGATTTCAATGATCATAGTTTATGGTCATAGAGCTCAGAACGTTGAGGCCCAGTTTAATGTCATATGCATGGGACATATGGGTGGAAAAGGTGATTCACAATGTCTGTCCTTTTGGAGGTCACAAAATGAAAATATTGATTGAGTAAAACTACTGAACATGTTATCAACACATTATCTGTATTGTGTAACATAGAATGCGAAAAATAAATGAGTGTTGACCACTTTCCATATTTGAAATGTGGGACTTGTATCAAATTACCATCCAAAAAAATCCATGGGGACAATGGCTTGAGAAGGTAAGAGAGACCTAGGTCCCAACATCCATATTGTTCTGGGGTCCCTTCAAATGTGAAAGATGATGGAAACTAAAATGATGGGAACCATAATGTGTGGTGGTACTCATGCAGTTTAACATCATGTGGTAATGACAATGGATGAAGGAGGGGTGTCTCTAGGGGATGTGTGGCATGGAAAAATTGGCCCTACGTAAGCGAGGAAATAGAGTCCATACCACATTGTACAATCCTAAGTGAGAACCTAGTACAGGGGGGTAGAAAGGTCAAGTGACCTGAGGCTAAGCCACAAATGAAAGGTTCTAGGGAGTTTGCAGTTTAACTTAGTGCGGTGAGGATGGTTGCTGAGTAGATTTACTTCCTTCATACAAAATGGATCACATAGTTCAAAGTTGTTCCGTTTGGATAGTGGTGATATTATTTTATGGTCATAGATCTTCAACGATGATCACGTGACCCTTTATGCGGGTATTTCCCTACTAAATCTCTTAATCCCACATGATCAATGTTCGGTGTGGGAAGAAAATAATGTGGTCGGGATCTCCCTAGAATATAAGGGCATGACAATGATGGAAAGAGACTGGTCGGGGTCTATCCCAACCAGACCAACATACCTGCTCAAGGAACACTAGCATTCAAAGGGATAGTAAGACCAAATGAATCACTACACCCAATATTTTCAACATATATGGGTGGTGAAAATGTTGTAGGATGGTTTTTGACTATGTTCATAACAGAACATCCATATCGTACAACCTAGAATGGGAACGAAAAATGCACATCGACCGCTGACCAAATTTGCAATGTGGGACTTGTGTCAAATTTTCATTTAAGATCATCCAAGGTATTGGTCTAATATTATATGCAATCCATAATTCCAAGCATACATACTGTTCTGAGGTTATGTTGGATGCGAATGTTGACAGAAACACAAATAAAGGGGATGCATGATGGTTGAATATACCCGTGTGGTTTAATTTCATGTGGTAAGGATGATGCAGATATCTATAAGGAGGGGAGTACATGGTGAGGTTAGGATAATTTTGTAGTGAATGATGGAATGAAAGGTCAGCACCACACCATTTTTTTTGACCCATGGTATGATCTTATAGATTGAGGCAGGGCCGATGGAAGAAATTTCTAGTCATTCAGATGTATCCCATGAGGATGGGAATAAAGACATACGTATTTCTGAAAGGGTCATGTAGTTTAACGTCATGTGTTGAGGATGTGGGATGATAGAAGAATGGTTAGGCACATGGTGTGATCATAGTAAACCCATCATAAATGGGTCCAAAGAAGTATACACTACACTTTGTGCAATCCTCCAAGAGAACTATACCTAGGTGAATTTAAAGAGGTGAATTTGGGGGATGAACTCTAAGAAGAAGCGTTTGCCCATTATTACATATCCCATGCGGATGGGAATCAGTATATACTTAGTTCTTGAGATAATGTGTATCATAACATCATGTAACCAGGACACTACGATATTTTAGTTTAAGTTCATATATCTCGGACCATTTTGCAATTTATTGTCAAGAGGGATGAGTACAATGTCATTTTAGGTCCTTCAGCCTTGATGGATCACACATTTTGATGTCATGATGTTAAAACCTGACAGTTTATAGTCCCGTGTGACTAGTCAATAAAAATATAGTATGAGAAATTTATCATTGCTGGGAGGAGTAATACGCTCACCATCCATGGAAACTAGGGAGTACGTGCCATTAGGGTAGTCCTTGTGAATGATGTAATTTCATTCCCATTTGAGCTCCAGTTTGGGTTGTTTCCTTATAGGTATCATTGGCGTTCTCAGTTCCAACACCATGTTGCCTTGTAAAAATGATAGGTGGTGAAATTTCACCCTGAAATCTATGTATATATTGTTCTAATGATTCTCCAAATTGTGCAGGGCACTAATACTATTCTCCTCATGTGCTTCCAGTCAGCCAGACATATTTCAAATATCTCATTTGGTGTTTTCTGATCATAGATAGTAGTGTGTAATGAAGGAAACTGAATCTCGATGGGAATGACTACCTCTGTTACAAACACTATAAAATATGGGGTCACTTGAGTAGAATTACGATTTGTTGTCTAATTTTCCCAGAGATCATTGGGGAGTTTATACATCCAACTCTTCTGGTTCTGACAAATCATCTTCTGCAAAATGTTATAGACGATTTTTTCAAAGGCCTTGATCTTCTCATTTTGTTGTACATGATAGAGGGAGGTGTGGTTTGAATGGATGTTGTAGTAATCAAAAAACTTCTTTAGTTTGGCTACCCAGATGATGGTCTTATTACTGGTGAGGATGGTGTAAGGGACTCCAAATCAATAGATGATATTAGAGCTCACAAATTCAATGATAGAATGGTCCTTAACCTCGTTGAGCAAAGCTGCCTCTTACCACATGGAAAATAAATTTTTAGTGGTCATGATGAACCTTCCTTAGTGAGCTTCTTCCAGTGGATAATGTCCCACGACATCGAGTCCCTAGACCGCGAAGGTCCAAGAGTAATTGGTAGTGTGGAGAGGCTCATGTGGCTGATAAACAATATTATCATTGGTTTGGCATGCATGGAACCTCTTCGAAGACTCAATATAATCAAGGATCGTGGAAGGCCATAAACACCCCAATCTCAGGATCTAATGAGAGATTTTCGGCCCTATCTGATGAGACCCACTAGAATCAACATGAACATGTTTTATGACATGAGGGACCTCAAATCCTTGAATTAAATGGAATATAATCCCATAAAACCTATGCATGTAGCATATCTGGTCACGACTGGGACCACTCTAGAGGGTGAACATCAATTCGTGTTGTCAAATTATCTCACAGTTGGCTCGATCTGTTGGGAGATTATCGTGTTGAAGATAATTGATAAAGGGGTCCCTCTAATAATAATTCACTTTTGGAACAGTGTCATGGGGACCTGGGGGTCCTGATGTGGTGGCACTGGCGGAATGTTGGTTTAACTGTGGGTTATCATAATTGTGTAGAGTAATGGGGGTGAAGACTCTCTGATGCGCTACATGAATAGTCAAATAATAATATTCAGGCTCATCAAGAGATGTGTCCAGGATGGACAAGTCATTAGCTCGAATATTAAATGAATGAGGGACATGAGTAACTTCTATCCAAGATGGGAACTGGGCCATCAGTTGGCACTTATGTTCTAAGAGTGGTACGAGCTCCGACTTCCTGATGACATAATCGTCGTTCTTCTATTTGATAAATAGTATGGATTCCCCATTAACATATATGCGGTGAACATAAATATTGAGGGTCATATCAAGATGAGAAATTAGAGCCTGGTACTCTTCCTCATTCTTGGTACAACCTTCCTACAATAAGAATGAATATTGATGAACAACTTGTGCTGGATGGATGAAGACGATACCCATGCCCAACTATTTAAGTATAGAATCATTGATCCTTCTACGGGTAGGGATTATGAAAGCCCAATAAATGTGAATTATCCAACATGGAGTAGCTTGATCTATTTAGAGGATTGACTCATCTGGAAAATCACGATCTGGAGACTGGTCCATTGATGTTGGATGGGTGGCCAGGAGGTCTACCAGTGTCTATCCATTGATAGCCTTATTGGGGACAAAAATGATGTAAAACTATTGGAGGATCACTTCCCACTGAGCATGATGTCCTGTCAAAAAATGGTGGTTCAAAATGTACTTTAGTATATCTACTTAGGACACTATCCATATCTCTTGGTGTTGTAGGCAGTGTAATAATTTTTTTCTCTGTGAACAACCGTGCAAGGAAGCTCTTATCAATAGGATAATATCTGGTCTCTATATCGAGGATCATGTGATTGAGATAGTATAAGTTATTATCTATTACCTCATTTTTTTTGGGAAAGAATGGTACTAAGATATCATTCTAGAGCGGTCACATAATAGACTAGTGGCTTTCCAGAAATGGGTGGCATTTAGGACCAGAGGTTGTAATAGGTACTGCTTTATTTTCTTAGAAGCAGTCTGAAACTCCACATCCCACTAATAATCATCACCATTCATCATGAGATGAGATAAGGGCTTAAAATTTCCAACCATATTTGTGGTGAATCAGATTATATAGGCTCAATGGCCTTTATGGCCTCAGAGCTCCCAAATGTTGCTTAGAGGAGACATCTGACTAATGTCATTGATCTTCATCGGATCAATCTCAATGCCTCTATATCTGAAAAAGAATACAACAAGAATTTTGGAGGAGACCCCAAAGGAACATTTCAATAGGTTCATCTTCAGATGGCAGGATTAGAGGAAGCCGAAAACTTTCTTGAGATCATTGAGATGGTCCTAGAGCTGGCAATATTTGACCACCAGATCATCCATGTATCACTCCACCATTATCATAAGGATCATCTTAAATATGTGATGAATGGAATATTGATAGATGGAACCTGCATTCATTACACCTAATGGAATGACCTGGAAGAATAATATACCACGTGGTTCCCAAAATTCTATTGAATATTCATCCTAGGGGGCCATTTAAATTTGGTTATACCCAGAATACCAACCCATGAATTAGAGATCCTGAAACCCAGTGGTCGCGTCAATCAACGGTTCTATTGTAGGATGGGGAAATCATTCATTAGACAGTCATAGTTTAGATCCCAAAAGACGATGCAGACTCTAATCTTCCCATTCTTCTTCCTAATGGGCACAATGTTATCTAACCATCTGGGTTACTAGACCTCCTTGATGAAGTTGGATCTGATGAATTTATCAACCTTTTCCTCGACCATGGCATCGTGAGAAGGGTTCATCTTTATAGGAGTCAATCTGAACCCATGGTGGTTTTCTGGAAGACTGAGGTGGTGGGAAGTGACCTGAGGATCTAGTCCTATCATCTTGTCATAACTCTATAAAAATACATCATGATTCTGCTTTAGGAATCTTATGTATCATTGTTTCTGTTTGACAGACATAGTGGTATAGATCAAGGATTGTTTCAGATCTGTCTCATTACAGAGGCTCACATATACCAATTCATTGATTATGGTGGAGATACACTCTTCAAATGTTGGAGGATCATCCTATAAATCATATTGTTTACTCTTGGAGAAGGGATCCACACTAGGAGGTGATTTTTCTGAATCGATAGATCGTGAAGGGACATTAGTGACACCCTGAGTGGTGGTGGACATCACATTAGGTAGATCCTATACATCTGAGGTCATAGAGATGAAATCTCTCAATCTGATCCCATTTGGAAATTGGCCCAAGGGGCCACACTTGATGATATCAAAGAAATAGTGGCATGTTGGCTTGAGATGGTTTATCGCATCCTAGAGAAACAAGAAAAAATGAAGAATTATCATTTCCATAGGGTGGTCATCCAGATACCTTATGGGAGTAGGGGGTCTGGGATCACCCAAGCTAGATTTATATAAGAATACAAGGTGATCTTATGGTGTACCTTAGACTTGGGAATGGGTTTCCCCTTCATTCCAGAAACAACAAAGAATTTCCCCAATTTCGAGGTCGTGGCTTCCAATCAGTGGATTAGGAAAATGTAGGCATCATCCATGTCTATCTATAGGTTTGTTTTAGCCATAGCATGTTCCACCTCATTAGCCTAAATATGATTTTTCTTACTCTATTAATAGTCGGAATCAAGGTAGTGGGATTCAATGGAGGCAAAGGGGGACACATCACCATGGAGTAAGCCTACTTGACCATTGAGGGAGTAATTAAAGAATTTATGATATGAAAAAGTAATTGTCGCATGAAGGTGGAGCCATGGACTATCCATCAACACATTTTAGGTGGTGTATTTCAAGACAACCATGAACTTTGTGATGGGATACATTCCACTGAACTAGGTCTTCAGATTGATCTCTCAAACTATTGTCTGTTCTATCATGTCATAAACTTATATTTTTATGTCAGATGGACTCAGCTAATCCGGGGATAGACCCATCTTTCAACGTGTCTGGTTTGGTATGAGGTTGATCCTTGAACCTGTGTCGAGAAGAAAGTGGTGAAGCTTCACTCCATTTAAATGTCTAGTAATGTACAATTAGAAGATATTCCCCAGTATGGGAGAACCTTTATCTTCTCCAAATAAAGAGATAATGTCCTAACATTCGGCATGCTCAACTAGCTCAGCACAGATGGATTTAGTGACGGCTAAATCCATCTCAAATTGAAAATCGATTCTTATAGACTTAGTATGGTATTCATACATATCCACTTATAGGAGAATAGCCTCGAGGATAGAGTGAATCGCATGAATTATGGAATGATGCGTAAGGATATCGTACACCCATTCCAAGCATGGAATTCTTCTTACAGGAGGTCATTTTATGGAAGGAGTCATGACGGGCCCTTTTGGAAGAACCAGCAGCGGACTAGTGCTGGGAATGTCTTACTTCTGACTAGTCGAAACACATAGAGTGACTACAAGATGTGGTATAGTTGAATGAGGTAGATCCGAGATGAAATGTGTCTGATTGTTGAATGATCCTGGTGGCTATGCCAGATCAAGTAACACAAATGGTGGTGGACGTAGATCTGGTGAAACAAGACGAGAATGCCATGCATGTTGAGCTCTGTGATGGGAATATTTTCTGCTTTCAGTGGCATGCACAACGTGGCTAGAGTCACTAATCATTGCATCCCAGTGACTCATATAATTGTGGATCTATCAACACTTGCATCTTCTTGGGATGTTCGGAGGATCCATCTAGTGTTCTTAATCATCAAGAATCATTTTGGGGTTTACCATATCCACAGTGTTAACCTATGCATACCCATTGCCATCACATGAAGAATCCTCCATCACTGGACGGATTTTTTGGAAATTCGCCAACTACGGGGGAATGAAATCACTAAGAGTATGGGATGATGATGGCATTGGTGGGGGACTTTGTTTTCCATTGAATTACATATTCCTTCCCTTATGGTAAGTGGGAGGTTGGGACGTCAACAAACAAGTTGTGGATTTGGGTGACACTACGAATTTTGAAGGCTTGGGTATATTAAAATGGTCATGGATAATACCATGGGAATGGGAGAATTCCTTATGATGCATCCAATAATAATATTTTCGGGACACGTGGTCTGGAACCCATTGAAACTCACCTTTGATGTCACTATTACAGATAGGATATATGAATACACATGCAACTTATTCAAGGGATAAGCCTAACATGACTCTGTGATTATCAAACTGGTCCTGAATCCAGTTTTAAACACATAATAATGCTTGAGGGTGTTCCCAAGGATCTGTTGATAGGGGAAATAATTGAGGAGATAAGTGAGCTCCACCTCTTCGGGCCTCCTACATTCTAGCTACCATAGAATTACCTATTTTAAGGCACTTAGAAAAAAACTGGGTACCTGAGGCTCATTAAATGAGTAAGTATGGTTCCTTATTTCTATGAAGGGGTCTCTAGGAGCCTTTACCTAATGAGGGTTTGAGGAAGTCTATTATGTAAGTAGAACTTGATTGTCTCTCCTAGGTGGTGGTAGTGCATTACGCAGGGGTGCTTGCCAATTCTGAGGTGGGTGTAGTTGGCTAAAGGGTGAAACGGAGGTGGTGGGCCTCAGAAAGGATATGGAGGTGGCTCCACTGGTAATAACTCTAGTTTTATGGCGGACACTATTTGGGATAACACAGTGGGATCGACCTTAGTGTCTCTTCTAGCGGGAACAACTAGAGGCTACAGACATGCATGCTTGGCCTATTGCAAGGCTTACTCTAGACACAATGCTTTGTGAGAGAAATATAAAAATCCCCTAGGGTAGTTCTGTGTGATGAGTATGGGGAATATGTTGGTCTTGAAATTCCAAAAACACGTTTTCAATAGTTTTTCCAATGTTAGTGGCATATCAAGGGAGTAGGTGAGGCCCACCCAATAGGCGACAAATTCTATGTCACGTACGTTATGAATTTTCTTTTACTTAATGATGTTAGAAATACTCATCTTTAGGGTGGTGGAACATAACTGGTAATGAAACTTCCTACGAATATCCACCCAACCAGCTACTAACCCAATGGGAAGTCAGTTGTACCAGAAAAATACTGGGCCTTCCAATTTTTGTACGAAACACCAGATTTTGGCGCCCTCCTCCTACACTAGAGTTCCCAACATGGGTCCAAACCATGATATGAAGTGGGAGAGATGTTTTATTGTATATCCTATACCATTAATGGGGAAAAAGTTAGGATTTTTGAAATGAGGGGTGCTGGCATATTATCCACCCACACAGGGTATGATTTTCCTTCAAGAAAAATTTCCACCTATCGAGTTTCCAATGCATTGAGGAGGGCAATGAGCACTGCCTTTGGATCATCTGGGTGGGGTTTCTGATCATGTAAAGGGTCCCTGACCACCAGTGCATCGGTAAGATCTTCAACATGATAAGTAGGCTCGGTGGATTGTGGAGCAGATAGAAGGATGATCTGTTGGATTGCCGAGGGAACGACCTAAGGAGTGGCTGGGAGAACCTAATCTGGGTCCCAAGTAATATCGCAGAGCTCTGTTGGATTTGGTTATACATATCGCACACTCTATCCATAAGATTCGGCTTCTACCCTATTCATATGGGTGGTTTGGATAGGGTCACCTGGATATAACTCACCAGGGGAGTGTTTACCTTCCCCTGTTACCTCGATCGATGGTTACCATAGTCTACTCACCAATCTGTACCACATTCAGTGGGGAGGTCATCCATCGCCTTTTTCTCTATGAATTTTTGACGCAACATGACCATTTCGTGATCACCATCCATATTTTTTAGTGATCCAAATGGGTCAGAGTGTTTGACATCCCCAAGATGCTCTTTTTCCTTATTGGTATTTTGACCGAGGGAAATTCCTTTGTACGTATATGAAGGCCCATTAAATTTTGTTGCTGGAGAGTAAACCTCTCTAATTAATCAAATTAGTGTGGTAGTCCCCTAGGGGTATGCTCTATTTAGTGAGATCTAGATCGTTCTCTCCCTCTCATAGGTCATCCACTTTAACTACGATTATACCTGATGAAATATCCTTAATATCACTTGGAATGTCAGGCTGGCACCAAATAGAACTGAAATGAAGGGCTGCATACTACCCTCAACCAAGGATCTTGACATCGGGGAAAGCCTCCTTGATAATTCTTGTCGAGATCTTTAATGCTCTGAAAAAATCATTGCTGGAGGATCTGATGGTGAGTGAGTGACTCAGGGAGTTGGGACATAGGGAGCGTATCCAGGTGGACCATATGACATTGTTGTCCAATATCCTTAAAGTGTGCCTGAATATTTTGGTAAGCCACCCGCTGGTAATAATGGCATATGTGCATCACCCAGAGGGTTTGGCGATAGAATGCGACTTCCCCCGGGGTAAGAAATTTCTGCACAATGAAGTTTTCAATTGAAACTAGCAAGAACATCTCTAGTAAATGGTATACTGTAAGGGTGTACCACAGGATCCTCGACTCAGACTCAAGATCCACTCCTAGGTTACCCCATTTATCAAATAGGGGAGGATGGGGTACCAGTAATGGCACTAAATTGGACTTTTGAGATTGTAGACTGGCCGGTGGAGAATATGGCGAGAAATAGGAATATCCACCACATCTCGGGCTATATTTTAAAGAATTAAATAACTATGTGACCAAATCTCATTAAGAAGGACTGGTGGACAAAGATTTTGGTTCATGGATTTTGGTTACTAATGGTGGTTCCGCCCTTTTTTCCTCTATTGATCCCTAGAATAACACTCTGTGATCTATGGTCGAGGTAGAGAATGATTCTATCGACGACAGGGGGATTTCATAGCCAGACCCTAGAAAGAGTCCAAATATTCCACCTCTTGGATGTATCTTTGGTGGAAGGAATCTGGTTGACCTCACATTCTAGGGGGTTGAGGCCTATACTCCTTGTTCCTACCCCAGCCCCCAACAAAAAGGATCGAGCTTAGGGTTCCAGTACTGAATCACATTCAACATCATAATCTGAGAAGCAGACTTGTTTAATCATGGTCTGTAACTTCTCAGTATTCTTTCTTTGGTAGTGGTGACCCACCATCATTCCCCGAGATACTTCTTTAGGACAAGAAAGGTTTAGGCCAGAGGAGGACCTTCAGGTGAAATCGTGTTGAGGCCGAGAGGACTTTTTCCTGGGCGAGCCGGGGTGTGAGGATCACTAAGGAAAATGTCAAAAGGAACAGAGGGAGGGCCTCTGTTTCCACTATTTGGAAAGAGGAGGTAATCTCTGTGGGAAGTTTTGGATCTGGTACGACCTTCGCTAGAATTAATGGTGACATGGGGAGTAACTCCATGCTTTTTTCCATTGGTTTTGATAGTTCGAGGGTGGCCTTTGTATAGGTCAAACTAAACATGGGGAAGACCTTCATGTTGGATGCCGATGAAGCGTGGTAGAACTTCGCTTCACTAAATTCTGAGATGAGGATGAAATTTATCGATTATAGTAAGAAAATGGGGAAGACCCACACATTGGTGGATGACTAGGAGGGGAGGATATTCACATCAGAGACCTGTGATAGGAGGAACATATCCATACCTAGGATCACAGGTGCGATAGAAACCTCCACACTGCATGTCAATGCAGTGGGGAGGGCCATCTCTCAGACTGATTATGGCATGGGTAGGACCCCCATGATGAGATTTGGAGTGGGGAGGACATGCACTCTCATTGGTGGTGGCATGAGGAGGATCTCCATTATGGATGTCATCACTATGGGCCGGCCAGCGATGGGATCTACCTCTATTGGTGACCACGTTAATTACTCCATCCTACCCATGGGGTAGTTTGGGTCTTGGTCTGGGTTAGTTTTATGGGTGCCCCTATTCTGTATGAATGGGGCATTGATGGTATGTGTCTGTGGTGGCAAGGGGCACTATAGTGGTTGATAATGATATCTTCTAGTGGGAATCCTCCTCAGATCGCACATGACTTTGGTGTTGGGTCAGTCGACCTGGGGCCAGTGGTGTAGGGGTATAACCCACCCTATCCTCAGCTTGTTGGACTGAGTGGTAGCACTAACATAGCCTTGAATGATCCCTCCTTGGAGGTCCTCGAGATAGGATCACAATTAGGCTGGCCTAGTCCTCCCTCAACTCACTAGAATAAGTTAGCGAGTCGTCAAATCTTTCCAGGGAAAGGCTCCCAAAACTATTATAGGTTGAAGTAGGGAGTAGTGGCTCTCTATGTGGCCCTTGGGGTAATTGTAGATGGATAGGTGCGGAAGCCTCCTGGTCCTATTTGGATATATCCCAAGTTGGGATAGTTCCTTCTTCCTCGTACAATCAGATGAGTTCAATAATCACCCTCCTCTGAATGAGTTCAGATGTTGAGATGGGGCAAGGTCATCACATAGTTGTGGATGTGGAGGCCTTTTCCAGAGAGATGGGTCCACATGGGATTGTCTTGTAGGTGATTCCCCTGCACCTGTGTTGGTGGGTGGGTGGTGATCAATTTCCTATCATAACAACCTGGGTCCTGCAAAGAAGGTAGATTTACCATTACCACTCAAATGAGGAGAGTAACGTTTTGTTCCCCTGTTTCATTTGGTCTCCCATGCTGGGTAAGAAGGATCCACCCAGGAAACATTGAGAACATGGATATCTAACGTTCAACAGCCCCAATCTCTGGTTAGTTTCACACTAGGCCCACTATTTTCATGGTGGGACCTGGTGTCATATAGATGGATCTGGTGATATGGTCATCCACTGATGTCTCAAACGCTACTAATCTCCACATTGAAGAATATAAATTCATGTTGCTTTCACCATTTTTGTTTCTGATAGTTTTTCTAGGGCACAAATCTATCTATCTAGGACTAGATGATTATTTCCCTACATTCCCAATTTCTAAAGACAGGCAGCATCCGTCCGTTATTCAAGGATGTTATCTCCTTGTTAAAATGCTATTATGCGGTGTTAGTTCCCCCTTATTTGGATTCCTCCTCAAAACTCATAACCTAGTCTGGATCTCCCTTAATGATTGAGATGTTGTTTGTGAAACTCTTCACTGGTTCCATCTATTCATGGACACTGGTAAATTACACTATTTTTGTTAGGATATTCCAAGGGGTCAAGTCAAATAATCAAACTTCAGTCAGGCGAGTTGGCATATTATACATAACCGGCATGCCTAGATGCTAAAACACTTGTGTGTTTGGGTTTCTTCCTCTTATGGCAGTGATTCCCAAGGGTGCGTAAGCCTACGTCATCCCACATGGAATTCAAAGAATTACATACCATAGGCATGTATCTGAGGATTTACTCAGCTTCCCATGTTTGACCCATGGTATGCCGCGATTTTAACATCTAGCGGTGAGGGATTGGATAGATCAAAACACTAATGGTACTATATCAGATGGGTGCATCCACAAGAGAGAGAATCCAGAGGGGTTACTTGATGAGTTGATCAAAATGTACATTGAAGAGGGATACAGGGATGTTTGTGTCCCTATTAAGGGGAATCTATGGTTTACTATTAGCTGGAACTGAATGTCGGGGATGTTTCCTATGTACTATATCCCTAAAGACAGGGATCAAAAACCCACATAGATTGAAGGGTGATACATGGAATCTGGGTGCGCGTATAAGACAGTAAACTAAAGATGATGCTATGGCTTATGCATGGATAGAGGCCCATCTCAAGATGAACACTCTTGGTTGGATGGTTATAGATTGGGGGGCTTATGCGTTGTAATCAACCGAGGTGGTTGGGGTGATTTTACTGGGATGTGGTAGCCCAGGTAAAAATCAGGATGGATGATGTAAGTTTAACTAAATTAGGTGATGAATGAGATGGATCCATCGTAAATATGATGGTATTGTTGGGTTTCAACCTCGAGGATGCTTCCTACGTATCCCTGAAGAGGTAAATCAAAGTCTGCATGGTTTGGTTTGGCGATGAGACACATATGGATGAGGCCCATGAAAATGAATGCATCAATGGGACCCATAAGAAGTGGAACCTTCTGGTTGTCGCATGACCTTCCCGAATCAAAGGATCATGGATGAGGATAGGATGAGACATGAGTGATGGGATTGAATCTCAGGGAGGCTTCTTACATATCCCTTTAGTAGAGAATCAAATCCCACATAGTTCATGATGAATCATGGAATTGCGGTGTAAAAAAGGATAGTGATCCAATGACATAGTGGGGATTACGCGTGGTTAACAGCCCTAGAGTTGGTTTGATGCCACTAGGGAGGACCAAGGATGTGGGTCCCAATGAAGGGGGAAACCAATGTTTACCAGTGTTTGTGGTTGAACCTTGGGGAGGCTTCTTACGTACCCTACCTTAGAGATAGGGATCAAGTCCCACATAGTTGATAAATGATTACCATTTTTTAGGTTTGAACCTCAGGGAGGCTTCTTATATATCATGTATAAGAGAAAGGGTTCAAAACCCACATAGTTCAAAGTGAGGTATAGGATCAGGGTGTGCTTGGAGGATAGTGACCTGAATATAATGTCAGGGATAACACATGTTTATCAGCCCAAGATTTGGTCTAATTCTTCTAGGACCGACCAAAGAGTTGGATCCCAACAAAGGGGAATACAACGACTAACTGTAGATTGGGATTGAACCTCGGGGTGGATTCCAATGTATCTTGTCTAGGATACAGGGATAAATACCAACATAGTTCAGATTCATACAATTTATTGTCATGTAGGATGAGAGGGGCATACTGTTTAAAATCACACGAGACGAGGATGAACCAACATGAAGATGGTCGGTACCGATGGATGATAGGCTTGACCATTAGTGAGGCTTCCTATGTACCATTCTTAAATAGGGAAAGGATCAATGTCTACATTGTTCAGGATGATAATTTAGAGCTTAAACGCTATGGCAGGCCATAAAGGATATCATGGTCGGTGCTTACTCTAAGCCCACATGAGTCGTGCTCGATGTGATACACAAGAGGTAGCATAGACCTGATGATCACATTCTGAAGGGTGTGTCCCTGAGGAATAGAGCACGGCTTACACTTGGTTTATAACGACCCATACTTTACATACATTGTTAATACTTCAAAATTGAAGCACACTTATTACAACATATGAAAAAACCACAAAGGACCGTATAGGTATAGTGTCTTTAGAAACTGGGAAACATAAACAACTGGTTCATAAATCTTCTATAGTGTCTCCCATTTATTTCATCATATCTAGGGTCCCTTTTAGCATATTCTACTTAATATCCATCTTCCTGACCTGGGGAAAAGAAAACATAAAAGGGTGAGCTCAAATGCTCAGCAAGGGAAAATAAAGGAAATAAAAATCATATCATATCTTTTTGAAAATCATAACCTGCAAAAGAGATCATAAAATCTTAACATGGAATAAATCATAGAAGTAAAAATGAGATCCCCATAATCATAACATGAAACTTGAAACATTGTGTCATGCACACATAATCATGGAATATCATTTCTTGTTAGTCATGACTCATTGCCAAGACTATCTTAGTGGACAAAGTCCCTTTCTGAACCGAGTTCACTCCTCGTTTCAGTCTTGTATCACTGAACCGAAATAACCTTCCGTTCCAGCCATGTCTATCTCATGAGATATAAAATCTTTACCCAATGCATTGGAGGGAGATATAGGTCCCACCCATCTTATAATGAATCCTTTCTTATGTGTGCCACATAATCATAAATCATACATCATCGCATAACACATGTAACAAAAATGGGATTCTTGAAACATCATGACATCATAAAACAAATCATATAAGGTAAATGACTTCATAAAAATAATTTCCTCAAAACATAATCAAATCAATGTAATAATAGGGATAAAAACAGAACCCTATATTATCTTAGATGGAAAATAATTTTGATAAAACATTTGAACTCCATTCTTGAGGAAAATATCCTTTCTACTTCAAAAACATTTTTCCTTTCATAACATGTCATACGACTTTAAAATAAAAGAATTTGATTAAAAATAAACATGAAAACTTGTAAAGGAAGTTTCTTGGAAATAATGTTTTAAAAATCCATTCATGCCGTATAAATTAAAAAAAACATTCTTCGTACTTTTGTCGGAAAAGTCAAAATGTACCTCGTACGAAAAAAACGACAAAAGATTCCTTTCATATTCTTTAATAAAAACTCACCAAAGGGTAAAATTGGATTTAAACTATTGTAAGTGTATGGAAAAAATATTACATATTGAGGGAACATAGATGTGGATGATAAAATACACCCCAGTAAATGCCAAAGTATAAACAATCTCGGATAAAAATGAGATTGTGATATTTCCCTTACCTTAGGTCCGATTTGCTTTGTACGTGTCCGAAGATCCTGTATAATGGTTTAAATAATGTTATTGACTTATTCCAGAATCATACATATTGATATGATATCATATATGGTCATATTCTTAGCTTCTTGTTAGTAATATGTCATTGTTAATTGTTACTCGGGTCTTTATTGCCTTTTGTTCTTATGCGTGTTTTGCCGAATAAATTCTTATTCTTCTTTTCAGGTTATAGATACCTTATATCCAGAATGGTATTAGTGTAACATATATCATATTTATTCATTCAATTCATTTATATAATTACTATGTAACGATGATCATGTAGAACGAGTCGCATCACATCGTGGAGACGGTATTCCGTACGTACGAACGAGTGATGATATCGTTCCTATGATCGTGGAATTGTATTGGAGTATATATATATTATTTCAGTATCAATATTACTTTATAATAATCATAAATAGTTACTCATTACACCATTATACCCATCCTTGTAAAGTGATGGTGGAAAATAGATTACACCACGGCGTGGAGACGGTATTCCGTACGTACGCACGCGCGGTGATTTCATTTTTCCATAGGATGGATAGAAGGTGAATTAGGGTTGATTCATAATTATAATAACATATCAGTATGTAATTAATACTTATGTTATTACTTTATCATGAAACAACTAAAGAAGAAGAAGTTGAAGAAGAAAGAAATTGAAAAGATCGGTAATGGATATTACCTCTTCTTTGGAACGCTTCTTTGAATCCTCCACTTAGGGAACTAATATTGGTCTTTGAAGAAGACCAGGACCTCTAGGATTATTCTAGGGAAGTGGAGAGGAGAAAATGTCAGGGGTTGGCCGAGCTTGAGAGCTCAATTTTGTGTGAGGAGGAGGGGGAGGATGTGCCCTTTTATAAGGGAGGAGAGGGGCACATTAGGAATATCTCAAAATATTATTTTATATTAAAGTCAAAATCGGTTTATAATGGTTCCAAAGGGTCTTATTTCAAAGCTAAAGTGGGGAAGGGTCGAAATACTATCAACCAATAGGATTTAGACAAGTTTAGGATATTATTTTAACCATATCAATTAGATTTAACTCTAAGTTAAATAATTTAACTTTTACCATGTCTTTTTGTTTTCTTTCACTATATGGTTAATAAACATACTATAACATGCCAAACGAACCCCAAACTGTTTTTTATTAATATATATATCCTTATATAAGTCATTTGGCCGATCCTTAGATTTTTAGGAATAAAATAACAATTAATAATATAATATTTGATTTAAAAACTATTTTGTGTCAATTTTGACACTATTTGATATATGATTTTTGTGAAAGTCATAATAGAATTATATGTTCGAAACAAGTTGATTAAATCAACACTAATATATCATAGTAACCTATAAAATTTGTGTAATTCATAAAAAGTCTCAAATTACATTTATTGTGGTGTTTATAACATCAATTATGTCAATATTTCATAAATAAGATAATAACTGCATCATAATTGTGTCATAAATAAATTAAATTATTTAATGTCTAAAAATTATAAATAAAATACCATTATGTAGGAAATATTTTTATCTTTATAATGAATATTTATAGTCAAATTTATCTTATGTATAACCCCATATTAAAAATGATTTACTTATTAAACTTTGATTTTAACTATTTTAACCCTTCTTTAAATAAATTAATAGTAAATGTCCTAATCTGACCCAAGTGGGCCTAAATGGTCATATTGTATTCATAAGGTTGTTTTTGGTCGAATTACACTTATCCAATAGAATTAGGACATGTGTTAGGGTAATATTAATATCATATATACCCTTAGTTACCCTATTTACTATTAACCGCGGTAAAAAAAGTAAAAAGTTACTATTCACCAAAAAATTATGTTTATCTCATTGAACCACATTTTACTTACTGATATCAACCGTGTCTGTCGTATTTTCGAAATTCCATTCACAGAAGCGGTAAAATTAAGTTTTACGCAAAATTCAGTTTTTAACCTACCACTTAGTGGTTTCACTATTCATCAAAAATTGAAAGTTTTCAGAAAAATACCAAAATTTCACCCTAGGCTAATTTCGATATTGTGAGTCCAAAAATGAAGTCCATTTTGAAAAATAAAATTTATAAAATTTCAAGAAGTGGTTATTACTATTCATAACGGCTAGTTTTAATAGCATATTGTTGTTTAGTGAAACTCGGTATTGCGTACGACGCAAGCTATCGAGGAAGGTCTCGATTGCGTGTAAAGCAAGACAAGAAAGTTTGTAGTGAAATATTCATTTGATGATATATAAAAACAAAATATTACTCATAAAAATCTCGGGTGTTACATTCTACCCCCCTTAAAAAGAATTTTGCCCTCGAAATTCGTCACTTTGTAACAAATAGATGATGATACTTCTCCCTCATCATATCCTCAAGCTCCCATGTAGCTTCTTTTAATTGGTGGTTACTCCATAATACTTTCACCAAGAGAGTGGTCTTGTTTCGTAGGACTTTTTCACTACGATCCAGAATCTCTATCGGCTGTTCTTCACAAGAAAGATCTTGCTCCAGTGGTACAACTTCTGAGCTGAGTACATGTGAAGGATCTGGTATGTACTTTCTCAGGAGAGATACATGAAACACATCGTGAACTTGAGAGAGATTCGGTGGAAGCGCCAATCGGTAATCTACCTTTCCAACACGATACAGTATTTCCAAAGGACCGATATATCTAGGGCTCAACTTCCCCTTCTTTCCAAATCTCATAACCCTCTTCCAGGGAGATATTCTTAAGAACACTTTATCGCCCACTTCAAACTCTAGGTCTTTTCTTCGGTTGTCGGCATAACTTTTCTGTCGACTCTGAGATGCTCTTATGTGTTGTTGAATAGATCTGACCTTTTCTGCCATTTCATCAATGAGATCAGGTCCTAATAGCTTTCTTTCCCCAACTTCATCCCAACAAGTTGGAGTCCTGCATTTCTTTCCATAGAGAGCTTCATAAGGAGCCATCTGAATACTGGAGTGAAAGCTATTATTATAAGAAAATTCCACCAAAGGTAGGTGTTGATCCCAACCTCCTTTGGAATCCATAGAGCAAGCTCTCAACATATCTTCTAGGGTTTGAATTGTTCTCTCAGACTGACCGTCTGTCTGGGGATGATAAGCAGTGCTGAAACTCAACTCTGTATCCAGAGTATGCTGAAGACTTCTCCAGAACTTCGAGGTAAATCTCGGATCCTGATCAGATAAAATAGAAAGTGGTAGTCCATGCAATCTTACCACTTCCTTTACATATATCCTGGCAAGCTTATCTAGAGATAAATCCTCTCTAATAGCAATGAAGTTTGCAGACTTTGTAAGACGATCAACTATGACCCAAATAGCATGATTGCCTTTGGATGTTTTAGGAAGTCCGGTGACAAAGTCCATAGTGATGTTTTCCCATTTCCATTTGGGTATGGGTAATGGTTGTAACATCCCCTTACACTTTTGTCTCTCAGCTTTAACTTGTTGACAAACCAAGCATCGAGAGACATATTCAGCAACATCTCTTTTCATGCCATCCCACCAGAAGTACTCTTTCAGGTCCCTATACATCTTCGTGCTTCCAGGATGAATAGAGAATGATGAACTATGAGCCTCATCCAGTAGCTCCTTCTTTAATTCGGGGATGGGAGGAACACAAACCCGATTCCTGAACATTATTATCCCATCACAATCAAGGTTGAATTCAGGAACATTTCTCACCTTCTTTTGTAACTCGACAACTTCTTTTTGTGCCTCTTTAATCTTCACATGTATAGATGGTTGAACATTCATTTGAGAAAGATAAGATTTTTCCTCTTCCATTATAATTCCAAGATCCATCCTTTGTAAATGCATAAATATTGGATCTTTTGTGATCCTCATCATGGATAAACTAGCATGGTCTTGTCGACTTAATGCATCTTCCACCTTGTTTGCTTTCCCAGGGTGGTAATGGATTGAGCAGTCGTAATCCTTAATCAGCTCCAACCATCTTCTTTGACGCATATTCAACTCCTTTTGTGTGAAAATATACCTTAAACTTTTATGATCAGTATAAATATCACACCTTTCACCATAAAGGTAATGCCTCCAAATCTTTAATGCAAAGATTACTGCAGCCAACTCCAAATCATGAGTTGGGTAATTTTGCTCATGGATTTTCAACTGTCGTGAGGCATAAGCTATCACCATATCATTTTGCATAAGAACACACCCCAATCCCTTCTTGGATGCATCACTGTAGATCACAAACCTTTCTCCACTACAAGGCAGTGTGAGCACAGGAGCACTGGATAACCTTCTTTTCAACTCCTTGAAATTCTCTTCACATTCCTCTGTCCAAACAAACTTAACTCCTTTCCGAGTCAACTTGGTGAGTGGATTAGATAATCATGAAAAATCCTATACAAAACGTCGATAATATCCAGCCAAACCAAGAAAACTTCGGATCTCAGTTACTGTTGTTGGTCTTGACCATCTTTCGATAACCTCTGTTTTTGCTGGATCCAAAGATATCCCCTCTTTTGAGATTATGTGACCCAAAAATGAAACTTTTTGAAGCCAAAATTCACACTTGGTAAATTTGGCATAAAGCTTCTCCTTTCTCAGGGTCTTAAATATAATTCTCAAGTGATCTTCATGATCTTCCTTTCTCTTTGAATAGACAAGAATATCGTCTATAAAGACTACCACAAATTGATCAAGATAGTCTCTAAAGACTATATTCATTAGATCCATGAAGATAGCAGGGGCATTAGTAATCCCAAATGGCATCACTATAAATTCAAAGTGTCCATACCTTGTACGGAAAGCCGTCTTTGGTATATCCTCCCTTTTGACCCTTAATTGATGATACCCTGAACGAAGATCAATCTTGGAAAAGTATTGGGCTCTGCGTAGTTGGTCAAATAAGTCATCAATGCGTGGGAGAGGATATTTGTTCTTGATAGTGATCTTGTTAAGTTCTCGATAATAAATGCAGAGTCTCATTGATCCATCTTTCTTCTTAACAAATAGAACAGGTGCTCCCCAAGGTGACGCACTAGGGCGTATGAATCCCTTATCAAGATTCTCTTGGAGTTGCTTCTTCAATTCCTGCAACTCAATTGGGGTCATTCTATAAGGTGTCTTTGAAATAGGCAAAGCACCCGGTATGAGTTCTATTGAAAACTCAACTTCACGATTTGGTGGAAGACCCGGTAATTCCATCAGAAAGACATCATCAAACTCCCGTACAATGGGAATATTCTTAATCGTAAGTTTCTCACCAACCATTTGAGATAAATAACCTTCATTTAGTGGAATCAATACCCATAAGATGGAAGAAATTTCCACTGGAAGGTTATGTTCATCCTTGCATTGATATACGATCGTAGATTGATCTGGAATATGAAATGTGACTTCCCTTCTTTGGAAATTGATATGAGCTACATGTAGAGAAAGCCAATCCATGCCAAGAATCACATAAAATTCCACTAAAGGAAGGATCACAAGATTTGCAGGAAGCACTTTCCCACAAACATCGATCGGAGAAGAATTATAAACTTTTTATGCGGCTGTTGTGCCATTAGGTGTTGTCACAGCTAACTCAACATCTAATTGTTGAGGTAATATGGTGATACCCTTAGAAAATTTTTTAGAAATAAAAGAGTGGGTGGATCCAGAATCAAGTAAAACATTTTCTACTTTAGAGTGGATGGTAAGTGTACCTTTCACAACTTCGTTATCGTACTCCAAATCTCTAATAGAAATTGCATGTGACTTTCCTTTGTCTTTAGCCTTAAGATTTTGTTGACGTCGACCATCATCATCAACCCTTGGATTTGGGCATTGATTGGCATAATGCCCCATCTCCTTGCACTTGAAACATTGAAGTGTAGTAGGTTCATTCTGTGTATCCCTTACTTTTTTTGCATCATTAGACATCTTCTTCCCATTATCGCGGCATTCAAATGCCCGATGACCTTCCTTTCCACATTTAAAACATTTACTTGTCCCTTTAAGACAACTCCCTCCATGTTTCTTTCCACACTTTGAGCATAAGGGAAAGTTCATCTTCTTTTCAGTGTGCTCTTTAGATTTTCCTTTGAATTCCATCTTCCTCTTCTTATCAAACCCATGTGACTGATGGGTTACTCCAATCTCCATCTCGACTTTGAGAGCACATCGAACGATTTCCTCGTAGCTATTGAAGTCCCTTATGGCTAATGCCCTTCGAAGACTTGGTTTTAAGCCACTAAAGAATCGATCGATCTTACTCTCAGGTTGGATAATAATACCAGAAGCGTACCTTCCAAGTCTTGTAAAATTTGCTTCATAGGTACCAACAGATTCATCATCCCTTTGCTTCAGTTCAAGGAACTCTTTCTCCATCTTTGTTCGGAGAATACGAGGGAAGTACTTATTGAAAGATAATATCTTGAACTCTTCCCATTCCATAGACTCAATTTCATCCCTTTGCCTCGTATTCTTAATAAGATTCCACCATTGATCAGTATCTCCTTCCAAATGATACACTGCTAGGATGACTTTATCATGTTCAGAACATTGAAGAACTGAAAATATCTTTTCAGTAGTACTAATCCATTGTTCAGCAACTAATGGATCAGTAGACCCACTGAAAGAAGGTGGACGCTGCCTCATGAAGGATTCAACAGAATTTTGCTCCTTCCTTTGCTCGTTTGGAAGTCCTGCATGATTCATAGCTTGAGAAAGTTGTGTTAGCATGGCTACAAGATTTTGCATTCCAGCTCCCATATCGTTTGGTTGCTCAGGGGGACAATCATTGCATTGCCCATCGCATTCCGCATTAACACAGTTCCTTCGGGTTCCAGCCATTGACTAAAACCAAGAAGAATAGTGTGAGCAACACTAATTATAATAGGAAAACCACATAATTCAAGAATAAAATTTTCATGCTTAAGGTCTTATCCTAGGTTATTCAAGGCCATTTCTAAAACACTAAGATTGTGTTCTATGCTTAGACTTATCCTTAGGGTTCTTACTAAGGCTTTCACATCCTAGTTTCCAAAGGTTGACTATACCTTTCCTCTGATACCAACTATAACGACCCATACTTTACATACATTGTTAATACTTCAAAATTGAAGCACACTTATTACAACATATGAAAAAACCACAAAGGACCGTATAGGTATAGTGTCTTTAGAAACTGGGAAACATAAACAACTGGTTCATAAATCTTCTACAGTGTCTCCCATTTATTTCATCATATCTAGGGTCCCTTTTAGCATATTCTACTTAATATCCATCTTCCTGACCTGGGGAAAAGAAAACATAAAAGGGTGAGCTCAAATGCTCAGCAAGGTCAAATAAAGGAAATAAAAATCATATCATATCTTTTTGAAAATCATAACCTGCAAAAGAGATCATAAAATCATAACATGGAATAAATCATAGAAGTGAAAATGAGATCCCCATAATCATAACATGAAACTTGAAACTTTGTGGCATGCACACATAATCATGGAAAATCATTTCTTGTTAGTCATGACTCATTGCCAAGACTATCTTAGTGGACAAAGTCCCTTTCTCAACCGAGTTCACTCCTCGTTTCAGTCCTGTATCACTGAACCGAAATAACCTTCCGTTCCAACCATGTCTATCTCATGAGATATAAAATCTTTACCCAATGCATTGGAGGGAGGTATAGGTCCCACCCATCTTATAATGAATCCTTTCTTATGTGTGCCACATAATCATAAATCATACATCATCGCATAACACATGTAACAAAAATGGGATTCTTGAAACATCATGACATCATAAAACAAATCATATAAGGTAAATGACTTCATAAAAATAATTTCCTCAAAACATAATCAAATCAATGTAATAATAGGGATAAAAACATAACCCTATATTATCTTAGATGGAAAATAATTTTGATAAAACATTTGAACTCCATTCTTGAGGAAAATATCCTTTCTACATCAAAAACATTTTTCCTTTCATAACATGTCATACGACTTTAAAATAAAATAAGTTGATTAAAAATAAACTTGAAAACTTGTAAAGGAAGTTTCTTGGAAATAATTTTTTAAAAATCCATTCATGCCGTATATGTTAAAAAAACATTCTTCGTACTTTTGTCGGAAAAGTCAAAAAGTACCTCGTATGAAAAAAACGACAAAAGATTCCTTTCATATTCTTTACTAAAAACTCACCAAAGGGTAAAATTGGATTTAAACTATTGTAAGTGTATGTATAAAATATTACATATTGAGGGAACATGGATGTGGATGATAAAATACACCCCAGTAAATGCCAAAGTATAAAAAATCTTGGATAAAAATGAGATTGTTATATTTCCCTTACCTTAGGTCTGATTTGCTTTGTACGTGTCCGGAGCTCCTGTATAATGGTTTAAATAATGTTATTGACTTATTACAGAATCATACATATTGATATGATATCATATATAGTCATATTCTTAGCTTCTTGTTAGTAATATTTCATTGTTACTTGTTACTCGGGTCTTTATTGCCTTTTATTCTTATGCGTGTTTTGCCGAATAAATTCTTATTCTTCTTTTAAGGTTATAGATACCTTATATCCAGAATGGTATTAGTGTAACATATATCATATTTATTCATTCAATTCATTTATATAATTACTATGTAACGATGATCATGTAGAACGAGTCGCATCACATCGTGGAGACGGTATTCCGTACGTACGCACGAGTGATGATATCGTTCCTCTGATCGTGGAATTGTATTGGAGTATATATATATTATTTCAGTATCAATATTACCTTATAATAATCATAAATAGTTACTCATTACACCATTATACCCATCCTTGTAAAGTGATGGTGGAAAATAGATTACACCACGGCGTGGAGACGGTATTCCGTACGTACGCACGCGCGGAGATTTCATTTTTCCGTAGGATGGATAGAAGGTGAATTAGGGTTGTTTCATAATTATAATAACATATCAGTATGTAAGTAATACTGATGTTATTACTTTATCATGAAACAACTAAAGAAGAAGAAGTTGAAGAAGAAAGAAATTGAAAAGATCGGTAATGGATATTACCTCTTCTTTGGAACGCTTCTTTGAATCCTCCACTTAGGGAACTAATATTGGTCTTTGAAGAATACCAGGACCTCTAGGATTATTCTAGGGAAGTGGAGAGGAGAAAATGGCAGGGTTTGGACGAGCTTGAGTGCTCAATTTGGTGTGAGGAGGAGGGGGAGGAGGTGCCCTTTTATAAGGGAGGAGAGGGGCACCTTAGGAATATCTCAAAATATTATTTTATATTAAAGTCAAAATCGGTTTATAATGGTTCCAAAGGGTCTTATTTCGAAGCTAAAGTGGGGAAGGGTCTAAATACTATCAACCAATAAAATTTAGACAAGTTTAGGATATTATTTTAACCTTATCAATTAGATTTAACTCTAAGTTAAATAATTTATTTTTTACCATGTCTTTTTGTTTTCTTTCACTATATGGTTAATACACTTACTATAACATGCCAAACGATCCCCAAATTGTTTATTATTAATATATATATCCTTATCTAAGTCATTTGGCCGATCCTTAGATTTTTAGGAATAAAATAACAATTAATAATATAATATTTGATTTAATAACTATTTTGTGTCAAATTTGACACTATTTGATATATGATTTTTGTGAAAGTCATAACAGAATTATATGTTCGAACCAAGTTGCTTAAATCAACACTAATATATCATAGTAACCTAGAAAATTTGTTTAATTCATAAAAAGTCTCAAATTACATTTATATTGGTGTTTATAACATCAATTATGTCAATATTTCATAAATAAGATAATTACTGCATCATAATTGTGTCATAAATAACTTAACTTATTTAATGTCTAAAAATTATAAATAAAATACCATTATGTTGGAAATATTTTTAGCTTTCTAATGAATATTTATAGTCGAATTTATCTTATGTATAACCCCATATTAAAAATGATTTACTTATTAAACTTTGATTTTAACTATTTTAACACTTCTTTAAATAAATTAATAATAAATGTCCTAATCTAACCCAAGTGGGCCTAAATGGTCATATTTTATTCATAAGGTTGTTTTTGGTAGAATTACACTTATCCAATAGAATTAGGACATGTGTTAGGGTAATATTAATATCATATATACCCTTAGTTACCCTATTTACTATTAACCGCGGTAAAAAAAGTAAAAAGTTACTATTCACCAAAAAATTATTTTTATTTCATTGAACCACATTTTACTTACTGATATCAACCGTGTCTATCAGATTTTCGAAATTCCATTCACAGAAGCGGTAAAATTAAGTTTTATGCAAAATTCAGTTTTTAACCTACCACTTAGTGGTTTCACTATTCATCAAAAATTGAAAGTTTTCAGAAAAATACCAAAATTTCACTCTAGGCTAATTTCGATATTCTGAGTCCAAAAATGAAGTCCATTTTGAAAAATAAAATTTATAAAATTTCAAAAAGTGGTTATTACTATTCATAACGACTAGTTTTAATAGCATATTGTTGTTTAGTGAAACTCGGTATTGCGTACGACACAAGCTATCGAGGAAGGTCGTGATTGCGTGTAAAGAAAGCCAACCAAGTGTGTAGTGAAAGATTCCTTTGATGATATATAAAAACAAAATATTACTCATAAAAATCTCGAGTGTTATATGGTTAGTGGCCTAGGAATATGGATATTGGAACTTACTCAAGGATGGAGGCACAATGGTGATAAAGGAAAAAGGTAGAGGAATGGGGAAACAAAGGTCATTTTGCCCATCTCTCCTATGGCCTTCGTGCATGAAAGAGGAGAAGAGGATCAAGGATTCTACCTCCCACAAGAAAGGCCAAGGGCTTAAATCATGATGGCTACCATCCCCCCACAGACAAATGCAATTCCATGCAAGGAGTATCTCATTCCATGTGAGGGAGATCTCACTCCAGGGGAGACCATTAGTCATGGAAAATGAACAAGATAGGTCACCCCGTGTGTATTTCATGGGGAAATGCCACAATTTAATGTCATGTGATGAGGATGATGGTGCTTGGAGGTTAAACATTCATTAGCTCAGATGATGATCATTCACTCCCCACCCCTAGGAATAGCATAACAAATACCACCCACACATGAGGAAGAGAAGGAATCAGAAATTCCATGGTGAGTTGGTGTTATGGAGAGATCCATTGACGGGCTCAGGTTAGTTTGGCTATGTAAAGAAGAAATAACTATTATAGGCCTTATATAAAGAATCATGTGGCTAAGAAATTAAATACAAAGCACTGTCCAAGGGACATTGAAATTAATTCATACAAACCTAAAGGGTTATATGGGAGAAAGGTTTGTGATGTAAAAGGGTTCATAGGATGGGACATTGCAAAGCTATAGATCCCCACGAAGTTGAAAGACTCTGTGAAGGGGTCTTCTTCATGAAGTGGAGTGGCATAGCTTATCAATAGATGAAATATGGATATGATGAGTGCTTTGTGAAGTGCATTGTCTTTTGCTAAGAAGGTACTTATGTAGCATGGGTGCCCTGCGAAGCCTGACATTGTGATGTAATGTACTTTGAAAAGCATAGTGGTCCTACTTAGCATAGGGTTCACATGTGCATGGAATGTACTTACTGAAGCATGAGTACTCTATGAAGACCCGAGATACCATTGGGATATCCTTCCCTTGCAATGGACTATGGGCTTCACAAAGGGAATCTTTGCATGAAGAGGGGTTGTATTTGAGACATGGAGAAGGTATTTATCAAGGATTAAATACCTTGAAGATATCATTTTTTCAGTGTTTCGTAGAGCAGAGGGTGCTTCATTATTGGAGAGATGAGACGGAGAAAGTTCGGGGTATCTATCCTTTGGGTTTGATAGAAGCCTGATATTTTTAGTGAAGAGGGGGAATGAAGCTATGCCAGCTCATGGAAAAGCCACATGCCACTTTGCAATAAGATGCGGATCACATCATGTTTTTCATAACTGTGGAGTATGTCGTCATCCCATCCACAATGTAGAGGCATCATTAATTCCCTCCACCGATCTCATAGAGTTTTTAATCAATTTATAAGTTATCACAGAGGTGATCTGGTTCCCTTCGTGGCATGACGATTTGTGTCAATTGCATTGTAACTATAGAGTCTTCCACAACTTATACACTGTAGTGATCGCAGAGGAGAAAATGGCATTGCACCGACTGTAGTGATGAAGGGCTTTGAGAAGAATCTTCTTGAAGCAACCCTTTTGGCATTGTTTTCCTCTAAGGGTATTTTTCCTCTGCACACATATTAGTTCTAATAACTTCTATTGAAGAAATATTATGATCAATCTCTAAATAACACTCATTAATTTTGTTAATCTATAATTATTCATGTTATATACATGTATTGGTAAAATTTCGCACTCTTGGGTACTTATGGTAATTAAAAAGTTTTTTTTATCAAAATTCAACTCTATATATGTCTTTGGTAAAACAACATGTGTTCTTTAAAAACATGTTTTATAAAATGGTTTTCAATAATTCTTTATGATTAAAAATAGTTTTAATTTTTCCAATATTATTATATATGTTTACAGAAAAAAAGGTTATAAAAAATTCAATCTTATTTTAAAAATTTATCAAGGAAAAGGTTTTCAAATGGTTTTCAATAATCTTTCATAAATTTCCAAGGAAAAGGGTTTTGAGAAAAATATTATTTTATACGTTTTCAAGGAAAAAGGTCTTAAAAAGGTTTTATGGCATCATTTATAATTTATCACGGAAATTGTTTTTTAAAATATTTTCAATACGATTTTATAAGTTCTCCAGGAAAAAGTTTTCAAAATGTTTTAAAACATATTTTATAAGTTTCCAAGTAAAAATCACTTCAATATTATATATGCTTTTTTTATTGGGTTTCAAGGCAAATTGATTCAAAAAATTTTAAAGACTACATTATAATTTTTGAAGTTTCATTTAAAATAAAATAGTTTTAATTTTTTTTTATTTTTTAAAAGTATTTTTGATGGAAGAAATTATATTTTCCTCAATAAAGGTTTTTAATAGATATTTCAAAATTATTTTCCTTCTATGAAGGAATCTATTAGTGTTACTCATTCCTTTCTGTATAAATGATCCAATGGATCTATTAATATTATTTATACGAATGGTTTCTGTTGTGATGATGGGAGGTTTATAAATCTTTTTTCTCTTTCATGGGATATATGATCATGAAACCCTTTTCTTTTTCATTGGTTTTATGTTAATGAAAATCGTTTCCATTTCATGGTTTATATGTTTATTAAACTGACTTCTCTTTCATAGGTTATATTTTTTTGGAAACCATTTCACTTTGATCGATTATATGATTATTAAACCCCCTTCTTTTCATGGGTTTTACTTTTATGAAATGATTGTGAAACCTATCTCTTCCCACATTTTATAATATGATTGCATGTTTGTGATACCAATTTCATTTCTTGTGGTATGATATGATTGCTTATGATTCTGTGTAACATATATGTTTTCTTTAATAATGAGATTTGTGGGACATATATCTCCCTCTAGTGCATTGTGGAAATATTTTTATATCCCGAGATAGATGTAGTTGGACTGGGGAGTAAACTCTATTTAATAAAGGAATTCGTATGCTATGATGGTCTTATGAGTGAACCTAGAATACTAAGATGGTGAGGGGAGTAAAACATGACAACCAACATGTTATGTGGATTAAAACCATTATACTAAGATAGCTTTGAAATCAATGACATGACTACTATGTAAATAATTTTATATTTTTTTGTCTCTTATAAATTCAATGTCTTATTCCAATGTTATTCATTCATGGATTATTCTCTCAATTACCTTATGATTCATGTCCTATGAACATCCAATATTTATTCAATTCCTTATGTATATGATATTTGATATGCTGGGTATGATCTTTTAATTTCATTATCATGTTCTTTTACCCTTTAGATAATGTTATAGTTATGTATCTCTCTTTTCTACACTTATTGAGATTATGAGATCACCCATTTCTTATGTTTCCTTTACCAAGGTTACGATGAAATGATATAAGTGTTACAAAATGGGAATATCTCTATGGAAAACATAAATATATTTCACCATGTTAGAATATTTTTTTCTTTGTTTCCAAAGAAACTAAACAATTACAGACCTCATGATTGTATTTTTGAAATTAATTGAATATTAATATAAAATAATTTAACATACATAAATGCTAATCCTAGGTTGGTGTTGTTGGTACGAACAGATTGTTTTAGTCAAATTTTGGAAACAATGATAGAAAAACCACAGTTATATCCGTAGGAATATTTCTTAATATAGGTTTAGGGTTGTGTCTATAGATATGCCTAAGGTGTCATAAGAAGGTGTAATACTTTTGACATCATAGGAGTAATTTTTCATGAATATGTGATTTTCTTCTATGCTAGTTTGTTATCACACTATTCACTGTGGTTTTATTTAATGGAAGGAACTAGAAGGAACTGTGTTAACATTGAATGTGATGGAAATGTTTTTAATGAGAAGAAAAATGTGATGATCATTGGAGTGAAGGATGTTGTTATCATGCCTTATCCTTTTTCGTAGAATATGATTAATAATGTGTATATTAACCAACTCTTGAATTAACCGTAGAATAAACATAAGGATTTAGATAAGAGCTTGGGTAATGAAGACCATGGGTGAAAGAATATTCGATTTCCTTTGTGTCATGAGTATGGAAATAATCAGCTAAGTGAATGACATATAGGAACACAAATATGTTTTTTTTAAAATAAGGACATGAATAATGTAGATACAATGTAAATATAAATAGTTTTGTTAATGTAATGAATGGGAATGTTGGAATCCTAAGGAAATCATCAAAGGTTGTATCAATTGTGAGTGGAATGAATGGTCATTACGCCAATTTATGTCCCAAGTAGAAGGATCGTGATGAAACTTAGCAAGGTGGCAGAAGTAATTGTTCTATTACTGATAATTATGATACTATAGGTTAAACATAAATGGAAAGTGTTATTATATAATAGGATGATGTGAAATTTTTTATTAATTAACTATAAATTGGAATAATTGATGTTTTTCGGTATATATATATTAAAGAATTATGTTATATAAATGGTGAAATTTATAAGGATTTTACAGTTTATGTTTTTCACTAAGGATTTAAAAAAATATATTGAATGGTTCTGATGGACTTGAAATGTGACATAATATAAAGGTAATATTCATGGTAAACACACGATTAAGGTAAATTTAATCCTTAATTTGACTTTTATGATAAGATAATTATGTTTCAAAAAATATATGTTAGATATGAATAATTAAATTGAACCCGAACGATTATCTTGGAATTAATTATGGGTTTGTTGACAAGTTTTTTATGTAATCATTATGATGTTTACAATATTTTAGGATTTATAGAAATTTTATAATTTACTGTAAAATAAGTAAACTTAGATGTTTTAAATAATAATGTTTGTAAATTCATATTATTACAATTTTTCAATAGAATATATGATAATGGTATTTACATGATTGGAATGTGAAAACCAATAGTTACCTTATGATATATGTAGGATCAATGTTAAGTTGATTGTTAATTGTTGTAATGTTTTGGACTTCCATTATTTAGAAGGGTTTTAAGGTTAACCATTTATTGAATAGTTTATGTTAAATTATTAACAAATTATATAAGTATTTATTCATAATTTATCACATGTTATAAAATTTTTCTATGATAAAGACAGATGAAGTTACCTATCATTCTATTTATGGATCTCATGATCTGTTAATGCTAGCGAAATAAAAAAAATTCACCTCATTTCTTTGAATAAGATACAGAGTTGAAGTTTATCAAGGAAAAAAAGGAAAGGGTGTCTCGAAATCATGTAAGTGTATCTTTTCTTGAAATTTCAATGACATTAGGAAGAAGGATAATGAAACAAAAAAATTATCCAAATACCTTCATTATTATGGAATCAAATTCCCTCATAGATAATCATAAATTTGTAGATATGTGATTGTTAAATTTCACTTAACTATATTCTCCATCACTATCCACCAGAACATGATTGTTTGATTTATCTTATATGTAAATGTTTTCACTTCCCACATATGTTCTCTTCTGTGGAAACCTACCTATGGGTTACTTTAAATAACATTTATGTTTCTAACATTTATTTTTAAAATAAAATTTTATTATTTATTTTTATGATATAGTTTTTTATGAAAAGAATATTTAATTATAAAACCATTGATATTACAGATGATGTTTTATGGAGAATATCATATTTAGGGTGGTAGAATGTAACACCCTGAGGTTTTATCAATAAGTTTTTTCAAATAAATTAATTCTTTTTGATATTTTTAATTTCTTGTAACACTGAATATATCTTTATATTATACTTATGAACTAAGTGCGGCATATGTTATACACAACACCAAGTTAAGACTTCACTGCACATAACACCAATATTAACATTTAGTACATGGAACACTATGTTTGGATTTTATTACATAGAATACATAGTCTCATTGATAAATTGTTTTACACATAGGGTTGAGCTTTACTAAACTACCAAATATTATTAATATTAATATTAGAATATTATTATAGCTACCACCTATCCATTTGAATGGATATTATGAATATGATTAGATAAATTTTGAAAATATTATTTACACATGTATATAAAATTAATCATTTAGTTATAAATTATAAGAAGTTAATGTAATAACTATATGAAAATAATGTAATTACATTTCTAAGAAAACTCTTTTTATATGTACAAAATCAATGTTATCTCAATGACATAAAAAACCAATTTTGATTAATTTTTTCAAGAAAATTTATATATTATATTCAATAAATATTTTTGACACTCATCTAAATATTTGATTGGTATAAGATAAGAATAAATCTAATTTTATGAATAAAAAGGTATATTTTTCTAAAATGTAATTTTACAACCTTTTAATGTAGAAACCATTTTAAATATGATTTTTGAAAAATTAAAAATATTATTTGTAAAAATAAACATTATATTTAGATGTCTAATATCAATATTTACTGTGGGTGGATTTTTGGTATTTTCCTATTAAGTTATATTTTTTGGAATAGTGAAAATACTGAATTTCAATACAAAACCGATTTTTTTAATAATTTATTTATATAGTAAAAATATAGTTTATTATGGTTTTATTGATTAGTAGTTCATTTTTACATCAACTAATCCAATCTATGTTATGTTAATAAATTTAAAATTGAAATTGGCTTTTATAAAATTGATAACTTTTACACATTTTTACTTTAAAACACTACTTTGTCATCCAATCTATGGGATTAATTTTAAATTAATTTCTACAAATTATATGATTGGAATATGGAATGAATAGAATGAATATTTTTAAATATAATAATTTATAATTAATGATAAATTAAACTTAGTTTTTAGACAATAATATTAGTGAAAGTAACTAAAATTTAGTACAATGATTATTGGAAATGTTATCATATCAAAGGACTAAACCTTAAAGATAACCCTTAGAATAACCTAGAAACTTGTCAACACTCCACTGGATATTCATATTTCCATGCTATTCTTCCTAGGATCTAATTTGGAACATTATTGGAGCCACGTTACATGATAAAAATGTGGTTTGAATTCTCTTTTCCAAATTTTATAATAATGACACTCCACAACTATAAAAAAGAAAACTCACCCCTCCCACTACTTCACACCTCTAAAGACATTTGGATTGACAAAATTTGATCAAATAGTATCTATAAATCCATCAATTTATCTTATAATCCTTAATTTTGGAAAAAATCCATCAAAGGAAGCCTTTTTGGTGCAAGCCAAAATGAGTTTCCCAAAGAAGAGGTAATGTCCTTCTTCAAACTCTGTGGTTTTATTTTCATTATACCCCCCCTAAACTCTTGTTATTATGTAATTATGTAATAAAATCAGTATCATCAATATAATTATACTTTTGTAGTATGTTTTTGAACAAAACTCACATACACTTCCATCTAATGGATAACAAACTTACTATTCTTGTGTTTGATAAACTTCCGCCTCAGAAAATGATGTTTTTCGTTTATCCTTTAATAAATCTCATGGTTGATACTTAAAATGGAAACTACATTTTTATATGATATATGACATATTTATTTTTTATTTAATATTCTATAATTATTATATAAAACATACATTCATGATTTCTATTTTACGTAAAAATGATAACTTCATTTGTGGATGTGTGGACCAACACCTCCTCAAAACGATGTGATTCGTTCACACATTACATGGAACATATTAAGTGTTGATTTAGTAAACATATAATAAATATATTAATTAATAATTATACTGAATTTTTAATATTTATATATATATACACACTCACACACATATATTTCATTTCCTTTCTTTCTTTTAGAATGATAATTACATGGAAATAGTGTTCATGCGTATGTACTACCAACAGTCTCCATGAATGGTGTGTTATATTTCATATTTATATCATTTATTGATTATTATAAATATTTATATAATTAATATATACTATATTTATATCATTTTTTATAATCTCAAAATACTAAAATCATGATTTATGTAATATGATAATGAATAATAAGTCCAAATATGTATGAGAAACAAAGAAGATATTACTTAAAACGTAATATTAACAAGGAGTTGTTAGTAAATGAATAATATAATGTCATAGCCAAATAATATATGGTATTATATAAAATAATATGTTTATTTAGTATATTTATAATAAAATTATAATTATTATAAATTAGGATTGAATATGTATGAATAAATTCAATATATAAGGTATAGTTTTTCTGCTTTCACTTTTACTTTTTGTGAGACCCAAGACATGTTCACATACAATTTATTATATTTGGTATGTATACATACAATTGATTTATTATATTATTATTATAGTTAAATTTATTTATTGTTTCATATCCATTTTATGATATCTATTTCATGGGGTCCTATGGCTCAAAAGTTACAATATAAGTATGGTAGTTCTGTCTAAATTTTTCTTCTTAGAAGAACATGTTTTGTTATGCACCTATATTCTTTTACAAGGTGTATATACTGGAATTTGACAATTTTTATCATGAATCATTTATTTTAATTATATTACAAGACTATTTTACTTTAATTTTCTTACATGGGGAGTATGATTCAATATTACCAAATGGTAATTGTTTATTACAAGAATCTCATCATTTATTAGAATTGTTTATGGTTATTCTTCCGTAGATTAAATATTTTGATCAATTTCTCATGAAAACTCATGACTTTTCATCCCCTATGTTTATTCATTATATATTATGGTATTGGTACCATTTTCCCACTATTGAGTACCTAAGATAAGTAATAAAGTATTTTTATGAAAATCATACTCAATCTCTCTCTTCTTTTAGAAATCAACATTCTTTTAAAACCCTAAAATCCAAAAGGATTTCAAAAATGATTAAATTGTCAAAATAGTTTTAAATGTTTTCAATATACATTAAATAATTTTCTTGTCAAAATATTTTTGAAATCAAATTTCAAGCTTCTAATATATGTTTTTAGGTAAAAAAATTTTCAATATGTTTTCAAGATTCTTTTATAGGTTTTCAAGGAAAAAGGATTCCCAAATTATTTCAAGATTAATTAATATTTTACAAAAGAAAATGTTTTTAAAATTATTTTTCAAGATTAATTTATATGTTTTCAAAGAATTTTGTTTTCGATATTCTTTTATATGTTTCAAAGAAAAATTGTTTTCAAATTTTTTTAAGATTCTTTTTATTGTATGGAAGGGAAATTGTTTTCAAAATGTTTTCATGATTATTTTATAAGTTTCCATGTAAAAATATTTTTAAAATGTTTTCTACCTTATTTCATAAGTTTTCATAGAAACTGTTCTTCAAAATGTATTCATACTTATTTTATAAGTTTTTGTGGAAAATGTTTTCCAAATTTTTTCATCACTCCTTTATAATTTTTATAGTTTATTTTTAATAAAAATGGATTTCAAATTTTTTTTCTAATTTAAAAACAATTTCTAAAAGAAGAATGGAAATTGTCCTCAATATAGTTTTTTTAAAATTGGTTCAAAATTATTTTGCATCTTAGATGACATCCATTGGTTTATTCATTCCTTTCCAGGGAAATTATCCAATGGTTCTATTCATATTATTTCTATTAATGATATTTTTTTTGATATCATGACATTTATTAAACTTATTTTCCTTTCAAGGGTTATATATTTTTGAAACACATTTCTCATTCATGGGTTGTATTTTCATGAAACTCATTTATATTTCATGGTTTATATGATTATAAATCCCATTTATATTTAATGGTTTAGATGTTTGTAAAACCCATTTTTCTTTCATGGGTTATATGTTTATGAAACCTGTTTCATTTTACGACTTATGATTTTAATAAATGATTATGAAACATATCTAGTTTACATGGGTAATGATATGATTACATGTTTATGACACCCATTTCATTTCTTGGGTATTGATATTATTGTTTATGATCTTTTTGAAAACATATGTATGATTTCATTAGGATATTGGCGGGACCTATATCTCCCTCCAATTTATTCGGTAATGATTTATATCTCATGAGATATAAACTTTTGGAATATGGGGTTAACTCAGTTCAGTAAATGAATTTTTATGCAAATATGGTATTGATTGTGAACATTGACTTATATGATGGTCATGGGAGTAAAATACGATTACCATTATGGGATGGGGAGTAAACCCCAACAACTAATATGGCATTGGAAGTGATGCCTTCACTACTATGGAAATTATTTTTTATGATTTTGTGTCTGCCTCCAATTTTATTTCCTATTAATTTATTATGATTTCATGACTGATTGTTTTGATTCCCTTATGATTCATGTTCTATAAACTACCAATATATATTCCAGGACTCATGTATATTATCTTTTATATGAAGTAAATGATCTTCAAATGTTATTCCCATATTGTCGTACAATTATGCCCATGTTATGCTTATGTATCTCTCTAGTTTACCCTTACTGAGCATTTGAGCTCACACCATTATTATGGTTATCTTCACAATTTTATTAATAAGGTTTTTAAGTATAAGTACTACTGGGGAAGATATTTTGTTGATAACATTTAATATCATTCACCAAGTTAGATGACATTCTTCCAAGTTTACAAAGACACTAAACTATTATAGTTCTCCAGAATGTATTTTTTACAATGTGCTGAATATTCATCTAAAATTATATAATGTCTATTTATGTTAATATATATTATCTATAATATATAACCACATAATAAATTATATGTGGATGATCAACACCCACATGAAATCCTTATAAAATGATATATCACTAGTGATAGAGGCATCACCACTCAATAAAAGAGAGAATTATTCATCTTTCGGTGAATAAAAAATCATATTTATTTAATATTTAGGGTGAATATATATCACAAATGATATTTATGTAAAAAAACACTCTATTTTTAATTTACATGTCACTGGTGGATGGTCTACCACTAGTATCACAAACAAGGTGAACAATCCTTCACTAAAGTTATATATATTAAGTGATTGAGTAATCATTATAAAGAAATCATATAAACAAATAAAAAACCATAGTGAAAGATTTATCACCCCATGATCAAGTAAAGAAGACATTAACTCTTGTTTTGTACTCACACATATGAAAAATTACACTTATTACACACATATCAAACCCAACCTTCTATAGAATTGCTTTGAATCTTATGAAACTGACAATCTCAAATGGAAAAATACATAGAGGCACCCCTAAAACCAATGATTTGTCATAAAATATATATCACCTATAACACACCACTTTTTTATGGATTTTTTTCAAATAAATAAAATTTATATGATACCTTACATTACATGCAACCATTGGTTAGAATGTTTTATACAGTACGCAATGTTTTAACAAAACCATGACATATAATAAATATCATTCAAACATGACCATTATAACCAAGTAGAAAAAATTATGAGTAGGTATATTTTTAAATTCTTTTCAAATATTATGTATAATGGATTTATATAAAGAAAACATATTGATAAAAAAGAATATAATTTTTTTGATAAAGTCTTTATATGTTTCCAAATTAGTATTTTTTCCAAAAAATGTTTTTTAATTATTTATGAAAAATAATAAAATAATTTCGTTAAAATTTTATAAAATTAAACTAATAAAATAAAATTCAATTTAAAAATCCCCATGTAAAAATTAATTTAGATTTATTTTTTGAAAATGTTTTGAAATGATTTATTTTTTGATGAATAGTGAAAAATGCTAAATTATAATTGAAAAAAAACTTTTTTTAAATTATTAATAAAGATAATTTTTAGTTTAATTTGGTTTAAAAGTAAAATTAGATCAATTATATATCTATTAATCAAATTTTGTTCATTTTAATTAATTAAATATTGTTTTTTGATATAAAAACATTGTAAAATTTCGAACAATTACACATTGAAAACATACATTCTCATCAAAACTATGAGATTAATTTTAAATTAAATATTTACACTTAAATGAATTTAATTTGAAAAAATGGACTAAATACTTGTAATCATTATAATTTATATTATCTAATAATTTCAATAATGGTTTTTACCAAAATTAATATTGAAAATAATAAAAATTAATTATGGGACTTAATGTAGAAATGGGGTTACATTGGATAACAGAATGAAATGAAGATTAATATGAATAAAAAAATTTGAAATTCTTATTGGATGACCATATTTCAATTTTATCCTTACCAATTAAAAATATATGGTCATTTGGAAGCTTTTTCTTGGGACTTTCCATTTTGTTTTTTATTCTTTTGGGGAATTTCCATGTACTTTCTAGGTGGGTTCCATTCCCCAACTTATTAAAGGCCACAACAACCCTCCAGTATTTCACACCTATTAATACATCTATTACAATAAAAAACTACCAAAATACATCCTCAAAATAATTATCCATGTTCTAGATTTTTTGGTCCTCCCAATATTGCAACACTAGGGTCACTAATAAGAGATCCAATGGAGGGGCTTCTGACCTAAGGTTATTTCCTTCACTAGGCTAATAATAATTATTTATTCATTAGCCACATTTAATTATTCCTTAAAAATGATATTAAAATAAAACCAATATATATTTATACTAATATTTTATTATGTTTATGTAATAACCTATATCTGTGTCCCCTTACATCAAATGGGAAACGAAAATGTTGATAGTGTGTATGGTACGCTACTGCCTCTCAAACCAACATAATTCATTTTCTAAGAGAATATATCATAGTTGGAGTGTAACTATATATTTATTAAATTTATATAGTACTTTTATCATAATTTTAGTTATGGTAATAAAATATCACATGTAGTATTTTTCATTCCATTCTGTTGAGGATACACTAACATCGCTTGTCCGTATAGTGGACTACCGCTTCGTGAAACGATGTGAATAATTCTCTCTAATGATTTTCATAAAAGGTAATAATTTTTTTAATGATAATATGTTATATATATATATATATATGAAACCATAATGGATATTTAAGTGTTAAAAATTAGTTAATAAATTTTTATTCCATTCATTGAATGATCCAAATAGTATTCATTTCTACATAGGGTCTATCGCCTCCATTAATTGTGCATTTCATATCTATATATATAAATTTTTTTGAATTTATAAAAAAATAATATAACGAAAATAAATTTTACCAATCTCACATTTAAAATTATTTATATGATGGAAGTATGATCAATGTACAATAACCATATGTTTTGAAAAAAAAACTCTTATGAAAAAATGAGGCAGTTAACGTCCAAAAATAGTAATTTTATAAAGTAATTATTAATAGATAGGTGTTTCAATTTTATAATGTGATAATATATAATATTTTTATTATCTGTTTGATTCTTGAATTAAATTATAAAAAACCTCTTTTTATTATATAGGATGTTCAAACATGTACAATGGGTGTCAATATTCAATTTGTAAGGGGTTTCTAGTATCTCTTTTATAATTGGGAGACATATTAAAGTCCACCACTCGTTTCATTTGTGTGATATATATTCTAAACATTTTACATTTTATATACTAAATTTCTTTTTTTAGGATTTATAAATTTTCATTTTATTTTATGCTTCGTTAAGGATTATGATTTAAAAGATTACTAAATAGGTAAGGCATTTCCATCTCACATTTATTATCTCTGAGACAAAATCCATATTTCCCATGTACTTATTTTATGTCGTGTGTATGCAACTCATTAATGTATTTATGATGATTCACATGATTGTTATGTGGATTACATATCAATTTTATGATCTTTCTTTGATGTGTATTATGTTTCCAATCATACCAATGTGTTAATGAATTTATTTTACAATGTCATAATTCATCATAATTGTTTATGATTAATTATATAATTTTAAAATTTAATAATATGACTCTCAATAATTCTCAGTAATTTTCTTCTCCTCCTACTATTATTTATATTTTAATGAAATAATTGTATTTTACAATCTATGGTATTTAATATAATGCAAAATATATTTTAAGAAAAATAAACTTTTTTCACTCTATGGTCAAAAACCATTTTTCATCAAAGAACCTAATTTATAAAAATGTTTTTTAAAAAAATTAAACATTCTCAAATGATTTATTAAAGTAATATTTACAAATTTTTAACTTTTTTTTGAATGAAATCATCCTATTTTTTTCCAAAAGATAAATGTATTTATTTTGTCAAAATTTTGAAAGGAATCTTGGTTCTAACGAGTACATCATGAATGAAATTTTTTTTCTTCATGACCAATAGTTCTATTGAAGTTTTATTATTATACTTTATATGTTATTTTCAATGAAATGTATTTTAAACTTTTTTTTGTAATTTTTAGTTTTAGAATGTATTTTTTGATAGAATGTTTTTTTCCCTAAGAAATGATGATGCCAAAGAGCCTGTACCCAAGTGGTAAGGGATCGTGCTTGGAATTCAAGAGACCAAGGTTCAAAATCAGGTGGAAGAGAATTTCTAGGGGGTAATGTAGCAGTCATTGTAGAAATCACTGTAGCACATACTGTAGCAGGTACTGTTCGGTATTGTGCAGCTGGAACTATTCACCCAATTTGGGCCTTCGAGCCACTGGTTTAGGCCTACAGGTCTCAATGGCGTTCGGGCCATCAACGTCCTTCGAGCCATAGGGACTTCAGGCCATTGAAGACCATGAAGTAGCCCAGTTCGCACAAGATTATTCCCTAGAATAATATCAGAGCAATAGTAGCAGTCACTAGAAGTAGAGCTAACCAGATTGGAAGAATGAGAGGGTATGGAAACCGCCATCAGGACCAGGCACCGTGAAACTTTTTACAGGGAATTACAAGCTGATTAGAGATGTAGGTGGAAAGCTAAAGGTGATAAATGATGCAGAATCATGGGAGGGGAAATTCTAGAGGGGTGGGTCTATGGGTCATGTATGTCCACTGTATGAATCTGGGCCTTCGGGTCATGTTTATGGGTCATGTCGGGCATTATGCGTTAAGCCTACGAGTCATGTACAGGTTCCCCTTCAACCCTTAAAAGGGGGATTATCTACAATAAAATAAATTAGAAGGCCATTGGGCCATTCGGAGTCCTATGAAATTATCCAACTGATCCTTCAAAATTATTCTCCATCTATGATTACATCCTTTGATATAACATAAGATTTACTAGGGATATAAACCTAGGTTGTCGTTTTTATTCTTTCTCAAAATTTATTATCATGAAAATATGTTTATGACACATATTTGACTTCCATAGGATATACCATGATATAATTATTAGGAAAATTACATCTTCTTCTATGGTTTATTCTGTGATGAAATAATGAAATGGTTATAAAAGAATTCTCTTTTCCATAGTGTATGATATAATGAAATGTTAATGAATCTCATTTCATTTAATTGGTTATGATATGATGAATTTTTTATGATATTCTTGAACACATATATATTATTTTAATTATATGGTGTATGGGACCTATGACTCCCTCTAATGCATTGGTAAAGATGGATAACTCATGAAAAAATATATTTTATTTGAACCTTAAATGTTCATAATGTTATGAGTGAGTTTAATTAGATATTCAAAATCATATGAATGAACCTTCTCACATGTGCACAATTTTATAAATTTACCTGATTACATGTTCATAGAGTTGTGTATAGACCTATCTTTCATGTCCATAATATTATACGTGGATTTGGTTCCATGTCCATCAGAAAATGTGAGGGCTCGATTTTGGGTCCTTAACATAATGAATGACCCTATCTCTATTTATACATGTTCATGAAGTTATAATATACCAAGAATTAAACAAACCTATTTATTATTCCAATTTCATGTTCTCAGGGATCATTTTTATTTGATTCCATTATGATTAATGTATTATGAACATCAAATATTTATTCTACGACTTAATATTATGACCATTGAATTGAAGGGTACAGTTCTCAATGGTTATGATCATGTTATCATATTATTGTGTTTATGTTATTATCATGTATCTTCCTTTCTTACCCTTACTGAGAATCTGATCTCATACTTTCTTATGTTTCCTTTCCATGTGTTTTGAATAATGGTTTAAGGTGGGGTATGTTTTGGGAGATTACTAAAGGGGAATATCCTCATGGGAGATGTTAATGATCTTTCACCAAATTAGATGCTTGTGTATTTATTCCCCAAAGACCATATATTATTATGGCCATAAAGTGTTTATTTTGTTAATTTATTTAATATACATCCAAAAAGATATAATATCTATGTATGAGACTCCTGGTTCTCAATATAATAGCTTTTTCTAACTAACATGAGTGTTTTAATCACCTTGAAACCCTTAGGAAATGTAATATATGTCATTCATAACATGATGGGGGCTATGAATCCCCTCAATGTAACATTCCCTAAGTATCCTGACACATCCCATGATGTTGTGTTCATTTGTGGAAACTTTATCAATTAAAATGGATTTGGGGAGCTACAATGATCTTGGAATCCCTACATTTTTCTCAAGACACAAAATAACCACATTTGGTTCCTTTCATTGTTATTCTACAATATCAACTTATGTTTGCATACCATGCATTCAAATCTATACAAATTATGTAGACTTACCCCTATATACCACCATTGGGTAAAATCACATACCACTACTTCACCCTCCTAGGTGTTGAGAGCCATAGCTCAGGAATGAACACCGCTCGTGGTCCCTTTTGTCTAACGAAGACACTAATATATTCTAATTATCCATTGATTTCTATGAAATAAATCTATATCTTCCAACTTATTTCTAATAGTCTAAGAGAACAAGCTATATTTACCTTAGATGTGGGAAAACTCTCATGGATCCCACTTAGGTCAATCACACCAACTTTCTTGTTCTAACATTCTATATAATTTAAAAAAACATATAAATGGAAATATTTAAAACCACCTAAATAAATAAGAAATTGGTGGAACTTTATATCCACCATTGTCAGAACCCATCCCAAAGGGGGGCATGTCGAGACTCCCTAAGCCCACCTCCAATAAGCCAGATGCTGGAGATAAGCACCGAGTACGTATATCACTGACATGGGAGGCCTTATCCTAAGTTCTTGTACACACACACACACACACATCTCCAAGCCTATACAACGATAAAATGTAAAAACAATTGAATAACCATGCATCATACAACTAAATCTCATAACCATAGTATGATTGGAAGTAAAGGAATATAAAAACGGCCAAGAACAATCCCACCACAATGGGTTTAAAAAAATTCCAACCTATCTAAATTCATGTGGACTTCTATTAAGATACCACCAGAACACACCATAGTTTTTTAGGTCTCACTAAGCACCATCTGGTCTTAGTATACCAATAACATTATCAAAATTTTGATCTTTTAACAAGACACGTCACTTGTGGCATAGCCCATATAGGGGTGAGTACTATAATATCCAGTAGGACACCCCAAAACCACAAACCATATGACAAAAGAATAAATTCTTCTCTATAAAAGTTTATTTCTATAGAAAATATAACATGAATATCTATATATACTCAAAAAAGAAACACAATCTAGTGGTAATAAAAAATTGTAATGACAGCCTAGGATACCAGCAAGAAGATTCCACATAGAACTCATCCTAGTGAACAAACTCTTGGAGTATAATAGTACTGGGGAAATATGTTTGAGAGGTAGTTCTCATTAGGTATCTCCATAGGAAGTGCAAAATGAATGTATAAAGAGATATGAAAAACAGATGTGGATTAAAACAAGTCCATAGGGTATAACAACAACTCTATAATGATTAAAACACTATGTAGTGAATCCATTGCAATGTAGTGTTGTTGAAGAAGATTCTAATAACTCCACCTAATACACAAATATGAATAAAGGATCTCACTCTATGACTCAAGGAAGGATTCCAACAACTCTATCCATGAGGTCGTGCTAAAGAAATCATTGTCATATGTTTCGGAGGTGATTCTTTACTAACCCTCAAGGAATAGAAATGTATAACATTATCTAATGAATCATTTTCAATACATAGAGTAAAAGAGATCAAATAAATCAATAGTTGGGTACATTGTAGGATTGCTGGACACCCTGAGAGGGGAGCGGTGAATCAAGGTTTCATCCATTTCATTCAAAGTGATAGATCTTGTTCCCACATTGGTATGAACTCGTTAAACTAGTATTATGTATATGATTATAAATGAAACATTCACATACAAAGAGACAACACAAAAATTTTACTTGGTTCACAAATAAGGCAACTTTCAATGAGAATATGCCAATAGTGTTTCAGTCATACCAAAATCCACTAATCATCACTAGTTGTGGAATACAAAATTCCAGTCATAGTCACTCTATTCCAGGAAATCTAGCTTTACAATATTTTAGGGATAGCTAACAGATTCCCTTAGAACACTTCCATAGACTCCCCCTATGCCACATCTTTGAGAGAATTATAAATTAGTTCATTGACATTAATGTTACTTTAATGATTTGGCAATTTTTTTTTATCCCTAATATATCATGGGACGCTTCTTCCAAAATAGACCTTAGTTGATGTACACTGAATGGATTTTCCACTTTAACCTGATAATAAGAAACATTCATTCATAAGTCTCCTTTTCAAATCTCACTTATTCATTAAGCACCCCTAAACTTTTAGAACACACTACCTTCGCAAACCACCCTTTCCTTCATGGAACATACTACCTCACGAAGATCCCTTTCCTCTGTGGAGAAAACATCCATTATGAAACACCATTGCCTTTGCATAACAAACACCTTTGTGTATCTCACTGATTCCACATAGTATACCCCATACTTTTGATGCACCCCTTAATAAAATTCATTGTAATTAGTTAAGAATTATTATTTTCATGATGCTAAAGATCGCATAGGAATCTAGATTTTCAAATTGAAATCACAGAGCTTTCTTATCTTCATGAAATCTGAGAGATTTTCCTTTTCACTAAAATTTTTTCATTTTAAATGAAGATGGGTAGCCTCATATTTATAGTCTCAGTTTTTTTTAAAGATACATCGCCTCATTGCATATTTTCTAGATTTTTCAAAAACTTCTTTGTGGAACTCCTCCCTTCATGAATCTCCAATGAAATATTTTAATCGTGATTACCATCATAATTATGTAGCTTTCCATCAAAACCCATTATATAACTCATATTTATTATGAAGATTTCATTTAATGACTGTGAAGATTCATTTCTTGTAATTGTGGAAATTGTCATCTCTATTTGTGATGCCCATTGTAATTACAAAGCACTCTATCATAATTATTTTGGACTTCACAGTATACAATGTTCATTACCCATATTTGTGAAACTAAATAATTTTCCCTATTATCATAATACCTTCATGAAAAAAGATCCCAATGGAAACCATCCTTTGAATTTTAGTCCCCAAAAATTTGGAAAACACTAAAAATGGATCCACCGTCAATACTACTTATAGATTTAATTGTATGATCTATTTCCTAGAGATATCCCTGATCATCCATTATAGGAATGAAAAAAATCACAAACAAACATATATAGTAAATAATAGTCTTTATTAAAACATACCCAACATATATTAATATTACACACAATGTCCCTTTGACCCTAGGTCATGCCTAAAAAATGGCATGTTTCCGTGTCCATCTAAAATTACACTGTGTGAAACTTCCCATGTACCTCACTATTTGTCCTGGGACATAGATTAGCCTATCTACATTTGTATTATTCATGTATATGTGGTATTACATAGTGTGCCTATTCCCATGTACTACAGTTCATGTCCATGTACCCTCTAAGGTACATGTCATGTCACCAGGGAGAGTTCACACACTGTGTAACCCTTATCATTCTCAAGAAACCCTTGTCACAGCAAGGAGGGAACCACATTCCATGTAAACCTGGATTATAAGTCATGTAGATCAGGATTTCCAGAATTAAATTGGTACTTCCTTCCACAATCATACACACCACCACTACCAATCACTAGATCCCAACCCTTCAATTCATTTTGAATATGGACTAGTTCATCATCCGTCCGTGTGCGCTAAAGAACAAAAAAATCTATTCCAAACTATCTAATATTCTACTATTTTTATCATCACACCACCATAATGTTGTTTTGATCTCATATCTACAATATTTAATAATTTGGTTAATAAATTGTTTCACATTGATTGATTTCTCAGTTGATTACAAACCACAGGTCAATGAAAAATGTAACACCTATAGATTTTGTGAATTATTATTTTTAAATTAATTTATCTTTTTAATATTTTTCATTTTACATGACACTGAAAATTGTTATATATATATATATATATTAAAAAACAATTTAAAACACTACTTTTACATGAAATACCAACTAGGATTGCACTCCAAGAAACACCAACTTGGCATACGATGCACGCAACACTATGTTTCTATGAAAGATATTATTTATATATATATTTATAATTTAAATGAGATAATTATAACATTACTATTAAACTTAGTTATAGGAATATTAATAAATACTTTCCAAATATTCTTTATAATTTTTTCATAGATAAAACATATTGATAATGAAAGATAATATTTTTGGTAAAGTCGTTTTATGTTAAAAATATTGTTTTTTGGATGAAGTGATTTTAATAATAAAATTATTTTTTGAAATTTAATTTGATAAAATAAACATATTTATTGAATTCATAATTTCAAAATTACTTTAGAGATATTTTTCTGGGATTTTTTAGAGAAATTATATTTTTTTAATGAATCGTGAAAATACTACTTAGTTAAAAAATGCAATTTTCCTAAATATTTATAGATGATAATTGAAATTATAAATACTTCTTAAGGTATAATTAGATATATATTACATATATTAATATAATTTAATTCATTATAGTCAATTCCACATTAAAATTGAATATAAATACTTAACAATCTTTTGATCATTTTTCTATAGTAAAACCTGTTATTTCGCCTCATCTACTGGATTACAGTTAATCTTCACTTTCCCACTCCATTGATTATAATTTTGAAAATACATCATAAATGGATGTGATTATTATGATATTTTAGGTCTAATAATATAAAATTTATTTTTTTACAAAAATTATTAGTGAATGTGATTAAAATTAATTACGGTGAATAAGGTATGATTAAGCTTAATACGAGACTAAACCTTAATATTAATTAACAAAATCACTTGGAAACTTGTCTAAAAGCCATTTTCTACAAATATGTTATCATTTCACCACTTTATTAGAAATATATGGGATATTTCCACATTATTAAATAGAAGTTCCCTATAAAAAATGGTAAGTGAGGAAAAAAAACAAAAAGGGAACATTACTTACCTTTAACTTTTATGAAATGTTGAGACAGGTAAAAAAATCTTATTTTAGGGTATATATATCCTTTAAGAATATATTTGGGTTGATGTTATCATAATAAATTATCAATAATTTTTATATATTTTTTAGGTACTTAAAATTCTTAAGAAACGTAAATGTAATGAGTATTTATTTAATAATTATCTAAAACAAATAATACTAAAAATATTAAAAGTGAAGTTAATTGATGGAATAATTGTAATTATTTATTTTTTAGATTAATATATCAGGTTGTACACCAGTAAACCTAATATATTTTAATTCCAATATAATATTGATATTTTTAAATTAACATTAAATAAATAATGTCAAAATTGACATTAACATTATTTTAATATAAATGAATCTTATAAAATGATTTAAAATTGATAAATATCATATATTATTCCAAGTGACTTTTAGGTTTAAATATATTTTAAATATGTTATATTAATGGAATAATTTGTCTTTTATAATTAACATATTGACCCCTATTTTAAAAATACTTTGTTAAGACAGTGTGGGTTCAAGCAGTGTTTTAGCGTGTCACATGGGATTGGTTTAAGATTGATTTAAAAAAAATGGGATTTTAATTTTATAAATTTTATGTGATGTTAATAACTATCAGTATATATATTTTATAACAAATATCACATTAAATTATTCTTAATGGTTAAATTAATTATATTAGAAACCAAGATGGTTTAATAAAAAACTAAAATGATAAAATTGGGGAAACATAGATATTAAAGAACCTGATATTTAAAATGAATATATTTGAGTTTGTATAAGGTTCTTATAAATAATTAATATACTTTAATAAAAAAAATTTCCATTTTGGAGGATATTTAAGTAATATAAACCTCTCATTATTGAATACCTTTTTGTATTTACAAAAGTACCACTCCCCCTCCACTGTAAAATGGAAAATACTCTGCCCATTAGTCACACCACTCAAACCTCCTATATTTGGAAAATACCTAAAAAAACTGACTCCCAAAAATACTAAATTCATCTTTCATGGTTTACTTTTGTCATAGATCCTCTCAAATAAACCTTTTGCACAAACCAGAAGGAATAACCTGATTAAGAGCTTATGTCTTCCCTCAAACTTATTTACATTATTTTCCTTCTCCATCCACTAAACTCTCTTTATTGTATTCGTGTGTAAAAACCTTGTATCATAAATATACTTGGACGTTTTTATTAAATTTTTTACCTAGACTTAAACACACCTCCTTCTAATCAATATCGAACTTATTGTTTCTGAGTATGGTGAAATATTGTCTCACGAAACTATGATTGTTCATTTCTACTTTACCACCAATCATGGTGTCCATTATTATGTACAATCAATTTATATATATATATGATATTATATTTAATATTTATTTGTTCTTATATATTCCTTTTGAAAAATATATATCTTTACTTACCATTTGGTGTTAATTTGATAATCTCATTGGAGAAAGTGTGGACTACTTTTCCCTCAATGTGATGTGCTTTGTTCACACAACACATGGAATATATTATGGATGAACATAATGAAATTTTATAATATATACAATATTGTAATTCCATTGGAATAATAATATATATATATATATACATATTTACATATACATATATGTCATTTATATACTTTCATTCAGTAAGATAAAAAAATGGAAAACAGTGTTCATGCATACGTACGGCTTACCATCTCTAGGAAAGGTTTCCTCAATTACAGAAATCATTATAATATATAATATTATAATATAAATATACTAAATATACATCATATTTATATAATTTTCTAAATTCTAGAAACATTATATAAATATAAGGACCAATGATGTAATGAATTAAGACACATGCGAAGAACAACGTGAATATTACACAAAGTGAAACATTAACGTAAGATCATTATTAAGTGAGTAATATAAGGTCACAATAAAATAATATATGGTAATAATATTCTGTAAAATATTTATAATAAATTTATATTTATTATACATGATTCTTATATGAGTATGGAGAGATTCAAGACACAAGGTAAGGGGATTTCATCTCACTTCTAATTTCTATGAGATACAAGCTATGTTCGCCACTAATTCCTTATATTTGGTGTATGTACTTTACATGATTTTATTATATATATATTTTAATTAATATTTTGGGTATTCACATACCCATTTTATGATACTTATTCTAAGGGGTTTAGCATTCAAAAGTTACCAAATCATAAAAACAGTTTTGTCTCATTTTCCCTCCTTTGAGATTAATGTTCGTTTATTAAACTAAACTCTTATTTGAGATGTATATCCTTACATTTTACATGTTATACCATGAATATACATATTTTTATGATATATTAAGATTAAATTAATTTATTTTTGTCATGGTGACTATGAACCCATGTTACTGAGTTATGAGAATTTATTGAGACAATCTCATCACTTTCCGAGATGGTTTATGATATTGTTTCCCTTGATGAAATATTATGATCCATATCTCAATAATATTCATGAGTTTTCGTATCCTATTTAATTTTATAATATAATTATGTATTAGTACCACATTTTACTCTTTAGTAAAAAATATATTTAACATAGTGTTTTTAGGAAAGCCCGCCTTCACTATTTCTTTGGTCTGAAATCTATGTTTTCTAAAAATGTTTTCCAAGAATATTATACCATTATCCAATAAGATTTTAAATAAATTTTTAACCTTTTTGAATTTTACTAATATCTTCAAGGGAATATTATTATCACTTCCTAAACAGGGCATTTCTTATAACCTTTTTACCATGAAAATGGAATGATCCTTTTTTTACTTCATATAATATGTACAAATTTACCCAACACCATTCCTTTAAAGATTCATTTTTTTAAAAGGTTAATATTTAAGAATTTTTTTTTAAAATAATTTTCAAGGAAAAAAATTTTCAGAATGGTTTCAAGTCTTCCCTATATATTTTCAAGGTATTTTCTTAGAAAATTATTTCAAAATGGTTTTATGTATTGCAAGACTTTCAAAGAAGAAATGATATTGTCCTAATAAATATTTTTTGAAAGATATTTAAAGAATATTTTACATATAAGATGAAATATATTTATGTATATCATTCCTTTTTGGTAAATGCTCTAATGGTTGCATTCATATCCTTTCTATCAATGGTTCATTCTTAATATCATGGTCTTTATGAAACCTCTTTCTCATTCATGGGTTATATGTTTAAGAAATCCGTTTCTATTTCACCAGTTATTATTTGATGAAATAGCTATGAAAAAAAAATCTATTCCATAAGTAATGATATGAATAAATGTAAATGATACCCAATTCATTTTATGGATTTTTATTTTATTTTTATAGGACTTATGTCTTTTTCTAGGTCATGATATAATGGATGTTTTATTATGTTATGCCACATGTGTGAATGATTTTACTATGAGATGGGTGGGATATATATCTCCCTTTAATTAATTGGCTAATGATATGTTTTATATGAGATCAAATGGTACATGGGTTGTATCCCAAGCCTGAAAATAAATAGGTTATACGGGTGGTAGCCTGCATCCTAAAAGAAATAGGGTGTTTGAGTTGTAGCCCTATCCCAAAAAGAAAGAGGTTGTATAGGTTGTATCCCAAGCCTAAATGAAAGAGGGTATATGGGTAGTATCCCATTACCAATAACAATATGGTACATAGGTTGTTTACCAAGCCTAAAAGAATGTGGGTACATGGGTTTATTTCCCAAGCCCGAAGTAGATACATGGGTGGTAACCCAATCCCAACATGTTATAAGTCTTGGTAGATTGTCATGATATAAAAGATTCTATTATTATATGTGTTCCCCAAATACTATGTCTTATTATTTAGGTATGATATTATAGCTCATGAGGTTTATTAAATTATGATTCATTTTTTATGAGCAACCAATATTTATCCCATATCTATTGTTTAAGACCTTTGATATGAAGGGAATGATCTCTTAATTTGTATGACCACATTATCATATTACTAGTTTCATTTTTATTCTTACATGTCTCCCTTTTTTATGCTTAATTATAATTTGAGCTCACCCTTTATTATGTTTCCCTTATCCATGTTTTGAAGAATGGTTTTAGGTAGAAGTGAAAATGGTGTAGATCTTTATGGGATATTTTGAAGATCTTTTATCGAGATATAAGATTTTGATTCCTTTTTTCCCAATACACTAAACAATTATAGTCCTTGGGAATTTATTTTTTCAACTTACTAAATATTCATAGAAAATGATTTAATATCCATGTATGTTAAGCCTGGGTCCCTATACTTGTTATCACAGGAAATGATTAGTTAACCTTTGGAGACTTGGATAAGAAAACCATAGTGAGATCCCTAGGTTTATTTCCAAGGATATGTCTTGCGATGTATCTATAGATAAGTATTGGAAAATGTCATGGAATTTTATAATATATAGATTCAGTGGTTTCTAAAAAATACATCACTGTCTGGATAAAATAATTTTATTTTTCTCTAGCACAGATGTAGCTAGGGGTAATAACTCTGGAAAGATGTTCTAGGATCGACTTGGGGTAATCTGGTACACAACAATGTGAATTGCTACACACAGAGTTTAACACTCTTAAAGGATATGATTTTTGAATTCATAAACTCTTGATGAACCATAATTATGGATTTAGATGTATGTTAGTAATGAATAATCTAGGATAAACCAAAGGTATCGTAGATTAGGGAAGGTGTCCTGATTTTGACATACAATATGTAATTATTTTAATGACTATGTGGTTTTATACTATGAAAAGTAATTCTCACAGTATGCTTCTGGTTTTAGTCAATGGTGGGAACCAGAAAAAATGAGGTTAATCATGAATGTGATGGAATATTTTCAAATCAGAAGTCAACTGGAGTGATCATTTGAGTGAATATTTCTTGATCATGCCTAATTATTTTTCATAGAACATGTTTAATAATGATTAACTTAACCAACTCTTAGTATCACTAAGGAAGAGAAATAAGGTGTTCACTGAGAGTTCGGGTAATGGAAACAATAGAGGAATGAATATTTGTTTTCCTTTGTTTCAATAATTTGGAAATAATTACCTAATTGGATGTCTTAGTGGAACAAGAAGGTGTTTTGATAGTGGAAATTAAGGACACAAAGCAACTGAAAGAAAGGGAAAAATTAGGATTTTTGTTAACAAAATGGATATTAATTTTGGCCTATATGTTCCATCGTTAATGGTTAAGTGTTTTAAATGTAGAGAATATGTTCATTATGAAACCTAATGTGCTAAGAGGAATGTTCGTGAAGAGGATTAGGAAGGTGATGTGAGTAATGGTTATATTTTGTAGACAATGAGACTACATAAGAAATGTGCAATGAAATGGGTATTATTGTTAATGGATTAATCATGATGAAATGAAAGTATTTATATATTTGGATTCCTGAATTAAGAATGGTGAATTATTTATGGATTTTTCAGTTTATGTTTTGTTATGGATTTACAAGAATATATTGAATGTTCCCGATGGACTAGAAAGATTATCTCATGAATTTTAAAATTTTGACTAAGGGATGGTAACCTGTAACATGTCCATTATGTTAAGATAAAGTTTGTATGGATAAAGATATCTGGGATTTGAATAAATAAATCGAAAAGTACAGCTTACCATGTAACTAAGTAAGGACCTACTTATAGGCGGTTTCTGCTACCACTAATGATGTTTACAACAGTTTTTTATTTAAGGAGTAAATCGAATATACATTAGAATGTAAAATCATTATTTTTTTCCAAAAGGATTTATGGTAATTCAAGTTGTTACCATATTTTAGGAGAATATATGATAAGGGTATTCACATGTTAGGAATGTGACAACCAAGAGCTTATTGTTGTTACATATGGGAATAAATGTTAAGAATATTTTCGGACCTCTTTATAATGATTTGGATTTTTATCTTTTGGATGGCCTATATAGTTAACTATTTATGGAAGTATTATTTATTATCTTACTACATGAGGATTTATGCATATTAGATATCCTAATATAAAAACATGGTGATGATGATAACTGATGACAAGTGGGAGGGAATATCATGGAACTTATGATCCATTGGTGCTTTAGAAATGAAAATGTAACATTTATTAAGAAATAGGTGAAGTAGATCAAAAAACAGTAAATGGTGAAGTTTTCTAGAAATCATGCATGTATAACTTTTAACATAAATAATTTAACTTTCATAAAAAGGATCTTGAAACCAAAAATGTTTTCTAATACATTCATTTTTAATGTATTAGAAGGTCCCTTGGGTCATTACGGATTTATGGATTTCTAGTTGATAACTTTATCTCAACCTTTTTTTCTATCACTATCCATCATATCTTGATTGTAACATTTTTCTACCGTATCAATGTTTCCACATTCCACAAATGTTTTCCCATGTGGAAACATATAGTCCCAAATTTTCATTTTAAGGGAGGTTTTAGTATCTATTTTTACAGAATGGGTTTTTGTGAATGAAACATTCAGGTATTAAACCATAGATAACCAAGAATAATTTCACGGTTGAAATTAATTTTAAGGGGGGTATAATGTAACACCCCATGATTTTGAGAATTATTTTTCTCAAATTAATTTAGCTTTTCAATGTTTTTCATTTCACATGACAGTATAAATAGTTATATATATATATATATAAACTAAGTCAAACATTACTTTCACACACAATACCAACTTGGATTGCCCTACAAGCAATAAAAACTTGGCATACACTTACACAATACCAACATGGCTTACTCTCCCAGCAACACCAACTTGTTGTATGATGCATGCAACCCTGAGTTTCTATGGAATGTCTCTTTATATATATTTATATAATTTAAATAAGATAATTATAACCTAACCATTAAACATATTAATATTAATATTAATAAACACTTTCCAAATATTTTTTATAATTGTTTTATATAAATAAAACATGCTGATAATGAAAGATTAGATTTTTGGTAAAGTCCTTTTATGTTAAAAATACTATTTTCTTGAATGAACCACCCATAATAATAAAATTAATTTTAGAAATTTAAATATATAAAATGATCACAACATTTTAATAAATAATTTCAATATGATTCTATAGTGAATTTTTTGGGATTTATCTGGAAAACATTATTTTTTGATAAGTAGTTAAAAAAACTACGTTTTAGTTAAAAACTGCCTTATTGTCTAATTATTTATTAATGATAAATTATATTATAAATATGTTTTAAGGTAAAATTAGAGAAATATTAAATTTCTTAAAAAAATTAATTTATTATAATCATATCTAATTAAAAATTGAATATAAAAACTTAACAAACATTTAAACGTTTCTCTATTATAAAAATCCTTTATTTCACCCTATCTATGGGATTAGCATTAATTTTAATTTTCCCAATTCAGTTATTAGAATTTCTATAACGTGATATAAATGGATTTAATTAGTGTGATATTTGTGGTCTAATGAGATTAAATTAATTTTTTGACTAAATTTATTAGGGAATATGATTAAAATTAATTATTATGATTATGGTATGATTAAGCTTAATAAGGAATTAAACCATAATATTAATGACCAAAATGACATGGAAACATGTCCAAAATCCCTTGGTTGAAAAACTTTGACAAGGTCCCCACTTTTTCGAAATATATGGGTTGTTGGGGCATTATTAAATGGAAGTTTTGTATAAAAATGGTTTCTAAGGAAAATGAAAAAACATGAACTTTCCTTAACTGTAACATTTATAAAACATTGAGACATGTAAAAAATCATATTTTCATTTATATATATCCTTTTGAATGATAAATGGGTTATTATTATTTTAATAAATTATTAACAATTTTTAGAGATGGTTTAGGTACTTAAAATGCTTAAGAAACACCAATATAATGATTATTTATTTTATAATTAACTAAAATAAATGATACTATAAATATTGAAAGTGAAGTTAGTTGATTGAATTGTTGTATTACTAATTTTTTTAGATTAATATATCTTGTTTCACACATTTAAACCTAATATATTTTTAATTCCAACATAAGATGGATATTTTAAAATTAACATTAAAAAAATAATGCAAAAATTGACATCATAATTATTTTAATATAAATGATTCGTATAAAATGATTTAAAATTTATAAAACATATTTTCTACAATGTTAGTAGTACATTGTAATATATATTAAATATGTTTTATTAATTAAATAATAAATATTTATCAATTAACATATAGACTCATATTATATAAATATATTGTTAAGACGGTATGAGTTCAAGCAGCATTTTAGCGTGTCACATGAAATTGTTGTGAAATGTATTTTTTTAAAAATTGGGGTTTACTTTTATAAATTAGATATAATTTTAATAATTAAATGGATTTTTCTTTTTTAATAAATATCTCTTTAATTTATTCTTAATGGTTAAGTAAAATAGATTAGAATCCTTGATGCTTAAATCAAAACCAAAATGAAAAAATTAGTGAATATTGGAAGTTAAGGAACCAAATAATTAAAATGCCCATATTTTTAAGTGGATGAGGTTTTTATCGACCACTATTCTTATTTAATATATTATTTTTCCATTTTTGAAGAAATTTAGGTAAGATAGACCCCCCATTATTGAATACCTATTGGTATTTACCAAAGTGCCACTCCCCCTCCACTATATAAAAGCAAGCACTCTACCCATTACTCACACATCCCAATACTAATATGTTCATAAAATACTGGAACAAATTCACACCCAACAGTCATATGTTCAATCTTAAAGCCTCCCTTTTGGAATAATCCCTCTCAATGAAGCCTTTTGGCATAATCCAAATGGAGTTACCTGATTAAGAGGTAACTTCTTCTCTCAAGCTACATTCCTCTATTTTCCTTCTCCGCCCCACAACACTATTTATTAAATTTATATTTTACAACACCAGTATAAAAAATATACAATTATGTTTTTATACAATGGTTATGTCTTACACTTACACACACCTCCAATTAATGGATGTTGAACAAACGGTTTCTTTGTACGGTGAACTACTGCCTCACAAAATGATGATTGTTAATTTATCCATTACCACCAATCATGGTGTAAATTATGATAGAAACTCTATTTTTACATGTAATATATATAATATTAATTTATTATTTTTTTTCCTTTTTAAAAACACATATATTTACATTCCATTTGAGGTTATTATGGTAATCTCATTTGAGGAAGTTCGTACTGTTACCCCCTCTAAGCGATGTGATTCGTTCACACACCTGATGGAATGTATTAAGGACGGGTTTAATAAACCCATATAATATATATAATATATTATTGATACAGTAATAATTATATATATATATACATATATTTTATTTATATACTTTCCTTCAATACGATAATTAAAACGGAAAAACAGCGTTCATGCATACATACAGCTTATCATCTCCATGAATGGTGTATTCCATTACATACATCATTATGATATAGATTATTATAATATACATGTACTATATATACCTGATATTTAAATCATTTTTTACATTCTTTAATAATGATATAAGTATAAGGACCAAATGTTTAACAAATTTAGACACATGTGATAAACGTAGTGAATATTACCAGAAGTAAAACCTTAAAATAAGATAATTAAAAAGAGGGAAGTATAATGTCATAAAAAAATAATATATAGAAATATTATTATGTAAAATATTTAAAATAAAATTATATTTATAATAATGGAATCTTGTAAAAGTATGGAGAGAATCAAGACACAAGGTATGGGGATTTAATCTCACTCTTAATTTCTGTGAGATACAGGCTATGTTCCATGATCATTCCTTCTTGGTGGATTATGTAATTACAATGGTTTTGTTATATTAATCTTGTACATAATATTTTGGTTATTCACATTCCCATTTTATGATTCTTCTTCCATGGGGTTTAGCTTTAAAATGTTACCAAATCGGTAAAACAATTTTATCTGAATTTTCCTCCTTTGGGATTCATGTTTTGTTTTGAACCTAAACTATTCATCAAGGTGTATATAATCCTTTTGTACATGTTATAACATGAATTTAATTATTTTAATTATATACTAAGCATCATGTAATTTCCTTTTTTTATACATGGAGACTATGATCCCTTGTTACTGAGTTATAAGAGTTTATTTAGACAATATCATCGCTTTCCAATAATGATTATGTTATTGCTTACCTTGATGAAAAATTATGATCCAAATCTCAAGAAAATTCATGATTTTCCATATCGTTTATTATTTAATGATATAAAAAACTTATTAGTACCATATTCAACTCTTTAGTAAAAAATATAGTAAAGAATGTGTTTTTAGGAAATCCTGACATTACACATTCTTTGGTAAGAAATATATATTTTATAAAAAGGGTTTCCTAGAATATTAGACCATTATCATACAATTTTTTAAAGAAATTTTTTTCTTTTTTATTATACCAATATCATCACAGTAATCCTATTGTCTCTTTATGAACATGGAATTCCTTTTATCATTTATATTTTGAAAAAGTAATGTTCCTTTTTACAGCATATGACATGTAAAGATTTACCCACTATCATTCCTTTGAAGATTTCTTTTAATTTATAAAAGGTTAATATTTATGAAATTATATTAAAATAAATTTTCAAGGAAAAAGAATTTAAAAATGGTTTCAAGACTTTTTTATATGATTAAAAGGTATTTTCAGTGAAAATTATTTTCAAATAAATTTATATATTAACAAGACATTTTTAAAGAAGAAAGTATATTTTCTTCAAGAAAATATTTTGAAAGATATTTCAAAAATATTTACCATATAAGATGATATTAATTTATGTTACTCAATCCCTTTTTTTTAATTCCCAAAAGGTTCCATTCATATCATTTCTTTGAATGGGTCACACTTAATGTCATGGTCTTTATTAAACATGTTTCTTTATCACGGGTTATAGGTTTAGGAAATCCGTTTCTCTTTCATGAGATATTAATAGATTAAATGGTTATGAAACTTATTTATTTTCCATAGTTTATAATTTTATGATATGTTAATGACACCCATATTGTTTCATTGGTCAGTATTTGATGTTTATCAGACCTATATCTTTTTATGGATCAGGATTTGGTGACTGTTATATTATCTTCTGGAACACGTCTGAATGATTTTAATATTAGATGGGTGGGACCTATATCTCAGTCCAATTCATTGTGTAATGATATTTTTTATATTATCTCAAAGGTTTCATGGTTTTTATCCCAATCTCGAAAAGAAATATGGTGTAAAAGTTGTAGCCCAACCCTGAGAAGAAAGAGGGGGTTCGGTTTTAGCCCAATCCCAAAAACAACAAGGTACATGGGTTATTGACCAAGACTAATTTAAAGTTGGTACACAGGTTTCTAGCCTATGTCTGATGTAGTTACATGAGTCGTATCCTAATCCTAACATGTTATAAAGATCTTAGTAGGTATCACTAAAATAAAAAATTATATTTTTATATGTATTCCAGAAATCCTATTTCTTATTCCTTAGTAACAAGTTCATGTATCATGATCTTTGTTTTCTTAACATTCATGTCTTATGAACTACCATGATTTATCCCTTAGCTTATGTTTATGAAATTTGATATATAGGGTATGATATCCTAATGTTACGATCATGTTATTATACCACTATGTTCATGTTAATGCTTACATGTATCCCTTATTTACCCTAACTAAGCATATGAGCTCTCCCATTTCTTATGTTTTCTTTCTCGAGGGTATGAAGAAAGGTTTTAGGTGATAGTTCTAGTTTTATATATCATTATGGGAGAAGATGAATATCTTTCACCAGAATAGAAGATTTTGTTTCTATGTTTTCAAAGACACTAAACTATTAGAGTCCTTGAACATGTATTTTTGAAATATACTAAATATTCATTTAAAAGGATGTAATATCTATTTTTATTAAGCATGGGTCACTAAAAAAACACCCTCTGTGAATGAAGAAAATATGGGAGAAATGAAAAACTGCAAACCTGAAGAACAACCCCCACCCCCCAATGTTCATGTTTTCCTTGATCAATTTCTATTATAATGATAAGTGAAGAATTAATAATATTCAACTGAAACCCCCAAGAGAACACCAAATATAAACCCACCCCACAAGATGACTGAACAACATATCGATCTATTGATTTATGGATTTACATTCATCAATAGAATTAATAATGTGGAAGTAATAAAAACAAAAAAACCATCATACCTCAAGATGGTTCAATCAATATAGAATAAACAGCCATTTTTTTGTCATTGGTGATATCTTGAGTCATGTTTCACACATATCATCAATCTATGATTAAATATCCATTTGTTCAAGAGAGATCCTCCAATTCTCTCTCCAATGACTCTCCAATGGATCTAATGGTATGTGAATAACCTTGGAATTTCATCATAACAGTATATTTAAATTCATGTCATTCACTACATCAACAAAATAAAAAATAATAAGTTATTGTTTTCATTTTACACCTATGATGGATTTTCTAAAAACACTATTCTCTAATTATGTTTATTTAATGCAAAGGGAAAACCTTATGTTTTGAACTCAATGGTTCCCTCTAATTTCTGATCTTAGACCCCATTTATAATTTATTCCACATTTTTATGAAAACGGTGTGCATGTGATATTTAATATATTCAATATATTTCAAAAATTTATTCTGGGCATACTAAGCCTAGTAATCACATATCATCTCAAAACATATTCTCAAAAATAATACATACAATATCCTAAAACAAAACATATAAATTCAGAGTTTCTAAATTCTCCACACCTTGGGGATTGACAACTAAAAAAACAAAAACAAAGATACATAAAGAGATATGGGTACTCAGCATGAATCGAAGCCTCCCACTCCAAAGTTGACTTCTAAATATTCTCATGCTACCACATGAAATATTCTAATGGAATATCTTACCCAAAAAGAATCCACTCTTAAATATCCTCAATCTATACTAGTTAGTCCACAAAGGTGGATCCATCCTCGATGTCCATCTCATCCCTTTCGATAACATGTGATAAGTCATGTTTGAAATTCCTCAGGTACGACAAGTGAAAGATTTCGTGTACCTGGTCTAACTATCGAGTTAGAGTTAAGATGTAAAACACCTCAAAAACTCTATGTAGTATCTATAATTTCTAATGAATCTTATAGAAATTTTTTTGCCTGGTCCAATTCTTTGCAACCCACATCAAGTTGAATCACATAGGAACACATGGTCTCCCTCCCTGAACTACAAAGGCCTATATCATCTATATTCATAAGACTAATGAAATCTATATACAGTCCGGATCTCTCCTGGTTGATCTACACATTCTTGGTAGTAGAGAACATCAATTTTTGGCCAATAAGTTTTGACTCACAAATTCGAGTCCATCAAAGTGGTCACCCATAGTGTTTCTTATAAAAATCATTGAATGGTGCCATAATCATGGTATAAGAAAGGTTTTTGATGTATGAAAACTCCACCACTGGTTGGAGATCCACCCAACTATGTCCAAATTCTGACATGAAATATCACAACATGTCCTCTACAACATGAATGGTCAACTATGTCTGGCCATCAGTTGGGGGTGAAATGTTAATCTCAAGCATTAATGAGTATGGAAATCCTCCTGTGATGCCTTCTAAAACAATAATGTGAAGAAAGCATCATGGTCAAAAAATATTATTGATGGAACTCTATGGAGTCATTCTATCATTTTCACATTGAGGTGACCCATTCCCTTTATTATACTCTACTCCTGAATAGCTATGAAGTGGGATAACATGATGAGTTGATCTGCGATCAACCATATATAACCATTTCCTCTATATGTACATTTTAATCCCTTCATGAGGTCAATGGATATCCAATACATCTTCCATTATGGAACATCAAGGGGTTGAATGATTTTCACTGCATCTTGGTCTACAACCTTCAGATAATGACAATTAAGGAAATGAGAGACAAACTATGAAACTACCCTTCATATCTAGCCACAATGAAGTATGTTATAGGTCATAGTAAATCTTTTCAACACCTAGATATACCTACTAATAGGATATATGACACTCTCTTAGAACCTCCTACCATAACCATAATGTTACAATCATGTGTCCATTGAAAATAATGACATGCTCTCCACCTTCATAAAATCCATCATGAACATACCTAGTGGATGTATGAGTATTTACAGTCTCACATTTTACATACGAAATTTGTGACACTCTAACTCACTGTAAAATATGAAGGTTGATGACTGTTAGCTAGAGGTAGGATTCCCCCTCCCCTTTAATAATGGATAACTTCAATGAGGCCAATGGATTTGATTCCTTGATCAAAAATTGAAAACAACATCACATGGTGAGAATATATTCTAACACATTCCACTTCCCGTGAGTATATTAATTGTAGAATTCATTATTTTGGAATAACTCTATCCATTACATATCTCTCAAGTCAATGTTCTTATAGGAGAATATATACATGATAATATTTTGATAAAAATACACGATAAATATATTTATCGTCGGGTAGTGTCACCACATATTTAGTTAGATGACTACCAGTGGAAACTAAATATTGTGTGTCACATTGTTATTCTCATGTGGTCTCAACTAACATGATCCATATGAAAACACCACCAACCTCTACATCAGAAAAAAAACATGTCAGTTTTCTTATTCATCATAAAACATTATGTATATAATACCCACCTCTAGAAATATCATGATGGGATCACTCATCAAACTCTTCCTCAACTTATAAATATACTTTTGGAATCTCTATATCAACATGAAAGGATGCCCCTAGTAGGTAAAAGATATCATGGGTTATAATATCCTTGATAAATTAGGTATGAATCTATGGTAATATCCTTATGACCCATGTAATCTTGGTACCACCATCATGCTCTTGGGTGGCTCCCAAGGTAACACTGCCTCAGGCTTGGACGGGTCCACTACTACACCATTTTCTAAGATAACATGTACCTGGAAGTGAACTTATAGAATGAAGAACTGACACATAGAGAGCTTATTATAAATCAATTTCTCTCATATTTTGTCCACATCAATTCTTAAGTTCCTCTTGTGATCCACATAGGACACTGAGTACCCAAGAATATCATCGATGAAGACTACTATAAAATGGTTTAAGAAAGACTTGAAGATCTGGTTCATGAGTCTCATTAACACTGATTGGGAAATAATCACACTAAATAGAATCACTAAGTAATCATAGTGACTGTAGCAGAAATTGATTTTCATATTTTATATATCCCTATCTCATAATCAGAAATGGTGATACTATGACTTGAGGTCAACCTTTGAGAACCATCATGCCCAACTGAACTATTCAAAGAGGCCATCAATCCTCATTATATGATATGGTTTCATCATGGTAGCCTAGTTCAAGCACCAATAGGCCACACATACACTCAATATCCCCATCCAATGTCATATAGAACAATACAGGAGCTTCCTATGGTGTGAAATTCTGTGGAAAAAACCCTTAATCTATAAATACATTAACTACACCCTATGTTCATGATTCTATATAGTATCCATAAAATTTTATGTCATATATATCAGTGTTATATCAGGGTGTTGATCAATGAATATGTCAATCTCTCAATGGAAATGAAAACCTTGAAAATATCTGGAGAATATGTCCTCATACTCTACCACTGTATGGAATTGGAAACACATTACATCCACTATAGAAATGGTCATGCTATAAAACTAATGAGTAATTGGTTGCACCCTCCTATGCATGATCCCATCATATACTTCTCGGTCTTTCTTTTCACCCAAAAATTAAGAATTTTGTTCCATCAATGCGCAAAAACTACATCCTCTTCCTAAAATAGTCAATATGGGAATGAAATATAAATAACCAGTCCATACCTTAGGTGAATTTTTAAGGAATCTTTGCTGGTAAAATGATATCTTAATAGAAACTCTCACCTCAAAGAGTCAGGTCACACTGCCAGCATAAGTGTGTGGTCACTGAATCATCTTTAGTACGATTCTCTAATACAATGTTCAAGCCAAGGGACCAACCATAATCACTATATCTCAAAAAAGATATGTGTAAATAATGGAATGACTATAACACATGTCCATCTGTATAGCAACTAAGGTAGAAAAGAAATAGATCTTACCTCATATCATTCCTGAATCCTATTGGTTGTAATCCTATACCACATAATGTTTCCCCCACCCCTACCCTATATCACTCTAAGACTTGCATAGACCACACCTACCCTATAGCACTCTAAGACTAGCATGGACCACCTGGGGGTGGTGGTGGAAGCATGTCAAAGCCTCTACCATCTCTAGCTACTATACCAACTCCACTTTCACATCCACCATCCTACAGACATTCCTACACCATTAACTACATCTACCTTGGTGTAACATCCATTGTTTCTCTATCAGTTGTACTATGGGTTGTACAATATGTAGAAATATATCCCTTTCCATCACATGAGTATGACCACCTCTATCTGGTATGACTAGAACCATATTGATAGCCTTGAACCACATACACTCTATCAGTGGACTTCATCCTAAAACGTGTTGTATGTCTAGTCCCAGGAGACTAACAATGACTCACTTATTCTGAAGGATCTAACCCTATGTGACATCTTCTAAAAACAATTGATTTTTTCTTCCCATCCATGAAACTCTAAACCACCATGTATTTATCTATCATACTGAGATAAGTAGGATTTATAGTGTGATAAAAGAAGCTTGTATTTCTCTATATATTCCTCTCTTGATGGTTCTTTCCTAAAAGAATGGATCTAGAACCATATCCATCAATTACCTGGAATGGTTGGTAAACCATAATGAATACTCAAATACTATTTGGTTTCCCTCCTAGAGCTACAGAAGCACCAAGATACATACATCCTTTAGTGTAGATAGAGAGAAATTTCCTCGAAAAGGGAACTCAAACTCTTACTATGCTAGTGTCACCTCATCATTAGACTCGATCACTAACCCCACCATTGTATTTCTGAGACATTGAGAAGACCCTACTATAAGAATAAATTCGGAATGGTTGGTTTCCTGATCAGATTGAAATCTCAGGTCACCGGTTCAACAGAGTCCTCAACTGCTTATGGGTCAGGCTCCCCTTAGAACCTAAGGGTCTCTATCACTGAAACTTGTGAACTGTGCTCAACCTATGAACCTCATCTTCTAGAAAATTGAGTATCATATTCTTCTCAACAGGTGGGGGTACAGTTGATGTAACACATGGAGTTAATATATCAATAATTGGGCCTTGTATCGATCAATCATCACCGAGTAGATCATCCTTATTATCCTAAGATGGAATCCTTGCTAGAATACATCTTGGACACCTCATGAAAGTAAAACATATGTACCATGATCAATGAGTATATATCTTGACATGAATCAATAAGTACATGGAATCCACCACCCATTCTTAAATGAGGCATGTACCATATTTTCCTTGAAACCAGTGATCTCAATTAATGTGTCAAAAATTAGGTGATCAGAGTCCTGGTATATGGATACATGGGACACTGCACCAATAGTATAGCCCCCAACCTAAAAGAGGAACTAGAAAAACATAACACTATTTCCTCAAACCAATATTACAAACTTTGGTCATAAGATGGAACTAACGTCTCTAATTCCAATCTGTGATGATCCATCACAAAGGGGCTCATGTCGAGACTCCCCAATACCACCGTCAATACACTAGGGGCTAGAAACTATCACTACGTATGCATATAAAAAACATGGGATTCATTATCCTAAGTACCTATAAACAAGCACAAATCTCTATGCCCATACAAGGATGAAATTTCAAAACAACTAAACAATCACGCATGAATCCATCTAAATCCCAAAAATAGAGTATGACCGAAAGTTAATGGAAATAAAATATGTATCAATACAGACCCACAATAATGAGTTTGAAAACAAGGCCAACCTGAATTTATAGATATGGGATACTGTCATGATACCGCAAGAACACACCTTGGTATTTTTAGTCTCAATAAGAATCATTTGGATCCGATCCATCAATGAATCTATCAAAAGGTCGATCATCAGCACAAGAAATGAAAGGTGCGCGGGTAGCCCGTACATGAGTGATAATATCAATTCCCAGTAGTACACCCCAAACCCAAAAAGAATACAACAAAATAATACAATCATATTTTCATAGGTATAATTATATAATACATATAATAATATTATCTAGATATAATCAATGAATACACATAGTATAACGGTATGTCACTATAGTAATTCCAACCTGGGATTCCATTTTGAAAGTTCCACATAACACTCTTGTAGGATAAAACACTCCATGAGTCTGATATCACTAGTGAAGTCCATATAATTGGTTGTGATAATCAAGTCTCGCCATAGGAAGTATACATTGAATGTATGAAGAAATAAAATATATAGATGAGGATCACATCCAAGGCCATGGGGTATACCAACAACTAAATATTGATTAACCCACTACGTAATGGATTGGAACCTATGTATTGTTGGTCCCAAATATAACAATGACTCCACTTAGGGAACAAATATGGATAGAGGATCTCACTTCGGACCTCATAGAAGGGTTCCATAAAATCTATATAAGATTTCCTTCTAAATAAATCACTTTCTTATTTGTATGAGGAAATTTAATACTAACCCCCAGGGAATAGATAAGGGGGACACACCCAAAAGAAAATTGTCCAATGAAATATAGAAAGGTATCCAAGACATCATTAATAGAGTACACAATCTGTAGTAGGGTTACACGTCATACCCCTACAACACTTAATCTTCCCCATGTAAATGGACTGAGTCCATGTACATATAAAAGTACATGTTGTGCTTCTTCCAAAGTACCTCACCCTATGTCTTGGTATATGGATTGGTGTATGTAGGCCCGAAATGTCCATGTTCGTGTGGGAGTACACAGAATTCATGTGCCGATCTAATCTAGCCCATGTTTATGTACCCTATGAGGTACATTTTGATCCACCAGGGAGAGGTCACACACCATGTGACATGGTGGAACCAGTGTGGTCCTTAAATTTTCCTTGAAACACTAGTCGCCACTAGTAGGTACCCATGTTCCATGTAATCCCAAATTACACACCATGTTAATGAAAATTTTTAGAATCCTATAGGTTCTTCCATCTATAGGCTTCCACACCACTTTAACCTCAAAATCATTCCTCGTTCTTGTTAGAAATCATGGATATCTTCTAGACAAACCATGCAACCTCCAATTAATAATTTCAGGCCAATTAATTTGTTTTAAAAATGGAATCATTATTTATTCAACTTTATAAACCAAAGAACTCAAAATTAGTTATCCAAAACAATCTAATTATCCACCTTTTCCGTTTTCACACCACCATCATTCCATGAAGATTTTAGATATTTATTATTGAATATTTGTGCTAAGAAATGAGTTCACAACAATTGATTTCTAGGTGGATGTCGAACCATGGGTCCAAAAAGAACACTCAAAATGAATGAAGAAAATAAAAGACAAATATAAAACTAAAAACATGATGAATAAACCCATATAATGTTCATGTTGTCCATGATCTTTCACCATTAGAATGAAATTCAATGAATTAATAATATTCAATTGAAAAAACCAAACTAACCCTGAAAATAAACCTATCTTGCAAGTCAATCGATCCATGGATAAATATTATGGATGATTCATTCACATTTTTAAAATGAATTAAGAATGTAGAAGGAATACAAACACAAAAAAACATCCAAGTTCAATATGAATCATTTACTAATGAAGAATAAACATACGTTACAATCATTATAGAGATACAGAATCCCATTACCCACCGATCGTAGATCTATGATCCACATTCCATTCATTCAAAACCAATGTTCTCTTCAATGGATCTCCAATAGATCTAGTGTTATGAAACTAATCATGGAATTTATTTGTAATAGTCTATTAAAAGAAACATCATTAGTTGTGTCAAATAAATAAAAAATATAACCGATTTATTTAGTTTAATTATTTTATGCATGTAGGGACTATTTAAACAAATGCACCATACCAACTACAGTTATGTAACAACTAAGGTAAAAGATGTCTTATTAACTCAATGGTTCCCTCTTATTTTTGATTTGGGAAACCATTTAGAATTTATTCCATTTTTTTGGAAAACTGGTTGTGTATTATATTTTATATATTTAATATATTTCAAAATTTTATTTTCGGAAGACCAATCCTCTGAATCACACCTTGTCTTAGTTCCTGTTCTTGAAAATAAACCATACCCTAGCTAAAAATAATACATGGAAAACCTGGCATAATACAGCCATCCTCTATCATCCCATCTCAGGAGACCCCAAAAACATGTTATATTCCTCCTTTACACTAGATGCCATAATTAAAACACCCCCTCAATAATTTGAAAATGAATCAAAAAATGGTATTTATTAATCTGATTCCAAAAATTCAAATTTACCTCAATTCCAATATCATTTTAACCTACATTCTCTATGAATCAGCTGACATAAACTGTTTTATGTCATTACCAACTCTCTACTATAAAACTTCTTATCCTTTAAATGTATCCATGGGAATACTCTATAAACTACATCAATTACTAACATTAAATAAATGTTCCAATCCATTGTATTCCTCTGTCTATGTCCCACTATAAACTCTATTCATCACCCTAATTATGTGTATAAATTATTATTTTTAGTTATCATGCTAAATATTGTATGAAACATTCTAGTATATACCTCACTTGATTGATTACATTTCAAAACACAACGTTCCTTGTATAATAGAATTGAATACTCCCAATAAATCCATGAAGATTCTTTGTTATAGGAGTAATTAAATAGATTTCAATTTAGTGACTCTATACACAAACATTTTGTGTCAATTTTCTATACTTCACCATCACCCACTCTACAGTACCATATAACACCTCCATGACCCTAATGCCTAAACCCATAGACTAATCCAAATGACTCGATCCAAAACATGATTTATTACTCTATTTAATGGGATTTCAGGCCTCTTATGAGTGTAGACATTAAACCAATCCATTCACATAATAGATCTTTTTCCCAAAAATTGATATTCAACCATTCCATAAAATTGTAATCTATAACTCACACCCATGAATTACTGCACCCCCAATCCCAGAAGATCACAATCAATTAATACCTATAACTAGAAATGTTTGTTAAATAATCATAAATCATCTTCATTCACCTATGTATCAATGAAAATGTTACACCCCAACCCGATGTCCACTAAACTGCTTCCTAGTGTCGTTGTGTCACATGACATCTGGCGCACCTCCCCATTTTCTAGAGGTTATCTACTAGTAGCTAGGGTCTAATAAGACATGCGGGGAGACTAAACCCTCTTTATTAGATTAAACCATTATATACAGAATAATAAATAAATGAAATTTTTTAAATAATTAATATTCATCACCAATTGGTTTCTTGAAACTGGGTACATACCCATAATCAAATATTAGATATGCCATGTCAAGTTATATTGTCATATGTGGAAGGGAAAAATAAAAATAAAGATAGTCGATAAGATCCCTAAAATCGTCATGTATTTCAAGTATGGTTCTCTCATCCATGCACATACATGATCCACAAATCAACCCTCAAGCATAGTTCCTTTTCCATTTTCATCACCTTCATCCATGAGATCATCTCGGGTACCCAATGGAAGCCTGATAAGGGTCTCAGTACAACTTAGTATGCCCCCACCAATAGTTTCTAAAACATATATAGTCCTAACAGCAAGTACAAGATTATGGTAAAAAATATAAACAAAAATAATCCAAGTTCTGTTAATTTATTGATTCATCATTAACCACTTTTATTGTTAGTTCCATGTGATACCCATATTCATCAAACATTCTTCGATCTATACCGGTCAACTAAACCACAAAAAATGAGAGTCAAGTTCCATTCATCACAAGAACATTTATTACAAAAAAATTACTAAAATCAGCTCACCTTGTAGCCTTAGCCTAGAAATTCACATCATCTAATATCATAATGTAATGCATAAATCGACCCAACATGGAACTTTAGTCCAATTTTTCACATCATATTATTTTGTTAGGGGTAGAGAGACTCAATCTCACACCCTAACCCATTAGATTCATATGTGGTCCTATAACATTATTCTAGCCATGATCATGGGAGTATTGTTGTAGTATAACACCCTATTCATTACACTTATTCACATGAGAATTCTTATTTGACCATTATTCAAATTAAAAAATGTAACAAACATTACATAACTCAATAAACACTTACAAGTTAGGAAAAACACCCCATTATGGATTTCTAGAATATTAAAAAAAATTATCACTAGTTTCATTACATAAACTCTTGAATATATAATTTTATAACTAAATTCAATTTTCAAGGAAGAGGCAGGCTCCATGTGACATCCCGAACCCGGCTTCCATGTAACCCGTTCCCCAAGCCTGGTTATCCACATAACCCCTGGTGTGTCTCCCCAAAATATAGGGTTACTAATGAACAATGGGGGTGTGAAGGTAGTATGGCTAGAGACATTACCCCGAAGTCATTGTAAAACATCGAATGCATCAAGAACATACAATAGAAGAAGCATTATAATTTCAAATATGCAAGAAACAACTAAAATTTAAACAAAAAATAGGTATGTTAACAATAGGAGACTGAATAATATAGAAAAAGTCACATAAGCAATGTCTGATACAAATATGCATGCATGGCACACTGATACATTATGGGAACATAAATAGGAAGCATAAATAAAATTAAAAGATACAACATTAATCATAATCCAAAAAAAGCTTTATAGAATGTCAAGTCTAAGCTCAGTCTTTAAGTCCTAAGCTCCATCTAAACAGAAATGATTAATATCCAAAAGAGTGATGCATTCCCTTATCCATACTGGTAGGAAAACAATCAACATGGGGGCTAAATGCAACTTGAATAGGGTGTGAGATGAATCACAGTAGGCCACCACCGATGGTTTCACTGTGTAATCTGAGTAGGTGCTTGTAAGTAAATAGTGTATAGGTAACAACATGAATAACCAATGAAGAATTAATAAATATCCATCCGCGCAGGTTCCTAAAGAAAACCTGGTGAGTCTACCTACTTCAGATCAAGGCTCGTATGTTATACCAAGTCACCATACATATACATATAGCATAGATAGGTATATATATGTTTAGATATATGTTGGGATGTAACTCCCAGACATCCAATTCCAGGGTAGATCTCACAGTCTAAACACTGGTCCAACTCCAAGAGCTCTCATGGTCTTCTTCCAATACACGAGGGAGATATCATGGTCCTTCCTACCTCATGGATCTCCCAGTCATTGGGTCCCAATCTAGAAACTCACACGGTCTTCTATACCTCAAGGTCCTCATGTTTGTTTGGTCCACACCCATAAGGAATAACATTTACATTATATAATTTAAGTAAATCAATCTTACATCATTTCCATTTAACATGAAAACCCCTTTATCATAATGCAGAATGAGGGCAAGGTCAATTCATCCTTTGGAAACTATTCAATTTTTCATCAATTCATTATATAGGTTTAGGCCATTTCATCCTAGCCAACCAATAGAAATTGCCTCACGTGGAAATTTTGTCTCAAGGCAAGGTGTCAAGGATAAAGTGCCATGTCAAATACAATTGACCCCATTCAGTCAAAACTAATTCATTTGGGAATAATCACCATTAATTCACCTATTAATAAATCAAATACACATAGAATAACAGTCAATTAAATTTAAAATCACACTGGGAGTTTCAACTAATATTTGGTCATTTTTGGAAATTAGCCTAAATGGACAATCTTGACTGAAACACCCTTTTGGTGTCATTGTATTTTAAGGGTGGTGTCTAAACCCCCTAAAATGGTTCATTTCTTCAATATCAATACATTAGAGTCCATTAGAAACAACAGAATCAACACATTAAAGGATCATGGGAATGGTTGGATCTCAGCACAACGATATTAAATACAAAATAACCAAAAATCAAAAGAAAAACTATGTGACCAACTACCTTAGGTTCGTAGGTGATGCCTCATATAGTTTTGAACTCATATTTGGTGTTGGTAAGAGTAGACCTGAGTTTTTTTCCAATGACCTGAAAAATTGGTGATTGAGCCTACATCTAAATGACATAACCGACAGAAAATCCTAGTGAGGAGGGAGGAGTACATGAGAATAGCCTTACATTAAGGGATTTTATGCTTCTGATGGATTGAGAAATGGTCCCTAGATGAAGGAGAAGAAAGATATTGAAGGGGAAGAGCATTGGATACATATGATCAGAATAGTGGAGTTGTCGTGCGCTTGAAGAAAAGGAGGAGAGAAAATTAGAACTTACGTTGAGGAAGGGGAAATGGTATTTTACTTTATAATAGGCTCATATGGTTTCTACACATGTTTATCCATACTTTATTGAAACTATGTACAAGTTTCTTCCCCTTGCCTATAAGTCTTCGTGGTCTCTTCACACAGTTTCACAAACCATACAAACACCCTTCGTAACCCAATGCCTCACTAGGCACACTGCATGGCCTCTACGTATATTATCACTAGCCATTAGCATATTATGCAGATGAGTTCTGTAAACATCAGAAACAGGTTTCACGGTCATGTGCCTAGGTCACATGGTTGTCAAAAAACCATGTGTCCCAGCCTGCTTTCCCCTTTTCAGAGCCCCAGTCTCTTGAAGTGCCCTAGGCACTTCTGTGACATCTGTATCTTGATTATAAGACATAATTATGACCATTCAAGAAATTCAAAAATAAAAACTATTGTTTCGTACCATGTTTAAGGATTCACATCATTAAAACTTTCCATCTTTATAGAAACGCATCCTCTAGTTGCCCTTCTGAGGGTAAATAAGAACTATCAGTAATAGAGTTTCGGACACAACAGACATACATCAGCTTCCTGCTCCCAGGGCTCATCATGTACCTGGTAGTGCTAGCATAGAACTCGTACGACAGGAAAAAACCATGAATTTAGTGTCTTCATTCTCGTATCTTGAATAGGAAGTAGATACTTCTCAAAGGAAGAATCTATATCAGGAACAACCTCCTCAGGACGGTAGACATGAGATGGGGATAGATAATATCGGTGAAGCTAAGATACATTTAAGAAATCATGCATAGGCCATTATCTATGAAGAATTGATAACTTGTAATCCACTGGTCAGATCATCTTCACATCCTTAAATGGTCCAACTAACCTTATTGATAGCTTACCCAGCTTTCAAATATGACTATGCACTAACCTGGGTGAGACTTTCAAGAAGACCTGGTCTTTGAACTAGAAATGAATAGGTTACCGGTGTCTATTATCATAGAACTACTATCTGGACTGAGTTTTCAACACACTCTTCAGAATTATTTGGACCTTCTATGATGTTTCCTTCACCGGACGAGGCCCAAGAACAGTTTCTTCACCTACCTCTAATCAACACATATGGTAGAAATAACGACTACAATACAATTCATCATAGAGATCCATCTCAATGGTAGCCTAAACGTAGTTTTTATAATAAAACTCGATGATGGGGATATGTTTCTCCGATGAACCCCCAATGTAACGAATGAACACATAGAGATTGTCCTTTGGAACTTGAATTGTATTCTCCATCTGTCCATCTATTTTAGGGTGATATTTCATGCTCTGATGTAACTGCATACCCAAGGCCTTCTGCAACGCATTCCAAAACCGTGATATGTAAAAAGAATATCTTTTATAAAGAATAGAAAAAGGTGCTCCCTAAAGATGTACAACCTCATTGACATACAGTCTTCCCATCTCATCTACAGAAAAGGTCTCATGAACAAGTAAGTAGTTTGAAATATTCATTATATAGTCAATGAAAACCCAGACAACATTATTTCCACGAGTTGATCTAGGTAGTCTAGTTAAAAAAATTCATTGAAGAATCATCTCATTTATACTATAGAATGGACATAAGCTAAAGAAGTTATGTTGGATAATGAATTTCCTCCTTCACATGTTGACAGATGGAGCTTCCCATAATGAAACTGGTTGTCCCATATTTCATGTTTTTCCACCAATATTGACATCGTAGATTGCAATACATTTTGGTGAGAGTATGGTTAACTACACATGTCAAGGCATGGAAATCCATCATCATCTGCTCTATGATGTCTGATGGTTCAAATAAATGCACACAATATAAGAATATTATCATCCCTATTGACTGTCTAGTCAGAATATGTGTCGTTGTCTGAGACACTCTCTTATAGGACAAGGCCTTTTGGATCAGATAGTTGTCTCAACCTTACTCGTTCAATAAGAGAATATGTCACCTCCAAGTCTGAATGAATATTCTAATCATGTTCATCTTGTACCTCAACATGAATCTCCGAGAACAACTTCATAATATTTCATTCTTTACTGGACCCCTGAAATGCCTATGTCTAGGTTTTTTGGCATAGTGCATTGGAAACTGAATTACATTTACCAAGAGTGTTGGAATATTTGATATCAAACAATTGAATGTACTAAACCCACATATACTTCCAGAGATTCAGATACCAGTGAGTGAATATGTATTGAGGCTTCTGTGGTTTGTGAAAACCACAAAATCATCACCCAATAAAATGATTCCCCAACATCGTAAGGCATGATAAATAGAAGAGAGATCGAGGTCGTTTTTTAGGATAATTCTGCTAGTGAGGCCTCAACAGATGATAGCCATATACAATGACTCTCTCATTCTATATTAGAACAGCTCCATGCCCAATACTTGATGCATCAAAATATACTATATAGGCCCTACCTAGCTCTGGAAGAATCAGTACATGCACTGAAAAATGTCTTCCCTTCAAATCCTGAAAGGATTATTCACAATATTATACCCATTCGAATTTCACACCCATCTTCATCAAACCAATAAGCGACGTTGTATGGAAATATAAATCCTGAATGAAACATATTTAGTATAGAGAAAAGGATAAGAAACTCAGTATATCAAAGAATGTTTTGGGATTCTCCTATGAAACCACAACCCTCTCTTTATCTGGGTCAATAGAAACTCTCAACTCCAAGATGATATGACCTAGGATGTGAACATTATCAATCCAGAAGTGAAATTTATTGAGCATAGAATAGAGATAATTCCCTCTCATTGTATTCAGCATGATCTCAATATAGTTTACATGTCAATGTATAGTGTGATAATACACTAAGATATAATCAACGAATACCACCAAAAATGAATCCAGAGATGGATAGAAAACTCAATTCATAATAACCATGAAGACTACATGGGAATTATTGAGTCTAAATGGAATAACTAGGTACTTGTAGAGACAATAACTGCTCATAAAAGATATGTTATGTATGTTTGAGTCCCTAACATGGACCTGATGACATCAAAGCCTCATATATATCAACTAAAACACCATTTCCCTTACAAGATGATCAAATAATTCATATATTCTAGGAAAAGGATATCGATTCTTGATAGTCAGTTGAATAAACCAACGATAATCCATGAAAATCCAAAGGATTTCATCCTTCTTCATGGAAAATAATATAAGTAAACCCTATGGAGAAGGACTGAGGTGTATAAAACCATTAACAACAAGACCCAGCTACTAAGTATTGATCTCCTGAACCTCTTTAGGTTCCATCCTATAAGGAGAAATGGTGATAGGAGTAGCTCATGGATCCAGATCAATAGTAAACTCTACCTCTCACACCGAAGGTAGACCTGATATATCATTAGGAGAACATCACTAAAATGATCAATTATAGAAGTAAAACAATAGGTTTCAGCCTTTTTTCATCAAGGTAAAGACTAGAAACCAATTCCATAACACTACCCAGCCTTTACTACTTGGATCTGACTCATGACAAAAAAACATCACATTCTTCTTTATGCACATGTGTAAGGAACTCAAGTGATGTAAACATCACCCTCCAATGACAGTAGTCAATATGGGATCTACCTGGATGTAACCAATCTATCCTTTGGATTACATCAAAACTTGGTATATCAAGAATATACAAGTTATATTTGAAACAGAGATTACCTATCTCAAGGGGATACTTATAAAAATGAGAAATTCCTTCTGAATAGATACATAACGGTTAATTTATCATCATGATTCCATGATAGTACTCAACGTTGAGGCCCAGACTCTCAGTGATAGTATTAGAAATGAATTAGTAAGAACATCTAATATCAAACAAAGAGGATACTAAAGTAGACACTACTAGAATAGTACCTCGTATAATAGCTTTTTCGATTCTATACTCTTGTGGTGTAGACTGAACAACATGTAACATGCCAATACTACAGCTCTGAGTCACTGTCTAGCTTCCCTGAGTAGGCCCACCCTGTAAGTGCTATGAATCATAAGTCTGTTTGCCTCTCCCTCAACTGATACCCCAGTCCTATTTTCCAGTGGTGTTCTAGCTTCCTGACTATCATGATCCATCTGACCCTTCTCCTTGATGAGGGGTAGGTGAAAATCCTTACCTGCTAGGCACTATTCAAAAATTTCAACTCAAATGATGAATATAGCCAATCCTTCCACAACCACTTTACTCTAATAGATCATGCATGCACTATGATTTTCAATGACTTGTCCTTCTGCACTGGTGAAAGGCATGGTAGCTATCAATGGAAAGATCATGACTACTTCTCCCTCCATAAGAAAAATCAAAGCAATGTTTCTTTCTAGAAGAAGATCCACTAGAAGTCTTAGGCGGTGAACAACCCTGTCTTTCAACCTCAGAATCTCTAAAATTCCACCCTTTAATTAGGGCCTCATTGATGTTTTTTGAAATATTGTTCATCATTAAAACATTTAACTATGACTGGATGACGCAACACAAGCCTTCGTCAAATCACCTAGCAGATATCATCTCATCAGTAACCATATAGGTATTAAAGTGTTAAATCTCAGTTAAATAGGATGAGTATTCCATAACTAACATAGTCCCCTACTGTAGATTCATAAACTCCTTAGCCCTATTATCCATTGGATTATGGGGAATGAAAAAGACATAGAAGATAGTCTAAAAGTCATCCCAAACCATCTCTCTATGTAGAAATGATGGGGTGATGACATTGTTGGTGCCAAAATATTGCCCGAAAGGGAGGGACGAAAAAGAAGGTTGGGGCGCTGCCTCGCGAAGCACCGACGCGAAGCACCGACCCAAAGAACTGCGACCATCGCGACCTCGCGATTCTCCAGAGGCGGTAGTTCTCTGCGAACGCATTTGACGTTCGCGAGCTCTCCGCGAAGCTCCAGAGGCGGTAATTCTCCACGAACGCATATGACGTTCGCGACCCGCCGCGAAGCTCCAGAGGCGGTACCCTCCGCAGACGACGTTGAGGTTCGCGAGCGCGCCGCGAAGCACCTGAGGCGGCGCGCGAGTTATGCTTCACGGCGCCCCTTCCCTATAAATACTGGACTCCCCCTGAGTCCCGAAGACGGAAAATCCGACCTTTCAGCTTCTCCTCTCCTGACTCGCGAAGCACTCTTTGCCCTTGGAATCATGAGCTCCGCGAGGTACTTCTACTTCGCGAGCAGCCTTTGCTTTGTCTCGTTTTGAGCTCCTCTTCCGAGAGGGGTGCCCTTCAAGAAGCTCAAGGGAGTTCGCGAAGGAAGGGGATTCCCAAGGGAACCCGGGCAGCCGCGGAGCGTTTATGCTTCGCGAAACACCCAATCCATACTAGTGATCCCTATGATAAGTCAGGATCCCTACACATCGCGAAGCACACTGCTTCGCGAGGCACCTCTTCTTCACGAGTAAGTGCTCCGCGAACACTGTTCCACTTCGCGAAGCACCTTCCACTCACACCTATGCCCCATTCTAAGGCCAAGGCACTCCACATCACGAAGCACACTCCTTTTCTTAGCAATTCCTCTTCCCGTGCGACCCTCTAGGTTTGCACGATGTGATTTAAAAGTCCCATGGACAATACCACTCGTAGCGTTGCTTTGCCTAATGCTTCTTCGCATAGGCACACTAACGGCTATTTCTTATTCGCATAGCCACGCTAACGTGGACCCCTCGATGGTTCGTTCCACATCCCCCCTTAACCATGGCCTTACTGGTACCTTCCCTTCCCCAAGGAACAGAGGGTACCAGTTATGTAAGTCCTAGGGGTGCGGAGTGAACCCACCTCGTCCGAGCTGCAGGACGTTAAACTGCCAAGCACCACGTCCTCAACACATGACGTTAAACTATGACTCGACCTCATGCCCCTCACGAAGGGTCCCCCCAGCTCGAACATTATTTACACCACTCATCTCCACAGGAATGGAATCACCCATCCACAAGGGGTGATATCCTACTTATTGGAGTGGCGTATGTTCTCAGGAGAAGGGCGACCCTAGTTCCCCAACGGATGGCTGCACCCCTGCATCTACATACTTCCCCACTACCAAGGTCAGTGGAGGGCATGATAGGGAACGAGGCACCCCCCATTTGGGCCTCCATCCTGGAGTAAGTCCCAGCACCATTGGCCACCTAATGCGTAAGCCCCTCTTCGCTTCTCACGGATGCATTCTTCGCGACGTGATCGTCAGGTCCTTGCAACCTCTTGTTTCTCACACCGAGCATGACTCACATGGGCTTAGAGTGAGAACCGACCCTGACCCCCATCCATTTGAACTACGAGGACTTTGATCCATGTCAACGCATGGTATGTAGGAAGCCTCCATGAGGTTCAAGCCACATTACTCGGTCGTTCATTCACGTTGAGTTTCTCCCTCGTCTAGCATGACTTTAAACTGCATTCCAGTCTGACGACAAGCCGTTGCGACCATCCCAAACTAAGAGGACTTTGATCTATGTCAAGGCATGGTACGTAAAAAGCCTCCCAGAGGTTCAAGCACATCTCTCATTGGACCAATGTCCCTCATTTACGTCGGTTCGCCGACACCCACCACCCAGTCGTCCCGAACTCTCCATGTCCGTTCCCTGACCACCTTAGGCTGCCTCAGAGTGTAAGCCCCAAATATTCAATCCCACATGACGTTAAACTGTACTGAGTCCCGCATGATGTTAAACTGTATCTCGTCCCGCATGACGTTAAACTATATCGCGTCCTGCATGACGTTAAACTGTATCCCGTTCTGCATGACGTTAAACTGTATTCCGTCCCGCATGACGTTAAACTGTATCCCCCCTCTTGGGCCGCCTCAGAGCGTAATCCCCATCCCAGCGAACTACGAGGAATTTGACCCATGTCAAGGCATGGTACGTAGGAATCCTTCCCAAGGTTCAAACCCACCACTAGTGGACCCATGGGTCTACTTTCACATCGGTTCACCGTTAAAACCCTTTGAACTATGAGGTCTTTGATCCATGTCAAGGCATGGTACGTAGGAAGCCTCCACGAGGTCCAAGCCCACCACCACTAGGACCCTCCTGGTCCTCCCAATTCACGTCAGCTCGCTGATGATGCCCATCGTACCAAGGTCCACCCTCGTGCCGGTCCACCGGCACCTTCCCAAACTACGCGGACTTTGATTCCCTGCCACATGGATACGTAGGAAGCCTCTTCAAGGATCAAGCCCAACTTCACGGTCGCCCCTGTAATGGTCCCATTTCATTCCCCATCCACTTCATTCATCCATCCATCACCCATCCTGATTCTCGCCCGGACCATCATATCTCGGGGAGACCATGTCGATACACTCCTCTTCACAGCCGCCCATGGGCTGGTCCTGGTATCGGCACCCCTTCAAGGGAAACCCCTCAATCCCATCTATTCCAGCTAATGCTCTGATCGGGTTGATCCGTCTCTGCTAGACGTTGAACTCGCGGCGTACCCTGTGTTAAACACGGGAAGCTGAGAAAAACCTCAGATATGTGTCTATGACATATAATTCCCTGCGCTAGATGTGGGATGCCTCGGGCTTCCATGTCCTCGAGAAGCCTTGTGACCAGGGGTAATAGACAGACATGCCAGGTTCCCGAGCACCCAGACACGCTTCTGATGCCTCAACGTGACTACTCCCCCGACTGAAGGTTGATGCCCTGACTGGACCCTTTGAAACATGGCACTGAAAAGAGTTTCACGAACTAAGTATTAAATCTATGAGGGAGACCTGGACTAGGTGACGAGTTCTGAGGAGGAATCCACAGAAGGAGGAACCGACATCCCATCATCCTGTTTCGATCAAGGAGCAGACGTCCCTGAATAAGGAGCGAATGCCACCCGCCTTTGGAAAGTGGGAATGCGGGGCAACAAGCAGCGTGTCCTCAATGGACGGATGCGCGCACCCCGACAAAAGCGTCAGAAATAGAAATGGTGAACCCGACGTGAAATTAGTCTCCTCAATATGGAGATTAGTAGCATTAGAAACACCAGTAGATTGAAGTGTCACCAGATCCAGATATTCGGCACCTGGTCCTGCCAAGAAAATAGCGGGCCTATCGTGAAACTCACCGGTAGTCGGGGCGGTAGAACGTGGGGCACTCCGTTCTGCAGCGTGTTGGCATGGATCCTTCTTACAGACGTGGAGAATGGAAGGACGCTGGGGCACTGGCTGTCAATCCTTTTCCTCTCAGTGCTGATGAGTTGATCCTTTCATTTCTCAGGAACCAGGTTGCTGTTACAGAGACGCGATCACCGCCCACTAGCCTACGCATGGGCAGGGACAACATCGCCACAGCCATCCCACGTAGCGCCGCTACCACTACGACGGCCGGCACATCGCAGAATATGGGGCTCCCATGTCCCCTTTCCCCATCAGAGGTCATCCAGCAGAGGGTGATCAATAACCTCGTGCGTAGGTACGCGGAAGAAGGGGTCATCCCAACTCGGGATATGGCCCGCCTTGACCTGGAGGCATCCAGGCCCCGCCGTCAACGCCACCCTAACAGGCCTCGTAGGGAGCCCCTGCTCCCCACCCCAACATTCAACCGTTTCAGGAGCTTGTCCCCGGAATGCCTTGACGACTCCTCACCTTACGCTGAAGAGGCGGGTGTCGTCCGGCTCAGCCCGCTCAGGGTTCCGACCCAAGGGCTCCAGGCGAGAGCTCCCGCCCGGCCGCGTCAGCGCCGCCGTCGACCCCGCAGGAAGAGCAGGCTGGCAATGACCTTGCACCACCTGCACCAGCTCGCTTGACCCGACATCAGCGTCGGGCCTGGGCTGAGGACGCTCACCCAGGCGCGTCGACGTCGACAGCTACAGTGGCCCGATCCACCATCGACGTGTGTCATGAATCCCCTGCATACACTGAGCAGGGGCACTCCTTCACCCAACCAGGATCGAGACCCCAACCGCCCCACGGGCAGGCTGGGTTGACTCTCCGGGTTGCAGGCCCAAGTGGTGATCTCCGCGAACTAACCCGTGGTGATGTCACCCCGTACGGAGGTCCTCCCCGTACCACTACTCCACAGAGCTTGGGCCTTCCCCGCTCTGAAGTTCATCATGGAGGTATGCCTCGTGCTCCCCCCATCCCAAAGGAAGACCTGCCCCGTGACCGTGACGCTCAGCACAGAAACCTTTCCCGCTCCCACTATACAGGGTATGGAGTCCATCCTCCTGCCCCCGACCGCCGATCTGAAGGAACCGTCCATCCGGTCCTTATCCAACGTGGGGGCCCTCCTTACGTCCTCTCTGCAACCAGAAAAGGTCCTCCTCGCCCCAGAAACTCGAGGAGTGAAGGTCAGCCTCGCTCCACCCGCATCGACCATGGAGGTCCTCCCCATGCTCCTGCCAGTTCCAATAGAGGCTCAGCCTACATGGGTGATGTCCATGGAGGTCCTCCCCATGTACCCTTCGACATTTTCCCTGGTGCCCCTCACACCTCGGCTATCTCGAGTGGGGGCCCTCTCCGCCACGACGTCAGCGCCACCCCGAGACTGCCTAATAGGGACCAACCCTGTCCCAAAGAGCCACCCCAGATCAGGAGAGCGGGTCGTCTCCGCCACAAGAAGAGTCTTGTGAAGGATAGGGTGGAGATCAAACCCGCCCGCTTCTCCGACTCTGAAGATGAATGCGACTCAGCGATGGAACCTTCTCCCCGCTCCTCCGTATCAAGGACTGGGGCAGGAACCAGACGCGTTAGCCTCGTTCTCTAAGAATATGAGGTCCACCAGATTCCCATATCTCTCCGCAGGTACATCCAGGAGTAAGAAATCTTTGGAATTCCATAGGTCTCGACCGCGCAATCATCGCCATCGTCACCAGAAGCACCCTCTACCTCTACCAGAGATCACGAAGAGTTATTTTGGGGGCCAACGGCGGTAGAGCGACAACAGGACAGGTCACCGATAGCCGCGAATCCTATTCCGGAAGCTGTGGCTATCAGCCCATCGTATCGTGACATCGTGGCCAGGTCACCTTACTCTTCGGAGGATGGCCCGGAATTCGGCAGCCAGTCATCTCGCTCTCGTATTCTCCGCCGCCAAGTTTACTATCCCAGAGGTCTGCCTCGGTACCGCTACCGGTCCCTCAGCCTCCCCCGGTTGACGAGTGGGGCAATACAGGGCTAGAACCTGAGTCTGATCGCAGGAGCTTCTGGAGTATTCTTGCAGCGGATTACTTCCTGGAGAAGTTCTGGCTGATGGCGGCACTGAATTTTCGCGTACTAGAGTCTCTTACCTCTGAAGAAGTGGGGTACTTTTGTCGAACCCTATGGGAGACACACTTCCACCTTCTTTACGAACAGGTAGTGTACCCCAGAAGTCAAGAGCACTTCGAAGAAATCGGCGAGTAGTGCCGCCTGATCGATGTGGCCGCACTTCATGTGGCCCAGCACCCCGAGTCGCCAGGCCACCAGGGCGCCCTTCAACGGAAATGCATCCATAGTTTCAAAGCACTCCGCATGATCATCAGGGAAGCCACCCCCATGTGCATGTCTGTGGTTGGGGACACTATGCCGCTCTCCTCTTCGACCCTATCCGACGGAAGCCCGATTCATTATGTGACATCGAGGACATGCCCTCGAGAGGGGTCGTGGTCCACATGGCCGACGTTGTGGACAAGGAAGACAAACATGAATTCTTTGATGGAGACTTACCCCCCGAGGGCGTACCGCCACTGCTGGACCCATCAGGGAGAGTTACCCGTCAGCAGAGGAACCTGCTAGGCCTCCCCATACCCACCAAGTCGCTGGTACTCGGTCAAAACCCCGACAAGGGTAAGGAGCACGTCGGAACTATCAAGCACTCTGACCTATCCACCTCTGTGCAGAAAACGGACGAAGATCCCGAGAAGGCCACGTTATGCCAGCAGCTTGCTAAGAAGAAGAGGCTAGTTGATGAACTCTTGGCTGAGCGCGCTGCAGAGCGGCGACCAGACTATGGTAATCCCAGGCCGGGGCAGCAGGGGCAGGAACAAGTTCCCCCTGGTGAGATGCCTCCGGGCAACCCTGATCATGCTACTGACGCAGACAGGGCGGAAGCCGGAACGTATGTCAAGAGGGCGCGATACGTCTCACCAAACCCCCCCGAGTGACGGGGTAATCTAAAGAATCCAGTCCGGGTTCCCCCAGTTGCCCCGCAGGTCGTTCCGCCAGTTGATCCATGAGCTACAGAATCCATCTACTGTGTTGAGGAACCTGGCAATGCACTTGTGGTTAGGGATCCCCGTCAATACAGGGACCCCCACCCGGATGATCTTATAGCGGTGCTCACAGCCCGCCACGAAGCATTGGAAACGCGGCAGGTAGCGGTCCCACCGGATGGCAAGCCGTATCCCGCGTGGGTAGATGATATTCCTACACCCCCAGGTTTTGGGAACCCCACTTTTTCACCCTTCAACGGGACAGGGGACCCGCCGCAGCACTTGTCACATTTTTCATCCAGGTGTGGCCCCATGCTGGGGAAACCGGCTCAGCAAGAAGCCGCCAAACTCCGGTGTTTCTTACAGACAGTGGAAGGTCCAGCGTTCTTCTGGTATAGCCAGCTCCCTATTGGATCGGTGACCGGTTGGGAGGACCTCCGCCGATAGTTCCTCTACCAGTTCAGCTCCACCATGTGGAAGACCAGCATTGCAGACCTCTTCAAGTGCAAGAAAAGGCCTGATGAGAGGGTTGCAGATTTCATCGCCTGGTGGAAGGGACTTACGTATTCCCTCGATATTCCACTGACTCAGGAGCAATTACTGAAGATGTGTGTGGGGAACGTCAAGACAGAGCTAGTACCCTCCCTAATTACCCAGAACTACCCTGGAGGGTCCATAGATTTCTCATATAAGGCTCAGCGCCTTGAGGAAGCCCTGCAATAGGCTAGTCAGGCACGTTTGTTGCCCCCCATGATCCCAGCCAGGAGAAACGCCAGAGCTGAACCCGCCACGGTGGCCCAAGTAGAAGCCCCTAAGAAGCTGGAATTACTGCCGGCGGCACCATCCCCGCAACCCCGCAGAGGTCCTCCACCTCAAGCACAAGTTCTTGCCCAGCAGCGACCGCCTCAGAACTGACAGGTTCCCCCACGCAATGTGCCACCGCCACCTAGGCGAGACAATCAGGCACCGCCTCCTCGGCATGCCCCTCCGGCCCCTCGTCAGGGGCAGGCCCCCAGGGCCCCCTATCCGGAAAGAAGGCACCAGACTTATTCGTTCAATAAAAATCGGGTCCCTGGCTACTTCCGAAGTGATCTAGAGAAAGGGATTGTGCGCCTGCCCGAGTGCAGAAGGCCGATAGAGGCGAATCTCACTGATCACCCCAACTACTGCCCTTATCATCAGTTTCTGGGGAACACCCTAAAGCAATGCTATGTGTTTAAAGACTGTTTTCAAGACCAGGTCAACAACAACATATTCAAGTTGGGCCAAACACCAGCACAAGTGGCGGGTGTCTTTGTAGGATCAGAGATCGGCAGCAACAGCGAAGGTGAGTGGCAGCAGGTCCCCAGCCGCAGAACCTAGAAATACGACGATTGGATGGATCGAAAGACTGTCGTTCGTGCCCATGGTATCATCCAGGCGCACCTGAAGCAGCTGGGACCTTCAGAAGAAGTAGTCAGTACCTCTGCATCTTCTTCACAGTCAACCTCTTCCCAAAAGGGCAAGCAGCGGCGACGCAAGAAGAAGCAACGCGCACCGCCGGTGCCATCGTCATCTCTCACTCTCGACGACTTTATGCCCCCTGGAATGGGGATTCCTCCCAGACTCCACCCAGAGATGGATGACTCCTCGAGCGACAGCCAAGGGTACTCTTCGGTTAACATCGTGGAGCTAGTAAAGCCCTATATGACTCCCGACGAGGGGGAGTTCCAGGAGGACCTCCCCAACGTTCCCAGCTGACGTTAACGTCAGCAGAATCGCAACCGCACTGGTCATCGAGGTACGTCAGCGGGCACTTTCAGCCAAGACGTGCATGCTACTAAGACTAGACAGCAGGCTCAGCGCAGAGCTCAGCACGCGCAACCCCGTCTAACACCCTCAGCTCTACCTCCACCGCCGTTTGTGCTACTAGATCGGGGAGAGCTGCCTCGTTCGTATCACGGTCAGTCTTGCCCGGCTACAGTCCAGCCTCCGCTGTTCAATCCTAGTCTGACGACTACTCTCCAGGATTCAACTAGCAGGTAGCAAGATGTGCCCAGTACTAGCCGATCGCCGGTTCAGCCGGCAGGACCCGCTATGCCTCCAAATGCCGAACGACCTTCTGTAAGCATAGGTTCATGTTTGGCACGAAAGTATGATGTCCTGAAGCACCTGGTCGGCATTCCGACGAGGCTTTCTATCCTTGAGGCCCTTCGCCTGTCATCTGAAATGCGCGAGGCACTTGCTGAGGCCCTAAGGATCCCCCTCCAGTTTGAGATGGAGGTAGCAGCTGTAGAAGCCTTCCATACCGAGACAATTGAAAATTCCGAATGTCAGGCGGTTATCTCGTTCTCCGGTGAAGACGAGGACCCTCCTATACAGGGGCACATTCGCCCGCTATACATCACTGGCCACTTCAATGGTGTGGAAGTCTGTCGCTGCCTCGTTGACACGGGTTCCAGAATCAATATAATTCCGACTCGGACGTTGCGAAAGTTGGGTCTGTCTGAAGGTGATTTAACTCCCTCTGAACTCAGAATCCAGGGGTACGACAGGACTGAGCAAACCCCGGATGGCAAGATCTGAATGAAGACTCAGTTCGGTGGCTTAATTTCCAGCACCGAGTTCATTGTCCTCTCTCAGGACACCGCCTACAATGCATTGATGGGTAGGCCATGGCTCCATCTACATGCAGCGGTCCCTTCGTCGTATCACCAGTGCCTCAAGTACTCGCTCAATGGTCGAGTAGGCGTGCTCCAAGGAGATGTGTCCCCTTTCGCTTCTTGTGAGGCCCGCTATCTGGATGCGGGTTATTACAAAAGTAAGGATAAGAAAATCATAGAAAGTGGGGATGAACCCGCCCTTGTCACAAATGATCCTTGGGCAAGCATGGATGACGCCTACATTCTCCCGATCCACCAGTTGTAGGACACGACCCCCGACATGGGGCAATGTTTTGTTGTTTCGGGTATGCAAGGAAGGTATGTTCCCGTGTCCAAGTGATGGCGGAAAATCACCTTGTACTCATAAATCAACCAGGCTCAGGTCATCCCAGAACCTCCTACCCCTGTACGGTACCGGAATGTCAAGCTTATGACAATGGCGGTACGCCATACGTGTCTCTTCCGTCGGGCTGGAATCCACCGACTCAGGCCGACACGTCACCACTGCTTTGATATTATCAAACGTGGCCCCATAGGCCGAAGTCCAGATGGGATAGGATCGACTGCCTTCATTGCTATGGTCTCAATGGAGAGTGAGTCTCCCGATGTGATGACCGCTGCTGCCCAAGCCGGCACCAGCTACCCCTCAGGTTTTGATAGCCCAAAATTATCTCCCGTCGCGAGAAGTCCCCCCACGGGTGGGGAGGAAGACCTGGAGGATGCTCTCCCCGCCTTTGAAGAAGGCGTCTCTACCACGGTTGATGAACTGGTACAGGTGAACCTTGGTAGCGAGGTAGATCTGAAACCCACATTGATCAGTGCAGCCATGTCCCCTGAGGAGCGGCAGCAGTACGTAGACATCCTCAAAGAACAACGTGACATGTTTTCCTGGAGTTACAACGTGATGCCAGGACTAGATCCCCAGGTAGCCGTTCACCGTCTGGGCCTCCCAGCAAAACACCGTGGGTTTAGGCAGCCTCCCAGGAAGATGCACCCTTCTCATGGTGCTATGGTTGAGGCCGAAGTTTACAAGCTAATCAAATCCAACTTCGTTAAGGAGGTCCAGTACCCCAAGTGACTTGCCAACATTGTGCCAGTCAGGAAGAAGAATGGGCATATCAGAGTTTGCATCAACTTCCGCGATCTTAATCGCCACTGCCCAAAGGATAACTTCCCACTCCCGGTGACAGAGTTATTGATTGACGCCACGGCCGTGTTCCAAGCCCTCTCTTTCATGGATGGGTATTCCAGGTACAACTATATCCGGATGGCCCCCGAAGATGAGGATTCCACTGCCTTCAGGGCTCCCCAAGGTACCTTTTGCTACCAGGTTATGCCATTCGGTTTAAAGAATGTAGGTGCCACTTATCAAAGGTCCATGCATCGCATATTCAAACCGATCCTCAGGACATTGGTGGAATTCTACGTGGATGACCTCGTAGTTAAATCATGTCAGCGCCAGGACCATCTCAAAGACCTAGAGAAAGTGTTCGGTTTCTTCCATTCCCGTCACCTGAAGATGAACCCGTTGAAGTGTGCCTTCGGGGTCACGTCTGGGAAGTTTCTGGGCTTTGTTGTCAGATACCGAGGTATTGATATCGACCCAGATAAGATCAAGGCCATCAGCCAAATGCCTCCCCCGAGCAACATTCGGGAGCTTCGAGGCCTTCAAAGCCACTTAGCCTATATACACCGATTCATCGTGAATCTGGCCGGAATGTGCAAGCCCTTTTACCGGCTCATGAAGAAGGGCGCCGCCTACGAATGGGATGAGGAGTGTCAGACCGCCTTCGAGGAAATCAAGCAGTATCTGCTCCAACCTCCGGTCTCGATGCCACCCGTCTTCGGAAAGCCGCTGGTCCTTTATGTGACTGCCTTGGAGAGATCCCTCGGTGTGCTGCTCGCCCAGAAGAATAACGAGGGTACTGAGAACAGTCTCTACTATCTCAGCTGTATGCTTCTCGATACGGAGGTCAGATACTCCCCTATCGAAAAGAGCTACCTTGAGCTCTTCTTCGCCGTGCAGAAGTTGGGACATTACCTGTAGCACCATGAGGTGCAATTGGTCTCCCGAGTAGACCCCCTGAAGTACATCCTGAACCGCCCCATGCTGACTGGCTGACTAGCATGGTGGGCAGCGATTCTCCAGCAGTTTGATATCAGGTTCGTACCTCAGAAGGCCATTAAGGGACAGGCGTTGGCAGACTTTTTAGCCGCCCATCCAACCTCCGTGGATCAATCCCTGGACCTGGATTTCCCTAATGAGATGATCCTCTCAGTCGATCATGTTGTCCCGTGTTGGCAAATGAATTTAGACGGTGCCTCCCGGAGCCCCACCGGTAGGAGGCTCAACGATCCAAAGCCCAACAGAGTGGGCCTTGGTATTGTCTTCATTACCCCGGCGCAAGCCGTCCTGCCATATTCGTTCCTGTTGTCAGAAGGCTGTACGAACAACAAGGCAGAGTACCAGGCTCTCATCATCGGCCTCAAGTTGGCCCTTGAGATCCATGTGCCCCATATACATGTGAAGGGAGATTCCGAGCTGGTAATCAAACAGGTTAATGGCGACTACGTCGTCAGGAAACTGGAGCTCGAACCGTTACTGGAGTACACCCTCCGCCTAATGGCCCAGTTCTCTTCTCGACCAGAGGTTACCCATGTCCCACGGTCGCAGAACGGTCAAGCAGACTCCTTGGCCGGCATGACCGCATCACTCGCAGAACCCGAACAAGATGATTTGATCATACATGTGGCACACCGGAGAGTCGTTGCCCCCGTCACCCAAGAGGACAATGATGGCCTGCGGGTAGGTCATCTCACCGCTGGACCCTCCACGACAGGGGTACCGGGTTCGTCAAACACAGTGGTTGAGGCCACTCCCGACTGGAGGGCACCTTTTGTCGAGTACCTCCAAAATGGTCGCCTCCCGGACGACCGGGCCGAGCGCGACCGAATCCGACGCCGCGCACTGCAATTTACCCTCCAGAGCGGCCCCAGCCTTGAACAGATCCTTTATAAGTGGAGTTTCGATGGTGTCCTCCTCCGTTGCATCCAAGGAGTAGAGATAACTCAAGTTATAAAAGAGGTTCACGCCGGTTCCTGTGGCACCCATCAAGCAGGACCGAAGCTGTCCCATCAAATCTGGAGGTTGGGGTACTTTTGGACCTCTATGATCCATGATTGTATTGGGTATGCCAAGAGATGCCACACATGCCAAGTTCACGCCAACTTCTTGCATCGGCCGCCAGAGCCCCTCCACCCCACCAAGTACTCTTGGCCATTTGCAGTATGGGGACTTGATGTAGTGGGACCATATCCACCGGCAACACCCCGCCAGTGTAGGTTCATCCTGACTACTACAGATTTCTTCTCCAAGTGGGAAGAGGCAGTTCCGCTCAAAGAGGTCAAGGCCCATTCCATCTTTGACTTTGTGAGCTCCAACATTATCCACCGGTTTGGGGTACCTCACGCCGTCCTCACCGATAACGGAACCAACTTCCGAGCAGCTGAATTGAAGAAATTGTACGCCAAGTATGACATCCGGTCGAACCATACCTCCCGCTACCACGCGCAGGCGAATAGACAGATCGAGGCGTTCACCAAGACCCTCTCTAGCAATCTGCAGAAGATGGTTAGTCAGAACAAGAAAAGTTGGCAGGACAAGCTCCCCAACGCCCTCTGGGCTTACCGGACGACGACTCGTAACTCTACCCAGGTGACCCCATATTCCCTGGTGTATGGAGGTGAGGCCATCCTACCCATTGAGATCCAGCTGCCATCATTACACACTGCAGTTTATGATCACCAGATGTCAGATGAGGTAGTCGAGATCCGTCTAGCTGAATTAGAATCACTGGACAAGAACCAGCTTCGTGCCCTACACAATCTGGAAAGGCATCAGGATAAGATAGTGAGGGCCTTCAATAAGAAGGTTCATCTCCGCTCTTTTCTACAGGGCAACCTGGTACTAGCCCTTCGAGTGCCAATGATTCCCGGTAGGAAACCGCCCAAATTAGAACCCAAATGGGAAGGGCCTTATATCATCCATAAGGTTTACCCCAATGGAGCATACTACTTGGTGACCACTGATGGAGAGCATATAACCCCTCCCACCAATGCCAAATTCCTCAAGCGATACTTTGCCTAGGGATAAAGGGTCCTGCATGACCCTAAATTGCAAGATGGTCCCGCACGACCTTAAACTGCATCTCAGTCCTTACTACAAGACGTTGAACTGCAAGCCAGTCAGGCCTTCCTGACCGAGGCTCAGCCTCAGCCCCCTTGGCCTCCTTGGTCCCCTGGCCCCCCGTCCTTACTGCAAGACATTAAACTGCAAGCCATTCAGGCCTTCCTGACCGAGGCTCAGCCTCAGGCCCCTTGGCCTCTTTGGTCCCCTGGCCCCCCGTCCTTACTGCAAGACGTTAAACTGCAAGCCAGTCAGGCCTTCCTGACTGAGGCTCATCCTCAGGCCCCTTGGCCTCCTTGGGCCCCTGGCCCCTCGTCTTCACCGCGATATGTTAAACCGCAAGCTGGTCAGGTCTCCCAGACCGCGGTCCGGCCCCAGGCCCCTTGGTTTTTCCCCGACTTACCCTCTCGCGGGATTTTATGGTATAGTGTAGGACTACGTCCTCATTCATGTCGGATTACTTTCCATACCTTACATATCCCCAAATGAGATGCTCCTCATCCCGCATGACGTTAAACTACATGTCAAGAACTACGTGTGGCTTGATTCCCATCTTCATGGGATACGTAGGAATGCTCGGACGCCTCGTCCTGAGCCCAGCCCCAAGATTTTCTCTTCCACTATCCCCCCTGGGAATAGTTTCCATGGAGGATCTTTGTGCAGCATGGAGTAGGCTTTCTTAGCCCCGCTCATACAACCCCGCTCATACAAGGATCGTAAGGGTCGCACCATGCACCCACTCCCGTTCTTCTATCCTCCCACGTCCTCACCGCACGACACTAAACTACATGGCCTTCAAGAACTACGTATGGCTTGATTCTCATCCTCATGAGATAAGTAGGAATGCCTGGACATTTTTTCCGTTGGCCCAGCCCAAAAGCCAAAATCTTCCCCTCGGGTTAAGACATGGCAGGGTGCACACTTTTGCCCCAACTCACATCGACCGAGCCTCGACCCGGCTGCACATCCCCCCTGGAGATGTTTACCCCTTTCATGGATGGATACAACTATGATTCACCCACTCCTTAACTGGGATTCAATCATTTTTTCACACCCAGAGGGACCCCCAAGAACAGCCTAGATACAATTCCCAAGGGCTCTCCTACCGACACGGGCCAACGCCCCCGAGGGTTTTTCAAGCAACAAGCCAATACAAGTCCCGCGTTGCGAATTTGGTCTGTGTTCAATGCTCATTTGTTGCTCCCATATCAGGTTACCATAGGGGTGTACGGTGTGGTGAAGGACTACATCCTCATTCACGTCAGGATCATGTACCATGTTTTACACCTTCCCTTACGAGGCCCATCCTTAGGCCCCTTGGCCTCCTCGGGTCCCCGACCCCCGTCCTCATGTAAGACGTTAAACTGCAGACCCGTCATGCCTTCCTTACTGATACCTGACCTTAGGCCCCCTAGCCTTCTCAGGCCCCTCCACCCAACCTCTTACCAGGGGTGTACGGTGTGGTGTAGGACTACGTCCTCATTCACGTCGGGATCATGTACCATGCCGTACGCCTCCTCTTACGAGGCCCAGCCTCAGGCCCCTTGGCCCTCTCGGGTCCCCGACCCTCGTCCTCATTGCAAGACGTTAAACTAAAAGTCGGTCAGGACTTCCCGACCAATGCCTAACCATCAGGCCCCTTGGACATTCCGGGCCACGACCCAGGTCTTCTCTTATAGGAGTGTACGGTGTGGTGTGGGACTATGTCCTCATTCACGTCGGCTTCTTCACTATACCGCACACCTCCCTTGTTTAGGGGTATATTACTCCCCTTCTCGTCCCGTATGATGTTAAACTACATTTAGAGAACTACGTGTGGCTTGATTCCCATCCTCATGGGATACGTAGGACCACCTGAATGTCCAGGATTCGGGTCCATCCCCATCTCTCCGGAATCTTCATCCCATCTTGGCCCCTTGTCCAATCCTTCCTCCATGAGTGGATTATATGGTGTGGTGTGGGATTATGTCCTCATTCAAGTCGGTCCCGTAATGACCACGCCATGTAACTCTCCCTAATGATTTGTTTCGTCGATCCCTTTTCGGCGGTTCACCAATGTGCCTAAGAGTACTCTGGTTTATTACCTGGAATTCCAAACTTTTCTCGGACACGTCTGCACCCGCTTTCCAGGATTTGTGTATCCCTGCATCAGGGCTTCCATCATCTTTCACACCCGGAGGGACCCCCAGGAACTGCTTGGATACTACGCCCAAGGTCTCTCCTACCGTTACGGGCCAACGCCCCTGAGGGTTTTGGACAACAAACTGATAAAATCCCGCGTTGTGAATATGGTCAGCGGTCGATGCTCATTTGTTGTTCCCACCTCAGGCTAACGCTATATGGACGCTACATCTCCACCATGGTAAACAGTTTTCCTCTATCACCACGCCAATCCATTAAGCCCAAAATGTCGGGTACACAATTCACACCCTTCATCGCTTCACTGTGTCCAAGTAGAATCTCGGAACTCTTGGTACTTTTCCTCCGTGCACGTCTGCGCATTGGGGGAACAAGCCGCGTCAAAGGTGTCTTTCGGGTCTCTCTACCGACTCCCCTTCGATGGGCGCCCCAAGTATTGCGATAAGGATCTTCCCCCCTTGTTTCCCACACCCAGTTTATCTCACATGGGCTTAGGTATTGGGTTGACATCTGTGCTTACTCGGGAAGTCATCACCATCCACGGTACGAGCTCTAAGACCATAAACTAAGATTCTCATCTGGAACTATGTTCATCTTGATTCCTATCTTGATAGGATACGTAGGAATTCCCAGATACCTTGTCTTTGGGTCCATCTTGAGTTCAGCAAGTTCACCTCTATGGTCCTTCCTTCGGGACCCCGACTACGGGACCGCGTGGCTTAGTGCGTGATTATGTCCTCATTCACGTCGGGTTTGCAATGGCTGCACCACGAGCACCCCCGTTCTAAGGGTTAGACCTCCCATTCCTTGTCCACCATGAAATTAAAAGGCACCCGTCAGAACTACGTGTGGCTTGATTCCCATCCTCACGGGATACGTAGGACCGATCAGACGCCTTGTCTTCGGGTACAGCCCATTTAGGGAGCCAGTCACTCCCCCTGTTTCACCTCTTACCTCTATACAGGCCCCTCGGCCTAAGGTCTCCCTCTCCGAATGGTGTACAATGTGATGTGGGATCATGTCTCCGTCAATTGTGTTTTATAACACTGTGCACATTCCCCGCCTAGCATCATCTCTGCTACGTCTGCGCTGCATGACGATAAAATTCATGCTTGGTCCTATCATACGACCCTAAACTGTGACATTATTGTCCTGGCCGCACGATGAAAAACGGCACTGCATTGTGGTGACCTCGTTATAGGGGACATCACGTTGGGTATTGGTCATGTGCCATGCAATTTGTCAACTCCCATCACGGCTTGATCCTTGTGGCGACATCACGGTCTACTATTCTAGGCCTGTTGCTTCACAAAAAAAAACCATTCACCTTAAATAACAAACAAGATTCATCAAATACTGCTTCTTTTAGTGAAAGGGCCACGCTCGCACTCCCCTTTTCCCCTGGCACTGGTACCTTACCATGTCACCTTCTAGAACTACGTATGGCTTGATTCTCATCCTTATGAGATACGTAGGAGCGCCCGGGCACTTCCCTGTGGGCCCAGCCTGACCTTTGTGTTCGGTCCCTCGACTCGAGCATTTTACCATAGAACGCATGGTTAGTTGGGCTTAGGTCCTCCTTCACGTTAGGTCTTGTTTCCATGCTTCCCCTGCTCCCTTTACCCATTTATGGTCTAAGGTCCATCAAGAAATACGTGAGGCTTGATTCTCATCCTTATGAGATATGTAGGAGCGCCCGTGCACTTCCCCGTGGGCCCAGCCTAACTTTCGCTTTCGGTCCCTTGACCAAAAACCTATCCTAAGGAGTTCGTGCGGTGTGATATGGGATTGTGTCCTCATTCACGTCGGTTTTTTCATCGCACCGCACACACCCCCTATTCCCATTCACGCCAGGTGTTTGGGTTACTCCACCATGTGCCTCTTATGCCTCCTCTCATCTATGGTCTGAATTCTACAACCCTAAACTATGATCTCCCTATGGGAAAAGACTCTGCTCCCTCTATCTAATACGTCTCGTTGTCATATTCAGATGTGTTTTGACAAAGAGCCCAAAGTGTGGGACTTTCACAGGGACATTCCCCTCATCCCATGACCATGCTTCGTGAGATCACTATTTGGATCCTCATCCTCTCCCACGTACAAAAGGACCCTCAGATGACATGGATGCTAGGCTTAAGGGCTCTCTATGAATGATGGACCTAAGGGCCCTCCAATCGTTTCGGGCCAACGTCCATACGGATACCTGACAACATTTGTGACATGGTCCCGTGTTTCGAACATGGTAAACGGTCAACCCTCATCTGTTTGTCCCCATTCTAGGCTAACGCGAAAGGATGCTGTGTTGCGAACACAGTCAGCAGTTATCCTCCATCGTCACGCCGCCATCATTGTGATCTGAATCTCGAGCACCATGATTCACACATTTCCACTTCCTCATGTTCAAGTGGAATTCCATCATACTCGGCTCTTTCTCTTCACGCATATAGGTTCTCTAAATGATCGTTTTAGTGTCATTGGGCCGGTATTCACTGAGCGTCCCTTTTCCCTAACCTGACCCTTTTTGTATCGGGAAATTCCCACCACTACTGCTTGTTTCCCACACCGAGCATGACTCATGTGGGCTTAGTAGTTTTGGCGGGATGTGTACCAACATAGCCAGGCTTCTCATCGTCCCACATGACGTTAAACTGCGCTTTCAGAACTACGCATGGCTTGATCCCCATCCTCATGGGGTATGTAGGAGAACCTGACCACTTTACTTCGGGACCAGCTTAATCACCACTCTTGGTCTCTCGATCTGAAGAGTTTCCTCCAGGGGTATGTGGCATGATTTGGACTCCAAGTCCTCATTCACATCAGTTTCATATCCACCACACCACATGCTCTCTGGGGTCATTCCTTCTGTTCCACGTCCTATCATATGACGTTAAACTACAAGAGTCCATGTGTCCTCAACGCATGACACTAAACTGCGGTTCTACCCTGAACAAGTTCAGGATGCCCCAAGATCCCATTGGAAAGTGACAGATCCCCTCTCTAGAGAGGCCCTGTATGAAAGAAGGAATGATCCACGATCAAACCGATGCGCCCATCTGGCGTACTCCCACCATGGTGGTGTAACTACCTAAGTGTTGGATTCTGTTCGGAAAAACCATCACTCCATATTCCACACTTTGCGTGCCCCTTATTCGGACCCTCGTCCCCTTTCATGTCTCACGGGACCCCCTAGCGGCCTGGTCTCATGCCGCATCAGCTCACCTACCGTCCTGGGCCAATGTTCCGGAAGACGGGTCATGTCAGGAAGGACCCCCTAACAGTATGGATGTTTGACCTATGGTCCGCCAACTGTCTTGGGCCAACGTCCCGAAGGATTGATCGACAACATTTGTGACATGGTCCCATGTTTCGAACATGGTCAACGGTCGACCCTCATTTGTTGTCCCCATTACAGGCTAACGTAGTAAGGATACCGCTTCTCCCCTAAGGTTAACGGTTGTCCCTTATTGTCACGCCATCCCCACAGTGTTCCGAATCTTGGGTATCGTGATTCACACTTCCCATTTTCATCTATTTGGAACGATTTCAGCGCCACTGGCGTTTCCCCGTTCGTTCATAAGAGCACGTTGAAGAAACAGTAATTAGGCTATCCTAAAAGTTCCTTCTCCGATCGAGCCTCTCCCGTCTTTCCGAAATACGGACTGGTAATCTGAATCCTGGATGCCCGAAGCATGATCCCCACTCTTATGTTAGGTGCGATGAGAGGGCAACTATCTCATGTTTCTCACATCGGGCTTGACCCACGTGGGCTTGGGGAATTGTCGCTGAACGTCCCACAAACATTGTAGGGATGTAACAAGGCGATTCAAACAGAGGAAATCGTGCGCGCTATGGCATTCAAGATAAAGAAAGGAAAATTTAAGCACAAAAGTACTAATAAAAGGTTTTTGGGTTTATTACAATACCCGGGGGTCGACTCCCCCCATGGACGAGTTGACCCCGTCAAAAGAGTGTTGCAGCTCCTCCACCCGTTGTCTTGTGGCATCCAAGGCTTGCTGCTGCTGACTTAGCACCTACTCCTCCTCAGCAGCGGCGGGGCGCAGTTCTTCAGTCCTGGCTTTAGCCCTCTCTACGCCAGCTTGAACGGAAGCCATATTTCTAGAGGTCTGCCTCATATGCTCTTCTGCCTCTGCTAGCTGGGCCTTCAACTGTGAGACCAGCTCAGATTGTGCATCAAGAGAGGCTGAAAGCTCATCTGCCTGGGTCTGCATCTGTATGACCGCACCTTCAGCCTCCTGGAGCTTCTTGATGTTGGTCGCTTTCCTACGCTGCCAGCCCACGCTGAGCCCACGATCATGCTCCTAGATCTTCTCAGCCATAAGATCTTGGATTAGTGCGTGAGGACGTTGGGAATCCACTCCCCCAGCACACAGTTCGCGCAACCGCGAGCGGAGTCTATCCATTTTGGCCAGCCATTGTGCTTGGGGGGTGTCCTTGATAAAGCGCGTGATCAGCTTCCACGACTGGCAACGGACTATGCTGCTGTCTTCCTTGTCAGAGGCCGTTTCGTCCCAGTTTGCACGATTGGCGGGTTCGTACGAAGGATACGCCCACAAGAAATCCTCGGCAGGATCAACATCTGGTGTTGAATCCAGTACGACACCTGGCGCCGAAGTAGGCGTGACAAGACTGGGACCAACGGGTTGATCCTCTTCCTCGGAGTCCACCTCAATGACTTCGGGTACGACCCTACTGGTGGTCCCACCAGTGATGATGTGCATCGCAGCTTGAGGAGATGGGGAGAATATCGCCACCATCACCGGCATGCCCCTAAGAGGGACGCCACCAGACATCTCGACCAGTCTTGCCGCAGCAGCCCATGCCAGTCGGAGAACTGTACGATGGAGAGGGACATAAACATTAGTTGCCAGGCATAGTCTACGTATGAAAACAATGAGATCGGTAGAGGAGACCTAAGGAGATCGACCTCCTGGCGCTGCTCTTGAGCCGATACTAACGGGACCCCGAGGCGAGGCCCTCCGTATACTGTTGGAAGGTGTGGAGATTCTGGAGGAGCCACCTCGGGTGCTCTGGTCCCACCAGACGCGAAACTGGATGCAGCCATAGGCGCGGGTTCTGAAGGTCCCGCATCGTCACCCGCCAAGGAGCGAGAACGAGGCCTGCGAACAAGTTCCTCCTACATGGCTCAAACATCGGTGAGAAGTCCATAGTGACCCAAGAACAGATTGTAAGGAAAGAAGTTCGGAATGCTACCTCGAGAGACTCCGCGAAATCGTCGGATTCTGAGCCTCGGTCTCCAACCTCGCCCTCCTCCAACAGACTCCCTCCTCCAACCTCATCCTCCCGAGAGGAGTCCTCTGATTCTTCCGGCTGGGGGAAGCGCACCCTCAGATCAGTAGCCGATAACTGTGGAGGGACCGTCTGATTCAACAGTACCCTCACCCGTTCTATAATTGGGAGAGGGAAACCACCAGATTGGACGTAATCCTCTTGCTCGTCCAGGTATTGTTCTGCCTCTGCCAGAGATGCCATCAATCCAGCCCGAACTGGGCCTATGCCCGGCAATTCCATCCTGAGGCGATTCAGGTGGGCCCATATCTCGGGGTGGGCTGAGGAATTGCCGGTTGACATCCCAAATGTCTCAGGCTTCCAGGAAGACAACATCCTCTGCCATGTCGATATGACGTAACTGCTTCCCCGGAGCCTGAGTGGATATCCTACGAAATCCCCTCGGTGGCTGCCCCTCTGGATGGACCTGCTCTTCTGGAATCACCGGATCCACCGCTGCTGCCATACCCTCAGCCGATGCGGGTCTCGCAGCCATGGCAGCCCCACTATCACGAGCGGCCCTAGCTGCCCTCCAGCCCCGACCTCGAGATAGAGGAGGCCCACCGTCACCGACCCGAATATTTGGTTGCTTCAGCATCTCCCCTGGGTAAGAAGCTTCCTAACTAATGGCATACTCCCTCACCAATCCGAAAGCGGCAGTGGATGGAGGCAATGCAATCCGCATCTTCCCATCTTCCCGTGTGAACATGAGCCACAACTGCCTCATCACACACAGGTGCTCCTCGTGACGCACCTCCAAGTAGACCTGCGGGGTCAGCCGCTGGAGGCATCAGAACTACCTCGCAAACCGATGCGGGGTGTACGGTTCGCAGAGTGGCTCATGATCTATCCGTGCCACCAAAACTCCACCTCGAAAGGCGAGGAGGTAAGCCAGATGTTCTTCCGTTCCCTGCCCGTCATCAGTAAGTATCCCTGTCGGCAAGGGGAAGGGGTGTAAATTAAACCCATCCACCCTCCACACCCGATTCGGTACCATCAGAACGGCTAGTTTGAATGGGAATCTCCCGACCGCGTTCAGGATGGAGGGGAGAAAGTTCGATCCCGGTGACGAAATGGGGTTTGGATACTCATAAATCCCCCTGATATGCGCTGTGATCCACCCATACAGGAGGTGGAAGGGTCCGCATATCCTTGGCGGCTTCTTGCCCTCGCTAATGTGCCGCATCATTCTGTACAGTTTGGTGAGCATCGGAATCCCCAGATTGATCTGCTACCCCATGGACATCATCGACACCATAATAAATGAGTTGGGCCGCACCCCCATGCTTGTATCCCTCACTGGTAGGATCCAACCACAGATGAGAGCCGCGATGAACACCGCCAGCCTGACTATCGGCTGTTGTTCAGTGCTGAAACTGAAACACCAAGTCTTCCATTGGCTGTCCTCCAAGACCCGCCAATACGAGTGCCCCATTCCCCGTTGGGCCGCCCTCGGAGAAGTTCGAGGCCTCGGAGGGAACTCTCGATTCTCTGGGAAATTCAGGAATCATTTGAACCATCTCCAAAAATGGACATCCCTCACTGCCTCCTTGTCCTCTCCAGGGACGAGTTCCATCAGCGCTGACGCCAGTTGCGGCATTTGCTCTGTATCCTCCCACGCACTGATGACGGGGAGGAATTCGTCATACATGGCCCCCAAGATCGGAACCCCAGAAATCTGGTGGACATCTCACAGGCTGATGCCCACCTCCCCATGATGCAGGTGAAAAGTGTTGGTCCTAGACGACCATTTGCTCAGCAGTTCCGACATTAGTTGCTTTGGTTGGTAAATGTGGAATTGGGAGGCCCATGCCGCCTCATACAACCCCACTCTCCTTAGCTCGGCCCCAAACTCCTCGCATGAGGTGCCTACCCAGTAGGCCCAGGCCCAGTCATCAGTAATGTTGCCGCCCTGGCACAGGTCCCACTCATCGGACCATCCCTTCTTCGAATCCTGCAAAGCTTCCTTCATCATGGTGCGATAGTGGGGAGGAGACGTCTCCGGCAGCAGTGGCTTCCTGTCAATGTCGTTCAAATCTTTGTAGAGACAGTCAGCGGTGACGAATGTGAAGTCCTCCCGCGCATGACCATCGGCTGCCCTGAACCATTGGTGCTGGCACGGTGTGCTCCTGAACCAGCAAGCTGGTTTGTCCCTACTCGCTTCTAGGATGAAGACGTCATCCCTCAGCCCGAAGCCATACAATGGCAGCTTCTTGCACTACGGGTAATCCTTTTGACCCTCCAATAACAGATCTGTCAAAGAAGTGTTGTCCGAGTGGCTTCAGACCATCCCCCCCAGGCCTGGACAGTTGTCCATCTCATCCCGACGAGAAACATCTGCATGCACCCCCAATACAGCCTCTTGACGGGCCATTTCGATTCCGGCCCTCAAGAAAAGAAGTTTTTCAGCTGGATCGCGAAGCTCGACCGCGAAGCTGAATCAAGAAGCCGGATCGCAAAGATCGGTCGCGAGACGAAACCGCGAAGTCTGGCCGAAGCTGACAAGCCGAGGTTTACTTGGCGCGGACGCGGAGTCGGAGACCCGCGGTTCGCCGCGAAGCTCGATTCGCGGAGGGCTGTCGCGGAGTACGCGGAGCTTCACGAAGTCGAGAGCGCAAAAAGACAAGGAAGTCACGTAAAGACAAAAGAAGTCGACCCCCCTATTTATAGGCGGTGACCCCGTATCATCGCGGCGTGCCTCACCCGTGCGGAGCATCGCGGCGTGTCCGGATCTGTGGCCCCGGTCAGCACCGTGAGCCCCCATCGCGAAGCCGCATCGCGAACCGCCAAAAATTTTGGAGATTTTCCCTCAGACTTCGACCCTTCACCCTCCGCGACTCCAAGTCTGAGGGGGGGGGCATTTTTTGGCGCCAAAATATGGCCCGAAAGGGAGGGACGAAAAAGAAGGCTGGCACAATGCCTCGCGAAGCACCAATGCGAAGCACCGACCCAAAGCACCGCGACCATCACGGCCTCACAAAGCTCCAGAGGCGGTAATTCTCCACGAATGCATTTGACATTTGCGAGCCCGCCAGGAAGCTCCAGAGGCGGTAAATCTCCGCGAACACATTTGACGTTCGCGAGACCTCCGCGAATCTCCAGAGGCGGTAATGCTCCACGAACGCATTTGACGTTTGCGACCCGCCGCGAAGCTCCAGAGGCGGTACCCTCCGCGGACGACGTTGATGTTCGCGAGCGCGCCACGAAGCACCAGAGGCGGCGCACGAGTTCTTCTTCGCGGTTCCCCTTCCCTATAAATACTGGACTCCCCCTGAGTCCCGAAGACGGACAATCCGACCTTTCGGCTTCTCCTCTCCCGACTCGCGAAGCACTCTTTTCCCCGTGAATCATGAGCTCCGCGAGGTACTTATACTTCACGAGCGGCCTTTGCTTTGTCTCGTTTTGTGCCCCTCTTCCAAGAGGGATGCCCTTCGCGAAGCTCAAGGGAATTTGCGAAGGAAGGGGATTCCCAAGGGAACCCGGGAAGCCGCAGAGCGTTTATGCTTCGCGAAACACCCAACCCATACTAGTGATCCCTATGCTAAGGCAGGATCGCTACACATCGTGAAACACACTACTTCGCAGGACCCTGCTTCGCGAGGCACCTCTTCTTCGCAAGGCAGTGCTCCACGAACACTTTTCCACATCCTGAAACACCTTCCACTCACACCTATGCCCCATGCTAAGGCCAAGGCACTCCACTTCGCAAAGCACACTCCTTTGCTTAGAAATTCCTCTTCCCGTGCGACCATCTAGGTTTTCACGATGTGATTTCAAAGTCCCATGGACAATACCACTCGTAGCGTTGCTTCACCTAATGCTTCTTCGCATAGGCACGCTAACAGATATTGCTTCTTTGCATAGCCACGCTAACATGGACCCTTCGATGGTTCGTTCCACAACCCCCCTTGACCATGGCCTTACTGGTACCTTCCCTTCTCCAAGGACCAGAGGGTACCGGTTATGTATGTCCTAGGGGTGCGGAGTGAACCCGCCTCATCCGAGCTGTAGGACATTAAACTGCCAAGCACCACGTCCTCAACACATGACGTTAAACTGTGACCCGACCTCATGCCCCTCACGAAGGGTCCCCCCAGATCGAACATTCTTTACACCACTCGTCTCCATAGGAATGGAATCACCCATCAACAAGGGGTGATATCCTCCTTATTGGAGTAGCGTATGTCCTCAGGAGAAGGGAGACCCTAGTTCCCCAACGGATGGCTGCACCCCTGCATCTCCGTACTTCCCCACTACCATGGTCAGTGGAGGGCATGATAGGGAATGAGGCACCCCCCATTTGGGCCTCCATCCTGGAGTAAGTCCCAGCACCATGGGCCGCCTAATGCGTAATCCCCTCTTCACTTCTCACGGACGCATCCTTCGCGACGTGATCGTCAGGTCCTTGCAACCACTTTTTTCTCACACCGAGCATGACTCACGTGGGCTTAGAGTGAGCACCGACCCTGACCCCCATCCATTTGAACTACAAGGAATTTGATCCATGTCAACGCATGGTACGTAGTAAGCCTCCATGAGGTTCAAGCCACATTACTCGGTCATTCATTCACGTCGAGTTTCACCCTCGTCCAGCATGACTTTAAACTGTATTCCAGTACGACGGCAAGCCGTTGCGACCATCCCAAACTATGAGGACTTTGATCTATGTCAAGGCATGGTACGTTGGAAGCCTCCCAAAGGTTCAATCCCATCTCTCATTGGTCCAAGGTCCCTCATTTACGTTGGTTCGCCGACACCCACCACCCGGTCATCCCGACCTCTCCATGTCGGTTCCCCGACCACCTTGGGCCGCCTCAGAGTGTAAGCCCCAAATATTCCTTCTCGTATGATGTTAAACTGTATCGCGTCCCGAATGACGTTAAACTGTATCATGTCCCGCATGACGTTAAACTGTATCGCATCCTTCCTAACGTTAAACTGTATCCCGTCCCGCATGACGTTAAACTGTATTCCGTCCCGCATGACGTTAAACAGTATCCCCACTCTTGGGCCGCTTCAGAGCGTAAGCCCTATCCCAGAAAACTACGAGGACTTTGATCCATGTCAAGGCATGGTACGTTGGAAACCTTCCCATTGTTCAATCCCACCACTAGTGGACCCACAGGTCTACTTTCACATCGGTTCACCGATGAAACCCTTTGAACTACGAGGTCTTTGATCCATGTCAAGGCATGGTACATAGGAAGCCTCCACGAGGTCCAAGCCCACCACCACTAGGACCCTCCTGGTCCTCCCCATTCACATCAGCTCGCTGATGATGCCGATCGGACCAAGGTCCACCCTCGTGCCGGTCCACCGACACCTTCCCGAACTACACTGACTTTGATTCCCTCCCACGGGGATACGTAGGAAGCCTCTTCAAGGATCAAGCCCAACTTCACTGTCACCCCTGTGATGGTCCCATTTCATTCCCCCTCCACTTCATTCATCCATCCATCACCCATCCCGATTCTCGCCTGGACCGTCATATCTCGGTGAGACCATGTCGATACGCTCCTCTTCACAGCCGCCCATGGGCTGGTCCCAGTATCGACACCCCTTCAAGGGAAACCCCTCAATCTCATCTATTCCATCTAATTCTCTAATCGGGTTGATCTGTCTCCGCTAGACGTTAAACTTGTGGCGTACCCTGTGTTAAACACGGGAAGCTGAGGAAAACCTCAGATATGTGTCTATGACATATAATTCCTTGAGCTCGATGTGGAATTCCTCGGGATTCCACGCCCTCGAGAAGCCCTATGACCAGGGGTAATAGACAGACATGCAAGGTTCCCCAACACCCAGACACGCTATTGATGCCTCAACGTGACTACTCCCCCGACTGAAGGTTTCTGCCCTGACTGGACCCTTTGGAATGTCCCGACAGAAGGAGTGTAATTAACCGGTGTCCATAGAAACATGGAACTGGGAAGAGTTTCACGAACTACGTATTAAATCTATGAGGGAGACCCAAACTAGGTGACGAGTTCTGAGGAGGAATCCACAGAAGGAGGAACCGACATCCCATCACCCCGTTTCGATCAAGGAGCAGACGTCCCTGAATAAGGAGCGAATGTCGCCCTCCTTTGGAAAGCGGAAATGTAGGGCAACAAGAAGCACGTCCTCCACGGATGGATGCGCGCGCCCCGGTGAAAGCTTCAGAAACAGACATCCCATCACCTATTGGATAAGTCATGTAACATTTAAGCAGTCATCTTGACCCTCCGCTCTGGAGGCGTCTCTATGTTCTTGAAGATGGACATGGTCATTCCAATCCACGAATCTACAACATGTGGTCCACCATCCCCAGAGAAGGATGGGTAATGATACTTTTAAAACTCACAAGTCAAATCTTCCATGCTTTGGGAAGGTCTCACTCATCCATTTTAAATTGTGTTTATACCAATGATTATATCATTCTTTAAATGGTTGAGCCAGTAGGTATATTATTTCTTGATCCATAAGGCCTCATATACCTTATGAATTGAAGAGTTTTACCCTCTAAACTCACACCATAGAAGAATCCAAAACCTTAAAAATGTTTCCAGGAAATTTTTTATATGAAAATTATGGAACAATAATATGAAACATGAAATGATCTTTGAAAATTTAAACAACTCATGGAAAAATGAATGGCCTATTAATTTTTTCCCTACCGTGATGAATGGTATATCGCGTAATACATGTTTCACCAGGTTTAGTAGTGATATCACAATTCCAATATAATCAATATAGGTAACATCATAAAGCATTAAAATCACCCAATGGTGAAATGATATCAACAGTAACAGTTGAATCAATAACAGAAATAATTCATGCAATTTTGACCTTACCATATAAATGGGTTAGAGATTCCCAAGAATGACATCTAACCATGTCCATGGTGTTCCAAACATCCAATATATCATCACAAAATATTGAATAAATAACGGAAACTATCAGTTACCACTTTGTGACATCCTAGATCCGGCTAACGCATAACTCGTGCCCTAAGCTCGGTTGGCCACATGTCCCATGGTGTGTCGCACCATAATCTTGGGGCTGTCAACTAGAAGTGGGGGTGTAAAGGTAGTAATATGAGGATACATTACCCCCTTGTTAGGGTAACACAGTTGATGAAACATCAACATATAATAGAGGAATCATGAAGAAATGAAAAATGAAAGAAACAGTGGAAACATAAAGAAAAAATAAGTAAGTCAACAACATGATACTAAATAATATAACAAAATTCACATAATCATTTTTTGATACAAGTATGCCTTCATGTAATGATGATACAAAATGGGAGTCGAAACAGGATGCAGACATGTAGTTACAAGATACAAAAATAAAAATAAAAACAAAATATGCATTATAACATCTTGAGCCTATGCCCGGTCCTCTACTCCAAAGATCCATCTAAACAAAAAATGATCAATATCCAAAATAGTGATGTTTGAATTCATCAATATATATAGTCAAACAATCTTCTCAGGTTCCCAAGGTGGTCTGAATAAGGTGTCAGATAAATCTTAGTAGGCCTCCACCCAGAGTGTCTACATGTAATCTGAGTAGGTTCTCATAAGTAAATAGTGTGCAGGTGATAGAAAGAGTAAACAATGTATAATTAATAAATATCCTCCCTCTCAGGTTCCTAAAGGACACATGGCAGTTCTAACTACTATAGCTCAAGGCTATTATGTTTGACCAAGTCACCATACACACACCCACACAAAAAAACAAACATATATATATATATATATATTACAGATACGTATATGTGTGTGTGTGTGTGTAGATAAATGTTGGGATGGATCTGGATATAACACATAGACATTCAATACCAGGGTTGTTCTCTCGGTCTAACCCCTAGCCCAACTCCATGAGCTCTGACGGTATCTCAGAAATACACGATGGAGATCTCACAGTTTTCCATACCACAATGCTCTCATGGTCCTCGAGTCCACAACTAGAATCTCACATGGTCTTTTGTACCTTAAGGATCTCACAGTCCTTGGGTCCACAACCATAAGGCATAACATTTACATTATATAATGTAAGGCATTCCATCTTACATCATTTCCATTTAACAAGAAAAAACCATTATGGTAACATAAAACAAGGGCACGATCATGTCATCCCATGGAAAATATTTCATTTTACATCAATTCATTATTTTTATTTAGGCCATTTCTTCCTAGAAAACCTATACAAATTTCCTCACATGGAAATTTCATTTCAACATAAGGTGTCAAGGTTCAATGCCAATTCAATTACACAGATGCCCATTTAGTCAAAAGTAATTCATTTGGGGCTAATAACCATTGAGGCACCTAAGTGTACATCATACACACATGACAAAAATGGTTAATTGAATTTAAACTCAATTCTGGAGTTAGAATTAAGATTTGGTCATTTTATGAAATTGGCCTAAAATGGCCAATCTAGATTGATACACCACTTGGGTGTCCTTTTAGAGTAAGGTAGGTTTCTAAAATTATTTACAAGGCTCATTTCATCAACATAAAAACATTAGGGTTCATTACACATGAAGGAATTATAACATCAATGGACAATTGAAAATTATTGCTTTCGAAACAGTGAGATTAAATACAAAACATCCAAAACTCAAAAGGAATTCTTTGTGACCAGATACCTTAGGGTCTTATATGATGAATCACTGAGTATCAGCCTCAGATTTAGAGTTGGATAAAGTAGATATATGTTTCCAACAAATTACCTAAAAAATTAATTGAATGACCCGACATCTATATATCATAACATATGAAAAATTTTAGAAATTAAGGAGGTGTTCATGAGATTACCCTTACCTCAAGTGATCTGATGCTTCTAACAGATCAAAAAATGATCACTAGATGAAGGAGTAACAATATATTGAATGAGGGGGAGCTTTGGAAACATACGGAATGAGGAGAGTATTTGTTTTGTACATGATTCAATGGAGGATACTAATTTCGAACTCAAGTGAAGGGTGGGAAAATATGGAATTTTTTCCCTAAAAACTAGCTCACATTGTTTCTACACAGGTTTTGTCAAACCATCTGAAAACTATGTTCATTTTTCCCCTTTCCATTATGTCTACACAGTCTCTACTCACAGTTTCCCAAACCATTTCCACACCATTAGTAACCCATTGCCTCACTGGGCACACCACGTAACCTCTTCACACGGTTTCACTAATTGTGTGTAGACTGTGCATATTGGTTCTATAACCTTATGCAATAAGACAAACGACCATGCACCTTGGTCACACAGTTGTAGAAAAACAATGTTTCCTAGATTTATTTCCCCTTTTAGGGCTTCAGAATCTAGAAGTTCCCTGGACGTTTCCATGAAATCCTTATCTTTATTATAAGACTTCATTAGGACAATTCAATACGTTAAAAAATAAAAACTAATGATCTATAACATGTTCGAGGAGTCTGGTCATTACACCCCATGGGGGTCCTCATAACATGTCTAATCAACCCTAATGGATTCCATGGCTATCATGACGTGTATAAATATTCATTAAATTAACCCATTTATCACATCCTACCAAGGAAACCATATGGAAATCAATATGGTACCACCACATGGCCACATACACATACATCATGTCATTAAGAATGTGGAATCTGACTTATAGACCACATAACTTGATTTCAAAGAAAAACTCTTCCTTAACCATAGTCTTTGATTTGAAACAAAAAAACCATCAAATCCCCATCTTCATATATAATAAGAAAAGTGTATTTTAGGGATTCAGAAGGAGAGGACTAATTATACATGTCATTTTATATAAAATAGAAAAAAATATAAGTGTTAAATTCAAATAGAAATTTGATTCTCACCCAACCATTCTTCAAATGACCAATAATCAAATTATAATCAACCCATGGAAGATTTTATGGGAATCATTCATCACATAGTATGATTAAAGTAGAATGGGGAGTAAAATAATATTTTAATTCTTAAATACCATGTGGGAAATTTTAAATTCACCTTTTTAATGATTACATGGTTTCAATGCATGGTTGGATAAAAATTGCACCATCATTGAGCCAGCCTCTTTCCCAAATGGGGATAGGTCACATATTCTCTTTGAAGGCCACACTATTTGACAAATTTTGATTTTTTTGTGTGGAATGGATTTTTTGAAGACTGTAAAATTTCTGACATCTGCTTTTTCGTTGTTTTGAAATGGTGCACCGACCTCTCGGGCCCTCAAGGTTATGTAACATGGTCTCTACTAACGGTGCACCAACCGTAAAACAAGAAATGGATTAACATTTATCCCCCTGTTTTTATGCTCTGAACTCCTAGGACACCCGTGAGACTCCTCGCACACTTGTGAACCATTAAATTAACAAAAACAAGAGATTTAAATTAAAAAAATTAAAATAACGTACCATAAAATATGTTCAGAAATATACAACATATCCACCCTATAATTCCTCATCCTCAAGTCTCACTCCAACACATCACTAATTCTTCAAGATAAATATATTATTCTATTAGGCACAAATATCTTCTTATGTCTCCCTTGTCTCCTCCTAAACAATTCCATGCTCTAACAACACTCGATCTAATGACACAACCTTTCCTCATATGACTTTCTCACTGTAATCCACAAAACAAAATCGATAGTCCTCATATAAGAATCATCCTCAAGCTCAACATCATCGACATCGATCTCATGGGAATGTTCGAGGTGATACATTTAAAGATATGATACATGAAAAGCATTGTGAATGCCTCTATAACATTATAGTGGAGATAATAATAATTACACTGGTCTAATGCTCTCCCTAATCTCAAATGGCCCCAAATATATAGATGCCAACCTTCCCTATATCTAAATCCAATGGTAACCCAACATTGGAGAAACTAAAAGGAAAAAATGATCACCCACTGCAAACTCAAGAGTTCGAAAATATGAATCATAGTACAACTTATTCTTACTCTAAGCCATAGCCATATATTTTTGAATCAACTAAACCTGATTAGATGTCTCATACATAAGACTCGACCATGACAACTCAGATTCCCCAACCTCCTTCCAAAATAAAATAGATATATATAGACAACAATAGAAAAACTGATTTGGTTCCATCCAAATATCCAGTTGATAAATATTTTTATAGGAAAAAAACTATGAGGGATATGTGTTTCTCTTAATATCCATCAATTTATAGTACAATTTATTTTATGATTTCCTTTAGTATATGTATATGATTTTTTGACTACCAGTCTATCTGTAGATGAAAATTTGTACTCAGAAACACCATGGTACCAAGGATCTTTTATAATCCTTTCTAAATGTGCAACATAAAACAAATATCATTATATGAAGCAATACTTCTAATTAACCCATTAAAATGTATTTTCTCCATAACAAAAATTCCACCCAACTAGTCCATGGTAAAAGTCTCTCAAATTGGTATGAAATGTGCTACCTTTCCCAACCAGTCCATAATTACCCATATCAGGTAATTTTTATGTGGTGTCCTCAGGATTACTACCTCAAAATCCATGGTGAAAATTCCCACTTCGAATCTGTAATGGGTAATAACTACATCAGGTAACCTTACCACTAATGCTCGACCTTCACCTACTGATATGTGTAGCACCATGTGATGAAATCTAAAACCATTTTCTTAATTCCTAAACTCAAATAATTTCTACAAAGGTAATGATGAATTTTGGTCAAACCTAGGTGCACTACCCAGTTTGAGGCACAAAACTCATGCGACAACCCATCTCACATACATGTTGGTACAACAACATATACCCTAACATGGATGATCAAGATATCATCTAATGAGGAATCATAACATAAATCCACACATTCAAGGATCTACCTCAATGAAATTTATTCTAGATCATCATACTACCTCCCCTTGATCCATCTTCGAAGTGTCGTATCAGCTGAAAAATATGTGAGGATCTTCTATTCCTTGACCTCCTTATCCTCTCTGTGCATCTCAAAAACTAAATCTATTATATACTATTAAGAACTAGACTATTAGAATACCTGAGTCTATATATATTGGATCTATTAATTTGTAACAAAATTTCCCTTCCCCGATGTGTAAGCTAACCCAAAATCTAATGAATACATGAAAATAGCCCATCTTCATGGAAAAATATTAAAATAATACTGGGAGAATATTTACATAAGGATTTTATGTTCTTTATACACAAAAAAAACTCTCACCCAAAAGTTAATTCTACTAGAATTTCAAGTCATAATCCACTATGGACAAATCTAGATCATTCTTAGGATAATTTTGATCGTGTGGCCTAAACTGTCATGATCCATATTCCATAACTCAATCTCCCTACATCAACACTATCCAATGTAATATCTTAGATACATAAAAGTACATGATATAATCCTTACCAAGATTAGGTAGGATCAAAATCAGTTCAGTGATCAAGCATTTATTCAACTCCTAAAAAAATTCATGTATGATTTAGAACATTCGATCATGACCCCCTACTTGGTCAGGCCTAAATGTGGTATTTACAAATGAGAAAATTCATTGTTGAACATTCCTTCATAACCTGTTAAACACAGAAAAAATTGGATATCGAAAACATTCTTTGGATTCTATCATGATAGAAATAAATGAACCTTCCATAAGTCCATTGACACAGCTTCCTCATATATGATGTGAACTATAAAAATTATATTGTCTATCTAGAAATAAAACATAGATTACTTTTGTGTATTTCATATTCTCTCTAAATGTACTTAGGGTTTTGTCATGTTGTTTAGAATGATCTTCAGAAGACATGGCATACACTACGATCTAATCTAAAGAAACAACAACATACTGACCTTGATAACGGTAGAGTATTTTGTTCATTAAGGCCATAAATGTTAAGGGAACATTTGAAACCCTCAAATTCCTTACAATGACCTTACACAACCCAAACCAGGTCGTGAAGGATGACTATGGTCTATCAGAATGTCACACCATTAGTGGATGATACCTTAAAATAAAATCAACTTAAAAAAACAAGGATTCAACTTTCATCTAGTCAATATGATCATCGATATATAGAAAAGTATACCAGTTCATTACTCTTACAAGATTCAACATCTAGTAATCAAAACACAACTACAACGTCTTTTCAGAATTCATAGAAAAACAATTGGTGATCCAAAAGGTGATTTACTTGTATGAATAAAACCTTAATTCTCCAATTCCACCAACTAATTAATATGTTGATAATGTTCTAATAATTCCATTCTATATGGTGTAATAGAAATAGGATATACCCCATAAAATAGTTGTATGGTGACCTCAACATCTCTCTTAGGTGTAAGCCCAAATAATTCCTCAAAAAAACATATCGAAAATGATCCACCACTAAAGTAAAGGTGTCATACTCTCCCCCCCATCATCAAGAATAAGACATACAACTTTATCTATTAACTCACCCAACTACTATAGAACTCATCATGCATAGCCTTCCTGGATATCACATTCCACATGATGAACATAAATGTCACCCTTAAGGGATTTGAATGTTACCCATTAGTGGTAATAGTCAATATGCACTCTATAAAACACCTGTAAATCCATCCCAAATATCAAGTCAATACATAAAATCATGAGAATAAAAAAGTCCATCAGGAAGTGGTATCCAACTATGTTGAGAGAACTCTCTTGGTATTTCCTGATATTTTATTGTACGTACTCCTAATAGTATGTCAATTGAAGTACCCCCACTCATAAATTTCCCCACTATACCCTAAACATTCAAAAACTGGGAATATATAAAATAATGTGATTCCCAACATCAAATAAATAACTAGAAATCATGGAATATAAAAGGATAATGCCCCGAACAGTCAATTGGCCTAAATCACCAACACATGGGGTAGGATAAATATCATGATGCTGACCTGCCACTCTACCGAGGATCCAATAAAAGTATATTGGTATAAAATTGCTTTCTCATACTAATGTTTATGTATTAGAGTAACATATATTTTTCTTAAACTATTATGGACAGTATAACTCAAAGTAATTTATTGTATGGAGTAGTAGTCCCCCATCCTATACTTTACATCAGTCTTTACCCCTCACCACTTCCCACCAGTTGGGTGATCCGGTAGAACCTATGTACTTGTCCCATCATGCCTCATGATAGTAACTCCACTAGTATTCAGGGACACTTAGCATGCATGTGTCCTATCATAGTACACTTATAAAGAAACACTAGGTCACCACGTTGAGAGATCATTCCTTTTACCTGACTAATATGTCTACCACTTCCCTATAAAACCGCTCAAAATAGTGCTTTGATCTATTGGAATTTGTACCACTGGACTCCCCAACCAAAACCCCACATCCACCACCTGAAGCCTCCATTATGTTCTGTTATGAAATGATATACTAATCCACCACCTAAAAATACTCTTTAAACATATGATATTCACCTGGTACATGATCATATATCTATGTCTGTATAGAAAATGACTCATGGTAGCTACCACATACCCTACCAACAATGGTACAAAACATTTAAAGTACGTGAAGAGTCCAACATAACCTATCATGTACATATTCTTCTGAGTAAACCACATAAACATTGATGACATATCTTTTATTATAGAATCTAGATAAAATTATTATAGAATAATTCCTAGGAAATTATTCCGCTGCATGCCTTCTTCTTGCCCAGTCTACAGCATGATATCCCACCAATGCTTTTACATTCTGCATAATATATAAGCCACCAACCTAAACCAATTCTCATGAACAGTCTCTATGTGATATTCGATCATCCATATAAAAAATATATAGAATGAATCTTCCTCAGGTCTACCCTCTCCCTTAAAATATAGAGGGTGTTTCAACTTAAAATATCTAATCAGGTCAGGAATACCTAGCACAACCACCTATGGGTCTCATTCCATCGTAGGCATAAAAAGGGGAATGTTATCACAGAACTAATCTTCCCTGCTATTACCAAAAACTAGCAGGGGTTCTTTCCCCAATACTAGTGTAGTGTTCTTATCACTTTTCATATGTCTCCTGATTGGTAAATATTGTTGTTGATTTATCTATCTACAATTCCAAACATATGTCTTCAAAAACTTACTAATAATATATCACTATTTAAAAAGCACGGTCTCATTTACATACATAAACAACCCACTCCACATCCACTATCCCACTTTAAATGGCAGTATCTCTATTACTACTCTCTAATATCCCTACAATGGGTTCATGGCTTACATAGGGAAACAAAAATATCAAATTCAATTCTTGTTAAACATCATATTTATCCCTTCACGTTAACATACTTTGATTCATTGAATAGTTAAAATATTATCATTATTCACTATTTTTAACAATATAACTATGTCCATTAATTCATTATTCAATTATAACATTTAGTTTTGAAATTTTCCTTAACATCATAATAGAATTGAAATGAATGTCCAATTATCATACTTATCTATAATATATTTTTCATTGTGTTCCAGATATGATTCATGTAACATATATACCCAAGTTCCTAAGTGATGAATTAATATATAAACCTCATTCCATTTCCACCCATGAGGAAAATCCCATAAAAAAATCACACATCAAGTGCATTAGCCAAGGTGAATTAACATACAACAACAATAGTAAATTTCCATAATAAAAATCACACACTGCATACTTGGGTTTTCCCCATACATGGGGAAACTACTACCATGCATGAGCTCAATTCCAAGGCCCCAAAAATAAAAATCTCATGTTTACCACTCTAATATAATATAAATGAAATAAAAGAACTATACATGTTATCACTTAGTAACACCCTAACCCAATATCCATTAAATTGGTTCACTAAGCTAGTGCATTAAGATGACCTCAAGTGCACCACCACACACACCAATGGTTGCCTACTAGTAGTGAGGGTCTAATGAGACATGTGGGGATAGTATACTGTCATTATTAGAGTAATCCACAAAACTATAATAATAAATAAATGAAATAGTATAATCAATAATTAGTTTCCCAAAATTAAGGACTTACTGAAAACAAAAATACTATACAACCCTTTTCATATCATATAGTATCATGTTCAATGGAAAATCCCAATAAAATAGAAGTTGTAAAATATAAAAAATGGGTCCTGAAATAATTTTTGGTTCCTTCACCCAAGCACATCTTTTATTCCCAACTCAACCCTCTAGAATATGTTATTTTCCCTTATTTCAACCTATAATCATAACATCTTCTTAGGTAACCGATGATGTCCAAAGTAGGGTGTGAGTAAAACAAAGTAGGGCACCACTAATAGTATCTAAATGTTATCTTCTATAAATAGTGTATTCAAGAGTGTATAAAACAAAAGGATAAAAAAAGATAATTGAGGATCCAATAACTAATATATTCAACCTTATCCACTTTAATAATTATTTCCATGTGATTCACATATTCATCAATCATGCTTTAGTTTAAGCTGGTCAATTAATCAAAAAACAAGGAGAGATGAGTTCCCTTTACCATATGGATATTTATAACAAAAAGTAATACTTAAATCAACCTTCCTTAGAGCCTCCACCTAGGAATTCACATCATGGGATTTCACAAAGGAAGAAATAAATAAACTAACCCTAGCTCTATAGTCTAGTTATTAACATCATTCTAATTTGAAGGGTAATAGAGCATCAGTGCATTACCCTATCCCCTGTAATTCCTCTATGGGCCTAGATTATTACTCTAGCCTAAACTATTCAATTAGTGCCTCAGACTAACACCTCATTCATACCACTTATTCACATGATAATTCTTCTTTAACCATTATTCACATTTACCATTTTTCACATACATGTCAAATCTCAATCAACATATACATGTTAGGAAAAATTCCCCCTTTTTCCTTTTAAGAATCTGAAAAAAAAAATTTATTGGTTTCATTCCATAAAATCTTCAATTTATCATTTAGAAACACAATTCTATGTTTAAGGAAGTTTCACACTCAATGGGTGTCCTAAAACCTAGTCTAAAAAACACAAACGGATCCCATGGGGATCATGAGGGGTCTAAATCATCATTTAATTAACATATTTATCATATCCAACCAATATAACCATATGGACAATAAGACTGTACCAAAACACAACCACATACAAATACATTAGCATATCAATACTATGGGATGTTTCTTATAGACCATCAAACTCATTTTTGTAGATAAATATATTCATTACCTTACACATTGATTCTAAATCAAACAACCTTAAAATCCCCAACTGAAAATCTATTGCAACATAATGTTTAAGGGATTTCAAAGGATAGTAACAATTGAACAAGTCCTTTTCTAGAAAATAGTTGAAAGGGGAGTGTTAAACTTTCCCTAAGAAAATATTTTTACCCAACTATTCTTCAAATGGACATGAATTGAAGGAGAATAGTACTTGAGAATCATGGGATGAAAGGGTTATCCATCTAAGATATTGGAAGAATAATGGGGAAGAAAATTGAGTTACAACCCTTACTGTCCAAGGGGTAATTGGAAGATCCCCTTTTGATGAGCGACACGGTTTGGCAACGTGGATGGACAAACTGTGGTCCATCCTCTATGTAAGAGGCTGCATGGTCACATGGTATCCTAGAAGCCCTCACAGAATAAAAAACTATGTGGGGGACATGAAAACTGGATGTGTACATACGTGTATGGTTTCTGGATTCCACCATACATGGGTTTTCAACCAAGCACCTGCATCCCAAGCCAGCTTAACTATGAAACATGTTTTTTATTAACCATGTTCCATCCATGAAACATACACTTGTTCTTACTTATTTCCCCCTTTTTAGAACACCTAATACACCCTGGAAACTCATCACAAACATGTACAACATTTCATTTACCAAAAACAAGGTTTTTTGACAAAAAATATAAAGAACTCACCATAGACAACGTTTAGGATATTACACTAAAACTGAAATAACCGAAATATTAGTTTCACTAACATGTCACCATGATGTTTTCCAGGATTCTTATGAAATGAGTTTCTCATGATCTAACCATCTTTGATTTTATCCCTATGATTAAAGTAATATTTTTTCTCACTCAATAAGCATTATCCTACCCAAAATATGCTATCAACTGATCACTAAGACTCAAAAATATCCCCCCCCCAAATAACCATCCCCACAAGCCACAATCAGGGGTTTATAATATTTTTGATCTATATGTCATTTTTTCATCTATCAATAAATTTATCAAGTTCACAAAATCTTGTCTCAATCGAAACACCATCGCATGAATTTAATGCTTCTACCGCCTTTGAAATATATGTCCCTTGTCAGTGGTTTCATAAATTATCTTATCCTTTACCCTTCTTGGTTGAGACACTATTAAAGTACCAAATTACATCACCTAATCCATTACCTTTTGACATTACATAAATCCTATTAGTTATTAATAAACATAACCCGATATTCAAAAATGACTTTCACTCATGAATAATATAATCTAATGGTCTCATATACATACACTGTTTATGACCCATAAATCATCATCAGTCTATCCATGTTAAAACCTTTATTTGATTTGGAAGCCTCCTTACCAATAACAATAAAATGCAATTGTTTACTAAGTTGAATCAGTAACCCATTACCTATAACAATGTAGTAAAGGATAATTATTGTTTCCTAGAACCCATCCTGGGACATAAGTACCTCAAAGTACTTACTCCAATACAGTTCTAAAGAGACTAATCACACATCCCCAAATGATCTAACCCATATACTAAGAATTCAACACTTACTTATCACATGAATTGAAACTATCATTATGACCCCACCCCATATTCTCATGAACATCACCACTCAATCTCTTAATCACTATGATATCCACACACTAAAAAAATTGGCATATCCTAAATATCATTCAGGTTGATCACAGATAACAACAACTATATTAATCGATCTATATCCAATTGTATGTTACAACCACCAACTTATGTTATATATCATGGACATATCACTATCTCGATTCCACAGTAAGAGTTTTTTTAATGAACACTCACAAAAGTGCATAAATTCACTATAATTCGATAATTGTACATCAATTTAGGCATATATCCTAGTTTCACCTAGTTGTGCCGCTCAACTCATGTGAACATTATATGTATACCATCATCGCTAGGCTCACATGCACTAATAGAAAACAAACAATGTCAATCATGAATGTCATTTACAACACTTTTATGAAGAAGAAAAATTTCATTATTTCCATTATCCAAAAAAGGCACCCCTCAATAGATGATATTAAATACTGGATCATACCAATTATGCATCTATCAAATGACAAGAAGTATCTAATTATGATTCTTTCCAACAAGGAATCCATGAGAACGAGAAAAACTTTTCTCTATAGATCTACCCTCATATAATACAACAAATCTCAATAAATAATAGGATAGAAAACTGTTAATCTTCTAACACACATGACATACCAAAATCCTAGCTCAAATATCAACATCACTAGGATTTACAACCTGGTCTATTAACAATAATTCTATCAGACACTGTTAATGAAGAAAACATAATTATCCTATCTCTAAACATTAATGAAACTCATATTATATTTCATTATCCTATGGGACTCAACAAAATTTGGTACCCTTAATCCCTTACTACACATACCAATTTTATCAACCAAATTATCTCCTTACATAATAGGGGAAAGGTAGTAGTAAACAACATGACTTACCTCTCCACACACATCCTATGATGTAAGAGCCTCATATCACTCGACATAACTCTAGACTAATCTACCCTCTCTAAATATTGGGATGAAATACACTTATATTCACTTAACCAAACATCATATATAAGTAACAAGCACCACAGACCATGGTTCAATTTTTTGAGTTGCACTATGAAGTTATATGGGGATTAAAAACATAAATTGTTTTTGATACTTTAAAACAACTTCAATATTCTATCCTCTATCATATACTAGTGCATGAATTTCATATGAATCATGAGTTATAAATATTATGTATGAATATACTCCTCTTTCCTCCAAAATCTAGCATAAAAACCCAATAAATTAACAACTATAAAAATTTTATTGGAATGTATCAACATAACAATAATAGTGTAAATCTTGAACAATAATATCAATTCCTTATAGACTTGGGTTACATCTTATATGAGTGTTGGATAGGAACAAGACATAGAATCCAAAAAAAGTGTTTACAATACACATAATCATATGATATATCCAAAATTGATAATAAAAATAAAATAATTTTCAAATAATACTTTTCAAAATTCCAGACATAAACTACCTGAACATTGATGGACTAGATTGGCCACATGTCATCAAGAATTCCTCAATTTATAATATTGGTTGTAAACTAGAGTTGAGGTTCCAATAAACCACATTAGAAGATTATTAATTCTAGTATAATGATAATAATAATAATAAAATAACTTGGGATCCATAAATCCATAAATCCTCGTAAATAGAGTATATGTTGATGCCGAAATTCAGATAAGGTCCGCATCGGCTGGATAAAAGGGCAACGAATGAATCTAGGATGAAAAAGGGGATATTTCAGAACCTGGGAGGTAGATGCACGCAAGAGTGGGGAGACGCACACAAGAGAACTTTCAGTGTGCAATCTCTTGTGCGTAGGACTCCCTTTCTATACCCAAAGAACCATCCTCTCCAACTAGTTGTGCCCATCCCTATTTCTGTGCTGAAAGAAAATTCGAACATCTGTTTGTGCACCCAACCCCATTTCTACACCAAAGGTGATGTCGAACGGGCTTATGTGTGCCCATCCCCGTTCCCGCGCTGAAGGAGACGTCGAACGGGTTTTGCGTGCCAGACCCTGTTTCCATGCCTAAGGTGACGTCGAAAGAGTGTTTGTGCACATGGACCTTGTTTACATGGAAAAGGTGACGTCAAATGGGTGTTCGCATACCCGACACCGTTTCCGCACACATGGCGATGTCAAGAGGGCATTTGCGTGCCCAGCCCCCATTGTGCGCACAACCCAATGATCGACGAGAGTTTGCATGCCTGCCTCTTTGGAACCGCTCTGAGGACACTGGATATAAAATGAACTGTATCCTCTTGCTTCAAGGATGGTAACCAAAGACAAAGTGACGCTCTACCATGTGAAACCCCTATCTTCCATGACTGCACAAAAAATCCATGGCCTTCAGGTATTGGATTTTGCATGACCAGTTCCTTATGGGGGTGCCTTCAGGTGGGCCCTCTAATCCTTGTAAATTTTGTTTCATCCCAAAATAATTTTCATGCATGGGGTACCCTCTTGCATTCAAGTCCCCTTTTCATTAGGAGATCTTGCGCCCAACCCGTTCCCCTTGGGTGAAAATCATATGTCTTTTGCGCAACCCCTCAGTCTTGCCTGCCACCCGTCCAACTCGTGCACAAACTGTCCTTCCTGCATGCAACCCCTCAGTCTTGCACGCCACCAGTCCAAATTTAACGCAAATTTTATGTGTTGTGCACAACCCCTCTGTCTTACACACCATTGTTCCCTATTATGCGCAACCCCTTCACCGTGTGCGCAAACCTTACATCATGCGCGCAGGCCCTCTATATTACCCTGACCCATTCTTTTACGCACGCTCCACATTCTGCCCTCACCTTGGGGCACCCTATCTAAGACCTTTTATGTTCAACCCTCCTGCGTCACGCGCTCTCTTCCCGTGTGTCCCCTCAGGTTTTCACGGGGCAATTTTAAACTCCCTTGGGAGAGTCTTTCGGTGGAATGTCTTTGCCTCATGATTCTTCACATTGGCATGCTAACAACTATTCCTTCTTCACATAGCCATGCTAACATAGACCCCCAATGGTTCGCTTCATAATAACCCCTCACCAAAACATAGCCAATGCCTTTTTTCCCTCAAGGGTTGGAGGGTATCAGTTATGTAAGTCCGAAGGGTGTGGAGCACACCCACTTCATTCGAGCTGCAGGACATTAAACTGCCAAGCGCCATCTTCATCAGTATATGACTTTAAACTATGACCTCTCTATGTGTCGTTCATGTGGGGTGACCCCTCTTAGACATTCTCTATGCCCACTGGTCTCCATGGGAGTTATATCATTCCTCACATGGAATGACATCCCCTTTATCAGAGCGGCGTCCATATGTGGGGAAAGGGCAACCACCCTAATGCAAGGCCCTAGCCTTTCTTGGGGAAAGCAACACCCCTACTCCTCCTCTCTTCCTAGGTGCCAAATCCCCCTCCTTCTAGGCTTTGTTACCAGCCAGGCCTCCATCCTGGAGTAAGTCCCAATCTCCACCTCCCTGGGATACTTACCATGCGTAATCCCCTGTTTCCTCTTTAGGTTGTGGACTACACATAAGACCTTATTTCCTTTTTGGGCCACTACCTATGCATAAACCCCACTCTACATCTCATGGACGCACCTTCTGCGACGTGATCGATTGTTATTTTCTGCCTCTTCTTTCTCACACCAAGCCCGACTCACGTTGGTGTAGAGCAATCATCGACCATGGAATCCTTTCTGGGAATCCTAGAGTGTAAGCCCCACACACCAACCTAAAATATGACATCTTTGATCCTTTCCATGGAAAGGTACATTGGAAGCCTCCCTGAGGTTCAAGCCCACTACCCATTGGTCCCGACCACCTTCACGTCGGTTCACCAAGCCCATCCTGAACTACGATGTAAGGACCCAACCCTAGTTTCCCGGATCCGGTGCCTTATTGGCATAAAAACAACGAATAAGTGTCATGAAGGACAAATAAGTTTAGTATTATTGGAAAAAAGATTCATAAATATGTTTATAATTACATCATGAAGGGAAAACAACACTAATTTATTCCACTAGAAACATCCAGGAATTATAGATTACGCTTGCAAGTCATTCATAATTTACTTCTTCATGCCCTGTGGAAATCAAACATAATAAATGGGTGAGCTAAAATGCTTAGTAAGAGAATGAAATTTAGAGGAAGATAATATAAACATTAGACATGTTGAATAATTGAAAGCACATGCCTTTAAATATAAATTTGAACAAAAAATGGTAGGAATATAAGCTGAGTAAATATTGCCATAATATAACATAATCATGGGTATTCTACTTGTCAAATAACTACAAAAACTTTCAATTACTAGCATCATAATGAGGGAAGTGCATATTCCAAAAATTATGATTTTTTTCAAGGCCTCAGTCAAGATGTCTAACGATTAAAGCCTCAGCCAAAATCCATATATCCCATTGGGAAAAGACTCGGCCAATTCCACTTCTATATGTCTCATGACATCTAACGATGAATTGAAGGGCTATATCAGGCCCCACATGTCACATAATAAGTCCAATGAATTCCTCATATTATATGGGATAAATATAAACAACATATACATTCAAATTAAAACTATCATATGTAATGTATCTTTCATTCCCCAATTACAAAACATAAAACACTAATCATTCTGAGTAATATGTTGAATGGTTTTAGGGTATATCATCCACAATAGGGTTAGTCATAAACCATTAAATAAAATATGGTAGATGAATTCATAAAATATTGAACCCAATAATACATAATAATCAACAAGAGTGTCAAATCAAATGAAAATACTCTTATAAAATCCTTAAGAATTCTTGAGATAAATACTCTTTTATTTTCAAATGAATAGTTATTTTGGAAAATCCTCGTGTAAAACCAGAAGTGAAGTGAGATGGTATTTTAATAATAAAATTATTGTTTTTATAAAGATAATGGTTTCCAAAAAAACATATTATAGTGTGCCATTGATAATTGATATGAATTTGATAAATTCCCTTGAATCGGGCATGTATTTTGGAAATAGTTTTGAAAGTTTATTTTAAAACATGTAACAATCCCTAAAATAGGGAATGATTCTGGTTGGTGTACATATATATAATACTCATAGATAATTTATGAGGATTAAATAACAATATATAATAATTTTATTGAGGTAATTAGACAATTAATGTAACCTGAATAAAAATAAAAGTTCGGGTGGGAAACCCTTACCTTAACTCCGAACGTGTTCTGCTCTAAAACCAAAGCTCATGGAATATGAAATTATACTTATTAATAAAATATTTAAGAACCAATTAGACATGTATCATAATTATTTTTAGTTCATTTATGTCCTTATTGATAATTTATTTTATAGAATTCTGTCATTTTGGAGTGTTCGTTTTCTTTATTTTCATTTTCGGTTCACTAGTGTTTAATTATGTGGAATGGATGTAAATATATAAAATTGAAATTATATTTTTTTTATGAACCTAAATAGATGTTATTTTTAATTTATATAACCTGGTTACATGGAATTAGGATGAATTATTATATAAAACTTTAATTATAATTGTTTCGGTTAATTTGGTGGTTTTGATTACAACGAACTCATTTTTCATTATAACATAATACCATTTATACAAAAAGATTACAAAATATTTAATAGGTTATATTACATATATAATAATCAGTTTCAACCATAACAAGAATGGTTTCATTACCAGAATTGAGAATGATAATACAAATTGAAAGCTCGTCATCCTTGAATGTGGAAAATTAACACATCTCGGATGGTTTTCTTAATACTAGTATAAATGATGGTAACAGGGAGAGATGATGATAATATATTACACTATCATGACAAAATTACAGAAAATGTAAGGTACTTGAGTCATCACAAAATTTATATTAAGAGAGGTAATATAAAAATGAAACAAATGAACATGAAAAGATAGACAAAGAATTGAAAAGAGGAATTTACCTCTTGAACCAAACTTCTTTGAGAGCCTCATTAAGGGAGAGATTTGGGTATTTTTATGAGACCACAACTTTGCGGGAAATGGGATGGGAGGTTGGGAGGGTATTTGGAGCAAATTTGGAGAAGGAAAATGGCTGGAGAGGAGTGAAAAGAAGAGGGGGTGAGATGGGGTTTTTATATTGGAGGGGAGAGTGGATTTCTTAATATAAAATTCATTAATTTATTATTTCCCCACAAGATAAGGAATAGTGAGTCATCCTTGACAAAGAATAGTAATTGTATCATTTGAGTTCTAACCAAGTGTTCTTGCATCACTTGTGATGTCATGAATAGTGTATTTAACTAATATACGATATTTTACAGTATATAACTATTCATCTAAAATTCAAGTATTTCAGAAAAATCCCAAAAATTCACTCCAACCATTTTTCAACGTACAGATTCCAAAAATGAAGTCCATTTATCAAAAATTGTTTTATAAATATAATTAATTTAATATTGAATTAAAATCATAATTTATTCTAAAAACAACAGTCTTAAACATTTATTTACTCATTCCAAAGCATATGTATATCGTACATTCACTTGAATATTATTTATATACTATCATATGTAATCTTAATATTAATTATTTTATATTATTATTCATTAGAATATGTTACTATTCATAAGGGTAGGTTACTATTCACCACAAATTATGTGTTTTTTATTGGTCTCCAAATAATTTACTAATCGCAACCGTGTATGTTAGATTTTCAAAATTCACATCACAGAAGTGACAAACTTGTGTTTTAAGGGTCACATAACACTTATTAGTTAATTATGTTCTGATTTTATGTTATTATGAAATACTTATAAGAATGGAATTTCCATTGAAAAATATTGGGCTATTACATTCTTCCACCATTCCAAAATTCTTCCCTCAAAATTTCAGTTTACAAACTAGGCTAAAAACAAATGGGGGTACTTTTCCTTCATTACTTCCTCTATTTCCCATGTTTCCTCTTTGTACTTATGGTTTCTCCACAGCACCTAGACCAAATGAGTAGTCTTGTTGCGTAGAACTTTGTCTTTATAATCCAAGATTTTCACTGGATACTCCTCATAGGAATGATCATCCTCCAAATGTAGCACCTCTGAAGAGAGTACATGTGAAGGGTATGGTATGTACTTAAGAGGGATACATGAAAGAAATCTTGTACTTTAGACATGGTAGGTGGATGTCCCAGTCGATTGGCCACAACTCTGACTCGTTCTTGGATCTTGAAGTGGCCGATATACCAGGGACTTAGCTTTCCTTTCTTCCCAAACCTCAAGACCTTCTTACATGGAGATAAGCATAGAAATACCAGGTCTCCAACATTGAATTCAAGGTCTCGTCGACGGTTATCCGCATAAATCTTCTGTCGACTTTGGGTTGGCTTGATATGCTGCTGAATGGTTTTCACCTTCTCCATAATTTCTTCAACCATTTCAGGTCCTATCAGCTTACAATCATCGACTTCATCCCGACACACCGGTGTTCTACACCTTTTCCCATAAAGGTCCTCATATGGTTCCATTCCGATGCTCAAGTGGAAACAAATGTTGGAGGAGAATTCAACCTGTGGAAGATTTTGTTCCAATCCTCCTTTGAATTCCATAGAATATTCTCTCAACATGTCTTCAAGTGTCTAAATAGTTCTCTTAGATTGTCCATCAATTTATGGATGATAGGATGTAGTGAAGTTTAGTTCAGTGCTTAGAGAATGTTGGAGACTTTTCCAAAACATCAAAGTCAATATAGGATCACGGTTGAATACAATAGATAGTGGTACTCCATGCATCCTTACCACTTCTTTGAGGTAAATATGGAAAGTTGATCCAATGAGAAGTCATCGAGAATCACGATAAATTGAGCTGTCTTTGTATGATGATCCACAATGACCCATATAGCATTGTTTCCTCTAGATGTCCCTGGATGTCCAGTGATGAAGTCCATGGTAATGTTATCCCACTTACATGTTGGTATAAGTAGTGGTTGCATCATCCCCTTAGACTTTTTCCCTTTCAGCCTTCACTTTTTTACATATCAGGAACTTTGATGTATATTCATCAATCTCCCTTTTCATATTATCCCACAAAAAAATTTTTCGGAGATCTTGAAATATTATTGTGCTACTAGGGTGTATAGAGAAATTAGAGCTATGAGAATCATCCAATAATTACTTTTTTAGCTCAGGAATAGTGGGAACACAAAGCCTCTTCCCTAATTTTATAACGCCACCTACATATGTGAAGTTAGTCAACTTCCCATCATTTATAGCATTAATTTTCTTTTGAAACTCCCCATCATCAGCCTGAGAACAATTTATCCTTTCCAGTAAAGAATGTTTTGAAACCATTTGAAAAATTTATAACGTGTTACATTCATTGATAATTCTCATATCCGTCCTTATTAGATCCATGAACAAAGTATCCCTGTCAACACTCATCTTGTTCAAAACTACATGATCCTTTATTCTCAAAGCATCTGCTACCTTATTTTCTTTCCCCGGGTGGCTGTGTATTGTGAAATCATAATCATTGAGTAGCTCAATCCATCTCTTTATTCTAATTTTGAGTTCTTTATGTGAGAATATATATCTCAAACTCTTATGATCTGTATATATCACACATTTTTTTCCATATAACTAATGTATCCAAATATTCAGAGAAAATATTACTACTGCTAACTCAAGATCGTGAGTTGGATAGTTTTTTTCATGAATTTTTAGCTACCTAGATGCATAAGAAATCACTCAATCATTCTACATAAAGACACAACCAAGTCCTTTCTTTGATGCATCGCTATAGATAACAAAGCCATCATTCCTCGATGGTAGGGTTAGGATCAGAGCATTTACTAACCTCCTCTTCAATTCTTCAAAACATTCTTCACATTCCATTTTCCATATGAACTTAACCCCTTTTCATGTGAGTTTTGTCATTGGGTTGGCTAAACGGGCGAAGTTCTGAACGAAACGCCAATAATAACCTGATAAACCAATAAAAATACATACCTATGTTACGTTCATTGGAGTAGGAAATTCATGCACAACCTTTTTCTTCACCGGATCTACAGATATTCCATCCTTAGAGGAAATGTGGCCCCAAAAGGAAACTGATTAGAGCCAAGAAATCACACTTGCTAATCTTCTTGTATAATTTATTTCTTATAAGTGTCATCAGGATAGTGCGAAATTGATTTTCATGATCTTCATATCAATTAGATTATATCAGGATATCATCAATAAACACAACTACAAAGTTATCAAGATAATATTTAAAAACACTATTAATTAGATCCATGAAGACAGATGGTGCATTAGTTAGTCCAAAAGGCATTACTGTAAACTCATAATTCATGTACCTAGTTCGAAATGCTATTTTTGGAATTTCAACCTTCCTCACAAGAAACTGATGATATCCAAATCGAGGATCGTTCATTGAAAAATATTGGGCTCTATGAAGCTGATCAAATAAATTATCAATTCCTGTCAGAGGATTCTTATTCTTTATTGTAAGAGGATTGATCTCTCTGTAGTCAATGCACAACCTCATAGATACATTGTTCTTCATTACAAAAAGAACAGGGGCTCCCCATGGAGAAATGACAGGGAAAATAAATCTCTTATCATTATATTACTCTAGTTGTCTGTTTAGATTTACTAACTCCACAGTGGCCATTCTATAAGGGGTCTTGGATATGGGCCTTGGACCATGAATTAAGTCAAAAGAAAACTCAATTTCTCGCTCTAGAGAATGTCTAAGTAAATCCTCTAGAATGATTTTAACATATTCATTCACTATATGTACATACTCTATCTGTACACTCTTCTCCGTAACCATATTTATTTCTTTCCCTTACTCCCCAATAATTTAATTTAGCATAACTACATAGGGTCGATCTAGATGAGAATCACTTGGTGAGGATTCTTCTATAAAAATAAGGGATTCTATACCACTCTAAAAAATTATAACTTCCTTATTCTTACAAAATAACTTCTCATAATAATTAGATAGACAATCCATATTCAGAATTATATCATAGTCAACCATGGGTATGATTACGAGGTTAGAAAATAAATCATGTTTATGTATCATGTGGGGGAATAATTTTCTTGCCTTTGTTGCAATGATACATCCACTATGAGTTTTGACTGATAACTCCCTTATTAAATAAAATTGGACATATCTATTTTTTTTGGAAAATTGGGAAGATATAAATGAATGTGATGATCCAGAATCAAATAAAGTATTGGATAAGTTTGATGAAATGATTAAAGTAACTACCACCACATAATTAAGCAGTTCAATATCAGCAATTGTAATCGTATAAGCTTGTCCCTACTCCCGTGGCCTTTTCTGTTGCATCTTTCCTTGATGCTTTGGACAATCATTATCATATTGTACCATCTCCCGAAAATTATATCATTAAACATTAATTTATTCTTTCTTCCCCTTGAAATCACTAAAAATATGGCCTTTTGACCACATTTGTTGCATACTCCTTTTCCCTTTAAGCATGCACTAGGGTGTTTCCTTCCACAATTATCACAGGGTGGAAATTAAACTATTCTCTTCTTCCCTATTTCCTTGTTTCCTTTCCTAGAGTTTTCAGTGGCCCTCTTATTTTATTGCTTTCCCTTAAAGTCATAAGTCATCTATAATTCATTTTATGACTTGATAACACATGAAACTATATCCTTATATGATGAAAATATTTGGTAGAGTAGTGCCCGATGGAGGAATGGCTTTAGGCCATCAAAGAATCCGTCTATTTTTCTCCATGGATTTTGTATGTAGTCCACAACATGTCTTGCTAAACTTGTAAAGTTAGCTTTGTACTTTTAAGCATTCTCATATTCCTTCTACCTCAGATTCATGAATTTTCTTTCCATATCCACTCTCTATTCACGAGGAAAGTATTTCTCTATGAATATTTCATTAAAATCACTCTATTCTATCTCTTATATTTCTTCCTCCTCCATTTTGTTTTGGATTAATGAACACCACTAATTCACATCTCCCAATATCCGATAAACTTGCATGATGAAATTCTCTCTTTCATTACATCCCAATGAAAGTAATATCTTCTCGAGGAAACTTATCCACTGATTAGCTACAAATTGGTTTGTAGTCCCATTGAATGATAGAGGCTGTTGTCATATAAAGTGATCTAGCATAGATCCACCTCAAGCTGCATCCAGAAGCTCCATATGGGTAATTTCATTATTCATAACCTGAGTAAGTTATCCCAGTATGGTTATGAGTTTCTCAGCACCAGTCACAACACCAGAGATAACAATATTATCTTTCATCGGAGGAAAATCCCTACAAGGGACACGTGTGTTCGTACAGTTTCCATTCCTTCCACTAGGCACCATTTCAAGATAATGGATTACACTAGATTAGGTTATAAATCATAATTCATAATCCTAACATAACAAAATACATAACACAAAGTGAAATCCTAGGCATGGCTAATCCCATAATCACAAAAATGGTTTCATTGAGGAATATTTTACATTTAGATCCATCATAATGGCTTGAAAATAAAATGTTAATTATCCTAAGCATATCCCTTAGGATTGTTGTGACCAAGAGTGTAGCAAGGACCATTGTCGTGCACCAGTTCCCGTTCGAGTATAACTCAAATTAGTGTTTTCCGGTTTTACCACTAGATACATCGATGCCAGAGCCTCCTCTACCTAATCGTATCCATAGAGGGATTTATTTCTTGAATGATCTAGATAATATATTCCTTACCAAAATACGAATACGTTCATATATGTTTATCTTGAAAACTATCTTAGGGACTCTTCCTAATCCAAGTTTTCTAAATATGGTTTCTTGGTTTTATACTGAACTTACTCTGATACCAACTGTAAGGACCCGACCCCAGTTGCCCGGAGCTGGTGCCTTATTGGAATAAAAATAAGGAATATGCATTATGAAATTCCAAGTAGTTTAGTATTATTGGAAACAAGATACATAAAAAAAGTTATCATTACACCATGAAGGGAAAAACAAAACTAATTTATTCCACTAGAAACATCCATGACATCTAGATTACGCTTGATTGTCATTCATAATTTACTTCTTCATGCCCTATGGAAATGAAACATAATAAAGGGGCGAGCTCAAATGCTCCGTAATTGTAGGCAATTTAGCATAAGATAATATAAACATTATACATGGTGAAAAATTTAAAGCACACGCCTTTAAAAATAAATTTTAACATAAAATGGTAGGAATATGTGATGCGTAAATATTTCCATAATATAACATAATCATGGGTATTCTACTAGTCAAATAACCATAGGAACATTCAATTACTAGCATCATAATGAGGGAAGTGCATATGTCATACATTCTAAAAAATTCTGTCAAGTCCTCAGCCAATATGTCTGATGATTAAGGCCTCAGCCAAAATCCATATATCACAGTGGGAAAGTCCTCGGCCTATTCTATGTCTATTTGTCTCATGAGACCTACCGATGCATCGAGGGGATATAGTGGACCCCACCCATCACATAATAAGTCCAATTCATTCCTCATGTGACTGGGGATAAACATAAACAACATATATATTCATATTAAAACTATCATATGAAATGTAACTATCTTTCCCCAATCATTAAACATAAAACACTAACCATTCTGAGTAATATGGTGAATAGTTTTATGGTTGGTCATCCACAATAGGGTTAGTAATAAACCATTAAGTGGAATATGGTAGAATACTACATAAATTATTGAACACAATAATACATAAAAATCAAAAATAGTATTAAATAAAACGAAAATAATCTTATAAAATCTTTATGCAATCTTGAGATAAATACTATTATATTTTGAAAAAAAAGAGTTATTTTGGAAAAAATTTATATAAAAGTAAAAGTTAAGTAAGATAGTATTTTTATAATGAAATGATTTTTTTTAGAAAGATAATGGTTTCCAAAAAACAGATTATATAGTTCCCTTGAAAATAGATATGAATTTGAGAATTTCCCCTGAATCAAGCCTGTATTTTGGAAACAGTTTTGAATGTTTATTTTAAAACATGTAACAATCAATAAAATAGGTAATTATTATGGTTGGTGTACATATATATAATTCTCGCACCAAATTTATGAATAGTACATAACAATATATAATAATTTTATTGAGGTAATTAGACAATGAAAGTAACTCGAATAAAAATTGGTGTTTGGGTGGAAAACCCTTACCTTAACTCCGAACGTGTTCCGCTTTCGAACCTAAGCTCCTGGACTATTAAATAATACTTATTAATAACATATTTAAGAACCTAATAGACATTTATCATAATTCTGGTCAGTTTATTTATGTCCTTATTGATAAGTTATTATATTGAATTCCGTCATTCAAGAGTGTTCGTTTTCTTTATTTTCATATTTGGTTCACTGGTTTTTAAGTATGTGGAATGGATATAAATCTCCAGAATTGAAATTATATATTATTTATGAACATAAATTGGTTTTATTGTTCATTTATATTTCTTGGTTACATTGAATTAGGATGAACTATTATATATAAATTTAATGACAATTGTTTCGGTTAATTTGTGGGTTTTGATTACAACACCCTCATTTTCATTATAAATTAATACCATTTATACAAAGGGATTACATAATATTACATTGGTTATTTTAATTATATAATAATATGGTTCTATAGTAATAAGAATGGTTTCATGATAATAATTGAGAATGATAATATAAGTCAAAAGCCCGTCGTCGTTGAATGTGGAAAATTGACACATCTCAGATGGTGTTCATACTATTAGGTTAAATGAAGGTAAAAGGGATAGATGATGATAACTTATTCCACTATCATGAAAAAATTCCAGAACAAATATGGTACTACAGTCATCACAAAATTTAGATATGGAGATGTAATAGAAAAATAGAACAAATGAACTTGAAAATAAAGACAAAGAATTGACATGAGGAATTTACCTCTTGAACCAAGCTCCCTAAAGAGCCTTCTTAAGGGAGATATTTGGGTCTTTTTATGAGACCAAGGATTTTTGGACGTGGGAGAGGAGGTTAGAAGGGTATTTGGACATAATTTGGAGAAGTCACAAGGCTTGAGAGGAGTGAAGAGAAGAGGTAGTGAGAGGGTGTTTTTATAGTGGAGGAGAGAGTGGATTTCTTAATATAAAATTCATTAATTTCTTATTTCCCCACAATAAATTCAATAGTGATTCTTCCTTGAACAATAATTGTTATTGTATCATGTGATTTATAACCAAGTGGTCTTGCATCACTTGTGATGTCATGAAATGTTTATTTAATTGATATATGGTATTTTACCATTTTTCACTATTCATAAAAGTTCAAGTATTTCAGAAAAATCCCAAAAATTCACCTAAAAAATTTTCAAATGTTTATAATCCAAAAATGAAGTCAATTTTTCAAAAATATATTTATAAATATGATTTATTTAATATTTAATTAAAATCATAATTTATTCTAAAGACAATAGTCTTAAAACATTTATTTACATATTCCCAAGCATAGGTATATCGTACTTTCACTTGAATATTATTTATATACTATGATATGTAAGGTTAATATTCATTAGGATATATCACTATTCATAATGTTATTTTAATATTCATAAGGGAATGTTATAATTCAACAAAAATTATGTTTTTCTTATTGGTCTCCAAATAACTTACTAATTGCAACTATGTATGTCATATTTTTGAAACTCAAATCGCAGAAGTGACAAACTTATGTTTTCAGGGTCACATAGCACTTAGTAGTTAATTATGTTGTGATTTCATGTGATTATGACATATTTATAAGAAATAAATTTACATTTAAAGATATTGGGCCGTTACATACGAGGTCTTTGATCCTTGCCAATGTAGGGTATGTAGGAATCCTCTCTGAGGTTCAATCCCAACATCTATTGGTCCCGGCCATCTTCATGACAACTCACAAAAATCCTCCGGAACTACATGAACTTTTATCCTTTCCGAGGAAAGGTATGTAAGAATAATCCCTGAGGATAAATCCCAAAAACCATTGGTTTCACCCCCCTTCACATCGTACCACCTTCGTCCTGGATGACGTTAAACTGCATGCCCCTTTTTCAATCAACAAGATGTTAAACTCCATCCACCATCCCGAACTACGTGGGCTTTTATCCTTTTCTCCTAGATAAGGTACATAGGAAGCCTCTGGGAGGATTAACCCCATCCAGAAGTGTGCCATTGTGGCCCCATCCAGCACTATGTCGTTGTGACCCCATTGAGCGGTAAGTCGTTGTGATCCCATCCAGCAGAAAACTGTTATGACCACATCCAGCGGTAAGCCTTTGTGACCCCATCCAGCAGTAAGCCGTTGATATCCACCATCCAGCGGTAAGACGTTGTGACCCATCCAGTAGTAAGCCGTTGAAATCCCCAATCAGTGTTAAGCCATTTTTATATGAACTACAAAGACTTTGATTCCCTACCATAGAGATACATAGGAAGTCTCTTCGAGACTCAGGACCAACATCACCATCATCCTTGATTCGACTCCATATCATTCTCCACCCATGACACTTAACCATCCATCTTCTAGTTTTGTTTTCACCTGGGCTGCCACATCCCGGTGGGATTGTGACACCCCATTCCCCATTAACTTTAACAAGAATAGGGTAGATAACCACGTGTTAGACCCAACATCGGTGATCCCTCCAGGGGTTACCTCATCTGATCCGTTCTAGTCAGTGTTCTGATCAGTCCGATCCGTCTCCTCTAGATGTTAAATATGTGGCATACCCTGTTTTAAACATAGGAAGATTTGGAAAAACTCAGATACATGCCTATGTCATATGATTCCATGCATTCGACGTGGGATTCCTTGGGTTTCGGCACCCTCAAGAAGCCCTATAATAGGGAGAAGAAACCCGGTCGTGCCAGTGTTCTAGCGTCCACACAGGCCAGTGATGTTGTAGGCGCACCTTTCTATCACAGAGTCCAATTAATGGGAAAGGGGAATAACTTAAGCACAATGAGGTTCACCCTTTAAAGAATGTCAATAATAGACAAAGGCCTGGACCAAGAACCTATTTTGAGGGCATCGAGCAAGTTTCCTGCCAGACGCGCAAGTCACTTGTGCACCACCTATGGGTCCTGAAAGTCACTTGTGCGCCCAATTCTTTATTCCCCAAAGGTGCTCGGTGGCCTATTAATACCCCCTATAGCCCTCCCTTTTGAGACAAATATTCTAAAACTCAGATTCAAGCTCTGGTCACCCAAGACTTTGTCTGACATCTTCCAAACACTTCTATGGTAATTATTTACCTAGAATGGAAGATCTAAAGAGGAAGAATAGGGATTAAGTGTTAGAACTCATCAACACTTACACACCTAAGTGTCCATCCCTTAAGGGAAATGAAGACACTTGTGCACCGCCATACCCTTTCAAGGGAACTTGCGTGACATCCTTCTGAAAGCCTCTAGGGATGATACTAAGGGCTTGAGTTCAAAATCTCCCAAGTATTACCCTATAGATTATTCGTCGCTCAAGGTGACTCTTGTCGTGCATATCTAATTGCGTGACCACGACTTGCGCACCAGAACAGTACTTGTGCGCCTCCTTCCTAGTCACCTCTTTTCCTCAAATCCACCTCTCCTCTTCAAGACATATCCTTCAAAACCCTCTTCAAAGCCATCTATGGAATGTTTCCTTTGTTAGATTCCTTATCTAAAAGGAAATCTATTAGAACATCTCCCAAAACCTCGTGACTTAAAATCGTTATGTAACCATGTTTAGAGGTTTTCTATATAACCTCATCCTTTGAGATGAATAAGATCCTTTAACCTGGTCCTCCTTCTCAAGAGTTAGCCCCAGTCATTAATTCCCTTAACCTGGGCCTCCTTCTCAAGAGTAAGCCCCAAGTTACAAGTTTCTTTAACCTGGGCCTCCTTCTCAGGATTAAGCCCCAATCTTACTTTCTTTTGATTTGGGCTTCCTTCTTAGGAATAAAACCTAGTCCTAAGTCCTTCTTAATTTGGGATTAATTTTCAAGAGTAATTCCCAGGTTAAAACTCCAAATCTCCATAAAGTAAAAATACCTTTAAGGACCCTACTTTTGGGATTCTTTCCTATGTACTGGTCTTCATCTACATGGGTATTCATACATATGTAAGCCCCACATCATTTCTCATGACTACATCTTTCATGGAACCATCATCATTTTTATTGATACCTCTTATTTCTCACACCGAGCATGACTCAAATGTGCATAGAGTGTTAAAGTAATCACGAAATCTATTTTTGGACTACTAACCATGAATAAACCCCATATTTCTTTATCTGAATAATGCATACATTTATCTCTACCTTAAAACTATAGTACATAGGAATCCTTTATAAGGTTCAATCCATTAATTCATTAATTTTTTTCATCCCATATGACGTTAAACTATATTGTTCTTATCGAACTACATGGGTTCTGATTCCTTTTTAACAAGGATATGTAGGTGGCCCATCTTCGGGTATGATCCCAATTCTGAAATAATCTTTGTGTTATTTAAGAAAAATAAACATTAAGTGCCTCATTGAGTAGTTTTAAAACCAGTATGGTCATCCTAATGACCCAAAGATTTCTATATAATTTATTGAAGGATTCTATTGACTAAGGATCTCTAATACACATTGATTATTCATTATCAACAATGAACCTAAAATACATATAAAAGGTTATCTAAATTCCATACATATCAATCATTGATTGCTAATTCTAATGGAAAAATCATTTTCATACTTGGTGAAATAATAAGGATTCGTGAACATAACTTAAATTTATATGAGAGTCCCGTAGTAGGTAATAATTCCCCCAAAAAAGGTTAGATGAGACTAACCTCCCATCCTCTCGAACAATGAAAATTATTAAGCCTCCTCAGTCCACAACTCATGATAACCTACCTTTGGAAAGTAGGTCCAAATGGATATAGAATCATTGATGTTTCTGGTTCTACGAATAAACCCCTTATAAACCGATTGGAAATTTGGAACCTTAAACAAACAATGTCATGCCCATTTCCAGAAGAAATGAAAAATGGATAACTCAACATGAATCATGAACCTAGTTAAAATGATGTTTTACTTATTTGTTAGGACCCTATTAAACTCAATATGAGGGCCAACAAAGCAATCAATAACATGTGCGATCGTCCAAAAGATGTAGTCTGGCCAGACTTATCTTGATTATGTTAGTTATATCAAACAAGAAATTTTTTCCAAGATCTCTCTGCAGCACAGAATGGAGTCATTAATGACCACACCTATGAATGCCTCCATCACTACTCCTACTGGATCCTCTCTTGCTCTGAGGATGACATAATATACTTAGCATCTTCAAAATTGGGTCTCGAATGGGTTGGTGAGGGAATACCATCATCAAGGTACCATCCTGATACTGGAGGCTGCTCGATAAGACCTCCATGTTAACAACTCACCCTGGTTGTCCGGACAACGATGACAAGTGGTCACGAGCAGGTGGTGCTTACCACCGTCTCAAATCATTTTGGGTCATTATCCATGGAATGCAACAACCAATCCCACCCATATTTTTGGTAGGTGAATGAAGTGGTCACTCAAGGACTCAGATAAAAAATACAGGAGTCCTTTTCAAGGACTCCCATCAATAATCGCCACCAAACTCGTGTGGTAGTGCACCCTCAACATGTTGAGGTTATCACCTCTAGGAGTTCGGCTCAGGTTCCTCAGACCTGAGCACGCAAGAAGAACATTAAAATGATAAATTCATCTAATAGGGATCATGTTTTTACCTCTTCCCCCTCCGAAGAATTCCATCAACCTAACTTGATTGCAATCAACGAGTGGGCACACACACCCATCCGTTCTAATCCCACTATCCAATAGACTCATTTGGAAGCAACCCGCCAATCCCATCAGGAAATTCTGATAGAGTACTATAGCTAGGCACATACACCTGTTTATAATTCATCATCCAGTCAGCAGACTCTTCTGACTGTATCCAAAGAATCTCGCCAACCAAATGTGGTGACAACCTGTAAGTAGGAACATACACATGTTTACAATAAAGAATTCTGTCAGCAGTCTCATCTGGCAGTATTGAAGGAAATCCATCAACTATACATGACGAGTAATATCCAGTAGTCACATACACCTACCAATGATCATCAAGTCTACTAAGATTCTCATTTTGTAGCACCTGGAGAAGTCAGTCGGAAGACTCCAATGACAAATTTGGAGAAAACTCAACTATCTGCCCTCATGCATAAGTACTGTCAATATCTTTTGATGGGAAAAAGAGAATAGAAGCATGTACATATACCTACTCCAGACACGGAATGGATGTATATTCCGATTCCGGCAGATGAAGTCACCAGGCACATTCTGACAATGGTGAAAGAGCAGAAGAAAATCCCTTCCCATATTCTAGATACTTATCAGAATATTATACCATCTTCTGCGATATCACAGGGAAAGAAACAAAAATCTTTCCCTATCAGTTGAGTGACTCATCAACTTGTCACCCCGGAGCAGATACACACCTCTGTTATAGTCCAAGAGGGTCTTGGAGAATACTCCCCCATGTCATACGATCAATAAAGTCGGGCACATACACCCAATTTAAATATAGATAATCAGCCTAACCTGACCATTTCTTTTGAGCAGGCACATACATGTGCCCATAATATCCACTTTCATAAAAAAGTGGCTTCCAAATTGAGTAAGAATGCATCCAAGAAAAAGACCCATCGATCACAGTTAAAAAAATCAAGAGCTAATCTGAAATAAGACCTTGCTCAATGCTAGAGTTCTTGAAGCCCTCATAGAATTATTTGTTACAACTCAATATTCTACTCTCTCATTTAAAAATTCTTGAAGTAACAACAATAATTCTAAAGGTCTTCATCAGACACTTCCTCATGAAAGCTTTCTTCATGAAAATTCGGCCAATCATGAAGTATCTTCATATGAGATCAATGATAACTGTTTTCATGGCCAGAAGACTAAAGAGAAAAAGGTTTCATCTTTTTTTGTAACCCACCATGGTGGTCCTCCTTGTGATGATTAATTTAGCTGTGAAAGTACTCTCCACAATAGTGATTCGCATTTCCTGGAAAATTCTTCAATTGAAAGTACATTAACGAGAAATCCCCCTTATCTTAAGGAACTTAAAAATGTGAATCTAATCATGTCTGATGCTTTCCCACTAGCAGGTGAAATACTTTCTCAATCAGAAGATTTCTTGGGATGTAGGTCATTCTCTAAACCACCCCTGGGTCATTGATTTTGTAATTTGACAGATGAATTCTCTACCAATATTGTTGAATCTAATGAATCCACAATGAAGAACCTGCTTTGGTCCAATCAGGTAGATGAATCTTGATCAAATGATAAAGCGGATGTGTTGAATATGAGAAAACAACTGGCGAAAGGTGAAATACCGGTCATGTTTTGGCCTTTGGCTAACTCTTAATATGATATTCTAGAAACATTGACAGAAGATTGTATTCACGATATTCCTCTCAACATATGGAAAACTTTTTTTCAATTAAAAGATAAAATATTATCTTATTATGAATATCAATATCATATCAAGATAATAGAAGGGTTGCAATGCCAAATTGACTTGGCATCTCTCTCAGTTTCCCGACATCCAATGTTTGAAAAGCAGCAGATAACCCTTAAACATGTATGCCTTGGCGCATTAAAAAGGTTTCCCCGGTTAATTACCAATGCCTCATATGGTATTCATATCAGAGGATGGGGTGTTCATGGAGCATTACATTTCACTATGCACTCCAGTCAACAAAGCCCGCCAAAATTGGTCTCATGAAATGTTATTTTTCATGGTTGGCCACATCTAATTGGTTTTCTGTGTAATCAAAGGCTTTCTCAAGAACAGGCCTCAACTAGTTCTTCCCAAAGTCAGGAATATAAGTAACAAGTTTTAGAATTACTCTCGCATCATGCAAAGGAGAATATCGAATAAGCTTCTTGTTCGGAGCATGCACATCATCAAGTGACAGAGGTTTCAGAAATAATTCAATGGTAATCTAAGGAAGGTGATTTGAGTGGATGTAGGATGATGCATCCGACCAATTTCTGGAATAAAATTAAAAAATCAGGAGTCCTTTTAAGAAAGATTCAGATGTAGCTGCTCAAGAGCCACCTCATCTGTCCAGGATGGGGACTCTTTTAACCCAACCCTTGGAATTAGCAGACATGATTCGAGGAGTTGAGCAGGAAAAACAGGAATAGCCCCAGTCCACCAGACTGGGGACATTTTCTTATTCTCAATATCTTCCTCAGTGAAAGTCATTCTACTCTCGATTAGGGAAGAAGCCACAAGAGGAACACATATCCGAATTATCATGAAATTCCCTTCAAATTACGGTTCATCATGATGTTATTGAGTGGTCGACTAAACAAAAGGCAATGTCTACCAAAGGACATGGAAGAATACAATATCGTAGAAACAATGAAAAAAGGGCTGCAATGCATTATGCATTGATAAATTTCATCAATTCCATTGTCACTGATCCCCCAAAACATGTGGCTCACTCAGTGGAATCGGATGAAGAAGTTCTTGTTCATGTGGTTGTACATACCGAAACAAATGAAGAAGGTGTGCATACCAAAAATCAAAGGCTTACCCAGAATCTAGATATTCCTTCAAATAACCAACTACCCCATCTCCGAAAGGCATCCAATAAGGAGAAAGAAAAAAAGTCAGGTTACATTCCACCCTACCTCTAGAGAAGGCCAATCACTCTCATTAAGGATTGGTTTTCACAACAAGAGGAAGACATGAAAGAGTTAAGGAGGTTAAATGCATAACTACATCAAGGTAGTCTCCTCCTAAGCATGATGGAGTTAATCAATCAGGGGAATTTGTTGCAGCTACTAGGATGGATCAAGAATATCCCCCTTTACAAGTACACCCTCACAGGTCTAATCTTATGGGTCATATGCGATAGTAACCAGCAATACTACCATCAGTGATTGTACCGGTCGCCACACCCGTCCAAACTCAAGTTCTTGCATCTGCTCAGGTCCAAGCACAACGAGATGTTTCTCAAAAATTAATGACTATTGTGGAGTCATTAATAGCTCGGTTAGAAGATATGGAAGGAAAGCGTGCACCAGTTCAACCGGAGAAGAGAGCTTACCCTGAATGGGTGGATGCAATTCCTCCCCCATCAAATTTTTCGAGTATGACATTCCCAATTTTTAATGGTTCGAAAGATCTAGAACAAAACATAACACATTTTGTTTCTCATTGTGATCCTATGATGGGAACTCCTCAACAAAAAGAAGTAGTTAACCTCAAACATTTTGTATAGTCATTACAAGGACCTGCTTTTGTCTAGTATACAAGTTTTCAATCTCGATCAATTACTCGGTGGGAAGATCTCTGTCAAACATTTCTTCTTCAATTCATCTCAACATTGCCAAAATGATAGGTTTTTATCTTACCCATTGTAAGAAAAGTGAAAATGAAATCATTTCATATTTCATTTCTCGCTGGAATGGATTAACATATTCCTTATGTTTAGCACTCCCTTAAGAAGAATTGTTTCCAATATTTGTGGAAAATATGTGTAATGAATTACGCACACCATTGATCCCTGTGAAATACATAGGTGGGTTTCGAGACCTTACTTAAATCGCTCAATAGATAAAAGATTCTCTTATAATGACTAAGGATAAAACTCATGTAATTCCATTGGTTCTAGGAAGAAGAATATGGAAGGTAGAGACTGCTACATTTACACTTAAACAAGCATCGGTACCTACTTCCACATCAAAACCTTCATCGTATTGAAGGGCTCCACATCCTATTCATCAAAAATAATGGTTGCCTTGTAAAGATGATCAAAGAGATCAATGGTGGAAGCAGTTTGTAGATTTGAAGAAGAATGTTTGTTTTTTCTGGAATGAACAAGTTCCTTGTTTCTTCATCTCGGCTCTAGAAAACAATCTGGTTCAGTTTCCAATGCCCAAGAGGATGAACAAAGAATGAGATTAAGACCTTCTCAACTATTTCCCATTTCATCATATGTTGGGGAATCCCATTCAAGAGTGATTTTTCTTCAAAGACCGCCTGTAAAATATGGTGGACTCTGGACAAGTAAAATTTAAAGGCTCTTCATCCCAGGTAGCATGTGTTAGTGCTACTGATCCAGAAGAAGAAGGAGAATGGCACCAAGACAAAAGTAAAAATGCACAGAAGTATGATGATTGGATGGTCATGAAAATGATCAAATGAACTAATGCCATTTTACAAACACATTTGAATCAACCAACTGTGTATTCTGGTATGAATGCCACATTAAAACCCCCTCAATCAGAAGGAAAATACTCAAAGAAGTGGCGTAGTTTGAAGAAAGAAGAGCAGTCAGAATAAGACAAGATCATGTCAATGCCTGTGTTTTCTTTGACTTTGGAAGATTTTATGCCATCTGCTTCAAAAGCATGGGCACCGCCACACCAAACGGAACAACCTGAACTAGTTAATCAGTTAGAATCTTCATCAGATGAAGAATTGATCTTTGGTTCTATTAACATGATTCATTTAACAGATCCTTATACCAATGACAATTTTGATTATGATGAGTCTAAGTTCCCTATATCTAATAGAGGAATTAGAGGAATAGAATGAGGTCTAGGATACAGGGGGAGACGTGGATATTCCGGAAGCCACTATTTCAATCCTACCCCTACTAGAACTGTATATACGCTAGAAACTCATGGCAAAGCCCTTCAACGGGATCAACAGGAACAAGAATTTTCTTCCACACATGGAAAATTCGGTCCTGACATAGTTATTTTGGAAGACCAGTTAATGGTCACCCCTTCTTCCTCTCAGCAAATAGAAAGACTTATTCGGTCTAATCTACCGAAGCCAGGTGTATTTCAAACTCCTACCCCGATACGGGATGCATCTACTACCAAAGACTCAACTTCCAAGGCACATACAAAACAACATTTACATGATGGGAAACATAGACCTTTGGACGAAAATTATGATGACTTGAAACATTTTGCCCATGTACTGGCCAAGTTATCAATTCTGGATTCCTTAAATCTGTCAAAAGATCTCCGGGAGGCGCTTGTTGAGGCTTTGTCAAGTCCTCATGAATTTGAAACTAAAATTGTGGCGGATGAGGTCTACCATATAGAGAATTATCCTCTAGAATTCCATGCAGTGATATCTTTTACAGATAAATATGAATATGATGTTGTACATGGACATATTAGACCTTTTTATCTATCTGGGAAGGTCAATGATATAGACATCCGATGAGCTTTCATTAATAATGGCTCATGAGTCAATCTTATTCCTATTCATACACATCATCGATTGGGCCTCACTGAATCTGATTTATCTCTTTCTACTTTGATGTTGCAATGATATGATAAGAATGAACACGAACCTCTTGGTTAGATTACACTCAAGATTCAGTTTCGAGATCTTTTGTCTAATTCAGATTTCATGGTTTTTCGTCAGGATACAGCCTTCATTATTTTTCTTGGAAGACCTTGGCTACATCAACATATGGTTGTATCCTCTTCGTACCATCAGTGTCTCAAATATTGTTTCAATGGTCAAATTGGGACATTTTATGTTGATAATTCCCTATTAAAAACATGTGAATCTCAATACATTGAGGTAGAATTTTATCACAAGGAGGGAAAATAAAAAATAAATTGCAAAGAAGTTCACGAAAATTAATGCTCCTTATGGTTTGGAAAAGATTCCAGTAAACCCATTCATACAAGTGAGTACATATTATGTGTTGCCTATCAGTCAACATGATAGGATAAACCTAAATCCAGACACTCTTATGGAAACTTCCATAATGTCAATTACGGCAATCAAGCCAGACAGTATGGGAGATATTGTTGATTCACCAAGAAATGATGAAATCATAGATGGAGATGTATTCCTTTCATCCTCTCAAATCCAGCAATTCTATACTTCACCAACGAGGTCAGAAGTAGTTATATTAATACTAGAGAAAAACAATGATGTTTATTCTCAATCCATAATATCCTCTCTATCACCCCAGTAAGACCCATCGTCATCAATAGGGTCAGAAATGGCAGCCTCTTCTCCAAGAATTTCAAATTTTAACTTCTCCCTTGACCATGGAAATTTTTCTTCGTCATCTAAAATGCAAGTAGTGTAGAGAACCAATCTTGACATACAAGGACATTACATTACTTTTGTGGAATAATTAATACATATCAAAAATAGACACCCAAGGACCGTAATAGTTCAGTGTCTTTGGAAACTAAGAACATAATCTTCTAATCATGGTGAAAGATCTTCAATATCTCCCATAAAGATCTTACCCTTTTGTTTTCTTACCTCAAACATTTCATTATATCCTGGGGAAATGAAAACTTAGAAGGGTCAGCTGAAATGCTCAGTAAGTGTAGGCATGGAGAAAATAAAACAAACCATTAACATAATGTTTAAACATAAAAATCTTGATCAATGGCATAAAACATGGTAGTACGATAGGAATATATCATAATGGAACATCAGTCATGATAAAATAACATTGGAATAAAACATATCATTGTGGCAGACTATTAATCACATGATATGATTTCTATAGTAGCCAAGGCATTGCTGCCGAGACCATCATAGTGGACAATGTCCGTTACTGAACCAGGTTTACTTGTCGTTCCAGCCCTGTATTACTAAACCGGATTTACTTTCCGTTCCAGCCATGTCTATCTCATTAGATATAAATCTTTACCCAATGCATTAGAGGGAGATATAGGTCCCACCAATGTCATAAATAAATAATTCTTTTGTGTTCCACAACATAAATCATTCATCATAACCCAAAGAATGAAAATGGGTTTCATAAACATCATCCCATCATAACATAATCCATATAAAACAAATGGATATCATTTCATCATAAGAAAAAATAATACCATGTAAATAATAGAGACATTAGTCTTGAAATATTAAAATACTAAATAATGTCATCTTAGATGGAAAACAGTTTTGATAAAACACTTAAAATGCATTCTTGAGAAAAATATCCTTTCTTCTTCAAAATAATTTTCTTTTCCCAAAATTCTATGAAATTTTAAAAGAAAATTATTTTTTTGAAAATAATCATTAAATTTTGTAGAGGAAGTTTCATTGAAATAATTCGTTACAAAACCATAAAAATCCATTCATGCCGTATATGTTAAAAAACATTCTTCTTGTACTTTTGCCGTAAAAAGTCAAAAAGTACCTCATATGGTAAACAAAATAAAGATTCCTTCTATACTACATAGTAAAATTCAAAAGGGAGTAAACATGACATTAAATATACATGGAAGAATAGTAAATACTTTATGAAAAAATTTCATTAAAACATGGAAATGGATGATAAATATAACCCCAGTAAATACTTACGTATAAACAATCTCAGATAAAAATGATATTGCAAAATTATCCCTTACCTTACGTCCAATTTCTTCCATATGTGACCAAGACTCCTGTATAGTGGGTTTAACCATATTATTAACTTGTAACAGAACCATAATAATATTTATGATATAATATATTATAGAGACCCATCCTTTTCTTACATTACTATAACATCATTTAAAAGATAAAAAAGATAATAGTATTATACATAGAGGATCCAAAGGTTTAGTGTCTTGTCAAAACTTGGACCATACATAACAAATACAACATCAAGCATAAACATTCATTTAATTTCTTCTTCTCTAGCTTCTTATTGGAACGTGTCCTCTCCTTAGTACATGTAGCCACCTGTGGATATACAACAAATGGGGTGATCTAGAAGCCCAGTAAGAGGATAGATATGAACAATATATCATGGGATGAGCATAATCATAACATAGGCAAAAGATCATGAGAGGAGCATAAATAAAATACATGAAATGTGGAAATGCATAAAAATGAAACATCACGTCTTAGTGGTTAAATACCAAACATACTTGTGAACCAATCTAGCATCTTGTTCACACATCATTTCACATTTACTCATAAGATTCGTCACTTTACCCAATGCATTGGAGCACTGCATAATTCCGGGTTCACCCATCACTTTGAAACATTCATATTGCGCTATATAATTCCGGGCAGACCCATCACATCATAACATTATCATTTATCATCCATTCCACAATGAAAATATAAACTAAATGAAAATAACTAACCCATGAAAATGAATGGGTTTCATCTCATAAGAACACATTCATAAACATTGGGTTCCCAAAAGAAAGAGGGAACAACATTATTGATACAAGAACCATCAACCTCGAATGAGAGGAAAATGTTTAGTTCTTAAGAGAAGTGTTCTTTCGGAAAACATTTGGATTGACATAAAATTCATTATAAAATGTGTATATCCCAGAAAAGGAAAGAAAATTATGAACAAATGATCTTTAAGGAGTGACCATATCAAAAATGGAGCGAAAGAGGTAGAACCCAAAGGATGAAAGTTGGGTTCGAGAATTTCCCCATACATGGTACTTGAATGCCTCATTATCATTAATGTACTGTATGATGAAATTATATTCATTAATTAGAAATCCAGAACCATGTTTACATGAATAGGGTTCATTCTAGTTTCATTATGTCTTATTATTTTCCTTTGTATGACTTATAGAATTTAAAAACATTGTTCGGGGATGTTCGTTTTTATGGTTTTTCTTGGGTGGTTCACTTTTATTTTTAAATTGATGTTTGGGTAGAACAGGGGTAAACTTCAAGAAATGATATTACATGTTATTAATGATATTACAGGAGTTTTAATGATCAAATCATTTCCATGTGGATGAATTTTTAGCTACGAATTAAATGATGATTATTTGTGTTAATTTGAGCGGTTTTTTGATCACAACGAACTTGTTTTAGATTTTCACTTAGTAATATGGCCATAGGTTATTTCCAGAACTTCAAATAGAACCTAATACATATAAAATATCCTGTTTCAACCACAAAAAAGGTTTCATGACCAGGTATGAAGTTAGAAATGGATGAAGAAGGCATGTTGTTCTTGAAGGTGATAAATTAACACCTCACGGACAACGTTCTCTCTAATAAGATAAAAGGAAGAGGGAAAGGGGGTTGGATGATATAATATACAATTAGAATCATCAAATTCAATTATATGTATATTAATGGAGTTACAAAACAATTTTTATGAAGATAGGTGGGGTGAGATCAATAAATGAACTTGAACTTGAAAGGAAATTAAAGGAGAAGAGAGAGGGAAATTACCTCTAGAATCCTCCTCTTGAGAACCTCTTTAAGGGCCTAAGATTGGACTTTTGATGAGACCAGAAGCTCTTGGATGTGGGGAAGGGGATAAGGAAGGTTTTTGGGTAGAGTTTAGAAAAGTCTTGGATCTTGAGAGGTGTGAGGAAATGAGGGAGTGAAGGGTGTCTTTTATAGTGGAGAGGAGAGGGGTTTCCTTAATATAAAATTGATTAGTTTATTATTTTCCCCTAAGACAAAGAATAGGGAGTATTGGATGACCAATAATAGTAATTTTATAATGAAATCCAGAAACAAGTGGGCTTACATCAGCAGAACATCATCGATAACTCAATTAATATATTATTTATCGTTTATTGTGGATTATCGGATTCAACTATTCATTAACAATTCAAGTATCTCAGAAAAATCCCAAAAATTTACCCCAACCATTATTCAATGTGTAGAATCCAAAAATTAATTCCATTTTTCAAAAAATAATTTTCTAAATATTATTAATTTAAAATTTAATTAAAATCATAATTTACTTAAAAAACAGTTTTTATGATTAAAACTGATTTTATAGTGCTTTCAAAAATCACACAGGGTCTTATAAAATTATCTAAAAACTATAAGTCATTGATTAAATAATTTATGAATACATTTTAGTGATATAAATATTCTTTTAAATTAATTAATTATTATTAATTATTTATGACTTACAAAATACCAAAATGTTTACTAAGGTCAAATTGTCACTTTCTCAGATGTCTAAATTTTGTAGTTGGGGTTTGCCTAAGTGGTAAGCCCCCCATAATTCTATATGGAAAATGGGGGTTCAAAACCCATTGGGTTCAGGATACTATAGCAGCACAATAGCGCTACTGTAGCAGCCGAGATACTGTTGCAACATCGGCAAGGGTATTGTAGCGGCGTCATGGTCAATAGAGTAGCAGCGGTATTGTAGCAATAAAGGTACCGTAGCAGTACTATTCATAGAATGGGCCTTGGGCCAAAAAAATTGGGCCTATGGGATATGTAATGGGCTAAATTCCCCCTGGGCCTTCAGGCTATGTAATGGGTCTCCCTCTACCCAGTTAAAGCGGACTTTTCTTTGTTTCAATAATAAAACTGAGGCTTCGGCCCCAACCTTTTAAGATGTCTAAATTTTATTTTATTATTAATAGGTAATGTTACGCTTATGTTGGATGACTTACTATTCATAAGGGTCATATTACTATTCATAAGGGTATGTTACCATTCATAATGGTAGGTCACTATTCGCCAAAAATAATTTTTGTTTCATTAGACTCCAAAAATCATCTTGAACACAACTGTGTATGTCGGATTTTTGAAATTCAAAACATAGAAGTTACAACCTTATGTTTAAAGGTCACTTATCACATAGTTTTTCATTATGTTTTGTTTTCATGTTATCTAATGACATAATTATAAGCAGGGAATTTCCATTGAATAACTTTGGGGTCATTACATTCTTCCCCCCTTAAGAAATTTCGCCCCCAAAATTTCACTTTACCCAAACAGGTGAGGGTACTTATCCTTCATTGCCTCTTCTGGTTCCTAAGTTTCTTCCTCAATCTTATGGTTCCTCCAAAACACTTTGAAAATATGGGTTATCTCATTGCCTAGAACTGTATCTCTCTGATCCAGAATCTTTACTGGATGCTCCTCATAGGAGTGATCATCTTCCAGCTCCACCACCTCCGAGTTTAGTACATGTGAGGGGTCTGGAATGTATGTCCTCAGTACTGATGCATGAAACACATCATGAACTTGAGAAATATTCGGTGGAAGTGAAAAATGATAGGGCATGACTCCTAAGAATTCAAGGATCTCAAAGGGGCCTATATACCTTGGGCTTAGCTTCCCTTTCTTCCCAAATCATATGACTCTATTCCATGGAGATATTCGAAGGAAGACTTTATCTGCAACGTCGAACTCCAAGTCCCTTCAACGGTTGTCATCATAGCTCTATTTCCAACTTTGAGCAGCATTGAGGTGTTTCTGGATGACTTAATCCTTCTCTATCATCTCTTGAACAAGATCAGGGCCATGTAGCTTTCTTTCTCCAACTTCATCCCAACAGGTTGGAGTTCTACATCGCTTTCCATACAGAGATTCATATAGAGCCATCTGGATACTCGAGTGGAAGCTATTGTTTTATTAGAACTCAACCAGTTAGAGATTTTGATCCCAACCACCATTGAATTCAAGAGAGAAGGCTCTTAGCATATCTTGAAGTGTTTGGATAGTCCTTTTAGATTGGCCATCAGTTTGGGGGTGATAGGCCATGCTAAAATTTATTTCAGTACCCAAATCATGTTGAAGGATCCTCTAGAATTTAGATGTGAACCTTGGATCATGGTCAGAGACAATTAAGAGTGGGACATCATGCAGTCTCATTACTTCCTTCACATATATCTTTGCTAGTTGTTCAAGTGAGAGATCTTACCTAATAGCAATAAAATGGGAAATATTGGTGAGTCGATCAACCACAACCCATATCACATTATTTCCCTTTGACATCTTCGGGAGACCCATGACAAAGTCCATAGTAACATTTTCCTATTTCCACATGGGTATAGGCAATGGCTGCATCATACCTTTGGAATTTTGATACTTAGCTTTAACATACTGATGTACCAAGCACCTTGATATGTAATCCACAACTTCCTTCTTCATGTTATCCCACCAGAAGTTTTCTCAGAGATCATGATACATCTTGGTACTCTCAGTATGGATAGATAAAGTTGAGATATGTTTATTGTCCAATATCTCCTTCTTTATCCCGGGTGATGAAGGCACACAAAGCCATGTTCCAAACCAAATCACACCATCATCGTCGATATGGAACTCTTGAAGCTTCCATTCCATTACTGCATTCACCCTCTTTTGTATCTCCACATCATCCCTTTGTGCTTCTTTAATCTTCTCTTGGATGGATGGTTGCACAATCATTTGGGAAAGGTGGGATGTATCCCCTGCCCTTATGATTTCCGAATCCATTTTTTGAATATCCAAGAAGATAGGGTCTTTCTCAATCTGCAACATGGATAGAATAGTAGGTTCTTTTCTACTTAGAGCATCAACTACCATGTTTGCCTTTCCAGGATGATATTGAATAAAGAAATTGTAATCCTTGATTAGCTCTAACCATCTCCTTTGATGCATGTTGATATCCTTTTGTGGGAATATAAACTTTAGGCTCTTGTGGTCGATGTATATGTCACACTTCTCGCCATAAAGGTAGTGCCGTCAGATTTTCAAGGCAAAAATCACGGCTGCCATCTCTAGATCATGCGTCGGATAGTTCTTCTCTTGGATATTCAACTGTCGTGAGGTGTAGGCTATCAGATTATCATTTTTCATGAGTACGCAACCCAAGACATTATTTGAAGCATCACTATATATCACAAAACATTCTCCACTTTTCAGTAGTGTAAGTACAGGTGCAGTGATCAGCCTTCTTTTTATCCCTTTTAAGCTTCCCCCACATTCTTCTTTCCAGACATAATTTACCCCATTCTTTGTTAACATAGTTAGTGGGTTTGACAATCGTGAGAAGTTTCTCACAATACATCGGTAGTACCCAGCTAATCCTAGAAAACTACAGATTTCTGTGACACTAGAGGGAAAGGGCCATTCCTTAATTGCCTTTATCTTTGAAGGATCCACATAAATTTCCTCACTTGTAATCACATATCCCAAGAATGTGACTTGATTCATCCAAAAGTCACACTTGCTAAACTTGGCGTAAAACTTCTCCTTTCTTAATTTCTCCAACACAAGTCTTAGATGTTCTTCATATTCCTCCTTTCTCTTGGAGTGGATTATAATAACATCGATAAACACTACCACAAATTTGTCAAGGTAATGTCTGAAGACTCTATTCATCAAATCCATGAAGATTTCAGGGGCATTAGTAAGTCCGAAGGGCATCACTAGAAACTCATAGTTCCCATACCTTGTTCGGAAGGTAGTCTTCTGAATATCTACCTTCTTCGCCTTCACTTGATGATATCCAGAACGAAGATTCACTTTTGAGAAAAGTATTGAGCTCCTCTTAACCGATCGAACAAGTCATCAATCCTTGGTAGAGGATACTTGTTCTTTATGGTGATCTTGTTGAGTTCCTGATATTCGATACATAACCACATTATTCCATTCTTCTTATTCACAAAGAGAACTGGTGCACCCCAAGGTGATGCACTAGGGCATATGAACCCTTTGTCCAGATGCTATTAGAGATGCTTCTTCAACTCCTCCTGTTTGATAGGAGCCATCCTATAGGGGCATTTCAAGATACGAGTAGATCCGGGTATGAGTTCAATTGAGAACTCTACCTCACGATCCGGGGGAATTCTGGGTAACTCTTCGGGAAATACATCGTTGTATTCCCTCATGATGTGAATTTTTTTAAGGTTAGAACTTTCCTTTCACTCAACCATTTGGGAAAGGTATTCTTCATCATAGGGAATCAACAGCCACACCATTGAAGGTTTTTTCAAAGGAGATTCATGATCTTCCTAGCATTTGTAGAGGAGCATGGGATGGTTCGGAATATGAAAAGATATTTCCTTTTCCAGGCAGTTGATATGTGCTCTATATAATGAGAGTCATTCCATTCCCATTATAGCATCGAATTCCACCATGGAAAGTATTATGATATTTTCCGAAAGAGTCTTCCCACATACACCAACATGATAAGAGTAAAATACTTGGGTTGTAATGATTGAACCACTTGTTTTTTTACAGATATCTTTACTTCATGGTTTCGGGGCTTCAATTCTATAGTTCTAGAAAACTTGCAAGATATAAAGGAATGTGTAGAAACAGAATCAAATAAGTCTTTTTCCATTCTTGATTGAATAGGAAGTGTACCTTGAATGAATTCATTATCATGATCTACCTCTGTAGTATTGATGGCATACTCCTTCCCTTTTTCCTTTGGAATTGGTGGTTGCTGACATTGATTACCCATGAGAACTCGAGGTTTAGTGCACTGGTTTGCATAGTGCCCTTTCTCTTTACAGTTGTATCATTGAACCAGAATGGTTCTCTCCATTCATCGGCTACATTATCCTTCCTTTTCATGTCTTTTCGACACTCCTGAGCATGGTTTCATTCTTTCCCACACTTGAATCATTTCCCCGTCCCTTTGAGGTAGTTCCCATGGTGAAACATCGCACATTTTTGGCATGTCGGTCGTTGAGTTTTCTTCCCACCTTTATCATTAGATCCACCAGTTTGAAACTCCATCTTTAGTTTTTCATCCCCAAAACCATGGGACCATTCTCAAAACTCCATCTCCACTTTGAGAGAACAACAAAAAACTTCTTCATAACTCCCAAAGTATCGAATTGCATGATCGTTTAAAAGGAGTGGTTTTAATCCACTAAATAATCTATTAATTTTTCTATCATTGTTGATAACAAAAACCAATGCATACCTTGCACGCCTTGTGAAATTCGCTTCATAGGTTGTGACAGATTCTCATTATTTTTTCTTGAGCTCTATGAATTCTCTCTCCATCTTCGTGCAATGAGTTATTGGGAAATACTTGTTAAGAAACATTATCTTAAGGGCTTCCCATTATATCTCTTCAATTTCCTCCCTTGGCTTGTTGTTCTTAATAAAAGACCACCATTGATCAGCTTCTCCATCTAGATGATAAATGGCTACCGTCACCTTCTCCATAGCATAACAGTAATGTACAGAAAATATCTTCTCCATGGAGTTGACCCACTATTCTATAACTAGTGGATCAGAAGATCTAAAAAACGTCGGTGGTCGTTGCTGCATAAAACATTCGATAGCTAGTTTCTCCCTCTTCGGTGAAGGAGGAAGTTACCCATTATTATGGTTATTATTCATAACCTGAGATAATTGGGTAAGCATCACCATGAAGTTTTGAACTCTACCTCCCAAATCATTAGGGATGTCGTTCGGGCAATCGTTGCATTGGCCCTCACATGAGTTGTTGTCCTGATTTCTCCTGGTTCCCACCATTTTCTAAAATAGAAAAGGATAGAACAAAACATAACTAAAAAGTCATGAATAAATTATTCATTTAAACAATTATACAAAAAAACATAACATATGGGATCCCTAGGTTAATATTCCTATGTGAATATTTGTACTTAGTCTCATGTTGTAGGATTTCTCTAGGGTTCACTAATCCTAATTCCCAAATTAACTAAACCTTGCCTTTGATACCAACTATAGAAACCCAGACATTTCATACATTACTATTACAACATTTAAAATATGAAAAACATAATAGTATTACACATAGAGGATCCAAAGGTTTAGTGTCTTGGGAAAACTAGGACCATACATAATAAATACAACATCAAGCATAATCATTATTTTAATTTCTTTTTCTCTAGATTCTTATTGGCACTTGTCCTCCCCTTAGTACATGTATCCACCTAAGGATATGCATCAAAAGGGGTGAGATAGAATCCCATTAAGAGGAAATATAAGAAAAATATATCATGGGATGAACATAATCATAACATAGGAAAAAGATCATTAGAGGAGAATAAATAAAATACATGAAATGTGGAAATGCATAAAAATAAAACATCATGTCTTAGTGGTTAACTACCACCTATACTTTTGAACCAAGCTAGAATCTTGTTCACACTTCATTTCACATTTACTCATTAGATTCATCACTTTACCCAATGCGTTGGAGCACTGTATAATTCCTGGCGCACCCGTCACTTTGAAACTTTCATATTGCGCTATATAATTCCGGGCGCACCCGTCACATCATAACATTATCATTTATCATGTATTCCACAATGAAAATATAACATAAATGAATGTAAATAAATCATGAAAAGGAATGGGTTTCATCTCATAAGAACACATTCATAAATATTGGGTTCCCAAAAGAAAGAGGGAATAACATACATTATACAAGAACCATATAGCTTGAATGAGAGGTAAAAGTTGAGTTCTTAAGAGAAGTGTTCTTTTGAAAAACATTTGGATTGATATAGACATCATTAAAAATGTCTATATCCCAGAAAAGGAAAGACAATGATGAACAGATGATCTTTAAGGAGTGACCATATCAAAAATTGAGTAAAAGAGGTAGAACCTGAAGGATGAAAGTTGGGTTAGAGAATTTCCCCTTACCTTGTACCCAAATGCCTCCTTCTCTTTAATGTCATGTATAATGACATTATATTCATTAATTAGAAATCCAGAACCATGTGTACATTAATAGGGTTCATTCTAGTTTCATTATGTCATATTATGTTCCTTTGGATGACTTATATAGTTTAAAACATTATTCCGGGATGTTCGTTTTTATGGTTTTTCTTGGGTGGTTAACTTGTATTTTTAAATTGACTTTTGGGTAGAACATGGGTAAACATAAAGAACTGATATTACATGTTATTAATGATATTAAATGAGTTTTAATGATCAATTTATATCCATGTGGATGAATTTTTAACTATGAATTAAATGATGATTATTTGGGTTAATTTGAGCGGTTTTTGGATCAAAACAAACTTGTTTTAACATTTCACTTAGTAATATGGTCATTGGTTATTTCTCGAACTTTAAATAGGATATAATACATATAAAATATCCTGGTTCAACAAAGAAAATGGTTTCATGACCAGATCTAAAGGTAGAAATTGAAGAAGAAGGCACGCTGTTCTTAAAGGTGATAAATTAACACCTCACGAACAACGTTCTCTTTAATAAGATAAAAGGAAGAGGGAAAGGGGGTTGGATAATATAATATCGAATTAGAATCATAAAATTACAGTATATGTATAGTAATAGATTTACAACACAATTTGGGTGAAGATAGGGGGGGAGAGATCATGAAATGAACTTGAACATGAAAGGAAATTAAAGGAGAAAAGAGAGGGGAATTACCTCTAGAATCCTCCTCTTGAGAACCCCCTTAAGTGCCTAAGCTTGGTCTTTTGATGAGACCAGAAGCTCTTGGACGTGGGGGAATGGCTAGGGAAGGTATTTGGGCAGAGTTTAGATTATTCTTGGATCTTGAGTGGTGTGAGGAAATGAGGGAGTGAAGGGTGGCTTTTATAGTGTAGGGGAGAGGGGTTTCCTTAATATAAAATTGATTAGTTTATTATTTTCCCCTAAGACAAAGAATAGTGAGTCTTGGATGACCAATAATAGTAATTTTATAATTTATTCCCGAACCAAGTGGGCTTACACCAGCATAACATCATTGCCGACTCAATTAATACATTATTTAGCATTTATTGTGAATTATCGGATTCTACTATTCATAAAAAATTCAAGTATCTCAGAAAAATCCCAAAATTTACCACAAATGTTTTTCAATGTGTAGAATCCAAAAATGAAGTCCATTTTTCAAAAATAATTTTCCAAATATTATTAATTTAATATTTAATTAAAATCATAATTTACTTAAAAACAGTTTTTAAGATTAAAAATAATTTTATAGTGTTTTAAAAAATTACATAGGGTCTTATAAAATTATCTAAAAACTATAAGACATTAAATCAATAATTTATGAATACATTTTAAGGAAATAAATATTCTTTTAAATTAATTGATTAGAGTTAATTATTTATGACTTACAAAATACCAAAACGTTTACTAAGGTCAAATTGTCAGTTTCTAATATGTCTACATTTTATTTTATTACTCATAGGTAATGTTACTCTTATGTTGGATGATTTACTATTCATAAGGGACATATTACTATTAATAAGGGTATGATACTATTCATAAGGTTATGTTACTATTCATAAGGGTAGGTCACTATTCAAAAAAATTATTTTTGTTTCATTAGACTCCAAAAATCATTTTGAACACAACCATGTATATCGGATTTTCTAAATTCAAAACATAGAAGTGACAACATTATGTTTAAAGTTCACTTATCACTTAGTAGTTCATTATGTTGTGTTTTCATGTTATTTTATGACATAATTATAAGAAGGTTGTTTACATTGAAAAAATTTGGGGTTGTTACATATATGAATAACTTACGGCTTTATATTACCCGTTGTTTTTTCAATTCCATGTTAAAGCAACGTTTTGGGTAAAATCGTTTCATTTATCATACGTGTTTAGACTTGCTGTTCTTGATATTATTTCTTATAACCTGATTTACATAATCCCATAATTTAAAAAAATGATTCATATATAATATATAATTAGCATATAAATATATATGATAGATCAATAAATGGAAGGAAATACACCATTCGTGGGGATGGTAGGCCATACGTACACATGAACGCTGCTTTCGTTTCCTTATTGAGTTGAATAGACTTAAGTAAATGAAACATATATGTACAAAAATACAGTATCATTATTATGTCATATCTTTCATGATTATTAAATATATATTTCCTTATAATCATTCTTGAATGGTTAACATATAGAATGAATCTCATCGCGTCGTGGATACGGTATTCCGTACGTACGCACAAGCGATGATATCATTCTCATAATTATTGAATGGTATTGGAGTAGATTATATAATATCTCAGAATTAGTATCGTATTATAATAATCATATATTCCTATTCTTTACACCATTATACCCATCCAAATAAGGTGGTGGTGAAAAACAGATTACACCACGACGTGGAGACGGTATTCCGTACGTACACGCGGTGATTTGATTTTCCGTAGGATGGAAAGAAGGTGAAATAGGGTTATTTCATATTTATAATAACATACCATTATATTAGTGATACTTATTTTATTAATATATAATGAAACATATAAATAAGAGGAAGTATAAGAAGAAATAAATTTGAAAGAATCGGTAAAGGATATTACCTCTTCTTCGACGTGCCTCTTCTAAACATCCTCTTAGGGAAATAAAGATGGTATTTGAAGAATACCAGGACCTCTAGTATATTTATAAGGAAGTGGAGAAGAAAAATAAGCAGGGTTTGGTCGATCACGAAGGCTCCAAATGGTGTGAGAAGGAGAGGGAGGAGGTGCCCTTTTATAAGAGAGGAGAGGGGCACTTTTGGAAACCTCTAAAATAGTAATTTATAATAAACCCAAACCCCACATAAAATTTTTTAAAGTGAATCAAATTTGGATATTAGATAATATGGGGTTGTAATCTCATCAACCAATAAAATTTACACATGTTGGGAAATTATTTTAAACATTATCAACTCGATTTATCTTTATTTAATTTATCTAATTTTATTTGTGGTAATAATATTCAAAATTTTAAATTATTATAAATAGTTACTTATGTGTTGTTAATTTTCAATAATTGAAACCTTTATGAAATTTTGACCATATAAATTTCAATTTATAATTTTTATATATTTTTGTGATTTTTTAAAAAAATTTATAATATGTTATTTTTATAAAATAACAATAGTGTCAATTTGGACACTATTCATTTATTTGCATTTAAATAAAATCAAAAAAGAGGATATATTCGAACCAAAACTTTTAATAGATTCCTAAAATTTCATATTCCTCTATAAAATTTTCCGAGAACTTTAATTACTTCATATAATATTTATTTTAATACTTTTAAAATCATTTATTTGATATTTCTTTTAATAAAATAATGACTACAACATTTTTGTATAATTATTTAATATACATATTTGTTGCATAAAATTTAAAAAATAAAATACTATGATGTATATAAATCTAATATCTTCCATAAAAATACTTTTACTAGAATATATCATCTTAAAATCACAACATTTAAATTGTTTTATTTATTAAATTATGAAGGTGACAACTTTGACATCATTTAAAATAAAATAATATATGTGTCATAATTGCTTTTATAAGGCTCCAAATGGAGAAATATCGGACCATAAGATGATTATAGATTACATGTACATGACCAACATGTTTTGGTCAGGTGTTTGTGCCTTTTATGGTCACTATTAATTTAATAAAATTGTATTATTGATTTTCCACTAAATAAACAATTTTTGCATCACTATTGTGTCACCATTAATGATAATTATTTAATCCATAAAAATTATAAATAAATTCACATGATGTAGATAATTTTATTATCTTTATGTTGATTATTTATTTTCGAAGTTTTATGCTGTTAATCACTAAATTAAAATTATCACACTTATAAGATATAAGAGAGTGACATGTTGTCACTTTCATTGGATTTAATAATAAATACATAATTTTCATGGTTAAAAGTCAATGAAATGAATATATTCCGAACCTTAGGTGATTTTTGTTGACTTTTATTCAACCAATATAATTTTTTCAGGTGTTCGTGTAATTTTATAATCTTATTTTTATTCTTAATTACCCAATTTACCTTTTACTATGGTAAAAAAAAATTACCATAGTTACTATTCATAATGGATAAAAATTAAAATTATCTTACTAACATAATTTGGACCTACTTATTCAAAATATAGAATCCATTTTTCCATATTCAAAACACAGAAGTGGCAGTATTTAATTCAAAATTAATCCCACTGTTGAGAAAATGGGTTTTAAAAGTTAAAATGTTGCAAAAGATTGATATGTTTTTACATATGAATTCAATGTAAAATTAATGATAATGAATTATATTATATTAAATGGTAAAAATATATTCTATCTATAATTTAAAACCATTCATAAATTATAATTTAAGTATATAAATTATCTCGATGAAAAAAGTTGTTTTTAATTAAAATTTACCGTATTTTTACTATTCATCAAACTATGAAGGTTATCAAAATCATCTAAAAAATTTATCCAAAGTAATGTTTTATATACCGATTCCAAAGAAAAAATTTTATTTTTCAAATTGAACTTATAAACATGTCAAAAACTAGATTTAATGTGGGTGTGCCATCAAAAGGCGGTAAAACTGCAATTTTTTAAAAATACTTATTTTACCCGAAAAATCTATTTTATTCTCATAACATGTTCTATAAAATATGTAAGATGAATTATAATTTCATAAAATTTAAAAATTAGTTACTACTCCTCATAATGGCTATTTCATAATAATATTATAAAAATATATCATTGTTTAGTGAGACATAGTATTGCGTACAACACACGCTATCGACGAAGGTCACTATTGCTTGTAATGAAATCCAACTGAAGGTTGCGTGTAGTGAAAGATTCCTTTTGTGTTGCGTATAACATAATCAAAATATAGTTCATTTATACATTTATCAAAATCTATACTTGGTGTTGTGTATAGCACAAGCTAATTTTTGTGTAGCGTACAACACAAGACATCAAAGAAATTAAAAAAATTATTTCTCATAAAATCTCGGGGTGTTACATTCAACCCCCCTTAAAATGAATTTCACCCTCAAAATTCGCCAGGTTTATAAATCATTTACTACTTGAAAGTTTTTTTCATAGAAACCCACATTGTAAAAAGGAATACTAATACTTAATTTTAAAAAGGAATGTTAGAAACATAACGGTCACCCAAAGTAACCCAGTACGGGGATTCCAAATTAGAGAATATTTTTGAATATATGGATATGGAAGAGAAATCTAACCATCATGTTCTGATGAAGAGTGGTAGATAAAATGGCTTTGAAAAAGACTACAATATCAAAGCCATAAATTTTTGATGATATAAGGTACCATCTGAGTCATCAGTTATGAGAGCACTAGGAAAACATTTTTTGTTTTCAAAATCATTTCCCTAATGTTGTAGAATTTTTACATTAAAAGAAATACTTACTTTATTTTTGTACAATTTCACTATTGTTTGTTACATGAAAAATTTCCACTTCATCTCTTAATGAAATGAAGTTGAATTTGTCTTCCGTGAAGTATTAGCAGATCATGTGATAGAATTATATGTCATTCCATATGTCTCAAACATAAGGTTAGAAATAGTTATATACATAAGTCAATCTTATTGTGAGATTAATCGTATATGGTTCAAAAAATGGACTTATACTTCATCTATCATACCGCTTAATAAAATAAAACTATTTTCTACTAACCAGGGACTTCCTAAAGTCCAGTGGTAGGAAATAAAGGCATGTCACATTTCAGTTTTTGGTTCTATTCTTGCATCCTTTTCCGACGTGACGGGTTGTCACCCGTCCTACGTGTGGTCCTTTTTCTAAACCTACACTATCATAATATCAAAAAGTTCTATCCTAAAACAATACTATCTGATATCCAACTTATTCTATCCCAATCTTTAGGCTTATCAAAAATACTTCTGTCTAATCTCATAGTATAAAGAAGAATATTACTAGAGATGTCATAAACAAAGCCTATGATTACCATCATTTATCCCCCATATATCATAATATATATCTTGTTGGTCATATTCCAAACATGTTAATACCTTAGTCCTATATTTTCATGAAACATGAACTACCATAGAACCTTAGTGAAAACATGAATCCTATCCAAATTTAATACTATCCACATACTAAAATCCCAAAATTTCTATATATTAAAACCATGATGTCACTTTGTCCTTATAATAGTCATGTTCTTGTTAATAATATTATTTTCTCTATATCCATTCATTATGCACATATCATATTACTTCCAAAAATAATGAATAACCTTTCATTGTTAATGGTATGTTTCAACATATACTTTCAAATACTTTAGGAAAAACTCTAGTGTAACAATCCTTAGATGTGTCTTTATTCCATAGTACCATTAAATTACCTATACAACATAACTCTTGATAAACATACAATCATTCCACTACCTTCATAAACCATTGACCGAGCTTCAACAATTATTTCATCTCACGTATCATTTATAGTCTCTTCCTCATCATCAGCATAAATATTACTGATAAGACCATGCTAATTCTCTTCATGAGGCTTTACCTTAGGTCATTAGTTTGTATAATGCCCGTAAATTACACATTTAAAACATTTAACCGTTATTGATGTATTATCAATACCATTATCCTTGTCCATGGTGTTAAATGAAATTTTTCCTTTGTAATTACTAGTTTTTTTTCCTTCTTTTCCACACCCAAAGCATCTTCCAGTTCCATTGAAACATTATCCTTGATGCCTCTTCCCACATGATCTAGATGAGGGTAATTGAACCTTTTTTCCTCTATGATCATCAAGAAACTCCATCTTTCTATTATTAGATGAGTCAAGAATCTTACCAATGTTGAGATTATTGATCGTATTATGAAATTTCTTCTTAGGCATAATAACAATTTTTTTCCTTCCAAATCCCGTTTCATTTTGTTTCTCACGAAGAATATCATTCCATTGTCTATCATATTCTCTATTAACATGAATCTTCCTGTTTCCAGCCATTTTCTAAAACCCAAAAAGAATATTGTGAGCGGAAAAAATCATATTAGAAAAACAACATAATCAAGGAGAGTAATTTCAATATCTATCATCTTAGGTTTAGTCCTAGGTTATTCATTATCGTTATAATAATTATAGGATCGTAACCTACACTTTATACTTAACCTTACTGACATCCCTAGACATACCTTAGAAATATCTCTCGGGATATCACTAATGTTTTTGCATCCTATTTTCCAAAGGTTAACTAAACCTCCATCTGATACCAACTATAGAGACCCAATCTTGATGTAAATGGACATTAAATTACTTTTGTTGAATACTTAATACATAAAAAACAGACATCCAAGGACCGTAATAGTTTAGTGTCTTTGGAAAATCAGAACATAATCTTCTAATCATGGTGAAAGATCTTCAATATATACCCTAAAGACCTCCCCCTTTTGTTTTCTTACCTAAAATTTTTCTTTATATCCTGGGGAAAAGCAAACATAAAAAGGGTGAGCTCAAATGCCCAGTAAGGTTAAGCGTGGAGAAAATAAAACTAACCATGAACATAATGTTTAAACATCAAAATCCTGAGCAATGATAGAAAACATGGTAGTACGTAAGGCATAGATCATAATGGAACATCAATAATGATAAAATAACATGGGAATAAAAAATGTCACTATGGAAAACAATTAATCACATGATATGATTTCCATAGTAGCCAAGGCATTGCTGCGAAGACCATCATAGTGGACAATGTCCATTACTAAACCGGGATAACTTGCCGTTCCAGCTGTGTATTACTAAACCAGATTTACTTTCTTTTCCAGCTATGTCTATCCCATGAGATATAAATCATTACCCAATTCATTTGAGGGAGATATAGGTCTCACCAATCTCGTAATGAAATCATTCTTTCATGTGCCACAACATAAATCATTCATCATCACTATTCCACCATAACATAATATATATAAAACAAATGGATTTCATTTCATCATAAGAAAAAATCAAACCATCCAAATAATAGATACATTAGTATTGAAACATAAACATACTAAATAATGTAATCTTATATGGAAAATATTTTTGATAAAACACTTAAAATGTATTCTTGAGGAAAATATTCTTTCTTCATCAAAATCATTTTCTTTTCTCAAAATTCCATGAAATTTTATAAGAAAAGGATTTTTTTTGAAAATAATCCTGAAATTTTGTAGAGGAAGCTTCATTGAAATAATTCATTATGAAACCGTAAAAATCCATTCAGTCCATATAAATAAAAAAACATTCACCTTGTACTTTTTCGGGAAAAGTCAAAAAGTAACTCGTATGGTAAACAGGAGAAATATTTCTTCCATACTACATAGTAAAATTAAAAACGGGTAAACATGACATTAAACATACATGGAAGAATAGTAAATACTTTATGAAAACATTTCTATAAATCATGGAAATTTCTGATAAATATAACCCCAGTAAATAATTACGCATAAACAATCTCAGATAAAAGTGAGATTGCAAAATTATCCGTTACCTTATTTCAAATTTCTTCCATATGTGTCTGAGACTCCTGTATATTGTATTTAAACATATTATTAACTTGTTACAGAACCATAACAGTATTTTTTATATCATATATGATTCACTTATAACATTATATTACCCATTCTTTTGTCAATTACATGTTAAAGCAACGTTTTGGGTTAAATCGTGTCATTCATCGTACGTGTTTGGACTTGTTGTTCTTTATATTATTACTTATAACCTGATTTACATAATTCCAGAATGTAAAAAAATGATTTATATATATACATATTCATCATATAAATATATATGGTAGATCGATAAATGGAATGAAATACACTGTTCATGGAGATGGTAGGTCGTACGTACGCATGAACGCTGTTTTCGTTTCCTTATTGAATTGAATGAAATTAAGTAAAATAAACATGTATGTACATAAATTCAGTATAATTATTATGTCATATATTTTATGATTCTTTATTATATATTCAATATAATCATTTTTGAATCGTTAACATAGAGAATGAATCTCATTGCGCCGTGGAGACGGTAATCCGTACGTACGCACGAGTGATGATATCGTTCTCATAATTATTTAATGGTATTGGAGTAGATTATATAATATCTCAGAATTAGTACCATGTTATATTAATCATATATTGATATTCTTTACACCATTATACCCAACCAAGTAAGGTGGTGGTGGAAAACAGACTACACCACGGCGTGGAGACAGTATTCCATACGTACGCACGCGCGGTGATTTACTTTTTTGTAAGATGGATAGAAGGTTAAAATGGGGTTTTAATGTTTATAATAACATATAAGTATATGATTTATACTGATGTTATTACTTTATAATGAAAAAATTAAATAAGAGAATGTATAAGAAGAAATAAATTTTAAATAATTGGTTAACGATATTACCTCTTCTTTGACACGCCTCTTCTAAACCTCCTCTTAGGGAATAAAAGTTTGTATTTGAAGAAGATAATGACATATAGTATTTTTCTAGAGAAGTGGATAAGAAAAATGGATGGGATTTTTCTGATCTTGAAGGCTCAATATGGTGTGAGAAGGAGAGGGAGGAGGTGCCCTTTTATAAGAGAGGAGATGTGCACTTTTGGAAACCTCTAAAATATTAATTTAAAATAGACTCAATCCCCATTTAAAAAAATAAAATGTGACTCATATTTGAATATTTTATAATATAGGGTTGTAATATCATCAGCTAAAAAAAATTACATGTTGGAAAATTATTTTAAACCTTATCAACTTGATTTAACATTAATTAATATATTTAATTTTATTTGGGGTAATAGTATTCTAAATTTCAAATTGTTATAAATAATTAATTATGGGTTTTTAATTGCTTATAATTGGATACTTTATTAAATTTTAGATCATATAAATTTAAATTTATAATTTTTAATTTTTTTTGTGATTTTTAAACAATTTTATAATATGTTATTTTTATAAAATAACAATAGTGTCAATTTTGAAACTATTCATTTATTGGCATTTAAATAAAATCCACACAGATTAATATATTTGAACAAAAATATTTAATAGATTCATAACATGTCTTATTCATCTATAAAATTTATGGAGAACATTAATTAGTTCATATAATATTTATTTTAATAATTTTAAAATCATTTATTTGATATTTCTCTTAATAAAATAATTACTACAACATTTTTTTATAATTATTTAATATAAAAATTTGTTGCATATAGATTAAAAATAAAATAATATGATGTAGATAAATATAATATCTTCCATAAAAATACTTTTACTAGAATTTATCATATTAAAATCACAACATTTAAATTGTTATATTTATTAAATTAAGAAGGTGAAAACTTTTACATCATTTAAAATAAAATAATATATGCGTCATAATAGCTTTTATAAGGATTCAAATGGTCAAATATTAGACCATTGGATTATTATGTATTACATGTAAATTACCAATATGTTTTTTTTCAGGTGTTTGTACCCTTTATGGTCACTGTTAGTTTAATAAAATTGTATTATTGATTTTTCACTAAATAAACAATTTTTGCATCACTATTGTGTCACCATTATTGATAATTATTTAATCCCAAAAAATTCTAAACAAATTAAAATGGTGTAGATAATTTTATACAATTTCATGGAGACTATTTATGTTCGATGATATATGTTTTTATCACTAAATTAGAATTATTACACTTAGAAGATATAAGAGAGTGACATGTTGTCACTTTCTTTGGTTTTAATAATAATTACATCTTTTTCATGATTAAAAGTCTATGAAATGAATATATTCTGACCCTTAGGTGATATGGGTCTAATTTTATTCATCCAATAAAATTTTGGAAGGTGTTAGGGTAATTTTATAATCTTATTTTTACTCTTAATTACCCGATTTACCTTTAAATACGGTAAATAAAATTTACCGTAGTTACTATTCACAATGTCTAAAAATAAAAAGTAGCCTATTAACATAGATTGTACCTAATTATTCCAAATATGGAATCCATTTTTCTAAATTCAAAAAAAAAGAAGTGGCAGTGTTTAATTTAAAATTAATCCCGCTTTTGAGAAAACTGGTTTTAAAAGTCAAAATGTTGCAAAAGACTGAAATGTTTTTACCTATGAATTGAATGTAAAATTAATGACAATGAATTAAATTTTATTAAATGGTAAAAATATATTCTATTTATAATTTAAAACCATTAAATATTATAATTTAACTATATAAATTATCTTGATAAAAAATGTTTTTTTAAATTCAAATTTAGAATATTTTAACTATTCATCTGAATATGAAGGTTATCAGAATCATATATAAAATTTATCCAAAGTAAATTTTTATATCTTGATTCGAAGGAAAAAGTTTTATTTGTGAAATTTAACTTATAAAAATGTTAAAAACTAGATTTAATGTGGGTGCGCCATCAAAAGGCGGCAAAACTACATTTTTTTTGAAAAATACTTATTTTACCCGAAAAATTGTTTTTGTTCTCATACCATGTTCTATAAAATGTGTAATATGAATTATAATGTCATAAAATTAAAAATTTAGTCACTAATATTCATAATATCTAGTTCATAATAAAATTATAACAATATATTTTTGTTTAGTGAAACTCAGTATTACGTACAACACACACTATCAAGGAAGGCCATTATTGTGTGTAATGCAAGCCAAGTCAGGGTTGTGTGTAGTTCAAGATTCATTTGGTGTTGCGTATAACATAATCAAAATATAGTTCATTTATACATTGATCAATATATATACTTGTTTTTGTGTATAGCGCAAGCTAATTTTGGTGTAGCGTACAACACAAGACATCAAAGAAATTGAAAAGATTATTTCCCATAAAATCTTGTGCTGTTACAAGTAGAAATAGAAGAAGTAACACGTATTTAAGAAGAAGGGGAAGATATCAGAGATTATCATCCATCATTTGAAGAGGGTATCTCTACCACTATGGATGAACTCAAAAAATTAATCTTGTTACAAAAGAAGATCCACGCCCAATTTTAATTAGTGCGGCCCTGACTCATAAAGAGCCAGAAATGTATACTTAATTTCTAAAGAAAAATAGAGATGAATTTTCTTAGAATCATACAGAAATTCCAATAATGATCCTATTATTTACACTCATCAAATGGGATTCCCAGAATAACATCGAGGATTCAAGCAAGCCGCAAGAAGAACACACCCAACTTATTCCTCCAAAATTGAAGCTGATGTTGATAAGATTATCAAGGATAAAGTCATCAAATAAGTTTAATATCCCAAATGGAAGGTTAGTATTGTCCCTGTGAAAAAGAAGAATCGAAAAATTACAGTTTTCATTAACTGCAGAGATCTTAATTGGCATTGTCCCAATGGTGATTTTCCAGTTCCGATCACAGAACTCTTAATTGATACAATAGCTGGCTACGAAGCTCTTTTCTTCATGGATGGTCACTCTGGGTATAATCAAATATGAATTTCCCTAGAAAATGAAGAGTCTACAAACTTCAGAGCTCCTCAAGATGTGTTTTTCTACTGGGTAATGCCCTTTGGCCGGAAGAATGCAGGTGCAACATATCAACGTTCAATGCACCATATCTTCAAACCCTTTTTAGAGAAATTTGTTCAATGTTATGTGGATTATTTAGTGGTTAAATCCAGAAAAAATCTTGATCACTTGGCCGATCTGGATATCATATTGAACAAACTTCAACAACATAATTTGAAGATGAACCCCTTCAAATGTGGTTTCAGGGTAACCTCAGGAAAATTTCTCATTTTTGTTGAACGCCATCGTGGTATTGAAGTTGATACATATTAGACAAAATCAATCCTTGATATGTCACCTCCTAGAAATTTGAAAGAATTAAGAGGACTTCAAGGACACTTGGACTATATTCGACGTTTCATTGCCAATTTGGCATGCAAGTGTTTACCCTTCACCAGATTAATGAAGAAGGGTGTCACCTACCAATGGACTTTAGAATGTCAAGAATCATTTGATACCCTCAAGAAATATCTCTTGAGTCCACCGGTATTAATGCCACCTGTTGAAGGAAGACCACTTATTCTCTGTGACAGCTCTAGAGCGGTCATTGGGTCCCATCCTTGCCAAATAGAATGATGCTGGGAATGCAAATTGCCTTTACTATCTCAGTTGGACTATGCTTGAGGTAGAAACTGATATTCATGTATTTAAAAGTGCTTCCTAGCATTAATCTTTGCAGTTTAGAAATTGAGCCACTACCTACAACATCATGATGTCAAATTTGTATCTCGCAATATCCTACTCAAATTTATGGTTATATCATTTACAGCATAGTATTATTATAATATATAACCTATTTATTAATTAAATTCATTTATATAATCATTCCTTATTGACGATTATATAGAACGAATCAAATCACACCATGGAGATGGTAAGTCGTATGTACGCACGAGCGACGATATCATTCCCAAAATTATTGAATGGTATTGAAGTGGATGTTGTATATTATCTAGTAATAAATATAATTTTATATTAGTCACAAACACACACACACACACACACACACACACATATATATATATATATTAATTCCATCATTATACCCATTCATTTAAGGTGGTGGCGCAAAACAGATTACACCACAGCATGGAGACAATAAGTTGTATGTACGCATGTGTAGTGATTTCATTTTTTTCATAAGAATAATTTATGGAGTTATATGGTTGTTTCATAATAAAAATAACTACTAATTATATAATTAATAATTTTGTTATTAATTTATAATGAAACAACTCGTGATGTGGATGTATAAGAAGAACGATGTTTGAAATAATCGGTAAATGATATTATATTTTCTTTGACACACCTCCTCTAAAACTCCTCTTAGAGCACTATAGTTGGTATTTTAAGATGTAAAAGACCTATATAATGTTTCTAAAGAATTTTATAAGGGAAATTAGAATGGTATGGTAAATATTGAAGGCTCAAAATTATGGAAGGAGTTGAGGGATGAAGATTTCTTTTATAATTGAGGTCAAGGGCACTTTTTGAAACCTCAGAAATATTAATTTATAATAAACTCAAACCCCACATAAAAACCTCTAAAATGTCCCAATATCAAGTATGAGATGATTTATGGTTGAAATCTCATCAACCAATATATTTTTGACAAGTTTCAATTTCAATTTAATGGTTATAATTTTAATTAACACTTAGTTATTCTATTTAATTTTTAACTAGGGTAACACATATTTCAATATCAAAACGTTGAAGTATTTACTTATTTGAAGTAAATAAGACTACAAATGAATATTTTAGAACATTTTAGACCATATATTAGTTATTATATATTTTTTAAAATAAATAATTATTTTTAAATTATTTAAGAAAACTATATTCTGACAAAATATCAATAGTGTCAATTTTGACAGTGTTTATTTCCATGATTTTTAAAAATATAATAATAAGATGTGAACCTAGATTAAAAAATTTTATTATATCACCAATGGTTCAAGGTAATCTATAAAATTCATTTTAAATAATAATTATCCCATATTATATTTATTAAAGTAATTTTAATAACATTTACTTGATCTATTCATTAATAATAAAATTACTACCTTAATTTTGTGTAATTATTTAATATACTACTTTATTGAAAAATAAAATAAAATAACATAATACGATGAGATAAATTTATTATATATTATGATAATACTTTTAGTGTAATTTAGATTCTGAAAAACCCTACATTAAAAATTATATACTCTTTTTGAATATGAATCTGACAAATTTATCTTCAATTTAAATTGCATAATATAAGTATAATAATATATTCTATAAGATTAAAAATGGTCAATTATTTGACCTTATGAGTCTTATGGTTGAGATATACTCTAAAAAAATGTTTGGTCAAGTTTTTTGGCCTTTTGGTTGTTATTAATATATAAATAATAAAATTATTGAATTCTCTTCAATTAATTAATTTTTCATCATCCAGTATATGTCTTTAAGTTATTTATTTATTTCCTAAAAAGTAAAAATAAATTAACATTATAAATTGAAATAGTTTATATTTTAAATGATTAATTATAATCAAATTTATATTTTGTATAACCATATATTAAAAATAATTAAATGATTAAAGTTTGAGTGAGACATATTTAACTTTTTTAAGTAAAATAAAATAAATGTCATCATCTAATCATTTTAAGTTCTAATGGATACCATTTATACCCATATATGTTTGCGGGGAAATTATAATAATTAAATTATATTATGATAATTGTTAGAGTAATTTTATAATATTATTTTTTCCAGTAATTACCTGATTTTTCCATTTACCATGTTAATAAAAGTTACTAAAGTTACTATTCATATAGACCAAGAATAAAATAAAGTTATATATATAAAATGGATTTGAACTGATGAATGTGATAGTAGTTTTAATGTCTCTAATAGAAAATATATTCCCCCATTTCTTGGATCATCCATCGTGTTTTTTGTTAGTGACATCGCAATCTAATAAAAAATGCCATAGTAGTATTCCATAAATCTTGAGATAGTCTTAAGTACAATTAAATCATGTCATCTTTATGTCAAGATATAAAATTTTTACCATTATATTCAATATTTAATGTTCATGGGGATTTTTTTTAACATTACATTATTAGATCGATAGAAAGATAAGGTTGTGACTTCAAGACATTTCATCATAATGTATTTGAGATGTGGGGATTTATGGATTTATCAGGGTACTAAAAAAATTATCTAGTATATCTTCTAATTATCAACACCTCTGATTGGGATGATGAAGAAAGGTATGATGTTTTAGTGGTTAGAACAGTGTGAAAATGATTTTAATGACATAGGTGGAGGTTGAATAAATATCTATTGTTGATTCCTCCTAATCAAGGGATTAGTTATTTTTTTCAATGTAATTCATCAGAAGTGGGGTTGGGGAAGTTATGATGTATAGGTAGTGGGTAATAGTTTATAGTTCACATAAGATGTTACTACATGGGCATAAATATTCCACTAACTACATGAATCTCAAATTTATGGTTCTAATTCGAATGTTTTAATAACACTATCTCTTTGGTGATTATTTTATTTTCTATATTGATCACAAGATCCTTCACTATATCATTACGGAATGGGGACTCAATCTAAGCCATAATAACTAGATAATGTACCTATAAAAATTTGACATTGAAATGGCCAGTGCACCATGAAAAATTTGCATTTTTGTATATTATCTTAGTCATAAAACTCATTTATCTATGGATATTGGTGAATATAATTTGAAAGAATAGTGATTACTAATAATATTATTGGTTAATTAGGGGATGGATACTTTCAATGAATATGGTTTGATAGTATGATTCCATTATTGACCTTGAAATTTTTGGTATACCTGTTGAAGGTAGGTTAGAAACCTAACCTAGAGTGTTTGGTGATGTTTTAACGACCTGTAGTTGGTGAGATGATACACATGTGGTCGTCACATAGAGATCATATAATCATTGTACATGGAATATTTGTAATGAATGCTTTAATCATAGAAGATTTGATGAGAGATGTTTCTGACGCTTTCGTCAGGGTGCGCGCGCGCGTCCATTAGCGGAGGAGGATGCGCTGCACTGTGTGTGTTGCCCTGCATTCCCACTTTCCAAAGGCGGGCGGCATTCCCTCTTTATTCAGGGATGACCGCTCCTTGATCGAAACCGGGATGATGGGATGTCGGTTCTTCCTTCCATGGATTCCTCCTCGGAACTCGTCACCTAGTCCGGATCTCCCTCATAGATTTAATACGTTGTTCGTGAAACTCTTCCCAGTGCCATGTTTCGATGGATGCAGGTTAATTACACGGCTTCTGTTGGGACATTCCAAAGGGTCTGGTCAGGGCGGCAACCTTTAGTCGGGGGAGTAGTCACGTCAAGGAATCAGTAGCCGGTCTGGATGCTGGGGAACTGGCATGTCTGTCCTATATCCCTTGTCATAGGGCTTCTTGAGGGCGTGGAGGCCCGAGGTATCCCACATCGAGCGCGGGGAATTATATGTCATAGACATATATCTGAGGTTTTCTTCAGCTTCCTGTGTTTAACACAGGGTATGCCGCAATTTTAACATCCAGCGGAGACGGATCAGGCAGATCAGATCATTAGCTAGAATGGATCAGATTGAGGGATTTTCCTTGAAGGGGTGCTGATACCGGGACCAGCCCATGGGTGGCTGTGAAGAGGAGATGAATGGTATGATCTTGCTGGGATATGGCATTCCGGGTGAGAATCAGGACGGGTGATGGAGAGTTGGATGAAATGGAGGGGGAAGAAATGGGACCATCGCAGGGGGGCGACAGTAAAGTTGGGCTTGAGCCTCGAAGAGACCTATTACGTATCCCCGTGGTAGGGAATCGTAGTATGCATAGTTCGGGATGATGCAGGAGAGCCGACGTGAATGTGGACCTTGGCCCGATGGGAACCGTCAGCGAACCGACGTGAATGTGGACCTTGGTCCTATGGGTGTCGTCAGTGAACAGACTTGAACGTGAACCCGAGGGTCCACTAGTGGTGGGCTTGAACCTCGTGAAGGCTTCCTACGTACCATGTCGTGACATGGATCAATGACCACGTATTTCAGGTTGGACACTGGAAGGCCGACGTGAATGAGGAGGACCAGGGGGGTCCCAATGGTGGTTGGCTTGGACCTCGTGGAGGCTTCCTACGTACCGCGCCATAGCACGGATCAAAGACCATGTAGTTCGAGTTGGTCACAACGACTTGCCGCTGGAACGGAATTCAGTCTAACATCGTGCGGGATGAAGATGATCTATGATGTGAATAAACGATGGGAGGTGGGCTCGAACCTCGTAGAGGCTTCCTACGTTCCATACCTTGACATGGATCAAAGACCTCGTAGTTCAACGGGGCTTCGTCGGCGAACCGATGTGAAGGTGAACCCGGGGGTCCACTTGTGATGGGTGTCGGCGAACCGACGTGAATAAGGGACCTTGGTCCAATGAGAGATGGGATTGAACCTCGTGAGGCTTCCTACATACCATGAATTGACATGGATCAATGTCCTCGTATTTCGGGTTGGTCACAATGACTTTCCATCAGACTGGAATGCAGTTTAACGTCATGCTGGACGTGGTTGGAGCCTGACGTGAAGGAATGACGGGTGGTGGGCATGAACTTCTTGGAGTCTTCCTATGTACCATGCCTTGGCATGGATCAAAGACCTCGTAGTTCATATGGATGTGCAGTTTAATGTCATGCTGGATGGGGGAATACAGTTTAACGTCATGCTGGACGCTGGAATACAGTTTAACGTCATGCTGGACGAGGGCATATAGTGTAACGTCATGCTGGATGAGGGAATAGAGTTTAACGTCATACTGGACAAGGGAATACAATTTAACGTCATGCTGGATGAGGGCATACAGTTTAACGTCACGCTGGACGAGGGCATACCGTTTAACGTCATCCTGGACGAGGGCATACAGTTTAACGTCATGGTGGACGAGGTATTGTCATGGCCAATATCAACTCTAAGCCCACGTGAGTCATGCTCGGTGTGAGAAACAAGAGGCAGCATTGACCTAACGATCATGCCGCGAAGGGTGCCTCCGTGAGAAGCGAAGAGGGGCTTACGGATTAGGCGGCCCATGGTGCTGAGACTTACTCCATGATGGAGGCCCAAAGTGCAACAAAGCGCAGCGAAATAGGGATTTTGGACCAATGATGGGAGGTTCCTTTTTCTCTATCACGCCCTCCACTGACCTTGGTAGTGGGGAAGTAGGGAGATACTGTGGTGCAGCCTTCCGCAAGAGGGGCTAGGGGGGGCTTACACCAAGGTGGTTTCCCTTCTCCCATGGACATATGCTACTCCGAGAAAGATGATATCATCCCTTGTGGAGGGGGTGACCCCGTCTCCATGGAGACGGGTGGCATAAAAAATGTCCGAGCTGGGGGGACCCTATGTGCGAAACACGGGGCCGGATCACAGTTTAACATCATGTGTCGAGGACGAGGTGATTGGCAGTTTAACGTCCTGTAGCACGGACGATGTGGGTTCACTCCACACCCCTAGGACTTACATAACTGGTACCCTTTACTCCTTGGGGGAGGGAAGGTACAAGTAAGGCCGTGTTCAAGGGGGTTCGTAGAGCGAACCATCGAGGGGTCCACGTTAGCGTGGCTATGCGAAGAAGAAATAGCCGTTAGCGTGCCTATGCGAAGAAGCATTAGGCAAAGAAATGCTACGAGTGGTGTTGTCTGTGGGACTTTGAAATCACATTGTGCATACCTGGAGGGTCACACGGGAAGAGGAATTGCCAAGAAAATGAGTGTGCTTTGTGAAGTGGAGTGCCTTGGCCTTAGCATAGGGAAGAGGTGTAAGGGTAGAGTGCTTCGCGAAGTGGAACAGTATTCGCGGAGAACTGCCTCGTGAGGAGGAGGTGCCTCGTGATGCAGGGTGTTGCGAAGCAGTGTACTTCGTGATGTATAGCGATCCTGCCTTAGCATAGAGATCAGTAGTACAAGATGGGTGTTTCGTGAAGCATAAATGCTCAGCAGCTTCCCGGGTTCCCTTGGGAATCCACCTCCTTTGCAAATTCCCTTGAACTTCGTGTAGGGCATCCCTCTCAGAAGAGGGGCTCAAAATGAGACAAAACGAAGGCGTCACGTGAAGTAGAAATACCTTGCGGAGCTCATGATTCCCGGTGCAAAGGGTGCTTCGTGATTTGGGAGAGGAGAAGCCGAAAGGTCGGATTGTCTGTCCGCTGGACTAAGGGGGAGCCTGGTATTTATAGGAAAGGGGCGCCGTGAAGAGGAACTCCAGCGCCGCCTCCGGTGCATCTCGGCGCACCCTCAAACGTTAGGCTATTCGCGGATAGGTACCGCCTTCGGCGCTTCACGATGGTCTCGTGAACGTCAGGCCGTTAGCGGAGAGGTACCGCCTATGTGGCTTCGCGGCGGGCTCGCGAACGTTAGGCCGTTCGCAGAGAGGTACTGCCTCCGTGGCTTCACGGCGGGCTCGCGAACTTCAGGCTGTTCGCGGAGAGGTACCACCTCCGTTGTTTTGCGGGGCCGCGATGTTCGGGGGGTGCTTCGCGTTGGATCTTCGTGAGGTAGCGTGCGGGGCTTCTTTTTCATCCCTTCCTTTCGTGTAATATTTTGGCGCCAACAAATTCCCCCCCTCATACTTGGAGCTGTGGAGGGATGAAGGGTAGAAGTATTGGGGAAAATCACCAAAATTGTCGGTGGTTCGTAATGCCTCTTCGTGAAGGGGGCCCGCGATGCTGACCGGGGCCCCGGGATCCGGACGCACCGCGATGTTCCGCGCGGGCGAGGCGCGCCGCGAAGCTCCGGGATCACCGCCTAAAAATAGGGGGTCGACCTCTTTTATCTTTTCATGATTTTCTTGTCCTTTTGCGCTATCGATTTCACGAAGCTCCGCGTACTCTGTGCCTACTCTCCGCGACTTGAGCTTCGTAGTGAACCGCGGGTCTCTGACTTCGTGACCACGCTAAGCGAACTCCTGTTTTCCGGCCTAGGTCAGACTCCGCGGCTTGGTCTCGCTACCGACCTTCGCGTGTCAGCTTCATGGTCCAGCTTCGCAATCCGTTCTGAATAAAATTCTTTTCTGAGTGTCGGAACCGAAATGGCCCATCGAGAAGCTGTATTGGGGGTGCTTGCAGATGCCACCCATCGGGATGAGATGGCTAACTGTCCGGGACTTGGAGAGATGGTCCAAAGTCACTCGGACCACATTTCTTTGATAGAGCGGCTATCAGAGGGTCATAAGAATTATCCGCAGTGCAAGAAGCTGCCATTGTACGACTTCGGGTTGAGGGATGACGTCTTTATCCCTGAGGCGAGTAGGGACGAACCCGCTTGCTGGTTTAGGAGCATGCCCTGTCAGCACCAATGGTTCAGGGCAGCCGATGGTCATGCGCGGGAGGATTTCACACCCGTCACCACTGACTATATCTACAACCATGTGAGCGATATTGATGGGAAGCCCCTGCAACCGGATACGTCCCCTCCTCTCTACCGTACCATGCTGAAGGCGGCTTTGTAGGATTCGAAGAAAGGGTGGTCCGATGAGTGGGACCTGCGCCAGGGCGGCAACCTTACTGATGACTGGGCCTGGGCCTTCTGGGTAGTCTCCTCATGTGAGGAGTTTGGGGCCGAGCTGGGGAGAGTGTGTCTATATGAGGCGGCATGGGCCTCCGAATTCAACATTTACCAATCGAAACAACTGATGCCGTAATTTCTGAGCAGATGGTCGTCTAGGACCAATACCTTTCACCTACACCACGGGGAGGTGGGCATCAGCCAGTGGGATGTCCACCAGATTTCTGGGGTTTCGATCTTGGGTGCCGTGTTAGATAAGTTCCTCCCCGTCAAGAGCATGTGGGAGGATACAGAGAAAATTCCGCGACTGACATTAGTGCTGATGACACTCATCCCTAGAGAGGACAAGGAGGCAGTGAGGGATGTCTAGTTCAAGAAGTGGTTCAAGTGCTTCCTGAATTTCCTAGAGAATCGAGAGTTCCCTCCGAGGCCTCGAACTTGTCCAAGGGTGGCCCAACGGGGTAAGGAGCATTTGTATTGGCGGGTCATGGAGGACAACCAATGGAAGACTTGGGGTTTCAGTGTCAGCACTGAACAACAGCCGACAGTCAGGCTGGCGGCGTTCATCACAGCACTCATCTGCGGTTGGATCCTACTAGTGAGGGATACTAGCATGGGGGTGTGGCCCAGCTCATTTATTATGGCTTCCATGTTGGCCATGGGGCAGTGGGTCAATCTGGGGATTCCAATTCTCGCCAAGCTATACAGAATTATGCGGCACATTAGTGAGGGAAAGAAGCCGCCAAGGATATGTGGGCCCTTCCACCTCCTGTATGGGTGGATTGCGGCACACATCAGGGGGGTATATGAGTATCCAAACCCTATCTCGCCGCCAGGATCAATCTTCCGCCCCTCCATCCTGAATGCGGGCGGGAGCTTCCCATTCAAACAAAACTTGCTGATGGTGCTAAACCGGGTGTGGAGGGAAAATGAGTTTAATTTCCACCCCTTACCATTGCCGATGGGGATACTCACTGACGACGGTCGGGGAACGGATGAGCACTGGTCTTACCTCATGGACTTTCGAGGTGGAGTTTTTGAGGTAAGAGTGGATCGTGTGATGCTCTACAAACCGTACACCCTGCATCGGTTTGCGAGGCAGTTCTGGTGCCTCCAGCAGCTGACCCCGCAGGTCTACTGGGAGGTACGTCACGAGGAGCACTCGTGTGTGATGAGGCAGTTGTGGCTCATGTTCACACAGGAAGATGGAAATATGAGAATTGCATTGCCTCCATCCACCACCACTTTCATATTGTTGAGGGAGTATGCCATTAGTTGGAAAGATGCTTACCCAGGGGAGATGCTGAAGTAGCCAACCATTCGAGTTGGTGACGGTGGGCCTCCTCTATCCCGTGGTCGGGGTCGGAGGGAAGTTAGGGCCTCTCGCGGGGGCGGGGTTTCCATGGCGGCGAGACCCGCACTGGCTGAGGGTATGGCAGCAGCGGCGGATCCGGTGATTCCGGAAGAGCAGGCCCATCCGGAGGGGCGACCACTGAGGGGATTTCGTAGGATATCCACTCAGGCTCTGGGGAAGCGGTTGCGTCATATAGAAATGGAAGAGGATTCCGTCTTCCCGGAATCCTGGGACATTTGGGATGTCAACCGGCAATTCCTCATCCCACCCGAGATATGGGCGCACTTGAATCACCTCGGGATGGAGTTACTGGGAATAGGCCCAGTCCGGGCTGGTTTCATGGTGTCTCCGGTGGAGGCAGAGCAATACCTGGACGAGCTCGAGGATTACGTTCACTCCAGTGGTGTCCCTCACCCAATGACAGACCGGGTGAGGGTACTGCTGGATCGAATGGCCCCCCCATAGTTATCGGCCGCTGATCTAAGGGAGCACCTCCCCTTGCTGGAAGAACCAGAGTACTCGTCTTGGGAGGATGAGGCTGGTGGAGGGAGCCCGTTGGAGGAGGGCGAGGTCGGAGATCAAGGCTCAGATTCCGACGATTTCGCAGAGGGTCTCGAGGTAGCATTCCGAACATCTTTCCTTATGGTCCGTTCATGGGTCATTATGAGCCTCTCACCGATGTTTGAGCCATGCAGGAGGAACTTGTACGCAGGCCTCGTTCTCGCCCCTCGGTGGGTGATGATGCAGGACCTTCAGAACCCACACTTATGGCTACGTCCAGTTCCGCGTCTGGTGGGACCAGAGCACCCGAGGTGGCTCCTCCGGAATCTCCAGACCTTCCAACAGTATACGGAGGGCCTCGCCTCGGGGTCCCTTCAGTATCGGCTCAAGAGTAGCACTAAGAGGTCGACCTCTGTAAGTTTCCTCTACCAGTTTCATTATCGTCATATGTAGACTACGCCAACTAACGTTTATGTCCCTCTCTGTCGTACAGTTCTTCTACTAGCGTGGGCTGCTGTGGCAAGACTATTCAGGATGTCTGGTGGCGTCCCTCCTAGGGGCATGTCGGTGATGGTGGTGATAGTCCCCCCATCTCCCCGAGCTGCAACACACATCATCACTGGCGGGACCACCAGCAGGGTCGTGCCTGAGGTCATTGAGGTGGACTCTGATAAAGAGGATCAACCGGCCGGTCCCACTCCTGTCGCACCTGCTTCGGCGCCAGATATCGCGCTAGATTCAATGCCAGATGTAGATCCTGCTGAGGACTTCTAGCGGGTGTATCCTGCATATGAGCCTGACAATCACGCAGAATGGGATGAAACGGCCTCCGACGAGGAAGACAGCAGCATTGTCTGCCGCCGGTCATGGAAGATAATCATGCGCTTCATCAAGGACACCCCCAAGCGCTATGGATGGGTGAAATGGACAGACTTCGTTCGCGGCTACGCGAACAGTGCACTGGGGGAGTGGATGCCCAACGTCCTCATGCGCTCGTCTGAGATCTTTTGGCTGATAAGATCCGGGAGCATGATCATGGGCTCAGCGTCGGCTGGCAGTAGAGGAAGGCGACAAACATCAAGAGGCTCCATGAGGCTGAAAGCGAGGTCCAACAGCTACAGACCCGGGAGGATGAGCACTCAGCCTCTATTAGTGCACAATCTAAGCTGATCTCATGGTTGAGGGCCCAGCTGGCAGAGGCAGAGGCAGAGGAGCATATGAGGCAGGCTTCTGGAAAGATGGCAGCCATTCAGGCTGGGGTAGAGAGGGCCAGAGCCAAGGCTGAAGAACTGCACCCCACCACTGCTGAGGAGGAGTGGGAGATGAGTCAGCGGTAGCAAGTCTTGGACCCCACAAGCTGAAGGGTGGCAGAGCTGCAATTCTCTTTTCACGGGGTCAACCCGTCCATGGGGGGAGTCGACCCCCGGGTACTGTAACAAACTAAAAACCTTTTATTTCTATTTTCGCACTTCAATTTCTTCCTTTGTTTTGAATGTCGTAGCACGCACGATTTCCACTGTTTAAATAAGTTCTTTAGACCCCTACAATGTTTGCGGGACGTTCGACACTAATTCCCCATGCTCATGTGGGTCAAGCCCGATGTGAGAAACAGTAGATAGTTTCCTTCTCGTCCCACCTAACATAGGTGTGGAGACCATGCTCCGGGAATCCAGGATTTGGATTACCAGTCCCAATTTCCGAAAGATGGGAGAGGATTGACCGGAGAAGGAACTTCTCAAAATAAATGAATTACTGTTTCTTTAGCGTTCCCTCATGCATGAACGGTGCAACACTAGGGGCATTGAAATCAGTCCGAATAGACGGAAACGAGAAGCGTGAATTACGATTCCCATGATTCGGAGCACTGTGAGGATGGCGTGACAATAAAAGATAGATGTTAACCATGGAGGAGATTCTGTATTCTTACTTCATTAGCCTGTAACGGGGAAAAAATGAGGGTCGACCGTTGACCATGTTCGAAACACAGGACCATGTCACAAATATTTTCGGTCAATCTTTCGGGACGTTGACCCGAGATAGTTGGCAGTCCATAGGTCGAACATCCATACTGTTAGGGGGTCCTTCCAAACATGACCAGTGTTCCGGAATGTTGGTCCAGGACGGTAGGTGAGTCGATGCGGCATGTGACCAGGCCATTAGGGGGTCCCGTCCGACATGAATGGTGACGAGGGTCCGAATAAGGGGCACAAAAAGTGTGGAATATGGAGTGATGGTTTGTCTGAATAGAATCTGACACATAGGTAGTTACACCATCGTGGTGGGAGTACGCCAGATGGGCACGTTGGTTTGGTCATGGATCCTTCCTTCTTTGAGATAGGGCCTCTCTAGCGAGGGGTGTGACCAGGGGGTCGGAAAGGGGAAGGATGTGATTAATGATTTCTATGGGATGGACACTAGGAAAAATACCAGGGTGTCTATACGTATCCCATGAGGATTGGAATCAAGCCATATGTAGTTCTGGAAGTGTAGTTTAACATCATGTAGGACGAGGAGAAGCCTGGCCGTGTTGGTACACATCCTACCAAAACTAATAAGCCCACGTGAGTCATGCTCGGTTTGGGAAAGAAGTAGTGGTGGGACTTTCCCGACATAGAAAAGGGAAGGTTAGGGTGGAAAGATTCTTGGTGAATACCGACACCATGATACTATCACGCCCATGTGGCGCACTTAGATGCGTGAAGAGATAGAGACGAATATTTTGGAATTCCACTTCAACATGAGGAAGTGTAACTCTGTGAATCATGACACTCGAGATTTGGATCACAATGACGGCGGCGTGACGATAGAGGGTAACTGTTAAACGTGGCGAAAACGCAGTTTCCATATCGCGTTAGCCTAGAATGGGGACAAACAAATGAGGGTTAACCGTTGACCATATTCGAAACACGGGACCATGTCGAAAATGTTGTCAAAGATCCTTAGGGACGTTGGACCGAAACAATTGGAGGTCCCTTAGGTCCAGCATCCATGGAGAGCCCTTGAGCCTAGTATCCATGTTTTCCGAGGGTCCTTTTGGATGTGGAAGAGGATGAGGATCCAAATAGCAGGCTCACGAAGCTTGGTCATGGGACGAGGGGAATGTCCCCATAAAAATTCCACACTTCTGGATCTTTGTCAAAACACATCTGAATACAAAAACGAGACATATTAGATAGAGATATCAAAGTCCTTTCCCATAGGGATTTCTTAGTTTAGGGTCGTAGAATTCGGACCAAAGGGCAGGAGGAAACATAAGAGGCACATGGTGGATTAACTCAAACACCTGGCATGAATGGGAATTGGGGGTGTGTACGGTGCGGTGAACAACCCGATTTGAATGAGGACATAATCCCATATCACACCGCATGATCCCCTTGGGAGAGGTTTTAGGTCAAGGGACCAAAATCGAAAGTTAGGCTAGGCCCAAGGGGAAGTGCCCGTGCACTCCTACGTATCTCATAATGATGAAAATCAAGCCTCACGTAGATCTTTATGGATCTTAGTTTATGGTTTTAGAGCTTGGACCATGAATGGGTAAAGGGATCAGGGGACACATGGCAAGGTGGTTACAAAACCAGACGTGAATGAGGACCTAAGCCCAACTTACCATGCGTTCTCTAGGGAAATGCTCGAGTCGAGGGACCGAACACGAAGGTTAGGCTGGGCCCGTGGGGAAGTTCCTAGGTGCTCCTACGTATCTTCTGAGGATGAGAATCAAGCCATACGTAGTTCTGAAAGATGGCACGGTAAGGTACCAGTGCCAGGGGAAAAGGAAAGTGCGGGCATGACCCTTGCACTAAAAGAAGAAAAATTTGATAAATCTTGTTTTTCCTTTAAGGTGAGTGGTTTTTGTTTGTGAAGTGAAATTCCTAGATTAGTAGGACTTGGTGTCCCCACAAGTTCAAGCCGTGATAGGCGTTGAAAAATGGCATGGCACGTGACCAATACCCAACGTGATGTCCTCTACAATGAGGTAATCACAATGCAGTGCCATTTTTCGTCGTACGGCCTGGACGATAATGTCACAGTTTAGGGTCGTGTGATAGGACCAAGCATGCATTTTAACATCATGCAGCGCAGACATAGAAGATGCGATGCTAGGCGGGGAATGTGCGCAGTGTCATGAAACACAATTGATGGAGACATGATCCCACATCACACTGTACGCCACTCCGAGAGGGAGACCTCAGGCTGAGGGGCCTATATAAGGGTAAGAGGTGAAAAGAAGGGGGGAGAGACTGGCTCCCTAAATGGGCTGGACCCGAAGACAAGACGTCTGTGTGGTCCTACATATCCCATGAGGATGGGAATCAAGCTGAACGTAGTTCTATATAGATCTTAATTTATGGTCTTAGAGCTCGGACCATGAATGGTCACCACTTCCCAAGTAAGCGCAAACGTCAACCCGATCCCTAAGCCCACGTGGGTTAAACTCGGTGTGGGAAACAAGGGGGGGAATCCTCATCATAATACTTGGGGCGTCCATCAAAGGGGAGTCGGCAGAGAGCCCCGAAGGACACCTCTGACATGGCTTGTTCCCCCAACGCGCAGACGTGCACAGAGGAATAGTACCAAGTGTTCTGAGACTCTACTTGGACATGATGAAGTGATGAAGGGTGTGAATCGTGTACCCGACATTTTGGGCCTAATGGGGCTGGCTTGGCGATAGAGGAAAACCGTTAACCATGGTGGAAACACAGTGTCCATATCGCGTTAGCCTGAGGTGGGAAAAACAAACGAGCATCGACCGCTGACCATATTCGCAACGCATGATTTTATCGATTTGTTGTCTGAAACCCTCGGGGGCGTTGGCTCATAACGGTAGGAAAGCCCTTGGGCGTAGTATCCAGGCAGTTCTTGGGGGTCCCTCCGGGTGTGAAAGATGATGGAAGCCCTGATGCAGGGATACACAATGCCTGGAAAACGGGTGAGGATGTGTCCGAATAAAGTTCGGCATTCTAGGTAATAAACCGGAGTACCCTTAGGCACATTGGTGAACTGCCAAAAAAGGTCGACGAAACAACTCAGGAGGTAGAGGTACATGGCATAGTCATTACAAGACCGACGTGAATGGGGACATAATCCCACACCACACCATATAATCCTCTCATGGAGGAAGGGTAGACCAAGGGGCCGAAGTGGGATGAAGATTCCTGAGAGATGGGGCTGGACCCGAATCCTAGACATTCAGGTGGTCCTACGTATCCCATGAGAATGGGAATCAAGCCATACGTAGTTCTCTAGATGTAGTTTAACGTCATACGAGACGAGGGGGGAGTAATATACCCCCAAACAAGGGAGGTGTATGGTACGACGAATAAACCGACATGAATGAGGAAATAATCTCACAACACACCATACACTCGTATAAGAGAGGACCTGGGTCAGGGCCCAAAAAGGCCAAGGGGCATGATGGTTATGCATTGGTCAGGAAGGCCTGTCCTGCTTGCAGTTTAATGTCTTGCAGTGAGGACGAGGGCCAGGGGCCCAAGGAGGCCAAGGGGCCTGAGGCAGGGCCTCAGTCAGGAAGACCTGAAAAGCTCATAGTTTAACATATTGTAGTGAGGACGAGGGCCGGGGACCCGAGGTGGCCAAGGGGCCTGAGACTGGGCCATGGTCAGGAAGGCCTCCAACCTCGCAGTTTAACGTATTGCAGTGAGGATGAGGGCCGGGGACCCGAGGTGGCCAAGGGGCCTGAGGCTGGGCCTCGTGAGGGAAGGCGTACGACATTGTACATGATCCCGACATGAATGAGGACATAGTCCCACACCACACGGTACACCCCGGGAAAGAGGTTGGGCGAAGGGGCCCGAGAAGGCCAAGGGGCCTAAGGTCAGGCATCAGTCAAGAAGGCCTGACTGGTTTGCAGGTTAACGTCTTATGTGAGGACGGGGAAAGAGATAACTGTATCTAATTCGGGGGTGTGTACGGCATGGCAAGTAACCTGACGTGAAAGAGGACGTTATCCTACACCATGCGGTACATTCCTTATAAGAGAATCGGGGCCATGGGCCCGACCGCTAGCACCACCCGGAGGGAAGTTTGTCACTTAGGGATGGGGTAGAACGAATCACTACACTCGGTGTTTTGGACATCTCTAGGTGGACCCGAAGATCCAAGACACTGTCGACCATGTTCGAAACACAACGTCCTGATGGTGACCTGATATGGGAGCAACAAACGAGCATCGACCGTTGACAAAATTCACAACGCGGGACTTGTATCAGCTTGTTGCTTGGAAACCCCCAGGGGCGTTGGCCCATATCGGTAGGAGAGCCCTTGGGCGTAGTATCCAGGCCATTCTTGGGGGTCCCTCCGGGTGCGAAAAATGTTGAAATCCCAGCTAAGGAGTGGGTGAAGCATAGCTGTATCGATCCAGGAAAGAGGCGAACATCTCTAGGGGGGACGTGTAGTCGGGTCGAGGCATGCTCGATGTGAGTTGGGGAAAAAGTGTGCACCCTGCCATATATCTTGATCTGAGGGGAAAATTTTTGGTTTTTGGGCTGGGCCAAATAGACGAAATTCCCGGGCGTTCTTACGTATCCCATTAGAATGGGAATCAATCCATACGCAGTTCTTTAAGGCCATGTAGTTTAATGTCATGTGGTGAGGACGTGGGAGGATAGATGAACGAGAGTGGGCACATGGTGCAACCCTTACAATCCTTGTATGAGCGGGGCTGTATGAGCGGGGCATAAGAAAGCCTACTCTTCGCTATGCAAGGACCCTCCATGGAAACTATTCCCAGGGGGGAAAGTGGAAGAGAAGAGCATAGGGTTGGGCTCAAGATGAGGCATCTGAGCGTTCCTGCGTATCCCATTATGATGGGAATCAAGCCACACGTAATTCTTGAGGCACAGTTTTAGTGTTGTTCTGGACGAGAAATGTATCTCAACTGGGTATATGTAAGGTACGGCGGGTAACCCAATGTGAATGAGGCTGTAATCCCACACCACACCATACAATACCATAAGAGGGTCCGATTCGACGAAGGCCAAGGGGACCAAGGCTGCGCATTGGTCAGGAAGGCCTGACTGGCTTGCAGTTTAACACCTTTCAGTAAGGATGGGGGTCGGGGGCCCGAGGAGGCCAAGGGGCCTGAGGCTGAGCCTCGGTTAGGAAGGCCTGACTGACTTGTAGTTTAACTTCTTACATGAGGACGGGAGGAGATCTTAGTTTAAGGTCATAGATCTCGGACCATTCTTCGTTTTATCATCCTGCAGGACGGCGGTGCCGTTTAAGGTCGTGCGGGACCATACAGTTTTAGGTCATGCGGGACCATATAGTTTAATGTCATGCAGGACCATAACGTGTAGTTTAGGGTCATGCGGGACCGTAACGCACAGTTTAGGGTCATGCGGGACCGTATAAGATCAAGCGAAGTACTGCTTGAGGAACCTGGAATTGGTGGGACGAGTTACGTGCTCACCATCCGTGATCACCAAGGAGTACGCCCCATTGGGGTAAACCTTATGGATGATATAAGGCCCTTCCCATTTGGGTTCCAGCTTGGGCGGTTTCCTACCGGGGATCATTGGCGCTCGAAGGGCCAGCACCAGGTTGCCCTGTAGAATAGAACGGAGGCGAACCTTCTTGTTGAAGGCCCTCACAATCTTATCCTGATGCCTTTCAAGATTGTGCAGGGCATGAAGCCGGTTCTGGTCCAGTGCTTCTAATTCAGCTAGATGGATTTCAGCCACCTCATCTGGCTCCTGCTGATCAAATACTATAGTGTGTAACGATGGCATCTGGATATCAATGGGTAGGATGGCCTCATCCCCATACACCAGGGAATATGGGGTCACCGGGGGTCGAGTTGTGAGTCGTCGTCCGAGAATCCTAGAGGGCATCGGGGAGCTTTTCCGGCCAAATTTTCTTGTTCTGACCAACCATCTTCTACAGAATGTTAGAGAGGGTTTTGTTGAACGCCTCAATCTACCAGTTTTCCTGCGCGTGGTAGTGGGAGGTATGGTTCGAATGGATGTCGTACATGGCGTACAATTTCTTTAGTTCAGCCACTCGGAAGTTGGTTCCGTTATCGGTGAGGATGGCGTGAGGGACCCCAATCCGGTGGATAATATTGGAGCTCACAAAGTCAAATATGGAACGGGGCTTGACCTCTTTCAGTGGAACTGCCTCTGCCCACTTGGAAAAGAAATCTGTAGCAGTCAGGATGAACCTACACTGGCGAGCAGTTGCTGGTGGATATGGTCCCACCACATCAAGTCCCCATACCACAAATGGCCAAGAGTACATGGTGGGGTGGAGGGGCTCCGGCGGCTGATGCAGGATGTTGGCATGAACTTGTCATGTGTGGCATCTCTTGGCATACCTGATACAATCGTGGATCATATAGGGCCAGAAGTACCCCAACTTCCGAATTTGATGGGACAAATTCGGCCCAGCTTGATGGGCACCACAGGAACTGGCGTGAACCTCTTGCATAACTTGAGGAATCTCTACTCCGTGAATGCAACTGAGGAGGAAGACATCGAAGATCCACTTATAAATGATTTGTTCAAGGCCAGGGCCACTCTGGATGGTAAATTTCAGTGCGCGGTGTCGGATTCGCTCGCACTCAGCCCGGTTGTCCCGGAGGCGACCATTTTGGAGATACTCGACAAAAGGTGCCCTCTAGTGTGGAGTGGCTTCAACCACTCTGTCTGACGAACCCGGGACCCCTGACATAGAGGGCTTGGTGGTGAGATGACTTACCCGCAGTCAATCATTGTCCTCTTGGGTGACCGGGGAAATGACTCTCTAGTGTGCCACATGTATGATCAAATCTTCTTGCTCGGGTTATGCGAGCGACGCAGCTAAGCCAGCCAAGGCGTCTTCTTGACCGTTCAGTGACTGTGGGACATGGGTAATCTCTGGTCGAGAAGAGAACTGGGCCATTAGGCAGAGGGTGCACTCCATCAATGGTACAAGCTCCAGCTTCCTGACTACATAGTCTCCATTGACCTATTTGATTACCAGGATGGAATCTCCTTTCACATGTATATGGGGCACGTCGATCTCAAGGGCCAACTCGAGGCCGGTGATGAGAGCCTGGTACTCTGCCTCATTGTTAGTACAGCCTTCTGACAATAGAAATGAGTATGGAAGGATGGCTTGCACTGGGGTAATGAAGAAAATACCCAGGCCCACTCAGTTGAGCTTAGAATCATTGAGCCTCCTACCGGTGGGGCTTCGGGAGGCACCGTCGAAGTGCATTTTCCAACATGGGACGACACGATCGACTGAGAGGACCGTCACATCGGGAAAATCTAGGTCCAAGTATTGATCCACGGAGGTTGTATGGACAGCTAAAAAGTTTTCTAACACCTTTCCTTTAATGGCCTTCTGAGGTACGAACCCGATATCATACTGCTCAAGAATCACCGCCCACCGCGCTAGTCGGCCAGTCAACATGGGGCGGTTCAGGATGTACATCAGTGGGTCTACCCGGGAGACCAATTGTACCTCATGGTGCTGTAGGTAATTCCGCAACTTCTGTACAGAAAAGACAAGCACAAGGAAACTCTTTTCGATAGGGGAGTATCTGACCTCCGTATCTAGAAGAATGCGGATGAGAGAGTAGAGACTGTTCTCAGTACCCTCGTTATTCTTCTGGGCGAGCAGTGCACCGAGGGATCATTCCAAGGCGGTCACGTAAAGGACCAGTGGATTTCCAGATATGGGTGGCATCAAAACCAGAGGTTGGAGCAGATACTGCTTAATTTCCTCGAAGGCGGTCCGACACTCCTCATCCCATTCGTAGGCAGCGCCCTTCTTCATGAGCTGGGAAAAAGGCTTACACTTGCCGGCCAGATTCGCGATGAATCAGTGTATATAGGCTAAGTGGCCTTGGGGAGATCGAAGTTCCCGAATATTTCTTGGGGGAGGCATTTGTCTGATGGACTTGATCTTCTCTGGGTCGATCTCAATGCCTCGGTATCTAACAACAAGGCCAAGAAACTTCCCATAGGTGACCCCGAAGGCACACTTCAACGGGTTCATCTTCAGGTGACGGGATGGGAGGAAACCAAACACTTTCTCAAGGTAATTGATGGTCATGGCACTGACATGATTTGACCATTAGGTCATCTATGTAGCATTCCACCATTTTCCTGAGAATCGGCTTGAATATGCGATGAATGGCCCTCTGATAAGTGGCACCTGCATTTTTCAAGCCGAAGGGCATAACCTGGTAGCAAAAGGTACCTTGGGAGCCCTGAAGGCAGTGGACTCCTCGTCCTCGGGGGCCATCCGGATCTCGTTGTACTCAGAATACCCATCCATGAAAGAGAGAGCTTGGAACCCGACCATGGCATCAATCAATAACTCAGTCACCGGGAGTGGGAAGTCATCCTTTGGGCAGTGGCGATTAAGGTCGCGAAAGTGGACGCAGACTCTAATCTGCCCATTTTTCTTCCTGACTGGCACAATGATGGCAAGCCACTTGGGGTACCATACTTCTTTAATGAAGTTGGATTTGAAAAGATTGTCAACTTCGGCCTCATCCATAGCACCATGAGAAGGGTGCATCTTTATAGGAGGCTGCTTAAACCCACGATGGTTTGCCGGGAGGCCCCGATGGTGAACGACTACCTGGGGATCTTGTCCTGACATCTCGTTGCAACTCTAGGAAAACACGTCACAATGTTGTTTGAGAAAGTCTATGTGCCGTTGTCGCTCCTCGGGGGACATGGCTGCACTGATCAGTGTGGGTTTCGGATCTGCCTCGCTACCAATGTTCACCTGTACCAGTTCATCAACCATGGTAGAGACGCCTTCCTCAAAGGCGGGGGGAGCATCCTCCAGGTCTTCCTCTACACCCGTGGGGGGATTTCCCGCGACAGGAGATACTTTTGCGCTATCGAAACCTGAGGGGGAGTTGGTGCTAGCTTGGGCAGCAGTGGTCATCATATCAGGAGACTCACGTGCCATTGAGACCATAGCAATGAAGGCAGTCGACCCTATCCCATCTGGCCTTCGGCTGAAGGGGCCATGTTTGATAACATCAAAGCAGTGGTGACGTGTCGGCCTGAGTCGGTTTATTCCAGCCTGGCCAAAGAGACACATATGGCGTACCTCCGTTGTCATATGCATGACATTCTAGTACCATACAGGGGTAGGAGGTTCTGGGATCACCTGATCCTGGTTGGTGTAGGAGTACGAGGTGATTTTTCGTTGTTGCTTGGACACAGGAACACGTCTTCCTTGCGTACCCGAAACAACAAAACGCTGCCCCATGGCGGGGTTAGTGGCCTCCAATCAGTGGATCGGGAGGATGTAGGCGTCATCCATGCTTTCCTAGGGATCACTTGTGGCCAGGGCGGGTTCATCCTCACGTACTAGGGTTTTATTATCCTTACTCTTGTAAGAATCAGCATCCAGATAGCGGGCCTCACAAGAGGCGAAAGGAGACACATCTCCTTGGATCACACCTACTCGACCATTAAAGGAGTATTTGAGGCACTGCTAATATGATGAAGGGACTGCTGTGTGCAGATGGAGCCATGGCCTACCCATCAACGCGTTGTAGGCAGTGTCCTAGGAGACGACCATGAATTCGGTGCTGGAAATTAGGCCATTGAAATGAGTCTTCAGGCGGATCTTGCTGACTGGGGTTTGTTCGGTCCTATCGTACCCCTGGATTCTGAGGTCAGAGGGAGTTAAATCATCTTCAGACAGACCCAGCTTTCCCAGTGTCCGAGTCGGGATAAGGATGATTCTGGAACCTGTGTCAACAAGGCAGCGAGGGACATCCATACCATTGAAGTGGACAATGATGTACAGTGGGCGAATATGCCCTTGTATAGGAGGGTCCTCATCTTCACCGGAGAATGAGATAACCACCTGAAATTCGGCATTCTCAATTGCCTCAGCATGGAAGGCTTCTGCGGCTGCTACCTCCGTCTCAAACTGAAGGGAGATCCTTAGGGCCTTGGCAAGTGCCTCGCTCATTTCATATGATAGGAAAAGGGCCTCAAGGATAGAAATCATTTCCGTAATGCCGACCAGGTGTTTTAGAACATCATACTTTCGTGACAAGTGTGAACCTATGCTTACGAGAGGTTGTTCGGTAGTTGGAGGCATAGCGGGTCCTGCCGGTTGAACTGGCGGTTGGATAGTGATGGGTACATCTTGCTGCCTACTAGTTGAAGCCTGGAGAGTGGTTTCCGGACTAGGATCGGACAACGGAGACTGGCCTGTAGCTGGGCAAGACTGACTGTGATATGAACGAGGAAGCTCTCGCTGATCTAGTAGCACAAACGGTGGTGGAGGTAGAGCTGAGGGCATCATATGGGGTTGCGCATGCTGAACTCTACGTTGAGCCTGCTGTCTAGTCTCAGTATCATACACGGCTTGACTGAAAGTACCCGCTAACGTGCCTCGATGACTGGCATGGTTGTGGTTCCACTGACGTTCACGTCAGCTGGGGACGATGGGGAGGCTCGCCTGGTGTTCCCCTTCGTCGGGAGTCATATAGGGTTTTACCAGCTCCACGGTGTTAACCGAAGCGTACCCCTAGCTGTCGCTTGACGAGTCATCCACCACCAGGCAGATTCTGGGAGAATCCCCATTTCCGGGGGCATAAATTCGCAGAGAGTGTGGGATGACGACAGCACCGGTGGATCGCATTGTCTCTTCTTGCATCATCACTGCTTTCCCTTTTGGGAAGAGGTCGACTGTGAAGTTGATGTAATGGTACTGTCTACTTATTTTGAAGGTTCCGGATGCTTCAGGCACACCCAGATGATACCATGGGCATGGAAGACGGTTTTTCGAGCCATCCAGTCATCGTATCTCTCGGACCCACGACTGGGAACCTACTGCCACTCGCCTTCGCTGTCGCTACCGATCTCTGACGCTGCAAAGACACCCGCAACTTGTGTTGGTGCCAGGCCCAACCTAACTAATTTGTTTTTGACCTGGTCTTGAAGCCAGTATCTATACGCATATCATTGCTTGAGGGTGTGCCCCAAAATCCGATGATAAGGTCAGTAGTTGGGGTGATCAGTGAGATTCGCCTCTTCCGGCCTTCTACACTCGGGTATGCGCACAATCCCTTGCACTAGAGCACTTCAGAAGTAGCCAGGGACCTGATTTTCATTGAATGAATAAGTCCGGTGGCTTCTTTAAGGATATGGGGCTCTAGGGGCCTGGCCCTGATGAGGGGTTGGAGGGGCCTGCCGAGGAGGTGGTGCCTAATTGTCTCACCTAGGTGGAGGTGGCACATTGCGCGGGGGAACCTGTCGATTCTGAGGCGGTCAATGCTGGACAGGAGCCTGCGCTTAAGGTGGAGGTCCTCTGCGGGGTTGCGGGGATGGTGCCGCTGGCAGTAATTCCAGCTGCCTAGAGGCTTATATTTGGGCCACCACGGTGGGTTCGGCTCTGGGAGTCCTCTTGGCTGGGATCATAGGGGGCAACAAACGTGCCTGACTAGCCTGTTGTAGAGCCTCCTCAAGGCGCTGAGTCTTATCTGAGAAATCCTGGAACCCTCCAGGGTAGTTCTGGGTGATCAGGGAGGGTACCAGCTCTGTTTTAACATTCCCTACACACATTGTCAGTAATTTCTCGTGAGTCAGTGTCATATCATGGGAGTATGTAAGTCCCTTCCACCGAGCAATGAAATCTGTGACTCGCTCATCAGGCCTTTGCTTGCACTTGAAGAGGTCTGCAATGCTGGTCTTCTGTGTGGTGGAGAAGAATTGGTATTGGAACTGCCGGCGGAGATCCTCACAACCGGTCACCGATCCGATAGGGAGCTGGTTGTACCAAACGAATGTGGTTCCTTCCAATGTCTACATGAAACATCGGATCATGGCGGCTTCTTTCTAGGCCGGATTCCCCATCATAGGGCCACACCTGGATGAAAAATGAGCCAAGTGCTGCGGCGGGTCCCCTGTCCCGTTGAACGGCGAGAAAGTGGGGTTCCCAAAACCCGGGGGTGCGGTCATATCATCCACCCACGCGGGATACGACTTTCCATCGAGTGGGACCACCACCTACCGTGTTTCCAACGCTTGGAGGCGGGCTATGAGTGCTGCAATAAGATCATCCGGGTGGGGGTCCCCATCTTGACGGGGATCCCTAATCACAAGTGTGTTGCCAGGTTCTTCGACACGATAGAAGGCTTCGACAGCTCGTGGGGAGACTGGGGGAATGGCCTGTGGGGTGACTGGGGGAACCCAGACTGGATTCTTCATATTCCCCCGTCTTTCAAGAGGGTTTGGCGAGACGTATCATGCCCTCTTGCCGTAAGTTCTGGCTTCTGCCCTGTCTGTGGAAGTATCATGATCAGGGTTGCCTAGAGGCATCTCATCGGGGGGAAATTGTTCCTGCCCCGTCTTGGGATTACCATAGTCGGGTCTCCGCTCTGCAGCACGCTCGACCAAGAGTCCGTTAACCAGCCTCTTCTGCTCAGCAAGTTGCTGGCGTAACGTGGCCTTCTCGGGATCTTCGTTTATATTCTGTACAGAGGCAGACGGGTCCCAGTGCTTGACGGTTCTGATGTGCTCCTTACCCTTACCGTCATTTCGACTGAGTACCAGTGACTCGGTGGGTACAAGGAGGCATAGAAGGTTCCTCTGCTGATGGGTAACCCTCCCTGATGGGTCTAGCAATGGTGGTACGCCCTCGGGGGGTAAGTCTCCATCAATAAATTCAAGCTCTTCTTCCTTGTCCACTATGTCAGCCATGTGGACCGTGACCCCTCTCGAGGGCATGTACTCAATGTCACATCAAGAATCGGGATGTCGTCAGATAAGGTCGAAGAGGAGAGCGGAATAGTGTCCCCAGCCATGGACATGCACATGGGGGGTAGCTTCCCTGATGACTCTGCGGAGTACTTTGAAACTCTGAACACATTTCCGTTGAAGGGTGCTCTTACAGCCTGGTGACTCAGGGTGCTGGGCAACAGGGAGTGCGGCCAAATCGATCAGGCGGCATTGCTCGCCGATTTCATCAAAGCGCTCTTGACTTCTGGGGTACATCAACCACTCGTAACGAAGTCAGAAGTGTGTCGCCCATAGGTTTCAGCAAAATCACTCGACTTCTTCTGGGGTAAGGGACTCTGGTGCGTGAAAGTTCGGCACCGCCGTCGGCCAGAACTTCTCCGGGAAGTGATCCGCTGCGAGAATTCTCCAGAAGCTCCTGGGTTCGGACTCGGGGTCTGGCCCTGTACTGCCCCACTCGTCAACCGGGGGTGGCTGAGGGACCGATAGTGGTATCGAGGCGGACCTCTGGGATAGTAAACTTGGTGGTGGAGAATACGGCGAACGAGCTGACTGGCCGCCGAATTCTGGGCCATCCTCTGAAGAGTGAGGTGACCTGACCACGATATCACAATATGATGGGCTGATAGCCACAGCTTCCGGCATAGGAGTCGCAGCTGTAGGCGATAGGTCATGTCATTTCTCTACAGCCATTGGTCCCCAAAATAGCTCTCTGTGTTCTATGGTAGAGGTAGAGGGTGCTTCTGGTGACAATGGTGGTGCTTGCACGGTCGGGGCCTATGGAATTTCCACGATTTCTTCCTCCTGGATGTACCTGTGGAGAGAGGTGGGAATATGGTGGACCTCACATTCTGGGAGAATGAGGCTGACATGCTTGGTTCCTACCCCAGTCCTTGATGCGGAGGATCGGGGAGAAGGTTCCATCACTGAGTCGCATTGCACTTCAGAATCTGAGAAACGATCCTGTTTGATCTCCACCCGCTCCCCCAAGGATTCTTCCTGTGGAGGTGACGACCCGCTCTTCTACCCCGAGGTGGCTCTTTGGGACAAGGTTGATTCTCAATATGTAGTCCTAGGGCGGTGCTGGCGCCATGGCAGAGAGGGCCCCCACTCGAGGAGGCCGGGGTGCGAGGGACACCAGGGCAATTGTCAAAGGGTACATGGGGAGGACCTTCATGGACGGTGCGGGCGGAGCGAGGCTGACCTTCACTCCCCAAGTTGCCGGGGCGAGGAGGACCTTCGCTAGTTACAGAGAGGACGTAGGGAGGACCCCCACGTTGGAGAATGACCGGATGGACAGTGCCTTTAGATCAGCGGTCGGGGGCAGGAAGATGGACTCTATACCCTTTATAGTGGGTACGAGATAGGTTTCCGTGCTGAGCGTCACCACCGTGGGGCGGGTCTTCCTTCAGGATGGGGGTATCACGAGGCATGCCTTTGTGATGAGTTTGGGAGCGGGGAAATCCCACTCTCTATTCAATGGTGGTACGGAGAGGAACTTCATATGGAGTGACATTACCGCAGATTGGTTCACGGAAATCATCTCCCGGGCCTGCGACCCAGAGAGTCAAACCAGCCTACCCATGGGGTGGCTGATGCCTTGATCCCAGTCGGGTGAAGGAGTTCCCCTACTCAGTGTGTGCAGGAACTCCATGATGTGTGCCGGTGGTGGCTTGGGACACAGTAGTTGTTGACGTCGACGTATCTTGGCGAGCGTCCTCAGCCCGAGCGCGGTGCTAACATCGGGTCAGACGAGATACCGTAGGGGCATAGCCTACCTGCTCTTCCTACGGAGTCGGACGGTGGCGTTGAAACGACCGAATTGGATCCCTTTCCTGGAGCCCTTGGATCGGGACCCTAAGCGGTCCCAGCCGGACGTCACCCATCTCATCAGCATAAGGCTAGGAGTCGTCGAGGATTTCTGGGGACAAGCTCTCGAAACGATTGAACGTTGGGGTGGGTAGTAGGGGATCCCTGCGCGGCCTGTTATGGCAGCGTTGAAGGTGGGGCCTGGATGCCTTCAGGTCCAGGCGGGCCATATCCCGAGTCAAGATGACCCCTTCCTCCCTGTACCTGCATACAAGGTTGTTGATCACCATTCACTGGATGATCTTTGACGAGGATAGGGGACGTGGGTGGCCCGTTTTCAAGAATGACGAGGTCGTCATGGCGGTAGCGGAGCCATGAGGGGTGGTTGTGCCGATATTTCCCCTGCGCCTGCGTAGGCGAGCGGGCGGTGATCGTGTCTCCATGGAAGCAACCTGGTTCCTGGGAAACGGAGAGATCAACTCATCAGTACTGTGAGGAAAAGGATTGAAACCAGTGCCCCAGCGTCCTTCCATTCTCCACGTCTGTAAGAAGGATACATGCCAACACGGTGCAGAACGGAGTGCCGCACGTTCCACTACCCCAACTTCCGGTGAGTTTCATGCTAGGCCTGCCATTTGCTTGGCAGGACCCGGTGCCGGATATCTGGATCCTATGACATGTCAATCTACGTGTTTCTCACACACTACTAATCTCCATATTGAGGAGAAGAATTTCACGTTGGGTTCACCATTTCTGTTTCTGACGCTTTCACCGGAGCGTGTGCACGCTTCCGTCAGCGGAGGAGGACGTGATGTGCTGTGTTTGTTTCCCCGCATTCCCGCTTTCCAAAGGCGGGCGACATTCGCTCTTTACTCAAGGACGACTGCACCTTGATCGAAACTGGGATGATGGGATGTCGGTTCTTCCTTTCGTGGATTCCTCCTCGGAACTCGTCACCTAGTCCGGGTCTCCCTTATTGATTTAATAAGTTGTTCGTGAAACTCTTCCCAGTGCCATGTTTCCATGGACGCCGGTTAATTACACTACTTCTGTCGGGACATTCCAAAGGGTCTGGTCAGGGCAGCAACCTTCAGTCGGGGGAGTAGTCACGTCGAGGCATCAGTAGCGTGTCTGGATGCTAGGGAACTGGCATTTCTGTCATTTATCCCTTGTCATAGGTCTTCTCGAGGGCATGGAGGCCTGAGAAACCCCACATCGAGCGCGGGGAATTATATTCCATAGACATATATCTGAGGTTTTCCTCAGCTTCTTGTGTTTAACACAGAGTATGCCACATGTTTAACGTCCAACAGAGACGGATCAGCCCGATCAGAGGATTATCTAGAACGGATCGGATTGAGGGATTTCTCTTGAAGGGGTGCTGATACCAGGACCCGCCCATGGGCGGCTGTGAAGAGGAGCGGAATGGTATGATCTTGCTGAGATATGGGAGTCTGGGTGAGAATCAGGATGGGTGATGGAGAGTTGGATGAAATGGAGGGGGATGAAATGGGACCATTGCAAGGGGGCCATAGTGAAGTTGGGATTGAGCCTCGAAGAGACCTCCTACGTATCCCCGTGGTAGGGAATCAAAGTCTGCGAAGTTCGGGATGATTTCGGTGAGCCGGCATGAATGTGGACCTTGGCTCGATGGGAACCGTCAGTGAACCGACGTGAATGTGGACCTTGGTCCTATGGGTGTCTTCAGCGAACTGACGTGAGGGTGAACCCGGGGGTCCACTAGTGGTGGGATTGAACCTCGTGAAGGCTTCCTATGTACCATGTCGTGACCTGGATCAAAGACCACATAGTTCAGGTTGGATGACGAAAGGCCGATGTGAATGAGGGGGACCAGGGGGGTCCCAGTGGTGGTGGGATTGGACCTCGTGGATGATTCTTACGTACTGTGCCTTAGCACGGATCAAAGACCACGTAGTTTAGGTTGGTCACAATGACTTGCTGCTAGACCGGAATGCAGTTTAACGCCGTGCTTGATGAAGATGAACCCTGACGTGAATAAACGATGAGAGGTGGGATTGAACCTCGTAGAGGCTTCCTATGTACCATGCCTTGACATTGATCAACGACCTCTTATTTTAAAGGGGCTTCGTCGGCGAACCGACGTGAAGGTGATCCCGGGGGTCCACTTGTGGTGGGTGTCGGTGAACCGACGTGAATAAGGGACCTTGGTCCGATGGGAGATGGGATTGAACCTCGTGAGGCTTCCTACATACCATACCTTGACATGGATCAAAGTCCTCATAGTTCGGGTTGGTCACAATGGCTTGCCGTCAGACTGGAATGCAGTTTAACGTCATGCTGGACAGGGGTGGAACCTGACTTGAAGGAATGATGGGTGGTGGGCTTGAACCTCTTGGACGCTTCCTACGTACCATTCCTTGGCATGGATCAAAGACCTCGTAGTTCATATGGATGTGCAGTTTAATGTCATGCCGGACGGGGGAATACAGCTTAACGTCATGCTGGACGAGGGCATATAGTTTAACGTCATGCTGGACGAGGGCATACACTTTAACTTCATGCTGGATGAGGGAATACAGTTTAACGTCATTCTAGATGGGGGAATACAGTTTAACATCATGCTGGGCGCGGACAAATAGTTTAACGTCATGCTGGATGAGGGCATACAGTTTAACATCATGTTGCACGAGGGAATACAGTTTAACGTCATGCTGGACGAGGTATTGTCATGGCCAATGCCAACTCTAAGCCCACGTGAGTCATGCTCGGTGTGAGAAATAAGAGGCAGCAATGACCTGATGATCATGCCGCGAAGGGTGCGTCTGTGAGAAGCGAAGAGGGGCTTACGTGTTAGGTGGCCCATGGTGCTGGGACTTACTCCAGGAAGGAGGCCCGAAGTGCGATAAAGCGCAGCGAAAGAGGGATTTCAGACCAATGATGGGAGGGGCCTTGTTCTCTATCACACCCTCCAGTGACCTTGGTAGGGAGGAATTACGGAGATACAGTGGTGCATCCTTCCCCAAGATGGGCTAGGGGGATTACACCAAGGTGGTTTCCATTCTCCCATGGACATACGCTACTCCGAGAAAGAGGATATCATCCCTTGTGGAGGGGGTGACCCCGTCTCCATGGAGATGGGTGGCGTAAAAAATGTCCGAGCTGGGGGGACCCTATGTGCGAAACACAGGGCCATATCATAGTTTAACATCATGTGTTGAGGACGAGGTGCTTGGCAGTTTAACGTCCTACAGCTCGGGCGAGGTGGGTTCACTCCACACCCCTAGGACTTACATAACTGGTACCCTTTGCTCCGTGGGGGAGGGAAGGTACCAGTAAGGTCGTGGTCAAGGGGGTCGTAGAGAGAACCATCGAGGGGTCCACGATAGCGTGGCTATGAGAAGAAGAAATAGTCGTTAGCGTGCCTATGCGAATAAGCATTAGGCGAAGCAACGCTACAAGTGGTGTTGTCCGTGGGACTTTGAAATCACATCGCGCATACCTGGAGGGTCGCACGGGAAGAAGAATTGCCAAGAAAAGGAGTGTGCTTTGTGAAGTGGAGTTCCTTGGCCTTACCATGGGGCAGAGGTGTGAGTAGAGAGTGCTTCACAAAGTGGAATAATATTCGTGAAGCACTGCCTCAGGAAGAGGACGTGCCTCGCGAAGCAAGGTGCTGCGAAGCAAGGTGCTGCGAAGCAGTGTGCTTCACGATGTGTAGCGATCCTGCCTTAGCATGGGGATCACTAGTACAGGATGGGTGTTTTGTGAAGCATAAATTCTCCACGGTTGCCCGGGTTCCCTTGGGAATCCCCCTCCTTCGTGAATGCCCTTGATCTTCACGAAGGGCATCCCTCTCGGAAGAGGGGCTCAAAACGAGACAAAGCGAAGGCGTCATGCGAAGTTGAAGTACATCGCGGAGCTCATGATTCCCAGGGAAAAGGGTGCTTCGTGATTTGGGAGAGGAGAAGCCGAAAGGTTGGATTTTCCATCCCCTGGACTCAGGAGGAGGCTGGTATTTATAGGCAAGGGGCGCCGCAAAGCAGAACTCCAGCGCCGCCTCCGGTGCTTCGCGGCGTGCTCACGAACTTCAAGCCATTTGCAGAGAGGTACGACCTCCGACGCTTCGCAGCAGTCTCGCGAACTTCAGGCCGTTCGCGGAGAGGTACCGCCTTCGTGGCTTCACTGCGGGATCTCGAATGTCAGGTAGTTCGCGGAGAGGTACCGCCTCGGTTTCTTCGCAGGGCCGCGATGTTCGGGGTGTGCTTCGTGTTGGAGCTTCGCGAGGCAGCGTGCGGGGTGTCTTTTTCGTCCCTTCTTTTCGTGAAATATTTTGGCTCCAACAAGAGACTTACATACCTCTAAGTGAGTCGTTCATCATAATGTAAAAAAGATGTACCATGTCCTTATGATATAGTTTTGTGGCCAAGGATAAAGAGGGACATTCTTGGATTTGTTTCTTGATTACATACATTAAAAAAATATAAAGGTTGAGCACTAGTTTCTTAGTGTTTTCCCCAAAAAATTTTTATGCCGACATGGAAATGGGAGGAATTCAGAATAGACATTGTGATGAGGTTACCTGGGATACCAAGAAACCATGATTTTTTCTTGGTGATTATTGATCAGCTATAAAAATTTTCTCATTTCTCACCGATCTAAGTGACTCACTCAGTAGATGAGTTGGGAAAGTTATATATCTATGAAATTGCATGCTTGTACCGAGTTTCCTTGAGAATAGCATCTGAAAGTGACGTATGTTTTACATCACTGTTTTATTTTGTTTTGTAAAAGTATTTATAGAATCAACTGATTTTGAGAACAATATTATATCCTTATATAAATGGATAGTTTTAGTGGAAAATCCATTTTTTGGATGACATGCTTCAAGTATGTGTCATATGCTTTATGGAAGTGTGGGATGATTATCTTTATAACAACGTATAATTTTATCATTGGAGACTCCCTCCTTATAATTTTATTCATATTGTATAAATCATATAGATAATATAATACATACTTCCTAAATGATGATTGAATGAAATAAGAGGGATATTTAGTAATTAAGGAACCAATACTGATGAAGTAGTAATTTGACTAATTCAATAATAACATGACCATTAAGAATAGTAATCTAACATATAGAATAATAACCCCACCTATAAAATTATAAATAAAATTTAGGCATGTTATAATTGATAATATGATATAAATATATCATAGAATAAGTAAAACAATATTTTAAAATTGTTAATAAAGTGTTAGTATTCTTTTAAAAAACATAATTGTTTATATATTATTTTATAATTGGTATTATGATTTAAAAGAATATTTTTTTATCATAAAATAGACTCATAAATTATTATTCTTCTGTATTATTATAATAACATAATTTTATGGGATCTTAATTATTATTGAATGTGTTTTAAAATATGTTATTATTTTAAAATTAGTATTTTTCATATATGTGATCGTTTTTATTAAAAAATATAAATTTATCACATTTATAAAATTATTTTCATAAATTGTATTCCATTTTTAAATTATACATATTAAAAAATAGTTATGGTGTTGTTTTTTGTATTTTTCTGAAATACGTGAATTTTTTGTGAATAGTAAAATACGATAATTTATGGTAATAGGTAAATACATAAATTATTAAGTCATATATGATTAATGGATTATTTAAACACATAATATCAAACTATACATCATTATTTTAGTATATATAGTGATAATGTTCAATCTATTGATAGTTTTGAGCCAAAATAATAAAATAATGAATAAAATAACGACAAAATACCCCTCTCATCCCTTATAAATACCATCCTCACCACCTCTTCCCCTCACACATTAGAAACATTAAATCATGTCCAATTTCTATCCAATACTCTTAAAATTACCCTCCCAAAAATCCTTGATCTCTTGGTATCATTAAAAGTCCCAACCCTTTTCGATAAGGAGGTTCTCAATGAGGAGAAATCTAGGAGTAAAATTTCTCATTTTTTTTCTTTTAATTTATTTTCAATTTCATTTATTTTCTTATCCTCTCCTCAAGTCCATTTAACCCAATGCAATGATTAATATAGTATATTTTATATACTGGAATTTTTTTATGTTAGTATAACAATCTATCCTCAAACATATACTCCCCTCCAGTAATTCTAAAAATGGAAACGTCATCTGTGGGATGTTTCTTCATCACCATAAAGGACGACATGTATTCATTTTTCATTACCTCTTTAATGGAAGGTCATAAAACCATTAAAATGAAAGGAAAATATTGTAAATTTTATTTTATAAAATTTTTTATGTTTTTTATCTAACTTATATAAATAATATTAAATAATAACACAAAACAAGTTAATTTTGATCGAAACCGCCGAAATTAATCTAAATGATTATCCCTAACATTGTTTCTAAAGGTTAATCCACGTACGATATGGTAAAATGATATATACGACCAATTAAAGTTCTTTATGTTCATTAATATTATATAATTTATATTCTAGATAATCATTATCATTTTATATGATCTTCTAGACTCATAAACAAGCAAATCCATCATGAAAACCACAAAATAGAACATTCTTGAATGATGAAATTGAACTCTATTACTCTTAAGGAAGTACATATATGAACTCAATAAAACAATAATTATTCAAAATAATGTATAATAAATAATTTATTTTTAATGAATGAATTTAATTTGATTATCCAGGATACAAAATTGAATAATGCACATTGGCATAAGGTAAATGGATTCTCAAATCTGACTCCTTTTCATTGGGTTATTCCTCTTTCATGCCAAATTTCTGTGTGAATGCTTATCTAATATTCCTAAAACATAATTTATTTTTCTATAACTTTTTTTTTCTAATATACAAATTTCCAATCTGAATTTTTTAAAAATTCAACAATTTTTCAAAAAACTACTATTCTTTCTAAAAAAATGTTGAAATTCTTTTGAGATTGGTTCTTTTTTACTCAATATTGAGGATTATTATACCAATAATTATATTATATTTTTATTTTGGGCACCAAATTATTTATTTATTATTGTAATATTTCTGGAATTCTCATGAAACCCATTTATTTCGCATGGGTGTTTTATATCTGATATTTATATATGTTCAATGTGACATGCATGATTATGTAAATGTTAGGATGTCACAGGTGCACACATAATTATATATTGATCGAATGGATAATGTAATTTGACTTATATAATGAGATATTATGAAATATGTGTCATAATAATTCTATATTTTTTCACAACTATGTGTGATATTTGACCACTAAAACATGATGTTTCATTTTTATTCATTTCCACATTCCATTCCTTTATCAAAAAATTTGTGTCATGATTATGATTATGATCCCATATTTAATTTATGAAAATAATGACTATGATCACTCATGTTATCTTGATTCATGTTCCTATATATTCTCTTACTGGGATTTTATCTCACCACTTTTAAGATGTATATCCTTAGGTTATTACTTGTACTGAAGAGAAAATGAGGGCCAATAAGAAGCTATAGAGGAATAAATTAAAAAAATTATACATTATTATGTAAACATTATCTATGGTGATAATTTTACTATGAAAATAAACTTTTATATCCATGTTTTATAACTCTATTATTGTTTTTCCTTTAAAATGGTGAAATAATAATGTAATAAAAAGCATGGTCATTATAATATAGCACTTATTGAATTCATTGACAACAACAGTTACCAGGCTTTGATTCTTATAGAACCTTATGAGGATATATATATATAAGGACATTTAATTCAATAAATTTTTGGAATGAATGCAGTGATGTAGTTGTTAAGGGGCCCAGTATGGTATTTGAGACCCCTCAGATAGTATTGTTGATTCGGAAGAGTTTGATAAAAACTCCATGTGGGTAGAAATCTCATTTCAACCATATGACAATAAATTTAGAGTTAGATATATGAAACCTTATTTTTCTAAGAGTGTATCCTTGGCTAGGACACTAAAAATTGAGGGAGAAAATAAAACTAGTGTTCTGTTATGTTGGCAAATTCAAGATCACAAATCAGATTGGAATAGTGGTGCACTATCTAGATTATTCGTCACATTACTAAGGTATGCATGATCTGGTTCAGATGTCTTAGATATGGCGGTACATTTACAATACCAAAAATATCATTATCTATTGTGATATTGATCTAGATCATGATGCATCATATGAGTAACACATGGTATGAATTGTAGACTGAAGTGAGAATGTCTTATGGGGGAAGATGACACAACATTTTTAGATCCTGGGGAATCATGGATGAATCTAATATGGTACATGTTGGTGGGAGGAATATGTTTGGGATCAGTGTCGTGAGTTGTTACAAAGGAATTCATAGAGACACATCTTAAGGATTATAAGAATTTATTGGTTTATATTGAAATGAATCTATATTTTTTCAGGTTCATTGTGATTTAATTTCATTTTTTAATCTTATGTTTTTGAGTTGTGGTTTTTTAGATGAGTTCTAGGGGTTTCTAAATAGTTTAAAAGATATTTGGAGTCCTCCAAAAGGGTGAATATTTTGAGAATGGTTTCCACAATCCATAAATATTCCTTATTAGAAACATTGAAACAAGAAAAAGTGGCTCAAGGGGTAGTTCATGGTTAAGGTTCATGGCTTGAAATAACCACTCAACTACACTGATCCTGCAATGCATCATCTTTTAGTTTCCAAAATAAAATTTTGTGCATATATATAAAGGTTGTGGTCCTAAACTACATAGGTAGATATGAATAGGTTAAATACCTCACATGATTTTTCAAAACATGAATCCAAATAATGTGTCATGTCTAGAGGCTCATAAATGCTGCATGGCAGGTGCACTATTTTACAAATCATGTGATTAAACCATGTTCACATGAAATTGATGATGAAAATATTCCTTAATAGATTTTTATGGCCTTATTTGAATCTTTCTTGTTTATATATTTAACCCTATCAATTTATAATACTCAACTGGCCTTCCTTTCTATTCTCTCTCATCCAAAGCTATATTCTAAGGAATACAAGGGAACTGAATATCTAGAATTGAGTTATGTGATACAAAACCATATATTCTTTGGCTTTCTTCAAGATCAACCTCATTTTTTCATATTATTAAAAGATACATAATGATACATCCTGATCTATGGATTCCAATTCCTACAAATTATTGATAAATGAATAATTTCTAGAATGTAGGTGGATTAGACATGTCAACAACCTTCCCTTTGAAGAGATCTAGATATCTCCTGAATAGTGCGTGTTTCTAGATAAATTTTCAATGATCGATAATATTCATATTATCTTTTTCTTGAATATAATTTTGGATAACTATTTAAAAGAAGGGTTGATGGTGGATCTATGTTTATTGTCTATAATTGAGGTTTTATTCTTGATTTGATGAGTAAATCCATGATCCATTATTCAATCAAAAAACAGATATGTTGAATTGATGTCTTCTCTCTTGACATACCAAAGAACAAGTTATGTGGTAGAAATTTTTGATGAATCCGTGACATATGAGGTAGTTAACTATGTGTATGAAAATTATTTAATTCTTTTATACTTTTATGAATATTGGAGTACATTTTCAATTATATTTAGGTTTGTTGTTCATTACAATTTGATACCATTGTATACTATTATTTAATTGGTTTTATATTTTAATATCATAGCTTATTGATAGTCCTAGTTTATGATTTATTATGGGTGTTTGTGTGAATAAAGATACCTATATATGATGATTGAGTACAAGATAAATGTTAGAGTAACTAAATACCATGCATGGTGTTGATCTCATGATGCATATGTCAAAATTTTATTCTCATGATGGCATGTTATTCTTTTCCTTATTATGGTCTTCCTTATTGTGTGTATTTACCATTCCATTGGAAGTATTATATTAGTACTCCTGGAATATGTACCATTGTATATGATTTAACCTTGGAGTGGGATTATTCATGTTGTGTGGTGATTAATATTATGGACATATACATAAGGTGATATCATGAATTTCATATTTCTATCCTATAACTCAATTCCATTGGGATATTGAGTAATTTGTCGAAACAAAATTCCTTGTGGATAATCAGTATCATATTCACTTTATGACTTCAATTTGTTGAGTAACATGTTAACTTTACATGGGTATAACATTTTTTCACTTCTAATGTCCTTACGATTATCATCTCAGCGTGGAGACAAAGCTTGTGTGGACGGGGTTAGTGTTTTCTTGGTCAGCACACAGATGTTTTGTGTATAATTGTGATGTGTTCTTTTGAAATTATTATTATCATGTAATAAACTTATCATACATGTGAATAATTTTTATAGACACTTATGTAACTTCCTAATAGTTTTCATTAATCAAACCCTACATGGGCATATCGATGTGCATGTAGACTCAATGTATGGGCATCCAGGATAGGGAAAAAGGTCTATGGAGAATAGTTGAGTTGTGGAGCATGATGCTATTAATAGAACCGGGTTGGAAAATAAGGTATCTTATGTTGAGTTTATTTATTTATATTATTTCACATTATACATTGTGATTACTTGACCCGATAGAAGCTCATTTTATTTATTTCTATCGAATGTGATTTATCTTATCTTATATTATTATTTTTATTCTTCCACCATGATTACTGTGAGTTGTTTTATATCTTATTTTTTATTTTGGGTGTATGGATATGACACTAAGGGTATAGTCTCCCCAATAATAGTTATTGGACTCTCACTGCTAGTCGATAGACTCTTATGTATAGGGAATCAAAAATAATGTCTTGTGGATCTTTGGATCAGACTCAACGGTTTATGGTTGAGAATTAAAAGTCATTATTTTATCAATACATGTTTCATAATTATAATTTGTGTATATTTCTTTTATACATTCCAAGAATATTTAATAGAATATTGTGATGTAATGGGAGAGTTTTTAACTATTTAGAAATTCAATGCATTGGGTAATGTTTCATAAATTATGATATTATTAATCATAAACATGATAGAGTTATATTTTTTTATCATTATTTTCATGACTTTGATTTATATTGATTTTTTTTAAAATGTTATAATTTTTTGAACTATTAATTTACCATGTTTTATGATGATGCACTATTATTTATTCACTATATGCAATGTATACTTCTATATATTTAATATTATTTTTATGTAGATCCTATGATATTAATAAGATAATGATGATTATTCTCACCCATGTACTTGTATTTACACTGGTCACATGTTCCTCCCTATTATTCCTCCCATTAGTAACATCATCTATCACCCTTTCTTTTATGTATATCCCTACGTGATTACATGTTTTTATAGTATGATGAATTATTATAAGGGGAACATATTTAATATTTCAATAACATTTATATATAGATATATCTCTTTTTGTGTGTGTGTGTGTTTTATAAAATGATTTTTACTAAAACATTATAATTATCAAGTATTGCGGTTGTAATATTATATATGTTGATCTTAAAAATAATTTAACGATGTTTTATATATGGTAGGGGTTACTATATATATACTTCGCCTAAAAGTATATATTTATAAAATTATGACATATAATTAAAAATAAATTAAATTTTAAATTAATTTTAGCTAAAACGATTCATCCTTGGAAATATCAATTTAAATAGAACATAATAATATTCTTATTTCAATTATAATGCTAAAATGGAAAATTCCAAGTTGAATTTAAACTTCCAAAACATATATTTTTTGAAAGAATCAATCCTTATTTTCAATCACTTTTTTTAATTAAAATCGATAACTAACACAAATCTCAAGAACACCCCATATTTAAAATTACTTTTTAGTAATTATTTTCATTATAAAATGAGTAATATAATGATATATAAAATAATCTTATAGAAAATTAATTTTTTTTCCAATAATGATAATATATTTTATTTAACTATTTTAAAGTGTGAGTGACATATGTTTCATCGGATGGAAAGTGTGAAATTATTATGGTTATAACAAGAAATGAATATAATTTTAAAAAACCAAATATAAAAGAGAAATGATCATAGATGAAGAAAAATGAATTGAAATTTAATGAACTGTATACTACACCTTAGAATTAAATGAATCTCATTTGATTTTGATTTTTATGTTTACTCTTGAGATAGAATTGATAGTGTGGGTAGGTTGATAAAGACTAAATTTTCATTGATTTTATATATCATTAATTGAAAAAAACACTTATATTGAAATAAAATATATATATATATATATATATCTGAATTTATAGTTTTTTATAGTTTGGAGTAAAATGAATATTCATGTTAAACATAAAATAATAATATTTTCTTAATTCTCACTTTAATTTCTTAATATCTTAACTGTGTTTTCACTATTATAAATATTTTTAATTTAAGAATAAATTTAATTTTTTCATTGTATTCACATTGTATTGGCTAGAAATTAAATTCATGATTGGTCTAGGCTGAAAACATAGAGTGACCTTCAATAAAGGATCCCACTAGAAAAGTAATTTTTGGATGAAAATCTAATTCAAACCATTTTTTACCACCAAAGTATATGTTTATTTAATCTCAAATTCTAGGATATTAACATTTAAAACATGTTTAAATATCTTAACAATGAGTAAATCATTGAATAATGTTCCTCCCATAAACCCTATCCTGGGTTCATTTATCTGATACAATTTTTTCCATTCAATCATGAATTCAAAGCTAGATTGTGTTGTTATAGCTCCAATTCTTGAGTGAGATAAATACACTAATTTTTCTTCATTCAATTTTTTTATCACTAATTCCCAAAATAATTAAATGAAAGGAAATATAATTACTAAATACATTATTCACTACAACTATTCTATCGATTAATATAGTTGTCCCATTTAATATAGAAGGACAAATTGTTTGATTTATTCATAATTATTTAGTATTTTATCTTACTTTGATGGATTTTCGAAATTATATATAAGAATTATAGATAAGGGCAATTTGGATAAAGAGACATTCAAGAGGTTTATATGACTTATCATTAATCCTTTACTGAGGTAGCATAATCTGGTTCAGTTTGTTGGTGATTTTGAAATTTGTCATTTAATAATGTTGACCCGAAGTTAATCTTGAAACTTCAAACATATAGAAAGATAAATTTTAGTTAAAAAGAAGATATTAGGTCATTATATATTACATTTAGAATAATATTGTGAAGAAATTTAAATTCAAGCTGCTTTGATCATCTATGAGGGAGACCCATGGTTGTTCATAAGAAAATGATTCTAGATATTTTTCTTGTTTTCTATAAATATTTTGACAAACTATTTAAAATAGAAGTTTTATATATACCATTTTTATATTTATGAATTTTTGTTTAATATTATATTTTTTATGAACTGTTATCTCCTTCAAAGTTGAACTAACTCTATTTCCTTTCCAATAGAAAAAACCCATTGATTACTTTGAGTTAAAATATTTTTTATTTCGTCTTATATTTTCATTTTGATTATTTTATGTCATTGTTAAATTTTAAAGGATAATAAGTTTCCACATTTTCACAATATACTAAAATTATTATTCCAATTTTTAATAATTATACATGTGTTTATTACTGTAGTCATTCAAATATTGTATTTTTTATGATCTTTTGTGATGAATATGTTTATCCATAATTTACAGAATATATTTTATTTTTATATGGTCCCGGTATAGGATTATCCCAAGAACAATATAATGGTTAATTTAATACAATTTTGAACCATTTACTAAGTGTATATAATGAGATAAATTTTATTTCTTTTAACATTTATTAGTCACTACAACAAAATTCTAAATGATAAATATTATTCTTCCTAAAAAAAATTAGGTATTTAATTCATCTATATTCCTTTTTCATATTCATTTTTTCAAAAATATCTACACTATATTTTTATCTTTATAATTATTTTAAATTAGTTAAATAATTATGTAACTCAATGTACTAGTAGTTAATAGTTTGAATTCTTGGGAGATCAACACTAGTATGTGCATTATATTTCATTCCTAATGTGAAACAAGAAAATTCTAATAAGTAACTCATAACAATGCCCTAAATCACAAAATCACTCTACACTATACATTATAACATCATTTTATTATAATGTTAAACTATATTAAAACACCTGCAAGTATAGGTAAAAAAATTATTTTATTCCTTCTTGTAAGGATAAAACATTATAGTCTTGTTTTCCAAGGATGGTTTCCATTCCACGCCACACGGATTTAAACTGTGACCATATAAAATATATTTTTTTATTCCTTAAACATAGGATTTGTAGGAATACCTATAACTTCTCCATCCTAACTCTGGGAAACCTCTCACATTTTCATGAAACCTTTTTTCTCCTTATATTTAATAAAAATTATGAGTTCCTTCTTATACTATTTTAAACTGTAGAGAAATTAATATTAACCATAACCTTCTTTATTGGATAGGGGAGAATTTAATTTTTTTATAGCTCAATTCAATATAAATTATCTTCATTTGATCTATTTCAATAAGATGAAATTAGTATTATTATCAAGAATTATTTTAAAAATATTTCTATATTTATTGAAGATCCTCAAAATATATAAAAATATATTTTGTTGGATAATTTCACAATCAATCCTCATATGTTTTTGAAATATTAATAACATGCACCACCCAAAAAATTAGGTGGGTCACAAAAACATTAAAACCCATCATTTATAATAAATTACCAGAAAATTTATTAAGATATTTATAATAAATATTAATTTAATATTAAATATACAAATATGAATTTATTAATAGAAACATTCTAATAAATGGATTATAAACATGTAGAATTATATATATATATATAATTCTTTGTGTACACATAACATTTACACATTGAATATTCAAGGTGTAAATACTAAATTAAATTTTAGAATTTCTATAATTCATTTTGTTTTTTTATGGGAAAAAATAAAATTTATAGTAAATTAATATAAATATAAGATAATATATATAATATATGTTCATAGAAAATTTATCTTATTTGTTATAATAATATTTCCAATAAACATTATATGTTATGTAGAATTATATAAATATATACATGTATATGTGTATGTTAAAGGGTATAAAGATTCTACATTTTGGTACACATTGGAGAGAGTATCAACAAAAATAAAATATCATGGACCTTATTTTTTTTGGGAGAACAAACCACCTTAATATTGGATATACCACTAAAGGAAATCATAACTAATTGACATATATCAACGTTACAAGATGCATGGAATCGTAGGATCCAGAAAGGTGTCTGGTGGAACTATGTCATACGAGGCTGGAGATGTCATAATAAAGGAGCATCATAATAGCCAATATTCATATAATAGAATCCAGGAGGATCCATACTAATAATACATAACAAGGGGATCATGAGACATCATAAAAGGTTAGAGGAGCAACAACACAAGTAAATGGAAGGATAGAGCCACAAAATAGGAGGTCAAATAACTATTGGATGAGTTGTCTCACATCACTGGAGGAAGGATACGCACATAGATTCTATAGAATTCATGAATGTGGTGTAGTGCTATAAGAAATTAAAAATGGGTTAGTTTTGAATTGAACTTTTGGTAGACTTAATTCTTGTTGTTGTCTTGTGTATATAGATACAATATGTTTATATATAGTTATTTTAATATAAATTAATTACATGGAAAAAAATATGTGCGAGAATATTAAAAAAAATTAAATTACCAATATAAATATTAATTTATTAAAGGAATATTGAGTTTTTTAAAAAAATACATATATTAATATAAATTAAAAATAATTTTATTCAGAACATTAAATTTATATAATTTTAATATAATGTTTTTTAATATATTAACAGAACGTGTCACATGTTCATTGAATACATTTGTATATTAATATTTTTATAAAACATATCATATTAATATATATTAATTTTTAATTTTTTAATATCAATACATATTAACTCTTCCTATAATTTATCTGGTTGAAAATCCATTATATAAATAATTCATAGAACATATACGTGGAAAATAAATATTATATATAACTATGTTTTTTGGTTGGTAGTTTATATGTAAATGTAATGAATTTGGTTTTTTTGAATTTGTCATTGGTCTATTTCTATATATATATATATATGGATTTTTCCTCGGAGTCGATGTAGTGTTTCTGTGTCTCGAGCCCCAAAACTTTATATATTAAAAATATTAATATATTTTAAAGAACATGATCATATAATTTTTTTTAAAACAAATTTCACATTTTTTGGGATCACAGATGAGTCATACGAGACCACAGTTGATTCCAAAATGCGGGGTTTACCCAAGGCATGACCTAATATTTTTCAGCATAAAACCTTTCTTAGATAACACCCATTGTTGGTGCATTTATTAAAATAAATAAATAATAATTTTTTATTTTAAATATCAAAACCTAACCCCCTATCTTTCAATACTATATAATGGAAAATCCCAAGGGTAGCCTTATAAACCGGGGAGATTGGAGAGTTAGATAAAGAGAGATTTATTGGAAACCAAAAGATTGGATCAATGATAAATGCTCGCCATATACTAAGTAAAGGGAATAATGTAATAATATCCTTTTATTCACCACTGGAGAACATGTTCTTCACCAATTATTGACCCATAATCAATGTAGGGGTCATTATTTGTGTTTTCCCCTTTGATTAATTAATAAACCAGGACTTTTATTATCATCATTATTGATCTATGTTTATCTATTCTTCAAATGATCCTGAACATAAATTAGGTTACTAAAGCCATTTTTTATTGATATTCATTGATTTCAACCCTTGATTCCACATTGTATGATCATTTTCTAGGATCTCATAGACCAAAAATTCACATCACATTCACTGATGATCATTTCTCTATGTTGTTCATTGTGTTCTTAATCATTAGCTCATGGGGTTGTGGTTTGATAGTTTTAGGATGGGTTCAAGAATGATCAAACCCCTAGTTTGATGGTAGTTTCATGAAAATATTAGGAATTTGTTTTGTGTTGATTGTGTAGGATTCATTGTTTAGGGTGATGACTATGTGTTTAGGAACCCTAATAGGTAATCGATGCACAATGGATTCTCACGTGAGGGATCACATTTTCAATATTTGTCCATTGATGTCTGGGAAAAAAAGGTCGGAGATGTTTATGTTCAATTTTAGATATTAAAAAATTTAAATTTATAGAGGATACTGTGTATCGAGAGTATTTTTGAAGACTATGAGTTATTTCCAACAAAAAACCTAATAATACATACTATATTGTGAAAGAATATAGTTTATGTACGTCAGAATTTATAGAGGCCAAAGTTTCATCTAATTTAAATATAATACACCATGTGGATGGACCTACATGTTTCGTGACCCTATATGGGTGGATAATCCAAGTGCAAACTACACAGTCCTAGGACACTATGTGATTAGATACGCCATGTACCTGGGGGAAATGATTGATACATATAGATGGAAAGTCAAGCTGTATTCTGTGTATACATGCCCATGACCTCAGTTGAACATACATGTCAAGTTCTCTTATAGACCCTCCATGTAGTATGACATGGATTCCTAATCATTGTGTTTGGAATAACATTCCTAGGAAATTTGGTGAGGTCACACACCATTTGACCCCTCGTACACGATGTGTACTTCCCCTTACAACTTCTACAATTCATATCCTTATATTTAGGATGTGGGTATGGGGAAGTGATAAGACAACCATGTGGGTATTTATTCATATAATAATATTGTAGAATTTATTATGAAATTTGAGATATGATATGATGTTAACAATGTGTGATTCCTCTTTAAGATATTCTTTAGTGGTGGAAGTGATTAAGTAGAATAATCAGAGTGATATCGAAGTTAGAAATCCCCCCTACCACACTTTGATACAGGACCCACATAATCTATTCCCATATTTAGTGGTACCCCTATCACACTTGGTCATGGAACCTCTATTTATAAAGAGAAACCCCCTAACGTACCAGGGTATGGATCCTCTATCTACTAATCCCCCCCACAATGCACTAGGGTGATGGTCCTCTATCAACCAAAAAGTACCCCATGCAATACTAGAGCATGTGTACTCTAATTGGGATAGTCCCCCCTCATCTATGGACACAGTTATTGAGGTGTGGGTCATCCATATAAATTCTTGTGTGGATTTACATGATTTCAGCATCAGAGATGGAACATTGGAACTGTAGGTAGACTGATCATCCTTAAATAGGTTGTGGATGTGAATACCCCTTACCCTATTTCTTTGGTTTCTATATAATCATTTGTTTGTTTTCTTGTGAGATTAATGTTGTTGAAGCTTTCTATTTATCTCTATTTTTATTTTATGGCGTCATAGAGGGTATATAACGACCCATACTTTACATACATTGTTAATACTTCAAAATTGAAGCACACTTATTACAACATATGACAAAACCACAAAGGACCGTATAGGTATAGTGTCTTTAGAAACTGGGAAACATAAACAACTGGTCCATAAATCTTCTACAGTGTCTCCCATTTATTTCATCATATCTAGGGTCCCTTTTAGCATATTCTACTTAATATCCATCTTCCTGACCTGGGGAAAAGAAAACATAAAAGGGTGAGCTCAAATGCTCAGCAAGGGCAAATAAAGGAAATAAAAATCATATCATATCTTTTTGAAAATCAAAACCTGCAAAAGAGATCATAATATCTTAACATGGAATAAATCATAGAAGTGAAAATGAGATCCCCAAAATCATAACATAAAACTTGAAACTTTGTGGCATGCACAGATAATCATGAAAAATCATTTCTTGTTAGTCATGACTCATTGCCAAGACTATCTTAGTGGACAAAGTCCCTTTCTGAACCGAGTTCACTCCTCGTTTCAGTCCTGTATCACTGAACCGAAATAACCTTCCGTTCCAGCCATGTCTATCTCATGAGATATAAAATCTTTACCCAATGCATTGGAGGGAGATATAGGTCCCACCCATCTTATAATGAATCCTTTCTTATGTGTGCCACATAATCATAAAACATACATCATCGCATAACACATGTAAAAAAAATGGGATTCTTGAAACATCATGACATCATAAATCAATTCATATAAGATAATGGAATTCATAAAAATAATTCCATCACAACATGATCAAATCAATGTAATAATAGGGATAAAAACAGAACCCTTTATTATCTTAGATGGAAAATAATTTTGATAAAACACTTGAACTTTATTCTTGAGGAAAATATCCTTTCTACTTCAAAAACATTTTTCCTTTCTTAACATGTCATACAACTTTAAACTAAAAGAAGTTGATTAAAAATAAACTTGAAAACTTGTAAAGGAAACTTCTTGGAAATAATGTTTTAAAAATCCATTCATGCCGTATAAGTTAAAAAAAACATTCTTCGTACCTTTGTCGGAAAAGTCAAAAAGTACCTCGTACGAAAAAAAAACGACAAAAGATTCCGTTCATATTCTTTACTAAAAACTCACCGAAGGGTAAAATTGGATTTAAACTATTGTAAGTGGATGGAAACAATATTACATATTGAGGGAACATGGATGTGGATGATAAAATACACCCCAGTAAATACTTACGAATAAACAATCTCGGATAAAAATGAGATTGTGGTATTTTCCCTTACCATAGGTCCGATTAGCTTTGTACGTGTCCGAAGCTCCTGTATAATGGTTTAAATAATGTTATTGACTTATTACAGAATCATACATATTTATATGATATCATATATGGTCATATTATTAGCTTCTTGTTAGTAATATTTCATTGTTACTTGTTACTCGGGTCTTTATAACTTTTTGTTCTTATGCGTGTTTTGTCGAATAAATTCTTATTCTTATCTTTAGGTTATAGATAATTCATTTCCAGAATTGTATTAGTGTAGTATATACCATATTAATTTATTCAATTCATTTATATAATCATTATGAAATGAAGATCATGTAGAACGAGTCGCATCACATCGTGGAGACGGTATTCCGTACGTACGCACGAGTGATGATATCGTTCCTATGATCGTGGAATTGTATTGGAGTATATATATATTATTTCAGTATCAATATTACTTCATAATAATCATATGTAGTTACTCATTACACCATTATACCCATCCTTGTAAGGTGATGGTGGAAAATAGATTACACCACGGCGTGGAGACGGTATTCCGTACGTACGCACGCGTGGTGATTTCATTTTTTCGTAGGATGTATAGAAGGTGAATTAGGGTTGTTTCATATTTATAAAAACATATCAGTATGTAAGTAATACTGATGTTATTACTTTATCATGAAACAACTAAAGAAGAAGAAGTTGAAGAAGAAAGAAATTGAAAAGATCGGTAATGGATATTACCTCTTCTTTGGAACGCTTCTTTGAATCCTCCACTTAAGGAACTAAGATTGGACTTTGGAGAAGACCAGGACCTCTAGGATTATTCTAGGGAAGTGGAGAGGAGAAAATGGAAGGGTTTGGCCGAGCTTGAGTGCTCAATTTGGTGTGAGGAGGAGGGGGAGGAGGTGCCCTTTTATAAGGGAGGAGAGGGGCACCTTAGGAATATCTCAAAATATTATTTTATATTAAAGTCAAAATCGGTTTATAATGGTTCCAAAGGGTCTTATTTCGAAGATAAAGTGGGGATGGGTCGAAATCCTATCAACCAATAGGATTTATACAAGTTTAGGGTATTATTATAACCTTATCAATTAGATTTAACTCTAAGTTAATTATTTTAACTTTTACCGTGTCTTTTTGTTTTCCTTCACTATATGGTTAATACACTTACTATAACATGCCAAACGAACCCCAAATTGTTTATTATTAATATATATATCTTTATATAAGTCATTTGGCCGAACCTTAGATTTTTAGGAATAAAATAACAATTAATAATATAATATTTGATTTAAAAACTATTTTGTGTCAATTTTGACACTATTTGATATATGATTTGTTTGAAAGTCATAACAGAATTATATGTTCGAACCAAGTTGATTAAATCAACAATAATATATCATAGTAACCTAGAAAATTAGTGGAATTCATAAAAAGTCTCAAATTACATTTATTTTGGTGTTTATAACATCCATTATGTCAATATTTCATTAATAAGATAATTACTGCATCATCATTATGTCATAAATAAATTAAATTATTTAATGTCTAAAAATTACAAATAAAATATCATCATGTAGGAAATCTTTTTAGCTTTCTAATGAATATTTACAATTGAATTTATCTTATGTATAACCCCATATTAAAAATGATTTACTTATTAAACATTGATTTTAACTATTTTAACCCTTCTTTAAATAAATTAATAATAAATGTCCTAATCTAATCCAAGTGGGCCTAAATGGTCATATTTTATTCCTAAGTTTGTTTTTGGTCGAATTACACTTGTCCAATAGAATTAGGACATGTTTTAGGGTAATATTAATATCATATTTACCCTTAGTTACCCTATTTACTATTAACCGCGGTAAAAATCGTAAAAAGTTACTATTCACCAAAAAATTATTTTCATCTCATTGAACCACATTTTAGTCCTTGATATTAACCGTGTCTCTCGGATTTTCGAAATTCCATTCACAGAAGCGGTAAAATTAAGTTTTATGCAAAATTCAGTTTTTAACCTACCACTTAGTGGTTTCACTATTCATCAAAAATTGACAGTTTTCAGAAAAATACCAAAATTTCACCCTAGGCTAATTTCGATATTCTGAGTCCAAAAATGAAGTCCATTTTGAAAAATAAAATTTATAAAATTTCAAAAAGTGGTTATTACTATTCATAACGGCTAGTTTTAATAGCATATTGTTGTTTAGTGAAACTCGGTATTGCGTACGACGCAAGCTATCGAGGAAGGTCGCGATTGCGTGTAAAGAAAGTCAAGCAAGTGTTGTGTAGAAAAAGATTCCTTTGATAATTTATATAACATAAAAGTCTCGGGTGTTACATTCTACCCCCCTTAAAAAGAATTTCGCCCTCGAAATTCGTCACTTTGTAACAAACAGATGAGGATACTTCTCCCTCATCATATCCTCAAGCTCCCATGTAGCTTCTTCAAGTTGGTGGTTCCTCCATAAAACTTTCACCAAGCGAGTGGTCTTGTTTCGTAGGACTTTTTCGCTACGATCCAGAATCTCTATCGGCTGTTATTCATAAGAAAGATCTTGCTCCAGCGGTACAACTTCTGAGCTGAGTACATGTGAAGGATCTGGTATGTACTTTCTCAGGAGAGATACATGGAACACATCGTGAACTTGAGAGAGATTCGGTGGAAGCGCCAATCGGTAAGCTACCTTTCCAACACGATCCAGTATTTCGAAAGGACCGATATATCTAGGGCTCAACTTCCCCTTCTTTCCAAATCTCATAACCCTCTTCCAGGGAGATATTCGTAAGAACACTTTATCACCCACTTCAAACTCTAGGTCTTTTATTCGGTTGTCGGCATAGCTTTTCTGTCGACTCTGAGCTGCTCTTATGTGTTGTTCAATAGATCTGGCCTTTTCTGCCATTTCATCAACGAGATCAGGTCCTAATAGCTTTCTTTCCCCAACTTCATCCCAGCAAGTTGGAGTCCTGCATTTCTTTCCATAGAGAGCTTCATAAGGAGCCATCTGAATACTGGAGTGAAAGCTATTATTATAAGAAAATTCTACCAAAGGTAGGTGTTGATCCCAACCTCCTTTGAAATCCATAGAGAAAGTTCTCAACATATCTTCTAGGGTTTGAATTGTTCTCTCAGATTGACCGTCTGTCTGGGGATGATAAGCAGTGCTGAAACTCAACTCTGTATCCAGAGTATGCTGAAGACTTCGCCAGAACTTCGAGGTAAATATCGGATCCCGATCAGATATAATAGAAAGTGGTACTCCATGTAATCTTACCACTTCCTTTACATATATCCTGGCAAGCTGATCTAGAGAGAAATCCTCTCTAATAGGAATGAAGTGTGCAGACTTTGTAAGACGATCAACTATGACCCAAATAGCATTATTGCCTTTGGATGTTTTAGGAAGTCCTGTGACAAAGTCCATAGTGATGATTTCCCATTTCCATTCGGGTATGGGTAATGGTTGTAACATCACCTTAGACTTCTGTCTCTCAGCTTTAACTTGTTGACAAACCAAGCATCGAGAGACAAATTCAGCAACATCTCTTTTCATGCCATCCCACCAGAAGTACTCTTTCAGGTCCCTATACATCTTCGTGCTTCCAGGATGAATAGAGAATGAAGAACTATGAGTCTCATCCAGCAGCTCCTTCTTTAATTCGGGGATGGGAGGAACACAAACCCGATTCCTGAACTTTATTATCCCATCACAATCAAGGTTGAATTCAGGAACATTTCTCACCTTCTTTTGTAACTCGACATCTTCTTTCTGTGCCTCTTTAATCTTCACATGTATAGATGGTTGAACATTCATTTGAGAAAGATAAGATTTTTCCCCTTCCATTATAATTCCAAGATCCATCCTTTGTAAATCCATAAATATTGGATCTTTTGTGATCCTCATCATGGATAAACTAGCATGGTCTTGTCGACTTAATGCATCTGCCACCTTGTTTGCTTTCCCAGGGTGGTAATGGATTGAGCAGTCATAATCTTTAATCAGCTCCAACCATCTTCTTTGACGCATATTCAACTCCTTTTGTGTGAAAATATACTTTAAACTTTTATGATCAGTATAAATATCACACCTTTCACCATAAAGGTAATGCCTCCAAATCTTTAATGAAAAGATTACCGCAGCCAACTCCAAATCATGTGTTGGGTAATTTTGCTCATGGATTTTCAACTGTCGTGAGGCATAAGCTATCACCATATCATTTTGCATAAGAACACACCCCAATCCCTTCTTGGATGCATCACTGTAGATCACAAACCTTTCTCCACTACAAGGCAGTGTGAGCACAGGTGCACTGGATAACCTTCTTTTCAACTCCTTGAAATTCTCTTCACATTCCTCTGTCCAGACAAACATAACTTCTTTCCGAGTCAACTTGGTGAGTGGATTAGATAATCGTGAAAAATATTTTACAAAACGTCGATAATATCCAGCCAAACCAAGAAAAATTCGGATCTCAGTTACTGTGGTTGGTCTCGACCATCTTTCGATAACCTCTGTTTTTGCTGGATCCACAGATATCCCCTCTTTTGAGATTATATGACCCAAAAATGCAACTTTCTGAAGCCAAAATTCACACTTGGTAAATTTGGCATAAAGCTTTTCCTTTCTCAGGGTCTTCAATATAATTCTCAAGTGATCTTCATGCTCTTCCTTGCTCTTTGAATAGACAAGAATATCGTCTATAAAGACTACCACAAATTGATCAAGATAGTCTCTAAAGACTCTATTCATTAGATCCATGAAGATAGCAGGGGAATTAGTAAGACCAAATGGCATCACTATTAATTCATAGTGTCCATACCTTGTACGGAAAGCCGTATTTGGTATATCCTCCCTTTTGACCCTTAATTGATGATACCCTGAACGAAGATAAATCTTGGAAAAGTATTGAGCTCCGCGTAGTTGGTCAAATAAGTCATCAATGCGTGGGAGAGGATATTTGTTCTTGATAGTGATCTTGTTAAGTTCTCGATAATCAATGCAGAGTCTCATTGATCCATCTTTCTTCTTAACAAATAGAACAGGTGCTCCCCAAGGTGATGCACTAGGGCGTATGAATCCCTTATCAAGATTCTCTTGGAGTTGCTTCTTCAATTCCTGCAACTCAATTGGGGCCATTCTATAAGGTGTCTTTGAAATAGGCAAAGCACCCGGTATGAGTTCTATTGAAAACTCAACTTCACGATTTGGTGGATGACCTGGCAATTCCTCCGGAAAGACATCATCAAACTCCCGTACAATGGGCATATTCTTAATCGTGAGTTTCTCACCAACCATTTGAGATAAATAACCTTCATTTAGTGGAATCAATACCCATATGATGGAAGAAATTTCCACTGGAAAGTTATGTTCATCCTTGCATTGATAGACGATCGTAGATTGATCTGGAATATGAAATGTGACTTCCCTTCTTTGGAAATTGATATGAGCTCCATGTAGAGAAAGCCAATCCATGCCAAGAATCACATCAAATTCCACTAAAGGAAGGATCACAAGATTTGTAGGAAGCACTTTCCCACAAACTTCGATCGGAGAAGAATTATAAACTTTTGATGCGATTGATGTGCATTTAGGTGTTGTCACGGCTAACTCAACATCTAATTGTTGAGGTAATACGGTGATACCCTTAGAAAAGTCTTCAGAAATAAAAGAGTGGGTGGATCCAGAATCAAATAAAACATTTGCTACTTTAGAGTGGATGGTAAGTGTACCTTTCACCACATCGTTATCGTACTCCAAATCGCGGATAGAAATTGCATGTGACTTTCCTTTGTCTTTAGCCTTAAGATTTTGTTGACGTCGACCATCATCATCAACCCTTGGATTTGGGCATTGATTGGCATAATGCCCCATGTCCTTGCACTTGAAACATTGAAGTGTAGTAGGTTCATTCTGTGTATCCCTTCCTTTGTTTGCATCATTAGACATCTTCTTCCCATTATCACGGCATTCAAATGCCCGATGACCTTCCTTTCCACATTTAAAACATTTACTTGTCCCTTTAAGACAACTCCCTCCATGTTTCATTCCACAATTTGAGCATAATGGAAAGTTCATCTTCTTTTCAGTGTGCTCTTTAGAGTTTCCTTTGAATTCCATCTTCCTCTTCTTATCAAACCCATGTGACTGATGGGTTACTCCAATCTCCATCTCGACTTTGAGAGCACATCGAACGATTTCCTCGTAGCTATTGAAGTCCCTTATGGCTAACGCCCTTCGAAGACTTGGTTTTAAGCCACTAAAGAATCGATCGATCTTACTCTCAGGTTGGATAATAATACCAGAAGCGTACCTTGCAAGTCTTGTAAAATTTTCTTCATAGGTACTAACAGATTCATCATCCCTTTTCTTCAGTTCAAGAAACTCTTTCTCCATCTTTGTTCGGAGAATACGAGGGAAGTAATTATTGAAAAATAAGTTCTTGAACTCGTCCCATTCCATAGACTCAATTTCATCCCTTTGCCTCGTATTCTTAACAATATTCCACCATTGATCAGCATCTCCTTCCAAACGGTACACTGCTAGGATGACTTTATCATGTTCAGAACATTGAAGAACTGAAAATATCTTTTCAGTAGTACTAATCCATTGTTCAGCAACTAATGGATCAGTAGACCCGCTGAAAGAAGGTGGACACTGCCTCATGAAGGATTCAACAGAATGTTGCTCCCTCCTTTGCTCGTTTGGAAATCCTGCATGATTCATAGCTTGAGAAAGTTGTGTGAGCATGGCTACAAGATTTTGCATTCCAGCTCCCATATCGTTTGGTTGCTCAGGGGGACAATCATTGCATTGCCCATCGCATTCCGCATTAACACGGTTCCTTCGGGTTCCAGCCATTGACTAAAACCAAGAAGAATAGTGTGAGCAACACTAATTATAATAGGAAACCACATAATTCAAGAATAAAATTTTCATGCTTATGGTCTTATCCTAGGTTATTCATGACCATTTCTAAGATTGTGTTCTATGCTTAGACTTATTCGTAGGGTTCTTACTAAGGCTTTCACATCCTAGTTTCCAAAGGATGACTATACCTGTCCTCTGATACCAACTATAACGACCCATACTTTACATACATTGTTAATACTTCAAAATTGAAGCACACTTATTACAACATATGACAAAACCACAAAGGACCGTATAGGTATAGTGTCTTTAGAAACTGGGAAACATAAACAACTAGTTCATAAATCTTCTACAGTGTCTCCCGTTTATTTCATCATATCTAGGGTCCCTTTTAGCATATTCTACTTAATATCCATCTTCCTGACCTGGGGAAAAGAAAACATAAAAGGGTGAGCTCAAATGCTTAGCAAGGGAAAATAAAGGAAATAAAAATCATATCATATCTTTTTGAAAATCAAAACCTGCAAAAGAGATCATAATATCTTAACATGGAAAAAATCATAGAAGTGAAAATGAGATCCCCAAAATCATAACATAAAACTTGAAACTTTGTGGCATGCACACATAATCATGAAAAATCATTTCTTGTTAGTCATGACTCACTGCCAAGACTATCTTAGTGGACAAAGTCCCTTTCTGAACCGAGTTCACTCCTCGTTTCAGTCCTGTATCACTGAACCGAAATAACCTTCCGTTCCAGCCATGTCTATCTCATGAGATATAAAATCTTTACCCAATGCATTGGAGGGAGATATAGGTCCCACCCATCTTATAATGAATCCTTTCTTATGTGTGCCACATAATCATAAAACATACATCATCGCATAACACATGTAACAAAAATGGGATTCTTGAAACATCATGACATCATAAATCAATTCATATAAGATAATTGAATTCATAAAAATAATTCCATCACAACATGATCAAATCAATGTAATAATAGGGATAAAAATAAAACCCTTTATTATCTTAGATGGAAAATAATATTGATAAAACACTTGAACTTTATTCTTGAGGAAAATATCCTTTCTACTTCAAAATTTTTTTTCCTTTCTTAACATGTCATACAACTTTAAACTAAAAGAAGTTGATTAAAAATAAACTTGAAAACTTGTAAAGGAATCTTCTTGGAAATAATGTTTTAAAAATCCATTCATGCCGTATAAGTTAAAAAAAACATTCTTCGTACCTTTGTCGGAAAAGTCAAAAAGTACCTCGTACGAAAAAAAAACGACAAAAGATTCCGTTCATATTCTTTACTAAAAACTCACCGAAGGGTAAAATTGGATTTAAACTATTGTAAGTGGATGGAAACAATATTACATATTGAGGGAACATGGATGTGGATGATAAAATACACCCCAGTAAATACTTACGAATAAAAAATCTCGGATAAAAATGAGATTGTGGTATTTTCCCTTACCTTAGGTCCGATTAGCTTTGTACGTGTCCGAAGCTCCTGTATAATGGTTTAAATAATGTTATTGACTTATTCCAGAATCATACATATTTATATGATATCATATATGGTCATATTATTAGCTTCTTGTTAGTAATATTTCATTGTTACTTGTTACTCGGGTCTTTATAACTTTTTGTTCTTATGCGTGTTTTGTCGAATAAATTCTTATTCTTATCTTTAGGTTATAGATAATTCATTTCCAGAATGGTATTAGTGTAGTATATACCATATTCATTTATTCAATTCATTTATATAATCGTTATGAAATGAAGATCATGTAGAACGAGTCGCATCACATCGTGGAAACGGTATTCCGTACGTACGCACGAGTGATGATATCGTTCCTATGATCGTGGAATTGTATTGGAGTATATATATATTATTTCAGTATCAATATTACTTCATAATAATCATATGTAGTTACTCATTACACCATTATACCCATCCTTGTAAGGTGATGGTGGAAAATAGATTACACCACGGCGTGGAGATGGTATTCCGTACGTACGCACGCGTGGTGATTTCATTTTTCCGTAGGATGGATAGAAGGTGAATTAGGGTTGTTTCATATTTATAATAACATATCAGTATGTAAGTAATACTGATGTTATTACTTTATCATGAAACAACTAAAGAAGAAGAAGTTGAAGAAGAAAGAAATTGAAAAGATCGGTAATGGATATTACCTCTTCTTTGGAACGCTTCTTTGAATCCTCCACTTAAGGAACTAAGATTGGGCTTTGGAGAAGACCAGGACCTCTAGGATTATTCTAGGGAAGTGGAGAGGAGAAAATGGAAGGGGTTGTCCGAGCTTGAGTGGTCAATTTGGTGTGAGGAGGAGGGGGAGGAGGTGCCCTTTTATAAGGGAGGAGAGGGGCACCTTAGGAATATCTCAAAATATTATTTTATATTAAAGTCAAAATCGGTTTATAATGGTTCCAAAGGGTCTTATTTCGAAGATAAAGTGGGGATGGGTCTAAATCCTATCAACCAATAGGATTTAGACAAGTTTAGGGTATTATTTTAACCTTATCAATTAGATTTAACTCTAAGTTAATTATTTTAACTTTTACCGTGTCTTTCTGTTTTCCTTCACTATATGGTTAATACACTTACTATAACATGCCAAACGAACCCCAAATTGTTTATTATTAATATATATATCCTTATCTAAGTCATTTGGCCGAACCTTAGATTTTTAGGAATAAAATAACAATTAATAATATAATATTTGATTTAAAAACTATTTTGTGTCAATTTTGACACTATTTGATATATGATTTGTTTGAAAGTCATAACAGAATTATATGTTCGAACCAAGTTGATTAAATCAACACTAATATATCATAGTAACCTAGAAAATTAGTGTAATTCATAAAAAGTCTCAAATTACATTTATTTTGGTGTTTATAACATCAATTATGTCAATATTTCATTAATAAGATAATTACTGCATCATCATTATGTCATAAATAAATTAAATTATTTAATGTCTAAAAATTAAAAATAAAATATCATCATGTAGGAAATCTTTTTAGCTTTCTAATGAATATTTACAATTGAATTTATCTTATGTATAACCCCATATTAAAAATGATTTACTTATTAAACTTTGATTTTAACTATTTTAACCCTTCTTTAAATAAATTAATAATAAATGTCCTAATCTAATCCAAGTGGGCCTAAATGGTCATATTTTATTCCCAAGTTTGTTTTTGGTCGAATTACACTTGTCCAATAGAATTAGGACATGTGTTAGGGTAATATTAATATCATACTTACCCTTAGTTACCCTATTTACTATTAACCGCGGTAAAAATCGTAAAAAGTTACTATTCACCAAAAAATTATTTTCATCTCATTGAACCACATTTTAGTCCTTGATATTAACCGTGTCTCTCGGATTTTCGAAATTTCATTCACAGAAGCGGTAAAATTAAGTTTTATGCAAAATTCAGTTTTTAACCTACCACTTAGTGGTTTCACTATTCATCAAAAATTGAAAGTTTTCAGAAAAATACCAAAATTTCACCCTAGGATAATTTCGATATTCTGAGTCCAAAAATGAAGTCCATTTTGAAAAATAAAATTTATAAAATTTCAAAAAGTGGTTATTACTATTCATAACGGCTAGTTTTAATAGCATATTGTTGTTTAGTGAAACTCGGTATTGCGTACGACGCAAGCTATCAAGGAAGGTCGTGATTGCGTGTAAAGAAAGTCAAGAAAGTGTTGTGTAGAAAAAGATTCCTTTGATAATTTATATAACATAAAAGTCTCGGGTGTTACAGGGTATGTATATTATCACCCACGCGTATGTTCTACTTTCGTATGTCATGTCATATGCATAGAAAAAGAACATCAATGGTAACATTAGCAGAGCATAGTAGTAAGTGGGTGCATTGACTACATTCAGTGGTAAAACATCGAGATCAAAAGTTGTGCCCTCTTAGTGTTTCCACATTTCCAATTGTTGTCTGTTTGGGACTCCATTTCTAGTTCTTCATGTATTTTCCCCCTTTATGCATTGGTTTATATATTCATACTCTATTTAATTCTTTAGAGGATATTGTATACATGATTATACTCTATATTTTGATTTCTATTATAATTCATGTATATATTTCCATTAAGATGGTTCTGTTCAGTCATACAATTACTTTAGGATGAGGCCTCTAATTATATTTTTTGCCTTCCTGGTGGTAGTCGTTAAACCCTAGAAAATTGGATGTGGATATGAGGTGTCACACTCAACTTGTTTTCATCCAATAGTTTCCATATAGGTCAGGTCATGAAAGAGTATTATTTAAGGTTGTTCTTCCTCATGTTGGTGTAGAGACAACCCCATGTTTTTGATTGGTTGGGAATTTGGGGAAACAATGTCATAATGTAATGAGTGCAGTTTTTTGGCCATGGAAACCAATGTTTGTGTAGAGGTGGAAATATCTATTATCTAATACTCTGAAATCTAAAAATTTACCTAGAATATTGATACATAAGATACAGGTAACCAATGGCACATGCATTTTATGGAGTTCAGTTATTTGACTATCCTTTTGAGTCAGCTCAACAAATATGATCATCTAACCATGGTACATCAGAGACCGTCTAGAATGACATAGTAAATTCTACCATCTAGGATGTTGATATTTGATCCTAAATATGATATGTTGAGTGATGTGGACTTAGTCCATAAACCATCTCATGTGGTGGTCCCTCTAGGTGGCCGGGTAGCACTACCGATGTAATGCGAGTAGTGGATAGTACTAGCATGTCAGGTTAATAATATGATTTGGATGTGAAAATTTAATTATTTTTATCATCAAATATAATTTAGGTTCCATGAATATCCAAACCCTTAGGTAGTTGAGGTCTTTATTGGTTTATTAATCCCCGTATTCCAACTCGTTCAGACCCTAACTAATTTTATGGTTGTGCTTGCATCAAACCTTCTTTTTGGAGTAGCAGGGTGCTAGTGGATTCTAATTATGTAGAAATTTACTGAGGTGAAACTCTCATGATCATACTTCTAGAAAAAATTTCACAATGAGAATTACTATTAATTATTATTCTTTTTGTGTATTTAGAAACTTCTTGAGTTATAGTAGGCTAATAATATGGTTGTTAATTATACCATGAGGTTCAATAACATCACAAATTACTACCTTGACATGGTTATATATGGGTTTTTATAGGAATGGATATTTTAGAATGACCTCCATAGAGAAATATAGGTCATATTAGTCCTAATATGATTTCTTAGTTATACTAGGCTATTGGAGTGTGATATCATTACTAAGAGCTTCCTAGTACAGAGATTTTTGGAATCTTGAGCTGGAAGTAGACATCATGTGGTAGAGTTTTCTATATCATATATAATATTTCAATCATTATGGTCATGATACAAGACACCTCCCCAATCCTAGAATCAAGAATGTGGTTTTATGGTTTAGGGAATTTGGATAAGATCCAGTATTCTTAGAGAGGGGAAATTATATTCTTTTGATGGGAAGTTTCACATGTATTAAGATTTTTTAACCCTAAATGATGAGGTCGGAGGTGGAATGTGGATGTACCATCATGGTAGAGGCAGTTCCTTGATCAGTGATCTCCCAAGAAAGACCAGGGTTTCCCCTGGAATGTAGTTCTGGAAGAAGAGTGGGTGGAGCTTCGAAGTGTGGAGATATTCATATAGGATGATGCCCTCAGCTACTCCTACCACCATGACCACCAAGTGGATCATAATAGTCTTATGGAGATGGATGATAGGGCTACAGGTAGCTGCAACCTGTGGATAGCTATAACTAGGATTCACCTAATATGATTTGAGATATGATCTGGGTCTTTTCTACCATTTACCCAATACTTTTAGAAATAGTCATGACTCATTACTTTATCTCCATATCCCTTGTTCAAGAGGTAAAGATAAACATTAGGAACATATAGTAATTGCTACTTCTAGATGTTTTTATAATGAGTGATTCTTGGATATCACATATCTCATGGAAGTGTTGGCCAGTGTTTGATGGGGTGGTCTTATCATGTGACCTCTTGGTCATCACGATGAAACCCTATAATGACATCTTTGGTACAGACTGGTTATTCACAGTGTGTTTCTAAATTTACTATCATAACAAATGATTTATATTCCTTCAAAACGATGGGAATAAATCTCTTTTTCCGGTGAGGGATATCTCATGGATAAGTGAGTGGTATTTGTGAGGAAGAATGTAAACCCATCACTTATCAGTTGGTGAGTATAACCCTTGGAGTTGTGGTATTGTCAGGCATTTGGATTTTATCACTATTATAGTATTAGATGGATTTCCCCACTGAAAATGTTCCAAGACTGCCTTTGAAGTGTTTGATGGACTTTTCCATCGACTTACACCCTAGGGATGTACCAATATATTATATGGAATATCACATGGCCTGTATTGATCATTGAGAGATGAGGGTGTATTTGGATGGCCTTTCAGATAATGGTTTTACTCGACCCACTATATTCCCTTGGGTTTCTATAGTTTGGTTCATGAAAAAAGGTTAACGGGATCTTGAGTATTTTTGTTGATTATCATCTTCAAAATCAATAATGGAAAATAAAAAGTAACCCTTTTCTAGTATTAATAACAAATTCTACTAGTTTATAGGTTAATGTTTTTTCTCAGAGGTCTATCGTTGGTTTGGATACCACCAGTTGAGGGTCTATGAGAGACACTATGAGTTCTTGGTGATGGTTTTTTGTGTGAGGAAGGACCCATTATGTTCATGGATCTTATGAAACATGTTTTCCAATGATACATTAACCAGTTCATAGTCATTTTAAACAATGACATAATCATTTAATCAACAATAGATGATGAGCATGTAGATCATTTGATGACGATCCATGACTTACTTTAAGAGAACAGACATTGTGGTATGATCTTGAAGTTCCACCTTCGGATAAGTGAGTTTTAATTTTTGGGGAATTTCATCATTGAGGACGAATTAACAACGTACTCGAAAAATATTTATTTGGTGACTTTTTGTTATCAAACCAAGATCATGGTAGGGTTGTAGAGTTTTCTTAGCTTGGAATGATATTATAATAGGATCATGCCAGACTTCTCTTTGATTTCATACCCTATGAAATTTTTTATATAGAAAATATATCATTTTTCAAACTCTATGAAGTGTTAGAGATCCTTTATGGAGATATAGTGGAGGCTAACTGGTTCTCATCTGTTAATACTACCAGAGGATGGTGTTTTTATATAGTATTTTATGATGTATTTAGATCTCGGATTAGTTTTAGGTTGATGAAGAGGTATAAAGTTATTGCTTATGGGTTGAGGTAGTTTAGACCCCATGATAAGAACTACCTGACTCATAAACTTGAGATAGAAGAAGTAGAATTCACTATATAGATGTGGAGGAACTATCCTCAGGGAAATCATTTTCTTATTTAATTAAACCACCAATGTATCAAGTAAATCTTCACCAATAGATTTAATATCTTAAGATAGAGGCATTGTTCGGATTTCCTAAAGGACTATGACATTGAATAGTTCTATAAACCCAGTAAGGTAAATGTGGTGGTAGGTTCGCATAGAAATAAGTCTCACTAAATTGTTGTAGAGAAGGTTTATGAGAAGATGGATTCATTGTACTTAATAATTGATAAGTGGGGTGCATTTCTTCTTCAATATTTTTTGGTGAATCATCTTATCTTTGGAATGTGAGAGAGACTCAGCTGGGGGAGAACTCTTATGAGGTTATATGTGACCAGCTTTCCTAAATGGATGCACTAGATGAATTTTAGGAAGGATGAGATCATGTCATCATTTTTTAGGGAGGTACAATAGTTCTTGTCATGATGTGAGAGATGGTGATTAACGATTTTCACACTTCACCAATGGTAGTACATCCAAATGTAGAAATGATATATAGGGATCATAAGTGGTGGTATTGGTGTTCTATAATGACATGTAGAATTACTGAGTTTGTCTCTTAGTGTCACACATGTTAGAAGATAATGTCAAGAAACCATATTATGGAAGGTTTGATACTTCCTATTTAGATCCCATAGTGGAAGTGGGATGGAATATCAATGAAAATTATGACCATGATTTCATGGACAGTGAGAGGCTATGATTCTATCTGGGTGTTTTTTGACTTATTTACCATGTTAGAAGTATTTCATTCTATAAAGGAGAATATTTTTGTTGAGAGTCTAGGGTATTTGTATTTGTGATTGATTATCTGGTTGTATGGTGTACCCATGATTATCATCACAGGCTGTGATGCTTTGTTTATCTCCTGATTTTTATGGGATTGGGTGAGGATTTTAGGACCCTGTTACAAATGATGATGGCATTTCAACCATAGATGGATGAAAATATATAGAAGACTATCCAGGAATAGGATGATATGTTGAGATCCCATGTGTTGGACTTCAGTTGGAACTGGTTTGATAACTATAAACTAGTGGAGAGTTTTTATTCTTAAATCTATCACTCCACTATCTACATGGATGATTTTGAGGCCCTATGTGGGAGAACCTACATGTCACCATTTTCTAGGACTAATATTGGAAAGATATCTATCATTGGGATAGATATGGTGAAGGTGATGACTTAAAAAGTACAAGCGATCAACCAATGTATGAGAACATCTAAGTGAATGTATAAGTCTTATAAAGAACAACATTGTAGTCTTTTTGAATTTGACTAGGGAAACCATGTTTTCTTGAGATTCTCCCCACAATAAGGAATATAGATTTTTGACTAGAGTGGATAGTTATCCCTATGGTTCATGTGCCATTTTAGACCTATGGAGGGATTACACTATTTCATACAAATTGGTAGTTACCCCACAGAAGGATCAATTTCATGATGTCTTCTATGTTTCTCATATGAATGGATATGTGAATAACCCTATACACTTTATTTATTGGGGAGAGATAGACATCAAGAAAGAATAAACTGTTGCAGAGTACCCAATGGAGGTCAAGGATTGACCTGAGAGGATCATGTGTGGATGGAATATTCCCTTGGTTCACATGATTAGAAAATACAGGAGTTTGCAAGGTAGATCCTATGATCATGATATCCTTATAATGGTTTAGTAACACCACCTTTTTGTGTAGCTTGTTATTTTTAGGGTGATAAAAACATAGAGGGGATAATGTAATCTCTTAGTTCATGTTGGATTAGACGTTTTAATATTTATTTGTATATATCATGATTTTTCCTTAGAGTTAGTGTAGTGTTTGGATGTCTCAGTACATCAGAATTAATATATTAAATATATTAAATATATTTTAAATCACGTTTACACATCATTATGATTTAAATAGTTTAACGATTTTTTGGAACCATACATGTGAAACCAGAAAATATAGATGATTCCAGAATATATTATTTACACTAGGCATGACCTAAAGTTGGTCGACGCCATACATTTCAATAAAGGCATCCACTGGAGGTGTGTTTAGTAAAATAAATAGAAAAATTATTTAATATAAATTAAATTTCACAAAATATATCTCTCTCTTTAAATAAAAAGTTATTTTAACCCCTCATGGTTAGTCTCATAGACCTACGAGATTGGATAATGAGAGGAGTAGAGCTCCATTAGCAACTGGGAGATTGGATCGATAATAAAAAATCATGGTATTTTGAGGAAGATGACCAATATAATTATACTCTCTCCTCTATCACTATTTACCACATTCCTTTCTAATAATCGAACCATTATTATGACAGTTATAATTAATTTTTTATTTCAACCCTTGGATTAATTGATAACCATGGATTTTAATTATCAGATTTGTAGATCTACATTTACCCATCAATCAAATTAATCTAATAGACATAGAATTTTGTAGTGTGATAGGAGGAGAGAAGTTTTGTAACCAAGATATTGGATTGATAATGGAAAAATCATGGGATCATGAGGAAAATTAAAAATATAGTGATATTCTATTCTCCAACACTAGTGAACACATTCCTTTCCAATGATCGAACCAATACCATGGTAGAGATCATTATTTTTTTGGTTTCCACCATTATATGTATTAATAAGAATAGATTTTTATTATCCTATTTATTGAAATACATTTACATTTTATTTACATAATTCTAATAATAAATTGTGTTATTACACCCAATTTATTATTGTTATTCCTTGATTTCTCCCCTTTATTCTTCAATAAATGTCTCTTTTCAATGTTCACAACAGACAATGCCACTCACCAGCTTCATTTATATGCATTTATCACCATATTTCTTTGCGTTATTTTTTCATATCTCATTGAGTTATGTTTTAAAATTACTAGGGATTGATCGAGCATAGTCAAACCCCCATATTTTGGATTTGTGAATGATGGAATGACTGATGATTTTTCGAAGTATTGTGGCGGATTTATAGTTTTGGGAGAAGGATACAGGATTCAAAACCTAGGATTGTGGTGGATGTGCAATAGATTATGATGTGATTGACCATATTTTTGATCTCCACCCACCAATGGCCGGGGATCAATGGAAGAAATATGTTTATCATTTATTTTAGGTTGATAAATAGTTGTTTTATGGTGGAAATTTTAGATCTAGAGTTTGTGTGAATAACACTATTTACTAAAAGTGTGAAACCTGACAACACCCCATGCAGTGAAGAAGAATACACATCATTCTCTTTAGATTCTATGGAAACTATAGTCTCTGTTAAGTTAATGATCACATTCCATGTTGTTAGGACAACATGCCATGTGACCTTACTAAGGATTCTAAACTCTATTCCATATGCACCCTTTTAGGAACCCATTTGGTTAGACATGCGGTGTACCATAGGGTAAAATTCATGTATATATACATATCTAGATGAGATATGTTCCAGGTGTACACTCCCAGGACCTCCAGTGGAAATACAAAACATGTGGCCATGTTAACACACTATGTAGCTTTATTGGGATTTAACAGTCATGTGTATGGGAGAATACACCCAATTTCTTAAGTGAGTTCACATACCGTGTGACCCCTCATACCCACCGTGTAATTCTAGTATAAATTTCTACCTTACACATATACTTCTTTGGTACACATATTTTATCGCATAAGAAGCGTATATTCATTGGTATTCAAAATATAACATAATGGTAGCCCTCATTTTTGTATATGATATATGGTGTGAGGTCCTTTCAGGGGGGAAACTTCTTTCAGCGATGCTCATGTGATGGCAGTTATCTTTTAGGATCATCAGAGAGATTTTGGGGGTGAAACACCTCTATCCAACCATGTAGTGGGTCCCAAAAAACATTACATATGTCAATTGAGGCCGCTTATCGCATTAATGTTTGGTTCCTATATCTAACATAAATACCCCCTCACACACACACAATGGGGTGTGGGTCCTCTATCTACTGAGTGGTGATTCATTGACACATCAGGGCATGGGTCCTCTATCCACCGAGTGGAACCCCATATCGCATGAGGGTGTGGGTCCTCTAAGGGATATAGTTTCCCCTTATCTATGGAGCATAGTGGTGACTTGTGTATCCTCCACACAGATTCATTTTTTGACTCACATGATGTTTTCCATTAGAGATGGACTTTTGGAGCTATAGGTGGACTCATCGTCTTTATCTGGGCTATGAATATGGAGATCCCCTTTCTCATCCACTTTAGTTTCTTTGTGAGAATTTTTGTGTTTTGAATTTAGAGGACTTCATTTTTACCATTTTATTTTTACCGATCTGGATGTCATGGTGTCCTACTGGGTATGTATATACTCACTCTTTAATTGGATGATATTTCACATGTTGTGCCTTATACATATGACATATAGATAAGTGGTGACTTTTGTGGTGTGTAGCAGTATATGTGAGAATTAATCGAATTTGGTTGTCAAACATGGAGACTATGAGCTAGGATCTGTAAATATTTCTCTTTTTTCAAATTTTTTAACTAAGGACATCCTTTATATTTTGTTATGTATTTTTCCCCTTTACAATTTGGTTTATATTTTAATAGTCTAATGAATTTCATATTGGTCATTGCAAGAGTTATTATACACAATATGTTTCTGTCATTTAGTGTTCCACTGATTTTTTTTTATAAATATGGTTGTGTGTATGTACAAGTACTTTAGTCATAGTCTTACCATTATAGTTTTTTCCTTCTTAGTTCTAGTCACCATACCCTATCTTATTGGAGGTGCACTTGGGGTGACACACTTGGCTTTTCGTTGTCCAAGCAGGCCCCATGGTTTGGGTCGTTCTAATAAATTACCTATAAAACTTATAATTCTTATAAAATACATGTTCAAATAATATTTATATAATTTTAAAAATATATAATTTAATTTAAATTTTCATTTAATTATTATATATAGTTGTTCTATCAATTCATGACATTAAATATTAATGTTCAATTAATATTTATTTTCATAGCTAGAAATCATTTAGTATTGGGCCTAGAAATCAATCACTTTTACTAAAAAATTATTTTCATATAATGTTTTGATAAAAATTCAAGTACATAAAATTATCCATAATAATAATACTTAATTTTTCATTGAAAAACATTTAATTAATAAATAAAAAAATTCTAACAAGAAAATTAAATGACAATTATGGAAATAATAAACATTATAATAAATAGAATGTGATATAAATGTACAAAATAATTTAAAATCCCATATAACATTATATATATTAGTTGATTATTGATATAATATGACATCACATGAAAAAAATAATTTTTTAAAAATATATAATAAAAAATTAGAAAATATTTAATATCTAAAAGATATTTTTTGAAAAAATATTTTTTACACATATTTGATATATTTATTTTCATTGAAAATAAAACCAATTAAATTTTTATGAACTCAAAACTAGTTAAATGAATAGGAAATATATTTTATTCATGGAAGACAATTTCCTTTTCTACAACATATTTTTTTTCATTTAAAATAATTTTTTTAAATTCATACACAAAATATGTTTATTATATAAAAAACAACAAAAAAATCATACATGTGGATTAAAAATAATATATATTTAATACATTAATGAAATATTTATGGTGTGTGTGCGCGGGCATGCATGCATAGGCGATAATGTTCTCTACATGTCATATTTGTTTTAAAAAAATGGGTAATTTTTATTTTTAATGATTATTTGATTAATATATTCAAAATAATAGATATTTAGATTAAAATTTGAAATAATTTATAATAAAAAATATTTATAATATTTATGTGAAGAACATGATTTTATTTTAACAAATACTAGACATAATATGATAAAACATTATATAAATTTTTTACAAAAAAAACCTCTAAACATTTATAATTATAGTACATGTTACATGCTGACAAGAAATGATTTCTTTGTGAATATAATAAAAAATGACTTGAAAAAGTATATTTATTGTTTATTTTTTGATGTTATATTTTATAACTATGATGAAAAAATTTCTTGAATCTATTAAGTAATGTATTTTTATTTGAGAGGAAATTTTTAAAAAATCCATAAAATTAATATTCATTATCCTCAATGATGATAAAAATTAAAAAAATAAAGGAAAAAATTTTTGATAAAAGAAAAAAAATCTTTTCACACTTTTATATTCTAATAAAAGAAAATAATTTCAATATATTTAATTAATATACTTCAAAATTGAGATACATAACTTTATCATTATGAATGAATGATTAATAAGATACCAAAATTAGGAAATAATGAAAGCACATTGAATTTAGAAGTAAAATAAATATATATTATAAATATATAAATAAAAAATTTATTGAAATAAAACTTATAAAAATAATAAAAAATAAATACATTGAAGTAAAATATGTTGAAATAAAACATTAAAATGAATTTTGAAATATACAAAGAACAAAATATCACTTCAAAATAATTAATAAAAATAATCATTTATGATAATTAATTTTTAAAAATTGAAATACTAAAATAATAGATCTAAATATTGAACTATTAGGATGAAGGAATTTAGCAATTTCATAAATCCACCAATAAAGATCTATAGTGGCCACCTAGTGACTTCCGAACGATGGATGCTTTTGGTATGTCATTTTTGTCTGTAGTGACCAACAGTTTAGTGTCCCAGTACGCCTAACCCGGGAACCCTATAGGGTACTCCATTTATTCATTGCTATAGTGTAACACTATATCAACCAATATTTTACTACCATAATAGTGTTCTTGAACATTCCCTATAACATCCATTATATAGAGGCTACAAATATTTTTACTTTTTAAAAAAATTCCAAATAGAATATACAAAATAATGAAAACTAACATCACTGAAAAATTAAATATCTCTAAAATATTTTAAATCATATACCCATAAATATTATCGTCTAATCATATTTAAAACTATGATCCCATCATTGTATAAAAATTAATTTGAAAATTAATAAAAAAATAATTTGTTTTGGTAGAAATCACAAAAAACTATAAATTGAAATATGGAAGAATATTTCAGTTAATGGATAGTAAAATAGTTTGGTATCATTTGATTTTGAATATATAAATAGTTTCTAATATTTTGTTTACATAATATACTATTACTTGGTTTTTTTAGCCATACTGTATTCTCAATTAACATATCTTCTTCTTATACACATCAAAAATTATACTACAACATATTTCTTATAATGTCATGTCTTTAAGAGATTGTTCTCTATGAAATTGATAATTAAACACCTTTATTAGTGTTTAAAAATAATAAAAGATTATTTCAGTCATCTAGAGAAAACGAAAAAATGGATTTAGATTTCATCTACTAAAAAATTTTACAAATTACTATATAGTTTTTTCTAATGATTTAAACTAATTCTAAGACAGTTTGGTTGATTTTGACCCCATGTAATAAATTTTTAAAGGCCATCAAACCATATAAAACCACTTATTCTTTAATTATGATAATATTGACCATTTAATTGATATAACTTCTCTTATATATTTAAAGAATAACACTAATAAATATTTCTTGTGATTTCACATCATTGAAGTAAATTTTTATGTTGATATGAATATTTAATGAATATTTAATGAATTTTTTTGTTTTTTAAAATAATAAAACTGTGTTTTTAGTTATATTTGGAAAACAATGAATTTTTTATTGTTTTAGATTCTCTACCATTTCACATATCACTATTCATTTTTTATTTCTGCTAACCTAGATTTAAGTGGTTGTCTGGTTGGTTTTTACCCCTTGTTGTATGTTTTTAAAATGTGTCAATCCTTCAAAAACTTATTTTTTTATCGTTATGGTTAAAAAACACTTCATATCTATTTATCTTCTTATTCATGTTAAAAATAATACTCTGATTGTTCTCTAACAATTTCTGGTCATTTTTAGGATTTTTTCTATTGATTTGGTTATTAAACACATGTCTTTATGTTTTAAAATAATAAACGTTTTTTGGTAATCTTAAGAAAATGACACATCTAATTCATGTTCCATCTACTATAAAATTTAAAAAATAACTTTAGGTTTAATTTAATACGATTTCACATCATTAAAAGGCAATTCTATGGGTTATATCCCCCTAAATAATGTTTTTAAGGGGAACCAAAGAATTAGAATTAGATTATTCAGTTGTTATGAGCATACCTCATATAATATTGATGTTTAATCTACTTATATTAATGAAAAATAACACTCATATAGTTTTCTATGATTTGAAATCATTATAATCTTATTTATTATATATCTAACAATTAAATACACATTTTAATGTTATAAAACAATAATGGTGTGACTTTAGTCATCACATAAAAATGAAATAATTGATTAATGTTTATTTACTCTATCATTTCCAAAATAACATTATGGTTATTTTTTCTGATTTTAAAACTTTGGGAAGCCATTTAATTGTTTTTAACCCCCTAGATGCACATTTTTAAAGGGAATCATAACTTTAAAACTACATGTCCTATTATTCTAGAATGAAAGAATGTTTAATTAATTTTTCATTTTCTTTTGCACATAAAAAATGATACTAAAATGGTTACTATATGATTTAATTTCCTTTTATGTTCATTTTATAAGTATATGATCATTAGAAACATGTTTTTATGTCTTTAAATAATAAGAACTATTCTTCACTCATCCTAGAAAAAAATCACCAAAAATTGATGTTCTATCTTTTTAAATGTTTTAAAAATCAAGGAATGGTTATTTTACTTTTTTTCATAGCTTTTTTGGACATTCACTTGGTTTTAACCCTTAAGCGTATGTTATTAAACGAAATTAGTCCTTTAGAAACTACTTATTTAATTATTACAAAAACACCACACATCAGAATGATGATTCATTTACATTTACACAACAAAAATAATGAAAAGATGAATTTCCAATGATTTCACTTCATGTTGAGTTCACTTTCTAAAGATGTGATCACTAAATGCAAGTTTTGGTGTTTTAAAGCAATAAGATTATATTTTTGGTTATCCTGGTAAAATGCAATCTCAAAGTGAAAATCCATATAATACACTATTTTGAAGATTAATTTATAGTTTTGTAGTCTAATGTAATAGTATTTAGTGGTTATTTGATATGTTTTGACCCCCTGGACATGTTTTTCAATGGACATCATACAATTAAAAAATCCTTATTTGGTTTTTTTAAAAAGACCACATTTCTAATTGACATTTAATCTACTAATAAATGTTTAAAATAACAGTAAGATTATATTCTAGTGATATTACCTCATTATTTGGACTTTTTATATAGATCTAGCTAATAAATGTATATTCATATGTTTCCAAACTATAAAAATGTGTTTCAGGTCTTCTTGAGAAAAAATTCCATACATTTATGTTCAATATACTCAACCATTTCACAAATCATTGTATTGATTTTTCCTATGATTTTAGGGAATTCATAGGTCATTCGATTAGTTCTAACCCAATGAAGCACATTTTTAAAGGGTTTTAAACCATATGAAATTATATATTTGATCATTTTGATCACACCACACATATGGTTGAAATTTCATCTACTCATACACATAAAGAGTAATACTATGAAATTTTTCATATGTTCTCTTCTCATTATGTGGTCTTAATCTCTTGACATGACCATTAAATACATGTTTTAGTGTTACATGTAACACCCCGAGCTTCCACGATACGCTTCTCATTCAATAATGCAATAGCTTGCATTGTACGCAACTTCGAGTTCTAAAACACCGCGACTAATCAAAGTAGCCGTTATGAATAGTAATAACCACTTTTTAAAATTATAGAAATTTTATATTTCAAAATGGACTTCATTTTTGGATTCGGAATATCGAAATTAGCCTATGTTGAATTTTTGGTATTTTTCTGAGAACTTCTAATTTTTTTATGAATAGTGAAAAATACTTTAAAACCACTTTTTTAATCAAAATAATTTATAGTGATAAATTATACTATTTAGTGGTTTTAAGGTATAATTAGAATATATTTTTACCATTTTATCCAATGGTGGTCATTAGAATTAATTTAACATTGAAATTGGACATAAACAATTGCCAATCTTTTGATATAAATTGTTTCTTAAAAACATGCTATTTGTCGTAACAGCGGGAATTAATTATAAAATTAATTAATGAAACTTATATGTTTTTAATTTTATAAAATAGACATCATTTTTGAATTCGGAATATCAATGATAGCTTAGGGTGAAATTTTGGCATTGTTCTGAAAAACTTCAATTTTTGATGAATAGTGAAACCACTAAGTGGTAGTTAAATAACTGATTTTTCGTTTAAATGAAATATTACCACTTCTGTGATTTGATTTTCAAAAATCCAACATACATGGTTGTCATTAAGAAGTAAAATGTGGTTCAATGAGATTAAAATAATTTTTTGCTGAATAGTAACTTTTAAGTTCTTAATCGCGATTAGAGGTAATTAGTGTAGTTTAAGGTACAAATAATGTTTTAATAATGTGAGATGAGCACGACACTTGTCCTACTACTATTGGATGAGTCATGGCTGACCAAGACAACCCATGGGTCAACTTGGGGACCCCATGGAGCCACTTTAGTTGGAAAATGACATTAATATATATTTATTTAATGTTAAAATTAAATTGACACAAACATGAGTTGTTTTACTAAAACAGTTTTTAAGTGGGGTTACACAAGTCCAAATTTTGACTATAAAAATTCATTAGAAAGCTAAAAAGATTTACTACATCATAGTATTTTTATTATAATTTTTAAACATTAAATAAAGTAAATTATTTATGACATCATTATGATGCAGCGATGACCTCATTATTTAACGATTTAAATAAAATGAGAAGATAATGCAAAATCCAAGGCTTACACTTGTCCAAAGCCTATTGGATGAGGATATTTCGAAACCTTATCACCTTAGCCTCGAATTATATAAGTGTGGGACCTTTAGAATCCGAAAAGCATTGTGAAATAATGTAACATTTAATCTTTCCAAAAGAGCCCCTCCTCTCCACTTATAAAAGGCCCCCACCTCTCCCACCTTATTAACACCTTCAAGCCATTTGGCTCGGCCAACCTCTGCCCAAATACTCTCCCAACTTCCCCCTATTACTCCTAGAAGCCTCACATTGGGCATAACTCTTCCCATGGAAGCCTTTGGCTCAAATCAAAAAGAGTTACCCGATTTTGAGATAATGTCTTCTCTAATGTTGTTTTGTTTTATGTTTCTTCTACAACCCCCTAAACTCTTTTTATTCATTTCTTTTGAAACAACACCAGTATCCTCAATATACTAGGATGTTGTTATAAGAATGATTCGAGCTACACTTACACACACCTACATCTAATGGTTAAAGAACTTACGGTTTCTGTGGATAGCGAATTTCTGCCTCACGAAACGATGATTGTTCAACACTCATATAACACCTTCAAAGGTGGCCATTAAGATGTCACTATATTTATATATGATATATAATGTGTTTATGTTTTACTTATGCTTCTGTATTTCTCATTTATGGCATACTTTATGATTTCCATTATGGGTAAAACGCGATAATTTCATTTTAGGAAGTGCGGACTACCGCCCCCTCAAAGTGATTTGAATCGTTAATGCCATATGTGGGATGTATAAAGGATGGAGTAAATGGTATTATACACTATATTATACTGGAATTATATTATACATTTATATCATTATGATTTAGTTCCATTAAATATGAAATTGAAATGAAAGTAGCGTTCATGCGTACGTACGGCTTACCGTCTCCATGAACGGTGCATTTCATTTCTTACCTCTAAATGTTACGTAATATTATAAATGAATGTATATACTGGATATATATGATATATATGACATCTAAATCATGAATATAATTCTGGATATAATGGATATTCTACCACATGAACAACTTGTAATTATAAGAAGTTTATTGTTGACTCAAGTACCAAAGATCGACAAAACGACCGTTATTAACTTAAATAATTACATAATGTTCATAACATTGTAATAAGTGATATAAAAAGGATAATGAAATTGAAAATGGTTCTTAATAAGGTAGATATTAACTCTAGTTTATTATTCAGGAGGTTAAAGAACAGTTGAGTCAAGTCGGACACAAGGTAAGGGAACTTCTTAACCCAACTTCCATTCTTTGGGTTAATCTCCTACTTTCATATTATGTCATGATATTATTATGTCCTATTTTGTATTTTTACTTTCTTTATGTGTACCTATAGTGAATACACATAATAGATCTATTTTATTTTAAAAATGATCTTTTTAAGGGACTTCGTCTCAATCTCCATTCATTGAAGCATATTTTGTTTTATACACAAATTTATTTTATACAGTGTATAAACCCCATTGAATTTTACGTTTATTCAAAAGGAATCTTTTTATACGAAGCGTTTTACTAAACGACAAAAATGGAATGTTTTTCTTTCCGTACATATGCGGCGACAACGACTTCTCCGCCGCCGTGACCATTATTTGAGTTTTGGCTTCCTCTACAAGCCATCACCTTTTTTTAATGAAAAATAAATACAAAGTTTTGAATTTCTTTTATTTTGGTATTGAAAATGGTTTTGAAAGCATTTTTATTAGATCAATGTGTTGTATTGATATCTTGTGATTGAAATGTGGAAATGTTATGTTTCCTTTATGCATGTTTTATGTGATATGATTATGTTATGGTTTATGAAATGTTTAAACCTACTCATATGAGGAATGCATTGGACTTAATAAGTGACGGGTGGAGCCCGCTATAGCTCCTCGATGCATCGGCAGGTCCCATGAGACAAACTAGTGTCTTGGCACGAGGCCTTGACAAAATCTTATTTGTGGTCTTGGCACGAGGCCTTGGCTACGTGGTTATGATAGTCTGGCATTATGCATTCCATCATTATGAAAGTGGTTATTGATATTGCATGTGATTATTCGACCAGTAGAATATCCATGTGAAGAAGTAAATGGCATTATCTCATTTTACTTTTGCCATATTATGTTGATGTTCAAGTTTAAAAGGCTTTTGTTTTAGTTATACATTGCCTTAAATTTTTATGTTTATTTATGAAAGATTCCGCAATATTGTTATCCTTACTGAGCATCTGAGCTCACCCCTTTCAATGTTTTAATATTTTCCAGGATATGAAGAAGTATTTTATGAATGACCTGTAGGGGTAGTCAGAAAGGGATATGATTGTGGACTATGAAGACCATGTTATTTTAGTTTGTTTACTTTTTTATGTAATGAAAGACTTATGAATGTATCTAGTGTTTCCAAGGCTACTAAACTAATCGGTCTTTCGAGACTTGATCTTTTGTGATCATGCCAATGCTAAGAAGTAATGCACCGACTCTGGGTAGCTGGGGTCGGGGCGTTACAGTTGGTATCAGAGGCAGTTTAGTACTAACCTTGGAAGCTAGATTTAGATAAACTCTGATTAGAGCACATATCCCAAAGATAGACTTTGAGGATTAGTATAGAAGAACTTCCTAAAATTTTGGTATTATAGAGATTTTGTGAGTTTTCCGAGAAATACATCCCTGTCTGGATACGAGCAGGTAGAGGCGGCTCTGGCACAGATGTACCTAGGGGTAAAACCGGAAAACACCGCTTTGAGCTAGACTCGAACGGGAACTGGTGCACGACAACGGGCCTTGCTGCACTCTTGTTTACGACACTCCCGGGGGATATGCTTAGGATAATTCACATTTTATTTACAAACCACTATGAAGGGTTATGAGTACATAATTCCTCAACGAAAACATTTCTTTTTATGATTATGGATTATATCCATAAATAGTGTAATTTATGTAAAGTGTTTAACAAGTATGGAATTATGTATTTTGATTCATAAACTAATCTAGTTTATGCCATTATTTAGAAATGGCGCCTAGTGGAAGGAATGGAAACCATATCAATGCACGAACTCAGTGTAGGGATTGCCCTCCTGCTCAAGATAATTATTGTGGATCTGGAGATACAACTGGTGCTGATCAACTTATTACCATACTGGGACAACTCACTGAGGTTATGAATAATAACCCTACTCGTATGGAGCACCCTGATCCTCAACGTGGAGAATCAATGCTAGATCGTTTCATGAGGAAACAACCACCAACCTTCAATGGGAGTACAAATCCTATAGTAGCTGAGAAATGGATAAATTCCTTAGAGAAAATATTCCATGCCATGGGGAGTAGTGCAAGGGAGAAGGTTGTCATGGCAGTTTACCACCTCACTGGAGATGTCGATCAGTGGTGGTCGCTGATTCGAAACACAAAGGAAGATGATGACGTATCGAATATGGAATGGAGGGAGTTCAAAGAGCTTTTCTTAGAAAAATACTTTCCTCGTGACCATCGAGCAGATATGGAAAGGCAATTTCTGAATTTGAGGCAGAAGGAGGATGAGAATGTCACAAAGTATGAGGCTAACTTTACAAGGTTAGCGAGGCATGCTGCCGATTATATACGTAACCCAAGGAGTAAGATTGATCATTTCTTTGATGGGTTAAAACCATTTCTCCGTCGAGCTTTAGTATCACGATCCTTCTCATCATACGAAGATATTGTCTCGTGTGCTATCAAGACAGAAAAGGAATTTTCTAAGTCTTATGACAACAAAGTAAAGCAAGAGAAGAAGAGAACGGTGGAACAAGATACAGATAAAGGGAAAAAGGGAAAGAAGGATTTTCCATTGTGTGATAATTGTGGGAAGAATCACCCTGGTACTTGCCTAAAAGGAATGGGAGTTTGTTATAAATGTGGAGAAAAGGGTCACCAGGCTCGTGATTGCAAGGGAAAGAAAGAGGCTGTCAGAGTTGAATGCTACAATTGTAGGGAAACAGGGCATTATGCAAATAAATGTCCTAAGCGTCAAGGAAACTTACCTCAGAAAAGGCCAAGGGATCAAGGCCAATCTTATGCTGTGACTACAGTTGAAGCGGAATAATTAATGTATTGGTGCTTTTGGATTCAAGGATTATATTTTGGTTACAAGAATAATGTGATATATATAAAGATTGTACTGTAGTACTTTTTGATTAAGGTAATATGATTAAGGTAATCATATTTTTAGTATGTGACAATAAGAGAAACTTTTCTTTGTTTGGGGAATCTGATAAATTGATTTTGGAATTAAGAGACCTTTTAGAGAAAGTCTGGACAGAGGTATTTTGGATAACTATAAAGGTTGGAGTGGATTAAGTTGAAACTTGGATAGTAAATTTAAGGTTAAAAATTTTCTGGAGATTATTCTTGGAATACTATTGTTTTAGGAAAAGGACAACCTACAGGGTGGGGCATAACCCGTCGCGTCGGACAAAGCTGTAGGAATCGAACCCACAATCATGGTGCGACATGACTTTATTTCCTACCACTAGCCTACAGGAAGTCCCTGGTTATTACAAAATAGTTTTACTAATCTAAATAGTATGTGTTAACATTTTGAACCTTATACAATTAGGATAAATAGAATATTTTTGAGTTCTGTTACCATTTGGAGTAAAAGTTGGGTTTGTGGTAAAAATTTATTAATGAATGAAAGTATACATAACAAGTATGTATATTCCCTTACGTTCTTAGTAAATCTCCTAAATAAATTCCTCAACATTATAAATGGTAACTTAAAACAAAAATGTTGTCGGTTAACTTTTCCAACTGGGGATTCAATGATCGTTTAACCAATCACAAGTTTGTGATTTTCTTGTGGTTAAACTTTCTCCTAATCCTGTTTTCTATAACTCTCCATCAGACCTTGATGGTTTTTTTCTCCTCCATATCCATATTTTCATATAATCCTAGAATGGGCTATATCGGGTGACCTTTGTACTTATCCTGCTTTCTTTTAATGTTATATATTTATTAACCTTATTTCCGATGTGGGTTTTCCTCAAAGGTATTGTCTCTTTTCAACCTTTTATTTTCAAAGAAAAATTTCAAATTGCGAGGACGCAATTTATTGAAGGAGGGGAGAATGTAACACCCCGAGCTTCCATGATACGCTTCTCATTCAATAATGCAATAGCTTGCATTGTACGCAACTTCGAGTTCTAAAACACCGCGACTAATCAAAGTAGCCGTTATGAATAGTAATAACCAATTTTTAAAATAATAGAAATTTTATATTTCAAAATGGACTTCATTTTTGGATTCGGAATATCGAAATTAGCCTATGTTGAATTTTTGGTATTTTTCTGAGAACTTCTAATTTTTTTATGAATAGTGAAAAATACTTTAAAACAACTTTTTTAATCAAAATAATTTATTGTGATAAATTATACTATTTAGTGGTTTTAAGGTATAATTAGAATATATTTTTACCATTTTATCCAATGGTGGTCATTAGAATTAATTTAACATTGAAATTTGACATAAACAATTGCCAATCTTTTGATATAAATTGTTTCTTAAAAACATGCTATTTGTCGTAACAGCGGGAATTAATTATAAAATTAATTAATGCAACTTATATGTTTGGAATTTTTTAAAATAGACATCATTTTTGAATTCGGAATATCAATGATAGCTTAGGGTGAAATTTTGGCATTGTTCTGAAAAACTTCAATTTTTGATGAATAGTGAAACCACTAAGTGGTAGTTAAATAACTGATTTTTCGTTTAAATGAAATATTACCACTTCTGTGATTTGATTTTCAAAAATCCGACATACATGGTTGTCATTAAGAAGTAAAATATGGTTCAATGAGATTAAAATAATTTTTTGGTGAATAGTAACTTTTAAGTTCTTAATCGCGATTAGAGGTAATTAGTGTAGTTTAAGTTACAAATAATGTTTTAATAATGTGAGATGAGCACGACACTTGTCCTACTCCTATTGGATGAGTCATGGCCGACCAAAAAAACCAATGGGTCAACTTGGGGACCCCATGGAGCCACTTTAGTTGGAAAATGACATTAATATATATTTATTTAATGTTAAAATTAAATTGACACAAACATGAGTTGTTTTACTAAAACAGTTTTTATGTGGGGTTACACAAGTCCAAATTTTGACTATAAATATTCATTAGAAAGCTAAAAATATTTACTACAACATAGTATTTTTTTTATAATTTTTGGACATTAAATAAATTAAATTATTTATGACATCATTATGATGCAGCGATGACCTCATTATTTAACGATTTAAATAAAATGAGAAGATAATGCAAAATCCAAGGCTTACACTTGTCCAATGCCTATTGGATGAGGATATTTCGAAACCTTATCACCTTAGCCTCGAATTATATAAGTGTGCGACCTTTAGAATCCGAAAATCATTGAGAAATAATGTAACATTTTAATCTTTCCAAAAGAGCCCCTCCTCTCCACTTATAAAAGGCCCCCACCTCTCCCACCTTATTCACACCTTCAAGCCATTTGGCTCGGCCAAACTCTGCCCAAATACTCTCCCAACTTCCCCCTCTTACTCCTATAAGCCTCACTTTGGGCAGAACTCTTCCCAAGGAAGCCTTTGGCTCAAATCAAAAAGAGTTACCCGATTTTGAGGTAATGTCTTCTCTAATGTTGTTTTGTTTTATTTTTCTTCTCCAACCCCCTAAACTCTTTTTATTAATTTCTTTTGTAACAACACCAGTATCCTCAATATACTAGGATGTTGTTATAAGAAGGATTCGAGCTACACTTACACACACCTACATCTAATGGTTAAAGAACATACGGTTTCTGTGGATGGCGAATTTCTGCCTCACGAAACGATGATTGTTCAACACTCATATAACACCTTCAAAGGTGGACATTAAGATGTCACTATATTTATATATGATATATAATGTGTTTACGTTTTACTTATGCTTCTTTATATCTCAGTTATGGCGTACTATATGATTTCCATTATGGGTAAAACACGATAATTTCATTTTAGGAAGTGCGGACAACCGCCCCCTCAAAGTGATTTGAATCGTTAATGCCATATGTGGGATGTATAAAGGATGGAGTAAATGGTATTATACACTATATTATACTGGAATTATATTATACATTTATATCATTATGATTTAGTTCCATTAAATATGAAATTGAAATGAAAGTAGCGTTCATGCGTACGTACGGCTTACCGTCTCCATGAACGGTGCATTTCATTTCTTACCTCTAAATGTTACGTAATATTATAAATGAATGTATATACTGGATATATATGATATATATGACATCTAAATCATGAATATAATTATGGATATAATGGATATTCTACCACATGAACAACTTGTAATTATAAGAAGTTTATTGTTGACTCAAGTACCAACGATCGACAAAACGACGGTTATTAACTTAAATAATTACATAATGTTCATAACATTGTAATAAGTGATATAAAAAGGATAATGAAATTGAAAATGGTTCTTAATATGGTAGATATTAACTCTAGTTTATTATTCAGGAGGTTAAAGAATAGTTGAGTCAAGTCGGACACAAGGTAAGGGAACTTCTTAACCCAACTTTCATTCTTTGGGTTAATCTCCTAATTTCAAATTATGTCATGATATTATTATGTACTATTTTGTATTTTTACTTTCTTTATGTGTACCTATATTGAATACACATAATAGATCTATTTTATTTTAAAAATGATCTTTTTAAGGGACTTCGTCTCAATCTCCATTCATTGAGGCATATATTGTTTTATACACAAATTTCTTTTATACAGTGTATAAACCCCTTTGACTTTTACGTTTATTCAAAAGGAATCTTTTTATACGAAGCGTTTTACTAAACGACAAAAAGGGAATGTTTTTCTTTCCGTACATATGCGGCGACAATGACTTCTCCGCCGCCGTGACCATTATTTGAGTTTCGGCTTCCTCTACAAGCCATCACTTTTTTTAATGAAAAATAAATACAAAGTTTTGAATTTCTTTTATTTTGGTATTGAAAATGGTTTTGAAAGCATTTTTATTATATCAATGTTTTGTATTGATATCTTGTGATCGAAATGTGGAAATGTTATGTTTCCGTTATGCATGTTTTATGTGATATGATTATGTTATGGTTTATGAAATGTTTAAGCCTACTCATATGAGGAATGCATTGGACTTAATAAGTGACGGGTGGAGCCCGCTATAGCTCCTCGATGCATCGGCAGGTCCCATGAGACAAACTAGTGTCTTGGCACGAGGCCTTGACAAAATCTTATTTGTGGTCTTGGCACGAGGCCTTGGCTACATGGTTATGATAGTCTGGAATTATGCATTCCATCATTATGAAAGTGGTTATTGATATTGCATGTGATTATTCGACCAGTAGAATATCCATGTGAAGAAGTAAATGGCATTATCTAATTTTACTTTTGTCATATTTTGTTGATGTTCAAGTTTAAAAGGCTTTTGTTTTAGTTATACATTGCCTTAAATTTTTATGTTTATTTATGAAAGCTTCCGCAATATTGTTATCCTTACTGAGCATCTGAGCTCACCCCTTTCAATGTTTTAATATTTTCCAGGATATGAAGAAGTATTTTATGAATGACCTGCAGGGGTAGTCAGAAAGGGATATGATTGTGGACTATGAAGACCATGTTATTTTAGTTTGTTTACTTTTTTATGTAATGAAAGACTTATGAATGTATCTAGTGTTTCCAAGGCTACTAAACTAATCAGTCTTTCGAGACTTGATCTTTTGTGATCATGCCAATGCTACGAAGTAATGCACCGACTCTGGGTAGCTGGGGTCGGGGCGTTACATTAAAGAACAATAAAAAAACATCATCCACCATAAGAAACATTAACCAAATAATTATGTTTCGACTACTACAAGATTTTACAAATAACATTAAATTTGTTTCCATATGATATCACATAATTCAGATGTAGTTCGGTTGGTTTTTACGCACCTAATATAGATTTTTAAAGGGAATTAAACCATTAAAAACTTATTATTCCGTGGTTATAGATAAAACACATGTCTAATTGATTCTATATACTTGAACATGTCACAAATAATTTTATGATAGTTTCTATTTTATTTCACCTCATTCTATGATCATTTTCATTGGATTTGATCATTTAATGTATTTTTTAATCTTTTAAACCATTAAAATTTAATTTCAGGCCATATTAATAAAAATACATCTCACAATATTTTTTATCCTACTTGACCATTTCATGAATCATTTAATGGTAGTTTTCATATTATTTCATATCATTTATAAGTTGTTAGGTTGGTTTTGGCCCCTTGATGCATGTATTTAAGGGGCGTCAAACCTTTCTAAACTATATTTTTTTATAAGAACACTAAAGATTTTATTGATTTTTGTTATACTCCAACAAAACATAAATTTTAATAAGATTATTTTTATATAATTTCACATAATTATGAGGTTGTTCTAAATGGATATGACCTTTAAACACACATTTTTTGTCATTTAAAATAGTAATATCCTGTTTAAGGTTATCCCAAACAATTGGTAACTCATATTGATGTTTCATCTACTCCACCAATTTAAAATTCATTATAGAGTTGTATTATTCTGATTTTATGACATTTAAAGGTCATTGTATTAGTCTTTACATATGGGAAAACTTTATTAAAATGTTTCAAACCATTAATAACTACATATTCAACTGTTTATGGAATATATCACACCTTATTGATATCTCTTCTCCTCATGAAGAACAATAATATTACTAATATGGTATTCATATGATTTCACATCATTATAAGATCTTTTGTGAGTGATATGACCATTCAACATATGTTTTAGTGTTTCAATACAATAAAATTGTGTTTTGGGTTATCCTAAGAAAACAACACCTCATTTTGATTACCTTCCAACTCAAACATTTCAAAATTCATTTAATTTTTTTGCTAGGATTTTCAGTAATTACAAGGTACATTTTAGGTTTTGACCCCAAATTCATGTTTTTAATTGGTGTAAACCCTTTAAAACTACTTATTTAGTCATTTAGGACAAAGCACACATCCGGTTGACATGTCATCTCCTATAAAAAAATAACACTAAAATTTTTTCCACTTATTTTTCTTCATCTTGAGTATTTTATCTAAAGATTTGACTATTTAGCATGCATTTGGTGTTTAAACATTATAAAATTGCATTTCAGGCCCTCTCGGTCAAAATAAACCATTGTTTGACTTTATATCTTCTTAAGCATTCCAAAACAAAATTTAATTGTTTTTCCTATTATTTTATGAAATTTTGAATTTGTTTGGTTGGTTTTAACCCCCAAATGAATAGTTTAAAAATGAAACTAATCCTTTAAAAACTATATATTATGTAGTTCGGGGCACACTACACATCTGATTGATAGGTCATCCACTCATACATACGAAAAATAATACTAAGAGAGTTTTCCTATAATTTCACATCCCAGTGAGGGCATTTTCAATATATATGGTTGTTAAATTCAAATTTTGATATTTTAAAATAAAAAGAGTATGTTTTCAGTCTTTTGGAAAAAATGAATCCTTGAATTAACATTCATTATACTCAACTATTTTAAAAATCATTTTATGGCCCTTTTCATACGATTTCAAGGTATTTATAGTCTTTTCTATTGTTTTTAAATCCATGATGTTTTCTTTTGTGAGCATTTAACCCTTAAAAATTATTATCCGTTTCTTCTAGTTATACCGCATGTCTTGTTGACATGTCATCTAATAATATACATCAAAAATAATAAAAATATTGTTATCTTGTTAGTTCACATTATTCTGAAGCCATTATTTATGGATTTGTCTACGAAATGCTTGTAAGATTATTTTAAAATAATAAAAGTGTATTTTAGGTAATCCTAGGAAACAAAAACCACAAGTAGATTATATGTCTACTCAACCACTTCACTATTCACTATATATTTTTTCATCTCATTTCATGGAATTCTTTAGTCAATCAGTTTGTCTTGACCCCACCATATGCATTATTTTTAAGGGCATCGAACCATGGAAAATTCTTTATTTGGTCGTTCTGAGCACCCCAAATATAAAATTGAAATTTATAATATTCATACATATAGAAACAATACTAAGATGTTATTTATTTGATTTCACATCATTATGAGTTCATTTAATATCGATATAACTATTAAATTCATTTTTTTTGTGTTTCAAAATAATAAAGTTCATATTTTTATATCATAAAAAACAACTCGTATTGATGTTATCTATAATTGAATATTTCAAAAATCCTTATATGGTTGTTGTTTTTGATTTCATAGAACACAGATTTTGTTCAATTGATTTTTATCCCATGACACATGTGTTTAAATGGTTTTAAACAATTGAAAACAACATATTTAGTTATTTTGGGTAAATGAAAGTTTTGATTAATTTAACATCTACTCATAAATGATATACATAATACTAATATGGTATTACTATTCTTTAACATATTTTAGAGGTTGTTCCCTATGGACCTAACCATTAAATGAATTTTTTAGTGTTTTAAAACAAAAAAAGTGTGTTTCAGGTAATCAAATAAAAACAACACACCAGATTGACATTACGACTACTCAACCATTAAAAATTCACTATATGTTTTTTTCATTATATTTTACATAATTTAGAGGTCATTTAGTTGGTTTTTATCCCTTAATGATCATTTCTAAGTTGCATTAAACCTTTATACCCTTCTAGTTCTATTATTTTGGATGGACCAAATCTCTGATTTATATATACTCTACTTTTACACATTACATATAATTATAATATATTTTATAATTTATTTCACCTAATTCTATGTCAATTTTCAATGTTTATGACCATTAAATATATGTTTTAGTGTTTTATGACACAAAAAGTGAGTTTCTAATCATCTAAATAAAACAACACCTTAGATTGGTGTATCATCTGTTAAACCATTTCACAAAGACACTATATTTTTTTATATAAATTACTATAATATAGGATCATATATTTATATTTTCTATAACAATATTATTTTGTTGATTTTTTTTTCTTGAAATAGGTTTTTAAACATAAAACACAATCAAATTATTCATGATAAATGAAACAATAAATATAAAAAGTATTATATGAATTACATCATGCACGAAGTGCTTCCTTATCCAAATAGACAATGAAATAAAACAATTGACCACTAGTTATATCTAGGGAAAAAATATCTATATATTATATATCATAAGAATATAAATAAAATTCAAACTTATTAGAATTTATTTTCTTATATACATGTGGAACAACATGTGTTACACCAACATGATGATGGGTATTCACTTCATCTATATATTATAACATCTATGACAATATCTCCTTATAATTAGCAAGTAACTACTAAAATTGATCATCCATAATGTGTTTCATTATTTATAAGGAAGAATGTACCTCAATTGGTGCGCATATACCAACATCTCTATATACTCCCATCACCTACGCTCTAAATACTAAAATTTATTGGACACCAGTGACATAAGTCAAAGAATAACAATGGCCTTTATGCCCCATGACACACTGAAATATCTCATCTCTAGGAACAATAATAAGAAAATTTACCTTTATTTGATCTTCTAACTCAGTTTCAAATTGAGCCTATTTAATATACAAAATTAATTAATGAATAAATGAAAATAATTTCTATCAAAAACACTATTTTTTTATAAAATATTTTAATTACAACAACACTAGGAACATTGATATCACCCTCCAAAAATTAGCTCACCCATATCAATATATAATTGTTTACATTACCTTGATTATTTAATTTAAATAATTGTTTCTACCAAATACATATTTATAATCTTGATATAAAATAATATTTTAATTATATGAAGGAATAGGGAATTCGAAGCTTACATTATTTCTAACTGAGGACATGTTTCATGTGCCAAGATTGGATGGTCTGTACAGTATTACCTAATTATGTGAATAAAAAGTAAACTGATGCTATGATAAATGTTTTTCATTTAATAGATATATGAAAAATTATAGTCATTAATAGATTTAATGTGACAAATTTTACCATTTTCACCTCACTTGGTCAAGACACAATCAAATCCTACTAATGTATGGGAATAACTCCTGTGGGGATCGATGTACAATGTTTAGAACACAATAAAATGTTTCCTAGTGTTATCTTCTCACCCTCCACAAATTATCATTCAATAAATTAATGTATTTGGTGATGCATTCTACTTGAAACTAAAATTTACATGATGTGAAATTACTATGTTAAAAAAATTGTCAATGGCTATGATAATATTAATGAGTATGTAATGAAAAAATATATAGTAAATTTCATAGAACCTACATGCTTAATATTTCAATCATATCCTAGGATAATGAAGTCCAATCATGAATTATCAAAGGGAATATATGTGGTTCTAGTATCACATGCCCCAACCAAAAAATCAATACACTTGAAACCTCTCTAATTGAATTATAGGTGTCATCAAATAACACATCCAAAAAGGATACAGAGTTCCAAGATCAAACCCATATACATAGACCTTGTGTATTCAAGAAGACACACCAGATCTTACAAAACATAAATTAATAAATCATTTATCAAGAACTAAAATTTTGATTAATAATTTAAGATAGAAAAGAAAAAAATACTTACAGAAAATTACAATAAATTATATTTAAAATATGAAACCTTATATGCCAACAATGTCATGATAACCACTATGAACACTATGTTACATTCCTAAAATTATAAAAAAAATATAGTCAAATCATTAAATTTTTATACATATACTTCATACATAATTTTACAAATGTTAACTAGAATATTTTTTGGCATTATTCCATTGATCAAGAAATTATAATGTATCTCCTTCAAATTTTTATCATTACCATTATATATCGTTTTCTCATAAATGTATTGTGGGTTGGTCAAGTTCTTGATTTGAAAAGCTAACAAAATATGGTTCGTCTCGATCAATCATAAAAAAACATTTTCCATAAATTTTCTTAAAAAATTTCCAACTAGAATCAATGCTGACAAAGTAAACTTGGACTACATTTGATGACAATATAAAGGTATCATTTCAAACTTATTATTACATATATATCATATTGTTAATGATTTACAATATAAACCAAAAGTATTCAAATGTCATTCCATAAACTGGACCGACCAAGTCACACCTCAAACAATATAGTCTTTAAGACACAACCATAAATAAACTTAATTATTTCCCTTATAAATCTATAATAATAATCAGCGTGAACATATGAACAACCAACCCCACCATTTTTTATTTCATAATTCCCATCAACATCACTAATATAGAATAAAATTTTATTAGCATCCAAATACTAGTCGAGACAATCAATATTAAATGGGACATCATATAGTTAGTTTATTTCTTCACATACATAATAAACACTCGATTCATGCATCTTGTGAATTTTTGAATTTCACATAATTCAATGGATATTGGGTTGAGAAAATGAACATAATTTTCCTTATAAAAATTTAAATTCAATTATATATATTTACATGAGTATTAAACCCATTATGAAATGTGTTAAAATAATATTTTTTCATTTCATGGTTAGTTGAACAGGGTTGTTCCCATTTCAACTTGGTGATGTGCATCCAAAATTACAATACAATAAAAGATACATGTTAAATTAGATATAGAAACAAAAGGAATAGTAAATAAATTATTCAAATCTCTATATCAATCAAATATTCTATTGTGTGTTAAAAAACATGTATCGTTGATATTGAACCCACTCATTGTTATGCATATCAAATATTATCCCATCTCTAATTGAAGATTTTTCAATCCAGAAAGGTTTATCTCAAATTTATTAAAACAGTTAAATATTTGAAACATTGAAATTATGGCCCACATTCATTATATATCCCATGCAAGTTTACTCTTCTGGATAGGATTTGTTTAGAAAAATACAATTTTAATATATTTATGTATCTCACTTTGAGGTATATTCACTTGAATTTCACATGACTTCGAACCATGATTTCACCAGTTATATTCATGATCAACAACACCATGACATTAAATAATATTGTGGAAATAATATATATAAGTAAAATGTTTTAATCAAATTCTTATCCAACAAATTTTTCAAATCATTTGTGTGAGGATTACATGGACAAAGATATATGAAAATATGAGAAACATCAATCAATGGATCAATGAGCTAGTTGTTAATCAAATCCTATATTGAAATTGGGATTAAATATTTTATCCAAATATTATTATAATGAATTATAATCCATAGTAATTTCATTATCATCACATTGACACACATAGAAATATTATGGAAATAACCACTAGGAACCTTGACAGTCTCCAATATTGATTGGAAATTTTCTGTACCTTTTTTACTCATTTTGTACTATAAATTAGGAATGTATGTCATGTTACACTCACCCAAATATAATCATAAATTTTTATCAATACCATTTTTTGATAATTCTATTTTGGGTTAGAATTATCCATTTATTTCTCCAAAACCAAAAATAATACATAATATTTTATCACACAAATTTTTTCAATGTGGATCACAACATAATTATGTATTAAAAAATTATTTTTATAATAATTTATTTAAAATATAATACTCTAATTATTATAATGATGACCAATATATATATTTTTAGAAATAATGGAAGGAAATACAAGAGTCAATATGTCCTAAAAATCATAAAATGTGTGAATATTTTCTTGGTCAGGCTATGAAGAAAATTTAACCTATAATTTTTTTGTCTATATTTTCACATTCTTCCCATAATACAATATACTGTATTTTCTAAACCATTATAGTATAATATTAAATCATAATATGACCATGAATTGAAATATTTTGTAGTGATTTATCCATATGTTTTTCATATTTTGGTAACAACAAGGGCGAGATAATTATTCAATCATACTCCAACACAATAAGTTAGAATATTTTTTGATGCCATTAATTTTCCAAAACGTTCTGGCATTCCATATAAAATTTTAATTAGATAATTAATCAAAATTAATTACACAGTCACTATAAAATTTTTATAGCACATCAATCAGTGGTTTTATATAAACATCAGCTTTATCACCAAACCCTATCGGACTATCAATAATAATTGAAAGTATCAAGAATGGTTTCATCATACAATACCATTAGGGTTGTGTAAAACCCAAACTATTATATATACACTATTTTCTCAGCAGTTATTTACTTTAATGGGTTAAAACCATTTTCTACCTAGCCTAGTAAAGGTTCAAGAACATCCTAAGAAAGTTCTATGTGTCATTGATCGAACTCCATCTATGACAAAACCTTTTTCTTGTGAGTTAATTTTTAAACCACTTGATTTCCCAATGAAATAAAAATCATTAATTTAGTAATGTTATATGATATGAATAATCAATTAAATCTCAATTTTAGTTGGAAATAATGAATCATCTTAATGGTAAGATTTTACCCTTAATTCAAGAACCTTGTGGGAAGAAACTGACTACCTTTATTATAATCATTGTCCTTCAACCTAGATGATGATAATAGAGTACAAGTATTATGTTGTACATTCTAATTTTTAAACAACATATAGATATTTCATCATGTATAAATGGTATCATATTTGAAACAATGTTCATTAGTAACATGGGTTCTTGATAATGTTACTCTGGAATCATTTCTTTAAGAGGGTGTAAATTCTTCAACAATACCAACAACATGTAAATTGAAGTTTTCTCCCCTAATTCAAGGCCTTAATGTGTAAAAAATCAATGATTAATTAAAATTTATAAATTCAAATCATCAAGAATATAATTTTGTATACACATGATCAGTAATTTAATAGAATTTAAATGATTCTACATATTTATAAGAATATGGATTACTCCATCCAACGTCATCCATTACGAAATTAATGACTTTTGGTTGAAAAGGATGCATAATATCATTCATAATTATGTTCATCTAATTAAATGACCTCAAGAAAACATTCATATGAATATTTTCTAATTAGTGATAGGGAATACACCCTCTCCCTGGACATTTCCATGTGTTATGATTTTTCGAAAATTTCTTTAGAATCATATCCTTTCGAATAGAATATAATTTTATGAGATATATATTTTTGCATTTTATATTTATAAAACATATAAAAATTATTTGAAATCGGTTGGTGAAATCAGAAAATTTCTTAATCCACTAAAAATATTCAAATGAAAACTATTTATTATATTTATCTCACTTTTATCTATATCTATATTTTATAATAAATTATTTAAAATATCTAAAAAATATTTTAAGGAAAACTAAAAAATTATTTCGTACATATATTAAATTAATTAATATTGTAATAGTAAACTATGAATTTTAAATATATAAAAAATTGATATAACCACTTTTAACACAAATGATTATATTACTTAAAAAAATAAAAATGATAATGGTAAAATACTAAACCTTTAAAAACTATTATTTAGTTTTAAGAAGATAAAATATAAATAATTTCTTCTCTTTTAAAGTTAATCAAAATTAAAAACATGTGTTTTTAAAAAAGATTAAAAAATTAAAGTATCATAAAATTATATATTACCAAATATTATTTAAAATTAATATTAAATTAAAGTATATATAATTTTACTTTATAAAATATAAAATAATTATACCTAAGATATGCGAGTTGATAAAATATATATATACGGACTTCTATTTTTCCAAATATAATAAATTAATACATTCATAATAAAATATATTATTATAAAAAAAATCAATATATATTCCATGATATGTGATTTCATAATTAATTTTTTTTAATAATATTATGTTTTTAAAATTATTTACAATTTTACCATATATTTACTAATGTTATGATTTAAAATATTATATGTCAATGAAATAATTTTATTAAACATGTTTTCAGTGAATAAAAAATTTAAAATCTCTATTCTAAATTTTTTTATCAGTATAATCATGTAACATTTATCCATTAATGAAGAACTAAAAATCATTAAATTGATAAAATGTATAAAAGTGAAGATTCATTAAAACATATATATAATTTTAAATTATATACACTACTAATAAATAACATTTCTTCAAAAAAAATTATTATTTTTAAAAAACATTTACGCATGTAACATTTTATTACCTATAAAAAATAAACTAAAAGTTTCTTTAATGGGGAAAAATTATAAATTCCAAGAAATGAGAATTTTCAATTTTCAATGATAAAAGTGCTTCATGAATTGATTTCATTGAAATATATATTTCCCTACATTTCCTACCATAAATCCCAAATTTCCTGATTACCTATAAATCCATATTTAAAAAACATCAATTTAAGTGGGGGAATCATACATGGAAAATATGGGTCATAGTTTTTTGGGGGATCAAGGGATGTTTAGGGAGGCGAGGATGCAAGCAGAGAGACAATGGGTCACTGCGGAGAATATGAATCAGGGGCAGGGAGTAGGGGCACTATTTTCACCTCTTTAGGGGATGGTTATTTTCTATGGGACTCTATACCAGACAGCCTCTAGGGGGCTCCAAAATGGGGGAGGGTCGGTGTGTGGGAGTGGGATAGGGGCTCAAGGATGTACTGGATGGGGTATGTTGGCTTGATAATAGGGTAAGTAGAGGGATAAAGGATTAACAATTAGGGTGGGGTTAGGTCTAGACTATGGGTAATTAAAATCTATAGTTAAGGGAATAAAAATACAACACAGAGTTTGGGGAGGAGGGCTTGATGGGGGGGCTCAATAGTAGTGGTTGGATTTTGGCAATAGGAAGGGGGTTTGATGGAAGAATGTTTGGTTTCATAGTGTACTAAAAGGTTGGAGGATGAGGATCGATGAGGGTGGGTTGGCATAATGGGGTATGGGGACAATATGGGGTAGAGTAAAGCCTATCAACCACCATTTGATGGTAGTTAATAGATTCAATAATGATCTCCAAAAAGCGGTCGCTCGAATCCCACTGCTTAAAATCCTAAATTGCTACTAGTGTGGATTCAATTTTCATGGAATCCCATTGAATAAATTATTATTTTTTTGGTCAAATATAAATAAACCCATTATTATTGATATTTTTGTAGAAATATATTTTTTGTTTTTGTTTTTGAACTATATGGTGTATAAGTTGAGGACAAAATTTGAATCACATTTAAGACCCAATGGTGTAATATAAAAAATCAATGTTTTCTATATATGTGCCTCTTTCCACTAATACCGGTGAACTATTTCATTAAACTAAAAAACAAAGAAATAAAATTTTAAAGACATATATTGAACACAAATCATAATCATGGATATTGATGAATTTAAATTAATTAATTATGTTTGTTTTAGAAATTATGGAAATTTTAATTTTGTATAAATTCCTAGAGATGTGTTACACTGTTTTTATTTATTAAATGGTTTTATTTTAGGATGTATTATTGAGATACTCTACCCAATTTTATCATTCTAGAGCACTGCTCCATGAATTTATAAATCCAACTGTAAATAATTTTTTTTCTCCCCTCATTATCTATGTTTAAGGGAATGTTATTAGTTATTTTACATTCTTGTATTATAATATATCTTATTACCAAGGTTTTAAATCTTGGGTGTATGTTATCTTATACCCATTTTTTTTAAAACCATTAATATAAATAAAACAAATGTCCATGATTTAAGAAAAATTGGGGCTGTATTTTGAAATTATTCATATGTTTTATAAAAACATTGATACAGATGTCCATATACATGGTTTAATAAATTTTAGAAATATCCCCATGAAAATAAGATATTTCTATAGTAAGCAACCACACATTTTTTCCACGATTTAATTTTTAATGTGGTTAGATCATATTTTATTACAATAATATTTTTGGTAATTTTTTATATTGGGGGAATCATATTTTCTAATGCCATAGTTATTATTTCTCTTTATATTTATTTAAATATATGTTATTTTTTTGAAAATGGAGAATAAAATATCACTATAAATTATGGATAATGAAACAATAATAAAAAAATACTGAATAATGGAGAAAATCAACCAAAAGATAAAATAAATTAAAACTCATAGATCACCCCTTTAGATAATTGTTTAGTGATTTTTAACACAAAATAGATTCCCAAATAAGGATCATAAATGATTATATCTGGGGGAGTCAAAATAGTATCCAGAAATTGGTCATGTTTTTTCCCTTTACCAAATAATTCGATCAAGGATATTAAATTTGAAATTGAAATATTTTTGTATAGATTCATTTTCTTATAAATCCAAGAAAAATTCTCTATATTATGATTCATTTTAAATATTTTACAATTTCCCTACATTTTCTTATCTTAAATAATCCTGTAAAATAAATAGTCCCCCACAACTCTCTCCCTGAATTAAAAAACATAATATATTGAAGTTTAATTTGGGCCACTTACTGAGATGTTTTATGTTCTCACTTATCTAAATTATTCTTGTCCGGATCTTTAATAATAGACTTAGTGATCATTGAATGATATGAACCTAAAGGTTTTTTAGTTTCTTGATATATTTGAGTTATCAATCAATATATACATATATACATATATATATTCATACATAAAAATACTTACATAAATATATATCACTTAATTGTTTTGTTGCTTTTTATGATTTTTTTTGTTGTGTGTTAAGTGAAGATTTTTGTTTTCTGAATAATAGTAAGTTTTTGGAAGGAATTATTGGTATTTAGATGTTTAAAATTTCATGTAATAAACGATTTAATTATTTTTTACAGTAATTAATCTCACTCTATAATATAATGATACAATATAGATATTATCACCCATAGTTTTCATAAATGAATATGTTTTCATATATTCATGTAATTATGAAGTATCAAAACAATAGATGAATTTAAAATGAGTTTATAATTTATGATGAAAATGGTTATTGAGAAGATAATTATTGATGAAAAATATTGTAGTATTTCATGGATATTATATTTTTATTATCATGTGAAACTGTTAGAAATTTGGGGATTATTTATTCTTTCAAGTCTTATGTTTTTTCTTATAAAGAATGAAACTTATCAAGATATAGTAATTGTTATTTAATATCTCTTATAATTTACATAAGTATATTTGGTTTTATAATAAAATATTGAATTCTATTGAGTTATCGTATGGGAAATATATCTCATTTTGTTGGTATTATAACATCTACACGGGTTACCAGATGTTACCTCATTAGAGGGGATCTTGAGGAGGTACTATTTATATATCTAGTAGCACAAGTATATAACCATCATATAAATTTTATTCCATACCTGAAATTAGACTTCTTCATAGTTTATTATTATAATTTGAGCTTTAATATCACATTTTCTAAGAGTTTTTATCCATAAATCTCTAAAAGAAGTATAAGTAGGAGTTCTTTTTAATTAGGTTGGAAGAAGTGATCATATAATATTATTACTTCAATTTCATGAAATTATTTTACTATTCTCTATATTTTATAATTATTAAGGGTATATGGTTGATATATTTCAAGAAATAATTATACCTTAGATCTATATAAAGATTAGTAATCATGTATTATGTATATATTTAATAATGATTAGGTAATTTTTTGTTCCCTAAGAATAATATAAAATTAATAATGGTTTTTAATATTTATATAGGAGGGATTTTAATATCCAATAATGAATGGGGTTATTGAAAAAATTAATGAATTAATAAGTAAATCATGAATAGAATTGATGAAATGAAAGTTGTGAGTAAATATCATAAGGGAGATAGTAAATATAGTATTTATGATATCCCACACATATTCATATAACAATTACATGGATTAAATAAAATATTTGTTCACCATAATTTCCCTAAACCTTATATGTTTTGAGTTCTAGAGATTTAGGAAACCCCATTAACTGAGAAAACTCAAGTCTTTTTTAACAATTTTAAATTGTTCCACCATATAAACAAATACTTAATCAATAAATTTTTTTTCAAACTCTACAATAAATTCCCCTTATAAAATGCACTTCTATAAAAATCATACAAAATCCTTTTCTTTATAACATGGGGAAATATAAATATAATTAGGGGTGAGAAAAATATATCTATAAGGGTAAATATAATAAACAAAAATCATTGATGATAAGAGATCACTATATAACAATATGGGTATGATCAAAATATTTTAGAAAATCATACCCCCAAAAATCAAAGAATAGAAAAAATGTTTCTATAAGTTATAAATATAGACATATAACATCATTTGATGAATGGAATAATAAAAATTACATGATACATAACTCATGAGCCCTGGGAAATTTGAATTAATGGGGAAAATCATAAACATTGTATTTCTTATATATATGAAATTTACTACACTCCAACCTATAGACATTTAAAATTATGAGTAGATCTAACTATCATCACACTCACCCTTTTGATCCCAGTTACTCACTAACAAGTTCACATAACATTTATATATCATGATATATAATCATTTACCCATTTAATTGGAGGGAGATATAGGTCACATCCATCTCATACTTCAAACAATTGTGAACCAATTGAAAATAATCATCATATCATAATATAAATCATAGAAGTAAAATGGGTTTCATGAAATTTCCAAATAATCATACTGTTGGGACCCCTTTTCGATATTGAGTGGTATTTGTTGTCCAATATATTAGTGATGATAAATATGATGAAGGTTCTCTCATAAGTCCAAAGTTATTGGAGAATGGAGAAATCATACAGTTCTTACAAAGAACTTAAGGTTCAATTAATTTGTATCAACAAGTGATTCATATGGAAGCTAGGCAGAACCAACCCATGGGGAAGGTAGGTAGATCCATCTTGATAGTGACATAGGGCGGGAACGGATCAAGCTCGTGAAACATGGTATGGGTAGTACTATGGAGATGGGCGGAGAATTATAAGCTAAGGATGGAGTGAGTTGATAGTTAAACTGGGGTATTTCCATGTCTTTTTTTGGATGTGGGACAATGATTTTAATGGAAAAACTAATCTCATCCATCTCTTCGATTATGTAAATGATCTTGGGTACATGACTCATCCCACACATTGTGATCTAATTGCTGTCATCCACACTCGATCTGAGTCAATCCCATTGTTGTAGAGTGACCACGTAGTCATCTTAAACATCTGACACCACAAATGGCAACAGATTCCATATTTCACTAGAGATAAGATCGAACCTCCTTTTTTTAGCTTCATAACATTACTAACATTACAATTCACTTCAGTAAACTTCTATGGTAATCATGAAATCATGCATGAAATTGAATTTTCATTCATGAAACAAAATATTGAAGTTCTAACATGGAATAAGAAAATGAAGTTTTGAGACCACGTCATGGAGCCCAGATATTAGTGATCATGAGTAGTATACAATCATGAATCCATGCATGTGATGTTTTAACAAAAAAGGAGAAAGTTTTGCGCATGAAAATGAAACAAATGAGATCTAGATGTATCTCATATCTGTGGTTTGAAAATTTTAAAATTGTGATCAACATGGCATATCTATACGAATTTGATTGTAGGAAAGATTTGATATTTTGTTATAAAAATAAAACCACTGATTCAAGAATAAGTTGATGCTCCCAAGCTTTTGAGAGCTCTTTTTGTAAGAAACGGAGTCTCCCAGATCATCTATTCTACAAGGGGAAAGCATGATCTTAGAACTGTTCTGGGTTCGTGATTAGTGAACCACATACCGTTCCGGTTCGTGAAGTAGGAGATCCCTAAACCACTCTTGGATCATGAAGAGAGGTCCCACAAACCATTATGGGTTTGAAAAGAAATAGTATTGTACACAATTTTGGTTCTGCAAATTGATGGTCCCACAAAGCATCTATATTCTATGAAGGAGAACCATGTACCACCTGGTTTGAGAAGTTAAACCCCGTACCATATGGTTCTGCAACGATGAACCACACAGCACTCAGGACAGTCATGTAATAATTAGTACACAAAGGATATCTGCACTCTCTATGAATTGAAGAACCTCACATCCCTTGCATGAGGAGAAGCTTCAAACCATTCTAGTGCCCAAAGGACATAATTCAAAACCGTTGGAATCTTTTTTGCAGGATATAGAGTAGAAAATAAAAACACTTATTCAGGTTTGAATAATAACAGATCTAAAACCTAAATGAATAAAACCCAAGTGAAATCCAAATAAGGAAAATAAGCCTAAAGTTAGATAAATGTTTTCACAAATAGAGGAAACCATATGGTTGATGTACATGAATCAATATGAATGAGTTGATAAAACTGATTGTATGTGCATGTATGGAGGAAGAGAAAAGAAGATAGAGGAAAGAAGAAGAATTTAAATGTGGAGAGAATTTTTTTGCTTGCATTCATATGCGAATATATTTAACTAAAAAGAAACAACCATCGGTGCACGTGTGTGAAGAAGAGGAAGAATTAATGGAAATGGAGGAGTTCATTTAAATGATAAATGCATGATCTCATGCATAAAAATGAAGAATAAAGAAGAATAATCTGATTCAAATGATGTCCAATGAGCGGATCTTAATTACTTCAAAAATCATAAAGTCCCTTGTGATTCTAGCCAAAAAGATATATATGTTTTAGTGCATTCTGTAATTGAACTAATGGAGAAAGGTGAATATAAAAGAGTACTAATTATGGACATAGATGCAAGCAGAGTCTATTGCTGAACGTATACAAAGACCTCCAAGCCATTCCATTTAAGAGACCTTCAAGTCGATAAACTGAGTGGGACTTCACCCAAGGTAGTCATCCATGGGGAGTCAATGTAAGGGATTTTAAGGATGTGGTCAGCTATCCCTGAGCCTTTGTAATGTTTTTTTCATGGGATAGAGTGACTATGTCTAAACCTTTGTCATCCATGACAAGTGAAGATTAGTGTAATTTGGTATTATTGGCAACATGTTGGTGTATTCTCCTTAGACATATCCCTTAGTGGTGAAACATTTATATGTTTTGTGGTGTCCTTATACAACTGAATGTTTTAATTACTGCACATATCCATTATACTAAGTAAAATAAGTTCCTACCAATGTGGTAATAATATCCATCAGTTTAAGAGAAACATTTCACACCCCGATTCACTCCCCCACCCCCTCAGGGTGGTTTGGGGTCCTTCAATTTTTATCAGGTATAAAAGGTTCATGTATGATGGGTAATCCATAGTAATTCTACTCAGAAGAGGATTTGTGTTTTCTTTTTTAGTAAACAACGAAATATAATCTTGATAAATATTCAATCATTCATGAGAAGAAGTTTGAATCCATCAAGACCATGGAAAATATAAAAATTAAATATAAGATATGGTTGAAGAAGTCCCTCATGTCAAATGAAGATGCATTGTATGGTTCCTTATTCCCTTCCAATAATGAAGAAATACCAAGCTTGGAAGGTAAAGAGTAGGTGACTCATGGTTCCACAAAATGAGGATTCTAGTACAGGTGGTGATGATGATCAATTCATAACCTGACATGAGATTTTAATTGATAAATTAAGAAATTATCTACCTGATTTTATCGAAGAAATAGTTTCCTTTTTCTATAGAATCATCTAATTTATTAAGGTAGAAATCACCTAGTTGGAACAAGAAGAATATAATATGGAAAAGGGCATGGAAGAAAAAATTCTTGAATTTTAAAAGATATCCATACTAATTGAAACCTTTTAAGTGAAATAGGGAGTCAATAAGACTCTAGATAAAAAGATCCACAATTATAAATATGAACTAAAAAATGGTACTAAAGTCATTGTTTTAAATTAGAAATAAAATTCCAAGAAGAACAAATAGAATGACTATTTGTTACAAAGAAAAATTATGTTGCAACAAGATGGTGTTGAAATATTGAAAAATACTTGTGAAGATAAGATGATCATGATATATGTCCAAAAGATCATCCTCAGTATGGAATGTATAAAATTGGAATCCCAATTAACCAATCAAGAGAAGACACATATTGAGACTTCATAAAAGTAGTAAATTGTTTTTTATCGTATTCAATTCTCAATAGAATAGTCTATTATCAAGATACCTTCAACATATGATAATAATCTCATGCTTTCACTCAACATTGTATCACAAGAAGCTGAAAAAGAAAATGTACCATTCAAACCATCTTTTACTAATGTTTCTAAATCTTTTCTATAAAAAATATAAGTTGGAAAAAATATAAACAATTATGGATGTGGAAAACTTATGAGATACCAACCACCATTACTGAGGTGGATAAGAAGAAGAGGCTGGAATATGGTTCCCCACATAGAGAACAATACATCAAGAAGATTGTCCAATAACCTTATACAAAAGATATCAAGAAGACAAGATTTGTTATTCAATGTTGGTGGTACAACAGATTCGGGAATTGTGCATTGGATTTATGGTACAATTCCTTAAATGAAAAAGCACATAAAAAGATAATATCAAAGGGAAGAAATCCATATAAGAAGAAGAAATATTGACAGATCTAGAAGAATATGTATACTACAAACGAATTTGGAATTCTAAACAACATATGTGGTGTATACAGTAGGAGTGGTCACAATAATGGAACAGGCTTATCTCCACATATATCCAGAGTTGATAAGAATATAATACCACATAATCTAGCTAAGAAAGAATAATAAACCTTAGGAAAAATCAGAAGAATGTTTGGAATGAATGATAATGAAAGAAAATACACGGGCTACGTCTAGTGCAAAAAAGAAATAATTATATTCCACAAGAATATAGAGAAGACTAATGTGTGAGGTGAAATAGGTCAGGTCACATTGTAAGGAATTGAATTGAATTTATTCCATATCAAGAAGAATTCCTCAAGAAGATGAATGTTGCACTATAAAATTCTAGTTATCTAAAAGAAATTGAAGGACGGTCCAGAAACAAAGAAGTGGAAGAAGTAATAAGATACACATAACCACAGTCAGAATTGAATATCAAATGTGATAGCATTGTGATTGGAGAAAATGGAGCATATTTGTTGATAGAACCATCTCAACCTAGCTTTTCACATTGATGAATCAATGAGGATACACCTTGTTATGTTTAATCTTTGAGCATTGTACTAGTTATTATTTTATAGGGAATTGAAGGTGAATCATGATCTTAGGGGGGACCTGAGAATCAGTGGTGAGAAGTGTTCCACTGAGGGGGAGACACCTAAAGAAGATACATGAGTTATCATTTCACCTAGTATCAACATTAATTGGTAAATGAATTAATTACTCTGAATATTGTTTCAAGGTCATGCCATTGGAAAAGGATTTTCAGGTTGATAATTTTGTATCATACTTATTATCCTCATCATGGAATGAAAATGGAAGACAATATAAGAAAATTACATGAGTTATCATCTCACGAGGTATCATAATTAGTGGGCAATGGAAATTTTTTTGTATAAATCAAATCCTATTGTTTTATACAATGAGGATTAATCTAGTATACATAGAGTGAAATGATTGATGGAACACTTATTAAGTATGGAATGATACCTTATCTATCATGAACATTTAATTTCTTCCCAATAAGGGGAAGATAATGTGAAATGAAATAGATCGAGAGAGTGTGAGAGAGAGAGAGAAAAAAGGGTAAGGGGATAGATAAGAATCTCGTTTTGAAATTGGAACATTCATTTGAATGAAATTTTAGATTTATTGACAAAAAATACATTGGGGGTATTCATGGGACCACATTTGTGTGTTGAGTGGTGTTTGTTCTCAATTATTTCAATGATGAAAAACATAAAAAAGGATCTCTCCAAAGAATAAAGTTAATGGCGAATGGAAAAATCATATGACTGTTGCACAGATATTAAAGATCAAATAACTTGTATCAACAAATGAAACATTGTTTAAATCATTGAAGTAAAATCCTTTTAAGGATGATTTAAGGGATTTGGAATTGAGAATCCAAAATGAAAAGGAGTAAGAATAAGATTATAGTATTAGCTGACCATGCATCTTATTTAATGTTAATATTTCTATTAATAATTTTTTTTGGATAACTTAAAAATAGTTCCATCCCACAACCTAGAAACATAGCTTCAAATTGAGGTAAATTCATGACCACAAGATTCAACCATGCCCATATGGAATCTAGACAGATCCATTTTATGAGTGGCATAGGGTGGGTGTAGAGTGAACCTGCGTAACATAGTACGGGGTGGTACCATGGAGAGGGGGTGATAATTCTTAGATGAGGATGGGGCGAGTTGATATTTAAACCGTGAAATTTTTGCATCTTCCTATTAATGTGGGATAATGATTTTAATGAACAAAAAAAATCATTGATGTTTATATGATCCCCCACATGATCTTGGTTTAATTCCTCATCCCATGACTTCTGATCTCTTCACCATTGTTTGTGCACGATTTGAGTCACTCTCACAACCGTAGAGTGACCACATTGTTATCAACAACCTCTGAACCCACAAAGAGATCACAATTCCACAGTTAACAAGAACTACAATAGAACCATCTTGTTTGAGTTTCAAACCATCACTAACATACAAATTCAATTCATTACACTTGTATGGGAATCACAAAATCATGCATGAAATTGAATTTGCATGCGTGTAACAAAATAGAGAAGTCTGAATATTGCCAAAGAAAATGAGGTTGAGAGGCCATGTCATGGATCTCAGGTATTAGTGATCAAGAGTTTCATAAATCATTAATGCATACATGTGATGTTTTCACGATAAAGGATAAATTCACGTGCATGAAAAGGAAACAACCAAAAATATCAATTTTTCTCATACCCATAGTTTGAAGATTTTAAATCCATGATCTTATTGGAATATCTTAAGGAATTTGAACACTGAAAATATTTGACCTCTTATTATAAAAAATGAAACACTGATATAAGAAGAATTTTCTGCTCACACTCTTTCTAGAACTATTGTTTTAAGAAATCGAGTTTCCTTGAACTTCCAGTTCACACGTGTCAAGCACGATCCATGAACTATTTTGGGTTCGTGATGCATGAACCACGTACCATTTGGGTTCACAATGCAGGAGAGCTAGAAACCACTCTTTTTTGTGAAGAGATGTCTTGTGAACCATTCTATGTTCATGAAGATAATGTACTACATACAACTCTAGTTCTGCAAAGTCATGGTCCTACGAACCAACCTTGGCCTTGTAAAGTAGAACAACGTACTACTTGATTCGTGAAGTTGAACAGCATACCAGCCTGTTCCAAAATGAATAACTATGCACCACTTAGGATATCTTCAATTCAATTGGTATGGAAATGTGGTCCTTTCACTCTTTGCATAGGATAACCATGCATCCCTTGTGTGAGGAGGAGCGGTGAACCATTCTGGTATGTGAAAGACATAACGTCAAACCCTTGGAAGCTTTTTTGAAGGAGCTACAGTGGAAAAAGAACTACCATCATTCAGAATCGAAGAAAAACACATCTATAAGATAAAATAATATAAACCATGTGAAATCCAATGAAGGAAAATAAACCCAAAATAAGAAAGTGTGTTCCCAAATATATGAGAACAAAGATCCAGATACATACATATGCATTTGTTGATACAAACAAGTGTATGTTCATTCATAGAGGAGGAGAGAAGAATACAAATAAAATTAGATGAATTTTAAGGTGGAGGGTATTTTCATGCTTTCATGCATACGTGAAGACATTTAAATAATAATCCACAACTGTGGGTGCATCTGTCTGAAGAATAAGAAGAAGTAACAGAAAGGGATTAGTTAATTTAAATTCTGCGTGCATGAAGTCAAGCACACCTTTAGTGAAGAAAAAAGGATAAACTGATTCTAATGATGCCCATTGAGCTGATCTTCATTTATATAAACAATCACAAAGTCAATTGTGATTCTGTTCAAAAATAAATAAAAGCTTAGTACATTGAGTAATTAAACTAAATGAGGAAACAAAATATAAAATATAATCAATTTGGGATATCGATGTAAAAAGGGTATCGTGCTGAATAAAGATAGTGACCTATATTCCATGTTGTTGATGATACCTTCACGTTGATAAACTAAGTGATATTTCACCCAAGGCATTGAGCCATAGGGGTCAATAGAAGTGATCTGAGGTAATCAGTGAGCTATCCCATAACCTTTGTAAAGATAATGTGCTAGGGAGAGAGGTATTATTCCCAATCCTTTTTAATCCATAAATGGTGATGATTAGTGGAATTTTATATAACTGGCAATGTGTCAATGTATGATCCTTCGAAATAGCCCTTAGTGGGGAACCATGTAAAAGTGTTGTGTTGTCCTTATATATGTGAATGTTTTAATTACTACACATATGCACCATACCGAGTAAAATAAGTTCCTACAAACATGAGATCAAAATCCATCAGTTTAAGAAACAATCACCACACCTTGATTCACCCCAAGTGTTGTCTGGGGTCCTTCGCATATAAATAACACATGGAAATATACCGGATTTCATGCCCTTTTTCAATTTGAATGAAATAAGAGATGTATTCATGGATCCATCAATATTAATGCTAAATTTTTTTAAAATAAATTGGAATCTAATGAAATAAAATATTTTATAGGTAAATACCATTCAAATAGGATAATTGTTGGTATTTACACTATATAGGAAAAGGGTGTGCATTTATTCAACAATTTCCACCAATGAATCAATATAAAGGAAACTAAGTGAAGTCTATTCAATGGAATAAAAATTAGGGTATTCATAGATAAAGGAATTGGAATAGAAAAATTTACTATATAAATTTGATGAAATAAATAGTTGTAATGAATAATTTCATTGAAAGAAAATAAAATTTCATAATTTATCTATAAAATGAAGGTCAATAACATCATTTGAATAATATAATCGATTATGTATAACATTTGTTAATGGATGTTTTTCATTAGTATTCGGGAAATTATTTCAAGAAAAATAAATATACTTCATCTCTTAAAATTATTTTAAAAGAAAAAAATTATAAATAATTTCTTATTGAAATCATTAGAATTTTTAGAGAAATTTCTAATTTAAATGGAAAATATGGTGGAATTATTCTTTTACACATATGCATTATGATTCTATTCTTTGTTTTTAAAAAAAAAATCATATATCGAAAATGTGAAAATATTTTATTTCAAATAATATGTGATGAATGTAAATGTTATTGAACATATCCTTTAACCATTTTTTAAAACTAATAATAGAATGTCCTCAAAATGTGTAGTTGATGATAAATTCATGGGTGAGAATCATGTTATAAAAATTTCCATTTTGAAAACCACAACACATATAATATTTTAAAACATCCACTTTAAAATGATACAAAAAGAATTAGAAGTTTCCAAAAGATAATAAGAGTAAAATAAAATATATGAAATTTAGAATTAATTAACATACCAATTATTGGGATTTATTATCACATTTTAGATATCTATATTTTTTGGAAAAAAGTTTAAAATAAATTTTTACAACTTGAGTAACATTTAAAAAACAAATCTTGAAGTTGTTGGCACATAAAATCAAAATTCAAATACCATGAATAAAAATGCATCCATTCTATAATACATTATATATAAATTATATAAAATCCATGCTCATTATTACACACTTAAACATGATTTAATACCTACACTTGCAATTAATATAACTATAAAGATGAGATTTATAGTGTCTTAGGAAATTAGAAACATTACATAACAACTTATAACATCAAAACACAACAACTTTATTGAAAACATTGTTTACATGATTGCAACATTACTTCATACTTATCATTTCATCAGATAACCTGAGGATATTCATAAGAAAAGGGCGAGATATAAATCCCAATAAGGGAGTAAATAATGAAAACCATGAAGAATATAGTACATGTTTGTAAATAGTCATATCAATGGATCACAAGAGAATCCTGAATATAAAGGAATGTTATAACATGATTTTCATAACAGGGAAATGTGGCAACAACATTTAATATCATATTAGCATGAGCTAAAGCTCATTGCACTTGGAGCATGAGTAAACCATCATTACACATTAATTAGCATGATTACACCATAATTTCACTTTAATAATCATGATTAAAACCTCATTGTACTTGACATATCATGATATTAATCCTTACCCAATGAATTAGAGCACTATCAGGGACCGCCCTTTATAAACATTTCATTCCATGCATAATTGAGCCACATGAATCAGACAACATGGATTTATTAAACACCATAATTTAATCCACAAATAAGATATGTTGAATACATAAATGTAATTCCACAATCAACATGTACGTGTTAATAATGTTGAATACCATTATTATAGAAATGGGCATGGTATTAACTTACACATTGATTTTGGCATGGTAAATTTTAGTGTAACTTCTATAGCATAACATCATCAATTAGAAATCATAAAATGGGTTGATGAAAGAAAAGGTGGTATCTCATTATTAATACATGAAATGGATAGTAATTTGGGTCAGGAATCATAATATCTCAACATATGTAATGGAATTTATATGCATAATATAAAAGAACTACTTGAATGTAAATGAGAAGAGAGAAATTATTTATGGAAGTTTAGCGTGGTAACAGATGTACATGGGAGATATTAATGAAAGCTAAATAGGTCTCTCATCATTAAAACATAAGTATGGAATTATAGGGGAGTTACTAAATCATATTCAATCAATTTTAATTGAAAATAAAAGGGTATAACAACACAATGAAATTTTGAAAAAAATGAGAAAGGGAGAAGTCCCTTACTTGGAAGTGTGATCCCAAAGGCTTGGGAGTGTCTTGAGAGAGGATTACAGGGACCTTGGGAAACCAAAGGTGGATTATAGATAGATTAGTTAAGAGTTTGGACGAGTTAAATTTATTTTAGTGAAGTGGAATAGGAGATTGAGTGGGTTTATATAGGAAAGGAGGGGGAATTCATTATTATTTAAGTTTTTGACACTACACATTAAACTAATCAAAACCATAAACCATCAAATGGTTTTTACCCATGTATTTTTTCCAATGTGAAGTGGAAAACATTATTTATTAATTCCAATGATTGAAATTATTAAAATATTAGGCTTTTTTATGTGTTGGTGAGTCATACTATTAAAGGAATCATTTTAAAAAATAAAATATTTTATATGTCTTGGAGGGTCTACTATGGCACCATAAAATTAATCAAACAATTATAAAATCACATTAAATTAAAGGTAAAACATATATTTTCTAAAAACCCCCTTTATATTATTTAATTAAAACACTATTTGATCATTATGATGTCATAAAACATATTATATATTTTAAAGGTATTAAATTTTTACCCAAAAATGTGACTGTCTCTTAAAATTATGAAAAAGTTGACTATTAGAAAATTTCAACATCCTGAATCCAAAATTAATATTCATTTTATATAAATACTTTTATAAATTTCTGAAATTTATCTTTTAAAATAAAAACTATCATTTTTCAAAAAATAATGGGTTTTGAAAAAAACATCTTTCAAACCGTAATAAAAAACAAAATTATATTCATAAAAAAATTCTGGAATCATTTATATTATATAAAAACTAATTTAGAAGTAATATTTTATTAGAATAATATTTAATTTAAAATTACATTAATTTATCAAAAGTGATTTCAAAATTGAATAATAACTAAAAATTCTATTTGTGAATTAAAACCCATTTACAAAGTAACAATAATAAAATTAATATATATTCTTTATTCAATTATAAAATATTGCACATAGTCATAATTCTAGGGTCTTGTTACATAACCACTTTTAAAACTATCATAAGATCATAGGGTAATGTGTGCGATGGTGACAGACTCTTGGGGTAGATCTGATAACATTTCTCAAGTGGTGATCTCAATTAACTTCCACTTATCCCAAAGGTTGTTTCATTAATGACTAATGTGTTGAAGATCATCATGGGCATTGTTAAGAGAAAGTCCTAGTGACACCACCTACTTTCCAAGATCTAACAAATGGGCTTCTTATGGATCAATTCTACTAGATGAGTTCATCGCTTCCTTTTTCTGACTAAATTAAATTTGTTAAATCACTGTATTTATACTAATCATGTTATCACTATTAAATGGATATATTAGCAATAGTAAAAATTCATAACAGTATTTCAAAATCCAAAAACATAAAACCAAGTATGTTCATTTGTTTTACACAACCATTTTACATAATATGAAATTTAATTAGATCAAGAAGAATTTTCATTAATAAATGTTTGGGTCATTACAATCTTCCCCCTTAATATATTTTATCCTCAAAATTTCCTCTTCCAACACTAAAACGGATAAGTGTAACTTTTCTTAATCACTTCCTCTAGTTCCCATGTTACTTCTTTAAACTTCTGGTTTTTCCAAAACACCTTGACATGGGGAATTCACTTATTTCATAGAAAGTTTTCCCTATAATCTAAGATCTTCACCGGATTCCCTACATAGGATAGGTCAATCTCAAATGGTACCACATTTGGATTTATTACATGTGATGTGCAAGGTATGTACTTCCTTAAGAGTGATACATGGAACAAATCATGTACATGAGATACGTTCGGTGGGAGTTCTAGTCAATTGGCCACTACTCCAATGAGATCAAGGATCTCAAAACGATTGATGTTCCTTGGACTAAGCTTTCCCTTCTTCCCAAATTTCATAACATTCTTCCACGGTGATATGTAGAGGAATACAATGTATCCAATATCAAGCTCTATGCCTCATCGACATTTTTCAGCAAAGATCTTTTGGAAACTCTGAGCATCTTTAATGTGGTTCTGGGTAGTCTTAACCATATCCACCATTTAATCAACCATCTATGGACCTAGTAGTTTCCACACCCCAAATATATCCCAACATTATAGTGTTCTACACCTCTTCCCATAAAGGACATCATAAGGAGCCATTTGGATGCTTGAGTGGAAATTGTTATTGTAAGATAACTCAAGCTAAGGTAGATCATTATATCATCCTTCTATTAAGTCTATTCAGTACGCTCTCAACATTTCTTCACCTATTTGGATAGTCCACCTACATTTTCCATCATTCATAGGAGGATAAGCTCTACTAAAGTTCACCTCAGTATTTAGAGCGTGTTGGATACTCTTATTGAATAGAGAGGTTAATCATGTATCTTGATCGGATACAATCGATAATGGTACTCCGTGAATCCTTACCACTTATCAGATTTATATATGTGTCATTCAATTTAATAAGAAATCCTCTCAAATTAAAATGAAGTGTGTCGTCATTGTAAGATGATCAATAACAACCCAAATAACATTGTTTCCTTTGGATTTCTTCAAAATTATGGTGATAATATCCACTGTGATTTTCTCCAATTTCCATTTTGGTTTGGGTAATGGTTGCATCATCCCCTTAGAATTCTCCCTCTCGTAATTCACTTACTAACATACCAGGCACATTGATGTATACTCAACAATCTCCTTCTTCATGTTAGCCCGTCAATAATTCTCTTATAGATCTCGTTACATCTTTGTGTTTCCTAGGCGAATGGAAAAATCCTAACTACGTGCATCCTCTAAAAGATCATTCTTTAACTGCAAATTCTATGGAACCCATACTCTTTACCCATATCTCACAATTAATTAATTATTAAAATTGAACTCCAAGGATTTATCTTTCCTGATAGTTTCCACATTCTTCTGAATTCCCACATCATCCTTTTGAGCATCCTTCAACCGTTCCAAAAGAGACAGTTGATAAATAATTTCTGAAAGGATTTACAGTGTTACCTTCATTATGATTTCCATGTCCATCCTCATCAAATCTATGAATATTGGATCCTATTAAATTCCAATCAATGAAGAAGCTTCCAGATCCTTTCTACATAGATCATCTATCACATTGTTCTCTTTCCCAAGATGGTAGTTAATTGAGAAGTCATAGTCTTTGATCAGCTCAAACCACCTTCATTGGTGAATATTCATCTCTTTCTATGTAAATATATTCCTAAGGATTTTGTGATCCGTATATATTTCACACTTCTCCAAAAATAAGTAATGTTTCAAAATTTTAAAGATAAGATTACTACAGCCAACTCTATGTCCTGTTTTTGATAGTTTTTCTCATGACCATTCAATTACCTTGACATATAGGAAATGAATTTGTCATTTTTCATCAACAAATAACCCATTCCCTTATTCAATGCATCACTAAATACCAAAAAAAAGTTCTCCACTTATGGGTAGTGTGAGCACAAGTGTAATAATAAGGCTCATTTTCACCACTTTGAAGCTATCTTCACATTCATCATTCTAAAAAACCTGATTCCCTTCTATGATAGCTTGGTAAGAGGTTTGTACAATCAAGAGAAATTTCTCACAAATCAGCTATAATATCCAGATAACCCTAGGAAGCTATAAATATTCTTCATCGATGTTGGCCTTGAACATCCCTCAATTATATCTCTCTTAGAGGGATCCACAGATATCCCATTGCTTGTGATGATATCACCCATGAATGATATTTCCTTCAATGATAACTGAATCTTTTTGTTCTTTGAATAGATCTTCTCATTTCGCATGGTCTCTAGTACAATGCTTTAATGCACATCATGACCCCCCTTGGTTTTTGAGTATATTAGAATATAATCTATAAAGACTACCAAAAATCTATTGAGGTAAACTCTAACAAATCTATTCATAATTTCCATGATTATTTCTGGAGATTTAGTGAGTCCTCAAGGAATTACTATGATTTCATAGTGCTTGTACCTTGTTCAAAAATCATTCTTGGGGATATCCTCTTTCTTCACTCTTACTTGGTAATATCCCGACCAAAAATCCACCTTGGAGAAGTATTGTTCTCCACATTTCTAATCGAACATGTCATCAATTTGGAGAAGAGGATTCTTGTTCTTTATCGTGAATTTGTTGTTCTCACGATAATCAATGAAAAGGTTCATTGACCCATACTTCTTCCTGACGAATAGGACTAGTGCACCACATGGTGGAGCCCTTGGGAATATAAATCCTTTATCAAGATTCTTTTTTAGTTTTTTCACTAGATCATCAAGCTCCAAAACATTAATTCTACAATATTAATGGATATTGTCAATGCCCCAAGTATAAGATCAATTGATTATTAAATATCTATTATAGGAGGAAGACCAGGAAATTCCTTGGGAAACACTTAAGTGAATTCTATCACAATAGGAATGTCTTCAGGGATGGTTTCTTCACTAGAGTCAATCATCTGAGAAAGATACTCATGCTCATATGGAAGTAATATCCATTCTTAAGATGATGGTTCCAAATAAGTTTCATCTTCCTCCTGGAACTTGTACAGAATCAGGACTCAATTCTCCATATGGATAGTGATTCCCCTCTCACATCAATTTATGTTGGAAATATATAGTGAAATATATATCCATGAAAATAATTTCATCAAATTACACCATAGGGAATATGACAAGGTTCTCTGGGATGTTCAAACCAAAAATTGTTACAGGAGAGGAGTTATATTCTTGGGTTTCAATGATTACCCCATTTTCCGTTCTCACCAACATCTCTACTTCAATGATTTTTGGTGGTGTTGGGATTGTTCTACTAAACTTTTTGTATATAAAATAATGTGTAGAACAATGGACACTAACCCTACCATCAACTTTTAAATTATATTTCTACTCATTTACATAATCGAAAATGGACATGGGGACAATATTTTCATCAAACTATTCAAAAAAAAATTTGTATCCAATGACCATAAAGGGATAACATATAAATTACATTAATTTCCTTAACATATGAATTTATAGGCTTCAATCTATGTTATCCATGATCTACTTCCCAATAAATATTCTTAGGGGATTTTTTTTATTCCCTTATTAATGTTTCATACTATGTTTATGAATTTACCAAAGAATATCCCCCAGGAGTGTCATAAAAAAAGTACAGTAGGGCCTATTGTCATACACCAGTTCACATTCGAGTCTATATCAAAGTGGTGTTTTTGGGTTTTACACCTATATACATCTGTTCCAGCATCGCTTATACGTGTTTCTATCTAGACATGTATGTATTTGCTTGATAACCCACTTACTCTATACTCATCAAATTTTAGGGATGTTTTTATTGAACCTAGTCTTTTCCCTATGTAATTAACTAGGGTTCTCTAATCAAAATAACAAAAATATCCAAACCTATCCTCTAATACCTTCTATAATAACATTTCCTTTTTTACACACTTTAACATGATCTATTATAAATAAAATTCACTTAAGAAAAATATGAGGATCAAGAGGTCCATTATCTAGGGAAATTAGGAAAATTACTTAAAAACATAGAACATAAAACCAAACATCTTTATTGAAAACTTCTTTTACATGACCACAACATTCTTTTATACTTATCATTTCATGGGTGAACCTGAGGACATGCATAATAAAAAGGTGAGATATAAATCCCTGTAAGGGAGAAAACAAGGCATAAAATAAATAATAAATTACATTTTATGAAATAGTAATATAAATGGATCAAAATAGAAAAATGAACATAAAGGAATGTTATAACATGATTATCATAACATGGAAATGTTGTAAAAACATTTAACATGTTATTAGAATGAGCCAGATCGCATTGTACATGGAGCATGAGTAAACCCACATTGAACATAAATTATCATGATTAAACCATAATTGCACTAGAATAAGAATGATTAATCCCTAATTTCACATGATTTAACATGATACTAATCATTACCCAATGCATTAAAGCTCAATCAGGTCACACCCTTTATTAACATTTCATTTTATGAATAAGTGTGCCACATGGATCATACAACATGGATTCATTAAAAATCAAAATTTATTCCATGAATAATAGATGTGTAATACATAAATGTAAGTACTCAATCAAAATTTATATGTCCCTAAAGGTGAATACATATTATAGATAAAAGTTCATGGAGTTTACTTACATGATGATTCTGGAATGGGAAATGTTGGTGTAAATTTGGCAGCATAATGACGTCAAATAGAAATAGTAAAATTGGTTGATGAAAAATAAAGGGGTATCTTGTCATTTATACATGAAATGGAAAGTAAGGGGGTCATGGAAAATAATATCCGAACATATGTAATGTCATTTAGATGTATAATATAAAAGAATTTCTAGAATGTAAATGAGAAGAGAGAAGTTCCTTATGAAATTTCCTCATGGTAACAGGTGTAAATGGGAGGAATTAATGAGATATAAAGAGGTAAATCATCATTAAAACATAATTAGGGTTGTATGGGGGAGGTTCAAAATCATACCCTAACATTTTTAATTTAAAATAAAAGGGTATGACAACATAATAAAATTTTGATAAAAATGAGAAAGAGAGAAATCCTTTAAAAGGAAGCGTGACCCCAAAGGGTTGAGAGAGGATTGAGAGAGGCTTATAGGGAGATTATAGAGCCTTGGGAGGATTATAGAGAGTGTAGTAAATATTATGGTTGAGATAAAAAAATTAGTGAAGATTAATGGGAGATTTTCTGAGTTTATATTGGAAAGTAAAGGGAATTTGCCATTATTTAGGTTTTAGACCCTACTCATTAAACTAATCAAAACTACAAACCATACCATCGTTTTTTCCCATGGTTTTTTCTAAATTTGACTGTAAAACATTATTTTATAATTCCAGTGGTATAAATTATTAAAATATTCGGCTTTCTTATCTGGAGGTGGGTCACACTCTCAAAAATATCCTTTTAAAAAGTTAAGATATTTTACAAGTCTTGGAGGGTCCACTAAGGCATCATGAAATTTTTCAAACAAATGCAAAATCACATTAATTTAAAAGTAAAACATATATTGAAAAAAAATCCTTTTATAGTATTTTCTTACATCACTATTGGGTCATTATGATGTCATAAACACATTATATGTTTAGACTGTATTTAATTTTTACCTAAAAATTTTACTGTCTCCGAAAATTATGAAAATTTCTTCATTAGATAATGTTGACATCATGAATCCAAAAATAATATTCCATTTATCTAAAAAATTATTTAAATATGTGAATATATTACATTTAAAATAAAAAAATACATTTATCGAAAATTCATCAGTTTTGACAAAAATAGCATTCAAACCTTAATTAAAATTACAATTGTATTCATAACAAATTTATACGATCATTTATATTTAATAAAAAGTAATTTAGTAATAATATTTTCTTAAAATATTATATAATTAAAAAATCCATTAATTCATCAAATTATATTTCTTAAATGAATATTAACTTAAAACAATATTGGTTCTTTAAAATCCATTTCAAAGTAATAATAAAAAATTAATGTATATTCTTTATTTTATTAAATAATAATGTACATAATCATAATGTTAGGGTCTTGTTACATAACCACTTAAACCACACACATAAGACCAAAGGGTAAGGTGTTCTATGGTGACTGACTCTTGGAGTGGTTCTGACAACATCGCTCGGGTATTAATCTCTATTAACTTCCACTTATCCTGTAGGTGGTTCCATTCATGCTTAATGTGTTGAAGCTCGGCTTGGTATTGGTCAAGATATTATCCTAGTGATGCCACCCCATTTCTGAGATCTAGAAAATGGGTATCGTATGGAGAAATTATATTGGATGAGGTAATATCGTCCTTTTTCTAAGTAAATTGGATTTGTTAAAGCCCTATATTTATACGAATCTTTTGATCATTTTTCAACGGCTATATTATCAATGGTAAAAATTCATAACAGTATTTCAAAATCCAAAAAACCTAAAAACAAGGAAGTGCATATGTTTTACATAACTATTTTACATAATGATACATTTAATTTGATCAAGATAAATTCTCATTAATAAATGTTTGGGTCCTTACAAATTATAAACACCATATAAATCATAATTTTATGTATACAATTAAAACATGATTCACTAAAGAGAATTTCATATTAAAAACTCATACAATATAATGAAATTTTAAATAAAAACCCCTTAAATGAGAGAAAGATTAAAATTGATTTTAAAATATCATGAATAAATATAATTCCTGATATTATATATCCAATCATAAGTATACTCACCATTAAAATAAAATTATCATCAAAAAATAAAATGTAAATTAATGAATGCAAATTTGAGATAAAATCCTTATCTTTTTCTAAATTCAGCAGGCGCAAGTGATTAATTTCAAGAATAATAAAATAAATTTTATTAGATACACTCTTAGGAAAATTATTTTTAAATATTTTATTTAATTTGGTATATTTATAATCATGAGTTATTTATTTATTTATTTTTTCTTATGTTTTCATGAAAATTGAATAGGTGTTGACTTATTTTGGCAATTTTATTGAATATAATTTAGTAATAAGTTAAATTATTAATATAATATGTCAATAACTATATTAAATTTATTCTATTATTATTATATTATAATAATATTATAACTTATATTTCCAAAGTCAACCAATATAATGTTTTATAGCAACTTTTTGGTTTTCTGTTAAACCAACTAAAATTTTGAACGCACTTTAACTAAATGGGTGATTATTATTAAAGTGGAATTTATTTCTAAAAAATATCATTATTATAGTATAATGATGATAATTTTTTTATTTTTTATGTTTCCTAAACATGTTTTATTATTTTTTGATATATAATGAAAACCATGTTGAAAATGTTTTTATGGAGACTGGTTTCTACGCACATGAAAAATTCATATTACTTGGTATATATTAATGGATGGAAATGTCTAAAAAATGGTTATAGCATTTATATAAGAACATATTATTATAATAATGACACTTAATTAATATTATTATTATGGGGATATGATATTTGGAAGTTTAACATTAAGAGGAAAAACATTAAAAAGATACAATAATTATGTTGCAGTCATAATATTTCCTTATAATAGTCCTTTAAAATTATGAGATTATGATAATATAGTGTGACCATGATATTTAGGATTATGGATTGGGTAATATTTGGATTAAAATATATTATATTAAAATATGAAATTCAAGGTGAGGTTTAACATTGAAAGCATTGAAGTGTTATCCTTTTATTAAAAAAGAAACACACACTTTGAAAACCCTCATCATATTTCAATAATTTCATGAAACTAATCATGGTTCAACGGATAAATGGTCTAAAAGGATGGGGTGTGGGATAGTTGAAGGTAGAAACTCCTCTCATATATTAATTTTTATACAGGTTAAGATTGATTTAAGCCATTTATTTTTACTTTTAATCTTTTAACAAAATTAATATTTTCTGTGGTAACTAGTTTTTAACTAAGTAATTTTATATTATATTAAATAGAATATGTAAAAAATATTAACTAATTTTTATGTGCTTATCCTAATATTAGTATCCATTTTATAAAATTAAATATATTTAGCGTAGAATATTAACATTTAAATTAAATTAGACTGTGTGTATAACAAATAGGATTCATATAAAATGTTTGTTTTCACCATTAAGTAGTATTAATATTATTTAGTACGGATTAGAAATTTAACGATCAGAAATATATATATATATATATATATATATATATATATATTTAAATGATGATTATTTTTTTATTAAAATGTATTAAAATAATTTATTTGATAAAAATTATGCGTTGTTTTTAAAACAATTCAAAAATAACATTTTCACCATTAAGGGGATATTTAACAAAAAACATGGTAATATTATTTTTATTTCTAAAAAAAATTAATTATTAAATAATAGTAATGTGATGATCTAAAATATTAGATCATTTTTTTCCAATTAAATTACTATATGTCAGAAAAATATTTTTATTGTTAGTGAATATAACACATATTTTTTTATAAAAAATGTGTATTTTTAATTTAATTTTTACATATAGGAAACAATTATAAAGGTTACTGATTATAAAAATATTTAGAAGATAATTAATTTTAAAATAATATTCATATGACATTAAAATCAATCCAAAACATAATTTACCCATTTATATATTTTTATTAAGGAAATATATGAAAATGAGTTTTTATAAAATATTACATTATTTTATAAATACAAATTCCTAAATTTCATAAATTGGAAAAAGAATTTTTTAAATGATTTATTTTAATTTAAAAATTTATAATTTTTATTTAGTAGCTATTTCAAAAACATCAGTTTCATTTAAAAGAAAAATTATTAGAAAAATCAATATCTTTTAAAATTCAATTTTAAATTGATTCTTTTAAAAAATATCAATAATTAATCATAATTTAATTTTGATGTGATGAATTCAAGAAATGAAATTTATTTTATAAAACTAAAATTCTAATATTTCAAAATTTTTATTTTAAAATTACAAATAAAATATAATGAAAAAACATTTAAAGATGACCTTTTCCAAACATACAACATATTACATATTTATCTTCTAAAGGAAATAGTTCATCCATTGTTACCATGTTAGAGATTATTATTGATTTGGAAATATTGTTTATTTAATAATGTAGTCTGGTTATTTATGTTGGTTATGGAATGTAACATTAATTTTCAGATAGTTAATATATTTTAAAGTATCTAAAATGTTGGTTCAATACATTATAAACCCATTATATTAATTACATCCTCACAATTTTATTTATAACTCACAGATTAATGTAGGTGGGAGTATTCTTAACATACTCAATATTATAAATGTAACTCCCAATGTGACGTCTCCCATAATATCTTAATCTACATCAACATACTTATATTTACTCAAAAAATATTAGTTTTTTATACCCCAATTATATATTCTCTAGAGTATAAAATTGTAACGACCCTGGTCCGAGTGCCACCAGAGGTGCCCTGTACCCGATTGGACACATGGAATCAAGAGAATTTCCCGTAATTCCAAAGGATAATGACTAGCAGTAAAGGCATTCGGTGTGATAGTGGGTAAACTATTACCTCATTGGTAGAGTAACATAGTGGAAGTAAAACAGATAACAATAGTGGAATCATTAATAATACCATACAAAAGTAAATAGGAGGTGATTGGAAGAAATAAACTAGAGAACATATATAAATTATGAATGCTATATGTAACATCCTGGACCCGAGTACCACTCCACGAGTTCCCCAATCATGTTCCGCCACATGACCTCAAGCGCATTTCCCTAAATGCAAGAGGCTGCCGACTAGCAGCGGGGGCCCAGGTCTGATAGTGGGGAAACTATTCTCTTATTGTCGAAGTGTAGCGCAGTAGAATATAAATAAACATACAATAGCAGCAGAAATAGTAACAGAACATATAACTGATAATGAAGAACTGATAACAAAAAGGTAAACCAGTAGTCATATATATATGAAGATGTAGCATGTCATTATTCTATGAAAAGAGCCAGAACATGTTACACTGCAATACAATACAATACAGAGTGCAAGTACAGAAAGGAAAAATAGAACAGCCAGCGACATCGCGAGCCAATGCTCGGTCCCATGCTCTCCTATACTCCAGCAGTAATCAGGTACCTGTATAATTACCCTTTCCCTTATCTACACCTGCAGCAACATAATCTGTTTGGGCTGAAAAGCGTGACCAAAACAGGATGTGAGAAATAAATCTCAGTAGGCACCCACCAATGGCCCGTGCCCAACTGGGTGTAAAAATATTCAACAACAGAGTGCAATAGTAAAATGAAATAAAGTTAGGAATACTAAAACTAACCAACTTAAAAAATTATATTTCCATTTTAATATTCATTTAATCCATTTAATATAAGAAATAGAAGTAGTGAATTTCTAAGTAAATAGACAACGCCCTCAGACAAATAAATCTCACCCTTAGGTAACTAGAATCCAACCCGCAGGTATTTCCCTCAGGCATAACAGAAGTTGCCCTCAGGCATACGAAGTGTCTCCCGTAGGCATAGAGTCTATTTCCCACAGGCACAGAAGAAGTTTCCCTCATGCTAAGATAATAGCTTCCCTTAGGCTAAGTACAAAAACGTCCTCATGCTAAATTAATCGGTCCATGCGCAACATACCACATGCAATTCACATAGAATTCCTCTCAAGGCAAAAGTAATGCATAATATAAACAAGGTATACCCTCGGGTATCCTGGCCCAATGGCTAAACAGAGGAATGCACCCCTGGGGTGGTCTCGGATCCAAGAATGATCCCAAAGGGAAGTTTTACAACTTTAATTAATCACCTATATAGTTCTAGGTATTAAAATTAGCCACAACCTCAGCCACACGACACCCCAACAAGGGTTCGTTGCACTAAAAATGCACGAAAATGTATAACAGTTATAAATAAACACTAAGACACCTACCTTATATGTCAACTAACATTATAAATGAACGCCAATTCCAGAAACACCCAAGAATGGTGTAGATCTGACGAAGATGAAACACCGTTTAAACACAAATAACTTTTGTCAGATGAAGAATTGGCAAGAACTACTTAAGGAGAGTGGAGGGATTACCCGTGTGGTTCCAACGAGACCATCTGAGGTGGAATCAGATTCTTGAAGAACACTCGGCAGATCGTCAAACATTCAGCCTCCTCTCCCGAGCTCCCTCTTCCCGTTCAAATCCTTCCCTATGAACAGGGGAGGGTACTTCCCATTTTAAGTGAAAAAAACAAAGTACACATCGTGTACTTCCGAGTACGCGGCGTGTACTTCCCATTTTTTAAATTTTTCCCCCGGTAGCTTCCCGCAAGCATGGCACTATTCACCTGTTGACATGACTACACGGCATGTCTCCATGAGTACGCGGCGTGTGCTATCGCACAGCTGGACACTGCCTTACTATTTGCCTGCCGACTGACTACATGGCGTGTAAAGGACAACTACACAGCGTGTTGTCGGTTCCTACACCCTTCATCCCTGGCACGGCCACACGCCCCGTGTACTCATCCCACACGACCAGAAGTACACGGCCTGTGGAAAAAGTACACAGCAGGTACTTTCAAAATTTGGGATTTTTCCCCATTTTCAATATTTTCTCAAAAATACTTATGGAAAAGAGAAAATAGAACACTCGTACCTCAATAATAAGAATCGAGTTCTTACAAACATTCCCCCTTAAAGAAATTCATCCCCGAATTTCACTTCCAAGGGTGGCGAAGATATAGCTGAAAATAACTCTGGACACTGAGCACGTACATCGGTTTCCCACTCCCAGGTTTCGTCCTGCACTCGGCCATGCTTCCATAGCACTCGTACGATAGGAACTGACTGGAATCAGAATACCTTTGTGCTCCTGCCAACAATACGAATCAGATGCTCTTCAAAGGACGCATCCATCTGAAGCTCAACCTCCTCTGGCTGAAAGGTGTGAGATGGGTCTGAATAATAGCGGTGCAACTGATATACATGGAAGACATTGTGCTTGGCTAGGTACCTCTGAGGTAACTGCAAACGATAGGTAACCGTCCTGACTCTCTCTAGAATCTTAAATGGCCCCACATACCTCGGTGAATGTTTACCCTGTCTCTTAATCCACTTGTGTTCTAGCCTCGACAAAACACACAAGAAAACTTGATCCCTAACCACGAACTCCAAATGTCATCTGTGGCGATCAACATAAGACTTATGACGAGACTACGTTGTAGCCATCTGCTTCTAAATCAACTGGACCTGCTCCAAAGTCTCATGCATGAGACGTGGTCCTAGTAAATCTGTCTTACCTGCCCTTAACCAGAACAAGGGTGATGGACATGGCCTACCATATAAAGCCTCGTATGGTGCCATCTTGATTGTTGCCTTAAAGATGTTATTATATGAAAAATCAACTATGGGTATATACTTCTCCCAAGAGCCCTCAAATTATAGGACGCATTCACGCAGCATGTCCTCAAGCAGCTGTATTGTACGCTCTGACTGGTCATCGGTCTGAGGGTGGTAAGCTGCGCTCAGAAGCACCTGTGTACCCAGTGACCTCTGAAAACTCTACCATAATCGAGATGTAAAATGGGCGTCCCTATCTGAAACGATAGAACGAGGGACCCTTTGAAGACATACGATCTCTCAGATATATAACCTTCTGATCTTGTCAAAACTGAAGGTCTCATTGACTGAAAAAAATTGAGCTACCTTCGTGAGTCTGACCACAACAACCCACACGACATCATTGCCTCGCGGTGACCTTAGAAACCCCGTCACAAAATCCATCACGACATTATCCCATTTCCACTCTGGAATAGGTAACTGCTGTAATAGTCTGGCTGGCCTCTGATACTCCACCTTCACCTGATGATAGGTGGAACACCTTGTAAAAAAACCACCTACATCTCTCTTCATACCCGACAACCATTACTGACGTCTCAAGTCATGGTACATCTTGGTAACCCCAGGATTAAATGCCCAAGATGAAGCATGAAGCTCCCGCATCAACTCCTCACATATATCCCCTGGAACCCACACTCTTCCATGGAAACGCAGAACCCCATCACCGTCTATCGTCCAACTAAGAGGAGGGTCCTCACTCACCACCAACTCACGTAGAACTAGGACTTATGAATCAGATAGTTGTCTCATCCTCAATCTATCCAGGAGGGTAGAATTCATAGCTAAAGATGAAAGATAAGTCTTCCCTTGACTGTCATGCTCCTCAAAATTCATCTCAGAGAACAAAGCCATAAGCTTCCAATCACCACTGGCCTCCTACACTGCATGTGTCTGAGTCTTCCTGCTTAGTGAATCAGATACTGCATTTAATTTACCATGTGTATAGGCAAGCTCAAAATCAAATGACTGTAGGTACTCAACCAACCTTCTCTGTCTCATATTCAAGTCACATTGTCTAAATATATACTTGATACTTTTTTGGTCTGTGAAAACCAAAAAATGATCTCCCAATAGATAATGTTAGCGCAACGCATGAACAACTACAGCCAACTCTAGATCATGTGTCATGTAATTTCTCTCATGTGGCCACAACTGCCGAGACTCGTACGCAACAACTTGATCGCCCTGCATCAACATAGCTCCCAAACCAATCCCTAATGCATCATAGTAAATGGTATAGCTCTTCCCATGCTCTGGGAGTATCAGGATTAGTGCTGATGTCAGCCTTCCCTTCAGGTCCTAAATGGATGTCTCGCAAGCTTCTGACCATACGAACATCAAACCCTTCGTAGTTAAACCAATCAATAGCACTGATAAGTAGGAGAAGTCCTGTATGAAGCGTCTGTATAACCATCCAGCCCCAAGAAACTCCATATCTCAAACACGCTCTTAGGCTAACCCTAGGAAACCACTGCTCTCACCTTCTCTGGGTCTACCAATACTCTTTCCTCTGAGATGATATGACTCAAGAAGTGAATCTTGTCCATCCAAAAGTGGCACTTGGAGAGCTTAGCATATAGCTGATGCTCTCTCAGTGTACTCAATATGATCTCAAGATGGGTGGCATGGTCGTGTCAAGTTTGAGAGTACACCAAGATGTCGTCCAAAAATACTACCGCAAAATAGTCTAGATAAGGATGGAACACATGATTCATTAGAGCCATAAAAACCGCTGGCATGTTCGTGAGTACGAACGACGTAACCGTATACTCATATAGACCATACCCTCTCCTGAAAGTCATGAGAGGTATATTAGTTGTTCTAACACGCAGCTGATGATATCCTGATCTCTAGTCATTCTTCGAGAACACTCGTGCTCCACGAAGTTGATCAAAAAGATCATCAATCCTCAGCAAGGGATATCGATTCTTAACTGTCAGCTGGTTCAGCTTCCGATAATCCACATAGAGTCTGAGGGTACCGTCTACCTTCTTTTCAAAAAGGATTGGTGAACCCCACAGAGAAGTACTGGGTCGGATGAAACCCTTTGCCTGTAACTCCTCTAACTGCCTCTTGATCTCCTTCAACTCAAGTGTAGCCATCCTATAAGGAGGAATGGACACCGGCACTGCTCCTGGCAGAATCTCAATAGTGAAATCCACCTCTCTCTTTGGAGGAAGACCTGAAAAGTCATCCGGGAGGACATCCCTAAAACGATCAACCACTGGAGGGAAATCCTTTTGACAAGTCCCCTGGTAGTCCAGATATAAGCTCACTATCTGGGCTGTGACTCCTCCTTCCCACGAAGCTCTGGTTTAGCTCGACTCGCCTGAACATCCCACTCACCCTTGTATAGAAACTCTCTGCTCTCTGGTGACGTGAAACACACCTTGCGACGATAGCAGTCTATAAAGGCTCAAAAGGGAACCAACCAGTCCATCCCTAGAATGACATCATAGCTCGTCATCTCCATGACATAGAGGTCCCAAATGAAGTGACACCCACCAACCTCAAGGGGGAACTCCTTGCACTGATGCACAACATCCATTCTAGTCCCCAATACAGTGTCTAGCTTCATGATATCAGAAGAAGTAGAAACACATAGCCCAAGGCTCTCCACGACAGGTATAGATATAAAACTATGTGTAGCACCCATATCAAAAAGTACTAAAAATAAAACATAAGCTACTAGGATAGTACCTTTGATAGTAGAAGGTCCGGGATATTACTCATACTGCGTCTGTTGCACCGCATATGTCTACCTAGTGCTGCGGCCCTGCGACACAGCCTGGCTATACTGAGCTGTCCCGCCCTGCTACCTCTGAGATCCTGGTGTCTGGATACCATGGCCACGACCACCATCTATACCTGCATGCCCTGACGTATTCCAGTTCATTGACTGGTAAGAAGCCACTGGTCCTGCCCTTGCACGCGGAGTCTACACAGAACCCCTCTCACTGGCCACTGGTGGGAACGCCTTGCAAAAGCACTGTAGATGACCCATCTTGCCGCAAGATTGGCACTCCACTGGGTCTCGTAGACACTGTGGCCTCTTGTGCCCCTCTATACCGCACTGGTAACACCTGACCATCCCACCTGAAGAAACTGCCTGGCTGGTACTGCCACCCTAAGAGAAGTCCATCTGTCTCTTCCTCTTTTTACCAAAAGTAGTACCAACAACTTGTACTGAACTGCCCTTGCCCACACCACTAGATTCCCACAGGTTCCTCTCTGTAATCAGCGCCTGGTTCAAAATAGCATGTACAGTAGGCAACCTGAAAACATTTACCAGTGCTCAGATGTCATATTGAAGACCATCCTAAAAATGTCTGGATCTCAATGTCTCATTTCCCACCAGAACGGTTTCAAAATGCTAAAGATCAATGAAACGAGCAGAACAGTCCATCACCGACATAGTGCCCTGCAGTAGATTCATGAACCCTCATGCTCTATCATCCCTCAGTGTCTCTGGGAAGAAGAATTCATATAAGACATCCTGAAAATCCACCCACTCCATGTCTCTGTGATTCTCTGATTGGGTGGTAACATCCCACCACCTCTTGGAGGAATCACACAGCATGTGTGTCGTAAGCTTGACCCTCCACCCTAGAAGAGTCTCAAGATGCTCGAAAATAGTCTGCATCGATCCTCTCCAAGATTCTGTTGCCTCTGGTCCACCATCCTTTGAAAACGTAGGTGGATGCTGCAACTGGAATATACGAGTCAGCTCAGCCATAGATTTGGAAGCCTATAGTGCTCCCTGAAAGGTCTACATGAACTGCAATAAGCCTTCACGGAACTGTGCCTCTGTGCCGGTGTCCGGTATAGCAGCTGGTTCCGCATCTGGCTCTGCTGGAGGATCAAATGGTAGCCCATAGCCCACCATCTCTAGAGTATTCTCATGCCGCTCTCCTGGTTAACAACGCACGGTCGTCTCGGCAGAATGAAACTACAAGGTCAAAACACACCTTTAGAACAAGATTATCAAGACCGAAAATGAAGAAACCCCAAAAGGGAACAAGAGGAATAAGGCATTCAAAAACTACAAAACAAGACTACATGGCGTGGATACTGACTACACGATGTGTATTTGACTTCCCTTTTTCTTGCCTGGGTCCTTCTGTACGGCTAAGCCACACAGCTCCCGTTTGAACAAAACTAAACGGCGTGTATATTATCTACACGAAATGTATGGTGGTATCTCCAACTGCCTGTGTCACTTGTGACACGGCCTACTACTCATCTTGACACTACACGGCGTGTTACACCCGCACACGGCGTGTCAACAACCCCATTTCCTAGCCACACAGCTAAGTCCACACGGTCTGTCCTCAGACAAGACTACACGACATGTTCCCACAGGTACACAGCGTGTACTAGACAAGCTCCGCCAACCCATGTTGTTATTTACACGGTTGGGTACAAGATCAACCTATACGGTGTGTACTTGAAAGTATTACCCCAACCCGTGCTGTTAGTTATACGGTCGGGTTCCCATGTCACACTACACGGCGTGTTCCTTAGTGGACACAATGTGTATGTATGAAGGTTTCCTCTGCCTGTGTTGTTAGTTACATGGTAGACACCAGGTCACACTACACGACATTTACAGAAGCTACATGGCATGTTCTCCCCAAGCATTTCCCTTCCCCGCCTCGCCGCCCACACAGCTTGTGACACGAGAAGACACTACACGGCGTGTACTTCGGGGTACATGGAGTGTACTTAAAAAGATTAATTTTCTTCTTGAACAGAAGAACATACACGGCGTGTTTAAATACTCCACTCCGTGTATACTAGGAATTCCAGACAGTATGCCCCAGAAACTTCCCTTGAACCTAGAAAACACTAAAAAATAACACCTAAGTGTCAAATTTCGACTCGTGAGGGCCCATACTCCCAACAAATCAATGTTTGACATTTTATCTTTGTTATAAAAATATAAATAGTCAATGATCCACCAATTTCTGGTAAATGGGGGCCCATACTCCCCAAAAACTGTAGTTTGGCATCCATTCATTTTAACAAGTTTATAAAGAAATACCATATCACATAGAAGGTATTTATCAAGAAGCTATCACACCATCATGCTTTTCTTGCACATAAACTATCACAACAACATGCAATTTATAATTCACATACATGGCATGGAACTATGCATGGCATGTGATTTCTAGAATGTGCCTAAATGATGTATGAGATGGAGTACCCTCATCTCATCGGGTTGCAACTAAATACATCCCATGAATAACATATAAATAGCACAATAAAAGTGTGTCACCCTTCGGTGAAAATCAATTCAATTGTAAAATTGAAAAATCAGAAAAATTGCAATACGAGTTAAATTGGCATTTCCCAATACACGGGTTAGCTACACCTGGGCACATCTTATTACCAACTACCATTTCGGCATATCCCTGACTAAGGCTCCAAATAGTAATTCAATGAAAATAACCCCTATGATACGAATTTTAACGTCCCGGACCTAGGTACCACTCCATGGGTGCCCCGAACCCGGTTCGCCACATGACCTTAATCGCATTTCCCCAAATGCCAGAGGCTACCGACTGACAACGAGGGCCTAAGTCTGATAGTGGGGAAACTATGCCCTTATTTGTCAAAGTGTAGCGCAACAGAATATAAATAAACATACAATAGCAGCTGAAATAGTAACAGTACATATAATTGATAATGAGGAACTGATAACAAAAAGGGAAACCAGTAGTCATATATATATAATGATATAGCATTTCACTATTCTACGAAAACAGGCAGAAAATTTTACACTACAATACCATACAATACAGAGTGCAAGTACAGAAAAGAAAAACAGAACAACCAGCGACATCACGAGCCAATGCTCGGTCTCATGCTCTCCTACACTCCAGCAGCAATCAAGTACCTATATTAGGACCCCTTCCCTTATCTACACCTTCAGCAACGTAATCTGTTTGGGCCGAAAAGCATGACCCAAATAGGGTGTGAGAAATAAATCACAGTAGGCACCCACAAAAGGCCCGTTCCCAACTGGGTGTAAAAATATGTAACAACAAAGTGCATTAGTAAAATTCAATAAAGTAAGTAGTACTAAAAGTAACCAACTTAACCAATTATATTGCCATTTTAATATTCATTTAATCTATTTAATATAAGAAATAACCACAGTGAATTTCTAAGTAAATAGAAAGCATCCTCAGACAAACAAATCTCACCCTCAGGTAACCAGAATCCAACCCGCATGTATTTCCCTCAGGCATAACAGAAGTTTCCCTCAGGCGTATGATGTGTCACCCTCAGACACATTGTCTATAGCCCACAGGCACAGAATAAGTTTCCCCCAAGATAAGATAACATCTTCCCTTGGGCTAAATAAAACAACACCCTCGGGCTAAATTAACCAGGCCATGCCCAACATACCACATGTAATTCACATTAAATTCCTCTCAAGGAAAAATTAATGCAAAATATAAACAAGGCATACCCTTGGGTATCCTGTCCAAATGTCTTAACAGAGGAACGTACCCCTGGGGTGGTCCCAAATCCAAGCACGATCCCAAACAGCAGTTTTACAACTTTAATTAATCACATATACAGTTATAGGTATTAAAATTATCCACGACCTCAGCCACACGACACCCCAACATGGGTTCGTGGCACAAAAAATGCACAAAAACGCACGAAAGTTGGAAATAAATACCAAATAACCTACCTTATAAGTCAACGAACGTTATACGTGAAGGCCAATTCCAGAAACGCCCATGAACGTCGTAGATCTGATGAATAAGAAACAATGGTAAAATAAGAATAACTTCTGTTAGGGGAATAATTGGAAAGGATTGCTTAAGGAGAGTGGAGGGCTTACTTGTGCGGTTCCAACGTGACCATCCGAGACGGAATCGGATTCCAGACGAACACTTGGTGGATCTTCAAACCTTCAGCCTCCTTTCCCGAGCTCCCTCTTCCCGTTCTAAGCCTTCCCTATGAACATGGGAGGCTACTTCCCATTTTAAGCAAAAAAACAAAGTACACGGTGTGTACTTCTGAATACATGGTGTGAACTTCACATTTTTTAAACTGTTCCCCTGGTGGCTTCCCACCAGCGTGGCACTATTCACCTACCGACATTACTACATTGCGTGTCTTCACAAGTACACGGCGTGTGCTATCACACAGCGGGCCGCCACCTTACTATTCGCCTACTGACTCACTACACGACGTGTAAAGGACCACTATATGGCATGTAGTCGGTTCCTACATTTTTCATCCCCGACATGACCACACGCCCTGTGTACTCATCCCACACAACAATAAGTACATGGCATGTGGAAAAAGTACACAGCGTGTACTTTCAAAATTTGGTATTTTTCACAATTTTCCATATTTTCTCAAAAATACTTAAGGAAATGGGAAAAGAGAAAACATGTACCTCAAGAATAAGAACCGGTTTCTTACACTATATATGTCTAGGAAAGAAGCCAAACAAATCACAATGCTAGAATACAGTACTAAACCAAAGTAAAAAATAAAATCATGTAAACAACTTTTCAGCATCGTAAGAATTAGCTTGGTCTCATGCTCTCCTGCTCCAATGCAGTCAAGTACCAAAAGTAAAAGAGTACTTTCCCATATCTATACCTACAAAAATATAATATATTTGGCTCAAGAGAATGACCCAAGTGAGATGAATCCCAGTAGGAAACCACCCAAAGATATGTGCCTAACATTCAGTGAATATATATGGCAGGAAAAATGAAAAGGATGTAATAAACAAGGAAGTACTTAAAAAAATAGTCTTACCTATTCAATTACAATCAATTTACATTTAAAAATTTTGCCAACCAATGTAAAATGCAATAAACCCTTCGAAAAAGTTCTTACAACCAATCCCCTATGGTTTAGCTAACAATCTTAAGTAACCCTCTCGGTAGTTCGCACAGCCTAACCGCTTTTCTTCAATTTACAACAAGGATATAGTGAATACTCTCTATAGAAGAACTCATAGTCAATTCCCCCTATAGTCATGTGTAATTAAAGACTCGCTGAGAAAGAAATCACCATAAATTCCCCCTATATTCTTTTAATGGTAAACTACAGACACTCTGATGAAGCACTCAATGTCAATTCCTCCTATAATCACATAACATAAGTATAGACACACTGAATCAGCACTCAACATCAATCCCACTTATGGTCTCACAGTGTGATAATTATAACAGACTCTCAGAAAGACCTCAATGTCAATTTCCCCTATGGTCTCACTACACCAGGTTCCCGTGGCCCCGTGTATAGAAATCATGCACAAATGATAATTAGCATCCAAAGTAAACATCAAAGTACAACTTGGATAAAATAGTTACATGGAATGTCACAAATTATCAGATAAATAATCACTCCATCCTAGCAACACTAGGAATGAAAAACAAAATAGCATTCCAATAAGCAAAGCTAGACCAAATGGGAAATAACAAGAAACTTGGGAAAAATATCCAATTCTTGGAAAAGATAACATGATCCTCAAACAGTGAAACTCTATCCAATCAAACAAAGAATATTAGGAAATAAAAGGGATAAAAACAGAAAAACTCAATACCCCAAACTAGGGTATTGGGTACTTTTTCCCATATAACTCAAAGACTAATTACGAAAATGAACAAACCACATACCTCAGTGTCGTGAGATTGATATATGTGAACCTCAGGCCTTGAAGTTCCTTATAACTCCATAGATCTACAAAAATGTTAAAAACATTCAACCAAGAAAATCTTGTGAAATAGGAGAAATCTAGATATGATGTTCAAGAAGAAGGTAGAACTCACTGACGCAATTCCAACGCAATCAACAAAGTTCGAATCAGAGAATGGACAGTGAGTCGGGGGCTCATAGAAGATATGCGGCTATACAGATGCACCTGGATGAAACAGATTGAGATGTACTCTATTTTTTCCATCAGATGAGACCCTGATCCATTTAATGAAAAAAAAACATACAAGGTGTGTCCTCTAAAAGCACACGGTGTGTACTAGACATTTCTGGCCTCCGCTTTATGCAGTATCTAAGTCACCACAAATGACCATGTACTTGGCCATTACACGTCCAGTACAAGGTCACCTGCATCAACCGGGTACATGGAGTGTACATAAAGTACAGGGCGTGCACTCCTGAAATTTCCAGAAACTCCTATTTTATCAAAACAACCCAAAAAGAAAATCATAAATGAAAATAAGATATAGGTTTTTGAAAACATCCCCTCTTAAATAAATTCATCCCCAAATTTCTCTAGCAAGGAATAGTAGATGAAAAAACCTTGAACAGCTCTGGCCACTATGATTGAACATCAGCCTCCCTCTCCCAAGTCTCGTCTTTTACTCGCCCTTTCTGAAATAGAACTCATACCAGAGGAAGAGAATGGCCACAAATAACCTTCACACTATGATCAATAATACAGATATGATGATCCATAAAAGATTTTTCCACCTCTAAATCAACCTCCTGTGGTTGGAAAACATGATATTGGTCTGAGAATTAATATTTTTATCTAAGAAACATGGAATGCATTGTTCATAGACCATAAAACTCTATGGTAACTCCAACCGATAGGCAACCGGACCTAATCTCTCCAAAACCTCAAATGGACCGATATACCTCAGCGAAATCTTACCCTGTCTCTTAATCCTCTGATGTCCCAACCTTGGTTTTATATGCTTGAAAACCTGATCCCTGACCTCGAAATCCATAGGTCATCTTCTTGGATTTGAATAAGATTTATTTCGTGACTGTTCATTATCCATCCTCTTCTAAATCAACTCTATCTTCTCCATGGCCTCCAAGAAAATATGAGGTCCCGGAAAAGCTACCTCTCTTGCCTCCAACCATCATAAGGGTGATCAGCATGTCCTACCATACAAAGCCTCAAAAAGTTTCAATCTAAATAGTTGTTTAAAAAATATTACTGTAGGAAAAATTCACAAGAGGTATGTGCTTCTCCCAAGAACAACCAAAATCTAGGATGCATGCTCAAAGCATGTCCTCAAGCACCTAAATCATACACTTAGACTAGTTATCTGTCATGGGATGGTAGTATGTACTCAGAAGTACCTGGGAACCCAAATCCCTCTGAAGTCCCAGCCAGACCCGAGAAGTAAAATAGGTATCCATGTCTGAAGCAATGGATTGAGGAACTCCATGTAAACATAAAATATCTCGGATGTACAACCTCTCAATCTAATCAACGCTGAATCTCTCCTTGATTGGTAATAAACAAGCAACCTTGATGAGTCTATCAATGACAACCCATTCTGCATAATTCTGTCGAGGCAACCATGGAAAACCTATCACAAAATCCATCACAACATCATTCCACTTTTTCTCAGGAATGGGTAACTGCTGTAAAAGTCTTATTGGTCACTGATGTTCGACCTTCCCCTAATGACATGTGGAACACCTCATGAAAAAACCATCATCATCTCCCTTTATACCTAGACACCAATAGTGACGGTGTAGATCTTGATACCACATGGTGACACCAGGATAAACTGACCAAAATGGGGAATGAATGTATCATATCAACTCCTTGTGTATGTCTACTCACACACACAATAACCCATGAAAATTAATGATCTCATCCTCACTTACTGTCCATCCATGAATAGGGTCTTCTCCTAATATGCTCTCCCATATAACTAGGACATTAGAATATTAAATCTTCCTTATTCGCACTCGTTCAAGTAGAGTAGAGGTAATAGCCACAGAAGAAAGAAATGTATGCCCCTGTCTATTGTACACCTCCAAATGCATCTCAGAAAACAGAGCCATAAGGTTCCACTCACTGCAGCCCTCCTAAACAACCTGTATTTGAGTTCTACTACTCAACGAATCAACCCCTATGTTGACTTTCCCAGGTGTTTAGGATAGTTCAATGTCTAAGGACTGAAGGTAATCAACCCACCTTCACTAGTATCAAATACAGATCATGTTGAGTGAAGATATACTTGAGATTTTTGTTGTCAGGGAAAACCAAAACAAGCTCTCCCAATAGATAATGTCACTTACAGCGTAAAGCATGAACGACTGCAGCCAGCTCGATATCAGGCGTCGGGTAATTTCTCTCATGTGGACTCAACTGTAGAGACCTGTATACAACGACTCTGTCTCCATGCATAAGAACTTATCCCATCCCAATACCTAACACATCATAGTAAATAGTATAGCAATTTCCTGTCTCTAGAAATGTTAGTATCGGTGCTGAAATCAACATATCTTTTATCTCTTGAAAGGTTGACTCAAAAGAATATGACAATAATTACTTCACACCCTTCTTAGTCAGACCCGTCAGTGGTGTTGCTACATGTGAAATGTCCTATATGAAACGTCTGTAGTATCCAAAAAGCCCTATAAAACTCCATACCTCAAATACATTTTTCAGCTGCTCCCAAGAAACTACTTCCCTCACATTCTCTATGTCTACTGATACTTCTGTCTCTAAGATAACATGACCCAAGAAGTGAATTTTGTCCATCCAAAAGTGGCATTGTGAAAGCTTAGCATATAACTTATGCTCTCATAGTGTACTCAAAATGATCCCAAGATGGGTAGCGTGGTTCTGTTGAGTGTGAGTGTACACTAAAATATCATCCATGATGACTACCACGAAATAATATAGGTATGGATGGAACACTCGGTTCATCAGTTCCATGAAAACAACATGCTTGTTTGTTAGACCGAATTACATAACTACATACTTGTATAGCCCATACCTACTCTGAAAGACTGTAATTGGAATATTATATTATCTAACACACAACTGATGGTAACCATATCTCAAGTCGATCTTTGAGAACACCCGATCTCCTTGAAGATAATCAAATATATCATCAATCCTCAGCAAGGGATACCAGTTCTTGACCATAAACTGGTTCAAATTTCTATAATCCAAACAAAGTATGAGGGTATCATCCACATTCTTCGCAAACAGAACTAGATAACCCCATTAAGAAGTACTGGATCAGATGAAACCCTTTGCCTGCAACTCCTCCAACTACTTATGGTTCTCATGAAACTCTAGTGTAGCCATCCTATAAGGTGGAATGAACACTGTTGATTCTCCTGACATAATATCAATAAAAAAATTCAACCTCTCGCTCCAGATGCAAACCTGAAAATTCCAATGGAAATACATCCCTAAAATGATCCACCACTAGAGGAAATACTTTTTTGGGAAGTCCCCTGGTCATCCCAATATAAACCAGAAATCTGGGATGTAACTCCTAACCCATGATGCTCAGGTCACATTCTACTGGCCTAGACATCTCATTCTCCCTTATGATTAAATGATCCACCCTTTGGTGATGTGAAACTCACCATAAGATGATATCAATCAAAAACAACATGAAAGGTAACTAACCAGTCCACTCAAAGAATGAAGTTGTAGCCTATCATCTCTAAGAAATAGAGGTCCCCAAAGAAGTGACACCCACCAATCTAAATAGGGAACTCCGTGCACTAATGTGAACTACCTCTTATTGTACCCAATAGAGTGTCTAGTGTCAATATATCATCAGAAAAAAAGATACATAGCCCAATGCTCTACACAACAGAAACAGATATAAAGATATCATAATCACATGTATCTAAAAGAGTAGAAGCTAAAACTGAGGCAACTAGGATCATACCTCGAACTGTAGAGGGTCTCGGATCCTGCTCATGCTAGGATTACTCCACCGCAAATTTATGACCTGCACCATGGCCCTGCGACCCTGCCTGACCAGCTTGAGCTGATCCACCCTGATGTTGCTGAATGTCAGGCGATTGGATATTCCATCCACGACCTCTGCCTCAGCCTGAATGGCCAGAAGAAGTTTCATTCCCCGACTAATGAGAAACTGGTGGTGCTTCTTATAAATACAGAGTCATAGAAAAAACCTTTTCACCAGCTGCTGGTGAGAATATCTTATAGAAGCACTAAAGATGACGCATCTTTCCACAATATCGGCACTCCACTAGGTATCTCGGGGAATGTGTCCTAGTATGCCCGACTCTTCCACTCTGGTAGCATACCACCTGGATACCTAAAGGTGCATCCCGCCTACTCGGATCACCATGTGTAGACTCCCTGTGGTGCTTCCTGTTATCAACCGTAGAATCTCTAAATATTGATATAGAACCACCCTGGATCACAGTTCTAGAATCCCTTAGATTTTACTCCCTGATCAGTGCCTGGTTGACCATAATAGATATAGAAGTCAACCATAAGATGTTCACCTGAGCCCAAATGTTGTGCCTGAGACCATCCTCAAACATCCGGGATAAAAATAACTCATCACCTTATGAAAAGGGTGTAAAAAAATGTAGCTCTGTGACGAAAGAAAATACTCCATAACTAAAAGAGTACCCTAATCCAAACACATGATCACTCAGGATCGATCGGCCCACAAAGTCTCCAGGTAGAGAAGTCATAGAAGTTACACTGAAACTCCTCCCAAGCCATAACCTATTGGCATCCTACCTGTGGGATCACATCCCACCATATCTTTGAAGAACCTTGAAGCATATACATAGAGAGAATGACCCTCCTTTCTGGGGGATTTGCTAGGTGCTTGAAGATAGAAAGCATGGATTCTAACCATGGCACTATAGCCTGAGGCCCTCCTTCCCCTGTGAAGGTGGGAGGATCCTGCTACTAAAAAACCCACGTCAATTCTGCAATCGACGGGGCAAGATGTGGTGCTCCCTAAAAGGTATTCATCATCCTCATAAATTCATCTCTAAACTATTCACTGGCACTTGTATCAGGTATAATGGCTGGTTCCAAGATGGGAATAACTGGAGGATGTGTTGGTAGTCCTTGATCAGCCATATGGTGTGACTAATCACTGCCCTATAATTGGCAGACTACCAGTGGACGTCTCGGTGGCATGACTCGGCAAGGTCAATCGGACACCATATATTAATAATATCAAGGTGTAAAAACTAGAAGTGTATGAAAGGAAAAATAGAAAGAATGTGTTCAAGTTTGTTTTTAAAACATGGATACATGACATGTATAATGCCTACATGGCGTGTTCTCTTAAGAATTCACATAGGTGTGTACTTCTGCCAACCTAGGCTGTGTAACACCCCATACACATGGCGTGTTGTCCTATCACATGGTGTGTACTAGAATCATCTTCCCCTTCCCAAGTTATTCTACATGGCTAACCCATATGGTTCTCCTAAAACTAGACGAAACCGTGTGTATGTCCAGAAATGGCGTGTAGTAGAAGAACATCACCAACATGTGTTGTTAGTTACACAGTCGGTTACACAGCTCACTCTACACGGCGTGTTCTAGCGTGAAACAAACTATATAACAGACATTTTATCCATATGTGTTGTTAGTCACAGGGGTGGACACATGGTCTACACAACATGGCGTGTACAATTGGTACACGACGTGTTCCAGTAATGTTTTCCCAACCTCGTGTCTCTATCCACATAGTCAGTGACATAGTAAGAGATTACATGGCATGTACATACAGTACATATCATGTACTCAAGAAAAACTGTTCCTTTCCGATAGAAGGACACATGGAATGTATTCTTCATTACATGTCATGTATTCTGTGGTTTTCCAGACATTAAGCATTCGAAACTAATCTAGAACCTAGAAAAACAGTGAAACGAATATTAAAGTGACAAATTACGATCCCTGAGGGCACATACTCCTCGTAAATCAAATCTTGACATCTTATACATGTCATATACAAGAAAACCAAGGCAATGATCCACTTAATTCCAATCCATGAGGGCCCATAACACCTCAAGAACAAAATTTTGGAATTTATTCAAATGAAACCACACAAAATTAAATTCCCTATCAAAAACATGTATTCTATCAAGGCATATATCACAATTGCATTCATATCTAGCACAACATCTATCATAACAACATGCAATAAAAAATGCACCATAAATTGAATGGCATGAATGCTTGACTTGTGATTTCCAACAAGTGCATTTATGATGCATGAGATGTCATTCCCACATCTCATCAAGTTACAACAAAAATAGAATCTCAACAATATCAGCAATAACACTAAATAACATGTGAATCACCAAATGGTGAAATCATATCAACTGTAATAATTGAAAAACCATAAAAATAGAAATGTTCAAGGTTAATTGGATTTTCCCAATACATGTGTTAGCTACTCCAAGACATAACTTATTACCAACCACTTATTCCTTCTTATCACTGGATATAGGCTCCAAATAACAATTCTAGAATAAAATAATTGCTCTAATACCATTTTGCAATGATCTGAGTCCTGGTGCCACCCACAGGTGCCCCGTACCCTGTTGGTCACGTGGCCTCAAGTGCATTTACCCAAATTCCAGATGCTGCTGACTAGTAGTGAGGGCCTTGAGTGTGATATTAATGAAACTATGGCCTTATTGGCAGAGGAACACAGCAGAAGTAAAACAGATAATAATAGTGGAAGCAGTAATATGACCATACAAAATTACATTTTAGGTGACTAGAAGAAATAAACTGAAGCACATATATAAATGAAACATGATACATATGTCTAGGAAAGAAGCTAAACAAATCACAATGCTGGAATATAGTACAAAACAAAAGTACAAAACTAAATAAAGTAAACAGATCCTCAATATCGCAAGCCTCACATTGGTACCAAGATCTCCAGCTCCAAATCAGTCAAGTACCTGAATTAGAATGTCACTTTCCCTTATCTAGACATACAAAAATATAATATTTTTGGGCCCAGAAGCATGACCCAAACAGAGTGTGAGACTAATCCCTGTAGGAAACTACCCAAAGATATGTGCCTAATAGTTAGTGAATATATATGGCAGGAAAAATGCAAAGGAAGTAATAAATAAGTAAGTACTCAAAGTAAGCAGTCCTTTAAATTAAATTAAAATCAATTTAAATTTAACAATTTAGCCAACCAATTACAAATACAAGTAACCCTTTGTGAAAGTTATTATAACATATCCCCTTTGGTTCTGCTAACAATCTTATGCACCCTCTAGGTAGTTCTCATAGCCTAACCCGTCTGGTTCAATTTTCAACAAGGATATACTGAAAACACACCGAGGAAGAACTCACTGTAAATTCCCCCTATAGTCATGTGTAATCAATGACTCTCTGGAGAAACACTCACTATCAATTCCCTTGATAGTCTTTTAATGGTAAAATATATACACTCTAAATAACCACTCAACATCAACTCCACCAGTGGTCTCATAATGTAACTATAGAAACTATGAGGGAGGAATCAACGTCAATCCCCACTATGGTCTCACAACATGATAATTAAAACAGACACACTGGGTAAACCCTCAACATCAATTTCCCCTATGGTCTCACTATACCAGGTTCTCGCAGCCCAGTGTAAAGCAATCGTGCACAAATGATAATCCGCAGCCAAAGTAAGCCTCAAAGTACTACATCGCTAAAATAGATACAAGGCATGGCACAATATATCAGATAAATAATCACTCTATCCTAACAACACTAGGATTGGATGACAAACCTGCATTCCAACAGGAAAAGCTAGACCAAAAAACCAATAACAAGAAACATGGGAAAAACATCCATATCATGGAAAAGATAACCCAATCCTCAAATAGTTAACCACTATCCAATCATACAAGGAATAATAGGAATAAAAGGGCATAAAACCATAAACACACAATACCCCAAACAAGGGTATTGTGTACATTTTAATATATAAATCAATGACTAACTATGGAAAGGAACAATCCACCTACCTGAGCGGCTTGAGGACAATATATGTTAACCTCAAGCCTTGAATCTCCATAGAATGTCATAGATCTATAAAAATGTAAAAAACGTTCTACTAAGAAAATCTCGCAAAATAGGGAAAATCAGGATATAATGTTCAAGAAGAAGGGAGAAATCACTGATGTGATTCCAATGCAATTGACAGAGTTCGAATTGGAGAATAGACAGTGAGTCCGGGGCTCGGAGTCGATCTGCGGTCGTACAGATGCTCCTAGATGAAATAAGATGAGAAGTATTGTGTTTTGTCCAGCAGAAGCGACCCCAGTCCGTTTAATGCAAAAAAAAAGATATTAAATAGTGTTTACTTTAAAAGTACATGGTGTTCACCTTCCCTTTCCGGCCTCCGCTTTAGGTGGTCTCCAGGTCACCACACAAGACCATCTACTCAGCTGTTACATGGATATTACACGGTCACCTACGATAGCTGGGTATATGGATTGTACTTAAATTACATGGGGTGTACTACTAAAATTTCCAAAAACTCCTCTTTTTCTAAAAACATCCAAAAAATCAAAACATACCTGAAAAGAAGATACGAGTTCTTACAAACATTCCCAAACATCCCATGTCTCCAACTCATAAAACCATAGGGAACTACTTTTTTTACAAAAACCTAATTCCATATTTAATCAACAAACTATGTTAACAATTATTTTATAAAATCACATACTTCCCTCTATATATATAAATAATAATCCCAAAATGCGATTAAATATAAAAACATCATTAATCGACTATCAATCCCAATTATAAAAATAATATGTTACTTACATAATCCAAAATCACTCAAAATATTATTAATTAAAAAAATACGCCTTATATTAAACATAACATTTATTTATAAAAAAACTGTATTTTTAAAATATTTATATTTAAAAATATGACCATAACATTAAACCACTATTCTAGGTACAAATACTATTTAATAAATGGTTTTAACCTTTCAATGTTAAACTACTAAATAATAACATTCAGATTTTTCGTATATTCTTCAATATTTATTGGGTTACACCAAAATATCAATTATTAATGGAAATTGATAAAGGAATAAATAATTTTTTCTATGAAGATATTATTCTAACTAACATAGGTAAGATGAAGAGTTCAACCATTTATATCATAATAGGAATATACTAATATTCTAAATCATTTAATTATTCCCCCTTATTCATTTATAATACATAGTGGTTTCTTGATACATACCATTCTCTACTTCAACTTCAGGATCCAATTTCAACCAAATACTACAAAAAAAAATTGTTACCAAAATATCCAAAATATGAATATGAAAACCTCAATCAAACGATGTCTCCACTAATTTATTTTTTATATATGATACTTTTGGTTCAACATATCACTCTCTTCATTCAATACTTATAGTTCAATTATAATTTTCCTATTAGGTTCTCGTAATAAAATTTATAAATAATTTGTTCGAATAATTCATAATTTTTTATTAATAATATGTGAATTTAATAAATCATATCCTCCAAGAGTGTCCAAAAAATTGTGCAGTTAGGCTTCCTTTTCATGCATGAGGTCATAGTTGAGTTAATACAAAACAAGAACTCTTCATGGGTTTTACCCCCATGTAAAAATGTGCCAGATCCTACATCAAAATTACTATATCCAGATAGTGTTTTATTTTCTAGTGAAACCAAAAAATAGTAATGTAATCATCCTATAATTTACTATATGAAAATAGTATATATTTATTGTCCTGGTTAACTTTATTATATCAAACACATGGTTTTCAAAAAGATTATGAAACCTATAAAAAATGCTATCTAATTATTGATTCATTTCTTTATTTTACATAATTGAGTAATATTTTCATCAATGTGTGGATAAATATCATTTTCTTATAATAGAGTTTAAAAATAATGTATTTTTAAAATTAATAAAAAAACATGAGTATTCATTGGCAAACCCATACCCCTCTTGATGAATCTATATACCTCAACTCAATAAGTGGTACCGAAGAATATATATTTAATTTAAAATATCCAATGTATGTTTATTTAATTATTTCATAAAATATAACTTATGTTGATTCTATAATTCATATTTTATTATTATTTTGATTGTAGTTTTTCTATTGAATAAAATAAATTCAGTTAATATAAATAGTTTTCTCATAATCAATGGTTACATTATCATATATGAAAGTATAAAATGTTATATTATTTTTTTATAATTTTCACTTGATGTGACTGATGAAGTCACCAAATGGTTTGTATCATATAATATAAGAGAAGTGGTGATTAAATCAGGTTATAAGGGTATCAAAGATGATAAATAATAGGTTAGAATAGAATATTTGAACTAATATAATATAATGATCTCAAAACTTTCATGTATCTGAAAATAAAGAAAATATTTTTATAAGGTCTATAATATTTTTCAATGTGGGAAGAAGGTCAAGGAAAATATTTTATTTATTTAGAGATAAAAACTTTAATATGATCATGTGATGTATGATAAAAATTCAATGATTCATTTATGATCATAAAAATATCATTTATACCATTAAATATTTTAATGAAACTCTTGAAGATAAAATGGTTGTATATAAAATCATGATAATATGGTCCAAAAAGGATGGTATAATAGATTTAGTGTTATAAAAATAATATCATGAAATAATTTCCAAAAAATGATCATCATTAAATATATATTACTTATAATGGAGGAAATTTTTCTAATTTAAAAACAAATGGTGAAAATTCGGTTTATTTTCGGACAATGAATAGTTTGAAAATAAATTATGACAAAATGAGTCTTTCATAAAATCAATAATTGAGAATGGTGATTCTATGCACAAAGAATCATATACTCATCTAAAAATATATATAAAAGCTAAAATATTTGTATAAATAATGTTCTAACAATTGAGTTGTCAAATAATTTGTAATGGGAATTTTTTGGTGAAAAATAGTAGAAACAGTTTTTGTGAATTCTAACATTTTCTCCCTAAAGGAAGAAACAAAAGGTAAAAAACATTATGGTAAATGAAAAAATTCTCTATAATCATGAGGATAGATTTAATATTTAATTTTTTTGAGAATTCTGAAGAAATTAATGATAGAGAAGGTAAATTTTTATGTGGTGATGGTGGAAAAAATTATTTCTCAAGATAAATGAAATATTGATTCTCCATGTGAAGAAGATGAAATTGTTTATGAAAATGAATAATGAATAATAAATATTAATAGTAATTAATCAAATTATTATATATCATAAAAAATTATTTATAAAAAAACATGTGAGAATATTTTTGAAATAATTTATGAAAATTAATCATTTTTTAATCAAGAACATAAATTTTTTAAGTGTATTAAAGATTAAAATGTGAATAAAAGTAAAAAAAATATTTAAAGAGAATAGATTTTTTTATATAAATAAAAATATTTTTTATATATTAATAAACTATATTGGAGGATCATTTTTTAAATGAAAATAAGATTAATTCTGAAAATCAAAATATTATAATTATTATTAACTATAAATCTTGTGAGAAATAAATTGAGGAATATAAAAATCAAAAAAATAGAACATAAAATACTTCAATCTATGTTAAAGAAATATTTTATAATTATTTAAGTTAAATCATGTGGTCATCTATTGAAAAGGGGGATACTTTTTATTGATACAAAAACTGAAAAAATAAAAACATCGTTTTTGATTCTATATCTTTAAATTCAAGTTATACGCCAATGAGGGTGGTTAATTTTTTGGAGGAAAATTTTATATAATGAATAGGTTTCATACAAGAGTTATTTTGAATTTTGTCTCTAAAAATAATCATATAATGGTTCCAAATATTTCAAAGATAATTATTTTCATATTCTTGACATAATTTTGAGTCAATAAAAATAATAAATTTCAATTTTCATTATTGTTGCTTCATTTTAATGACTTATGTACTTGGTAGTCAGTGTAGTCAGAGAAAAAATTGAATGGGTTAATATAGAGCAAGAATTTTTTATATATTTGATATTTAAATTTATTTTTTCAAAATAAATTATTAAAATTTGTATGAATTTGATTAATTATAATTTTTTTATAAGTAATTAATGGGATTTAGGTGTTGTTTATAGATTAATGGTGTTTCATCCACTATATGTACCATAGGGTATCTATAAAAGGGGATTTCTGTACTTGATGCTACCAATGGTGGTTATGGAAATATTCATAATACCATCGGGAAATCGATTGTGGTGTACTAGGTAATTGGTAGCCTATTAATTTATTTTCTAAAAATTTTAATTAAATAAAATATCTATAAATTAAATGATATACATGAACAATCCCATTATTTTATTCAACAAAATTGGAGTATCTACGGGTCACTCCTCCTCTCTTCCCCATATCTTTCATCTACATCAATATACTCTAATACTAGTTTGATTGATGATCTGTTTGAATTAGTGTCCTCTAAGAGATAAGGACAAAATATCACACCATACCTCACATTTGTTTCACCTTTTTCAATATATCCACTAAAAATTCAAAAATATTGGTTGTTATCTTAGTTATATAGTATCATGTGAATGGGGGAGATTCTACCTTTGATTAGGGATGGGATTACTCTTAATTAACCATTGTACATTCCCTAATTCATTTTCCATTATTATAAATATTACTTCAAGTATGATATGATGGTGATATAAGGAAATTGGGTTCATATTACTTAGGATTTTGATATTAGAGATTGGAGTGTTTGTGTGACATCCAGAGAAGGTTCATATAGTCTTAATAAACAAAACTATTATAATATTTCTTGGTTCAGAGGGGATATAATGAATTGTTTGTTTTCAATCAATTATATTGATGTCTGATCATTGATTACAATCTTAACAAGAGTAAATGGATTATTTTTATCAATGAATTTTGTTTTTTATGAGATTTCAATTTTTACAGAATCATTTTTGACAATCTATCATGTATATTTATGTGACATTGTGTGATGTTTTTTATTATATCGAGGTGAACTAATCAAATTGATAATTTTGGGTGGAATCTTAATTCCTTCAATTTAATTTCTATTAAGATGTGTCGTGTGGCCTTGTTTTATTATTTTTAGAGTCTCTTGTGGGGATTAAAATTCATTGTTAAGTAAATTGGAAATGGGTAGGCAATGAGTTAATCACAACTAAGGCATTTTCAATGTTTATTTGTGCTTACACTGAGAGATAGAATACTATCAAAAATGCTATTTTACCCAATAGTTCGGGGTTGTATTACCTTCACATTTGATGTATGCTATGATATATTTCTTGGGACAATTCATTTATGAGTATTGAAATTATTTTCATGTTATATTTATTAACAACATAATCATGGATGATTGAGTTGTTATTTGAAGATGAGTGGAACAAAAAGGAATAAATAAATTTTGGATAATCCCAAATTTCTTATGTTGGAATCCATGTTTCATTGCAATATCAGGGGTAATTTTAGTTTCATGAATAATACATCATGACATGAATGGGTTGAAATACACATATAAGAAGGTGTTATCCCTTAAATTACATGTTTAATTCCATCGGAATAGCCAAAAAATTATTTCAAAAACCATGTATGTCATGGAAAATCCTAAAAATAGCCTTGATTAATTTGGTGTAGCTCTAAATACCCACTAAGGGAACATGATAGATGATCTGAGAAGTCAATACAGGGGGAACAAACTATAATGGGAATTGTGGATCATGTTCTGTGATGTATGAATATGTGTGTTTCATTCCTTGTGAAAAATATTTGTAGTTCCTGATCACACCAATCTAGCTCTTAAGATACCCACATAATGGTTGATCCAATAAAATATCATGGTGTACTCTTCTAGAAACATGGGGATCTAAGGATGGAAATAGGAAATTCACTAATCAATTTGAGATACACTGGGATAGAGCTATGGAAGGTTCATCCCAAATATATATATATATATAGTGTCTCTTATATCATGATATATATATAAGAGGGAAATTTTCTTCTAGAAATAACTAGTTATGGAGGATATATTTCTCTTGAGAAAAAGATCTATTTAAAATAATTTCCAAAATGGGTTTGGTGAAGACCACCATATTTTTCTATTTTCTTTTCTATAAATATAATATTAGTATTCTCATCATGGATGATGAAAGTTCAGAAAATCTATGAAATAACCCACCACCTATTTCAGATATATTTTAGATGGGATTGAGTTGAAGAATAAGTGTTCACAAGTGATCTAATTTTTATAGGTAAATGAGGTGAAATAAAGTGAATATGGACTAACGTCATTAATCATTTATTTTCCTTATTTTAATAGGAGTTCTATTAATCATAATGATTTATTCATTCTTGTACTGGGATCATAGCCACTACACATAGTGGAATATAATCTTGTTAATTTGGTTGAGTGAACCCTATAATACCCATATGGTGTGTTTATTATTTCACACACAATATTTAAGAATTGTATTATCTCCATCGAGATACAGTATAACTGATTAGTGATGGGAATAGTATTTATTAAGAGATGGAGTTTTAGTTGTCACTATTTCCCTTTGATGGAAGAATACTCTATCCTAGGAGATTCTGAGATTATTTTTTTATTTTATTTATCTTATAAGGTTCTTACCTCTGTTGATTGGATATAAAAAGTGCAATATTGAGATCAAAAGGCCTTATCACCAATGAAAACATACCATATGAATAAATTAACTATGTTTACTTATAAAATTGATTTCACTTTAGGTTAGTGGGTGATGAATTTTTAAAAGTGGGTGAATAATTCACTCTCCTATGATTCCCAATGCTTATATAGATATAAAAATACTATATAATAAGACAAATCAAAAATGGATTTATATTTTAAACATAATTCTTTAAAAAACACATTTGTAATGAATTAAACTGAATATGGTTTTGATTTGAGTAGGTTTTTTATTATCTGTTTCATTCTTTGTATACTCTCATGATATATTCTCATTAGTTGAGAATGCTATTATTGTATCCTTTAAATACATAAAATTTATTTTAGTTTTTATTTTTTAAGGTATGTCCATACTATTAAATGGTGTTTGTATAAATATTAATTTTTCATGTAATTATTCTGCAGTTACCAAATTCCAATGATGGTGGTTCTAATAAGATTAGATAGAGTTTCTGAATATTTAACATTATAATAATTATATATATGTTGTTTTATTTTTATCGGTTGAGAGAAGGTAATATTTATCTATTTATATAATGTTTTTAATCTTTTATAGATTAATGAGTCATTGAAGTATATTTATTCAGAGATTGGAGTTGAGTTGTTGTGTCCATGTTCTAAGGGCCACTGTATTTCATTATATACAACGTATTTTATTCCAACTACCTTGATATCTTTTTCCTCATTCAAGATTATTTGGTCCCTTTCCCATGTACCTTTTCCATCCTATGAGAAGATGTAGTTAATATAAATGATCAGTTTATTTCAGAGTTTGGCCAAATAGATGTATCCCTTCATTAAATATTTAATCTAATGCTCAAATTCTGTATAACTAGTTCGTGAGAAAAGGCTGTAGGCATAGTGGTATCTATAATGTTTTTTATGAATGATGAAAAATAATAATAACAGTTATAATTTATTTATTTTTAATAAAAATATAAAAATGATAAGTAATTTTTTATGTTTTATTCATATTTTATGATGATCCTACATCATATATCATAGATACACTCATATATATAAAACCTCGTGTTAGGGACACCATTGGTGGTGGCCTATTTATTTCTGTAATCACACCCCACATATACATATTTGTGCACATGTAGATTCATTGATGTAATTTTAAGTATGAGTAGAATATCATGACCACGGTTTTTTCGTGTTCAATACATAACTAATTATTGAATTTCAGACTATCAAACCATAAAAATTATTAATAGTGATTTTATCATAATAGATTACTTTAGAAAACATTTCAGTTTTACTTGTCGATCATCAGTCATGGTGTTTACCTTTGGGTTGAATTTGGGTGAGATTATGTTCTAGTTGAGTTTTAAGTGATATTTAGTATTTATTTAGTGAATAGATGTTTATTTTTTCCAGAGATCAGTAATAAATATTAATTATATAATTAAATGGATGTTTTGGTTACATGGTTGTGTTCAAAATGGTGGGGTTTACATAAGAGTAGTTTATTTTTTGTGTTCTTTCATCTACGCCCCAAAAATATGTTTTATGTAGTTTAAAAAAATTCCGAGTATGATCTAGCTTGATAATATAAATTATCCATTTATACACCTTATCTTGTGTTTTAAATTGTTTTCTATGAAATATAGAGGATTGTGAGGTGATATTGGATCACATTTCTAAGGATAATTCACCAGGGGATTTCAGATCAAATATTGATTTGTAATATTTATTAATTAATACTGGGAGGAAGGAATTTATTTCAATATTTTCAAGGATATTTATATTCTTCATTCAAAATTAATCATTTTTGTTGATTACTATGATTTATAATTTATTCCGTGAATTAATTAATTCATTAAAAATTCTTCTTTGGTCTCATTTTTTAAAAGGATAATTCAGTCAAGGATTTCCTAGCCTTGTTAAAATTGAGGGATTTCCAACTTCCTCATGTATATGTTTTTTATTTTTTTCTTTATTGTGTTCAATGATGACTGGGTCATGGATGAACATTTTGTGTGGCAGAAACCATAGTAGAAATTGATTCACTTTCTCCCTTATTTTTCCTCTTATAATAGGACAAGGAGGTATTGACAACCTTTGAAATACCTAGTAGTGGAATTAAAATTTATATTATTTTAATAATGGAATCCAAGATATGGTGAGGTGTCTGATAGATGGCTAGGATGATGCTTTAAAGGATAGTTATTGGTAATGAACACACCGTTGTAAAGCCAAAATGCTGAGTAAATAATAATGGGGACATCATATGCATGGTGGTTGGACTTAAAAGCAAGGGAATTGTAGAGATTGGTAGTGATGAACACCAAATGAATTATGATAGTGTTTGGATATGTTGATAATGCATCGATAATGATTTTTAATGAAAAAGTAATTTTTGGTGGTGAAGAAATGAATGTAAATGGTGTATTTATAGAATACAGAATTATAAGACATGTATACCAAGAGTCTCACGCCATGTATAGTTTTGGAGATGGTTTTAGGGTATCCATAAGTATATAATAATCACATGATGTGTATCCTTCACAGAGATATCTTATTTTATATATAGAAACTTGGATTAACTAATATCGATAATTATCACAAGGGGTGTTACTATAGGTTTTACACCATATTTTTTTATGCAACAAGACTCAGGGTATATTTGACTACATTCCTAGATAACCCCTATCCACATACACTGTGTAGTCCGGTGGACACACATTGAGGTTCAAAATAATAAAAATAGATGATCAGATTCTCTCTTTGATTCACATGGAGTTAATTTGAAGATCACATGCCATTTATATGTCTTCACGACCCATGTCATGGTTTGATATAGTACAAATGACACTCAAGATACACATATTTTGTTTTAAGGTTGTACACACTGTGTATATCAGGATGAAATAACTTGTGAATCAGGAGTCCAATCCCAGTTATATTTTAAGGACCATATATATTTTACCTTACTTTGTTATGTCGTGTAGGTTGACACCACATATTATAATGATCATAGTACATACCTAACCATTAAATGAGTCTCATATGCCTATATATTTGAGTACATGGAATTTAATATGTTTTGTGGGATATCTTGCATATCTTATCTCTTAGTTGTCAAAATGAGATTAGTAAATAGTTTGTGGTGTGAAAATATCACTAAATATCCTGATGAAATAATCCTCCAATTCGTCAATGGATATCTACAATAGTTTTTGGGTTTCTTGGGGATATTATCTATGTTGAGGTGATGGGAGGGTTAAGTAGAGTTGCTCAGAGTAGACATGAAGTTCATATTCTACCTGAGGTTTTGGGGATATAACCTGTATGTCTGGGTCTTATGTACTCCCCTAGAAATTATATCAGCAAAATGTTCATTACAACATAATAAATATAGGGTTCAGGTACTCCCCTATTGGTCTAATTTCTGGTCCTTCTATATTGAGTACTCTATGAATGGGTTTGGAACTCCATTGATCAAAAAGTGGTGTGGGTTCTCTATACAATAATCAAAATCACAACTCCCCCGCATGATAGGGATCAGTACCCCCATATATAGGATTGGTTTTCCCCTTGAGATATTGTATGGTACTTTCTTATGTAAATGTTTAATGCTCCCTTACCTAACACAATGTTTCCTATGATCAGAAAATGAATATATAGATAAATTATGTAGGTTAGAAATGTTGGAAAGTATGAGTTTTGAATGTATGTTCGTACATTACTCATGGTATATTCCTTATTGATTTATAATATATTTAGTTTCTTTATTCCACACACAATAACTTATTTCACATTTCTAGTTTTTATTGATATACGACTCTTTGGGGTGTATTGCTGAGATGAATGATATTGTTTTATTATCTATTTTTGTATTTTCCTTTAGAGAATATAATCATCTTACGTCTATTTTTTATTTGAATTATGCTTCATCTTTCATTTTTTCCCAGGAATCCCTACTAAATAAGCTTATATACAAAACATTATTGGTTTTTGGACCACATTTGCTGTGTGAATGCAAATATATCACAATATGAAGATGTCCTTGGATGATGTTAAGATGTTTCATATTGTGAAAATTCATTTTTAAGTGGGACTTATCAATGATTTGGGAAGGTATTTGTTGTGGATATTATATTTCTAGGTGTTATTTAAATTGGTAGTTGTTATCCATTTTCATATATCAATTATTCATGGTGATATTTTATTTCGTATTTTCATCTTTTGTGGTTTCCCATGTAGCATTGTAAGGGAAACTTTTGGTCTCTTATGTGAATTTTTTATTTAGTTTGATATATTAATTTTAATTTTTTGTTATCAGATATTTTTTCCTTGTTACACTTTAATATATATTATAATATTATATAGGCTAAGGACTCCAAGGTATTTCATGCCTTTTTGGTGATATTATCCTTCCCTTGGCCTATTAGAGACATCTTTACAGGGAAACACTTGGATAATCATTAACCCATGTGTAGTCCCAGCCATTTAATGTCATATGCTAATGGTATCAAAACGATTGATTCATGTGGAATATGTTTAGAGTTATGAGTGTTTTCAATTTTGGTTTAAGAAACAAAGGACAACGATATTAGGGAGTCTTGAGATTGGTTTTCATAAAATGGAAGGCAGTGTTTATGATAAGTGGGTCTCAGTTACAACAAAGCCACCCTCCTTTACATGAATATCGGGTTTAGTGTTATGAGTGATTTCAATTTTGGTTTGAGAAACAAAGGACAATGATATTAGGGAGTCTTGAGTTTTATTTTTAGAATATGTAATGCAGTGTTTGTGACAACAGGGTCCCGATGACAACACAGCCACCCCACCTTAACATGGTGGTCAGGTCCTATCCCACCAGGTACCACCAGTTTCCCCACAGACACGTGGTCCCCACCCAGGGGCCCACCCACATAATGAGTCATCTGACTAATGATTATCTTCACAGCCTATATTTTAATTTTATATAGGCTAAGGATTCCTAGGAATGTCATGCCTTTTTGGTGATAGTATCCATCCCTTGGCCTTTTAGAGAAATCTTTACAGGGACACAATTTGATAATCATAATCCCATGTGTAGTCTCAGCCATATAATGTCATATACTAATGGTATCAAAAAGATTGATTAATATGGAATATGTTTAGAGTTATGATTGATTTTAATTTTTTTTTGAGAAACAATGGGCAATGATATTAGGGAGTCTTGAGTTTGGTTTTAAGAATATGGAATGCAGTGTTTGTGACATATGGGTCTTAGAGACAACACAGCCACCCAAACTTAACATGGTCGTCGGGTCCTGTCCCACTAGGTACCAACAGTAGCGCCAGATACACGTGGTCCCCACCCATGGTCCCACACACTTAATGGGACATCTGACTAATGATTGTCCCCACATCCAATATTTTAATTTTATATAGGCTAAGTATTCCAAGGTATGTCATGCCATTTTTTGTGATAGTATACTTCCCTTGGACTATTATAGACATCTTTACAGGGACACACATGGATAATCATAAACCCATGTGTAGTTCCAACCATTTAATTTCATATACTAATGGTATCAAAAAGATTGATTCCTATGGAATAAGTTTATAGTTATGAGTGATTTAAATTTTGGTTTTAGAAATAAAGGACAATGATATTATGGTGTCTTCAGTTTGGTTTTCAAAATATGGAATGCATTGTTTGTGACAACTTGGTCCTGGTGGCAACACATCCACCCATCCTTAACATGGTCGTCGGGTCCTGGCCCACCAGGTACCACCAGTATCCCCATAGACACGTGGTCCCCACCCAAGGTACCACCCACATGTCTTAATGGATTATCTGACTAATGATTGTCCTCACAGGCCAACACATGTCCTTTCCAGTGTGCTTTGACGTCATCCATACACACTATGGGAATCCTCCCAGAAGGTCACCCATCCTGATCACTACTCCAGGTAAAGCATGCTTAACTGTGGAGTTCTAATCAGGTAGGCTCCTGAAATGGAAGATGCACCTTGTTGACATGTGGTCTCCACCCAGGGGCCTACCCACATGTCTTAATGGGTCATCTAACTAAATATTATACCCACAGGCCAACACATGTACTTTAGTGTGCTTTTTCCTCACCCACACACCCTCTGGGAATCTTCCCAGAATGTCACTCATCTTGATCACTACTCTAGGCCAAACACACTTAACTGTGGAGTTCTAATCAGGTTGTCTCCGAAAAAAGAAGATACACTTTGTTGACATAAGTCATATCACTAAGTCATTTATCTCTTTATCATTCGTGGGTGTTACAATAACTCCCCCTTTAGAGCACAACATCCTCGCTGTGGGACCTACATCTCATCCTAGGGAGTGCACTACACATAAGGCTGGGTACCACCTCTGATACCAAATGTGAAAACTGTGTCCCGGTGACAACGCAGCCACCCCGTCTTAACATGGTCGTCGGGTCCTTGTCCACCAGGTACCACTAGTTTCCCCACAGACATGTGGTCCCCACCCAGGGGCCAACCCACATGCCTTAATGGGTCATCAGACTAATGATTGTCCCCATAGGTCAACAGAAGTCATTTCCAGTGTGCTTTGTCCACACCCACACACACTCTAGGAATCTTCCCAGAAGGTCACCCATTCTGACCACTACTCCAGGACAAGCACATTTAATTATGGAGTTCTAATCAGGTTGGCTCTAGAAAAGGAAGGTGTGACTTGTTGACATGATTCATATCATTTTTTCACTTAACTCTTTATCATTCCGGGGTATTACAATACAACCAATCCCATTAAAACCTCCCAATTTGATTGCACGGTGGTGGGGACCACCTGAGCTAGAAAACCCCCTCAAATATTAATTCTTAATGATGGGGATCACCCAACTCTTCAACTCCCTCTTTATTGAGGGAGGCGACTTTAGGATTCCTCTAAAATAATTGTGCCAATGTAATGATTTTAATTACACCAACATCATCATAGTTAATGGAAAAATTCATTTTAATATGTTGGTTATCCTTTTTAATGAGTTGGGGGGAAAATCATTGGCAACGGTTTGGAAAAGCCTTGGCGAACTTTGGAGAAAATTTTCCCTCTCCACCAAAGAATGCATCTCCAATAAAGAACTTACTACAACGAAGATCGATGAATCGACATCGATCCCAAATCGGAAGCACCATGCGGAGGAAAAGAATGATGATGTTATTCAAGGACTTCATCTTCTACCTCTCGACTTCTCCTCACCGATGTCAATGAACCTTCTAGGTAGGGGTGTGATTTTTGGTTTACCTTGGTAAATTTTACTTTATGTTGAACCTCTCCCATTGAGCCTCTTGCTACCACTCTAACATGGAGTGGGTGGGCCAAACGAACATGGCCCAACCTCTCTAAAATACTTCATGGGTTTTGATGTTTTCTTCACGATGGAGGAGGATGGCCACCAGTGTCAGTGATTCACACTGGTGGGACTCGGGAGAGGTGGCCAGAACCACGGCTGGCCGTGAAGACGGTGGCGTCGCAACTGCGCCGCCAGAGAAGAGCCGTGACGGAGCATGGGCATCCGCTGGCATTCCAGACAGCCACATGAAGGGCATGGTAGAGAGAGTCCACATTGTCCGGCATGCAGGAACTGCGAGCTTGTGCTGCGGTGGTGAGAGGAGGGAGGCCGGCTCGCTACCGGCCACAAGTGAAGGCGAGGCGCGCAACCGCGCCGTTTGGAGGAAGAGGTTGGTCGTCCAGCTAGTCGTGGAAGGCCACCACACTTCAAGCCATGCACCGCGGGCCACCATCCAGTGGTCTGGGCTACACCGATAGGCTGGGATGGGCCGGACCTGGGTCGGGTCGGTCTGAATGGGTCGGACCGGACCAGGACTAACTACAACCCTTTTTGTTCTTTCGGTCATATATTGAGCTACGAGTGTCCGTTTGACGAACCGTCTTCAGCACCATAATCCTTGGATCTAAACTATCCTTTTGTTATACCCCACTTACATTTTGGATAAAGGTGGAGTAAGGCTGAGTTGAATTGAACAGTAATCCAACTGGGCCCTCAGGACTAAAATGCCAATAACATACAGACAAGGAATCAGATTGATGCACCATTTGTTGCATTAATACCCATATAACTTGGAATTACTTCAGTATACTTCTTCGTGGGACTTAATGGCAGTTGGAGTATCGACCTGTGGTTTGAGGAGAGGATTCTACCATAATCAAGTGAGCTTAGTGTTGGAACCATGTAGCTGTCTGTAACATGAGAAAGGGATCTTATGTGGGTATGTGATTTGGGATATTATGTTAGTTTGTGCTTGGGATCTTATGTGGGTATGTGATTTGGGATCCTACATTGGTCTATGTTTGAGAGTCCCACTTGGATCCTCTCTAGGAAGTCCATGTTAGACTACTCTAGGATCCTATGTGAGTCTTCTGTAATAGGATCCTACGTGGGTCTGATGATTGAGGATCCTATGTGGGTTTTCCTCTGAACAGAGTAAGATGATTCAGCAGTTATGTCTATTCATCTTACTACCATACCTAAGTTATACCTGATTGGGAGCTGAGTCATAACCTTTGGGGTAATCTTCTCTATGGTGTACCTTTTCTGGTAAATACCTTTGTGGTGACACCTTTCTGGTATTCCTCTATGTGGCATACCTTTTTTGTACTTACCTTCATGGTGATACCTTCGTTGTATTCTTCTATGTGGAAAACCAATGTGGTACTTACCTTCGTGGTATTATTTACTGCGTGGAACAGTTGTGCTTTGGCTAAAGATTTGGGTCTTGTGTTTCCTCATTAATTAGATGAGTATTTTTGACAACTTAGGTATAAGTATGTGATTATACCTACGTAGGGTTATCATATGTTTTCATGCTTTTTGGTTTATCTTTCACGGGTTTTGTGATACCTTCAAGTCTCTCGGGGTCTCTTCTGAGTATCATTATAATAACCCCAACACTGGTTATGCCTGCACCTTGATGTGTTTTGTGTAGACAGCGGACAACACTGACTTAGGATGTGTATACCAGGACTTGAGGTAGCTCGGAGGTGGACATCATACGAGGTGTACCATAGTGACTACCATTCGAGAGATGTACCTACCCTTCAGGTAGGGTCCTTGGTGGGAGTTTATAGGAGTTGTTTCAGTTTACTTGTACTATTTAATTTTCTTGTACTTTCTAGTAGGGCTTGTATTCCGACCCCTTTTTCGTACTATACACAGTATTTTTACTATACATTTTTCTTGTGTTCATATCTTATTGTGTGATTGGTTGCGTGTGTTTATAGGTTATAAAGGAAATGCCTTCCCAGTTTTTAGCAAATATACCTTTCAGTGCTAGTCCCCAGCCCCAGGCCTATGGAATGCGGGCATGGGGTAGTCACGACACGGGCCCCCGGGAATAGGTCATGACAGTGTTGGTGTAATGATCAATGAATCCATTAACCAAGATTATAATTACTTAATGACAAACATGAAACTTTGACGAATTGGTTTTAGGGTATGTCAAATACGGTACATGATTCATTCAATGGTTATTTGGAAATTTCATTTCCTTCTAGTTTCATATCACGCTAATATAATATATGAATCATCAGTTTATAATTACTGATAGAGGGTACTTCCAACACACATACAAAATAGATATTGGGGTAGGATAATGATGTTCATGTGATAGTTATTGAGTCTATCTTCAATGATCTATTAAGTGATGAGGTTTTTATTTAAATGTTTGATTTATTGGTACCTATTCTCTATTAGTAAATGGGAGATCACACACCATTTGTTCCTATACCAAACCTTGTCATAGTTATATGGTGGTTCCAAATAAACAATTTGTGACTACCTATAGCCTGATTATATTGTAATCATATCAACATAAATATAATTATAATTTTTATATAATAAAGAATCCTTGGAAAATAGAGTATTGGTTTAAGCCAATGATTCATGTTTCTCTATCTAGTTTAGACAACCCATCCTAATGGTGACTCCTATATTGAATTCATTTTATGGTGTTATAATCAATTATTTAACATTTTTTTCTTATACATATGATAAAATTTCATTTAATTCCATATATTTTTATCCCATATTTAAGGAAGATCTTTATTCATTGATACTGGGTATTACATAAGGTTAGAAGATAGTGGGACTTCATAAGTGTAGAATGATCATGTGTGAGTATGAATTTATGTTTATAAACCTCTAGTGGTATGCCCTATATATTATTTTTTATGATTTATTATGAGATTTATAATTTGACATTTTAATTTTAATTGAATACTTTGGGGTTTCTTTAATATGCATCCCCACTAATGTTGGATTTTTAGAGTTTTTTATGGAAGACCTTGAAAAGGAAATTCCACATGTGATTTGATGTCTGTATTATTTAATATTTATAATGGCACATGTACTCATTAACATCCAAATAAACTCCCCATTTATTATTTTATCATAGTATCAGTAGTTATTGACTATAACGAAGATACAATCCTAAATATTTTGTTGATAATATCCTAATGGTGGATATTACCCTCTCTCAAAAGAACATTGATGGATTGTGTTTATCCTTATGGGAGATAGTTGTTTACCATAAGTTTTTTTTATAGAAAAGGTTCCATAATTTCATCCTTTGTATGAATAAGTTGTTCATATCCATATTTGGGCGATTTATAATCATTTTATAGTGATATGATGTTATGATGGTGGATTGGAAATTATATTCGATGGTGAGTATGACCCTATGAGAAGATGAGTAGTGATAACCCTCAGTGAGTTGTTCAGAATTTCTCACCAATACTAAAGGTTTTATTTTTTCACTATAGTTTCTATAATGGATTTGTTTTTTTGGATGTTATGGAGGGTTATGTGGGTGTTTATATAATAGGAATCAAATGGTTTCCCTTGTAAAGAGATTTATTTTTTCATTGGATTGAATTATGGGAACATGCTTGTAAAGACCCGGAAATTTGAAGGGAAATTTTTTTCTAAATTTTCTTTGGTATTTTATAAGAACGCAGTTTCTGACGGCGCCTAATTCCAAGGCCCGGTGTGCCCAGAATCATTTTCCGAAGTTTAGATCAGGTAAGTTTAGTGAACGAACGAGTGGGTTTTTATACATTCTGAACCTGTGCTTGGAATCGAATTCCGAGGGCACCGATGGAATCGCAACGCCATTTTTTGCTTAGAAACCCCTTTTCCGGAGTTGTGTTTGCTCGGGTGTGGTTTTTAAATCTTGGGGGTTAAGTGAAGAAAATAAAATAAATTGGTGCAACAACTATATTTTATTTCACTTAAAGAAACTTAAAGCCACTTAAAGCTACTTAAGCTGAGTTGAAGCGGATAGGGTGCAATCCATAATATCCTACCCTCTTGGTAGGATAGTTGTGAGTTGAGGCCCGCATGAGCCCCACCATTTCTTTTCCTCTAAGTAACGCACTCGCGAAAACCCCTCTTTAATGAAAGTCAACTGTGCGTTTTTCTGGATAAGAAAAGCCTCTTTAATTGGGCAGTTAAATTTTTGCAATTAATTCATTGAATTAATTGTTCATTTCTATTCTTTTGGAATTCAAATGTGTCATGTGCGTTAATAAAATAAGATAACTCTTATTTTATTTCTGTTGGAACTTGTGGCGTGGGGAGGATTTTAAGGAAAGCGTTCTTCTTCGACGAAGAATGCGAAGAATGCTCCGACCTCCGACGAAGAACTCCAAACCCTCGGAGATCGACGACGCGACGCCGTGTACCACGACGTCAATGACGATTCTTCCACGATGCTCCTTCCACGATGTTTCTTCCATGACGATCCATCTCTTCCACGCAGATCCTCTTCTTCCGCGACGGATAATTCTGCGACGAACTCACGTTCGATGACAATGCTTGAGGTAGGGAATTATTTGAGAATGATTTTATTCCCACATTCTTTTATTCTAAAGAAAACAAGGAAACACGGATCAACTTATTATCTAGTTGATCCGTGCACGTTTTCCTTGTGGGTTGAGAATTTCTGTTGCGGGAAGTTGTGGGGGACTGTTTTTATTATTGATCATGATCTCATATGTCGCCTTTCATGGTTTCATTTTGGGCTGCCTGTTATCATACTAACGGGGGGAGGTCGGACCGCACAAACACATCCGACCCTCTTTCCCCCTTTTTTGTTGAGTTTGTTGCGGCGCGTGGAAGGCAGCGCAGTGCCGTTGCACCGCGCAGAAACAAGGAGAAAGAACGATGCGATGAAGCGTGGTGCTGTCGCGCCGCGCCGTTGGGGCCAAACGAAACCGCGATCGGAGTCGGGGCTGCGAAGGTGATTTGAAGAACCTGCTCTTGCTGTCGATGTTTGGATCGACGGACGATGGTTAGTCAGGCTGCGAAGGCGTTTTGAAGGCTTTGCAGTAAAGGTCGGGTCCCGGGATGATCACTGGCAAAGACCGCATGCGAATCGGACCACCGGAGCGCGTTCGGTGGTCCGCGGAAGCCCCTGCCGGGGTGCCACGCCGGCGTGGCGGTGCCGGCAATCAGAGGTGGCGGTGCCCGGTGCTCCGCCAGAAGAATCCTCCATGGCTGAAGCTGCAGCAGCGAGCAAGGGTCCAGCGGCCGCGCGGGACTGGGGATCGTGGGATGCGGCAATGCGCCGTGTCCGGTGACACGAAGCGGCCCCCAGCGTGAGGGGAACACGGCTACTTGGGCGCAAACGCTCGGCCAGCGCCGAGCCGTCCAGGCTGGCCGGGCCGGGCCTCTTAGGATGGGTTGGGCCGCGCCGGCCGGGTCGGACCCGGACCCGGGTCGGGTCGACCCCAGGGGGGGTTGGGCCGGGTTGGTCCGTGCCCAGACCCCTGTTTTCGGACCCCCATGGTTTTTCGCTCATACCATGAGTTTTAGATCTCCGATCGACGCACCATCAGCGGCTATGCGGCCCTTGGATCGAGACGGTCGTTTTTGTATATTACACTCAAGGTTTCGGAATACTTTGGGTTCAGCAGTGTTGGTTCGTACACGAAACCAACCAGGACCTCGGAGCGGAAACACTCATATCTTGAGCTCCGGACGTCCGATTGACGTGTCGTCGACTTTGATGGATTCCTATAATCGAGACAGATCTTTTGGCTTACTCGGCTTGAGGTTTGGATGTTGTAGGAGTGTGTTCGGGTTGGTTCGCTCACAAAACCAACTGGGCCCCTGGAATGAAAAACCCAATAACTCACAGACCGGGCGTCCGATTGACGTGCCGTCTGTCTCGTTGAATTCCTCTTGATGAGACGGAACTTTTGACATACTTCACCTGAGTTTTGGTTGCTGTTGGATAGTGGCCGGGTCGGATTGTACTCGAAATCCAACCGGGCCCCTGGAATGGAAAAGCTGATATCTTTCACACCGGACGTCCGTTTGACGAACCGTCAGTGGCGTTGGTGTTCAAGTTGAGAAATGGTCCCTATGAGTATACCCTATGAGAGTTCGGGGTACAGTTGAGATTCAACCAGGTTGGTTCGCACATGAAGGCAACTGGTCCCCTAGGACGAAATGGAGAATAACCCACAGACCGGGCGCCCGATTGATGCGTCGTCTGTTGTGTTGGGACCCTTATGACGAGACCATCCTTTGAGATACATCTTCGTGGGACTTTCTGATACTTGGAGTATTGACCAGTAGCTCATGGTGCGGTCCCTCCCGGAGACGGGAATACGGAGTACGAAGACCGTGGAGGCGACTGAGACCTGACGACTGCTTGACCGACTCGACTTGGAGTGAGTCGACTAGCCCAGTGGACCGAGCGCCTGGTATTTGGCAGCAGTTTCTAACGGCGCCTAATTCTGGGGCACGGTGTGCCCGGAATCATTTTCTGATGTTTAGCTCGGGTAAGTTCAGTGAACGAATGAGCAGGTTTTTCTAACTTCTTAACCGGTGCTCGGAATCGAATTCCGAGAGCACCGATGGAATCACAGCGCCGATTTTTGCTTAGAAACCCCTTTTCTGGAGTTGCGTTTTCTCGGGTGTGGTTTTTAATTTTTGGGGGTTAAGTGAAGAAAATAAAATAAAGTGGTGCAACAACATCATTTTATTTCACTTAAAGCCACTTAGAGACACTTAAAGCTACTTAAGTTGAGTTAAAGAGGATAGGGTGCAATCCAAAATATCCTACCCTCTTGGTAGGATATTTGTGAGGTGGGGCCCGCAGGAGCCCCACCGTTTCTTTTCCTCTAAGTAATGCACCCGCGAAACCCCCTCTTTAATGAAATTCAACTGTGCATTTTTTTTGATAAGAAACGCCTCATTAATTGGGCATTTAAATCGTTACAATTAATTCATTGAATTAATTGTTCGTTTATTTTCTTTTGGAATTCAAATGTGTCATGTGCGTTAATAAAATAAGATAACTCTTATTTTATTTTTGTTGGAACTTGTGGCATGGGGAGGATTTGGAGGAAATCATTCTTCTTCGACGAAGAACGCGAAGAACGCTCCAACCTCTGACGTAGAATGTCAAACCCTCAGAGATCAACGATGTGATGCCATGTACCGCGACGTCAATGACGCTTCTTCCGCGAAGCTCCTTCCGCAGCATTTCTTCCGCGACGATCCTTCTCTTCCACGACGATCCTCTTCTTCCGCGACGGATAATTCCGCGAGGAAATCGCGTTCGATGACAATGCTTGAGGTAGGGAATTATTTGAGAATTATTTTATTCCCTCATTCTTTTATTCTAAAGAAAACAAGAAAACACAGATCAACTTATTATCTAGTTGATCCGCACACGTTTTCCCTGCGGGTTGGGATTTTTTGTTGCGGGAAGTTGTGGGGGTCTATTTTTATTATTGATCGTGATCTCATATGTTGCCTTTCTTGGCTTCATTTTGGGCCGCCTGTTATCATACTAACGGGGGGAGGTCGGACCGCACGAACACGGGCGACCCTCTTTCCCCACTTGTTGTTGAGTTTGCTATGGTACATTAAAGGCAGCGCGGTGCCGTTGCACCATGCGCAAACGAGGAGAAAGAATGATGCGAAGAAGCGCGGCGCCATCGCGCCGCGCCATTGGGGCCAAACGAAACTGCTGGCAGAGCCGGGGCCGCGAAGGCGATTTGAAGACCCCACTCTTTTCGTCGATGTGTGGATCGATGGATGACGGTGAGGCGGGCCGCGAAGGCGTTTTGATGTCTTTGAAGAAAAGGTCGCGTCCTGGGATGATCACTGGTGAAGACCGCAGGCGAATCAGACCACCAGAGTGCATGCGGTGGTCCGCGGAAGCCCCTGCCAGTGCGCCACGCCGACGTGGCGGCGCCGGTGGTCGGGGGCAGCGGCGCCCGGCGCGCCGCCGGAAGAATCCGCCATGGCTGAAGTCGCGGCAGTGAGCAAGGGTCCCGCGGCCGCGCGGGACCGGGGATCGTGGGACGCGGCAGCGCGCCGCGTCCGGTGACACGAAGCGGCCCCCAACGCGCGGGGACTGCGGCTCCTTTGGCGCGACCGCGCGCCCACCGCTGAGCCGTCCAGGCCGTCCGGGACGGGCCGCGCTCATCCGGGTCAGACCCGGACCCAGGTCGGGTCGACCCGGTTTGGGCCAACCCAGGGGGGGTTGGGCCGGGTCGGTCTGGGCCCAGACCCCCGTTTTCGGACCCCCCCCACCGTGTTTCACTCATATCATGAGTTGTAGACCTCCGATCGACGCACCGTCAATGGTGATGTGACCCTTCGATCGAGACGGCCGTTTTGGTATATTACACTCAAGGTTTAGGAATACTTTGGGTTCGTCCAGGTTGGTTCGTACACGAAACTAACCGGGCCCTCGGAGCGGAAACGCTCATATCTTGAGCTCTGGACGTCCTATTGACGTGTCGTCAACATTTATGGATTCCTCTAAGTGGGAAGGATCTTTTGGCGTACTCCTCTCGTGGTTTGGATGTCGTCGGAGTGCGGTCGGGATGGTTTTCTCACGAAACCAACCGGGCCCCTGGAACGAAGAAGCCAATAACTCTCAGACCTGGCGTCTGATTGACGTGCCGTCTGTCTCATTGAATTCCTCTTGATGAGATGGAACATTTGGAATAATTCTTCTGAGTTTTGGTTTTTTTTGGATAGTGGCCGAGTTGTATTGTACCCGAAATCCAACCGGGCCCTTGGAACGGAAAAGCTGATATCTTTCAGACCAGACGTCCTTTTGACGAACCGTCAGCGGTGTTGGTGTTCACATTGAGAAATGGTCCCTATGAGTATACCCTATGAGAGTTTGGGGTGCAGTTGAGATACAGCCGGGTTGGTTTGCACATGAAACCAACCGGCCCCCTATGACGAAAAGGTGAATAACTCACAGACCGGGTGTCTAATTGACGCACCATCTGTTGTGTTGATACCCTTATGACGAGGCCGTCCTTTGAGATACATCTTCGTGGGACTTTGTGATACTTGGAGTATTGACCAGTAGCTCGTGGAGCAGTCCCTCCCAGAGATGAGCATACAGAGTACGGAGACCGTGTAGACGACTAAGACCTGACGACTGCTTAACCGACTCGACTTCGAGTGAGTCGACTAGCCCAGTGGACGGAGCACCCGGTATTTGGAGGAAGACCCACGGCGGACAGAGCGCCTGGTAGTTGGCAGCAGACCCGTGGTACTCGACCGGAGGAGTACCTCTGTAGGCTATTAGGAGGAGCGGCTGGTATTTGGCGGCAGACCCACAGCGGATGGAGCGCCCAATATTTGGCAGCAGACCTGTAGTACTCGACAGGAGGAGTACCTCAGAGACATGGATTAGTGAGCAGTACCTCGGAGTTGTGACAGGACCACTATACACTCCAGAGACGGGGCTCTTCAGCAGTTACGATTTCGATAATGAAAATCCTGGTTTGAGCTGAGTCTATGACCATTGTGTTTACCTCTTTATTGAGATGGGTCACATGATAACTTAGGTATATGTATGGGCATATACCGGGGTAGTGGTTATCCGTTGATTTCATAATCTTTGTGTTTCCTCATGATTGAGATGAATTACTTGATAACTTAGGTATATGTATGGGCATATACCTAAGTAGAGGTTATCTATTGAGATCTTCTTTGTGGTTATCCTTGTTGGTTTTAGTGAGACCATGAAGGTCTCGGGGTCCCTACTGAGTATCGTTATACTCACCCCAGCACAGGCTATGTCAGCACCTCATTGTGTTGGTTGCAGACGATGGGCAGTGCTGACAGAGGTCGAGTGTTCGAGGACTGGACGGTACCCGGAGGTGGACTACACGACGAGTCAGTACCCATTGGTGGACTACACGACGAGTCAATAACAAAGGTGGACTTCACGGCAAGACGACACTCGGAGGAGGTTGACGGGCGAGAGCGTTGTGGAGACTATCTGTACCTACCCTTTAGGTAGGATCCATGGTGGAAGATCCAGGAGTTGTACCATTTGTACCTACCCTTCAGGTAGGATACGAGGAGGATGACCCAGGAGCCGCTTCCATTCTTCCAGCTGTTGACTTTTTCTGTTGTACTATGTTCAGTTGTAGTTTTACTTTCATTTGGGTTTGTATTCTGGCCCTTTTTCTTTTCATCACTTCTCTTTGTACTTAGTGTTTTACTTCCGCTTGTACTCTGTGGTGTTTTTTTTAAATTTTTTTTAAAGGCAATGCCTTCCCAGTTATCGGGATTTACGCCTTCGGTGCTAGTCGCCAGCCCCTGGCCTATGGAAGGCGGGCATGGGGTAGTCACGGCACGGGCCCCAAGGACGGGTCGTGACAATGCTAATTGGATATGTAGATTTTCAAGTGGTTTGATAATGAATAGAGATACATTAGTTTAATTGAGGTTATATACGTAGATAAATGAATTATCATGCATAGTTTGACTAATTTGACTTGTTTTAAGGATTATAGAGGTTCTTGAAAACCAACCATGGTTTTGTGTATCTCCATTATTGGGTTTATGACAACAAAATTATGGGGACATAATTAAATCATCATTATAGAAAATCTATGATCCTATTTGTTCCATTTTAGGTGGTGAGAATATTTTTTATAGTTAAGGGTATTATGAACTATTTTTTTGTATTTTTTATTTATTACACCCTTATTTTATGTTGGGCCATTGAAAAATCAATCCATGTATTATTATATATTTTTACTATATTCAAGGTAAAAATGTATAGTGAACTATCAAGGTGTGATTTATTGATTAAATAGATTACTTTTACTAGATCATGTAATCATATAATGTGTAGTAGAATATGGATTCCCTTATGTTTTTTGGTTTTCAGGGCTTATCTGATCAAACTAGAATAGTGGTATCATAGTGATGATACCCTTGGGAGGATATTTCGTACTTAGATGATAGTGGAGGTGTCTAAGAAGATATCTTTATTGTGGTTGATTTTTTAATGGATAATGTGACATAAAATACCTTAATGTTAATTATTAGACCTCACCTCATCACCAATTATGGGAGGCCCATCATGGATACATCATTGTGAGATCTTACATGACCAGATATTCTCAAATAGTACATATAATATATTTTGAAAATATGGCGTGTTCACTATCAATTTTAGTTTTGGATAGTGGTATTCCCATGAGGCTCTTCATGGGTGTTGTTATATGTGATTTTGATCAGAGGTCACCATTTAATGTATCATAACATGGTTTTGTAGGTCTAACTGATCATGGATATTAAATTCATAACAACATTGGCTTCACTGTGAAGGATGTTTCTTTATGGGTTGCGTATTTTGGTGACATGAGTTCTTGAAGCTTTTTTCCTAGGTTTATGTGATGAAAAAACATGGTCGTTTGATTTTATAATGACATTACACATTATATTATGGTGGAATGGTTCAATGATGGGTTCAATGTATGTTTAATTGTTTATTAAGGAGGGTGGTGTCATTTATAAATATTTTTATTCATTATCATTCATTATGGAGTGAAAAAATCTAAAATAATTTATCAATAGTGGTGGATGTGATATTTTTTTTCAAGTAAAAGAGTGAATGTATGGTTCATATTGGTTCTAGAGAAAATATTTTCCAATGATTAATGTAATCGAAACTACTATATGCATATCATTGAGTGACAATATGTGGTTGAAAATCCCTTTAGAAACATTATTTTTTATATCACTTCATAGAATTGGTGTAAACTTCTAAGGTATAGGATTAAAAATAGTGTTTGGTGTAGATTGATAGTACTAATTCGGTATTCTTTTAGGTTTTTCATTAATTGTGGGTATCATGGAACACCTACAAGAGGTGATATTTTTACCAAATAATTCCCATGTTGATGCCCAAGATTCATGGTTTGAGTTCATTCAATGTGAATTGGAATTATTTGGATAGAATGGTTCAGGGTAAGGTATTTTGTGGGATTTTATTTCATAAGGTTATGATTATATCATCTATTTTCCTAATAAATAGTATTCGGTTGATTAAATAATATTTGGAAGTTGAAATTTACATATCATAATAGAAATTGTTATCGTATAAATTAGAATGATTTCTAGGTGGATTTGGATTTAGGTTTTATAGAATCTAAATCCTCAACATTATTCATGATGCATGTGAGGGTTAGTCATCCTTTCACATAGATTTGTTATATAATCATGTTGGTTAATCATCTCTAGTGGTATAATGTTTTGGGATGACACTGTTTAAATGTTGGGAGGATGTAGTGACCTAGGTTTTTCTATTTTTCAGATGTAGCTCGTTATTTATTTTCATTGTTTGAATCATTTAATGACAAAAAATGTAATTTTAACCCACTGTATAACTTAAAATAATGTATGTATTTCATTGATCTCATATCATTGTGTTTATCTTTCTATGAAATTTTTTCAGTTTTTATGATAGTTAATTTTAAAGGAATTTTTAATGTTTTATTTAATAAATAATAATTTATTCCATTCAGATAAAAATTGATTAATCCTAGACAGATCCTCAGAAAGAAATTTTTACATATTGATTGTGTCCAAAATGATATATTTCCTTAGAAGTTGTATAGTTTATTTTTTCCATTCATAGGCCCTGGACCAAGATGTTCCATGTCAATTAAATGAAAACTAGTCATAACATAGCTTGAAGATATGAATTCTTCTGTTAGACTCTTTTTCTAGAGTTGGTTATTTTTCCATGCTACATAAAATATTGGTAGGGAAAATAAAATTGGGTTAACCTAGAGAATTTACAATGGGATTAGGAATCAAGGATCATGTTAGATGTTTTAGATATTACCTCTTTGAGGTAGAGTTTTTTTATTTATTCCACGTTTATCATATTGTTTTTCAAAATTCATGTCTTTTATGACCCCTATGATTGAAATTTTTTTCCATGTGTACATAAATTATATATTTAATTATTGTTTGGCATCAATTTTCCTACAATGAGTTTGATCATGGAATAACTGAACTCTGTAAAAATAGGGTAATATATAAATTCATTACGTATATTATTTGGAATTCATGAACAATACTTAGTTCAACATTAACTGAGTCATGAATTAATGTTTTGGATGTGTAAAACCACACTAGTAATCAATGCCCCCTTTTATCTTTTTTCTCACCTAAATAAAAACCAATGATGTACATATGTTCAAGGATTTGGTTGATAGTGGAATTAGAAAAATATTTCTTCGGTGATGAAGGCATGTGATAGTGATGTGATCGACGATTGGTTAGAATGATTTTAGTGAGGAAAATATGCATTAGAGAATATATCACCCATAAGGAATTATAGAGGTCAAAACATGGAAGGGATTTCATGGGTATAGTGATATTTTTCAAAGGTGGCATTACTGAGGAGAGTAGTGTATGACCACCAAAGGAGTATATGTCACATAATATTTAATCAGCTAGGATTTACCAAAAAACATGGTATAAATGGTAATGAAATTGTAGGATAATGTGGATCTAGAGAAAACCTGACTCCACGATGTGCTGTCTATGAATTAAAAACATGTATAATCTTAGATAGAATGATAGGGTTTATATTGGAAAATAAATTCCACATACTGAATAATATTCGAGGATATGTTTTTCTTCATTTCCATATGGTGGTTAGGGTTTTCACATAGAGATAAATATCAGAAGGGTGTGACTATTTTTTATACATCATATTTTATTGAACTCCAAATCTTGGAGTGTACTGGAGTACATTCACAACTAACCACTAGACAAACACATTATGTGGTTTGATGGAAATGTTGTGTGTGTTAAGGATATATGAATATATGCTCAGATGGTCTCTCGAATGAACATGGTGTGTATATTGAGATCACATTCCATGTCTGGAGCTATATGAATTAAGACTCAACTAGATACATTCTGTAAAATCATAGATCTTCACACACTATGTTAAACAGAAGATATTCCGTAGAGATTAATATAAAATTACTTGGGAATCCATAGTACACATTTTCTTATATCATAGGTAACATACGCCACATACCTTACTTGGGAAGACCATATGGTTTAACCCCAAATAGCATAATGAGGAATGTATAATAATTTCTACTAAATGAAGATAAATATTTATATCTAATAGATTATATATAATATCCTATTTTCTCCTTGGTGTTTTATGTATCTTCTCACCCAAGCGTGAGAATAATGAAGGTTTGTAGTGTATTTTGTGTGTATTTTCATATAGAGAAACATGGTGTGGTCATACTAGTCATTGGAGGAAATATATGAGATTTTTTATGTTGTATTTGTTTCAAATCCCACTGAGTAGATGGTAAGGTCATGGAAATGTGTTTAGATCAGACATATATTCAGTTACCCACCTTTATGTCAAGTTATTATCCTCAATGCATGAGGGTTGGGTGATCCAATGGAGACATACTCCTTATAAGTTATGCACAGTCATATGGAAAATGGATTTGAGGTACTCCCACAAAGTTATAGGGTACGAATACTACATATTAATAAATTCAAGTATTAAGTCAGAACTCCCTTCATCTTAATGAAGAATGTGTCCCACATACTATACTAAAACTCATTAATACCCCAAATAAAGGCGTTTGGTCCCTTTTTTGGTAGAATTTGGTATTCCCCAATGAGATACTGTGTAAGTACTTGTTATTTACAGGTTTTATAATCCCTTGATAGATTATTACACTTCAGAAATATTCAGGTCCCCACAATGAATTAAAATAAAAAATCTAAAAGTTTGGGAAGCAATTTAATATAGCAATTATGATTATTTTAGTTTATATTCTTTGTGGATCCCTTCTAGACATATCTTATAATTTGGTTGTTTGTTTTTGACTAGATGAATCCTTTATCATATTGGGTATTTATCAGCATATGATCATTTTTTGTGAATATAATAAAAGACTATGATACATTTATTATAATTTATTATATTCACATTTAAAGAATATCTACACCTTTCTTCTATTTTGAGCTGATATATTGCTATATTATTCATTTTTGTTTTAAGGGTTGTCCTACTAGGTAAGTCTATACTCACACTTTCTTGTGATTTATGCCCACAAATATTGTGTTAGTGAATATGCCACATATTATGGTGATGGCCTTAGAGGATGTATTGAAATATAGACAGGTTCAAGGATATTTACAAGTTTCACATAGTAATTTTTGATAGTGAAAGTTACTAGTGATTTTTTATTCCCAAAAGTTCTTTGAGTAAGGAGTTTTTTTCTTGTAATATATCCACCATGTATGATTCCATTTTCCATTATATTACCACTATTTTGTTTTTTTCTACGTTTTGTTATACTAAATGGTTGTAGAATCAAAGATAAATTTGTTATTCTACCACCAATTTATATTTTGTTTTTGATTATTGTATATATATACATATAAATTATGTTCTTGTGTTTTACACACTTGTTCAAGGTTTTTATATGCTGAGTCCCCCCATGACTGTTATTATTTCTTGGTTTTAGTCTCTAGCACCAAGCCTATTTGAGGCAATATTAGGGTGGCATACTCAGCTTACTAGTGGACATATTATAAACACATAGAAAGTACACCATTCATATTTCTTATCATTTTATTTTTTTAATTATTCGATATAGGTATGGGTAATATCAAAATTGTAGATGGAACTAGTATTAAATTGGAATATAAAATGAAGATGGTAAATCAATCCTTGATGATAAATCTATTACCCCAAAACTAGCCTTTATCCCTATCAAATTCTAGAATGTATATGGAGGTATAATTTTTGTTGATGAAAGATACTTGTTTGGGTCATTACATGTGGTGTCAAACTAGTGTTTGGATTTTTCATCAATTTTATAAATACAAGATAAGATGGTTTGTGACTTTGTGAAGATACTCATAAATATACTTGATTAACCTATTTATATAATAGGATCATGTTACCCATGATGTAAAGTTATTCAATAGAAACTTTTTTAATTATTGATCATTTGGTAGAGTAACTCATTCACAGAACAAGTTAAATTCAGTCTAATTCATAGGGTTCAAGTAGAAGCAAGTTTAACATTTTTCCAAGAATCATTCTCATTATTTAGTTTCATGAGACATGTTCATCCTTGAGTGTGATCGGTAGATTAGATATTAGAAGTATTTTAGTAAAAAAATAAACAAAATTTTTTGAGTAATAACATTTAAATGGTGTATGGTAATTTTTTTAAAAATAAAATTATATATTAGTATTTCTTTTATTTAATGTATAAAAAATAAATAAATTAATGTTCCCTATATAATTTGTTGTTATTTCATAACATAACTAAACCAGAAAACTATTAAACCATTTGATAAATGTTTTCTAAATAAATAAAAAAGGTTTAGTTTTATTATCATGAAAATAATATATTATTCAATGATTTCTTACATAGAGAGTGTTGATGTATAAATTAATTTAACCTAATTTTAATTATTTTAGTGATATTTATCTATTGATAGTGGTTTTTTTAAGATATATATATATGAGTTGAATTTATTTTATTTGAATTCAAATTCATTTTTTTGACATATGTCTTTGGAGTTTTTAGTTAGGTGATATATATTTTGATTCCTTGATTTAGTGTTAGTGACATGATGTTTGTGTGTTTAGGGTTACCCTACCGAGTTAGATCATGGATTTAAATTTTCTTAAGTATGATAAAAATGACCCATGAATAGTTTTTATCATAAATATATAGTGTGTGAGAGATAGACATGTAAGATTTTTAACTTTATTATCATGAATTTAATTTATTTAATGATATTATCAAACTATTTATGATAAGAGTTGAATATGTTGACCAAATGTACAAGTTTATATACATGTTCATCATATTTATGATTTTATACAACTATAGGGAGGGATTTTTATATTAAAGGTTTTAAGGATGACATAGACTCATTTGATTATAAGTAAGTGATAATAAATAGTTTTATCCTATATGAATGATTACTTAGTAAATCTACCTCTTAAGAAAAGTTTTTGGTAACTTTACCAAATATTTAAAAACAGAATGATGGGAGTGTGTAATTAATTTTTTAATAGGTAGTTACTCCTAGATGTTAAAATTCTCCTTGAAATTATCTATATTGGAAGGTGAAACATGTAAACACCATAGGGCCATGGACCTATAAAGAGTCGATTGAATATCATCTTAGATATATTTTCCTTGTTTATTCAATGAGATTTTCTATAAATAGATAGTACAACTTAGAAGGACAAGGTAATTAATTAAGTTCTAGAAGTGGATTCATTCAATAGTTGAATATATTTATAGATTTAAAGGATCATTCAACTTCACATTATCACTCCAATGCCCATGCCCATGCCCATGCAATATAAAGAAATACTGTGTTTGGTGAGATTTGAACCCCTAACCTCGTGCATATTTTCGAAAGACATTACCACTCCAGCAAGCTCGTCATGTGGTTAATAAACATAATTTAATATACTTATATATACTAATTGAAAAAACAAATAATACATAGATAATAGATATAAACTTAATAATAATTAAACAATAAACAATAATCAATAATTAATAACCAATAATTAATAATTAATAATTATTGATTTATTAGTTATTTATTGAGTTATTTATTATTATTAACTGTTTATTATAATAAATAACAAATAAATAACAATAATATTTACATAAATTATAAAATTATGAAAATAAAATAATAAAATAATAAAATTACAAAATTAACAGAATAAATAATAAATAATAAATAATAAATAATAAATAATAAATAATACATAATAAATAATAAATAATAAATAATCTATAATAAATTATAAATTATATATAATAAATAATAAATAATATATAATAAGTAATAAATAACAAACAATAAATAAAAAACAATAAACGATAAACAATAAATAATAATAAATAATAAATAATAATAAACAAATAATAAATAATAAATAATAAATAATAAATAATAAATAATAAATAATAAATAATAAATAACACATAATAAATGATAAATAATAAATAATAAATAATAATAGTAATAATAATAATAAATAACACATAATAAATAATTATAATGAAATAATAAATAATAAATAATAATAGTTAATAAATAATAATAAATAATAAATAATAAATAATAATAAATAATAATAATAAATAATAAATAAAAAATAATGAACAACAAATAATAATAAATAATAAATAATAAATAACAATAAATAATAAATAATAATAAACAAATAATATATAATAAACATTAAACAATAAAAAATAAAAAATAAAAAATAAAAAATAAAAAATAAAAAATAAATAGTAAATAATAAATAATAAATAATAAATAATAAACAATAAATAATAAATAACAAATAAGAAATAATAAACAATGAATAATAAATAATAATAAATAATAATAAATAATAGATAATAAATAATAAATAATAAATATTAATAAATAATAATAAATAATAATAAATAATAATAAATAATAATAAATAATAAATAATAAATAATAAATAATAAATAATAAATAATAAATAATACATAATAAATAATAAATAATAAACAACAACTAATAATAGATAATAATAAATATATAAAAAATAATAAATAATAAATAACAAATAATAAATAACAAATAATATTAACAAACAATAATAATAAATAATAAATAATAAATAATAAATAATAAATAATATTAAATAACTAATAAATAATAAATAAAAATAAATTATAAATAATAAACACTATGTCATAATAAATAATAAATCATAAATAATAAAAAATAAAAAATATAAAAAAATAAATTATAAATAAACAAATAATAAATAATAAATAATAAATAATAAATAATAAATAATAAATAATAAATAATAAATAATATATAATATATAATAAATAATAATAAATAATAATAAATAACAATAAATACTAAATACTAAATAATAAATAATAAAGAATAATAAAGAATAATAAAGAATAAATGATAAACAATAAATAATTAAAAAATAATAAATAATAAATAATAAAAAATAAATAATAATAAATAGTAAATAACAAATAAAAAATAAAAAATAAAAAAATAAAAAATAAAAAATAAAAAATAAAAAATAAATATTAAATATTAAATATTAAATAATAAATAATAAATAATAAATAATAAATAATAAATAATAAATAATAAATAATAAAAAATAAATAATAAAAAATAAAAAATAAAAAATAAAAAATAATAAATAACACATAATAAATAATAACTGATAAATAATAATAATAATAATAATAATAATAAATGACAGAGAATAAATAATTATAAATAAATAATAAATAATAAATAATAAATAATAAATAATAATAAATATTAAATAATATTAAATAATAAATAATAAAAAATAAAAAATTAAAAATAAAAAATCTTAACTAATAAATAACAATAAATAATAAATAGCAATAAACAATAAATAATAATAAACAAATAATAAATAATAAATAATAAATAATGAATAATGAATAATAAATAATAAATAATAAATAATAAATAAGAAACAAGAAATAAGAAATAAAATAGAATAAATAATAAATAATAATAAATAATAAATAATAAATAATAAATAATAAATAATAATAAATAATAAATAATAATAAATAATAAATAATAAACAATAATAAATAAATAATAAAAAATAATAAAAAATAAACAATAAACAATAATTAATAATAAATAATTAATAAACAAATAATAAATAATAAATAATAAATAATAAATAATAAATAATAAATAATAAATAATAAATAATATTAAAAAATAAATAATAATAAATAAATAAATAATAATAAACAATAAATAATAAATAATAAATAATAAATAATAATAATTAATAATAGATAACACATAGTTAATAATTAAAATTAAATAAATAATAATTAATAATTAATAATTAATAATTAATAAAAAACAATTAATAATAGATAATAGTAAATATATAATAAATAATAATAATAATAAATAATAATAGATAAAAAAATAAAAAATAAAAAATAAATAACAAATGAAAAATAATAAATAATAAATAATAAAAAATAACTACTAAATAAATAATAACTACTAAATAATAAATAAAAATAACAAATAATAAACAATAAATAATAATAAATAATAAATAATAAATAACAAACAATAAATAATTATTAATAATAAACAATAAATAAACATATAATAAATAATAAATAATAAATAATAAATAATAAATAATAAATAATAAATAATAAATAATAAATAAAAAGTAATAAATAATAAATAATAAATAATAAATAATAATAAATAATAAATAAAAATAAATAATAAACAATAAATAATAATAAATAATAAATAATAAAGAATAAAGAATAAAGAATAAAGAATATATAGTAATAAATAATAAATAATAATAAATAATAAATAATAAATAATAAATAATAAACAACAATTAATAATAGATAATAATAAATATATAATAGATAACAAATAATAAATAATAAATAATAATAAATAATAAATAATAATAATATTAAATAATAATTAATAATTAATAATTAATAATAATAATTAATAACACATAATTAATATTTATAAATAATAATTAATAATTAATAAACAAAAAATAATAATAATAAATAATAAATAATAATATATAATATATAACATATAATATATGAAACACATGAAAAAGTATGAAAAGATGTGATAAGGGATGAGAAATCATGAAAACGCATGATAACGGATGGAGAAGCATGATGAAGGAAGCATTAGAAATCATGAGAACGCATAAAACTCGTGAAAACTCTAGAAAACCCCTTAAGAATTCAACATAATCGTCATAATAACCCACACAAAAACCCTTGATAAAGATAACAAGTCATGAAAAACCAAATAAAAAGTAATAAATGGAGCAACTGTTTAAAACCGTCAAAACAGTCATAAAGTGACAAAAACATTAGACTACCATTAACAGAGTTAACTTATGATCCGAGAGTCTGTTCCAGATCCACGACCAGTCAAATCAAAGATCCTAAAATGATCTTCGAGCTAATAGGTGACAAAGACTGAATGGACCGGCAGATCAGAAGTTACGACCATTTAAAAAACTGACAGGGAACAGGTGCTAGAAACGAGGCATCAAAAAACACAACAAACTCAATACATACTAAAAAGGCCATAACATATGATCTAAGAGTCCATGTGGGCACCACAACTAGTCAAACTGAAGCTCATTGAATGAACTACGAGTTGGCTGGTGGAGGAGTCTGAACTGACATGCGGATCGAATGTTAGGTCCGTTTAAAGACAAGTTCGACGGGACACCAGTGACAGAAATGGGGGTTCGGATGCCTTAGTAGGGGTTTTGGGGGTGAAAACATAATATAATCTTTCTTGTGTTGAATTTTTGTGTAACTCTCTTCAATGGCTTCAATTTGATATGTGGTAGAGCCCATATGGACTCCCAGAGCGAAAGTTATGGCAGTTTGAAGTTGGAGAACTTTTTTCAACTTTCTTATAACTCTCATATCATCCGTACCTTAGACCGTCTCACTATTTTGATTATATGTGCCTTTAGATCTCTTCATGAGCTTCAATTTGATTATTCGTGGTGCTCCAATGAAAACCCAGATCAAAATTTATAGTCATTTTAGTGATTTCGAGGTCTGTCATGTTTTTTTATTTTTTTCCTCTCGTTTCACGGAGGTTTCACCCAAACAGCCGCTATTTCGTGGGGTTTTTTTTAAAAAAAACCACCTCTAATCCTCAAAAAAATTTAAAAAAAGTTAAAAATAATAAAAATAAAAAATTACCCATTTCGCGGCGGAACCGCCGCGAAATCACGGCTCGTAAAACATTTAACGGTGGTTTTAAAAACCACCGCGAAAGGCCCAATTTCCTGTAGTGGTAGGACAAGAATAAACAATATGGTTCAAAACACCAATGTTTTCTAGCATCTAATGGAGGCTTATGGGTATTTTTGAATCATGACAATGAGGTTCTCTCTATCTTTGTTATTGGTTGTGTAAAAAGACAACAATCACTCTAACATAGGGTAATAATCGTATGGAGTGTTAGAAAAGTTATCCAGAACATGTATCATGGAAAATGACACTATTATTTTATTGGAAGTCAAATTCACCTATTTTATAAAGAGTAAGCAATACAAAAATCCTATAGTGAATTTCACTTTATTTATTGTTCAAGAATGGGGACTTTTTCACAAGGGATTTATAGTGAGCATACTGGGAAACATGGACAGTGAACCCATTCTTTGGGAATATGATGTTTTACATTGAATAATAGATATGGACATCTGTTTTTTTATTATTGAGAAAATAAATATGGATTTAGGTTTTCTCAGTTGAGTTTAATTAAAATTGGATTTTGTTTCTTAGTTTTTATCTTATATGAATATGTACTTTTGGAGATTTTACAGGTTCATTGGGGCCCCATAGGAGTCTGAACCACACCTCAAAGGATAGAGGAAGATATCATGGTCTTATGATGAAGGAAATATGATTATTATTATGAATTCATTTGTGGTATTTAATGGTTAGGGGGGTCTTGATCATTATATGTTGTTTCGTTACTATTTTTTTTCATTGATGGTTTGTGTCCATTTTTTACTTCAAATGGGACTGGAATAATAATATAATTGATGATATAGGATAAACGACATTAGGGATTATGGATTATGGATCAATGACCATATCTGGTTATTTTAATTATGCTACAATGATAGCAAATCAATGTATTTGCTGGTGTACATTGATATGATACATTTTGGTTAGCTGTTTAAACCAAATCCATTTGTTGATCTTGTATGGACATGTGTTTATTTTTGTTTCTAGGGTTTGTTTCCTCAGGTGGGATGATTTATTTGGTTGTTTGGGGAGGATGCTCCATTTAGTTTGGTCTTTTATTCAAAGGGTTATTATTTTTTGTTGGAATCCCTATCCTTTTGGGGATACAATAGTGTTGAACCTATCATTTAGTTAAATAATTGGGTTGACCAAATTATGGTTTCATCATGTTAATTATACTAGATACAATGTTTTATTAATTTTATGGTTGGTTATTTTTATTTATGATTTTTATATATAGGGGCCTTTATTATTTTGTCGATATATTGTCTTTATCCCCTATTTTTTCAGCTGTCTTTATAACATAAAATGAAAAGAGAATTTGGATTTTGTTGAAATTATATTGTAATTTTTTTAATAGACTACATTATTTTTGGATAATAAAAAACTTTTCTAATTCATGAATGTTGTCCATATTTATGTATTATTTTATAATAATCATTGTAAATCAGTATATTTGTTAATTGGATAGCGTGGATTTTTTATGTGAGCTTTTTTAGACATGTGGATGTAAATGTAAATTTATATCAAGAAGGGATAATGATAATTTATTTTAGGTAAATAATTATCTTATATACAGACACTCATGATTTATTTTAATAATTTTTTTGTGAATGTTTTGTTGATGTGAAGGTATATCTTTGAATGAGTAGTATTCTTATTGAGACTAGATATATCAACTAGTATACAGTTGATTCTAAAAATTAGGTGTCTAGATATTTCATTAGGTTAATGGAATCATTTTTATTACATAATGGGATCCACTGTCATTTTAATATTTAACTATATGAATAGTTTTGGTAATACTAGTGGGTTATGTATTGATTTGTAGATTTCATGCTTTTTCATCTATGATAAAAATGATAGTGTAATACAAAAAATTCCATTTTGATGATATATAATGATTACTTTAATGTCCAAAAAGGTCAATTAGATGAAATGGTAGTTATCTGTATCTGGTGTGTATGATACCTATATCATTCACTGACTTAGAATTACATTCGATATTTGATTCAAGTCGGTGAATGGAATTCAACAAATTCTTGAGGATACATCTTTAGAATAAATAATTATATGGTGTGGATTTTGTAATGACATATATATAGGTGTGTCTATGTAATTATTGAAAACTAGTCTCAATCCAATTTAATACTATGGGAGTAAATTTATTTAATCCAATGGATATAACTCAATATGTTTTTCCAAATTTTAATGCTTTTTATGGTAATATGGTGGGCTCATATTAATGTTTGTTATTGGTGTTGTTACATAAAAATACTGAAAGTACCACTAGGTACCTAGTTAATTTGAACTATGTACCTAGTGTATTTCTTATTAGTTATGGAAATAATCTAATTACCATTGTATATTCAGTAGTGGTGTATCAGGTACCAGGTTGATGATTATTTTTTAATATATTTAATTAAATTAAAATTTTATAAACTAAAGCATAAACCTCACCCATCAACTAATTATAGTTGGTGGGTTCATATATATCATCGGTAACTCATTCCATCTTCCATATTTTCTTTCTTCCTCATGAATCTTCTTCGATTCATTTCTAAACAAATCTATCAAAATTAAGAGCCTCTAATTAGTATGTTTATCCTCATACAATCCTCATATTTTTTCTATTACTATTTCCTATTACACTACAAAAAATTTCTAAATTTAATGTGTTCTTCATTATTTTTTTATTTTAGGTGATTGTGGGAGATAAATCTCTTAACTAATTATGTATTTACTCCTAATTAACTATAGATGGAGGTCCCTTGAATTGCACATTAATTTATATATTTTTTTCATGCATTTTTTGAACATGAGATAGGGGAAGTGGGTTAACGTTACCCAAGAAATAGTTGTTACAGCTTAGAAGTTTAATATATGGTTGATAAATTATTATTGGAGTCATGAAATAAATTCCCCTTATAATGTGATTTTTTTAGTATATTGATCTTGGATTCCATATTTTGCATTAGCTATGTTGATGGGTTATTATATATTATAATTGTTATTGAAACCAATTAATTATTTTCGACCACAAGTTCATTCATTTGTAGAATTATGAAATTTGTTCAAGTTATGTCCATCACTTTATTAACTATATTAATCCAACATTGAGTGATGGTTTTAATTATATTTAGGGTATTTGGTCAAAGAGAGTATATTTGTGGGGAATTGTTCCTCATTGAGTATAATTTATAATAAGAGGCTTCATGTGGTATTCTTATTTATTTAATGAGTCCCCTATGTGGATAAATTATGTTAATAGATTTCCAGTGATGCACTTACCAGGGTTTTTTGTCATGGAATGGATGAAATTGAGATATAAAGGCTGTATCACAAATTTTAGTGTTCTTTATGAAAAAATAGACCATGTTTTCATTAACCGTGGGTGGTTCTCTAAGGTACTGTGGAGATTTTTTATGGTAGGGTTCTCCCTTATCTCTTTTAAACACACTAATGATTATGTGGATAGTGTCACAATGTAAGGTGAGGTATAAAGGTAATTTTTTTTATATTTTAAAATTTTATTATTTGAAGTTATATAATATTAAAATAAATTAAACAGATTGTGGTTTTTGACTTGATAATATAGTTCATTATCCATGTTATTCCTTGTATAATTTCATATACTTTTTGAGTTGATCAAGTAATTAATTGTTTTTTTTTCACTTAAAAAATGTTTATATTGTTGCTATACATGGATTTTACATATGTTAAAAAATTATTTAATGTACTTTTATTTTGTTAGACAGTACTTATATAGATTCCACATACCTATTATGGGGGTTACTAAAATCTAATATAGGTTTTCCTATTAATTATTAATATATCTATTATATAAAAATTATTTTATTATTTTGAGAACATAAAATGGAATAAAAATATATTGTTATAAACTATTTAGAATGGTGGTGAATGAATGTGTCCTTAATGAAGATGTCTTTAGAAATAATATTAGAGGAGTCATATGCATCTTCCTATGGACATGGTATTTACATCCATATAAAGAATATAATTCCCTTTCCCTAGGGATATTTTCTCTTTTTAAGAGGATGTATTAATTTCCCCAATCATTTTCCCCCTTTAGAAGGAGAAAGTCAGAGTGAATGAGAATTTTATATCGTAGTTAAATGAATTTGTATTTTTTATTCTTTTTATATTCTGAAAAATAATCAAAGTAGTTATAGTTGGTTATTGAAAATATCATAAAATAGGTATTGGGTTTTATATAGTAATTTATTAAGAATTATTAAATAAAATAACAGGGGATATGTTTTTTAATTTTTTAGTTGTATCATATAAATAAATTAAAATATTTTTTCATTCTATTCTTATTTTATGTTATACTATATATCATACTAAACATTTACATGTTTATATAATTCACTATGTTACTGACATTATTTTTATTTCAATTCTATGTTATGTATTCATACCAAATATATACATCATTTTATATATGATATTTTCCTGATTGAATTTAATGTGAAAGAATATACTTGAGTATAGATACTCCAATGACTTGTAGATTTTGATGATGTTGGTTATGAGTTTAGGACTCCATCGAGATATTAAGTGTAAGTAGAATGTACTGGAAAGATAATTCTAATGCACGTCATCATGTTTTATTTTTTTCTTTTTCATATTTCTTATAATAAACTTTTCTATTTTATTTATTTTTATATTATATTTTTTTACATATTGGTTGTGTTTTTTATACTCTTATATTAGTCAGAAATTTTACTATATTTTTTTGGATGTGTGAGTTATAGAGTTGGTCCATGAATGTTTTTTGAAAGAATTTATAATTTATCTATATGGTCACCAAAATGGGGTAAATAATTACCAAATAATAATAATATGACCTTGGAAATAGTATATAACCATTAATTATTTGTGAATGATCTTGAATTTGGTGATAGTCTATTTCATTTTGATGGAAATTAATTGGAGTGGGGAATTACATATATATTCATTTCATAGATCAAAAAACATTTATGAAACATGTCGACAATTTTGAAGGATATAATGTATGGTTAGAGGGAGTTATATCCCTAGAATATAAATATATTATTTTGATAGTATATAAAATTGAATTCTTTTTTGAAGACCATGTTTGATTGTTCGTAGAAGATAGAAGGGTGGCGTGACCAGAAATTTCACTACTTTAAAGAGTGTTTTTTAATAATGATGGATTAATTAATTTATAGGGACACTTCAAGAAACATTATGGAGTTATTAATAGAAAAAAACATTATTTTTTATGTAGTATTAAAGGGTTCAATGAAGAATAATAAGACATTTATTATTGAAAATGTATATTTTATACATATTATTGATGATACAAAACATTATAGAGAAGTAAATATATAATTTATTCTTTTTAATATCTAAAAAAATATAATTTTCAGGTATTATAATTTTTTTTAATATATTAATGGTGAATAAAATTTGATATAAAAAGGTTTTCACTTTTTCGATGGGTTGGAAAAAAATTAGGTTTTATAGAGTTGTGTGACAGTGGTGATGGAGTTATTTTTATGAAAATTCATGAAACATGAATAGTTTAAAAGGTTTTTTTATTAAATGGGGTTAAAGGAAAAGAATAGTATACAATATCTAATTTATGTTATAAATAATTCAATTTTATCTATTATAAATAAAGAAATAATTTTTTTGTATTAAAAGATTAATTATACTGGAAAAAAATAATTTTAAAAAGATTAAATTTGACAATTTTTTCTTGTACCTATGATGAATATAAAATTATGTTTAGTTTTATAGTTATTTCATATTGGGTATGTCATTTAGTTTAATCCATAAAGAAGAATTATTTTAAAATTAATAACTAATGGTCTCCAATTTAATTAAATTTTTATGGACAAATAATATAAAAAATAAAATGAAGTGTTTTGTTACTTTTCTAAATTATTTATTTAAAATAAACATTCATATAATCATAAAATATAAATATTATTATGTAATAATATTAATAGTTTCTAGAGTAATATTTCAAATTAAATTTATTTATCAATTAATAATATTCAAATGAAAATAGAAGTGATTCGGCAAGTGGAAGTCTCAAGAATTAGCTTTAGAATCATGGGAATTAGTGCGATTTGAGAACAACATATACAAATAAAAAATTTGTTGGATGATATGAATAATCTGATTTTAGTTGATATTTGAATAAATATGTTATTTGAGTATTATATCTAGATGTATTTTTAGACATAAGTGTTACCTATAGTTTTCTATGTTCAAAACTAATTCTTATTATGACCTAGACTAGATATAAAACAATATTATATGGGATACATGAAAATAAAAAATTGTTTAATAATTTTCGTAAATCCCTTTTTTGATAATGTTATAGGAAAAGAGCCAAGGAATGTTTTATTATAAATTAAATTAATGCATATTTTTGAAATATCACTCTAATAAAAGGGTTTATATGTGTTCATATACATAAAATAATAGATTGATATGATTTTAAGGTTCATCAAGAATTATTATCATAGAACGAAAGATTAATTGATGAAATAATTGTAATAGATGTTTTTATAATTTATAGATATTTTATTTATGGTCTATCTTAAATTATATTGGAAAAGAAAATACAAATGAATGTGTTTATACAATCTATAGTAGTGGTAATAAAGAATAAATATATCCTATATAAAATCAAAAATGTCTTAAAAGGTATGTAATATTATAAAAAATACGTTGATATAAAGAATCTTTTATTTGAATGATGAAAACTATGAAAATAAAAAAAAACATATATCATTACATTCTCAATTTGAACTAACAGCTATTGAATAGATATTTGAATATAAGGAATTGATAAATTCTATGAAATGGATCATTAAAAAATTATATAAAATCATTACTTGGAATCTTTTCCCTCTTCCGGAAGGTAAATATTCTGATAAATGTGTGAATTTTCTAATACATACTCAATTAAAAAGGTGGATTTATAAGAGAAAATGTGAATATTATTTTAATTCTGGTATAAGCCCCAGGAATAAATTTTATGTGACATTTTAAATTTTCACAATTATTTAAATAATTTTAATTTTTCTAATACTAAAAAATCAAATAAATTAAAAATATAACTAAAAAATGTGAAATCAGAATTATTGAATACTTATCATCAAAAAGATGTCTATATTCGTTCTTCCTCTGAGGTGGCACATTTCCAGGTTATAATGAAACTGTCTGACAAAAATAGTCACCCGTCTCTTTTTCCAGAGACAGTTTCTCATCAAATTCACCATTTCTTTTATTTTAACATGTTTTGTGTCATTATCCTTTAAAGGATGGTTGGAATAACCCTAGTGGGACTCGGTAATTCACCAGTTTTGTAATGCGAAGGAGTCCCCACAATCAGATGGTCTAAGCGGGCGATTGCATGGGGTCAAGTACTTGTGAAATCGGTCCTCCTTGGATATAACTTCCTCAAATGGTCTCCAATTTGTTTATTCATGGATCCAAAAACACCCAATGACCCTGGTATCCATGATTCATGGACCTTATTTCCAAATTCAGGCACTCGATGAACAATGGTTTGGCCAACGACACTTAAGGACCCCATTGGTTGAGAGGATGGGAAGTCAGGCTCACCGTACCCCTTCTATGGGAGGATTACTGCCTATTCGAGTACTCTCTTATAGATTTAAGTTGTGTTAATATGTTTTTAATCCTTGGTTCATTCCCAAAGAGTGTGTCTGTGGGTGACCCCTGGTTTTTAGGATCTTCATAAACATATATAGATTTTTTGTTATAGAGTTGATGCTGACATGAGACATACAATAAGATGCTCTGAAGTTTCTCATCATCCAGGGGGACAGAAGGTGTCTTGATGCTAGGATTGGACCCATAACATAGGTTTTCTACATATCCTCAATAGAAGAATGAGAACCCACATAGATTATATATGGGTTGGGCTTACGCATAGAAGTTTTCCATTTGGGGGAGACATTATTGGGTGATCCCTTATGGAAGGGAACCCTTATGAGATCGGGACTTCAAGTAGGACTCCTACGTATCTTGGATTGATTAGGAATTATTATTCTCATTGTTTATATTTTTGTGGATGTTGTGATCATCACAAATATCTAAGCCCACATGAGATATGATCAGTGTGAAAATTAAGATGATTTGAGATATCCAACCAACCACATGCTTCAACTCCTACTAGTGGAAGAGGGTGGGATTAGAGAGGAAGAGGAGGGGGAGATGATGGGTGAGGGCATGGAGTAAAAAACCCTTTAATATGAGATGACATTAAAGGTCACACGACATAGACTTGGAATATTGGAGACTTGCCTCAGTGGGAGGGCCCCAGAACACATTCTAGGATGGGGGAGTTACGTCCTCATCAAAGGGGGGAGCGAACATAACCCATTCGACTAATCAAAATTATTCATTGAATGAAAAATAAGGTGATCACCCTTAATAACTTGTATTAGGAGCTTGACATTGGAATCCCAAAGTTGGGATCTGGGTTACCATGAGAATGTAGACCAATAGACATCCCTGAAGCCAAAACCGTTGTAGGGAGAGCCTTTATGACTCCACTTACCCTGGGTATATAGACATAAAGCGGCATGCTGATTCACCTGATGGTCTAATCATACTAGTATAGTGGTTTTGGAGGAGGATTTGACATGATGTCAGGGAACTGGTTCGCAGATGGATTATGGGGGACTAGATGTTTATGGAATGGTGATATTAAGACTATAGGAAATAATACATGAAAACTCCCCATTCCGCATACTGATTTCTTATACAGAATGGGGGATGCTCTTCATACCGTAGTGGTATATGGGAAGCGGGGTTGTTCATGTACCAATGTGGTACACGTTCTTGGGTGTAGACCACCATGCACCACAATGGAAAGCAATCTATCAGGCCAATTTAGGTTTCATCCTCGTAGGGATGCAGTATACGGTGCCAGGTTAAAACCGCACATCGATAAACATTGCAAAAAGCGATTTTTAAGGAAAATCTAGGGGATTATCGGTCTCCATGAGTTCATCCATGAAAATTATGTGGTTCACAGTTCACCAATTAGGCCCCTTGTTCAATTATTATTATTCAGTTCACCCGTTTCATGGTTCGTGGCTGGCTGCAATTGTGGAGACTGTCGTTCTAAAACTGGGCTTCACCGATGATTCAAGACTAAACCCAGAATCTCCTTTGAGTTCTTTCTTCCAACATCTGCACCCCCTTAAATATTTTTTTCATCTATTTCTTTCTTAGTTCCTTCTATTCTCCTTTTATAGAGCATCGATTCAATCATATCTATGGGAATTTGGCACCATTTGTGGAGGCCCATGAAGAGGTATCCTGACCCACCTAAGAATCGATAAACCTGGGTTTGTGATGGCTATAATACATGATCATGGTTTGCAGAACCATTCCTGTTGGCTTCACATGCAAACCATTGAGTTTGCAAGACAATATGCAGATGGGATTTATGTGCATGATTACTTTAGCAATGAAGTTCACAGTCTACTAGGTTCGCTGGCCATCGCTCTACAGGCCAGCGCCTCGCGGATTGTTTCGTGTACTGGTGGTTCACGATCCAAGTAGTTCGTGAACCCTTTTCGGTGATGGTTTTTGTGCCATTAAAAATCATTGGAAAACATGAATTCCATCAAGATTCTTCAAACAATTTCAACAATATTTTGTCCATTCACATTGATTTACTTGTATGAGTAATTTCTTCCTTCTGTAAAGTTATTATGGTAGTATTTGCATCCCTTGGATAAATTTTCAAGACACTAAAAATTCCCCCCATCATAATGGGGTCTGTTCGGAATGAAAAGGGGACCCTTCCAATGATGAAGATGGCCTGAACTGAAATGGTTCGTAGTAGAATAGGTAGTCCTAGTAGGATGGGACCAAACATATATATAGGGGCCCATGTCATATTTCTTTCACTATTTCTCATGGTAAAAAGTGATCTGGACTTCCCCTGATTCCTTGTTATTTTCATAACATGCTTCTTGCGAAACTTCTGTTTGCGAACTACTCCGTATGTGCCGCTAACTGATCTTTTCTCCATTTATCCATCTGTGAACCACATTTTTGATTTCACAAACAACATTGTAGAATTTTAAAATTAAAGATCCAGATTCCATATAGGAGAATGCTATGATTCTTTTGTGCCTGCATACCGATCTTGATCTGGAGAACCGAACTTGAAGAATTATTAATCTGAACATAAACTTTGAATCCGTGACTTTTGAAAACAAACTTAATTGTGTTTAGGATCACGGTATCTACCTTCTGAAAACCCTTTTATTCTCTGGCCAACACTCCATGGGCTACCACCTTGGGTTTTCATTGGGTGCCATGGCTATATGTGGTGAAATGATTCTATATACCATAGTTTTATGCTGCGGTTTCTTCCACACATCATGCAGTACGTGGAATGTGCCAACCACGTACCGTTTATGGGAGTAGTACCCAGATCTCTATAATGAAATATATTAAATCCTTTAGTCATTCTGTTGTATACTTTTATACAAAAACTTTTATTTCACTGAATTTTTATTGGCTTTTGGATCTTCTTGTGCAGGCTACAATGAATGCTTCACATGTTGTGATAAAATCAATGAAGAAAAGAGAGACTGTGGTGGGGAATAGTCAAGATCATATTCGAGCATACATTATTCCTCTTGATATCTTCATAATTGATTTCTTGATTCCAGAGCTCCTAGATTACCGGCTATCTATACAATTTTCACTTGACGGCTTTGGTCTCCCTGATGATGTTCTTCTTTAATTGGCTGACCCCAATACCCCTTTCATACTATTAAATGCACTATAAGGGCATGATTACTCAAATGTTTCCCCAATAGGAGATTTCATCACTACTCTAATTCAAGAGAACGTCTTCATATTAAGTGGTTCGATAAGGACTCAGGGAAATTGCGGGTGTCGTGATGGTGTCCTAGGAATAAGCACCTAAGAGTACCCATCCATTATCAACATCTCCCAAGAAAACCCTAAATGCGGGAAGAGTACTTATGGGATCTACAGGCCGAAAGATGTTTCTACGATGAGAGGGCATGGGAATTTTGGGTACATCATAACTTTTTGGAGTCCTATGACTAATTAGAGGTCGTGGACTTATAACAAGAAGCATGGGTTTCTCTATTTGCAGCCTTCTCCCTGGGCGAAATTTTTTCTAAACTGCTGAGATACTTGTGTTCAAGTACCAACACTTTCTATTTATCGCATGGGGAGGTGGGAATCATCATATGCGGTATCCACTATCTTGAAGGACCCCCCATCATTAGAGAGAGGTATGACGAGATTCTCCCTACAGCTGCTACTAGTAATGACACTCACCACATGTCCTCTTTGACAAAGAGTTTATTGGTTATAGTAGATGGTTTATTGAATCATCCCCTATATTCTCGCTCGCTTATCCCATTTGAGGTGTGTATTGGAGTATTCCTGCCATCGAACAATCCCATGTTGAGGGCTCGCTACAGTCGAACTAATCCTTCTTGTCTGTCCTGCCAGACTCTAGTGTCATATTGTGCTTCCGTTGAAGAAGGATGTTATACCCCATGGGGATATGAGATTCATCAAAACATATTACCTACGCCTAGATTAGTAGGTTTCATTTCCATGACTTATATAGGATGTCTTTTCCCATCCCATGATGTCTATATTGGGGTTTGGTCCTGTAATTTGATGATGGATTCCATGCTGGAAGATGGTCAACCCATTAATTTGTCCCTTCGTACTCCAGCTCGGATTTATGAGTTATTGAAAAAAATACAAGTAATTATGCCCCCAAATCATCTTAGCGAACCATTTAAATTTCTGTATGGGTGGATGGTATAACACTTTTTCCGTTACTTATATTGACATACTACAATGGTTCTCTATTCTGACTTTCAACCAGCCCTTCTCATCATTTTCACTTTTCGTCCCATGACTCTAAGAATTATTAATGTGGTTGGGTTTTTCAATGACACTTATCACTTCTCGTTTTCACCACATCCTACCCATCAAAGGTTATTAATTGGTGATATGGGTGGTTCATTAGAGTAATTCTCATACCTCATTGCGCTTAAAGATGAGATGATCACTGATCCTATAGATCAATTAGTTAGTTGTGAGCCACACCTCCCCTACCAGTTTTCTAGGAAATTCAAATGCCTTAAAAAAGATATACTTCATTCTGCTGCTCAGTTAATAGGAGAGTTTCATCCTATAATTCTTCACTAGTTATGGATTATTACGATGCATTAAAGTGATGCTATAGAAGTTATCATTCCTAACAAAATGAGATCCCTCTTTCTATCCCTAGAGTATTCCCAATTGTGGGTGGACTATTATCCAGACGGGGTGCTGGGTGAACCGGTTCGGTGGGTGCAAAAACCATTAACCATTCGTCCCCCGATCCTTACCCTAACATCAATGCCATACATTCCTTATACTATAAAGAATGTGAAAGCTACACCTTCTACTCCTATACCTAAAACAGTCACGATGGATACACCAAATTTTCATTTACTTGTGGTAAGAAGAAGCTCAGTTCTCACTTAGAAGCATCTAGAAGGGGCTTCATTGGTAAAACCTATCCCAGTTGGGAGTGATTCAAACTACTCCCCTCTTAAAAGTACTAACCACAACCTTAATGAGAATGTCACAAAAAGAGTATCAACAACCACTCCAGAAGATGCGGCTAGTCCTCCGCATCTAGCTCCAACGGTTGAGCCATCTTAGGGAAAGGAGAGTCCCCTATCTTGGGTGACCTATCTTAGGTCCCTTTCCACTTCTGTAGTGATGATTTCTACTTATAGACACGTTTCAGCAAGGGAGGTTCAAGGTACTAGTGCTGTTGCGAGGCACCAGGAAGTCTGGAAAGAGACACGACACTAGTTATGTGATATTTCCATGGAGAAAACTATAGACAATTTTTCTAATGAGACTGACAATTTTCCGAAATTATTCACTAACATAGGTTCCATTGGCTTCAATTATCATCTCTTACGCCTACTCATCTTCCAAAATCATCACAACCCAAAACGACATTTCTTTATAACGGCCGACGAGGTGAAGGTTCATGATTTAGTGGTCTCTCGAAGAGAAGAGTTGTGGGAGTGAAGAGCCCGCACAACAAGGTTTAGGGATAAACTAGCCTCTTCAGATGCCAACTATGAAGCTATCCAAAATAAATGGCATCACATTAAAGTTGTTATAAAACAGGTGCGTCCAACGGTCATGGATAAAGTGGAGGAGAGAGCTTCTTGGGAGCAGACTCTTGATGGCCCACGACAATCACTTGCCATATTTTGGGAAAGGGTGAGCCTATCCTTATTTTAGTTCCATCCAAAATCATGATATGTACCATTTTTTATACTTTGGAGATACTCTAAACTGGGAATGTTTCTCTTTTTTTTATCGAACTCAATGAAATTAATTTACCTTCAAATAATTATTTTTTTCTATTTTTTTATCATTTAAATTCATTATAATTAATCATATTAACAACATTTCAACCATGTGTTAATTTTATACCTTGACCAAAAACTGAAATGATCAAATTGGGAACTATTTTTTTTCTTTATCCATGGGACTCAACGAGCATAATTAAACTATTTCTGAGGTTTTACGGAACACCTCATGATCTTTTGGTTCTTTTTCATTATTAGCCTAATTTTTTTAAGCCTACATGGAATGACCTCAGTATACATAACATTAATTTATTTAGGCCAACATTTGGGGGTCTCCGACCGAACAATCATTACGTCTCTTTTGATGGAAGAATGTTTTTTAATGAACTGATACTCGATTTTCTATCGAAGGCGCCTTTTGTGGATTTTCCCTCAAGTAATTAAGGCATCGTTTTCTTTATCTACATGTTCACAGTCCTTCCAATCAAACTCATTACTATTGTATTATTTTGGACAACATTCACCAAACATAATGGGTTGGGGGACCCAATTCGGGTTTGCAATCCAAGAATGTTCTAAAGTACATCAAACATTGATTAGGTATTTTTCTTGACTATAAATTTGTAAAATTTGGACATGCTTGAAGCTCAGAATCCATTTTAGGCCTACAGAAGTAAGAAAGGACTATCATAGGGGAAAATATTCCTTTGATTGATGGCCAATTTGTAGGCAACATATTTTGATCCACCAGGGAAAGATGTGCATAGTCAAACAAAGATGTCTGCAGGATACTGGATTTTCATCTCCGATGGCCGGGTAGGGTTATGCATCACTTTGAATTTATTTTGATGTTGGGATCCATGGTGGGTGGTTGGCCTCTGTAATGGTGTTTAAAAATATTGGGGACATTCATATCGGCATTTACTGGGAAACTATTCCCACTCAGTTATTACATACATAAGGGTGAGCTGGTGAATGGTCAATTCATTTAGAAATCCTTTTTATGTCAAGGGAATTTGGAAAGAGGAAGGTATGTAATCTGTTATATAGGGGTTTTCAAAATCCTGGGGTGTGAAAGAACATGAATGTCATTTGAGCATACAGATACCAAAAAGGACTCTCCTAAGAAACAATTTACCTTTGATTAACATCCGTTTTGTAGGATGTATATGAAGAGCATCTATGTCATGATATGAATAGTCAAACAAAGGTATACATAGAACACTGGACTTCCAGTTCCGATGGCTATAAAGGGTTATGGAGATTGAGAAATTTCTGAATACATTCTGTGACCTTTGACAAGGGGTCCACCTAAACATGAAATGGAGAATTTTAGTTTAACTTCTCTGGGAAACCAAGAAATGAGTGGGGGAATTATTCTTTTGTATACAGATCAACATCACGCAGAAGGAGGGGGTACCTTTCGAAACCACAGAAGAGACGAGATATGAATTGGGCCTTCCTATTCTAATATATCCAGGATGTGTGTAGGGAGGAAAATGTAAACTATGAATTTGATGGACCTTGAATGAGGAGGTATGGAATGAGGCTTGGAAGCAATTGGTCATACTGAGATAGGAGAGGACTCTCCTGGGGATGAATTTTCCTTTGATTGATTGCTATTTCTATGGGAAACATATGTAGAGACACTAAGGCATGATGTGCATAGTCAAAAAAAGGCGTTCGTTGGACATTGTCCATCCTTATCAGATAGACATGGTGGGTTATGGGGATTCATGATCGCTTAGAGAATTGAGTTTGAGGTAAGGAAGGACTATATTCATGAAATATTGGAAAGATTTGGGCTGAAATTTACTCATTGAATCAGATATACCTTACATAGATATGACTCACATGCAGGGTGAGGTATTCATTTCATATTATGGGTACCCTAGAATTTAATTTCATGTGTCTAGGAAAAAAGGTTCCTTACGGGGAAGGGAATCATGACATGCCTTTTAGGGTTGTGCTACTAAGACCAAATTACATGAATATTATTCCATAATGACATAGGGGATCTCCTAATATGATCCCAAAGATCGTGTGATCTTTGCTCGGTGTGTGAAACAATGGATTACAAGGATGTTGTGTTATTACCTAATAATAGTAAAATCTACATCCTAGAGATCATTAGGATTAAAACATTTATATGCAGTTTAACATTGTACAACAAGGAATAGTTTTTCCTAATAGTTTAATGTCGTATAGTGAGGACATGATGTTGTGCAGATTAGTGTTTTGTAGTGGGGACGTTTATGCTATCATAAAGATATTTAATAGCATTTATTTAACTGCAGTCAGGACATTTTGGTGTTCCCTACATGTGAGTGATGATAGATGGTGTATACCACAGTCCCATGGAGAAACATGATTCATGAGGGATGACATGGGGTTTGGAAGGCATTGGGTATACAAAGATAGGAGAGGACTATCCCGAGGAAATTTTTTCTTTTAATTGATTTCCATTTTGTAGGAGACATATGCAGATCCACCATGGCATGATGTGCATAGCCAAAACAAAGGTGTCCGCAAGACACTTTCCCTCCATCTCTGATTGGCTAGAAGGATTATGGAGACTGAATATTTCCTAGGGTATGGAGTTTGATAAATTGGAAAGATGTGTATGGGAATGGATGAAATACTCATATCAGGATTACTCGTGAACTATTGTAGCATCCATATAGATTTGAATCATGTGTATTGGGGGAATCATGATCATTTGACTTATCATTCATGGGGGGAATGTGTGCAATGTCATAACACTATGGATTAGTCCACCAATAACACTTGAATAATTTCTCAGTTTATTTTCATGTGGTTAGGACCTTTCATGGAATCCTTGTACATGTATTTCCTAGGCATGGGGAATGTGTATTTTTTATGGTGGCTGGGTTGAGATACCAAATTTGGGCAACACTACATATCATGTGAGGGAAAGATTAGCGACAAAATTAGTTCTGAATATTCCCTATACTGATCTACCTAGGTCCATGTGTAAGGAAATGTGAGGGAATCATTTTCAATGGCTAGGCTGGGATACCAGATATGGGTGTCACTACGTATCATGTAAATGTAGGAATCAAGCCGCACGTAGTTCTGAACATTCCCTATACTGGTTTGGCTTAGAAATGGGGGTAGGAACGTTTTTGTTTCATTCTATATGTGTATTAAGTCAACTATACTTATCTGTAACTTCTTGACATAAGGAAATCCTTACCACTTATCCTAAGCTCACGTGAGTTATAATCTATGTGAGAAACAAGGGGTGAAAAGGGTTTCCTGTGCCAGTGTGGGGAGATAGAGGATATGATTGAGGAATTTATTAATAGCGGGGTATGGGCCATGATTGATGATTGAGGCATCTCTACATATCCTGTGAGTGTAGGAATTAGGTTGTACGTAGTTCTGTGAGAGATGATGTAGTTTATTATCATGCAATTAGAATATTTTATGTGTTATCCATCTTAACGTCTTGCAGCGAGGATGTGAGGATATGTAGTTTAGATTTATTCAGTGAGGATGGGTTCCTTATTGTTTAACATCATGTGGAAAGGAATATTACCCATAGTTTAAGGGATTAGAGTTTAGACCATGATATGGAGGGGTTATAACTCATAGTTAAGGGTCATAAAGTTGGAACATGATGTCATGGTGTTACTACTCATAGTTTAAGGTCTTATAACATGGACCATAGGGATAATACCATATACTTTAATGTCATGTTGTTCAGGATAGTGGGTCGTAGTTTACGATTATAGAGTTAGGACCATGATTTGGTCGTTTCTATTACACGAAGTTCTTCTTCAGGAACTTTTCAATTGTGGGAGCCTTGATGAGTTGTTCATCCATCAATATCAGGGAGTATGTTCCATTGTAATAGAAATATGTGTGACATATGGTCCAATCCACTTTGGTTCAAGATTTTGGGGCTTCTTCCAAAGTATCATTGGGGTTATGAGGACTAACATTATTTCTCCTTCGAGGAAAGATCGAAGGAGATCCTTTTTGTTGAAGGCTCGTGTGATCCGATTTTTGCAGATTTCCAAATGGTGTAATGTACGATGTAATTTTTCATCTATCTACTCTAACTCATAAAATTTTCTATCGGATTGCACATCCTTGGACAATTGATTCCAAATATCCATATGAATTGATGAAACTTGGATTTTGATAGGTAACACCACCTCTGCCTTGTATACTAGTGAGTAAAGGGTTACCTGGGTGGCAATGTGGGTCGTGGCCCGGTAAGACCACAAAGAATGAAAGATATTATCTATCCATGATTACATATCCTTATCTACCATCTTCTGGACTATGTTGGATAGATTTTTTTTGAAAGCCTCTATATCTCCAATGTCCACTGCATGGTAGCTGGATGAACGGTTGGCATTGATTCCTTACTCTTGGTATAACTAGTCCAATTGAGAAGACCAGAAGTAAGTGCTATTGTTCATCAGTATTGTACGAGGGACACCAAATCTGGTAATGATGTTTTCCATCACAAATCCAACAATGATTTTCTCCCTGACATCATTAAGGGGTATGGGTTCATCCCATTTGTAAAAGAAGTCGGACGTTGTTAGTATAAAATTGAATTCACGGGCTATAGCGGGATCATATGGTCCCAAAACATCCACCCCTTAGTCGGAAAATGGCTAGAAGTACTTACATGTATGATGTATCTATGAGGGTCAGTGTATAAAATCGGCATGAACCTGGAAGGAATGGAACTTCATGGAGAATATGGAACAATCATATATCATAGTGGTCTAGTAATACCGAAGACATAAGATTTGCTGAGAGATCTTGGATGTTGATTGGTGCGCTCCACAATCTCTGGAATGTACTTATTAAATGATTATTCCCTTATCCATCAATGCACCTGAGAAGGACTCCATCAAGGCCTTGTTTATAGAAAACCTTTTCATGGTTTACACCATTGTACCATGGAAAATTTATTTCCCATCTTTAGACTTGTTCCATTCCACCCCTAACTGGTGGGGGTTCCCCCTTCCAAAGGTAATTTCAAATTGGAATCATCCAGCTAGTTTTGTGACCATAATTCGTAGAAGCGGGGCTAATTTTATCAATTTTTCCTATATTGGCCTGAAAAAATAGAAAGACCATCTGGCGGTCAGCTATACTATTGACTGTCTCATCCCGATCAAGATCAGCGATGGTTTTGGATTTATTTTTCAAAGCATCTTCTAGAGTATTTTGAGACCAAGGACATAGGTCTATGTTGGTTCAGATGTGAAATCTACCATTACTTCTTGAAAGTGGTTCATCATGGTGTGTAATACTTCTTTCATAATGGAATAGTCACCATTGCCATGTTTGATAACTAACTCCGAAGCACCCTTTATCTTTAGGTGTTTGGCTTGCATATGAAGTGCCAAATTGAGTCCCACAATAAGGGTCTAATATTTTGCTTTATTATTTGTACACCATTCTAAAAGTAGGAAAGAGTAAGGTATGATGGCGTTTTTAGGGGATAAAAGTATAATTCTAATACATACTTTATTTAGTTAGGGATCCTCAATTATTTTCCCTTTAGGGATATTGGATGCACCATCGAAGTGCATTTTTTCATGTCTGGGGTCCTCTAGGATGGAGAACACTTCTTCATCCGGTAGTATTATGAGGGGTCTCATCTTGAAATTCTGTTAATGTCTGGCCTTTGATGGAATTCTAGGGCACGTACTGTATGTCAAAATGTTATAGGATGACTGCCCATCATGATATGCATCCACTTATCATGGGATGATTGGTAATATATTTGAGCATGTTACAGAGGGAGACTAGGTGGACCACATGGTGCTGCAGGTAATGCCTGAGTTTCTGAACTATGAAGATTAGGGCTAGGTGGATCGTTTCAATTTTTGAATACCGAGTTTCTGCATCAATCACTATCTGGTTGATCTAATAGAGGTTGTTCTTACTTACAACATCATTCTTCTATGTAGGGAAGGTGCCAAATGACTATTCTAGGGCAGTTAAATTCAAAATGAGTGGTCTCCTCTCAACTGGATGCATCAAAACCAGCGGTCTTAGGAGATATCTTGTGATATTTTTGAATGATTTTTGGAAATAATTATCGCACTCATACACAAATCCTTTCTTCATGAGCCTGGTGAAGGTAAACATTTACATACTTGGTTAGATATGATGCACTGAATTTAGGAGAGGTTCCCTTGGAGACCTCTCAACTCAGTGAGGTTGTGAGGTGGGGACATGTCAAATATGTATTTTATTTTTTCAGGGTTGACATTCATGCCACGATGGCGTATGAATAAGTAGAGGAATTTTCGAAAGGTAACACCAAATGTGCACATTAATGGATTCAAATTTAATCATTTTTTTGTAGTTTTTTTATGATAGTTTCATGATTGGTGAGGCAGTTTTAGGGCTGTCAGTATTTAGCCACCAGATAGTCTACATAACACTTAATGAACTTCCCAAGAAGGGCTTGATAATGTGATGCATGGAATGCTGATATATAGAGTTGGAATTTTTTAGACCAAAGAGCATCACCTTATAACAGAAAAATCCCTGAGGGCCCCTAAAATAAGTGGCTTCTTTATCCCCTAGGCCATCCTGTTGTGATTGTATACCATATAGCCATCCATGAAAGAGAGGGATTCATATCCAGTTGATTAATTGATCAATAATATTGTGACTAGAACTGTTGAATCATCTTTTGGTCAATGCCGATTAAGGACCTTGATGTTAATGAAAATTATAATCTATCTGTTCTTCTTTTTGACAGGGACTTTGATCTCCAACCATATCAGGTGATAGACTTCCCGTATGAAGATGGATTTGATTAACTTATCTAATTCAACCTCTATTTTGGAAACATGCATTGGGTGGGTCCTTCTATCTACCTATAGCTCTGGTGGTCTTCTGGTAATCCCAGATGATGAGTGGAATCCTTAGGATCAAGGCTTATAATTTTGGTGTACTTATAGGAAAATACATCTTGATTCTTCTTTAGGAAGGAGGTATATGTCTTTTACTCCTCAACAGGCATAACCAAAATAATCAGATTAGGTCATTTGTCATCTTTGGTTACCATATATTTCTCTTTATATTCATGGATTGTGGTAGATAAATCTTTGAAATCAGTAGTGGTTTCTCTATGGTCTTATTTTTTTCATCCTCTTCATCATCTTCATCTTCTTCCTCTACTGATGGAGAGAGGATTCTCAATAAGAGCTCTCCAATGTTGTGAGATAAATCATCTTTCTCCCCAGTGTATGCGGCGAGGGTAGTTAGGGGTCTCATGTATGGGTTAGGAGCATCTTTGGGAGAGATTTTCTACCATCATAGAAGCTAGTATATTCTCTCATATATTTTAACTTGGTCACCAAAACATAGATCATGCAGACAATTGAGTTTGCATCCAGACTTTCACTTGTGTATTCAACTTCATTGAGGGGTAATATGTACTCTTCTCAAATCTCCTGGATAGGGTCGGCGGGAGCCATTTCAAATCCATTCAAGGCAGTAATCCAATTAATTTCATTAATTGAAGAATGAAATTATTCTATTTCGTAGAATACTTAATCGATATAATGTGATTCACATGACTCAAATGGGAACACATTAGTGTTTAATGACCCATTTTTTCCATTATTGTAATATTTGATGCACTGATGGTATGATGACATAATTGTAGCGTATTGATGCCACCAAGGAGTCCACCACATGTTGTTTAAATCGACACTTTTCCACACTACCAGGAACTCAATATCTGACATGAGGTCTCTGAGCTGTGTTTTAAGCTTAGTTCATCCCAATGGGTTTTGTTCTCTTATGTTATATAGCAATAAATTTTTTGTGTAGGGTGTCAAGCTATCTTTATTATATCCCAGCTGAAGAAGTATTCACATCAAGAGTAGGTTGACTCCAGAGCCATTGTTGATGAAAATCATCCGGAAATCAATACCATTTATCTTTTGGGATAGATATAAAGGTTTTATGTGTCCATTAATGATGGATTATTTATCCCTTTCTATAAAGGAGATGATGGTGTAACATAATTCAGTATTGGTACTTATTCAATAGACTTCAGTAGCTACTACTTTGGCCTCTAATTATTAGGGACTTTGTAAGGCTTCGATGAGTGTCTCCATAAGATCTGCAGATAGCCTTAACACATCCATCATAGACAGCTTTGCTGGTACTGGAGATAGCTTCTTTAGAATATCTTACTTCTTCTCTAAAGGTTGGCACATCCACAATTGGGGCTTCTCTTTCATAGACACTTTAGGGTTTTGAGCTTTGGATGTGGATGGTTCAACATTGGTGATTGGGGTTAGTGGCACTGCGGTCCTTTCTGGGTTTGGCCAAACTAGTCCACCTATATGCCTTGGTTGATTTGATATATTTCTTCACCAGATAGATATTCCAATATAAATTGGATTGTATTTCTTCCTATGATGGTGGTGGGGAATTCTAGTCCTTATTGTATCTACCAGAGGAACCTTCTGTGGGTTTCCACATTGTTAACGATTTCACTTATATCATGCCTAAGAATATGAATCCTTCCATGATTGTTCCATCCAGGAAACCCCCGGCCTCTATGGCCTCTTCCTTTGGATCTCTGGTTGGGTATGGGGAATGCAGTTTCTTGACCATAGTCCCCATCTCAGAAGGATTCCACCATGTGAATGATATTAATGGAGCTGAAGATTAGTTATTCATCTGACCCTATTTCTGTATAACTTTCTCCTTCTGATTGTACCTCTTGGCAGGGTGGTTCCCATTGTTCCATTTAGTGGGGAAGTTCCCATTGTACCAAGTATACTAATATGAAATCTACCAGTTTCAACACTGAATTCGAATTTGGTGTGATGACATCTTCATCCTCATTATTTATTCCATTCTGGCCCTTATATGACTTTGAGGCCAAAGAGGACAGATGTGTTGTATAAAGATATTTTGGGAGCATGGATGGTTATTTCAACTATACTTATATAATGTCATGGACTCGGTTTACTTACTTCCTTGTCATCCAATTGTTGAATTATTTATCCTTCTATTTGGCGAATGTTTGTCATTCCTCTTCCTCTCTTGAGTCTGAGGTGGAAACATGCACCACTTTTGTTGGTGGCGGGCCCATATTTATAGGCTCAGAATCCACCATCATTTTTAGGAGATCCATGAAAATGAATCATTCTGGGATGGTGTTTCCCAGTATTCAGTGATAGGGATAGTAGTTAGACATTCTTTGAGACCCACTTCATTATCTCTCTTTTGTTCTGGTAACTCGAGAAATTTTCCATTGATAGCAGCTATGAAATAGCCGAAAACCTGGTCATCTCGAAACGAGTAGAATTTTTTCTCTTCATTCATTGAACTGATTTCTTTTTTCACCCCATCCCTCATCTTTCCGGGGTGGGGGTGGGGTTGGGGTCTAGGGGGACCTATACAGTTCGGTGGGGTCCTTGCAACTGGAGCTAGTACCAGGGGTGGATTAAGTGTGATTGAAGCCTCTTTAGTTTTTTCCATTATTTATCTAGGGGATGATGGGGCCACTTGGGACTTGATATTGACCCATTGTAAGGATTTTCCAATTCTTTTGGAAATGGTAGATAATTATCAGAACCCACCTGTGTACTTCACCGAGATGAGCTGTGTTCGCAATTCATCATGAAGATTGTCAACGCACATAGTGAGAATTTCCTCCGTGGGGGGTGGCTGATTCATATAATAGGTCAAGAGTTTACATCTAGAGATGAAGTCTAAGACTCTTTTATTCTATCACTGCTTGTAGTTCATGAGATCACTTACCGTTGTCTTAGCCAGCGTTGAACTGAATTGGAACAGAAAATATTTCCAAAGGTCCTCCCAGCCTGTAATTGAATTGGCTGGAAAACTAGTATACCATTGGACGGACGGACCCTGTAGGATTTTCATGAAGTAGTAGAGTTTTACTGCTTCTTATGGGTCTGGATTCCCATAATGGGGTAATAATAAGAGTCATAGTGCATTAAATGTTGTTCTGAGTCACATGATCCATTGAATATTGGCAATACGGGGTTTCAGAAGTTTGGCAGTTGTGGAAAATGGTTTACCCAGCTAGGGTAGGGTAATCACTCTGGCTGTGTCAGAGTTTGACACCCCTCCATGGACTCTAGTCGAGCCTTTAGTTGCTCTACAGTGTTAAAGATCCCTTGATGCATATCATGTCGGGCATGATCATATGATGGTGTGGTAGTGGCCAAAATTGGGGGTGGCCATGATTTTGGAACTTTGGGTGGATATCTAGCTGGGGGAATCTTTTCTTGGTCTACCTGAATATACTCTGGTGGTCTTCCCAGTGGGGGGAAGTCTTAATGTCTTTTCGAGGCCAGGTTTAATTAAGTTGTTGGTCCTGATTTCGAATTGAACATGCATCTGATCTTGGCTACATTCACCGGGATTAGTGCCTGTGGAAAGGGAACCTCTTCTAGGAATACATGCTGATGTTACACGGGGGTAACACATTTGGTGAGGTAGCTCCCTCGACGTAGAATAACAATAATTCACCCAATCTCTTTCATTTATACCTCCTGCTTGGTGAAACATTCCCTGAGGGTGAGGTACACATTCTTAGGGGAGGAGGTGGTGGTTCATAGATGAACATGGATTTATTCTTCTCCTTGTTGGGTTTTTTGTGGGAGGTAGTGATGGATTAACAGAGGTGGTACCCAAATTTAGGACCGCTCTCTGGTTCGGGGTATGCACACCATCAGGCTCAGTGTGGGATGCATCTGGGAGGGAACCATCTTCCCTTGCTTACTATCCCTTTATTCCATTTCTTGTGAGAATTCTGGGGTTGATTTTTACCATGTTAACTATTATATACTGCAATGGGGGTGGTGTACCAAGTTTCGAATGGTAGGAAGGATGTTTGTGTCCTTTGTTGGATTTTCTCCTTCCATTCTGTGTTATTTTTCGGGTTTTTTAGTGAAGATTGACCCAAATAGATTCCCAGTCCAAACTCGTAATGCACCTTTCTCTTAGAGGATGTGTCCTATGATAAGGGGTGGAATGTGTGACTCCTCATCCCATATTTATTCCTAAACTAGAGAAGACGGATGTCCACTATGTGGGGACTTGAGGTAAAAACGCCCCCAGCAGCACGAGCTAGGGTTTTTTCCTATTCTTCCTTTGATGCGCTATAGTAATGATCTTTTGGTCTTACAGGGGAATTTTGATTTAAAAATTCCCCCAACCCTATAAGATTGGGTTGTGACCAAATTAAGGTGGCATCTACCGCTATTTAAACCTTTTCAGATTCACTTCCTGTCGTGCGGGTGTATACCGATTATGGCATTGGGCATGCAAAGAGTATATGAACCTTTGAATATATGAGCATTTCTTTCTGGTTGGCTTCCCATAAGGGTGAATCCTGCTGGTTGTTCTTGGTTTCCGGAATTAGAAACATTTCGATGTCTTTACCTCTTCGGTCCTGATGCTTTTGAGACTTACTCTTGGTTGGTTATTGTTGACTATTTCATCATTCCTGAGTATGGGATTCACTTGATTTATTCATTTGGGTGATGACATTGAAATATCTCATTTCCAAAAGGCTTTATTGTAGTAGATGAGGGGTGAAGTGTAGAGCTCCATGTTCTCTCCATCCCTGAATGTGAACTCTAGGCGGGGTGTTTCCAATGAGGAAACTAAACTTATGCAATGCATGGAGGCAAGCCAGTTCAAGGTTTTCCTTTTTCCATCATGATTGTGGTTTCCATGCAGACAGGAGGTCATCCATGTCGTTTAGATGGAAAATATCCCCTAATGTGCTGACATGGTCCACATACCCTTCGTATGGTAGGAATATTTCTTTCAGTTGATGAATATTCCTCCATATATTGAGGTGAATATCATGCGTATATTCTTCAGAAAACCCTCCTATTATATCGAAGGGAGAAGTGGTCGTAGGGAAATACATCGCTAGTATATTATCCTTATCTAGTTGTCTTATCACAAGAAACATATTCTAGATTTGTTCTCCCATGGTATCCTCTATTTGATATGCCCAGATCGACTGCTTCATAATAATTTCATTCCAAAAAACTAGGCTGGTGGGAGCTCTTGGTTAAGTGAACGGTGTTGGGGTGAATCAGAAAATGAGCATGGTCTCAGGCCATCCTCTGGTTGACAAATCATATCACTCGTTATAGACGGATTTTACTATGTGTCTGAATCCATATTTTTGAGAGCCTCATCATAAGAGGTCTTTATCATCCATGTTCTGGAAAGCAGAGGACCTTCTTTCCAGTATGAATTTTGGTTGTAGTGAGGACCTTTTTAATTGGTGATGAAATGGTGAGGGATACTATTTCAACATGAATCTCGACCACAATAAATTTATTTACAGCATATAACATAGGGAGGACCATCAGGGAGGTCTAAAATGAGGGGAGTAGCTACTTTCTTCTTGATGTTACGGAGGGGAGGACATTCTCTATGACTACTATGATGGAGTGGACTACTATCTAGGCTTGATACCAAGATGTAGGGAGAATTTATGTAGTGAACATCCTGGGGAGCACTTTCAAGAGTTACTACAACGAGGGGAGGACCTTCTCATTGCTTTATGTTACTATAGGGTGGCCTTCATAGAAACTATCGTTGCAGGGAGGGCCTCAACAGCGACTATCATCATGGTGAGGAAAACCATCATGACTTGATGTATGACTATAGGGAGAAGCATATCTATAGTGTATACCTTTATGAGGACCTTCTAGGTGGATGAAAACAATAGGAGGACCATATTTCTTTCTGATCTTCAGGTTGAGGTGAGTGATACCCAGATGCGCATTAGGAGAAGGTCTCCCATGCTTGATCATTCCTGGCCCATGGAGTGAGCCCCCATGGGTGCTCTATGGAGGACCTCCTGTGTTATTGGTAGAGACATTTCGGGGAGGGCCTTCACAACTTCTACTTTCACATACATAATTTGGAAATGGACTGATAAGGTCTAGAGCCTTTATTGATATATGTTTGAGGACGTCAAGAACCCCATCTTCCAACAGAGTAGGATCATGTATGTGCTCTTCATTTTCCAGTTTCATTTGGCACATTTAATTTTTAAGCACTCTCTTATGGGTAACTGAGGTCATCTAAAATTGGTAATGACCTTCATATATGAGTCCCTACCTTGTTGGTTCCTGTGATGTTGTCGGGATACACCGACTAACATCATGAATTTTGGCATAGATATATGCCTACCCTGGAGAGGCCACCACATTGGACTAGTGTCCCCTTGTTGAACGGGTATTTGTTCTCGATTTGGTTGTCCATGTATCACATGATATTTCTGTCGATCCTATTGTACTAGAGTACGAATTCATGGCTACTCTGTAATGACTGAACCATTTTGCGATTAAGTTATTTTGGTCGAGGAAACCATGTCATGCACCCAATTTCTCACCAATGCCATAGATTTAATAATATCTTCGCACATTTAGAGGATATGTTTTGAGATCATCATTTTTTCTTCCATCATTTCCAGGATGTGCTGAGATACATCCTAGGATGGAATAGGTATAAAGGCCCATTCCAATATTAGAGTGGGAGTTTGTGCCTGCTCCATCTCTCCATGAGTTGCCAGTAAATACTGGTAGTTCTCCTATGATGGGATAATAGAATGAGCCTACCACCAGTTGTCTTATCTGGTTTCCACTATATTTTACTAGTGGTCTTTATATTCACAAGTGAGGATTTTCATTTTCTTTCTTGCTGTTATATTTTTCTCACATGATTTTTACGCATCCGCATGAATTTGACTCTACTCATATTTTTTTGTCGTCCTATTTTGATAGTGGGATTGACATGGAACAATAGGTATTTGTGCCTACGTATAGCTAGTTTACACTCTATTTGGTTAATGGGATTTTTGTATATTAGTAGATATCTGCACCTGCATGTAGTTTTTCACTCTGTCTACATGGAGGGACTAGCGCACACTACCAGTAACATGCATGTTCTCATGTTGTGCCAACATATTTTTGTAGTGGGAATGAGTGGATGCAGCAGTGTTGTATGACTATTAATTCAATTGCAACTCGATAATAAGGCGGATATGCTCCTCAAGAACTAGGGTGATAACGTGTTCTTGATTATATATTTACTCCCATGGTGGGAATCCCATGGGGTCCGGGTCTCCTGGACATTAGCATGTGTGTTCATTTTAAGGTCCCCTTCAACATAGGGAGTCTTGGTTGTCCAATTTCGATGACAAAGTTCACTAGAAGGTACTCATGATTTGTACCCCTATGTAGTTGAGATGTATTTTTCATCATCGACTTCATCTACCTATCTATGATAAAGGAGGAACTCATTATCACGTTCTCATGACCGGCTCCCAAAACTGTTTGAGATGACAATCTAGGCCTCCTTGTGCTAGGGTATCGGCCACTTCTGATAAGGCACTTGATAGATCATTGCAAACTGAAGGGCCTGTCTCGTGGCCTCAAGCATGCATAGAATACAACATAAGTGATACTCTTTGATCTTTATGTTGGATATCCAGCACTGAAGCTGCTGGTTTGGTGAGGGGGTTTGGTTCTTTTTTGGGTCCCCAACCGACTACAGGATCACTTATTTGTGTGTCTACATCGGTCATCAGGATTCCATTTGGATATAATTTATCTCTGTGGGAACCCCCAACATATATATATATGACATACAGACCAAAAAACCAAATCTAAATAGCTTTCTTTTAAACATATAAATATCTAAAAATTCAGCTTGGCCCCCTTCCCCTCTATTTTTTTGCTGTTGTTGTGGGGTGATGGGGCTTGAGTGGGGTAAGACAGCCACCTTGGATAAGGATTCACATCACATTCACCATTTTTGTTCTGCCTCTTAGGTGGCGTGTTTCGACATGTAAATGGGAGAACAAAATGGTCTGACATGCAATATCATTTTGTTTATGTTATCATTGGGATAGAACCACCCCCTTGGTTAATGATTCACATTGGGTTCACCATTTTTTTTCTACCTCTATGGTGGTGAATTTTTAGGTGATGATGAATTGGTCCAATGAAAATAATAACTTTTATCTTTTTTGAGAGATGGTTTCTAAAAGAATTCACCATTTATTTTATTTCAACATGTTCTGCATCATTATCCTTTAATGGATGGTTGGATTAACCCTAGTGGGACTGGTTAATTCCCCCCATTATATTGAGAAAGATATACCATAGTCATTTGGTCCCAGCGGTCCATTGAATGGGGTCAAGTACTTGTTCCATCATTCCTCCATGGATATAACTTACTAGGATGGTCTCCAACATGTTTATTCGTGGAGCTAGAAACACCCAACAACCCTGGTATACATGATTAATGGACCTGCTTTCCAATGGAAAGTGCTTGTTGAATAATGGTTTTGCCAACGACACTTAAGGACTCCATTTGTCGATATGATGGGAAGTTAGGATCACCGCACCACTTTTGGGGGAAGAGTACTACCTATTTTGGGATTCTCTTATAGATTTAAGTCATGTTCATATGTTTCTAAATCCTTGGATCATTCCCAAAGATTTTTTCCATTGGCTACCCCTAGTTTGCATGATTGTCATAAGCATTTATTGATTTGATACTAAGGAGGAGATACTGACTTGAGCAACACAATAAGGCACTCTAGAGATTAACTTCATATAGGGGGATGGAAGGTTTTCTGGTGTTGGGATCAGACCCATAATATGGGTTTACTATGTATCCTCAAGGGAGCTATCAGTACCCTTGTAGTTCAGATATTGGTAGGGCTTAGGCATTCAAGTTACCCATTTGGGGGGACATGATTGGTTGACCCCTTATAGGAGGGAACCCTTCAAGTAGGCATCCAACATATCCTAGTTTTATTAAGAATCAGAGTTCTCATAGTTCATATTTTTGTGGATATTATAATCTTTACAAATACTTAAGCTCACGTGAGTCATGATCGATGTGAGAAACAAGAGGATGTGAGTGATGAAACCATCCTCATTCTTTCTCTCTTGTTTGTGGGAGAGGGAAAACCTATGGTGGAAGAGGTCGAGGTGACGGTGGGTGAGGGCGTAAAGTAATAAAACCTTTAATGTGAGATGAAATTAAAGGTCATGGGACTCAGCCTCAAAATATTGGTGACTTACATCATTAGGAGGCCCCATAATGCCTTCTGGGTAGGGGAGGAGTTACAACATCCTCAAATGGTGGAGAAAATATAACCCCTAATACTGATCACCATTCCTCATTAAATGGAAAAGAATGTGATCACCTTTAATCCCTATAGTGATGAGGTTCATGTTGGCATCCCAAGGTTGGACTCTAGGTTACCATGAGAATGTAGACCCATAGACATATCGGAACCCCAAACTGTTGGGGGAAGAGCCTTCGTGAGTCCGCCTTCCATGAGTATATAGAATCAAATGGGTGTGTTGATGCACCTGATGGTCTGATCATAAGGGTCTGGTGGTTTTGGAGGAGGATTTGGCCTGATATCGAGGGACTGGTTCACGGAAGGGATTAGAGAGGACTGGACGGTAATAGAGGGGTGATATTGGAACAAGAGGAAATAATACACGAAAACACATCATTCCATGAACTGATTTCTTATGAGTAATGTGGAAACTCTACTCACTGTAGTGTTGTGCCAGTAGAGGGGTCGTCCTCTTACCGATGTAGTAAGTTTGCATGGTTATAGACCACCGGGCACCATAGTGGTATGCAGTCCATCATAGGGCATTGGGTTCTATCTACGCACTAATGCAGTACATAGTGCCAGGTAAAATAAACATAGTGATACACTATGCAAAACACCATTTTGAAGGAGGGTCTGGGAGATTATCATTATTTGGGAGTTCATACATGATAATTATGTGGTTCGTCGTTCACTAATTAGGTCCACAGTTCTCTTATTATTATTTTGTTCCCCCATTTTCTTATTCATAGCTTGTTATACCTACACAGAGTGTGGTTCTCAATTTAGCCTTTGCCGAGGATTCAATACTCAAGCTGGAATCATCTATGGGTTATTTATTCCAACCTCGGGGTCCCCTTCAAGCATTCTTCATCTGTTTATTTCTCAATTACTTATGTGCTCCATTTATAGAGAACCAAGGAAATCATATCTTGGGGAATTAGACACCATTTATAGAGGCCCATGAAGAGATATCCTGACCCATGAAGGACTTGGTCAACCATGGTTTGCAGAGGATATGGTTCGTGATCATGGATTGCAGAACCTTTCCCGTTTTCTTCACCCTTGAAATATTCAATTTAAGAGATGGTATGTGGATGGCCTTCACACACATGATTCCATCAGAAATGTGGTTTTTAGTCCACTGTGTGCGCTGACCATCGCTCTGTGGGATAGAACCTCATGGATCATTCCGCGTACCGGTAGTTCTCAATCTAGGCGGTCTGCAAAACCATCCCAGTGATGGTACATGGGCCATTCAAAATATTTTGAAAACATGAACTCCTTCACGTTTATTTGGAGATTTTCAACTAAATTTGAGTCTATTCACCTTTCTAGACTTGTAAGCGTACATTCTTCCTTCTAAAATGTTATATTGGGAGTATTTTCTTCCCTTGGTAGAATTTTCAGGACTCTACAATATTGAATAGAAATATGGATTCCAAATTTATCCTCATGGGTTAACTATGTAAAAATTTAATAAGGATTTATATTGATTTAATAAAGCTCTGATGTCTTTGTATTCAATTATTAATAATTAATTGGGGGAGTTAAATTTTAGGATATAAAAAATAGATAGTATTTTATATATCAATTAGAATTTCAAAAATAAATTAGTACTTATTATATATGTTAATGGTATTCTGTTTTTAGAAATCAGGATTCTATTTTAAGAGTTTTATAAAATAAACTGAAGATGATATTTGTTAAATTTAACATTTGAGAAATAAATTTTTTCTTAGGAATCTAATTCATGAAAAGGAAGTCTAATTTCTATTTCTATAGAAATATTCATGGCAGTTATAAAAACATTTTACCATCAAAATCTAAATTGGATTTAGTATCCCTATCACCATAAAACAAAACATCAAAATAATTATGAAGATAATGTTTTAAACCATAATCCTTTTAAAATTTTGATTAGTAGTATTTTTCAAATTATAAATTTATGTGCTAATTTTATGTAAGAATTGATGGTGTAGACACATTTCCAAAGATATCCAAAGGAGTCATATATGATGATAGTGAATAGAATTATATGGGTTGTAAAATATAACATAATTTTATCTATTGATCTTATTATATTTACATATGAAAAAATTTAATGGAAATACTAATGATAAAAATTCTACATCGGATGGATTGTTCCTTTGGGGAAATAATATTATTGCATATTATTTCAACAAGATAAATGTGGTTACTTTTTCACACTACCAAGGGGTATTACCATTACTCAAGTAACAGATGAATCTCTTGAATTATTCTCTAACGCATTCCATGATGCTATTAATTTTCTCATTTTCTATTTGGAAGTAACATATGTTATGTAAATGAGAATATTGCACAAGAGACCCCTACTGATGAGGTTGAAGGCATATTAGTGGGCATAGAAGACCACGACTCGGAGGATATGCCTAGGGAAGAAGTATCAACAATTATAATTGACATCGAGGTGGGTTGGGTGGCTAGTGTGGAATACCCAAAACCATTAATCATATATGGGAGGATACTTCCCTATATTCTAATGGTAAAAACCTAGGAGAATAAAAAACTATCACTTGATCTATGTAATTATCCTACTTCACAGTGTTATACATGTTGTATACTCAACTAGATTGACTGATGTGACCCATGTCTAAATAGTCCTTTGAGATGCAAGTGCTCTGCTAGTCAGAATAGTTAGAGGACCCTGGGCTCCCTTCTTGATAAGGGTTCTAGTTCATATGGAGCTAGGTTTCTTAGCTGACCAAGACATGACCTCTACTGATCTGCCAATTGTGGCTGCTGGTGATGCTACTGGGGGGTCAATACCTGTGGTTTCCAGGGGGAAAGTTGTCTAGGTGGGGTCAGGTGACAATGGAAAACCACTTTACATAGATCCTATCCAATTTGAAATGATTGTAGATAATGATGTAACTACAATGTTTTTAATCACAATTCCATAGTATGAACCAGTAGACACAGAAGAGATAGAGAAATCTGATTCTAGTGCGGCTGAGGATTGCTCAGCTACCAGACACCGGGCATGGAAGTTGATTAATCATTTCTAAGACAAAACCCTAGAGTCATATTGGACTATCCTAATGGAGTCACTTCACACCTGGATGCAATGTTTCTTTGCTAGAGGGTTGGAAGCCCATGGTTTACACATACTGATCTAAGGCTACCTTGCTGAAAAGATATGGAAAATCAGGCATCATATGGATGAAGCCTGGTTCTTGGAGAAATATGACAACAAAGGAAATTTCCAAGAGGATGAACATGAGATCTATAATATATAATAATATATGATTGACCATTCTTTCTTTACTACCACTCAATTGAAACTTTCCACATGTCTGAAGGTCTAGCTGGTGGAGGCTTAAGAGTATTTAGAGCAGGAAAACCATCAAGCGGCTGACCTCTAAGATGAGTGTTCTTAGTTACAAATCACAGATGATAAGAATCATCCCATAGATGATGATGGAGAAAGGGATATCATGAAATGATGGTAGTTCCTGGTGGCCACATACCAATGTTCAGTAGAGCTAAGGCACTCCATTGAAGGAGTGGATCCATAAGGTCTATGTTTTTTTCAAAATGACAAAGCGTTCTATTGTTACTTTTGATGCTCCTAAATGCATGAACAGACTTTTTCATGATTTAATTATTAAATCTCGATCACATATGAAAAATAAACAATGATGTGTCCTTAATCTGATGTTGTTCATCCCTAGTGTGAGAAATAAGGGATGACCACATAATCATTCACTTTGTTGGACAGTGTCAAATAATCAATGAATAAATAGAATATTCTATTATTGACTGACCACTAAGATAATTCAAGCTAAAAGAGTCTATTAAAAGAGAATAAGAATATCATAATATCCAACAAGAATTTACCAATGTGCACTAGTGAACAAAAAAGATAACACTAAGGGTGTTGGAATCGATCCGAATAAAGGGGAGTGAGAAGTGTGAATCACGATACGTAGAATTTGGAACACAATGGGATTAGGGTCATTATATAGGATAACTGATGAATATTTTCAACAACATAGAAACTATATTGCATAGCCTGAAATGGGAACAAACAATCAGTGGTAGACTGCTGACCTTATTCAAAACATACGACCTATCTTGAATTTTCATCCAAAGCCTTTTGGAACATTGGTCACGGATGGTAGATGAGCCAAAGAGACATAGTACAAGGTCATTAGAGAGTCCCTTTGGATGATAAAGAGAATGAGGATCCAATTAAAGGGGTATGCAAATCATAAAAATGGGCTGATTGAATGTTTTAATGGTCTCCAACACTATTGGAGTTATGCCTCTATGTCTCAGAACACACTGGTGTAATCATAGTTTTATGAAAAAACATCAAAACTTATTCCAAGGGATGAAATTTTTGAATGTCGAGTGGCAGTTGAATATTTTAACAATGCATTAGATGATTGAGACTATGGGAGATGACCTCTCAGGTGAGGGCCTAGGATGACTTACAGTTTCATGTCATGAAATTATAGATGATGAAAGTGTAGTTTAACATCATATGGTTCGGATGATGTATGGTATAGTTTAACAACATGCGCTAAGGACATGTATTGAAATTTAACACCACACGCTTAGGACATAGAAAATAGTTCAAGGTTCTACATCCTAGACCCTGGAAAACTATTTAAAATCATGTTACATGAACCATAAAATGTTCAAAACTATATGTGATGTATGGAAGTAATGAACTCGATGTGAGTGATCCAAAAGATGATCTCGTACCACAAAGATATAAGTATATATATGGGAAATGGAATGTGTATTGGGGAAGGAGGAAACCCCAATGTTAATGTGGACCAAGGTGGCCCAACACCATATCACAGTTTACACATAAGACTTTCATACAGTTTAAAGACATGATAATTGGACTAGATTGTGGCCAATGGGCCAAAAGATTAAATTGATCTTGGGATGGGTCCAATGATAAAGTGTCTAGACATCCTTATGTATCTATAGAGGGAATGAATTAATACATACAAAGTTATAATATCACATGTAGTCTAACATCATGCGGTGAGGAAAAATGCGATCCAAAAATAATGGAAATAAATGTTGTGGATTGGACCATGGATTGAACCCAGGAATCAATATATATCTCATGAGGGAAATAATAAATCAATGTGTAGATCTTGGGTCCAACCCATTCACAAGGAGAGAGGATTTATATTTTTTGATTTGTTTTCTTTTTAATTTATTTCCTTTGGGGGTGGACTGGGATGGAAACTCCCAGCATCACTACATATCCCACATGGATGAAAATAAATCCTTAAGTCATTATTGAATGTACCATGGAAAATTAATAGTGCTAGTGGTGGTTCTCTCCTAGAAGAGAACACCATGATGCAGTTCATTTTTTTATTATGTGAACAGGATGATAATTGTAACACATTTTAATGTGTTGTGACTAAGATGTGGGTGCATTACTTTTTAGGTCATGTTGAAAGAATAATAAATGTTGTGAAATTTAAATTCATGAAGCTAGGATGTGGATGATATGTAGTTTATTATCATATGACTAGAACATTGATGTAGAGGATTCAAGGTCATTTGGAAGGACCGGTCCATGCATTTTAACATTGTTCTATAAAGACATTGGTTGCTACACAGTTTATTATCATTCATCTAGGATATTGGGGGAGAAGTATCATTACAGAAATTTGTATGGAATGGAAATATAGCTCGACGTGAATGAGGACCAAGGAGGATCTACAAAACTTATTTATGAGATTACTATGGAGAGTATCTAATTTTTAGGTCATCGAGTTTGGACCATAGGGATTGTGTAGCTCCTCAATGTGGGTACAAACTCTTCCAAGAATCAAAAGGCCACATGATCCATGCTCGGTGTTGGAGTCAAGGAGCTATTTTTGGTATTCCCTATCACACGTAGAAGTGTGAAACGATGGTAAAGAAATTTCAGGTTACAAATGTCTTGACTATACTGACAGTTCCACTTAATGTGTGCATATTCCTAGAGGGGAAACACCCGAGGATCTAGAGTTCCATTAGAAAATAGATAGGAGGGAATACCTAAATTTAAACCTCCGGGATATGAATTATGGAAGGGAAGACTAATGGAGAGTACCACTATTGACTATGTTCAAGAAACATGGTTACCCACTGCACCAGTGAAGGATGAGGAATGCAAATGAAAAATCAATTGTTAACCATTTTTGAAACACATGATTTTCTATTTGTTGCCGAAAATCCATTATGGTGTTGGCCCAGGAAAGGAGGTGAACTGATGCAGAATGAGTCCATTACCATTAGGGGGTTCATCAGGATGTGAATAAAGGTGAAAACCAAAACCCATAATGAATCCAAGTATGGAATGAGTTAGGGAAATGTCTATGTGGAAATCGATGCATTAGGTCTCACACCCCATCACATCAGAACATTATAGTGGTAGGACCCAACTAAATTTATTATTGAAGGCTATAAAATTAGAAATAGTTTATGGACATATTTTATATAGGAAATGATCTTAATTTAAGGTCATAGAGTTTGGAGTATAGTTAAGAGACTACCGAAGCAGAAATATGTGGTGTAGTGTCCTGAAGAAACCTAATGTGAATGAGGAACGAGGAGGCCCACACTACATCACACATTCTCAAGAAAAACTCTCAAATTTATTAGAGTTGTAATTCTTAGACTCTTGGGTTATTCTACAATAGATATATAAAAAATGGATAAGTGAAAAAAAACATGATATAGGAATAAGGAGGCATATCTCCATTCCACGTATTAATTAGAATACATGCAAATATTTTAGAGTCATGATGTTTGGACCTGAAAGTTTAAGATTGTAGTGTTAAAACCATTGTAGAAGATAGAGGGTGTAAAAGGATAATGAAATTGGGGCAGGACCAGAAGAAAAAATGTCTGGGTGTCACTACAATCCCATAAATATGGGAATCAAGCCACAGATAGTTCCTAAGCACCATTTAAGTGGTGCATCTTCCCTATGTGGGGGAAAACCCTACAAAAACTCCCAATACAATGTGATCCATGATCGTAGTATAAAATATCAAATATTATCGGGTTTTTAAATCACATGGAAGTGCATTGAAAGGATAAGGAAATATTAGGTATGAAAGTCTTAATGATACTGACCTTTTTTTCTTGATGCATGATTCTCGAAGGGCATGGAAAAAGAAAATTATTTTCCTAATGCAGCATAAAGGATAACTAGGGTTGTCTCGCTTGAGGATCATTCTCATATGTTCACTTAAGTAATCTAATTCACCAAAAATAAATATTTTGGGTTGTTTTAATTTAATTTTGAAAGGTGACTAAATTATAAAGAATGAAAATATTAATCTAACATTTAATGAAAAAAATGTAATTAATGAATAATGAAAATGACCTTTATGGATTTTGTTTGGGTTCAATCATTCAACTTGTTTTTTCTTAAATTGAGGTTGATAATTCAATTATGAGATCTTATGCATGAACTACTATTCTTTTTTTAATGGTGTTAAATCATGAATTCATTTAGAAATATTAACCTCACCTCCTCCTATAATCAATGTTAATGGAACACCTCGATCAAGAGTGTGACATCTTACAAGACCTGGCCCCATTGTATGTCATTTCAACCACTGAAAAGTTCAAATACATTATATGAAGAGATTTTATCTAGTATAAGGGAAGTAAACTATTTAATAAAATAATATAAATGATTTGGATATCAGTGTTGTGGTGGAAGATCTCAACACCCGTGCACATCAATATTTTTCTTCATAAACTTAACAAAACATAAGAATTTAATCCCAGAATAAACTAAATTGCTTCATACCTCCCCTGGATCGATCCTCATGTTGTCGCATCATTTTTAGGTAAAGTGGTCATGGTGGATAGGATGAGAAGAATAAAAGAACAAAATAATGATAAAATATGGAGAAGAAAGAAGGGTGATTGGGTGTAAGAATACACAAAAATATAATCCTTGAGTGAATTTATTATAAATTTAAATTCTAAATGAAAACTGAAAAAATTAATGAATAAGAAAAGGAGAATATTTGAATCTAGTCTCCCTTGATGTAGATCTCCTCCTTTTTTCCTCGGATGTAATGGAATTGAATGAGATGATTTGTGAGTGAGGAGATCTCCTCCTTTTATAGTCACAATATGTCCTATGAAATATGTCGCATTTTTGAGCCATTAAATGGAAGAATAGCGCATTACATCCTTTATAAACATTGTTCATAATTTTATCCTCTATTAACCATCAAAATATTAGAATAATTTGAGAATTGATGTAGGAGGTATAATTTTTTATTGTCTATTACTTTTTAGGGATGAAGGTTTTAAGAAGCTTCTTTAAAAGACTTCATTCGAAGGCCACTGTGATGATCTCATAACTCCATGAAATTTATTATAATAATGAGCCTATGAGTAATTGTTACATTCAATATATATTCACATCAATTTTAGTAATGTAGACTATGTTATTCTTCAATTATAGTCGGGGTGTCCATGCTGTGCACCCAAAAAATTATTCAACTTGATTGAATTTTTCTGGCCACTCGATGCTCAAATTAGCCCCTGGTTAAGAAGATATAGTTGAAGGAAATAAATCAAGTATTTTAAAAAAATCAATCAATTTGAAATTCAATTTTTAAATAAATAACAAAAATACCCTTTTGGTAAAAATCTATCAAAAATCCAAAATTAAGAACATTTCAAAAAATTTCTCAAAATAGGTCATAAATCCAAAATTGATCTATATAAGCCAAAATTGATAAATGGGAGAGTTAAAACAATTTAAATGAATATAAAAATATTTAAAATATTCACTCTATCAATTCCCCCAAACTTAATCCATTCTGTCCCTCTAGTATAAAATCACAATATGGAATTAAGAGGACACCAATGTTACCAATATTCAAATTAAAATGTAATAAAATTGAACAATTTTCAATGTAAAATAAAATTTTCAAAAATGTACATGAAGTATCAATTTAAATTAGAATTTTATAAAGAAACAAAAAATTAATTTATTTTACTTTTCCCCTTTTAAAAATAATGGAACTTCTCTTTTTATTCATTAAATCTCTTCAATCCATTATTATTAAACATGTTAAGTCATGATTTACCTCACATTTGATTCATTTTTCTCATCACTTGTGATAAAATTCAAATAGAGTAATGATGGTATCATACGAACATGGTACATATCCATAGGATTGCAAATGAATGAAATTCTATACTTTATAATGATAAAAGGCACATAAAATCATGATGACTTTCCATTAAAGGTCTAAAGGACTCGGTGGCTTAAGATTAGTACGATTTAATGCTTTAAAAATTAAGGGTCAAGGATGATTATTATATCATAAGTACAATTCATGATATAAAAAATTATAATGATGTTCTCCCCTTTAAATTAGAAACTCCCATTTCCCCCAAACTCAAAGTAAGGTCTTGTTAAAATAAAGAATAATGAATGATTTGTGCACCACATTGAATATTTTTTTACATGTATACTATTTTTTTTTATATTTTTTAAAATTTATGATTATGTAAAACCTCATATCCATCACGTAAGCACATATGATCAAAAGATCATCGTTCTAGAAAATGGTGATTTTGGTTCTCTTGAATCACAACCCAATCTTATCCTCTTTTTTTGTCATTTTTTTTCATTTTCTCACAATTTTTTTAATTCAAGAGTTGAAAACAATAAAGTCAAATTAAGGGTTCCACAATATTTTACAATTCCTATAATATCACCCTCAATCGTTTTCTTTAGAATAGAAATCATCCCTTCCACCATGACTCCCTTCAACCCCGCACTTTTACTTTAAACAATCATGAAAATACCAAGTGTTGGGTAGGAATAGATAAAAATATCTGGAAACATGGATAATTACTAACAAGGTAATTCATGGTCTATATGAAATAATTTATGTAAAGATGGTATTTAAGGATAAGAAATTTCCAAAATATTCCTCAATCATTTTAAAAGTGTTTTTGCACAGGTATATCTTTGAAAAGTTCAAATGATGTTCTGAATGGTGACATGTCCCACGATCACTTAGGAAATATGATCAAGAATAAATAAGAAGTAATTTATCTCTAAGTCTCCTAGAGAATGAGAATACAATGTTATAAAATCCCCCAAGGAATTATAAATAATAAAAAATCAATTCATTTGATTTTTAGAAATTCAAGGCATGAAAAATGATCAGGAAATTACATTTACATGAATCAGTCAATTCCCTCAAATCATGAGTTATCATTTCAATATCCATGATTCATTTTTAATAATTAAATTATCCATTTAACTAACTCAATATCATTAACATTGAAATTTAAAACATGGAACCACTATATTCCTAATAAATTTTAGTCTCCTATATAAGTTTATTTAAGCATTAATTCAAGTGTGAGAATGAATTTCTTATCATTAATGCTCAAAACATGTATTGAACCATAAATTTATGTTTTTTAAAAGTTTAAAAATATAAATGAACTCCCTTTCCAATTATCTTTAATCATTCTCTTACAATTTTCGATTATTCCTTCTACCATCATGAACATATAAAGGAAATCAACTCAATTAAGCACATGGATCATGTCATTATAGCTCAATGAAATAGGATGGAGGGGGATTCCTGATTGAATAATTCGTAAGACTAAATTTAAAATCTAAATTCATATGATAGAAAATTAAATTACTAGAACCATGTAATTGATATATCATAGTGTGATCCCCAAGTGGGTCCTAATTTTTTTACTAACTTTATAATGAAGTTACATTTGTTTTCTAAAGTTTGATGGTGGGTGGATATTATTTTACATTAACCACCACATGTTATTCTTCCCAGCTTGTAGTTCTCTGTTCTTATTGTGGAGGAATCCATTGATAGAGTACTCTAGATCTTCCCACTTCTCAACGTGGTACAACATTCATGGTGTGGGTAGGATGAAGTATGAAACCTCCTCATCCTTTATTTCTACCTATGCAATGACTTCTTCTCCTTCCAATGGTTGCTCTAGATGTTATGCATCAAAAATATAATAAAAATGGATGTTTTATTGTAAATATTTATAAATAGAATTAAAACGTGAGTTACTAATATCAAATTATTCTCTGTCAAAGTAATATTTTTTTTATTGGTTTCCATATTCTCAACAACATTTACTTTTTTAGGGGACTCCACAAATGTATGTTCAATAAAATCTGGGAGCTCTATGTGTTCCTTAACAGATGCATGTTCAGTTTCTTCCTCATCCTCTAAGTAAAATTAATTATTGACCAAATATAAAAATTAAAAGTTATAATTAGTGAAACTCAAATCATATTGAATGAAATCAGCAAAGTAAGAGTTTAAGAAATAATCATTTCCCATAAATGGTTCAGGTTCAATCACATATTTCATGGTTAGTGCCTCTTGAAGATGGATCTTTGTGGATGGAGGCAATGAGTCGGGATCCTACCTATTTTTTTTTAATTTCAATGATGAGTGGAAAAATATCTTCCACCACTAGTTCAGGATTATTAAAAGGAATGGGGATATATTGTTGTTCTTCACAATAATTCTAGAAGTAATCACGATTGTTTTGATCTCCTGCATGAATATCATGCTCTTTTTTCTCTTGGGTAGCATGGAAATATTCTATTATCCTTCCAATTTGACCATGTAGTCCTTCTATGGCCTCTTTGTGATCCTTAAATTGATCTCTATTGTACTATAACACAACTTCTTATTGTGGTTGTTTCACCTATGAGTAGTCATTCCATGTAGAGTAATACCAGTTTGGATACGTCATGGAAATATATTTTCTTTATATTTATTTTTTTTATTTTTAAACAATTAAAACTATCTAAAATGAGAAAATAGAAAAGTTAAATGAATAACTAATTAGATCCCCAGAAAAAGTTCTTGTTTTGATGAATTCTTTTCCTAGAGAATGGGAATAGAAAATTATTTTCCTAATGCTATACAGAGGCTGACTAGGGTCATCTCACATGAGGTGAATTTCAGATGTTCACTCAATTAATCTAATTCACAAAAACTAATTATTATTTTATTTTATTTATAATGGTCAAAATTTAAATGAATGAAAATATTAAACTAACATTCAATGACAAAATGTAATTAATGAAGAAAGAACTTGGCCTTAATAGGTCAGTTAGTGGGTTTCATCATTTTCCATGTTGGTGTTTAAATTTAATTTGAAAAATCAATTCTGAGATCTCATGCATGAATTACTATTATTTTATTTAATGACGTGAAATCATGAATTCATTTATAAATCTTAATTTTACCTCCTCCTATAATCACGGTTCATGTCACACCTTGATTGAGATTGTGAAATCTTTCATGAATGGGCTCCATCATATGCCATTTCAACCACAGAATGGCTCAACTCCATCATATTAAGATATTTTATCTAGTATAATGGAAATAAAATATATAAAAAAAGAATAGAAATGAGTTTGAGATTAGTTTTGTGGTGGACGATCTCCAAACCCATGCACATCGCTCTTTTTCATCACAAACATATAAAACATTGGAATTTAAGTGAAGAATAAATGAAATTTATGGATACCTTCCATGGTCCAAGAATCTGGTTAGACCATAATTTTTTAGGGTAATAGTTCATGGTTGATAAGATGAGAATATGAAAAGAAGATAATAATGAGAAAATATGGAGAAAATGTAGGGTGGTTGGGTGGAAAAAACACAAAAATTAAAACCATGCATGAAGTTATTAGAAATTTAAATTAAAAGTGAAAAAAAAGAATAAAACAAATTAATGATGAAGAAAAGGGTAATATCTGAGTCCAAACTCCCTTAATGGAGATCTACACCTTGGTGCCTTGTATAGAAAGGAATGGAATGAGATGATTTGTTAAGGAGGAGATCTCCTCCTTTTATAGGCCATAATCTATTCTCTGATATTTGTGAAATTTTTGATCCATTAAAAGGATAATTAACACATTTACTCATTTATAAAAGTTATTTATTATTTTATCTTCCATTAACTCTCAATAAATTATCATAATTTTCAACCAGATGTAGTAGTTATGTATTTTTTTATTCGCTGTTACTTTTTATCAACAAAGGTTCTAGAAAGCTTCCTTCAAAATAATGTGTTAAATGGTCACCATAATGATATTATAACTCAATGAAATTTATTATATTAATTATAATATGAGTATTAATTACATTATAGGTGGAATTACCTCAATTGGAGGTTTGTAGACTGAGTTGTGCTTCTATTATGGGGGTGGGGTCCATGCTGGGCGCCCAAACAATTATTCAACATGATTGATTTTTTCCAACCTCTATATGCTAGAATCAACCCCTGATAGACAAGAAAATATTGAAGTTAATAAATAAACGATTTTAAAAAATCATACAATTTGGAATTATATTTTTAATTAAATGACCAAAATACCCTTGTAGTAAAAAGATGTCAAAGTCCAGAATTAAGAATGTTTCACAATTTTGATCAAAAGACAACCTATATCTAAAATTGATCTATATAAGATTAAATTTAAAAATAGGGATGATTAAAAAAATTGGAATACATATAAAAAATATTTAAAATATTAGCTCTGCCACCGCTCAATAAGAGTAGATGATAGTGGGGCAACACCATAGGTCCTATAATTCAACTAGAACATCGGGAAGTGGAAAATATGAATCCCAGTGCCTAATATATAGAACATAATGAGGGTGTAATGATTATAGAGGATAATAGTTGACGTTTTTTGAAAAAAATTGTCCATATAGTGTTTTCTATGATGGGAACAGTCAAATGAGTCTCAAACTCTGACAATATTCGACAACATGGGACGTATCTCAAAATGTCATCTGAGGTCTTCTATGGTGTTTCTTCGGGATGGGAGGTGAGCCATGTGAATAGGAGCCATGTCATTAGGGGTCCCTTGAGACATGGAAGTTGATAGAGACCCATATATATGAATATGTGAAACATGGAGATGGATTGGGATAATGTCTATGGAAAACCCAACACTCTAGGATCTCAAGATCTTGAACATCTGATCAAGTCAGTGGGAGGATGAAGACGGGCTTGGGATAAAATAATATCATATTAAAAATAGTTTAAGGTCATATTTCTCTAACCAAATTCTATTAGATTATGGTCAGGTATTTTGGGCCATTGGTTCCATGTTTAATGTTGTATTCCTGAGACATGTGATTCATTGTTTAAGGTTATAGAATTTGGATGTTATAGGGGGTGAGTATTATATAAGGTATATTCATGGAATGATTGGAATAACCTGATGTGAATGAGGACCAATGAGGCTCTTTCCATAAAATACACTCCTAATGAAGGCCCACACATAGTTTAGATTCATGATATTAGAACATAATCTCCTAGTTTAATGTCATAGAATTTGGACATGCCAGATTATGTAGATCATCTATGTGGATGAAAACCCTACCAAGAATCCTAATACCACGTGAGTCATTCTTGGTTTGGGAAACAATGAGTATTGATGGTACTTTATTTATCACATGATGAAAAGTATAATATGTCAATAGAGAAGTTGGTTTAAGGATTTCCCAATGTCACTGATTTTCTTTCTCAATGCGCAAAGGTGAAAAAAAGGGTAAAATTGAGGGTGTTGGATTTTCTTCATATCATAAGGTGGTGGTGACACAACACCCGATATCTGGGAAACAATGATGGTTGTGTTGAAATGGGTGATAACTACTGACTTTGTTTGAAACACAACATCCTTATCATGTTACCTGTGATGGGAACAAACAATTGAAGGTTGATTTCGGACCATGTTCGAAACATGGATCCTACCTCAAAACGTTGTTTGAAGTATTCTGAGGTGTTGGTCTTGGATGGAAGGTTACCCATATTAAATTATCTATACCATTAGAGGGTCCCATTTGAATTTAAAAATTTTGGAGACCCAAATAAAGGGAGGCGTGAACCATGGAGATGGAATGAGAGAATGTCTGTGAAGAATCCCAAAATCTAGGTTCTAAACTATAGTGCATTAGATAATGTTAATGAGGCCTACTAGATAGGGGTATTCAAACCCCTTCTCATTTATAGATTCCGAATGGTAGTGGACCAGTGCCAAATGAAGAGGATGGGTAGGAGGGGTAAAAACATTAATGAACCTGGGGCTAGACCCGAAAACAAAATATATAGTCATCCTTACATATTCTATATGGATGGAAATAATGCTTCACAGTGTTCCTAAATTCATTGTAGATTAAAATTACCTTGTGAGTATGCTAGCATAATATAGTTTATTTCCATGTGACTAGGATATACATTCCTTTTAAGGACATGTAGGCAAGACCATCAATGTTTTTCATTTTGTTATCGAGCAATTGGGAGGAAAATTCTTACATTTGTGTAATATAATTCAGACCATTCTCCAAGATTGACATCAAGTTACAGGGACGTATGCAGATATTTTATCTTGTACATCCATATCATACACTCTTAGTTTATGGTCATATAGTTTAGACCAAAGTGATATATAATTTAACTTCATGTAACTAAGAAGATTATGTTTTTCATTTATATGTTATGTTACATGGAAAAAGTAGTAGTTTAATACCATGAATGATAGAAAAATGGTACTTATGCAAAGTACTGTTTACGGAACTTGGCATTAGTTGGAGGAGTTATGCACTCTCCATCCATGGTGATCAAAGAGTATGCACCATTAGGTTAAACATTATGAATAATTTAAGGTACTTCCGAATTGGGTTCCAACTATGGTGGCTTTCTTTCAGGTACCATCAATGCTTATAGGGCCAATATTGTATCACCTTGAAGGAAGAAGCGATGATGAAATTTATTGTTCAAATCTCTTGCAATATTGTTTGGGCGTCTCTATAGATTATTCAAGGCCCATAGCTAGTTCTCATCGAGGGGTTCCAGTTTAACTAGATTGACTTAAACTATCTTTTCTGACATCAATTAGTCCTAGAAAACTATTCAGAGTGATGGAAACTAAATATCTTTGGAAAAAACTGCCTCTGTTCTATATAACAGAGAATATGGGGTAACATTGGTAGAATAATGAGTTTTCATCAAATAATCATAAAGATAATTGGGGTGCTTCTCTGGAGAACTATATTTTTTGGCCCCCCCATCTTTGGGAAAATTTTGCAGATGGTCTTGTTGAATACATTGATCTAACCATTTTTTTCACATGATAGCGAGAAGTATGGTTGGAGTAGATGTTTTACGTGGCATACAATATCATCAACTTAGTTTCCCAGAATATGGTTCCATTATTGGTGAGAACATAATGAGAGAATCTAAATCGATGGATGATGTTGGATCTCACAAAATCAACAATAGAGTGGGAATTTACTTTATTGATCTAAATCAAATCATCCCACATTGAAAAGAAATTCATTTTAGTCATAATGAACATAAAATAGAGATCTATCGATAGTGGATATGTTCACATGACATCGAGTCCCCAAACCACAAATCACCAAGAGTACTTGTAGTATGGAGGGGATCTGTTGTTCTATTAATAATGATTCCATTGATATAACATGTGTGAAACCTTTTGGTGAACAAGATATAGTCATTGACTATTATGAGACAAAATAACCCCATCCTCCAAATCTGGTGGGGGAATAGTAACCCTTCCTAATGATCTCCATAGGACATAGAATTAACGTCCTTCATAACTTGGATAATATCACCTCTTCGAAGATAATATATGGGAATTATATCAAAACAATGTTTTTAGAGAGTCTTCTCAATGTTGTGACCACATTAAGTGGTAAAGTGCATTATAAACTAATGGATTCGCTCACATTGTTTTATATTTTATCGTAGATTTCCTTGATGGTGTTACTCTATGAATGGTGCTATACAATAAGCATTCTATACTACTATGACAAGGGGATATGGAGGTCTTGATGTGGAATAAATAGAGGTAATATGAATTACATATAGGTTTTCATCATTGTATGGAGAGATATGAGCTATGAACCATTGATGTACAACATGGATGATCAAGTCATCCTAGTTAGGCTCTGTGAGGGACACATCTAGTCTGACCAAGGAATTATCCCAATAATTATGTGACTGGGTATCATGAGTGACCTATGGCCATGAAGGAAAATGGTTCACTATATGGTGAGTGTGTTCTAGTAGGGGAACACGTTCTGGATTCATTACTAAGTAGTCACTGTTTATCTACATTTTAATTATCTCAAGGTCTTCCTTCACAAGTTGGTGGGGAATTTTGATCTCTAGATCCATCTCAAGACCAGTGATGAGAGCCTAATACTTCACCTCATTGTTGGTGCAGCCTTCTAACAATAAGAATGAATAGGGAAATATTGCATGTGTAGGAATGATGAAGATGAATCACTTTTTTACTCTATTGAGTCTAGGATTAATGAGCCTTATACTTGTTGGTCTCTATGAGGCACCATCGAAATTCATCTTCTGGAAAGGTACTATCAGATCCTCTAAAAATATTTCCTTATATGGAAAATCCAGATCCTATGACAACTCTGAGGGGGGTGGATGGAAAACAACAATTTTTTTGAAAGTATGAACCTTGACAGGTTTTTTCTAGATGAAACATATATTGAAATACTAAAAAATTATTTCCCACTAGGAGATATGGATTTTCAACGTGGGATACTTTAGAATATAATTTAGCAGATCCATGTAGGACACAAACTCTTTCTTGTGGTGATTGAAATAGTGCCGCATCTTCAACAGTACAAAAATCAGCATGAGGAATATCTTCTTTATTGAAGATTATCTGGAATCTATGTTTAGGAGCATGATACTAAGATATTACACACTATTCTCTATCACTTTATTATTATTTTGAGTAAGCATGGTACCATGGGATCATTCTAGGGTGGTCACATAGAGGACCAATGACTTCCTAGTAATGGGTTGAATCAGAACATGAGGCTATATTAGACACTTCATGATCTTCTCAAATGCATTCTAATATTATTCATCCCACTAATAGATAACAACATTATTCATGAGTCTTGAAAAGAGATTACACTTTCTAGCAAAGTTCATGTTGAATCGGTGTATATAGGCTAAGTGTATTAAAATCCACAATGATCCCCTTGGTTTCCCAAAGGAGGCATCTGACTAATGGCCTTGATCTTCTACAATTCAATTCAAATGCATTTGAATATGAAAAAAAAGACGAAAAACATCCTAGAGGTAACCCCAAAGGTTCACTTCAATGGTTTTACTTTTATATGGGGGGAGCATAGGAAGCTAAAAAATTTCCCTAGATCAAAGAGATTTTTCTAATGCTGTAGGTATATGACCACCAAATAGTCCATGTATAATTCCACTAGCATCCCAATGACCGGTTTGAATATGTGGTGCATGGAATACGGATAGGTGGCTCCAACGTTATTCAAACTGAAGAGAATTACCTGAAAGTATAAAGTCCCTTGTGGCGCCCTAAAGGTGGTGGAATCTTCTTCATCAAGGGCCTTGCAGATATGATTATATAGAGAATACCCATCAATTAAGGAGATATCCTATAACCCAGAGGTGGAAAAAACCAACAACACTATCATAATAAGATGGAAATTATCTTTCAGACAGTGGAAATTGTGATCCTAGAAGTCGATACCGACTTTTATCTATCTTTTCTTCTTCCTAACAGGAATGATGTTGGCTAAACATAAATGGTATTTCACTTACTTGATGAATGTTTTTAATGATCTAATAAACTTTGGCCTCGACCATGTAAGCATAAGAGGGGTTCATATTCTTGATATTATATTTTAACCTATGATGGCTTGTAAGGAGAGCAATGAAATTGATGGTGACCTAATGTTCTAGTCCTGGAATCTCATCAAAAATAAAATAAAATACATCATGACGTTACATTAGGCAATCCACATACTACTGATGTTCATCTGTAGTCAAAGCTACACTAGTTAGTGTTGGCCTCAAGTATGCCTTAGTACCAATATTCACTTATACCAACTCATCGTTGGTGGTGGAGACATGCTCTTCGAATACGGGAGGATCATCCTACAGTTATTCTTTACTATCGATGATAGAGGAATCATTGGGAGGAGATGGTTCATCTAAGTCAATTGATCCTGAGGAACCCTAATGAACACTTGGGCGGATGTGGAATCTTTAATGTGAGATTTCATCACTATTTAAACCATGTAAACAAAGGTTATCGACCTGATTCCATCAATCCTTCAAGCGAGTGGTCCATAGATGATGATGTCCAAGCAGTGGTGGTGGTTTGGTTTGTGTTAGTTCAATCCAGATCTATGGAACAAGAATCTCTGATAGATAGCTATAGCCATAGGGAAAACATCTAAATACTTAATAGGGGTAGGGGGTTCTAGAATCACCCAAACGTGGCCCATGTAAGTGAATGAGTTAATTTTCTAATGTTCCTTTTACTTAGGAACACGTCTTACCATAATTTAAAATAATTAGTAAGGAGTATCTCAAATCTAGGTTGTGGCCTCCAACCAATGAATTGAGAGGATTAAGGCATCATCCAAGTCTATCCACAGGTCGACCACAACTATAGTTTGATCAACCTCGTTGATCTGAACCAATATTTCCTTGCACTTGTAACAGTCATCAGCCAAATAGATGAAATCACAACAGGGAAATGGATATGCCTCACCATTGACCATGCCCACTCAATCATTTAGGGAGTACTTGAGGAATTTTTGATGCAAGGATAGAACCAGTACATGAAGATGGATCCAAGGCCTACCCATCAACTCATTGTATACTACATCCAATGATACAACCATTAATATAGTGTTTTTAGAAAGGAAACCTAACTGGGACTTCAGGAGAATTTTTTCACATGGAATCTCCTTGGTCCTATCATAACCCAATATCATCATGTCAGAGGGACTTAGATATGCTTCATTCAGTACCATCTTATGAAGGATTTGGGTTAGGATGAGATTTATCCCATAACATGTGTTAACCAGATAATGGGAGACATCATCACTATTGAACTAGCCAATGATGTATAGTAGACAAATGTTTCCCTATATAATTGATCATTAATCTTCTCTTAATTATGAGATGATATATTGGAATTATACTCACCAAAAACCCTTAGTATGGAAGGAATATATTAATTCTACCAATTTTTCAAACTAGAGGGGACTCTTTAAGGCCTCTATGAAGGATTCAACCATCTCTTATGATAGTATGAGGTCTTAAAGAATCGATATATTTTTATGAATTCTAGAAAAATGTTTAATCAAATCATACTTCTATTCTAGGAACCCATTTCTAGAAGTAGGAGGCATGATAGATGTAGCTATTTGAATAGGTTGATTCTAGAGGGCTCTTAGGATGTCATATTTATCAAAAGATGAACCATGAAAAATTACTACCATATAAATATTAGGTGACTATGATCTGGACATAGTTGGATGTATCTAATCATAAAGCGATCACAGAGTCTATCCCTAGTCAAGTCTCATTAATGGAAGTAGTAGTGGATAGGAAAAGACATGATAAGATAACTATGCATGATGAGCTTTGTGCTAAGACTATTTTCTGGTATCAATTTCATGCTGGGATTAGCTAAAGGCATTGGCCTATGCATTCTAAAGATTCACATATCCATAGCCCTATTGATGATGGTGTCAGAGGGGAACATTATGAGGACCTTCCAAAATACTCATCATCATCAGGGACCATATATGGATCAAAAAGATAGAAAGTATTCACTGAGGTGCACTCTTCATTGTCACATGAGTAATCGTCTAATACAGGGAATATTATGGGGTCATTCTTATATTTTTGGAATCAAATCACTGAAGGTGAAAGATGGTTTCGACACTAGAGGGGGACATTTCATTCCCTTGCGCCGTCAGCAACAACTCTTCTGAGAAGTAAAATTCTAGGATGTGGATGTAAAAGCTGTTGTTGGAGGAGGTGTGAAAAATTTAGGAGACTCAATATGATTCAAATGGAAAGGAATGATACCATGGGATTACGATAATAATATAGAGGATAAACTATCCTCATACTTTTGACACCCATGGATGGAGTGTTGTTGGAATCCTCCTTCGATATTGTTGTCATGATTTATAGAGATGCATGACACTTGTTCTTGGGTAGGACCCAATCTGACCAAATTGTTGTCAATCTATTCCTGGATCCATTCCTTGAACACATTGCATCTCTTGATTTTATGTCCAAGGATTCTGTGATAAGTGAAGTAGTTGGGGTGATCACTAAGATTAGCCTCATGGGGTGTCCCATATTCTAGAAACGTCAGAATCTCTTGATCCAAGGCACATTAGAAATAACTAAGAACCTAAGATTCATCAAATGGGTAGGTCTATTTTTTCTTTTCTGGGAATGGAACTCTGGGATCATGTCTCTAACGACGGGTTGGAGTCTGGCGATGGATTCTAACTGGATTTTTTCACCTAGGGGGTGGTGCTTGATGGGGTGGTACTTTAAGATTCTACAATAGATGATAGTGAGCCTAAGGCTGGGGCTAATGTTTTTTCCCTTGGTTAGGCTACACATGATCCTCTATTGGTACAATTCTAGCATCTTGGGGGTCTCTACCCATGTTACAATAATAGTCCCTACCTTGGCGGTTCTTCTTCTAGGAGCTGGGGGTAGCAGCCGGTGTTCCTAAATATCTTGTTTTATGTCTTACTCTATACACATTGACTTTTACAAGAAATCCCACAATCCACAAGGGAAACTCTGAGTGATGAGGGAGGGAATAAATTCAGTATTTATATTCCCCATGCACATCATTATACACTATTCTTGAGTAAGCGGCACATCGATTGAATATGTGAGGCCCTTCCACCTGGTGAAAAAATATGTGACTCACTCATCTAGCTGTTGTTTTCACTTGAAGAGGTCAAAAATACTCATCTTGTAAGTGGTGGAGCTAAATTGATAATGAATCTATCTATTAAGACCATCCCAACTAGAAATCGACCCAATGGATAACTGGATATACCATATGAATGTAGTCTATTTCAATTTCTATTTGAAACACCAGATCTTGGTGGCTTCTTGCTATATTGGAGTTCCAAGCATTAGTCCACACCATTAAATAGTGTGGTTTAGATGTGGTAGTGAGTCTCCAATCCCATTGAAGGGGTATAAGGAAAATTTCTCAAAATTTGGGTGTTCTTTCATTTCATCCACCCATGCCGGATACAACTTTCCATTTGGTGGGATTCCCACCTTCCATGTCTCATGGGCCTCGAGTTGGGTGATGAGATCAGCCATTGGATTTTTGTGGTAGAGATTTTTATCATAGAAAGGATTCCTCACCACCAGTTCCATAGAAGGATCTTCAACATGATAGGTAGGCTCAGTGGATCATGGAGCAGCTAGAGAGACCTCTGGAGCTGCTAGAGGAATGACATGTGGAGTTGTTGTAGGAAAAACATGAGCCAGATATTGAGGAGGGTTATCACAAAACTCAAGAGGATTTAGTTATGTATTCCATTGTAGTTTTCCACAAAACCAAAGATATACCATATCAGGATGCGTGGGATTTTCATGATCGATATGAGGAATCTTTCTCATAAAGACCTGTGGATTTCCCTACATCCATAGTGGAGGATGGATAGGATTGCATCAAGGATCACTATAATCTAGTTTCTAATCTGAAAGGCACTCAGTGAGGATCTTATTATGAACCTCCTTTGAACAATGACCTATTAGGGAAAACCAGTCATGATGAGATCAAAATCTATCTCATTTGTCACATTAGATGGATTGGAGAGCTTGGAAGTCCTAGTATGACCTTTACCCCTATGGGTATTTCGACCGATGGGAAAGGATGCAAGGGGTTTCCAAGGAAATGTAACTACTTTTACTAATGTGTGTAAACACCTGAGGGATCCATCAAATTTTGTTCTAATCGAGAGGGTGGGTTGTCTTATTGATACACTACACCAATTCCCCTTCCATATGTATCTTAAGGAAAACCCTATTTACCGTGATAGTTCCCAAAGGCATATCCTTAATATAATAGGGTATGTTTGGATTCTGTAGTATGAGATTAAAATGGAGAGAAATGTACTACACCAAACTCGGATCTACACATTAGGGGGTTCTTCTTCATTAATTATATAGAGCATGGTGAAGCTGTAAACACATAATTGATGAAGGGTCTGTTGATAGCTGGGTGATGCAGGGTGTTGAGCCACAGGATGCATGCCCACTCAACCATGCGACTTTGCTAGCAGATGTATTCATAATTCTCTTGGATGTTTGGATAGTCCATCTAATGGAAAAGGAGGAATAAGTGTGTCTTCTAGAAGGTCCTGAGGAAGCACATGATCTCATCCAAGGTGAGGGAATCTAGAGTGTCAATGTCTAGAGTAGTGATTGGATAGAACATATCAAACAACTGGTCCGTGACAATGGTGTCCCACATGCTTCTCCGCTTAGAAGTAATATTTGACTCTTGGTTTCCCTAATTTTAAATCGGAGCAAGCTATGGAACTGAAAAAAACACTAATAAAGACCATTTTAGTGATGGATTGGTCAGTGAATAAAATGTTGTGTGAGATGACTGGAAGCCACTCATTGGGTCCTCTCTCGAAGGTGTTGCCAACTACATCACCATGTCTCTATACGATGGGTTATTTGCCACATCCCCATTTGTGAAGTCTGTAGCTGTTAGTGGATATTATAGAAAGTGTATGTAATCTTCCATGCCACCAAAAAACTATCAATGACCTCATGTCAAGGATTATAGATAAACTAATGATGACAGAGAGGGATGGATGGTGAGACTCTAGAAGGGATCCAAACCATACTCCACTTGGATGTACCTGTGTAGGGACTCATGAATATTTTTCCTCTCACAGTTTGCGATGATGAAACTCACATAGATGGTTTCTATCCCAAACTAAGATATAGATGATCAGGGTGAAGGACTCGTCATTATGTCACATTAAGCATACAAATATGAGAAACTGATAGGATTGATAATGATTTGGCACTTCTCAAAGTTCTTATTTCTGTGGTGATGATTCACCTTTCTACCATGGGATGAATCTTTATGGTAAAGTAATTATTCGGAATGGGGAGGACCTACATGAAAATTGGTGCTAGAGTGGAGAGGAAATATACTTTTTTGAGATAAGGTGTGAGGATCACCTAGAAATATGTCAAACGGATCACATGGAGGACCACTGTGTTGCTGAGATTTAGTGTTAGGATAAACATTGTACTGGTTTGTAGACATGTTGGATGGACCACTGCATTTGGGAGTGTTGAAGTGGGGAGGACCTCTGATAAAGCTTCTGAGATCTTGGGGAGGACCTCCATGTTGGCTTTCTATATCATGGGGAGGACAAATATGCTTTTTGGATGTGGTAACATGAGGAGGGACTTTGTATTGATCAAACTAGACATAGAGAGGACCTTTTTGTTGACTGTTTATGAATCAAGGTAGTCCCCCACATTGATGAGTGATTGAGTGGGGAGTATCTCCTCCAGGCCTGATGAGAGCATGATGAGGACCTCCATGTTGATGGGTGGAAGTGTGAGTAAGACCTTTTCTCTGGTCAATGGTGCTGTGGGGAGGACCACTGCTTGAGTTCATAAAGGTGACATGGGTAGGACATCCATTCTAGGTATAATAGTGAGGATGACATACACTCTAGCATGAAATTTTATGAGTAGGGCCTTAATGATAGATCTCATCATCATGAGATAGATTACAATAGTTGTTGATTATCCCGACGACTGAAAGAGTCAACCCAGCCCACCCGTGTGGTGGATGGGTTCATGATTCCAATCGGGCATATGTGGATCCCTAATTTGTAGTAAATGGGACGTTGTATAATGCATAGAGGGTGGCATGGGCCACATAATCCATGGAACAAGATTCCCCCAAATGTTAATCTTTTTGAGCAAGTGCCCGACCTTGGAGTCGGGTTTTCTAGATTGGGTCTGGCTGACCAGGGGCATAAACCACCTATACTTCCGCATGAGGGGCCATTATTTTGTGGCATTGTTGTGGCCTATTGGGATCCCTCCATGGAATATCTCAGGGGGGTAGTCATATCCATCATGATTTGGATATCCCTTAACTCATCATTATAAGTATGTGATTTTTAGGAACATTTCAAGGAGAGGATCTAGAAGAAACTGAATGTGGGAGTGGGGAGTAGTGGTTCCCTACGTGGCGCTTGGGGGAAGTGGTGATAATGAGGAGCATAAGCCTCCAGGTCCTAGTGGGCCATGCCCCTCTTAGAAATGACCAACTTTCTCATACCGTCCTATGAGAGAAATTATTTCCACTCTCTTCACGGTCTCCAAAGCTGATATGGGGTGTGTGCGCCTAGTAGTCATGGTCATGGATGAAGTTGTAGTGGAGGAGGAATCATGCATGATTTTTTCATTGTTATTCTTCATGGCCCTACATCTGTGGGCATAGAATAATTTATTTTCTATGGCTTTGGTCCTACATGTAGGATTATTTGGTTGTAAGTATAGATAATAAGAAATAAATACCAAATGAAGTAGCATCATTCAGTCTTCCTATTTTGGAGAGAGATATCCACACTAACAATACCAATTACTTGAATTCACAATGATTAGATGCCCTAATTTTTTGTGACTTCCACAACATGACAACTATTTTCGGGTTAGAACCTAGCATCAGATAGTTGGATCTAGTGACACACTTCTATATTGATGTTCTGATCACTACTAATCCCATGTCAAGGAGAATAGTACACATTGAGTTTACCATTTCTATTTCCGACACTTTACACTATGGCGTTCATGGTTGGATTCCAACATGGGACTTGTTTCCCCACATTTTCACTTTTGAATGGTGGGTGGATTTCATCACAACTTCATAAGTGTGTGATCCTTTACAGAAACATTATGATTGTATATTGGTCTATCCTTCTATTCATTCCTCCTTGAAATTTGGTACCAGGTCTAGGTATCCCTTATAGATTTAGATATAATTCATGAAACACATTCCTAATTCCATATCTTCATTGACGACATTTAATTACACTACATATATTTGAAAATTCTAAAGGATCAAGTCTAGGATGAATCCTTTGGACAGGGGAATAGTAATTTTTGGAATTAGTGGAATGTATGGACTCTATGACATTGGAACACCTATATTCTACCACATAAGATGGATTCTCAAAATCACAAAAACCCAAGGACTCATACATTGATTATGGGGTATCTTATTCTATAGGCATGTATTCAAAGGTTTTCCTTAGGAATCCCATGTTTAACATGGGGTAGTCCATGAGTTTAACATCTTATGGAGAAGGAGGGTTGTGATTTTTACATATTTTGGATATAGAATGGAATGATCATATCTCTTGTGAAAGTGGATCATATAGTTACATCCTTATAAGGGATAAACTAGAAGGTTTATCTGATGTATGGATTATAATACCCTATGAGAATGTATATGAGACTGTTGTGTCCCATCAAAGGAAAGTTTTACACCATGAAGGTTGAACTAGACACCATTGATGGTATATATATGAAGGTGCACCCCAAAGAGGGGGACTCCAAGGTTTACCATTGGCTGGGATTGAACCTCATAGAAGATTCCTACATACTCTATTTAAAAGACCTGGATAAATACCCACATAGTTCTATAGACGGAATGGAGATTACGCATTGATACTATTTATCACAAGTGGACTGGTCTTTGTTGGATTATGTGGGGGATTAGGCATTAAGTAGTAATATATGGATGATATGGTCTCACTGGGAAGGGTGAGGTGATAAATCATGTGATCAAGGATTACACATAAGTGCTTCCCTGATGAATGGAATGATCCCACCGGGATGTGCCAAACTATGTAAGAATTATGATGGATGCGAATGAAGTTAATGAAATGGAGGGAATGGATCGGTTTTTGAGGATTTTGAGCATGAACCATAGGGAGTCTTCCTACTTATCCTAGTTATTTTGGAATCAAAGTACCCTTAGCTCATATATCCCATATAGTTTGGAATCATATGGTAAGGAAAAGAGTGAACAGACGTGAAGATGATGGTGTTAATAATGAACCATAGGGAGGTTCCCTATGTATCCGAGATAGTTGGGAATCAATGACCATATAGATTTTATAGGGGAATTTGGACTTACAAATAATGTGGTGGCCCATGAATGTGGTGTGGGGCTTATGAACTAAACCTTCCATGGTAGACCTAAAGTAGATGTGTCCTCTGGGTGTGGAATAACCCTCCTGAGATATAGTTTCTCAAGGGAAAGTCTAGGATGGGAATGGATGATGGTGGGTACTGATATATGGAATGTGAACCTCTAGAAGGAGGGACCCATGTTTTACCAATGTTCATGATTGAACCTTGTGGATGCTTCCTACATACCCTGTTTAGAATCAAGGGATAAAAACAAACGTAGTTTAATAATTTAGGGCTTACCCATGGTTATTAGCACATGGAGGTGGATGCTGGGGCTTACTCCCGGATGGATGCTCGAAATAAGGATTCCCAATTCACTACTAAACCATAATCTAATGTGATTTATGCTCAATATGAGAAATAGTAGAATGTATTTGACCATAAATTCACATCGTGAAAGATGTTTCAGTGGGGGATGGATCAGGACTTACGCATAGGAGAGGCAAAGGGAGAAAAATCTAAAAGGTTGAGGGATGAGGTGTAGAGATTCCTTGATAACCATAACCTCTATTCTTTTCATCTAGAGAAGTTATGGAAGTTCAATAATTATAAATTCTATATGAATGGATAGGGTATTAAAACACGATTAATTCCATTCTCTAAAGGTAGATGTCATTCTATACAAAAAGGACCTCATTTCATATGTGGAAGATATCACTCCAATGAAGATTAGTGGGCGTAGAAAATTCATGAGGTGGGGCACCCCTTGTGCAATGCATGGTATGTATCTATAGTTTAACATTATGTATTGAGGATGGTGGAACATGGTAGTTTAACATCCTGTATCATGAATAGGAAGGACACACTCCTCACCCCATGGAATTACATAACTAATACCCACACACAAATGGGGATGGGAAGGCACCAGAAATTCCTGATGGGAGTGGAGTGGAATATTGGTCGGTTTTGGATCATGTGATAGCATGTATATGCCAAAAAACAAGATCTGTTAGTTTACCTCTGCCAAAAATATATGTGTTGGAAAGTACAACAAGGGAAAACACATGAGGGGCCAATAAGTTACTACATACTGGCCTGAAGGGCCCAAAAGAAGAAGGTCTCATGAAGCAGGGGGACTCATTGAGATGTTCTTCTTGAACCTCTGGTGCATCATGGACTTCAGGGGCTTCATGAAGTAGGGTGACCCTACCTTGAAAAGATGTTATTAATTGTACAAAGAGTCCTTTGCAAAGTCTAAATGATTCATGAAGCCTCATGTACCTTAGAGGTCATTCCTCCACCATGAAGTACAAACCTACCATATTTAAGGGAAATAGTAACAAGGGAAAGTGTGTTTCTTAATTCTTTAATACCGAAGGTGATCCATTGGTGATGGATTTTACAGTGCCCATGGGGCTCCATGAAATGGGAGATAAAATGTTGAATTTTTGTGTAGTAATGATTTTGATGTGGCATGATCCATCTCTTTATAGGAAAAGGGGTTTCACATTGGTTAGAATAACTCCATGATAAACACATGATTCTCCATGAATATTTGAAGAGTTTTCTTGACTCATGGAGTTATCCATCAACTGCCTTCAAGGTAGGAGTGAGTCTCATCAGACTCACAAATATGTCCATAAATATCCCTCATGGTTGTTGTAGGGCTCATCAGACTTCTGGACGCATCCTTAATATTTCTTCATGGTGGTCGTGGGGCCTATCAGACTCTTGAAGGGTTCCGTAAATGCCTTTTGATTTCTTGAGATCCAGGGACTACATAAAAGGGCTTTGTGAGGCAGACCCCATTAAAGATACTTTGGGCTGCTGATCATGGATTTAATCTCCACTGATTATTTCCTTCCTTGACGTATCTCAACGCACAAATTTTGGTTTCAACAGAGAAGATCACACAGCCTTTGTGAATATCACTCCTTTCATGAATCTCACATAGCCTTCATGAAGATCACAACTTTCACAAAGATCACATTTCCTTTGTGAATATCACAACATTCGAAAACATTATATTTTCTTTGGGAAGATTTTTTATCTGTGAAATTCATAATATTATGAAAACCTTCTTTCAAGAAAAATCTTTCACGAATTCAAACCTTTTGGATTTTGATTAAGGCATTCTTTTTCTAATGAAGGGGGTTGATGTATTTTTATTGAAATTTCCTCCATTTCAAAAATCTCTCAACCTGACCACCAAATTTTAAAAAATCTCTCTATTCTTGTTCATGAATCCCCCTACCTTCACTAGGATTTAAAGAAATTTTTCCATTCATCAATCTTCTTATTGTCATGTAGATTACCATATTTCCATTGAAAATTCACGAACCTTCAATCCTCTATGACACCATATGATTTCACAAATCTTGATATCTTCACGTAACTACAATATTCATGAAAACCATACCTTTATTATATAAATGATGAATTAGTGCTTGATATCCAATTTTTATGAAGCGTGATTCATCTCCCAAATTTTGGACCACAAAAAGGTGGAAAATGTTGGGAAACACCACCACCATTTCTATACACTTTTATATACTACCTCCAGTGCTTCTATTAAACTATCTAAGATCATTTTAAAAATACATTTTTTCAATATCTCTAGATATTTGCAACGATCATTGGAAACCTTTTTTTTCAACAAACTAAATCAACCCCAAAACATAGAAATTTTACCTCGAGGGGTTTTCTACAAAATATATCCCCCTTTGGGTTTGTTGAAAACTCTTCTTATATTTATACCCAGTTAAATCATATTACATATTCTACCAAAATATTTCTTTTAATATTCAGATTATTTTCATGGAAATACTCAACACACCCTCTAAGCCCACATGAGCCATGATTGGCATGAGAAACAAGACTATCATGCAAGGTTCTTCAATGAGTCGCTTCATTCAGAAAAAAACAACTACTTTCACCACAAACCTCATTTATTTTTATATATGTCCTTTGATCTATCATATTTATATTTTTCATATTTAAAACTCCCCCTACTTTAATTCTTCCCCTATCAGCTTCTCCCAGCATCTATTAGCTTCTTCCCCTATCTTGTTAAAGATATTTTCTCCCCCATATTCAATTAACCAAATGGTGACTCATTTGTGGTTACAACTTTGTAAAAAACACATATAATCTCATAATGGGGAAAAAAATACCTTAGGGGTAGGGTTCCTCTAATCACACATTCTTAGGTGTGGGGATTCAACTGAACTCTAAGAGGCAGTTGATTCCATTCACATGATTCTTTGGGTAAAGCACTCATCAAAATGTATGCAACCTGTAGTTCAGTGTGTGCATACTCCATCTTCACAATCCCATGTTCCACCAGCTCCTTGACTAAATGATACTTTATTTTAATGTTCTTCATTCATGATTGATCAAATAGACTTTTTATACGATTTATATCACTTGAATTATTACAATGGATTATGATACAAGACTTCACTTCAAATTCCATTTCTTCATGTTTATACTTCATCCACAATGACTACATAAGATTTTTAGTAGAAAAAATAAATTAAACATATTAATTGGACAATGAAATGAAATATTGTTTCTATCTTAAAAAATAAATACAAAATAACCCAAGATAGAATGCACCACATGATGTTTTGTTTCTATCATCTGTTGATCTGGCTCAATCTGCATCTTTATAGCCCATAAACTCTTAAAAAGATTTTTTATTTTATAACAAACTAAAATCGATTGTTCTTTTAATATACCAAATTATTATTTGTACTATCTGTAAGAGGATTTATTTGGGATTTATATGATAATGTTCTACTTGGAATGTTGATAAAACAATTTAAGGTCTTATCACAATCATGTTTTATAAATTACCAATGACTTTCTTATATGTTGTGACATAAATTGCATTGCCTTCATCATCTCTTAATAGTTGCATCTAGGTAGCCACTAGAGTAATTCTTTCTTTTGTATTATCTAGTCCAAATACTCTAAAAACCTCATTTGAATATTTTTTTGATAAATGAATTTTCCATTCCTTCATTGTGACACCTGTAATCCAAGGATAAAAGTCAGTTAACCAATCATTAACATTTCAAACTCACTTATCATGATTTCGGTGAACTTATTTTAGGATTCTGCATTTGAACCACCAAAAAATATATATTTGACATAAACCAACACCATTATCCTTTTATTACTTACATTATTGACCTAGATATTGTAATCAAATCCACCACGCTGAAAACTGATCTTTTAAAAAAACTAATCAAGACTTGAATACCACATTCTTGGTGATTGATTCATAACACATATTTTATTCCTCATTAGAAAAAATATTTTCTCATCATCATGAATTAGAAAACCATCAAGATACTCTATATACACTTATTCCTCTAGAACCCCATTCATAAATGCTGACTTGACATAAATTTGGAAAACATTGAATTTTATTTTCACTTCTATGGCCAAGAATATTTGAATAGTATCTAGCTTTGCAATGGGTGAAAACTTCTCATAAATATAAATCCCCTAGATCTAGGAGTATTCCTTGAACACTATTTTTTTAATTACCAATAGAGATTCATTTAGTTTTTCTTGAAGATCCATTTTTTCTTGATGAAATTATTTTTTGATGATCTCAGAACAAACATCCATGTATCATTATTCTCAATTTGGATAAGCTCTTAATTCATATAATGAACACAATTTTCATCACTAGTTTCTTCATCAAAACCATTTAGTTGTACTTCAGGTAAGAATTATTTGAACTGTAAATAATTTATTATCCATGTTTAATCGTTGTTTCCAGATCCGTAGTGATATTTTTCATGTTAATTTAAGCTTGATTCTTCAACTTCTATGATGATACAAAATTGAATTCCTCCTACGCATAATTAGTATATTCTTATGAGTCTAAATTTTCCACTAATACTCACTCTATCTTAATAAATTCTTCATAATTATTATTAGAGAACTTTTCACCATGTTGTCGACCACTTTTTTTTTATTTTCTCCTACAGTAATATCATTGATTTCAAATAATTTTCCAACCCTCTTTCAGAAAAATTTATATGCTTCTCTATTTCATGAATAAATATAGAATATCCCATCATCTCTACACGATTCTAATTTTATTTTTTGTCATTATTGTGAATAAAACACATACTTTAAAATATTGAAAATTATTTCAATGTTGGCTTCATTATATACCATATCTTCTATAAAGTATTTTATTCTTTTGAACATAAAAATGACCTATTTTTATATAGACTGATGTTAATAATACATCCATCTAGAATTTCTAAGATAATTGATTTTCAATTATAATTATTATGTGAATATTTTTAGGATCTTATTTCTCCTCTCAAACACTCCAATTTTTTGAGGAGTTATCACTACCAAAACGCGAATCCTTATCCCATGTTTCATGAGATATTTTTCACTTGTTTATTTGAGAATTATATACCATTATCAGCAAAATATCATAATATTCTATCCTATAATCCATTCAGATTACCTCCAGTATATTTTAATTAAACCAAACATATAATATTATTTGGAAATGAAAAATATATATTCCATCCTACTGAAATAATAAATTAAAAGAACAAAATACCACTTCTCGTCAATGGATCTTATCAAGATAGGTCCGCAAACCTATACATGTAAGAATTCAATGACATTGATTTAATTTTGTAATTTATCCTTTTAGGCTTTTATGATAATCCTCCATTGTTGGAAAGCATCAAAAGTGTGAGTACGATCATGTTATATCTTGCAACAATCTTGAGTTTCATAAAATTTAACAGGATCTTACAGTGATGACTGGAATAGATGGACAAACCATTTATGCCAAAACCAGTTTTATTCCTATGTGGTTAGAAAGAAAATATATTATCCTCTACTCACAAGGTAGATATTCCATTTCATTCACATTCCCTATAAAAGAACTATAACACAATTTGTCCTTCATGATACAACACTTCTTTGAAAATATTATAGAATGATCTAAGTCAGATAGCTGACTAACACATAGATTGTTGTGGCTGAGACATTCAACAACAATGACATACACACATCTTATATGTTTTCCCCCAAATTTGGATTTTACCAAGGAAATAATATTCAGTCCTTCATCATTTCCAAGTATGACAACACCATAATTTTAAAATTTTATATATGTAACAAGTTCCTTATTTCATGTCATATGGGATGTGCATCCACTATAAAGGATATATACACCAACATGATATGATTCATTAAGTAATATCTCTACAACCACAGTATGCTAATCTATTTCCTTTTTTTGTTCCATGTCAATGAATTCATTCCTATTGTGAACTAATGTTCCTTGTAACAGCCCGAGATTTTATGAAAAATATTCTTTTTAATTTTATTAATGTCTTGTGTTATAAGCTACACCAAAAGGAGCTTTCACAATACACATCTCTGACCTGACTTGAATTATACGCAATCACGACCTTCCACGATAGCGTGTGTTGTACGCAACACCGAGTTTCGCTAAACAACGATATGCTATTAAGATATTATTAAAACTAGCCGTTATGAATAGTAATAACCACTTTTTGAAATTTTTTAAATTTTATTTTTCAAAATGGAATTCATTTTTGGATTCGAAATATCGAAATTAGCTTAGGGTGAAATTTTGGTACTTTTCGGATAACTTTCATATTCTGATGAATAGTGAAAATTACTAAATTATAATTAAAAACAACTTTTTTAATCAAAATAATTAATAGTGATAAATTATTAATTTGAGTGGTTTTAATGTATATTTAGAATATATTTTTACAATTTAATACAATGTTGGTCATTGGATGTAATTTCACATTTAAACCAGTTATAAACTAGTGTCAATCTTTTGATAGTTATTATCTCTTAAAAACACGCTATTTGTTTTGACGACGAGAATTAATTTTTAAATTAGTTAATGCAACTGATATGTTTTGAATTTGGTAAAATAGACATCATTTTTTAGTTCATAATATAAAATATAGCTTAGGCGTAATTTTTTGGTATTTTTCTGAAAACTTTCAATTTTTGATGAATAGTGAAACCACTAAGTGGTAGGTTAAAAACTGAATTTTTCATAAAACTTAATTTTACCGCTTCTGTGAATGCAATTTCGAAAATCCGACAGACACGGTTGATATCAGTAAGTAAAATGTGGTTCAATGAGATAAAAATAATTTTTTGGTGAATAGTAACTTTTTACCTTTTTTACCGCAGTTAATAGTAAATAGGGTATCTAAGGGTAAATATGATATTATTATTACCCTAAAACATGTCCTAATTCTATTGGATAAGTGTAATTCGACCAAAAACAACCTTAGGAATAAAATATGACCATTTAGGCCCACTTGGATTAGATTAGGACATTTATTATTAATTTATTTAAAGAAGGGTTAAAATAGTTAAAATCAAAGTTTAATAAGTAAATCATTTTTAATATGGGGTTATACATAAGATAAATTCGACTATAAATATTCATTAGAAAGCTAAAAATAGTTCCTACATGATGGTATTTTATTTATAATTTTTAGACATTATATAATTTAATTTATTTATGACACAATGATGATGGAGTAATTATCTTATTAATGAAATATTCACATAATTGATGTTATAAACACCAAAATAAATGTAATTTAAGACTTTTTATGAGTTACACTAATTTTATAGGTTACTATGATATATTAATGTTGATTTAATCAACTTGGTTTGAACATATAATTCTGTTACGACTTTCACAAAAATCATATATCAAAAAGTGTCAAAATTGACACAAAATAGTTTTTAAATCTAATATTATATTATTAATTGTTATTGTATTCCTAAAAATCTAAGGATCGGCCAAATGACTTAGATAAGGATATATATATTAATAATAAACAATTTGGGGTTCATTTGGCATGTTATAGTAAGTGTATTAACCATATAGTGAAAGAAAACAAAAAGACACGGTAAAAGTTAAATTATTTAACTTAGAGTTAAATCTAATTGATAAGGTTAAAATAATACCCTAAACTTGTCTAAATCCTATTGGTTGATAGTATTTCGACCCATACCCACCTTATATTTGAAATAAGACCCTTTGGAGCCATTATAAACCGATTTTGACTTTAATATAAAATAATATTTTGAGATATTCCTAAGGTGCCCCTCTCCTCCCTTGTAAAAGGGCACCTCCTCCCCCTCCTCCTCACACCAATTTGAGAACTCAAGCTCAGCCAACACCTGCCATTTTCTCATCTCCACTTCCCTAGAATAATCCTATAGGTCCTGGTCTTCTTTAAAGACCAATCTTAGTTCCCTAAGTAGAGGATTCAAAGAGGCGTTCCAAAGAAGAGGTAATATCCCTTACCGATCTTTTCAATTTCTTTCTTATTCAACTTCTTCTTCTTTAGTTGTTTCATGATAAAGTAATAACATCAGTATTACTTACATACTGATATGTTATTATAAATATGAAACAACCCTAATTCACCTTCTATCCATCCTACGGAAAAATGAAATCACCGCGCGTGCGTACGTACGGAATACCGTCTCCACGCCGTGGTGTACTCTATTTTCCACCATAACCTTACAAGGATGGGTATAATGGTGTAATGAGTAACTATATATGATTATTATAAAGTGATATTGATACTTACATAGTATACATAGACTTCAAAACAATTCCACGACCATGGGAACGATATCATCGCTCGTGCGTACGAACGTACTACCGTCTCCACGACGCGATGAGATTCATTCTCAGTGATTAACCATTAATGAATGATTATAAAGTATATATAATAAGTACTAATGGAATATATGACATAATAATGAATCTGGATTTATTTATATGTATGTCATCAACTTAATTCCATTCAATTCAATAAGGAAACGAAAACAGCGTTCATGCGTACGTACGGACTACCGTCTCCATGAACGGTGTATTTCTTTCCATTTACAGATTTATTATATATGTATATTATGAATATATATATAAATCATGTTTTATATTCTGGAATTAAGTAATCATGATCTAAGTAATTATATGAATAATTACAAGTTAAAAACACGAACGACAAATGAGACGATTTTACCCAAAACGCTACTTTAACATGAATTTACAAAAGAACGGGTAATATAAGGTCATAAGTGGACCATATATGATATAATAACAATGAATATGATTCTTGAATAAGTCAATAACATGATTTAAATCATTATACAGGAGGTTCGGACACTTACAAAGCATGTCGGACCTAAGGTAAGGGAAATATCACAATCTCACTTTTATCCGAGATTGTTTTTACTTTGGTAATTACTGGGTTGTATTTTATCATTCACATCCATGTTTCCTCAATATGTAATATTATTTCCATCCAACTACAATTGTTTAAATCCAATTTTACCCTTCGGTGAGTTTTTAGTAAAAAATATGAAAGGAATCTTTTGACGTTTTTCATACGAGGTGTTTTTTGACTTTTCCGACAAATGTACGAGGAGAATGTTATTTTTAACTTATACGGCGTGAAAGGATTTTTACGGTTTCATAACACCTCATTTTCAAGAAGCTTCCTCTACAAGATTGCATGATTATTTTCAACAAAACCCTTATCATCTAAAATTGCATGGAATTTTGTGAAAAGAAAATGATTTTAAAGAAGTAAGGATATTTTCCTCAAGAATGGAGTTCAAGTGTTTTATCAAAATTATTTTCCATCTAAGATAATAAAGGGTTCTGTTTTTATCCCTATTATTACATTGGTTTGATTATGTTGTGATGGAAATATTTTTATGAATTCCTTTATCTTATATAAATTGTATTATGATGTCATGTTGTTTAAGAATCCCATTTTTATTACATGTGTTATGCGATGATGTATGTTTTATGATTATGTGGCACACATAAGAAAGGATTCATTATGAGATGGGTGGGACCTATATCTCCCTCCAATGCATTGGGTAAATATTTTATATCTCATGAGATAGACATGGCTGAAATTGTAGGTTATACCGGTTCAGTGAAACAGGACTGAAACGAGGGTTACTCGATTCAGAAAGGGACTTTGTCCACTAAGATAGTCTTGGCAATGAGTCTTGACTAACAAGAAATGATTCTCTATGATTATGTGTGAATGCCACAAGGTTTCATGTTTTAAGTTATGATTATTGTGATTACATTTCACTACCATGATTTATCCCATGTTATGAAATTATGCTCTCTTTTGCAGGTTAAGATTTCCAAAAATGTTATGTTCTTATGAAAATTATGTGATTGATATTTCTTTTGTTTACCCTTACGGAGCATTTGAGCTCACCCTTTTATGTTTTCTTTTCCCCAGGATATAAAGATAGGTTTTAGGTAGAAAAAAAAAGATCTTTATGGGAGATATTTATGATCTTTCACCATGATTAGAAGATTATACTCCGAGTTTCCAAAGACAGTAAACTATTACGGCCCCTGTGTGTGTGTTTTGTTATGTACTAAGTATTCCGCAAAAGTAATGTAATGTCAATGTACGTCAGGCTTCGGATCTCTACAGTTGGTATCAGAGGAAAGGTTTAGTCAACCTTTGGAAACTAGGATGCGAAAACGATAGTGAGATCCCTAGAGATATTTCTACGGTATGTCTAGGGATGTCCCTAAGGGTAAGTATACATATAGGTTATAGTACTAGAACTACACTAACGATCATATAATTAAACCTAAGATGTTAGATATTGAAGGTACTGCCCCTTTATTATGTTGTTTTCCCTAGCATGATTTTTGCCTCTCACACTATTCTTTTTGGGTTTTAGATGATGGCTGGAACCCAAAGGAACCGTGTTGATCAATGCAATGGACAATGCAATGATTGTCCTCCTGAACAAACAAATGTTATGGGAGATGGAGTGAAAAATCTTATTGCTATACTTACACAAGCTATGAATCATTCTGGACTTCCAAATGAGCAGAGAAGGGAACAATATTCTATTGAGTCCTTTACGAGGCAACGTCCACCTTCTTTTAGTGGGTCTTCTGATCCACTTGTTGCTGAACAATGGATCAGTAACACTGAAAAGATATTTTCAGTTCTTCAATGTTCTGAACATTATAAAGTCATCTTATCAGTATATCGTTTGTAAGGTGAAGCTGATCAATGGTGGAATCTTATCAAGAATACGAGGCCAAGATATGAAATTGAATCCATGGAATGGGATGAGTTCCAGAACTTATTTTTCAATAAGTACTTCCCTCGTATTATTCGAACAAAGATGGAGAAGGAGTTTCTTGAACTAAAGCAAAAGGATGATGAATCTATTGGTATATACGAAGCGAATTTTACAAGACTTGCAAGGTATGCATCTGGCATTATCATCCAACCTGAACGTAAAGTTGATCGATTTTTCTGTGGCATAAAACCAAGTCTTCGAAGGGCATTAGCTGTAATAGACTTCAGTAGCTATGAAGAAATTGTGCGTTGTGCTATCAAGGTAGAAATGGAAGTTGGTGTTACATATCCATCTCATGGTTTTGACAAGAAACGAAAGATGGAGTTCAAGGAGAAATCTCATAATAATGGTGAAAAGAAGATGAATGTTTCCTTATGCACAAAGTGTGGAAACAAGCATGGTGGAGATTGTCTTAAAGGGACTAGAAAATGTTTTAAGTGTGGAAAAGAAGGTCATCGAGCAGCTGAGTGTCGAAGTAATGGAAAAAGGGTTTCTAATGATGTGAATAAAGCAAACACTGTAGAGAACGCACCACCAACACTTCAATGCTTCAAGTGCAAGGAAATGGGGCATTATGCTAATAAATGCCCTAATCCAAGGGTTAGTGATGATCAACATGAGCAACCACTGAAGGCAACGGACAAAGGGAAGTCACATGCGATCACTATTGGCAATGTTGAATATGACAACGATGTGGTGGAATGATTAAGTGTTTATGTAATGGGATTCCAAAATAATGTTGTATCATTAAGTATTGCAATATTTATTGATGTGGTATTCAAAGTGATTGAGATATTTTTTTGGAAATAATATTATATGCGCATAATGAAGGGAAAACGAGAAAATGAAATGTTTAATAGTATTCATGAGCTCATGATTGATATAAGGACTAAGTGATATCATTGTTTGAGTATATAGAATTTTGAGGATTCTGGTATGTGGAAAGTGTTAAATTTTAACTGCATTCATGTTTTCACTAAGGTATTCAAGAGAATACATGATTAAGGACTTTGAATGTTTGGAATGTGACCAAAAAAACATATCTTATGATATATGGGGATCAACGATGGTATTAAATCTCTGGTAATCGTTTTCACTATGTTATGAGAGTGGACTGCAGTATTATGGATAAGCCTAAATATTGAAATGGATTATGTTGGAAATAAGTGAGTATTGTTTAAGGATCGAAGTTTTCTCTATATTATTGATGGGATGTTATAGTAATATAGTTTTAGAAAAAGGACAACCTGCAGGACGGGCGACAGCCCATCGCGTCGGACAAGGATGTGGGAATCGAACCCACAACCGAAGTGCGACTGGCCTTTATCGCCTACCACTGGCCTACAGGAAGTCCCTGTTTAGTAGAAACTAGTTTCATTATATTAAGCAGTATGATATATGAAGTATAAGTCCATTTTAGGAACCATATGTGATTAATCTCACTATAGATCGACTTATGTATATAATTTTTGCTAACCTTTTGTTTGAGATAGATGGAATGACCCTACATTCTATCACATGATCTGCTAACACTTCACGAATAACAAATTCAACTTCATTTATTTAAGAGATGAAGTGGAAATTGTTCAAGGCATGAACAACAGTGAGATTGTACCAAAATAAAGAATGTATTTATTCTAATTCAAATTTTCATCTTTAGGGAAATGATCATGAAAACCAAAAATGTTGTCCTAGTGATATTATACCTGATGAATCAGATGGTATGTTAGATCGTCACAAATTTATGGATTTGTGATTACTGGATTTTCCATAGCCATGTTCTCTACCACTCTCCATCAGAACATGATGGTTATATTTCTCTTCCATATCCATATTTTCACCTATGTGGAAACCCAGTGATTAGTTTATTTGGGTAATCATTACATTTCATACTTTAGTTTTTAAAGCCATGTTTTGGTATTCCTTTTTACGATGTGGGTTTCTATTAAAGAAACTTTCGAATAGTAAACCATTTATAACCCCGACGAATTTCGAGGGCGAAATTCATTTTAAGGGGGGTAGAATGTAACAGCCCGAGATTTTATGAAAAATATTCTTTTTAATTTTATTAATGTCTTGTGTTATACGCTACACCAAAATGAGCTTTCACAATACACATCTCTGACCTGGCTTGAATTATACGCAATCGCGACCTTCCACGATAGCGTGTGTTGTACGCAACACCGAGTTTCGCTAAACAACGATATGCTATTAAGATATTATTAAAACTAGCCGTTATTAATAGTAATAACCACTTTTTGAAATTTTGTAAATTTAATTTTTCAAAATGGAATTCATTTTTGAATTCGTAAAATCGAAATTATCTTAGGGTGAAATTTTGGTACTTTTCGGATAACTTTCATATTCTGATGAATAGTGAAAATTACTAAATTATAATTAAAAACATCATTTTTAATCAAAATAATTAATAGTGATAAATTATTAATTTGAGTGGTTTTAAATTATATTTAGAATATATTTTTACAATTTAATACAATGTTGGTCATTGGATGTAATTTCACATTTAAACCAGTTATAAACTAGTGTCAATCTTTTGATAGTTATTATCTCTTAAAAAGACGCTATTTGTTTTGACGACGAGAATTAATTTTTAAATTAGTTAATGCAACTGATATGTTTTGAATTTGGTAAAATAGACATCATTTTTGAGTTCATAATATCAAATATAGCTTAGGCCTAATTTTTGGTATTTTTCTGAAAACTTTCAATTTTTGGTGAATAGTGAAACCACTAAGTGGTAGGTTAAAAACTGAATTTTTCATAAAACTTAATTTTACCGCTTCTGTGAATGGAATTTCGAAACTCCGATAGACAAGGTTGATATCAGTAAGTAAAATGTGGTTCAATGAGATAAAAATAATTTTTGGTGAATAGTAACTTTTTACCTTTTTTTACCGCGGTTAATAGTAAATAGGGTAACTAAGGGTAAATATGATATTATTATTACCCTAACACATGTCCTAATTCTATTGGATAAGTGTAATTCGACCAAAAACAACCTTATGAATAAAATATGACCATTTAGGACCACTTGGATTAGATTAGGACATTTATTATTAATTTATTTAAAGAAGGGTTAAAATAGTTAAAATCAAAGTTTAATAAGTAAATAATTTAAAATATGGGGTTATACATAAGATAAATTCGACTATAAATATTCATTAGAAATCTAAAAAGCTTTCCTACATTATGGTATTTTATTTATAATTTTTAGATATTAAATAATTTAATTTATTTATGACACAATGATGATGTAGTAATTATCTTATTAATGAAATATTGACATAATTGATGTTATAAACACCAAAATAAATATAAATTAAGGATTTTTATGAATTACACTACTTTTAGAGGTTAATATGATATATTAATGTTGATTTAATCAACTTGGTTCTAACATATAATTCTGTTATGACTTTCACAAAAATTATATATCAAATAGTGTCAAAATTGACACAAAATAGTTTTTAAATCAAATATTATATTATTAATTGTTATTGTATTCCTAAAAATCTAAGGTTCGGCCAAATGACTTAGATAAGGATATATATATTAATAATAAACAATTTGGGGTTATTTTGTCATGTTGTAGTAAGTGTATTAACCATATAGTGAAAGAAAACAAAAAGTCACGGTAAAAGTTAAATTATTTAACTTAGAGTTAAATCTAATTGACAAGGTTAAAATAATACCCTAAACTTGTCTAAATCCTATTGGTTGATAGGATTTCGACCCATACCTACCTTATCTTCGAAATAAGACCCTTTGGAGCCATTATAAACCGATTTTGACTTTAATATAAAATAATATTTTGAGATATTCCTAAGGTGCCCCTCTCCTCCCTTATAAAAGGGCACCTCCTCCCCCTCCTCCTCACACCAATTTGAGCACTCATGCTCGGCAAAACCCTGCCATTTTCTCCTCTCCACTTCCCTAGAATAATCCTAGAGGTCCTGGTCTTCTTCAAAGACCAATCTTAGTTCCCTAAGTGGAGGATTCAAAGAGGCGTTCCAAAGAAGAGGTAATATCCCTTACCGATCTTTTCAATTTCTTTCTTCTTCAACTTCTTCTTCTTTAGTTGTTTCATGATAAAGTAATAACATAAGTATTACTTACATACGGATATGTTATTATAAATATGAAACAACCGTAATTCACCTTCTATCCATCCTACGGAAAAATGAAATCACCGCGCGTGCGTACGTACGGAATACCGTCTCCACGCCGTGGTGTACTCTATTTTCCACCATAACCTTACAAGGATGGGTATAATGGTGTAATGAGTAACTATATATGATTATTATAAAGTGATATTGATACTTAAATAGTATACATAGACTTCAAAACAATTCCACGACCATGGGAACGATATCATCGCTCGTGCGTACGTACGGACTACCGTCTCCACGACGTGATGAGATTCATTCTCAATGATTAACCATTAATGAATGATTATAAAGTATATATAATAAGTACTAATGGAATATATGACATAATAATGAATCTGGATTTATTTATATGTTTGTCATCTACTTAATTCCATTCAATTCAATAAGGAAACGAAAACAGCGTTCATGCGTACGTACGGACTACCGTCTCCATGAACGGTGTATTTCTTTCCATTTACCGATTTATTATATATGTATATTCTGAATATATATATAAATCAGGTTTTATATTCTGGAATTAAGTAATCATGATCTAAGTAACTATATGAATAATTACAAGTTAAAAACACGAACGAAAAATGAGACGATTTTACCCAAAATGCTACTTTAACATGAATTTACAAAAGAACGGGTAATATAAGGTCATAAGTGGACTATATATGATATAATAACAATGAATATGATTCCAGAATAAGTCAATAACATGATTTAAATCATTATACAGGAGGTTCGGACACTTACAAAGCAAATCGGACCTAAGGTAAGGGAAATATCACAATCTCACTTTTATCCGAGATTGTTTTTACTTTGGTAATTACTGGGTTGTATTTTATCATTCACATCCATGTTTCCTCAATATGTAATATTATTTCCATCCAACTACAATTTTTTAAATCCAATTTTACCCTTCGGTGAGTTTTTAGTAAAAAATATGAAAGGAATCTTTTGAAGTTTTTTCATACGAGGTGCTTTTTGACTTTTCCGACAAAAGTACGAGGAGAATGTTATTTTTAACTTATACGGCGTGAAAGGATTTTTAAGGTTTCATAACACCTCATTTTCAAGAAGATTCCTCTACAATATTGCATGATTATTTTCAACAAAACCCTTATCTTCTAAAATTGAATGGAATTTTGTGAAAAGAAAATGATTTTAAAGAAGAAAGGATATTTTCCTCAAGAATGGAGTTCAAGTGTTTTATCAAAATTATTTTCCATATAAGATAATAAAGGGTTCTGTTTTTATCCCTATTATTAAATTGGTTTGATTATGTTGTGATGGAAATATTTTTATGAATTCCTTTATCTTATATGAATTGTTTTATGATGTCATGTTGTTTAAGAATCCCATTTTTATTACATGTGTTATGCGATGATGTATGTTTTATGATTATGTGGCACACATAAGAAAGGATTCATTATGAGATGGGTGGGACCTATATCTCCCTCCAATTCATTGGGTAAAGATTTTATATCTCATGAGATAGACATGGCTGAAATGGTAGGTTATACCGGTTCAGTGAAACAGGACTGAAACAAGGGTTACTCGATTCAGAAAGGGACTTTGTCCACTAAGATAGTCTTGGCAATGAGTCTTGACTAACAAGAAATTATTCTCTATGATTATGTGTGAATGCCACAAGGTTTCATGTTTTAAGTTATGATTATTGTTATTACATTTCACTACCATGATTTATCCCATGTTATGAAATTATGCTCTCTTTTGCCGGTTAAGATTTCCAAAAATGTTATGTTCTTATGAAAATTATGTGATTGATATTTCTTTTGTTTACCCTTACTGAGAATTTGAGCTGACCCTTTTATGTTTTCTTTTCCCCAGGATATAAAGAAAGGTTTATGTAGAAAAAAAATATCTTTATGGGAGATATTGAAGATCTTTCACCACGATTAGAAGATTATACTCTGAGTTTCCAAAGACACTAAACTATTACGGTCCTTGTGTGTGTGTTTTGTTATGTACTAAGTATTCCGCAAAAGTAATGTAATGTAAATGTACGTCAGGCTTCGGGTATCTACATTCCTGATCTTCCTTGGAGTATGATGGACCAACTTCATCTTGCAGATATGAAAATCTATTATCCATTTTCAATTCATTCGGTGAAACAATGATCTACATATTACAAACACTTTTAGTATTCTTAGACACATTACTATGCATTATTAATAAGAAATATCTATCAATGTTCCCAAATACTACAAAAAAATAGTGACCATCATGACCATTCCTGGAATATCAAACTCTATGTGTCCACATTTTTACTCTTGTTCCATTTAGTACATTTTTGATATGTAATATACATTTTGATAATGTCTCAACTTTCCATAAAAATAACACATGATATTAGGTTTATTTTGGAACATTATTGTAGTATCATTTCATTCTTGGTTTCTACGAATCTTATGATTCTAATCTATATCCAAATCAATTATCAACCACAAAGTGGGTGATTTTTGTCTAACCGCAATCACCAAATATTTATTTTTTTGACCAATCGCCACACTAGCCTTATCACTTAGATTGGATCATATCTTATTTCATTCTTGACCTCTATGATACACTTCCATATTTTCTATTACTAGAGTAATTTTATTTCCAAATGTCATACCAGGAACAATGATTGTCTTCTAGTATTCTTATTTTCTTCACAGGTTGGGAACTTCCACTTCAAGATCTTTGATACATTTGATTTGATCATTTTCTATGACAGTTAAAAATTCAATCACACTTTTATCTTACCCAACTTTGAGCATGTTCTGTACAACCTTTTTTGAGTTCTCTAGCATTGAATTTTTAATCTTTTCAATTTCATCCATTAGATCAATCTTCCCTTATTCTTGCTTCTACAAATAGATTTTGGAATGATGAACCACTTTGTTGGATTTATTTCTCTCTCTCCACGAATATATATATCTTAAAGAGAAGATTATATTTCATCTCATAGATCAATTATTCATTAAACTTCTTCTTCACCATTATCTCTTTATTCCATTTTTTAGGACGTACCAATAATTTCCATCGTACAATTTTCTCCATTATCTTTTCATTTCATCATCTCTTCAACATTAGATTCTCCTGATATTTCATTTCCTTGGGAATTGATATCCTTCTTTTTGAATAAATTTATCTTAATATTTTTAATACCTTTAACAAAGGCTGAAGACTTCTTTATTGGAATTTATACTTTATCCTTATCATCATCTTGAATCATCTTGGGGAACCTTGTTGTAAGACATCCAATTTTTCCTCACTAAATGAATGTGAGTTGGATTTTCCATTTGAAATTTCCATTTTCTATTTATAGAGTTTATGAACAGAATGGCATTACCTCATTAGTATCTTCTTCATCCTATCCATTTTCAGTAGTGATATTCTTCATAGACTTTAATTCCACTTCTTTGGATATCTTGTTTTCCATATACTCAATATCTTCATTTCTCATCTCGCGTGTGATAAGGGTATTGTGAAGTCTATCTAGTTTCAGCTCCTTGGTATCTTTATCATCTAGTATAGGAACTTTTGGATTGACCTAAGTTGGAAATATTCTTATGATTTGATTATCAATTTTTATATCTTCAATATTATATTAGAGACTATGCATATCTTCCACAAAAACATTCAACCTATCAAATAATTAATTTATAGAATCATTAGGGTGCATTATCAAATCCTCATACTTATTCCATTGAACATACAATTTTTCTTCAATAAATTTTGTGTCACCCTCACAAATATTTAGCAACATCTCCAACATATCATATAATTACTTACATGAAATCATTTTTTTATAGATTCCATTTGATAGGGATACCCCTAATGAATTTTTTCCTTTGTAATCAGTATCCAATTACCTTTAGTTAGCTTCTGATCGACACCACTATCCACACTAGACAAAATACCATACAACGTTATTATAAAGAGATCCATTTCTAAATATAAGGTGTATTCTTCTTCTGATTCATCTATAATTAAATATTATTTCTATAATATATTAGAATCCCTTTATGATTGACAACCTCTATTGAAAAACTTGAGAGGGAAATATAGATATTAATATTTTTACACTGATACTAATTATGACCCTACAAGTTTAAATACCTTAATATCGGGTCAATTAGGGTATGTAAGATTAAAACAACTCCCACTTTGTATATTCATTCATCATTAAAGAAAACAATATTCCCTCTATTTCCCATAAAAATATGTGAATACCAATGAAAGCATGCATGCGACCCATTGATTTTACATAGTTAAACCACATTAGGCTACATCCAAGGAGAATACAAAGTAAATGTGCCTATGATGAAAATACAATAAATCTCACTTATTTTACAAATTTCATTGCAGATTCACATTATAACCTAGTTTACAACCAATCCCAACTTGGAAGCTCACTACTCTCGTAACTAGTGTTTTACCACTTCTCCTTCAAATGATAATTCATTTGACCAATTCAATTAGAATATCTAAACCTAATTTGGTCTATAATAAACTTCCACTTTCATTCACATGATGAATACCACTTTATCACAGATTTGTGGGAAAATTCATTCTTGTTCACGAAGATCAATTCCTTCATAAAACAACGTAATTATTAATAATAAATATATAATTTCATGTTTTCACTAACTATTATGAATCTCACTACATTCACAATGCTCACATAGCCTTCATGAAGCTCACTTAGCCTTCAAAAAGATCATAGCTATCATGAATCTCATTTATCCCTCATAAAGCTCACAACATTGGTGAAGCTTAGATAGCCTTTATAAACTAAATTTCTCAAGGAAATAGATAATCTTATGAAAAAATTCATAGAATAAAATCCTTCATGAATCACCTCTTATAATTAAGAGCCCTTGGTATTTTCATTGTGGATTTCTTGTTCAAATGAGGGGGTAGAAAACTATTTATTGATGTATAATCCCTTTTAAAAGCCTTTTAACCTCTCCACTATTGTTTCATGAAGCTCTTCATACGTGTTCAAAATTCCCCCTATATTCTCAAAATTCTTGGTAAATTTTCCCATTCGTGAGGATTCTCATTGTTGCATAGTTTACAGTCTTTCCATATCCCATTTGGAAACATTCAAACCTTCATGAAACCCCTTTGAGAAGAATAACATCTTCATAAAATTACAACAATTATGAAAATTATCCAATTACCATATAAATGTTGTGACAACAATATAAATACAAATTTAATGATTCTTGAGTTATCCTCTATATTTTGGACCACAACAATTTTGAAAAAACACAGAAAAAACACCACCTTGTATATGAACTTTTCTATACCACCTCTATAAAATGAGTTAAATTGTATTAGATAGTTGTCAATATAAATTCTCTACAATATATTTGGAACTCAAAACCAGACATTGGAAATCTTATTTTTCATCAAGCATAGTCAACCTAGAAACACAATAATTTTTCCTTGAGGGACTTTTTCTAAATAATAATCATTAATGCATTCATCATGACTTAATCGATACGTGGAACGAAAATGTGTGTCATGTAAATTCAAAAATCATCATAAAACATCCAAATAAATAATATATATGGTATAATATGAACATATCCTGGATTTATTATAAGAATTATCAAATTAAGTATATTTTGATGAAAATTATATTGAAGGAACTTTTAAAACATTTCTTATATAAAATGGAAATATTATTTTCATTAAATATATTTAATAAAAAATCCCAAAATATCAAGAATATGATTTAAATTTAAAGAAACAATGTATTATTTTAAATGATTCCTAATAAAACGAAATTTAATGATGGCATTAAAATCCTCTCCTGTCATGCATGTAAAAAAACATTCTTTTCACACTTTTATAATAAGTAAAAATTGGCTAATTCAAAAAATGAAAAGATAATTACTTTTAAAATACTTTTTAAAAAGTAAAACATAGTTATATATGATTTGAAATAATAATTTGATCATATAAATGAACATTATTTAAATAATTTAGAAATTATTTACATGGATGAAAAAGACTCCTAGTAAATAAGAGAAATAATGTCAATTTTACATAAAAAAATTATTTCGATTCCAGTGAGGAGAAAAAGGGAAATGAGAAAAAAATATGAAAACATCGGAATTAAGTAAATTATAATAAAATACATTGCATTTTATAGGATTGAAATCAAAAAATTTCCCCAAATTAAATATAAACATAAGCTGACTCAATAAAAAGTGAGACTAGTGAATTAAACCTTATTGCTTAGGTAACTTGTTAATCGTAAGCCCTGTGAAACAATAAATTCATATTAGACATTAGATATCATGGAAATAATTATATTAAACATATAACGTGTTAATTTGGTAGTATATACATCTCATAAACATAATTAGGTTCATAACATCAAATATGTCTTAATGAAACAATATTGACATGAACATCAGTTACAACTTTGGTAATCTCTAATTCAAAGTCTCATGATAGAGAGAAAAATATATGAATTTATAAAAAGGAAAAAAATTTATTAAAAAATTCTTAAATGAAATTATTTATTAGTATATACACCCCATAGAGAAAAATATTTTTAAATGAATCATAAGACTTTTAAAAATAAAAGTGAGACTAGAAACCCATACCTCACATCTAAATTGATTCATAAGAACTATAAACTTCAATAAAATAACTTAAAATTATATATATATATATATATTTGAAATAACCATATAAATACTTTTAATATCATATATGATCCAATTATACCTTTTGAACACCCATTTATTAGTAAATCTTAAATAAAATCATCAATTGGGGATGTGAAATTTTTTGTTTTTTCATTTCTGTTTGGTTTAGGTACTTATAGTCATTACATGTTTATCATGGTTCCATAATCTCAATAATTATAATTATGATATAAATATAATATATATAAATTAATTATATTCATATTTAGAAGTATTTAAATATGTTAATGATAGAAATATCAATAACATCATTCAGGGAGATGGTAGTCCATACGTACGCATGAGTGATGTTACAATTTTTATATGAATGGAATGAAATAAAGAAAACATTAATTCAACTTTAAAACCCTCTAATAATATCATATATATAAAATATATTTATTAACATCATAATTACAAAGAATAATGTGAGTTTGTGATGGAAAATGAATACTATCTCTTCATAGATGTGGTATCCCGCATATATACATGAGCGATACATTCATTTCGAATTAGATAGAAAGGGAGATAATTTTTTTATTAAATTAAAATAATAAAAAATTATCATATTTTATATACTTATGAAATTATATTTTAATTCAAACAAAATTAAGGAGGTTGTCGAATAAGTAAAATGAAAACACTCAGTTAAGAAGATTATCACCTCCATGAAAACCCTCCACTAGATATCTTGTTAAGGACCATATGAATAGTATATAAAGAATAAATGAATGATTAAAATGTATATAAGTATGTTAATAATAGACATTTTAGGGTTCGGGTGAGAACATTGGTTTAATAAGTGAAATTATGTGATGTGTGGTGGGGTCTTTATATAAGAGATAAGTGGGGAACCCTAGAAATAACTTAACGTATTAAACAAATATAAATTTATATTATGATTATAGTGGATTAAAATTAATATATTTAGAAAATAAGATGACTATAAGTCTAAATAATCTCATAAAATTATTTTTATACAATTTTAGATTATATTTTATTACATATCTCTTAGTTTTATCCCCTGTCGAACCGATTTAATGATTACCATAATATCGATCTTTTTTACTAGTTTGGAGTCAAGAATGATAATATAAAAGGAAAATTGACCCATAAATAAAAAATGGATGATATTATAGATCATATCCCTTTATTACGCATGAATAAATTTTCATTGAATTTTAATTCATTTAATAAAATATTATTCAACATAAAATTTCATTAAAGTATTTTTCGGAACTATAAAAAAAGTTTATTATTAAAAATTAACCCAATAGTAATTTTGTTTACATATACTTTTTTTAAAAATAATGCATTATATTTATCAGAAAAAATCATATAACACTATAATGAACCCAAAAACATTACTTTATATAAATTTAAAATCATTTACATGATTTTCATACTACATGAACAAGATCTGTGTTGGAATTGTGAAATTATTTAAGGTAATTACTCAATAAATAAAGATAAATTTTCATTATAATTTTTTTAATATCTCAAATAAACATTTATAACAATATATCTACTCATTTTATCCCTATTAAAAAATAGGTTTACTAAAATAAAGACAGTGAAATTTTGGATTTATTCATTATTAAAAATAATATTAAAGTCATTATCAAAGAAAAATGGAAAGTAGCTTCCATATACTAGAATAATAAATTATTATGGATGAAATAAACTCATAAAATATAAATAAACTAGGTTATATATATATTTTTAAAACATATCAGATTATTTGAAACAAAAATTACTCGATTGACCATTACAAATGTTAGAAATATTTAACACGATCAGTATTCAAAATGAAAAAAACTAAAGTTTCAATATTTAAAGAATTTAGAAGCTATGATTAAAAATATAGAATAAATTTTATCAAATAAAATTCTAATATGTATCAAATTTTACTTTTCAAATAAACACATTAAACCAGATGAAAAACAGTTTTCTAGAAAATGCATTTTTAAGCGCACAAATGTTTTTATACATAATTTACGAATAATGTTGATTCTAATGAAATTAATTGTATTATACTTAATAAAAATGAAAAAAATGAAATTTTAAAATCAATTCAAAATATACTGGTTCTTTTTAAAACCATTTATGAAAAAGATAGATTTCTATAAAATCGATATTTTCCCACTATTCACTAAAAAATTACTATTTTCATAAAATTACCATCATTTTAGCTTAAAATATTTTTTGAATTTAATATTTAAAAATTCATATTAATTTTGTAAAAAATAACTTTAAAAAGTTTCAAAAATTGATTGTAATATTTTCTCAAAAAAATAAATAGTAACCTTTTATGAAGAAAACTTATCTGTGAATCATGAAATGAAATTATTAAAAATTGAGTGTTTATTTCCTAATCCTTAGTCAATATGTGTATATTGATTAGGAATATTATATATATTTCATAATATGGTTAATTTTATTTATACTCACCAATTCAATGGCTTGGTTATAGTGGTTATATTAAAATAATTATATTTTTATAATATATCACAATTTGTTAAAATATTGTTATTGTGTTTTATAAAATCTATCAAGAAAATTATTGTTTTAAACTAAATTATTGTGTTTTTACATTATAACACTGATATAAATTACATCATATCAATTGTATCTTGGGCATTAAAGGTTCAACAATTGAAAATATCGTTGTTGAAAACCTACATCGTAGAAAAGGATAATAAAACTTACATTGAAATGGTGAAGTGGTAAATATAAAGGTAACCTAAAATAACACATAATCAAGGTAATATGTATGGATAACATTTTTTTGGAATTTTAAATATCTAAATAGAGGATAAAAATAACATCAAATGAATAAATGTTTCATTTCATCCTCCCTTTCCTAAAATTTATGGATTTTTTAATATTATGGTTTATAATGAAATAAAATATACATACTTGATTTATTTTTATTTCATAAGAACAATTTCTTCCTTTGGTTATCCTTAAATCAATTGATACTTAATCTCTCACTCCATGAAATGAATGTTAAAAATTAATTTATCATGCATTAATAACTAAAATTAACTTTTAATGGGTTATAATAACCATTATGTTGAGTCATTACTCTTGTATCCAAATATTTTCAAAATCTAAATTTTTTAGCACAGGTTAAAGGATATGGAAAAATATTTATGAAAAAAATAAATTAATCCATAAAACATTAAAAATAACATATCATGGTAAACATGAACCTTTCTATAAGTAGTTATCCTTAATACCCCTCTAAAAATGTTTAAATAAATTAAAAACCCAAACATTTTGATATTGATTCACAAAATAACCAGAATCAACTTAACATTAATCTCTAAAAAACATAAAATTTCTCTTAATTTCACATACCAAACACATAAATACATAAATAATATATTCCCTTAAAATAGGATAATAACTTGAATAACAATAAAAACTTATTTAAAATATATATTCTCTCAAATATTAATTCCATAATTTTCAACAAATAAAAGAGAAAACAATTTAATATATTCCATTAATATAAAATAATAAATAAACTTCATCAAACATAACATAAATTACTATTTCATGAAATCAATAATTAATTTCATAGTCACCAATAATATCAGATTTACTTTATCAACATCAATCATCTCTTTATAAAAACAAAAAATTATTTTCCTAGAATCAAACACATATTAAGGGTTTTTTATCACTAATTTATTTTTTCATAATAAATCACTTTATAAATAAATAACTTTTCTATTCTGTTATTACCATTTAACATATTCTTGAAAACCCGTAAATTAATGGTATTATAAAACAATCCTTAGATATTTTATAATTATTATAACTATAATATCAATGAAAAAAATTCTATAATATAATTATTAAATCCCAAAATATAAAAACATCAATCATTCCACTTCAATGATGTGAATAGTAACATAACATACTTAGTCTAGGAGTTAACCTTATAATTAGTCCATTGACATAGGCAGTGCCCAATTTCCCAAATAATATATAATTGAACTATAAATGGTACCTTGAAATTTACTTCATTTACCTCTGTTGAGATTTATTTACCTGGATAATACATCTTCTATGTCCTTCTTTTCTACACATAAAACATCATTTCCTTCCTCTGAGACATTTATATAGGTTTATATCCCCGTATTATTTGCATGTAGAAAGCTAAATATTCATTTTTATATGGTATTTCTAAAACTCTATTTTTCTCTTATTATTTGTTTTAGGGAACTCACCCATGTTGAAATTGTTAATTATATAATGAGAGGTATAATATTTTATAAGTACAATAATTTTTATTCTAGTTCAAATTTCATTTGGTTTATCATGTGTAAAATCAATGATTTGCCTATCAAATTCAGTGTTAAGATAGTTCATTCTAGTTATGGCAATTTATTATGACAAAAATAATATTCTAATAGAAAAGAATCATTTTAATTAATCATATAATATTTGAAATACCATTTATATGATATCAAAATCATGAAATTGTTTTTCAATAGATGACACCTTATGTTTAACCTATGTTATCTATGGCCATTATCTATTCAAATCGTTTATAATGGTTCATAATTAAAATGTTAATTAACCCAATCATATCCCTTGGGAGTTTTCAACAAGGTATACAGTCTAAGGACTAATTATTGTGAGCTAGTGATGATTGAGTTAATACACAATGTTCCTCTTTCTGTGTTGTTATGCCTAGGTTCATCTTTACCATAGACACATCCACCTACTGTTATCCCGACAAGGATGCATTTTTTGAAAAAACACACCCCTTGATTAACAATAAATTTTTATTTTCTTATATTATTAGTATTATCCTAAGTTTTTTCAATAAATATTCATTATCATAGTTTCCAAAAATAACAAAACATTACTCTGACACCAACCATAAAAACCCAAATATTTCATAAATAAATATTAAATCTTATTAAATTATTATTCATTACATTCCATTATGATCCATTCCAAAACTATATATTTTTAATGTCTATTGAAAAATTGATACATACATGACTAATTATTATAAATATGCATCATCTCTCACTAATTTCTTTACATCTAGTACCTTTATAGGCAGAAATACTTAAAACCTTTCTTTGTATCTTGTAGAAAATAAAACATATTAATGGAAGAACATAGATTCTTAATAAGTGAAACAAGGTAGATGTCAAAAATAATTGAATAATATCATGAGAATAAGGGTATTATAACATGATAAAAAATGGAAAATCATACCCAAGAATTTATATATCATAATCATGATTCATGGAATAAATATTATAAGTTCATAACACATGAACAATAAAGTAATCAAAAAAAATTATCCATGAGAGCCTAACATTGGTAGAAGATCATTTAATAAAATAGTGGCATAACCATAATCATAAAAATATTTTATTAAGGCTACCCGCCAATACATTAATCACATGTTAGGCTTAGTCTAACTACCTTTGTACCTTATTCAGGCTTGGGATAACCTCCCATGTACCCCATTATGGGATCGGGATAACCTCTCAAGTACCATATTTTGGGTTGGTATAACGTACCATATACCTTCTTTTTTATTTATATAATATAGAGACCCCATCCTTTTACAAATTTAATTAAATTATTTATAAACATAAACACCAAATAAGTACATCCCTAAAGATCAGTAAGTTGAGTCTCATTGGGGGACTAGGTTTATGATACATCATAAGGAGACGTAAAACACGAAATCCAAATTTTATTCCCCATAACGAGCTCATAAATAAATTTAAACTACAATTATACATAAGATGAACTACGAAATATATAAAATAAAGGGGTCAGCTAACGATCATAGTAATAGAATAAACATGATAAGAAAACATAATGTGTGATTCGAAGGTATAACATGATATCATAAAATAGAAGTCCTAGGAGTAATCACATTGGATAATAAAATAATGAACATTCCATCATAAGATCGTGTAAACATATTAATTATGGAAGTAATATATTACATGATAAATAAATGAAGAAAGTATAAATACCTTGACAATATCACATGGTGGAAAATATCCTATAACAGACTAGGTTTACTCCCAAATCATATAAATGACATATCATTAGGATAAATGTTTACCCAATGATCTGGGTAAATCTATGGGAACACATATCAAAACATGTTCATGATTTATGTATTCGACATAAATGAAATCAATTATATTTAATAACATAAAAAATTACCCATGGAATGAAAATGACTTGCATAATCTGATCTCATATCATAATCAAAGGGAATTTCATAATGCTGGCATCTGAGAGAGGAACATACATCTTGTATTACCCCATAAAATGTATAATGATATATTTATATATATTTGAGATAAATATATATATAATTTAGAAGCGATACCTAATATCAAATGCTTTCACCATTGATGAAAATGTCTTCAAAATATTACATGGAATATTTTTAGGGGAAAATACACTTTTCAGAATGAAATCCCTTACTGAAAATATTAAAATTTCCAAAATACTATTGAAAAAAAATTTATATAAAAATAAACGTAACAAAACATAATGGAATAATCAAATTATTTAGTGGTCATAATGGTGGTCAATTCCATATATGTCATATAAGTAGAAAAATGATCCTTCCACACTGTTGTAAACAGGATAAAAAGTACATCATTCTGAAAATAACAAGAAAAATCCATTAATTTTTCTTAAATTTAAAAAAATATAAATAATTTTTAACAAATACATAGGATAATGTTTAAATATTTTAAATAAAATATCATTAGAAAATATATATACTGAAGACAAAAAATATGTTTGGCTGAATGGAGAGGTAAAGTAATCTTTTATTAGAAACAGTTTCTCAGTAACGTTAAGTAAAAAATAAAGTAAAATGGTATTATTACATTAAAAGATCATGAATAAAAAAACTATAAGAAAATATATTAGTTTTTACATATAATTATCTAGAAAATCTTCTTATGGATACTTAAACATAAACATTCTCAAATAATAACGAGATTATAAAATCAACCCTTACCACATTAGTTAATTTTGAATAATGACCCCCATGAATTAAGTAAATAAATTATTGACTAAAATATCATTAACTAAGAAATATTAATGATATAATATTTAAATGGTTGTTATATACACCATTTAAAATAAACTATTTTCATAAAATAATATGTATTTAAAAGAAAGATGTTTTAAGATAAAACACATATGGTTTATGAATTAACTTAATAAAAACCTCTTGAATGATTGAGACTATGAAGTTGAAGTTAAAATACTATGAATAATAATAATATTCTATCTTGAATATTCAATTTTAAGTATGTACACCTTCTAAAAAAAATTTGGTGTATAATAGAACATGTGTCTCAAAACATGATGTTTTGAGAAGAAAACCCTTACCTCAGGTCCAAACATGACGTATATAACTTTTATCAATATTATGATAAAATTATATAAATTAATGTTTTTAATAAAAATAATATGTGTAATCCATTATAGCAAAACTATTTATATCATTTATTTTACAGACATACTTATTTACTTATTCGGTTATTTCCACATCGGGTGTTATGAGGACACTCAGTTCATAATTTGACAATGGCATTGGTGTGTTGAAATTTGTTAAAATGGGTAATTGGTATATTATCTCTATAATAATAATAATGAAATAATTATATTTTTTTTACATCAATTTTTCTACCAATACCAACCATAAAATATGTATATGAAAAATTAACAATGTCACAATCCTGGAGAGGGTTAGTCATACACACTCATGAGTGATGTCTCCATTTTTCAATGTTCACGATAGAAATAAAGTAAGTGTTATTTTGTACTTAAATATTTATAATTATATCATAAATATCATAACATTTATTTAAATATACTTATATATACCTTCCTGGTGATGTAGTGATGAAAAAAACAGATCACATCATGAGGCGTTAGTTTGGCGTACACATAAGAAATGTTATCATTTTTCAAGGATGATAAGGTAAGACATTATAAGATATATTAATTTTATAAAATGATATATATTTCATTCATGTAATTTATATCGATTAAATATATCTTTTTTGGATTATTTGAGGGGTTATTATGGAAAAATATTACAGCGTTTCATGAGGTGGTGGTCCTCTATAAACACGAACGATGGTTTGGTTTCCCATTTGATAGAATATGATATGGATGTAGGTTATTATAATAACTTAATAATATATATTCATATGGGATATAATTATGGTAATATATCATAATTGGTTAATAATATTTTTTTTGTGGTGAAATAAGTATCAAAACAAAAATGATTGGCTAGGAACGATACATATTCCTCAAACAACATCTTTAGGATTATACCTAAACCCTTCCTTGATTAGATTTATGAAAAAATGCCTATAGAGAATGGTAATGGAGGAAATAATAATATTAATCAAGGTATATAATAATCCAAAATAATTTCTAAATTGGTAGAGGAGATGATATGAGGATCCCTTTTATAAGTTAGAAGTTTTGAGATTTTTAAAAATAACCATAACTATTCAATAATGGGTAGTCACTCCCAACTCAAGTACCTAATAAATTAAAAAAATAAAATACTTTAAGGTTAATATGGTTGATATGAACATCATAAATTAAAATTTTTACATTTTTTTAAAAATATTTCCATTTACCTCTATGATTAATCACATTGGCCATTTTAATTATTCATTATGGTAACTACATTTTTCTATTTTTATAATTCATTAAAAAAAATTGGGCTTATTGACTAATATTAATTAGTATGATTTAAAATATGGGATCCATTTTATCAAATTAAAATCTAATTTGTGGAATTATTGAATTTTAAATTCAACCTGTAAAATTTGTCAAAAAAAGGTTTTGATGAAACACATTTTTCAAGAAATAGATGATTTTATATTAACCCAATGACTAGAAATTATTCTTAAATAAATTAAAATTAATATAAATATAGTTATAATATATTATTTTCATTAAGATATTTCTTTATTAAGAGTTATTATAATAAATTTAAATGGATAGAATTCATCCACTTAATAACATTTTGTAGAAAATCGTGTTTTCAAGCATAACAATAAACATATTCCAAAAACAAGAAAATTGATTATTCAAAACAAATTATTTATATTATTATAAATGAAATGTTCCATGTGATAATTTTAATACTAAATCAAAAATATAATTTAACTTTTAAATTAAAATTTTTAATTTCAATACTACAGTAATTAAAAAATTGTTAATTTCCACTGTTCACTAAAAAATCAACGATTTCATAAAAATATGAATATTTCACCCTATGGTAATTTAAATGTGGTTATTTAAAAAATAATTTAATTTTATAAATAACATTTTCTATAGTATATAAAAATCAATAACATTTTCTCGCAAAATTCATTTTTGAATATTTTTTAAGAATAAAATGTCTATTAAAAAAATATGTGTTTATTTTAAAAGACTCTATCAATACATTTATATCGAGTGTAAAAATTATATATAATTAATAAATAATTAAATATTATTTATACCAACCAATTTAACAATTAGTTTATATTGTTCTTATTTAAATATTAATGGTTTGTTTAGGCATAGTGTTGTGTGTCATATACACTATCGAACATAGTTTTATTTATAAAAAATATGAAGGTGTTAAATTAATACACCCTTAAATAAATTTTACCCTCATAATTTGAAATTGTGATTGGTAATTAAGAGTTTAATATTTTAATAAAAAAATTTAAAACCCACATCATAAATAAAGTTAATAAAACATTCATTAAAAAATATAATTGGAAATATGAAATTAATCCATAATGAATTTTTTTTATATATAGGATAACATTAATGGAAATATAACATATTGACAAGAAGTAGAAAAATAATTCCCAAGGACTAATAAAGAGTTATATAGAACATTTATTATGATAAATTGAATAATCATAATAAAGGTAACGACCATAAAATAATATATCCATGGGATTTAAAAAGACCATTATATTATTGGAAATAAAGTTACTAGGATAACATTTTATATTTTTCAATATCAGATTCCATGAGTTGAGGAATTCCATTTCCATTCGAAATAATAACATAAGAAGATATACTTACTTTAAAAGTATAAGTTCATCCTTTAATAAATTTCCACCACAGTCTCATATTTTTCTCCAAATGATGTGTATTAAAGGTAAATTTTTCATGCATGAATCTGTAAAACTAAATTTACTAGATCACGTAATCCAAAAAGGATAAAAATTAATTACTTTTATCATTAGATATTTACCAAAACCAAAATTATTGTCACAATGTAAGATATTTAATAGTATGGATAAATCCTCAAATGATGAAATACAACATTAATCATTAGAGCCTAAAAAATATCACCCAAATTTCAACATCGATAATTTGAAAAATAAATAACGTTAGCAATAGAAAAAATATTACCGGATATGGTTTAAAACCAAAAATTTGAAATATTTCAACACATATTCATCCAAGTTAAATATAACATTTATCTTTAAATAAAATCAGTTACTCTTGAAGTCTCATAGAAAAATGTATATTTCTTAATCATATATAATAAAAATTTCAACAAATAACATGAATCACCCTAAATCCATTGTAAAATCATATATACATTCATAATCCTTAGATTCTGCATTATTCTTATAACCAGAAGATCATTGATAAAAATACTATTACAATATAGCTATAAATCCTAATATATTAATACTTCAATCATTTCACATCAATGATTAGACTAAAATATTCCTTTATGTGGTCTTGGATTTAACCTTTAGAAGATGAAATTAAGTGGGATAATTCCTAGTCTCCCAATATTTATGACAAAAACCTATAAATGGATCTCTAGGATAAAAATTATTCCTCCACATTATTCTCTTTATTTCATTCATTATTATCTATGAACTTATTTAACACACATAAACAATTCCATTCCTTTATGATATTATCATGGGTGTATCTTTGCTGATTTTATACATTAAAAAATAATCCTTCATTTCTCCATGGTATCCGCCACTAGAGCTCTAAGTGGACTCCATCCTTCAATTAATTAGTGAGCCAAAAAGTTCTTTAAGGTATATTTTATAAGTTATATATCATTATATCTGAATATAAATAATAAAAAAATCATTTACCCAATTAATCATCACATTTCGTTTATTACAATTACTACATTGTCCATCACATTTATTTTTAACATCTTTACTCCTAGTTATATACTTTTAATGAAACCAAAAATCATGGTGTAAGAAAAAATAATAATACTCATGAAAAAACCATTATTGGATTTATATTTCACGACACCTTCTTTTTAATAAATTTAAACTTAGTTTTAACCTAGTTCATCAGTGATTATCTTTTATTGAATTCCTTAATTATGGTTTGTAAAGAGTTTGTGAATTTCCAAAACAGATCCCACAAGAGTGTCATGCCATGTGTGGAGAAATACCAATTTTTTGCACTCAGTAATGATTGATTCAGATCCCAATACACAATTCTAATAGTTATTAGCCCTAGGTATAACTGTTCAAAATAAAAATCAACTAATAGAATCTTAAAAAGGATGCAAATTCTTGGAAAGAATTTTCTCTATACTTTACCAAATTACAAGATATTTTCATATACATAGACATATTCTTATATATATATCTACGGTTGTTACTAAAGTTATCTATTCCAAATCCCTAAAAGTACCTATACTTTTATCTGGTGCCAACTATGATGACACATTCCTTTTACACATATAATTAAATTATTCAAAAACAGAAATATACAATATGTACAACCCTGATGATCATGAGGCCCTGTGTCGTTGGAAGACTGGATTCACGATACATCAAAAGTAATCTTAAAACATGAAATACTTATTTTATTCTCTATAATGATATCCAAAATATTATTTATCTCCAAAAACTAATAGTATAACATTGGGAATTCATAAAATAAATTGGTGATCTAAAGGGCCCGGTAAATTAATAAACATGATATTGAAATATAATATGTGAGTAAAAGGTATAATATGATAACATAAAAGAGAAATAACACGAGTAAACACAAGATAATATAACATAAAGAACATGGTATCATAAGATCATATAAACATAGGAATTTTGTAGTAACATATAACATGACATAAACATTATTCTCGGATAACTAACTAGGAAATATCAAAGGATTAAGAAAATCCTCATAATGGAATAGGTTTACTCCCTAATCCCATAAATGATTTGTCATGAGAATAAATCTTTACCCAATGCATGGGAGTACTATTTAGGATTACCCATCACAAAAGATTCATAATTTATTTGTGACATAAAAAATAAATCATTCATAACTCGTAACATAATAACTACCCCTCATATTAAAATGGGTAACATAATCTTGTCTCATGTCACAATGAGAGGAAATTTCATTATGGAATAATTTGGGACATCAACATACGATATGTATTACACCATAAAATTAGGATATAATAAGTAATGTATATATATGAGAGACATATATATAGTTTATAATTAATCTATAATATCAAAGGATTTCATCATTGAATAAAATATCTTCAAAAGATTATATAAAATTTTTCTTGAAGAAAATACCATTTTCATTTTGAAATCACTTATTAAAAATATAATTTTTTTAAAATATTATAATTTTTTTTTAAAAATACCCATGAAAACATATAAATGGGACTTAATAGTATTGGTTGGTCATAAAGACATGTAATTAAATATATCCCATATAAGTAAAAAAATATATTCTTTTCACACTATAGTAAATAGGTTAAAAGGAACCTCATTTATAAAATGACAAGAATATTATTTTCAAACCATTTTTTCAAAATTAAAACATGTCTAAAAATTTATTTAATAAATAATTTTTATAATTTTAAAAAAAATTATGAATTTTTTTAGAAAATATGTATATGGAAGAAAATCTATTTTTGAATGAAGGGAGAAATAAGACATCTTTTATTAAAAATATTTTCTCATTAATTTTAAGTACAGAAGAAATTAAAATGGTATTACTGCATGAAAATTTATTTAAAAAAGGTGAAGAAAATATATATTTTTATATTATATAAATATAAAATAATTCCCCTATAGGACACATAAACATAAACTTTTGTGAATAATGATGAGATTTTGAAATAAACTCTTACCACTCTGGGAAAATTTGAATCATAAACTTTATGAATGAATTAGATAAATTATAACTTATAATGTAATTAATTATGAATTATTCATGATATAATATTGAAATGGTAATTATATACACAATTAAAAATAAATAAGGTGTATAAAATAACATTTGTCTCAATGAATGAAGATTCTAGAAGAAACCTTACGATTTAAGAAATATATTAATAATAACCACTTGAAAAGATAGAGAGATTGAGTTATAAGTTAAAATTATATTAATAAGAATATTAAATGATTTAAAATATTCAATTTATTTTATATACATCTTTTAAAATAAATTAGGTGCAAAAAAGAACATGTGTCTCAAAGAAGGATGGTATGAGATGATAACCCATACGTCGACTCCAGACTTGTCATGTGTGTACATTGTATCATGTATGGTTAACACATATTAGAAATGTTTTTAATAGAAACCATTTTTAGGTTATATTCCTTATACTTAAACAATTTATATAATTTATTTTAATGAAATATTTAATTAATTATTCAGTTATGTCTACTTCTAATGTTTTAAGGACGCTCAGTTAATAATTTCAAACGACATCAATGTGTTTACCATGGTCAAATGTGTAATTATTACATCATCTCCAGAATAATAATCATGAAATAATTATCTTTATATTACCTAAATTATACTTTTAAAACTATCTATGAAATATGGTTATGAAAAATCAACTATGTTAAATCATAGAGACAGTAGGTCGTATGTATGCAACATTAGTATTTCCATTTTTCAAAGATCATGATGGAACAAAAGAAAGTGTTATTTAAAAATTTTATAATTATAATTATATCATAAATATTATACTATTTATATAAATACACTTATATATATAATCCATGTGACGTTTTTATAGAAAGTGAATCAGATCTTTTTGTGAGGTAGTAGTTTGTCGTACGCACAAAAAAAGATACCATTTTTCAATGGATGACAAGGTAATAAGGTATAAGATATATTAATTTTATATAATGCTAAATATTTCAAGTATATCATATATATACATTAAATTTATCATTATAAACTATAATGAGACGCAATGATGGAAAATGATTTGTATCGGTTCGTGACACGGTAGTCTGCCGTACACAAGAATGATGATTTTGATTAAAATTTGATGGAAGAGAAGATGGATGTAGTTTATTCCATTAACATAATGAAATATATGTATATATTAAATCCATATTATTATATATTACCATGTTTTAATGATATTTTAATGGTGTGAAAGAATAAAAAAACAAAAACGACTTGTAAGGAACGATACCTCTTCCTTAGACCACCTCTTTAGGATTATACAAAAGCCTTCATATATTGGATTTATTGTCAAACCATGGACTCTATGAAATGGGTAATAAGTAATATATCTATGTATGGTTTAGACGAACCTCGTTTATTTTTATGTGTTGGAATATAAGAGATAATTTTCCCTTTTATATGTGAGAGGGAGTGGAATTCTGTAAATACCTAAAAATATTCAATAATGGGAAATAAATCTCATAAAAAGTTCCTCAAAAATTTATAAATAATAGAGATAAGGTTTTATATGGTTGATAAAAAATTTCACTATAAAAAATTAAATAATTTTTAAAATTGTAATTCTATCTACCTCTAAGGTTACTCGGTTTTAAAATTATTTTTCACCATGGTAACTAGTTTTTTATTATTATTACTATTCATTATGATCACAAAAATAAATTAACATTATTAAAAAATATTAATTATTTAGAATCCAGAAAATTCAATCTATTTTATTATATTCAGGTCACATAATTATAATAATTCAATTAATAATAAAATCTCAAAATGTGTGGAAAAATACTTTTTCAAGAAATTTTTTTTCATGCAATATATGATCTTATATTAACAATATGACCAGTAATAATATTTATATTAATTTGTATTATTATATATTTTCTTATAATATATGAATTTAATATAAATTAATCTTTATTTGGTTTTATTTAAAATGGATAAACTTTATGCACTTTGAAATACTTTTAAGACAACAACATTTTTATGCCAAACAATAAACTCACCCCAAAATCATGAGAATAGATGATTCCAAAAAAATTAGCTTAATTAATATATATCAAATTGTTCTTGTTTTACGTTAATATAAAATGAAAAATATAATATAACATTTAACTCACATTACTTAATGAAAATAAATTACAATATTTGAAAAATTTATAATTTTCACTATTTAATGAAAAATCAACCATTTTTCAAAAATATTAACATTTTATCCTAATTTATTTATAATATGATAATATAAAAATTAAATTAATTTTTAGAAAATAAATTTTCTAAGAGTTATAAATATCAAAAATATTTTCTCAAAAAAACATCATTGAAGAAAACATTTTGTTTTTTAAGTATATAATGAATTTATTAAAAACATTGAGTGATTATTTCATAAATATTTATTAGTGTATTTATATTGAGTAGAAAAATTATATTTATTTCACAAATTAATAAATAATATTCATACAGACCAATTTAATGGCTCGGTTATAACATCCATATTTAAATAATCATAGTCTTGTAGGCTCGATGTTTAATTTTGTATATGCTATTGAACATAATTTTACGTTTTCTCAAATCTCGGTTGTCATATATAACCTACTATATACCAACTATTATTATTGTTATAACCTATTGTGTACCATTTAAGCCCATAAAACATTAATTATAACCCAATGATTTGGGGGGCTATAATAGCCACAGACATTACTTAATAATAATCCATTCATATGTATTCCATATGACCATGAAAACATTTTCATGTCCTCATATCAAAACCCATTAAAATTGAAATAAGATTCATCAATATGGAATTATCCAAATCATAACATCATTTATCATGACATAAGTTTCTCATAGAGGGAAAATGGATTTCATTTCAATTAACATATCATCAAAAACCATCCAATTAAAGATTATAGAAGTTATCATAAGAACATATTCACTATATATTATAATAATCATATAACTATGGTTACCGAGATAAGAAATGACTTTAAATCAACATTTAAAAACATTCTTCAAAAAAATAAAAAAGAACATTTTCTTTCGATATCTCTAAATCTAAAAATTCCTAGGATAGTGATAAATTTATTTTATTTTAAAATAACCATGTAAAATTGTAATTAAATCTTAAAATAAATAAATCTCATTATGGATGGATAATATTATTGTGTCATGAACAATAAAAAAACTTTTTACACTTTGTTATATAGTAAAAAAATTCTTAATTTAGAAAATAAAAAGAAAGAACATATTAAAATTTTAAAAAAATTAAAACATCATAAAAATTACTTATATATATCATTTGATAAACTAAAATATATTTCTTTAAAATATGTTTAGATAATATAGACATTGAAGAAAATTATTCCCCCCAATATGAAAAAATAATATCAGTTTTCTTTAAAACATTATTTCGATTCTCATTGAGTAAAAATGAGATAAAAATGTGAATAGAACAAAAAAATCATAATTTACCATTTGAAAATTAAATTCTTGGGATTTTATAACATATCAAACATTCAATCCCCCAAATTAAATTATAAAATAAATTATCCTAATTAAAAGTGATGTCAAATAATTAACCTTGACTAATTTGGTAACATTGGAATCATGATCCCCAAGAAATTATAACGTAAAATAAAAATTTAAATATACTAAAAATAATGATATTCATGATATAAATTATCAAAATGATAGTATATACACATCATGAATATAAATAGCTGTATAAAAAACATGCCTCAACAACACAATATTGAAATGAAGAACCCTTACAACATTAAAAATATATGAATCAAAACATCATGAAAAAGAGAACATGAGATGGATTTTTAAATACCTTTAATTTTAAATAAAATCATAACAAAATAAATTAATGGGAACAATATAAACCATACAAATTTATTAATTTGTGAACTTTGAATATATCGCTTAGAAATAAAATTGAGAAGAGAATCCCATAACTCACATATATATTTCTTTATAAGCACTCTAACCTCATGTATATTAAATTCAAATTTATTATAATTCAATATAAGAACCATACATACAATTATAGTTTAATATATGATCTAATTATATCATTTTAAAAACAATTATTACTAATTCCTTACTAAAATCATCATTTTCAAGTTTAAATTGTTTCATTTTTCATGTGAGCTTTGGTTCAGATGTTTTGCTACTTACATCCGGATCATGGTTCCATTATCTACATAATTTTAATAATTATACAAATATATTCTATACTCATAACAAAAAAATTTATAACCACCAATAAAAGTTAAATGATGAAGAATGAATAACATCAATGGTGGAGATGGCAGTCTATACATATGCATGGGTGATGTTTTAATTTTTCTGTAGATGGAATAAAATAACGATAAATTATAATTCCCATTTCAAGTTAAATAATTAAAAAATAAATTTCATATATATATTTACTAAATCTATCATTATAAAAATCCATGTGAGGCGGTATTGGAAAATGAGTCAAATCACACCGTGGAAGTGTGGGTCCATGTGTACGCCCAAGGGATACATTCATTTACTATTTGATCGAAAATAGATATGAATAATTTTATTCAATTAATGTAAATATATATTATTATATGAAATAAATTTTATATATTATATTTTAATAGTTATAATATAATTGAATGAGGTAGATGAAGGAGTAAAATGAAAATGATCAGTTAATAGGATTACCTCCACTTTGGATAACCTATGTTGGTTCTTTCCTTAAGAATAATCTGGATAATATATTAATAATAAATGAACCAATATAATTTTTTTTTAATGAAGATAATAGTTGATTTTTTATGTTTTTTTATGATATTTTTGGCTCAATATATATTAGGAATATAAGATAGGTGGTGTTCATATATAAGATAGAATATAGGAACCCTTGGAATTATATAATGAATTAAATTAATATAAAATAATTTTCATATTAAAGTGGATAAAAATATATATATTAATAATATTGTATTGATATAATATAAAATAATCGCATAAAAATAATATTTATACAAGTAAGATCATGTTTTAGCCCATGTCTCTTAGTTTTGACCCATGTTATCCCATTTTATGACTACCATTATATCAATGTTTTTTACCCCATAGGGGTCAAGAATGTTACTATAAAGTGACATGTACATAATTAGTGTAAAATGGCTGATATTGTAAAAAATTTAACATTAAATTGTAAAAATATAATTATTTATATAATTTATTTCTTTTAATAATGTATTATTTAACATAAGATACCATTAAAGTCATTTTTCACACTATTTATATAGGCGACTTTTAAAAAAACAAAGATAGTAATTTAATTATAATATAAATGTTTAACAAATCACTATTAAATTATATTTATCTGAAAAATCATATAGAACCATAATTCACTCAAAAAATATTATATTGAATGTTTTTAAAATCATTTATTTTATTTTACTAGTACTTAAACATGCACTATGTCGACGCTTCATAATCAATTAAGGTGACTATTCCATTAGTAAAAATAAAAAATAGATTATAATTATAAAAAAGATATTTATTATTTAAAATAATAATTGATAATATAACATATTATCTTTTTATCCCTATCAATAAATATTAGAGTTATTAAAATAAAGAGAGTGATATTTTTTATTTTTTATTTTCTTAAAATAACATTAAGGTAATTATGAAAGTAATATGGAACCATGTTTCCATATCATAAAAAATTAGAATATAATGGCTAAAATAATCTCATCTGATAAAAGTAAATTAGGTTTCATATATTTTATTGCAACGTTATCACATTATTTTCAACCTTAATTACCTGATTTACACTTTCCAAGGTGAAAAATATTTACCTCAGTTATTATTAATAATGCCCAAAAATAAATATGTCATACTTAAGAAAATTAAAAATATTGTTTCCAAATATCTAATTAGTTTTGTAAAACTCAATCCATATAAGTTGGATATGTTAATTATAAAATAAACCTGCATAACACGATGAGAATTGTTTTTTTAGAAATTGAATTTTTAATTATAAATATGTCTTTAAAATAAAATTTAGAAAAATTACAATTACAAAGAAAATAATATGATTATTTTTTAAAAACTAGTTATTGAAATTTTAAATTAAAATAAAAAATATATAGAAATTTTAAATACATGATTTGAAAATATTATGTTCTATAAAATTAGTATTTTTCACTATTTACTGAAAGCTTAATCTTTTCATAAAATTCCCAAAATATCACCATAAGATAATTTTAATATGATTATTATAAAAAGTGATATATTTTTTATATAATATAATTTCTTAATTATAAAATTTCATTATAATATGTATCCACAAAAGGTAATAAAAACATTTTTTAAGAAAACATATTTTGAAGTATAAAATATATTTACTAAAAACTGAGTTCTTCTTTTCTAAGAAATAATCAGTACATTTATATTTAACTGTAATATTATAAATATATTTCATTATTTGCTTACTCAAATTTATAACCACCAATTAAACAACCATGTTATAATGGTCATATTTAAATAATAATTTTTATAGTATATTGTAATCCACTTATAAATCATTGTTGCGTGTTAGGAAACATATCGAGCTTATTATTATTTTAAACTAAATTTTTTAGTGTGCCATAAATTTTTGTTCCTATTTAATACCCTTAATGTACATGATTTATTTTCCTAATTTATTGTACATTCACACTGAGAGGGGGTGAACCATTGTAGAAAATATTTACTTATTTCTTTTCAGTTTAATTTTTCCCACTTTTAGTATAAACAACTCTATAACTATTATGATTAATGGATCATGTATTTTTTTTAAAAATCCACACCATATGTAAGATATAAAGTAAATATAACAAATCACATGGTATTTTTACAAGGTTTGATTCGAATATGAGTATCTAATCCTTCTTGTGTTCGGATTCAACAAAAGATGATTATTTTATCACTGATATATTGTAGTGATTAAAAAATGTAAGAAGGTATTTTCCATTAATGAATGAATATAAGGGGTGGTGAGGTATCTTCCTTAACCGTTTATTATGAATCACCCATTACAAAATTCTATCTTTTGATAGTAATTTGTTTCATAGTAAGAACATTATACTGACTCCTGCTAGTTTAATACTAACCAAAAAGTTTTGACTAATATTATACCAGATCCCTCCGATATCCAATGATCAATAAATAAATATTATTTAATAGTATATTAAATAAAATATATGATTTTTTAACATTATAAAGAAATATAATCTTCCACAACAGTAGGTCCCCTATAACACACTGATATTTTGAAATATATTTTCCACTTAATTAATACCATGATTGATGGCCTGCTACATACACAACACTAAACTAAAATGAAACATTAAATATTTTAAAAATATGATTAATAATTTTTTAATAATAATAAAACCTATAGTAAATATAAAAAATATAACTCTAATAAAATTGAATACATTAAGATGATAAATAAATAATTCTGTTTATCACTAAAAAGTTTTATTCATTCCCAAATAACTATATTTTATGTTTTTATATTTTATAAAAATACATTAAACTAACCTATTTTATATTATAATATATTGACTAATATATTAAAATTAATTAAATTAATAATTGATATTAAATAATATTAATAACACTTAATGTTTAAAATTGTCTTTTTTCTATAAGAGAATCTCTTCATTGCATTTTATATTTTCATCTAAAGGAAAAAATTAAAAAATCTTGACATTGAATTTTATAAAATGAAAATTATTTTTGGATTCATCATTTCAAAATAATCATCATATTTTTTAGGATTTTTCTTAAATAATTGATTTTAGGTGAATAGTGAAAAAATAATGTTTTTAATAAAACTAATAGTACTATGTCTTTATCATTATACATGAAAGAACTAAAATTGAATAAGACATTTCAATTTTTATATATTAATTTAATTTATAAAACTATATATTTCAAAAATATTAAGTTTATATTAGAAAACCTATTATTAACATTTTAAGGACATAATTGATCTTGTCCAATAGAAGAGTTTCATTGTTTTCTATTCATTAATTTTTCTTTTGGTAAAATTTTATTTTGAATTATTTTGAAATAAAAATAAATATAATTTTCAATAATAAAAAAAATTATGTTTTGAAACTTATATTTTTTTATAATTTTTTTATACGCATGCATTTTCTTTATAAAAATACACATTTTCTAGAAAATTGCTTCAATGCATAATGTGAACTAATTTTAAAATAGATTTTTTCAAACTATTAGAAATATTCTCTCATAAAATTATTATCATATTTCATATAATAATTATTATGTTCAATAAAAAGGAAAACTTTTATTTATTCATTAAAATTATTTACAATGGAAAAAAATGAGTTCCAATGGTAAAGGTTAATTTTGTTAAAATATTAAAGTAAAAATTAAAGCCTAACATGAATCAACATTTATCTCAAAAAATGAATTTTTTAGAGTATTGTAGACCATAATATGTCACATATTACATTTTCTTCTATTTTTTGGTCCTTTTAATTTGAATAGTGTTGTTTCTTTACTATAATGTACTGAGTATTAAGAATAATTCCATTCTCCTTACTTTTAAAAGGACCAATCACCACCCAACATCTTCTCAAACCCCATGTATTTATTATTCTTCAAAAAACGTCTTAAATACTCCCCAAAACTATTAGAAACCACCTATAGGTTTTGGTATTCATAGAAACTACCTCTCATATCCATAATCAAATTCGAAAATGATTTTATTTAAGTATAATGATAATGTTCTCAATTTATCCTCTTCCATTTTGTTTTCTTTTTTCATAGTCAACAAACTCCTAATATAATATACCCATGTTAAAATAATTAAATAATTATTTTATGTATATAAAACAATTTATGGTATAACCATTTTCTACCTTCCACCTAATTATTCAGAAAACAAAAATGTCGATTATGATATGTGTAGACTACCACCTCTATAAGAAACGTGATCTATTTTCCAAAATCTCATTTAATGATTGGTAATAAAGGGGTACTTATTGATTTAATATTATATGTATAACATTATAAATACTCTTATAATAAAAACCATTCCTTATATTCCTCCAGTTCAATGAAAATGAAAGTGTGTTTGAGGAATATTTGTGGATTACTTCCTCCATGAGAGTGACATATTTTATTTTTTATTTAGTATTTTATTATTCCTAAAGTAATAATAAAATATAATTCAGCACATTAGAGACATATTAATAACATAATTATACTTTTTAAATAATTATATCAATAAAAAATTAACACTTTCATAACTATACGCACCCATATATTATAGTTTATTCTTGTTTGGTTTGGTTTAGTTACCTACATGAACAATTATATAGATCTATTTCATGGATGGATATGGAAATATAAATAATAATTTTATTATAAATTAGTGATAAAATAATTATTATTTTATTTTTAGGTATGGTTATATTAATATTTAACTGATTATTTTTTTACCACCCTTGTGTTTGTTAAAAATTACTCAAATAAACTGCTCAACAACCTCCTCATCATGAATCATAACTAAAAAAATCCAAATGAAATTAGAAAATTATAAATAATTTGTATAAATTTAATCAAGTACATATTATGATCTTCTAATTTTGATCTTTAAATCTATAAATAATACTATAAAATACTATTATTAAACTAATATTAAATAAACAATTGTAGCTAAAACATATGGTGATGAAAATAAAAAAATGAATAACTATTATATTTGTAATAAATTATTATTAAGAAAGTTTATATAAGTAAATTTTTATGAATATGTTTCTAAAATAGGGGATTAATATAGTTATTTTTATTATTCAAGAGGATAGAGCACATCCTGAAAATATGGATTAATGGTAATGATGTTTCATATCAATTTTCCTTAATTAAGACATGTTTTGTTTTATGAAACTAATTTCATATTAATAGTGTGTATAATACCTATTTTACATTAAATATTAGGAATTTTATTTTTCAGTATTTCATGTTTAATATCATGTTCTCTATATTTTAAGGGGTTTTTATCAAAAAAATATCTTAATACATAGGGAATTTTTGTAACTATAACTTCTTTATTTGAGTTATATGGATTCTACTAGAACATTGTTCTTCTATATTATATATATTATTAAATTTTAAATATTATATATCTATATAATTTATACCTTGGTAAAATTTCTTGTTTCATTAAAATATCCCCCTTAATAAATTTCATCCCCATTAAATTGTGACATCTTTACGAATAATTCACACACTATTTAGAAATGATTTATACTCCATATCTATATTTTCCCTTCATGAGAATGTTCTATTTTTTAAAAACAGAGTTTTTTTTTCTCATGTCATATTTATATCTCTCTTATCTTATTTCCAAAGGGATATATTATTAATTTTTTTAAATATGGGGTTTCGAATAGTTAATTTAAAAACATTAAAAAATTATATCATTTTATTAATTTAATGGCTTATTATCCTATGCACATTAACATAGAAAAAAATTATTTATTTTCAATGAGATATTTTTGATGAATCATTTTAGAAGTAAGTGGTTTAAAAAAACCACTTCCCCATTTGAAAATGTGAATTTGGAAAGTTACCTATAGCATCATCTTTTAATTATAATGTTAAAAAAGTAGTTAAAAATAATTTACGTATGAACGCATTCCATCAACATTACATTCCTTACTCCAAATGAGGCTTCCTTTCCATATGTAAATTTTTTTAAATGATTATGATTATTACTTATTTTTAACATAAAATGAGATACTTTTATATTTATCAACATTAAAAGTTTTATTTTTGAAAGTAAATATTTATTTTTAAAAAATAAATTTTGAATTTTTGTGTTAATAAGAAAGAATTTTTTATTATTTTTCTCCCTTCTTAGTGATTTTTTAATCATATTTCTATCATAAATATTTTTTTCTAGAAACCCTTTTTTGTTTTAAATGATGATTTTAATTTTTTGTTTCCAGATTAAATTTTTTTAATGACAATGTAATAATGGGATTTCAAGTATTTCAATAAGGGTTTTGTATTTTTTTAAATTAAATGAACTAATGCTATTGAAAATTAATTTCTCATCTATTTCATCATCCATAAATCATCTTATGTTACATTGGGGATGTATTGTTATACAACCATCCACCATAATTCTATGGATGTAGTAGGAAATGTTCTATGTAATTTTTCATCAAATTGTCTATCTTCCATAGGTTAATTATGTAATGATTAAAATGTAAATATTTTATTGTAATATTTGTGCAGAAATATATGGAAGATTATTATCAATGGTTTGGTTCCTATATCACCCTATAATATATTTTTTGATTTATTATATATCATGATCTCAAAAAGGGTACATGGGTAGTAACTCAAGCATCAAAGGGTAAACGGGTTATTAGCTCAACCACAAGAAGGTATAGAGGATTTTAACCCAATGTCAAGTGTGTAAATGACTATTATCCAAGACAAAGAGGGTACAATGGTAATAGCACAACCCCAAGAGGGTACACGGGTTGTTATACCAAGCCTAAGAGAGTACATGGGTAACATCCCATGTCCAAGATGTCACATAGGTAGTAGGCTAATCCCAAGATGGTACATGGTTCGTAGCCCAATCACAAGAGGTTACATGATTTATCATCCCAATTCCAAGATGGTACATGGTTTTTTATCCAAATCTCACTATGTTGTGATAATTTGGTAGTGATGCATGAGACACTATGTTATAATTTTATAATAAATTTCTAATTCAAATTTTTTATTTTATAATCTAATGTTTTTCCACAATGGGTTATAATTATTACATCATGTCTCTACACTAATATGACATAGTATATATATGATCATTTGATACTACATGTTATTCTATAAGGACTTGTGGATAACATTTTTTCAATTTTTTTTTAATAAATCATTTCTCTTATGCTCATGATTTTTTAAATTCCTATGAACTTAAACATGATGAGATGATGTTGATTGTTCCAATTACTAGGCATTTGAGCTCACCATTTTTTGTATTATCATTCCCCATATCAGGGAGATGAGTATCATTTATGATAAATCTAGATGGTATGTTAGTGTAGTTCAATTATTGAGAAATGTTCAATGGTGTGAAGAAATAATTTTCTTAGGTAGTTGATCCTCAAATCCACTACACCTTATTTTTTTTGGATTCATTGATTATTTATGATATGTAATGTTTAACTTATGTGAATTTTTTAAAATAAAGATATTTTCATCTAACTTTATATCAAATATGGTGTTTAAAGACTCTTTTTTCAATACAATATCTTAGTTTTCAGATATAAGCTTCTTTAGTTTGCATTAGAGAAAGATTTATGGATTTTTATGATCATCTTTGTTATTTTTGCGTATTAAGGTGAGATAAATTATGTGAATCCCATAGGAATGATTCTAGGTGTAGAAAAACATAATTATGTTTTGGAAAAGTATAGGTTTTGTGGTTTTATAGAAATTACATCCCTCTATAGATATAGGAAATTATATATGTCGATGGAATAGAAACACTTTAATACAATCATCTTGAATGTGGTTGGTTAAGTATAAAATTAATCTTTACTCAGTGCATGATAAGTGGGAGTAAGACTTCACACCTGGATAAACAATATTAAGCTATATTATTTTTTAATTTAGAATATATTTATAAACCATTATGTTGTATTTTAATATATTTAGGTTAGAGAACCTAATAGGAAAATCAATTTGGATAAGTGATATAAAATCTAATGATTCTTGAGTTATGTTATACATGTCATTTTTTATTTATTAATTCTTCTCTAAAAAATTTCTTTTTAAATTTGATAACTAATGTATTCTCAAATTTCAAATTCAATTTATGTAATGTAATGAATGAATCCCTAAGGAACCATGTTAGAAACACGATAAATTTATAATGAAATGATTCTCCCAATGAGAAACAAAATGTGATATAATATTGTGTAAAAAATATTGTGTTTATGAATACAAAACAATCGTGAGTTATGATTAATAAAAAAATGATAACAATATCCCAGAATTTAAAAATAAGAGATGTGTGAATTTTCATGGATTTTTAAGGGATAATAAGTAATTTTCAATAAAGATTAAACTTCTTAAATATAAGATAGTGGGAAAAATCAAAAATTGCAATATCACAAATGAATAAGAAAATGTTTCATGTATATAATTATTGTTGATCAATATCATGACTATTTATATGGGGTAATGAATCAGATCAGTTCAATGAATGGGAAGGATTTAAAATGCTAAAAATGTAAGGATTTTGAGCATTAGGATAATTGATGACCTTATTCAAGGATAAAAAGTATTATAGAATATAGAAACCTCCTAAACCAAGATAAATAAGGGAAATACTATGTAAAAGCATTTGTTAAAGAGGATAGTGTTAAATATGTGGTTCAAGTTACAATAATCCTTCACCTAGGATTTAAATTTTTTTTATTAGATTATATTCTAGCCACTCTAGTATATCTAAGAAATTTTATAACATCATAAAAGAACTTCCCCAATGATTTGATAATGAATTATCATATAGAACTTCTAGTTGTATGATTATTCTATTCCCAGTTGAAATAAATGTAAATGTTGTGTGTTTAAATATTATTGTCAAACCTTTATATGTATTTAATTGTATTTTTGAAATTTTTTTATTCTCTCTACATCGATTATTGAAAAATTATTAGAATAAGGAAACCAAATTTTTTATCTATCATTGATATTATAAAAATAATAGGACGATTATGAACACCCATTAAAAACATTATATAATGTGGGTCTAGATAAAGAATAATGAAGGACTCTTGGATCCAATGGTTGAGGAAATAATCCATATTAAGGATAATAAAATTATGAAGAAATATAGAACTTTCAATGTTATAAATTATATCCTCACTAAAATATATATTTTAGACACCCTTATCTATTTTCATGATTAATGATAATTAAAATTATGAGGATAAAATTTATTTAAATGTGTAGAATAAAGAACCCTGAGATTTTGGAAGATATATTTCTATAAATTAGTACGATGTTTGAATATTTTCTTCACATGAAACCCCAAACTAAAAAAACTAGGAAATATTCAGTGAATTTTATTAATAAAATTATAACAATAAGAAAACATATATTGAATATAAATATATTACCCAACTAAAATTTCATTTATAGGATAAATAATTAATATGGTTTAATACTAAGAAGTATTTTTCATTCACAAATTAATTTTTTAATAGTGGTTTATATTTCATCATTATAAATTTAATTTACATCATTTATAATATAACATATAAACATATATATTAACATTAATTAAAATATAAATTGATATATAATAATATTAAGTACACTTAATGACTAAAAATGAATTGTAAATCTACAAGAATGTTTTAGTTATTTTTTGTATTATCATATAAAATATTAACATATTAATTTTAGAAAATTACTTTTATAAAATTGAAATAATTTCTAGATTAAAAATGTAATGTCTCATCTTATTAGACCACTAATAAGGTAGTCGGACCAGTAGGTACCATATCCTTAAGTGTGCCTCCCCAAATTCCAGAAGTTATCAACTAGCAGTGAGGGACTAAAGATTTTACTGTATGGAGACTATACGCTTATGTTAGAGTATTATAGTGGTATATCAGAGTGTAAATAACAAACAACAATAGAAGAAGAAATAAATGAGTTATATATCAGCAAAATAATAATATAAATTGAATATAAACAATAGAAAACTCCAATACACAACTGATGCATGCATGTCTTGATGATGATACATAATGAAAACAGAAAACATACAACATGCTTTAAGGAAAAACATAGATATAAAATAAAATAAAAGTAATGTAAATATTCAAGGGATATCTCCACAAGAATATAAAGATCAAGAGGAACTTAGGCGGTGCCATGGTCAAGAGGGAAGTAAACTACATGGGAAATCCTATTCATTTAGAAATCCAAGAACATCAAATGAGCTTGGTCCATTAGTAATTTATTTAAGAATTGGAATTTATTTTAGAGCTTCAATAAAAGTCAGGTCTCAAACATTCCATATGACAAAGCACAACTTTAAATAATTAAGAAATCCTAATGAAACAAGCTAAGCCTAATTTATATCAGCAATCAATAATTTTTAGTTTATAAAACAACACACCTCTATTGAGGGGTTTTATTATAAAATTGTGACATTGTTCATAAATAATTCATTTATAAAAAATATGAATTTCATTCATGAAAACAAAATATATAAAAATAAGAATTATAGTATGTTATCACTTACGGAAAACCAATTTATAAATGTAAAACTGGCATATAAAATTTTTCTCCCTCATTTATATTAATATATACATGTGGAAATTCCATTTTTCACCTAAGTCAAATTCTTAGAAGGCATTATGATCTTTTAAAAATTGGATTACAATATGGGAAAATATAGATGACATGCCCAAGGGGTGTCCATGATAAAAATTTAAAACCTCTTATTACCCAATAACACTCAATGAGTGAAATACATGGTGAAATGATCGATTTTATATGAAGGAACAAACTATAAGGTTGTGTTTGGAAAAGGCCGATATGTGGTGAAGTGAAACTATTTATAAAATGATATAAACATAATGAAAAATTCATACACTACCTACCTTATACTTAGAATAACCTACTCCTCTAATATTGAGGTGAAATTCGATCTAGTTTGGTGGAGATATGAGAAACAGGCCCTTGCCCATAAAATAGGGAAAATGAGCTCACACCTAAATAGAACATCCAATAAGAGATTAAACTAAGAATGGTTCAAAAGAACTGAAGATCATACCAATGAGGATACATAAATATTAATGGATAATGAATTGGGAGACTGGTGGAATAGTTATTGAAGGTCCTAGATAGGGCTGGAGGAGGTGAAACCCATGAATGAGGAGAGCCCCAAACAACTTCCATGAGAAGAAAATGGAAAATGATGTTTTAAACTCATTGAGGTTAACAGAGAAATTTTACCCCAAAATCCAAGACACCCAGTTTGTAAACATGATTTTTCCAAACAATGCACTAATTGTGTGCCACCCCCAGCTTAAGAACAATCTTTCATGATTTGAGCATCATGGATACCCTAATTGTGTTCTAACCATATGATAAATAGTACAAGGGTAATGTCTAAGTGGAACTACACTTGATAGATAGGAAAATAATTTTGGAAAACCATGTGTATCCCATGCAGGACAATTTTTCTCCTTTTGTACAGGTGCATGGTTTGTTAAAGAGGGGATACACAATTTCAAACCAACTGTGTTCCCTTTTCAGAGCACCCAAACATTTATTTCTCGCCCCGAAACTCCTGAAACTTTATGAGACTCTCATTAAACAAATCCTTCCTTTAACCAAGTATAAAAATTAAATTGATGTTCTCCTACTATCAAAATTACATTCTAAACTATAGTTTCAAAAACAAACTATCTAGTAAATGAAAAAAAGTTCAAATTCACTTTGATTTTCTCCATTCCAAAAACATGAGTCATTATAATCACCCACATTATAAATTATTATCCTTATGAAGCCTTCAAGAACTAAATAACCATCACCTAGCCTATTAGGGTTTTAGCCACTGTTAAAATAGCCATGTTGCATTTCCAAATGCCCAATGCATCTCTAAGAATCATTTACGAACATTGCACTTCAGCCATTAAAACTCAAGAAAACACTCATTTTCTAACCAAAACATTGAAATGGAGCTTACCCAAGCTCATTTAATTAGATATAGAGTCACATAGTCATATTTTTGAACATATGGCTCATGGTACTCTCCACCTTAGGCTTCAGCCATTAATGGCCAATTCCAAAACATGGAATCTCTACCATTGGAATTTCCTTACCAATCACACCCCTTATCGTTATTACTATGCCCCTAGTATGATTTTTTAACTGGGTGAACCCAATTAAATCCAAGGTCATATCAATGACCAAATTTTTATGAAATGATCGAGCTCTAATCAACAAAATAGAAATTGGTCATGTGCACCTTCTTGAAAAAACATAGCCAACCATTACACCACACCCGCCTTCACCCGACGACATGATTAAAGAGGATTTTCACCAATAAAACACATCATGTGAGATTGAAAATTGGTCAAGCCACCTCTAACTGATAATTACTAAGATGATTAGATAAGAAGGTGGACTTATTACAACCAAAACAACATTTACTTCTTCCATGGAGCCCCGCATTTTTAAGTAACATGTTCACCAAATCCCATACCTGAATTTCGATTATGTTACTTGATTGATCCATCATTTGATTAATTAAACATATATTTGATTTGGAATAAAGAATAGTGTAACCTAGATCCATTTCTCAAGATCATTTCCATTTAAAAAATTCCCTCAGAAGCTGAAAAATAGTTTATGATTACCTTGGATTCAATGAAACAGTTTTCAAAGTAACTATCCATTTTAGTATATACCCTATACATAAATGTGAGACATTGATACAATGATAAAATGTCCACTTTAAACATAAAATGAGCCTAGAGTGGCATCCACATAGAAGTCATGTAAAACAGTTAGTCCCATTGATTTTGTCCATTTCAATCCATCTTTGGAACCCAAGAACCACTCCAAACAAACCAATAAACGATAAAAACCACACATACAGTGTGCAACATAGAGAAAACCACTTATACAAGCCCAATGTAGTTTAATTATTTAGAATTGCGTAATATAAATTCTCTCTTATTAAACCAAATAATATTTAAATATAGGGGACACAGTCAAATTTTTTAAAAGATCACACTAAGTGGAAACCAATGGTAATGGAAGAAGAACATTTGAGCCACTACTATTTGACTTCATTAAGAATAAGATCAACTTAATCTATCAACTCAATTGCACAGATTGATTGCAAGACTTCACCACCCAAAGTATTTCCATCATCATTAATGATTAACCACTAATTTCCTCCATAACTAAGAGAGTACCAAAAGGTTTCACACACATACAACCATAACAATGTCGTGCTTCTAACAAAACACTGACACATTTCAAAACATGTAGGTCTAAAAGGCATTCGAGAGAAACCGACCATTTACCCATGGTCCTCTTTGGTTGTTATCATTCTACATCAATGTACACATATTAATAAGAACCAACATGACTCAACCCACCCTATTAGTGTTATATTCATCAAAATATGATTTTCAGACTAGATGATCGCAAGTGAACTAGATCATATGAACATTAATTGTACTTGTGAAGAACCTCAGAGTCTCAACCAACAAATCACATAAAGAGAAAATTTGACATAAAAACCAAAAACAAATGATTGGAATGTCAAAACTCTTAATTCACATGTAAGTTATCTTGTTCAATGGGATGAAATTTATTTCGTTGACATGCATGTCACACTACTATGAAGATGATGTGAGAATGTACCGAATAGCACAAAGATCAATGATTCCACCGAAGTCTATTGGGTTTTCATGTCCTTTAACACTCAATGAGCACCACATACATGAACGCATATTACCCAGTGTTTTTAGAAGAAAAATAGAGCATCTGGGATGATTCCCACTGGTAATCTACCATATGGATTCATGTATCCAATGTTTTGTAAAACATTCTTAGATTATATTTGTATTTCCCCATTCAGTCACTAACCAAGATGATGACATACCATATCATCTATTATAGAGGAAGTGAAAGTGTCACTTGACCGACGAAGTGGATGACCATGCCCAAGGTAGGATTATTCATTTGAAACTAAGCATTCTTAAATTCTCATGCCGGTAACAAGGATCAATGATACTGTGACCAACTATCCAAAAAAGGGTGTCATTTAGAAACTTGGAGTCCATCATGGGACAATGGAAACAAAATTTAGATAAACTCACAACATAGTCAGGTTGTCAATATCTAAGGTTTCTACCTACCATGTACATCCCCTTTTAAAGCATATGCATCGACCATATCACTAGGACACACCTGAAAAAACTCAACATATCAATTCTTATCATTCAATGCATTACTAAAAGGAAAATTATTCCTACGGAAAATATTCATGCTTCCATTCCTAGGATATACAAGGGGACCTCAACTAACATTTACAAGAGGGTTTTAAAAAAAGGATACCACCTAAGGATCCATTTTAAAACCACCACTTTGATTTTCATATAATCATAAAAAATTTACAAAATTTAAATGTAAAATAAAATACCAATTATAAAACAAAACACATGGTTCTTGATTTAGCTAATTCCCCAACGGAAAAATATGAAGTCATATTAAACTTATTTTTTCAAACATTAAAAATTTATTTACATCCCATAATAATTAGAAAACTCATCATAAAAATACATATTTAATTAATTGTAAACCTATAAGGATCCCATGAAGCTATCCAATGTTTTTTAGAAATCAACCTATAGTAGTTTCTTAAGTATAGAAATTATAATCACCCAAATTGTTCATCTTGGTTCTTGTTTTTCATTTTGGTATTCAACCAATTCTTTATATATTAAAATTAAACTTCTTTTAAATTTATAATCACTTCAAAATATACCATGGTCACATTAAAAGTTTTAATTATATTTGTATCCGTCACCTGATCTAAGAAGTGCTCATACACTTTATTGGCCTACGTCTAGATCTAATTTAATCAAACCAAATTCAATTCAGGATATAAGAAGCTAATATATTACATTTTAGTCATATTAGTGGACATTGACCAATACATAAAGAACTAGTACACTTTATAGTTTTCATTTGGATCCCATTAATAAAAACCAATTCACCTTATGTTTTTTAACATTAGTACACTTTTTAATTTTAATTTTTTTTCTAAATATTAAAAAATAATAGGGATAAAATGAGTTTATGGGTTTCCTTTTCACAACATTAAGGATACCATAAACATTTAAACTGAAAATGGGATCCCTTTTAATCACAACCAATGAATTTATCTCATGAAACCATTTTTGTATTAAATCAACACCAGTAATGTTATAAAAAGTAGTAAACACAGAGAAAAATTATATAAAAATAAAATAATGTAATATAATAATGGAATAAAATTATAAATAAATAGTCAATATTTCATATACTCCGAAATGAAAATGAAAATAAAATCATGGAATAGCACTCCAGGAACACAATCCAAATCAACAGGCATCTTACAAATGAAACTACATGGCATGAAATGTGCATGAAATTTTTATTCCTATGTGCATAAAATTATGCATTCAATGCCTCATACTTATTTTACTAGGATATAGAAAAAATACCATAAATTCAAAAATCAATACATAGTGGAAATTACACCAATAAATCAAAGTTAAATCCCATGAACTGTAATAGAAAACAACATGAACAACAATCTTAACCCTAACTACTTTGTCAGTTCCCTATGTGTGCGGTGAACAATACCGGAAAAAGATATTTACCATGAAATTCCACATTATTTGTCTCTTAACTACATAAACATAATAGTATGGCAATGTAAAATTAGCTCTAATACCAATTTTTAATGTCCTACCCAACTGAATACTAATACGGTAGCTGATCCAGTGATTTAGATGGCCTCAATGATGCCTCCCCATACGCGAGAGGTTGCCGACTAGTAAAAAGGGTGTATGGAGGAGAGAGAGGGGATACAATACCCTCAACATCAGAGTAGAACAATGATATAACTACTAAAAAATAATAGACAATAGTGGAATAATTAATAAATGAATGACAGAGTAGTGACATAATAATATAAAATGAATATATATAATTTCCAACACCAATATACAACTGATGTATTTATGTACTAATCATGATACATAAAAAAAATATAAAACATACAACATTATAAAAGACAAATAATATAACAAGAAAGAAAATAAAATAAAATTAATGCCTCATGGGTGATCTCTATGAGCATCCGGATCTCTAGCTTGGTCATATTCTCCAAAATCCCAAGTAAAAGATAAATAGCATAAGTAATACACCGTGGTACTACAAAAATAAGGTCTATTCAGGTACTCTAGTGCAATTTTGGCCTAGTGAAAGTAGTTTTCATGGCCATTTTCAAATGATGTTCAATTTTGAGTTATTTAGGTGATGTATAGTGGGTGACCAAAGTCGTTTCTCAAAGGAGGAAGTAATTTAAGACAAAATATTGAAGGTATTTTAAAAATTAAATTAAATAAAATAAACACACTACTTGAAAGGATGGGGTTTGTTTATTTTTTTGTAAATATATAAGATGTTTTAGGAAAGAAGATTTCATTTTTTTATTTTTTAAATATAGTTTGAATAAAAATTCACAACAAGAAGATATTTCATTAGAAAATATTTTAAAAGGACTAATAGATATAACTCTAAATCTTCACATAGTTATTAATGATTATAATTTAAATTAATCTCCAATTAATTATAATCCACTAATTTTCTAACCCTTGAACTTTATGGGAGTTAACTTAACCACAAAGATGAAAAGAGTTAAACCCTAGGTTAGATTTGGAACTTGCAATAACAACACCCTTCTTTGATTTCCATTATAAGGATATATTATGTTCATTGGTATATTAGGGAACATACCCAATCTTGAAATGAGAAAGAATTGTGCTTTGGGATTATATTTTAACTCTACAAATTTATCATGTGTGGTCATGCTTTACCGATTAATTTTGTTCTCTCACAATTTACACAAATTTTCGACCTCATGTGTTTTTGGGTTAACTGGTCAATTTATTACTTTGTTTCCTATAATTCAAAAAACTCAATTAATTTATCATGTTAAATGACTTACATTATCTCATTAATTCAAAATAAATGAATGAGTAATGTACGAGGTAGATCTATTACTAAGAAAACTACTCTTCTGTGGGTGGTGTTGTCATTATATAAACGAATTCAATTTGAAAATATTTAGAGAGGGTATGCCACAATCACATTTCTAATCATTATTTCCATCACAAAGAAGAAGAATAAATAAGGATTTAATTGAATAAAATAGAATAAAATAATAGAAATTAATGTGTAACTAAGAATTATATTACACAAACACAAACATTACAACATGAAGAAGAAGAATGAGGCTTAGACAAAGGGATCATTGCTTCCAGATCCACCCTTATTTAAATGATTGGATAATTTGAGTTAAATAACTTATCCTATTCCCTAAACATACTATATTATGTACCAACCCCAAAAAATGATAAAAATACATATTTATGGAGTGGAGGGGAGACAAGGATTAAATAGGTTTGAATTATGCATGGGGAAATTCGTCCAAATAAATTAATCCCACTTGTACAAAGTATTTGTCTTCCAAAACGCATGAACCCTAGGTCCTTACATAATTATGATTCGTGAAAAAATTGGTTATCTATCATCTCTAAAAATTGGGGCTCAATCCAAGCACCTATGAAGATTTTATGACCCAAATACAAAAGTGATGCCTATTCTTGATTATCCATCCCACCATTGAATTAATGTACCATTTACTCCATCCAAATTCAAGATTTTTCTCTAGTGTCCTGAATAATCATTTTATCCCATTATGTGAGCAACAATGTTACAATAATTTACTTTCAAATAATTTAAATTATATTATATATGTTCAAAATACTATAATAAATTTTAAAAGGGTAAAACTGAAATTTTCATCAAATTTTCAAATGAATGATCTAATCCCAAATATTCTTTAAATGAATATAGTTACCTCAATGTAAAGAAATTATATTATTTATTATCAATAAAATATTCAATAAAATTGTGTTTTATCAATTGTCCCACACTTACCCTTTTTCACTCCCGTGAAAAACCTCATATCATTTATTCCAATAATTTATGACTAGTAAACATCAATATCAAATAAAAAAAATTTAAAACATATATCTTAGATATCCAAAAATCCCACTCCAATAAACAAAAGACATTTTATCATTCACTACCTGAAAGATAAGTAAATTTGGAATAAATGGGGCCCATCTTTAGTTGCTTCACTAGCACTGGCCTCCGACCTTCCCGATCTTCTAACGTGTTGGTGCTCCTCTCTCTCTCTTTGGAAAATTTTTGTTCACTTTCCACTTTGGCCTTGATTATTTGGATCCAGCATAACGATGTTGTTTTTCACCAAGCCCACAAACCCCTGAATTCTGAATTGATCGGGCCACTTCATGTATTGAGGGTTGGAAGGGCCACAATGGACATTCTATGCTGGGAGTTCCCCCTTCCCATCTCGTTCATTAGAATCACCCACCGAAAATGATTCTTACGATTAACGTGGATGCATCTCTTCTAAAGTATGGGCTTGTCTCCCTCGGTCTCCTTGCCTGAAATCATCTGGGGAAAATCATTGCTGCTAAATATGAAACGCATTAGGCATTCTGGGAATCAGCAGTTTCTGAAGCCATGGCCATCCTTGTTGGTATCATGGTCGCTTTATAACGTGGATGGGATGATTTCATCATGCAGTCTGACTACCATACCGTAATCAATGCTATTAATCACAATGAAGGAGGAATATAGTCTTTTTTAATCATCATTGAGAGAATTATTTAACTTCGACAAAGCTTCTCAATATGCACCTTCTCCTTCACCAAAAGGGACGGAAACAACACGGCCCATTAGCTTACTGCCTCAGGCCCATTAGCTACCAACTACTTATGGATGGAAAATTTCGATTCATGGATTTTCACAAGTACTTCTACTGATCTTATTCATTAATGATATTTTATTTTAATAAAAAAACAACTTTCCTCACATGATTTTTCTCTTATCACACAAATGTTAATTTTTCAGAAATGTCTTTCTCATCCAAACTCATACAAGTGTCACCATATGATTGATAAATTCCTTCATCTATACCCAATTTGAGCCAAGAAAGTGTGTTTATAATGAGAAAATTTCATGGTTGTTTTTTGGATTTAGTTTTTTAGGATTTATATATGATAAATTATGATGCTGAATGAGGGCATGACTCTTTTTTAAGAAAATATTGCATTATTATAATTTATACGAAATTATGGTCTCCTGATCACTCCCCTGGTATCAATTCAGATCCATCATCATAAAAACTCATAAAATTTTTACATCATTCATCATTTTAAAAACAAAAAATTCAATCTTCTCAATCCTAGTTTTTTTTGAAAGCTCCAAATAGAAACAACATTCTTTCCTCATTGGAAGATCCAGAAAAGAAAAACTTATTTTATCATGAAAGATCAGTGAAAGCACACATTTCAAAAGAATTATTTTTTCTCCACAAAAATATCTCTTCAAAATCTATCATTCACCAAAAGTGTCACAAAATGTTGTAGCACAACAAAATACATCTTCCCCCACAATTATGTTCACAAAAATTATGCAATTTAACTTCATGGATTGGTTGGATAGTGGAAATTGAATTGTAATTTGGATAACTTAATAGGTTATTTATAGAATATAAGGGATAAAAGGATTAAATATTCAAGTTAGGCCATAATAAAAATAATTATTATGAAATAGGGGCTTTATTACTAGACAAATTCCTCAATAATATAAACCACATCTACCTCAAACCCTAATTTTATTATAGGAATAAATCAAATTATTCATAACTTAATCATGGTTTCGCTCCCTAGAGAAGTGAGGTAAACTAAAATAATATGAAAACAATGGTTTATAATTCTTAAAAGAATGTGATTTCAAGTATAAAGACAGTAAGATGTTGCATGGGATTCAAAATTCAGAGTAATTTTCATAAAATTACCAAATAATTGAACATAAAGAAAAGTGATTTTCAGCTTTCATTTAATGTTAGTTTTAATTTCATTAATTGTTTCACTTATTGATATGGATTTTAAAATTGTTATTAGAATCATTTGAACTCAAAAGTTTCATAAACACACAAAAATTTAAAAAAGCAGAACATGATTGTTTTTTGGTAAACAAAAAACAATTGAAATTACAATAGAAAGTCCCAATATGTACTACTTAATGAGTTTTACATTGACTATAAATATGCTTCCAATGTCCTCTTATGTGATCTACACTACACCATAAGGAAAAAAATTATATAAAATATAAGTACCTAACCATATGGAACGTAACTTAAAAGGAATCATCTTCAGTCATGAACTGTGGAAAAGGACTTTCACTCCAACATGAAACTCCCATTTTTTGATCATTATATCTTGAGATTATTTTGATATTTTCTTGTAGACACATGATTGATCATATGAAGATAATAGAATCTCATCAAGCTCTTGAATTTGAAGCTTCCTTTAGATTCCATCTTTGGAAAAATCCCTGTGGCATTTATTTATATCCCAATAATCTCGATGTTCACCATCCATTCAGCGACGACATGATTTTCCAAAAACAATCCGAAATGGGGGCATACCAATGGGTGCCTTTTATCCTATAATATAAGCCCAAAGTTCATCATCCAAGAACATTCCTCAATCCTTCCAATTTAGAAACACTGTTCTCTCCAAAATTTGTATCAACTCCCAATTTGAAACCTTAGCCTAGCCATTTGTTTGGGGGTGGTATGGTGTTAAGTTTTTGTCTGCCACCCCATACTTTTGAAGGAGGGAAGCCAAATTCCAATTACAGAAGTGTGTCCCTTGGTCTCTGATGATGTCTTTTGGTACTCAAACCAACAAGTAATATTTATCATGACAAAGTATAATAAAACAGGAGAGTCATCAGTCCAGGTGGCCTTAGAATTCACTCATTTACTTACATAATAAACAAAAAGAAAAATATAAAAAAACAAAATGAACTAAAAATGTCCCATAAAATATATTCCCCAAACATAAATAATGTCTTTTAATAGTATGAGGTGTTGGGGCATCTCTTATCTCCTTGAAATGTTCCCTTTGTGTTGGAAACAAGATCATAAATTAAAAAAACATTGGCATCATGAAATAAGCTAGTGTAATATAATCTAGAGTCTAAGACTGTCCTAGCTCTTTTTTGTGTTCCAAAGGGTCCACCACAAGAAAGTGTGTAAAAAAAATTTCAAACAGACTCAAACTCATGATTAGGAACACAACTCCTAATGAAATGATTACTACACAATCGAAAATGAGAGAGATCATCCCACACAAAATATCAAAACTTTATTTTTAATTTTTAGACTTGATGTTTCTTTAAATATGTAGGGATTTTAGATGAAACATTGTAGTTCACTAAATCTACATACCATGGATGCATACCTGAGATGGAATAAAGATTCCCATCTGGGGAAGTGTCCCAAAGTGGTATCAGGTCAATGTTGTCAGCCTATAATGTGTGAGTAATCCTAATAATGTGGTTTAACAATAGGTTTTCTTACCCATTATTTTATTTTATCTTAATATCAAATTCCTAAAGAAGGAGCATCCATCGGATAAGTTTGGGATTTGAATCTGGCTTCTCCAAGAGGGATTCATGTTCAGAAAAAACATCTACTTTATAACCCAAAAAATATGAACCGAATTTATCTAAAGAAAATATGATGGTAGGAAACTCCTTTTTCATAGTTGTGTATTTTGATTGGGATGAATCAAGTTTTATCGAGGAATTTGAAATCACATGTGAATATCCCTCCACACTCTGAGATAAGACATCTCTGACCATGATGTTGGGGACGTCACACATAAACTCAAAAGGAATATCCCACCGTGGAGGTTTTATGATCATTGGAGTGGTCAAACAATTCATTATCTCATCAATGGAAGTGCTACAAGAACCATAAAACATAAAATTATAATCTTTTTGAATTTATCATGAAATAGGAAGAGAAATCTTACTAAAATATTTTAGGAAGCACTGATAAAATCCTGCATGCCATAAGAAATATCTATCATCATTCACACATAATGTATAGGGTAAGGATGAAATTATATCTATCTTAAATTTATCAATCTCTATCATATGTTTGAAACTACATTCCCTAAGACAATTCCATGCCCTAACATAAAATGACACTTTTCAATGTTCAAGAATAGATTCTTCTAAATAAAATGATTCAACACCTTTCACAAACTAGAGATACAATCATCAAATGAAGACCCATAATCTGTAAAATCATACATAAATATCTCTATTATGGTCTCAAGAAAATCATAAAAAAATACTAACTATGCATCATAGGAAGGTACATGCGGCATTACAAAGTCCAAATGGCATCCTTAGGTTGGAAAATGAACTGAATGGAAAAGTTAATTTTGTCTTCTTCTGGTCCTCTGGAGCTATAAGAACCTGAAAATATCCAAAAAATCCATCCATGAAACAATAATGTGTCTTAATAACAAGTCTCTAAAGCATTTGATCAATAAATGGGAAGGGTAAATGGTCCTTGCGATTGGACTGATATTGTTTCCTATAATCAATACACACATGCTAATTGTTTTTCACCCTCATTGAAACTAAATCCTATCTATCATTTTTAACAACTACAACACCACTTTTATTAGGAACAACATGTATACGAATCACCCACTAGGAATTTGAAATGGGAAAACATATACCTACCTCATGCAAATTTTCAACTTCTTTTTTAACAACATCAAAAAGAGTTGTATTAAGTCTCCTTTGTGGATTCCTCACTGGTTTAGCCCCATCCTCTAAAATAATCCTATGAATGAAAATATAGGGGCTAATAAAAAATACGTCAGGAAATGTCCATATTATTTCCTTAATATTATCCCTCAAAAGATTCAAATATTTTTTTTCATGTTCAAAAGGATGATTATTATCAATTATAGTAGGTAATCACTCGCCACTTAACAAGTATTATTAATTGAGATTTGGTGGAAATGGATTGATTTCTAGTGTAGGGGGTGATGTATGGATGGGGTAATTGAAGGAACTGATGTATTTTCATTGTGAACATTAGTATCAATATATACACTATCAAAATCAGAGAAAAAAGGATCAAATCCATTAGTCTACTCAATTTCCATGCCATAATTAGAGTTTACATGATGAAATTAAAAATATGAATCCATTTCAAAATAAAATATAAGAGTGTTTTTTGCATTATAAAATGGTTTGGAAGTGCTATTAGTAATCAAACTATAACCAATACACATATTATCCCAAATCATAGGACAATCATATTCCATGGGTTTTTATTTGGTGCTTAAAAATGGGAGATAAAAAAAAGAACGGTCCTCTGAGGGGTACTTCAAGGAGTCCATAACATTAAATATCACAAGTTCATCTCCACACTCTATGTAACGTGTACCCTTAGAAGGGTTTATGATATATTTAGATTTTTAATGAAGGGCCTACCTAAGATAGTGGGATCACGAGAATTTACCTAATCATCTTCCATGTTAAGCACATAGAAATTAGCTGGAAAGATCATGTCTCTTACCCAAACAAGCACGTCCTCGTGGATTCCTACTAAATTTGCTATAGCTTTATTCACTAACTACAACACTACTCTTGTAGCATTCAACTCACAAAACTGTAAAGAGGAAAATAAAGAGTTAGTCATTACATTCATGAATGCTTCTAAATAACAAAGGGCATCTGAAAAGTCCTAGTCCAATCTGGTGCATGGGATGATGACTGTCTAAAAATCCTTGCACTTTGCTGGCATTACTAGAGTTAGTGTAATGAGTGCTGACAGATTCATTTCATGATTTATTCTCTCATTTATCTTTATCCCTCTTCGATTTCTACAATGTTCTTTTTACGAATTTGGAATACCTTGGGATTTTATCAATGGATTCAAGTAGAGGGATATTGATCACTACATGCTTGAATGTGTCCAAAACCTCTTTTTTCATTGACTCATTAGACATCATCTTGGTTTGTACAACACTAATTGGATGGGGATGGGGTTTAAGAGAAACATCATCAATATTTCTCTTACCTTTTTCTTTATCCTTTGGTTTCTCATCAGATGGTCTTGAATGGTGCATCTCCAGAGTGGAGGTGAATCCTGGCAGAATGGTGGGTGTAGAAGTATCATTCATTTTCTTCCCACATCTCAATGCGCTGGAACTAACATTCCCCATGGGATTTGGAGCTGGTTGGGAAGGTATATTTTTAGAATTCTTACATAAATGTTCATGGAGGGAACCATCAATATTGAGCATTTGAATCTTAAACTCCCTCAGTTTGGAACATTCACTCTTCATATCATTTTATTAACTAAGAACAATTTGTTTCAAAATATCATCATTATTAGAATCTACCTTTGGATGAGAATTCTATTTTGGTTTTCTTGTTAATGCTTGGGATTAAAATATATTTTGGGGTTTTTGGAAACCCTATTGGTAAGGAATAGGTTGTTGATAATTTTTTTGAAAAGGGGGCCATTGTTGTTGTCCATATCCATAACTCATGTTTGATTGATCCTTACACCCTTGGTTTTATGTTGGAGAAAAGGAGTCATACTTATTTTTTTCATGTGGTTGTTATTGTTGCTGATATGGTGTCCTAGGGAATACTGTTTCATAGTCCTTTGAATCTTGTAATTGGGGGAAACAATTAGTCAGGTGGTAATTTTCAGTGAAATTTACACAAGGTTTTACAAGTGTGGGTTGGGATGTATTTTGATCCAAAAAAATATTTCTCAACATAATGGTTAATTATTCCAAAATGGATTTAGTTAAATTAATCTTAAGAGAATAAGAACATATATGATTTACTCCCCTATCATGTGGTGTACCTCCATCACCAAATTGGTGAGTGTTTTGTGCCATCTTGTCCATCAATGCATGTGTCCCTACTGGTGTTTTCTCCACAAATTCTCCTATAGGCATGACATCCAACATTCTCCTCTCCATAGGTTCATGTCCATTATTGATGTACTAGATGTGGAGTTTCTCACTTATTTGGTGATGTGTATGGCTTTCAGACAACTTATTGAATCACTCCCAGTAATCATACATTGACTCCCCTTATGATTTCATGATCTTGAAGATCTTATAATTTTTGGAAGTGGTCCTTGATGATGGAAAAAATATATACATGAAATGGCATTTCAAATTGTTCCAAGATGTTACATATTCAGATTGTCAATATTACATTTAATATTTCATAGATCCATCAAGTGAGAATGGTAATGATCTTAGTTTGATTTGATCTTATGATACATGTCTTGGTTTCATGGTTGAGAAAACCACATTAAACTATATAAGGTTTTTTTTGGGTCCTCACTAAATAATCCATGAAATGTGGAAAGAGGTTAATTAACCCTGATTATAGAACAATGTCTGATTTCAGATTTGGGTATGCAATACAAATTTGTTGATAATTAATGTCTGGTGCATCCAATTACCAAATGGTTCTATTAAGTTCATTTTCATTATTTCAGTCCATTTGTTCTTGTTTTAATATTGATTTATATGTGTTTCCAATTTAAATGTTCTTGAAGTGGAGGAATTATCCTTCTAGTTGAATGTTGAAACTTCCTGTAGACTGAGAATGCCATATTTGAGCCCTAAGGTTGCGTTCAATCTTATGTTCAAGATCTATGAGATCATCAGGATTAGTTCATTCCATAAATCATTTAAAAATGAAAAGAAGAAAAGTAGAGCATAATAAAATAAAATTGAGATGTTTGAGTAGATGACCAAAAAATAAAAAGAAGTATAAAAACAAAAGATGAATAATGAATCATATTGGGTAAGTAATGAAGAAAGAAGAGAAAAATAAATACTTCTAATTGGATGAAATAATTACTTTACTCCATAGAAATGATGTCAATTTTAAAGGTGATTTCGTAGGCTCTTTCAAATGATGTTTCGTTTTGGGTTATTTAGGTCCAGTAGAGTGGATGACCAAAGTCATTTCTCAAAGGAGGAAGTAATTTAAGAAAACATATTGAAGGTATTTTGAAAATAAAATTTAATAACTTAAATACACTACATGAAAGGATGTGTTTTTTTATCATTTATAATGCTATAATATTTTCGCTGGGAGATGATTAAATTTTTTGTTTTCATTTTTTAAATGATGTTCGATTAAAATAAAACTACAAGAAGATGTTTTTTAGAAATTTTTTTAAAAGGTGTAATTGATCAAACTCTACCTATTCACATACTTATTAATAGTTATAATTTGAATTAATCTACAATTAATTATAATCCTCTAATTTTCTATGTCTTGAACCCTATGAAAGTTTACTTCATCAAAAATATGGAAGGATTTAAACATTAGGCTAGCTATGGAATATACAATCACAACACATTACTTTGATTTTCATTCAATGGATAGATTGTGGTTCTTGGTGAATTATGGAACATACCCACTGTGGAAATGAGAATTAATTGAGCTTAGGTTTTGTATTTTAACACTACAAATTTATCATGTGTTGTCTTGTTTTACCGATTATGTTTGCGCTCTTACAATTTACCCAAATTCTCAACCACATGTGTTTTTTGTAAATTGTCCAATAACTTTCATAGTTTCTTCAAATTTCAAAAATCAATTAATGGATCATATTAATTGATTTATGGTATCTCATGGATCTAAAATAATTGAATGAAGAAGGTAATAGGTAGATATATTACTATGAAAAATACTCTTACATGGTCAGTGTAGTCATCATAGAGACGAATTGCATTTGAAAATGTTTAGAGAGGGTATAACACAATCTCATTTCTACTCATGATTTCCTAACCAAATAAGAATATTGAAGAAGAATATAGTTGAACAAAATAGGAAAAAAAGAAACTAAATTGTAACTAAGAATTATATTACGCCAACACAAACATTACAACGTGAAGAAGAAGAATAAGGCTTCGATGAAGGGATCCTCACTTCAAGAGTTAACATTATTGAAATACTAAGATAATTAGAGTTAAACAATTTATCTAATTCCCTAAAATTTATAAATCATCTACCAACCCCACCAAATAAGAAAAATACATATTTTAGAGAGTGGGGGTAGGTTAGGTTTAAAGAGGTTTCAAGTGTGATTGGGGAAATTTGGAAAAATTAATTTATATAAATTTCACTGATGGTTTGACTTCTAAAAAGCATGAACCAGCTATCCTTCCAGCAGGATGATTCATGAAACATTTGGTTCTATATCTATTCTAAAAATTTGGGCTCAATATAACCGTTTATGATGAAATTATGGCTCAAATACAGAAGTAATTACCAATCCATCATGTCCATCCAACCTTTGACTTAATGGCCTATTTAATCCATCCAAATGCATGCTTTACCTCCCGTGTCATGAATAAAAGTTGTAGACCATTAAGTGAGGAAGAATGTTACAAATTTTTATGTTCTAATAAGTCATATTAAAATATTTATTTTCGAAATACCATAGTGAATTTTAAAATGGTAAAACAATAATTTTCATCAATTTTGTAAATGAATGATATAATCCCAAATATTCCATAAATGAACATAGTTACCACAATGTGAGAAAATTATATTATTTATTATAAATAAAATATTAAATATTATTGTGTTTTATCACCCCAAAAATTTTGTCAGAGTGTAACCTCAGTAGGTTATCACTCGTGGTTTCTATGACTTAATCTATTCTTTGATTATAAATAAGAAGTGTAAATGTAATATGAATAAATGAATAGACTAAATAAATAAAAAACAACCTATATAGTTCCCTAAGAGACACCTAGTAGCTATACCTACTTTGGATTATAGTTGAAATAAGATTCTAGGCCAAGAACTATATATATATATACTGTAATAATGACATATATAAAGTTTAATTATATATTTCATCCACATATATGAACCAAGTGTGTGTTAACACCTAATGGTAATATACTAGGAATACTAATTGTTGGATGGACTGTGGGTAACTCAAACATCCCCAACTAGTCTAAAAGAGCCTAAAATGTCATGAAATGGGGTACCTTTACTATATCCCAATTGAGTGAGAGATGTCATGAAATTACACTCTATATGGAATGTGAGTCACCATGGAATCACTCTATCATGGAACGTGGTGTGTAAATCCCATCTCATATATTGTATCACCGGTACGATTTAACATGATCAATACACAATATAGGTAAAAAGATGGCCATGTTCTCAATATAACCCTTACCATCATTCCACAATGTATATCAACGTGTATCATTTACTATATGTAATGACAAAAAACCTCTCATGTAACTTATTTATAAATCCAATATAAATAATTTTAAAAACCCTGGTTTTATTTCAATTTTAAACATGATTTTTACATAAATTCTTCAATTGATACAATATGGATGAACGAGAGGTCTAGTTTCATTGGGGCTTAGGAACATAACATAACAACTTAAAACACGAAACATACCATCTTTATTGAAAAATTCCTTTACATTACCACTACATTTCCTCTTACGTAGAATTTCATTGGGATAACCTTAGGACATGCATAAGAAAAGGGTGAGCTATAATGCCCAGTAGGGGAATAAACATGGAATAACATGAGGAATACAATACATGTTAAACAATAGGAATATAAATGGAGCACAAGAGAGACATTAACATAAAGGCATGATAATTAATTATAATCAATACAACGAAATTTGGAAACAACACTTAACATAGAATTATCATGATCCATTGCTCATTGCACATGGATAATGATTATACACTCATTACACATGAAGTATGAGAAAAATCTCATTAAAAATTAATTAGAATGAGTCAACACTAATTTCACATGATGTATCATGATACAATTCTTTACCCAATGCATTGGAACACTATTACGGATCACCCTTCTTAAACATTTCATTTCATGCATAAGTGTGCCACCTGGATCATAAAACATTGAATCAATCAAAATCATAAGTTATTCAACAATTAAGTAATTTTGAATAAATACATGAAAGTACCATTCAATATGTATTTGTTCATAAATATGAATTCCCTTGATAAAGACACGGTTCTGGTATTCACTACACAATGATGTTTTCTTGAAAAAACGCGGTGCAATTTCAGCAGCATAACAACGTGACATAACGATTCTAGAAAATGGTTTACGTGAGCGAAATTGTTGTCTCATCATATGTACTTGAAATGGAAAGTAATGGGGTAATATAAATACAAGTCTCAATAAACATAATTTAATTTAGATGAAAAATACAAAATAATTTCTTGGATATAAAATAGGAGAGGGAAATCTCTTAAGGAATTTTGGCATGGTAATGGGTGTACATGGGAAGCACTAAGGAGAAATAAATGGGTCTCCCATCATCCAAACATAAAGGAAAAAGTATGGGGGAGGTGTAAAATCATACCCCAATATTTGAAATTGAAAATAAAATGGCATGAAAATATTGACAAACATGGGTAAAAAGAGAAAGTTAGGAATCCCTTACATAGAAGTGTGATCCCAAAGGCTTGGGAGAGGCTTGAGAGAGGCTTCATGGGAGCTTGGGGAACCTTGGTAGTATTATAGAGAGAGGAGGGAACAGGTTTGATGAAGTCCAATGTTTTTGAGTGAGGAGGAAGTGGGATCTTGGGTGGGTTTATATAAGAAAGGATAGAGAATTATTTAGTATTTAGGTTTGGGTAACCACACATTAAACTAATCAATACCACATACCATCCGATGGTTATTGCCCATTGTTTTTGCCATAAGAAAGTGAAAACAATATTTTATAAGGAAAATGGCCATACTTCTTAAAATAATTGGGTTTCTTATGTGGAGGTGAGTCACACTCTCATGGAAATTCATTTAAAAAGTGAAAATGTTTTATAAGTCTTTGAGGGTACACTAATGTTTTGTAAATTAAATCAAACAAACATAAAATCAAATTATTTTAATTGTAAAAAATATATTGGCTGAACATATCATTTATAGTATATTATTAAATCACTATTGTGTCATTAGATTGATATAAAACACATTATATATTTAAATGGTATTTATTTTTTACCCAAAGATGGCTATGCCCTCTCCCGACAGCACACACCTACCCCTAGGGGTTCTTCGTCGCCATCTGTGAGTGATCCCCAACATCTATCTTTTTTATCATTGGTGAATTTGATCACCACTAGTGGGTTTCGTGAGTTTTTCTCATCTCTGTTCTTAGAGCTTCGCTGCGGATTCTCATGTTTCATGCCTCCATTCATGATTGTTCCTTTGACGTCGACTGGTTTGTATTCCTTGTTCCTGGTTCTGCTTTTTTATCTTACCTCCTTTTATCATGCACTTCTTCTTCCCCACCCGGTGAAACATTTCCATTATCCTCCTTCCTACTTCGTGACCCCCTCCACTAGATCTATTCTGATCTGGTCTCCCTGCCTTGTTGCTTCTTGAGAAATCGATGATAGGTGAGGTTGGCGATGGTGGTCCCAGATTCTTATGAAGTGGTTAATGTCAGTCTTGCAGGGATATCTTCTTGGATGGTGATGTCCTTTTTCCACTTTTGGTATCATGCGGCAGAGTCCGGTTGGTCGACGATGGATGTTTCTTTAGGTGGTTGAGGGAGTGTTGCTCTGGTTCCTTGTGTTTGCAGTTTAAACACCACTACGACAAGCACCACACTTTTTTGAGAATTAAAATTCACTTCAATGGTTTCAGATATATTGAAAAAAGGTTGATCTTGGAAAATCATTCTATTCTATCTTTTGAAGCCTCCTCTTGTGCTGTTTTTGTAATTCATGGTCTATGATCAACTAATTTGGGTTACAAATCATCATGTTTTTTATTGAAGTGAATACGTATGGATTTAAATGTGTTCATTACTGCTTTACTCATATATTTCTTCATGATTCGTTCAATTTTTGATTGAAAATGTAGACATTTTTATGAGAATTTATTATTCTCATATGACTCAAGGCCTAGGGCATCATGTGAGGTGTGGAAAATCTTATGCAGGTTGATGTGGAGAATACATCAGGGGGTGGATTCTTGGTCGAACTGGTTTGAGGACGTGTGGAGAAAAAGTTTTGCGGGTGCCTTGGTTCATCATTTTGAGGGAGCCTCTGGGTTGGCTTATTTGGATTTCTTCAGATGGTTGGTGTGGAGCTGGGTATTTTTCTATAGTTTGAGCAGAGAACACAGTAGTTTTTCTTGTTTTACTTATTCTTGTTGGACATTCTTCTGGTTTCACTACATTAGAGTATTTCAATTGATTTTCACTCTGTTCTACATTGGTCTCATTGATCTTGTGTGTTCTTCTGAAGTAGTTTTTTCATGTGTACTTGTATCTCTTGTTGCATTTGTATGGTGCATCATTCTGTAGGTACCATTGGGTGGGTGGCATCGAAAGAGGGATGGGGGTATTGACACCCATCATCATCCATGCATCATCACTTGATGGATGGATGGGTTCTTTTCCGCGATAGTTTCTCAGCGATTTTCATCCTTTTATTGAGTTGCATCCGGTTGACATTGCGGAGACTCTTCTCTCTTTTCCGTGATAGTTTCTCAGCGATTTTCATCCTTTTATTGAGTTGCATCTAGTTGACATTGCGGAGACTCTTCTCATGCTTTGTCGGGTGGGTGACTCGAAAGAGAGAAAGGTGTGTTGATGCCTTCCATCTAGATTTCCTTAGAATTTGCTGATTGGATAGGTTCTTTGAATCGTTTTCCACCATCATGGTGAATCTTCTTGACAGAGGTGTGACACATTTTTTGACTACTCTCATTGGTGCACTGTATGGTGAGGGGGGTGATGCAATTTTCTAATGTATGCTTAGAAATCTATTTCTTTTAGACTTTTACGATTTTTTTGGCATGTGCATCAAGGATGTGTGCCCTATGAGTAATGGGTTTCCTCTTTCCCAATATTTTATAGGTTTTTCTTTTTCTTCATGATCAATTTAAGGGGCCTGACCCCCAACCTTTTTCAAAAAAAATTATTTTATTGCCCAAAAATTCGACTATGTTAGAAAATTATGAAAAAATAACCGTTGGATAATTTCGACATCCTGATTCCCAAAATAATATTAATTTCATCTAAATAATTTTCTATATATATATATATATATTTGTACTTTTATAATAAAAACCGACATTTATCAAAAATTTATCTGTTTTTACAAAAACGGATTTCAAACCTCAACAAAAATTACAATTGCATTCATAAAATTATACGATAATTTATATTTAATAAAAAATAATTTAATAATAATAATATTTTATTAAAATATTATTAAATTAAATAATCCTTTACTTTATGAAAGTATATTTCTTAGTTTAATATTATCTTAAAATATTATTTGCTCCTTAAAAACTATTTACAAAGTAACAATAATAAAATGAATGCACATTCATTATACAAAAACAATGTACATAGTCATAGTTCTAGGGTCTTGTTAAATAAGCCCTTATAACACCTACATAAGATCGAAGGGTAAGGTGTGTGATTGTGATAGACTCTTGGGGTGGCTTAGATAACATCGCTCGGGTGGTAATCTCTCTTGACTCTCACTTCTCCTGTAGTCGGTTCCGCTCAAGCTTAACGTGGTCAAGCTCAGCTTGGGCTTGGTTAAGAGTGAATCCCAATGATGCGACCTCCTTTTTGAGTTCCAACAAATGGGATTTGTTTGGGGAAAGTCTACAGAATGAGTCCATCGCTTCCTTTGTCTATATAAATTGGATATGTTAAAGCCCTATATTTATACTAATCATGTGATCACTATTCAAGGACTATATTAGCAACAGTCACAATTCATAATGGTATTTTAAAATACCGAAACATAAAACTAATGAAGATCACATTTTATATAACCATAACAAGACATATAATTAGATCAAGAGGAATTTCCATTAATGATGGTTTGGGTCGTTACAATATTCCCCCCTTAAAAAATTTCACCATCTAAATTTTCTTTTCCCACACTAAAATGAATGTGGATAACCCTAATTCATTATTTACTCTGATTCCCACGTCACTTCTTCAAACTTTTGGTTTCACCACAACACCATGATGAGGGGCATTGTCTTTTTTTGTAGAACCTTTTTTCTATGATCTAAGATCTTCACTGGTTTCTCCTCATAAGATAGATCATCCAATAGTTATAATACCACTGAAGAGAGTTCATGTGAAGGGTCTAGTATGTACTTCCTTAAGATCGATACATGAAAGACATCATGTACTTTGGCCATGGATTGTTGAAGACCAAGTTGATAGGCCACATCCCTGACATGATCAAGAATATCTAAGGGGATGATATACCTAGGACATAACTTCCCTTTATTTCCAAACCTCATGAACTTCTTCTATGTAGATATGCATATAAATACTTTGTCTCTATATTTAAACTCAATGTCTCATCGACAGTTATTAGAATAACTCTTCTGCCGACTCTTGGATACCTTGGTATGAAGCTGAATGGTTTTTACCTTCTCCATAATTTCTTCGACCATTTCGGGTCCTAGAAGCATACACTCACCAACTTTATCCCAACATGATAATTTTCTACACATCTTCCCATACAGGGCTTCATAAGGATCCATTCAGATGCTCGAGTGGAAACTATTATTGTTGGAGAATTCAACCAGAAGAAGATGTTGATCACAACCTACTGTAAATTCTATTGAACATGATCTTAACATATCCTCCAGTGTCTGAATAGTTCGCTCAGATTGTCCATCATTTTGACAATGATAGGTCATACTAAAGTATAGTTTAGTATTCAGAAAATATTGATGACTCTTCTAAAACTAAGAGGTTAATCTTGGATCTCTATCAGATACAATAGATAGTTGTACTCCATTCATCCTTACCAATTATCTGATGTATATCTATGTCAGTTTATTCAATAATAAATCATCCTGAATTTTAATGAAGTGTGCATAATTTGTAAGACAATCCACAACAATCTATATTGCATTGTTGCCTTTGGATTTATTCAGATATCTGGTGAAAATTACTATGGTTATGTTCTACTATTTCCATGATGGTATAGGAAATGGTTTCATCATCCCCTTAGACTTCTCCCTCTCTGCCTTCACTTGTTGACACACCAGGCACATTGATGTATACTCATAAATCTCCTTCTTCTTATTATCCCACCAATAATTCTCTCATAGATATTGATACATCTTTGTGTTTCCTTGGTGAATAAAGTATTTGAACTATGTGAATCATCCAAAATTTCCTTATTTAAATCTATACTTGATGCAACACATATTCATTTCCCAAATCTCATAATTACTTCTTCACTAAAATTGAACTCCAAGTATTTCAATCTTCTGATAGCTTCCACTTTCTTCTGAATTCCCACACCATCCTTTTGAGAATCCTTTAAAATTATTAAAAGAAACAGTTGATCAAAAATTTGTGAAAGAATTGATGATGTTCCATTATTTATGATTCTCATATCCATCTACATCAAATCTAAGAATATTGTATTCTTCTAAATTCTCATTAGTGATAGAATTGTTGGGTCCTTTCTACTTAGAGAATCTGCCACTTTTTTCGCTTTTCTAGGGTGGTAATGGATTGATCATTCATAGTATTTGATCATCTCTAACCATCTTCGCTGGCGCATGATCAACTCTTTCTATGTGAATATATATTTGAGGCTTTTGCGGTCCGTATATATTTTACACTTCTCCCAAAAGAAAAATTTCCATCAAAATTTTAAAGCGTAGATCACCACCGCCAACTCCAAATCATGAGATAGATAATTTTTCTCATTAAAATTCAATTAACTTGAAGCATAGGCAATGAATTTGTCTTTTTTCACCAACCCACATCCCAAGACCTTCTTTGAAGCATCACTGAATACCACAAAAAGTTCTCCACTTCTGGGTAATGTGAGCAAGGGTGCAGTGATAAGCCTCCTTTTCAACTCCTTGAATCCTTCGTCACATTTATCACTCCAATCAAACATTACTCCCTTAAAAGTTAGCTCAGTTGGAGGGTTGGAAAATCATGAGAAAATTCTCACAAATCATCAATAATATATAGCTAAACCCAAGAAGCTACAGATATCCGTTACCAATGTTGGCCTCAACCATCCCTCAATTGCATCTGTTTTGGATGGACCCACAGATATCCATTTTCTTTTGATGATATGGCCCAAAAATGAGACCTCCTTCAACCAGAACTCGCAATTTTTGTATTTTCATAGATATTATCTTTCCGCAAGGTCTCTAGTATAGTTCTTATATGCTCTTCATGATCCTCCTTGGTATTTGAGTATATAAGAATATCATCTATAAATACTAACAAAAACTTGTCAAGTTAATCCCTCAAGACACTATTCTTCAATTCCATGATGATTGATATTGAATTAGTGAGTCTAAAAGGCATTACTATGAATTCATAGTGCTTGTATCTTGTATGAAAAGAAATCATGGGGATATCTTCCTTCTTCACCGTTACATGATAAAATCCCAACCACAAATCCACATTGGAGAAGTATTGTTCTCCACACAGCTGATTGAACAAGTCATCAATTCATGGGACAAGATACTTGTTATTTATCGTGATTTTTTAAAGTTCAAGATAATTTATGCAAAGGCACATTGACCCATCGTTATTCTTGATGAAGAGGACTGGTGAACCCAATGGTGAAGCACTTAGGAATATAAAAAATTTATCCAGATTCTCTTGTAGTTGTTTCTTCAGCTCCTCAAGCTTCACAACAACCATTCTATATAGTGTCTTGGATATATGCAATTCCATGGGTATAAGATAAATTGAGAATTCAACATCTCTTCTAGGAGGAAGACCAAGACAATTCCTCAAGAAACACTTCAGCGAATTCCCTCATAGTAGGCATGTCTTCATGGATGGTTGCCTCAGTAGACTCAATCATCTGAGCCAGATACGCATGCTCATATGGTAGTAAGATCCACACATGAGATGATGTAGCTAAGTAAGATTCATCTTCCTCCTTACACTTGTATAGAATCATGGGTCAATTTTCCACCTGGAGAGTGATTTCCCTTTCACGGAAATTTATGTTGGTTTTATATATGGAAATACAATCCATGCCAGGAATTGCATCAAATTACACCCAAGGGAGCATGAAGAGCTTCTATAGGAAATTCAATCCATAGATTATTCTAGGGGGGTTAAATACACAGGATGTAATGATTTCCCCATTTTCCATACACATCGACATCTTTACTTCCATGATTTTTGGTGTTGTTGGGACTGTTCTAATAAACTTTCAGGATTTAAAATAATGCGTACAACTAGAGTCTAAAAGTAAGTTCTCTATTCATGAATGAATAACTAGTGTACTTATAACCACTTTTTTGTGGGGGTTCACTTCTGCAGTAGTGATAACAAAAGATCAACCTTGCTTCCTTGGAGGTTTTTAGTTGACTTTAAAAACCCTTGGCTTAAGGAATTGATTCAAAAGATACACTAGTTCATTGAAATTGTAGAAATGAACAACATGTTGAGATTTTAATGGAGTGTTCCACTCCTCTTTTTCATCTGCGGGTTTTTCTTGTTAGCAGTTAACAACTACGTTCCCTTTTCTTCCACACTTTAAGCATTACATTGTCCCCTTCATGAAATTTCTAGGGTCCTTCTTTCCGTACCATTGGAAAGTGGGGTGCTGTATCTTCTTAGAACCATTGGATTTATCCATCAGACCACCATAATTGAAGTCCAATATACACTTCTTATCCCCATGATACCCCCTAAGATACCCCGGTCTTCATTAATCCTTGAGATACGACAAATCAGTCAATTTCCTCATAGTTTCGGAAGTCACGGATTTCCATTTCTTTCTGTAGGCTAGGTTTTATCCCTCATAAGAAGCGGTAAACCATTAATTTGGGGGAAACAACAAAGCTGGATGAGTATCATGTAAGACTTGTAATGTTTTCTTTGTATGCTCGGACATATTCATGGCCTTTTTCTTAAGGTAAAGTAAGTCCCTTTCCATCTTTAGTTGGAGGGTGCACGGAAAATATTTATCAAAAAACATCTACCAGAAATACTTCCATTCCAACACCTCGATCTCGTCCTCAGGCTTCATATTTTTTATCAATGCTCACCATTGATCGGCTTCAACCTCGATATTATAAGCAGCCAGAAGAACCTTCTCTTGATCAGATCTTTGAAGGCTGTAGAATATCTTTTCAATGGAGTTGATCCCATTTTCGGAGATTGAGGGATTAGATGATCCATTAAAAGTAGGAGACCTTTATCTCATGAAGCTCACGATAAAAACTTTTTCATTCTTAGGGGGGGTTGAAAATTTTTCTTGATGCATGTTTCTATTCAAATATTCTATTAAATAAGAGAGAAGCGTGTCAATGTTCGCAATTCCCGATCCCATAGGATTGGAAATCTCATTAGCATATTCAACAGATTGATCTTCACATCGGTTGTTAGCTCGAGTCCTCTTATTATTGGCCATCAGCTGGAAAAAAAGAAATTTAGGGTGAACTCATAAAAGGTAATCCAAGGACATAACTGATGACTTATAAATAACTTTTACTTCCTTAGCTTATGAATCCATAGGCTTCAATCTATGCTATTCATGATCTAATTTCTGACATATATTCTTAGGTGATTTTTTTAATTCCATTAATAAGGGTTCATACTAAGCTTATGAATTCACCAAATCATATCCCATGGCAGTGTCATAACTAAGAGTGAAGCAAGACCTATTGTTGTGCACTAGTTCCCATTCAAGTTTATCTCAAAGCGGTTTTGTCATGTTTTACCCCTAGGATACATTTGTGCCAGAGCATCCTCTACCTTCTCGTATCTAGATAGAGATGTATTTGATTGATAAACCACATACTCAATACTCTACAAAACATGGGGATGTTTTTATTTTAATTATTATTGTCTCTAAGGCTTCAATAGAGTTTTCGAATCCTTATCCCAAAAGTAACTAAACCAATCCTTTGATACCAACTATAACAACCCTGGTTTTATTACAAACTTAAACATGATTTATTATATAAACTCTTCACTTTATGCAACATGGAAGATCGAGAGGTCTAGTGAATTTTCGTGTTAGGAAAATTAGAGAAAACTTAAAACATGAAACATAACATCTCTATTGAAAACTTATTTTACATGACCACTACATTCCCTCATACTTAGCATGGTATGAGATAACCTGGGGACATGCATAAGAAAAGGGTGAGCTATAAAGCCTAGTAAGGGAATAAGCATGGAATAATGAGAGGAATAAAATAAATGTTATAAAATAATCATATCATTGGAGCACAAGAGAAACATGAACATAAAGGCTTGATAAATCATGATAATCATAACATGGAAATGTGGAAACAACAATTAACATGAAATTAATTTGAGCCAAGGGTCATTGCACATGGAGCATGAGTAAACCCTAATTGCACATGAAACATTAGAAAACCCTCGTCACACATGAATTATCATGATTCAACACTCATTGCACATGATGGATCATTATACTATACTTTAAACAATGCATTTGAGTGATATCAGGGCACACCATTCCTAAACATTTTAGTTCATGCATAAGTGTGCCACATGGATCCTATAACATTAAATCAACCAAAATCATAAGTTATTAAATGATCAAGTAATGTGGAATAAATACCTGAAATTACCTTTCAATATGTATATGTATATAAAGGTTAATTCCCTTGATAGAGGTGTGGGTATGGTATTCACTACACAATGATCTTGGCTTGAAAAAACACGATGCAATTTCGGCATCATAACGACGTGACATAAGGATTTATGAAAAAGGTTGATGAGAGATAAATTTTTGTCTAAACATATGTACATGAAATAGACAGTAAGGTGGTAATATAGATACATTTACCAAAAAATGTAATGGAGTTTTAATTCATAATACAAAATAATTACTTGGATGTAAAACATGAGAGAAAAATATGTCACGGAATTTCAGCATGGTAAAGGGTGTACATGGGAGAAATTAATGAGAGAGAAAGGGGTCTCCCATCACCCAAACATAAAGAGGGTAGTATGGGTGAGGTGAGAAATCATACCCCAACCTTTTTAACTGAATATAAAAGGTCATAACAACATTATGAAACTTGGATAAAAAGAGAAAGGTAGGAATCCCTTACTTGGAAGTGTGATCCCAATGGCTTGGGAGAGGATTGAGAGATGCTTCATGGGAGCTTGGGGATCCTTGGGGGGATTCTAGAGATATTAGGGAAGTGTTTGGATGAACTCCAATGGCTTTGAGTGTAGATAATGCTGGTACATGGGTGGGTTTATATAGGAAAGGAGAAGGAGTTATTTATTATTTAGGTTTGGGTCACCACACATTAAACTAATCAATACCACAAACCATCCCCTGGTTTTTTACAATGGGTCTTTACAAAGGTGAGTAAAAAACAATATTTTATAAGTCCAATGGCCTAAAGTCTTAAAATAATAGGGTTTCTTATGTGGTGGTGAGTCACACACTCAAGGAAATACATTTAAAAAGTGAAAATGTATTATAACTCTTGGGTGGTCCACTATTGTTTTTTAAAATAAATCAAAAAAACCAAAAATCACATTATTTTAATGGTAAACCATATATTGGACAAACATATCATTTATAGTATTGTATTACATCACTATTGGGTCATTATGAGGTCATAGAACACATTATATATTTAAATGGTATCTATTTTTTACGCAAAAATTCGATTGTCTCAGAAAATTATGAAAAAATCACTGTTGGATAATTTTCAACGTCCTGATTCCAAAAATAATATTCATTTTATCTAAATAATTTTTTAAATATTCAAATTTTTTACTTTTATATTAAAAACTAACATTTATTCCAAATTCATGGGTTTTTACAAAAAAGGCTTTCAAACCATAACAAAAATTACAATTGCATTCATAAAATTATATAATAATTTATATTTAATAAAAAGTAATTTAATAACAATAATATTATTTTAAAATATTTTTTAATTTAAAAATAATTTAATTTATCAAAATAGATTTATTTGTTGAATATTAACTAAAAATACTGGTTGCGCTTTAAAAACTATTTACAATGTAACAATAATAAAAGAAATGCACATTATTTATACAAAAATAACGTACATAGTCATAGTGATAGGGTCTTGTTACATAACCCCTTATAACACCCACATAAGAACAAAGGGTAATGTGTGTGATTGTTACAGAATCATGGGGTGGCTCAGATAACATTGCTCGGGTGGTAATCTCTATTAACTTCCACTCCTCTTGTAGTCAGTTCCGCTCAAACATAACATGTTCATGCTTGACTTGGGATTGTTCAGGAGCAAATCCCAATGACGCCACATCCTTTCTGATCTCTGAGAAATGGGATTCTTATGGGTAGAGTCTACTGGATGCGGCCATCGCTACTTTTTTCTGAGTAAATTGGATTTGTTGAGCCCTATATTTATACTAATCATGTGATCACTGTTCAACGTCTATATTTTCTATGATCACAATTCATAATACTATTTAAAAATACAGAAAGATAAAACCAATGAAGATAACATTTTATATAACCATAACAATACATTTAATTAGATCAAGAATAATTTTCATTAATTAAGGTTTGGGTCATTATAGGACTAATCATATTTATATTAGAATCCATGAGGAAAAACCTATCAGGAATTAAATTCATCCAGACCATATATATAAAAGAAAACAATAGTAATCTTTATATCATATCCCATGATGAAAGACCTATCATATGTCCGTTAGTTAAGTTAAATTCCAGTTAAGGCATTACAATTCCAAATAATATAAAAATTCATCCCCTTACCATACTTCCAAATTTATTTCATTAAATCATTTCATTTAAAATAATTAATTGATAACATCCATTATGCATTGTTAATCCATTCAATTCCATAAATCATGTTATATTGGATATAAGGCTCAAAGATGCACTTAGGAGGTTCCATGGTCAAGAGGGAAGTTTCCTACATGGGAAATCCCATTCATTTATCAAGCCATCCATTATAAAGAGCATAGTCCATTAGTAATTTATATAAGAGGTGAAATTAATTTTATAGGTTTAATAAAGGTCATGTATCAAACATACCATGTTTTAAACCACAACATTCAACCATATAGAAAAAAACAAAGCAACAAGATATGCATGATATATATCATTAATTAATGCCTTTTGGTTTAGAAGGTAGTGCACCTCTATCAAGGGGTTTTATTATAAAATCATGAAATTGTTTATATAAGATTAATTTATAACATATATGTGTTTCATTCATAAAAATTCAATTTATCAAAAGAAGCATTATAATAAGTTATCACTTAAGGAAACCCAATTTATAATGGTCTAATCTACAATTAGAAGGTTCCTTCATCTTTTATATAAATAGATATAAGGGAAAATTACATTTTTCACATAAAATGAACACTTATAAAGAATTATAGGTTTTAAAACATATGATTACAATAGATAAAATAAATTATTCACACCCAAGGGGTGTTTGTGATCGAAATTGATGACCTATAATTACCCAATAATGCTCAGTAGGTGAAATAAAAGGTGAAATAATCTATTTGATATGAAGGAACCAACTATAAAAAAATGAAAGGAAAAGTATGGAATGTGGCGGAACAATTTTTTTTTATTAAATGACAGAAACTTAAAGAGAAATTCATAGACCACCTAATCTGTACTTAGGATGAACTACTGGTCTAATATCAAGGTCTGATTTGATAATATTTGGAAGTGATTTGAGAAATGGAACATTTACTTGAAAATAGGGAAAATTATATCACACATAAATAGTGTACCTCAGAGGATATTAAATGGATAAATATTCAAAATAACTCAATATATTTCTAATTTAGATCCATAGAGACCAACTGAAAATGAATCAGATGACTGGTGGAGCAGTAATTGAGAATCCTAGAGTAGGCTTGAGGAGAAGAAACCCAAGAAGGATGTGATCCCCATGTGGTTGATAAGAGAATAAGAAAAGGTAAAATGAGGTTTTATCCTCATTAAGTGTAAAGGATTCATTTTAACCCTAAAAACCAAGTTACACCATTTCGCCGCATGGCCTGGCCAAACCGTGTGCCAATAGTGTGACAACCCCTTCTTAAGAAACCATCTCGCATGGTTTGAGATGTACGATTACCATAACTGGGTGCCAACCATGCAATGTGTAACACCCAAATATTCTACGGAATGCTTCTCATTGAATAATAAAATAGTGTGTGTTCTACGCAACTTCGAGTTCTAACACACCACAACCAATCAAACTTGCCATTATGAATAGTAATACCCACTTTTTAAAATTTTATACATTTTATCTTTCAAAATGGACTTCAATTTTGGATTCATAATATAGAAATTAGCTTAGGGTAAATTTTTGGTATTTTTCTGAAAACATTCAATTTTTTATGAATAGTGAAAAACACTGAGTTATTGGTTAAAAACAAATTTTTATTTAAATAATTATTTAATTTATTTAAAATTATTTTAGGTAAAAATAGATACATAATAACAATATATGTACAATTTAATTCATTGGAGTCAGTTTATAATAATTTTAGATATATAAAATATTTATTGACCTTTTCACAGTTTTTAGCCACCTCTTAGAAGAATTTGGAAATTCAGAGAAAACCTAATTTTACCGCTTCTGTGAGTGGAAAATAAAAAATCTTAGGGAAAGTTTTGATGTCATTAATAAAAATGTTGTTCAATAAGATGAAAATAATTTTAGGTGAATAGTAACTTTTCACTTTTATTTACCACGATTAAAAGTGAATAATGTAATTAAGGGTACAAATGATATTATTATTACCCTTACACATGTCTTAATTCTATTGGATAAGTATAATTCAACCAAAAACAACCTTAATAAAGGAATATGATCATCTTTGGTCCACTTTGATTAGATTATGACAGTTATTATTATTTAATTCAAAGAAGAGTTAAAAGAGTTAAAATAAAAGATTAATAACTAAGATTTTTTTAATATAGGGTTATACATAAGATAAATTCGACTATAAATATTAATTATAAATAAAAAATGATTTCAAAAATAATGGTATTTTATTTATAATTTTTAGGAATTTAATAATTTAAATTATTTATGAAAAAATGACGATGCAGTAATAACCTAATTAATGAAATATTAAAAACATTCACATTATAAATATCCAAATAAATGTACTTTGAGGCTTTTTATGAATTACATTAATTTTCTAGGATAATATTACATATTACGGTTGTTTAGGTGAATTTTATTCGAAGTAATAAGGCTGTTATGAATTTAGCGAAAACAAAATACAAAATAGTGTAAAAATTGACATAAAAGAGTTGTTTTAAAAAATATTATCTTATTAATTTATATTATATTCCTAAAAATATAATGTTCGGAAAAAGGAATTATATAATTATAGTTTTATAATTAATGAACCACTTGGGTTTCTCTTGGAAGTATATAATATGCTTATTTACCAAATAATATAAAAATACATAGAGACATGGTAAATGTCAAACTATTTAAATAAGAGTTATATCTAAATGATAAAGCTAATATAGTTACCAAAACTTGTCTAAAACCTATTTTTTGTGTGTTTTTAGAACCATAACCCCCTTAGAATTTACATAATCCACTTTGGAGCCATTATAATCTGAATATTATTTTCTTATAAAATACTATTTCTATCTTTTCCTAAGGTTCCCCTCACGCCTCTTATAAAAGGGAACTCCCCGTACTCTCTAATTAAAACCATCAAAGGAATTTTTCTCATCCAAACCCTGCCCAAATATCCTATCAACTTCTCTTAATTAATCCTAGAGGCCTTACTTTATTCGGAAAGCCAACCTATGGAGCCTTTCAGATCAAATCAAAATGAAGAACCTGAAGAAGAGGTAAATATTTCATCACCTATTTCAAGTTCATTTCTTCTTCCACTTCCTTTTTCTTTGTTGTTTCCATTATAAAATAATAACTCTAGTATCTTATATATAATATGATGTTATTATAAATATGGTACAACCGAATTCATTATTCTCTCCATCCTTTGAATGACGTGTCACCATACGTGCATACGTACGGCTTACCGTCTCCACGTCGTGGTGTAATTGTTATTCAATACATTATTATTTGGATGGGTATAATAATGATGTCAAATTGATTTAAATAATAAATATAACATGATATTGATTCTGTATATATGATATAATATCCAATTATATATTATTTTAATATCAAAATAATTATATTATCGCTCGTGCGTACGTACAGATTACCGTCTCCACGAACACGATAAGATTCATTCCTCATCAGATCCATTGAAGACTAATTTTCATTAGATGATTAAAAATAATGTTTAAAGACTTGATATAATTATGGATATGAATAATATACATCCCATACACAACAAATATGACTCACATAACATATAATATAAAGGAAAATGAATCCTTTAACACCATAAACAACAATAATACTAAGATATTATTAATAAAGCAATGTTCAAAGATCATATATGATATAATATTAATGTATATGATTATTGTATGATTTAAAAAAATTTATTTCACCATTATACAATAGGTTTACCTACCCTCTACCAAGTAAAACTTCATGGAAAGGTTTCATTTCATATTCTCTTCATTATCTGAGATTGTTTATATGTAATTATCTACTATGACCTCTTTATCATCCACATCCATTTTCTTATAAATGTATTTCAAAACATTCTTAATATACTATACACTATGGGTTAAAGTCATTTATACCCTTGTTTGACTTTTATAAGATGTTTATTAAGGAATCTTTCTATAAATTTTCAAACAAGTTCATTTTTAACCTTTTTGAGAAAATTAAGGTAAGAATGTCTTTTTTTATCTTATACAGTTGGTGTGGCTATTTTCTGCCATTATAAAATCATCGAAGATTCCATTACAAGATTATAAGAATATTTTCAATGTAAATTTTATCTTTTATAATTATGTGACTTTCAAATGATTTCAAAAAATATATATTTCTCTCAAATAGTTTTGATTTCACCTATGTCAACATCCTTAAATGGATTTTAAGATTATTTGAAGTTAATTTATTATGATACAAAAATTCCATATTCTATTGATGTTTTTGTGATATGATTGACTAGGATGTGTTATTTTTATACCATTCATGGTTTATGGAGAAATTATTGACATTTCTTTTGCTGGTTTTAATAAAAATGTTTTTGTTATGTTTAAACCTGTTCATATGAGGAATGAATTGGACTTAGTAAGTGACAGGTGGAGCCCTCTATAGCTTCTCGATGCATCTGTAGGTCTCATGAGACAAACTAGTGTCTTGAAACAAGTATTTGAAAAAATATTATTTTTATTCTTGGCACAAGGCCTTGACAATGTGGTTATGATAGTCTCCCATTATGCATTCCATCATTATAAAAGTGGTTATTAGTATTTCATGTGATTATTTGACAAGTATAATATCCATGTGAATGTGTAAATGGAACTATTTCATTTTATTTTTTCCATATTATTCTTAAGTTAATGTTTAAAAGGATTATATTTTAGTTATACATTTCCTCAAAAGTTTATGCTTATTTATGAAAGTTATCGCTATATTGTTATCCTTATAGAGCATCTAAGCTCACCCCTTTCTATGTTTTATTTTTCATATGAGGTGAAGAAGTATTTTATGAATGACCTATAGGGATAGTCTGAGGGAATATTAGAGTGGACTATGGAGATTATGTTGTTGTAGTTTTACACTTTATCATGTAATGTAAGACTTATGAATGTATCTGGTGTTTCCAAGGATACTAAACTAATCGGTCTTTCGAGACATGATCTTTTGTGAGAATGCCAATGTTTTGTAATAATGCACCAACTCTGGGTAACTGTGGTCGGGGTGTTACAGTTGGTATCTGAGGAATATTAGTACAAACCATGGAAACTAGATTTAGATAAACTCTGATTAGAGAACATTACCCTAAGATAGACTTTGAGTATTATTATAGAAGAACTTTTTAAAATTTTGGTAATGTAGAGATTTTGTGAGTTTTCTGATCAATAAATCCATGTCTGGGTACGAGCAGGTAGAGGCGGTTCTGGCATAGATGTACCTAGGGGTAAAACCCAAAACACCGCTTTAATCTTGACTCGAATGGGAACTGGTGCACAGCAACGGGCCTTGCTGCACTCTTGGTTACGACACTCCCGAGGTATATAATTAGGATAATTCTCATTTTCTTTACAAACCATTATGAAGGGTTTATGAGTATATAATTCCTCCAAGAAAACATTTTTATGATTATGGATTATATCCTTAAATTGTTCATTTTATGTTAAGTGTTTTACAAGTTGGGAATTATGTATTTTGATTCATAAACAAATATAGTTTATGCCATTGTTTAGAAATGGCGCAAAGTTGAAGGAATGGAAACTGTATCAATAAAAGCACTCCATGTAGGGATTTCCCTCCTGCTCAAGATAATTATAATGGAGCTGGTGATACAACTGGTGCTGATCAGCTTATCACTATATTGGGATAACTCACCTATGTTATGAATAATAATCTTACTTATATGGAGCACCCTAATCCACAGCATGGAGGATCAATGCCAGATCTATTCATGAGGAAACAACCACTTACATTAAATGGGAGTTCAAATCCACTAGTAGTCGAGCAATGGATAAATTCCATAGAGAAGATATTTCAGGCTTTTGAGAGTAGTGAAAGAGAAAATGTTTCCGTGTCAGTTTATCGCCTCACTGGAGATGCTGATCAATGGTGGTCATTGATACAAAACACAAAGGAAGATGAAGAATTATCATATATGAAATGGAATGAGTTTAAAGATATTTTCTTATAAAAACACTTTCCTTGTGACTATTGAGAATATATGGTAAGTAAATTTCTGAGGATGAGGAAAAAGGAGGGGGAGAATGTTGCAAAGTATGAATCTAACTTTAAAAGGTTAGAAAGGAATGCTACATATTATATATGTAACCCAAGAAATAAGATTGATCATTTCTTTTATGGGTTTAAACCATTTCTCCATCAAGAATTAATCTCAAAATCCTTCTCATCATATGAATATATTGTCTCATGTGATATAAATACAGAAAAATAATTATTAATGTCTTATAACTTTAAAGAAAATCAAGAGAAGAAGAGATCTGCTGAACACTCTAGAAATGTAAATAAGGGGATGAAGGGAAAATTTGAATATTCTTCCTGCAGTAAATGTGGGAAGAATCATCATGGTACTTTCCTGAAGGGAATGATAGTCTGTTACAAGTTTGGTGAAAAAGGCCACAAAACTCATGATTAAAAGTGGAAGAATAGGATGTCAATGTTGAATGCTACAATTGTAGAGAAAGGGGGTATTATGCGAATTAATTTCCTAAGAATTAGGGGAACTAACCTCAGAAAAGGCCAAGGGATCAAGTACAAGATTATGCTATCACTTCTGCTGAGGTTGAAGCTCCAAAAGATATGGTGGCAGGTAATTTAATGGTTCCCTCTAGTTTATCCAATGCTTTATTTGATTCTGAATCATCACATTCTTTCATATCTTCCCAGTTTTCTAGGAAAATTAGATATTTCCAATTTGATTTAACAAGGTATTTTTCAGTCAAAACTCTTAAGGGAAGTATCATCGCAACAAAGTTTTGGGAATCGATTACTATTAGAGCATATAAATGTTTTTTATCTAATGATTTCATCGTCATACCCATTATTTAATTTGATATAATCCTTGGTATGGATTGGCATTCAGACCATGATGTGAAAATTTTTTGTAAGAAGAAAGAGGTTACTATTTTTGATGACGATGATAAAGAACACCTTATCTTTAGTTCATAATTGTCACCACCTAATTCTTATCTAGATCCACCCCTAGTAGCTCAACTAAATTCAATTATTTGGGAGGAAGAGAATGAAATAATTTTGGGTGAGTAAAGGAATTTTCAAATATAATTTGTAACTATTGTGAAAGAATATGTTGATGTGTTTCCAGATGATTTACCTAGACATCCCCCAGAACAAGAAATTGGGTTTTCCATTGAATTAATTCCTGGATCAATGCCCATATCGAAGACCCCATATAGAATGGAAACTATCAAATTAGTGGAACTAAAGAAAAAACTAGAGAAATTAAGTAATAATAGATTTATTCACCCTATTGTTTCTCCATGGGTAGCCCATGTGCTTTTTGTTAAGAAGAAAGATGGATCTATGAGGTTGTGCATTGACTACAGGGAGATCAGTGCTATAACAATAAAGAACAAGTATCTTTTACATCACATTGATGATTTATTTGACCAACTACATGGAGCTCAATAATTTTCAAAGATTGAACTTTGATCTGGATACCCTCAATTGTAAGTGAAGAAGGAAGTCATTCCGAAGACAGCATTTTGAACCAGGTATGGGCATTACGAGTTTACAATAATGCCTTTTGGGTAGAACAATGCACCCTTTGTCATCATGGATCTAATGAATAGAGTTATTAAGGAATATCTTGATGACCTTGTATTGGTATTTATCGATGATATCATGGTATAATCCAAAAGCCTCGAAGATCATGAAAATCACTTGCGCATTATCCTGCAGACTCTTAGAGGACAAGAATTATTTGGGAAGTTTATCAAGTGTGAATTTTAGCTTCATGAGATTTCTTTTCCTGGCCATATTATCTCTACGGATGGAATCTCTATTGATCCTTCTAAGACAAGAGCAATCCATGAATGGCTAGCACCAACAAGTATAACCAAGGTACCCAGTTTTATTGGTTTAGCAGGTTGTTATCGACATTTCATCCAGAATTTTTCCTGATTGGCTAACCCATTAATGAAGCTCACACATAAAGGGGTTAAATTTGTTTGGAGAAAATAGTGTGAATAATGAATCTAAGGAACTGAAGAGAAGATTAGTCAATGGTTCTATCTTGACTCTACCTTCAGGGAATGATGGGTTTGTTATTTATAGTGATGCTTAAAAAAGGACTTGGTTGTGTCCTTATGCAGAATGATATGGTTATTTCCTACACATCACGATAGCTAAAAATTCATTAGCAAAACCATCCTATTCATGATCTTGATTTAGCAGTTGTAATATTATATTTGAAGATATTGAGACATTTTCTCTATAGTGAAAAATGTGAGATATATACGGATTAAAAGAGTTTGAAGTATATTTTCTCACAGAAAGAACTCAACATGAGGAAAAAGATATTTCTTGAACTACTCAAGGATTATGATTACATGATACACTACCACCCAGGGAAGGCAAATAAGGTGGGAGATGGTTTGAGCAGAAAAGATCATGTAGTTTTGAACAAGATGAGAGTTGAAAATGATCCTATATACCTGGATCTAGTAATGATGGATATGGGAATAACCATTGAAGGTGAAACATCAATGCTTTTTCAAATGGTTTCCAAGCCATATTTACTAGAAAGGGTAAAGAGTTCTTAGACTGGCGAATAAGAGTTTCAAAAGAAGATTGAAGCTGTGAATGATGGGAGATTGAGTGACTTTTTGTATAAAGATGGAATTTTGAAATTTGGGAAGAGACTTTGTGTTCCCGATATACCTGATCTAAAAACTGAATTGTTGGATGATTCTCATAGTTCCAATTTCTCTAAACACCCTGGTAGCACTAATATGTATAGTTATTTGAAAGAACATTTTTGGTGGGACAAAATTAAGAGGGAGATTTTTGATTTTGTGTCAAGATGTATGATTTTTCAACAAGTGAAAGCTAGAAGGCAACATCCTGGAGGAGTCATGCAACCTCTTCCCGTAACTGAGTGAAAATGGGATAATATTATGATGGAATTTAACATGGGACTACAAAAGACTCTTTTAAGGAATGATGAAATATGGGTTATTTTTTATCGTCTTACCATGTCAGCACATTTTCTTTTTATAAGATAATATTTACTACTTGAATGTCTTGAAGGAATATATATTAATGAAGTTGTGAGACTTCATAGAGTACCCATATCTATTTTTTATGATCATGGTCAACATTTTACATCAAGATTCTGGAAAGTCTTCAGAAATCCCTTGATACTGAACTTCATTTGAGCACTGCCTACCTCCCTCAAATTGTTGGGCAATCAGAACAGACTATTCAATCCTTAAAATACATATTTATATCATGCTCTCTTGACATTAATTGTATGTGGGATCAATATTTAACTCTTGTAGAATTTTACTATAATAATTTCTTCCATTTAAGTATATAGATGGCACCATATGAAGCGTTATATTGAAAGATATGTCGCACACCAACCTGCTGGGATGATGTTGGTGGAAGAAAACTCGTAGGACCAGAACTTGTGGTAGAAACGATGGAAAAGGTTAAGGTAATCCAAACCCACATAAAAGCATCTCAAAGTAGGTAGAACAGCTATGTCGATAATCGGATGAAGTATTTGGAATTTCATGTAGGAGATCATGATTTCTTGAAGGTATCTCCATGGAAGAGTGTTATACGTTTCGATGAGAATGGTAAATTGAGTCCCAGGTACATCGGACTTTCGAAATTCTAGAATGAATTGGGGCTGCAGTTTACTGTTTGGAAATTCCACCAAGTCTCTCCAAAGTTCACGATGTGTTTCACGTATCATTGTTGAGAAAATACATGCCTGACGAAACACATTAACTCACAAATGATGAATTAGAATTGGAACTTGATCTGTCTTATTTTGAAGAGCCTGTCAGGATTCTTAATACCGGAGAACAAGTGCTAAGAAACAAGACAACTCATCTGGTAAACGTTCTATGGAGAAACCATAAGATGGAAGAGGCAATGTGGGAACCTGAGGAACTTATGATGAAGTACCATCCGAATCTTTTTATGCAGTAATAATTTAGAAATTTAGAGGATGAAATTTTTTGAAGGAGGGGAGAATGTAACACCCCAAGCTTCCACGGTACGGTTCTCTTTGAATATTACAATAGCGTGTGTTGTATGCAACATCGAGTTCTAACACACCACAACCAATCAAACTAGCCATTATGAATAATAATAAATATTTTTTGAAATTTTATACCTTTTATCTTCCAAAATGGACTTCATTTTTGTATTTGAAATATCGAAATTAGATTAGGTTGAATTTATGGTATTTTTCTGAAAACATTTAATTTTTTATGAATAATGAAATACACTGAGTTATTGGTTCAAATCAATGTTTTATTTAAATAATTATTAATTTAATTTAAAATTATTTTAGGTCAAAATAGATACATAATACCTATATAAGTTCAATGTAATTCATTGGAGTCAGTTTATAATAATTTTAAATATATAAAAATTTTATTGAACATTTCACCGTCTTTTACCCACCTCCTAGGAGAATATGAAAAATCACATAAAACATAATTTTACCACTTCTATGAGTGTAATTTAAAAAATCTGAGAGACAATGTTGATATAAGAAAGAAAAATGTGGTTCAATAAGATGAAAATAATTTCTGGTTAGTAGTAACTTTTTACTTTTGTTTACGACGGTTAAAAGTAAATAGGGTAATTAAGGGTAAAAATTATATTATTATTACCCTATAAATTTTTCTAATTCTATTGGATAAGTATAATTCGACCAAAAAAAACCTTAGGAATAAAAAATGAACCTCTTTGGTCCACTTGGATTATATTAGGACATTTATTATTATTTAATTAAAAGAAGAGTTAAAAGAGTTAAAATCAATGTTTAATAACTAAATTTTTTTTACTATAGTGTTATACATAGGATAAATTCATATATTAATATTCATTATAAAGATAAAAATATTTCCTACATAACGGTATTTTATTTATATTTTCTTATACATTAAATAATTTAAATTATTTATGACACAATGATGATGTAGTAATTAACTAATTAATGAAATATTAAAATAATTGAAATTATAAATATCCAAATAAATATAATTTGAGACTTTTAATTAATTAAAATCATTTTATATGTTAATATGACATATAAGGGTTGGTTAGATTAATTTTATTTGAAGTAATAATGTTGTTACGAATTTAGAAAAAACAAAATACCAAATAGTGTCAAAATTGACTTTGAAGAGTTTTTAAAACAAATATTATATTATTAATTGATATTATATTCCTAAAAATATAATGTTTGGACAAATAACCTTTATAATGATAGGTTAATAATTAATGAACCAATTGGGGTTCTCTTGGAAGTATATAGTAATTTTATTAACCATATAATATAAAAATACAAGGAGACATGGTAAATGTCAAACTATTTAATTAAGAGTTAAATCTAAATGATGAAGTTAATATAGTGACCCAAACCTGTATAAAACCTATTTTTTGTGTGGTTTGTGACCCATAACCAACATATAATTTAAATAATACACTTTGTATCCATTAGAAACCGAAAATGATTTTATTATAAAATAAATTTCAATATTTTCTTACGGTGCCCCTCACCCCTCTTATAAAATGGCACTAACCATTCTCTCTAATTCACACATTCAAAGCCTTTTGGATCGGCCAAAACATACACAAATATACTTTCTACTTCTCTCACATTATTTTATAGGCCTTAATTTAGTCAGAAATCAATCCTATGGAGCCCTTTTCCTAAAATCAAAAAGAAGAACCCGGAGAAGAGGTAAATATTTCATCACGTATTTCAAGTTCCTTTATTCATCCACATCCCTTTTCTTTGTTGATTCCATTATAAAATAATAAATCCAGTATATTCTATATACTGTGATGTTATTATAAATATGGTACAACCAAATTCATTATTCTATCCATCTTTTGAATGACATGTTACCATATGTGTGTACGCGCGTCTTACCGTCTCCACGTCGTGGGGTAATTGTTATTCAATACATTATTATTTAGATGGGTATAAAAATGATTTGAAATTGATTTAAATAATAAATATAATATTATAATGATCTTTATATTTGATATAAAATCCAATTATATATAATTTTAATAATAAAAGAATGATATTGTCGCTTGTGCGTACATACGGATTACCGTCTCGACGAACACGATGAGATTCATTCCCCATCGTATCTATTCAAGAATAAATTTCATTAGATGATTAAAAATAATTTTTAGAGACTTGATATAATTCTGTATATAAATAATATACGTCCCATCCACAATAAATATTACCCACATAACAATGAATATAAAGGAAAACGAATCCATTAACACCCAAAACAACGATAATACTAAGATATTTTTAATAAAGTAATGTTAAAAGATCATATATGATATCATATTAAGGTATATGATTCTTGTATAATTTAATAATAATTATTAAACCATTATATAGGAGGTTAAACTACCTTTGACCAAGGAAAATTACAAGGTAAGGGTTTATATCACAATCTTATCATTATCCGAGATTGTTTATACGTAATTATCTACAAGGACCTTTTTATCATACACCTCCATGTTTCTTAAAAATATATATCAAAACACTCTTTATATTATATAGACTATGGGTTAAAGTCATTTATACCCTTGTATGACTTTTATAGGATGTTTATAAAGGAATATTTCCAAAATTTTCCAAACAAAATCATTTTTAACCTTTTCGACAAATTTATGGTAATAATGTCTTTTTTTAACTTATACGGTTTGTGTGGATATTTTCCAGCGTTATAAAATCATCAAATTTTCCCTTAGAAGATTATAATAATATTTTCAAAGTAAATGTTTTCCATTATACTTATGTGACCTTTAAATTATTTCAAAAAAGAGATATTTTTCTCAAATAGTTTTGATTTCATCTATGTCAACAACCTTTGAAAGATTTTAAGCTTATATGAAGTTAATTTATTATGATACAGAACATACAATATTGACATTTCATATGCTAGTTTTAATACGAATGTTTATGTTATGTTTAAACCTGTTCATATAAGGAATGCATTGGACTTAGTATGTGAAGGGTGGATACAACTATAGATCCTAGATGCATTGGTAGGTCTCATGAGACAAACTAGTGTCTTTTTACAAGGCCTTGAAAAGATAATATTTTGAATCTTGGAACAAGGCCCTGACTATGTTGTCTTGATAGTCTGCCATTATGCATTCCATCAATATAAAAGTTATTATTGATATTGCATGTGATTATCAGACTAGTATAATATCCATGTGAATAAGTAAATGGAAATAGTTAATTTTATTTATCCCATATTATGCTGAAGTTCAAATTTAAAAGCATTTTGTTTTATTTTTTAATTGCCTAAAAAGTTTATGCTTATTTATGAAAGTTTTCGCTATATTGTTATCCTTACTGAGCATCTGAGCTCACCCCTTTATATGTTTTTTTTAACCAAGAGGTGAAGAAGTATTTTATGACTGACATATAGGGATAGTATGAGGGGATATGAGAGTAAAATATAGATATTATGTTGATTTAGTTTTATAGTTTATCATGTAATTTAAGAATTATGAAGGTATCTAGTGTTTCTGAGGCTACTAAACTAATCAGTCTTTTGAGACTTGATCTTTTGTGATTATTCCAATGTTATGTAATAATTCACCGACTCTGGGTAACTAGGGTCGAGGTGTAAGACAATGAATAGTGTGAGGGTGCCACCTATGTTTCTTTACCAATGAAATATAGGTGTATGGCTTGGGAAAACTATGTGTAGACTATGTGGGTTGTTTCCTCTACTTTTCTAAAGCTACACAGTTTTCTATTTGGGGTGCATAGTTTTAGAAAAACTATGTGCCCTATTTTGAGAACCCAAACTTTTATTTTGAGACCTAGAACACCCAAAAAATGATGAGACACCCAGTAAACCACTAGGGATTTTAACCATGTCTAAAAAAAACATTGAAGTGTTCCATCTCACAGAATTATGTTATGAAGCTTTTTTTTAAATGAACCATCCAGTAAATGTGAAAAGATCAAATTCCATTGTATTTTCATCCATTCCCAAAACATGGGTCATTACACAATATGTCAAAGTTATATTATGGTTTATTTTGGTATATTTCTTAAATAATTGATTTTTTGGTAAACAGTGGAAAATATAGTTTTTACCAAAATTATAAATTTTATGAAAATATTATAATATAATATAGACATCGATGTTCAAAAAAAACATTTATTTGATAAAATATTAATTTAATATGTAAAACTTTGATTGTGTAAAAAGAAAATTTTGATTTTAGTAAATTGATTATTAACTTTTTAAGGAAAAAATAATATTTTTAAATATAAAATGTTTTTTTCGTTTATTTTTATAAAATACTATTAACTTAGAATTTAATTTTGGAATTATTTGGAACCCATATAAATATTAAATTTTACAATAAACCAATTTATGTTAAGAAAATAAATGATATTGAATGTTTTACAGGATTATAGAGTTCAACATGCGCTGTATTCCATTATATTCCTTTTTCATATCCTTTTACCATCAATTGTTTCATGAAATTTATCTAAATGAGTATTTTCAACAATTCCAATTTCATTACATATAAAAGATTTATCACCATCCAACCTCTCCTCACACCCAATGACTCCAATATTCTACCAAAAACAATCTAAATAACTCCCAATCAATCTTATAACCCTCCTATAATTTCTATAATTCTCAAAATACCACCTATCAAAGCCTCATTCGAATTTGAAAATGATCTTTTCCAAAGAGTAAGGTAAAATTCTCGATAACTAATTTTCCATTTGTTTACTTTTTCTTCTTCTATTACCTCATATGAATCTAATTTTACCATTTTGAAATAATTAAATAAATATTTTATGTATACTTAAATTTTATTATGTTAATTATATTACAAATTTCTACTTTCCTCCTAACCATTCAAAAAATGAAAATGTCACTAGTTTTAGTGTGGACTATAGCCCCATAAAGGGTATGTTTTGTTTTTCATAATCGACATGACTATATGGTTAAAATACAGTATTTAATAGTCTAATATCATATTAAAAGAACATTCAATATTCTTAAAATATTAATTATTCCTTCTCTTCCTCTCATTCCATGCAAATGAATGCATCAACCATGTGTAAGTGCATAGCACATACTCCTTGAGAGTGACAAATTTCATTTTCACCTAGTATTTTATAATTGTCCAAACTATTTTCAAATATGATTATCCACCATATAAATATTAATAATATCATTTTTATTATATAAAATTTATATTATTCCAAAAGTAACACCTTCATAACCATACATTGCCATAGATTATTTCTTGTTCTTATTTAGGTTTGTTTATCCACTTGTATAAAAATAATAAAAAATCTAAATAATGGATGACTATAGAAATATAAATTATGGTTATATTAAAAATTAATGAGAAAATAATTCTTGATTTATGGTTCATTAAATGTTATATAAATATTTAACTTATTGTTATTATAAAACCCATTTTTGTAAAAAAGTAATGAAACATGATCTTCATCAACCTCATCATTCTGAATCATAACTAAAAAACTTAATAAATGAAATTAAAAAATTATATATCATTATAAAAACATATATTCCAATACCTTTCATTTTTTCTTTATTTTTAACTCTTTATCAACAAACAAGAATAAACACATTCATTATGAAACTAATAATAAACAAACAATAAAATATAATAAAACCAGATTTGGAAAATTATATATAAATGACTAATAAATTTATAATAAATTATTATAAAGTATGTTTACAACATGTTATAGGTATGATCATGTTTCTAAAATAAATTTTTAATATAGTTATGTATGTTATATAGGTGGTTAGTTTGCGTTCAACTAAAGTGGTATTAACGGTAAAAATGTATCATCTCAATTTACTTTATTTGAGATATATTTTTTTATATACATAATTTAATTTAAATGGTGTGTATAGTCCCCATTAGTTATATAATATCCTGAATTATCTTTTATTCATTTTATTTTATGTTCAATTTCAATCATTCTCTTTAAAGGGTTTTATTATTGAAATTCTTCTTATGTCACAGTGTAATTCTATAACTCAAACATATTTATTTGATTTATAATGGTTCTTAATGAAATTTAATATTAAATTGTCACTATATTTTTTAATTCTTCATTTTATATCTCTATTTAATTTCTATTAGGATAAAATTACTGTTTTTATTTAAATATTTCTACTTAATGAATTTATTCCCTATAAAAACATGACATCGTTATAAATAAATCACATTATATTTAATTATGATTTACCAGGAAAAAATGCATGTTGATGATGATCACCCATTTGGTGAGAATAAAATGGTTTAATGAGAACTACGAAATCTCTCATCTTTATTTTGTGAAGGATATTCCACAATTAGATGATTTCACATCAGGTTCACCATTTTTGTTTCATCAAGAAGATATATGGGAGGCTTGTCCCCATGGATTGATTGTGGGGGGGGGGTTAAATGGAAATACAATAATTCACATCGAATTAACCATTCATATTTTCCTTATATAGAAACTCCCAACAGATCCCACATCCATAATTGGGTATAAAACATACTTTCCAAAGGCTGGTGGTCAATTGGGGTTTTAGAACCAATGACACATAGGAACTTGCATTGGTCGAGAAGCTGGGGGTCGGTCTCATCCAATTCTAGGGGTAAATTTTTGTATACACTATAAAAAATATGTTTTACCTTTATGATATGACTATGAATCTATTCCTAAACCAAATATGAAGCCAGTTACCCTACCAAAATGATCATATGTTGAACTCTTTTATGCGAAATGAGGAATCAATTAGTGAGCCAATATATATGTATCCACGTTTATTCATCCATTTCCCACTAATGTTTAGGTACTTATATTTCAATGATATATAATTAGGTACTCTATAGATTATTGTCATCTTGGGAGGTGATTTATATTTCATAGATGGGATATAACCATTGTGAGGTGTTTTACACACTCTATTTTTAATTGGAATCAAAACCCACATAGTTCATTAAACCCATGTAGTTTAACATCATGTTTAATGTACATATATGGGAGAAATTAGGCACCAGGTACTTGAGATTGATCCTCAGGGAGGTATCTTATGTATCCTAGTAATAATAAGAATCATAGTCTTCATTTTTTAGTCATCCCCTTTGGACTTACCCCAAGGTAGATTCCATTATTTGGTGCCATTCATGCCATGCCACTGGTGAGGGATTACACACTAAGGCCACATGGGATTGTAGAGATTCATGATGTGAATGACATGATTATTGAAACTACCTAAGACCATCTAATCCATGTCTAATGTGACCATCAGACAACAAGTATTCAGTTTAACTACATATGGATCTGGGACATATGTACTACGAAAACCCTTTGGTTATTTACAATTTATATATGTATTTATAAAATAATCCAATATATTCTGTTTATGGTAGGAAGTATAGTTATTATAGTTCATTTTTCTTATAAATCCACCGATGGATTGGGCAGGACAATAATCCAATTGGAGCGATTGGGTCATAATGGTTGGAATGTCGAGAAAATGATAGGACACACACTAAGAAGGATTCACATTTGATCTCAGGAATTATGAAGGAATCCTATGTATCTTGGTTATTGTAGGAATTTGTGTTCTCATAGTTTATTTGACCTCCCAGCCCACTGGTGGATGAGAAAAAATTATCATTTCACGGGAATGATTGGTCCATGATGATTCAAATGTTAGAGAAATGATGGGACTCAAACTAGGGTGGATTCCTATTTGATGTTAGTCCATAGGAAGGCGTCATATATTTTCTAGTTATGGAATGAATTAGAGATATCATAGTTTAGTTGGTTGGGGCTTACACACTAAGGATTCCCTAATATAGGGGCATTTATATCATGCCCCTAATCGGGGAATACACACTGAGGTTACCCTATTACTTAGGATATATGATATTGATCCACTGGTCAGGGGCCACACACTGAGGTTTCCCTATTATGTGGGACACATCATATTATGTTGCTGATCGGGGATTATTTACTAAGGTTTCCCTAATATGTGGGACATATTATATCATCTCTCTAATCAATGATTAGACACTATGGTTTCCCGAATATGTAAGGGATATCATATTATGACACCGATCAAGGCATACACACTATGATTTACCTAATATGTAGTTAATATCATATATTTACACTAATTGGGGATTATGAAATGATGTTTCCCTTATACGGGGGGGGGGGGGGGGTGTAATCATATCATGTCATTGATCAGGTCTTGGACACTAAGGTTTCCCTTATATGGGTGTAATTTGTATCATTCTACTGATTAGGGATTACACACTAAGGTTTCCCTTATATTATAGGAATTTATATCATGTTTTAGATTGAGGCTTACACACTGAGGTTTCCATTATATGGGGTGAATTCATAGAATTCCACTGTATTGTTCTTATATAGTAAGGTTTCCCATGAATGGAGGGGGCATTAATATAATTCTGATGATTGAGTCTTATAAACTATGGTTGAACTTATATGGGGTTATTCATATCATAATCCTAAACAGGGATTACACAATGAGGTTTTCCTTATATCAGGGGAATTCATATGATGCCTCTCATCGGGTCTTACACATTGAGTATGGACTTATATGAAGGTTGAAGAATGTGATCATTTTTAGAAACTTCTTCTTGACCTGTCTTGGTTTCCATCCTGACCTTATTTATTGTCTTCCTCACATGACTAAGTTGTCTATATTTCATATTAAAGGATTTATGGACATTTCAGGTTCTATTGCGGAGAAGTCCAAAGAAAATTTCAAGCTAAAGTTTCCATTTTCGAGGGACGCCACATAATCTGAATGGAATACATGAAGACCGTTGCATGATCCCAGATGACTTTTCAAGAGGACATCACAAGTATTGGATGAAAATTCGTTGAGGGAAACATATGTTCTTAGATGGCATGAATAGAGTGTTTAACATGATCCACTAGACATGTTTAGAGGATGTCATATGATCTGGATATCTTGTCCCATTGGCATCGCATGGCCTGCCTGACACATTTGGAGGGTGTCATATAACCTGGTTTGTATGCCAAGAGGGCTTCCCATGAGAATGATAAAAGATACTGATGTTGTCACATAATTTGGGTGACTTTTCTAAGGACATTTAATGATCTGGATGGTGAGCCTAGAGGGATTTGTGGGACTCGAGTGGCATGCTGGAGAGCGTTGTGATACTTTTGTGATATGTCCAAAAGATATCACATGATCCGAAAAACATTTATAAAGAATTTATCTTAGATTGAGGGACATGTCCAACTGTTTTTACATGATTTTTGTGATTAGTAATATTCACCTGAGGATCAATGTATATGTTCTTAAAATAAGTCTCTTTTTTTGTCTTTATTCTAGTATTAAATTTCATTTTTTCCTTAGATCTGTTCTGTGTTAGATATTTTAAGTTTCTTATTATGAAGAAGATCTTTTGGAACTCCTTTACCTGACCCTGCAAACATACTATAAGTCCTTCACATGATCCCAATCAATCATGTGATGTTCCTATGCATGCTTCATGATCTTCAATTTGTTCCTCAAATTTTACCTAGAGGAAAACCTTTGTAATCATGAGATTTTCCACTCTAATGAATCCACTATGATTCGTGTGTAATCCAGTGTGTGGATACAATTATTATTTTTTGTGATGATGGTGGGATGATTTATAGGCCTCGTCATTTGTATTATATTCAATAATTTACAGAATGTATCTCACATATTAGAGCTACAGTCAGTGGATGTATTTGGTGGTGCACACCTCGTAGATCATAGCTTCTGGTGTCGCGTGATTTTTAGTGACTGCAATACTATCCCATTATCACTCCATATATTGGATTTTTTCCAATTATATAGTTGTTACCTAATCATTAGGACATTCTAAAGGGATTTTAGAAGGCTGTTTTGACATTTCTAGGGGTCTTTTCGATATTAGGATACCTATCGAAAGGATTTTGTGACCCAAGATGCATTTTATGGAACATTTTGTGAGAGAACAGTGGCTTCCCATGGGAATTATCATGATCTAGTTGTCATTACATGGGGTCTTTTAGGACCATATTGGATTATCGATGGTGTTTTTTCATGATCAATGGTAATTTATTGTTTCATATAAACCCATTCATATAAAATCAATGTATTGTACCCTCGTGAGAAGATATCATCATTTTCCTTTTTTATTTCCATGTTTATTTCACAAGGTATGGGGATCAAAAAAAAATTATATGAGTGTTGTGTAATATAATAAATCTCCCATTTGGCGATTAATTGTGTGACCAATAAAGGGTCATGTGGTGAAGCATGATCATTTTCATGGACAACGCCTCTATTTGTATTTGGTGATGGAGGGAGAGTGCAGTACTGCCTTGAAAAGTATGATTCCCTTCACATGGTGAGGGTGAAATGCCAATGGGCTATTTCTCAACAAGTTGAACATGTTTCTAGGGATTCTATAGAAACTTCATAACTTCATAGGTATGTCTCTTGAAGATTTATGATCATTATAGTCTTCACATCTTACATTTATTCTCTTTATTTTACAATTATATTTAGATATTTTGTCAAGATCCCACTGGATGAAAAGTCACATGTCATTAGGGAGATCATATGGAAGCCACCTCATTATCAATGTGTTTTTTGGTTTCATTCTCAATAACATGGATTCTTTTTAAAAGGGGATCTGACATATCATCAGTAGGTTATACACTATGTATGAAATGTTCGTATGACCTTATAATGGTCATGTAACTGTGTTTCCTATTACTGGTTAAGTGATCCACATTTCTTGGCCTACTTCTTCTTCCTTTGCATTGAGGTTGTAAATAATACCTATACTTTGGGAATTTCTTCCATTGGGGACATTTTTATTCTCATTTGGTGACAGTAAACAAGTTCCACCCCCATAGAGAGATGCCTATAGGGAAATGGGCTCACTTCTATAGAAGTTAATTACCACCAGAGTCATTAGGTTGTCATCAATCTATGTCTTGGGTAAAATTTGGTGTTCTAGGATACTGTTTATATCCTGAAAAAGTCCTCATAAATAATATAATAGATTCTATATCATCTAGGTGGATAAGAATATTTTAACATCAATAGCATCCACAATATTAATTTTAAACCATATTTGCAGGGTATCAGTGAGGTAAAGCATGTTATCCTAATTCATTGGGAGGTCAGGGCCTTCAAGATCCATTATGACTATTTCTCATTCAGAACCCACAGGCTAGTTCCCATTAGTAATATAGTTGATAATGTAAGGTCTAATCTCAAGGCTTGGGCTTATATGATGTCACTTTGTGAGGGCATCCTTTCTACTCATATTGACGGGGACCTTCATTATGAAGGGTATGCACCATTTCATTTATTCATTAGTTTTCATGTGTTTATTGGATATATCCTCACCCTATTCATGTTTTATCCTTGAAGTATCTGGTAGTGGCTCACTAGTTTTGGCTTATACTTACTAGGGAGGAGACTTGGGTTGAGATAAATCTCTCTCCTCACAACATGGAGATTGAATTATCCTAGACCGATGTTGAGATTAGGAGATATTCATATCCTAATGGGAAGTTATCCAAATATGTATTTAAGGATACGCATTTACCACTAGCTAATGAAGACAATTTTAGGTCTAAAAAATAGTTAGCTCCAAGAGGTCCAATAGCCCATGAAGCACCTCGTATGAAAGAAGGCATATACTATTACTCTTATTTCCAATTGAAGTTCAAACCAGCAAAAAATACTTCTAGGGAATCTAGTATTGCTACATATTTCATGACATGCCGCTATTCTTGTGTAGGATATAGGTACAATGGCATCCCAAAAAGGATTCCAGTTTCTACAAGATGTTCTCATCCTAATTGTATCTTTGGGTTTTGTGTTTGAAGAGTGTTATTATTCTTCCAAGTTTCCCATTTGAAAGACCTATTGTATTTCATATCCTTCTATTCATGATGTATTAGCACTATTTTATTGGGTTAATTCTATTTTGGTGAAAAAAATATCACATGTTACTGGGTCCCCTGATTTTTTAAGAGGCTATTTCATTACTAGGTGTTATATTTAGGGGATCCTGTTGTTCTGGGGACATAGTGAAGTGTAATGCTCCATGTTTTTTCCATAATCAGATATGTAAATTTTATGATGTACTAGAAATCATTCATTGAATTGTTTTCATGAATCTAGGAAAAACATTACGTAGAGGTTTGTCATGGTCCTCCATTCTTGGGTTCAATGCTACCGAAAAGGCGGTCATATCTAGCTAACAATAGAGTGTATTGATTATATAAAGCTGATAATCATACCATGGATATGGGATATGTGTAGCCTTTAGTTTATTGATGATTTCCCACATATTATGGTATAAATAAGGCATGAAATACGTCTCTAGCTCATTTGGGATCTCATCATCTGAAGTGTAATGTGGCCCAAAATTGTTGGGATTTATTTCCAACTAACTCTCTCCAAATATGAGTGCTAGATTTGACTTCATCAAACATACACACCTACATTTGTCTAGACCATAGAAGATGCTTCTCAGGGTTTCATATTGGCAATAGATGAGTGTCACTAGTAGTTTATGGGGAACTATATATGGTTGACCCTGGTATTTTGAGAACCTCCATAAATGAAGGAATCTATGTTTTGATTACCATTATATACGAATGTCTCTGGGAAAGGGGAGGATTTCCTTATCCATCGGAGATATCACCATGGTGAGGTTGACTATGGGGAATGTCATGAGTAGAGTTCCTAAGATCTATCTCTATAGTACCAAAAAATGTACTATCATAGTAATGATCATCTTCTACTTCAGTTGAAGAGTCGAATAACACATGGGGTATTGATAATGTTTCTCGAACAACCTCAAAGACACTATCATTGAGAAGATAAAGGATATGGGAATCATTATACAATTTAGATGGAATATGTTGAACTACCTTTTGGGATTTTTCGGGATATAAGACTAATATATGAAAACAACTGAAATATTTTGATAACGGTCAAGTTATACAAGAATATGGGCTTGATGCAGAGATGATGATAGAATATTACAATGAACATATTCATTATTGGAAGAAATATGCACCTTACATAAGTTATATTCTCCTATCAATTCATTACCCTTGGTCAGAATGGGGATATAAGCCCGATCCAGAGCCTCTATAGTATGTCTCCATTTTTTACAATAATATGAGCATGTCCCAAGAAATGTTTCACTCTCACTTTTTGAGCCTCAGTTTGAATGAGAATATGATCCCAATATGAATATGAATTTCCCACCGAAATACTATAAAAAACTATGGAATGGTAAAAGGTATATGATTCTCATTTTTTATAGCCTTTTAAGGATATTGGGGAAGTCATTCATCCATGGAAGTATAGATATGAGACATACTTCTGTGAGCTACTGGAATATGCTAGGTAGCTTTAATAACAAAAATATGAACCTATCCGAAGGAATTTTCCACTCTCACTTGGTGATCCCTAGAGATAATGGGGATATAATCATAATCCTAGGCCTTTGGAGAATGTATATAATCTTCCTTGATAAGAATATGAGCAAGTACTGAGGAACGTTTCACGCTCACTTGGTGAGCCAGAACTATAATAGGGATATCGGCCCGATCTTATGACTTTATAATATGTCACTAGTATTTTGTGATAGGGATATGATAATTTTCTGATCTATGTTCCTCTCCCACCCAGTGATCCTTAATTGGTGTGGGGAATATGATCTTTGTTAAGAAACTCACCCTTTACTAAAATATACCTAAAATCATCATGTACATGAGAGAGATTATGTGATTTCTCTACAGTAACCACTTATTCATACTGATTAGAGTGTTATTCTAACATGGATGTATGGATGGGAACATGTGTCTATCTCTATTTTTGTTTGAGTACTGGAATATTATGGCATATTTAAATAGTTTTTATAATATGTAATGACACTAAAGCATTGTGTGAATAAGGTTGTAACCCTACACATTTTCTATCTCAATTGTAAACTATAAAATATATTCAATTGATGTTAGAATATGATCCCACTTTTTTAATCTTTATGAAACATAATATGTTGATATACTTAATGCAATTGGTAGCTATATGCACCTTCCCCATGCAAAATTCATGAACATTCCCATAGAACTGTTTTGAGTGAGAAATTATATGATCCTACTTCCAGGTTACTATTGGAATCTGTTGGACGACATCATCAGTGGGAGTGAGTATATGATCTCACTCATGATTATCCTTATCATTCTATCTCTAATGTGTTTTCCTTATTTCCCATTCATGGTTATCATAGGTGGAATTTTTTCAGTGGTACCATCAGTAGGTGATTGAAGGGAATCGATGGGATGGTGCTGGTGATGACACATAACAAGGTCCCTCCTTAGAATATCCTAAATCAGAAAGATTTCATAGTTTATTACTTTTTTCACCTTTATCAGATTCCTATGTTGGGGATTTTCATGCTATATGGACAATCTTCTGAAGAGGTTGTCATTAGCAATGACTGCCACAAGATTTACTGTAGATTTATTTGAATGAAGCAGACTAATCATGTTCAGTGTTGGGGGACCATCATGTAAATCCTCAAGGTTTAGGATTGTACCATGATGATTGTATTCCAAGACAATTACATTCTTCACCTGGTATGGAATGTTTTGGGTTGATAAGTTCATCCTAAGATCTGTAGGGGTTTCAGCTAAGAATGATTTTCTATAATGGTTTCTAGATGATGAAATTATCTCATATCAAGGATATGATATCAAGATTAGTATATACTATCAAATATAAAATATGGAACAAGTATTCTTTTTAGTTCATCATCGGAGGCTTGAAATTCTCTCAGAAAAATAGGAATGGGTAACATAATTTTCTTCTCTTATCATTGGTCCATCTATTCTACTCGCATGGACATTTAAAAGTGAGGATGGAATTATTTTATCAGAACCTAAGATAAAGAGGATAATCCATTAATTGAAAATATTCATCTTAGTTTTTACATGTGACTATCAGATAAGAAAACAACATGGATCAACAAAATGTAAATAGATCATTCTATTTTTTGAGAGAATCAAATTTGGTTCAACATTTTTTATTAGTAACAGACGCATGTTGATAGTAATAACCCATGTCGTGAGAAAAAATGTTTTGATGAGAAATAGGAATTATATACTCTTTATTTCATGAATTATATTCCTTAATTATATGATTTAATGTAAATATCACCATTTTTACTTTATCGGGAATAGATGTATGTTGATGGTAATCACCATTATAGAGATACCAAAACAGTCTGATGAGAACTAGGAAGTGTACCATCATTATTTTTTAAAAGATAAACCCAAATTAAACGAGTTAATGTTGGTTTCTCCATTATTATCTCATCCAAAAAGGATTCATGTAAATGGTGATCACCCATGTGGTGATAAAAAATGGTCACATGAGAACTAGGCAGTTTATCTTATTTATTTTGTGAAAGAGATTATACAATTAGATTTTTTTTCACATCGGGTTCACATTTATTTTCATCAAGAAAATATTCTTGTTGGTGGTGATACCCAATGTGCAGATAAAAAAATATGATGAGAACTGTGCAATATACCCTCTTTATTTTATGAAGAGGAGGCCACAATTAGATGATTTCATGTCGGGTTTCCCATTTTATTGTTAGGAAAATATCTCTGAGGATTTTCTTGTGAGTTTGATTGTGGGGTGTTCGATTTCAATACAATCATTCACATAAGGTTCAAAATTCATGCTTACCTTTCAAAGAAAGTCTCAATGGTTCCCACACACATAATTGGGTACAAACCTACTTTCTAATGGAAAGTGGTCAATTAGTGTTTCAGACCCAATGAAACATAGAAAAATTCATTGGTTGATTGGATGGGAGGTCATCCTTATCACACCTTTTTAATGAAAATTCGAGCCTACTCCAGGAATATCTTATTGATTCAAGATATATTCATGAATATCTTCCTAATCCCAATACAGGACCAGTTACCCTAACAGAAGGATCATATTTTTAACTCTTTTATATGAAAAAGGGGATATATTAGTGAATCCATCTATATATATCCATGGTTCCTTATATGATTCCCCCTAATGGTTACATTATTATCTTTTAAAGATATATGAATAGGTACCCTAAAGTTTTGGGTTATCCATGGAGGAGATTAATATTTAGAGGATATGATTTAACCTTTATGAGGTGTCTTACATACCTTGTTCGTAACAGGAATAAAAACCTATGTAATTTAATAAACCAGTGCAATTTAAATTATTATAGAATGTAAATATATGGGAGTATATAGGCACCAGGTACTTGAGCTTGATTCATGTGGAGGCTTCTTATGTATCCTGGATATAGAAGAAATTAGATTCTTCAAAGTTTCGTCACTCCATTATGACTTAACCATGGAATATTCCCTTCTATAATGGTTGTCATGTCATTCCACTAATCAGGTCTTAATACTAAGCATTCCCTAACTAATGATGTTTCATTGATGTGAATGATATTTTTATTTCATCTCCCTAATCACACATGATCTATTATCAGTGTGAAAAAAAGGGATAGAAAGTAATCAGTTCCACTGAATATAGATGTAGGACTTCTGTAATAGGAAAACCCTTTGGATGTTTAATATAGATATAAATCCATAAGAATGTGTCATGTGTATCCCAATTATGGAAGGAATAATAGTAATCATGGTTTAATTTCCTTTTTGATACTCAAATGGATGAGGCTATATAATCATCCTATGAGAGGGAATAAGTCCTGATGGATGGAATTTCCGAGATAATGTGAAAATCATAATGAAGTTGATTCCCATTTATTCTCAAGGATAATGAACGAATCCTACTTATCTTGGATATTATAGTAGTCAAATATTTCATAGTATGCTGGTGGATGAGGTAGATTGGTCATCCCAGGCGAATGATTGGTTCTTAATTGTTGAGATACCTAAGACATAGAGGGATTCACACTGAGTTAGATTCCCATTTGAGCCTAGGATATATGAATGTATACTATGTATCCTAGTTATGGAAATAATCATATTTCTTTTTTTTCAGGTTGTTAGTTCTTACACACTAAGAATTCTCTAACATAGGGGCTTTATATCATTCCACCAATCGGGGACTACACACTGGGTTTTACCTAATATCTGGGACATATCATATTAATCCACTAAACATGGCTTACACACTGAGGTTTCCCAAATATGTGATACATATCAATTTATTCCACTGATCACGGCTTACACACTGAGTTTTCCCTATCATTTTGTACATATCATATCATTTTGATGATCGGGGAATACAGATATTGGTTTCCTTAATATGTGAGAAATATCATATTTTTCCATTGGTCAGGGCTTAAACACAACCCTAATACGCAGGACATGTAATCTCATGCTACTAATCGGGGCTTTCAAACTATGTTTTACCTTATATGGGGGGTATTCATATCATGCCACTAATCAGGGATTATACACTAAGGTTCCTGTTATATGGGGGAATTCATATCATGTCATTTTCTGGGACTTATATACTGAGTTTACCATTATATCAGGGGAATTCAAATTATTTCATTGATTTGGGATTACAAAATGAGGTTTCCCTTGTATTGTTTCATTTATATCATGCCATTGATCTGGTCTTACACAATGAGGATTACCTTATATGGGGGGAATTCATATCATGTTGTTAATCCGGGATTGCACATTAATGTTTCCTTTGTATGTAGTGGATTCATATCATGCCACTGATTAGGTATTATACAATGAAGATTCCCTTATATTGGGGGAATTCATATCTTTATATTTATCAGGGTATAAAAACATAGGATCCCCTTAATTAAATTCAAGAAATTGTAATCATATCCACAAAATCCTTCTTGACATGGCATGGTTGTATACCTAACCTACTTTATTGTCTACCTAACATGCCTTGATTGTCTGCCTAAAATGATGATGGATTTCTTTACATATCTGGTTGTATTTTGGACAAGTCCAAAGTCAATCTCAATCTAAAGTTTACTTTCCTGTGGGATGTCGCATATTTCATATGTAATGATTGAATACCATCACATTATTTAGGCTGACTTGCCCAGAAGACCTCGTCAGTTCTAGATGACTTGTACTAGAGGCCATCACATGATCTCAGATAACATTCTTATAGGGTGTTGCATGATCTGCCTGACATATCTATAGTACATTGCATGATCTGTCTAAATTTTCCTAGTGGCATCACATAACCTACCTGACATGCTTGGAGGGTGTTGTGTGAACTGGCTGGTAATCCTAGAGGACTTCATGACACCTAGATGCCACATTCTAGTGTCATCACATAATTTGGGAAACTTATATGAGGATATTTAAAGATATTAATGGAGAACCTGGAGGGATACAGAAAAATCAACCAGAAAGCCAAGAGGGAATCACAAAACATTATTGACATGTCTAGAGGACATATCATGATATGAATTACATATTTAGAGGATGCCACATTGATTTTGAGACATTTCATAGTGATATCTTATGATATTCATGAGTAATGTGAAGTTCATGAGGATAAATGTACATGTTCTTATCATAAGTCTCCCATATTTTAGTCTTTATTAAAAATTTTAATTGCATATGTGCCTTATATTTATTCAGTGTTAGATTTTTTAAGTTTTTAATGATGCAATAGGTCTGTGGAATGTCCTTCTCAAGACACTTACGACATTCTATAAGCCATTTGTGTGATCCCATATGATCACATAATGTACCTATGAATGATTTTTGATCCTCATGTTGTTCAACTGATTTTACCTGGTGAAAAACCATTGAAATCATGAGATTATCAACACTGAGGAATCTACTCGGATGCCTGGATGTGCAGGTGCATGGATCCAAATATAATTTTTAAGGGGGAGTAATTTATAGCCCTCTCCACTCTGGAAATACATTTCCTTGTGAATTTTGTATCTTGTAAATTAGTACTGGAGTCAGTGGAGGGATTTGGTGTTATGCACCTCACATGATATTCAGTGAACACAAGACCATCTAGTCAATGATGTGTCTAATTTATTTTTACTAATAAATGGGGTCATACCAAATCATGTGAAAATTACAAGGGATTTTACAAGGTCTGGATGATATGTCATGGGGCCTTTCTGATATTATCATTCTTATTGAAAGGCTTACACATGATATGGGATTCTTTGTTCGGGAACTTCCGCAAGAAAAGGGTGGATTTCCAAGGGCCTTTGTGAGATCATGTTGTCATGCCAATGGGTCTTGTGGGACCATGATTAATTTTTATGGGTAATTTCTTATGATAAATGCTATTTCTCAGGGGAATTTAACTTCATTATCATAAAATAAATATATTTTCCACTCATAAGAAGCTCCCATCATTCCCCTTTTCATTTCCTTATTTTAATTGGGTTGGGGATATCACCAATTTTTACTAGTTCGATCTAATAAAATCACTATCCCAATTAGTGATTCATCACATAAACAATAACAGATCATATGGTGATATTCAAGAATTACCATGGACAACCCCTAGGTTTGTCTTTATGGCCAGACGGGAGCACACAACCGTTTTCACATGTCTGAAGCCCTTTGTGTGGTGAGGGAGAAATGCCAGAAGGAAATTTCATGATAAAAAGGGCATATCTCTTAGGCATCTTTGGTTCCTTTTGAACCACACATGCATGCCACAAGAATATTTATGACCACTAAATGGTTCCATATATTTCATTTTTTTTTCTTATTTTACAAGGATATTCTGATGGTTTGATAGGTGACTAACAATTTAATAGTCACATGAGTTGGGGGTGATCATATGGAGGCCACATTATGATCAATGAGTGCCTTTAATTCCATTTCATGAACAATGAGGCTTTTTCAAAGGGGCTCCAGTTGATATTCATTATTATATACATTATGCCTGAAATGTTCGAATGACCTTCTAAAGGTCATGTGATTGCATGTCCTATTATAGGTCACATGGTCTACTTGTCTTTTCCACCTTCTTCTTTCTATGATTTTCAAAGGATATAATACCTATACTTCGGGTATTTATTCCCTTTTTTAATTTTTGATGCTCATTTTGCAGGTATCAAAAAATGATGATTTCTCTTCCGTGTCCATATTTTATATTCTAATTAATTTTTTATTTTTTTGGAAATAAAATTATGTGTTATCACATATATTTTTCATATATAGCATTTCGTATTTTCAAAATATATTTTATTATTATCTTTATGATGTAGGTTTTCAAAAAGGATATTTCAAAATATTAAAATGTATTTTCATCCTTTCATAATCAAATTTGTTTCTTCCACTCTAAATCCCCTTTAAAATAATATTATGGTTTTTATAGGATCTATTATTAATTATTCATTTGAAATATATATATTTTTAAAAATTTACAATTCATTGTTTAAAAGAGAATTTTTAATGTTACTCATAACATCCAATTTTATTGATATTGTAAAAAACAAATTTTGAAATTACTTTTCCATCTAAATTTATTCATTAATCATTATAGTATTTATTCTCAACAAAACATCCTTTATATGATTTAAATTGATTTTCAAAATTATTTTGGCTCATAAATATTTTTCAATGAAAATAAAATATATTTATATTTTTTAAAATTAAAATTTTTATTTTAAAAATTGATTCATTATTTTAAAATAAGGATTTTAAAGGGTTATAATTTTTAGAAAGAATCCTTTATTATTTGTATGCCTTCTCAAAATCAATTTTTTAAAGAACATTCATTAATAAATTTTTTATCTTGAAAACTTTTTTTAGTTTTAAAGGTTGATTGTTATAATTATTTAACAAGAACAAATATTTCATTTTAATTAGTCCATTATTAATGGGATTTAAATTATTTCAAATGGGATATTTATCCTTGTTTTTCATATTGATTAACCTAATGATATTGAAAAGGTATTATTTCTTCTATTTCTACATCCTTAGAGATCCATTTATTACACAAGGTATATGTTCTTATACCACTATCCACATTCTTTATTGATATGACTTATAAAAATTTATATGGTTGCTTTCTTAAAACCCATCACTTTTCCACAGGTATATTATGTGACATTTAAAATTTGAGTACTTTCATATTCTTTTAGTATAAAAATTTATTGATGGAAATTATTGATGAATGGAATCCAATATCTTCCTCTAATTCATTTTTTAATGTTTTATATGTCATGGTCTCAAAATAGTTACATGATTATAATAAATTCCAAATAGGTTTAATGAGTTGTTAGCCTAATCCCATTAGGGTACATGTTTTTTTATCCCAAGAATAAGAGGGTAAACAGGTAATACCAAGAGACCATGGGTGTCAATTGGATATATTTCAAGACCAATAGGTTACATGGGTTGTTATTCCAACCAAAAGAGGGTATATGGGTAGTATCCTGATCCCAATAAGGTATAAAATTTGTTATCCCACAAAAAATACTTCATGACTATTAAGTTGTGACTCATACTATGCTAGGTCATGATTTCTTATACTTTATCTTGTTCCAAATTTCTGGGTTATATTATTATTTTATTCAACCATAGACCATGTTAATTGTATCATGTTTATATCATCCTAGGATGTGGTATATGTATAGTAATATGAGACTACATTTCATTATATTATTTATTGGTGAAAATTATTATTATTTCATGTTCTTTTTATTAAGATATATCTTTCATAATCATGATTTATCAAATTTGTATGACCTATACCTTGATGAAATATTTCTATGACTTTACCTTAATAAGTATTTGATCTCACCCATTTCTTAGAATTACATTCACTAGATTATGAATATGAGTATGACTTATGACGTGTCATGAAGCAGGTTTAATCCAACTTGATTATCGAGACATGTTCATAATTATCATAAAATATTTCACTTATGTAGTTAAACCTCAAAGACAATGAACCTTTCATTCCTGGTATTTTTTAATTATTTTTGAGAATTAATGCTTCACTTATGGTAAATATGTAAAATAAATATAGGTTCATCTCACTTTGTAGTAAATCTAGTGTTGAAGGACATGTTTTATGTATCATACCTAGGTGTGTGGGTCTAAACCACTAAATATTTGATAGTTATTGAATTTATAATCCAATATTATTCAATCTTCCTAACTACTAACACTCATTAAAATGATTATCTTCAATATAAAAAAGTAACTCTACGTTTTCTTTGTCCTCATGTTTGAATATGCCAGAATAATTATTCTTTCTAAATTAACATTCAAATTTTCTCTTGATTCTGAATCCATTGAATACTAAAACAACTTTTCTTTATGATTCCTCTAATATATGGAAGTTAAAATTAAGATAACTCAATTTCTTCCTCAACTCATTTGATCCTATAGAATATGAAATTTGGTCTCACATCTCCTTCTACAACTTTAATTGATCTTCCAAAATATTTTAGTTAGCTTCTCTTTATCCCTCCTTGATATCTCATCATGATCAACTCTACTCATAATAGTCACTTTTAATTTTATGAATATAACTAAATATTGAAAAATTCATGATATATGAAAATGATATATTTGAGAATTACTCAATTTTAGTTTCTCACTTTCTTAATAACATGATCTTACTTCTTTTTATCTTCTGATAAATGTTTCTTGAACTAAAATCTTTTAAGTCAAATATTGATCAAACATATTCACTAATTCCCAAAATCTCAATGAGAATCACAACATTCACTTTATGACTTTTATATCTTTATATATAACTCCACACCATCACAATAATTTCATCTACTCATAAATAATTCCTCCATAACCATTGTATGACATTCTGAGACTTTTAGATAACTCTTACATAGACAAAATATCTTCATACTTAATCTGACATAGTTCCTGAGATTCTATAGTCATTTTTACAAAGATTTACACATCATCCAATCTCTGGTTAATAACAACCTATATTACATATGCACAACTCATCTTCATAGATACCTTTCATTTAATCTCCCACACATATGATCTTCCTCAACATTGCCACTAATCAAATTGTAATATTTTAGTCTTTGTAATATTATCATATTGGAACTACTTATAGGATTTTACCAAAAAAATTCATTCTTAAATATGGATTTTTATTATATATTAATCCATATAAGTGAATGATCAAGACATTACTTCTGGTCATGATCTACATCATCAACTGAAACATGGTTCTTTGAAATTGATTGTTATCATATGAAATATGTAGTTCCTTATTCTTATTCCTCTCTCATTTTTAAACATCAACCTTCTCAACAAATATTATCTAACTCCTAATATTTATCTCATTATTAATAATTAAAAATAGTTCTCTTTTCCTCAACCATGTTTTAGGGCCCTCCATTTTATTTCTATGTTCAATAACATTCACATAAACTCAAATTTCCTTCATCCTCATCTCTTAAACTCACTCAATGTACTTAGTTTTAGAACTTTCATCTTCTCAAAAAATTTAACTCATATTATAAAACATATAAGTATCTTTCAATCTTTTATATTTATATCTGAACTCTATAATTCTCAAATTAATTTGATTTAGAAAATATTTAATAGAAATATAAATCACATTTGGATCCTATGTGATGCATTACTAATTATCATAATTATTTTGACAAAATTAAATCAATCCCTACAACTAATTTTCATGTCATCTTGTGGAAAAATATTCTTCTAGATTAGATTTTATTCATTGATCAGTTAAACTCATCCTGAATAATATTTGACTGCAAAACCACCATGAAATTTATTATTTTTAATATCTTATATAATCATTTGAATTTATCATCATGATTCACATCCTATATCATCTTAAACTTTTCAATAGAATACACTTTTTGTAATTTTTTATATCAAAAAATAGAAATAGAAATATCTATATTAATATAACATGGTATAAAAATTATGGAATAACACATCTACATATATAAGACATCATAATTAAATCTCTTGTTCTTATTTTACTTTGTAATCCATAGTTACACTCCAATTCTCACGAATATACATCATCAAACACATGTCATATTCTAGATTCATTTTCTCTTATCATCTGAAACTCATCAAGTAATGTTTAGGATTACATCTAGGCTATCTTGAATTTGTAACTCTTCCATAAATATTTTTTTTTTAATTTTTTTAGATATAATATCATATTTAGTGATTAATTTATAAGTGTGAATTTTGTACATGTACCTTCCAGATGTAGCCTTCAAAAAAATTTCCTCCAAATAAACTTATTTAACATCATCCAAGAATAGTTCACCTTGTACCATTTGTTTTTAGACTTTATAAAAATACAGAAGGATTATCAAAAACATCAATAATACAATCCATAATTATATTCTATAATCAATAATAATCACTTTTCATTGATTCAACAATGTTCAATTAAATAATAATAAAATATTTAAGATACTATATAAAACCAATGATTTTTAACATTTTCTAGAACATAGACATTTATTTCTTTTGGAATGACAAATTCTAGACGTTTGATTTTTGGAACTTAAGAAACTAAATCTTTAACTTCAATCAACCTAATTATTTACTCATTCACTTTATCATCCATTGAAAACAAATACAACAATCATATTCACAATACATTAGGTTCTTCAAACACCCCGATGGATTATTTTTTTATACCAAATTAAAACTAAATTATACTATCTCATATTTTTTTTCAAGTATCACCCAAAATTTTTAATAAATTAAAAGGATCAAGTGTAATAAAAAATAACAGTAATATCATGCGCCAATAATGGAATGAAAAATCTTGTCATCACCATCTTAATTTTTTTTATTTAAAACTATATTCACTTGAGAAAATTATAGAAAAATTTTCGTAAAATTGTGAGGCATAAATTAATCAACAAAAAATATATATAGTAAATTATTTATATAGAAAATAATAGTAACTAAAATTGATATAATATTATTTCCATAAATTAATTCATTAAGTGATTTCTTATATGAAATCATCTTGCTTGGGATGTTTAAAATATTTTCAACTTATCCACTATGTACAACTCAAAAAAACATTCAATCCAATGTATATTTCTCCCATTTCTACTTACTTTTCTCTTATTTTATAAAAATAAATTTATCCAATTATGTTTTATAATTGATTTTTTATAAAATTATAAAAATATATAATCAACATACCTCATAAATGAAAATATTAATTTTCAAAATTTTTGTTATCAAACCTTTCGTCTGGAATATTTATGTTCAAAATATAAACATATAGAACAACAATTTCTAGAACTGAAACCCTATAAGTCTCTCAATTTAGGTTATCCCACTTCAACATATTAATCTTTTGAAATAATTTGTTCCATAAATTTGTAGAATTATATATTCTTCATATGATATAGTTATTTGGTTATGGTTAAAATAAATTTCCCTCAAGGGGAAAACCTCGTTCTTTTTCTTAATCATTTCTGATAAAAAATAAAATTTTGGGGTTGATATAAATCAAAATAAATTACACCATATTAAATATAAAATTCCATTATAATGTTTTCATGGATTTTAACATCTCTTTAACTTATCCCATATAATTATATAACCTCAAACTCTATATATAAATAAACTAAACTAAGCATGTATGGAAAGGACGTGGTTTCTATTTTCCTTATTAGTGAGAGAAACAAGGTTGAGACATTTTTCTTTACCTGTATAATCCTCCAAATATAGATAAAAGTTTATGAGAAATCTTAATTAATTAATCATTTATAAAATTATAATAGTTATATTTCATGGGAAGTAGAGAAATTTTATTACCTTCAACATTCACTATGTTTGTAACTTATTTTCCACATTATTTAGTAAATAGTAGACATCATTTTATTCAAGATCATATTTTCTATAGGTCTTTGTGGATTTTTTTTCATTTTTTTCATCATCCAATTTTATCATTTTACCCATTTATTTCATTTTTAAGGACATTTTTCAAATTTTACACACCTTACAAAGTGATTTTAAATTGTACTTAAGTTACCTACTTCATACAACTTCTTGTGAGTTTCAACTTCTTCTTTAGGGTTTTATTCCCCTAAAGAATGCTTTTATTTCTTTCTTGGGTTGATTTACCTTATTCTTATAGCTTGTTTCACTAAAATTTAATATTCATGGATTTATTACAACAATCCATTATTAATCCCTTCCTTCCACAATATAAGCATTTATTATCTTGTATAGTGTCCTCCTTCTCATTCTTCTTGGTTATTTTTTTAGTTTCTTCCTTTTATTACACCGCATGGTAGACTCAACATAATTCATCCTATTTTTTTTTTATTTTATAGCATCATTCCATTATTAATAAATGATTCATGATTATTAGTTGTAATCCATAACTCATAATCATAATTATTGATTTTATTTCAACATCAATATAAGTTCTAAAGATACTTAAATCTCTTAGAGGTTAACATGAATACCTTCTTCAATATAAATTGGTTGAACATAGTATGATTTATATTTACATCACATTTTCTCCCCATTAATTTAGAACTTATTTTCCTTTTAATAAATTACATGTTATATTAATAATTTATTTTTCTTGCATCTAAACATTGCACATTACCAATAATTTTCTATAAACCACGAATTTATCCTTGGTAAAACATCGTGTACAATATTATTTCCTTGTTTCTTTCACTTAAATAATATTTAAATTAGAAATATTATTTGGGAACTAAAATTCATGAGATTAATAAAATCCACCTTTGATGAAGTTTTGGGTTTATCAAAATAATTTAGGCCCACACACATCCATAATATAGGTTATAAACTGTAATTTTCCTAAAAATAGTTGTAATCCACAAAATAGTTTCTAAAGAATGGGTTTCCATTTATTATAAGCCTTTGGTGATTTTATCCCCTGAAAATTTCATTATTTTTTCCACTAGAATGAATATTTTCAGAGTAATATTATTTTCAAAAATATTCAAGGAGGAAACTGTTATTTTTTTCTTCATATAATGATTTATCTTGAGTTACTTCAATATTTCTCAAATTTACCAATAACACGGTACAATACATATATAGAGTTTTCTTTATATCATCAAGATAATTCAGTCTTTTATTAAATTTTAATATAATATTCTAAAAAAACATCTTAATTCACCTTAAACTTTTTTCATAATAAAATTTAATGCTTCTTTATCAATATAGTATTGATTTCCAACATAGTATCATTGACTCAAATGACTTTATTCAATGAATGAAACTTTTATTTAATGTTTTTATTAATGAAAATATTATCTTCACTTGGTATTTCCAATGATAACTAAAGGTAATAAATTCCTTACATATTAGAAAGGATTATTCCATGTTATCAACAAATATTATGATTTTTTACTTTTATGGCATATCAATCAATTTTTTTTATATATCTTCCCATATCAATTATTAGTTTCATTATCTCATCATATATTTAATTTATAGAATCAAAAATATAATTTATAACATCAATATTAACATTAATTAATTATTAATTAGCCTTATAGTATCAATATTTAACTAATTCGATGGATGCATACTCTTTACTATTTGTTATAACTTTTTGATTTGTTTTACACCCAAAGAGAGTGAGTGAATTAGGTTGTCTTAAAAAATTATTTTTCCTTTTAAAAAACTTGGATATTATCTTCATTCTAGAAATGATAGCAAGATTTTATCTTGAATTAATAATCAAATACTAAAAAGTTAAATATGAAAGAATATAATAGTTTAAATTATTTCACTCGTAATAGGCTATATCTGAGGATAAGAAGTAAAATATGTATTTACATAGTATACAACCACTACTTCACTAGTATGTGATTATAATATTTGAGATAATATCATTTGATATCCAACATTCACATCCCCTTCCTCTCTTCCACTTACTACTCTCAAGATATCTAAAAATCTATAATCAACATGAAGTTTGAACTGAAAAGGATATTGATCACAGATTCAACACAAAAATAAAATAGGTGTTCTCATTTAGTCTCTAATTTGTATTCCCAAATCATCAATGATACATATAATGGATTAATTATCTATGATTAATCTTTAATTTAACTCATAGTGATCACATTTAATCTTCTAATTATAGATTTTAATAAATATTAATATTAATTCTTTGTTTTTTGATGTATAATATTCTAATATATCATTTCTATGTTTGATAAGTCTTTTTATAAATAGAAAACTTCAGGTATAAAAATATAATATTTGAATTTAAAATTTAAAATTTAAAATATAAATCTAATAGATTTTACAACCTATTTTCATTTAATTTTAATCATTGGATAATCTCTAATTTTTTAACCTCAAATAAATTCAAATACATATTTATTCAATGTTCCAAATAACTACCAAACCTTATTTAGATATAAAATTTATCCAATGTTTTAAATTTCTATAACATCCATAAATCATGACATGATAGAATAACTTATACCATGATGTGTCAGTTTTTTCCCAGTTATCTTTAACTACCAGATGATTCATTGCATAACACGAACCGCCACTACATGTACCAAATAAAAGTTGTAAAATATTAGGAACTTCAATTTTTATTACCGTATATCTTTTTCATTGGATTTTTTTTGGGGTGGAATTCAATTAATAGCATGACCACTTTAGGAAATTTCAATCAGAAAATTCATGCAATCATCCTTCCCGACGTGATCTAACATATTGAGGCATGAAAACTCAATCCAAACCACTAAAATTTTCTTTCCCATTTTAATGATGTGAGGTTCCTCTCCTAATGATTAAGAGTGAACACTAAATAATTAAAAGTAATAATCCATAAATTTTCTGGATGAATATTCTATTTTTTTCAAATGAATCAAACATAATACAATTTTTAATGTTTTTAATGAGTAATTAAATTTTACATATTTTTAATTCCATCTCTATTCACATGGAGAGGCATGATATCACAACATGATATATTACATAAAAATAAATAGCTTTAAATCATTTCATTTTTTCCAATATTATTCAAATCATCCTTCACTACTCATCTTAAACAACATCTAATGATTTTAAAAAATGTCTTCTAGTTGAAAATAAATCAATCATGTCATCATGTGGTTAAAAAATAACACCCATTGGATTTTTTTTTCAATCGAACAAATATTTTGGAAAACCTACATATAAATTATTCCAAGATTCCATGATCCATCTAATGTTGACCTAATAGTATCCCCTTGTAGTTTAACACCCTATTCCACCCTTTTTGTTTTATTTTTATCCTTATATTATTCTCTCACTTTAATAATAATATTTAAAGGGTTCCTCTAAGTTATTTCAGGTTATGTTTATATATTCCTGAATCTATGACTAATTAAAATATTAAAAAATTAAAATGAACAAATATCTAAGCTTCTGAGAGTATATTCTTAGTTTAGGAAACAATATAAATAATTAAGAATCATAATGTTACCCAATAATAAATAAACTAATCAAGCATTTGAGCTGGTTCCAAATTCTCATGGATAATATATCCCCCTATTTTATTGTACCCAATAAAGGATTAATCCATTAAAGAAAAAAATATCCAAATATAACATCATGTACAATGGGGGATAGACACATTTATTCTCCTTTAGTTAGAAGGAATTGGTCAAACTCTAAGGTTCATTTAGTGATTCTAAATAAACTCTGCAGCCACTAGTTTAATAAAGGTATCTTTCACCTAATATATCTTCATAAAAAATATTCTTTTCATATTTTTTTCTCCACATTTTACATTATAAATTTTTAACTGGTTTTATTGTGTTTTTTCAATAGTGTTGTACTAAAATCATTGTAAATTTAATGTAACTATTGTTATCACACTATATTATAATTGGTTATCGATCCACTTTAGTAGGATCTTCCAATTTTTGATATATCTATATTAGTTATTTTCTTACTAATATGACAAAAATATACTTTTCATATATTTAAATTGGAATACAATAATTTTTCTTACATATCTATAAAAAACTATTCTTCCAATGAAAAATTCTCCACAACTTATAGATTTTTGATCCATAATGGTAGCATTATAATTTTCTTCTGAATAAGGAAAAAAATCCAAGTAATGTCTATCCTTTAACATTAGACCACAATTCATTATTTTAAAAATATATACTATTATTCTACTCATGGTAAGGTGGTTTTTTTATAGAAGTATTGAATTGTTCTAACAAGCCTGGATTAGAGAAAATTCATGACTTAGTTTTATTAAGATAAAGTAAACTACCAATGATTATTCTATAAATATTTGATTATATGCCATCTATATCATCATGTTATCCTATTTTTTCCTATATTTTATTAGTTTTAAAACTATCATGAACACTTACATTCTAAAATCATTCAATGATTCCCTTGTATATTTTATCATTAAGGTTATTATAATTTCCAAATTTTTTCTACTTGATGTTTAAATAAATTATTCAATTATCCAATCAATGACATCTAAATTTAGAAACTCATAAATTAAGGAATATTAGCAATTAAATTATATTTTTCCCTATAAATATTATTTAATAAAAAAACACCATCATTATAAATTATTTATATTTTTATAGTTTTACATAGAGAATGTGATCATCAACTCCTCTCTTGAATTGTATCTTTATGAAGAAATTATCCAATCTTTTATAAATAGAATGAGGTGATTAATTTAATCCAAATATATAATTTTTCAATTCCTTCATTTTTTAATCATAATTTCCAATTAAAAATCTAACCAATTTTTTAATATGAACATCTATATTCAAGGATCCATTTAAAAATAATTTCATCACATCCATTTTGAATACTCTGTACTCTCCTGGAATAATAACTACAAGGAAAATTCTAATATACACTATTATTTCCACTATAGAGAAAATGTATTCAACATAAACACCTTAATCCATTAAATGTCATTTACACACTATCCATGATTCATTTTGCATAACTCGACCATTTTCCTCAAGATGGTTTTTATAGACCCATTTTATAACAATAAAATTTTAATGTTGTGGCCCCTCTAGCTGATTCCATCTTTGATTCCTCTAAATATGATCCATCTCATCTTTCATAATTTTCAAACAGTATTCATCATTATATTATTCAAAAAATGATTATTGTTTTAGTTCTAGTAATATTTTAGTGTTCTCTATTTATTGCATCCTCTGAATCTATGCTAGAGAAATTTTATCTCCAATAATATTGTTTGGATCAACATAAACCATTTTTTAATTGATTAGTGATAGTTTGAATCTGATTTTAACCTTATTATTCAACTTATTCAACATAAAAATAATCTTAAATATAAATATCTTCAAATTATCTCAAATATAAATTTATCCCATCATCTTTTTCAAACAATTCCTTAGAAACAATACATCCATAATTTTATTTGGATTTATTCCCAACCTTCATCACATCACTTCTCTTAAAAATTTTGTTGATCACTGCATTGAATCACTTATAGGCATCACTCTTTGTTGAGTGGATAAAAAATAAACCTAAAACATTGAAACCACCATATTTTCCCCGGTTACCATATTTATTTTTAGTTAATCGTTTTCTTATTAACACTATAAGATTCTTTACAGATATGTTCCATTTATGAAACAATTCTTATGGTTTATTCATTAATAATAGATGGAATAATGATTTATTATATGTATACAAATCCACATTTATGAATTATTTCTAGTAGTGATGTGAGATCCAACTTTCTATCAAAAAAGTATTTCCCATTTTTTCATTATAGGATTTCTTATATCCTCAACAGAATTCTATTCAAGAGTTCTCACTAAAGATACTTCATATCTAATACCATGATTTTAAATGTAATTTTCAACTTCATATGATATTTAATTTGTTTTAATTCATGATATTAGAATCATCATGATATTTCTAGTTTTGTATTTTACTTGTCTTTGAAATATTTGTATTTAATCAATCATTTCAGTTTTTAATCGCATATACATATCCCATCTCATCGTTTTATACAAATCAAAAAATAATATGATATAATTCTCACCATAAATTCTATCCAATGAAATTTGAATATATAAATTTGTGTGGACTAGAATTAAAAAACATAATACTCTCTTACTATTCTACCAATATGGATTTGGAACTATATTTTCTCAAATATAAGCATCCTAATGTTTTTTCCAGTCTCTTTTTAAGTTAGAAATATAAATTTCATCTGTTATCTTAGAAGTTATCTCAATACCTTGTTGATTAATGTGTCTATTCCTTTTTTGATACAAGATGTTCTCTTACCCCATAGATAGAAGAAGAAAAAAAATATATTTCGATTTATATAATAAATATTTTAATTTATTACTCTAAAATATTCATTATATAATTCATATACATTTATTTGAAACATAAAAAACTCTAATTAAACATGGAATCCAAGACTGAGTCACAAAGATTACTTAAACTCAATAAATTATGAAATGGTTAAGAGGACTTAAATATTACTCAATTCATCTCCAACCAATCATGAATTTCCCATTCCTTTAATTATTAATACTCCATCATTTCAAAAATGTAAAATTCTATAAACTCTTCCCTTAACAATATACAGAAAATTTATATTACCAGTCATATGAGATGAACTCCCATTATCAAGTATCATGGTTATACTATTCTTAGATTCTTTCAAGGAAATTTTATCAAATTTTTCCAACTAAATATTTTCTCTTTCCTTACAAGACATTACAAAATTATTTGATACTTTTATTGATCACTTATAAAATTCTTCATAGTAATAAATTAGATCAAATTCATCTTATTCAAAAGATAAAACCAATTATTCAAAGGAATTTAATTGTTTTACTTTGAATCCTTTTTCTTTTGACTTACATAAGAATATATATGTTCATCATTTTCATATAATATACTACTTTATTCCCTAAAATTGTGTCAATTAAAATAATTCACATAAATGAATTAATATTTTAATTTGAAGGATACATTATATCTCTCATTTTACAGCCTATCATGAATTATCCTTTTAAAATAATATCCTCAAAATAATATGCCATAGTGTAGAAAATAAAAAAATTGTCATCTCTGCAATGGAAATATAATGCATATGTTATTTCTCAATAAATCTACAACTTTTTAACACTTCCATGATTGTTTGTATGTTCTTAATGGTTGATAACATTCTACACTAATCTACCTCTCTTTACTATTCATATTTACAAAATTTACCTTTGATATTTCAAATTCATATTCAAGATTATTATTACTGATTCCCTTTAGTATTTGAGAACTCAACATTTCCTCTGAAGTTCTTATTCTTTGAAATTCTATTACATTAAATGATTCATCTAATAATTTACAATACTGAAGGTTCTTAGTTTAGAATCTATTTTAATTTCTAATTGATTCATCATTCTCAACTATATTAATTCATCCCCAAGTGTTTTAAGGTTATTAAATTTCTCATTGATTTATATATTAGGATAATCAATTCTATTGTCTAGTTGTTCAATTTTTAGTTTATATTTTATTTTTACATTAGAGTTTACTTAATTTTATTTACACTATTTCAAAACATTGTTTTGATTAAAAACATTAGATTGATGTTCTTTAACAAATAATATGGATTCATTCAATAATCCTTTAATTTTAATGATCTTTATTGTCTATAAACCATGATCCTTAATGGACCTTTCCAATTCCACTTTGATTCCTTTAACTCTCTATGTTGGATCATTTTTTTCTACATCAGTTTTATACTTATCTACTTAATCATGTATCATTGAATTAAATGTAGTGATGCGCCTAATATTTCTACAATTAAAACATTCCAGGGAAATGTACCCTCAAATCTTCCTTTTCTTGTTTTAAATTTTCTTTATTCTAGTAATAATAACTCACTACTTAATATATAACCAATTTAATCCCCGTAAAACACATTCATATCAATTATATTAAATGTTATATATTTGGATAAATATTATAATGATATCTCTAAATTCATCTACATTTCTTGTATGAACAGTTTACTATGTATTTCATAAAGGAGTAATTATCAAGTGTTTATTACTTTGAATTATGGTATAAAACCTCAACCATTATTAGGTACATAATTTTATAAATTTTCTAGAAAGCATGTATTTTTAAGTGTTAAAGTTTACAGGGGGATTGATTGTGGAATAGGAAAACCTCGAAGAGAAATAGGCTGATCTCCAGTAGAGGGATTCGGGTTTTATCACTTTCAAGACAGAAAACATCTATCATGCCATGGTTTTTCATTTTTTTGTGGTAGTATCACCTATCTATATAGGTTTAATGAAATAATAATGTATTCCTGAAAAAATAGTTCTATAGGTTTTTTTAAAAATTTGAAATTATAAATTTTAATTTTTGGTTTATAAAAAATTGAATGGGACTTCCCGCGATATTGGTGTGAAAAAACCCCCTCTTCCATAGACACTTCTGCCTTCAATGAGGAGATCATCGACATTTCTCTATAAACTTTTCCATAATTCATTAATTTCAAAATATTGAGATAAGTCTTATATGGATCCCAAATTTTCCTTCATAAATATCACATCTTTTTAGATAAATATACAATACATTTCAGAAATACAGGCCCGAGGACCATAATTTCTTAGTGCATTTTGAGACTAGGTACAAAATATTCTTATTCATTAAATGATATTTACTATATCTCGTTAATATATTCCCCTTTTATACTCTTCATGAATATACCATAATTATATTATTTCTTCATAACCTAGGTAAAGAAAACATAATAACGGATGAGCTCAGTTTCTCATTAATGATAAGGATGAGAGATATCATTCTATGGTCATATGAAAGCATACATGTATGGGATATACATCATTACATTAAAATTTCATACCAAACCTATCATAGTTCATAACCATATTTCATTTCATAAAACATTATCATTGAGAAATAAAAGATTCATAAGTGAATGAAATCACCGTAATTTATGAACCTTATTCTCAAGTTATAAAATTGTGGCACCAACATATGTAAAGAAACCATTTAACCATTCAAGTTTAACAACCAAGACAAAAAAACATAGAGTATTAGACCCCATAACATATTTTCCATTGTCGATTAATCCCACCCTCTTGTTTCCTTTGTGAATCAATCTCATCATCTTATTTCTCATTATAGATAAATCCCATCGATTTGTTTCCCATTATTATCTCATGAGATATAAAGCATTACCCATTGTTTTATAAGGTAGTATAAATACCGTATTTCACATAATTTAAATAATTATTTTAATAAATATTATAAAACATTCATCAAATCATAACCCATTAAAACAAATGGGTTTTATAAATATCTTATCATAGCACAACTCATGGAAGAGGTGCAAGTTCGATAAACATTTCAACATAACATAACTAACTGGAAAGGGAGGGGTTTCATAAAAATCTTGTAATAACAAAAATAAATAATATAGATAATTAATAAGGATGGTATCATTGGATCATATCCTAAATAAAGCTAACGTAACATAAATATAATTTATATTAGATGGAAAATAATTTAGAAAGATCACATGGAACATTATTTGAGGAAACTAACAATTAAACATTGGAAATAAAATTTTTTAATATAATTTCACATAACATTGTGGAAATAATTTTATTTTAAAATATTCTATAAATTTTTTAAATTAATCTATAAAACATAGAGTGGACATTATTTCATTAAACAATTCTCATTCCTTGCACATTAAATAAATGATTCCTTTCATTTTTAGTAAAAGTCAAAAGTACCTTATTTAGAAAATGAAAAGAAGAGTGATTAAAAACCATTTTTTAAAAAGGTAGAACATGGGTAAAATTATTTTCAAACAATAATTGTATAATAGTGAAAAAATTCCTTTAAATGATTTTTTAGAAAACATAGATGGAGAATAAAGAATTATTTTCAACCAATGAGATAAATTAATTTGATTTTTCTTAAAAATACTCATATAGAATATTGAGTACATAAAAAGATAAAAATGACACTAAAAAATATATTTTCATTAAAAAAACCAAAATATAAGAAAATACATGGCTTAATTTAATGTTATATTATAATATCGCATTATTGTAAACTTAATCATAATCAATCTAGATAAACATTGAGATTGTAACATAAGACATTAACCACTTTGGAAACTTTTGAAATATAAGCCCCATGAATTGAATAGCCTTAAGTGTATATTTACATAGCATGATTTTATTTTGAAGATATATTAAATCTAATAATGGTTATTATATACAAAAAACAAATGAAACATGTGGTGAATATGGCTTCTTTTCCACAAAAATAAAAGTGAGACAAAAATTACTTACATGATTTAGTGACTTTTGAATCACAATACCTATGAAAGACTAATATTATATGAAACATAAAATAACACAACAATAATTAAAATCAAGATATAACATGACAAAGGTTCTGTACATATACATTATAAAAGAATATAGGAGTGTAACATAATATATGTCTTAAAAAAGACAATTTGAGACAGAAATCGATTACCTTATGTTTAGAATTCCTTCGTACACATTCAAAACCAAATGTATAATAAATATATGTGTATATAAATATTTTATATAACATTAAACACATATAATAACATATATTATTTACTTCAAACTGTTTATTAAGAGTATATTAACAATTTACTAGTTAAAATCATCTTTTAGGTAATAACTATGTTTTCCATGTATATTTTGGCTTGGAATTTTTTTATTTTATATTGATCATTGTTAAACAATATAAATAATTTTAAAAATGATTTAAATATCCTATATATTAATTATATATATATTTTTAGTAAACCATTAAAGTCGTATATATAAAATGAATTACGTCGTTCATGGGGACAGTAGGTCATACATATGCAGAAAACTGTTTGCATTATCATGACAGGTGAAATGAAAGAAATCTTAATAATATATTAACACTATTGAATAATTTTTATGTATTATATATTAAATATTTTTATTTAACCTATCCTCATTACCTTCCATGATAATTACCTTTGAAATTTGAATCACATCACTTCATGAGGTTGTATCTATCGTACACACGAGGGATGTTATTGTGTTCGCAAGGAATAAAAATTATGAATTTATGAGTGTTATTATTATTATATATGTATAATTATATAATAAATATCATATAAATATTTTATATCTCTTTTTATATCTATATGTGATAGGATGTAATTGAAAACGAATTAAATCTGTTTTCCAGGTGGCAGTCTACCATACACATGATCAAAGATTTCACTTTCAATTTATTGGAATAGAAGGTGAATATATATTATGAAATTTACATAATAACATATAATTATATGGAAGATAATGTTTTTTAATATATCATATTAATAGAATACTATTTTGAGGAATTGGAAGAAGAAATAAGATTGAAATGCTCGGTTGAGAATAATACATCTTCTTCAGATAACCTCTAAAGGTTCACATAAAAAACCTTCCTAGGTTGGAATCCTGATATAAAAAAGTAAGATATTATGTGGGTAAGTAATTATTTAATGTATTTGGGTTTCTATTATATGATTCCAGATGTTTTATAAGTACAAAGCTGAAAAGAGGGGGGATCCCTTTTACAAGTTAGGGAGAGGACACACTAGGAATATTTTAAAATAAGAAACACCTACCCACATTTTTGACATGAAAACGGCACAAAAATTTATCAATATTAACAATTTGATTAAATAAGGTCACAATATGTCCATTAAATGGCATTATAAAAGGTTTTAGTTCATTTTATCCCTTATCATTTTGGTTTATCCCCCTATAAACTTGTTTTAGTATTAACTGTGTTAATTCAATTTTACTATTTGTACAATTAATTTGACAAAAAATTAATCTTAGTTTATTAATTAATATTTATATTTAATAATAAAAATATAGAATCCATTTTTCTAAATTCCTTTCAAAAAACTATAAAATTTAAATTTAAAATTATTCTCTTAAACACGATGAAAATCAGTTTTCTAAAGAGAAAATATTCATAAGTATATAAAGTTTTAATATAAAAATTAAATATGAAAAATATTTCAAAAACCTGAATCATATCAATAAATATATAACTTAATTAATTTTACTTTTAAAAAAATACCAAAATAAAATGGAACATATAAATGATTTAAATAATAACTGAGTTTTAATAAAAACTGTATTTTTTTATCCATTAAAAAATTAATCTTTTAAAATATTTCACTAAAATTAAATAAAATATATTTTTGATATGTAGTTATAAAAATAATTATTATTAATTCAAATTATGATTTTAAAATTAGAAAAAATAACTGTTATAACTTGTTCACCGTAATTAATAAAAACATTTTTCGAGAAAATAGTTTTTTCGAAACAGATTAATACTTTACTAAAAATTAGTACTATTTTATCAATATTATTTTTTTATAAAAAAACATAATAATTAATATTTTTTAAATAAAATTTCTATTCATATCACCATGTTTAATTTCTAGGTTATGATGGTCATGTTTAAATAACAATACTAATAATATATCTTTGTTTGTTAAATCTCAATGTTAGGTTTAACACAAGATATCAACTTTATTGAAAAAAAAAATTCTTATAATATATTGGGGTGTTAAATTATACACCCATTAAAATTAATTTTACCCTCTAAGTTAAATAAATTTTTAAAAATCAACTGAGGATACTTTTTTCACATTATATCCTCAAGTTCTTACATTGCTTCCTCGGGCTGGCTGTTTCTTCGCAAAATATGTACTCGATTTTTTACGGGTATATAATTCTTCATCACACTCAATTAATGATATATAGAATAAAGCTCAGTCACAGAAAAGTATTTATCTCTTTACACTTGATCAAAAAATTCATAAATATGGGGTATATAATACTTGTTCATGATTATGATCTTGTTTAACTCTTTATAATATGTAAAGAGTCACATCGATCAATCTTGCTTCATAACAAATAGAACTAGTGTACCCCAAGGTGAAACACATTTGTGAATGAATACCTTTGCAAGATTCACCAAGAGTCAATTCATCAATTCCAATAACTCAATCATGTCTATTTTATAGGATTTCTTTATAATGGCATATCTCTAGGTATGAGTTCTATTGAAAAATAAACTTCCCAATTCCAGGGATTACCAGGAAACTTATTTTTAAATACATAAAAAACTATCACAAAATATGAATATCTCCGATGATGAGTTTCTCCACAACCATATGATCTAAAAACACTTTTTTAATCTGAATCAAGACCCATACAATAGTTGTGATTTCAATCATAATTTCAAAATTATCAATGCACTAACTGATGATCATATGTTGTTTTAGAATATCAAACATGAATTCCCTTTGTTATAAATTGATATGGGATTTAAGTAGAGAAATACAATACCCACTAAATATAGAATAAAATTCAACAATAGGATAAATAATGAGGTTTTTAGGAAGCACATTCCCCCAAACTTAAACTAGATAAGAATCATAGACATGAGATGTGATCGTCATACCATTATGTATTTTCACTAAAAATTCAACATATAATCATTTAAGATAATTGTAAACATACTTAGATAATTTTAATGATATGTTAAACACAAATAGTATAGTTAAATATTGATTATACCAATTAACATTTCAACTTTATCATTATATCTTCAATATCATTCTATATATAAAAAAGTTATCATGACAATCATACATCATTAATCATAGTGATCAATCCTAAAAAATCTTTTATTGTATGTAAAATCATGAATCCTCCTTTTCAATCTAATACACTGTAGTATTAACCTAGTTCATTCATGGTTATTATAAATTCAAATAATTCGTGATTGTTCATAATTAGTTTGTGAATTTTCAAAGAATATAACCTAGGAGTGTCAAACCTTGTGTGTAGTAAGGCCAATTATCATACATTATGTAACAATTGAGTCCATATAAATGTACCATTTTCAGATTTCTTACCCCTATTTAAAACCGTGTCAAATCCATATCCACTTTTATTATCTAGATGAGGATATAATTTCTTGAGAAACACTTTATCTATCCTTCACCAAAATTCTAGGACATTTTAATATACCTTTACTTATCTTTAGACATATCCATAGGGTTCTCACTAAGGTTTTCTCATCCTAGCTCTAAATTTTAACTAAATATTTTCTTTGATACCAAATATAATGACCAAAAAAATTTATACATAAATATCACATCATTTTAGATAAGTATTTAATACATTTCCAAAATACACACCAAAGGACTAAAATGGGACATTCTATTTTTGTGGCTAGGTACACAATATTCTTAATTAATTTATGATATTCAACATCTCAAATAAATATTTTCTCCTTATTTACACTTCAAAAACATACCATGTTTATAACCTTTATTCATAACCTAGTGGAAAAAATAATAATAAAGGGTGATCTACAATTCTCATTAAGAGTAATCATGGGAGATATATGTTTATGATCATTTAAAATAATAAGATGAAAATAAGAATATTAGATAACGTAAATAACATAAAATTTTCCTTCCCAACCTATAATTTTAACATCCCAAGTATGTAATGAATAATATTTATTTTTATCGATGTCTATTTATGAATTAGATAGTGTTTTAGAGACTTAAAATGTGAATAAATCCAATCTTAAGCATGGAATACACTAATATTTTTAAAAGATTGTTTTACTGCCTTTTGATGGAAAACCAATTTTAAATCAAACTTTTTAAAATTTCATAAGCTCTATTTTTCAAAATATTCATATTATTTATGGTTGGGACATTGAAATTTACATTGGATAAATTTTTGGTATTTTTCTGACAATGTTCATTTTTTAATGAATATTGAAAAATACTGCATTTTACATCAAAACTGCTTTTTCACCTAATTTTACTATATGGTTAGATTATCTTTTTAATTAGTTTTAAAGTGTAAATAGAATATATTTTTACCATGTAATACAATGGTGGTCATTGGGATTAATTTAACTTGGAAATTGGGCATAAACAAGTGCAAAACGTTTCATAGATACTGTTTCAAGAAAACCCGCTATTTGTTTTGACAGCAGAAATTATTTTTAAATTAATTATTGAAATTTATATGTTTGGAATTTGGAAAAATTTATTCTATATTTGTAATCATAAGGTCCAAATTATGTAATTAAGACTCTTTTGTTTTTGGAAATTATGAATAGTAACAACGGTAATTATCTTTAAAAATCTTGATTAGTGAGTAATCGGGTAGTTATGGATAATAAAATAATATCATAATAATAAAAAATGACCACAACATGTGTAATAATGCTACTTTTTGTCTCATGACCGACCATGGGATGCCTTGTGCCAAACTTGGGGACCCAATAGAGTCACTTTTGTGTGAAAGTGACTTTTTATCTTTTTATTTTTAACGATAGTTAAATATAACAAAGAATGTATCACCTGAGTAAAATATATTAAATTTTGTCTACATAAATGATATATTGGACTATAAATTTTAATTGGAAATATAAAAATATTTCCTACATCATATTATTTTTTTTAATTTTTAGACCTTAAATAAATTAAATTATTTATGACATCATGATGATGCAGCGATTACCTCATTAATAAAGGATTTAAGTAAAATGAAAAGATAATTTTAAAACTATAACATAAAATTGTCAAAGACCTATTGGATGAGTATATATATATTCCTTATCATCTTATGCTAAAAATACATCAATTTGGGACCTTTAAAATCTGAAACTCATTTGAAAATAAAGTAACCTTTTATAACTTTCCATGAGTGCCCCTCCTCTCCTCTTATAAAAGGCCCCCACCTCTACCACCTTAACCACACCTCTCAAGCCTTTGGCTCGGACAAACCCTGCTCCTTTTGTCTCTGCAAATCCCTATCTTACTCCTAGAAGCCTCACTTTGGGCAGAAGTCTTCCCAAGGAAGCCATTGAGCTCAAATCAAAGAGAGTTACCTGATTTTAAGGCAATGTCTTCACCTGTGTTCTTTTGTTTTATTTTTCTTCTCCAACCCCATAAACTCTTTTTATTCATTTATTTTGTAACAACTATACTGTATTCAATATACTAGGATGTTTTTATAATAATTATTCGAACTACACTTACACACAACTACATCTAATGGTTAAAGAACATTCTGTTTCTGTGGATGGAGAATTTCTACCTCACGAAACGATGATTGTTCAATATTCTTATAACACCTTCAAAGGTGGCAATTAAGATGTCACTATATTTATATATGATAAATAATATGTTTATTTTTTACTTAATATTCTGTATTTTTTCATTTATGGCATACCTTTATGGTTTCCATTATGGGTAAACGCAATATCTTCATTTTAGGAAGTGCAGACTACCGCCCCCTCAAAGTGATTTGATTCGTTAATACCATATATGGTACGTATAAAGGACATATTTAATGATATAATATATGATACCATACTGTAATAATAATACTATTATGTATCATTATGTTTTAATTCCATTAAAGTATGAGATAGAAATGAAAGTAGCGTTCATGCGTACGTACGGCTTACTGTCTCCAAGAATGGTGCATTTCATTTCTTATCACCAAATGAAATGTACTATTATAAGTACATATATATAATGGATATATATGATGTATGTTACATCTAAATGATTAATATGATTCTGGAATTAAAATATACATATCTATCATTTAGATTAATTCCATTAATATGACATAGAAATGAAAGTAGCATTCATGCGTACGTACAGCTTACCGTCTCCATGAACGGTGAATTTCATTACTTACCTCTAAATGATTATGTAATATTATAAATGGATGTATATACTAGATATATATGATATATATGGAATCTAAATCATTAATATCATTCTTGAGATAATGGATATTTGACTACGTGAACAACATGTAAATATAAGAAGTTCACTTTTGACTCAAGTACGAAATATCGACAAAACGACCGTTATTAACATAAATGATTATATAATGTTCATATCATGGTAATAAGTGATATAAAAGTAATAATGAACTTTAAAATTTTTCTTAATCAAGTATAAATTACCTCATGTTTATTATGGAGGACACTAAAGAATGATCGAGTCAAGTCGGACCTGAGGTAAGGGAAATTTTTAACCCAATTTCTATTCTTTGGTTTAATCTCCTACTTTCAAATTATGGCATGATATTATTATGTCCTATTTTTTATTTTTACTTTCTTTATGTGTACTTATAGTGAATACACTTAATAGTTCTATTTTATTTAAAAAATGATCTTTGTAAGGAACTTCGTCTCAATCTCCATTTATTGAGGAATATTTTGTTTTTTACACAACTTTCTTTTATACGATGTATAAACCCCTCTGACTATTACACTTATTCAAAAGTAATATTTTCTTTATACGAAGCGTTTTACTAAACAACAAAAGGAATGTTTTTTTGTCATATGTATGCGGCGCCAACGACTTCTCTGCCGCCGTGACCATTATTTGAGTTTCGACTTCCTCTACAAGACATAACCTAACTTGTTTTTAAAAATGAAAAATAAATACCATGTATTACTTTTCTTTTATTTTGGAGTTGAAAATTGTTTTCATAATGTTTTTATTCTATCAATGTGTTGTATTGATATCTTGTGATTGAAATTTGGAAATGATATTTTTCCATTATGCATGTTTTACGTGATACGATTATGTTATGGTTATTGGGAATTGTTACGAAGACAGGTAGTTCCATGATAAACTAAGGGCAGGTGAGCCCGATATAGCTCTCCATTGCATTGGGTAACATGAAGGAGTTAAACATTAAGTTTTATCTGAAGAGATTTAGGGAATATACTATGATGGGTATTCCAAACGTAACCAATAGGGTTACTCCCTACGTAAGAATGTTATGAATGCCTCAAGTTACCTTTATGTATTATGATTTCTATGATTTATTCATGATTTGATGAGGTATGTTAAAGTGATTACGCTTTATGGGAAATGTATGATTTCATTCTTATGTATATATAAACTCATGTTTCCTTTCGATATTTTTATAACCCTTACTGATCTCTTTATGCTCATCCCAAGTTTTTGAAATGTTTTTCATAGGTCAAGGGAATGGTACTTGATATGATGATAGTGTCAAGTAAGTGTCAAGAAAGAATCCATGTTTTATTTTAAATATTTTTCCGTTGATGGGAAAAATGAATACTATCTTTTATGTAACCACTTTGTTTAAATGTGGAATTTAATGCACGTTTTATGATCTAATTCACTAACACTCTAAACCTGAAAAGATCCCCAATGTGTAATCATGTAATAACTCAAGATTAAGTAAAGGATGGGGCCTTATAGTTGGTATCAAAGGTCGGTTTAGATAACTTTAAGATTTGGATTTCTACTAAATGATTATCCAAAAATATTTTTTTATGGTCAAATTGAAATGATATAGCATTTGAAGATTACCATGTTTCTTCATCTAAGACATGTTTTTTCAGAATGGTTTTCCGTAGAGGAAATAGGGAAGCGGTGGTTGGAAGTCATACAGAAGGAAATGACCTTCCGAATCAGTATCTTGAGATGGTTGGAATTGGAACTGAACAGTTTGTTGCAGTAATGGAATAGTTGACTCAAGCGATAAATGGTGTTGGTACCCAGGCATGAGATCATCCAGATCAACTGCAGAGGAACATGTCAGTGGTGGAACATTTCATGAGGCAACATCCCCCATCATTCATAGGATCAACTGACCATGTGCTAGCTGAAGGGTGGATTAAAGCACTGGAAAAGATTTTCGCTGTCATGGGGTGTACATAAAATCAAAAGGTTAGTCTTTCTATTTACCGTTTGGAGGGTGAAGCAGATCAGTGGTGATCGATGGTTAAAAATATCAGTGATGCTGGTGATATTGATGCTCTTGAATGGGATGAATTAAAAGGTATGTTTCTTGAGAAGTATTTTCCTAAGGCTATTCGACTTAGGATGGAAAAACAATTCCTAGAATTGAGGTAAGGGGAAGACTCAGTGGCTGCTAATGAAGAAAGGTTCACTCGAATGGCAAGGTATGCTCAAAATATTATCCGAGACCTTGAAAGTAAAATCAATCATTTTTATATAGGATTAAAGACAAAATATCAAAGGGATTTAGCTTCTCGTTAGTTCAAAAGTTATGAAAATATTTTTCGATGTGCTGAGAAGGTGGAAATGGGGTTTTCCGATGATCAAGTGTTCTATAACAACCAATAGAAGATGAGACCGAGGTGGCAGGAGAAAGGGAAGAATTCTTCAAAAAAGTCTGATGGTTCGAAAACTATGTTTCCAATTTGTGATAAATGTGGTAAAAGGCATGCTGGTGAATGTCTTCTAAATTTTAGAAAGTACTACGAATGTGGTAATATGGGACATAAGGCTCACGATTGCACTGAAAAAGATCTGGGTGATGGTAAGACCAAATTTGATTTACAGTTAGTGAAATGTTTTAAGTGGAATGAGATGGGTCACTATGAAAATGAGTGTCCGAAAAAGAGATTGAGAGATGGGAAGAAGTTAGACTACAAGCAGAAAGGGGTGGTGAAATCCTTTGTAACTACTTCACCAGATGTTGGGCCATCAAATGAAGTGGTATCAGGTACTTTTTTTGTTTTTTCAGATTATTCTAGTGTGTTGTTTGATTCGGGGTCTACACATTCTTTCATCTCTGAAAACATTTCTAGTAAAATGGGAATACCTGCTCACGAAATGACTCCTGAGCTTGTGGTAAAAACACTTGGGGGAAATATTGAGTCAAAAAGAATTTATACGAATATTCCTATCCTTATACGTGGAAAGAACCTACTTTCAAACCTTATTGTTTTACCTCTAGTAGAGTTTGATGTTATCCTGGGTAAGGATTGGCTCTCTATTTACCAAGCTAAGATTGACTGTAGAGCTAAAGAAGTTTATTTTCAAAAAGACTTTCAGTTTGTCTACAAGAATGAACCCTTACTGTTGATAACATATCAAGAGGCCAAGAAACGTGTAAAAGATGGAAACTAATGTTACCTTGCACATATCGTTTAAAACCAGGGAACTGTTTAGATTAATGATGTGCCAGTGGTAAATGAGTATCCTGATGTTTTTCCTGATGAGTTTCCTGAAACAATACCAGATCAGGAAGTTGAATTTACTGTTGACTTAGTTCCTGATGCAAGACAATTTCAAAACCCCCTTATCCAATGGCTCAAATTGAACTTTTAGAGTTGAAGGAGAAATTACAGGATTTATTAGAGAAAGGTTTCATTCGACCTAGCACATCACCATGCGGTTCCCCTATTTTATTTGTTAAAAAGAAAGATGGTTCTATGAAACTTTGCATTGATTATAGAGCCTTGAATAAATTCACTGTTAAGAACAAATATCGTTTGCCTCATATTGATGATTTGTTTGATCAGCTCTAGGGAGCTCATTATTTTTCCAAGATTGACCAAGGATCGGGGTACCATCAGCTGAAGGTAAAGGAAGAAGATGTTCTGAAGACCGCGTTTCGTACAAGATATAGCCACTATGAATTTTTAGTAATGCCTTTTGGGCTAACCAATGCACGTGCTATATTCATGGACATAATGAATAGAATTTTCCATGAGTTCTTGGATAATTTTGTGGTGGTTTTCATTAATGATTTTTTGGTGTTTTCTAAAAGTAAAGAGGTGCATGAAAGAGATTTAAGGGTTATTTTGCAAACCGTAAAAGAAAAGAAATTGTATGGGAAATTCAGCAAGTGTGAGTATTGGTTTCAAAAAATTTCTTTCCTTGGTCACATTGTTTCTAAAGATGGAATTATTATGGATCATGAAAAAACAAATGTTGTTGAAGAATGGCCAAGACCCACAAATGTAACCGAGATACATAGTTTTCTTGGTTTTTCATGATATTACTGAAGTTTTGTTAGAAAAGATTCACGATAATCTAGTCGAATGACTAATATAACTCGGAAGGGTGTTAAGTTTATCTGGACAAAAGAATGTGATGATTTTTTTCAGGAACTGAAAAGAATATTGGTGAATGCTCTAATTTTGGCACTACCTTCCAGGAATGGCGAGTTTGTTATCTACAATGATGCTTCATTTAAAGGACTTGGTTGCATCCTAATGCAGAATGATCAGGTAATTGCTTATGCTTCACGTTAGTTGAAAACTCATGAGGTAAATTACCCTACACATGATTTGGAATTAGCTGCTGTTGTTTTCGCTTTAAAAATTTTGATGCATCATTTGTATGGAGTAAAGTGTGAAATATATAACAATCACAAAATTTTAACATATATATTCACTCAGAAATAATTGAGTATGAGACAAAGAGATGGCTAGAATTAATCAAGGATTATGATTGTACAATTCATTACCATCCAGGAAAAGAAAATAAAACGGTTGATGCTCTGAGTCGAAAAAGTAATGCTTCATTAACAATGATACGTTTGGAATGAGATCCTTTGGTTAAGGATTTGATGAACATTGGAATAAAAGTTGTTGGTGCAGGATGTCCTTCTGTTTTGTTTCAGGTATCAGTGAAATATTCTCTATCAGACAAAATCGAACAAGCAAAGAAGCATGACAGTGAGTTGCAGAAAAAGGTAGATCTGGTTCAGAAGGGTAAGTTTCCTTAATTCAACATTGATAATGATTGTGCTTTGAGATTTGGGAAGAGATTGTGTATGCCTTGTGATTCACAGTTGAAGAGAGATTTGTTATGTGAAGCTCATAGTTCTCCATTTTCAGTTCATCCTGGCAGTACTAAGATGTACAGAGATCTGCGGGAGTATTACTGGTGGGACGAAATGAAAAGAGATATTGTTGATTTTACTGTGAAGTGTATGAAATTTCAATAGGTTAAATATGAGTGGATGTTACTGAAAGGGATGCTTCAGCCTTTACCAGTGCTAGAGTGGAAATGGGAAAATATATCCATGTACTTCGTTGTGGGATTGCCGAAGACACCTCGAGGTAATAATGCAATCTAGGTTATTGTTGATCTCTTGACTAAATATTCTCATTTCCTAGCTATAAAAGATAATTTTTCCCTAGATCAACATTCTTTTTTGTATCTAGAAGAGATAGTTAGGTTACATGGAGTTCCCATGTACATTGTATCTGATCGTGATCCCAGGTTTACTTCTAAAATTTGGAAAGGCCTTCAGAAGTCAATGGGTACTGAATTAAATTTTAGTACAGCTTTTCATCCTCAATTAGATGGGCAGTCAGAACGAATAATTCAGAATTTGGAGGATATGCTACATGCTTGTTCGATGGATTATCAGGGAAGTTGGGACCAACATCTTTCTTTGGTTGAGTATTCTTATAATAACATTTTTCATTCCAGTATACAGATTGCACCATTTGAGGTGTTATATGGGAAGCGGTGTCCAACTCTAGTTTTTTGGGATGAAGTGGGTGAAAGGAAGTTGATGGGACCAGAATTGGAAGATGAGTTGGCAGAAAAAGTTCAGCTGATACATAAACACATGAGAACAGCTCAGAGCAGGCAGAAGAGTTATGCGGACAACAGGAGGAAGGATCTCTCTTTTGAGGTAGGTGATCATGTCTTTCTCAAAGTATCACCATGGAAATGTGTGATGTGATTTGGTGAGAAAGGAAAGCTGAGTCCAAGGTTCATTGGACCATATGAAATTCTAGAGAGAGTTGGATCATTTGCATACCGAGTGGCTTTACCTCCGAGTTTATATCAGGTACACAATGTTTTTCATGTTTCAATTTTAAAGAAGTACATGCTAGATCCATCTCATGTTTTGAGTCCAGAGGTAGTTCAGTTGGAAGAGAATCAATCATATGAGGAACAACCGGTTCAGATTCTTGACCATAGGTAGAAAGTGTTGTAGAATAAGGTGATTCATCAAGTAATGGTTTTGTGGAAGAACCACATGTGTGAAGAGGCAACATGGGAATCTGAAAATGCAATGAGGGATAAATACCCCCACTTATTCGTTAAGTAAATAAATTATGGGGACGCAATGTTCGAAAGGGGGGAAGGATGTATCATCCCAAGTAAGTAATGAATAATAGTTATGTTTATATATGTCTATTTATGAATTATATAGTGTTTTAGAGGCTTAAAATGAGAATAAATCCAATCTCAATCATGGAATACACTAATATTTTTAAAAGATTGTTTTACTGCCTTTTGATGGAAAACCATTTTTAAATAAAAATTTTGACAGATTTATAAGAACTATTTGTCAAAATATACATATTCATTATTATTGGGACATTTAAATTTACATTGGTTAAATTTTTGGTATTTTTCTGACAATGTTCATTTTTTAATGAATAGTGAAAAATACTGCATTTTAAATCAAAACTGCTTTTTCATCTAATTTGATTATATTGTTAGATTATCTTTTTAATTTGTTTTAATGTTTAAATAGAATATATATTTATAATTTAATCCCATGGTGGTAATTGGGATTAATTTCACTTTTCAATTGGGCATAAACAGTGCTAAACTTTTCATAGATATTGTTTAAAAAACCCACTATTTGTTTTGATGACGAGAATTATTTTTAAATTAATTATTGCAATTTATATGTTTGGAATTTGGTAAAATGGATTACATATTTGGAATCATAAGGTATAAATTATTTAATTAATACTCTTTTGTTTTTGGACATTATGAATATTAATGACGGTAATTATATTTAATTATCTGTATTAATGAGTAATCGGGTATTTAAGGATAATAAAATAATATAATAAAAATAACAAATGACCAAAAAATGTGTTCTAATCCTATTTTTTGTCTCATGTCTGACCATGTGATACCATTTTCCCAACATGGGGACCCCATGGAATCACTTTTGTGTGAAAGTGACTTTTTATCTTTTTATTTTTAACGAAAGTTAAATATAACAAAGAATGTATCACCTGAGTAAAACATTTTTATTTTTGTCTACATAAATGATATATTGGACAACAAATAGTCATTGGTAAGCTAAAAATATTTCCTACATCATAATAATTTTTTTTTATAATTTTTAGACTTTAAATAAATTAAATTATTTATGACATCATGATGATGCAGTGATTACCTCATTAATAAAGGATTTAAGTAAAATAAAAAGATAGTGTTAAAACTATAACTTACACTTGTAAAAGACCTATTGGATGAGTATATTTCGAATCCTTTTCACCGTATCCTCAAAATACATCAATGTGGGACCTTTAAAATCTGAAACTCATTTGAAAATAAATTAACCTTTAATAACTTTCCAAGAGTGCCCCTCCTCTCCTCTTATAAAAGGCCCACACCTCTGCCACATTACCCACACCTCTCAAGATTTTGGATCGGTCAAAACCAACTCATTTTGTCTCTCCACATCCCTATATTACTCTTAGAAGCCTCACTTTGGGCAGAAGTCTTCCCAAGGAAGCCTTTGAGCTCAAATCAAAGAGAGTTACCCGATTTTAAGGTAATGTCTTCACTTGTGTTCTTTTGTTTTATTTTGCTTCTCCAACCCCCTAAACTCTTTTTATTCATTTATTTTGTAACAAATCCAGTATCTTAAATATACTAGGATGTTTTTATAATAAGTATTTGAGATACACTTACACACACCTACATCTAATGGTAAAAGAACATACTGTTTTTGTCGATGGCGAATTTCTGCCTCATGAAATGATGACTGTTCAATATTCTTCTAACACCATAAAAGGTGGCCATTAAGATGTCACTATATTGATATATTATATATAATATGTTTATGTTTTTCTTAAGATTCTTTATTTTTTCATTTATGGCATACCTTTATGGTTTCCATTATGGGTAAACACGATATCTTCATTTTAGGAAGTGCTGACTACCGCCCCCTCAAAGTGATTTGATTCGTTAATACCATATGTGGTACGTATAAAGGATAGATTTAATAATATTATATATGATACGATACTGGAATTATAATACTATTATGTATCATTATGTTTTAATACCATTAAATTATGAGAGAGAAATGAATGTAGCGTTCCTGCGTACGTACGACTTCTCGTCTCCATGAACGGTGCATTTCATTTCTTATCCCCAAATGAAATGTACTATTATAAGTACATATATATAATGGATATATATGATTTATGTTACATCTAAATGATGAATATAATTCTGGAATTAAAATATATATATCTCATTTAGTTTAATTCCATTAATATGACATATAAATGAAAGTAGCGTTCATGCGTACGTTCGGCTTACCGTCTCCATGAATGGTGCATTTTATTTATAACCTCTAAATGATTATGTAATATTATAAATGCATGTATATACTGGATATATATGATATATATTTCATCTACATCATGAATATCATTCTTGAGATAATGGATATTTGACTACGTGAACAACTTGTAAATATAAGAAGTTCACTTTTGACTCAAGTACCAAATATCGAAAAAATGACTGTTATTAACTTAAATGATTACATAATGTTCATAACATGGTAATAAGTGATATAAAAGGAATAATGAACTCGAAAAAGGTTTTTAAGAAAGTAGAAATTAACTCATGTTTTTTATTCCGGACATTAAAGAACGATCAAGTCAGGTCGAACCCGAGGTAAGGGAACTTCTTAACCCAATTTCTGTTCTTTGGGTTAATCTCATACTTTAGAATTATGTCATGATATTATTATTTCCGATCTTGTGTTTTTACTTTCTTTATGTGTGCTTATAGTGAATACACTTAATAGTAATATTTTATTTAAAAAATTATATTTGTAAGGGACTTCATCTCAATCTCCATTCATTGAGGCATATTTTGTTTTATACACCACTTTCTTTTATACGGTGTATAAACCACTTTGACTTTTACTCTTATTCAAAAGGAATATTTTTTTTATAAGAAGCATTTTACTAAACTAAAAAAGGAATGTTTTTTTTTCATACATATGCGGCGACAATGACTTCTCTGCCGCCGTGACCATTATTTGAGTTTCGGCTTCCTCTACAAGCCATAACCTAACTTTTTTTATAAATTGAAAAATTAATACCATGTATTAATTTTCTTTCGTTTTGGTATTGAAAATGGTTTTCATAATGTTTTTATTATATCAATGTGTTGTATTGATATCTTGTGATTGAAATGTGGAAATGTTATGTTTCAGTTATGTATGTTTTATGTGATATGATTATGTTATGGTTCTTGGGAATTGTTATGAAGATGGGTGGTTCCGTGATAAACTAAGGGCAGATGAGCCCGATATAGCTCTCCAATGCATTGGGCAATGCGAAGGAGTTAAACATTAAGGTTTCTCCGAAGTGATTTAGGGAAAATACTGTGATGGGTATTCCAAACGTAACCAAGAGGGTCACTCCCTATATAATAATGTTATGAATGCCTCAAGTTAACTTTATGTCATATGATTTCTATGATTTATTCATGATTTTATGATGTATGTTAATGTGCTTATGTTTTATGGGAAAAGTTTGATTTCATTATTATGTATATATGAACTCATGTTTCCTTTCCATATTTTTATAACCCTTACTGAGCTCTTTATACTCATCCCAAGTTTTTGAAATGTTTTTCACAGGTCAAGGGAATGGTACATGATATGATGATAGTGTCAAGGAAGTGTCAAGAAAGAATCCATGATTTATTTTAAATATTTTTCCATTGATGGGAAAAATGAATACTATATTTTATGTAACCACTTTGTTTAAATGTGGAATGTAATGCATGTTTTATGATCTAATTATCTAAAACTCTAAACCTGAAAAGATCCTCAATGTGTAATCTTATAATAACTCAAGATTAAGTAAGGTTTAAGGCTGGGGCCTTATAATAATAGATCATAAAAATGAGTTATGGAATAAATAATTATCATTCCAAAAGATAAGATTTGTAAGAGTGTGAAATCATTATAATTCATGAACTATAAGAACATGTCTTTAAAGTGGGGCACCAATATAGGTTTAGAAACCATTTAATTCGACATGTTTAACAATAATTTCCATTAAATGTAGTGGATCATGCCTCATCACATGTTTCTCATTATTTATCATGCCAATCAGTATGTTTCCCTAGGTGGATTAAGCCCATTGGGCTATTTCTCTTTGTAGATTAATCCCATAAACATTTTACCATTGTTATCTCATAAGATATAAATATTTACCTAATGATTTTGGTGGGATATATAGGTCCCAGACATCACATAATATATAAACATTTTAATCATAACATCATAAAAATCATCATATTATAACCCTTGAGATGAAATGTGTTTTATAATCATATCATCATGGAAAAACACATGGACAGGAATGGGTTAACTAAACATTTCATTATATCATAACCCATGTTAAAGGAATGGGTTTCCTACAAATATTTTAATTATAAAAATAAATCATATAGAGAAATAATAAGGATAATATCATTAGATTATATCCAATATAAATATTAAATAACAATAATTGATTCTGTCATAGATAGAAAATAATTTTTAAATATCACTTGGAACATTACTTGAGGAAAATAACATTTCCACTTTGAAAAAAACATTTTAAAAACCAATAACATCACATAAAATTTGTGGAAGTATATTTATTTTAAAATATCCTTGGAAACATGTAAAGGCATATTTAAAATATTAATTGGTCATGATGGTGGAAAATATTTTTCATTTCAAACATGTTAAAACAAATATTCCATTCACATTATTTGTAAAAGACAAAAGTACCTCGTTCATACAATGATGAGAATATTAATTTGAATACATTTTTTAAAATGTTTAAAAATTATTGATAATGAATTTAAAAAATAATTGGAGAATTTTAAAAACATTAATTAAAACAATTTTAGAATACATGTAAATGGAATAAAAAATGTGGCCAAAGAGTGAAATAGAGTTGATTTCTCTTCAAAATATTATTTTGATATTTAGAGTAAATAAAATGATTAAAATTTAATTAAATATTTTATTTTCATTAAATAACTTTTGGAAAAGAGAATACATGAGTTTCATGAAAGGTATATCATAATATTTCATCATCATTTACTTAATCACAAATTATCCCAATAAATAATAAGATCATAACATAAAATATCTACCACATTGGAATCTATTGATTCATATGACCCATTAAAGGAAGAAACCTATATAGAAATTTATATCCCATAATTTTATGTATTATAGTCATAAAATATATTCATTTTTAGTATATACACTATGCAAATAACACAAGTGTGTAATATGGAATGCGTCTGATAGAAATAAATGTGAGATGAAAATCCCTTACAAGATTTGATAACTTTTAAATCAAAACCCCCATAAAATAAAAACATTAAATTAAACAACAAATATCATGACAATAAATTAAATCATAATATAAAATTTTGAAATTTTGGAATATACAACTCAAAAAAGAAGATAGGTGCATTACATAACATATGTCTCAATGAAAAAAATTTGAGATATGAATCTCTTTCCTTAAGTCTAGACTTCCATCATACACATTCAACCCTCTTGTATAATAAATATATTTTTATTATAAATATATTCTAGATACATACTCATATATCATAAAATTTATTGTTTACTTAAATACTTTTATTATACATTTATAAATAATTTTCTTACAGAAATCATGTTTCTAAAAATAACTGATTTCATTTTCAATGTATGTTTGGGTTTATAATTTTTGGTCCTTTTACATTTATAATGTTACAACAATATAAAAATATTCAATCATTATATAAATGTCATATATATTAATTATATATGTATTTCTACTAATCCAATAATTTTATATATAGAAAATGAATTACACTATTCATAAAGACAACATGTAGTATGTACACATGAACGTTGCTTCCATTTTCTAGACAGATGAAACGAAATAAAGGTAATCAATATATTACCTTTAGAAATAATTTTTTTCATATAAATCCCATATTTTAATTAAAATTATCCTTATCTCCTTTATATAAATCCTATGTGAATAACTAAATACTTTGCTTCATGTGGTGGTTATCCTTTGTACACACGAGCGGTGTTATCGCATTCTCAGGGAATGGAAAGTAAGAAGTTGTATATTATATTATTATTATAAAAAATTTATTTTATTAATATAATATAAATAAGTCAATCATTATATCCTTCCATGAATGTTTTTTATGTAAAAATAATTACATCAGTTCGCGAGGTGGTAGATCTCCATACACACGATCGATGGTTTTGTTTTCAATTTGATGGAAGATAAGGTGAATATACATTGTTAAAATAACATAATAAAATATTATTCAATTAACATAAAAAAATATTCTTATATGGAAGATAATGTTGTTATCATATCATAATAATTTAATAATATTTTATAGATGGTGAATAATAAATAAAATAGAAATTCTTGATTGAGGAGGATACCTTCGCTTTAGATAACCTCCTTAGGTTTTCACTAAAAGACTTCCTAGGTAAGATTCCTAATAAAATAAAGGACTCTAGTATATAAATGGGTAAGTAGGAAAATTATTTGAGTATCTCTTGGATGAACTTATAGTTTTAATCATTTTGAATATAATATTATAGTGGGTTCCCTTTTATTAGTGGGAGTGTAGACACACATGGAATATTTGAAATGAAAAAGTGCACCCACATTTTTTACATTCCAAAAGGCCCCAAAATAGATCATTATATAAAATTATATTTTATAGTTTATAAATATTAATATAAAATGTGATTTTAATTATTATTCATTTCATTTTACCCCTTCTATTTTTAGTTTATCCCACTAGTAAACAAGTTTTAACTTTGACAAAAGTAATTAATTTATCATATTAATTTTGATAAAAAATATGTTGAGTTATTATATAATATTAATTATAATAGTTACAAATATGAAATAAATTTTTCCAAATTTCAATTATATAATTTGAGAATTTTAATTTAAAATCAATCTCACAAATGTGAAAAAAGCATTGTTCTGAAGAGAAAATGTTCATATGTATAGAATGTTTTAATGTAATAATTCAATATTAAAAATATTATCATAAACTAAATTAGATTTTTAAATATATAATTTATCTAATTTTACTTTTAAATTAATATGAAAATAAAATTTAACTTTTAAATTCCTAAATAAAAATAATAGTTTTTAATAAAAATCAGTATTTTTAATTATTCATTGAAAATATAATTTTTTTAAAAAATTCTAAAAAAATAAATCGTGTATATTTTGACTTGTAGATTTCAAAAATAAATTATATTTTTTCAAATTAATTTTCCATGTGTGAAAATTTTCTTTTAGTATTTGTACATAAAAATCAATAAAGGCATATTTTGAGAAAATAGTATTTTCTAAACATATAAACATTACTAAAACATAAGAACATTCTTAGCATTATGGTTTCTTCATAAAAAACAATTATACATATTATTTAATTGGAGTTTATTCTAATTCTTACTAAAATGTATAATTTATATGTTTATAATTTTATTTTTTAGATAATAATATTAATAATTTATATTCATTCGGTAAAACTATGTGTTTCTTTTAAAGTAAGGTATTAATGAGTTTAAATTTATTCGAAAAAAACATTTCATAAAATCTCAAGGTGGTATAAGGATAATCGTCAAAAATTATATTTTCTTCATTTCATCCACTATCTGGTGAGATGATAATGTTAATGTTAATTTTAACCAATTCCTAGGGCATTCCTATACTTTTTTAGTTTTACTAGTTTAAACTATTTCAATGGTTAATAATAGACTATTCGACATATAAAAGTAAAAGGTCGGTGGTCTATGAGCTATAATTTAATTGTATTTTTGTTTTCTATTTTGTGTGTGATGTGCGGTCTAGCCAAAATAAATCACCCTTGACTTAAATTAAATGATTAATGTTCTTGTTACTTAAATTGAGAATTACAACCTTCCCACTTGGGATGAAAAACATGATAGTGAATCCAGATCATGACCTCTCCCACCTTTGCAGTGTGCTTGGCCTTATGATTTTTTTAAATTTAATGATGCAAACCAATGGTTCCATAAGATATAAATAATAATTATACGCACATTAATGGGATCTTTTCCACCACCATATGCATTTTAGACTTGCAAGTGGATTGGGTAATTAAAGATGAGGCCCAAGGAGTTCCTATAACATGAGCTATAATCATGGGTGAGAGACCCATGATTCATGGGACATGATCCAATATACAATGACAATGCTTATTTCATGAGCCCTATTATATTTGAATTAATGGATCTGTGAGTGCTTCATCCTTGGGGCTTGACATGGTTATGTTAAATGATAAATAAAATGGGTGGCCCTATGCCCCCCCCAAGAATGATACAAGATGGGTATTGAACTTAATGAATCTCTAGTATTGTATTTCAGTTTGTTATGTAGTTGGCTATGATGTAACATGTTTTGGGATTTTTTTGGGGAAATCCCTTATAGGTACATATGATGTAACATGGTTTGGAAAACAATAGGTACATCCCCTATTGATTTGTAGGATATAACATGGTTTGGGACTTTGGGAGTTATTCTTCCATGGGTTCATATGATATAACACGGTTTGGGATTCCATTGGGAAGTCCCTATTAGTTCATATAACAAAACATAGTTTAAGAGGTTTTCCAGAAATTCCATAAGATTAGGTATTATTAAAAATGGTTTAGGATTCCATGGGTTAATCCCCTCGGGGTTTTAGTGATGATTCACGGATTGGAGTTCCTCGAGAGAACCCCCTTTGACTTATTAGGAATTATGGTTTTGATTTCCATGGTATGATTCCCCTTGGTCTTGTCTATTCCACAATATTATATCATGGATATAAAAATATATCTTAGTATAAAGTAGTTATGGTTTATCTCATGTTTTAAAATGGAACATAATTATACATTCATGGTTGCAGAACATGGAAAGATCATGCAACTTAGGACTGGTTTGTCTTTGAGCCACTGTAATAAAGCATAGAAGTTTGGGACTGACGTTGGAATCGTGAATTTTTTCAAGGTTTTTTTAGTCTTATCTTAAAAAATTTGGGTTTATTTTTTTATTTTCTATTTTTTATGTATGAATTCCTACAATGTATTATAAATTTAATTTGTATATATCTTGGGTTATTTTTTATATTTCATTGTCACCATCATAGATTTCTATTACTAATCAATATATATATATATGTATATGATTATGATTATTTTAATTGTTTTTTACGCTGATATGTGGGTATTGTGTCCCCACTATACCACTATAGATCCACACTTCAATTCAAAAACCTTTAGTATATGGGGTTGTGCACCTTAGGTTTAATAGTGACCTGATCCAATTACAATTCAATAAGAACTGGGGTGAAAATTTTATAATGTGGTATCATAGATCTATCTTATTTTCATAGAATATTTTGTTATGTTAAATATAATTTTAGTCATTTTCTGAACATGTTATATAATGTTTCCATAGGAATGACCCGTCCACATACAAGGGAAGTCAATATTTCCGCAGATGTTATTGATATTCATGATTTTCACTTTTACTATTGACTAATTTTCACCTTGAGTGACATGAATGATTCCAGTATTGATGATTATTGGCATTTAAATCCCTTTTTTATAATACCATGTTGGTGTGTGTTCATGAATCATATCAGTCATGTTGGATTCACATGCCATTTGTGTGACTGCTTGTGATTGTTTACCTAGACTATGACATGGGTTTGTTGTTTAAAGTATTTAAAAACACTTACATGAGGTATTCATGTAAAATAATATGATCTCATACTAACAAAATAATCCTATAAATGGTTAAAATCATGTTAATTGATCAATTTACTTGATTATTATTAGTATTAATATAAAATATATTCAATAAGAACTTATAAATCATCTTCATCGGTAACATATTATGAAATTTCATTTAATTGAGTCTTAGTTTTGATAATTTTTTATTGAATTAAATAGTTACAATTATATTATTTGATCAATTATCTTGAGTATTATTTGGTATCAGCTAAATAAAATTCCAATTACTATGAAAATAGAATTTTCCTCTATAACATTCTTCTAGAATTTCATTTTACTGAGCACCTGGTTATGAAATATATGGTTAATATTAAATGGAATAGTGTAAATTTTTAATCCAATATATATGATATAGACTATATGGATATGTGATTTTTTCCCGGATTATTGGTAGTTTGGGATATTGAGGACAACCAATTTATAAGATCCATGTTGTATTATTTGTAGGCTATAGTCGGGTTTTGTGCATGTTATCTCTTACCTCGAGTTGGGTTGTTGAGAATTTAAAATCAAATGTGTTAAGATGAGTGTCCTGATTATGTGTGAACCAATATTGAGAAGGAATAAATGGTCCTAGAGGGATATACCAGGTTGTTAGACCTTTGTGATGTAGGGTTTATGAGATAATGGGTTGTTATACTTGTTAAAACTTTTGTTTTAGTGGTGTATTTGAATATTTTGGAATGATATAATTTTTTTGACCCTTGTGGGTTATTTCCAAACCAATGAGTTGGTAGGGTAGTCTATATTATATCTTATAATTGAAGCCCTCTTTCGGTATCACTAGATCATAGATATTAGACATGTTATTTATCAATATTTTCCTCTAATTAGTAGGAGTATGGTTTGATGATAACTAAGTAGTGGGTATTTAGATTAATTATGGGATTCTTGATGTATATATATTGGTATGAAAACCCTAGAGAGTGTTTTTCCTATGATTTATCTCATATTTTCACGACATGGCTCTATATACGTGTGAATAAGGATTATAAGGTTTTCCAACTATTATTGGAGATGAGTAGTGATGTATGATGGAAACATGATATAGGGGTTATCCATGTCTTGTGGAATCCTAAAATATGAGAATTAAATAAATGCAATATTTTCATATTTTTGAATGGTAAGTGTTTAAAAAAAATAGTATGCATGTAAATTCCCTAAGTGTATGGGATATAGATGCCCCTCTTTATATTTTGGGTTGTCTCTCCTTTGCAGATGGGATGTATCAATTGGATGTAAAACCATAATATGATGTGATCCTAGATATTTAGATCTATATTGGGTAGATTGTGGGTATATGATTTAGGTTTTATAGTTATTCTCTACATGTTCGGTGATCATGTAGTGTCCTTAGCATGAGTCTGATTCCCTAGCATTATTGGAAAGTAAATCACCATTTGAGATTGTTTTGGATTGATTAGTTGATATGATGTGAGAATAGTGATATGGTTTATTAGGGACATGATCCTAGTATTGATGTTTTATGACTCTATATGGTTGAGTCATGTGGTGGAATAGAGAAAAACTGATATTTAGGATTACTGGGTATACCTTATTTGGCAACATTAGATAATGATAACCATTGTGAGAAGTTAAACATGGTACTCCTTTACTATAGAATCAAGGATTGGATTTTTTTAACCATACTGGTAGATTTTATGGTGTAACCATGTCTTGGAATTAAGATATATTCCCAGTGTCTAAATTTATATGTCTGTATTTGGATGGAATGTTAGATATATTGATTTTTGGTTTTTGATAAATCTCTAGTATAGAGAGTTTGAGTTCCTTAATTTTTTTTCCAACCAAGAGTAGTTCATTTGTGGGTTTCTAATGAGACTTTTAGATGATATACTCTGAAATTGTTATGTAAATGTATGTGATTCATTATTTGGGATAGGAGTGAGAGATGGTGTGGACCCTCATTTTTATGGTGTATGATGGTCAATGAAAGAATGGATCTGGGCTATACAAAGGTGTATATTATCATGGAGATTAAATTTATTGGAATTTAACCATTACATGAGATGTGGTCCTAGTATCTTCTGATGATATGACCATGGGTTCATAAGGACATTGATGGTTTAAGGATGTTCAACTCATGTGTGAGATGAGATGTGACTTTTTGTGAAAAGTAGAATGTTGTTTCATGATATTTGGATCTTGCGAAACACCAAGTGTATCAATGTGATAGTGAAATAATTTGTGAGTTCTACATCTATGGAGAGTTGTACACCTATGTTTCTACGAGTTTCTAGATGTTCTAAGAAAATCTTATAGAAATATGAAATAATAGAATCACATAATTTTGATCAATGTCCTGGAAATTGATATAGAACTACCAATACTAGTTGTATGATGACAGTTTCATGGTATGTTTATAAAGAGGTTATACAGGGAACCGTGATTTTAATAAATTCTTGAGGATGGATTAAATTGAGGAAGCATTCATGTAACCCAAATAGGGATTAAGGATTCCAATTTTTGATGGTTGTGGAAATCAGACCATATCATGCACATAGATCGGTAATAATTAAGTCATATGGTTGGGAGTAAATCATAGATCGATTGACATTGTAACACACATTAGGGACATTTCTTGATAAATATTGAGAGTTTTGTGTGAATAACCCAACTCAGAGGTGGTAAAAATTTTGTGATGTTACATCAATAAAAATAGCTGAGAGGAGTTCAAAAAAAAGAAGACACCCATGTATAGCTGTCATTTGGTGAAATTGGGTAGAGTTATTATGATCAGTTTTTTATGAGAATTAGCTTCATAGTGAAAGTAATCATGTATAACAGGGTATGAAAATTGGTAATTATATTGGTAAAGAGACTTGGTCTATGGGACTTTTATGGATCAATGTAACCTATATATTGAATGATAAGGTGAGTCTAATGTTATAAGTTGCCTTAGGAGTGATATTGTGGGTTTTAGTGAGACTTTAATGTTAGAAATGAACATGTATTTACAATTGAAAACAACCAATGAGTTTGGATTCTTATATTTTAAGAATTAATGAATTCCCTCAATAGTGGGTAATCATGGAAAAATTATTTGAAATAATTTGTGTTAAAATGAATGTTTAGTGAGGTTCTGAATAACGGAGCTAGTTGGGTTCTAGCTTTGGCATGACTATAACAAGTGGGCGACTACAGTTTGGTTCATGCATCAGGGTATGGTGACTATGATGGTTCACAAAATATTCATGAAGAGTATTTTTGTGAGGGTCTCAAAATAATTTTAGTATACATTTAATTTTGAGCACATCATGTAAACCATATACTGATGGATAGTCTTAGTATATATTTCAGATCTTGTAGGACACGCTGAGGGAATTTGTTCTGAATTTCATTGGTTTTTTGGAAAATTACTAGGATTTAGTGGATTTCACCTTAGTGGTGGATAAAATCTGGGGCATTAGTGATCAATTCAAGTCACATTAAATGAATTAAAAGTGTTTTATGTTTTTCTGGAAATGAATAACATTTTCCTAGAGTAGGTACTGGTCATATGAAGACTTTTTCTAGATTCAGATGTTAAACCTTATTTTTCTACTTGTTTCATGGTGAGAAAACCATATTTCTTCACATGATTTAAGGGGGGGGGAGTAATCATAAAATCCCAATGAATATTCACTTTTAAGGATACAAAATTCAGAAATAAAATTAATTTGTTTCTAAGGTTCAATTGAATGATAAATAATCCATGTGTCAGTCATTAGTCAATATTTATCATTAAGCTAACATCTATTTCGAGGCGCATCCATTTAGGAAAATTGATCAATCTGTAAGTGGATTGATTTTGTAATAAAACTTTGCTAGTGCATTTTTCTAAAAGAATCTATCTACCCTATAGAAGGAATGAGAGAAATTTTTGTATATATGGTCCTAGTGGAAATTATTTATTTTTAAGGAGTCTTGGTGTTGTTTTAGAGACATGTTTGAGGAAAATCTACATTACGGTGGGTGGGTTTTAAAACCGTGACACTTATGAGGTAAAAAATCATTTAAATTCATTGGGACATTTTTATTTTTTTAAGTATTAATATTTACTATTGGTTCAATAGTTTATTAGGAAGGCGTCATGGGGAAACATGCTTGTCTATAGCTTAAGGAATTAGACTGAATTCTTTTCACAGAGTGACAGCATGTGTCACACCATTATTTTTCCATTTTTGGGAATAAATCCCCTATCTTGATTGGTATATGACCTAAATAAATAATTCATTTTATAAATGGTTTTCTGGATTTTTATAAATTTTTAAATTAAAAGATTTACTTTGTAGGTTTATGAAAAATATTAGGGGAAATCACTGGATAGTGGTGTGTGATGGAGCCCCTCTCTGATGGATTCTTCCTCATGCAAATAAAATATCCTCATCATTTCTCTATTGAATCACTCTTTGTTCATTGCGTCTGGAAACCTAACGTAATGTTGGACATATGGATTCTTCTTTTCTTTGTCTCTTCCACTATCAAGTGAGATTATGTTCATTTTATGGTTTTTACATTATTTTTAGGTTATTCACATTATTTTTTATTTCTACTACTTTATATTGATTTAGAGTTTGATAGTGGGTGAGTGGAAATCTATGATTATAAAGAAGGTTGTTTATGAGATATCCTAAAAAATTAAAACCATTTTCCATTGTGTATATGATGTGTGGATACTTCAACATATCTCGTTATTAACCTAAATAAAATAAATAAATTTCATGTTACTTAAGTCATGAAATATAACCTTATCATGGACCAGAAACAGATTTTTTGTGAATCTAAAATGTGATCTTTTCTACCCATTTGGTGCGATTGACATTGGGATTAAGTTAGGAAGTTAATGAGGTGACTATAGGGGCACCATAACCATAAAACATGACTCTATGTGTGTTTTGAGGAATTTATCAACCACATAATATGTGAACTTCTTTAGAGAAGATTGGGTAATTTTGGATGTGACCCTCAATGTTTCTATAACATGAGATTTAATCATGGGTGAATGGTCGAGGACTCCCAAGGCAAGATCTAAGATCCAGTGACCATGCTTATTTTTGAAGTCATATTTTAGCAGAATTATTGGATGTGTGAGTGCTTAAACCTTAGGGATTGACAAGGGAAAATTAAATGGAAATGTGGGGTGACCCTAGTGTTGTCTGTGAATGAGACCCAATGTGTGTTGATCAAAAGGAATCTGAATAAATTTTTATTGGATTTCATATGTACATAGCTGTGATGTAACATAGTCTTGGTCATATTAGGGTAATACCACCTGGTTGTGTATATTGTAACATTGTTTGAGATGTTTTAGTTTAATCCCCTATGGGTTCATATGATGTTAAACTATTTGGTACATCATTCATCAGTCCCTAATGGGTTAATAAGATATAAAATGGATTTGAATGAGGTGTGTAAAGACCATATGTGTTGGTATGATAAAATGAGATTTGTTAAAATATGGGGAAATTCACCATGGGATTGTAAGGGGAAACATGGTTTGGGACATCATGATGAAATCTCTTATGAATTCATATGATATAACATGTTTTGGGATGTCATGGGGAAATTTATCATTCATTAAAATGATGATTCATGGTTGGGAGTGTTTTAGGGTAACCCTCTTTCACTAACTAAGATTTTATATTTAGAGTAACATAAGATGATTCCCATTGGAAAAAAAATTTCCACCAAGGGGTATCATGGATAAAGACATCTGTGTTAGGTTGAGGTGGGTATGGTTGATCTAAATTTTTAATTAAAACTAAAGGATCAGTGGTGGTATAATTTTTTTAAGTTAGGATTTTGTTTATTATGCACGTTTTCATGCACTTTATTTCTAAAAATGGTTACTCTTATAGACATCATGGTAGGTGTCCGATTAACTTGTATATACACCCTTCCCATGCCCTCGTTTGGTACTCAAGCACACCTTCATGGTTATATGATCATAAAAGGTAATTTTCCCAGTGGATGATGTGTGCTTGGGATACTATGATGGAGCATCAGTGTTTGGGATTAATAAAGGACTTTGGAAAATTCTAGTGTTTTTTACTATATTATATTCTAAAATTTTGGGATTTGAAGTTTATGATCTATTACCGATGTATGACTTCCTTACCATGATTGAACATTTTTTTTTTCATATTTTATTGGTTATGTTTGATTATTCATCAGCATTTTCCCAGATTTTTGTTACTACTCCACTTATCTAGATATATATGATTTTCATTATTTATAATATTTTTTTTCAAATATTTTTGAATAGTTTCCTCACTATAAAAATAAATATAGACACTACAAGTCAGCATCCTCTGGAATACAGTGATTAACACCTAAGGTGCAGTGGGGACTTGGTTCAATTGCAATTTATTGTAAACTATGGTGGGGATGTCATAGTTAAAACAATATGGTTCTGAACTGGTCATAAACATATGATTATTTTATTTAAAATATCATAAAACATGATCAAAATACGTAGTCAACATGTTTCCCTGATAACATTAATGATAATATTAAAGAATGTGTAAATATTTTCTCTAGAACACATATTTATATGAACAAACTATTTTTTAATAACCTCCCATTTTTATTCATTAGCATTGCTTCACCATCAGGGTTGTTATAATTTTTATCCCACACTAATTTTTTATGTTAAAATCTATCACCTTTAAATATATTTTATTATAAAATATTCTTTATAAATTTATTTTATACATTCCATCATTTTTCAATAAATTTTTATTAGCTTTTATCATTCACCTTCTAGTGGAATCACATGATTTAATTATATGTACTATATTTGAGTATAAATATACTCAAAGTGATCATTGATGTGATCTCATAATGTTCTTAAAAATATGATAATTACACCTATTAAGCAAGGTTACTCTCTTTTTATTCACATTATTCCCCATGAACACTTCCACTAACATGTTCTCTATAAAATAACCAATGGCTCTACTTTAACTTGTGTTAAAAATATTTCCCTCATTAAATCATAATAGGTGGTGAATTATGGTGTCTTGAAAAATTATTATTACCTATAAAAAAATTGAATTTTTTCTTCACATTGAAAAGGACACCTTGAGTTTTTTTTATTGGAAAAATATAATAATAAAAAAGTAGAGTGAAAAGGAAACAAAAAAACAATACATGGTTTACCCATAATGGGACACACCAAAAGAGCACATATCAATGATTTATTGATATTATAATTAACCACTACTTCCCTAATATGTGATTATATTACTTAGAAGAATATCACTTCTCATTTCAGGTTCACGACCACTTCCTCTATTCCACTCATTGCTTTCATGGAGGTCGAAACTGATATAATCAAAATTATGTTTGATCTCACAAAGATATCAATCAATGATTTAAAACCAAAATATTATCGGTGTTTTCTATGACACTATAATATTAATTTTAAAATCAATAATAATATTCATACCAGATTGATCTTCCAAGACTAATCTTAAATGTAACTCTCGCTAACCACACATCCCCTTTCAGTTCATAGTATTCAGTGAAATTCAATACTAATTTTCATTTTTTTATCTTAAAAATTACTCTCTATATTTTTTATGTGTGATAGTTATTCTTATATATTACCACCATTATGTATACTCCTATTATATTTTAATTTTTAAAAAAAAACTTAAATCTAATTCCCCTTAGAAATATTTTTGTTCAATTCAAGCCCATGTAAATATTTACATTGATTTAACCATATAAATATGAATATATAGTTATTGGAATATAAATATAACTAAAAAAAATAAGGAGATATCTTAGTCATACAATCTATTTGAATTATAAAATTTCCACAAATTGTTTCTTGGTAGAATGCCTAGTGTAATAATAGTTTAGTTTCTTCCAAAGTTATATTCAAATTATAGATCAGTCATGGTGTGACATAAACCTTCTTGGAACATACCTAATAAGGGAAATAAAATTGTCTAAAATTTAATTTTCGTTGACCAATTATTTTTTCATGTCATACATTCATGGAGAATACCCCTCAATAATATTTTACAATTGATCCTAGAATGGAATAACTCTCTTTTCATATCATAAAGACTTCAGAAAAGAAAATTCCTTGAATTCAACCAAGTACCCTTCAAAAACATTGTGTAAATAATAAATCATTTCAGAACAACTAAAATTCACATTCCAGTTGTCATGACATGATCTTTGTGTCATGGAATATAATAAGAGACTCAAAATATTTTAAGGTGATATGTGTTAATTTTTCATGAGGACAATTTTTTTAAAATGATTCTTATTTAACATAAAATTTACTCTTATGTAAGAGAAAGGGCATTTCCCATTTTTTTATTCCATCTCTATTCATGTAATGATTCATGATATCATCGAGTGATCTATTACTGTAACTTCAAAAAATTTACAACATTTCATATTTATAAAAATTCTTGAAATCAACCTTATTTACTCATCTAAATATATCAAATGACATTAAAAAATGTCTTCCAGTTGACAACAAATCCAATTTATTATCCTAGGGTTGAAACACTGTTTGTCCATGAATCTTCATGCCCGTGATTTTTAATAGACGTGATAGATAAACTTACACTTTTATTACCTTAACATAGAAATGTATGCAGTTAAAAAATTAAATAAAAAATATAGATCCAAAAAGTATAGAAACCTTATATTAATATAAAAATCATAGTGCCAAATGGATTATGAAATCTTGTTAAGAGTATGGAGAATCTATAAAGATGAGTTTTATGCAATTTTTTCACATAATGTTCAACCAATTTAAGTATTTTAACATTTGAAACTATTATTATTTATTTATTTTATAATTTCACCATCTCATTCACAACACATGTAAAAAATAATTTAAAATAGGGCACAAAGTATGATTTTTTTAAAAAGTTTGATCTCAATGCATGTATCTACTCATTACAATGTTTTGGATTAGTCCAAGACATATGTATTATCACTAATCAATTGTATTTATTAACAAAAGGGACAAGGTATCATCCTTGAATCAGCACTTAAAAGGGTGGGGAGTTATTACCCTAAACCCTCTATTAGGTATCATCATTAACTCAATACTATATCCTAATAGTAGGTTATCTCCAAATGGGTTCTCTATATTGACTCCCACAAGTTTACCATCTCTTAATAAGGTTGGATAAGATTATAATAGATCCCTATTGTTTCAAATTATAAACATTTAAATTTTCGTGAATAATACCATTAGATCCATGATATATGGGAATTACAATGTAATATTTTATTCCTCAATAGTAGGCCATCAATTGTTAGTGAATGTATAAATCCAACAAAATTCATGTATAATCTATATGTACATCCTTCTGAATGATAACATTTACTATTATTAAGTAACTAAAATATTCTTCTTCATCGCCTATAAATATTCATAACAAACTATTACGTATTAATCAACTTAACATCATAGAATTCCTTAATTATAAAATGATTAACTAAAAATCATATCTTTTTCCAATTTTTTAATATATGAAAGATACAATTCATTAAACTCACTTTCTTCATTTATTCAATAGATTCTAAAGAACATATAAGACAAATTTACTTATATTATTAAACTTCAGGAAATATCATTTAACATAAAACTTCTCTTTACATCATCTCAACTCAATATCACTTCATCATCATTGGTTCTTCTCAGAATGTGACCTCATAATTTTATAATTATCACTTAATATTGAAACATCCATAAAATATGGTAGAACAACCTCTAGGAATTACTTATTTTTAATTTTTATCATTCTCAATAAAAGAATTATTCCTTGGATATAGATTTTGTAAAATCATTCTTCATAAAAGATTCTTCACATTCAACACATAGTAATACTTCTTCACTTCTTCCTTGAATATTGGATAAAATCATGTAATTAACTTTATAAATTCTATATCATGAACTCTAGGAATTACTTATTTTTAATTTTTATCATTCTCAATAAAGGATTATTCCTTGGATATAGATTTTGTAAAATCATTCTTCATAAAAGATTCTTCACATTCAACACATAGTAATACTTCTTCACTTCTTCCTTCAATATTGGATAAAATCATGTAATTAACATTATAAATTTTATATCATGAAGTCAAATTTAGTATAATCATTTTAATTTCATTAAGTCAAAAAAATACCTCTATAACTTCATGTAGAACTCCAAAAACATTTGGATCACAGATATGTATCTATTATAAATATGAGTGTAATTCCCCAACCCCAAAATCCTGCAGTTGGCACCATACTTTATTATATTCGAATGATTATAAGGAATAAAATTACAAAGAACTTATCAGTTTTAGAAAACCATATTATATACATAACACCCATATTACACTGGGAAATAGAAAATAAAATACGATTCCTAAAAAAATGAAATGAACCTCATCCTTAAGCTTATTCAAATATTTTTTCTTTATATCCTATGAAAAGGGAAAAAATAAGGATGAGATCAAATGTTCATTAAGGGTAATTATAATAGAATTAAAAACAAATCAATGAGAATAATCATCTTGGTAATTTAAATAACTAAGCACACATTCTATATAGATATATCGATAAGTCATAATCAACATGGCACGGTAGAAAACTGAAACACATTCCATTTAATCTATAAGTTTAGAATGAAATGAATAAATAGATAATTTTGAAGACAAGATCTCAAGAATAATAAAAATAATTAAATTATCAAAAAAGGAAATTCTTGATTATTGGACATAATTTTTTCCATGAACATGATAAATTAACCGTCGGAATTTTTTCTCAATACAATTTAAACTACTCTAATTTGGTCAATTGATTCATCTGATAAGAATAATATTTCATCAAAGGGGTTTGAATTAACTAGTATGCAACCCATATAGTACATTTCAAAATAATTCCTCATATATTGAATAATTTATTAAATTAATGAACAACATTAATTATCATCAAATATCTGTATTGAGTAAAAGATATAGATTTATTAGCTTTTCCACTAATTGTAAAATTGAACAATATATCTAAAAATGGTATATGATATGTAGAATAAGGATATCCATTGGATGAGAATATGGATATTTAAAATATATAATCAAAATGATCCTAAGTTAGTGATTGTTTCAAGATAATGTTAATAATCAAAAAAGAAAGTGTTATAAAAAATATATATATTACCACTTGGTAATTTTGATGTCCAACCTCCTTGAATGATATAGTTTAAAGTGAAACTCAAAATACCGTAATGTATGGGTGAATAATGATAGAAAATGATAAATGGGAATTATAAGCACCCCATTAAAGTGAATTGGTGTATAATAACATGTAAGTCTAAATGGAATGTAAATTGAGACAAAATCACTTAACTTGTGTTTCCTTATAGGCGAATGTCCTCTAAAATCCTATATAAAGGTTTTAAAGATGTTACCAACATAAAAAATAACCATATTCATGTTCATAATATCATATATTATCTTCCTAAAATATATGATTGCACATTTTATAACAATCATTCATTATTTTTACTATTTTGGTTGTTAATTTCCTGGTTTTCAAGTGTTTTTTTACTTATTATTATTCTCCTTACATATTTAATGATTTATTTATATATATATTGTAAACTATGATTTAATTATCATTTATATTCATCATATATATATTTGTAACAATCCATAATATTTGAAGAGGGGAAATAAAATGCATCATTCATGGAGACTGTAGGTTGTACGTATGTATGAATGTTGTTATCATTTTCACATCGTATTAAAAGAGTGAAAATATAAATAGTACATATGTCATGAACCATCTTGTTTCGACCCAAAATTGGGAACCTAAACTAATCCATGGCATTGGCGAAGAGGAATTACTAATCCCTATGGGTGTCGGGCATCATTAGAGTAGAAAAGGGAACGAATTATCCCAAATATAAAGAATAAAAGAAATAATAGAAAGAAATTGATAACATAATAAAAAATTATAAAAACATAAATAATCATCATGTATTCAACAAAAATTGAAGTAAAACTGAATGATAAAAATAAACTGATGAGAATTAATGACCAATTAAATCCATATGACCCTGCTGGTCACTCTCCAACACAATGATCACAGGTCACTCAAGGCGATCAGACTTAAGCTGAAACCTACACAAGGGATAAAAATAGAAAAAGACTATTGGCGCGAGTATTAAAACTCGGTAAGTTATCCCGATATTATATTCCCAATGAATATAAATTACAATAAAAGAAACAACAATTTCATGTTTTAGATACAATATATAATTTTTTTTCCAAATGTGGTTCTATACTATAAAAATTTTCTGAAAAAAAAACGTTCATGTTTTATAAACACGAATGCTAGAAAATATTTTCAAAGAGGTGTAACTTCAAAATGAAAATAGTTTTCAGAAGGGATGATATAAATAAAGTTAAATTTTAAAGAAAAAACACATGATGATGAGTTCACCAAATAAACACACCATATGATGAAGTTCAGTACAAAATAGACAATGAGAATAAGTCACAGGAACACCCCTAGTCACTAGTTCTTTGTGGGCCCCAAGAACCATGAATCTTGGTGAAAATTAGCCATAACAAATATATATTCTCATGCACAAGTTACACTAGAAGTAGAATCATCAATAACCTAGTGGTTCCCAATATCATCATCGTCATTGTTTAGTTATTCTTCTCATTGTCAAACTTACTATGTGAAATATGGACAAAATCCCTCTAGATAACTTCAAAACAAGTACACGTCCACCCTCCTAGATACCCGGGTTTTCACTTTTTGTGGACAAAGAAAGTTACACATCAATAAAATAAAGTTTTCTCAAGAATATTACATTTAAAAATCTTTTTAACATCGAAAATCCCACACAAATGTCTTACATTTCATTCATGGATCTTCAAACCACATAAATTTTCATATAACAATTTCAAGGAGTATAACATGTCCTTGCACATCAAATCCATTAAAAATGATCTATTAAAGAAAAAAACCTACCAAGACCATAAAAAATATTTATAATCCCCAAAACCATTTAATAACTCAATTTCATGGACTATATAATGTCCCCAAATGATACAACATGAAATACACATGGAAACCATTTTTACAAGAAAAGTGCCAAACATACCTTTAAACATTTCTCAAAACTATCATTTTCAAAAGGTAAAAATTTAACCTGAAATAAAGAGTTGTATAAAAAATATTTAAATTAGAAAAATACTTTCATAAATCCCTCAAATCATTCCATTTACATATCCAATGAATTACTATTTTTTAAGGATTTCAAACTGACCATTTTCCAGATACTCGAGATAAAACATGTTTACACCAAAAAATCATTTGTTTATAAAACTAAAAATACTTTTTTAAGACATAAAAGGACCCAAAATAGAAATTTTAATGCTACCAATGTATATATAAACCCAAAAGAGTCATTTTAAATAGCACTAAACACATAAAATCAAATCGGGCAATTTACCGTACCCATGGGATGCACTTTTAAACAAACAACTTGTTTTAAGCACATAAAAAGAGATAAAATACCATTTTAATTCCATAAATTTATTCAATATACTTAAAGAAAATTAAAACACCATAAAACAAGTGCATAAGATAGTAGAACATTTATTCAAGCAAGCAGTGTGTACGTTTATAATAAAACAACAGTACTTTTAACAAAACAAGGTTTAAACAACCATTTTGCGCAACATGAAAATTATCCCAATGTTGAAAAACAATAATAAACATATATATTAGGCGATAATATAAATAAAACTATGAATCTTAAATGATAAATACATGTTAATGGGATATCCTACCTCAAATCCTTGGTGGAATGGAGACACACAACCAATATCACCATCTTATGGTTTATAAACCCTAAACCTATGACGACCAGCCCAAAAAGAACCAAACCCCCATAAAAAATTAGGGGATAAAATAAACCTTCTTCTATATTGACTTGGTGAGAATATAAAAACAACAAATAATGGCCGGAGGAGGAAGAGGGAGGAGTAAAAAGATGGAATCTCAACTTGGAAACTAGAAAACTCTTTGTCTACCAGTATATCGATACCATTAGAGGAAAATGAATGGCTTGTAACTCCTTGGAAATTCATCTTAGATCTGGTCAATCTATGGGAAGGATATTTGGTGGAAACTATGAAAAAATAATGACTTTTGAAAGAAATAAACAACCTAGTCAAATCTGAATTATTTGTGAATCCTTGAGGAAGTTCGATATAATCCCTAGTGAATATGATCTCCAAAGAGGTGAAATGGAACATGGGGGGTGTGCCTAGGTTTCTTGAGCCTGAGTGAGAGGTGTAATAATTAAAAAATATAAATACATAATATGATATAAAAGAAACAAATTAATTTTTTAAAATAGGTAATGGGATCATGACGTGGTCCAATACCTGAACGAATACCCCCAATCCACAATGATTATGCATTACTAAGGAGGTTGAAAAAGATATGGTGGTTTTAATAGGTTAGGGGAGGCCGTGTAGGAATTATAATTATTGAAAATGTTGATAATATGTCTTATAAAAGAAATAAATCATGTTTTTAAAAATAGAAATGGGCTCACGGTTGGCCTAAATCTTGACGTAACCACCCTTTTCTTTGAAAACGCCAAAACAAGCTATGGAGAACCCTTAGTAGGATTATTAGACCCATATACATGTTAAAAAATCAAAAATAATCTTAGCCAAACCCCAAAAAATATTTAAGATTTGTAATAAACTGGATCAAAACCAAGACATAAAAAATCAGGTGTGACAATTCTCCCCACCATTAATGTTTTCCTCCTTCAGAAATCTATAAAACATTCTAGTTAAAAGAAAAAAACCTAATTATTTCTTATAAAATTGATATAGACTCTAAATAAAAGAAAATATCATCCACCAACAATAGAAATTAATCCTCTTTCCCAAACAAAACACCAAATCACAACTACTTCCTAAGAATCAACAGAAAGATAAAGCCACCACCACAATAACCAAGCCAAGAACCATATTGTTGGGGCTTCACCCAATGAACCAGGTGATCACCCATACCAATGTTCTCTTAAGAAATCCAATTACTTGGGGAACGAATGAATGAGCTACAGACCATTGAATCACAACTATCATATGAATAATCATTAAAGGAAATATCTCTGAGACTCATAGTGGGTCTCCCCACTATTAGAGACCAAGTAGAAAAGAACAAAAAATAATTCAACATGAACTATAGTTGGGCCTCACACACACTTTCCTACCAAAAATATCCCATAATATCCAAATGAACCATGTTAAGAGGGTTACAACATGACCATTTGAGCCACCCACTCCTGAACAGAGGGGACAAGAATTGGGCCAACACATTTGGCAATGATCAAAACCCCCACCACTCGGGGAGGGGAGGGAACGAGACATAATAATTGAGACAGTAAATCCAAAAATGAAATAGAGGAACTACCAAAAACTCTCCACCTATGAATAGGTAAATCCAAGACCGCACCAGATTCACATTGGCGGTCCACACTGGGACATTGTTTGGAAACCCCCATCTGAGAAGGCATAACAATAGTCATTTTATGAGGGGTAATTCCACCACACTCTTTATGATAAGAGGTAGTTAATAGAGAAGAGGAACCACAATATAAACATAGGAACTACCTTACCACGAAAGTGGATCTGGAGCATAGTCAAGCTTCCCACACCTTTGGAAATTTCTTGACTATGTGAAAAGCTTTACTCTATGGACTATGTCTAGAGCCCATATGTTTGAAGCATATGTTGTGCCACAGTCAGGATCTATGAATCACATTACCTTAATAAACATACTACCTCAAGAAAAAAACCAATACCCAATAGAGACTGAGGGTTACACACCACCATTATAACTTACATTGAATGAGGAGGGAAATGAATAAGGAACATGTTGAAACACACCAAGCATCATTGAACACAAACACTATAACTGAGTGTATCATCATAACCTTCCAGTAATATAAATTGATCCCAAAAAGTCCTCGATTTCAAAAAATGGGCCACAAAATTATTTGAAGACGTGGATATAGCTTGTGAAACATGAGAAAGAATCCTTAGGTGGATCATCTAAAAATATTACAAATAGAGAACTATTTGTGGCCATTTTAAAAAAATTAACACATCCTTGGAATCTAACTGAACATTTCTCCAAAAACAATCCACCAACAATATCTCATCTCAAGTTACAACAAGAGTATGACTCTGAGATCACAAGGAAGCATACCTAATAAAAAACACTTATAATACCTAAAAAAATAGCCACATATCCATCAGTTTATAATCAAGTTCCAAACATTTAGACTCAAAACGCTGTTGAAAAACAATATATCATGGTGGATTTTCACATTCACCTGTGGTGTTTCATCAAGTCTCACTCACATTCACATTTCTGTGTAACCTAAAGAACTCAACGACCATGCCATTCTGACCATCCATCCATATATCCATAAAACCATTCATCTGAGAACCCATGAATGCAACAAAGGCTAATACAAAACCACATCATTCCAAGGAAAATTATTCAACCCATTTTAAAAAAATACACTGTCCAATGGCACACTAACCCCCAAGTAAAAAACCTTATTTTAGATTTCTTAAAACAAACCACATTTCATCATAATACATTTTTTTAATGACATAATCCATTTAATTTATTAGAAATTACAAAAACAACCATTCTATTATAAATACCCTTTCCCGTTTTTAAATATTCATAATGGTCTCTTTTCATAATCTGACAAACAAAAAGGATAAAACCCCTATCCCTAAAAACAGCATATGCTCAAAAAAAATTCTAAAACTAATTCATCAGATTCAATCACTTTTCAATAGTCCAAAACAACCAATTTAAAAAAATGTTCCGAATCATTTTAACATAATTGCAACTTTCCAAACATTTCCTTTCAAGAAACCATAAGTTTAGATTATGGAAATTTAATACTATTGAATCATTTACTATTTATCCCTACGATTGTTCCCACAAAACCCAACATTCCAAAAAAATTATCATATTAAAATTCGAATACCCACTTCCAAAATTCTCGAACAGAGATTTTAAAAACAAAATTCACAAATAAAGAGAGGTATAAGAGACCCACAAAGGAAACTAGTGTCAGTGGGTGAAATTACCATATGGTTGGTAGCAATATGTCAAACACACCACCAACATAGAGAGCCTTCTTAGAACCATTCCCTTACTCCACATGGCATGCCAAGACCTATGATCTCACATAGGCCATTTGTCCAAATCCCCTTGTAGTATTCCAATCACTAATCAATCCTTAATAACTAATGAAAATAATAAAACTGGAATTCACATGGACACCCGAGGATCAGAATGAGCAAGAGATCACGACGCTCTTCCCAAACCTACCCATCATGTTACGAAAATACTACCACATCTACCCTGCGATCCCCTAAATAAAAATGGAACTCTAAAAAGAAATGTCCGCTAAGAGCTGACCTTCTTTGATACCATTTTGTCACGAACTACCTCATATCGACCCGGAACCGGGAACAATAACCCATCCATTACATGGTATGAAGGGAATTCCCGATCCCCATGTGATGTAAAGTAGTTTTGGCTATCATTAGAGTAGACAAGGAAATGATTTCTACCAAATATAAACAATAGAACAAACAAAGGAAAGAAATGTATAGCCTAATACAAATTTATAAAAACTGAAATCATCATCATGTATTTAACAAAACATGAAGTACAATTAAACAATACATGAAATCCAACCAGACCTGATGACCATCTAAATCCTTGTTACCCTTCTAGTCACTCTCCAAAACAATGATCATAGGTCACTAAAGGAGATCAAGTTCAAGGTGAAAACTGCACAAGGGCTTATAATAGAAGAAGACAATAGACATGAGTATTAAAACTTAGTAGATAAGTCTGATATTCTATTCCCAATACGCATAAATTAAAATAAAAGAAACATAAATTTTATGTTTTAGATACAATATATATAAATATTTTTTCCAAATGAGGTTCCACAATATAAAAATTACCATACAAAAACATGCATTTTTTACAAAGAAGAATGCTCGTAACATATTTTCAAAGTGGGAAACTTCAAAATGAAAAAAAATTCATGATGGATTTTTTAAAGACTGTAAAATTTTATATGAAACCCATGAACCTATTAATTTACCAACTAAACACACCGTATACAGATAGTGAGTACAAAATAGTCAATGAGCACAAGTCACGGGAACACCCATAGGCACTAGTTCATTGTGGGCCCTAGGTACCTCGTATCTTGGTGATAATTAACCATAATAAATATCTGTTCACATGAACATGATCTATTAGTAGAGAAATAATCCATAACCTATTGGTCCTAAATATCATCATCATCATAGTTTATTTAGTTTTTTCATCATCAAACATGCTACATGAAAATGGGACAAAACCCATCCAGATTACTAGCATACTAGTACAACACCATGCTAGATACCCAAGTTGTCCCTTTTTCTGCCAAAAAAGATACAAATATATATAAGATTATTTTCTCATGAAGATTAAATTAAAAAATCATACACAAATCAAAAATCTCACACACATGTCTCTCATTCCATTCACGGTTCAATAAACAACCTAAATTTTCATTAAACAATTACAAGAAGTGTAGAGAGGCCTTGCACATAAAATCCATTCAATAATGATCTTTTAAGGAAAACACCCACCAATACCATAAAAAACCAGATTTGGAAGCCCCATCGCTATTTAATAAGTCAATTTCATATACCATTAAATGGCCCCAAATGATACAAAATGAAATACACATGGAAACCATTTTTACTTGAAAAATGTCAAATGGGCCTTTAAGCATTTCTCAAAACTAAAACATTATAGAGGTAAATATTTAACCATTAATAAAGAGGTGTATACACACCATATACCTAATAAAACCACATTCATAAATCCTTTAAAACATCCATGTTACACATCCAATGAACACCCAATTTTATAAGGATGTCAAACGTGCCATTTTCTGATAACAAGGGCCAAAACATGTTCACTACCAAAAAAACATTTGTTTTTAAAACCAAAACTACTTTTTACAGCTATAAAAGGACCAAAAAATACCATTTTTATTTATAAAAATATATTTATAAATCAAAACAAATAATTTTATATCATACTATGCACATAAACGATAATATGTAAATTTACCGAACACATGAAATTCACTTTTAGACAAACAACTAATTTTAAGCACTTGAAAAGGAATAAAATACCATTTCATGCAATTAATTTATTCAAACTACTAAAACGTGATACAAATACCATAAACTATGTGCCTAAGTTAATATAACATTTATGTAAGTAAGTGATGTACACATTTATTACAAAACAACACTACTTTTCACAAAACAAGGCCTAAAAACCGTTTTTTCACACCAAGAAAATTATTCAAAAGGATGAAAGGAAATAATAAAAAATATATTAGGTTATAAAAAAATAAAATTAATAAAATTAATAAAATTAAATGATAAATGCATGTGAAAGGGATATACTACCTCAAATCCTTGGCAGAATGGAAATGCACAAAAAATATCACAGTCTGAGGGATTATGAATGCTAAACCTATGACAACCAACCCAAAATGAACAAAAACTCCATAAAAATCATGGGATAATAGAAGCCTAGGTTTTTAATGACTATGGTATAATAGAAAACTAGGAAATAATGGAAGGAGGAGGAAGAGGTAGGAGAAATGAAAAATAATATCACTTTGGAAACTAGAAAACTCTCCATCTTCCCTTAGATTTACACCCATAGAAAAATGAAAATGGATTGGAACTTATTGGAGAGTCTTCTTAGGACTGTAATAACTATGGGAAGAATATTTTTGGGGAATAGAGTAAATAAATAATGACATATGGAAGAAATAAATTACCTCTTTAAATATGGACAATTTGAGAAACATTGAAAAATTTCACCCTAATCCACTGTGAATATGAGCTCCAATGAAGGTAAATTGAACATGGGTGTCTGAATATGGTTCTTGGTCTATATTGAGAGGTGTAATCACCAAAAAATATTAAAAAATGATTATGATATAAAAGAAACAATTTTTTTTAAAACCAGAAATAGGCTCACAGGCTGGCCCAATACTTGAATAAATAACAAAAATACACCATGATTATGAATTCTTAAAAGGGTCCAAAAATATATGGTGGTTTACATAGGACATGGGAGGTCTTGTGTGAATCTTAATGAGTGAAAATGTTGAAAATGAAGGAGTTATAGAAGGAATAAATTTTGTTTTTAAATCTGTAAATGGGCTCATGGTTGGCCCAAATCTTGAAGTAACCACACGTTTTTACAATAACATCAAAACATGTTTTGGGGAACCCATGGTAGGATGATTGAATATATATGTCAGTTAAAAAAACCAAAATTAATCTCACCCATAACCCAATAAAAGGATCATGATTTCCAACAAATAGGATCAAAACTATAACATAAAATAAAATGGGTGATATAATATATGTATATTATAATTATAGAATAATAATTTTATGATATATATCAAATAATTTATTTAAAAGTATCCAATATAAATTACATGTATAGAATTAATGAATCACACCACTTTGTAGAGTTAATAGTGAACACATCCATAACAAGGCTATCATATTCCCACAAAATGGAAAGAATAAAGTTATATGTTATATAAGAATTTAAAAAGAATAAAGGCATAATACATATAATAAATATAATATATAAACTATAAATAAACAATTAATACAAATTTTAAAGGTGGTAAATGTAAGAATGAACGGCCTCTGTTTGCGAGGTGGTAGTACTCTGTACACATGAACGATGAATGTGTATCCTATTTAATGGACGTATGTGAATGTGTAAGTCAAAATATTTTCATAAAAACATTTCAATGTATTAATGATACAGATTTTTTATATAATCATGATATAAGAATAATTTATTGCGTGATGAACTAAATGAAACATGATTGATAATTAAAGAATGTAACCTCTTATTCAGGTAAATCATTTTGGTTTATACCAAAAGACATCCTTAGTTGGTTTTTTGCAAAAAAATGAGGATTATAGGATTAGGGTAGGAATTATTTGATTTTATTTGGTTATTTTTTTGATGAGTCTAAGGTCCTGATATGTGTGAATAAATAGGAGTGTGGAGTTCATTTTTATAGGGGAGGAAGAGTGTTATTCTTGTAAATTTTTTATAATGGAATTATAACCATGTTTTTCTATGTCCAGTTCCTCCAATAATAAAAAACACTATAAAATGGAGTATAATGTCTTAATATATCCAGAAAATGAATTTTGGACAAGTTTATAGGTCATATTGTCTTTTAAGTTTAACTTTTAATCCCCTTGGAAGCTATTTTTTCTCTTAATCGCTCTAATAAATTTGAATTATTTTCACTAATATTATGGGTAAACAACTATGTTGAACATATTATAAATTATAAATAATTATGATTCCAAATGAGGAATCAATTTTTACAAAATAAAATCACATAATTTTTAGAAATTATTTTAATATTAATTTTATAGACGGGATGACAAAGCGGGTTTTTAAAGTAAAATGTTCAAATGCTTGAAATGTTTTTATATCCAATTTCAATGATAAATTTATTAAAATGACATAAATTGAATTCAATTATGTGTTATTTAACTAATTAAAATTTAAAACCAATTTAAAATATAATTTAACACTAGAAATTATTTTCACAAAAACTAGTTTTCAATTAAAATTCTGAATATTTCACTATTAATCAAAAAATGAAACCTCTCAAAAAATACCGAAAATTAAGAATAAGATAATTTTGAAATTTTTATTTCAAAAATCAATTTTATTTTTACATATGAAATTTATAAAATTATCAAAATTTATATTTAAAATAGGTACACAATTAAAAGGCAGTAAAACTGCCTTTATAAAAATACATCTTTTATGGGTAGTATTCGGTTGGTTATTTTATTATGTCGATAAAATTTATTGTATGAATATAAAAAGACATTATTTAATGTATAATATATTATATTCATTAAAATAATACACTAATAGAAATTTATTTTATTTTATTATGACAAAAAAAACTATACATAATTTTTTTTATAAAAACACTTCTTTTATATTCAATTAGATTCTATATTCATTGATATCTAATCAAAAACCAATGAATTAAAAACATATGATTTTTTAATTTATTAAATCCTATTCATAACAACAAAATTAATAACTAGGTTTTAACTTATTATAATAAATAATAATATTTTAATAATATATTGTCATTCGGTGAAAACCAGTCTTAGGTGTAATGTAGACTACCAAAAAAATTCATTCTGATGTGTAACGTAATATAACTAAGATTTTTGTGAATTAAAATCTATTGAATATATTTATTTGGAATAAAAAATATATCATAAATTCTTGAGATATTATATTCCTTTCTACACTTGTTTTTGTGTGCCACACAAGATATTAAATACACTGTACTTATTATATATTATTGGGGTGTTACATTGATCTTATTATGATGAAATGATTTAACATCAAAAAACTTTTATACAAATATCTTACACATCATCTAAACTCTAGATAACATCATCACATTATAATTTTAAAAAACAATACATCATAGATTTCATTTTTCTCGGTACCTATCTTTTGAACAAAATCATCATCAACTCTCCTCATCTTTCAACATTATAGACTTTAACAAATTATAAACTTAAAAGTTATTCAGTTATTAACTCAAAATAACTCTTCTATAACTATATATTTTCTCGATTTAGTCTCCCACATTAGTGAACCCTCTAAAACCTCTTATACTCATGAACTCCTTCAATATATGGATGAATATTCTTCTGAGTTAATTATTATCATCACAAACCCAAAGATCTAATTACGGTCTTCAACATTACCCCTTTAAAAAACTATTATTTTTTTGGGTCATAATCTCATTATTAATATTTCATACCACAACTCCTCAAATCCACCCTATTTTTCAAGTACTTTATTCTATTTCAAGAATTAATAAAGTTAACTTGGAATAAATTTCACTCTTACTACTTATCAGGAACTCACTTGTCATGTTTTTTTAACATTAATATTACAAAGTTTGTAGAATTATTATTTAGAACATTTATGTATCTTGTAGTACAATCATTATTTTATTTGAACTCATTACTTCTCAAATAAATCTTACAAAGAACTTGTTTAGTAGTAAATCAAATCACAGGTTAATCCTATGTGAGACTTTTGTAATTCTAAAACTTTTCTACTCCATGAAAACAACTTCTCTATAATTACTTTTTTAATATTTATTTTAGAATAATAAAAATTCAGAACTACTTTTATTTCCTTTTTAATGTAACTATACTTGAAACATATTTTATTATTAAACCATTGTAATATTTACTACTTTTAAATATCACTATTTCTAAATTTACCTTCTTGAAAATATTTAACTTTTCAAGAAGATACATATAATATAATTTTTTTCACAATTATTTGTGCTTTGAAATATATGTGTTTATTTTACTTGAAATAGAACTTCCATAACCAATTTAATACATATAAAATTCTTTCAAACTAATCCTTGTGTACATATTTTACGTTTTATTCCATAGTTCTAACCCCGTTATCCTAAATATACATTTTCCTATATTTTTATTCTTATTGATAAACATCTGATCAACATTCAAAGCACATCAAGTAACATCATAGATTACTTGTTAGTTATCATTAAATAATATATTTTCCTGAAAGAAAGAATCGATACATCATATCAAAATATTAATGGAGTCTTTTTTTCTTTTATAAATGAAGCTTCCATATGTGAATATTTTGGATAACCCATTTGAAACAATTTTCTGCTTACTCAACTTCTTCAAAATCACCCATTTTCCTTTATACATGTGACATCAGATTTCATACTTTATAAATGAAATTATATATTATATAAATCTAAAATTAAATCATATTAAAGAAAATTATTTCAACAACCATTATAACTTTCCATTTATTAAATAATGTTTATTTAAATAGTTATCATATTTTTAAAATTAATTTGGTAACTAGTGATACTGTATAAATTCTGGAACTTAGACATTTATTAATTATTGAAATACATATTTTAGGTATTATACTTTTGGACCTTTGTTAGTCACATCTTTGTCTTTAATATCTCAATTTTCTTACACATTTAATTTATCAACCATTGAAAAAAATACATCACTCATCTCCACAATCTATTTGGATATTTATCAGTGAGAAATTAGCAGGTACATGGTGGTTTACTCCACTCCATAGAAGCACCATGTTCACCTTATTTATAAAAAAAATATCAATTTTAACTTCTATTTTTTTAGATAAAACACAATTTAAATCCTCGGAAACACACAAAACACCATTAAATACTGATCTCAAAATATTTTTTTCATTACATTATAGCCATGGTTTACTAATAAAAATGATTGTAATAGGTTTTTATAAGTATCATTATGTAATATTTAATATAGTAGAAAAATTATATTTTGTTTAATTTTGTATAATTTTTAAGAGAATAAGATTTTGGAGATGAGTATCATGGTAAATAGACACCAAGTACCCACTAGAGAAAGATTGATTACCCTATGGCATAGAAATTATCCTAACAGACCCAATAGAAATGAAAATAAATACAAAATCACTTGAAAATAGTTTAAAATGTCATGTGTATTTCAATTAATTACATAGTGTGGATTAAGAATGTACATTTTAAGAATTATATCTATTCACTATGATTTTTTCCAAGTATCATTTTTGAAGTGGTTCATCACATATCTCTTTATATTGATTATTCACATTATTTAAAATATTTAATGGTAGATTATATGATAATGTAAGATTATATTTTATCAATTAAATGTGATAGATCATTGGTAGATCCTAAATTTGAGGATGAAAAATTTGTTACAGAGAAGATCCCATGATTTTTTCAAAATATTTGAGAAATTGATGTTAAACATATATTTTTTTGATGTTATAACATCTATAAGTCATTAAATTTATATCATAGTTTACAATTTGATCATTTTATAATAATTATTTGGTAGTACAAAAAAAAGGAAAGGATACTTATTCTTCAAATTATTCAAAGAAGTGATCATCCCCGATTATAATATATTATATTATAATAGTGAATATTCATCTCATGCCAAACATACATTCATCCCATAATATCAGAACAATATAAAAATAGTATACTCAATATTTTATCTATTTATTCACATGGTTAAGGAAGGGATATATAAATTTTAGACTAATTACTCTTATCATCAATAAAGGTAGAACAAATTGTTTTTTAAAAAGAGGAAAAAATAATGGATCCAATTATTCACTACAACCCCTCTTAGTGAATTCCTACACCAAGTAACAATATTTTATCATATTTAAAATTACATCAATTATCATGCTTTATTATCCATTGATCACTAAAAACCATCTTATCCAAAATTATTTACATTAACATTATGTGGATCCCAATACAAAAACCTAAGAAAATTTTCAACTACATTTCTCTAATAGTATATATTTATATATATAGAAATACACAAAAACATACATTTCACCCATAAAAAATATGGGTAATGAGATAAAAACCTTTATTAGGGTTAAATAAACCCTATAAAATCCCAAATATATAAATTAATAAAAAATAAATATATATATTCTTACCCAAACCAAATGAGAGATTCAGAAAATCCAAAAAATTTAAAAATAATAACATAATTAATAGAAATAAAAAACATATTGAGTCTATAATAATAATAGTATTACCTTAGATTAAATATGGAAATAAAAAATTAATAAATGATGAATTTTTCAACTAACCCTTTCAATTTATTTAATAATACTTAAATTTTAATTGTATATAAAAACGTTTATAAAATATTGATTCAACAACCATTCATGTATCGTACTCTCTATAAAAATCTATTTTTTATAAATATATTCATGTGTAAGGACAGATGGGTTTGAGTTAGATTGAGATGAATTTTAAACCCTAAAATTTAGATTATATTTTTATAATGAATTCTCAAATACTTGTAGAATTCGTATTCTTAACATTGAGGTAAACCTCAAAACCTGATTAGAAACAATGGAATACGGTACTCTATGCCACCTTACCACTTTCAATATTTATATATTAGAAAGTTTATCTTGTGATAAATGTTCTCTAATATTAATTAAATAAAAATATTTCACAAATAGATTAAATATACCAAATAAGTCAATCAAATAAAAAATTACTTGACAATTTATAAATAGATAATAAAAATATAGGAATGAAGATGGTTTAAGAAGTTGTTACCCACATCGACAGAATAGTCGACTTATAGATCATAGTGGAACAAATTATTTTGATAATCATACACATTAATTTTTCCCACTCATACTGATATTTACGTTGATTGAAGATCTTAAGGATCTTTGGATAATTTTTTTACATCTTGGGTATTACAAGTATTGAGATATATACTCTATAATCTCTATCTTCATATACTCCCACTAGAAGTGTTTATTAAGATCATTATTTGACAAAAAAACCTTTGGAGGTTTGTATGGGTTGTGTTTTTTGACAAGTTCATTTCCCAGAATGTGTAAAATAATATTACCCTTTAGAAGATATATCCCACAATACAGGTCACACTCCATGCCATTGAATTTTTATAATTTCATAATCATATTCTAGAACTTATTCAAATACTCTATCGTGGTTTTCCCACAACATAACCTGGTACACCATGGCGTGGGATTTGGTGTGTATGGGTAGATAATCAGCTACATAAGAGTATATTGCCTGATCCCCATATAAATAAAGTAAAAATATACCTCTTGTAAAGGTAAGTAACCAATGCTTTTCTCGCATTAGGGTCAATCGAGATCACATAATGGTATCATCCAATATAGTTATTGAGGTTTCCATATAGCGGATCGAATAGTATGCTTCCAAAAAGTGAACCACACCGTAAAGTGTATATGAGGGATTTTGGTTACATTATAATATCTAATAAATCCATAGCATATAGATAATTTGATGTCATATTCCTCATATATAAGAAGAAGTCAAAATCATAGTAGAAGTGTCTATACTGCAACTATGTGTCCGCACTATAGTTGATTCCATGTGAACACTGGTCAGAGGATATCATTCCAAATATAATGTGTAGGTTAATGGATGATCTACTAGTATAATACTCAATACTATATATTTGTATATGATCAATTATAAGACTCTATGATGTATTTAATTTGTCCACGCTATAGGATATAAAAATGGGCAATACTACAACAAAGCATATGGAGGACGCCACATCTAGGTTGTTTCTGCCTACTAGAGGATTCATCTAAAAATAGAAAGAAAGGGAGTTATTGATTTAATCTCTTGGTGGTGAATTTTAATTTAATGGTTCATAATGATCCTAGTAGTAATAGGGGACATTTCTAAAATATCAGGAAAAATATTTTTCATCATAATAATGGAATTGAAATAAAAAAGAGAGGGTGTCCTATTGTGCAGAGATAGAGAGTAATACACAATGATAATTTCAAGATCATAATTTTAGGGAGTTATTCCATATTTCATCTTAAATGTTTAATGTTTAATAACATTTCATTTCCAGAGTAGTATTTTCACTAAAACTTGATCATATTAATACTAAAGAGAAACACCACTATTGGTGTATGTTTCATCATCTTTAGGTGAAGAAGGAATGATTTGTGGGATAGAGTAGTGAGTTTTTTATTAAAGCATATTAGTGAGTCTTGAAATTTTTCATGGTAGTGAACCTAGAGTGTCAGTGAGACTGGTCCAAATTATACTTGTAATGTAGTGAGCATTAGTGAATTTCATACATAAACACATTTTCCTGTATACTCCTTTGAATAGAATAGTGTGGCTGAACCAAGTAAAATCCATCATGTAATTTACTACTTTCATCACTCATTGATAAGAAATATAGAGATTTTTTGACGTTTTACTCAAGGTGAGATGGGGATATCCTTATATAAGAAAGATTTGTTTTAAAATTTTATTCCCCAATCCCCCCTCTCAGGGTGTAATCATATATAATGGTATCATAGTATCAAAGGTATTTTTATTCATTTTATATCGTGGATATATGACAACAGTTATCAACCATAAATGTGTCCCCATTATTGAAGGTAGTAAATTATATTTTTTGAAAAACCATATGAAACATTATTTTAGATCCTTGGGCATGGGTGTTTACACAATTGAAATTTATTGAATCAATTATAACATTAAAAGATATCCTGGAAGAGATAGATGAATTAGAATTTGATGTAGATTCCCAATCGATAAATTAATTGGGAATTTCTCTTTCCAATTAAATTTTCATAATGGTAATGTCCTATACCACTTCTCAGGTTATGTGGGAAAATATTCTAAAAATTTATGAAGTACATTCAAAGGTTCATGGGTGAAATTTATATGTTTTATGGAATATATATGAATTGATAATAAATTAAATTGAGAAAGTTGGTTCCTTTTCCAATCATCTACATATTTTTGTTGAAAATATGTGATGCCCTAGTAAATATCTCAAAGTTGAGAAGATCATGAATATGATAATGAGAATACTCCATCCTCATTCTAATGAAAAAGTTCATGTTCAAGATGAAAAAGGTATGAAATATATTTCACTCAATGGTTTTCATAGTACTCTTATGGCATATTAAATGATAAATGATGAAAATGAGTCCAAAATAAATTAATGTATATAGTTGTGGCCTTTAATTCTGTGAATAAACCCTCAATAAATCATAATCCATAATTCAATGAATTTTATAGGGGTATGTCATTTCTATCCTCTAATATTAATAATGGAAGAGTATGTTTTATATGAATGATTTATCTTTATTGGTTCGAATGTGGTAAGGTTGGAAATATTGCAGCTAAATGTACCAAAAATGTTAAAGAAAATAATGACGAGGAAAAACAACCCAATGCAGTAGTGCATGATTCCAATATCTAAATTCCAAAAAATAGGAAGAAAAGTTAGATATTGAGTCTAGGATTGAAAAAATAAAATCTGAAAATCAAGAAATTCAGGGAAATAACATGAATTGTAACATAAAAATAAATAATAAATATTAATAAATGATGGTTTGGATATAACCATAACCTATATAGTGCAGTTATATGAGCAGATATAAGAATATGTTTTAAATTGAAATTTGAATTGATAATATCAATTATAATTATTAACCTCTGGTATGATGACAATGAACTCAAATTAATTGTCATCATCTAAAGAAAATTAATTTCTAAGGAATAATGTATACTAATTCCTCATGCTAAATATTTAAAAGATAAATTAAAATATGTGGTGAAGTAGTTTGGTGAAGGTAAGAGATATGTTGTGCTTTTTAATCCAAAATCACAAAATTCTTGAAATAATATAGATCATCACAACATTGAAATATCATTTAACCTTATTTCTAAATAGAACTATAATTATACATGATTGAGATGTTCTTCTATCGAACATTTTTACTCACTTCCTATGTGCGATCAATTTATAGGAGGTCATTTTTGGAGAAACTCCATTTCAAACAGGCAATCAAAATTACTAAATTTTTTATTTTAATATACACTTTTTGGTTAAAGGATTAAGGCATAGGGAATTATATTACACGTAATAAATGAAATAAATATCATCAATAATTCCTCAAAGTGAAAAAAATAAAAATATTGATCCTTCATCCAAAATCATAAAGATTCAATATAGAAATTCAGTTTTTTTAAAAAAATTAATGGAGTTCAAAGATCCAACTATTAAGGACGCAAATTCATCACCAACATGGGTAATGGAAGGGTGATTAAAGAAGGCTTATGTTTCTAATATTTCATTGAGGGAAATGGAAAAGTAATGCTAATATATATTTCATAGTTTACTCACTTCACTTATGACGGTAAATAAAAAGCTCATTATAAATTTCATAAACAAAAAAGATAGATGCATTTATTTTAGTAATTTTGGGGATCGTAAGATTTTTTGTTCTAAAAGGTCCAATATTGAAGGAAAATATCTCAGGAATACTAAGGATATTTTTTTAGATGGTATAAGACATAATCATATATATGTCATCCAATTGTGTGACCACATAGATGAAATGGACTTCAATGAAAGGGTATGTATTGTCAAATCCAAATATAGTTCACTTATTATATAAAGAATAATATAAAAGGGAATGTTATACCTGGTCATAGAAGAAAATTTGGGCATGCTATCCAAAGAGGATGAAAATAGGCTATGACAAACGCATATTGGCTATTTGAGCTAAAAACCCTAAAGAGGTTGGTAAAGGGAAATACAATACATTATATTCGCCATAATATGTATAATCACACTAATATATGTCACTCAAGTTAAAAGGATTATGTTATATGGAAAAATTACATGACAATGATATTAAAAGAATATGATTTTTTGGAATTCTTCTTGTAGGTTTTTTGGGATAATTTTTTAATTCATCATGTTGAAGAATATCTAAAGAATAAGGGAATTCAATGTCAAATTTCATCTCATAAAATAGAAAAACAAAATACATTAGTGGAAATATTAAATTTCATAATCCAAAACATTTCTTAAACAATGTGAATTGAAAATTATCTTAGAGAAACATACTATAAAGAAGATATTTTTTCATTGGTTTTCATTTCCAATAGGGTTGTTCTCTATGAAAATGGAGGAAGAAAATCATATAAAATTTTTTATGTAGTGAAACCTACACTCATGTACTTATTGATTTTAAAAGTGAATTTTTTATTAAAAATTATAGAAGAGAAGAAAATTTTATGATTGGGGAGATGAAAGCATATTTATTGGATCTCATCAAAGAGTAAATATTACTTGTGTTGCAACAAAAGACTAGAAATGTTGATTGAAGTAAATGATTTTTTGGGGATTCAAAGTGGAAAAATGATAGCCACACATTAAAATATATCATATGAAAACCCACAAGATATAGAACCTGTAACTAATGAAGAAGTACAAGGTTCATCGTGAGTTACAATGAATGAGGAAAATTTCACGAGGACTCAGATTATGAAGAAAATATAAAAATTCCTACAAAATCACAAATACAAATGATAAATTAAAATGATAATGAAAAAAAAAATTATAAAATAAAGAATCGATTTTAACAAGATGAATAAAGGTTCAAATTTATGCATCTTCATTATCATTAGTAGAACCAAAGTACTTTAAAGAAGTTATAAATGATGAAATTTGGGTTAATGCTATGAATAAAGAGCTTAAGAAATTAGATAACAAATATACTAGAAAAGTTATTTTAATTCAATGTGATAAGAATTTAATAAGAACAATGTAGGTGTTCCAAAAAACCTAATGAAGATGGAAATGTTATTTGAAAAAAAAACATGAATAAATTGTGTTAAATGGGTATTCCCAAATTGAAGGAATTGGTGTTGATGAGACCTTTTCACCATTAAAATGACTTGAATGTAATCATTTTTTCTTACACATGGAGATTAGGGTTTGATTTAAATAAAATAGAAATAAAACCTTATTTCTTAAATAGTTTTATTGATCAAGAAGTGTATATTGATCAACTGGATGGATTTCTCATTAATAAGTTGAGGATATGGTGTGTCAATGGAAGATTAATTTGTATGCCCTCATATAATAACCAAGATCATGGTAATACAACTAAGATAAATGTATGATGAATATTTTATTTTATAGAGTTGGAGTAGATCACAACCATTATATAATGAAAAATAATTATCATTGATTGATGGTGAATATCTATATTGATAACATAATTATTAGAGGTTTTCATGAAAAACAATGAATGAAATTATCAAAACTAATGAGGTGTGAATTCAATATGTCTCTAATTATTGAATTGATATATTTACTTGGATTTTAGGTTATTCAATTATTGTATAGGATATTTTTCTCATAAACTAAATATTCCCAGTTTATTTCAAGGATATTTTATATGGAAGATTTAAGGCCCATGGAAATTGTATAATGCACAAGGTTAAAATTTTTAAAAAATTGGAATGAAAATAAATTATATGTAACTACATATTAACAAATAATTATAATTTTAATAAATTTTACTACCATTTGACATGATATTTTAGATGATACTTTTCAATTAAATCATTTTTATATTGATCCCAAGGAAAGACACATTAAATATACTAAAAAATTACTTTGATAAATACATCATATGACAGAATATTGAATGATCTATTGAAATGATTAAAAGAATATTTCTTCGGGATTTAATGATATAGATTGAAATAGATTGGTATATGACTCAAAATAAATTTTACGTTTTAGTTTTTAACTTGGTAGTTCATGTGTATGATGGAAAAGTATGAATAAATATTGCATATCATGATCTCCATAATGTTTGACTGCATTGCTTCCACTCAACTATGCACCTAATTGTTATAGATGATGAAAAAACATGATGATGTGGGTTTGGAAGTAATTACACCTATTCCAATCAGGTATTATAACTCAAGTATGATAAATTTTAGAAGAAATCATATTCATCTTTCTTGTAAAAATGAACATTTTGATCAGTTACCATTTCATATAGGATATGGTGGAGAAAGGAATTGTTATTTTGGAAAATTTTCCAACTAAAGAAAATGTGTTCAATATATTGACAAATGTCTCTAAGAAAATAATATTCTGACAATCATCATTTTTCTCTTATAGTCATTCCTTATATTTCCACTTTATTAGGTCCCAAACAGAACCCCCACTCCCCATAGATTCTTTTATGAGAATGGTATGTTTTCTCACCTCAATTTTTTCGATTTCTAACCCCATTTATTGAATGTTTCATAGAAGTGATCTCCATGGGTTCATTTCGATAGTGGGAGAAATATGGTAGTGTGATTAAAAGGGGGAGAAAAAAAGGAGAGTATTTCCCTATCAAATCAAAAGGATATATTTGGTTATTGAATGGGTTTAAAGGTGGTTGTGAAATATTTTTCACACAAATATTGTTTATCAAACTTATAATTGATCATTAGGGATTAAAATTTGTGCTTTTTGGATCACTATTACACATATTTAAAGTGATTGATTGGAGTATTATCAACAAAACCAAAGGGGTAGATTGTCATCCATAACTCCTTTGGAGGTTTGAATGAGTTGGGTTTATTGACAATATAATTTCATGGAATGAGTTGAAGAAGATTTATATTTGGGATATAGATACCATTTTATTAGTTATAACATATTCTATATAATTTGTGTAATTGAAAAATATCTTGTTGAATCATATGAGGCTATGCCATATAGGATTTCCCACAGTGTATCTAAATACCCCATAGTGTAGGACATGTTTCATAAGGGTATATCTCTTTATATATATGGGTACAAAGCCTGACCCCCCTATGTGTAAAGTTAAACTGACCTCACATAATGTATTTCCACCAACACTCTTATTTGGTATGGTTTGACCTGAGCACGTGTAAGGGTCTATGACACGAAATTATTCAAAATGACTACACCATAGAGATAATGTTACGTTGTATAAAAGTCAACTATTGGGTAATGTTATGTGAGAGGGATTTCATTTCCTTTGGAATATTTTAGATATCCCCATCATAGAGATATTTCTATGACATAACCCTATTATAGAAGAATAAATCTATACTATAAAAGAAATGGATATGAAAAAATTAGGTGTCTACGCTATAGTAAGTTATATGTGATAAGAGGTCGGTGGAGATCATGCCAATGATTGCGGTTTAATAGACGGGTTAGTGCTCTAGGAGAAGTGATCTGGCCAATTATAAGAAATTGTTCTACATTGAATGTGTCCATACTTTAGGATATGAAAAATTGGTACTATTATGCCATAACATATGTGATCACACCGTAGTCAGGTAATATCAGTCTACTTGATAGTTCTGGAAGAAACAGAAACAAAGATAGTTTTCAATAAAATCTCGTGATAGTCAATTTGAAATTAATGGTGCATGATAACTATATTAATAATAAGGTACACTTGGTATAATACTATAAAAATTATATTTAATCCTAAATAATTGATTTAAATAAAAATGGGGAGAGTCCTACAACGTAGACATATTGTGGAAAAGATAGATAGAATTTCAAAATCAAAACATCAAAGGGTTATTATATATTTTATATGAAATCTTAATGGTTATAGATGGTGTTATTGAAGGTTTCATATTCTCACAAAAGGTTGACATTAATTGTGTTGAAGATAAACACTATTATTTTAGTCTATTTGCATCACCTAAATGTAAAGGATGAATGATTCAAAATATAGAGTAGTGAATTCCATGTTTAACGAGAATAGATAGTTCTCTAACTTTTCTTGGTAGTGAAGCATAAGGTTTAGTGAGACCACTCCAAATTTTACTTAAAAATTAGTGAGATTTAGTAAATTTAGTTTATATAAACATTTTCATTCATGCCTCTTATAATATATTTTAGGTGGTCAAATATGTAAAATATCTGATGTTATTTATTTTTTTCATCACTCATTAAGTGTAAATATTGAGTTAAATTGAATTTTTCCTTTTGTTGGGTTAACAAGATACTTAAATAAGGAATAATTTTTTTAAAACTTATAAACCATGATTCACCCCCCTAAGGATGTAATCCACTATAAGGATCTAACAATAATTATAAGTTATTGTTCTCATATGGTGAAAATAGAAAAATCAGCTATTTGAATCATCTGATTGACCCTTCAATACTATTATGGATGGGATACATATTTGGGTTCCAAATATTATAAATCCATTTCATTCAAGGTTGAACTCTTGAATATTTCATACCTTATTTTCTTGATGCATGACCTCATTCCACACGTATTTTTTCTTTACATAGACTGATATTTGAGTAGTCATTTGGTAAAGATATAATTTCACCTCATTACATATGAGTTCACGCTCTATCCTATACTAATCTAGGATTATTGGGCCACCTTGAATCCTTATCATGAATAAGGTATCATGATTCTTCTTTCTCATAGCTTCAACTAAACTATTCACCTTCTTAGTGTTGTAATCTGTTGATTAGTCATAGTTGATCAAATCCACCTAAATCATTTAGTAAAATTTAAACTCTTTTTTATGAATATATACTTTATTATTTTATGAGTCATATATATATATATACATCACTTTTCAAAAGTAAGATTTTGTTTCCATGTCAATAATGTCAAAATTAATATTGGTAATTACAATTCACATGTAAGGAAATTTATCTCATGAATCATTAATTAGAATGATTAATATTCTACCACTATATCATATTTCATAAGGAAATAGATCAATCCCTTCTTCAATGCATAACTATATATCGAAATCATTTCTCCACTGTAGGGGAGTGTATATAATGGTGTAGTGACCAACCTTATCTTAATATACATGATATTTTCTTAACATTAATGTTTTTAATGTTTCTCCTTAAACCACATTATTTTTCTCCATTTCGATAATTAATAATATTGTTTTCATTTTTTATTAAAATATTTTTGATTTAATTGTTTTTTAATTATTTTTTATTTATTTCTCATTAATATTTGTTATTAAATTTGTTTATATTCTATGGAAAATTAGTTATCTATCATTTTTATGCTTACATATACAATATTAAAATATATTTCCCCTAACATGATCATGGTAATACCCTTATTCATGTCTTAAAATTCTTGTTTTAACTTATATAGATTTTTATTTTACCCTTATGAAAAATTTCATATATATGAGAAATGCTTATACATTTTCTTATTATCTTTATACATTGATTCACGTAGCTTTATGCAAGATATATAAATTTCTTGTAACCCATACAGAAGGTGTGAAAATTTCTTGTTACCATTAAAAAAAGTCTCAATATTTCATGTTATCCTTACAGAGCATTATTTTTAAACTTTATGAAATTCATAGTGTTACACTTATATAACATGTTTGAACTATTTGTTACCTTTATAAATTGTTTGAAAATTTATTTTTTACCTTTATCAATTCATGTAAAATTAATTTTTATATATATGATAAACTAGAATTTTCATATTTCTTTGTTTCAGTACTTTTTCTTTGTATTTATAATTATTGCATGTTATTTTCATTTTTTTCTATTATTTCATAGTTATATTAATTTATATGAATTATATAGTGATTGTGTGACTTTTTATAGTGTTTTAAATATATGTTAATGTATTTTAATTTTAGTTCCCCACTTATGCATATTTGTACAATACAAAACATCAAATTTTGAATTAATTTGTTTTTGTTGTTTTGTTTAATTTTAATGTCTCTAAATTCATGTTTATGTATAAGGAACTTATTCCAACCCATTTAATTGTTTTTAATTTAGTTTTATTCATTTGTTAAATCCTATGAATCTAAATACATTGAAATTTTATGTTTTTAAATTTTGAATATTATAATTTCAAATTATGAATGATTTAATGGATTCTAATTAAGATATTATTATGGAGTTCATTTGATCTCTTTAATGATGATTAAAAATTAGTTTAAACTATTCTTTTGTGTTGATAGTTTTTCATGGAATGACAATTTTTCTATTTCTCTCCTCAATAATTCTTGATTATTGATATCATTACCTTGATTATACAAATGATTTAAATGAGTGATAAGTGCACAAAAACCCTTATATAAATGTCTCAACGCATAAATTGATGGGAGATAGTGGATAATATGGTTGTGAAATTACACTGTGAGACAATAAAAGAGAAGTTGAACTTCTATTGCATAAATTTTCCATTCAGGTGAAGTACTGCCAATAACATTAAAAAAATATTCATCATTATTCATCACAAGCATAATTACATTATAGTATCTCCCTCAATTAATCATCAAAATCCATTTAAAGGGTCAAGAATAACTTTTCTATTCCGACAAACCAATATGTATATTTCCAGTGGTTCTTCATTTTTTTAATTTCATTCTTCTTAGATGTGTAGATTTATTTATGCATAATATTTTCACACATAGTTTATACCACCTATAAAAAGTGTTCATTTGGTTATGCTCACTTGAACAACAAGCAAGACATAGAGGTTGGGGCTACTTCTTTTTGAAAATCTTGAGTTTTTCTACTCCCTCAAAAGTATTGTTGGGAATGGTCCATCCCCCATGTAAAATTCATAGATTTAGGTTGTTCTCATTGGAATTGTCTCTCTTATATTATAGCATGTTACAGACTCTATTGGATGGGGTTTGAAGAGTATATTAGTTAAAATTCAGAAAAAAAACACTATATATTTATCTATGTTTATCTATTTATTTTAATATATTCACTCTTCAAACATCAACTATTCTTTTTAATTTACGAATGAATTTTTTAATCTTCTTAAACCAAAATATTACATAATTTTTTAAATAACTATAATAAATTTAAGACTTGAAATCCCCCTCCAATATATTTCTATCCACCACATTAGAAATTAATACTTGTTATAATAGCTCAAACCATTTTGATTTTCTATCTTATAAATTCTATCTGACACAAAACATTTGGTAATATAGATATCCTTTTATTAAGATAATATTTAAGACTTATGTCTAGTTATTTATTTTCTTTCTAGCTAACATCTAGCATAGTTCCTAAAAAGACTATGGTAAATATCTTTTTCAGTGATGGAAAGTCAAGAGATAGAACTTTTAAACCTCTTAAAACCACCTAATTTTAATGGAAGTGACTATGGTAATTATATGAATTGAATGGATGTATTTTTGAAGAATATAGGAATTTAATTTTGTACTATCATTCCTTGAAATTATAAACTTCCATAGGGTTATATTGAATCTTTGATTGGAATTTATTCTACACAATATTTCTTGATTTAAAAAGTCATGATTTATATTTTTTATCGCTTATTATAATTTTTTATAGTGACATATCTTCTTAAAAAATTACCTATAGAATTGGGAATACTTGAAAAGTAACTCATCATGTAAATGGAAAATTATAGAGAACTGAAGATGCGGAAATTTAATAATTTAGAATTTTTGACCATGAAAGTGTCAAAAATATATACAACATTTTAAACAATATTGTTTGGAACATTTTTTCACATGGTTAATCAATGAAGAATAAAGTGTTTATTGAAATAATACATTGAGCCTCATTGAAGAAGTGGAATTCAAAAAAAAGTATATATTCAAGAAGAAAAATATTTTTCAAAATATTATTTACATGGGTTGATTGGATATCTATTACAATATAATCATGAATTAATAAACAAAGATCTTGATTAACCTGACAAAATAAATTAATTTTAATCTAAATATTAATATTTTTATTCTAACTCATATATTGATTCAACTTATTCTCCAATATTAGATAATGATGATGATCTAAACAATTTTTTTGAATGCATTCAAGGACTCATAATGAAAGGTCGTTCTACCAAAAAGGATCAAGGTAAATGAAAGATATACTAGAAAAACCTTAAATCAAAAGGCATGAAATGTAAATCCACTATTATTTATTATGAATATAAAAAACCATACAATACTAAATATAATTTTTTGAAATTAAAATATCAAAGATAAAAATAGAAGAAGGATCAAATGAAGATATAATTTATGGGAGTTTGATGTTTCACTAAATAACTAGACTCAATAAATAGTCAATACGTGAATAGGAAATAGATAACCTTGATCATATTGGTAACTATCCTGGAAAAAATTTATTACTTAAATTTTTAAAACCTAGTTTTTTTTATGGATGCATCATGTATGGTTAATAGTTATTCTATTTTTGTTCCTGATTATCAATCCTAATATAATTTTTCTTGTGATAAATCTATATTTAAATAATTAAGTGATTTATGAGATGGATTTCACGAAAAAATTGAAAATCCATCTACAATATATAAAAATTTTACTATGAATTTTAATAATGTCAATAAATATAAGAAAAATATTAATTTGGAAAATATTAACATAAAATATTATATTATTATGTTTAATATAGAGAAATAGAAAATAATGATTTTGGAAACTAATTAATATAAGCTGAAAAAATGAATAATTGTTTGAAAATTTTAGCTTCTATTACTAAAGATAATGTTTGTGATGATTTTGATTTTTCTAAAGGAAAAGCAGAATTTTTGATACAAAATTTTATTTTTAAAATAATTATTACAAAAAAAATTACTATTAGAATTAGAATAATTGATGGATTCTTGATATTAAAAAATTAAAATGAATAGAGGGTGTCTTTATTTTGATGAGAGGTAAAATAAAATGTATAAAAATAGAGTTGTTGATGGTAAAAATGAAGGTATCTAATTTGTTACATTCATTAGATGTGGATTATTTAGATATTATTATTCAAAATTCTCATTATAATTATTTCAATAAATTTTTTTTCACAAAGGATTATATTTTTAATTATGGTTTTAATGATAAGTGGATAACCCTTTAGTAGAATGGGTTTCTAATAAATCATTTTCATATCCTATTTGACCAAAACTATTCTGGATACCTAAGTAAGTATCTTTATTATTTTAAAATTCTTTGTTTTTCATCATTATTTTAAACATTTATTTTTATTAGAATATTTTCATGTATCCTAAAGAAATTATTTTAAGATTCTCAATTTTATATTTTAGTAATGTATTTATTTACGAGCTATATATATTTTTATATATTTATTAAAATTTCTGGGAAACTTATGTTTCGATTCAGTAGTTTATTTAGTGCTTTTTAAGAATGTATGTTTTATGATGAGATTATTTATATGAAGAAAAATTTTATTTTTGTTGAGAAAATGTGTTTGTAATTTTGAATGTTTTTTTCTTATTTTTTCAATAGGGAGGAAATATTTAGGGTGAAAAAAAATTCAAATATTATTCTTTTTTATCAATTCTAAAAGGGGGGGGTTAAATTTGGAAATTTATATATTATTTTGTAATTATTAAAAATGGGGATAATGTTAGAGTGCCTCTAGGAACCACTTTATTCTGTTATTTTTATAATTAAAAATATTATTGTTCTAATTTTTATAAATATGTTATTGATTTAATTATAAATTTTTGGTATCTTTTTAAATGAATTACCTTGAGAGGGAGTGAATCAGGGTAGCATGTATTTTAACACTTATATTTCGTAATCTTGATCATGTTATCTTGATGTGAGGAAATCTTGTTTTCTCTCCACTACATTCTCTTACAATGAAATTAAATAAGTAAAAGGTGTATAAATTTTTTTACATGGTTCAGCGTATTTAGGATAATCTAAAGTGAATTTTGTTGATTATTTTTCAATACACCAAAAAAATATAGCACACTGCATCATTTGGTTTACGCACTAGACTAGTATCACTCATCCACCAAACTCACTATTAAAACAAGATGAGTAAGATCACTGCCTCTTTAAAATGAGGTGAACAATTTTTTTTATTTGGTATCCTCCTTGATCTTATTAACAAGGATAAAAATTGGGTAATAAAGCAAACATAATGTGTCTCTTCTATACCCTATAATGATGTTCTAGTTAGATAATGACCCTATAATCCCCTTCTTAATTCTTACTCCCAAACATCCAATATATCAGGAAAAATATTTGTATTTATTGAAAGACTGTCCTCGCTTATATTTTCATTCTAATGGTTGGGATTGAATCTCTATGATATAGGATTATAAAAAGTGTCTTGTTCAATTAATGATATTATAATAAAAAATTAAATTTTATTTTGAAACCTAGAGATCCAGGAAATAAATCCCTTTTTAAATGTCTGGATGAAACTCCTAATTGAATGAAACTATCAGCAGAAACATTTTATTCTACATCATTGAATTATCATTTTTTTACTTATACTATGTAATGGTATTCTTCACTATTTTTTATTTTATTTACCCAAATCTAACTACACAGTGTTCTAATATTCTATGATATGGTAATTTACTATTGACTAGACCCACAAAAAAATTCCCCTATAATTCCCCCATGGTCTCTAAATGTTCTCATTAACTCCTCTAAATTCCCCAATAACCATGAGTTATATCTAATTCTACTATGACAAAAAAACTCCCCCATGGAAAAATTTTATTTTTTTGGTGTGTCTTCCTCATAAATTATAGATCCCTGAAATCCATGATTATATTATATTTGGACCCTCCATGATACCAGGAATATTTTTTGTGTTGGAATCACATTATCTTAACATACTATTCTATAGTCATCGATCCATGATGTAGATATATTAAATTTTATAGTGTCACTATAAATCATTTAGTCCTCATTTTAAATGGATCGTACACTATAGTTCATTATAGAACAACATGGACAAAAAGATATGGGTCCCACATTGTAAATTCTTCATGAATTATAGTGCTATATAATAAATTTTGTTAATCATTGGATCATTCAAGTTAGATAAGAATCGTTGATTTCCTACTACCTCTGGTGAAACTCCACATGTGAGAATCTAAGATCCACCTATCATGTCTTCAATTGCATCATGGATGCCCTCATAAACACTTATGCCTGTATAAAACGTTTCTCACCTTCCCACATCCCTTTTTATCCAACTCAGATATGTATAGACTTGGATCCGCCACCGAATTTTCTAGAGGATGCTATGTTTTTTTCCTTGGATGGTCTTGGAAATATTTTTCAACCTGGAAACTATTATTTTTGTGCGAATAAGGGTCTACAACATGCGGGATTTCCTCAAAAAAGATCACTTATTCAATAGATTCTATGAATTCCTAAAAGATGATGTATTAATATGAGTCCATACCAATAATACAAGAATCACTTGAGAAACATTCCATAATGTGTCAACAAAAAACCCCACAAAATTATGAAGGGTGTTTTTTCAAAAAAACACCTCATTTAGTTTTATTGATAAATAAAAATAAAAAAATAAATCGCATCACATGAGTAATTTAAAAAAACACAACTGAACAACATACTGATCTTTTTCAATCAAAGAGTAAGAAAATGATTCATCAATCATAAACTCAAATCTCATGTGATCCAATTATCAATGTGAGAACAAATATTTAAATTAAATAATTCTCATATGATAGTACATTATTTCATTTCAAGTAGAAGAACTCTATCACATGACTTTAACCTTGCATATCATCAAAAAAATCACTCCATCACATGCCTCCAAATTTTATATATATTCAAATAAAGAACACTCCCCATATGATGTTGGTACCTAAGTGATTATTCAACCACTTTGACAAACATATATTCTCCCCTTTATCAATGAACCAAAATATCACATTCTACTAGATACACAAAGGGTATCTTAAAACACATAAAATTAGTTTAATGAAGAATACATACCTTGATTTTGAATAAATCCCTGTGGGGGAGTGGGGGAGATTCTCTGACCAATATAAATATACTGATTTGGTTGGACTCCAATTTCTAACCTATTATGTTCAAAATAAGGTTATAGTAAGTCATTTTTCATTGTATCTATAATGTTATCTCATGTCAACACATATTAAATGTTGAAAAATTATTTCTCAACATTCTACTTAAAAAAATGATATTTTATTTCATTTTTTTTCATCCTGAAGTATTGAATGATATTTTTTCATGATTTTTAATGCATATGAGTTTTCACATATAGTTATAATTAGTGATACCACATTATATCCAACTTCTTCAGGTTGTTATTGCGTCAATATCAACTAAGTACATGCTTGAGTTATCACCACATATTCCACCTCTAATGTTCTTAAATAAATACAGTAATAATTCTTAATTTATCAATAAATGCAAGATCTATCAATATAGAACACACTAACATTGGTATTTTTTCTATCATTGACCATACCTTCCCATTCGGAAAATGTATATCGAACCAAATGATTTTTTTAATTAATTCTATAATACAACCTATAATCCATTATTTTGTTGATATATTGAATTATATATCTCAAAACATTAATGCGTTCTTCATTAGGAAAACTTTTATTTGTTTTGACATGACATGTGGAAAATACAATGTCTGGATGTGTGACTATAAATTATTGTTATTTTCAAATAATCTACCAATAGAGAGTCACATCCACTTCATAAACATAATTATATTATTTCAACCAAGCTTCCACAAAAATTTGCATTGGCTTTGAATATTCTATTTGAAATAATTTCAGCACATCCTTATGATATTTAGTTTGTGAGATAAATTCTCCTTCCTTATTTTGAATCACGTTCAACCCATGTAAGAACAAAAATTCATAAATTAAATACTATTCAAATTCATACCTCATCAAATTTAAAAACTACTTGAATTCTATGTTATTTGAGACTCCAAAAAAAATTTCATCTTAATATATAAGAACAAACATATTTTTTCCTTAATCAATTTGTTTTTAGATTTTATGATCAATATATAATTGATGATATATAAGCATATTTTGGAATTGATATGACCTTGAGTACCAAACTCATGGTGATTATTTCATATCCTATAAATATTTCCTCAATCAGCCCACCAAGCTCTAATAATCATCATGGAGAAACCCCTCTAGTTTTTCAATGTAGACTTCCTCTTAAAGGACTCCAATAAATAATATTTATTTGATGTTCATTTAATAAACATTAAAACCTTTTTACACAGTCTTTACTAGAAATAATAAAATGGTTTTGTGTTGGTCCAAAAATGAAAATGTTTTAACAACATCAATCTAATTAATTTTAGAATAACACTTTCAGATGATACATAACTTGTTCCTATTCACTATACCATATTCATTGATTTTTTCTCATGAAATTCATTTTTTTCTGATCTTATTTTTGTCCTCTATCCTATAGATAATTTCCCAAGTCTTATTTTTCTCAATTTGATAAAATTATTTATTTATGGACATTAATTGACTGGCATCTTGAGTATCATTATCAAATGATTTTTTTTCATCTTAAGATAATAATTATTTTCAATTATGTTCTTTCATTCCTTGTCATTAAACTAGGGCTATCTAGTCTCATAATATATTGATATCATTAATTTCATATCTCTTATACTATTTACATGAACTAGCTTTTGATATATCATTTTTCGTATCTTTGGATATTTCATTGGATTTTGTTTCATCCCTATGAACTCCCCATAAGCTAGATATATCTTTTTAACTATCCACCTAATTTTTTTCTTGATTTTAGGAAAATTATTCTCATTATAAGATATAATATTCTCACCAAAATCCGAAGTATGCTTGTTGTTATTCATGGACATATCATAACATTCAACAATTTTACCAATCCATTTTTATCATCTATATTCCTTACTTTCATATGAATATACAAGGAAACACCATTATCACCACATTAATTAATTATAAAAAAAATAAAGTATTTCATTTTTGGATTCTGTCTATACTACATTTTATATGGAGTTTTTTTATTTTGACATTGAAATGCAATATTATAGATGTATACAACTATTTTGTACCCTTCCTATATTTTTCCAATATGTAAAATAGTACATTTCAAGCTATATTGTTAGTGAAATAATTTCTTCTCCTAATAAATATATTTTTTTAAGAGTTCTAACTAGATAGAATTGATGTTAAATAAATATTTTCTCTATATAACACTCCATTTTGAAATTTATGGATTTGTATCATTTTAGGCTAGAATCATTAAAATTTTCTCACAAATCACTCCATTTTTTATTTCATATCATGTGATCCACTTATATATTTAATTCTTATGTGTAATCACCATTAAGCAAACCATCCTACTAAAATCCTAAACAAACAAAACATAATACCTTCTCTATAAGATACTTTAGGAGTAAATAATCCAAAAACATACACTTAAACAAGCTCTAAATAACATGATTACTTCCATATTTTTTGATTTTACATCTTCTAGAATTTTTTCCCTTTTTTACAAGATTTAGATTTAATTTTCTATCACATGTAATCTATGTAATATCACATTCTCCCTTTTTCTTCACTATATTTTCTATTGAACATATCCTTAAGTGCCCAAGTCACATAAACTATAGCTTTATTTTATATTATTTGAACAAAATTAACAATTTTTTACCCTGGATCAAATATAAAATTCCATTTTACTATTTCCCATAAATAATAAGTGATCCATATTTTCCATTAATAATTGACTCCTTATTGATCTCCTTGAAATTTCTTATGTCACATAGCTGACTCACACTCAGAAAATTGGGGCTATGTACTTTTAAAAAGGATAAATATTTGTTTTAGATATACCTCCCCTAAACATAGTCCTTCATAGAGCAAATTATTTTTGAGTAATTCACAATTTCCATACCAAAACACCCACCATTTTTCATATTTAATGATGGTAATGAGATTTTTATTTTTGATCATGTGTGAATTATATATGTTTCCCAGAACCAGAATGATAAAAAAATTCATGTTTCTCTGAAAGAAAATGTAACATTATTTTCATTCTCATACCATTTATACATGTTCCATGACTTATAAGAAACGTATTCTAATTATTGATAATTGTGTGCCTCTTTTAGTTCAAAACATTATTTCCCACTTTTCAAAATAGAAATATATTTTTAATTTTCATTCTATTAGATGAGGTTCTCAACTATTAATTTCCTCTCATTTAATTATCATGTGTCACCTATATTTGTTCCATTAGAAAAAATATGACTTTTTGTGTCCATAAACTTCACTCCAAAAACAATAACTGTAAAAAGATTATGATTATGATGGGAAATTACTTTCATATTTTGGGTGTTTTTACATAGTCAAAAAATATTTTGAAATAATGAAAACATATTTGATATGTCCCTATTTTCCATAGCAATAACCCCTAATATTTTGTGTTATTCTCCCATTTTTCACTTCTTTAGAAGTATGCTTTTTATCTTCTCTTAAACTCATATTCTTCTAAGGTTTTGTTGCAAGTGGTTGTTTCTACGGTGTATATGTATTATCTATATAATCATGCCATATAACTACTTTCCCTTTCATTTTAAATCAATAGACATCTGGAATTTTGATATACTCTTCAATTCATACCCTTGGGACTTTGGTAACCTCAACTGGGGTAGATTTATTTGATAAACATATTATCATGTCATGTATAAGGTGTCTTTCTTATTCTTTAAGCTTCCTCTACAAAACTATCAATTCTTATTCATGTTATCCAATCCTTTAACCTTTTATTTCATTCTATTATCCAAATCCTTTAATGATTTTCACAGATTCCTCCACTTTTATCTTCAGATCCACTTCCTTTACATAGTAAATTGAAATTCTAGATTTCAATTTTTCAATAACTACTATAAATTATAATTTCACTTCCTATAATTGTTTTATAAACTGATTTCAGTCATGAACAACTACATTTTCCTTATTTGTTTTAGCCCTCCATTTTAAAGATCTTCATGAGCTACCACAATATTGGAATCCAAATAAACTATACCAAAAAAATAATAACATTTTGTATCAATATAATCAATTTATTATTTTTTTATAACATTCACGGTTTTATTTTCATCGTGGTCTCTACAATCTAAAAATTATTCTACTTCAGACTCATCCAAACTTACATCTTTATGTGATAGAATATTTTTGTTCCTAAAAAATATTCACTATGTTCTAATCCTAGATTTTTCATATTTAAAAAAATTATACATATATTATTCATCATTATAATCTTGGAATTTTTAAAATACTTTGAAATGAGATAACTTACCTTTCCACATTGGAATAAGATAAGTGAAATAATTATTTTTAATTTTACTTTTATTCTCTTGAGGTCTAAGGAAATAAATTTCATCACACCATAAAACTTATATTATATTGGATCTAAATTAACATTGAGAGACTTAATTTTCATGAAAAAAACTGTATGAGATATTTCCATTTCTCTGGACTCATTCTCATCAATTCTCATTTCATATGAAACAAGTGTGCACTGAAGGATTTCCAATGATACATCGTATAGATCCTCATTATCATATATAGAAATAATGGAATTAAATTAATGGGGAGATCTCCTCAATATTATTTTCATGATCTTCGTATTATCGATATCTTCTCCATGACCTTACATGTATTAAATAAGAGTATTAAGATTATTGAAAAACAAATCAATTTCTTTAGTTGAAATCACCCTTAGGTATTAGTATTTTTCTATAGAATAGTTATCTTTTCATCTCAAACCTTGGAACCACCTTCATAAATGTTCATGTGTCTTCTGATATGGATTTAGAAGTTTTACAGGATGTTACCCTAGTATAGATAGGGTTTTCCAAGGATTCCCTAAGGAATTGATTGTCTTCGTTTCTACATACATTTCTTCATGTTATCTTTCTAATAAGGTTATAGTTTCTACGTATGTTTCAATTCCATGAATGTAAACTTTTTACACATCAATTCCAAAATTTTTGAAGTGGTGATTTATCCTTATCCTCCATTAATATAAATTGTTACCTTTTAATAGTGGTATTCCTTTGTGATTCACCACTATTACCACTACCACTATCTGTGTAGGAAAACCTCACACCATAAACCAACCCTTTTATACCACTTATTTGTTATTATTTAGGGAATTAACCAACGAAAGGATGAATTATCGTAGTATATATTTTACCCCTTGAATACCTTTAACATTATCTTTTTATCTTGATGTGAGTAACACTTATTTTCTCTCCATTAATTTCTCTTTTAATGTGAAGAAACAAGTAAAATAAAAACAATTAATTTTATATGGCTCGCCCCAAATAGTCTAGTCCATGGATCATGTAATCAATGATGTGTTTATTCAAGAAAACAATAGAGTTAACTACTTCCTTTAGTTTACACAATGGAGAGATCTCACTTGAAGGTACCAGAGTGTGAAGTGGATGTTAGTGGGCTGGGGATTTAAAAATTTTCACCAATGATATATGTAATAAGATAATCACTATTGATGCACTAACTTAGTATAAGCTTGAAGATCACATGTGAATAAATTTATAAAAAAAATAAAACATAAAAACTTGTTTGGATTCGATGACACAGTTGACATTTTCTCACCACTAATGATTGCTTCTTGAAGTATCCAAATAATAATCCCTCTATATCGTCCACACATTCTTAATAAACCTATAGAAGTTTCGATTAATTTAATAGTATCTTGAGGTTATAATTATATCCTAGGATGTACAATAATCATTGGATACACTAATTAATCTATGAAAATTTCTATAAAATATTCGATGAAAAAAAATTTATACTATAATAGTAAGAAAACATCATTCCTAACCCACTGTATCTATGATTTGGTAATCAAAAGTACTGATAAATTTGGGTATATGGAACCCATATATAAAACACTCCCACTTGCAATTAATTCTAATTTCTTACCATTATTGTTCTCTTAAACATTATTATGTTCATGTTTCTATTGATTAATATATTTAGTCATTGAGGCTGTCGTGACTTCGCTGCATGGATATTCTATTATGTGTGGCCTCACCTCCTTGCATAAAACACATCAGGTGATGTAAACCCCTAGTGTATGTAATGTTTTCCACTATCAAAACATGTCATCTTAGATGGCCAGAGTATCATTATTTTCAATATTATAATACTTTACATAGTAATTGTGATTCCATGAACTAGAATAAATTTTTGTGTATTTTGATACTGCTTCTTAGCAACCTCAAAAGTAGAAAATTACTCAGTATTTATGGACATGGATACCACTTGAAAGTATGAGATTTTCTAACAGATTATCTTTTCCTCACTTTAATATTATATCATAATAACCAATATGAAGACTAGTTTATATACCCTTGTAACTAGTATCCCTTAATCTCCACATACTTGGTACATTTCTCTTGTTCTTCCTCTAGTATAATCTGATAGTTCTAACTTCTCCCCTTGAAATTCTCCAAGATTTAAAAAATATTTTCCTACTGTGAAGTATATTTTTGAAATATAAATTATTATACGTATCATGGAATACGTGATTGATCCCTAGTTAAAGAATATAGAATTTAACTCGCCGTGTTAATCTCATCCTATGTCTTAAACATGTTTATATGGATATATATATTCCATGTGACATTGGTAACAATTCTCTATCGATTGTTCCAACTAATATTTTTAAATACTATTTTTTTCTATGTACGATTGACTAGGTTTAAGAAACCTTCAAATCTACATCATTATATTATATTCCATAAAACATAGGCCACTAAATTAAGTAAATATATGTCTATATACATTCATTCTAGTCCTATCTAAATATAATATGAATAAGTTTTTTATATTTTACAAAACCTATTTTACTTGGAAAAATGGTGCTCCCATTAACCTCTGGAAGAAATATGGAAAATATTCATTCCAAGTGAATATTATATGACTATTTAGCTTAATTTATTGTTGAACTATATTTTATTTACATTCAACCCTTATTATAACTCAATGATTTCATTATTCCTTTTTGGTTGCATTATATAGGCACCTTACACAATTGGTGGTCTTCACATCTAGTGCAAAATAAAATGATCGTTGAAATTCTCTATGATAAGTAAAATTCTAATGGATTTTGTAATAATGACATGGTGTAACCAATCTGGACTTATTGGTACTACATTTTTACCACACATGTATAATCTCACATAAATTCAGATCACATTATTCAAAATAAAAATCCTCTAGCACATTGATACATGGAATCTGTTATTGTGTCTTAATTGATCTTGTCAATCTCAACCTATTTTCATATATGCCTTACTTGTGGTAATTACTATTAATAATTAATAATGGATCACCAAACAAGGTGAATAAAAAACAATCACCATGGGTTTATTCTTCCTATGTAGTATGTGTCTCTAGAATATTCTTCTTCAACACCTCTTGTGTTACTCGCTCAAATGAAAACTAATTATGGATCTTTGTCATGAACTAAACCCAATTCAATCTTTCTCCCACTATCTCGAGTAAATATGACAACCATTATATATAAATAATGTCTATAATATGACTATATATTTATATCATAGGGATTCTTGTAATATCCTATGAAATGTTTTGGATAATTACTATAGATTCCCAGGGTATTTTTCTTTGATGCGTGTTTTTTAATATCCTCAACAATATCTTATCATCTAAACATGTGTTCTTATGACATATACTATTTTTATCATAATTTAACTCATATGATATTCATTTTTCATTATAGATGGAATATGGTTATCGAATAAATTTTTTATTTTCAAACCACATCTTTAAATATATTGAAGTTTCTGTAATTATTTTTAGTAACAACATTGATAATCATTTTACTAATATCATGTATTTGATGTGTATAAAGAAATGATTCTTTAAGAATTAATCCATTTTGTATTTTTTGTGATTAATGTTAACATGTAAGACTCATTATTGATACTACTTCTTAACATCATATCTATGATGGGGATAAGGTAATGTTCATTTATTAATTACTCCATTCTTAATTTTATTGATCGATGGATGCTTTGTCACGATGTTCTTCCGCATACCATCCCGAAAAATCTCATGTCATCTAACCATGAATATTCCATACTACACTCTCACAATAATTAAGTATTTAATGGAATTCTATGATGTATATTTACCACTATCCTTCCATTGGCATAGTTCATGCTCTCTTACTAAACCAATTATGAAAGCCTTGTGCCTTACATTTATTTCTAAATCTTTATTTATCAAAAACAAAATATGAATATATATCAATAATACCTGAGTTTTTTAACTCCACTGAGTTTAAATACCTCACTATGTATATATTTGACGTCCACTTAAATTTTACACTTGAAAAATATTTATCTTTCCACAATAATGTATAAATGTTTTACATTTATATTCATCACATATTACTTATGATTGATGTATCTCTAAACTATTACTTTATTATTTGACCCCGCATACAACATTCATTACTAATATTCTATATTGTCTCATACTGTAGAAAGGAAACATGAGATAAATTTTTTCATTATACTCAAAGAAATCTACTAGAATCATTAACTTGAAAATCAGAGGTAGTGTACTTCTCAACATTGACTTAAGAACCACCCTTTATAATCTTCTTAATGAATAAGACTTAATTATAAAAAAAATTAAGACATACTTGGTTACTGTATTTCGATACACATATTTTATAATAATATTTTATTTAATACCCAAGATGTATAACTAAATCATTGCTTATAATGGTGAATATTCACTAAAGAGGAAGCGAGTACTTTCTTATTCAATTTAGCTCATTCCATTTATCTTCCACAGTATTATTTCATGATATTAAGATAAAATAAACTCATGTTAATAACACTTTCATTGAATTAATTTCTAAAGGTTGCTTTTCCGTGACACTTTCCATTGGATTTTTGACCATGTCTTTTAATTTTTTCTCCTTACTAACTAAAGATGAATCTTTCATTATTATTCTTATTTCATAGAGAAGCATACCCAAAAAGTAACAAATATATTTTCTTTGATTAAAATTAGTATTGTTATCTACAATTATATTTGATATTTATGGTGAAAATGATATTATAATGGGATGTATGAAAATATCATGATCTGTATTTCATAATTATATGTAATGAGTTTAATTATCACCAATTCATATCTCACTTAAAATTCTCCTTAAAAACTTCTAGAAGATGTGATATCATAATAAATCATCCCATTTCCTAATGTTGTATCCAAAACTCACATAATATTTTGATGGTAAAATTATGACAAAACCATCACATGCATAATATATGAGTATTTTGTATACATTGTTTTAAACACCCTCTCTTCTTGAGGTGACTTAATAGGTATTTTGGAAACTTGCACCTTGAATTTATGATATCATATTATTTTGTGCAAGATTTGGTACTACTCATGGAAACACATACCAATGTGGACATTTAATTTTTATATTATATATATAAGTATTTATAATGTTATTACTTAACATTTTATATAAAAATATATTCAATTAATTTAATTATTTTATCTTGTTCACTGATTTCAGAATTTATTATTAAATAATTATGTCATTAAATATCTCCCACTATTTTATCAAATTCTAGGAACCCTCTGTAATAGATTTACAAAATTCTATCACATGATTATTATAGTTTAATGGGTCCTTGGACAACCCCTTATAGTCTTCTTGCCATTACTGCGCCACTACTTGAAGATTTCAAGGATTGATTTTTACTGACCCACTGCATTAACTCGTGATTCTATGGACAATTGAATAATGTCTTAGGTTATTGGTATCATAATCTTAATTCCACCAATTAATTTCCAATAATTTCATTGTAAGTTAGCTATGTATAGTACTTAACTACCATGTCCATTTAAGTCATCATATCATTCTTATAGGAACTATCCAGTGGTAGGAGGCACACTCAACTATGGCTAACCAAGCACCCCGAACACCTGGTTTTGTTCAAATTCAAATGATGGAAGGAATTTTCCATATAATATTTTGTTAAGGGTTTCATTATTACTACATGATGAAATGTAATTATTTTCTAACTCGTAAGAATGTATTATGTGATCTCACAAACAACTGATCATGCAGTAAATAGAAAATATTCATTGTGTAATATATTCATTGTATCTATGCATGCTTGTTTATTTTTTTATGGGATCAGATGTAAACTAAACATACATAAAATAATAAACCATGTATAAATAAAATGACAAATATGTGATCAAGATATGATATTAATGCTTGATCTATTGAGTGAAAAATGTATCAACCTAGAACCGAGGGTTAACTCCTTGAGTCACGTCACTTGCAAATCGAGTTGTAGACATAGCCCATCCAATGTTTCAAACTCTTATCTAGTGCGTTGCCAAAGATCATCTTGAAGTATGTCCCTGCTCACCATTTTCATTATACAATAATACTTACACTCAGTTGAGGGGGTCTCGAGGATACAAAAATATAATAGATAAATTGTATATGCATCCTCTTATACATATAATGATGCATAGATGACACACATATCGTCATTTATGAAACTAATTATTAAAAAATCATTTTAATAATCATTAAAAAATTTCAAAGATGAATTTTTTTTTAATCTATTAATTAGTCGATAACATTAAACCATTATATTTAAATTAAATGCATAAATAGAATTAAACTTGCAATATATTATTTTTGAGTGAAGATTTATTGAGTTAAAAATATCTATTATTTTTAATTCATCAATTTTCATCATTCAGTCCAAATGATAACTTAATTTTAATGCAAGAAAATAGATTATTTAATTAATTTAATTTAGCACCAAAATTATATTAATTTAACACATAATGTAAGTTAATTTAACCCAAAATATAAAAATTATGTTTTTAAACCAATAATTATAATATATATATAATTTAATTTAAATCCAAAATCAAATTATTCAATTTAATTATCTTTTATAATATAAAAATTATCCTGACCCAAAAAACACTGGGAAGCGATAGTGTGGGTCAGGCCGAACATGCATAGTCCCATTCGGGATAGTGAAAACCTTGTGTAGGGGTATCCTTGGTTGGTCAGGCATACTCAAACCCTAACTGGGGTGGCCGACCCACCACTTCCGGTTTCCAGGTGACATGGGAGGGGTTACCTCATGCATAGTTCACTAGAATGGGATGACCAAGAAAGGAAAATTCTTGTTGTAGGGGTTTCCTAGGGAGGAACCAATCGTGGGGCATTCAGATGGAGGTGGCAGTAGCTGGTTCTTGCATTAGCATGTGGGATAGATCCACAGTGACTACAAGTGATAGGAGGTGGCAGCGCCACTATTTATGTATGTAAAGAAGGATCACAATGTTGGGCTTGGGCAGTGAAGGTGTTGTTCCATAGTGGTCAGTCAGCTACTTATGGTTGTTTCAGTGATTCACAGTAAAAGAAAATCCTATAGAGAGATTGAGAATAGATAGGTGGTGTCCCACCTAAAGAAGAAGAAGACTTCCTATCTATACACATTTTTTGATAAAAAAAACCAACACATAATTGATAATACAAATGTGTTTTTGTTTTTTTTTAAAGGTAATAGAATCCACACAAAATCCATTCATACTTTTATCAAATTTCATAACCCTATTAAATTATGTGATTACTAAATTAATTTATTAATTCCCACAAAATGGTGGAACTATATCTCTACCATGAAAACATTATTTTGGCCACCTGAATGCTGTTAGAATAGTGTTCTTCATGGGAATACTCATTGTAAATCCATTGAAGAAAAAATAAATATTATATATTTATATATATATGTTTATTTATAAATTTAATACCTCTAATAACAATTTTAATCTGTATTAAAAAATTTGGATGGCCATAGATAGGTCAGCAAAAGTAGGATTTAAACATCATCTACGACATTGGGACCAGAAAGATGCCCTATATTAAATTTAATGAAAATGTGAATTTCCCTTGGCTTAAAAGTTTCATGAATTTCTCTAATACCAATTGAATGTACTGAGGTGTGCACAAAAAGATATTTTTTTGAATATTTAATAATTATAAAAAGTGATTGACGGAACAATGCCATCTTTGGAAATGCATTGACTCAGTATAAGATCAACGATCACAAATGTATAAATTTAAACACAAAAATTAAACTAAAAATACCTAGTTGGATTCAAAGGTTCACTCAAAATATTCCATTCATCGGCTATTGCTACTCAAAATATCCAAATCATAATCACTCTAGATCGTTCACATGCACATCAAAAATATGTTGGATCATCGATCGTCAGATTCTAGGTACTATCACAGATATTTGACGATGCCTTTGACGTTCCAAAAATCACGCCATTAACGTACCATCAATTCACGAGGGAGAACCCAATCCAATCACCTAGATGGAGATATTATCTCTCTAGAACGTAGGATAAGAGAGAGAATATCTCATGATCTAGCCATGAATAGTCATTGGTGAGTGCCTCTCTCCTATTTATAGTGTATTAAGAAATCACCCAAAAAGGATCCCCAGCCGCCATATATATTTACACACTATATAAATGATATAATATGACTATTGTTCTGAGTCATAATTATCATTTAAAATTTTTATCACTTTCTTGTAATAAATTTATTACATGATAAAAAAAGTCATTATCTAGACTCATCATTCCTACAAATATAAAATGAACTATGAATATTTTAAACATTTGTTCATATAATATTTTCCATGTATTTACTTTAAATCTTGTAAATACATTTAATAAATAAATTTATTGTCAATTATTATTGATGTGAATAAAGTGACTTGATTTATTCTTTTGGTCATCGAAAATCCTTGGAAAAATCTCATAACCTAATTGTGGGTCCAACCATGTCCTATATTCATATACATCAAAACATGGAAGATTTTTTTAATATGCTATTGTGTGCAACTCTCTAGGACATTATCTTAATAGCAGTGAATATTATTCACAGATGAAAAGAGATATATAGTTACCCAACATGGCCCTCAAGAGATAAGAAGTATTTATAACAATGACCACCAACCTATGAATACGTACAGTATAATATAATCTATTATTCTTTAGATATCTCATAAATATGGATGCATACTTATGTAATCATTCTTTCTTGGTTTATTATATGTTGATCTAACCTAAGAGATTTAACCTGGACTACCATGGCCATGGATTTATTAAGTTTCTAACATCCTGATTAACCTGGCTTAAGATATTACTTCCTCAAATCTAAAGAATAAAATATTTTCATGATTATTCACCTAATTCGATACCAAAAATGATAGACCCAACATAAGCTACCTCACCATGATTACATTATCATGATTTTTTCCTTGCATCAAATTATGCAATAAAATGGATCACACTGATTATGATCTCAAGTATGAAGACCAATACACATGCCCATCGATAAGAAAAACAATTGACACATGAAACATGTGGTGTTCCTATTGGAGGTTATATCCACTTGATATCAAATAATAGATATCACCAAGTAAAAACACCATGAGAATAATCCTCAATGATTATGATCCCCTCTCACATGATAGTCATACATCTACAATGTATAGTCGTTGTCATGTATCCAGACCATGAGATGTATATTTAAGATTAAAATAAATTATCTCATGGTTCTCATTATATAATGGGATCTTATATAACTTTTTAAAATGACAGTTAATCAATTTAAATTACCATTAAATAGTGGATGCAAAAATATTTACACTACAATTGTAATTGAACATCATGCATAGCCCATTGTATCCCAGATATGGTAATCAAAATTACTAATAAATTTGGGTATGGGAACCAACTTTTATAACATCACATACCCTTCAAACTCACTATTAAAACAATATGATAAATTTCATTACCTATAAACCAAGAGATGAATTCAATTTTTATATTTTGTCCCCCTCAATCTTAATCAAAATTTTATTATTTGAGTAATAAACTTTACATGGTGTTTCTATTTTGTACCCTCTGATGGTGTTCTAGTAAGATAAGTCTCTTATAATCCCTTCTTCCTTTCTTTCTATCAACCTTCCTCTAGATCTGAAAAAACATATGTATATTTTAAGAGCCTCTCATATCTTATCATTTCAATACAATGGTTGGGATATAATCTCCTTAATCTAAGACTGTTCCAAGTCTACCATGTGACTCATGAGATTTTATTGTATAATTAAATATGAGTAAGACATATCCATATCCATGAAATAACTCACACTTTCAATTTTATGGAAGAAAATTATTGGATACTAAAAACGCTAAGAAACATCATTCTCTCTTATACTATGGTACAATATTATCCTTTTTTGTATACTAGGACATGGTAATATTAACTATGATTTTAAATTCATTTACTCAGCCCTCACTATGGTGTGTTCTAACATATTGTGGTGTGGGAACATGCATTTTACATCATCCACAAAAGTTTTTTTCCCTTTAATTATTTCATTGCCTTTACATGTTATCCTTCACTAGTACTCTTAACTTATTAAACACCTTACAACATAGATACTTCCACTTTATCATAGAAACTCCTCTATGTTGTAATTTTTCTTCACTGGTGCAACTTCCTTAGAAATTAAAGATCCTTAAGGACTTTGATTATGTAAAATATGGACCCTCCACAATGAAATTCATAGATGTGATATTGGAATCATATTTTTTTAATATAAAAGCGATTCATCTATTGTTTCATAATGTGGACACCAAAAATTTTCTAGTGGCACAAAAATCGTAAAATAATTCTTTAAAAGGTCACATATGTCATATTTCATTTTCCATGGCATGGACAAATAAAATTGGGTGGAAAATTGTAAATTACTCTTGATTTATAGCACTACATAATATACCAAATTAATTTATGGCTCATTCAAGTCAAAAAGGCATAATATTTCACTTTATACCTATCATTACACCCCTCACATGAGATGATAAAACCCACCAATCATAGATTCAACTGGTTTTCGGCCTGCCTCCACACACACATGTTCATGTATATATGGGTTCTAACATTGAAACATCCCTAACCATCGCTCTAGGATATGTGACATCTAGTCTCAACTGCCATCTTGTATAGAGGATATGGGGTTAATGGACTTGAGTTGTCTTGGTTGAATTTCTTTAACCTTTCATCCATCATTATAAAATGATGTAGGGTCTATGACATGGGTTTTTTTCCTAGAAAGATCACATCCTTAATAGATTTTGAGAATTTTTTAGTAAGGATTGACTAACATGAATCCATAGTAATCCTCTATTCAACAACTGAGAACCCTTCTTAAATTTTTATCAAACAGAACCCACAAAAAATTACCAACGATTTTTGGTTAAAATTCTATTTACTCTTTTGTATTTATTTCCCATTATTATTTATAATTATTTTTTATTTTATTTTGTGAGAAAATATTTTTTAAATTTTATTTTCCCTTATATATCCTTTATAAAAATCTGTTTACCCTAATGTGATCATTGGAGTGACCAAACACTTATTTTAAAAACCTTGTATTACCATTTCATAGATTTTGATTTGCACTTACGTAACATATATTATATTTGATATACCCTTATGATAGATATTATTAACATGACACATGGATTCATGTAGCCTTTCACAACCTATATTACCTCATTGTTACCCTTACATAAGGTGTGAAAAATTATTTTCACCTTTAAACAAAGTGTGAAAACTCCCAGTTATCATTATGCAACATTATTTTTAAAATTTATGCAACTGATAGTGTTACCAATATGAAACATTTTTATATTATATGTTGTCTTTACACACGTTTTAAAATTTTATTTATTATTTTACCCATTTCTGTAAAATTACCACTACGTTGATATGAAAAACTATACTTTCTAGATTGTTTGGTGTCATGATTTTCATGTTATTTTGAATCATTTCATGTTATTTTAATTTATTTTAAGTGATTCGTTTATCCTATAAATTCATATTAATAATACAGTGATTGCGATAATTGTTTTTTATAATGATTTAAATAGATTAAAATGTATATTAATTTTATTTCATCATTTACACAAACATAAATAACCTGAAACTTAAAAGTTTTAATTTACTTATTTTTTCCTTTTATATATAAGGAATTAATTCCAACTGGTTTTATACTTTTTAATTTAGTGGTATTTGTTTTTGAAATTCTACATATCTGCATGCATATAAACTACTAATGATTAAATGTTGAATATTATTTTTTCAAACTTTGAAAGAGTTAATAGACTCTAATTGATCTATTAACATGGAGTTCATTTGAACTCTACAATGATTATTTTAAATTATTTTGAACTATTATTTATTGTTGATTTAATATCATGTAATGATAATTATTATCTATCTCATTTATAATTTTGGTTTATTATTTTTATTATTTGGAATGGTATCTATGATTTTAATGAGTTCTAAGCACATAAAAAATCTAATTAAAAGGTATCAAGGCATTCATGGAAGGGAGATGGTTGATAATACGATTGGGAACATACATAGTGACATGATAAAAGATAAGGAGAACTTCTAAACCATGAATCGTACATGCATGTAATGAAATGAAAGAAACACTAAGAAAAAAATTATCCATTATTTATAACATGATGTTGTATATTTCTAGATCTCCATGAAATCATCATTAAAGTACGTTTAAAGGGGAAATAAAAACAATTATTTACTATCATAACTGTTGGTGACTCCCCAGTTGTTCTTTATTTGTTTTATTCATTTCTTCCAGCTCTGGTGTAGTTTTATGAACATAATATTTTTATACACAATTTATAACACCTATAAAAAGTATTCATTTAGTTATGTTCACTAAAAAAATAAAACACAAATATGTTGGGATTGTTCTTTGTAGAAGTGATCTGGTTTTTCAACTCCCACAAAAGGTAAAGTAGGTTTGGGGTATCTCCCATGTAAAAGTACTAAGTTTAGGTTTGTCCCACTATAAAAGTATATCTCATATTATAGTGGATTCCATACTCCATTGGTGGGGTGGGTAGGGTGGAGTAGGTCAACTATGGAATGATCCACTATTTTGTTCATTGTATTTATATCTTTATTTTTATATATTCACCCTTCACACATACACTATTCTTAATCATTTATCATGATATTTTTTTTAAGGTTGGGGCTGAAGCCTCATTTTTTATTATTAAAGCAATGCAAAGACCTCTTTAACTGGGTAGAGGGAGACCCATTACATAGCCCGAAGGCCCAGTGGGCATTTAGCCCATTACATGACCCGTAGGCCCATTTGTTTAGCCCAAATCCCATTCTATGAATAGTACAGCTACAGTACCCGCGTTGCTACAGTAATGCACAGTACCCGCCACCGCTACAGTGCTCTGCCACCGCTACAGTGCCCGCCGTTGCTACAGTACCTGTGCCCAATGGGTTTTGAACCCCCATTTTTCATGTAGATTTAAGGGGTGATTACCACTAAGCCAAACCCCAACAACATTTATCATGATATTGTTTAATCTTATTTAACCACAAATTTCATCAAATTTATTTAATTTCTATGATAATTTTTACAAAATAATTTTAACCCTCTCCACCCCTCTTATCTATTTCTATTTAGTCCATTGGGTCCTAACACATCTATCCAAAGGAAACTCACTCCCTCTAAGATATCCCAGTTAGTGGATTTCATAATCATCAATAATATCTCACATAGCGCCAATCATATTCAACCAATAAAAGAATACTACAGAACGTTGTTATAGTGGATTTCAAGGGGACTTCTTCAACCACCACTATCATTTCAGGCCCAATTTATGTATCCTTTCTCTTTATTACATGATCCAATAATGATAATTTCTATATCCAGAATTCATACTTGCTAAATTTGGCATCTTAATTCTCATTTCACAGAGTCTATAGCCTAGTACCAAAATAATCTACATGAACTTCCTGGCTATTTGAATATATAAAAATATCATCTATGAAAACTACCAAAAATGAGAAAGTAAATATTTAATCACTCTATACATCTGATCCATGATGACAATGAGGGAATTCATAAGTATGAATAGAATCACTTTTTTAATGTACTGGAGTAGTTCGATCTAAATGGTAACTAGAATATACTATCATGTGACCTCAAGTGTGACTCCCCATATGCCAAAGGATTTATACTAGATGTGAGTGTCTAAGGTGTTACCATGGGTATACTATACCCATGATATCAGAGTACACAATCATGAAATTAATAAAAATTCATACACAATCCACAACCATTAGATTATTCAAAAAATAAATTAGTGTAAAATGTGATAGTAATAAAATGATATCATATAGACATAATATACAGATCAACCATTTGGATGATTGCATATAAAATTAAATAATCAATAGAAAAAAAAAGATAAGTGGCCATGAAGGAAACTTTAGGGCTCAACTCCCATATCCTAATCCCTCTCAAGATTCTCCAACTCGAACTCATAATACCTTCCCTCATCCCAACAAAAACTACAACCAAGTGATAGTCTACTCGGGTTCCTATATTAACCATTGTTCCAAGAAAGGTGTTAGTACAAAAATTAGTTGGAAACCACCAATAGTGTTTTATACCTACCAACAATGCATTGATATGTGCATGTGCCATGGTTAGTAAGAATTAATAAATAATCTGAAGGATGATAATAAATAAACTACCATCAATCCTCAGGTATGTGACCTCAATCAACCATACCTACATAGTCTAGTTCCATGATGTCTATTAGAATAACATGATATCATCCAACCTTATAATATAGAATCCTATGGTATGACTAAGAAATCCATAATGCTTAGTCTCAAAAGGAAAACAAATCATTATGAATGGATCAGCATCCTGATCCTTATCTTCATGGTAATATCTCTAATATCCATTAATAATGACTGGCTCAAAGATCATTTCTATGAATCCCAAGAATTCATTTAATCATTAGAATATTCATGTCACCCTACCAATCAGTCAGATCTTAAGAATCTTGGGCATCCCTATCAGGTACATATATTTCCTCAAGCTCAAATGACCAGATACTAAGGGTGAGCTCAGAATCCCATATTTATCAAAATAATAATCCCATAAGTATAAATGGATATATCATAGACATTATTGGAATATTTCGGACCCTTGGCATACAATAAATCCCTTATAGACCCGATATAGAATCCCAGTGGCTTGGGAAATCATTACATGTATTGATAGATAGATCAAAGGAATCATATCTAGGAATCCATATCAACCTCTTCATATCATATAAGGCTCAAAAGGAGGATAATAGGATGCACATGTGGGAATATATTGAGTGAAATTGTATCAGGATCATATTCTAGATCACATGAAGCACCTCTAGGAATCCACTAAGACACCACCATAATATTTTATGAGGATTCTAGGTCAAACACTAGAATGTATATATGTCCATCCATAAATGCGTCAAATGTAAATAAAAATGGAATAAATGAATTTCAAGGGTCATATGAACAACTAAAATAATCACCACTACCCATATCAACTCGATCTTACATGTTTAGTAATGGTTCTATGGTGACACCCCGACCATCTATACTCATTCCTAGATGAAACCACTACAGGGTTAGTGTTTAATTAGGGAAACTACTAGGGTACCTTTGGTAAATAAAATTTATATTTATCCTACATGGGGTCCTATACATCATTACATGGGTGGAGACACCAAAAATGGATCCTCGATCTCAATCTGGTCTTAGGGGTCATCACCCAAATCTATGAGGATATCATGCTCTTTAATAGTGTCATAAACATGAAATGACCTTGAAGGACTCAATTGGAGTCCTATAAGAATAAACATAAATATATGTCACATGGATTATCTCACACCTTGGGTATTCACACATATCCCTAAAGATATAATACATCACTAGTAATATAAATGGCCTAAAAGGATTGATAATAATAATACACTACCCTCATTTACAGTGATAGATATAGGGGTCCCTACACTGATGTACCCTAAGACCTACTAGGGTCTCCCACTCAATCCATCATAAGCCTCCTCTTAGTGGTGTACAATTATTTCTTGGAAATGGAATTGAAGACTTACCTAATTAAAGAAATTTGATTTACGACCCTCAATAAGTTTAGGTATAAGGGACTTACTATTAGTCCAAACCTCAACCATCGACGATCGAGGTATCATGCCAGTGCACTAGGTTCATAGTGTCCTTGGAACCTTTTACCTTTTACTCATTGGTGGTCATGCTATGTTACAATTTTATTTAACATCAATTGTTTAAATTAAATTAAACAATTAGATTAATTAAATGTTTTATCTCTCGAGTGGAGAGACCACACATACAGATGCAGATATCATCGTACAAAAATCCATAATACTAGTTCCAAGACAACTTATGTCAACTAAATATTTTTCCATTTACCTAAAAAAATTGAATGCTATTTTAAGGATTTCCCAATCTTCATCAAGTTTATCCTATCACCACTGAACACTACCCAAATACATTAAATTCATGCCAAATAACCATAAAATATTAATTATAACCATTTATAATTAGTTATACCATATATTTGAATGTTTTATAAATTTTGAAAACTCATTGGGCTTCTAAGGATCACCAGTTCATTGAGAAATGAGGTTTCATCAATCCCAAACACACACTGAAATCTAATAAGGGAAAAATCTCTAACACTTGATTCCATAAAAACCAAATATTTAATTTAATTTTAAATAATTCACATAGGTTATTTATGGTGTATTGTACCATCATCACATCAACCAACAGTGAAACATGGACGTCATCTTTGGACATCCTCTATGAGGAAATATTGGAATCCCCATTTATTTAAATAAATTTCCCCATTATGGTGTTCAATACCTAAATGAAACCGCCAAAAATTAAAAGAGATTGTGGGAGGATCCAAGAACCATGAATTAATGGAGGATATAACCTTATATTTCCCGTGAAAATCATCAAATAACCTCAATTTTCAGTGGCTAAACAAGGTAAGAGATATACGTTATCCCTTTGGCTAGGAATGAGAATATTATAGGAGAAATACAGTTTCCCTATTAAAACACTAATAGGAGAATGTTAGTAATTGAACCCCTAAAATCACGTCATCAAATAGTTAGATTGATTCCACTAGCTTTCCCCTACATCTCCACCAACAATCTAGTGGTTACATCATCCCATAGGGATACTGTCTATAACTACTGATCTGATGGTGGTGTGTTGCAGCCAAGGATCCATAATCCACCCTGGTCTCTCCCAGGTCTCTCCTAAGACCTTGAAATTCCTACTAAACTTTTTTCACCATCAAAAAAAAATTTATTAAAAAATATGGAATTCCATTCGGATTCACAGTTCAAATTATGAACCATCCATCCATTTTGTGTTCATGTATCTCTTTAATTACAAAAACGCATTCTTATACCCAAGGTATTAATATTTTGGATTCAATGCATCCAAATCTTATATGGAGTTTTATCATTGAAATATCCTCTATTTTAGAACATTATTATTGATATCAGAATCAAAGTTAAATCCTCTAAAATTATTTATCCTCTAATAGTTCATGAAAAAATTTATCAATATGTGGTATATGAGAGTTTTATTGATCGTGATCTTGTTAAGTACACGATAATTATTGTAGTGATTTATTTATCTAACTTTATTCTTAACAAAAAAAATGTTTGGATTACCCCATGGTAAAGAACATGGAAATATAAAAACCATATCTATATCCTCTTTGAGTTTATTCTTAAGTTCCTTTAATTCAACAAGGTCAATTTTATTAGGATCCACTGATATTGTAATTTCACTAGGTATAAGTTATTTGAAAAAATAATCCTTGAAATATGAGGAAATTCATGGAAGATATTATGGATATACATCAATATATTACAGCACAATAGGAATATATTTAATATCAAGTATTTATAAACCCATTTCAGATATATTTACCTCATTATTAGGTAACAAGACCCATATTAAGGAAGTAATTCTCTTAGGGAGTTAATAGTCAACATTACACTAATATATTACCACATGTCTATTGAGGATATGAAATTTGATTTACCTATGTAAGAAATTTATCTAGGATCTATATAGAGAGAGAAAATCCATGACCAAAATCACAGAAAATTTACCTAAATGGAGACTAAAAAGATTTTCAGGGAAAATATTCCTATAAAATTTTATCTAAAAATAGTTTTAGAATTTTAATTTAATCATCAGAACACAAGTAATTTTCACGCATAATTAAAATTATAGTGTTTTAGTGGTTATTAGATTCCCTTCACAAATTTTATAGATATAAAGGAGGGGGAAGAACAAGAATTTGATAAATCATTTTTAGTTATTGAGTGAATTATGAGTGTACCTTTCAACAAAAATATAGCCTCCCTCAGAAATTAATGTATAGTTTTTCCCCTTATCCATTTCCCTCCAGGGTTTTTGACATTGATTTTCATAATTAACCCTTGGATTGGTACACAGGCTGGAGTAATAATCATACTCCTTACAATTAAATAAATATAGTGTTGGTGGTGTATTAATTTTATCTTTATTTTTACTCATTTAATTTGTTAGACTCTTCATATTTCTTTAAAACTCATGTTTTTAACCACCATTCATTCAATACTGGTTCCATTTACCTATCTGTTTTATTAAATTTTCTCTATAATTATTCATATATTATTTACATATATAAAGATTAATCTTCTTTCCTTCATGGTTTTTATCATCTGATTTTCCTTAAAAATATCCTCTTATATTCATCTCTACAAATCCATGGTAATGATGGGAGTGCCCAATATCCATTTCTAATCTGATGGATCATGAAACAATTTCTTCACAGATAGAAAATTATCTTATATATAATACATTTATAATTATTGATCTTAAGAAATTAATTAAATGATTAATTTTTATTCCCTGATTAATGATAAAACAAGAAGTGTTCTGTGAAAATCTTGTGATGTTTTCCTTATTTATTCTAATGTATTCATCTACATTTTCCTTCAAATCAAGGAATTGTCCCTCTATTTTATAGTGAAGATATCAAGAAAATATTTTTAAACACCACCCATTACATGGAGATGATCTCTTTCTATTTCCTTGTATTATTAATAAGTGCAAATAATTGACTATCTTCACTTTCCAAAAGACAAACAATTAAAAAACCTTCACAATATTTGATAACTAGACGATGGAAAATATATTTTATATTATATTGATCGAGGGTAGATGGAGGGTAGATATTTTTGCCTAAAAGTAATCAATTAGGATATCTTCCTTAGAGAGTTAGAGAGTTTTGCCTAATTTTTGTTATTATTCATATCATGAGAGAGTTTTTGAGAAAATCCATTATATTGTTCATTATAACTCCAATCCTATTGGTATAAATCATTGAATAAAAACAAAAATGTTAGTGTGAGTGTTACGTAATAATAATCCATGTAAGAATTCATATAATAAGAAAACTCAATCCTAATTTGTCCTAAATAATGACACCATATTTATAATATATATCATTTTTGGTTCATCTAAAAAAATTTGTTCATTATATATTGTTTTATATTTTATCCCATTATTATTCTTATCATAATCCTTAAAAATAACTAAAACCTTCTTTGATACTAACTAAGATGACCAACTATAACATATATGCATATCACATCATTTTATATGGATATTAATTATATCTCATAATATTTCAGACCTTAGACCCTATATGTTAAGTCTGTTTTGGATATTTAATTGTAGACAACATATTATAAAATATCTTTACATATCCCACAAATAGTATTATAAAATTATACCCATTTTTACATATCATAAATAATATTCTTATTCACATACTGGGAAATGAAAACATGAGAAAAGGTGAGAAAAAATTCTTAGTAAGGGTAAACATGAAAGAAAATACTCAAATATCATAAGTGAGCATAATATGATCATGTAGGAATGAGGATATAATCATGTTGAATGGACATAGCATAAGAGGATCATAACCCATAAAACATAGATCATAAATCAAGAGTCACGTCATAATGCTTTTGGTATAACATAAGACATGAGTAATAAGAGTATAGAAACATGAGTCATTAATCATGATCCATAAAACCATAACATAGAAATATGAATGTGGAACATGAATAATCATATAAATTGATATCTTATGCTAAGGATCTATATCAAGACCATAATCCCATTGTTTACAGAGTCCCATAATCTATTTGGTTCACTCATCAATCCTATAAGCATAGTAGGAAGATTCCAATAATGTATTGGGTTCACTCTCATATACCTTACCTGTCACACCATGAGATATAAATCTATAACCAATGTAATAAAGATATATATAATTATTTTCCCAACCATCACATAATTAAAAACCATACATATTTAAACATAATGAACCTAAAAACATTTATAACTCAATCATATTTTAACTAACCATAAAAAATAAGTTCTCATGAATATTTACATCAGGTATAATCATAATTGATCAAAATAAATTTGGTCGATTGTGTCATTAGATAATAACCCCTATGAATCAAAATAAGTATTAAACGATATTGAAATATATGAAAAACAATTTATAAGAGTACTAGAAAATTTCTTTGAAAATTTTGAAGAAATTAAAATTATATACATTTACTTTAAAAATAAATTATTTATAAAACAATGTGTATGGAATTAATTTTGAAAACTATGAAAAATAATGAATAATTTTCATAATGAAAACTATATAAAATATTAGTAAAATAAAATTGTTTATAAAATGTTATAAAAATACATATTTTCACACTTTTGAAAAGAATGTAAAAGTTGTGAGAAAAAAAACAATAAAAAAATATAAAATAAAATTAAAATTATAGATAAATAATTTAAATAGAAAATATAAAATAATAAAAATAAAATTTGATATAATAACATCCGTATGTAAATATAAATAATTTAGACATGGATGAAAAATATTCTTGAAAAAATAAATGATATGGTTTATTCCACTTGTAGGTATTCTTTTAGTTTAATTATGAATCAAATTGATGTGAAATGGTAAGAATACATGTAAAAATAAAAGATATAAATATTATAAGAAAATATATTATGTTATACAGATTATTAATATAAAAGTTTCCAAAATAATAATTTAATCATATAGAATCCTAATTTCAAAGTGGTATTATGAAAGAAACACTTATCTTCACCCCTGAATTTAATGAAAGTAATTTATACTAATATAAAAAAAAATCTTTTTCACTTTTCTAATATCATTATTATTTTATATTATCTTTTAAATTAATAAATTATAATAATTTACTATAAATAGATTAGTTAGTTATTTTGTATTTCTTTTATTGGGTGTTAGAAATTATGATGTTTCGAATAGGTTACATAAAGGCGATGTAGCTAACAATTCATTGATATTGATTTCCTCACTCCTAGATTATAAAAGGAAGTATAAAATTGAGTTTCAATGATTTTTGTATTATAATGTTAATTTTTTTAAGGTATGTGTTTGTTTTTTGAAAACAAAATTCATGATGGAAATGTTTTAGGTAATTTACCAATAACAATGAGTTAAATTATAAAGAAAAATATTATTTTCATCACCCTACAAGAAAAATATCCATACCATAAATTGAAATTAAATATAATATTTTACCAATATTATTTTCATGTTACTCTTTTATGTTTGAAATGAGGAAGATAGTGGTGCATCATTCATGTTGGTGGTTACATATACCAAAACAAGAACATGTTATAGTAATAAATGAGTAAGAGAATAAAATTGCATAATAGTTTTATAATTTAATCAAAATAATAATTTGGTAAATATAAAATCATTATATTGTGTTATTTTATTTAGAAGTATTTTATATGATAAGTTAATTGAATAAGATAGTGAGGAATTCGGTTCTTACTTTGATGAATTCTCTTCTTCCCAAAATGGGTTCCCTTAGAATGAAAGATTTATGCATTCTTATTGGGAACAGATTCTACCAAATGAATAATATGAATTTAATATAATAAAAATGAATCGGTATTAAAAAGCTAAAACAAGGGAAATTTTTTCATTAGAGGGTTACAATAGGGGTCCTTTTATAGGTTAGTTTTGAGTGGATTTTCAGAAATATTCATTCCATAATGTATAAGGATGTAACACCCCAAGATTTCATAGAGTGTTATTTCTTCAAAATAATTCAATAACTTGCACTACACGCAACACCGAGTACAATCACACCATGACTTACCAAAAAAGACATTAAAAAGAGGTTATGAATAGTATTATCTAAATTTTAAACTTTATATAATCCTTATAATTTTAGAATCCATATTGTGAGTTTCATAGACATAATGCAAGAACAGATTCATTTTCAGTATTGCACTTTTATCAACTTTTAATAGTGAAACATTTTTAAATACAATATTTTAAACTTTTTTAATAAATGAGGACATCAAAAAAATTTAAAATGAAACATCCCAAGCGTCCACGGTACGCTTTCCTTTGAATAATACAATAGAGTGTGCTGTATGCAACTTCGAGTTCTAACACACCACAACCAATCAAATTAGCCGTTATGAATAGTAATACCTACCTTTTAAAAATTTAGAAATTTTATCTCCCAAAATGGACTTCATTTTTGGATTCAAAGTATCGAATTTAGCCTAAGGTGAAATTTTGGTACTTTTTGGATAACTTTCATATTTTGATGAATAGTGAAAATTAATAAATTTTAATTAAAAACAACTTTTTTAATCAAAATAATTAATAGTGATAGATTATGAATTTGAGTGGTTTTAAAGTATATTTAGAATATATTTTTACCATTTAATATAATGTTGGTCATTGGACATAATTTTACAATTAAACCGAACATAAACAAGTGTCAATCTTTTGATAGTTATTATCTCTTAAAAACACACTTTTTGTTTTGACAGCGGGAATTAATTTTAAATTAATTTCTGCCACTTCTGTGTTTTGAATTTAGAAAAATGGATTCCATATTTGGAATCAGGATGTTCAAATTGTGTAAATAGGTAACTTTTATTTTTAGACATTTTGAATAATTACTGCGGTAAATATTTTATTTACCATGGTTAAGGGTAAATCCGGTAAATAAGGGTTAAAAAATAATATTATAATAATACTAAATTACCCTAAAAAGTGTCCTAGCCTTATTGGTTGATACATGTTCGACCATATCCATCTTTGGGTCGATTTTGGGACCCCATGGTGCCACTTTTAGGTGATAGGGACACTTTATTTTAATTAAGTTAAAATGAATGCAAAAATGACACAACCATATATCTTTTAGAAAAACAATTTTTACATAGAGTTATATATGTTGGATTTTCGACTATAAATATTCATTAGAAATATAAAAAGATTTCCTACATGATGATAGTATATTTTCAATTTTTAGAGAATAATTAATTTATTTTATTTACGACACAATGATGATGCAGTAATTATCATAATAGTGAAAAATTAAAATAATTGATATTATAAATATCCAAATAAATATAAAATGAAACTTTTAATGAATTAAACTAATTTTATAGGATAATATGATATATTAGGATTTATTTAATTGACTTTTTTAGAATTAATCAATCTCTTATGAGTTTCAAAAAAATCAACTATTGAATAGTGTCAAAATTGACATAAAAGAGTTCTTAAAAGAAATATTATATTATTAATTGATATTAAATTCCTAAAAATATATGGTTCGGCCAAGAGACTTATATCATGATAGGTTAATCATTAATGGACCACTTGGGAGTCTCTTGGATGTATATAGTAAGTATATTAACCATATTATATAAAAATATAAAGAGACATTGTAAAAGTGAAACTAATTAACTTAGAGTTAATACTTAAAGATAAGGTTAATATAAGTACCCAAACCTGTCTAAATTCTATTGGTTGAGTTTTTTTCGACCTATCCCCACCTTAAAATTTAAATAATCAACTTTGGAGCCATTAGAAACCGAATATTAATATATTATAAATTAATATTTCTAGCTTTTCCAATGGTGCCCCACACCCCTCTTATAAAAGGGCACTCCTCCTTCTCATTTCTTCACACCATAAAAGCCTTTTGGTTCGGCCAAACTCTGACCATACTCTCCCAACTTCCCTTAATGCAACATAGAGGCCTTAGATTGATCAGAAAGACATCCTATGGAGCCCTTTTGATTAAATCAAAAGGAAGAACCCGAAGAAGAGGTACTGATTTCACCACCCTTTTGAAAGTTCATTTCTTCTTCCACTTCTTCTCCCTTTGTTGTTACCATTCTAAAATAATAACTCCAGTATCATATATATAATGTGATGTTATTATAAATATGGTACAACCATATTCAATATTCTATCCACCCTTTTAATAACATGTCACCATACGTGTGTACGTACGACTTACCGTCTCCACGTCGTGGTGTAATTGTTATTCAATATATTATTATTTGGATGGGTATAATAATGAAATGTAACTCATGTAAATAATAAATATAACATGTTAATGATTCTGTATATATGATATACCATCCATTTATATATTATTTTAAAAGAATGATATTGTCGCTCGTGCGTACGTACGGACTACCGTCTCCACGAATGCGATAAGATTCATTCCCCATCATATCCATTCAAGTATAATTATCATTTGATGTATTAAAAATGATTTTTAAGGACTTGATATATTTCTGTATATGAATAATATACAACCTATCCATTATAAACATGTCTTACGTAACAAAACATATAAATGAAAACAAGTAAGTTAACACCCGAAACAACGATAATACTAAGATATTATTATCAAATCAATATTAAAAGATCATATATGATATCATATTAATTTATATGATTATTTTATAATATAATAACAATTATTTTACCATTATATAGGAGGTTAACCTACCCCAACCAAGGAAAAGTACAAGGTAAGGGGTTTTCATCTCACTCCTTATTCTCGTGAGATTCATGCCATATTGCCACCATTACCTTTTGTGTGGTGTATGTACGGCCCATAATTATATTCTTTGTGTAATACACTTTAATTTATGTGTATTTACATATTCATTTTATGATACCTCTTTCATGGGGTGTATGTTTCATAAGTTACCAAATTGGTAAGGGTTATTTCACAATCTCTTCATTATCCGAGGCTGTTTATATGTAATAATCTACTGGGATCTCTTTATCATCCACATCAATGTTTCTTAAAAATGTATTTCAAAACATTTTTACTATTTACTAGAATATGGGTTAAAGTCATTTATACCCTTGTTCGAATTTTTATAAGAGGTTTAAAAATGAATCTTTCCGTCGTTTTCCAAACAAGGTTCTTTTTAACCTTTTCTACAAAATTAAGGTAAGAATGTTTTTTTTAACTTATACGGCGGGTGTGGCTATTTTCCGCCGTTATAAAATCATCGAAGCTTCCCTTACAAGATAATAAGAATATTTTCAGAAAATAATGTTTTATTTCATAAATATAAGACTCTTAAATGATTTCAAAATATAAAGATATATTTTTCTAAAATAGTCTTGATTTCATCTATGTCAACATCCTTTGAAGGATTTTAAGCTTATTTGAAGTTGATTTATTATGATACAAAACATCCATATTTTATTGAAGGTTTTGTGATATTTTTGACTATAGATAAGTTATTGTTATCTAACTCATGGTTTTTGTTTAATGTATTGACATTTCATAAGTTATTTGTAATCCGAATGTTTATGTTATATTTCAACCTTTCATTCAGATGAATGTATTAGACAAGTATGTTCCGGGTTGGGGACCGGTAAAAGTAAGCCCTCCGGTTTGGTCTTCGGTTATTAGAGGAACTCCGGGTTAGTGTCCGGTTATTAGAGGCACTCCGGGTTGGTGTCCGGTTATTAGAGGCACTCCGGGTTGGGTTCTGGTTACAGTTAGCCCCTAGGTCTTGGGATGAGGCCTGACAAAGAAATTAAAGTTCAGCATTATGCATTCCAACATTATGAAAGTGGTTATTGATTTTTCATGTGATTATTCGATTAGAAGAATATCGATGTGAATAAGTAAATGGCATTATTTCATTTTATTTATGCCATACCATGTTGAAAGTTCAAGCTTGAAAGGATTTTGTTTTAGTTATACATTGCCTTAAATGTTTATTCTTATTTATGAAAGTTTCCGCTATATTGTTATCCTTAATGGGAATTTGAGCTCACCCCTTTTCTATGTTTTATTTTTCCCAGGAAGTGAAGAAGTAAATTATGAATGACCTGTATGGATATTATGTGGGGATATGAGTGTGGATTATGGAGACAATATGTTGTTGTAGTAGTTTTTCATTTTATGATCTAATGTAAGACTCATGAATATATCTAGTGTTTCCAAGGCTACTAAACTAATCGGTCTTTCGATATTTGATCTTTCATGTGATCATGCCAATGTTACGTAATAATGCGCTGACTCTGGGTAACTGGGGTCGGGGCATTACAGTTGGTATCAGAGGAAGTTTAGTACAAACCTTGGAAGATATATTTAGATAAACTCTGATTAGAGAACATAGATTTAAGATGAATTTTGAGGATTAGTATAGAAGAACTTTCTAGAATTTTGGTATTGTAGAGATTTTGTGAGTTTTTTGAGCAATACATCCCTGTCTGGATACGAGCAGGTAGAGACAGCTCTGGCACAGATATACCTTAGGGTAAAACCCGAAAACACCGCTTTGAGCTAGACTCTAATGGGAACTGGTGCACAACAATGGGCCTTGCTGCACTCTTGGTTACGACACTCCCGGGGGATATTCTTAGGATAACTCTCATTTTCTTTACAAATCATTATGAAGGGTTTATGAGTATATACTTCCTCAAAGGAGACATTTTTATGATTATGGATTATATCCATAAACTATTTAAATTATGTTATGTGTTTTACAAGTTTGGGATTAGGTATTGTTATTCATAAACTAATCTAATGTATGCCATTGTTTAGAAATGGCGCCCAGTAGAAGGAATGAGAACTCTAGCAATGCACATGATACAAAGAAATAGAAGGATCATATATTTTATGGTCTTAAGCTAGAATTTACAAGAGAAATAGTCTCGCATGTATTATCATCATATGAATAAATAATATCATGTGTTGATAAGATAAGTAAAGAGTTTACTGAGTCATATGGCTTTGAAGGGAAGCAAGAAAAGAAAAGGATGGAGGAGAGAAAGATGGATAAAGGGAAGAGGGAAAAGAAGAATTTTCTCATATGTGGTAATTGTGGAAAGAAACACCCTGGAACTTGCCTGAAAGGAATGGGAGTTTATTATAAGTGTGGAGGAAAAGGGCACAAAGTACGTGACTGCAAGGGTAAGAAAATGGTTTCAAATGTACAATTCTTCATTTGGAAGGAGTTTGGACACTGCGCGAACCTATGTCCCAGTCATCAGACTATGCCGCAAATGATGCTATTGGATAATAATCAAGTTATGATACTACCACAGATGAAGAGGAATGATTATAGTTCTTATGTTGATTATTTCAATTGAGTGTTGTATCAACAATGTGCTTGTTATAATAATTATGGAGTATATAAGGATTGTACTGCAGTATTATATCATTAAGGACTTGAGATTGTGTGGAACAAAGAAAAGTGACTCAATATCAGGATAAATTTTTGGAAAATATATGGTTGAGAGAATGATAAACCATAATATAGTTCTGATACCGAGGTAGTGATTTTGGAATAATACATAATTGTTTTCGATAAATTATATTGGATATTCTTGACTACCTTGGAACTGATTAATGATTTGTATATTCCATCATTGTTGGGGTTTAAAACATTTTTGCACTGATGAAGTATATCCAGAATTCTATATGGAATAAGGGAGCATGAATGTAATCCATAAGGAATATGGTAATTCAAGATGTTTCAGTGTATTAAAAGAATACATGATGCAGGTATTCATATGCTATTACGGGGTAAAAAGGATCTACATTATGTTTACCTTCCTTATAAATGTTGGACTGTGAGTTTGGATAGAAGTATTTTGGATAGTTATAGATTGGATTATTTTGGATTTCCATAAAAGGAAAACCCGGAGGTCGGGCGGCTACCTGTCACGTCCAACAAGGCTGCGAGACTTGAACCCGCAACCGAAGGGAGACAAGGGTGTATCACCTACCACTGGCCCACGAGATGTCCTGGATTAAATAATGTAGTTTTTTTATAGATCTGGTAGATGAATTATAAATTCATTTATTTTGGAACCATGTACGAATAGTATAAATAGAAAAAAAAATTACGTTCTATTATCTTTTAGAGTGAAAGATGAGTTTGTGGTAGAAATTTATTAATGGATAAAACTCTAATTATAAAGTAAGTATATCTCCTTATGATCTTAGCCAATCTCATAAATAAATTCCTCAACATTAATAAAAGGAACTTAGAACAAAAATGTTTTCCTAGATGGTACCTTATATCATCACTAATTCATGGCTTTGGGATTGTTGGCCTTTTCATAGCCATGTTCTCTACCACTCTCCATCAGATAATTGATGGTTAGATTTCTCTTCTATATCCATATTTTCCTACATGGAACCCTAGTATGTGTTATTTTTGGTAATCTTCATTATTTCCACTCTTTATTTTAAATAGAGGCCTCATTAATTCATTTTTCGATGTGGGATTTCAACTAAGATATTTTGAAATGTCAAAAATGTGTTATCCCAATACCCTATGTTTTGTTGAACTGGTGGTATTTCAAATCATCATAGATTGATGAGTTTAAGGACCTCAATTTTATACTTGTTTGTGATTTATGACCTCAATCACTACCTATAAATATTTACGTTTTCCTCCAATTATATGTCTCTAATTTCTACCAATTTTCTCCTAATCGAGATCATAATTTGGTGGTGACCCATTCATTTCTCTTTTCCTCATATTAAGATTAAATTTTAGTAACCCAATTTCTGATGTGGGTTTTCCCACAAATATTTTTTCTATTTTCAACCTTTTATTTTCGAAGAACAATTTCAAATTGCGAGGACGCAATTTATTGAAGGAGGGGAGAATGTAACACCCCAAGATTTCATAGAGTGTTATTTCTTCAAAATAATTCAATAACTTGCACTACACGCAACACCGAGTTCAATCACACCATGACTTACCAAAAAAAATCCATTCAAAAGAGGTTATGAATAGTATTAACTAAATTTTAAACTTTATATAATCCTTATAATTTTAGAATCCATATTATGAGTTTCTTAGACATAATGCAAGAACAAATTCATTTTCAGTATTGCACTTTTATCAAATTTTAATAGTGAAACATTTTTAAATACAATATTCTAAACTTTTTGACTAAATGAGAACATCAAAAAAATTTAAAATGAAGCATCCCAAGCTTCCACGGTACACTTTCCTTTAAATAATATAGTAGCGTGTGTTGTACGCAACTTCGAGCTCCAACACACCACAACCAATCAAACTAGCCATTACGAATAGTAATACCTACCTTTTAAAATTTTAGAAATTTTATCTCTCAAAATGGAATTCATTTTTGGATTCAAAGTATCGAATTTAGCCTAAGGTAAAATTTTGGTACTTTTCGGATAACTTTCATATTTTGATGAATAGTGAAAATTACTAAATTTTAATTAAAAACAACTTTTTTAATAAAAATAATTAATAGTGATAAATTATGAATTTGAGTGGTTTTAAAGTATATTTAGAATATATTCTTTCCATTTAATATTATGTTGGTCATTGGACATAATTTTACAATTAAACCGAACATAAACAAGTGTCAATCTTTTGATAGTTATTATCTCTTAAAAAGACACTTTTTGTTTTGACAGCGGGAATTAATTTTAAATTAATTTCTGCCACTTCTGTGTTTTGAATTTAGAAAAATGGATTCCATATTTGGAATCAGGATGTTAAAATTGTGTAAATAGGTAACTGTTATTTTTAGAAATTTTGAATAATTACTGCGGTAAATATTTTATTTACCATGGTTAAGGGTAAATCCGGTAAATAAGGGTAAAAATAATATTATAATAATACTAAATTACACTAAAACGTGTCCTAGCCTTATTGGTTGATACATGTTCGACCATAGGCATCTTTGGGTCGATTTGGGGAACCCATGGTGCCACTTGTAGGTGATAGGGACACTTTATTTTAATTAAGTTAAAATGAATACAAAAATGACACAAGCATATATCTTTTAGAAAAACAATTTTTACATAGGGTTATATAAGTTGTATTTTCGACTATAAATATTCATTAGAAATATAAAACGATTTCCTACATGATGATAGTTTATTTTCAATTTTTAGAGATTAAATAATTTAATTTATTTACGACACAATGATGATGCAGTAATTATCATAATAGTAAAAAATTAAAATAATTGATATTATAAATACCCAAATAAATATAAAATGAAACTTTTAATGAATTAAACTAATTTTCTAGGAAAATATGATATATTAGGATTTATTTAATTGACTTTTTGCGAAGTAATAAATCTGTTATGAGTTTCACAAAAATCAACTATTGAATAGTGTCAAAATTGACATAAAAGAGTTCTTAAAACAAATATTATATTATTAATTGATATTAAATTCCTAAAAATCTAAGGTTCTGCCAAGAGACTTATATCATGATAGTTTATTCATTAATGGACCACTTTGGAGTCTCTTGAATGTATATAGTATGTTTATTAACCATATTATATAAAAATACAAAGAGACATTGTAAAAGTGAAACTAATTAACTTAGAGTTAATACTTAATGATAAGGTTAATATAAGTACCCAAACCTGTCTAAATTATATTGGTTGAGTTGTTTTCGACCTATCCCCATCTTAAAATTTAAATAATCAAATTTGGAGCCATTAGAAAGCGAATATGAATTTATTATAAATTAATATTTCTAGCTTTTCCAAAGATGCCCCTCACCCCTCTTATAAAAGGGCACTCCTCCTTCTCATTTCTTCACAACTTCAAAGCCTTTTGGTTCGGCCAAACTCTGCCCAAATACTCTCCCAACTTCCCTAAATACAACCTATAGGCCTTAGTTTGATCAGAAAGCCAACCTATGGAGCCCTTTAGATCAAATCAAAAGGAAGAACCCGAAGAAGAGGTAATGATTTCACCACCCTTTTCCAAGTTCATTTCTTCTTCCACTTCTTCTTCCTTTGTTGTTACCATTCTAAAATAATAACTCCAGTATCATATATATACTGTGATGTTATTATGAATATGGTACAACCATATTCAGTATTCTATCCACCCTTTGAATAACATGTCACCATACGTGCGTACGTACGGCTTACCGTCTCCACGTCGTGGTGTAATTGTTATTCAATATATTATTATTTGGATGGGTATAATAATGATATATAACTCATTTATTTAATAAATATAACATGTTAATGATTATTTATATATGATATACCATCCATTTATATATTATTTTAAAAGAATGATATTGTCACTCGTGCGTATGTACGGACTACCATCTCCACGAACGCGATAAGATTCATTCTCCATCGTATCCATTCAACTATAATTATCATTTGATGATTTCAAAATGATGTTTAAGGACTTGATGTCTTTCTGGATATGAATAATATACAACCTATCCATTATAAACATGTCTTATGTAACAAAACATATAAAAGAAAACAAGTAAGTTAACACCCGAAACAACGATAATATTAAGATATTATTATCAAATCAATATTAAAAGGTCATATATGATATCATATTAATGTTTATGATTCATGAATAATTTAATAACAATTATTTCACCATTATATAGGAGGTTAACCTACCCCAACCAAGGAAAAGTACAAGGTAAGGGGTTTTCATCTCACTCCTTATTCCCGTGAGATTCATGCCATATTGCCACCATTACCTTTTGTGTGGTGTATGTACGGCCCATAATTATATTCTTTGTGTAATACACTTTAATTTATGTGTATTTACATATTCATTGTATGATACCTCTTTCATGGGTTTTATGTTTCATAAGTTACCAAATTGGTAAGGGTTATTTCACAATCTCTTCATTATCCGAGGTTGTTTATATGTAATAATCTACTGGGATCTCTTTATCATCCACATCCATGTTTCTTAAAAATGTATTTCAAAACATTTTTACTATTTACTAAAATATGGGTTAAAGTCATTTATACCCTTGTTTGAATTTTTATAAGAGGTTTATAAAGGAATATTTCCTTCGTTTTCCAAACAAGGTGCTTTTTAACCTTTTCGACAAAATTAAGGTAAGAATGTTTTTTTAACTTATACGACGGGTGCGGCTATTTTCCACCGTTATAAAATCGTCGAAGCTTCCCTTACAAGATAATAAGAATATTTTCAAAAAAAAAGTTTTATTTCATAAATATAAGACTCTTGAATGATTTCAAAATAGAAAGAGATATTTTTCTAAAATAGTCTTGATTTCATCTATGTCAACATCCTTTGATGGATTTTAAGCTTATTTGAAGTTGATTTATTATGATACAAAACATCCATATTTTGTTGAAGGTTTTGTGATATTTTTGACCGTAGATAAGTTATTGTTTTGTCACTCATGGTTTTTTTTAAAGTATTGACATTTCATAAGTTATTTGTAATCTGAATGTTTATGTTATATTTCAACCTTTCATTCAGATTAATGTATTAGACAAGTATGTTCCGGGTTGGGGACCGGTAAAAGTAAGCCCTCCGGTTTGGTCTCCGGTTATTAGAGGAACTCCGGTTTGGTCTCCGGTTATTAGAGGAACTCCGGGTTAGTGTCTGGTTATTAGAGGCACTCCGGTTTGGTGTCCGGTTATTAGAGTCACTCCGGGTTGGGTTCCGGTTTCAGTTAGCCCCTAGGTCTTGGGATGAGGCCTTGACAAAGAAATTAATGTTCAGCATTATGCATTACAACATTATGAAAGTGGTTATTGATTTTTCATGTGATTATTCGATTAGAAGAATATCCATGCGAATAAGTAAATGGCATTATTTCATTTTATTTATGCCATACCATGTTGAAAGTTCATGTTTTAAAGGCTTTTGTTTTAGTTATACATTGCCTTAAATGTTTATTATTATTTATGAATGTTTCCACTATATTGTTATCCTTACTGGACATTTGAGCTCACCCCTTTTCTATGTTTTATTTTTCCCAGGAAGTGAAGAAGTAAATTATGAATGACCTGCAGGGATATTATGTGGGGATATGAGTGTGGATTATGGAGACAATATGTTGTTGTAGTAGTTTTTCATTTTATGATGTAATGTAAGACTCATGAATATATCTAGTGTTTCCAAGGCTACTAAACCAATCGGTCTTTTGAGATTTGATATTTCTTGTGATCATGCCAATGTTATGTAATAATGCACCGACTCTGGGTAACTAGGGTCGGGGCGTTACAAAGGATATTATTTTTAATTGAATTTTGTTAAAAATTATAAAATCATCGTTATGAGTAATTAATACCTTCATACACACCATTTAGGTATATATTTGATCAATATTTTATTCATTTACTTCATAGTTTAACAATTTTTACCTCATTTTACCTTTACTAGGGTTTGTCAATTTTTTCCTCAATAACTTAATTTTTTGACTAGAAAAGAAATTGACCTAATCTTGAATTTATGATTAAAATTTTGGAACCAATTTAATCTAATACAATTTATATATATGGGAAATTTAAATTCTAAATGAAAACATAATATATATTGAAAAAAATATATTTTTATAAAAAATAAATTTTAAAGCACCTAGTATTCTTGATCCTATATCATATCAATTACTAATTTAATCGGTGTAAATATATTTTTTTATACATTGAAATTTTTAACTATTATATTATTTTAAAATTTATAAAATTATTTTATTATGATAAAAATTCATAATAATTAAAGAACTATTCTTCTAAAATATATAATTTTAATATTAAAGGATTTTCATCATAACCCATTAAAATAAATTATTTTTCTTCTAACCATTAAATTTTATCTAGAAATTTTTATTATAATATTTATTTAAATTTTTTAAACACATAAAATTATTATTTATAAAATAATAATATTTATTATTAATATATAATTAATAAAAAAACAAGTTTTCTAAAAATATTTTATATAATTATTATTTATTTTTTTCATTCTATAATTATTTGTTATTTTTTTTCTTATATTGGTCATTGATAATATATACACAACTTTTATGTATCTATTTGATACATGTATACCTAATTTCCACAGATCCAATGATCATATATACAAGGGCCATATATTCAAAGAGCATAAATAAAACTATCTTATTTTATTCTTACATATAGACTTAAATACATAAATAAAATCATTATTCATATTCATTTCCTCCTATATCAAAATATATATTATATTTAAAATATTATTCCCTTTTTCCATAGTTATAATCAGGGGTATGAATATCATAGAAATCCATGAGGTTAAATATTTCATGTTCAAGGTCTTTTAATTTTTTTCAAATTTACTACAATTTAATTTTCTTAATGATGTTTCATATTTTATCCCCATAATTTTTTAATATATATATTTATTTATAATATTTTATCTCAATTAAATATATCATGGTTCAATTTAGTTCTATGTTTCATGTGAAACAAACTATTCAACATAGGATTTAAATGAACATAAAACCTCAAATCATGGGGTATTGCAGTGGAGAGTTCGAGATAAATACTTTTTAAAAAATATTTTATTAATGTATTCTTAGTCCATTTATTACACATCATCCCTTGTATTCCTATTCTTGATCAAATTCCACGATTGATTAACTTCCCATTTTAAATGGATGATGGTGAGATTAACTTTCTTCTTCTTCTAATAATAAATCATAGAAAATATATTTTCTATAGAGTTAACCCATTATTATGAAATAATTATATTTTTATATAAACATAAAAAAGGTGTTAATTAGTTGATGAATTATTCAATGGATAATTTATATAAATTGGGATAAGGTAGACATTCCATAGGTTGAAGTTATTTTTCTCTACATGATACGACGAAGTATTTACTGCTATAAGGTATTGAACACCACCTCACATTACATTAGGAATGACATTAATAAAATAACTTAATTATTCCTAACATTGGTTGTTAGATTGGCTTATATTGTTTTTCTATATTTTATTATTTTAAAAAATTGTATAAAAATTAAGTCAATTATCACGACCCATCCCAATGGCGCCCATATCGTGACTACCAAAATTATTCCTCCAATAGGCCAAGGGATGGAAACTAGTGTCGAGTAGGAATATCACACGCATTGGAGGCCTTAAACTAAGGTACATTCACACACACACACACAAATCTCTTATCTCATACCGTTATAAAATGTAAAATAATAGATAAAACAAGGATACATATATCTAAATCCCACTCTCAGAGTAAGGAAATTAGTACTAAAAATAAAAAAGTTCCAAATACAATCCCACAACATAGAGTCTGAAAACATGTACAAACTAAAAGTATAAAAGGGTTCTTATATCAAGGTGACCACCATAACACACCTTAGTCAGTCAATCTCACTAAGCTTTATCTATTCCTGGTCACTCTAGGATTCCATCAAGAGGTCAATCATCTACAAAAGTCATGAAATGTGTGGGAATATTCCATGTATGGGTGAGAATAACAATACCCAATAGGACACCATAAAATCACTAAGCATATAAGTACAAGAAAAATACTCATCTCAACATAGGTATATTTATATAACACATATAAAAATAATATCCATATATACTCATAAAATACATATTGTCTCCATGTAAATTCACAAACAAAATGTCAACCAAGGAATCATGCTTCATGGTTTCACATAGAAATCATCTAGGAGAACATGCCCCATGAGTAATATTGCACTGATGGAATTTGTTTGAGATGTATTACTCATCAGGTCCTACCAAATGAAGTATATGTTTGACATTTTAAGTGAACGATACACATATGACGATCACACCCAAGGACATAGGGCATACTAACCACTCCATCTGGAATAACCCACTATATAGTGGATCGACACTCATGTAGTGTTGATCATAATGATACCATGAACTCCACCTACTGAAACATGATGATATGGGATCTAACTCTATGACTCACAAAAGGATTCCAAAAACTCTATCTAATAACTCTCACATAAGGGATAACTATTCTATGTGTAGGATGCAATTAGATACTAACCCATAGGGAATACATCAAGGGAATTCACTCTAATGAATCTTTTCAAAGTTAAGGAGGAATATAGAACTAAGACTTTTTTAAGGGGTACATGGTGTGTACTGGTAATACAATGTATGTCCCTTAGGAACTCAGTCCTACCTGTCTATCCCATATCATGCATGTTTCTGTGTCCCAACCTGAGTGCATGGGGTGTTTGGTCCCATATACTCCTGGTTGTGTCTGTGTCCAGCTAGTTGTGTCCATATACGACTAGTCGTTCACATGAACATGCCTATATACTATCCCAAGTACATGGTGAGACTCCAATTAAATAAGTGACACGTTCTGTGATAGGGGTCACATTATGTGTGATATTTATATTCATGAAAAAAACCGTAGCACCACATTAGGGGTCCCACATGTCATGTATTCTCAGATTACATGTCATGTTCTATAGGATTTCACAGAACCCACAGTTCTTCCACCCATATCATCATCTACCCCTATGAATTTTAATCTTGCCATGAATCATCATATAAGGGTGGATTTGGTCTGAATAACCCTTTTCATCACCATTTCCTAGAACTTGGCCATCAAATTTCTCATGAAACCCTAATCGTCGAGTCATTCCACTGTCCCATACTGTAATAACAACTAGGAAGACCAAAACCATGTTGTCCCACTTCTTTTAACAACATTGAATGATCCCCATATCATATTGATCTCAGATCTACAATATCAATTCCTTTATCCATCAAGAAGGTGCATAACTGTTGATTTCTTAGTATTTTTTTAGAATTCCCCGTCAAACGAAACACTGGTGATGAACGCGTGAAGAAAGGTTTGAGAAGTCCAATAAAATTTTAAAAGAGGAATGATCCTCAACCGTGTTCGGTTGGGCTCAATCCATTACCTTTAGAATGAAAAATTAATAACCAAATTAAAATAAACAATTCACCAAATAATTCTCACAAATAATCCCACACCTACAATATGATTGATCCATGAATCAATATGTTGGTTGATTGATTTTCATTATTTATAGGAAAAAATGTGGAAGAATACAAATAAAATATTAATCCTACCTTATTTTAGATAAATTACTGGTGGAGATCGATTCTGTTTCATTAACATTGGAATGATCCTAAGGTTCCATCACACACTAACTGATGATCCACGATCTGGTCATCGTTCACTAGTAGAAGCTCCTCGAACACTCTCCAATGGCTCCTCCCGATTTTTAGTGTTATTCAGATAAGCCTAAAAATCATCTATAAAAGAATTTATATTTAAATTTTATTAGGTTAGGTTAAATAATTACATTAATTAATTTACTAAATTAATTCATTTAAATGTTCACCCACAACTGTGCCCAACCTGAACATCTGACACTCTCCAATGTTATGTCACTCCAAGGGTAAAATTCATACTCTGAACATAACACTAGCCACATATTTATAATTCAAGACTCCATTTAGAATTTATTCCACATTTTTAGGAAAAAAACATGTTTGTGCATTTAATATATTTAATATAATTTAAAAAATAATTATGGACCCACTAGGATTATAATTATTACAATACCACTATTCATAGATCCAAATGTAATCCATTAAACATTCCAAAAATAATAAATGGATAAATCTAAGTCATTTCATTCCCCCCACTATGGTTCATTATTTCCTGAGAATACAAAAAATAGTCTACTTGAAGAGATGTGGGTACTGATCACGCATCTAGGTCTCCCACTCCCATCTACCCTGCTAAATATTATTGTGATTACACCTGAAAGACAATGGGATAATCAATCGCCCATGAAAGATCTTGTCCTACCAATCCTCAATCTGATTCAGGTACTCAAAAAAGGTTGCTCCGTCCCCAATTTCCATATCACCTTATTCAAAAACATGCGACAAATCATGCACATACCTCCTTAGTTTTGACATATTGAAGATGTCAAATACCCAGACTAACTACAATGGTAGAGTTAAGTGGTATTCCACCTCAACAACACTCTACAGAATTTGTAAATGGGCCAATGAATCTCAAAGATATATTTCCACTCTGGCCAAACTACCATAATCCACATCGATGTGAGACTCATCAGAACACATGGTCTCCCTACTCGAACTCCAAAGTCCTCTATTGTTGTTTCTCATTGGACTTCTAATAGCTCGTCATAGTCCTCATATTTTCCTATATAATATTCATCTCCTCTATAGTGGATCGCACCAACTCTGAGCACATAAGTGTTGACTCCCCTATGTCAGCCCAACATAGTGGTGACCTACATGGTCAACCGTACATGGCCTATAATGGTTCCATACCATTGGTGGAATGGTAGTTTTTGTTGTACACAAACTCCACCAAGGGTATTTGATCCTCCCAACTGTGGATGAAGTCCAACATGAAATCCCATGACATGTCATCCAAGACATTGATAATACTTTTAGTTTGGCCCCCATTCTAGGTGTAAAAGGTTGTGCTCAAATGTAGCTGATTCTCAAAAGCCTCATGAAATTCCTTCCATATCAAAGATATGATGTGAGCATCATGGTGAGAAAATATCATTGAGGTAATTCCATGGATTCTGATTATCTCATGCACATAGAGCTATACCAATATTTCTATGAAAATATTATCTCAGAAATATAGGAAGTGGGTAAACAAGGTGAGTGGGCCTACGATCACCCAAATGACATTATTTCTCGTAGACATATATGATAACCACATCACAAGGTCCAAGGATATATCATCTGAATTAAAATTTGAATCATCAGGGTTTTGAACTAAACTCATTGGAACTTAGTTCTCATCCTTCACTTTCTAATAGGTATAGAATTCAGATACACACTCTACAAATCCCTTCTTTATCCCTGACCACCAAAACATACATTGGAAGTACTGAAAAATATTTTCCAAATCTGGATGTACATCGAAAGGAGATTTATAAAATTATATCAAAAACTCCTACCACAAAGTCAACAGTTCCATCAGGCATCGTCTAATAAGAACAAAATTTTCCCCACCTTTAGAAACTCCATCTAAATCATGTTCAGTAGATATATGAGTATGAAGGGTCTTATAGTTGATATCCCTAATCTATGCCTCCTTGACTCATTTTTACAATCATAGGGTTAACAACCATTGACTGGAGGTAAGCTTGTCAAACCATATCTACAATGGATATCTGTAATGAGGTAAATTTCTTGGATACCTTACTCAACAAATTTGAATAAGATCTCTTATTGGTATCATATTCTTCCATGTTCCCCTTCACATGAAAATAGACAATATTGATGTCATAATACTGGAGGAAGTCTATCCATTTATTTAGTATCATGTTTAGATCCTTATAATAGAAGATATATTTCAGAAAATTTTGGTTAGAAGAGATGATAAAATGCTCTCCCATAAGGTACATTCACCACATCTTCAATGTTATACAACTACTATTAACTCAATATTGATGGTCACGTGGTTATTCTCATGTGGTATCAACTGACTTAAACAATAGGAAATCACTACTTCACTCTTTATCAGAACAAAACCAAGACATATTCCTAATGTATCAATAAAAACAACACACTTGACACCATCCTATGGAAATATCAAGATCGAAGCACTCATTAATCTCTATCTCAACTCTTGGAAGGACTATAGGTACATCTATATCCACACAAATGGATTCCCTTTTCATGTTAAATATATAAAGGGAGAAAAAATAATTGATAAATCAAGTATGAATCATTAATAGTGTCCTTCCAACCAAAGGAATCTCTTCACCTCCATCACTCATGTGGGTGGATCACAAGATAACATGACCTCTACATTCATCGTCTCCACTGCCACACCATTTTATTAGATAATGTGACTTAGAATGTGAACCCCCTAAATCAAAAAATATATCCTCAAGATCTTCTTAAAAATTCATTGATCTTGGTGTATGTACAGAACCATCCCCATGTGTCTCGTGTGCTCCTCCATAGAATGTGAGTAAGCTAGGATAACATAAATGAAGAATACCATGAACCATTTAAGAAAGTATTAACGATCCAATTAACTTGTTGCATAAAAATTTCTTGGATGTTCTTTATTAAAAATGGAATCACCAAGTAATCGTATTGACTGTAGATACATATGAATGTCATATTTATTATATCCTCATCCTATACTCGTAACTAGTGATATCTTGATCCAAGGTCCATCTTTGAGAACTAGCATGCCCCATCTTAACTGATCAAAGAGTCCATTGATCCTCATAAGTGGTACATGTTCTTTATGGTCACCTGATTTAAGAAATGGTAGTTAACATATAACCTCAATCTCGTGTTCTTCTTCTTGGTGAACAATACTGGGGCTGGCTAGGGTGAAACATTGTGTCTAACAGATTCCTTCCACTACAATTTCTCCAACTACACCAACATATTGTGAAGCATTATAGGGGACATCAGATATATTGGGGCCGATATTGGGGTCTTCCTGGATTGTAGATCAATAAATATGTATATCTCTCGGTGGGGAGGTAAGACTAGAATGTTATTAGGAAATAAATACTCATAATACACCACCACTATAGGGAACTGAAATCTCATAAAATCCACTGTAGTAAGGGTCTTTCTAGCCAACTGATGAGTAATCAGCTGCACCCTCCAATTCATGAGTCCATCCTACACTATCTAGGTTTGTTTGTCCTCCCAAAAGGAAATCCTAGACTCCTATATATGGAAACACCACATCTTATTCATGAAATAGTATATCTAGGCATGAAATATAGATAACCAGTCTATACCTATGATGAAATCATAGGGCCATGTTGATACTACAAATGGATCCCAATAGAAACTATCACCTCAAAGAGTTAGTTCACAATATCAACATAAGTAACTGATCAATGATTCACCTCTAATTAGAGTCCCCAAGTGTAAGGGTTGATCCATGGTCTCAATCAAAATCTCTATGTATCGAACCAAATAAGTTTCAATATTGGAATGAAACACACCAATTTCTATCAGTACTACATATAAGTTGGAAACGATAGATATTGTACCTTGTATCTTCCATGGATCCTCTTTTCCACAAGACTCAACTGCCTTCATCTTTCGTCACCCCTAACCTCTACCTCCCTGAGCCTGGTGTGGACCCCCTGGGGTAGTGGTGGTAATAATTCAAAATGTCTACCACCAATAGCTACTCTCCAAACACCTCTTTCATGACCCCTTCCCTAAGGTTCTATCTACTCCATCCACTTCCTCTAACTAGGTTTCCCTTCCACTATATATCCATCATCTGTATAGTGTGCTGGAAAATCTCTTTAAATATGTCTCATTCCAACACAAGAGTAGCACCACATTTCCTTGGAATGAATAATTTCATACTGTAAAACTAGACTCGAAAAACATATCCTGGGATTACCTCCTGAAATTTATCACACATCCAGGTTGTAGAGACTAATGTCATATCCCTATTTTCAAAGTCTTTAGTCTTATGTTCCCACTACCAGTAACATCTATCTATGTCTGATCGGTCAGGAAGCTCTCGACCACAAAAAAACACTCTAGTACCCTCGCAAAGGTAGAATGCGTAGAGGTATAACACTTTCGGTTATGTCTCTACGCAGGCCTTTCATGAAGGTCTTATCCTAAAAGAACTTATCATGAACTAAATCAATTGAGTACATTAAGAGGTTGCTGAACCTCAATGAATACTCTTCCACTATTGTACTTCCTTGATGAATCTGTAGAAGTTCCTAGATGCATACATCCCCCAATGTGTCCTGTGATAAAATTCTCTTTGAAAATTTTCTTAATGATTGGCTGTGATATATTCGCCTCATTAAATGTTTAGATCACTAAACCCCACCACCTTCCTGTAGATCTGAGAAGAAAGCTCGATAACAAGACCACTATCTGATCTGTTGCTGTCCTAACGAGATAAAAAACTTTCATCATTTCCTCAAGCCAGTATATATCTGCCTATGGGTCGGGCTCACCTTGGAATCTAAGGGGTTTCTATCACTTAATATAATCAAGTGATGTCATCATGTTACACTCATCATCTAGTATTGTAGGTACCATATGATTCTAAAAATGTTGTGGTATAGTTATTGCACCTCTTAGAGGGAACACCTCTAGAACAGGTCCTTATATTGATGACTCGTCACTTTGGAGAACATCCTTATGATCAAGATGTTGAATCCTAGCTGGCATACATCATAGAGGTATCCATAAATAGACCAGATATACCATGGCCAATGAGTATATCTAGAGAGTTGTCTTAATAAGGAAATTCAAACCACAACCCATTATAATATGATGCATCTAATAATTATTTCCCTATAACCAATTTTTACTTGCACAGAGTCGAAAGGCAGATGATCTAAGTCCTAGTGTATGAATATTTATTCCACCGTAACAACACTGGATTCTCTATCCAAAAAGATGAACTCAAAACATGTAATATTGTTTCCCCAAACCAGTCTCGCAGTCTCTAGTCTAAAGGTAGAACTGACACCTTTAATACCACTATATATCGACCCACCTCAACAGGACACATATCATGACTTCCCAAAGCCTGCATCTAATAGGTCAATGGATGAAGACTAGCATTAAGTAAGAATATCACTCACATTAAAGGACTTACCAGAAGGTACCTATATATAGGCCCAAAACTCCAAGACTATACAATGTTGAAAAGTAAAACAACAGATAAACCATGTAGGCATATAAATCTGACTATCATAGTATGGAAACAACTAATAAAAAGTGAAAAGGGACACATAAAATCCCACCTCAAAAAATTATGAAAACAACTCCAACCTAAATGTATATAAGGGGACTGATGTCAAAGAAAGCATCACAAAATACCTCAGATAGTCCGAATAACTATGCTCAAACTGGTCCTGGTCCATCTAGGACTCTTCCAAAAGTTTCATCATCTTCATAAGACTTCAAAAGTGCAGGAAAATCCCCTAAAGGGGTGAGTATAAACATACTTATTAGGACACCAGAAATCACTAATCATATAAAAATAACAATAAAATTCATCTCATCACAAGTTTATGTCTACAACACTTATAACAAGAATATATAGATATAGTCAACAAAGACATATTGTTTCTAAGTAAATTCGCAATAATAATGCCAGCCTAGGAATTATAGTTGAATGTTTCACATAGCACTATTCTTGGATAATACACCCCACATGTCAGATAACACTAATGGTGTTCGTACAAGATGTACTGCTCATTGAGTCTCGTCGTAATAATTATATTTTCAAAGGTTGAAGATAATGATAAATAGATTATTATTACACCCAAGTCCATAGGGTATACCCACAACTCACTCTATATTAACCCACTAATTAATGGATTGATACCCTTGTAGATGTTTTTCACAATGATACCCAAAACTCCACCAAGGGAAACATGTTAAAAGAGGATCTCACTACGGGCCTCATAAAAGGATTCCAAAAACGCTATCCCAAAATCCCTACCAAAGAGATCACTATACTATGTGAAGGAAATAATTACATACTATCCCCTAGGGAATGGATCGAGGGAACACTCCCAAACAAAATTTTTCCATGTTGATGAGGATAAGGGATCTAAGCCTTATTTGAAGGGTTAAATCGATTTTAAAAGTAATGCATTGCATGTTCCATCACCATAGGGTCTTACCCATGTATCATGATCCATGCCCTTTTCTATGTCTATGCTTGAGTACACAGGGTGTCCAAGACTATTTACTATTGGATATGTCTTTGTTTGAATGGATGTGTTCATGTATAACTAGTTTCTTCTATACCCATACCCGTATACCATACCGTGTACACGCAGAGCTACCAGGAAACAGGGTCAGAAGCCATGCGATAGGGGTCACACATCGTTTGATATTTATCTTTTCATAGAAACCCTAGTTCTACACTAGGTGTCCCACAAGCTATTTAATCCCGAATTATATTATATGTTCTAAAGGATTTCACAGAACCCATGGTTCTTCCTCCTGTATCGACATCCGCTACTCCAGCTTCCAATCTGGCCGTGAATCACAAAGAGATGGTTGGATCTGGTCCGTCTGACCCTTGTTGCTTCCTCTCTCTAGAATTCGACCATCAAATCATATTGGAAACCCTCACCGCTGGGTCGTTATTCCATCCTATTCTGGAATCAAAACCAGGATTCTTAACACTAAACCAATCCATAGTATTTACCTTGATCGCTTGATATCCACATTATGTTGTGACCGAATCATCTGATTCAACCAATTCCATTATGAAATGGCAATGAAATGGTTGATTTATCAATATTTTTTTCGAATCACTGGTCAAACAAAACATCAAGGATCAATGCATGAGGAATGGTTGGTGTAATAAAGGAAACACACAAAAAAGGAATGATTCACATTTATGTTCGATTAGCCTCGATCAGTTGTCATTCAAATGGAAAATGAAGAAAAAAATAAAAATAAAAAATTCTCCCAATAAATCTCACACATAATCCCATACCCGGTGTATTCTACCAGGTACTTCAGAAGATATGTTAACCACAATGTTTGTTTTTTTCAAACCTAGCATGAAGGTAACTTTGTAGAGGACTCTCATACAAGACAAGGTGGGCCTAGATAACCCTTAAATCTATTCTCTAGCTCAGGAACTTTTCCTAATGATTTCAAACCTTTTTTCCAAAATGATGTGTTAGGGATCCACTAATTTAACCCCCTTGATTATTCTTGGTATAGTTTTGTATTACTTTCTATTTACTCTAAATAAAATTTTACCTTATTGTTGTAAAAAATTTGTTGGTTGATTGATTCGTGTTCATCATAAACATAAAAATATGGGGATAATCCAAATAAAACAACTATCCTAGTTTGATTTGGATAAATAGACAGTGAATAACAGTTTTGTTTCTTTGTTATTGGCATGATCCCCAGGCTCTATCGCACACAAGTTGATGATCCATGATCTGATCATTGCTTCCCAAAGGAAGATCCCCCACCGATCTCTAGTGGATCCTATTAATTTGCAGGGTTATATGTCTCAACCTAGAAATCATCAATAAAAACATTTATATAGATATTGTCTGAGGTTGGGGTAATTAATTAAAAAAATATATTAAATAAATTAATTCATTTAAACTTCTACCCACGATTGATCCCCAATAAGGGAAAAATGGTTTTTTATGACATTGTAGTCACTCATCACAACTTTTCCATCGAAAGAGACTCTTTGTGATGAGAATCATATCTCGTCGCAAATAGTTGGTTAAAAAATCATTTTTGGTGGGAAGTTATTCTCGTCACAAAAAACCTTGGGCACACCCTATATACCAAACCATACAAAGCCTATTTGCGATGGTAATATGATTATCATCGCAAATATTGTCTCCTCGAATTTTATTATTTATGATGGGAGTAAAATCCCATTGCAAATGATGTGGTGGTAGGAAATTATTTACAACAGGGCCCATAGCAAATACTTTTTGACATTTTTGGTTATTTGTAATGTGATATCTTCCATCACAAATAAACATTCTGCATAGGAAATTTACAAAGGGAGTACGCATGGATATAAATACCTTCCAAGATTGACAAAAGCCACTAGATGATTTTCTATGAGGAAGTGTTAAGGGAACAAGAGAAAGGGGGTACCAAACCCAGAAAAAGTTTCTAATGAATATTTTTTTTGGAATTTTCAGGGCATTGTGAACTCCTACACTATTAGAATTTTATAAAGATTCATTAATACTCATCATCCTACAGTTTTTGCAATTGATAAACTTAAGATCTATTTCTCCACTTGTTTTTTCTCATATTTTTTAGTTTGGTTATAATTTATTATTTGCTTATAAAAAATTTTCCTCCATTGAGACCCTTTAGATCTTTACTCGCTATACTATCCAGAATGTCAATATTTTCCATACATCAGAGCAGGAGTTCACTAGAGATTTTACTTTTGACCAATCACATATTTATTTTTGTTTTATCTATTCTATGAATAGATGCCCAGATAGAAGACAAATTTCGAATGACCTCTAAAACATATTAAATAGTTTTCATGACCTTTGGTTTGTGGTTGGTGACTTTAATGATATCCTTAATGAATTTGAGAATATGGGACCAACTCATTCCATTATTTCTTTATAGGAGTTTAAATATTCAATTGAGGCTAACAACCTTTTTAAAATTAATATTACCATTTCCAAGTATACGTGGTATAGAAGGGGAAAGAATATGGTGGTGGCTAGAAAATTGGACGGAACATTCACAAATGATATAGATCTAGATCATTGGATCACCATCTCTAGAATAACCCTTCAAAAACATAACTCTAACCATAATCCAATAATGTTCAATATCTCTATCAAACACAAGAAGCTTATTCTTCCCTTTAGATTTAATAACACTTGGTATTCTGACCCTGATTGTGTTAACATTATTAATTATTCATGGGATTATAGGAAACATTTAAATGTTTTTTTTCTATTACAAATAAATTAAAAAATATCAAACACATCCTTATGGTTGGTGTAGTACCAAATCCAAAAAAATTGATAAAAACATTATTCATTTGGAAGAACATACCCAACTCCAAAACACCACTATTGGCACAAAGTTTATCACTGATCCACAAAGTGAAATCAATATTACTATGAAACATGCTTCCTTTACCACCATTAAAGATAACATGAGAGACCAAATGGCTCACTTATGGTGACAGAAACACTAAATTTTACAACTCACTTTAATGAATTAGGAAACCTAATAGACATATTGACTTCATTAGAGATGGGGAAAACCTCTTTCATGCTGATAATAGAATTTCCAATCATGTAGTCTCTTACATTGAAAATATATTCAATGGACATGCCATTATAGAGTACCTTCTACCTGATGTCATCCTGGTTATGGTCAATTATAAGGATATACTAGCATCTCACTTGATCATTATATTAGAGAAACTGTATTTAGGTTAAATATGGACAGTGCTTTGGGCTCTGATGTTTATAATAATGGATTCAATTAGAAATTTTTTCATTTCTTTCATACTGATGTTTGTAGGATAGTTAGGAATTTCTTTTCTAATTGATTTCTTCCTCATGGGTTGAATGCCCTATTTCTCGACTTGATTTCCAAAGTGGATAATTCCACATAAATCCACTAATTTGGACCCATTTATTTAATCAATACCCTCTATAAAATTATAACTAATCTTCTTTCCAATAGAATTTATTATATTATAAATAAAATAGATTCATGGAATCAATTTGGGTTTGTTAAAGAATGGTCCATTCAGGATTGTATTTTTCTTGTGTCTAAATGCACTAACATTTTAAATAAAACCAATAGGGGAGACAATATTTCTATTAATCTTGATTTCTAAAAGGCCTTTGAAGCCATCGATGGAGTTTTATTTTTAAGGTTCATTGGAACATTGGGTTAAACGATTCATTTATCATCAAAATTAAAACTCTATTCACCTCCGCCAAAATATCCATCCTTGTTGATGGTTCTAATCAATGTTATTTTAAATTCAATAAAGGTGTTATAAAAGTTGACCCTATCTCTACCATTATTTTTGTGATTACTAAAGATTATATAAGAAGATTTATCACTCGCCTTGTCGAACAAAACAACATTAGGAAAATGAAGGCTTCTTGGAATTTTATTGTTCCCACACACCTTTTATAGGAATAGGATATTATTTTTATTTTTATACGGGATAAAGGGAATATCCAAAATTTCAATTGTTTCCTCTGACACTATGAAGTGGTTTTTGGTTAAATAATTAATCGGAAAAAATACTATACCATTTTGGGAAACAGTTTCTTTCTAATAGAAATCCAATATTATTGGTGATTTAGGTATTAAAGAAGGATATTTTCCCTTCACCTATCTTAGTGTTTCTATTTTATGGGGTATTCCAATTTTTTTTTTCTGAAAATATTCACCAAATCCTTCACAAAATTTCATTTAGGAAGGTCAAGAATCTCACTATGGCTAGAAGGATTTGTCTTGTCAAATATACAATTATTTCTAAAATGGTCTACTCTTTGATGATTAATAAATGGACTGTTGGTCGTCTTAAAAAAATTAACATAACATTGAAAAACATTTCTTGGATCAGAAGCATGATTGAAAGGAAACTGGTGATTGTTCCTTGGTTTACTTGGTGCAAACATTTGGAGATATGTGGTATCATTATAAATAATATCAAACTCTTTAATGATATCTTACAAGCCAGACTCACTTGGAACCATTTTCATAACAACTTTAACTCCATTTCCTTCCATAAAAATAGATTTCTAGAAAACCAGAAGAAGGGAAATTTGAATTACAATATCTCTTCTATTTGTACTTCCATTAAGAATTATTTTTCCAACATCATGTCTAACTCTATAGGTATTGGGGTCAGAGACTCTTCCATGAATTTCTGATTCAACAAATGTACTGGTGTTACCCTCATTTCTATAATTTCCCATAATCAAATTCTTTATTACCCTAACTATACTATCAAGGAGGTCGTTAGCTCTTACAAACATAATTTTCTCAACAACATCAACCATATAATTGGTTGCTACCGTTTTCCCAGCACTGATGATTTTTTAATATTGGAACCTATTCATAATGGAATTCTAGACACAAAACTTTTTTACAACCATGGTTTCATTAATTTTTAAAATAATTTTAGTTGGAGTAAAAATTTTGATAAATTATGGATACAACCTTTGAGATTCACTCTAATTTTTCATAATACTCATAAGGGGATTCCCACTGACACTTGTATTCAGTCTTTTGGTTTCCATCATTGCTCTAAATGTCGTTTTTGTAACATGAATCATGAAGACATTAACCAGATTTTTATTTCATGGGTTACTATTACTACGTTTTGGAATTATGTGATTGATATTTTTGAGTTCAGATAGTTACATAATGATTCAATCAACTCTCGACTTCAACGTTGTGTGGATCTTGAAGCCTCCCAGCAAATCAAGAGCCTTTTTTAACCATTGTTGCTGAACTTATGCATGTACTCTGGTATGATAAGAATTCTATTATTCAAAAAAAATACTCACTTTGTTTAAATGAAGGTCGGATGTGGATTCTCATTGCCATTCGGGAAGCAACATCGATTCAAAAGGGATTATTCAACAACATAGTGAATGACTTTTCAATTCATCATTATCTTGGGGTTACTAGAATTTATCCTCAACATAGACGTACTTTTGAAGTGTTCTGGAAAGCTCCTATCCCATGTAGGATTAATGTTAATGTCGATGGTACTTATAAATGAAACTCGGGCCTTTCGGGTTGCGGCTCTATTTTTAGAAATCACACCAGGTAAATTCTTGGATGCTTCTATGGCATTGCTGGAATCTCTTCAGCTCTAGAGGTTGAAATGATGATCATGATATTTGTTGTCTCATTCTCTAATAAACATGGTTGGAAGAAAAATTGGATTGAAAGTGAATCTATTATCATCGTTCAAGCCATATGGAATGGTGTGATGCACCTCGCATGGCCTCTTACAACACGCTGGATACACTATTTTCATTTGCTCATGGAATTCAACTACATTATTACCAATGCCTTCTGTGAAGCAAACAAGGTGGAAGATGGTCTTGCAAACATGGGAGTCAACCATGTCACCACATGGTTGGATAAAATCCTAGTTGATTTACTACCCCTTTATGATTGAGATTGTAAAATAATCTTGTCTTTTAGACTCATGTAATTCTTTGTTTAAATAATAAATTTTTTCCCTTGGTCATTGACCAAGGTACCACCATCTTAAAAAAAATATTTATTAATAATTAGTATTAATTAGTATTAATTAGTATTAATTAGTATTAATTGGTATTAATTAGTAATAATAGTGTATAATTTGAAATAATTCCTCATAATTAGTAATAATTTGCAATAAATTGTAATAAATAGGAAATTTTAGAATTAATAGGTAATAATTCGTATTAATAGGTAATAATTCATAATAATTCATATTAATAGGTATTAATAGGTGATAATAGGTAATAATTTGTATTAGTAGGTAATAATTGGTTTTAATAGATAATAATTTGTAATAAGTTGTTATAATTTGTATTAATTTGTAATAACTAGTAATAATTTGTAATAATTAGTAATAATTTTCAATAATTAGTTATATTTATTAATATTTTAGTAATATTTAGTAATAATTAATATTAATTATTTTTAATTAGTATTAATTAGTATTAAATTGTAATAAGTAGTATTAATTACTAATGAATTGTTATAAAATAATAAAAATTTGTACTGATTAGTGGTAATTATTAATAATTAGTTGAAATTAGTAATAACTAGTGGTCATTAGTTAAAATTATTATAAATTATTATAGATTAGTCTAAATTTTAAAAAATATACTATAAATTACTATGAAATAATATGAATTATTTTAAATTACAAGAAAAGTGATAATGAAATACTTTATTATTTTTCAGGCCATAAGAAATAAAAAATTTATACCTACATAGTTGACAAAAATTAGTCATTTATCATTGCCAGAAGATTGTAAATTCTATGATTTAAACCTTTTTAGAAATTTATTATATATTTTATTACATTATATTAATTTGTAAGTATTTTATTAATTTATAAAAAAATATATTAATATTATCTGTAATGAGTAAAAGAGCAGTAGTAGATTGATAAATTTTTTATATTTACAAGTAAATTCTATGTTTATTATTTTTTCCCTTTTTGGGATCATGTTTTTCTTATATAAAATTAATCATAATGAATTTATTTATTTTATATTTTTTAGAGAAATATAGAACAAAGAAGTTGAAAAAAGTCTTTATTTCATGATCACGATGGGATAAATAATCACAGGAATCGAAAGAGATCATGAATAAATCCTATATATATTGTGGGTGTTGAAGATTTTTTATAATTTGCCTCATCAAAACTGAAATTTGTTTTAGAAGAGAAAATTAACTTTTTGTTTATGAAATGTGATCTAAGGAGGTTTGAAACATTTGAAAATGATAGGGTCATCTACTATGTTTTAGTTTTTGAAAACATTGTGTTTTTTGGTATCAATATGGTGAACACAGTTCCCGAGAAGATACTAATAATATTGTTCCAACTTTATCATGGGTCCCAGCTCCATCTTAGTTTAAAAATTTAGTACATCATGTGGTCGTTCCATCTTTTCAAAAAACTAAAACTTGGGATGATATTGATTTAACTCCTGATTTGGAACTATTTATATATTATGATTTGTTTATGTCTTCTGAGGATTGCATATATTCTTGATATAAGATAATAAAACTTCAAGCGGTTGAAAATTTTATCATTGTTAAATCACATACAAGAATTTAAAATATTTGTTTTTATCAGATATTACCTTTGGTTAATGCACTATCAGATGAAGGAAATGACTTACCTATAAATTTATATGAGGGAAAGAGGCTTGTTCATTATTTGGGCCTTGGTTATCATAAGATTCATGCATGTTGAATTTATTACATCTTATGTTATGGTGAAAATGATTCAATAGTTATTTGTCCAACATGAGGAAAATTGAAGTACAAATAGGCTAAAATATGGAATTATAGATTTATTCCTGTAAAACAATTGAGGTATTTCCCACTTCCACCTAGATTGCATCATTTATTTATATATCATAACACAACATCATTTATGTCATGGTGCAAAACCAATATTCTAACTGGTAATGACATAAATCTTTCAACTAATGGTGATTCATGGAACCATTTTGATGAAGTACATTTGTCTATTTCTTTAAAAGATAATAATGTGTGATTGGGTATTTCTACTAATAGTTTCAATCCACTCGATTCTTATAGTAGTCGATATTATTATTGGTTTTTCTTTATAACATCGTACAATTTAAGTCATTTGATATTGATAACTGATCCATGTATCTTTTTAACTTTATTAATACCATGACATCCAAAAAAGAACATTTATTATTATTTGAAACCATTGATTGTTGAATTAAAATTATCATGGAGTAATAGTGTTGGTATATATGATGTTTTTGTGAAACAAAATTTCCTAATGAAATCTGCATTGATGTGGAAAATTAGTGACTTCACATCAATTGGAATGTTATCTACATAGAGTACACATGTCAAAAATCATGTTTTTATTGAGTAGGAGTCAACCCCAACATTCTATGATCTATGAAATATTGATTGAAATATAGTTTTATGGTGTATAAAGATGAAACATATTGTTTCCCTCGGAATCCGGGAATGACCACCTTGATGGGAGGTTCAAACATTCTGATCGGTTTCTAACGGGTTTTTCGTAGAACCAGAAACATCCAATGATTCCACATCCATTCAGACCTAATTTCCAAAGGTAGGTGATCATTAGTGTGTGGACTGATGAGGCTTAGGAATTTTCATTGGTCGAGAGGATGGGAGGTCGAACTCATCGCACCTTTTTGAGGGGAATTATTGTCTACTCTCAGACTCTCTTTATAGATTTAAGTTATGTTCGTGAATCCTTATTACATTACCAAGTATAAAATGATCTTTCCATCAGATCTGAAAATCAATGATTAAATATATAGGAAATTTAGAGAATCTTTTGTATGTATTCGAGGTTCTTCATCGATAGAGAATCATCTGTATTTATTCGAGATTCTTGGTCAATGGTACCCTTCGACACATTTATATAGAAGTCTCATGGTCATTATGATGACCATGCTGGTTTTAAATCCACTCAGTGTGGCACTTGAGGTTTATTGTCACTCATAAGGACATGGATTATTTTAGAGTTGGGATCGAATCCATAGACGGGATACCTACGTATCCCTTGTTTAGAAAAAGGAATCAGAACCCCCGTAGTTCGAGTAAGAGGGTATGATGTTTATGATTGATGGCTCAAAGAAGGATGTCACAATTACTTTTACACTATAAGCTCACATGAGTCATGCTCGGGGTGAGAAACAAGAGGTATTGGTAAAAATTAGACAATTCTGCCATGAAATATGCAATCATAAGAAATAATGTGGGGCTTATGTATGTATGACTGCCCAGATAAAATGAAGGCCATGATTTACTTTAAGGAAGAAATTCAGAAACAGGGTCCATAAAGGTATATGTGCATCATAGAGATTTTGAATACTCTAAGTTAGGGCTTACTCCTAAAAGGGAGGCCCAAATTAGGAGAAGAATTATGATTGGGTTTTACTCCATAAAAGGAATCCCAGATCAAAGGTAAATTTGGGCTGGTTAAGAGAAATTAAGACTGTGGCTTTCTCCTAAGGAGGATGCCCAGATTTGAGACTGGGTCTTACTCCTAAAAAGGAGGCCCAGGTTAAGGGAATTAAGGTTTGGGGCTTACTCCTGAGGAGGATGCCCAAATTAGGGTACTGGGGATGATTCTTGAAGAGGATACCCATATTTGAGACTAGGGCTTACTCTTGAAAAGGAGTCCCAGGTTAAGGGATCAGAGGATTACTCTTAAAGAGGATGCCCAAAAATTAAGGGACATGGGGATTGCTCCTAAAGAGGGTTCCCAAATTAGAGGACTTATGACTGGGGATTATTCTTGAAAAGGAGACCCAGGTTAAGGATTCTCCCATCTTAAACAATGGGGTTGAATGATTGAAATCTCAATCTTTAGTGATATAAAGATGTGTAAATCACTAGGTCTTAAGAGATATTCCACAGAATTCACTTTAGATAAGGATGTCAAATCATGAAATCAATCCATAAAGGGATTTGAAGAGTGTCTTCAAGACTGATTCTTTAATAGGAAAGGTGGAATGTATTAAGAGGGGTGAAATAGGCAAGAAGGGCACCCAAAAGGTAGGGGCACTCAAGTCCTGGCAGGCGCGCTGGTACTGCGTGGTCGTGCAAGTACTGGTCGCGCATGTATGCCTGCATAACACATGGTGTACTTGCACGACGGTTAACCAGAAGGGTAATAACTGAGTGACTCTTGATTAAAGCCTTTATAATCCTCTTGAGGTTCTTCCAAAAAAGGGGTGCACAAGTTCTATTGAAGGAGTTAGGTGGCACGCAAGTGTGGCATTTTTCCCTTAAGGGATAGCCACTCAGGCCCGCATGTGTTGATGAGTTTCAACACTTATACCTTCCTCCCCCTCTTTAGATCATCTGTTCTAGGTACGAAATTACCATAGAAGTGTTTCGGAAGCATTGAGAAGAGACTTGGGTGCCGGGATCTAAAATCTGAGTTTCTAGAAAAAATCCTTTTTTAAATGGGGGGCCCACAGGGTCTATTTATAGGCAGGAGAAGATCCCGGGCAGTTACCACTTAGGCCGTGCAAGTCACTTCCGTGACCACTAGGCGTCGGGCAAGTGGACTTGCGCGACAGTGATAGAATTTGTGTGGCACATGTTCTTTTGATACCTTGTACATGCCTTTGTCGATTTTTGATATTTTCTTCAAAGGATGAATCAATTTGTGCTAATTCATTTCCCTTTACATTCCTTTGGACTCTGTGACGAAAAATGAGCATCAAAAAAAGTCCCCCCTCAGAGTTGGATCCAAAAGAAATGCGGATTTGACTCTGAGGAAAAGAAGAAAACCAATGGAAAGGCGGCGTGCAAGTGAGCTTCGGGCGTGCAGAGTCCGGCGCGCAGGGGACGACCATTAGTCACCCAGGGTACAACGCGCAGGGTTCTGGCTGTGTCTATAAATAGAGGGCATCACTTCCGTACAAAGCATCCGGATTTCTAGACTTCATACCTTCGAGCTCTCGTCTTGTAGGTCACCTTAGCCGCGCAGGTTGCTCTATTTTACAGTCTTTTCCTTGATGTCGCGCTACTATCAATGTATCTGGGCCTGCGCGGTGATACATGTGCATCATATACTTGTGCATCACATCCATATTTGCGCTCCATGTTTTAAACTAGCACTCCATAATGCCTTTTCCATTTTTCAGAATTTTATTCGCAAATTTAATGAAAAATAAACCCATTTAAGAGTTAGTTTATTCAATTTTTTTTGTGCAGATTCAATGGCTCCCAGGAGAATAGAAATAGTTGATGAACTGGTTAGCAAGAGGATTCATGACATGGTGAACATTGTTGGCCATGATTACTATGATATATTCGACAGCAATTTCCCAGATTTGGCTATGTACTTGAAGAAATATCATCTTAATTTCCCAAATAGAATCTACTTGTCCCTGTATGGTCATGGTCATCTACAAAGAGTCAATGTTCCAAATCCAAAGAACTATACACCTGAAATGCAGCTGCACTGCTACTCCTCTATTTCGGTTATGTTGTGCATTAAGAGCAACAACAATGGTGTGATCTTTCAAATTCTCCATCCAATCCATTTCCTTGTAGATATGAAAATGGAAAACCCATGGGCTGAAATGTTTTCCACTACCGGTTGGTGGAGATAATACCAACATGGAATTAGAGAAATATCTGAAAAGAGTACTCTCTCCAAATGGATCTTTACATCCAATGCTCCATTCTCAAATCCATGTATCCATCTACCAAGTCTCTTGGACAGAAATAGAGTCACTATTTGAGCAGCAGAAAATTTTCTCAAACTGTACTCAAGAATATTCTTTTACAATTGTTCCAAGAAGAGCTGGTATGACTGCATCTCTTATGGTATCCAGTTGAATGAATGAATTCTAATTGGTTGCTGATGAATCTCGGGATGTCGTAAATCAAATGAAGAGTTATGTTGAAATCCTCTTGTAATTATTGAAAAAGAGAAGAGAATTCAGTCTGTTTATGTCCTTCTAACTCTTGTACAACAATGAAAAACACTTTCACCTTCACTCATTTGTACCTTCATTCTATTTTTATACATTCTTTAGATTTTACCTAAGAGAATGGTCATAGTAAGCATAGTTTGATTTTTACTAGGATTGATGTAAATAACCCTACAAACTTGACCCTTTTAATTGCTCAATATTACCTAAATCATACAAAATGTATGTTTAGTGAGATGGGAACTTGACTTATATTCCGATTTTCCTTGTCTTTTGTGGGCAGTTTAAATTCATGCACGTCGGACATAAAAAGGCTTATGTTTAAGGTTGAAAAATAGCTTTGATTGAAATGGATTAGAATTGACTCAATTCCTTGAAAATTCATCTGAAAACATATTACCATATTCAAGTATGAGGGAAAATATATAAGCTATGACTTAAGAATATTTGAATCTGAGGAATGATATGAAAAAGAGCTAAAAGGTATTAGAAGAAGTAGTTTCCAAAAATCAAGTTACCATTATTTAACAAACCCGTTAGGGGGTTGAATTATGTTGGGCCACCTAAGGGCATTGGATGCATAGTTAAATAAAATAGTATCTTTTAGATAACAAGTCTGTTATGTAGATTGTTTTTGCAAGGATGCCTATGGGCACGTGTTGCATAGTCAGGAAAAAGAACTCACAAAAATTTACTTTCCTAGTGCTAAAATCCAGGTAAAGATTATGGAGATTCAAATCTTCCAAATTATAGAGTTCGCTGTATGGAAAGAGGTACTTGAATATGGAGAAGATATTTCCAAACACGATTATCGAAGAACTGGATGAATATCACTCCTACGAAGGTCTGACCCAAATATAGGGAATGATAATATAAACAATAGACTTGAATAATTTCAGATCATGAATAAGGATATGGAACAAATATGTTAAGGATGGCTATTTTTGCGGATCCCTATATACTATCGTTTAAGACAAATAAGGAAAAAAGAGTCATTCTTCCCAAGAATGATGTTACCACTATCCGAAAAACCCGTTAGGGGGTTGAATTATGCAAGGCAACCTTAGGGCATTGGCTGCATAGTCAAATAATAGTATATTATGGCTAACAAGTCTGTTATGTAGACTGTTTATGCAAGGCCGCCTATGGGCACATGCTGCATAGTCAGGAAAAAGAACTCTCAGATGTTTGACATTTTTGTGACTAGAAGTCATGAAACGGGTTATGAGGATCTGAAAATATTTAAGGTTAGGATTATGACACATAAAGATGGGTATTGTTCAATGTATACAGAGATACATAGATCAATGCTAACAATAATCATGTTGTGGCTGGGTCCTGAATTGAATTTTTGGACTTCACTACGTAGCCCATAAGGATGAGAATCAAGCCATACGTAGTTCTTAATCTACAGTTTAACATCGTGTGGGACAAAAGCATTAGAGATCTAAGTCTAGGGTCATAGAGCTTGGACCATTGTAAGAAATACACCATGTGTGTTTTCATGGGGACTTTTCAGCCAAGGGTCTGAAATTGGAATTTGGGGTTAGGCCCAAAGACTTGGGGTTGGATTTGAGGGACACTCGAACGTTCCTACATATCCCATAAAGATGGTAATCAATCCCACGTAGTTCTAGAAATACCCTCTGTACAAATTTGGTTCATACATGTGAAGGGTGAAAGGGGACTTTAGTGCAATGATGGTTTAACCCAAGAGAAATGGTTTGGGAATTGCCATGTATGCACTTAGTCTTTAAAATGAAACATGATTGAAAAATCAATGAAAATAATTGTTCCCTCTCAGGTGAGGGTATCAAAGAAATTTGTAGTTTATTGTCATACTGGATAGAAGTTTTCTATAGTTTAACGTCGTATAATAAGGACGAAAGTGAACCAATGTAAAGATATTGATTCTAAGGGCGGTTTCACGAATTAACATCGTATGAGATGGAGATGAACCGACGTGAAGAGACTGGTTTTGGGATTGAACCTTGGGAGGTAGCCTACGTACACAGCCTGGAAGGCAAGGATCAAAGTCCGCGTAGTTCAATTAAAGAATGAATTAATGATCAAGTTATTCTTGGGGACAACGAACTAAAAAATGATGTTGGGACTTACACATGCTTGGCGGCCCAGAGAGAGTGTTATGGTTGAGGTTTTCTCTAAGCTCACGTGAGTCATACTCTGTGTGAGAAACAAGAGGTAACAACAACCTTAACGATGCATAGTTTAATGTCATGTAGGACATATAAAGGGACTATGCAGTTTAAAGTCTTGCAGTTAGGACTATTTGTGTTGCACTGTTTAGTGTCATGTAGTGGGTAAAAAATACAGTTTAATGTCATGTAGGACATATCACGGACTTTCTGTACAGTTTAGCATCATGTAGTTAGGACGATGGGGACAATAGAGATTAACGTCATGTTGGATAAAAGGGGGACTATGGAGTTTAATGTCATGCATGAAGGACAAAAGAATACAACATTTAACGTCATTTTGGACGCATTATGGACTTTTCATATTTTAACGTCATGTTGGACGAAAAGGGGATGATATAGTTTAGCGTCATGTTGGAAAAAAGTGAGAATAGTTTATGGTCATATGCATGGACCGTGGATGGTGCGGTTTAATGTCATGTTGGACGGTGGTGTAGTTTAAGGTCATACAGGACCTTTGATGATTATGTAGTTTAATTTGTTTCTAGATGTAAGGGACTTTTATACAGTTTAACATCATGTAGTTAGGATGTCACAGTTTAACGTCTTGCTGGACGTAAGGGACTTGCAAATAGTTTAGGGTCATATGCATGGACCGTTGATGATGTAGTTTAAGGTCGTACAAGACCTAGTTGCAGTTTAAGGTCATACTGGACCATTTAGGGAACTTTTTCACAATTTAATGTCGTGTGGGACGAAAGTAAAAATAGTTTAAGGTCATATGTATGGACCTTTGCTATATAGTTTAACGTCATATAGCAAGGACGAAATAGGGGCTATGCAGTTTAATGTCATGCAGTGAGGAAAAATTAGGGATTTTTTTTCATATTTTAACATCGTGTGGGATGAAATTAGTACAAATAGTTTAAGGTCATATGTATTGACCCTTTTTGTATAGTTTAACGTCATATATCAAGGATGAAAGAGAGTACTTTGCAGTTTATACAAAATAATTCTTCAAAAATCTGGAATTGGTTGGAGTAGTGATGAGTTCTCCATCCATTGAGATTAATGAATAAGATCCATTGGAGTAGACCCTATGTATTGAATAAGGTCCTTCCCATTTTGTCTCAAGCTTGGGAGGTTTCTTGTTTGGTATCATTAGAGTTCTGAGAACTAATACCAATTCTCCTAGAGTGAATGAACGAAGATGAACTTTTTTGTTAAAAGCTCATGCTATTCGATTCTGATAGACTTACAAGTGGTACAAAGTGCACAATCTATTCTCATCTAACCGTTGCAATTCATTCAATCTCTTTTGATATTGTTCATCTGTAGATGTTTGATTACAAATGGAAACTCTGAGCAAGGGTAGTTGAACATCAATGGGAAAAACGGCTTCCATTCCATATACCAATGAATATGGAGTTGACCGAGTTGCAGTGCGGGTGGTAGTCTGATAATCCCATAAAGCATGAAAGAGTTTATCATGACATGACCTATTATATTTATCCACCATCTTTTGTAGTATATTTGAAATAGATTTGTTAAAGGATTCTATCTGGCCGTTGGCCACTGCATGATATCGAGATGAATGGTTGGATTTGATGTTTTATTCTTGATACAACTTCTTCACCTCGGATGAACTGAAATTGGTGCCATTATCCGTCAATATGGTATGAGGGACACCAAATCTGGAAATTATGTTAGACTTTATGAAGCAAACAATGCATTAAGAACTGACTTCCTTGAGAGGTATTGCCTCTTCCCATTTGGAAAAGAAGTCAGTAGCAAAAAGAATGTACTTAAACTGCTTGGTCGTAGCCGAAGGGTAAGGTCCCACCACATCCATTCCCCATGTGGAAAATAGCCATTTGTATTTAGCTGTATGAAGAAACTCTGGAGGTTGATGAATGAAGTTGGCATTTACTTGGCATGAATGACACTTCTTTGTGAAATCGACACAATCTCGTATCATTGAAGGCCAAAAGTATCAAAGCCTTAGAATATGATCAGACTGTCTATGTCCAGACTGGTGGGCACCACAGACTCTTTCATGCACTTCTTTCATGACATCAATTGTCTCTTCACCATCAATGCATCTGAAGAGAACTCCATAAAAACCACTTTTGTAGAGAATTTTCTCTAAGTGATCTGGGCTATCATAAAGAGTAAAATTAACCACACGTCGCCGGATTTGTTCTTTCTCAACTCTATCAGGTGGAAGTGTTCCATTTTTAAGGTATTACCTGATAGGTGACATCCATACTGTAGTATGACCATACGGTTCAGGAATGGGACAAATTTCATTAATTTCCTCTGTTCGGATTCGAACATAAGGTGAAATTGCACGACGGTGGGCAATACTGATGGTTGGCTCGTCCTGATTTGGATCTGCCAGAGCTGTGGTTATATTAGCCAATGCATCATATTGAGGATTTTGTGATCTTGGGACATAAGAAAATGTCGATTCCAAAGGGAATTCCTCCATTAACTCTCTGACATAATCATAAAAAGGGATTAGTTATTCTTTTCTGATGGCATAATCCCCATTGACTTGTTTGATTACCAGGTCTGAATCACCTTTCACCTTTAAGTGATTCACTTGTGCTTGAAGTGCTAATTCCAAACCTACGATGAGAGCTTGGTATTCTGCTTCATTATTGGTACCACCTTCCCACAAAAATAAGGAATAAAGTAACACTGCCTTTTCTGGAGAAATGAGCACAATTAATATGCCAACTTTGTTGAATTTAGGATTTTCCATTTTCCTCCCAGTTGGACTTTTTGAAGCACCATCAAAATATATTTCCCATGCCTGAGGAAATTCTTGAATAGGGAAGAATTCCTCATTTGGGAGTTCAATATCTGACGATGTGTCTTCCACTGAAGGGTGTTCAGCTAAGAAATCAGCCAGAGCATTGCCTTTTATCACCTATTGAGACACATACTGAATATCGAATTGCTGTAAAATAACTGCCCACCTTGCCAGACATCCTATAAGCATTGGATGACTTAGGGTAAATTTGGGCGGGTTATTGCGAGATACCAATTGGACCTCGTGATGTTGTAGGTAGTGTCTGAACTTCTAAACTGCAAAGATTAATTCCATGCAACACTTCTCAATACTTGAATATCAGGTTTCTTCTAAAAACATGGTTCGACTGAGATAGTAGAGGCTGTTTTCATTCCCAGCATCAATCTTTTGAGAAAGAATGTCACCCAATGATCGCTCTAGAGCCGTCACGTAGAGGATAAGTGGTCTTCCTTCAATGGGTGGCATGAGTACCTGTGGACTCAAGAGGTATTTCTTGATAATATCAAATGCTTCTCGACATTCTTCAGTCCACTGGTAAGTGATCCTTTATTCATCAATTTGGTGAAGGGTAAACTTTTACCTGCTAAATTGGCGATGAAACACCGAATATAGGTTATGTGTCCTTGAAGTCCTCTTAATTCATTCAAATTTTGAGGAGGTGAAATACCATGGATTGACTTAGTCTTCTCAGGATTGACTTCAATACCACGATGGCGTACAACAAAGCCGAGAAATTCTCCTGAGGTTACCCCAGAAGAACATTTTAAGGGGTTCATCTTCAAATTATGTTGTTGAAGCTTGAAGAATATGACATCCAAATCAGCCAATTGATTATAACGTTGTTTGGATTTAACTACCAAATCGTCAACATAGCATGCAACAAACTTCCCTAAGAAGGGTTTGAAGATACGATGCATGGCACGCTGATAAGTTGAACCTGCATTCTTTAAGCCGAAGGGAATTACCCGGTAGAAAAACACACCCTGAGGGGCTCTGAAGGCTGTAGATTCCTCATCTTCTGAGGCCATTCAGATCTGATTATATCCGGAATATCCATCCATGAAGGATAGTGCTTCATAGCCAGCTGTTTCATCAATTAGAAGTTCTGTAATCTGAACTGGGAAATCATCCTTAGGACAATGCCGATTAAGATCTCTAAAATCGATGCAAACTCTAATTTGTCCATTCATTTTCTTTACAGGGACAATATTATCCAACCATTTGGGATATTGAACTTCTCTGACGAAGTTATCTTTGATAATCTTATCCATTTCAACTTCAATTTTGGTAGCATAAGTTGGGTGTCTTCTTCTCGCGGCTTGCTTAAATCCTCGATGTTCTCCAGGTAAACCCAAATGATGAGTAGAAACATCAGGATCAAGCCCGGAAATTTTTGTATAGTTACAGAAAAATATATCTCTATTTTTCTTTAGAAAATAAATATAAATCTCTTTCTCTTCAAAATTCATGGCCGCACTGATTAAAGTGGGGCGTGGATCTCCTTTTGTACCTAGATCTATTTCTCTGAGTTCATCCACAGTGGTAGAGATTCCCTCTTCAAATGCTGGAGGAGCATCTCTAAGATCTTCCTCTTCTTCTTCATCATGTGTTATTTATTCCGTTTCTACTTTCATAAGAGATGATAAGTATAATTCTCATGATTCAAAGAGATTTCAAAATTTGCATATCTTGAAGGAGAATCATCCATTTCTGGCCCGATTGATGATGAAGGGTCTTATTTGGGTAATAAAGAGGAGATGATGGATTGAGAATCGACATCATTGTTCACCTACGATGTTGCTATAACATCTTCTGGCCTAATTGGCAAAGCATATATTTGTTGTTTTTCAGCAGATGAAATGAATACATCACCATTTGTGCTTTCATCACTGTTTGGTAGATTACCAATATCTCCCATGTTGTCTGGCTTGATCACCGTAATTGAAATTATTGGTCTTTCCATAAGAGTATTTTGATTTGGGTCTATCTTGTCAATTTGACTGATAGGAAACACATAATCTGTACTCACATGTGTAAATGGATTTACTGGAATTTTTTCCAAACCATATGGAGCATTAACATTGGTAATCTCCTTTGTTATGGATTTCTCCCTTTGCTTCATGTGATAGAATTATGCCACAATGTATTTAGACTCAAAAGTCTTGAATGGGGCCTTATCACCATACAATGTCCCAACTTGACCATTGAAACAATATTTGAGACATTGATGGTATGATGAAGGGATAACTGCATGTTGATGTAGCCAGGGTCTTCCAAGCAAGATGTTGAAGGCTGAGTCTTGATCAACAACCATGAAATCTGAATTGGATACAATATCTCCAAACTGAGTTCTGAGTGTAACATCACCCAGTGGTTCTTGTTCATTTTTATCATATCCCTGTAGAATCATGGTGGAAGGAGATAAATCAGATTTCGTGAGGCCCAATCGACGAAGTGTACGAATGGGCATGAGGTTGAATCCTGAACCATTGCCAATGAAAGCTCTTCAAACATCCACACCATTGACCTTGCCAGACAAGTACAATGGTCTAATATGTCCATGCACAACATCATCTTCATCTTCATCAGTAAAGGATATTATTGCATGGCATTCTTCAGGATTATTCTCTATGTGATAGACTTCAACTGCAGTAATTTCAGTTTCAAACTCCTGAGGACTTGACAAATCCTCAATGAGTGCTTCATGAAGATCTTTTGACAAATTTAGAAAATCCAGAATTGATAACTTGGCTGGTACTTGGGACATGTGTTTCAATATGTCATACTTTTGATCTAGAGGTCTGAGTTTCCCAATAAGAATATGTGGTTTAGCAGGTACCTTGGAATAAGATGCTTTGTAAGTTGATGCATCTTGTATTGGGATATGAGTTGGCAATATTCCTAGTTTTGGAATATTAGAACGATTAGATCCAATTACTTGCTTAGAGGAAGAAGATGGAACCTTCAACCGGTCTTACAAAATAAATGTACGAGGACTGAATTTGCTATTGGTAGAAGTACTTTCTTGTTCTTGCTGAGCTCGCTGAAGGGCTCTACCACGAGTTTCTACTATGTACACAGTTCTGGATAGGGTAGAATTGGAAATGTGGATTCTGAAAGATCCACGTCTTCCCCTGTATCATGAGCCCCTGGAACTTCCTCTGATTCCTCTGTTTGATACAGGGAATTCAGGCTCATTGAAATCGAAACTTCGAATGGAATATGGTTCTATTAATTTAATCATATTATCATAACCAAACATTAATTCTTCATCTGATGAAGACTCTGCCTAATTATCCTATTTAGGTTGTTCCATTTGGTGGGGCGGTGCTCGTGGCTTTGAAGTAAATGGCATGAAGTCCGCAAAAGTCAAAGAAAACTTAGGATTTGACACATATTCATCTTCTTCTGATTCTTTTTCTTTCTTTGAATCATGTCTTTTCTTTGAGGAGTTTCCCACTAACGAAGAGGGTTTTGCCGCAACATTCATGGCAGAAGACACAATTGGTTTCATGAATTGTGTTCGCAAAATAGCACGAGTTCGATTAATTGTCTTTATGACCATCCAATCATCATACTTCTGTGCATTGTTGCTTTTAACTTCTTTCCATTCACCTTTCTCATCTGGAACTGTAGCAATGACAATGCTATCTGGGCTGAGAATCCTTTCAATGTGACTTGTCCTGAGTCGACCATCTTTTGCAGGAGTTCATTTAAGACAAAACACTCCTGGATGGGATGCCCCAACATTTGATGAAAAGGGAAATAATTAGGATGGTCTTCATCTCCTTTCGTGTTTGGCCTCTTGGGCATTGGCAATTGAACAAAATTGTTTTCTAGAGCCGAAATGAAATAACCAGGAACTTGTTCATTTCAGAAAGAGTATGTTTTTCTCTTCAGATCTTCAAATTATTTTCGCCTTTGATCTTTTTGATCGTCTGGATGAAAAGGCCTTTGTTGTTGGTGTTCAGAAGGTGGAGCCCTTCGAGAAGGTGATGGTTTTGAGGTAGAAATAGGTACATGTTCTTGTTTAAGCATAACTATAGCAGTTTTTGCTTTACCCATTCTCCTTCCTGTAGTTGATTGAATTACACGAGATTTAGCCTTAGCCTATATAACGGAATCTTCAATCTGCTGAGCGATTGAATTAAGTTCTTGAAACCCTCCTATGTATTTCACAGGGATTAATAGTGTGCGTAATTCATCACACAGATTTGCCACACAGATTGGAAACAATTCTTCTTGAGGGAGTGCTAAACTCAAGGAATATGTTAATCTATTCCATCGAGCAATGAAATCAGAGACCCTTTCATTCTCCCTTTGCTTACAGTTTGTAAGATCGAAAACTGTTGTCTTTGGAAAAGTTGAGCTGAACTGAAGGAGGAATTTTTGGCGAAGATCCTCCCATCTTGTAATTGACCGGGATTGCAAACTTGTATACCAAACAAAAGCTGGTCCTTGGAAGGTTCGCTCGAAGAATATGAGTTTCACTGCTTCTTGCTGCTCCGGAGTACCCATCATAGGATCGAAACAAGACACGTAATGCATCAAATGTTGTTTAGGATCGCCTGATCCATTGAAAATAGGGAATACATGGTTCCCAAAACTGGATGGAGGAGAAATTGAATCTACCCATTCAGGGTAAACATTCTTTTCTGGTTGAACATGCGCACTCTTCCCTTCCATAGTTTCTAACCAAGCTGTTAATGACTCAATAGTAGTTAGTAACTTTTGAGAAACATCTGGTTGAACTTGGACTTGGGTAGGTGCAATGACTGGAGCTTGGACAGATGTGGCGATTGGTGCTGCAACTGATGGTAGCACTGCCAACTGTTGTTGCACTTGACCCGTAGGATTTGACCTGTGAGGGTGTACTAATAGAGGAGGATATTCTTGATCCATCTCAGTAGCTGCAACAAATTGCTTTGGTTGTCTGACTCCAACATTCTTAAGAAGAAGACTACTCTGATGTAGTTCTACATTCAAGTTTCTTAATTCCTTCATTTCTTCCTCCTGTTGTGAAAACCTCTACTCTAGTGAGAGCAATTGACCTTCTCCAGAGGAAGGATATGTAACATGGTTCTTTACCTTCCCTTTTTTGGATCCTTTTCAAAGAGGGGGAAGTGGGTTACTCGAAGGATTACCAAAGTTCTGAGTAATCCTTTGACTTCGTGTATGCACACCATCTTCATTTGTGTCGGTGCGTACATCTTCTTGAGCAGAAACCTCTTCATTTGAGTCCCCTGAGTGAGCCTCATCTTGTGGATCAGAAACAACGGCATTGATGACATTGATTGATGCCTAACTCATCGCATCCCTTCTATCAGCATTTCTATGATATTGTCTTCTTCCATTTCTTTGATGAGACATTTCCTTTTGTTGATTTGATCCCTCAGGAACTTCTTGACGAATCATAATTTGGAGGGAATATCCTGATAATTTGGCTCTTCGTTCCTCTTGAGGTTTCTTACCCAATCGAGAAAAGACCGACATTCTCTGAGGAGGTGATTGATGATTTGAAAAAGTCCCCAGTCCAGTGGACTGGGGCTGTTCCTGCTATTCTCGGTCAACTCCCCGAATCCTTTTTGTTGATTCCGAGGGTTAGTTTAAAAGAGTCCCCAGTCTGGCGAGCTGTGGTGGTTCTTGACATGCTATGCCTGAGACTTTATTGAAACTTCTCTTGATCTTGCAACCCCCTAGTTCAGAAATTAGCTGGATGCATTAACCTGTATCCGCTTTTATCACCCGGTTCAAAAGAACTTTGGATGATTTCCGACACTTCTGTCACTTGGTGACATGGTTTCTCCAAATGAGAGGCTTGTCTAATATTCTTGTTTGCTTGATGCAAGAGTAATTAGACAACTTGTTCTCTGTATTCTTTATTTTGAGAGGAACTAGTTGAAGCATGTTCTTGGGAAAGCTTTTGATTACAAACAATGCGCATTGTCTGTGGCCGGCCATGGGAAATAACATTGCATGAGACCATTTTCAGTGGGCTTTACTGACTGGAGAGCACCTTGAAATGCAATGCTCCATGAACACCCCATCCTATGACACAAATACCAGATGGGGCATTGGAAATTAAAGGATTCAATCTTCTTAGTGCGCTAAGGCATGAACGTTGAGGGGCTCTCTACTTCTCTTCAGCCTTCAGATATCGAGAGACTAATAGAGACACCAAATCAACCTGACGTTGTAACCCTTCTATTATACTAAGATTATTTTCGTATTTATCATAAGATAATACTTTCTTTTTCAACTGACAAATAGTTTTCTATATGTTGATACGAATATCATGAATTTCATCTTCCGTCAACATTTCTAGAAAATATACTGAGAGTCAGCCAGAGGCCAAAACATGACTGGTAGTTCACCTTTCTCCAGTTGTTTTCTCATGTTCAGTATTTCCTATTTATCATTTGATGAATATTATTTTACCTGATTTGACTAGATTTGGTGTTTCCATGTTGCTTCATTGGATTCAACAGGATTAGTAGATAAATCATTGATCAAACTAGAATATGCATGACTTAGGGGTGGTTCGGAGAATGGCCTACACCCTGGGCTATCTTCTGATTGAGAATTTATTTCACCTACTAGCGATGAAGCTTCAGACATGACTGGTTTTTCATTTGCAAGTGCCTCAAGATAAGAGGGCTTTCTCGACACTACATTGTGCACTGGAGCATTTTCCAGGAAATGTGCATCACTACTGCGGAGAGGACTTTCGCAGCGAAATTCATCATCATGGGGAGGACCACCATAATGGGTTATATCAAAAGATGATATCTCTTTCTCCTTGGTCTTTTGACCACACATAGGGTTCCTGTGGCTCTCATCTGAAGATGAAACTTCGAGATCGACCGAATTGTCATGAAGCAAGCCTTCATGAGGAAGTGTCTGTTGAAGACCTTCGGAATTAATGTTCCCACTATTGGGAAATGAGGGAGTAGAATCTTGAATTTCAACAGATAATTGTCTGAGGGCTTCAAGGACTAGAGCATCGAACAAGGACTTGTTACATATTAGCTCTTGATCTCTTGACTGTGCTGGGCGGGTCTTTTTCTTAGACGCCTTCTTACTCACCATGGAAACCACTTGTTGACGAAAGTGGTTTCCCTGAGCAGGTGTATATGCCTGATCAGGAATGATGGGCAGGTTAGGCTGACGATCTCTACTCAAATCAGGTGTATGTTCCTGACATGGTTGTCCGTATTATATGGGGGAGAATGCCCCACAACCCTCTTGGACTGGAACAGATGTGTGTGTCAGTTCCAGAGTGAATTATTGATGTCTCACACCACTGGTAGGGATAGATTTATGTGTCTTTCCCTGAGATCCCACTAAAGTTGTTATAATATCATGGCAGGAATCCAGAATATGAGCAGGGATTTGCTTCTTCTCTTTCACCATTGATAGAATATGCTTGGTGACATCAGCTACCGGAACGGGAATATACGTCCATTCCGAGCTTGGAGCAGGTGTATGTGCCTACTCGTGTCATCCTTTTCCTGTCAGTGAATCCTGATAGTACTCAAGTGTGGGGGTAGAGATTTGAGTTTGCCTCCTATTTGTTGTCGGGGCTTTCCGACTTACTTCTCTAAATTCTACCAAGCGAGACTGTTGGTAGGCTTGATTAATACTAGCAGGTGTATGTGCCTGCTGATTGCACTTCACCAAACGTGGTTCACGAGATCCATCATATGTAGTCAGACGATCCTGCTGACTAGCTTATGATGTATAAACAGGTGTATGTTCCTGCCTATAGTACTCCGCCGGAATTTCCTGGTGGGATTGGCGTGATGCTGCCAGACGAGTCTGCTAGACAACAGAATTTAAACGGGCAGGTGTATGTTCCTACTCATTGCTTGTCACCAAGTTAGGTTGGTGGACTTCTCAAGAGATGGAAGACATGAGAACCTGCTCACTGTTGACCGGATTCCGCCTCTGGTGGTTCATCTTTCTTGCTCGGGTTCGAGGAACCTGAGCCGAACGCCTGGAGTCGGTACCCTCATCATTTTGAGGGCGCACTGCCGCCTGAGTCTGGCAGCGATTGTTGGTGGGAGCCCTCAGGAAGAACTCTTGTCTATTTGAATTAAGGTCCTGAGGGACCTGCTCATTCACCTCCCCATAATAAGGGAGCGAATGGTGATTGCGTTCCGGGGATAACGACCCGAAACAGTTGGAGACGGTAGTCATCACCGCCTGCTTCTTGATCACTGGTCGTCGTTGTCCGGACGACTGATGCGAGTTATTTACTTGGAGGTCTTGTCGGGTAGCCTCCAGATTTGGGATGGTACCATGTTGACGGTACTCCTTAACCAGTGCATTTGATACCCAGCGTTGAAGATGCTGATTAGGTGATATCATCCTTAGAGAGGACGACGATCTAGAAGGAGTAGTAGCAGTGGCATTTACAGCTGCAGTATTCACAGGTGTGAACTTGAGACCATCCATTCTAGAAATGCAGAAGATCTTGGAAAAGAGTGCCTGTTTGATATAACAGACGTAATCAAGATAAATTCATCCACTACATCTTTTGGATGAGAACATATGCCAACGATTGTTTTTGTTGTCCCTCTCATTGAGTTTTAAATAGGGGCCTAACAAATGGGTAAACCATTATTTTAACTTTGTTAAGGATTCACGTCGGGTTTACCATTTGTGTTTCTCTCGGAATCCGGGGATGACCACCTTGATGGGAGGTCCAAACATTCTGATCGGATTCTAACGGGTTTGTTTGTAGAACCGGAAACATACAATGATTCCACATCCATTCGGACCTACTTTCAAAATGTAGGTGCTCATTAGTTTTTGGAATGATGAGGCTTAGGAATTTATATTGGCCCGGAGGATGGGAGGTCGGACTCATGACACCTTTTTTAGGGGAATTATTGTCTACTCTGGGACTCTCTTTATATATTTAAGTTATGTTCGTGAATACTTATTACATTACCAAGTATAGAATGATCTTTCCTCCAGATCATACAATCAATGATTAAATATGTAGGAAATTTAGAGAATATTTTGTATGTATTTGAGGTTCTTCATCAATATAGAATCATCTATATTTATTAGAGATTCATGGTCAATAGTACCCTTTGACACATTTATATAGAATTCTCTTGGTCATTATGATGACCATGCTGGTTTTAAAGCCACTCAGTGGGGCACTTGAAGATTATTGTCATTCAGAAAGACATGGATTATTTTAGAGTTGGGAACGAACCCGTAGACGGGCTACCTACGTATCCTTTGTTTAGAAAAAGGAATCAGAACCCACGTAGTTCGAGTAAGGGAGTATGAATTGTATGATTGATGTCTCAAAGAAGGATGTCACAATTACTTTTACACTCTAAGCTCACGTGAGTCATTCTCAGTGTGAGAAACAAGAGGTATCGGTAAAAATTAGACAATTGTTCCTTGAAAGATGAAATCATAAGAAATAATGTGGGGCTTATGTATGTATGACTACCAAGGTAAAATGTAAGGAAGAAACCCAAGAACAGGGTCCATAAAGGTATATGTGCTTCTTGGAGATTTTGAATACTCTTACTTGGGGCTTACTCCTACAAAGGAGGCCCAAATTAGGAGAAGACTTATGATTGGGTTTTACTCCTGAAAAGGAATCCTAGATCAAAGGTAAATTAGGACTGGTTAATAGAAATTAAGACTGGGGCTTACTCCTAAAGAGGATGCCCCGATTTGAGACTAGGGCTTACTCCTGAAAAGGAGGCCTGGGTTAAGGGGATTAAGGTTTGGGGCTTACTCCTGAGGAGGATGCCCAAATTAGTTGACTAGGGCTGATTCTTGAAGAGGATGCCCATATTTGAGACTGGGGCTTACTCATGAAATGGTGGCCCATGTTAAGGGATCTGGGGATTACTCTTAAAGAGGATACCCAAAAAATAAGGGACATGGGGCTTACTCCTAAAGAGGATGCCCAAATTAGAGGACTTATGACTGGGGATTATTCCTGAAAAGGATACCCAGGTGAAGGATTCTATCATCTTAAAGGATGAGGTTGAATGAATGAAATCTAAATCTTTAGTGACATAAATATGTGTAAATAAATAGGTCTTGACAGATATTCCACAGAATTCCTTTTAGATAAGGAAGTCAAATCAAGAAATCAGGCCATAAATGGCTTTGAAGAGTGTCTTGAAGAGTGAATACTGAATAGGAAAGGTGGAATGGCTTAAGAGAGGTGAAATAGGCAAGAAGGGAACCCAAAAAGGCAGGGGCGCGCAAGTCCTGGCAGGCGCGCAGGTACTGCGTGGGCGCTCAAGTACTGGTCGCGCAGGTATGCCTGCGCGACACATGGTGTACTTGCGCGTCGCTTAACCAGCATGGAAATACTTGAGCGACTCTTGATTAAAGCCTGTAGAATCCTCTTGAGGTTCTTCCAAAAAAGGGGCGCGCAAGTTCTATTGAAGGAGTAAGGCAGCGCACAAGTGTGGCCTTTTTCCCTTATGGACTGGCCACTCAGGCGCGCAAGTGTTGATGAGTTTCAACACTTAGGCCTCCCTCCCCCTCTTTAGATCTTCCGTTCTAGGTAAGAAATTACCTTATAAGTGTTTCGGAAACTTTGAGAAGAGACTAGGGCACCGGGAGCTCAAATATGAGTTTCTGGAAAAAATCCTTTTTTAAATGGGGGGCCCACAGGGTCTATTTATAGGCAGGAGAAGACCTCGGGTGGTTACCACTTAGGTCGCGCAAGTGACTTGCGAGACCACTAGGCGTCGCGCAAGTGGACTTGCGCGACGGTGATAGAATTTTCGTGGAACATGTGCTTTTGATCCCTTGATCATGCCTTTATATATTTTTGATATTTTCTTCAAAGGATGAATCAATTTGTGTTAAGTCATTTCCCTTTACATTCCTTTGGACTCTGTGACGAAAAAGGAGCATCAACACATATCTTGGTGAAAACGATTAGTCCCTCCTAGAAGAATGATATTTGTAATAATTTGAAGATTGATTTAGATAAGGCAGTTATGGTAGGTCTATCAATGAACCATTTAGGGATCTTTGGAACTTATGTTTTCAAGATTCCTCCAAAAGGGATGGAGAATAAAGTACGATCTACTACCTAGGAACTTCCTATTTCTATATGGTTGACACTTGGGATGGGTGGGATGGAGGATGATGATCTTTTTTTATCACATATACTGCAAAAAAAACTCCATGTATGAGGTGGAACTATATATGGGAATTAGTGGGACCAATTGGTTGAAGAGGAGGATGAGTATCATTCTCTTCTAGATACCATACAAGAATTTTCATTAGATCACACTATGTATAATGGATCATAGGATCATTATGATAATGAAACTGATGGTGGAATTAATCTTGTAGTTCCCTATTTTTATAATGGGTTTGGGATTCATCCTCTCAATGGAATATTCTAGGATCCTTCAAGGAATCCTGACTAATCTATTGGGTCAATGGCTCAAGTGGATATTGGGAATCGTAACAAGGGGACCTAGTGGCCCCACTTTCCAGAAAAGATTATATAGTCTTGAACGATATAGAATCATATGAACAACAAATTCATTTGAGGATCGTCGAACCAAAGGATAAGCCAAATAATAGGGTGAACTATGATGCAGTGACCAAATCAGAATTGGAAAAGTCTAACATATAGAAATTCATGAAACCACTACACATTAATGTAAAAAGGCCATCTCTGGCCCCTTATAATATAAGGGAATGTACAATGTAATAATTTATTCTATAAAACCATAATATAGTGCGTGAATATCAAAATATAGTCTATAAGAAATGGATTTTCTCTTCTGTTATTTTCATGTCCTGGAAAACCAACCCACATCTAAAACTCTAATGACATTTCTTCCATATCATCAACTAACAATTATTGGAATCACACAACCTATGATCCACTTGAATCATTTAAAGTAAATAACTTCAAGTCCATATGATTTTACATTTTTTCCATCAACCAATAAACAATAGTGATATAAATGATCTAGATTTTTGTCAATAAATCTATCAATAGATTTTTACAACCATGGTCAAAATAGATGATTGTACTTTTTTCTTCTCCTTCATTTCACCATCATCATGGATCATGTGTGGATGGTCCTTTGGATGTAAATTTGAAACATTAAGTACAATATTCAATTCCCTTTTGTTCTCATTATAGGATCCAATGTAGACATGGAATCTCATGAAAAGTGGGGATATCCTACATATATCATTTAAATCCATGAACATCATAAATACATGGACTGAAATTATCTTATTGATGTTACCCTAAATGGTTATATATTCACCTGGTATAGTAAATACCTAAAGAGAATTTTGTCCAATAAGATTGATAAAAGTTATTTTAATTTTAGTTTTGTGAATCAGTGGGGGGATTCAATATAGGTCCCTCATGCATAAATATTTTGACCATGACCTAGTTTTAACAACCATCATCTCTAAAAAAATTCCCGCCTTAACCTATAGTTTAAATAATTCTAGGATCAAAAATCTATATTATAGTTGGATTGTTCAAGAAGTGTGGGATAATACTGAATACATTAATGATTTATATTCTTCTATTTTTACACATATGATTTTAAAATCCAAGCATAGAGCTTGGAAAAAGGAGGTGTTCTCCAACATTTATTGGGACAATTCGGTCTTGTAAAATGAGTCTAATACCTAAAAAATAGACATGATTACATTTGTTACATATATAAATTTAATGGGGTGGTGGATATTTTTTCCAAGTCAAATGTAAAACTCACTTTTAAGGAGGTTGTCCATAAAGAGGGTTTCAGTGATAAATGGTTGAAAGGGGGAAATATAAAAATTTATTACTTTAATAACATTCATGAAACATCAAATTCCATGAAACTAAACATATATTTAAATAATGGTAATTATATTATAATTGAGAAATTGGAGATTATTTAAAAATTATTATAGTTCTACCAGATGATTATTAACATTTTATCCCTTATTAATTCTAATGACTTCAAGAATATTACTCGTCATGTTATATTTCCCTCTAACAACATCATCCTTACTAGAGAACTGTATCTAGTGGAGGTGAAGGATTTCATTTTATCACTTCACTCAGGGATCTCCCAAGACCTAGACAGATCTATTAACATTTTTAATGAATATTGAGACCTTATTAAAATGAATCTCATTAAAATTATTAACATTTTCACCGGGAATGGAATTATTTTGAAGGAGATAAGTTTTAAATTATTTTTCCTCTTGCACAATTATGATGATGTTTATACTCTTAACTATTTTAGTCATGTTTACCAAGAAACGTTATCCTAGAAAATATTAAGAATGATTTTTCAATTATAATTTCCACTATTATCAATTGGGTGGACTCTCCCAATCAGTTTGGATTTGTGTATAATATGAAAATCCAGGATAGTCTCCTCACTAATTCTGAGTGAATTAACCTGTTGAGGAATCCTGGTAAAGAGGGAATTTATTTTTATTAAAATGAATGTCAGTACGGATTTTTACATCATCAATTGTGGATTTATGATAGGGTTCTTCCAAAAAAATTTATATAGAAGCCTCTTTAATGATATGATTCTTTCTTTCTATAATTCTGTGAAAATATATTCCTTTCTTAATTGTAGTCTTGAACGATACTTCTCTTATTCATGTGGGATTATATTGGGTGACCGCTTATTTATCATACTTATTTTAATTTTTGAGGACAATGATAGTAGATGTTTTCTCTCATAGTTGAATTGGAAAAACTCAAAAAAAATATACTATAAAATAAAATCTCACTTTTTCAATGTAGATGATTTAATACTATTTATATATGGAGGCGAAGAAAATCTCAATTATATTAAGGGATTCCTTGATCACTATGAAAAAATCTCAAACCAACACATTACATGGTGTAAATCTCAAGTCCTATTTATATTCAACATTAGTAAGCACAAAAATCTGGTCATTGAAAGAATATTGGGAATATGTGGGGGTCTTCTGCCTTTTGTGTACTTGGGGAACCATCTTTTTGGTGGTAGGCCCAAGGAATCCCACTTTAGGGATGTCGTTGATATTTTTTATATCTATATGATCTCTTGGAAATATAATTATCTATCACTTCTAGGGAGATATACTATAATCAAAGGGGTTTCCATCTTAAATATTTCCTAATACTTTTTTTATAAATGTTGTATGTCATTAATGATGTGTTTTAATCATAGAATGTTGAATTTTATCTATAGTGGATGTGTTTCTATGAAGAAATATTTTAGTTTTAATTGGAGCATTTATTGTAAACTACTAAAAGAGGAAACATTATAATTTAAATCTTCTCTATTTTCAATGATGGAATTGAGGATCACTCTATTTGGAAAATTTTGTCTACTAAATTGCAAAACACTTATTTTTTGAGGAATTGATTCACTGGAAGGCTATTTCCTAGGAAGATTTATTATATGTACTATTTAATATTTCTATGTATTAGAAATAATTCATAGAAATGATAAATCATAGTCATTAGATTTATCAATATAATTTAGATCTAAAATTTTGAAAGGATAACTAACTTAGATCCCGCTTGATTGAAGATTTTAATGACTTGATTCATGACCTACATTTGATAATTAGGGATGAAATAAACATTACTCTTGAGAAGATACCATAATCATTTAATGATAGAATCAATTATAATCACTGTAATTCATGAAATTAATCCTTAATATAGATCCCATATCATTCTGGGGAATTATCTTGGATATTTTTCTATAGTTTCTATATGGATAGTCCAATAAACACAGCTCATTACTTCAACTATCTTAATATAACAAGGATATATTCTTCTATATTTACTCTCATATAGAGGGATATATTTTATGAACTCGCTTTAGATATATCCCTCATGATAACTTTCCTTAATCAATGGCAACTACATAGTATTTGAAAGAAAGGTTAAGAAAACATTGACCATATTTTATTCCAATCATCTTTTTCTATTGTTTTATGGATCCTTGTCTCAAGCATGTCTGATGTGGATCCTTTTGATGATGAAATTTTCAATTCACTTTTCATTTGTTGCAGCTCATAGGATAGATCTCCCCAATTCACGAATATTTTTGAGGTGGAAATTATTTAATTGAATTATTTACTGTTGTTAAACAATAACTGAGTAAGTTATTAGGAGAATGAAATTGGGATTCATATTACCATGAGTAATATACTCAGTTTTATTATAACGGAAGTATCCATGAATACTAGTTTTGATATAAAAATCATTAAATAAATATTAATCATTGATAGGTTTGGAATCCATATAATCTTCAAAGAGTATAATGGTTATATCCATACAGTTTGGAAACCTCTTATCATAGGTTAGATAAAGATCAATACAGATGGTTCCTCTAAATAAATCATGAGACCTTTATTATTTGGGGGGTATTTTCAAATACTCTAATGGTGGGGATATTTATTACTTCATTATGGAATGTGGGAGGGAATTATCCTTTAAAAAAGATATGGAAGGTGTTATCTTGGTAACCCAAATCAAAATATTCAACAATTGTAGGAAGATATATCTGAAGATAGACTCCTAATTTTTCATCCATGTAATAAAAACTCAACATGAATTTTCTCTCTTATAGTCTTGTTTTGTCTATGGTGGATTTCATGGATTATTTCGAGAGAATTAATTTTCTATTGCCTCATATTTTTGAGGAGTGGATTTGAATTGATGATATTCATTCTTACATGGGTGTTCGTTCTGGATAATATAACTAGAATTTGAAAATTAAATAATTGATTTTGAATAGGTTGTTCATTGATACCTTCAAAACTCTATCATTTCATTTTCGTTAAATTTCGGGCCCTTGAGCTTTCTCTGTGGAAGAATCTTTTTTCTAATAAATATTTACATATTTTAAATACATAATACAAATCAATTTCTATTATAGTTAAATATTCTTCATTTTTAAACTATCAGTAACATTAATAAAGTTTCATTTCATTTTTTCAATTTTTATAGTTGTGTTAATTCTAGGAGACCAAAAGAAATTTCTACTCTGGTTATTTTATATTTTAACCTATGTTATCCAACTATCATATTTTTTATTTTATGGAGTATATTTATTCTTTAAATTTAATGAACGAAATTAATTAAATAAATTATTTTTATTATTATGTCATACAAGAATTTTATTCTATGATATATTTTTAAATGTGACACACATGTTAATTCAGATGAAAAACTAAATATATAAAGTTTTATATCATTAAATTTATGGTGACCACCCACTAGTATAAATTGTTCAATTATATTATCCATTATCATGAAATGGTTGATAATATGATTTGAAAAATGTTCTAAATTTCTAAAAAGATAATGGGATAGATTTTATGATTATTAATGTGGATGACTATCTTAGGAAACATTGGATAATGCATAAGGTTTCTATGGTGATTAATCCTCAGAAAAATGGTTTTTTGAGTAGCGAAACTGGATCATCAATAATACAGATGATTATTCTCATTTAGAAATTCCAATTTATGATGCAATGGAAGTTGTTTATCTTGTAATTATTCAACATAAAAAACTGGTCTTTTTGGTGCCTATGATAATATAATACACCATAATAGTTTTTGTATTGGACGAATCTGACATTGAATTACTTTTAAATCTTTGGAAGAAAATGTTTTATTCTCAAAAGGGAGAAATAATTTAGGATCTTTAAATATCATAAATATGAATATATTTTTATTTTTCACTTTTCCAATAAAAATGTAAACATTTATTTCATATAATTGATTTGAAATATTGTTGAAAACAAAGAAAACACTATTGTAAAAAATCAGAAAAAAATATCAACATAATAGTAATAAATTTCTAATGTAAATTAATGATGAGTTAAATATCTTAGTGGGATGAAAATGTGGTGATATTGATTCAAAATAAGGCATTGATAATGAGTATTCTGAAGTCGGATTAGCAATTTAATAAACTCTATAAATAATGGATGGAATCAATAAAAATATTATCATTGGTGGATGAACATCTCTAGTGTAGACAAGGAGAAAAATTACTCTGTAAAAAAATTCACTCTTATCTCGTGTAGAGACAAAGAAATTTGAAGATATTTGTATCAAGGAAATTTATGAAGGGATTAAAGAAATTAAGAATAATCAAAAATTGGTTCTTATTACAAGGCTAGTTGATAAGAATGATATTAAGAAGAAAGGGGTCTTCTATAACAATTTAATCCAGATTGTGTTATAATTAAGAACCATGCATCACATGTGTGTAAAGGATACATCTATATTGAAATATTAAATTTATAAAATAAAATTGATCCTAATTTTAGGTTTGAAATGACTCTTTATCTTGTTCATAGTGGTGTATAATAAGTTCAAGTTATTCTAGATGTATTTAAATAATCATTTCATAATGTTATAACTAAAAATAGGTTTACATTAAGTAACCAAATGTTTCTATTATAAATGAATTTTATAACAAATTTTTTAGATAATAAGGGAATTTTTGGGATAAATAATACAAAGAGATAATGGTATTATAGAAATGAACTATACATGATGAAAATTAATTTCTAACATGGATAGGTTGGTTATATTCACTATATCAGAAAAGGGAGTGATAAAAGGATGATATTTCATATATATGATGAAAAAATAATCTTTGATGGATCAAATTAAAATAAATGAAATTATTTTTTCTAATTCAAAAAGTGTGGTTTCCAAATTTAAATGATTAGAGTCTTGAAATTTTTTAATTTTTTGTAGGTTATATATGGATGGAAACTAGCACTTATTTCCCATTATAAATCACCAATTTTTTAAAAATATTTTTAACTTATTAATTAGAGGCAATGAAAATTGGGTTTCTTATGCTCTAAAAACTATTTTTAAACATGTCATAAGTAATAAAAAATCAAACCCCATGATCATTCATATATGGAATCCCTAATCAATGATATTTTAAATTAATGAATAGATTGTACCTTACACCAGTTGAGAATCTATAATTATATTCATATTTTGATTGATAAAGATCCCCAAAGGAATATCTTAAAGACTCTTCCCTCCATGGTGTAATCATAGGTTTTACTAAATATCCAAAATGGTATGGGTGAGATTATCCTTCTTTCATGATATAATTTTATCTAAATTTGAAAATAATTAAAAATAATGAGAGGATAGATTCATATGGAGAGATATTTTCATCCATAAGCTTACACAAGGACACCCCTACCAATTATTTGGTTACTGGCTCTATACTAATCCTTTAAGAATTTTCCTCAAGTGAAAATGAATGAAATCATTGTATAATATCATGTTACTTATTATTAGGTACTCCTTGACCGTCCTTTTTATCGTTAATTGGTTTTGGTTTGTCTTGTGTTGTTTAGAGAAGAATGTTGAGATTTTTTTAAATTTCGAAGTTGTGCATGGTTGGCGCATTTTATTCCCAAATAGTACACCCACCTAGTGCAAATCATATAACCCTACATAGTGGGTGTTTTCATCATTTTTTCATAGTTTTAAATACCATGCACTGACATAGTAGATACCATTCACCCCAATAGAGGGGCGCATGGTTAGAGTTCACAGTTTGTCAAACAATGAAAGGGTTCCCAACAAACCATGTAGATGGGGATTTTTCATTCATAAAAATTATTTATAAATTCCCCAAACACCCATTTTATCTCCAAATTAACCCTAAATCGAGTTTTATTGAAATATCTAGGTCTTAGAGGCTCTCAAGAACCCCTTTTCTCCCATCCAATAAAATTCTTTGGTGGATCAATGCATTAAGGATCTTGTTTGATCCCACTTCAGTAAGTGATTCCCCTCCCATTATATCTCTTGATATATTTTTCTTTCCTCAATAGGGTTTTTTATATAATCATGTGATTCAAGGATTTAAAGTCTATTTATTTTGTCATCAAATCTAGTTTGAATTTTTTGATATTACTTTTTTGTCATTCGTTGTTCGAAAATCTCACTAAGGTGTTGAATTTTGGTTATGTGAATAAAGGTAGGTGGTTATGTTTGATTTATTCCATATAATTAAACATTTAATTTCATGATATGATTTAAATTGATTTAAATTGAATTATAAATTAAAAATTTGATTTGAATTGTATTTTAATTTCATTTAGCATTAAATTTTGGGTAAACCACCAATTCGAAAGAAATTTTAATTTTGGGAATATTTTTGAAATTGATGGAATTTAAAAAATGATTCAAGAATTGATTCTAAACAATGGATTAAATTGAATTAATAAATACCTATGATTGGTTTTAGTTTAAAAATGAATGAATAGATGAAAAACTCATGATTTGGTTCTGAATGTGAATTGGATTTCAAAAAGGAATAAGGGAAAATTTAATTGTGATTAATGATTGTGAATTTAAAATCGAAGTATTTTTCCTTTTTCAACTAATTAATTTATCACATGAAATCCAGGATAGTTAATGGGATATTTTGGACAAGAACACAACGATAGTAATTCCCTAGAAATGGATTGATGGTGAAAAGTTTGAAATCCCCTAGTTATGAATTTATTATCCTGAATTGGATATTGATGAGTGCTATTAGGATTAATATTAAGGGACATGTGTACACATTTCCCTTCTCATTGATATGAGAGTGTAAGGATCCTAAAATTAGTAACTATCGTACCGTAGTCTATATGACCATGTTTTTTCTTGTGATTACATTGATTAATATATGAAATTATTTATGAATTTATTTCATTCATTCCAGTTGATTTATATAAACAATTTTATAAAAAAATTTTATTTATACATTGTTTGAAATATTTTCTATCATTTGAAATGATAGTATGTTTTTATTTTTCAATTTGAAATTTTATTTCCATTCTTGTTTATATCATAAACTTGAAAAAATTATTTTTTTAATAATTATAGAATCTCCTTATGTAATGCTTTTTGATACCCTACTGGTATTTTTAGATCACCCCCTACATTTTTGTCTAGGTGTTTTTAGATATCATTCTTCGAGGTCTGAGAAAAGGGACAACGCCTCTTGGGGGAAGTGTAATTTGCCGATCCTTTGACCCTGGATTATTGTTTCCTTTAGGATTCATGAGTTTATCTTATTAGATTTTGAGCATTGTTTTGATTTTCTATTTGAGATAGGATATACCTATTTGGATTCTATTATTGTATCCTTTTGGAGTTTTTTAGAATATTGATATGTATCTTTATCTTCCTCTATTTTTGTAGAAAATATATTCCCTTCTTTAGATTGTATGATGTCAGGTGATAGTCACCAACCCATGGGGCTTGGAATTCCCTTGAGGATATTTCATTACTGGCTTTAGTATCAGGGTATTAGGTTATCTAGGTTGGTTTTTGACAAAGTGGATTCGATGGTGAATGTTAAGGATCTTTCCCAGATGATAGTATACAGTTGAGAGATATTTTTAGGAATTAAGTGGTAGTTACAAGTGAGTGCTTAAAAAAATCTAATCATAATTAGAATTAAGTCACCATGGGTTCATTAGGAACGTCATATCGATGATAATTCTAGTCTTTTCACTTCTTTTGATTTGGATATGTTGAATTTTTTTTCTTATCTGACAAGATTAATTTCTCTATTGATCTTGTTGGGTTATTGATCAGAGTAATATCCTGTTGTATTCAATGTTGTTTTCTAACATTTTATATAATCATTACACTGAGAAGACTTTTTAATAGGCTCTAGGAAGAAGATATTGGTGGAATAATGTGATCAAATTCCCCTATGAACCAGAATCTATATGATATTATTTTGTGTGTTTTCCAAGCTCTGGGAAAGGCACCTGCACCTATTCTCATTTTGGATCCAGTTATCGAACCTCATAAAGATGAATTATTGAGGCATTCCCATGAGTTCCTTCCCCAAAATACACTAGTGTTCCATGTCTCTAACAATCTTCAAGAGGCTGAGGATTGGTTGATAAAGATAAGGCAAATTTTTTAGTTCTTGGATGTTCATGATTCAATTAAAGTGTATTTTGTCACCTCCAATCAATAGTGACCTAGAAGAAGATTGTGGTCTTTGATGGTGATTAATAAGAAGCATGAGGTATTATAGGGTAATAAAATTAAATTTATTTCACTAATTAGTTTTATCTAGAGCCTATTGTTATAGCTAAGGCTATAGAGTTTTTAAAACTTCATGAGGATGAATAGACCATGAAAATATATATTAATGGCTTTGTTGGGGATGGGTGGTATTCACGTAAGATTTTATAAAATTAAAATATGAAGACATTAAGGTTTGATATGGGACATAGATGAGATATTCATTATCATATTTTCTTGTTGAATCCCTCCTCTTATGCTGACATGTTGGATAGGGTGTTGATGGTTGAGCTTGACCAGGCTGGTAAGTCAGGGATGATAAAATATCCTTTTTCTTCTAATGGATATTCTATAATTTACAATAAAGGGAAGTGGAATCATGTTGATCTTCATGGGGGATCATGGGAGAAGGTTTCTTCCAGACCTCCTGCAGTTCTTGGAATATTCCATTGACTTGTTCCTGTGTGGAATGCCTAGGAATTTAAAATAGGTTTTCATTGAGGTAACCATGATATCTGGTTTATATTGACAACCAAGTCACATTAATAAGTTTTCTTATATGTTTTCTACTACAAATAGTGTCATGGGATCATTATCACCAAAAATTACTACAGTGAAATCAGATTCTTCAAGATCTAAGGGGTTCTAGTCATAGGCATCTGAAACAAAGATTCTCCACATAGTGTAAGAGTCTCCAGAGGAAGGTGATATGGTTATAATGACTATGAAAGGTACCATCACTATTTCTTCATCATTAGTGAGTTATTTATTTGATACTGGTGTTTTTCATTCATTCATATCAACATGTATTGTCAACCCTATGAATCATATTATAGTAATTTTTCATATGTGATAGATTTTAATATACCCCTTAAAAAGAAGAGAGAGCAGTGTCACTATTTTCCTATATATTTATTATATTATCATAGATTGATGTTTCTTGGTATTTTATGGATCCCAATATAAAACCTCTTTATTTCATTATTAGGACAGGCCAACATATTGCTAATAAGGCATGAATAGAATTTTATATTTGATGGGTGTACTTTACCAAATCATATGAAGTGTGTCATATATTTTAATAAGAATGGGTCATACGGTCATGTATATCCTTACTATCTTATCCTTACTTATAGAATGTAATTTATATGTTCGCATTTATCTGGAGCAGTAATCCTTGATATATGTCCTCCCTCCAGTTGTCATCGAGTTTCCCAACATTTTCTATTTTGGCTTCTATGGTTTTCCACCGTTAAGGGTTATAGGGTTTTTTATTAATTTACAATTCGGTACTCAACCAATGTATATTCATTCTTACCATATTTAAATTGAATAAATAAAATATTTGATGTCTTAGTTGGATGATCTATTAGAGAGATTATTTATACTCTTTAGTGTGTAATCTTGGGTGACACCTTTTCTATTTGCTATGACATATAGTTGAACACTTCACCAATGTGTTGATTATTAGAAAATAAACAGAGTAATGGTAAATAACATGTATATTTTCCCATAGATTATTGACTGGTTTAACCATTTTAAAAGGGGTAAGTGGTTCTTGAAGATTGATCTTTCTTCTGGTAACTATTAGTTGTGAACAAAGGAGTCCTACATTTATTAAACAACCTACTATAGAAGATATGGCCGTTATAAGTACCTTGTGATGTCATTTTGTCTAACCAATTATCATATAGTTTTTATGGACATGATGATCAAGATCTTCCATGAGCACCTTGAAAATTTCATAGTGGTCTTTATTGATGACATCCTTGTTTAATCTATATCCAAGGAGGATCATGTGCGTCATTTGGGAGTAGTTCTGGAATTGTTGAGAAATCACCAAAATTTCACCAGGCTATTGAAATGTGGTTTTTGGATTCATGAATTTAATTTCTTAGGACAAATGATCATGAAACATGGTATATCAATTGATCTTGAGTAGGTTAGAGTTGTTATGACATGGGATAAATGGCGTAATGTTTTTGGGAATTTCAGCTTCTTAGGTCTGATAGGGTATTATCACTGGTTTACAAAATATTTCTCAAATTTATCCTCTCTAATGACTAAACTCACTTGAAAAGGAATTAAGATCATTTGGGATGATAAATGTCCAAAACAATTTGATATAAAATGAATTTTTAATTCAATTCCAGTGTTTACTCATCTAGAGGCTGGGTGAGCCTATGTGATCTTCTCTAATGCATCGTGATCAAGATTCATTTTTTATGTTGGGTGATCACATGGTATCGTATGGATCTCAGTATTTAAGGCCACACAAGAAGGAATTATCTGACCCATGATGTTTAACTCACAGTTATGATGCATTCTCTTAATAGTTAGTGGCATTAAAATTTTGGATAAATGTTTACTGTGTATTCAGACCACAATTTCTTGTCTTATATATCCTCTTAAAGAGATTTAGATCTCTTCCATAGGTGTTGGGTGGTGTACCTATAATATTTTGATTCCCACATTACCTATACCCCTGGGAAAGGGAATGTCGTTGCTGATTCACTGAGTAAGAAACTTCTGACCAGTATCATGAAAGAAACATTAGAATAGTAGAACATGGAGGATATTTTTTCATAGTTGCATATTAGATTCTGAGAAACATGGACTATGGTTTTCATGGATAGTGTTGTGTTGACCTCCACTCTTCTCTAGATTTGTTTTATAAATAAAACATTTATGATGAATTCTCTAGGATTGAAGATGCATCTTATAGTAGGGAGACCGTTTTGTATTGGTCATTATCCAGGGAGGTTATTATATGTTTTTAGTATCAGTTTCATGGGTTGTTATTTATGAGGAAAGCTATGATAGAGGTTTTCCATAATTCCGATTGGGGTTTTCACCAAGGAAAATCAAATATTTATAAGAACTTATGCAATGAGTCTGTTGGCTAATTATGAGACATGAAATTATTGATTTTATCCATCATTGTCATACTTTCCAATATGTCAAGGTTGGGCACTAGAGACCTTTGGATTTGTTTCATCCAATTCCAGTGCTGACTTGGAAGTTGGATGATATTTACATATACTATTTATTTGGGATTCAACATGACCATAACAAGAATAATGAGATATGGTTTGTGATATATAGGCTAACTAGATTATCTCGCATTATACACATTCCTGACACAAACAAAGTTGAGGGGATGGGAAATCCCTATGTTAGAGAAATTATCTATTTTCATAGAATTCCACCAGCTATAGTCTCTAATATATTTTGTTGTTTTACTCCACACACTTTGATATGCCTTTAATAGGCACTAGTATATTCTATTTGTTTCTGTACAACATAACACCCGCATAAGGATTTCCAGACAGAGAGAGCTATACAGAATCATCAGGATATTCTTTGTGCATGCATCCTCAATTTTTGTGGGTTTTGGGATGACCATTTCGGACTGGTTGAGTACACTTATAACAATAGTTACTATAATGAGATTATAATGTATCATTTTGAGACCTCGTATGGTTAGCCTTTTAAATCTCTATTGTGTTGGTCGGATATCAGTGATTGTTCCTTGGTTAGGACTTGCTTGGTCCAAGAGACTAGAAAAATGATTCATTTGTTTCGAAAGTGTATTTTTAAGACACATAAATGATAGAAATATTATGTAGATCATCTTCATAAATGGATATTGTTCTTAGTTGGTGATGAGGTGTTCTTGAATGGATTTCCACATTTTGGTCATTGAGGGATTGGGAGGAAAGGGAAACTTGCTCTTTATTTTATGGGACCTTTTGTAGTTGTTGAGATGGTGGGTAAAGTGGATTACTATTTATCACATCCACTATATTTGGTGTCAATATATATTGTGTTCCACAAATATCATCTTCAAAAGTATCTTCCCAATTCAACACATGTTTTGAGCTGAGGTGATCATTACATTGAGCCAGATTTTCTATAACTGAGCATCATGTTAGGATAGTTGATAATGAGACAAAGGTAATTCATGGGAGGATGATACCTTTGGTTTATGTTATATGTAAGAACAGTTCCAATATAAAATTTACAAGGGAGAGGGAGTCACTAATGAGAGAGTAGTGGCCTTATGTTTTTGATATTGGGACATATTGACAAAGATTATGGGGCCAAAACGTTTCTATAGTGGAGAGGTTATAAATACATGTTGATAGTTTTAATTTACTCATTTTAGATTTCTTTTTATCCTGAATAGGCTGTGTTTTATGGTTCTTTTGGGTGGAAATTTGAAATTTTATGGAACATTTTCTCTTTCTCATGGTTAGATCATGGTTTTCCCAAACTGTGTTCTCACACAGTGAGAACTATGAAACCTTGGATAATGTAGGTATGAATGGTTGGTGTATAGTTTTAAAAATTATTTTCCAACTTAGTATAAACCATTCACCCCAATATAGGTTTGCATAGTTTTTCTAACAAAGCATCCCTACCTAGCTAACCATCAAATTGTTTCTTTTTTATTCTGAAAAATATTTTAAAAATTCCTCAAACCCCCATTTGAACTCCTACTCGACCCTAATTCTAGGTATCTAGAATTACTATTTCATTTAAGCTCTCAAGAACCTTTTTCCCCTAAAAAAACCATTCCAAGGTGGATCTATGTGTTGAGGGTCTCATTAGAACCCTCTCCAGTAACTGATACTCCTCTAGTTCATTCTCTCTCAATTAATATTTCTTTCCACAATTGGTTTTGTTATACTATAAAATGATTTATGGATATAAACTCTATTTATTTAGATCTTGAATCTAGGTTTTGTTTATTGATCTCTATTTCTATAACTCGTTGTTGTAAAATCCCAATGAGGGTATTGAATTTTGGTTATATGAGTAGTGGTTGGTGGTTCCATTTGACTTGTTCCATATAATCAAACATTGATTTTGTTCATTTGATTTATATTTCATTAAATTGAATTATAAAAACTCAATTTGGTTTGAATTGGAATTGGAATTGATTTTGCATGGTATTTTGGGAAAACTAGAATTTGGGGCACATTTTGGAAATTAATAGAATTTTTAAATTGAATTGAGAATTGATTTTATAAAATGGATTAAGTTAAATTTATAATAACATAGGATTTTTCTAGGATTGAAAATTCAATAATTTATGAAAAACTAGTTCATTTTTTTAAAATGAATTGGTATTTGAAAAGGAAAAGTGGAAAATTGAATGGTGAATGATGATTGGGAATTTGAAAAGAATTTATTTACCCGTTTTCAACTAATTTATTTAGCACATGAAATCCTAGGTAGTTTGAGGGTTATTTGGGACAAGAAGACTTGGATTTTAATTCCATATAAACATATTTAGGATTCTAAATCTAAAAAAATCTTAGTTAAGATGATATTATCATAGATGAGATATTAATGAGTCATATTCGGCCTGAGCCTAAAGGACAATTATAACCATGTTTCTTGTCGTGATTAATTTGGTAATTATATTCCATTAATTATGAAATTGTAATATTCATACCAGTACATTATAAAAACTATTTTATATAAAGTATTAATTTATCCATTATTTGATATGTTTTCCATCATTATAAATGAATTATTTTTAAATAAAATTTTGTATAACCATTCTTTCTTTATCTAAAAATTGAAATAATGATTTGGCCTATTATTGTGGTATCTTCAAATGGACCAATTAGTGGGACTATTTCATAGTTCCTTGAAACGTGTGTTCTAATTTTAAGAATAACTGCTTCCAGAAAATTTTCATTGGATTTATAAATGGAACAAGAAACATCGAACAGTTCTTTATCTAAAGGGGACCTGATTTTCAAAGGAAAGTGTTCATTATGTTTTAACTTTAGGATACTTAGGAACATACATTGGTCAAGAGGATGGGATGTCATACTCATCAAACCCTTTTGGGGGAATTATTGTCTACTTCAGGGCTCTCTTTATAAATTTAAGATACTTTCGTGAATCCTTAGTAATTCAAAAATCATTAAATAAGTTTCCCTTGAAAATTACAATCACTTATTAACATGTGTAAAATTTAGAATCATTAGTATGCATTCAAGTTTCTTCATTAATGGAGATATCTGTATTTATTCAAGGTTCTCCATCCATGGTATCCTCTAATATACAATTTAAATATTCCTTTAATAAACATTATAATGATACTAGATTTCATGCAACCCAGTGGGGCACTCTAGAATTTATTGTCATCCAGGGAGATGAAGGTTTGGTTTGAAATTGGGATCGTGACCATAAAATGGGCTACCTACATATCCTTGTAAAAATAATCAAAACCCTGATTGTTTGGTGCCACTGAATGGGACGCATCATTCCTTTTTAGTTCATGTGATAAGGACCGAGCCATATAGTTTAATGTCATGTGGTATGGATATCTAAGTAGAAGGTTCTTATTCAAAACATAGTGTGGGGCTTATACTAAAGCAACCCAAGGAACAAGGAATGTATATTGGTTTCCAAGTAAGATCAGACCCTATAAGCAATATGGCCCAAGGAGAAGATGGTTGATTTAAGGTATTGGGTTTGAACCTCAGGGAGTCTTCCTACGTATCCCATATAGATGGAAATCAAATCCCATGTAGTTCGATTAGTATTATATGAGCATATAGTCCTTTGAGAGAAATTAATTTGGGATTACTTCTTGAAAAGAATTCATAATGATTTTGGGGGTTTAATTTAGTGCTTATTACTAAGGAGGTTTCTTAGATTAAGGGAATATATGTTGGATTCTTGAAGAGGATATCTAATGAGCTCGGGCCCTGAAAGGGATCCCTACGTATCCATGCTTGAATATGAATCAGAGTTCGCATAGTTCCTGCCTTTTGTGAAATTGTTGTGACCATGAAAAATCATTAATCCCACATGAGTCATGCTCGGTGTGAGAAAAAAATAGAATTTCAAATATTCAACAGAAGCATCAACACTTTTCAACCTCCACTGGTGGAAGGGGGCGCACCTATGGTCGTGAGAGTAGACGAGGCCTGAGTTGACCTGAAATGAGGGTGAGGCGATGATCCCTCCCTATATTCTCTTTAATTGGACAAGGGTCCATTGAAAGGAAGAAGGGATGAAGGTTAGGGGCTTACATTAGGTTGGATTCCCATGGTGAAAAAGCCCAACGAGAGATGGAAAAGTTAACAGAAGTCCATGTGTCCAGCTCCCCTCTATTCTTTGGCTTCGAAGAAAAAAGGAGGAGAAATTATGCTACCTCTTGTAAATAAATCTAGTGGCTTGCGCTTGTATGGTTTCCCAAGAATTGATCTTGGTACGGGAGAGAGACTTCTCCTATACTCTAATGGGAAAGCAAGCGTGAACCATACCTCCCCTACCAGATACATGAGGTTCTAGGTCATCTCATTGAGAATGGAGAGGCCGGAACACAAACCCTCCTCCAAACCGAGAAAATTCCAACACTGTTCCTGTGAGAAAGGTCCATGTGGTTGGGGATACCCAAATCCATAGAAATTTCATGTATCCTAACCCCATTTTGAATGAAATATGGAAAACCTGTGACTTTGAATATACAAACGCAAATAGAAGACATGATAATGTACCTTTCCCGATGGTTTGATAAGTCATGAGGTTTTGGTGGAGGTATCAACAGAATCCATTTCAGAAATGGGAGCCAAGGAAGAAGAAGCCTTTCCAGGAATGGATTTGAGGAAGGCTTGATGGCTTATAGACTGAAGATAGTAAGTGAATAAAACAGGGGAAACCATGTAGGTAAGGGCGCATAAGTATGGGTGAAAACGTAGGCTTGGGCAACCAGATGTTCACTTAAGCGATGAACAACCTGTATGTTAATACTTGGGAGAGACCTTGTTAGAGCCTTTAGGAGTATTTGCAGGTGGTCCCAGAAGTGGGTTTCTCAAGTTCCAATTAAATTAATAGGCAGTGTACAAGTATTTTTGACTTGGGTAGGTTCGGATCATTAGGCGTGCATGTGTTATGGTTTTCAAATGCTAAAATGACTTATTTCCAATTATCCTCCCTTAAATCCTCTGATCAAGGTGTTGAAGAACTACCTTGAACGTTTTAGAAGACTTGGGTGAAGTACTAGGGAGACCATAGTATAATTTGGGCTTTAGGTAAATTCGTTAATCGAAATGGAGGCACCAAGGGTTTATTTATAGTCAAATATTGGTCCTTGGGATAAAGTAATTTCAGCGTTTCGGTAGGTTGTGCTACATTTTGGGGTGCGTAAGTAGGTTATGCGCTGAGACTCTTTTGGTCTGACTAAGGCGATCAAAAATTCATGCCATTTCAAATCATGATTTTCTTCATGTATTTTCCCCTTTTTTTCTAAGGGGATTCCCTTTGAAGTTTTTTAGAATCATTGATCGAATGGACAGTAAAAAAAATCCCCCCCCCCCTCAGAATTGGATCTAAAATGAAAATATGATCCTATACTGAGGTAAAGTAATGAAGGAGAAAGAAAATAGTACTGGGGCGCGCAATTTTTATGCGTGTTGAGAAACTGGTCACTCATATTTTCAGCGTGCAAGAATATGGCGCGTAGGGTGACATGCATCGCCTATATATAATGAGTTCACTTCCACAAACCAAAAATCCTCGAGAATTTCAAAATTTCTTCTCTCAATGTGAAAGTCTTTTTTGAATCAAATGCTTCTATTTTGTCACGCTTCATCTATATTTGTTTTCATGCTATAAGTGGATCATCATAACTATGTATCGGCTTATACTCGCATGCCAATTTTATACTTTCTCTCCTTAATGCCTTTACCATTTTTGTTCAAAACTCCAAAATTAAACAAAATTTAAAAGGCGATTTATATCTTTTCGTAGGTTCAAATGGCTCCCAGAAGAATTAAAACATCTGATGAGGTTTCCAGCAAGATCATTGATGACATGATGGATGCCTTTGGTCAATATTACTTTGATGTTTTCGACACCACGCTTCTAGACATAGAAAATTTATTGAAGAAGTATCATTTCAAATATCCCCAAAACACCTATAAGCCTCTGTATAACTATGGCCATTTACATGATGTTAATATTACAAATCCAAATAACTATGTCCCACATTCTTGGTTTGAAGAATATACCAACTTTTTATCAGTTAACAAATCTGTTGGGGGGTCATTTTCCAATGTTGGGACAGTAGAGAAAGCTCATATTACGCATCATAGCTCGTGTACTCCAGATTTGAAGGCACACACACCCGAGCTGCATCCACACTGTTATTCATCCATATATTGGGATTATCATACAGATCAATCCAATGGTTGGAAGAAAAGATTAGACTTTTTCCTCAGATGAGGTTTAAACCCCATGTGGATATGGGCATACTAGGTTTGTTTGACCTGTGCAGAATTTACAGACGTCTTGAAGGGCACCGGGATTTGTGAGGCTATCTGGGTTGGACAAACTTATGTGTACAGAAATGACGATTTTGTGCCAGAATTATTAAGGCAAAGGATCCCAGAGACTAATTCCCTCCATTTAACACATGGAGAGGTAGACATCATCTTGTGGGATGTTTACATGATTTTTTGATCTCCAATCCATAGAGACAAGTATGATGAGTTTATTCCTCACAAGGTGAAATGGAATGACTCAGAGAAGACACCGGCTCTGGATCGTGAGTTGATGAAAATATTTAAAAAACTGAAGTACACAAACACCACAGAATATCGCTCCAGGAGGGGTATTCATCCGGTGTAATGGATGGAAATAGTTTTGATAAAGAAGATGGAAAAGGGTCCTACTTACACCTGTCTGACTAGATGTCCTGAGGTAGAGAAGAGAGGTACCCATGATACCTTTTGCCCAACATTGGAGAAAAGAGAATTTCATAAATGGGGATATAAAGTCAACCCTAAATTCTTGCAAAGACACACGTAGAAGGTTTCTTGGCCATGTGGATCAGCGTGTATTTATTACCAGTCCAAGACTCCAAAGGAGGAGTGAGGCCATGAACCTTTGTTATTGTGGCTAAGCTGGTAGAGAAAAGGATGGTAGGGTTGGATACTCCTGTTTTGGACGTGATTCATAGAAGTTTGTTGCACATTTACATAGGGAGGTCTCCCTTTAGAATAGTGGTACCATTCCAAGTGTTTTAGGGATGGATTTATAATCACATTAGATCTTATGTTTTACAAAGTGTAGTACAAGTTTTTGGATGTTCTTTCCAAACATCTGTACAATATTTTTATGGTATTTCACCCTTGTATTTGAATTCTTACGACATTAAATCAAGATTGAGCATTCATAATAAGTTCCAATTATTTTTTATGGTAATATTTCTTTGGGGTGATTTATTGAAGATGGGATGGCCAGTTTGGAATTGAGGGAATATATGCTAGCTTTCACAGATGGCGTGTTGGCCACCAGAATCGATGGAGAAATCATTTTTGAGGCCTATAATCCTTATAGATTTATTGTGTCATTTCAAATGTCTACAACAAAATATTGTATACCCTTCCGTGCATGTCAAATTTTAGAAACACCCAATGGTTTCTCAAAAACTATGGTTGTTGACATCTACAAAGAAGACTAGGGATGTTTTTAATTTATCTTTTGTTGATGCAGTAAGCAGATTGACTATCTGGTATGCTGAAAACTGGGTTGAGTCTTACCCATAAGGGGTATTAATCATTTCTTCCCTCAAGTGGGGGTGAAGATAAGTAGTAGGGGTAACCCTTTTATTTGGAAGATATTTCTTCATCATCAGGGGCTGACTCGCAAGAATTAGAGGGTGGAGGTGATGATGCTCCAAATTCACCGAAGAGACCTCATGCAATATATAACCTTCCTATAAGAATTAAGAGAGCCACCCCATAATTCCTTACCAATGTCTTATCAATTTGATCTGGTCTCCATTATTATAAAGAGTGGCAAGTTTCATTTTCTAATCCCTCATCTCTGACTATGGGTGTTGGGATGAAACTAAAATCCAAAGTTGCATGATCCTTTTCACAACCCTCTGATATACATTCTGAATATATACTACCAGTGGTTGTTCAAACATTGTAGAGTCTGTAATATGATACTGAAACCATGTGGATGGATTTATGTGAAGGACATCATATTCCAGGATTAGGGGATTTGCAGGCTTCTTCTAACATTATTCTTCAGGATAATCCCAATGAGGTGAGGACCTGCATTTGAGAGATAGAAATGCTCGTATATTCCATTGATGAATCAATTCCTACCACAATACAATTGAAAGAAAAGTATAGATTGTGGTACCACCGAAGGGATTAATCCTTCATTATAAGAATAGTGGTGTGACTTTGTTGATCTTGAGGATTTAAGTTTCCTTTCTCTCTCATTCTATTACATTTTTTCAACTTTAAATTTAGTCAAAACATTTTTACATAGAATGAATATAATCTTATCTTGAAGATTGTTAAAGGAATGATAACTAAAGTTCCTTCACCACAGTATATCCCTATAAGAACTACTCTTGGAGCTACCGAATCACCTCATTAATCGAGATAAATATCCTTGGGCCAACAGTCCATGGAGGAGGAAATAGAAAGGGTATTGGAATCTATAATACCTATATTTGGAGATGATGATTCAAGCCCTCTCATAATGGAAAAGAAGAAAATGTCACTGAAGAATGACAACCATGGTTTAGCGCTTTCTTAAAAGTGTTGAGTCTCCCGGATAATCATGAATTTTAGTCCTTATGTATGAAAAATTGTATAATTTTTTTTGGATTTCAGGGGATTCTTCTGTTTCTTATTTGAAAGAAACTACTGATAAGGTTCAAAGAACCACATAAGGTGTTTCTAAATAGACAAAAATTCCATCAAATCATGTGGTTTATAAAGAGGAATTGAAGCAAAAAAACCAACATTTTTTCCCAGCAATGCTCATGTTCCTACTAATAGAGGAAAAGAGGTATTTGGTAAATCAACAATACATCATAAGGAATCAAAAGTAAAAACAAATAAATTCTATTCTATGATAATTTTAGGTTTATCGCATTAACCAGAACATCTGGAACCAACTAACATTGAAACCACAACTATTTTTGAGAATGCTATTTGGGGTCAAAGGTTGTCGGAGGAAGGTTGCGAGGTAAACACGCCATGTGCTCCCACAGGTGAGACTAACCTGGGATCTGAGATTTCACTAGATGAAATGATGAACCTTGGAATGCCTTTTGAAGAAATATTATAACTTGTTAATATATCAAATCCTTTAGATGATTTTGGAGTTCATGTGTAGAATCAAATGGACATGAGTTCTTATTATTCATCATATTAATATTCTTATGATTAACCTTTGAACAATGGTTGGTTGAAATATGCAGTTCCATATAAAGAAACTGCTACAGTAATGATGTATGAATGATGTATTGATATTAATGTCAACCCTACCATTGTAGAGAAAATGGATCAAGTGTATTTTGAGATAGAAGATATTCTTGAGATTCACTCTGATGATCCTGAGCACATTAAATATAACACTCCTCATCCCGAGACATCAAACAAAATTGATGAAAATGAGAATATTAGGGAGGATTATTCTCAAGATACTGAACTATTGTTATCTAAGAGATACTAATATTTTTATTTCTATCACATTTGTTATCTTTTTAATCTAAACATAACCATACTTTTTGATTTACCATATAGGGCTATCAGCTTCAACGGCTGTATCTAGAGGTGAAGCCTCTGCATCAGCCCAAACAACATTGAAAGGTAGAGCAGCCATTGTCCAGGAAGGAACAGAACATGGAACATATTTTAGTGAATTAGTCTTAGAATATATCCCTCCTAATGATATTGGTTCTGAATCAGACCCAAAATTGTATAAGTCTCATCGTCTTCCATGTCGCAAGGCATGGAAAAACATCTGAAAGATGATATCTAAGATACTTTTTGAAGAACTGCCTTCTTGAATTCCACAACATTCATCTCTTTTTATCATTCTATGATTTGGTGGTTTTGAATACCATGAAATTCATACTATGGTTAAATAGTTTATTTAGAGGAGGGAGATAGAGAAAACGCATCGACAAGACATGATAAAATCCAAACAGTCAATCAATATTTAAGAGTACCAAGAAGCATTGTCCCAGGATGAGGCTAATCATTCTGGAAATTTGAAGGGACTGAAGTAGAGAATTAAATAAAAATACAATTCAATATTTGTACATTCAATTGGAGTTATATATCATTATTGTGGAACTCGGCCTACTTTAGAGCCCATTAGTATAAGTCTAGAAGGATGGTGAAAAATCCACTGCAGATTCCAGAGAAGAACTTCATCATGTTGAAGAGAGCGAGGTTGGTCAAATAAAAGGGCATCAATAGGATGATGACAAGGATTAAGAGGATATCAAGAAAATGAGGAATTATTTAGGAAGCCTTTAATAATTTCTTGATTTTTGACAAGTGAGAGACTCCAATTTATAGACTATCATCTGTGAAAAATTTTCATAAATGAAAAGTATTTTGTCTCTAATCATTTGTGTTTTCACTTTCACTAACTTATTTTTTTTACATAATCCATTGAGCCTAGTAATCATATTTTTATTTTTTAGAGTTATATGTACAAACCCAAAAACATTATATCTCTTTGAATTTTTAATGCATAATATTACCTAAATCACACAAAAATGTACATTTTGTGAGCTGGGACTTGAATTTTGTTCAGAGTTCCCTTTATAGGTTCTCAATATATTGATTACCATGTCTTTTTTTGTAGGCAGTTTAGAGTCATGCATGTTGGAAAGTAAAGGGCTAGTATTTAAGGATAGATAACTTTGACCATAAATTTTAAAATTATATCACAAACAAGACACTATGGCTAAGAATTTCATTAATATTATTTAAATATTTCCAAGGGGAATCTTGAGCCATGATTTTATGGTCACCAAATTTAAAACTTTTATCAACATAAGGGGAGTCTCTTCCATGAATGAAGTTACAATTAGTTTGACAAACCCATTATGGGGGTTGTATTATGTAGGGCCAACTAGGGAATATGCTCTATATCCAAATAGTGGCACCTTTTGGCTAACCAGCCTGTTATGTGGGAAACTTATACAAGGACACCTAGGGGCACATTCTTCATAGTCAAGAAAAAGATTTATTAAGAATTTAACATTTTACTATTAAAAGAAAAGGGAAAATAAGATTTTGGTGACTCAAGACCCCATTGAGTGGTTATTCCATGGAAATAGATTATAAGAATAAAGGACTATTTTATGACGACATATGTCTTGAATAATAAAACCATTTCTATACAAATTTGGTGTATGAGTAATGGTTAAAATTTATCTGAAAAGGAGGATTTAAGATATCATATTATGAAGTTTTAAGTCATGCATTGAGGAAATAGTACAGTGTAGTTTTACGTCAGGCAGTGTGGATATTATACTGTGTAGTTTTTATTTATGCAGTGAGGACATTATACTGTGTAGTTTTAAGTCATGTAGTTTGGACATTTTTACTGTGCAGTTTTAAGTTATGCAGTGAGGACATTATGTAGATTTTAATTTAAGGTCTTTAGTTTGACCAAAAGTATGAGACTCTCATAATATATCGATAATTTTTTTATAAATATACTACCACATCTATGTATGGAATGGAAAATCATAAACTGTGATTTATGAATTTCAATATCAAAATGATGATACGGGAAAAGGGTTAAAATCATTAGAGGTTTCCTTTTTTCAAGAGTTAAGTTACCATTATTTGACAAACCCGTAATGGGGGATGTATTATACAGGGCCAACTGGGGCATATGTTGCATAGCCAAATAGTGGCATCATTTTATAGAAAGTCATGTTATGTATGTAACTTATGTAAGGCCACCTAGGGGCACATACTACATAGTTAGGAAAAATAGATCTAAAAAATATGATATTCTACTGCTAAAAGCCGAAAAAAGCTTATAGAGATTCAGGTTTTCCAAAGAACAAGGTTTTGTTTATAGAGAAATGTATGATATTATAGAAAGTGTATTTCCAAAAAAGATTTCCAACGAATTGTAGGAATAGTAATTCTATGAAGGTATGACCCTAATGTAGGAGGTGAGGTGTCTATAGGTTTAGGTCATTAAATTAAGACCACAAATGGAAACAATATATGATATGTGGTCAAGTAATTCCATGGTTATTTCATATCGCATTGAACACATGGAAAATAAAATTTTTAAACCATTGTTTTGAAGAATTTTAGATTTGGAGAAAGATAATTTGAAAAGAATACTTTAATGGCTATTTTAAAATACAGATTCTTGTATATTGTCATTAGTTTTTTATGGGGACAAAGCCACTATAACCAAGAACAAAGTTACCATTATTTAGAAAACCCGTTATGGGGGATGTATTATGTAGGGCCATTGGGGAATATTCTACATTGCCAAATAGTGGCATCTCTTAGCTGATATGCCTATTATGTAAGCAACATATTCAAGGCCAGCTAATGGAACATACTGCATAGTCAAGAAAAAGAGCTCTTAGGTATCAGAAACATTGTCACCAAAAACTGTAAGAAAGATTATGAAGATCTAGAAACATTCAGGATTAAGAGTGTGAAATATGGAAGGGGGTTATTCATAATGCACATGAGAAATATTTGAACCAATATTGACCATGAGTTTGATGTCCTTTACGTAGATCTAACACATATGTAAAATGGAGACTTTTTTTGTTTCCTCTGAATTAATATTATGATGTGCAGTTTTATGTCTTGCAGTGAGGAAATTTGGAACTCTATAAGGAATTTAAACATATCATTTATATAAAGAGTCCATTTACCCAATTCCTAAGCTCACTTGATTTATTCTCAGTGTGAGAAACATGTAATAGAAATGGATTATTCTATAATACAAAGGTGATGCAGGTGAAGATTGGGGTGTTATATTTTCATTCCATTTAACATCATGGGGTATGGAAGAAGATGAACCAATTTGAAAAGAAAAACATATTGTAACTAGATTAAGGGATAAAAGCCAAGTGTCACTATATGTCTTTCTAGGCAAAGAATCAAGTCATACATATTTCTTAAATCATTACTTATTCATTTTCTACTATTATATAGGGAATAATGGTTTTTTATTACACCTTGGCACAGGATTGGAGATCTAGGAGATTCTACATATCTCAAATAAATGAGAATCAACCCATATGTTGTTCTTTAAACAATCATTCTCCACGACAATCGAGTTTGAACTAAAGAATGGGGGATTTGAAACGTTCTGAGAGAATGGTTAATCTTAAGACATAAAACAGTATAAGGACCAAATCATATATTTTGGGTAAACACTTTTTAAAGATCTGATTAGTGTACAGGAGGAGAAAATTAAATAATAAGATTTTGTGATTGCAGTTGGGCCCAAAATGGGAGATTTAGGTGTCTCTACACATCTCATTGAAAATTTTAATCATTCCATATGTAGTTCTTGAAATAAGGTCACTATGCAGATATGACTCAGAAATGTGAAAGAGAGGGATCCATGTGCTACTAATGAGTAGTGATGAGGTCCATGATGTTTGATTATGGTTGTTTATAACATCAAATAGAGAAAACTTTAGTCGTACTGTTAAATTTCATGCAACAAGGACATATGATGTCATGTAGGTTAACGTCACGTGACAAAGACAAAGATACTATGCATTTTAACATCATAAAGCATGAACGCTTATGGTTTTTATGTAGTTTAATGTCTTACAACTAGGAAGTTATACTGTTCAGTTTTCAGTCTTGCAGCGAGGACATGAGGGCTTTGTATTTTTTTTAGTCTTGCAGCAAGGACATTGTACTGTGTAGTTTTCAGTCTTGTAGTGAGGACATATGTACAACTACACAAAGTATTTATTTAAAAATCTCTCATTGGTTGGAGTTGTAATAAGATCTTCATCCATTGAGATTAAGGCATAAGCTTCATTTGAATAAGCCTTATGTATGGAATAAGGTTCATCCCACTTTGGCTCATGCATTGGATGTTTCTTCCCTTTTATCATTGGATTCTGAAGGACCAATACCAATACTCCTTGAATAAATGAATGGAGGTGAACTTTCTTGTTAAAATCTCACGCTATTCTATTATGATAGACTTTTAAATGATGAAATGTATGCAATATTTTATCATCTAATCATTCTATCTCATTGAACTATATCTGAGACATCTCATATATAGACAAATGATCATAGATTGCAACTCTGAGTAAAGGGAATTTCATTTCAATAGGAAAAACTACTTTGGTTACATATACCAATGAATAAAATTTTCTTGGGGGTAGTACGAGTAGTTGTCCGATAATCCCATAAAGCATTAAAAAGTTTATCAGGTCATGATTTATTATCCTTATCCATCGTCATATAGAGTATATTTTATTGGGTCGAATTAAAGGCATTTATCTATCCATTGGTCGCTGCATGATAGTGAGATGAATGGTTGGATTTGAATTATGCTCCTGATATTAATTATTTACCTTAATTGAACCAAAATTGGGGCCATTGTCTGTCAATATAGTATGAGGGACACAAAATCTGGTGATGATGTATGTTTTAACAAAACTAACAATTCATTTGGCTCCATCTTCATTGAGAGGTATTTCCTCAGCCCATTTTGAAAATAAGTCAGCAGTAGTATGAATGTACTTGAACTACTTAGTTGTAGCTGGAGGATAAGGCCCTACTACATCTATTCCACATGTGGAAAATGGCTAAAAGTATTTATTTGTATGTAGCAACTCTAGGGGTTGATGAATGAAGTTAGCATACACATGGCAAGGAAGACATTTCTTAGTAAAATCTGTGCAATCCCGCATCATTGAATTCCAAAAGTATCCAAGACTTCGAATTTGATCAGAGTCTGTGCCCAAACTAATTGGACCCACAAGCCTCTGAATGTACTTCTTCCATGAAAGTTGTAGTCTCTTGTCCATCAATACATATAAATTTAATTCCTTCAAAGCCTCGCTTGTAGAGGATATTTTGGTGGTCTGGACTATTATAAAGAGTAAAATAGGATGATAATCACCAGATATATTATTTTTCAGCCCTATTCAGTGGAAGTACTCCATTTTAAACATATTCAATGGTGGATGTTCTCCATCATGTGGTATGACCATGTAGATCATAAATAGGGATAACTTCATTAATTTCCACTATTCTGGTTTGAACAAAAGGTGAGACCAGCTGATGATGGGTTACGCTAATGATTGTCTCATCCCGATTTGGATCTTCCAAAGTTGTAGCTGCATTAGCCAATGCACCTGCTTGAGAATTTTGTGATTGTGGGACATAAGACAATGTTGGTTTTGAGGGAAATTCATCCATTAACATAGTTATGTAATCACACTAAGGGATTAACTCTTCTTTTCTGGTATAATATTCTCCATTTATTTTCTTGATTACTATTTTTGAATCACCTTTTACCTTCAACTAATTCATTTTCACCTGAAGTGTCAATTCCAAACCTACAATGAGAACTTGATACTCTACCTCATTGTTGTTTCTGCCTTCCAATAATAAGAATGAATTAGGAAATAATTCCTTTTCTAGGGTGATAAGGACATATCCTAACCCATCTTTGTTGAGATTAAGGTCTTCCATTCTCTTTCCTATTGGATTTCTGGAATCACAATCAAAAATCATTTGTCATGTTTGGGAATTATCCTAAATAGAGATTATTTTTTCAATGGGAATTTCAGTATTTAATGATGTATCTTCTTTGGATCGATGCTCATCAAGAAAGTTAGCTAGATTTTGGCCTTTTATTGCCTTTTGGGGCACAAATTGGATATCAAACTATTACAAAATAATTGGCCACCATTTCAGACGCTATGTAATCATAGGACGACTAAGGATAAATTTGAGTGGGTTATTGAGAGATACTAATTGAACCTCATTATGTTGTAGGTATTACCTAAATTTCAAAACTGCAAAGATTAATTCTAGGTAGCACTTTTCGATACTTGAATACCGAGTTTCCGCATCATGTATTGTTCAACTGAGATAATAAAGGCTATTTTCATTCCAAGTATCATTCTTTTGGGAGAGGAAGGCACCTACTGATCACTCTAATGATGTCACATAATGAATAAGTGGTATTATTTCAATAGGTTTCACTAATACTGGTGGAATCAAGAGATATTTCATGAGGGTATCAAATGATTCATTGTAGTCTATAGTCCATTGATAAGTGGATCCATTCTTCATTAATATAGTGAAGGGAAAACACTAACCTGCTAAATTGAAAATAAAGAGACAAATATAGGCCTTGTGTACTTTGAGTCCTCTAAATTATTTCACATTTTGAGGAGGTGACATACCAATGATTGATTCTTTTTTCTCAGGGTAAACATCGATACCACAATGGCATACAACGAAGCCAAGAAACATTCTTGAGGTTACCCCAAAAGCACATTTCAAGGGGTTCATCTTCAAAAAATGTTGCCAAAGATTATGGAATATGGTCTCTAAATCATCCAAGTGATTATAATTTTGTCTGTATTTAACCACCAAATCATCCACATAACATTCAACAAAGTTCCCTAATAAGGGTTTGAAGATATGGTGCATGGTATGTTGGTATGTTGCACCGGCATTCTCTAATCCAAAGGGCATAACCTGATAGAAAAACACACCATGAGGGGCTTTGAAGGATGTATATTCTTCATTATCTAGGTCCATATAGATTTTATTACACCAAGTGTATCCAAACATTAACGAAAGAGTTTCACAGAAATTCATTGCATCAATCAAAAACTCAGTAATCGAAACTGGAAAATCACCTTTAAGACAATGCTGCTTAAGATCTCTAAAATCAGTGCAAACTCTAATTTTCCATTATTTATTCTCACTTGAACAATACTAGCCATCCATTTGGGATATTGAACTTCCCTAAAAAAGTTATCCTTTTTAAGCTTATCAACTTCATCTTCAATTTTAGTGGCATGAGTTGGGTGTGTTCTTCTTGATGCTTGCTTGAATCCATGAAGTTCTTCTGGAAAACCGAAATGATGGGTGGCTACATTAAGATTAAGTCCTAGAATTTCTGTATACCTCTAATGAAATATATCTTGATGTTAATTTATAAATTAAGTATATACCTCTTTCTCTTTAGAGGTCATGGTAGCACTAATTAGAGTGTGCGCAGATATTCTTATATACCCATATTTATTTCTCAGAGCTCATCCACGGTAGTAGAGACACCTTCCTCAAATGCTAGAGGAGCATCACCAAGATCTTCCTCTTCTTTTTCATTATGTGTTACCTCTTATGTTTCCACTTTCACAATAGGCGATGACCCAAAACTCCCATAGTTAGAGGGGAAGTCATTATTTGAACATCTTGAAGAGGAGGCCACTATATCTGACCCCACGGATGACGAAGTGTCTTCCTATGGTAATAAAGAGGAAATGAGGGATTGAGAATCATCATATTTTTCTTCCTATAGCAATTCTACAATTTCTTCCTCCCTATTTGAAGATGTAGTGTATTTTTATAGTTTAATAGATGATATAAAAACATCATTGTTTATACTTCCATCATTTCTTGGTGGATCAACAGTTTCTCCCATACTATCAAGCTTAGTTTCCACAATTGACATTATGGAAGTTATTGGATGAGTTCTTGGATTTTGGTATCCCTTTTCAATTATATTAATAGGTTAAACATAATATTTACTCAAATTTATGAATGGGTTTCTTGGAATCATTTCCAAACCATTTTGATCATTAACATTGGGTATTTATTTTTTCATGGACTTCCTTACTTTTGTGTGATAAAACTCTACCACAATCTATTGATATTAACCTGTATTTAATTGAGTCATTTAACTATACAATTTCCCAATCTGACCATTGAAATATCACATTAGATATTAGTGGTATGGAGAAGGTATGGCTGTATGTTGATGCAGCCAAGGCCTTCCAAGAAGAATATTGAAGGTTGTGTCCTGACGAACAACAATGAAATCTTAATTAGACACAAGATCTGCAAATTGAGTTATGAGTTTAATCTTTCCCAGAGGTTCTTTCTTATTCTTATCATAAGATTTAAAAATTAATGAGGAGGGAGATTCGTTAGATTTAGTTAGGTCCAACAGACGAATTATACAAACATAAATGAGGTTGAATCCGGATCCATTTTCAATTAAAGCCCGCCGGATGTCTGCATCATTGAATTTTATAGAAAAATACAAGGATTTAATATGTCCATGTAAAACATCATCTAAATCTTCATTATTAAAATATATGACTGCATGACATTCTACAAGTTCATTATCTATACAGTAAACCTCAACAACAACAACTTCTGTTTCATGCTCTTGAGGACTTGAAAAGGCCTCAATATGTACTTCTTGAAGGTCTTTTTACAAACATAAGGAATTGAAAATGGATAAAATGGCTGGTACATAGGCCAATTATTTCATGATATTATACTTTTGATCCAGAGGTCTGTGTTTCCCAGCATAGAAATTCATAATTTTAGGTGTCTTAGAACATGATGCTTCTGATGTAGATATACCTTGTGTCGGAGCAGAAGAAAAAAATACTACTGGATTTGGTAAATTAGTCTGACTAGGTCTATTCATTTTATCACATGAATATGGTTTGACTTCTAATTGGTCCTCCAAAGTAATTTTGTCAGAACCAAACCTGTCTTGCATTAAAGAAACTCTTTTTTATTTTTGAGACCGCAGAAGGGTTCTTCCACGAGTTCCTACTGCATATATGGTTTGGGAATGGGGAAGAGTTAAAATGTTGGTTTCTAGAATTCCCATGTCTTCCCTTGTATCCTAGACCCTTTCCACTTCCTATAGTTCCCCAATTAGGTATAAAGAATTCTGGATCATTAAAATCAGAATCACCATTGGAATAAGGATCTGTTAAATGGATAATGATGATATAACCGAAGATCAATTCTTCATCTGATAACGATTTTTCATGACAGGTTAATAATGATAGTTCCATTTTGGGGGGTGGTGCTCATGATTTTGAAACATATGGCATGAAATATTATTGGGTAAAGTAAAAATTTGGCCTTAACATGAGCTCATCTTCTTCCAACTACTCTTTGTCCTTATGATCATTTCCCTTCTTTGAGGAATGACCTTTTGAGGAAGATTATTTTTTTTAGTAGGAGTGGCAGAAAAAACAATATGTTGTTTCAACTATGTTCATAAAATTTCATGATTCTAGTTGATCATTTTCCTAATCATCCAATCATCACATTTCTTCACATTTTTTCTTTTGACTTCCTTCAATTTTCATTCTTCCTTTGAATCAGTTGCGGTAACACATGCTACTTATGGTGACAAAATTTTCTGTTTCACTTCTCAAGAGACTACCATCATTTGCAAGAGGTCCTGAAAAACAAAAAATTTCTAGATGGGATGCCCTAACATCTGGTGAAAGGGACATTAATTTGGAAGAATTCAATCTCACTATTTATTTGGTTTCTTCGGCCTTGGAAACCGAACCAAATTGTTTTCAAAAGATGAAATGAAGTAACCTGGAACTTTTTCATTCCAGAAAGAATAAACACTGTTCTTTAATTCCTCAAAAAGTTTCTACCTTTGATATCATTGATCATCTTGACAAGGTGGTCATTGTTTTTTATTCTTAGGAGGTTAAGCCCTTCGGTGTGATGAAAATCTTGAAAGAGAACCACTTATAGGTTCCTGATTGACTGTAACTGTAGCATCTTATGCCTTTTCTATCCTCCTCCACATAGCTAATGGAATTACATGAGTTTTAGAATTAGTTTCTAAAATAGAGTCTTATATCTATTGAGAAATTAAATTAAGGTATCGAATACCTCCTGTGTATTTCACATGGATCAATGGTGTGCGTAACTCATCACGTATATTTTTCACAGAAATTGGTAGCAATTCTTCTTGAGGGAGTGCTAGATTTTATGAATATATTAATCCTTTCCATCACGCAATGAAATATGAAACTCTTTAATTATCCATTTTTTACAACTAGTACTATTGAAGAATTTCATATTTGGTAGCAATGAGATAAATTGAAGAATGAATTTTTTTACGGTGATCTTCCAATCTATTAATTTATCATGATTGTAAACTCGCATACCAAAAAAAATCCAGTCCCTATAATGACTGCAAAAAACACCTAATCTTTTATACTTATTATTGTTGAGGAGTTCCCATTATGGGATCACAAAAAAGTACAAAAGTTGTTAAGTGTTTTTCCAGATCTTCTGAACAATTAATTATTGGGAATGTAGTATTCACAAAATTTGGTGGGGGGAATTGCATCCACCCATTCATTGTATGCTCTCTTATCTAACTAAACTGGTGGACAACATTCCTCCATAGCTTCTAATCTAGTTCTTAATTCCTCAATTTTGTTCATAATAATTTGGGGAATATATGAATGTGCTGGAACCTTTGTAGGTATAGAAACTGGAGCTTGATCTGGTGAAATGACTATAAAAATCATTGATGGTGGTGTTGATATTTTCCTTAGATAACCCATGGGAATAGGCCTACAAAGATGTGTTGGATCCTTCCTTGATTTTGTACCTGGTGAAGGGAATTCATTATCCACATATATAGTTACTAAAAATTATCTTTTCTAAGGAGTTCCTACATGATTTTCAATTTGAGGACCTGCCTGGGGAGTACGTCAAGCAGAAATGCTACTTTGAAGAAACTCTGTATTGAGCCTTTTCAACTCCCTCATTTCCTCTTCTTATCATGAAAATATTTCTTCAAGTATATAATATTGACCTTCTCTAGTGGAAAAGTGAAAAGCAATCTGAATTTTTTCCTTTCCCCTTGTTAGATGCCTTTTGGAGGGGTGGGAGTTGGTTATTTGAAGGCATACCAAAATTATGGGTAAGGCTCTGATTTTAGGTACACACGCCTTCTTCATTTGCCTCAATGTTTACAATAATATGGAAAAGAACATCATCTTATAATTCCCCTAATCTAGACTCATTTTCTGGAGGATCTTCTGCAGTGGTGTTAATGACATTCACTAATGCATAATGCAAAAATTGCATTCTGTCAGTATTCATGTAAGATCTTCTCCCTCTATATCTTCCATGAGAAACTATTCTCCTATATGGTTAATTCCCAAAAAATGTTTGGCAGATAGTAACCCAATGGGAATCCTCTTATAGTTTAGTTTTAAGCTTTCATTATGGCTTTTTCCCTAATATGAGAAAACTGACTTCCGTTGATGAGGGGATTACAGATTTAAGAAATCCCCCAACTCTTCAGGATGGGGTTGTTCATGTTCTTCTTCTTCAAATCGTTGAACATTGATTAATTAATTTGAATGTTGAATTAAATGATCCACCAACCTTGCAATAAGGGGAGATTCTTGAATTGTTATGGCCTAAATTCATGCAACTACTCTTTTGATTTTTCGAATTTTGGTTCGGACATTAGTTGGGTGCATTATCTGACAACCACTCAAATCTCATGTGTTGGAAGATTGCTTTGCTATTTTATACATTTTCATTCTTTGATAGCTATCATCACCTAAGCGGGGTGCCAGATCAATATTCTCAGAAGATGGATATAAAAGTAACTCAACAACTTCTTTTCATTAGGCCTAACTTTGATGAAAACTTGTTGAGGCCTATTCTTGAGTGTGCATTCAATTACATTCAAAATATATTTATTGTGGCTGACCATGGGAAATAACATGGCATGAGTCCACTTTTGAAAGAATTTTCTAATTCTGGAGTGTCGTGAAATGAAATTCTCCATGTTCACCCCCATCCTATAATATGAACATCAGATGGGGAATCAGAAATTAACTATCGTAGACTCTTTAGATCATTGAGGCATGCACAATAAAAGATTATATAATGTTTTTCAACCTTTGGATGTTGGGAAACTGAGAGAAATGCCATCTCAATTTGGTGTTGCAACCCTTATATTACCTTTACATGATTTTGATATTCATATATGGTAATATATTGGTTTTTAAATAACGATGTGTCTTCCATAGGTTGAGGCAGATATCATGAATGGAATCCTCTGAATTCAATTATGTGATGTTATACTAAGAATTTTCCAAAGTCCAGAACATGATAGGTAATTCTCCCTTAGACAATTGATTCCTCATGTTTAACACATCTTCGTAGTCTTTCAGTAGAGGTTTCTCCACATGGTCAGACCAAAGTGGATGCCTTGTATTAGAAGAAAAATAACACAATTGAGGATAATAGAATGATCATTCCCTTGAGATGTCTTCTGGTTGAGAAATTGTTTCACTTGTCAAGGGCAAGGCATCATTCATAACTGGCCTTGTGTTTGGAAGTTCCACAAGATTGGAGGTCTTTATCGTCACTAAATTTTCAATTATAGAATTGTTTTGGAAATTTTAAATACTATTGTGGACATGAATTTCATAGAAAAATCATTCATAAGGAGGATCACCATGGTGGATTATAGAAAGGGATACATCCTCTTGCTCCTTGGTCTTCTGGCCACACATAGGGTTGTCGTGGATCTCATCTAGAGAAACGCACTCTAGATTGACTGAATTTTCAAAAAGAAAGTGTTCATTATGAATTTTCCAATGAAGAAATTAATAATTACTACTACCACTCCCATAATTTGGTAATGAATGTATAGGATCTTGAGCTGCAATAGATAAATGTTTGAGGGCTTCCAGAACCCCAGCATTAAGAGGATCCAATCGTAGCATGACTCTTGATTTTCCAACTGTTCTTAGAATGACTTTTTCTTGGATGTTTTCATATACTTAGTTGGAGCCACTTGCTGGGAAAAGTGGTTATCATGGGTATGTTCATGTTCCAACCCTGGATTGGTTACTAGAATAGACCTATTACCTTCAATTTTATAGGGTGTATGTTCCTGATCTTTTTTCCCATATGATATGGGGGAGTATGACCCATGAACCTCTTGGACCGGAAGTGAGATGTGTATCTATTCTGGAATGGCATGCTGATGTTTCATCCCTTGTCTGGGGACATATTTATGTGTATTCTTCCCCAGTACTGTTGAAGTGGTTGTTATAATATCTTAACATGCTTCCAGAATATGGGAAGAGATTTTTTTGCCCTTTCACCATAGATAAGATATTTTTTGTGACTTCCGCATCTCGAATATGAATATAGGTCCATTATATATCTAGAGTAGGTGTAGGTGCCTACTTCTATCCCCCATTTTCTCTCAATGGGTATTGACAGTACTTGTGAATGGGGGAAGAAATTTTGTCTTCCCAAAATTTGTTGTTTGAGATTTCTGACCATCTTCTCTGGGTGCTACCAAATGAGACTATTGGAAAACACGATGGAAATTTGCATGTGTATGTGCCAGAGTTCGGTTTCGGGTCAAGTATTGTTGATGGACTTCCTTTAATACTGGCTGATGAGAAAACTCACAGAATTGGTGATTGTAAACAGGTGTATGTTGCTGTTTACTAGTTACCCCCACATAAGATTGGATGGATTATTTAAATGAATTTTGATGAGGATTTTGGCAGGCTGATAACTTGTAAGTATTTTTATGTTCCTATTCATGGTACTCCACTAGATTTGTCTAGTGGGATTGGTAGGTTGCTGCAAGAATAGTCTTCTGGACATGAAAATTAGGACTGATGGGTGTATATTCTCATTCATTGTTTTCCATAAAGGTAGGTTAATGGGATTATCTTGTAGGGGTAGAGGTAAGAACCTGCTCCCTATTGACTGGATGTTGTCCCTGAAAGTACATCTTGTGTGGCTCGGTCTGAGAGAATTAGGCCGAACCTCCAGAGTCAACAACCCCATCATGTTGGGGGTTTACTACCACACGATTCTACTGGCGGCGATTGCCGGTGGGAGTTCTTAGGAAGGACTCATGCATTATTGAATGGAGGCCTTGAGTGGCCTCTTGATCCACCTCTAAAAGGTATAGGAGGGATTTATTCTTTTATTCTAGGGATAAGGACCGGAAACATTTGAAGATGGTGGTTGGAACCGTCTAGTTATTGATCATTGGTCGTCGTTGGCCAGATCATCGAGAATTGTTACTGACCTGATGGGCCTTCCGAGCAACCTCCAAAGTCAGGATTGTATTATGTCAGAGATATTCTTTTAAAGAACATTAGATAACCAGTAATGAAGATGATGGGTTCATGATAATTTATTTCCCATCGATAGGTATTCAGCTCGACCAGTAGTCAAGAAGTTCATAGATGGTGTCTTCAAGAAATCTATTTTGGAGTTAAGGTAATTTTAAGAAAAACTTGAACCAACAACCAATTCGATTAATGTAAATATTTTTAGATGGATACATGAATGATTTATTACTTTGTCAGACATTACTTTATCAATTGATAGGGGCCTTACAGGTGGGTAACATTTTTAACTTGGTTAATTATTCACGTCGGCTACACCATTTTTGTTTCGTAGTTCTTTGAAACATGTGTTCTAATTTTAAGAATCACTACTTCCAGGGGATTTCCATTGGATTTATTCATGGAACTAGAAACATCCAATAGTTCTTTATGAAAATGGGACCTGATTTCCAAAGGCAGGTGTTCGTTGAGTTTGAACATTATGATACTTAGGAACATACATTGATCGAGAGGATGGTAGGTCGAACTCATCACACCCTTTTGGGGGGGAATTATTTTCTACTCCAGGACACTATTTGTAAATTTAATATATTTTCATAAATCATTATTAATTCACCAAGCATAACATAAGTTTTCCTTGGAATTTACAATCACTTATTAAAATGTGTAAAATTTAGAATCATTATTTTGCATTCAAGATTCTTTATTGATGGAGATATCTATATGTATTCAAGGTTCACCATCAAACGTACCCTCTAATATAATATTTCAAGATTATTTTAATCATAATTATGATGATTCTAGTTTTTAAGCCACCCAGCGGGGAACTCTAGTATTTATTGTCATCCAGGGAGATGAAGGTTTGGTTTGATCCTATGATGATGCCCATAAAATGAGCTACCTACTTATCCTTGTAAAGGAATAAGAACCCATGTAGATCAGTGCCACTGAATGGGACACCTCATACCTTTTATGGTCATGTTGTAAGGACCTATCCATATAGTTTAATGTCTTGTGGTATGGACATCTAAGCAGAAGGTGATTAGTCAAAGCGTAGTGTGAGAATTTTATTAAAGCATCCCAATGAAATTGGAATGGATATGGGTTTCCAAGTAGGATTAGACCCTGTTGAGAATATGGCCCAAGGAGAACAGGGATGATTTAAGGCATTGGTTTTGATTCTCAAGGAGGATTCCTACTCATCCCATATATATGGGAATCAAAACCCTTGTATATTGATTATACTTATAGGAGAGTATAGTCCTTTGAGAGAAATCATTTTGGTTTTTCTTCTTGAAAAGGATGACTTAATGATTTTAGGGGTTTAATTTTAGCTTATTCCAAATGAGGATTCCCAGATTAAGAGAATTAAGGTTAGATTCTTGAATAGGATATCTAGTGAGATCGAGCCCTAAAAGATCGTCCTATGTATCTTGGTTTGAACAAGAATCAGAGTTCTCATAGTTCCATCCTTTTGTGAAAATGTTTTGATCATGAAAAATTTCTATGTCCACATGAGTCATGCTCAGTGTGAGAAACAAGAGAATGTAAAATATTCCACAAAATCATCCACATTTTTCCACTTCTACAGGTGGAAGGGGGCACATCTATGTTGGAAAGAGTGGATGAGGCATGAGTTGACCCGAGAATAGGGTGAGGCGATGAGCCCAACCTCTATTCAATTTACATTAGACAAGGTTCCAATGAAAGGAATAAGGGATGAAGGTTAGGGGCTTACACAAGGATGGATAGTCATGGTGAAAAAGCCCAATGGGAGAGGGAAAGGATATCAAAAGTCCCTTTGTTCATCTCCCCTCTGCTCTTTGGAACCGAAGAATAAAGGAGGAGCAATGATGCTTCCTTTTACAAGAAAAGATAGGGGCTTACGCCAGGATGGTTACACTAAAAATGATTCTGGTAGAGGATGGAGACATCTCCTTTACTTTTCTGGAAAATCAAGTGTGAACCGTATCTTTCCTACTAATGGCCTGAGGTTCTGGGTCATCTCTTTGAGAAGGGAGATGGCAGAAACCAAGTACATCTATATTTTTCTTGAGAAGATCAAAACTTGTGATTGGGTATTTCTACTGATAGTTTCAATACATTTGGTTCTTAAAGTAGTCAATATTCTCATTGGTTCATCTTTATAACATCGTATAATTTACCTATTTGGATATTGATAACTGGTCCATATATCTTTTTAACTATATTAATACCATGACATCAAAAAAAATTATTTTTATTTGAAATAATTGATTGATGAATTAAAATTATCATGAAGTAATGGTTCTGGTACATATGATGTTGTGATTTAAAATTTACTAATGAAATCTTCATTGATGTGAACAATTAGTGACTTCCCAGCAATAGAAATTTCATCTAGATAGAGTACACATGTCAAAAATCATGTATTTATTGAGTATGATTCAACCCCACCATTATATGATCTGTGAAATATTGTTTTGAATATTTTTTTAGGGTGCAGAAAGATGAAACATATCTTGGTGAAAAATATAGTTCCCTCCTAGAAGAAAGATATTTGGACTACGTTGAATATATATTTGGATAATCATGTTATGGTGGGTCTATCAATGAACCATTTAGGGATCTTTGGAAATTCTCTTTTCAATATTACTCTAAAAGGGATGGAGAATGAAGTGGGATATACTACCTAGGAACTTTCTATTTCTATACGTTCGATACTATGGATGGGTGGGATTGAGGGTGATGATCGGGTTTTATCACCTAGACTGCAAAAAACCTCCATCTATGATATGAAACTATAGATGGGAATGAGTGGGAATAATTGGTTGAAGATGAGGATGAGTATAATTCTCTTCAAGATACCATCCAAAATGTTTCATTAGATCCCTCTAAGCTTACAGGATCATAGGATCATTATGATAATGAAACAGATGATGGACGGAATCTAGAGGTTCCCTATTTTGATAATGGGTTTGGGATTCATCCTCTCAGTGGAAAATTCTTGGATCCTTCAAGGAATCCTGACAAAGCTATTGGGTCAAAGGATCAGGTGGATATTGGGGATGGTAACAAGGGGACCCAGTCAACCCCTTTTAGGAAAGGATAATAGAGTATTGAAAGATATAATATCATATGAACAACAAATTAATTTGAGGATGGTGGAACCAAACGATAAGCCAAATAATAGGTTGAACAATGATGTGGTGACCAACACAGAATTGGAAAAGTCTAATATAGAGAAATGCAAGAAACCACTACCCATTAAAGTATAAATGGCCATCCTTAGACCCTTTGAATATAAGGTAATATAGAATGTAATAATTAATTATACAAAACCATCATATAGTGTGTGAATATCAAAATATAGAGTATATAAGAAATGATTTTTCTCATCTGTAATTTTCATGTCCTAGCCAACCAACCCATATCTAAAACTCTAATGATATTTATTCCATATCACCATCCAACAATGATTGGAATCACACAACCTATGATCCACTTGAATCACTTTAAAGGAAATAACTTCAAGTCCATAGGATTTTACATTTTTCCATCAAAAAACTAACAACAGTGATATAAATGATTTGGGTGTTTGTCACTATGTCTATCAATAGATTAATTCAACCATGGTCAGAATAGATGATTGTACTTGTTTCTTCTCGTTCATTTCACCCTCACCATAGATCATGTGTGAATGGTCCTTTAGCTGTAAATTTGGAACCTTATGTATAATATTAAAGTCACTTTTATTCTCATTATAGGATCCAATGTAGACATGGAATATCATGAAAAGTGGGGATATCCTACATTTATCATTGAAATCCATGAACATAAGAAATACAGGGACTGAAATTATCTTATTGATGTTACCCTAAATTGTTATATATTTACCTAGTATAAAAAACCCCTAAATAGAATTGTGTCCAATAAGATTGATAAAAGTTATTTTAATTTTATTTTGTGAATTAGTGGGGGGATTCAATGTAGGTCCATCCTACATAATAATTTTGACCATCACCTAGTTTTAACAACCATCATCTCTAAAAAATAAAGTCCCCCCTGGACCTATAGTTTTAATAATGCTTGGATAAAAAATTTGTATTATAATTGGATTGTTCAGGATGTGTGGGTTAATAATGAATACTTTAATGATTTATATTCTTGTATTTTAAACTTATGATTTTAAAATCCTAGCATAGATCTGGGAAAAAGGAGGTGTTCTACAACATTTATGGGGACAATTCAGTCTTAGAAAATGAGTTGTAATACCTAAAAATTTGACATGAATAGATCTGTTACTTATATAATTTCAACGGGGTGGTAGATATTTTTTACATGTCAAATGTGAAACTCACTTTGAAGGAGGTAGTCCATAATGAGGGTTTCAGTGATAAATGGTTGAAAGAGGGAGAAAAAAATTTATTCCATTAATAGAATTCATGAAACTATTAATTCCTTGAAACTAAATATATATTTAATGAATAGAAATTATTTTATCATTGAAAAATAGAGATTAGTTATCAAGTCTTATAGTACTACAAAGAAATTTTTAACATTTTATCCCTTATTAATTATAAAGACTTCAAGAATATTATTCATCTGGTTATTTTTACCTCTAACAACACCATCCTTATTAGAGAATTATATCTTGTGGAGGTGAAGGATACCATTTTATCACTTCACTCAGGGATCACATATAGCATGGATGGATCTATTAACATTTTTTATTGAATATTGAGACCTAATTAAAATTTATCTCATTAAAATTATTACCATTTTCATTAAGAATGGAATTATTCTGAAGGAGTTGAATTTTAAATTAATTTTCCTCTTGCACAAATACGTTGATGTTTATACTATTAACTATATTAGTCATGTTTACATAGAAAATTTATCCTAGAAAATATTAAGAATGATTTTTTACATTCTAATTTCCACTCTCATTAATTGGGAGGTTTCCCTCAATCAGTTTGGATTTGTGTATAATATGAAAATCTCGGACTGTATCCTCACTGCCTATGAGTACATTAACCTATTGAGGAATCCTAGTAAAGTGGAAATTTTTTATATTAAACTAGATACCAGTAAAGATTCTTACATTATCAATTGGGGATTTATGATAGGGTACTTCTAACGTTTTTGATTTAAGAGCCTCTTTAATGGTATGATTCTTTTTTTATTTAATTTTTTGAAAATATCTGTCTTTCTCAATTGTAGTCTTGAAGGATACTTCTCCTATTCATGTGGGATTATACAGGGTGACCAATTATTTTCCATCCTTATTGAAATTTTTTAGGACAATAGTAGTAGATGTTTTCTCTCATAGTTGAATTGATCAAACTAAAAAAATATACTATAAGAGTGTTAAAAACTCAATCTCACTTATTCTGTGTAGATTATTTAATCCTATTTATATAGGGAGGTGAAGAAAATATCAATTCTATCAAGGGATTCCTTGATCACTATGACAGAATCTCAAACTAACACATTACATGGTATAAATCTCAAGTCCTCTTTATCTAAAACTTTAGTAACCACAAAAATCTAGTCATTAAGGGAATATTAGGAATATGTGGGGGTGGTATACCTTTTGTATACTTAGGGAACCCACTTTTTGTTGGTAGGCCCAAGCCATCCCACTTTAGGGATGTCTTTGATAGTGTTTATATATATATTATCTCTTGGAAAGATAAGTCTCTCTCATTTATAGGGAGATATTCTATAATCAAAGTGCTTTCCATATTAAATATGGCCTTCTCATTTTTTTATAAATGGTATATGTCATTAATAATATGTTTTAATCATATAATTTAGAATTTTATATGTAGTGGATGTGTTTCTATGAAGAAATATTTTAGTTTTAATTGGATCATTTATTGTAAACTACTAAAAGAGGGAACATGGGAATTTAGATCTTCTCTATTTTCAATGATGGAATTGAGGATCACACTATATGAAAAAAAAATCCACTAAATCACACAACACTTATTTGTTGAAGAATTGATTCAATAGAAGGATATTATCTTGGAATCTTTATTATATGTACTCTTCAATATTTCTATATATTAAAAATAATTCATCAAAATTATAAAGCATAGTCATTAGATTTATCAATCTAATTTAGATCTAAAATTTTGAATGGATAACTAGGTCGTATCCCCCTTGATTGATGATTTTAATGACTTGATTCGTGACCTACATGTGATCATTAAGAATGAAATATACAATCATCTTGAGCAGCTACCATAATCATTTAACAATAGAATCTATTATTATCACCCCAATTGATGAAATTAAACCTTAATATAGCTCCTATATCATCCTGGGGAATTACCTTGGATTTTTTTCTTTATTTTCTATATGGGTGGGCCTACAAGCATAGATAATTACATAATCAATATTAATATAACATGGATTTATTCTTCCATATTTACTCTCATATAGAGGGATTCATTTTATGAACTGGCTTTAGATATATCCCTCATGAGAACTTTCCTTAATCAATGCTCACTACATAGTATTTGAAAGGAAGGGTAATAAAACATTGACTATATTTTCTTCCAATTATCTTTTTCTAGAGTTTTTTGGATCCTTGTCTCAATAATGTTTTAAGTGGATCCTCTTAATGGTGAAATTTTCAATTCAATTCTCATTTGTTGCAGCTCATAGGATTGAACTCCCCAATTCAAGAATATTTTTGAGGTGGAAATTATTGAGGTGTAGTATTTACTATGGTTGAACTATAACTCAATAAGTTATTAGGGGAATGAAATTGGGATTCATATTACCATGAGGAATATTCTCAGTTCTATTATAATGGATGTCTCCATGAATACTAGTTTTGATATAAAATTCATTAAAAAAATATAAATCATTGATTGGTTCAGAATCCATATAATATTTAAAGAGTATAATGTTCATATCCCTACAGTGTGGAAACCTCTTATAATTGGTTATTTAAAGATCAATACAGACGGTGCCTCTAAATAAATCCTGAAACCTTTAAGATTTGGGGGGTATTTTTATGTACTCTAATGGTGGGGATATTTATTACTTATGTATGGAATGCGGGATAGAATTATCCTTTGAAGAAGACATGGAAGGTGTTATCTTGGGGACCCAAATCAAGATCTTCAAAAATTGTAAAAACATTTATCTGGATATAGACTTGTCATTTTTCAATCATGTAATCAAAACTCAACAAGACATCTTTCTCCTAGTGGATTGTAGTGTCTTTGGTGGATTTCATGTATTATTTCAAGAGAATTAATTATCTGTTGCCTCATTTTATTGAGGAGGGGATTAGAATTGATGATATTCATTCTTACATGGGTGTTCGTTCTGGATAATGTAACTATAATTTGAAAATGAAAAAAAAATACTCTGAATAGGTTGTTCCTTGATACCTGAAAAACTCTATCATTTTATTTTCATTAAATTTCAGGACCTGGATCTTTCTCTGGGGAAGACTCTTATTACTAATAAATATTTAAATTTTTAAAATTCCTAATTTAAAACAATTTCTATTATATTTATATATTCTAATTTTTTAAACTATCAGTAACATTAATAATGTTTTATTTTATTTTTTAAAATTTTGTTTATAGTTGTGGTAATTCTAAGTGACCAAAGTAAATTTTTTCTACTCCGGTTATTTAATTTTTTAACTGTGTAATCCAACTATCATATTTTTTATTTTATGGATTATATTTATTCTTTTAAATTAATGAACTAAATTAATTAAATAATTTAATACTTGTTTTTATTATGTTTTACATGAATTTTATACTTTGACTTATTCGTAAATGTGACACACATGTTAATTCAGACGGAAAACTAAATATATTAAAGTCTATATCATTACATTTTTGGTTCCCACCCACACGTATAAATTGGCCAATTATATTATACATTATCCTGAAATGGTAGTGAAAATGATTAGAAAAATGTTCTAATTTTCTCAGTAGATAATGGCATATATTTTATCATTATTAATGTGGATGACTATCTTAGGAATCATTGGATATTGCATAACGTTTCTGTGGTGATTAATCCTTGGAAAAATGGTTTTTTGAGTAGAGAAACTATATTATAAATAATACAGATGATGATTCTCATTTAGAAATTCATATTTATGATGCATTGGAAGTAGTTTATCTTGAAATTGGTCTATATTAAAAACTAGTCTTTTTGTTTCTAAGATAATATAAGACACCATAATAGTTTTTGTATAGGATGAAGCTGAAATTGAATTACTTTTAAATATTTGGAAGAAAATTTTGTATTCTCATACGGGAAAAATAATTTGGGATAATTAAATATCATATATATGATTTTTAATTATTCTTCACTCTTCAAATATAAGTGTGAAAAATTATTTCATAGAATTGATTTGAAATATTGTTGAAAACAAAGACAACACTATGGTATAAAATCAGAGGAAAAAAATATCAATAAAATAGTAATAAATTTCTAATGTAAATTGATGATGAGTTTACTATATTAGTGGGATGGAAATGTGCTGATATTGATTCAAAATAAGACAATGATAATGAGTATTATGAGGTTAGATTAACAATCTTATATAATCTATGAAAAATGGATATAATAATAAAGAATATTATCATTGGTGGATGAACAACTCTAGTGTAGACAAGGAGAATAAATCCTTTATAAACAAATTAACTCTTATCTCATGTAGATCCAAAAAAATCGAAGAGTTTTGTATTAAGGAAGGTTATGAAGGGATTAAAGAAATTAAGAAAAATAAAACATGGGTTCTTGTTACTAGGCTGGATGAAAATAATGATATTGAGAAAAAAAGGGTCTTCCATAACAAACTAATCAATATTGCGTGATGATTAAGAACCATGAATCAATTGTGTGTAAAGGATACATATATATTGAAAGATTAAAGTTATAAAAGAAAATTGATCCTAATTTTAGGTTTCAAATGACTCTGTCATCTTGTTCATAGTGGTGTAGAATAAGTTCAAGTTATTCTATATGGATATTAAATAATTATTTCTTAATGTTCTTACTAAAAATTTTTATACATTATGTAACCAAATGTTTTTATTATAAATGAATTTTTGAAAAAAATAATTAGTTAAATAACGTACTTTTTGTGATAAATAATTCACCAAGATAATGGTATTATAGACATGATCTATACATGAAGAAACTAAATTGTTAACATGGATAGATTTGTTATATTCACTATATCAGAAAAGGGAGTGATAAAACGATGATATTTCTTATATATGATGAAAACCTAATCTTTGATGGATCAAATTAAAATAAATGATATTATTTTTTCAAATTCATGATGTGTGGTTTCGAAATTTAAATGATTAGAGTCTTGAAATTTTTTATTCGTTTTTAGGATATATATTGATGGAAACTAACACTTATTTCCCAATATAAATCACCAAAATATGTTTCAAAATATTTTTAATGGAGTTTTTAGAGGAAATGACCATTGGGTTTTGAAGGCTCTAAAACCAATCCTTAAACATTTCATAAGTAACAAAAAACCAAACCCAATGATCATTCATATACTGAATCATTAATCAATGATTCTAGAATTCCTTTGTCTTTTCTTGTATCCTTGACCCTGGCCAGTTCCTCTAGTTCACCTATTAGGTATAAAGAATTATGGCTCATTAAAATCAAAATCACTATTGGAATAAGGATCTGTTAAATGGATAATGCTGATAGAACCATAGATCAATTCTTCATATAATAAAGATTCTGCTTGATAGGTTAATAAAGACTATTCCTTTTTGTGGGGCGGTGCCCATGATTTTGAAACAGATGGCATGAAATCTCATATGGTAAAGGAAACATTTGGCATTAATGTGATCTCATCTTCTTCCAACAAATATTTGTCCATATGATCATTTCCCTTCTCTGAGGAACGACCTTTTAATGAAGATGATTTTGTTGTAGTATGAGTGGAAGAAGAAACAATCTCTTGATTCAACTGTGTTCGTAAAATTTCATGAGTCTGGATGATCATTTTTCTAATCATACAATCATTATATTTATGGAAATTTTTACTTTTAACTTCTTTCCATTCCCATTCTTCCTCTGAATCAGTTGCGGTAACACATTCTACTTGAGCTGAGGAACTTCTCAGTTTCACTTATCCAGAATCTACCATCTTTTTCAAGAGGTCCTGAAAAACAAAAAGAAAATGGATGGAATGCACTAAAATTTTGTGAAAGGGAAAATAATTCCAAATATTTTCATCTCCTTAATTATTTGGTTTCTTCAACCTTGGAAACTAAACCAAATTGATTTCCAGAGCTGAAATGAAGTAACTAGGAAATTTTTCATTCCATAAAGAATGAAATTTTTCCTTTAATTCCTCAAATAGTTTCTGCCATTGATCTCTTCAATCATCTTGACAAGGCGGTCATTTTTTTATGATTAGGAGGTGAAGCACTTCATTGTGATGAAAGTCTAGAAGTAGAAGCAAGTATAGGTTTCTACGTGAGGTTAACTATATCTGCTTCTGCCTTTCTTATCCTCCTCCACAGAGCTAATGGAATTACATGAGTTTTAGCCTTAGTTTCTATTATAGAGTCTTCTATCTGTTGAGCGATTGAAGTAAGGTCTCGAAACCCTCCTGTGTATTTCACAGGGATCAATGGCGTTCAAAACTCATCACATAGATTTACCACATAAATTGGTAGTTATTCTTCTTGAGGGGGTGATATATTTGATGAATATGTTAATACTTTCCATCGCACAATGAAATATGAAACTATTTCATTCTCACTCTATTTCAATTGGAAAGATAAAAAAATTTCATCTTCTATAGCGTTGAGATAAATTAAAGAAGGAATTTTTTTCGGAGATCTTCCTATATTGTAATTTATCGTGATTGTAAATTCGTATACCAGAAAAAAGGAGGTCCCTGTAATTTCTGCACAAAACACCTAGTATTTTATGCTTCTTGTTTTTGAGGAGTTCCCATCATGGGATCATAGTGAGGAACAAAATTTGATATGTGTTGTTCTAGATCTCCCGAACCATTAATTATTGGGAATATATTATTCACAAAATTTGGTGCGGGTGATTGCATCCACCCATTCAGGGTTACCTCTCTTATCTGACTGAACTAGTGGACATCATTCCTCCATAGCTTCCAATCGAGTTATTAATTCATCTATTTTGTTCATAATAATTTGGGGAATATATGGATGTGTTGGAACCTATACTGGTATAGAAAATAGAGCTACAGCTGGTGAAAATAATAGAAAAACCACTGATCGTGGTGTTGATATTTTCCTTAGATAACCCATGGGAATAGGCCTATCAGGATGTGTCCGATACATCCTTGATTGTGTACCCGGTGGGGGGAATTCATTATCTACATGTTTAGTTACTCCAAATTCTCATTGTTGAGGAGTTCCTACATGATTTCCAAGTTGAGGACCTATCTGGGGAGTACATCAAGCAGAAATGATACTTTGAAGAAACTCCAGATTGAGCCTTTTAAACTCCCTCATTTCCTCTTCTTATCGGGATAATATTTATTCAAGCATAAAATATTGACCTTCTCTAATGGAAATGTGAGATGTAATCTGACTTTTTCATTTCCCCTTTTTAGATTCCTTTCGGAGGGGTGAGAGTTGGTCATTTGAAAGCATACCAAGATTCTGGGTAAGCCTCTGATTTTGAGTTTGCACACCTTATTCATTTGTCTCAATGTGTACCATATTTTGGACAAGAACATCATCTTCTAATTCCCCTAAACTGTACCCATTTTCTATAAGATCTTCTATAGTCATGTTAATTAAATTCACTGATGCATAATGCATCAATTTCATTCTATCAGTATTTTTGTAAGATCGTCTCCCTCTATATCTTCCATGAGGCATTGTTCTCCTATATGATTAATTCCCAGGAGCTATTTGGCAGATAGTAACCTAAAGGGAATCCTCAGATAGTTCAGTTGTACGCTTTCCTTATGGATTCTTCCCTAACTATGAGAAAACTAACATCCGTTGAAAAGGGGATTACAGATTTGAAAAATCCCCCAAATTTTCAGGATGGGATTTTTCATGTTCTTATTCATCAAATATTTGAACTTTTTTTAATGAATTTTAAGGTTGATTTAAATGAGCCCACATCCTTGCAATTTGTGGTGATTTATGAACTACTGTGGCTGAAATTCATGCAACTGCACTTCTAATTTTGCGAATTTTGGGTCAGATATTAGCTAGGTACATTATCCGACAACCACTCAAATCTCTTATTTTGGAAGATTGATTTTCTATTTCATATATTTTCATTATTTAATTATTGTCATCCCCTAAGAGGGGTGCCTGATCAAGATTATCATATTCTGGATGTAAAAGTAACTCATCAAATTCTTTTCATTGTGCCCAACTTTGATGATAATTGGTTGAGGCCTATTCTTTAGTGTACATTTGATTACATACAAAATCAATTGATTATGTCTGATCATGGGAAATAAAATTTCATGAATCCACTTTCAGCTGACTTTGCTGATTTTGGAGTTCCATGAAATGCAATGCATCATGTGCACCCCATCTGCTGATACGAACACTAGAAGGGGAATAATAAATTAACTGGCATAACCTCTCTAGAGTATTATGGCATTCATACTAAAGTATTATCTATTATTTTCAACCTTTGGATGTTGGGAAACTAAGATAGACTCCATGTCCATTTGGAATTGCAACCCTTCTATTACCTTTACATGATTTTTATATTCATATACGGTAATACGTTGGTTTTCAAATGACGAAGAGTATTCCATAGGTTGAGGTAGATATCCAAAATTAAATCTTCTACAATCAATTATGTAATGTTATACTAAAAATTTTCCAAAGTCCAGAACATGACAAGTAATTCTCCCTTAGCCAATTTATTCCTCATGTTTAGCACATCTTTGTTATATTTCAATAAGGGTTTCTCCACATGGTCTGACCAAAGTGGATGACTTTATTAGAAGAAAAATAACACAAGGGAGGATTTTAGAATGATTGTTTTCTTGAGATGTATTCTATTTAAGAAAGTGTATCACATTTCAAAGACAAGGCATCATTCATGGATGGCCTTGTGTTTTCAAGTGCCACAAGATAGGAGGGATTTCTAATCACTACATTGTCAATTATAGAATTTTTTTGAAAATGTGTAATACTATTGAGGAGAGGGCTTTTGAAGAAAATGCTTTTATTGGGAGGGTCACCATGGTGGGTTATAGGAAGGGATAAGTCTTCTTTCTCATTGGTCTTCTAGCCACACAGAGGGTTGTTGTAGATCTCATCTAGAGAAATGTACTCTGTATAGACTGAATTTTTATAAAGCAAGCATTTATGATGAAGTTTCCAATGAGGAACTACATATCTAATACTACCACTCCCATAATTTGGTAATGATAGGATATGATCTTGAACTACAATAGATAAATGTCTGAGGGATTCAAGAACTCCTGCATTAAGAGGAGCCAAATTACTATCTGACTCTTGATTTTCCAATAGTTCTTAGAGAAACTTATTCTTGGATGTTTTCTTATACATAGTTGGGGCCACTTTCTAAGAAAAGTAGTTATCATCGGTAGGTTCATGTGTCTACCTTGGATTGGTTAACAGAACATACTGAATAACTTCAATTGGAAAGGGTGTATGTTCTTTATCTTGTTGTCCATGTGATATAGGGGCGTATGAACCAAGACCCTATTGGAAAAAAATGAGGTGTGTATATGTTCTAGGATGGAATGTCGATGTTTCATTCCATTTTTGGGGAATCATTTATGTGTATGCTTCCCTGGTACTACTGAAGTGGTTTTTATAATATCCTGGCATGCTTCCAGAATATGGGTAGAGATTTATGTTTTCCCTTTCACCATAGATAAGATTTTTTTGGTGACTTCAGTGGCTGGAATGAGAATGTAAATCCATTCTGTATCTAGAGTAGGTGTATGTGCCTACTCTTGTCCTCCATTTTCTTTCCATGGGTATTTACAATACTCATGTATGGGGGAAGAGATTTGTGTCTTCCAAAAATTTGTCATCGGAGCTTTCTAACCAACTTCTCCATGTGCTACCAAATGAGACTATTGGGAGACTTGATTGAAATTTGCATGTGTATGTGCATGAAGGTTGTTTTAGGTCATGTATGGTTGATGGAATTCCTTCAATACTGGAAGATGAGACAACTGGCATAATTGGTGATTGTAAATAGGTGTATGTTCCCGTTTACCAGTTTCACCCACATAAGATTGGCTAGCTTCTTTAAATGCAGTCAGATGAGGATGCAGACTATATGATAACATGTAAGTAGTTTTATGTGAGAAGTCACTGTACTCCACTAGATTAATCTGGTGGGATTGGTAGGTTGTTTCAAGATGAGTCTACTCTATAGAAAAAATTAAAACGGATGAGTGTATGTTCTCGTTCGTTGTTTTCCATTAATTTAGGTTGATGGGCTTCTCTAGAAGAGGTAGAGGTATGAACCTGATTCCTATTGATCGGATGTTGTCCTTGAAAGTTATTCATGTGTGCTTGGGTATGAGAGACCAAGGCCAAACATCCATAGGCAACAACATGATCATGTTTTGGGTTTACTACCGCACGATTCTACTGGCGGCGATCGCCGATGGGAGTCCTCAGGAAGGAATCCTGCATTCTTTTATTGAGGCCTTGAGTGTCCTCTTGATCAACCACCATATAGTATAGGAGGTACTGATTATTACGTTTTGGGGATAAGGATCTGAAACATTTGAAGATGGTGGTTGGAATTGTCTGCTTATTGATCATTGGTTGTCATTGGCCGGATGATCGAGGATTGTTATTGACCTGAAGGGCCTACTGAGAAACCTCCAAAGTTGGAATTTTATTGTGTCAGATATGTTCCTTAAAAAAGATTAGATACCGAACAGTGAAGATACTGGGTTGGTGATAATTTCCTTCCCGTGGATAGGGATCCATCTTGAGTAGTGGTTGGGATGTTCACAGTTGGTGTCTTGAATAAATCTATTTTAGAGTTAAGGGAATTTTGAGAAAAACTTGAAATAACCACCAACTCCATTAAATAAAATACTTTTAGATGTATACATGCATGATTGATTAATTTCTCAGGCCTTCCTTTGTCAATTGATAAGGGCCTAACAGGTGGGTAATATTATTAACTTGGTTATGTATTCATGTCAGATTCACCATTTATGTTTTGTAGTTCCTTGAAACATGTGTTCCAATTTTAAGAATCACTACTTCCCCACGATTTCCATTGTAATTATTAATGGAACCAGAAACATCCAATAGGTCTATATTCAAATAGGACCTGCTTTCGAAAGGCAGGTGTTCATTAAGTTTGAAATTTATGATATTAAGGAACGTACATTGGTCGAGCGGATGGCAGGTCAGACTCATCACAACCTTTAGGGGAGAATTATTGTCTACTCTAGGACACTCTATGTAAATTTAAGATATTTTCATAAATCCTTAGTAATTCTCAAATTATAACGTAATTTTCCCTTGGAATTTACAATCACTTATTAACATGTGTAAAATTTAGAATCATTAGTATGCATTCAAGGTTCTTCATTAATGGAGATATCCATATGTATTCAAGTTTCTCCATCAAATGAATCCTCCAATATAGTATATTAGGATTCTTTTGATCATCATTATGATGATACTGGTTTTTGAGCTACCCAGCGGCGCACTCAAGAATTTATTGTCATCCAGGGAGACAAAGGTTTGGTTTGATCCTAGGATCATGCCCATAAAATGGGCTACCTAGTATTCCTTGTAAAAGGAATCAGAACCCTCGTAGTTTGGTGGCACTGAATGGGACACATCATACCTTTTATGTTCATCTAATAAAGACCTAACTGTATAGTTTAATTTCACGTGGTATGGACATCTAAGCCGAAGGTGATTAGTCAAATCATAGTGTGAGACTTTTTTTTAAGTAGACCAAGGAACATGGAATGGATATGGGTTTCCAAGTAGGATCACACCCTATTGGGAATATGGCCCAAGGAGAAGAGGGTTGATTTAAGGTATTCGGTTTGAACATCAATGGGTAATCCTATTCATCCCATATATATAGGAATCAAAACCCATGTAGTTTTATTTGACTTATTGGAGAGTATAGTTCTTTGAGAAAATCAGTTTGGGCTTAATTCTTGAAAAGGATGCCTTAATAATTTTGGGGGTTTAATTTGGGATTATTCCAAAGAAGGATTCCCATATTAAGGGAATTAATGTTGGATTCTTGTAGAGGATATCTAGTGATCTCAGTCCCTAAAAGGGCTTCCCATGTATCGTGGATTGAATAGGAATTAGAGTTCTCATAGTTACTTCCTTCTGTGAAAATGTTGTGATCATGATTAATCTCTAAGCCCACGTGAGTCATGCTCAGTGTGAGAAATAAGAGAATGTGAAATATTCCACAAAATCATCCACACTTTTCCTCTTCCATTAGTGGAATGGGTTGCATATATGGCGACGAGAGTGGACAAGGCATGATTTGACCCGAAAATATGGTGAGGCGATGAGCCTAACCTCGATTAACTTTATATTGAACAAGGGTCCAATGAAAGAAATAATGGATGAAGCTTAGGGGCATACACAAGGATGGCTACCCATGGTGACAAATCCCAACGAGAGGGGGAATGGATAACAAAAGTTCCTTTTTCCATCTCCCATCTGGCCTTTGGAACCAAAGAAGAATGGACGAGCAACAATGCTACCTCCAACAAGAAAAGATTGGGGCTTACACCAGGATGGTTTCACTAAAATTGATTCTGGTAGGGGAGCGAGACTTCTCATATACTTGTGTGGAAGAGAAAGTGGAAACTATAACTCTCTTACCAATGACCTGAGGTTTCGGGTCATCTCCTTGAGAATGGAGATGCCAGAAACCAAACCCTCTTCAAAACCGGGAAGTTCCCAACACTGTTCTTGGGATAAAGGTCCATGTGAATGTTGTTATACAAACCCACAAACATTCCATGAATTCTAACCCAATTCTAAAAAAATGTGTGACGCCTCTGATTGTGGATATAAAACACCAAATAAGTGACACACTAATGTGCCTTTCATGAAGGTTTGATAATTCAAGAGGTTTTGGGGGAGATCTCAACGGAATCTATTTCAAACAAGGGATCCAAGGAAGAAGAAGCCTTCCCATGAATGGATTTGAGGAAGGATTCATGGATTTTAGACTGAAGATAGTATGTGAATCACAGAGGGGTTCCCAAGTAGGTAAGGGTACGAAAGTAGGCTTGGGAAAAAAGATGTTCACTTAAGCGACAAAAACCCTATATTTTAATACTTGGGTGCTACCTTGCTCGAGCCTTTAGAAGTATTCGTTGGTGGTCCCAGAAGTGGCGTGATCAAGTTTCTATAAAACTAATAGGTTTCATGCAAGTATTTTTATCTTGGGGAGGTTGGGCTCTTTAGGCGCAAAAGTGTTATGGTTTTAAAACACAAAAAAAGACTTAAGTCTAATGATCCTCCCTTAAATCCTCCACTCAAAGTGTTGAAGAACTACCTTGAATGTTTCAGAAGACTAGGGTGAAGTACTGGGGTTACCAGAGATGTAATTGGGCTTCATGAAAATGTTTCCATAGAAATAGAGGCCCCAAGGGTCTTTTTATAGGCCAATATGGGACCTTGGGTGAATGGAATTTGTGTGTGCAAGTAGGTTGCGGGACATTTTGGGGAACTCTAGTAGGCTACACACCGAAACTCTTTTGGTCTGACTAAGGTGATCCAAAATTCATGCCTTTTCAAATCATTATTTTCTTCATGTATTTTCCCATTTTCTTTATAATGGGATTCCATTTGTCATTTTTTAGACTCTTTGACAGAATGTAGCTTCAACAGAGACACTACATGGATTTTTAGCAAACACAAAACCTTTTCCTTTAGGCATTTTCATATTTCCTTATACAGGGTAAGAGCAATGGAAATGTTCCTCTTATAGAAGGTGGGTGTACATTAACCTTTGGTCTTTGTGTGTTGTCTCTATTGGGGTGTTTGAGTTTATCTTGTTTGATTTCATGCAGTTTGATGATGTTCTGTTTTGAGATTTCATACACCTATTTGGTTTCTGGAAATGTCTATTTTTAGATTTTTAGCATACAAATGTGTATCTTTATCTTCTACTGTCTATGTGGAAAATTTATTGCCTATTTAAGATTGTATGATGTTAGGTGCAGGTCTCCAACCCATGGGGATTAGGAATAGACTTCCATCTATGTTGATACAACTCTAGGTATTTGGGTTCCAGAGTATTCAGGCTATTTCATGACACTTAATCTATGAGTTGATGAATGTGGATAAATTATTTGTAACCCCTAGCTATTATATCCACAAGATCACTTCATCTTATGAAACATTAAGTATAATGATATTCATTCAAGTACAGATCCAAACATTATCTCCAAACATTAAACTACCATATTTGACATAGGATATTTAATGAGTTTTATAATATGACTCAATACACAATGATAATACTATCAGTAAAATATTATATTAATATATTTTATTAAATGATGTACCAAAAATTCATAAAACAAAAATGTTTTGAAACATGTAAATCATACCATATGATTATCTTATAATGTAATATATGATATATCCAAAATGAAAAAAATTTATATATGGAATTAAATAATATCTCCAATAATCTCTAACTTATACTAAATCCTTATAGACTTTATTTCATTTCACCTTATTCTATATAATATATGATAACTTGTGAATACATATCCAAACCACTTGTATATATATTGAAAAAATATTTTTTAATGTTATCAATTACTTCACCTTTAATCATATCATATGTAATACCTTGTGAATTTTTATTAAAAAATCATTTTGGATAAATTATAAAACACTTTTAGAGTAAATCCTTGAGTCAAAGTCAATCCCTATTTAGTCATAAATAATGAATGACCCCATTGAATTTATATAATTGATAACAAAATGGATCCTAAAATCTATAAATTTTGTGCCCCAAACCCTCAGTCCCAGATCTAGTTTTAAAAACATGTTCATTTAAAAATTAACTTTGATAAAAAAAGATACTATCCATTCTAGGATTTCACAAACTTCATATTTTTATTACGTATCAAAATAATCCTACATTACATAGAAAAAAATATGGTTTAGTGTCTTTGGGGGCTTGTTAACTAATAAATTTATTTTATAACACATGTAAAAATTTCTCTGTAATCAAAACCCTCTTGATTCCCTTCTTGTATTCCCACAAGTTTTATTAATCTTTATAACATGGAAAAAAGAATCATTCAAAAGGGGCGAGCTCAATTTATCAGTAATAAAAAATAGATCAACATGTAAATCAGGATTTTTTTATAAGAATATGTGGAAACCAGATCATAAGATATTTTTTCTATTAAAAATAACATAAATCTATAATAATTTTCCCTAAGTAATGATATCATGAAATGTAATCTCAAATGATGAAAAATATACCATGAAAAAATTATGGGAATCAGGAGACAATAAACATGATTCAAGGAGTATACTAATAGTTACATGTGATAATTGATCCCAAGACAAATGTTTTATATCCCACTCTAAATTTCCTTAAATAATAATTATGTATTTTCAATGATATATTATTAAACATTATTTTAAAAGTAAATGTTTTAAAAAGTTTCGGAAAAGATGAAGCGAAAATTTTGGAAAACATTTACTTCTAAGAAGATACTTCAATAATATATCCCTAAAAAGAAATAATGTTTATCTAAATAAATTTGGACTAGAATATAAAAAAAATTTATTGTATGGAAAACCTTTTAATTATTTTAAAATACCAATTTTGAAAACCCATATTATAAAAAAGGTAGAAAAATATCCTTCTAAAAATTGGTAAAGGATTATAAAAACCTATCATCAGATAAAACATTAATGAGGTTTCCAAATATAAATTATAACATTTTTGAGAAAGGAATATATCGATTTCGAGGGAATTATATCATTAAAGTGGATAAGAATTATTCTGAACAATGACTTAATTTTTATGGGGATGAAATTCATCTTGAATGAATATCATAATCATAACTATCATTTTCCCAGAGAAAAAGATAATGTACCATGAAATAAATTATTACGGAAGAAGAAATCAATCTAAAAGAAATACGTGTATGAAGACACATTATAACTAAATAAATAGAATTAAGTTAACAAAAAACCTTATATAAGTGGTAATCTAAGAATAAAATAATATAAGAAAGATACCATGAAATAGACATTAAAATATCATTGAATGAATTATATTACATATACTTGAAGGTAATGGGGAATTGAACACACCATATCAGAGAAATGATGGTAAAAAATATCAAAAATATCTCATGGATTTGAAAATGATACAAAGAAACCCATACCTAGTTTCTTGTAAGGACCCCTACTTTTTCAAACTACAGTTTTGAGAAGAAATCAGAATTATTGTTGGTAGATGCTTATAAATGGTTAAAATGGAACTTTTCCCTTATCATATTATCTCATATAATTTTTCTAACCACTTTATTAGTCCCACAATAGGGTTTTCATACTAGGACAATAGTTTGGTGGAATTATGAGCCGTTGAAATTTTAGATGAGAAATTAATAATTAATATTTAATAAATTAAATACTAAAATTTTCATGCAGGTTTTTCAGAAGTTTCTTTTGAACGGATCATTAGATTGAGATTTCATCTCCATCATTGGGTCTGAAATGGGTATTTTCTCTATGGTGAGGAACAAACTCAAGTTGGGTGTCGTGTTCGGCTTGGTCCCATTTTTTTCTTTTCTTTTTCTTCTTTTTATATCATTATTTTACTTTTCTTTCTTTTACTACCTCCTTCTCATTCATGTCACTCCTATAGATCCTCCTTCGCACGACCTATGGGGGAAATAGGGATATGGATAAAGATATATAGAGGTGAGGGAATAAGGGTACAATCGTGAAGCCCTCGATGAATTGGATTGACATGTAGTTATCGTGGACTATCTAATCGAATAAAGCATTGGTAGTTTCTACCCAAAGGTTGAAACATTTATGATTTTACTAAAAATACCCCTTAAATTTGTTGTTTTAGGTTTTTATATCCCAATTATTCTTCTATGAGGCCCCTAGAGGCCAGATCTATTGATTTGGTGATTTAAACTAGGGTTTTGGGTGATCATGGGGACTTTCTATTTGAGAAAACATGATAACATAATGTGTGGTTTAAGGTAACATGTTGTGTGTTCATACCATTTGGGGAGGATGAAGATTGATGGATACATGTCGTGTACATGGGTGTATATGTCGCGTACTACTACTCTGTTGTGTATTCGTGTACCCTGGCATGGCTACCCATGTAGGGTTACATGACCATGTGGAGTGCATGGACAGACCCCTTGTGGGTAGAATGCTGTGAAGAAGTACATATCCTAGCAATGTATATGGCTAGGACAATTGAGGTACATGGTCATGAACCCTACGTAGGGTACACATCCTGTACCCTCCTTATACACCATGTACCCGGGGTGTTTGCACGCCCAGGCCAGCGGGATTACACGCTCATGTGGTGATCTAAGGGTACACGCCGTGTACAGTCTCTTCATTTAGTGTACTCCTCCCTTGGTACCCTTTGAGGGTACCTTCATATTTCTTTCCTTGGTGTTGGAATTGGACCCTGATTAGTCTATTATGGGTTGTTTTCCACATAGATCACGATGGTGGAACTCATGAGTAGTCCAGTATGAGTGGTTTTCCACATAGATCATAATGGTGGAACTCGTAGATCATTTTACGGTCTCCTAATTGGTGTTTTTTAGATTATATATTTATCGAATGGTTCTTCATATAGTAATTTAATTTAGTTGTTTCCTAAGGGAGATACTTGGTGTGAATTATAGGATGGGTGTTAAGACCAACCTAGATTGAGAGCTTGATCTGAGATGAGCTATGGGATATCTCCCATGGAATATTGATTTTGAGGATGTCTCCCTTGTGAAATGTTCCTTTCTAGCTTATGAGTCCATGATAATAGTTTTTAATGGAGATCCCATGTAGGATGCCTCTATCTTCTATCTTGTTACCAAGGATCCCTTGGGGGTGTCTTCGCATAAATGATTATCTATGGAGTCCCTTGTAGGATCCCTTACATGTATATCATTGAGATGATCCCTATTATATGATGCATTTGTTGTTTATCATTCAAAGATCCCATGTGGGATTACTCCTTCTCCTTTTACTACTAAGAATCCCAAGTAGGATTACTTTTCTTATGTTTATACTCGAGGATCCTAAGTAGGATGCCTTATCGATGTTTGGATTGAGGGACCCAGCAGGTTCCCATTGTTTGACCAACCCTGAGTTTTGCATCGGTCTTGGGTAGAGATGATAGTAGGTGTCACCTTAGAAACTATTCCCAACTAGTAAACCCATGGGGTAGTTGCTGGAGTGCTATATTGGGTGTTCCAGCTACCCTCACTCATTTGTTTATATCTTTGACATGTTTATTAATGTTGCAGTGATGTTTACTAGAGCTGTTTCTTGTTTTTTGGTTTTTGAACCTGGTGAGAGGTTTCTTCCTTTCTTTTGGGATGCCAAAATATTCTTTCTGGGATCTGTATATGTGTACACTTACGGGTGGGATGATGTTTTAACCCATGCCAGTAATATACGCTTATGGGTGGGAGGTAGGTTTACCCCATGCCAATTATATACGCATAGGGGTGGGTGGCTGTTTTATTCCATGACAGTTATATATGCTAATGGATGGGAGGTAATTTTACCCCATTCCAGTTTTATATATGTTATGGTTGGGAGGCATTCTTTTCCCATGTCATTTATTCTTTTGATACATAGATATGATTGAAGGTCAAGAGATAGTGAGGGATCTTGGAACCAGGTTGGGAGTGGACCGTGAGAGCTCCCCTAGAAATATATGGTGGTGGTGCATCTCGATCCACCCCCATATATATCTATATTTATTTATATATAAGGTTTACATGATCAGTCATCCCAGCCATGGGCATATGTAGATATATGTAGATTGGGATTATTGGCCCAAGGATCAACTATTGTTGGTTTTTATGTTATTATATTTATATATGTATGAATGGAATATCTATTTATGTATGTATATGTATGGGACTATACATGTATATGCCTATATTTATATTTGGATTACGGACCCAAGGATCAACATTGGTCTCACGTTTGACTTTAATTTTATTTTTTAGTTGTGCCTCAGTGAGGCTGAGAGTTTCTTTTGAAAAAACCTATAGCAGCACATTTATAGGTTGCTTGTTGGGGTGTCCTACTAACATTATTTCTCACCCCTGCATGTTAACCTCAGTGTATGTGTAAACCTTATGTCTGCTTTTCATGTTGAGAACGTATTGCATGGTGAATCGGGATGAGACCCAAAATTGCATGTTTGAGCGGAGCTTCTCATGCGAGTTCTTCAAATCAGGCTGTTACAGTTCAATAGTTTCTGGATATGGGTTATGTGGTCTAGCTCGGAGTTGGATGTAGATCCATGAAAATTTTATTTCATTCCCTTTTTTACTCAGGTATCTGTATGGTCAGGCTAGTGGTGACCAATTTTATATTGTATGGATCATTGTTCGAGCTATTATAGCATATCATTTATTATTAAAACATTTTCTATTTAATTTATTTACTACTTATACACTCTTTCGTTTATTATTGTGTATGATACTTACCAATTTTTTCTATTTTCTTAAACTAATATGTGGTCATAGTCTCCCCACTAACACACCCTAGGCCCTCAGTACTAGTCGGTAGCCTCTTCTGTACAAGGAGGCGCGATTGACACCTTGTAACCCACTGAATTAGAGTAGTGGTTTAGTGGCATCCCATTCACAAAATTACAAAGTTGTTTTAGGGTAGTTATTTTCCTTTTAGTAACTATTTGGGATTTGGTAGAAAGAAGTATTAGTAATTTGTTGGAACCTGTGATGGATATCCGACTGGTGTGTCGAGAACTCTTCTTCCAATAAGAAGTCCATGTTGTTAGGGTTTGTGATTGTTGTTCTGATCTGTGATATTACAGTAATATATGATTTTTTCCTTGATTTATAAAAATGTTTTCTGATTTTTATGATTTAATTTGGATATCTATCTCTTGTTCGTTAACAAGAGGTTATAGATAGTTTTTTATCCTTTTCTGGAAAAGGAAAGAGGCATCTCATGTATCATACTTGGAATGTAGGATTCAAATAATATAGGTCTTCTAGTGTACAATTTTACGGATGATTGAGGCCTATTCATCTGGTACTGCTTACGTATATATTTCATTATAATGGCAGGATATGTGTATCTATGTTGAAGAATTTTTTTTGTGAGGCGGATGACTCAGTCCTCATACACCAGAGATGTATTGAAACTAGTAGGTTGATATGGCATGTGATCCCCTTTTTTTACCCATTATAGAGTTTTTTTTATCTAGTCAAGTATATATAATTTGATTTCTCACTATAATGTTGATAGGTACTGGGACTTTTCTTACAAACTATACTTCTAGGGGTATTGTTGTATACAGATTCTCGATGAGTGTCAGTTCAGTTTCTCTTTTTTATTGGTATCTTGACCTCCAAGGAGCAGTTCCTTTTGAGGATGCTCGATGAGAATCAAGGACCTTGGGGCCATGTTTTTATCTTTATCTATCATAGGTCATTATGATATTTAAATTTTTTTGAGAGGTTTTGATCTTTTTGGATATGTGGTTAAACCTTGAGACCTTGTTGTGAAGCATTTTCTATAGGGCTAGGTGGGAGACCTAGAGTCCATTGGTTTAGAATAATAATATTGTAGGTTGACATCTGTTTTGATCAAGGGTGAACTGCATGTGAGAGGTTGACCCCAATTTTTCTAGATTCCTTTATGGGTAGTGAGATTTTTTTTACACTCGTTTTGAGATCAAGGCACGGTAGGTGCTCATGTTTTCCGTTATAGGAATGTTGATTCCTTCAGCTTTTGTTGATACTAGATGGGTGCTTGTTTTTTGAGACTAACATTGTTGGGAATGACTTTTTGGGTTCATGTTCTAGTCATCTAGTGTTTTTTATGTCTCTAGTTTAGTTAGATCATTGGTATATGCTCATGAATGGAATGACACTGGGTAACAGGATGTGGTGGAATAAATCGTGGCACAATCAAGGTGCTCAGTTTTTAAGAGGAGTTCTTAGGGAACTTCTGGATTAAGGAAACTAACATGCCTCATAGGATGGTTAACATAGCTTTTTAATGGATGAATCATTGGTGTATGAGTCAGGTGATAAAGATAGACTCTGGTTTCTTGTTGTATCATTTGAATATTAATTGGTGAGTGGTGTGTTATGAGCTGAGGACCAATATTCCAATACTTGTTTCGGTCTTTAATATCAGAATTTGTGCTGAAATTTCCCTCTGTTGTAAATTTGACATCATGAAAATAATCGGGTGTCGTTAGATGGTTGACCCAAGGATAAATCTTGGTTAAGATTTGATTGGAAGGTGATCGTGGCTCAGAGGGATTTTTACACACCCCTTGGTGGAATCATAGAGTACTCCTATTAGAGATGATGTTCAAGTATCTAGATTCTTCTTGGGTAAATATAGATAGTGTTAGCCCTACTTCAAGCTTCTTTTTCTTTCTAAACATTCTTCCCTATTGAGGAATTGAACCTGTTGAGGTTGCGCTTAAGGAGTGGTGTAAGGTAAGCCATATAGTGGGGATTTCCCCATTGACCAGTTGAGGTTTGTGACCATTATTTTCAGTTGAACTTCGGTTCTTTTTGTGGGCCATTCGACATGGAGGTTTATTTTGATAGGACGATAATTGTATTTCTATGGTGGGGAGTACCAGATCATTCATAGTTATATGTCTACCATATGGAAGGTAGTTGTTGATGCTATGAGGATGACCGTTGGACAGTCTAGATAGCTTGGTTGTGAAAATTATGGGGGTGAGGTCATGGCTATATATATTTTCACCATGCTTCTCGGGGATGATAAGGTTTATGATGGGGAGTGTCTAAGGACCTTTGTTTTTTCAAACTTCATGTTTGAGAATAAATATGAATTTTTATTAGAAGAGGATTATAAAAGAGTAAAATAGTCTTTTTCCCCTAGAATATGATCTCATGCAATCTTTCTAACCACTCCATTGGTCTAAAAATAGGGTGTTTTCCCTATTAAAATAGTTTGGTGGAATTTGAGCTATTCAAATTTTAATAGAATAATTAATATTTAATATTTTATATATAATAATTTAAATATTAAATCATTTGTGTAGTTTTTTACCTCTATATCTTTTTAATGGAGTGTCGGATTGAGTTTTTTCTCCACTGTTGTGTCTGGATTGAGGATTTATACCTTTTTGAGGCACAACTATGAGTTGGGTGCTGGGGTGGGCTGGTCCCATATTTCTTTTCTTAACTTTTTCTTCTTCTTTTTTTCTTTCTTTTTCTTTCTTTTCTTATCCCTCATCTTTCTTGTGCATTCCTCTTTTTTGGATTCTCCATTAGATGACTAAAGGTAGAAAGATAGAGTGTGAGAAAGAGATAGGGGTAAGGAAAGTGGGGTTCCATTATGATGCCCTCAAATCTCTAGATTAACATACGACAAATGTGGACCATCAAATTGAGCAATGATTTAGTGGTTTCTACTCAAATGTAGGACTATTTATTTTTTACTTCAAATCCAACTTAAATTTATTATTTCATGTTTTTATGGCCACATTAGGCTTGTATGAGTACCCTAGAGGTTGGATCTACTAATTTCGGTATTTAAACGGGAGTCTCAAAAGATCCGACGTGTTTTCGGTTTTAGAAAATCTGATATCATGAAGTGTTGTTTAGGGTAACAAATGGTGAGTTCTTCATGGTTAGGGAATATAATGTTTAAGGAGTAAACATTCTGTATATAGGTGTACGCTCTAGGTACTGGTACTCGTCCATGTAGCCGAGTACCCGAGCATGGCTACCCGTGTAGGGGAATTTTACCATATAGACTACACGACCATACCCCGTATGGGTAGTATGCTGGGTATAAGTACCAGACCATGCCATTTATATGGCTATTTCGATTTAGGGACACGATCAGGAACCCCATGTTGGATACTGGCTTTGTACCCACCTTACAGGGCATGTACCTAGGTTTTTTACACAGCCAGGATGACAGGAGTGCACACCCATGTAGTGATCTATGTTTACATGTTGTGTATGGTCTCTACACACCATGTACTCATCCCTTGTAACCCTTTGAGGTTATTTTCCTATTTTGTGCCCCAGGGTTGGAATTTAACCTGTTATTAGTCCATTCTGAGTAGTGTTCTATGTTTATCATGATGATGTAACCCATGGAGTGTTTTGAGGAATCCTAATGGGTGTTTTGGGGATTCTAAATTTATTAATAGGTTCTTCCTTTAGTAATCGAATTTAGTTGTTTCCTAAGGGATAGAATTTCTATGAAAGATATGTTAGGGTTTCAAGACATCCTAGTTTTAGAGCTTCATCTGATATGAGATATGGTATATCTCTCGTGGTGTATTACTTTTGTGGATGTATCCCTTGATATATGTTCTCTTCTGTAATAAGAGTCCATTAGAACACTTATTATTGAGGATCCCATGTAGGATGCCTCTATATTTTATCTGGTTACCAAGGATCCCCTGAGGGATGACTTTTCTTCTATGGTAGTCTAGGTAGTCCTTGTTGGATCCCTTATATATATATCATTGAGAGGATCCATGCTATAGGTCTCCACTGTTGTTTATCATCTAAGGATTCCATATAGGATTCTTCCTTCACCTTTTATAGCTAAGGATCCCAAATAAGATGCATCCACTTATGTTTAGACGTGAGGATCCTGAGTAGGATGCATCTTTAGTGTTTGGCTTGAGGGCCCAAAAGATGCCTATTTTTTGACAGACCCTGAGTTGTACATCAGTTTTGGGTATAGATGGTAGCGAGTGTCACCATAGAACCCATGCAGAACTAGTAAGCCCATGGGGTTGTTTCTATAGTGCTATGTTGGGCGTTTGAACCAGCATCACTTGTTTGTTTATATATCTAACATGTTTTTTGTAGTTTCAGGGATGTTTATCAAAGGTGTTTCCTAGTTGGTGGTTGTTGAGCCTTTTGTGAGGAATCTTACTTTCTTTTGGAATTCTTGTACATGCTTCCTGGGATCCCTATATATATACTCTTATGGATGGGAGGCAGTTTTACACAATGATAGTTATATATTCTTATGGGTGGGAGGCAATTTTACCCCATTCCGGTTATATATTCTTATGGGAGGTAAAGTGTTTTACCCTATGCCAGTTATATATGCTTTTTGGTGGGAGGTAGTTTTAACCCATGCCAGCTATATACACTTAACTATGTGTGGCGGTTTTACCCCATTCCATTTATAAATATGTTATCAGTGAGAGGAATTTTTATCCCACACCATTTATGTTTTCGATATATATATATATTCATTATGGTTAAGAGATGGTGGGGGATCTTGGACCTGGGTTTGGGGTAGACCATGAGAGCTACCCTAGAATTTTATGGTGGTGGTACATCCTGATACAACCCCAACATATATCTATATTCATTTATATATAAGTATGAAATGATCAAACAACCTATTTGTGTGCTGATGTAGATATAGTTCTATTGAGATTATGGACCCAAGGATCGATTTCTTTAATTTTTTTTAATTTATTTCACATACGCAAGAATGTATGATCTATGTATATATGTATACGTATGGGACTATCCATACATATGCATATAGATATTGACATACATGGTTGAAAATTCCCTGTTGGCTGGGATTAAGGATTCAAGGATTGAATGTGGTATCACATAAAACATTAATTTTCTTTTTTATTTGTGTCTCACTGAGGCTGAGTAGTTTTGTTTTCATTCACTTATAGCAGCACATTTATAGGATTATTACCGAGGTGTCCTACTAAGATTAATTATCACCCATGTATGTTCACATTGGTGTATGCGTAGATACTATGTCTGTTTTTTTGGTTGATCATGTGTTTCATGGGGGATAGGACTGAGGCCCAGAGTAGCATGTTCGAGCAGAGCTTCTCGCGTGAGTTCTTCTGATCGGGATGTTGCAGTTTGTAAGGTCTGGGGACCGCGTAAATGGTTTGGATTGGATATGGTAGTAGAGCCCTAAAATTTTACTTCCAATAACTTTTTTACTCCATTATTTTGATGTTCATCCTAGTGGGTGACCAGTGTTATATTGTATTCATAGTTGTTTGGGGTTTTATAGCATTACATTTATTATTACATCATGTTCTGTTTCAGTTATTTTCTACTTCCACAGTCTATTTGTATATTATTGTTTATAATAATTAGTTATTTATTCAATTTCCATAATCTAATATGATGGAATATTCTCCTCACTATCATACCCTAGTCCCTCTCTTCTATTCTTCATCCTCTGGTGTACTAGGAGGTGCGCTTGAGGCCTTGAACCCACCTGCTCGAAGCACCTATTTAGTGGCATCCGGATCGAGAAATTACATTTATATCTTACCCAAACACACTTTAACCTCCTGTATAATATATATAAATATTATAATAACTTATTTTAAAACATAATTAAATTATATTTCCATTACTATATCTCATTTATAACTATTTATTATTAATATTTTAGTCAATTATGGTTTCTTTTCATCATCAGATGCTTGAAACATTTATTTCTTATTTTGTTCTATTTTTTTGAGGGTGTTGTCAATTTTTGTTTATTAAAAAATAATCATTCCAATATTATATAAAACACTAAAGAAAATTTATTTTAATGATTCATCATATCCTATTTTCTGTCAGTGAAATATAAAGTTATGGTTTGTGAAAATGGAAATTGTGAAGAACTAGTTTCGATGTGTTTTACAATCTAAAGGTGATACATTAAAAAAATATTTAAATATCAATAAAAAATCAAATAATCGTGAAAATATACTTAATATATTATTATTACATTATATTAAAAATATATAATATTCCTTAATCATTCATGACATAAATATTACAACATCATTCACATATGTGGTAAATCTGACCCAAACAAGAGTGCGTCATAATGATTTTTTGTGTATGGATATGTTTTTATATAAAGCTAATATAATATTTATAGGAGCATAAATATTTCAAAAATATCATTTATTTTTATTAAATATATTCTTATAAACATTTTTGAATGGGGGCGATGAAATGTTAAATTCATTATTCATGGAGGTGGTAGTCCATCATACGCATGAATAAAGATTTCATTTCACAATGAATGAGATATAATTAAGGTATATGATAAATTATAATATTAAATTATACTTTTTAAATATGAATAATATTAATTCTCAAAATTCATCCTTTTTACCAACCATGAAATGCGGTGATGAAAAACTGAATATGTGGTTTCGTGGAGTCGGTAGTCCACCATATGTATGAACGTTCCTTTATTTTTATAAGTGCATGAGATTGAATAAATTAATGTCTTTATATTAATATAATGACACTTAAATATAATATTTATACTTATTTAATTATATTACTATGTTTATGGTTGGTTTTTAATTGAAAATTTAATTTAAAAAAGATTAAGGATTAAGTTTTACTCACATCGAGACCTAGAATTTTCTCTTTAATGTCTCTATAAAAATAATGGGATAAGACTAACTAACTTAGAGAAGAGGCATATAAAATTGATATTTTTTATAGCAGAATATAAATATCATATATTAAATATGAAATTCTAAGGAATATTTTTTTCCATGTACTGGTGGAAGTGTTCCCCTTTTATATGTGATGTAAAGGGCACTTTTGTGAATGAACATTATTTTTCATCCATGGAATCACACTATCTAAGGGTAATTTTTTAAAAAATTAAAAAATAATGGATTGGGAATTGAGGTAACGTTTTTAAGTCCCCCACCACTCATTGTTTCACAATTTTAAATAGCTTTCATATATTTTACTAGTTTTTTCATTTTACCATTTTTTACTTTCAAAACTTTTTTTTATCCTAGTAGTTTATATTTAATTAAAAATATAAATGAAAACTTATAATTTTTTATATTATAAAAAAACTAATACTATATATAGATTATTTGATATTATATAATATATAAAGATAAGTTTTAAATTAAATCATGCACTATATAGAAAATCTCATTTTTAGGAAAATATTTTTGAACCATGAAGTGTTCTTAAACTTATTTAGCATTGAGTAAAAATTGAATGAGTGTTAATATATATATATATAGTATTAATAATTATCTTAGATTTATTTTTTAGATTATATTAATTTATTTTCTTTGATACAAAATCCCATAATGTTAATAAACCATTTTTATGAAAACAATAGTTTTACCATTGTTACAGTTATAAACATTAATCCATAAAATCGTATTTTTATGAATAAAAATGATATTGTAATTATTAAATAATATGTATATGTTTATCTAAAATATGCAATAAAGTTTATTAGATTTAATTTCTTTATGTTTTGAAAATTTATTTTTAATATAAGTAATTAAAAAAAGATTTTAAAGTATAAATTTATTGATGATTCTAGAACATTACACATAGGTTTTGAAAATTTAATATATTACTATTAAATTTTTTATTTCAGAGTATAAATGTACATATTTTATAAAAAATGGGTTTAAAAACATTTATATTAAATTTTCTAATATTGGAGAAATCGATATTTTTAACAATTCACTTATGAATCAATTATTTTAGAAAAATATTAAAACATCACCTTAGGTTCTTTTTGATATGTGGTATTAAAAAAATAAATTTCATTTTTTAAAATTAAAACTTTGAAATTTATAAATTTATATTTTTACTAAAAATTCAATATATATATATATTAAAGACATCTTTTATTAAAAAATACATTTTAAATTATCAAAGGGTTCTCCATCATATTTTTTATTCAATTTCTAAATGAATATAGTATTTGATATTTTTTAAGAGGTATCATTATTCTTAAATTTTCTTAATAATAAATATTTTTCATCTTGTTTTATTTCAGTATTTTTTATGGAGAAACCTATTGAACCTAGTATTGTTTTATTAAAAATGACATCTTCCAAAATCTCAGAGCATTGAATTATTGTCACCCTTCAATAAATTCCATCCTCATAATTTTAATTATCACATAATACTGAAACTAAATAAGGGTATCAAAGTATTAGACATGACTGATGTTATAGTATCTAGATTGATATCAATCAACTTATTAAATATATCTTTTTCAATGAAATATGTCAATCATAATATTGATTTTTTCTACAATCATTTAAGATAAATAGAATTCATGATTAGTTCTCATAACTACTATAGGTTAATTAGTTTTCACAAAGAGCTCATGGTCGTCCTTGGAATGATGGATAATTATAGCTTGGTTTGGAATATGAAATGTGTTTTTTTTATTTTTACTATTATTGTTGTTTCTATGTGGAGATAGCTAATAATTTTCCAAAATCACATTTAATTAATCTAAAGGAAATATAATAAGACTTTCATGATGCATATTCCATAAACCTCAACTTGGGATACAATAATAAGATATGTTTTCCATAATATAATCAAATAATTATTATTTTGGTCTTATTATTATAGGAAAAATAATGGATATACCAGTTATAATGGAATTATAATCTAAAAAAATCCACTAATATAGAGTAAAGTAAAAGTACTCATTAATATTCATGAATAAAAATTTTATCATAACAAACTACTTTAATAGTGATTACATAGGATTTTCCTTGTTCTATTAGATTATGTGGATATTTACATTGATTATTTCCATAAACCGTAGGTTTAGTTCACTTATTTTCATAATGTCTCTAATCCTTATAACGTAAGAATTGGATTGAGGGTTTTTAATTATTATGGGAATTTCCTCTATTCCTTTTATTAGTTGGTCTCTTCATATCACCTCAGCATTCACGTGATAAATGAAATTCTTTCCCACGCTTGAAGCACATACCTTTTCCTTTAGGATAGTCCAATTTATTCTTCTTTTAACATTTTGTACATGTAAAATATAAATTTTCATTCTTCTATTGTTTTTATCACTTGAATTTCAATGGAAATCCATTTTATTATTATTTCCCCCAAACTATGAGAATAATGATAATAACCAATTTCCATTTCCACCTTCAGTTCACATTTAAAAATATTATCATAGGTTTTAAAATAACATATAGGAAATAATTTTTAGAGACTCATCTTTACACCACTAAAGAAATAATTTACCTTACATTTAGGATAAATGATGAAATTAGAGTCATTCTATGAAATTATTTATGGTGTTTTCTTCATAGGTACTAATTGATTCACCTTCTATTTTATTCATATCCTTGAATTTTATATCCATTTCATATGAAAAGTATGGAAAAACTATTTTCTAATCAATGCCTTTTTAAACTATTCTAATTTTATGGAATCTGTATTTTTTCATTGGCCTTGTTTTCTTGATTAGGGTCCACAATTTATCTGTTTCACCTTAAAAATGTTATAATCCTAAATCAACCTTTTTATAATCCAATATCTATATAATGGAAAATATATTTTATATTGTTTTGATCCATTTCTCATAATTTAGAGGAATGGCGTTCCCAGTAAAGTTCAGTGGTCAATGGAACATAAAAAACTTCATAATGGGATGCTTCTTCTTTAGAGGATTTAGTATCTCCACATGGTTAATGTTATTGTTCATAAATTCGGAAAAAATTAAATAAATTGTTTCACTCAATTTTCCATCCCATTTTGTTAATTTTTGAGGCAATATCCACCTTGTCCACTACACCCATTATTGACTTGGTTCCTCTAGGTTCTATCTATTTCATTAAATAGCGTAAATTTAGAACTGATAAATTATTAAATTCATATAAGGAAACAATGAAAATAAAATAAATAAAATATAAATATCATATATTCCTTAACATAATAATATATAAGATTTAATATAAGTTATACATGGTAATCACCATTATTTTATCTCTAAATGAACTAGTTATGTATTTAAATCATCTATATTGGTTCATAAAGAGAATTTAGATTAACAAAAGAATATCCATTGGGAGTGTAAAACCAAGTGTGTAGGTATGATTCTTTTTCATATAATAGGTCATGATCAACTATATAACCAATCTTCCCTTTTTAGGTTTATTATCCATAGTTGCATATTTTCAAGTGTCATCCTCTACTTGTATTATTTGTACATAGTTGTAATTCTTAGAAGAATCACACTATCTCTAATTTAATAAAATCATGAAATTTTATCTTATACATGGACATATACATTAGTTTGGTCATATGGTTTTTTTATAAATTATCTTTATCCTAAAAAATAATGAAATTAATCCCTAAAACTTAATAAACCTCTCTTTGTTATCAATTGATGCACCCCAGACCCAAAATCCATAGTTTAATGATAGAAAAAAATTATTTTACAAATAAATTTTAATACCAAGTGAGATGATATGTGATAAAATATCCTAAACTTCACATTAGTATTATATCTCACAATAATCTCGCAAAAACAATAGAACCTATTGGTTTGATTTTTTAGAGAATAAGTTATTTAAGAAAATTATTTTACAATAAATGTGAATATTTCTCTAAAATGATACTCCTATAGAATTAAATATTGAATTCACATATGTTTCACTTATCTTAATATCCGAGAAAATGGGAACATAATAAAGGGGTGATCTCAAACACTCGGTGTGGGAAAACTGATCAACATGTCATCAAGGGGAGGATTAAAAAATTTTGAGGAAACATTACTAGGGGAGAAATTTCTTATTAAAAATATCATGGAAAAATAAGTATTTTCAATAATTCATGGTTGAAGAACATGTAATATGAAATTAAAAAACATACAACATGTAAAAAATGTGATCAATCATGAGACATTAAACATGAGTAATGGAGCATAATAAAAGGCCCAAGATTATGAAATAATTATGCGACATAAAAAAGTATATAAATCATATTTCAAGATTTCCTTCCAAGATTTTAATCACATAGTATTCTTGGATTAATCACCCTTATACCTTTTTATTATTGGGATAATAATTTTTTCTACCCTTAGACTTGGGATAAAACCTACATTGTACACTTATGTCTTGGGAAAAATCCCCAAATGTTCCATTTTTATTTGGATTAATCCTATCATGTACACTATAGATTGGGATTAATCCTCATGAATACCCTTTGTCTTGATTAAATCCCCTTATTTACCCTTTTTTTCATTGGATAAATATTCTTATTTACCCTTTCTCTTTGAATAAATCCTACCATATACAGATTGTACTGGGATAAATCCTATAGTGTACCGTTAGTCTTGGAAAAAATTATCTAGTATAATTTTTGAGCTTATGAGATATTAATTTGACTAATTAATTTAAGGAATATATATTACCCAAACCTTATTTAATCCATAAATATGTTTAAAACATTAAAATATTCATTCTTTACATCATTTAGAACCCATCGAAAGAAGATTGGTTTCTAAACATTTTCATATTGAATCAACAAAATTTTCCTCGTGAATGATAAATTTTGATACCCAAAATTGAATCACCCACAAAATTATTGCATAATAACATGTAGACATTTATTTATTAAAAGTAATTTCCATAGATATAAATCATTTATATATAAAGAATAAAATTTTGGTGGAATTCTAAAAAATTTTATAGAAAAAACTTTTATCTTTTGTGTAGAAGAAAATTTTATAGTGACTTTGGAATTTTTTTTAAATGGTCTAGTGAAAAATTTGGAAAAACTTATAATTTAAAAAACAAGAATAAATAATAAATCTTGTAAAATATATCATATTTATCAAGTGAAATTTCTAGTAAAATATAAAACAATTAACTTTTGAAAGGGTGGAAATCCTTTTAAATATTTTGAAATGCTTTTTTTGAAAACCCACATCATAAAAGATGAAGTAAAACATATTTTCGAAAAGTGTTAATGTAAATTAGGAAATAAAATGAGATAACACATTAATAGGGTTTCAAAATTTAATGGATATTATTCACATGAATGGAAAATATGTACATGGAGGGGATGCTGTCAATAAAGAGAATGATAATTATTATCAATAATGATATTGTTTTTAAGAGGAAGAAAATAATTGTAGTGTATTATTTAAATAAGGAAATTAAATTCCAAAAATATAAAGAGAGGTAACCATTAAATAAATTATTATGGTGAAATCAAGCAATATTATAAGAAGGGAGTTCAAGAAGATTTGTTATTACTCAACAAAGGGAGTTAAGTTAACAAAAACCCTTACCAAAATTATAACATAAAATTAATACAATATATTAAGGATACCAAGAAATAAACCTTAAAATATCATAATATTAAATATATTCATTGTCATTGGTGAAAATATTTCATTTAATACGCCATATAATATAAATGAATGTGTGTTATATCCAATATGTCTTATGAATTTGAAAATGATAAAAACCCTTACATTGTTTCATACTTACTCAAGCATTATCAAACATACTTTATAATAGACATAAATATCTTAATAACTTATTATATATCCTTAATCATATATATTTCAATTCATAGGCTTCATTTATAACCATTTATTAAAAATATATTTGTCGGTTATAGTTTATTATTGTCATCGGATGCTATAATCTTTGATTTTTTGTTTCATATGTATTTTGTGTGGGGGTTAATGATTATTATTTTTTTTAAAAAGTTCCATAACTCCTAGCTTATAAAATATAATAAAATCATGGTGTTTTTTTCATCATATCCTATCTTCATTCAGTGAAAGATAAAGGTTTGGTTTGGGAAAATAGAAATTATGAAGAACTGGTTTTAGTGTGTTTAACGATCAAAAGGTGATATATTAAAAATATATTAAATATCAATAATATTTTTAAAGAATCACTAAAAAACATTAATAAATTATAATTTCATGATATTTCAATTATATAAAATTCATTAATAATTTGTTTTTTAAATATTCAACATCGTTCTCTTTGGTGGAAAAAATGACCCAAACAAGAGCATGTTATAATAATTTTATGAGTAAGAATTTGTTTGTATATAATGTCAACATAATATTTAAAAAACATTAAAAATTCCCAAATATATTATATATAAATTAAATTAATTTATAGAACCATCTGTGAAGGGTGGGGATGAAAATTGAAATACTTTAGTTATAAAGAAAATAGTCTACCATGCAACTGATTAACTATTCCATTTATAATGGAAGGAGATAGAATGAATTTATTTGAAAATTAATCATTTATGAATAATAATTTTTAAATATTCATAATATTTATTCATAAAATCTATCCATTTTACCAACAATTATTGATAGTGATGAAAAACTGAAGACGCCATTTTGGAGAGGCAGTAGTTCGTCGTACACATGATTAACATTATTTTTTATATATATTTATGGGAATGAATAAATAATGGGTTTAAAAAATATAAAAACAAATAATTATACTAATGATACTAATTTATTTATATTACTATCCTTATGGTAGTTTTGAAGTTAAATTTTAAGAATAAAAGGTTATGGATTAAGTAATACTCATGTTGGGACCTTCAATTTTTTATTAAAAGTCTATTTATAAATAAAGGATTTAGGCAAATAAAATTGATAACAGAGGCTTATTAAATTGATATTGGTTTCTAGGAGTGGAAAATGTTTTTTTTTTCGATTAAATTAATAGTGTATAAGTTTGTCATTATGTAGTGTAAATGTTCCCCATTTATAATTGAAAGAAATAGAACTTTTGTGAATACTCATTATTTTTCAATAATGGCATGAAAATATTCAAGGTCCAGAGGATAAAAAGTGATAAAAAATGGGATTGTTGATTACATAAGGTTGAAAAATCCTCCACCAATCATTTTATGATATTATTTAAGCATTTTTAAGCCTTTTAGTACATCATTTCATCATTTTACAATTTTGGTTTTTAACATGGTAACTAGTTTTTTACCCTTGTAGTTTATATTTTATTAAAAAATTAAAGTAAAACTTATTAAAAAGTAAGATTATTTATACCTAAATCAAGGAGTTATATAGAATATTTAAATTATAAAATAAAAAAATTAAATTTTCAAATAAATCATTTAATATATTTCGAAATCTATTTTGTACGAAAACATTGTTTTTACCATTAAATATTCTTAATTTTTTTTATTATTTACTACCAATTGAATTAGTGTTAATGTATTTATATATATGATTAATCATTATATTAGATTCAATTTTTGATAATATATTAATTTATTTTATTAGATAAAATTTATATAAAATTTTGAAAATAATTCTCTGAAAACAACTATTTTACCATTATAATGTTAATTAAAATTAATCATAATAGTAATTTTTTTATTCCTAGAAATTAGATTTAATTATTAAATAATATTAAAATGTTGATGAAAAATATATAATCCATTTTTCAGATCTAATTTAAAAAAAAAGTATATACTAGTTTCTAATAGAAGGGAATAAAATAGTTTTTATGTAAAATATTACTTATGTTTCCAAAATATTAAACATAAGATTTATAAATATAAAATATTATTTTTAATTTGTTTACATTAGTTTATAAATACATATATTTTCTATAAAATGGTTTCAAAAACAATTATTAAAAAATTTATGGTATTATCGAAATCGTTGTTTTTACTATTCACCTATGCATCGATTATTTTAGAAAAATAATAATAATTAATCATATAATAAATTTGTTATTCGGAATTAAAAAATGAAGTTAATTTTATAAAATTCAAAGTATAAAATTTATAAATTTATCTTTTAATTGAAAATTCAATATATTTGAAGAAAAATTATTTTATAAAAAACCATTTTTAAAATTGTAAGTGTTCTTAATCATGTCTTGTATTCATTTTCCAATTGATTAAAATTTTATTATTTTCTATAGGTTTAATTATTCGTAAAATTTTTTAATAGTAAATATTTTGTAGATCGTTTTAGTTTGGAGGTGCATGTGGAGCAAGCTATTGAACATAATATTATTTTTTTAAAAAATGTTCCAAACTCTGGGAGAATTATAATAAATAAAAAAAGAGCATCCACTAGAAAAGTATGAATGATACTCAAGCTATAAATGAATCTTGAATAATATCCATTGAACACATGTATTTATATACCCATGTCAACCAGCTACATCATATGAAATAAATCATTTTTTATAAGATCACTTTGTCCAATACATCATGTGACTATAGAACACAGAGTATGCCATTACCATATAGAAAACTCAAATATTATTAATTCATAGAGTATGAACAGAACAGGTCGATGAATACATCCCATGTCGTTCACCTATATGGTTATGTACCTGCAGCGAATAGATATGAACATCAAATTTACTACTTATGTATTGTCATACACTTCTTCGGGAAATCTCAATAGATGTCTCATATGTTATACTCATCATGAAAGTGGATAAATTCCATCTTAGTTATGCTCTAACCTATTAAATGATTAGAAAAATACAAAACCACCCACTAATTATCCAAGACTTAGGTCTTTCATAATAACAATATCAATGATTGAATGTTCTCATTCAAAGTATATTTCCAACCTCAGGTAATGGGTACTCCAAAAATGAACTGTGTTCCCCTAGTATACTGAATAGATAGTGTAAGAAAACCTATATGGTATACACTTAGTGGTCATCCAGTACCGAAAAACCAATTTTCTAACTCCTAACCATATTTTTTTTCTATAAACTATAATCATTTTCATGATAACCACAATGATTCTTTATAACCTATATAAATCCCTGATAAACATCCATAAGGGATAACTCAATGTCACACTTAGAGACATCATATATCATTACACATCATGAAATGTATATCAATATATACATAGAGGAAAACAACATAAAATAATGAAAAAGTAGATATTACCTTTTGTATAACATAAAAAATTATATTCTTAAGCTCCATTATGCATATATAACAAAACAATATATAATTACCTATCTAACATGCCACATATGATAGATTTTTGTACCATCATTGTTTTTTACTCACTTTTAGGTGGTTTTTAAACTCATTACATCTCTATTTAATTATCTCACATCTCTATGTGACCATATGATAAAATTTTCCCACTAAAATATTTAGTGGGTAACATCTATGAAGCAAGAGAGTTTAAATAATGGTGATATTAATGAATTGTATTACTAATTACCAACTCAAAAAACAAATTATAACTCATAGAATCTACAACCTGAGATGTTGTTATATTAATAACATCATTTATCTACATAAAACTCTTTCTAAGTACATTATCATCATTGATGGAAGCCTTTCCATCAAACTTTTCATTTGAAATATAATTTAATAATTTACATTATTACTTCACTAACACATTATAAACCCATTGGGTGACATTCACAATGAATTTTTACAAGAGATATCTTTTATTTTTTATCATTAAACATTCGTTAGTCCAAACATTCTCCCACTAGCCTCTGAGACGCTATATTTTCTTTATAATATCATTCTAAGATTCAGAAACACCTTTGTGTTCAATATATAACTCTTATTTTATTTTAATGGGAAAATTTAACAAATAAAATATTTTTCTATATAATATAAGGTATTATAGGGTTTTTTTACTTTCAAAACGAATATTATATTATTTAAAATATTCCACTGATGGTGGTGGAATCTGGATTCTTCATATTTTATAAAACTTCTAGATAAACACCTTCATCCTCAATAAAACATTTTTTTACTTATCTTATTCTTAAAAATGTTTTAGAATCTAATGATTCATAATACATGTGTGACAAATCATTTTTCTCATAACAACTATTTATTAATAAATATGTTCACTTTTTATATAAGGGAAATGAGATAAATATACACCTCATTTACTAAGATCCATATGATCTTCATATATTAATTTTCATTAAATCCCATTATTTTAAAACGTATTTATTCATCATTTAGATAAAAAATATACGATATATAAAATGTTTTATTTATTCTCAACTCTAATATACTCAACAAAATTATAAATTATAAATTTGGTATCACATAAAAAATAAAGAATTAATTTCCATATCATTAATACTTGACAATGACATTTTATGTTGTTTCACAAACCCCATCATGTATCTTGTGAAATCACACCATATAGATACATTAGTGCTCCATCCTAATAACTTTTTTTTCCTAAAACATTATTAGAAACTAGAAGAAAAATTATTTGGAATTTCCTAATAATTATTCTTCTTCCATTTTGAATTGTTACCCAATTGCACTATCAACACAACACCAAAACCTAGACATAATTTACCTAGTTTATCTATACCCAAAAACTTCATAATATTGGGTAAAAAATTTCTCTAAATTCATCCACATTGTAAAAAATTTCAAATGATGAAAAACTAATAATAATTATTATTATATTATTAGAAAATCTTAGGATAAACATAAAGTGAATTTTACTATGCATCTCTTAAGCATCTTTATTCCTTTTTTAAGAACTTCAACATTATGTTATTCAAGGATGTGTTTTTTAACATGTATAAATTTCCATTCATAATAACATTTCCTATGTTTATATCCTTTAGTTTTTTCTTATAATAAGCTTATATTTTCCTTGAATTAAAATTGAAGACATGTTTGTTGATGTTGATTACATTTATATACAATAGAATATTTTGTTATATGAATATAATCTTTTATATTTTATTTAATAATAATTTTTTTAAATGTTCTCCAACTAATATTATGACCACTTATGAAATAATCATAGTCATTAGTGGGGAAATATCCATAATTAAATAATTTTTTAGTCACATTGGTCATTCTACTTTCAAATTTCAATTTTAGTATGAAATTATTCTAATTATATATATTTGAATATAGGGTATTTGGGTGGATAATACATTATTCAGTTAATCATATATATCAAATTAACATTATTCCTATGGTAACCTAATCATATTATGGTCTCTCAGATAATTGTAATCCAAATTAAACACAAATAATATGTTGTTAATCCTATTAGAGTAAATAATTAAATTCTTTCCCTTAAAAATATAATCACGGCCAGTCCTAATTTTCCTTTAGTTTTCGGGTTAGGTGATCGTGGTCTGGACAAGTGATGCTTTGAAAAAAAATCTAACACATGGTATTTTTAAAAGGGGATTCAATCTCTCTATATTATCCTAAACATTTTCTTTTATTTGTATGAATTATTATAAAGATTTCATTTATAATCATATGCCATCTACCAAACTAATATGTTTAACCCTTATTGATGTGTAACTCTTTATATAAATCAATGATTGTGTTATTGAAATTAATTAAAAGCTAAAAATATTCATGCATATTAAAATTCAACCCATGTATAATGTATAGGAAGACTGTTCATATAATGTCTTGGAATTATAAAAAATCTCAATATGAATAATCCTACAACTATAGATAGTCAACCCACAGTTTTCAATACAATGCATAAGCCTCAAAACTAGTGAGTAGTCTAATCCAAAGTTCCTATACCCTAAAATAGTTTACTCCAGGGATATTTCAATTTCATCACCATTATAGCACCTATTATGTATAAATCATAATTAGCTACGTAATTCAACCTCATAACATAGTATAAAGAAAACTAAACGTTAAAGAAACCTAAATCCATTATAATAACAATCATGTATCCCCTTAAATGCCCATAGGATAATCACTTAATGTGGTTTAAACACCTTTAAACTAAATCATACATCAAATAATCGTAATATAATAAATTAAAATCTATATATAAAATAAAGGAATAAATTTAATATATGAATAATTAGTAAATTTAATTGAGAGGTAATCTGTTTATGAATGATTCACGAATAAATAAAATTATAAAAAAGTTATAATTTAACTGATTCATTGTGAATGATCCCTATTTAAAATAAATATAAAAATTTTATATTTATATCGAATATAAACTCATTTATATTACACATTATATGGACATTACATTAAATATATGATAATAATTAAAAATAAATATTTTATATTCTAAGACTATTATGTAAAAAACTTACATTAACTAAACAGTATGTTCTCAAAACTATTTTAATGATGATAATACCAATTATCAAAACCCAATATCATATTGTTTAAAAAATTATCATATAATGTCTTTAATTTGAACAATTCATAATTTTTGATTTTCTCCCCCTTGTTTTCGTTGTTGTTACGGTGAAGTTCGATGGTGTTGTTCATGATGGTTCTATTTAGAGAATATTTCATTTTATATGGTGGTGGTTTGGTTGTTTCTGTTTTTTTATGACATGGTATTTTGTTTTTTTGATGACCATGATAGGCTCGGGTGGTCTCTAGTGACTGGTGGTGTTTTAGGATGTTGACGACGAAATTGAGGATGATGATATAGACAATGGTTCTCACGATGATGATGGTGGATAGAGACGAGACTGGACTGACATGATTAATGATGATAGAGACTCAATGGGAATGGAAGTGTGATGAATATTGTGGTTCTAACATGTAGTAGTAGGCGGCTCACAGATCTAGCATGTGGCAGTTTTTGAATTTTTGAATTATATGGTTTTGGGAATTTCATTTTTTATTTTTAACAATTCATAATATTAAATATAAACTCTTATATTTTTCCTTGTTTTATAATGTATAAAAAACATATATACCCTAATAATTTATATACCACACATTAAATCTAAATTAATATTCCTTCCATATAATTTGAAAAGCATATTTGCAAATTAACATTTTAATATTATTGATATTTATATACTAAATGTTTCACAAACATTTAATTAATTAACAGTAATAATTTTATAAATAAATAATTTATAAAAAATCATTATAAATTAAATAAATATCTTAAAATATTTTTTCTATATTTTATAAAAAAATAAAATTATACAATTTATTTTATTATTAAATTTTATTCAAACATGTTTTTTTATTCTATGTTATATTTAATGGATTTCCATAATCATTAAAAACAAAACAGAATATGAAGGATTGTGAAAGGAAACCGTAGAGCAGGGTAATGAGTAGGATTAACTAAGAATGAATTCTTATAGTATGAGTATTTGTAGGAGTAATACTTAGGAATATTAATTAATCTCAAATAATAATACATGATACCATATCTATGATATGATGTTATATTTGTTAACACAAAATGTCACCATCATACCATATGACATCCCCATATCATACCATATGGTATGTAAAACCCAAAGAAATTTCATTTTTATGGTATATTATATCAGATATCATAAAATGTAACCCGAACACTAGTTATGTTATTTTATAACAGACACTTCATACCCGATGCATATTATGTTACGACATAACATAAACCTAATGTCCTCAATTCTGAATATATTATCATATGGAAAAATTTCATACATCCCAACATAGATTGTGTTATTATATAATTTAATGTCAACCATAAACCCCTTTCTCAATTGAGATTATTTTATTTCATAATGTAAGGCTGTTTTGAGTTCATGTTTCTCAATTTTAAAACATAGTTGAATTAATTAAAAACCTAGAAAATCTATTATACCATTTTTTGGTTTCCTAGCATCTAAAAATACTCATTAAACATAATTAAAGAAATTAGAAACCCAAATTCAATATCCACCATGTATTGAATCCCAAAATAGTGATATTGTAATTTAAAGAATAGTGCATACCTTACATTAGTCAGGCTTATTCAACTATCTTTATCTAGTGGTTGATGAATATCACCAAAGGAATATCCAAAAGGCTCATCCCCCATGGTGTATCCATATGCTATACCGAATCACTAAAACAATTATGTTTGCATTATCCTTTACATATGATATACTATAATGGTATGTTCTTCCCGGTCCATTACTTTTCTAGTTTTGATTGTTGGAGGTGTTTAGGGGAGGTTCTGAGTGTTTTTGGTGGAAGATGGTGGTGTTGTCTAAATGCTGCAGGAATTTCATGTTGTGTAAGTGTATTACATGACATTAATGTTGGTTTCATAGTTTTTCAAGGGATGGTTCATGAATTATAGATTTTAAGGGTTAAATAATAATAAGGTGGCACATTTTTTGGCACAAATGAACCCTATGGATCACACGATCTGAAATAAGATCACATTTTTGGTAAATACCAGATATAGTTCAGCATTAATGTTATTTTTCCGATGAATTATCATTCATTTGGCCATGGATCCTTCTATTGGAGTTGGTGGCCAAGAACCAAAAATATTTTACTTTATGATAAAATTTTATTAAAAAATATCTAATCACATCTTGATTATTCTTCTTCATGACAATGCATATGATAATTTCCTAAGGATGGCTTTTTCACTAAAGGGTCATAGTAGATCCCTTCTCTGATGAGAACCTAGAAGTTCCATAACACTATTATTGAATATACATTCTATTCCCAGATGATTTTATTTGAAGGACTCAAAAAATAAATTCCATTAGAGGTGAGGAATCATAAAATATTGAGGCTACATCCCATGGTGCATGCCCTTAGTAATATCATGGAGGATATTTTGAGAATGAGAACCACCATTAAGAAATCCACATTTCATAGTGTCATTTTATGTTCCTATATGAGGACAAGTGTATTGGTCCATATATGTTAAGATAATTATTAATGGGTATTACAACACACTCACTTATATGTATTGATGAAACTGTGATGACACACTGTTCACAGTGTGGTAAAATATGATTTGTGCGTCACGAGTAATACTGCATTAATAGATAATGCGAGAAAGGATTTTTTCCTTCTATTACATAACAGAAGTTGATATGTCAGGACCTTTGATAAAATTGATATATCCTAACTAAATTCATGTCCACGGTATGGAATTGCAATGTTTAATTCCAGGATGTGAAAGAAAGAATAATTAAGTGCATGGGTTGATGGAACTAGCATGCAACTTGCATGATTCGAGATATCATGACAAAGGGATTGCATTACACAATAAGCATTCGTTGGAGGTGACACATCACTGTGGTGTTAATTTCTTTCTGTATGGACACCTTGGCATGTTTCTAGATACTGACCTTGGAAATTAGGTAGGTTCTGCCTAATTACACAGAGAAATAGTCCTAGAGGGTCACACACTATGTTTGTCTAAGTATCTCAATTAAATATTCATTTAACAAGTTCAATAAAAATTATCCCTAATTTTTGATTAATAATTTTTCAAGAATGCCTGATCACATTAATTTCAACACTTGTAATTTGATAAAATATATTGTGGGAAAAATAATATATTTATTATCGAGTAATGTAGTGATGCTTATTTATGAAATTAATAGTCATTATTCAAGGTCTAGTAAATATTGTTGAGGAAATAAGGAAAATGGAAAAAAATACATGCCTTGTATATTAATATACATGTTGTGTAGTTTTTTGGGGATTTTTGAGAAATATTATTATTTATTTAATTAAATAATATTAGGTGTAATTCAGTGGGAACATATCAAGTAAAAATAATAGTCAACTGTTATTATTAGACATGGGGTCATACTAATAATTACATTAAATGAATACACGCTTTAGGATAATTAATTCATTTTATTATTAATGTAATAAAATATCAATTAAATTATTCTCATTATCATATCCATTATTTGTGGTTGTGCACAACGGATATGGAGAATGCTCTCAAGCCATGATATAATTCTATTCCTATAAGAACGCTCTAAAGTTACAAGAGAGATCCTCCTCCACTAGATCAAGGAGAGTGCTTTGGAAGCGGCTCTCAAGGAGATCGATGGTGAAAATCACATGTGTAGGATCATCTAGTCAAGAAATCAGATATCCATTTAGTGACTTCTAGAGAAACATGGAGCACATGTGGATCACTACTAGAGTCATCCTACACTTGGCTTCTACAACGCATTGATAGATCACTTTGGATCATGACCAGAAACATAAATGGAGAGATAATTCCATCAATGTAATTATTGTTTTTTAATTTAATTAATTATAAAAAACATATGATGATTCTATCTTTAGTTCAAGTACTTCCCTATTTCCTTTTTCATTCTTCATTCTATTCAGAATATCTGGCGTTTTATCGTCATGGAGGATGTCAAATTGATCATTTTTATTGGTAAAATTAAATTTTCATACAACCATCCACGTGCTTCCGCTACACCTGAATCCTACATGTGGTATCATAGGAAGGTTATATCATTTATTATAATTATTTCGTTTCTCTTTTATGATTTAATAATTTAATAATTTTGTTGTTTCAATTCAAGTTAATCGTTCTGTAAATCAGAATCTCGAGATCTATTCCTCCTCTTTTGTTTCTCATTCACATTATAGAAATAATTTTTTTTCATTTAATATAGATTAAAATAAAACAGAGGATCTCATTTATAGGTTCCAAAAGGTTCTTGGACATACAACACAATAACACATGGCATGTATTTGGCAGTACCCATTTTGTATCAATTTTCAATGCATCGAGATTGTTCTACCAAACCATGATGTGTGCTAAAGCTTATCTAAGTCTTGATAACTATCTGTGTTGACCAGGAACAGCTGGCACACCGTTTCTAGATTACATGCCATGTGGCCCATAGGACACGACATGTAGTCCCTTCAGGTTAGGGTTAGACAGTGTACCATGTACATGGCTTGCCCAACTTGAGACCATGTAACACAGATACTACACGGTATGTGGCCCACTAGACATGTCATATACTCCGAATATTTATGAATTACGTCTACATGATGTATCCCCAGTTGTGTACTTTATATGGATGGTGAATGATAGTATATGCTGTGTAGATGGAACTACATTTCGTGTACTCATCCAAATTATGAGATTTATTAAAATTTATTATTATATTATACAAACCCTTGAGATATATACCATGGTGCCTGCATAAAGCTGATGCACAAAACATGATTGGTTTTTCATATATGTATTTTTAATTAAACATCTATGTAATGTTCATTTCTACTCATTGGGGAGTTATGAACGAGAATTCACCAGGTTTCCTCCAAGTTACAAATTACATACAAAGATAATTTTAAATGAATTTATTTGTTTAAACTTATAATGGATGACAATCTTAAGGAAATTTAGAAAAGGGTTAAAGATAAAATGATTGATTAATTAAATATAATTAATTGATTTAAGCATGATTTTTCATAATCGATAATGAATAAAGAATTGGATGCTAGTTTAATTTATTCAAAAATATTGTTGCATGTATGGATGATAATGAGCTAGACCAGAACATTTTATGTGGATGGTTTCATTCAATTAATTTATTTATATTATATTTATTGTCCTTTGAGCCTTCTACTCATTAATATGTAGGGCATGCATGCCCAAGTTTTCTTTTATGTAAAACCCCATTTTACCCCTCACCTACAAGTGAGATAAAATCATATGTAATGGATTGATATCCCAAGCTAGTTCAGGTGGCTCAAGTTAGGAGTCAAGGTGAAACCAATCTAAGGAGATACAAAGGTGGACTTGTGGAAAGCTGTAAACATGAACCCAAAAGGATCAAGGTGTTTTTCTCCTAGGTATTGGGCTAGTTTATCAACTAGTAGATAAACCATCCTACCAAATAATCTCATGATTATACCATTTATTTTATTTCTTTTAATTTCATAGTTTATTTATTGTGCGTGTGTTGTCACGATCACACAATTAATGAGTAAAAGAAGCATGTAAGATGAGACTAAAATTAGACCGACTTATGCCTAAATATTATATTATACATGGTTAATCACTTATGTATATCCCACTTAATATTAACAAGAATGTAATAAAGATAAAAAATGTCAATTTACTTATAAGGATAAAATCCATTAGAGAAATATTAAGTCTGTATAGCCTTCCCTAATCTTGGTTATAATCGAACCATAGTTCAAAGTTCTTGACCAACCCTAGTTATGGTGATTTCAATTTTCAAGGAATTATAATTCATGGTTTTTGGATGAATTTATTAGGTTCACATCAAGGGTTGACTTCCACATCATGACTTGGTGTGACCAAGAGGAAAAGGTTAAGGAAATGCAAAATAAAAGGATTTCAGGATTGGGGAGACCACTCAGCGGATCAAGGAACTGTGAGTTAATATAGTTGGAATTTAGAATTCCTACCTAAAACCATTAAAATTTCTTGACCAACCCTATTTGGGGTAATTCATAGGGTAATATGAATCATTTCCACTTGAATATTCAGGAAACATAATATTCCAAATTCAATGGTGAGGGCTATTGGATTTCAATAAAATAGTAGGATACTAATAAGTATTTGTTTGTTTATTTGTCTCAATTTTATCATGATAAAGTACTAAATATTTTAGGTGATTAGTTTGTAGAAATTGATGAGAAACTAATTCAAAAATATCATTGTAAACCACACTCAAGAAGGAAAACCTTCTCATCGGCACCAATTTCTAGGAGTGACAGAGGCATTTAGCGTCATCCTTTACCAGGAGAGGAAATTGTAGGTGTTGTATGAGACTATTGACACCATGAAATGTATTTTATGATCTTTTTCATAGAGTGGTGATATGATTCTCACATTGAATAGAACTGTCGTGTATGGGTAAATATGTTTTTACCATGACGAAAGAAAGAAAAATATGGATTTCTTCATTCCAATGTACAACTCCATACCAATGGATATGTTGAATGATTCCCCATACAGAAATAGGCAGTGGATTTCCAAGATCAATGATGAAACGGTGTTGACACATTCATGTCTATGTTTGAGTTTCATCTGAGATGACATGGTATATTTAACATATAAAAAAGTTAATATCTTTTCAATACCTTTGATTAGACTGTTCGTGGAGCCCAAATAGGCTTACAGATCAAAAGTTATGGAGTTTGGAAGACGGATAAAATTTGCACAGAGGGACCTATGTCGAGGACCTATGCAGAGGACCTACGTGGAAGAACAATTTCTACACCCCTACGCAAAGGACCTAATCATAAAACCTGCATGAAGGACCTGTTTGGACAACTTTTCTTCGACCAGGTCCCCTCCTTGCCTATAAATAGATCCCTTGGGCTTACAATTTCAAAGACGAAAAAAAATTGGAAGACGCCCCAAAGCTCTCATTGCGTATCTCTTTCACCAAGATCCCCAAATTGTTCTCAGGTAGCTATCTAAAACATTAGAGAATAGAGATTTAAATGGGGAAACATGGTTCAAATACCAATCAGTTTCTAGAACATATGGAGCTGCGCGGTGCACCTGCATGTAACACCAACTTGGTGCACCAGCGCACCGCACCTGCATGGAGTACATACGTGTGGGAGCGACGCAGAGAACCTATGCGAGGCACCGTGGTGGAGCACCTGCGTGACCCCACTGGTCCATACCGCAGTGGCTGCGCCCCTACACAACTACATGGAATCAGTGCCGGACTGTGGTCCCGACCCTTCAGCCCGGTCCCTACGCTTCCATCACTAACCCCCACAAAAAATAAAGAGTTGCACCGTGAAGATTTCAAATCCAATTGATGGAATTTTACACTGTGCCCTTTATGTTTCCATACTTCTATCCTTGGAATACCATGATCTGAGACACTCTATCACAATCAATGATTTACCTTTAGTCGAATTACTCCTCCTGTTTCCTTTCGCATGTTATGAGTTTGGACTCTCCTTATGGATTCCATGAGTACCCTGAGTCGATACATTCCTGAAGATAATACTAAAACCACATCACCTGACTTCTTTTCCTGGTTAAATCTAAAATGTGAATCCTCCTTAAGTTTAAGCCCCAACCAATCTCAAATGGTCATCCTCCTTAGGATTAATCCCCAAAAAATATCAAAAGTGAATCCTCCTTAGGAGTAAGCCCCAACCAATGTCAAATGGGCATCCTCCATACGAGTAAGCCCCAACCAATCCCCAAATGGGCATCCTATGTAAGAGTAAGCCCTGACCAATTTCAAAAGGGTAACCATCCTGGTATAATCCCCTCACCTTTACCCCTTCTTCCTTACATTGGACCCTTTTCCAATGTAAATAGAACAGAGGGAAGGCTCCTCGCCCCACCCTCTTCCACGACGCCATAGAGGAAAAATTTGGAAGTGTGAGTGTCATTGTTGAATCATTCACATCCTCTTGTTTCTCCCATCGAGCATGACTCACATGGGATTAGAGATATGTGATGATTACAACATGTGCACAAACACCCTATCGTTGAAATAACTACAAGAACTCTGATTCCTATTCAAAATAGGATATGTAGGAATCCCTTTAAGGGACTAAGTTCATTGTATATCCTCCTCAAGAATCCAACCCCATCATTGAATGAAAAAAGAGAACTCCGATTCCTATTGAAAATATTATACGTAGGAATCCCTTTCAAGGCCCGATCTCATTGGATATCCTCCTCAAAAATCCAACCCCATCGTTGAATTAACTACGAGAACCTTGATTCCTTTTCAAACTAGGATACGTAGGAGGCCCTTTTAGGGCCCAAGCTCATTGGATATCCTCCTTAAGAATCCAACCCTAATTTCCCCAATTTGGGCATCCTCCTTAGGAAATAGTCACCAAATTCAATCCTCAAATCATCAAGGCATCCTTTTTAGGAAGTAATCTCAAACTCATTTTCCTCAGAGACAATACTCTCATTTGAGATTCATAGAACTACGTGGGATTTGATTCCCATCCACATGGGATACATAGGAAGCCTCCTTAAGGTTCAAACCCAATACTTCAAATCAACCATGTTCTCTTTGGGCCATATTCCCAATAGGGTTTGATCATACTTGGAAACCTATATCCTTTCAAAAAGTACCTCGGGTTTCGTCAGAATAAGTCCCACACTAAGTTTCAACTAAGAACCTATCACTTAGAGGTCTTTCTCACATGACCTTGAAAGGTATGATGTGTCCCATTAAGTGGAATCGAACTACGAGGATTCTGATTCCTTTCACAAGGAGACAAAGGTAGCTCATTTAATGAGTACGATACAAAGATCAAAACAAACCTTCGTCTCCCTGGATGAAAATAAACTCTGGAGTGCCCCACTAAGTGGCTTAAAAAAAGTATCATCATAAATTATGATTAAAAGAATCTCTAATCAGTATATTAGAGGATACCATTAATGGAAAACCTAGAATACATACTGATAATTCTAAAATTTTACACTTGTTAAATAAGTGATTTTAAGTTCCAAGGGATACTTACGATATACTTGGTGAATTAATAAGGATTCATGAAAATATTTTAATTTCAAAGAGAGTCCTGGATTAGAAAATAATTCCCCACAAAAGGGTGTGACGAGTCTGACCTCCCATCCTCTTGACCAATGCATGTTATTAAGGATTGTAAAGTTCAAAACATAACGAATGCCTACCTTTTCAAAGCAGTTCCTCTTTGGATAAATAAATATTGGATGTTTCTAGTTCCATGAATAAATCTAATTAAAACCACTTGGAAAAAATTATTCTTAAATCTAGAATATCACGTTTCAAGGACCTATGAAACAAAAATGGTGAACCCGACATGAATCATTAACCATGTTAATAAAGTTACCCACATGTTAGGCCCCTATAAATTGATAAAGGAAGGCTAGGAAATGGAATTACATCACGCATGTATCCATCTGACAAGAGGTCACATTAATATAACATGTTTTTGTATCAGTTTTCCACAGAATTATCATCAATCCAAAGAATGTATTTCTCAAACACAACATCTGTGAACTTCCCAACTACTGCTCATGTTGGATCTCCATCCACGGGAAGGAAATTATCACCAACACAACGTCTTCAATGATGGGTCTCCAATGTGCTGATAAATGAATATCACCAGCATGGTACAATTCCGCCTTTGGAGGCTGCTCGACAGGCCCTCCAGGTCAACAATAATCCTCGATCATCTAGCCAAAAATGACCAATGATCAAAAAGAAAATGGTCTCAACTACCATTTCCAATCATTTTGGGTCATTATCCCTGGAACGTAATACTCAGCCTTTACCATACTATAGGGAGGAAAATCAAGAGGTCACTGAAGGCCTCACTTCAATAATACAAGAGTCCTTCTTGAGGACTCCCACTAGCAGTCACCGCCAGAATCATGGAGTAGTACATCCCCAACACGATGGGGATATTACCTTTGGACGTTTGGCACAAATCTCTCAGACTCAAGTACAGAAGAAAAACAACCAGGGATGACATCCAGTTAACAAGAATTAGGTTCTCACCTCATCCCCCTCCGGAGAAGTCCATCAATTTAACTTGATGGCAAACAACGAGCGGGAATATACACACGTCTGTCCTAATTTAACTTCCCACCAGACTCGTCTGGCCGTGACACATCAATCCCGCCAGGAAATTCTGGTGGAGTACTATAGGCAGGCACAAACACCTGTTTATAATTCATCAGCTAGTCAGAAGGCTCGTCTGACTACATCTAAAGAGACCTGCCAATATAATATGGTGAAAAATGTTAAGCAAGAACATACACATGTTTACAATCAACAATTTTGTCAGCTATCTCATATACCAGTATTAAAAGAAACCTGTTAACCATACCCGATGGAGAATATCCAGCAGGCACATACACCTGCCAACGTTCATCAAGTCTTCCAAGAATCTCATTTGGTAGCACCTGGAGAAGTCAGTCGGAAAGCTCCGACAACAAATTTGGAGTAGACTCAACTCTCTTCCCCTATGAATAAGTACTATTAATATCTGTTGATAGAAAAAGGAGGATAGGAGCAAGCACATACACCCACTCGATATACGAAATGGATGTATATTCCCATTCTGGATGCTGAAGTCACCAAACACATCTTATCAATGGTGAATGGGTAGGTGATCCCTGCACATATTCCAGAAGCCTGTCAGAATACTTTGACAACTACTTCAGCAGTATCAGGGGAACATACATATAAATATATCCCTACACATGGGATAATACATCAATTTTCTATCCCAGAGCAGATACACACCTCTGTTCTAGTCCAGGAGGGTCAGGGGGAAAACTCCCTCATATCATATGTATAATAAGATCGAAAACATACACCCTTTCAAATTGGAGGTAACTTGTCTGTTCCGGTAACTAATCCAAGAAAGGCACAAATACCTGCCTATGATAACCACTTTTCCCAGCAAGTGTCCCAAACTAAGTATAAGAGATCATACAAGAAGAAATCTCACCAAATACCATTGGAAAATCAAGATTCAATATATATTTTAGCTCCTCTTAATTCTAATTTTCTTGAAGCCCTCAGAAATATATCTGTTGCTATTCAATATTCTACCTTTTCATTACCAAATTATGGGATTGGTAATTATAATTCTGAAGTTTCTCACCAGACACTTCATTATGAAGGCTTGGTTCAAGAAAATTCGGCCAATATAGAGTGTCTATCTATGGATGAGATCCACGGAAACCCTCTGTGTGGCTAGAAGACCAAAGAGCAATAAGATTTATCCCTTGCTAAAACCCATCATGGTGATCCTCCCCATATTGGTATTTGTTGCAAAAGTCCTCTCCGCAGTAGTTTTTTACATTGTCAAAAAAATTCTATAATTGACAATGTAGAAACAAGAAAGACCTCCTGTCTCGAGCCTCTTGCAAACACAAGGCCAGTCATGTCTGATGCCTCGTCGTTGATAGGCGAAACAAATTCTCAGTTAGAAGACATCTTAAGGGAATCATAATTCTCCGAACCTCCCTTGGGTTATTTATCCTCAAATGTAGAGCATCCACTTTGGCCAGAACAAGTGGATAAACCTCTAGTAGAAGATGATGAAGATGTGTTAAACATGAGGAAACAATTAGCTGAAGGAGAAATACTAGTCATGTTCTGGCCTTCAGAAAGTTCTTAGATTGATATTCCAGAATGGATGACAGAATATTTAATTCATGATATTCATCTCAACTTATGGAAAACTCTTTGTCATTTGAAAACTAAATTATTACCAAATGATGAATATCATAATCATTTAAAGGTAATATAAGGATTAGAGCACCAAATTGACTTGGTATCTTTTTCAGTTTCGCAACATACAAGGGTTGAAAATCAATAGAGAGCCCTTCAATATGCATTTCTCAATGATCTGAAGAGGTTATGCTAATTAATTTCTGATTCCCCATATAATGTTTGCATCAGAGGATGGGGTGAATATGGAGAATTGCATTTTACAACACTCTAAAACCAGAAAAGTCCTACAAAATTGGTTTCATGCAATGTTATTGCCCAGGACCAACCCCAATTAGTAGGTTTTGTATGTAATCAAATGTATGATCAAGAACAGGCCTTAACCAGTTCTCATCAGAATCAGGCTCATATAAAAAATTTTATTGAGTTACTTTTACATCAATCCTCTGAGAATCTTGAGTAGGCATCTCGTTTAGAGGATGTCAGGCATCCAAAGATGAAAATGTCAGAAATAGTATAGTGGTATTTTGAAATAGGTGGTGTAAATGATGGTCGGATAATGCACCCAGCTAATGTTTGAACCGAAATCCGTAAAATCAGAAGAGTAGTTGAACGAATTTCAGCAATAGTATTTCAAGAATCACCCTAGCTTGCGAGTCTGAGGGATCATGTAAATCAAACATTGAATTCATTAAACAATGTTCAAAAATTTGAAGAAGAAGAACAGAAACAACCCCATCCTACAAGGCCGGGGGATTTTTCATATTTGCAATCCCCTCCCCAGCGGAAGTCAGTTTTTTTCAGACTAGGGAAGAAGCCACAATAAAAGTGTATAACTGAATTATCCAATGATTCCATTTATATTATTGTCCACAAAATAGTTACAGGGAAATCAATATGTAGGAGAACATAGTCTCATAGAAGACACAAAGGGAAACAATCTTGCAGAAGAACTATCAGAATACCAACAATGCATTATGCATCGATAAATGTCATCAATGTCGTTGTCATTGATCCCCCAGAACATGTGGCTCACTCAGAGGAATCGAATGAAGAATTTCATGTTCTGGAGGTTATACATATGGAAACAAATGAAGAAGGTGTGCATACCAGAAATCAGTAGCTTACCCAAAATCTAGGTATTCTTTAAATAATCAACCCCCCCCCTCTCCGAAAGGCGTCCAACAAGGGAAAAGGAAAAAGTCAGGTTATATTCCACCACACCTCTGGAGAAGGTAAATCAATCTCATTAAAGGAAAGGTTCTCACATCAAGAAGAATAAATGAAGGAGTTAAGGAAGTTAAATGCAGAACTAATTCAAGGTAGTCTTCCTCCTAAATATGTTGAAGTTAATCAATCAAGGGAATTTTTTGCATCTACTGGGATGGATCAAGAATATCCCCCTTTACAAGTACACCCTCACAAGTTTAATCCTATGGGTCATACACGACAAAAACTAGCAATACTACCATCAGTGGCAGTAATGGCCACCACACTCGTCCATACTCCAGTTATTTCACCTGCTTAGGTCCAAGCTCAACCAGATGTTTTTCAAAAATTAATTACTACCATTGAGTCATTAACAGCTCGGTTGGAAGCTATGGAAGTAAAACATGCACAAGTTCATCCAGAAAAGAGATCTTACCCTGAATGGGTGGATGCAATTCCTCCCACATCAAATTTTGCGAGTACCATATTCTCAATTTTTAATGGTTTGGGAGATCCAGAACAACACTTAACACATTTTTTTCTCGTTGTAATCCTATGATGGGAACTCCTCAACAAAAAGAAGCAGTTATTCTCAGGTATTTTGTACAGTCATTATAGGGACATTCTTTTCTCTGGTATACAAGTTGGCAATCTTGATCAATTACTATGTGGGAAGATCTGCATCAAAAATTACTTCTTCAATTTAGCTCAACATTGCCAAAGATGACATTTTTTTATCTTACTAATTGTAAGCAAATGAAAAATGAATGAGTTTCAGATTTCATTACTCACTGGAAGGGATTGACATATTTTTTATGTTTATCACTCCCTTAAGAAAAATTATTGCCAACCTGTGTGGAAAATCTATGTGATGAATTATGCACACCGTTGATCCCTGTGAAGTACATAGGAGGGTTTTGAGACCTTACTTTAATTTCTCAAAAGATATAATATTCTCTTTAAAAGTTTGAGGCTAAAACTTTTTTAATTCCATCAGTTCAAGGAATAATAATATGGAAAGAATAGACTGCTACATTTACACTTAAACAAGAATATGTACCTACTTCCACTTCAAAACCTTTATCATGTCAAAGGGCTCCACCTCCTGAGCGTCACCAACAATGGATACTTCGTAAAGATGATCAAAAAAATGAAAGGCAGAAACAGTTCAAGGATTTAAATAACATGGTTTATTCATTCCAGAACGAACACATTCCTGGTGATTTTATCTCAGCTCTGGAAAACAATCTGGTCCAGTTTTCAAGACCCAAAAGGCCGAACAAGGAAGTAGATTAAGGCCTCCCTAACTATTGCGCGTTTCATCAAATGTTGGGACATCTCATTTAGGAGTTTTTTTCCTTAACATACCTCCTACAATAGATGTTGGACTTTGGACTAATAAAATTGAAAGGTTATTCAGCTCATGTAGCATTTGTTACTGCTTCTGATCTAGAGGAAGAAGGTGAGTGGCATGAAGTCAAAAGTAAAAATTCACAGAAATATGATGATTGGATGGTTAGGAAAATGATCAACCGAACTCATTACATTTTATGATCATAATTGAATCAACCAATTGTGTCTTATTCTACGTCTGCCCCAGCAAAACTCCCTTCGTCAGAAGAAAAATCCTCAAAGAAGTGGTGTAATTTGAAGAAAGAAGAGCCATCAGAAAAAGACGAGATCATGTCAAAGCCTAAGTTGTCTTTGACTCTGGAAGACATTATTCCATCTGCTTCAGAAGCACGCGCAACACCCCACCAAATAGTATAGCCTGAACTGGTTAATCAAAAATAATCTTCATCAGATGAATAATTGATCATTGGTTCTGTTAACATGATTCATTTAACAAATCCTTATGCCAATGAAAGTCTTGATTATGATGAGACTATGTTACCTGTATCTAACAGAGGAATTATAGGGAGAGACAGAGGTTTAGGATACAGGTGAAGATATGGGTATTCTAGAAGCCATTATTTCAATCCTACCCCTGCTAGAACTGTGTTTGCAGTAGAAACTCATGGAAAGGCATTCAGCGGGGTCAACAGGAACAAGAATGTTCTTCCACACCTGAAAGATTCGGTCCTGAAACATTTATTTTGGAATACCAATTAGAGGTCACCCCTTATTACTCTTAGCAAATTGATAGACCTAGTCAGTCTAATATACCGAATCTAGGAGTATTTACAACTCCTACCTCGATACGAGATGCATCTACTGCCAAAGCATCAACTTCCAAGGCACCTGCAAAACCACATTTTCATGATGGGAAAAGAAGACCTTTGGACCAAAAGTATTATGTCTTGAAACATTTGTCCTAAGTACTGGCCAAGTTATCAATACTGGATGCCCTAAATTTTTCAAAAGATCTTCAGGATGCACTTATTAAGGCTCTGTCAAGTGCTCAGGAATTCAAAACTGAAATTGCAGCAGCTAATGTCTATCATATAAAGAATGATTCTGAAGAATTCCATGTAGTGATATATTTTACAAATGAAGATGAAGATGATGTTGTACATGAACATATCAGACCTTTGTATTTATCTGGAAAAGTCAATGAAATAGACATTTGACGAGCTTTCATTGATAATGGCTCATAAGTCAACCTCATTCTTATTCGTACAATTCATCGATAGGCCTCACCGAATCTGATTTATCTCCTTCTAATTTGATGTTTCAAGGACATGATAAGAATTAACAAGAACCTATGGGTGAGATAACACTCAAAATTCAATTTTTTGATCTTGTGTCTAATTCATATTTCATGGTTGTTCGTTAGGACAGAGCCTTCAACATTTTTCTTGGAAGACCATGCCTACATCAACATGCAGTCATACCTTCATCATACCATCAATGTATCAAATATTTTTTTAATGGTCAAATTGGTAAATTGTATGGTGATAAGGCCCCATTCAAAATATTCTAATCTCAATACATTGAGGTAGAATTTTATCACATGGAGGGAAAAGAAAAAATCCACAACAAAGAAGGTCACCAAAATTAATGCCCCATATGGTTTGGAATAGATTCTAGTAAACCCATTCATACATATGAATACAGATTATATGTGGCATATCAGCCAAATTGACAGTATAGACCTAAATCCAAATACTCTTATTGAAACTTCCATAATGTCAATTACGGCTACCAATCAAGAAAACATGGGAGAAATTATTGATTCTCCAAGAATTGATGAAATCATAAATGGATATGTATTCATTTCATCCACTGAAATCCAACAATTCTATACTTCATCATGAATATGATCAAAAATGGTGGCCTCTTCTTCAAGATGTTAAATTTTATCTTTTACCCTAACCATAGAAATTCCGCTTCATCTTATATTATTCAAGTAGAAACAGAAGATACAACTCATATTGAAGAATAAGAGGAAGATCTCAGGGATGCTCCTCCAGCATTTGTAGTGGGTATCCCTACCACTGTGGATGAACTCAAAGAAATAAATCTGGGTACAAAATAAGATCCACTACCCACATTAATTAGTGCGGACATGACTCTTGAAGAACAAGAAATGTATACTTCATTTTTAAAGAAAAATCAAGATGTGTTTTCTTGTAATTATATAGAAATTCTAGGTGTTGATCCCTATGTTTCCACTAATCATTTGGGTTTTCTAGAAGAACATCGAGGATTCAAGCAAGTAGCATGAAGAACACACCAATCTTATGCCTCAAAAATTGAATCTGAAGTTGATAAGCTTATCAAGGCTAACTTCCTCATAGAATTTCAGTATCCAAAATGGTTGTCCAATATTGTCCTTATGAAATAGAATAGTTGAAAAATTAGAGTTTTCAATGACTTTATAGATCTTAATAGGCATTATCCTAAGGATGATTTTCTAGTCCCAATTACAGAACTTCTAATTGATGCAATAGCAGACTACAAAGCTCTTTCCTTCATGGATGGATATTCTGGGTATAATCAAATATGAATGGCTCTAGAAGATGAAGAATTTACAGCCATAAGATCCCCTCAAGATGTGATTTTCTATCGGGTAATTCCCTTTGTCCTGTACAATGTAGGTGCAATGTATCAACGTGTCATGCACCATATCTTCAAACACTTTTTAGGTAAATTTATTGAATGTTATGTGGATGATTTTGTGGTCAAATCCAGAAAATTTTTTGATCACTTGGCCGATCTGGAAATCATATTCAACACACTTCGACAACACAATTTGAAGATGGACCCCTTGAAATGTGCTTTCGGGGTAACCACAGGAAAATTTCTCAGCTTTGTTGTACGCCATCGTGGTATCATAGTTGATCCTGAGAAGAAAGAATCAATCCTGGACATGTAACCTCCATGAAATTTTAGGAATTAAGATCAATTATAAGACATTTGGCCAATATTCATCATTTCATTGCTAATTTGGCTGGAAAGTGTTTTCCCTTCACCAGATTAATGAAGAAGGGAGTCACCTACTAGTGGACTGAAGAATGTCAAGAAGTATTCAACATCCTCAAGAAATATCTCTTGAGTCCACCAGTATTAATGACACCTATTGAAGGAAGACCTCTTTTTCTCTATGTGAAATCTATAGAGTGATCACTAGGTGCCTTCCTAGCCCAAAATAATGATGTCAAGAGTTAAAAAAAGTCATTACTATCTCAGTCGCACTATGCTCGATGTGGAAAATCAATATTCAAGTATTGAAATGTGCTGCATGGCATAAATATTTGTAGTTCATAAATTTAGTCATTATCTACAACATCACGAGGTCCAATTAGTATCTCATAATAACCCACTCAAATTTATCCTTAGTCTTCCAATGCTTACAGGACGTCTGGAAAGGTGGGCAGTTATTTTGCAGCAGTTTGATATCCAATATGTGTCTCAAAAGGCAATAAAGGGCCAAGATCTCGGCGATTTCCTTGCTAAACACCCATCTATAGAAGACACATCTTTAAAAATTGATCTTCCTGATGTGGAAGTCTTCTCTATTCAACATAATCCTCAAACATTGGAAATGAACTTTGATGGTGCCTCCAGAAGTCCAACAGGGAAGAAAATGGAAGATACTAAATTCAACAAAGTTTGGTTAGGAATCGTGCTTATTTCCACAGAAAAGGCAGTGCTACATTATTATTTTCTATTATCAGAAGGTGGTACCAACAATGAGGCAGAATGTTAGGCTCTTATCATAGCTTTAGAATTGGACCTTCAGGTGAAAATGGATCATTTAAAGATAAAAGGTGATTTATAATTGGTCATCAAACAAATCAATGAGGATTATTCCATTAGAAAGGAAGATTTAATCTCTTTGTGTGATTATGTTAGAGAGTTAATGATGGAATTTCCTTTAGGACTGACATTTTCTTATGTCCCACGGTCACAAAATGCCCAAGCTGATGCACTGGCTAATGTAGCCACAACCCTTGAAGATCCAATCTGGGATGAAACAATCATCAGTATTTCCCACTGTCGTGTAGTTTTAACTTTTGTTCAAATCATAACAAAGAAAATTAATGAAATCAGTCCCATTTCTGAACCATATGGTCATACTATAGGATGGATGACACCTATCAGGGAATATGTTCAAAATGGAACACTCCCACCTGATAGAGCTAGGAAAGAACAAGTGTGGCGATGTGTGGTCAATTTTACTCTTTATGATAGCATAGACCACCAAAAAATCTCTACAAGAGAGGTTTTGATGGAATTATCTTCAGATGTATTGATGATGAATAATAATGGCTACCAAGAATTATGTACATGTTGTAGTTTGTGGTTCCCACTAGTCTGGACATAGACTTTCTGGTCAAATTCGAAGGATTGGATACTTTCGGCCTTCAATGATGAAATATTGTTTTGATTTCACTAAGAAGTGTCATTCATGCCAAGTATGTGCCAACATTATTCATCAACCCCCAGAGTTGCTTCATACAACTAAATACTCATGGCCATTTTCCACATGGGGAATGGATGTAGTAGGACCTTATCCTTTGGCTACATCCTAGCAGTTTAAGTATATTCATACTGCTAATGACTTCTTTTCCAAATGGGCATTGGCAATACCTCTTAATGAAGTTAATTCTAAAAGAATTGTTAGCTTCGTTAATTCTAACATCATTACTAGATTTGGTGTCCCTCATACCATTTTTACCGATAATGTCACCAACTTTTGTTCATCAGGGGTAAGAAGATTGTGTCAAGAATACAATATCAGGTCCAACCATTCATCTCAATATCATGCAATAGCCAATTTTCAAATAGTGGCTTTAAATAAGACTCTTTCAAACATACTTCAAAATATGGTAGATAAAGATAAGAAGTCATGGCCTGATAAACTTTTTCATGCTCTATGGGCTTATCAGACTACCACCCGCACTGCTACACGATCAACTTCATATTCATTGGTGTATGGAACGGAAGCAGTCTTTCCTATTGAAGTCCCATTACTTTCACTTAGAGTCTCCATTTTTGATTAGTTATATACAGATGAACAATCTCAAAAGTGATTGGATGAATTGGAATGACTAGATGAAAAAGGATTGTGCACACTGCACCATCTAAAAGTCTATCAGTATCAAATAACATGAGTTTTCAATTAAAAAGTTCTTCTTAATTCATTCATTCAAGGAGAAGTGTTATATTCCTTAGAACTCCAATGATACCAGGAATGAAACCTCCAAAACATGAGATAAAGTGGAAATGAACTTATTCCATACATAAGGGTTATTCAAATGGGGCATATGCATTAATATCAATGGATGGATAGCTCATCAAAACCCCAACCAATGCAAGATTTTTGAAGAAATACTTTGTATTTATTTTTCATAGCTAGTTCTTACTACAAGACATTAAACTACACGGTACCTTTTCCTTGCTATAGGACTTAAAACTACATAGCCCCCATGTCCTAGTTACAAGACATTAAACTACATAACAACCATAAGCATCTATGTTGCATGACATTAAAGTACATAGCATTGTAGGTCTTGTCACATGATGTTAAACTACATGACATCATTCATACAGCTAACATTTTCTCTATATAACATTAGATGTTTCCATAAGAAAATGTTATTAACATCATCACTACTCTTTATTACTACATGAGTCCCTCTATTTTCTATGTCAGTGTCAAATCTTCATAGATACCAAGTTTCAAGAACTACATATGGATTGATTCTCATTTTCTAATGAGACACGTAGAGACGCCTGAATCACCAATTCGGGGCCCATCCACAATCACAATTGGAAAATAACTTATTTTATTTTCTCCTCCTGTATATGAATCAGATCTAATCAAAGAGTTTTCTTAAGATATATGATTTGGTCTGTATACCGTTTTATGTCTTAAGATTTACAATTCTCTTATAATGTGTTAAAATCACCCATTTTCATGCCAAATCTAATTAACAATAGGAATGATTGTTTCATGAACTACATATGGCTTGATTCTGGTTTTCTAATGAGATATGTATATATGCCTAAATCTCTTTTTTTGGACACAACTATGATAAAAAAACAACCTTTTATTTCTTGTATGAGAATCAAATTTACAGAGGAATTGTTTTAAGAGAATTATGCATGAATTGATTCTTTATTCAGCAAGACACATAACGAAATTTAGCTTTTGAATCTAGTTTCAATGTGTCTTTTCTTTCATATTGGTTTCTTCTTGTCCTCACCGCATGATGTTAAACTGCATAGAAATTTAACACCCCTTTTTCTCACTTGAATATTCTTTATATTATAAAAGAAACCCTTACTGCTCCTTGTTTCTCATACCTAGAATAGCACACATGGGCTTAAGAAATGGGTAAATGAATTCTGTATATAAATAGGGTGTTTTAAATTTCTTATGGTGTTATCAATGTCCTCACTGCATGACATAAAACTGCACATTACCATATTCATTCAAAGGAAACAAATAAAGCTTCCATTTTATATATGACTCATATCTATGTAATGGACATCAAATTCATGGTGAATATTGATGCAAATATTTCTTATTTAAATTGGGAATAACCCCCTTACATATCTCACATTATTAATCTTGAATTTTTCTTTCAGATATTCATAATATTTCTTTTGGTTTTTGGTGATAGGGTTTCTAATATCTGAGAGCTCTTTTTCCTAACTATGCTGCACGTTCCCTTAGGCAGCCTTGCATAAGTTTCCTACATAACAGGCTTTTTAGTCAAAAGATGCCATTATTTGGCTATGTAGAATATGACCTAGTTGGACCTGTATAATACATCCCCCATACTGGGTTTGTTGAGTAATGGTAACTTTGTTCTTGGTTATAGTATCTTTGTCCCCTTTAATCTTTGATGACAATATACACAAATCTGTATTTTAAAACAGTCAATATTGTATATTTGTCCCATTATCTTTCTCACAATATGAATGTCTTCAAACCATGGTTTACACATTTCCCTCATCATGTGCTTTATACACTATGAAATAATCGTGAAATCACTTGACCACATGTTATATATTGTTCCCATTTCTGGTCCAAGTTGTATGACCTAAAACTACATACACCGTATCTTTTACATTTGGGTCAGACAATTGTAAAAGTCTTACTCGTATGATTCTTTGGATATCTTTATTAAAAACTCCCTTTCTATATTTAGGTACCTTTCTCCATAAACCAAACATTAGGATTTGTAAAATATGAATCTCCATAAATATTCTTTGACTTTTTGTAATAGAACGTTAAACTTCTGTGACCTCTTTTTCTTGACTATACAGAACGAGCCCTTTTGAGGCCTTGCATAAGTAACCTACATAACAGGACAGTCAGTCAAAAGATGCCACTATTTGACTATGCAACATATGCCCTAGTTGGCCCTGCATAATACAACCCCCAAATAGTTTTTTCAAGAAATGGTAACTTCGTTCGTAGAAAATACTAACTCTAATGCTTCTAGCCCTTTTTCCATATCATTCCTCGGTTTCTGAAATTTTAAAATCATAGTTTACAATTTTCCCGTTCATACCTGAATATGATAGTATATTTCCAAAACAATTATCATGAAATTGGGAGTGTTTTGTACTTTTGGTCAGAACTAAAGACTTTAAAATTAAATCCACACCAATGTCCTCATTACATGACTTAAAACTGCATAGTATTAATGTCCTTACTGCATGACATAAAACTGTATAGTATTAATGCCCTCACATCATGAATTAAAACTACAGAGTACCAATGTCCTCACTACATGACTTAAAACTACATAGTACCAATGTACTAACTGTATGACTTAAAACTACACCATATGACAATAGAAATAATTGAAACTATGCTCACTAGGCCCCTTGGATTAGGTAAAATTTGAGCATCCTTCCAAACTTGATGTAGCTTCAAATATAATCAAATGATGTTGGAATGCATCAAAGTTCCCTACTTTTACCTTTGAACAAGATTCCTTTCCTTCAGAACAAATCAAATTCTAAGGGGGGATTTTGTAGACACAATGAAATGTGTTCCAGGAACTTTTCCATACAGTGAAGATATGATTCTCACATAGACAACAAATTTCATGTATGAATAAAGATGTTTTCACCATGTAGGAAGAAGATGTAGGCAGTGGATTTCCAAGATCTATAATGAAAATATATCTTCAAGACCTTCGATTTGACTAGTCACTGAGCCTAAACGAACGTACAGATCAAATGTTATGACACTCAAAAGATGGAAAATTTTTATCCTAAATAGATATGTTAAAAACCTACGTGAAGGACCAACGCAGAGGACCTATGCGGTAGTATACTTTTTTCACACCTACGCGAAGGACCGACGCAGAGGACCTGTGTGGAGGACTTGCATAGACCACTTCCTTCGACTATGTCCCCTCCATGCCTATAAATAGGACCCTTGGGCTCCCCATTTCAAGGACCAAAAAAAAGTTGGAAGACGTCCCAAAGCTCCCATTTCATCGATCTTTCACCAAGATCCCCCAATTGTTCTCAGGTATCTCTATAAAATACGAGAGAAGAGAGAATAAAATCAAGAAACATGATTCAAAGTCCCATCAGGGTCTAGAACATATGGAGCTACATGGAGCACCTGCGCAGTGCACCTACGTGCCGCACCTGCGCGGTGCACCTGCGCGCCGCACCTGCACGGAGTACCTATGCGGGGGAGCTACGTGGAGCACCTATGCGAGTCGCCTTGTCGGAGGACCTATGCGACCCCACTAGTCCATACTACGGGGGATGCTCCCCCACACCCCCTACTTGGGATCAGTGCAGGGCTACGGTCACGGCCCTTCGGGCTGGCCCCTTCACTTCCGTCACTGACCCCCATGAAAAATGGAGAGTCCCACCGTTATCTTTTTGGATCCGGTTGATGACATGTTCCATTGGGATTTTTATGCGGCCATACTTTAATCCTTGGAATACCATGATCTGAGATACTCTATCACACTCAATGAAGTGCCTTGAGTCAACTTACACCTCTTGGTTCCTTTAACATTATATGAGTTTAGACTCTTTTTATCGCTTCCACGAGTACCTTGAGTCGATAAAATCCTCAATGAACTCTTAAAACCTCATTACCTAACTTCTTTTCTAAGCTAAATTCAAAAGGTCATCCTCTTTAGGATTAAGCCCCAACAAATTCCAAATAGACATCCTATTTAGGAGTAAGCCCCAACCAATTTTAATAGGGTAGCCATCCTGGTATAAGCCCCTCACCTTCACCCCTTCTTCCTTACATTCGACCCTTGTCCAATGTAAATAGAACAGACGGAAGGCTCATCGCCCTGGAATCTTCCACAGTTGATGTACCCTCTTCCATCAACGTGGAGGAAATATTTGGAAGTGTGATTTTCATTGTTGAATCTTTCACATCCTCTTTTTCTCATACCGAGCATGACTCACGTGGGCTTAGAGATATGTGATGGTTGCAACATGTGCACAAATACTCATCCGAAAGAACTATGAGAACATGGATTCCTGTTCAAACCAGGATACGTAGGTAGCCCTTTTAGGGTCCGAGCTCATTGGATATCCTCCTCAGGAATCCAACCCTAATTCTCCCAATTTGGGCATCCTCCTTAGGAAGTAAGCCCCAAATTCAAACCTCAAATCATCAAGGTATCCTTTTCAAGAAGTAAGCCCAAAATAATTTCTCTCAAAGACCATACTCTCATATGAGATTCATCGAACTACGCAAGCTTTGATTCCCATCTATATGGGATATGTAGGAATCCTCCTTAAGGTTTAAACCCAACACTTCAAATCAACCCTATTCTCTTTGGGCCATATTCCCAATAGGGTTTGATCATTCTTGGAAACCTATATCCTTTCCAAAAGTTCCTCGAGTTTCTTTAGCATAAGTCCCATACTTGGATTCAACTAAGCACCTACCGCTTAGAGGTCCTTCTCACATAACCTTAAAAGGTATGATGTGTCCCATTAAGTGGCACTGAACTACGAGGGTTTTGATTCTTTTCACAAGGATACGTAGGTAGTTCATTTTACGAGTTCGATCCCAGGATCAAAAAAAACCTTTGTCTCCATGGATGACAATAAACTCCAAAGTGCCCCACTAAGTGGCTTAAAAAACCAGTATCATCATAAATGATGATTAAAAGAATCTCTAATCAGTATATTAGAGGATACCATTAATGGAAAAACTCGAATACATATTGATAATTCTAAAATTTTACACATGTTAAATAAGTTATTTTAAATTACAAGGGATACATATGATATACATGGTGAATTAATAAGTATTTATGAAAATATTTTAATTTCATAGAGAGTCCAACAGTAGAAAATAATTCCCCCCAAAAGGGTGTGATGAGTCCGACCTCCCATCCTCTCGACCAATGCATGTTCTTAAGGATCATAATGGTCAAAACATAACGAATTACAACCATTGGAAAACAGGCCCTCTTTGGTAAAGAACTATTGAAAGATTCCAGTTCCATGAATAAATCCAATGGAAACCTCCTGGAAACAAGGATTCTTAAATCTAGAATATCAATTTTCAAGGACTTACGAAATAGAGACTATTCTAGTTGTGCCTAGAAAAGAGGCCAGTGATGATGAAATATCTCTATATATGAAACATATGGATGATTACATAGATGTCTAATGTTTCATGCTATCATTCATGTCTAATGATTTCTTGGAGCTACATGAAAACATGAGCGCATAGAGCATGATGTCTCACATTAAGGATCGCTATCAAGAGAATGCGAGCTTGAAGAGATATGAGATCTACAACACTTTGTTCGCAACTAATCATGGAGAGTCTAAGATAGATGAGCCTCGTGTATTCAATATTATTGGCTACATTGAATGCCTAGACGTATTATGGATTATGTTCTTAGGTGATTTCTATACAGATCTCATCCTACGATCACTTCCAAAGGCCTTCTCAAGATTTTTTGTCAACTACATCATGAGAAACAATAAGAAGAGTCTATCAGAACATATGACATTAATTCTACATGTATATAAAGACATGGGGCATGACAACCCCACAATACTTAGGTGAATAAGAAAATTAAGGACCAGGAAAAGGGGAGAGGGATTTATTAACGGTCTGAATCTCCTGAGCATTATCCCTCTAAGAAGGGGAAGATCAATAAACATGGAAATGAATGGGAGGCTGTGTGTTTTTTCATGTGTCGAGCTAGGCCACTGGAAGAGAAACTACACCCAGAAGCGTGGGCATGCTAAAGGTGTGTTTGTTATCGAATGTAATCACTCAATTTCTACACCTAGGGTTTTAGATACAGTTTGTGGGGAACACATATGTATTCAAATGTAGGAGCCAATTAGATTTAGAAATATTTTCATAAGAGTGGTTGATATTCGAGCAGCCAATGGCATGAGGTTGGATACAGTTTCCATTGGCTATTACCATCTCTCATTGCCAACTAGGATGCTTTTGGTTTTACATTACGGTTATTATGTGCCTAGAATTACGAATAACATAATTTCTGAATCATTTTTGTATAGGGATAGATTTATTTTCAATCATGGAAAATAAGGGTTTCTTATTTTATAATACCAACGTATGTTATTGTATGGCACTTTTAAATAATTGGTTGTATGTATTAAATTATGAAAACCAAGTGTTGGCAATCAAAAAAAACAAACTCCCATGAATCATACAACACACAGTTGTGGTATCACCCTCTTTGTCATGTAAATGAAAAGTGCTTGATAATGCTCTTGCAAGATGGTTATTTGGACTCTACTAAGATAAAACCACTTGATAGATGTCACTATTACACTACTAGAAAAACAGCCTATACCCACGGTTCAAAACTTTGGGTATAGCCCCCAAAACCGTGGGTATAGGCTACACCCACGGTTTTGGGAACCGTGGGCTGGAACTACATCGGTATAGGTCCCCAGCCTATACCCATGGATTTCCAAAACCATGGGTATAGGTGTTATGCCACCATGTCAATGAAAAAAAGACAATTGCCATGGTGTAAATGACTTTTACCCACGGTTTCCAGTCCATGGGTATAGGTCCTAAAATAATGCAGGCGGCGGGTTTCGATCTCGCAACCTCTTCATTACAGACACTGCGTCTAACCACTACACTAACATCACATATGTGTATATATATATATATATAGTTAAATATAGTTATAAAAAACATGGGTATAGAGGGAAGAACTGTGGGTATAGGATTCCTGCCAAAAAAAATTTCCTTCCCGCCGAAAAAAATTTCCCTCGCACAAACGAAAAGCCTATACCCACGGTTTTTCAAAACCGTGGGTATATGTATTTTATCCCTGACCTAAGGCCATGGTTTTCCCAAAAACCCTGGGGATAGGTACCCCTATTCCCACGGTTTTGTAAAACCATGAGTATAGGTACCCCTATTCCCAAGGTTTTGTAAAACCCTGGGTATAGGTGAATTTTCAGGACTTATCCCCACGGTTTTGGAAAACTGTGTGGGTAGACCCCACTATACCCACGGTTTTGGAAAACTGTGGGTATAGGTCTTGAAAGGTGACTTATACCCACGGTTTTGGAAAAAACCATGGGGGTATGTCCATTTTCCAGTAGTTTTATTTATAAGGTAAAATGACTGAGTCGCCTTTCGGTGGATAGGGTGAAAGGGCCATAGAGCTTCTAGGATTGCTGTACACAGATATGCATGGACCATTTCCAATATAATCTATAGGTGGATATTCTTACTTCTTTACTTTTACTGATGATATGAGTAGATATGTATATATCTATGTAATGAGGTATAAGTGAGAGTACATGGATAAATTTAAGGAATTCATGAATGATATATAGAATCAGCTTCATAAGAAGATAAAGAAGCTTTGATCCGATCGAGGTAGAGAATATCTGAACCAAGAGTTCAACAACATTTTATAAGAGTCATGGATTCTATCTCAACTCACTCATCCTTATACACAACAGTGGAATAGTATTAGTTAAAGGAAGAACCTCACCTTATTGAACATGGTGAGGTCAATGATGAGTCATGCAAATCCATTGTTATCATTTTGTGGATATGCATTTCAAACTAAAACATACAAATTAAACTGAGTACCAACTAAGACTGCAAATGGAATTTCCTCAGAGTTTTGGAATAGAAATAAACCCATTTTGTCACACACACATGTATGGGGATGAGAGGAGTTTGTTAAGGCATTTTTAGGTAACAATATATCACTTAAGAGAATGAGGAGTATCATTATAGGATATCCCAAGGAAATGAAAGGACATTACCAATATAACTCTTTAGAAAAGAAAGTGATTGTTTCCTGACAATCCGTATTTCTTGAGAGGGAGAACATCCTAAAAAAGGATAGTGGGAGAAATATTGACTTCGATTAAGTTGATTATCGTGATACACTGGATTTGTTATAGGAAAAAGATCCATAATACCCCATGGAAGAGGTTCCAGAAACACAAGTACTGCGTAAGAGATTGAGAGCGGTAAGAAAACTAGAGGGATTTGGTTTCCTATTCATTGAGGATGGTGAATCATTATTATTGGAAAATGATGAAATAATCTCATACAAAAAATAGTAGATATCTAAACAGCTACAAAATGGATAAAAGCTATGAATTCTGAGATTGATTCCATCTATCTAAACAATGTTTGGGTTCTGGTCGATGAACTAGTTGATGTAAATCATGTTGGATGAAAATGGGTATTCAAGAGAAATATTGACATGGAAGGTCAAGTTAAAAACTATAAAGCATAGATAGTGGTTATGGATTCCATATACGTCAAGGAATTTACTAATATGAAACCTTCTCATGATTTTCCATGTTTAAATCCATAATAATCATACATGTCATAATATATTTCCATAACTACAAGATTTGGAAAATGGATGCCAAAATAGCATTACTTAATGGTAACCTTAAGTAATATGTCTATATGACACAACAAGAGGGGTTTGTGACACCAGGTAAATCCAAACAGGTTTGAAAGTTATAGATTTCCATTTAAGAATTAAATCAAGAATCTAGGCCATTAACATTTGACTTGATGAGGCCATAAAAGAATTTGGTTTCATTAAGAATGAATGTGAGCCATGTGTTTATAAGAGGTTTAAAGGTAATATGGTCATTGTCCTAGTAGTATATGTTGAAGGCATATTACTTATTGGAAATGATGTACCAGTCTTATAGTCAGTTAAGGACCAGTTGAACAAGTGTTTCTCTATAAAGCATTTAGGCAAAGAAGCCTACATTCTAGGGATCAAGATCATTTGTGATAGATCTGAGAGGCTTCTTGGACTATGTTGGGCTACATACATTGACTAGATACTAATGAGAATTATTATGGAACAATCCAATAAGATAATGTTTCCAGTGTCACATGGCCTATATCTTTCTAAGAAAATGTGTCCTCAGACACAATTGGATAAATATTAGATGAGTAAGATCCCATATGCTTATGATATAGGATCCATCATGTAATCCATGTGAAATACTAGGCTTAATGTTTCTTATACATTGTTCATGGTAGGATGATATCAAGTAGATCATGGATAATATCATTGGACTGTTCTTAAGATTATCCTTAAGAATCTAAGAAGAACTAAGGATAAGATCATATTCTATAGAGGGAACAAAGACCTTATCATCAAAGGGTATACTGATTCAAGTTTTTAGATAGATCAGAATGATATGAAGTCGCAATCAAGATATTTTTTCTGTCTCAATGGAGGAACTATGAGCTACAAGAGTTCAAAGCATCCACTTGTCGTCGATTCCGTAGTAGAGTCCAAATATATAGCGGCTTATGATGTAGCCATGAAAGTTGTATAGATTTGGAACATTGTCTTGGATCTTGATGTGCTGCCTAATAGTAAATATCCTATCACATTCTATTGTGATAATACTACAACAGTGGATCTTGTAAAATAATCAAGGTCACATTATTGGACAACGCACATTCTTCAAGAGTATCACCTATTGAGAGATTTCTATCAACATGGTGAATTTGCAGTGATTAGAGTTTCCACTGAAGAGAACATGGAAAAACCCATGACTAAAGGTCTATCTTATCAGAAGCATGAATATCATGTGAGAGATAGCGGGTTAATGGTTGTTAGCAGTTGGCTCTAGTCCAAATTGGAGTCAGTTGGAGTTGGTGGCCAAGAGAAAACTACTTTGTACTTTATGATAAAATTTTATAAATAAATACCTTATAATATCTTGATTGTTCTTTTTCGTGAAAATTCATGTGATAATTTCCTAAGGATATTTGTTTCACTAAAGGGTCATAATGGATCCCTTCTATGATGGGAACCAAGATGTTCCATAACACTTTTCATGAATATACGTTCTATGGTAGGATGATATTATTTGAAGGACACAAATAATACAGGCCATTAGGGGTGAGGAAACCTAACACGTTGAGGCACCTTCTCTTGGTGTGCTCCCCTGGAAATATCCAGTAGGATATTAGGAATATGAGATCCACCTGTAAGAAATACACATTTCATAGTGTCATTAGATGTTCTTATCTATGGACGTGTGTATTGGTCCATAGACATTAAGATTATTATTAATGGGTATTACAACTCATTCACTTAGATGTATGGATGAAAACTGTGATGACACACTATTCATAGTGAGGTATGATATGTTGGGTGTGTCACAAGTAATACTATATTAATAGATAATGCGAGAAAGTATTTGTATCATTTGTTCAATAAAGGAAGTTAATATCTTAGGCCCTTTGATGAAATTGATATATCCTAAATAAATACATGGGCATGGTAAGTAATGTTCTAGTTAAATTTAATAAATAAAAAAAATCAAGTACATGGGTTGATGGCACTAGCATGAAACTCGCTTGATTTGAGTTATCGTGACAAAGGGATTACATTACATAGTAAGTGTTTGTAGGAGGTGACACATTATTATAGCATTAACTTCATTCTCTATGGATACCTTAGAGTGTTTCTAGATGTTGACCTTGAACATTAGGTAGGCTCCTCCTAATGCCACTGAGAAAGAGGCCTAGATGGTCACACACTAACTGTGTCCAAGTATCTCAGTTAAGTACTCATTTAACATGTTGAATAAATATTATTTCTGATTATGTTTTAATAATTAATCAAGGATTCTTGGTCACATTTATATCAACACTAGTTATTCGAGAGAATATATTATGGGAAAAATAATATATTTATTAGTGATTAATGCAGTGATATTTATTTAATAAATAAAAATTCATTATTCAAGGTCTAATAAATATGGTGGATCAAATAAATAAACTGGAAAAACAAAAATAGAGATTGTGTGTGTTAATATAAATGTCGTGTAGTATTACTTGGGATTTGGGAGAAATAATATTATTTATTTAATTAAATTATATTAGGTTTAATTATTTGGGCGAATTTCAAGTGATAATAATAGTCAAATTTTATTATTAGACATGAGGACTTACTAAAAATTAAATGAAATCAATAAATGCATTTGGGTAATTAATTCATTTTATTATTCTTAGTAATAAAATCCCAATTACATTATTCTCATTTTCCTAGCCATTATTTGTTTGTGTGCACAATGGATCTAGAGAAAGCTCCCAAGATAAGACTGAATTCCTTTTCTCCAAGAACATTTTCTTGTTACAAGAGTGATCTTCCTCCACTGAATCAAGGAGAATTCATTGGAAGGGGTTCTCAAGGGTATCGAAGGCAGACATCACATGCGAAGGCTCTTCTGCACTAGCACCCAAAGATTCTTTCAGTGACATCCAGAGATACATGGAGCATGTGTGGATTACCACTAGAGGAAGCCTATACATTTCTTCTACGATGCAATGACATATCACATTAGATCATCATTGGAAACATCAAAGAAGAGAGAATTCCATCTATATTATTATTTTCTTTTAATTAAATTAATTATAACCAACTTATGATGATCCTCTCCATGGATTGGGGAATTCACTCATTCATTTTTCATTCTTTATTATATTATGATGATCCAACATTTAATCATCGCGAAAGATCATAGATTGATCATTGTTAACAATAAAATTAAATTTGGGTACACCCATCCATGCGCTTCCACCGTGTTTGGAACCTAGACCTTCATCCTCTTTTTTTGAGAAAACCCTAAGTTCCTCGAAAAGTTCTTCAATCCTTCTTCATCCCTATTTGATCTGTTGGTCCTAGTGGTTGTTCATTGGAAATATATGGTCGATCTTTGGTAGTTTATTCTCCCTTCTTGGTTGGTTTTCTTCCTTTTTATAACCTAAGTATTCACTATGGTGGTGTTTTTTATTTTTTTTGTGTGATTTGGGTTTCGTTTTGATGGTATTTGGTGTGAATTAGGTTGATCTAGTATTTTCTTGTGTAACGGTGGTTTCAGGGTGGTTTTTTCTTCACCTTGTGGTGCACAACGAGTTGAAAAATCTTCTTTGAGGTAATATTTCCCTTGTTTATCTTTATTTTGTTTCATGAGGGAGGGGTATACAATTTTCTCTATGGATTATGGTTGGTTTTTCTTAATCAATGATAAATAATTGATTAATTTAATAAAAATTGTAAAAGGCTTGTAATTTTCATGTGTTTTATAGTCTTGATATTATTTGTCATATTGTGGATTGTTCGGGCTTGACACCCCCCAGAAAATTGTGGTTGTTGGAGGATTTGATTTCACTAGATATATGTGTTTTGATTGCTACTTTGTTTGTGATTATTGTGATATCTCCCAAAATGGAAACTGTTTAATTTCTTATACTTTTCTAATGAAATGGTTTCCCTATGATTATATATTGAGTGATATCACCCCCAAAAAAGTTTAATTTGATAAAATCCCATTTGAAAATCAATAAATAATGATCTTTATGTGTTGTGATTTGTGGTTGTGCTTGTTGGACAACAAGATGTGGTTGTCTAATGTGTGGATGATGGTTTTTGTGTCCAGTTTTTAGGGTTGGTGAGGTTATGGAATGGTGAAATATTTGTAAAATGTGTTTGTGTTTTTCTACATGCTAGAGTAGTGATGGAATAAATAAATAATTGTTAAATAATGTTTGGAATGGATTGTGTTGGTCTGGTTAATGAAATAAAAATTGTCAATGGATAATAAAATTTTGGGTTGCAGGATTAAACATGGTTTGTTCTAAATAATGCAAATCATGGGATGAGTAAGTGAAATTGGTTGGAAATATGAAATTCGGTTTCTGGATTGTTGTGGGATGCTATGAATTTAGAGGTGGAAATAAAGGTGACAATGTTGTGAGTTGGTTGTTTTTTTTGAGAACCCATAGGTTAGGCTTCAGTTTTTGATACTGTATATATACATTCATTTTCCTTTTGATTTTTATATACACCTCACCCACATTGAGCACTATGTGATGAACACCAGCATAGTCACACTAGGGGGTTTCTTTCCCAACATCCTAGTGGGATGATAGATGGATGGCCACCCACTTTTCCTTTCTCCCTCTTCTAGGTGATTACATCCCAAGCTTCTTCATGAAATATTTGATAAGATGGGGTTTTCTAGGTTTTTTGGGATGATTTGTGATGTGGCATACTAGGTGTCTTCAGGATGAGTTGTGATGTGCTTTCCCAAGTGTCTTCAGGATGAGATTTGATGTGTTTTGAGACCTAGGTTTGTTCGTGTGGGATGTGTTGTGAGTCCTAGGAGTGTGGGGGGTTGTTTTTTGAGGCCTATGTGTGTGGAGGCAAGGTTTTTTTTTGAGGACCAGGTGTGTGTGGGTCGGATTTGATGTGGTATATTTGGAAGAGGTGGGAATTATAGGAAATTTTTCATTGGGATGTGAGAGATTATCATTAGTGGTAATGTTGTGTGGGGTACCCTATCATCGATATGATTTACTTTATATTATATTACTTGAATTGAGTTACTTGGTGTGAATACCTTGGTGAGGTTGGTTTTGGTTAATATACTTGTATAGGTGTTGTTCTGTTCTATTTTTTTCTTAGAGGAGATTTAGTATTCTTCGTTCACATGTTCATAGAAGACATATTTTTTACTATTGAGTATACTTGTATGCTCACCCTACATATATAAATCTATATTCATGTTTTCAGGAGGATTTCATAGACCTTTCTGGATCTTACTAGCTTAGATCCTTGATAGTTGTTGTGTCGCGACTCTATCATTGCTTTTGGGTATTTACCTTATATCCTTTATTGTATTTGTATTAGTTTTATTTTATACTTGAATATGGGATGGTTTGGGTTTCTCTTTTATATTAAATTGTTTGGTATGGGATGATTCATTCTATATCCTGATCGTGTTTCTTATAAACGGTAATTCCTCCCATATTGTGATATTTGTAAACCCCTGGTTCTAGTCATCATCCAAGGGCCTACTAGAGGTGGAAATATTAGGTAAGTATCCACCTTTCTTCATTTCCAACCCAGAAGGGGTTTCTTTGGAGGGATGGGGTCATGAAATATCGGTATCAGATATGATGGTTGAGAGATAGGATGATGTTTGGAGTTAGGCATAGTGAGGATTGTATAGGGAGGTTTGAAAACAGTCCAAATTAACATTTTTGTGTGACATAGGCCAAGGAGACTAGCTTGGACAAGGAATTTTATGGCCCCTCATGATACAGTTCATAGACTATGAGCTTAATGAACGACCAAGTGAGATGTAACTACTTGTACGGTTGAGAACAATGAATGGTTTATGCATAATATTGACTTGTGTTATTTTTTTTAATTGGGTTGTTTTGGGAAGGATGAAATGTGTAACAAATGAATTTAATGAGTTAAAATTTTTCATAGGGAGGGTTGATCAGGATAAGGATGATGAATAGTGATAGATGATGTTGTGTTATTTCCAGCTGCATACTTTGAGGAAGTATGAGTGTAATGTTTCATATATATGAAGACGAATAGGTGGTTTGAGGATCTTGAGATCACTTTTTGTTTGATCTAGGCCCTGATAGAGTACTGGGTTCTTTTGGAAGTTGTTCAGTTCTGAGGATATATGCATTAGTGTTGGATGTTATATCTAGGAGAGCGAAATAAGGAAGATCTTTTGTGGGTAAACTTCTATAATGAGTTCTATGTAGACTTCATTCCATCAACCATGAATATAGTAAAGAGGTAAGAGTTTCATTCTCTTTAGTGGTGGATCATGTTAGTGTGAGAGCTAAGAATCATGTTCAATGACCTTCTACTTTTTCTCCATTGATATTTATTCAGATGAGGAGTGTCATGTGAGACATCTTGAGGAGACACTCCATCCTTCTATAAAGTAATCAGTTACTCCTTTTACGATGTAGATATACTTAGAAGTTCATAAAAAGTAAGATTTTATTGATAATATGCACTCGCTATGAGGTTTTGACCTTCTGGGATTCGACCTCAACAACTTCCCTTTTGACCATCTGGTCATTTTTCCTTTAAAATGATCCTGAGGATGATGTGTTTATTCTATGGGTTTCACAGTCATCATTATATGCAGTTCCCAGTGGATGACCGGACTCAATTTGGTGGGGGTGGATAGGTCCGATTCTAGCCTCAACAGTAGTTTCTAGTGTGGTCGTTTCAGTAGGAGGGGTAGTAGGCTTATGCACTGCAGAGGGGAGATGGGGTTGGTAAAGTCTAACATCATGATGTTCTTCATGTTTAGGGACTGTGACCCATGTCTAACCATAGAGGTTGTCATCGTTAGATATGTAGTGGATTTGGGAATGGTCAGTTGCATGTAGTGGAGGAAGCAGTTCAAGAGTGTCCAAAGATTGTCAAAGTTACGATCAATTTGTTTAGTACCATTTTTTATTCTTTTTTTGATTGAGGATCTTCAAACTAATTTTCTTCACCCACTCTATACCATGCTCTATGACTATACATAGAGAGGATTCTGATTACCCTAGTGTTGAATATTTTAGAAAAAGGCCTAACCTTATTTATTTATGTGTGTTGGGGGGTAGACTAATAATGGGGCCACATCAGTTTTTTGGGGTTGTTTTTCTAATATAGATTCAGCCATATGATTTTATCCTCTACATCGACTAGTTCTATTCAATACGTGATGTTATCAACTATTTTTAGAGGAGATTTATATTTTTATAAGTGGATGGATAGCCTGTGGTTTTTGGTGGTTAGTGGAGTCATCAGGTGAGAATTTGGTGTGTAGAGCCCCTTCTTTCCATATTGGATAAGTTATAGGTGGAATCAATGGAACCTGGTATTTTAGAGGTTCCCAAGGTTATTGGGGAGTTATTTGATGTTTTCCCAAAATAGGTTGTTACAATACCCTCTCAACATGATGTTGAGTTTGTCATAGACTTGTATCCTCATGCTTCGTTGATTTTGATGGCTCCTAGTATGATGGAACCCTCTAAATTGTTGTATTTGGGGATTCAGATTGACGATCTATTGAAAAATGGTTTTTTCCAGCTCAATGTGTCATTTTGGGGTTCTCTTGGATTGGTTTCCAAGAAGGAGAACAGTGGTATGAGGTTGTGCATAGACTATCAGAGGTTCAATCAAGTGATGATCAAAAAACATTACCCTCTTTTGAGGATAGATGGTATTTTTAACCAGCTGAGAGGGGAGAGTTAGTTTTCTATGATCGATCAATACTCTAGATATCACTAGTTTAGGGTGAAATAGATCAATATCCCAAAGACTACCTTCAGATGCAGGTATGGGCACTTTGAGTTCGTAATCATGTTATTTGATGTTATGAATGAACTATCTATCTTAATGCTGATTATGAACTCCAAGTTCTGTGACTTCTTAGATTGGTTTATTGTCATATTCTTTATCTACTCAAAGTTAGAGGAAGAGCATGTTTATCATCTCAGAACTATCTTGTAAGTTCTTTGACACCACCATCTCTGTGAAAATTTGTCCAAATGTAATTTCTGGACTTGATAGGTGCCTTTTCTCAGGAATGTGGTGTCTCATCAAGGTCTAATAATAGAACCATTGAAGGGTTAAGTACTTTTTTCTTGGTTAGAACCCATGTCCATGGAAGAGGTTTGTATTTTCCTTGGTCTTGCAAGATATTATTGTTTGTTTGTACTCGGTATCTCTCAAGTTTCAACCCCATTGAAAACATTTAATAAGAAAGACAAAGTTTTTGTGTGGATTGATCAGTGCTGGGTAGTATTTTATAACCTGAAGGGAAAGTTGGTTAGTTCTATATTGCTCCAATTTCCTAAATAAGGTGTCTTGTTTGAGGTGTTAGTAACACTTCCCATCTAGGATTAGGATGGATGCTAATGAATTAGCAGGTAGTGATCTCTTATGGGTCTAGTTAGTTGTCTACAGACAAGCATAACTATTCCACCCACATTTTGAATCTATTAGTAGACGTGTTTGTGTTAAAGTGGTGGTGGCATTACCTCATTGGTTAGTTCTTTATGGTCTTCGCAAATCAAAAGAGATTGAGGTATATATTTTCCTAGCATGACCTGAATCTATGAAAATGGAGGTGGATGGAGTTCCGTCAGGAATGTGATTTTAAGAACTTCTAATCCTAGGGATAAGGGAATGTTGTGGCTGATTCTTTGAGTAGAAGGTCATAGCAAGATGTTTTTCAAGAATCTAAAGATTCTTGGAGAGAAGTAGAAGAGTATGTAGCCTTGAACTTATATTTAATAGTGGAAGGTGGTAGAGTCTATTTATTTCAAAATATAGTATAGTCTTATTTGATGAATCAAGTGGAGGATTCTCTATCAGGATACTCAGAGTCATAGGTGATGTGTAATCGTGTTGTCCATGGTGATGCTCTAGCGGGGTCGTCAGAGGATGGTCAGAACCAGATGTTTTTTAATGGAAGGTTGTTTGTTCCCATAGAGATGTTGGATAAAGTTTTTTTTGAGTTTTATAGTTCACCCTAGGTGTACAACCATGATTTTCCAAGATTTATTGTGGCTTGAAGATGCATTTTTGGTGGATCAGGATGAAACACAAAGTGGTGGAGTTTGTGTCATGGTGCCTATTTTTTCATAGAGTAATGTATGGGTAGTGTGTTTCATGAGGTTTTATGTATCCCTTGGATGTCCATGAGTGTAAATGGGTGGTCATATCAATGGTTTTCCCCATAGGGTTACCCAGGGCTTAGGGAGGTTGTGATGTTATCTAGGTATTCATGGAGCGGTTAACAAAATCGGATGACTTCTTAGCGATCAAGGAGTCAGACATAGTGGACTATTTAGCTAATAGGTATGTCGATGATGTGGCACAGTTTCATGCTGTTCCTAGGTCCATTTTCCCGGACCCGGACACAGGTTTTACCTCAAATTATGTAGGGGATTTCAGCAACCTTTTGGCACTTAGTTATGCATCAGCATTACATTCAACCCATAGATAATGGGAAGATAGAACAAACTATACAGATGTGGGGGATATGTAGTGAGTGTACATATTTTACTTTGGTGGATATTGGTTATGCCACCTACCTTTGGTAGAGTTTTCATATAATAATAGTTATCACTCTTCGATTTGTATGGATTTGTTTATGGATTTGTACAAAAGGCCATGTTGTTATCCATTGTGTTGTATGGAGGTTGGGGAGAAATTCATTCTTGGCCTTGATGTGGTGTAGAGCATAGTATAAAAGGATTACCTTGTTCATGAGAGGATACAATAAGTGCTGAATTAGAATAATTCTTGTTCTGATCATAAGAGGATGCCCTTGGAGTTTGAGGATGGGGAACATGTGTTCTTGAAGGTTTAGACTTGATGTGGGTAGAAAAGGTTTGGAAGAGGGTGTAAGATTTCCCTCATTTTTGTTGATCCCTTTGAGGTGTTGGGAAAAGTTAGTATGGGGTCATATTAGTTTGAATTTCCTCTATCGTTGGAACGGATCCACACTGCCTTTCACGATTCTAAGATTCATCAATATCTTCATGATGACTCTTGTATCATTCACTAGGGGTAGTTGGATATTGAGTATGAGAAGATATTTGTGGAATGCCTAGTAGTGATCTAGTATCATCAGGGGAAGGCACTGGATGGGCAGACCATTTATTTAGTTTGTGTCTTTTGGAGGCTTGGTGGATTGTAGGATAGTAAATGGGAGTGACAAATTCATATGTGTTCCCAATACCCCAGAGGTTTTTTTTAAGTTTTTCCTTTATCTGCTTTTTTTTCTTTTTAATGTGATTTTTGACCCTTGTTTAGTGAGATGAATTTTTTTTGATTATGATGTGTGTGGTGTGATGTGTGATAAAGTCTTGAAATATTAAAATGGTAGAACCAGATTCCAAATCAAGATGCATTAGCTGTGATGCGATTAAACCCATGCAGGCGAGTCAGTGATGCCCCAAGCAGATAGTATCTTGACCTCATGAATGGAATTCCCAAATTCATGTGTTCAAGATAGTGTGGTTTTTTATAGTGGTTTCGGGTTTGTTATTCCTTATGTTTGAGATTTTTTGTAGTGGTTGTGTGTATGTGTGGTTGGGTTGGCTTATTTGGATGGCTGTAGTGTTTGAGGCATTATGAGACCCTTGAGAGGTATCTCAAGGGGTTGTTATTTGGACCACATTAATTATGGGATTGGATTAAAATTATCAATTTAAATAATTATTTGATAGGTACATGATGTAATGGTATGTTTCTTCTTGGTCCATTACTTTTCTATTTCTTAGTTTTTGTGTTTTTCAGGAGAGGTTCTTGGAGTATTTGGTGGATGTTGGAGGTGCAGCAAAACTACTACAAGAATTACACATCGTTTAAGTGTATCACACAATATGAAAGTTGGGTTCACATCTTGTCTAGGTATAGTTCATGACATGTATATATTCATGTTTAAATAATAATAAAGTGATGCATTTTTCAGTGAAAGTAAATCCTAAGGATTACATAACGTGAAAGGTGATTACATATTATGTAAATCCCTGATGCAGTGCTATTTTAATGTTATTTTTTGGACAAATTCTCATTCATTCACCCTTATCTCCTTCTTGCTATAATTTTTGGAAAACCCTAGGTGCCTTGAAGAGTTCATCAATCCCTCTTCATCCCTCTTTGATCTTCGGGTCCCAATGGTTTTTTTTTCAATCATCAGTTGATCTGTAGTAGGTTATTATCCCCTCTTGGTTGGTTTTCTTCCATTCTTCACCAAAGGATTCACTATGGAAATGTTCCCTAGGTTTTTTGTGTGAGTTGGGATAAGTTTTGATATTATTTGGTTTGTTTTAGGTTTATTTTCCAGTTTATTATGAAACTATTGTTTTCGGGTAGTCTCTTCTTCAATATGTGGTTCACAGCAATTTCAAAAAGCATCTTTAAGTTAAGATTCCCCTCATTTCTCTTTAATGTTTATCATGTGGTAGGGATTTACTTTTTTTTATATGTATTATGGTTATTCTGGCTTAATAAAAGATAAATAATTTTTTAATTGGATTAAAAAGTGTGAAAGGGGTATGATTCAAAGTCTTTTTATAGTTTTGATATTATTTGTGATATTGTGGATTGTTTGGGCCTGAAGCCCCACTGAAAATTGTGGTTCTTGGGGGATTTGTTTGCACTGGATATATGTGTTGTGATTCATTATTTGGTTTTTATTGTTGTGATATCACCCTAAATAGAGATTGGTTAATTACTTATACTTGGATAATGAAATGGTTTCCCCAGGATTACAGCCTATCTGATAACACCCCTAATATAATGTGGAATGTTATAAAAGAACCTTTGAAAATTTATAAATAATTATCTTGATGAGTTGTAATGTGTGGTCATGCTTGTGGGATGGTGTGGTATGTTTGAGGTATGTGGGGATGATGGTTTGGTGTTGTGATTTTGGGGCTGGTAAGGTGCCTAAATGATGAGATTTTTGGAAATGTGGTTGTGTTGTGCAAGATTCCAGAGTAGTGATGGAATAAATAAATAATTTTTCAATAATGTTTGGAATGGCTTGAGTTGGATTTTTTAATGAAATGGAAATGGATAATTGATAATTAAATGGTGGGTTGTGTGATTAAATGTGATTATTTCAGAATAATAAAAATAATTGAATGATTAAATGAAATTGGTTGGAAATATGAAATGGGGTTTGTGGATTATTGTGAAATGTTATGCATTTAGATATGACAGTAAATTTGATGGTGTTGTGAGTTGGTTGTTTGTTTGATAACCCATAGGTTGGTCTTGGGTGTTTGATACTATATTTATATAATTTTATTGTCATTGTGATCATTATATGCACCCCATCCAGGTTGAGAACTATGTGCTGAACACCCACACAGTCATGCGGGGGTGTCTTTCCAAACATCCAAGTGGGAGGATGGATGGAAGGCCACCTAACCTCCCTACTCACTCTTCCAGGTGATGAAACCCCAAGATTCATCAGGTCGGATGTGATGATATTTGGTTTCCCAGGTTTCTTTGTGATGAGTTGTCATGTGGTGTCCCGTGTGACTTTGGGATAAGTTGGGATGTTATATCCCATGTGTCTTCGAGATGAGATGTGATGTGTTTTGAGGCCGAAGTGGCTACTGGTGAGATGTGTTGTGAGTCACAATTGTTTGTAGGAGGTATGTTTTCTGAGTCCTAGGTGTTTGTGGGAGGGATGTTTTATGATTCCTAGGTGTGCACGGGAAGGATGTGATGTGGTGTATTTGAATGAAGTGGGAGTTCCATTACATTTTCTATTGGGGTGTGAGAGTGGCTATGTAACACCACAAGGATTTACAAATAAATTTAATATTTAATGAATGAAAAATTAAGTCTCTACAAAACAAAATTAATTTATATCTAATACAGTAAAACTAATTTTGTCACTTCTGTGATTTGAATTTTGAAATTTGGCATATACAGTTGCGTTCCGGGTGTTTTTTGGAGTCTGATAGAACAAACTTAATTTTTTTTTGAATAGTAACATACCCATATAAATATTAACCTACCCTTATTGATAGTAATATACCCTTATGAATAGTAATTTTACCCTTAGAATAGTATTATTACCCTTATGAATAGTTACATCACCCGTGAAAGTATAAATAATATTTAGACACTATATAAATGAAATAGAACATTTTATAAATTATTAATTAAGTATTCATATTTTTGTGAGTGATAAATATTTAATTACAATTTTAAATTAATTAATTAATTATTTTCCATAAATTGGTTCCAATATAAATATGTTTTCTTCCTATTATTTTAGGATAATTTTATGAGGCCATAATTATTTTTTGAAAGTATTATAAAAGCAGTTTTAAATATAAAATCTGTATTTTTTGAGTAAATAAGGATTTTATTTAAAAATTTAATTTCACACATTTAGAAAAATATTTTGATAAAATGGAGTTTATTTTTGGAATCTACAGATTAAAAAATGGTTAGGTTGAGTTTTTGGGAATTTTCTAAAATACATGATTTTTTTATAAATAGTAAAATACGATAATTTACAATAAATGCTAAATACCTGGTATATTAAGTCATAGGTTATGTAAATACGATGTAGGCACACTTGGTTCAAACTCACATGCACTTATTACTATTTTCGTTACATGAATCAAGACTATTCCAATCCTTGAAGCAAAAATATTAAACTAATGACTAAAATAATGAGAAACCCTTCCACTCCTCCACTATAAATACCACCCCTCCTAACCTCCTCTCTTCACTACTCTCAAGCCTTGTCCCCTGTATAAATTATTCCCAAATATCATACCAAGTTCCTCCCCCATTTACATCATACCTTGGGCACATAAAATGACGAAATACTCTCCCATAAAGAGGATCTCAATGATGATTAATTCAAGAGGTAAATTCATCTTTTCAATTCTTTTGCATTCTTTTCAAGTTCCTTTGTTTTATTTTTTATCATCACCAATTCTCTTCCAAATATTTTGAAACCTATATTAAAATAAATTTATTGTCATTTTTTTATGATTATGGAATAATTTATTATCATCTCTCATTTACCCTTCTTTTATTCTTGTAGTAAAAAACGGCATCCGAGATGTGCTAATTTTCCACATTCAAGGATGATGGGATTTCAATTTCTATTACCATATTCAATTATTGTCAATAAACCATTATTATGGTTGAAATACACTATAATATATGTATTATTTCTCATATATGGTTCTGTAATATTTTTTACGCATGTTTTTTATTTATAATGAAAAATGAGTTCCTTGTGTTCAAAACCAACTAATTAACCCAAATGGTTATAATTAAATAATTTATATAATGAATAATCTTCACTCCAAGTAACCAATTTAAATTTAAAACCATGTAAAATTATGAATATTTAATAATAACATGTAATATAAATTCTATAAAAAAATCCTCATTTTACATTATTCTTTGTTCATATATTTAAGTATAACGATCATGAAACAAACACACCCAAACAATGAAATTGAACCTCATAACCCATAAACAATTCCATGAATGAACTTAATAAGGATATAATAAATAAATTACCCAAATAGGAGTTTCGGTAATTATATATTAATGAACATAAAATTTATTATTCAGGTCATTAACATCTTGTGGTTAACACCTTTGTTCTTAATGTAAGGGTTTCTTCATCTCACTTCCATTTTTGTGAGATATTATCTATTTACAAAAACTACATGTGTATGGTGTATTTATACTGCCCATTGATGTTTCATATCATGAATCCATTTATTTTCATGGTATTAAATTTTTCATTTTATGATTATTAATTTTGTGGAATACAATTCAATTGTTTACATGTTTTAATTGTTTTCTTCCCGAACCTCCATTTTCATTCGGGTTGCACTTATTCACTACTCACCTCAATGATATTCTTACTTATTACTATGTAATATTCATAAATTATGTTTAAATTTTCTATATATGTGTACCAATCATATATATATTATTTATTTTATGGTTAGTTACATGTTTCAAAATAATCTTTAAAAAAATTGTTCTGAAATGCTAGCCTGATTCAATGAAATTCTTGAATTCTTACATATTCTGAAGTTCACTCTATAATATATTTTAAGCCATATTTATATTTCCAAAATCACAAATTTTAATATGAAAATGATATTTTGGTTCATTTCTAGTTTTATGAAAGCAAACATGCCTTTTCTCTTTAAAATCCTTTAATATTTTCCTTAAACTGCACAAAAATGTTTTATTTCTAAAGTTTCTTTAAAAACTCTTTTTAAATGATTTATCCTCAATAAGACATTATTTAAGCCTAAAATATAATTTCAATGACCTTATGATCTATTTTTCTGGGATATACATTTTTACAATCAGATTTCATGAAAAATAACAAATATTTTCAAAAAGAACTCTTCTTTCTAAAGTAAAAAGGTTTTTTCTCATCTCACTTTGACTTTTCTGAGATATATGCTTTGTTCACCACTTATTTATTTAATTTGGGGTATTTAATTCCATTTTTTATATCATATCAATAGTCTAATTATTCTCATGATATTATATGGTATTATGATTTTAATTTTTCAAGGTGGTATGGGACACTTTGGAATGTTTCAGGATTTTTTCCTCAAGAAATTTTCAATGGTCACATTTAAAAGTAACTTCATATATGTAAACAAACATTGTTGAATATTATACTTAATTGAGTTTTATTTCTTATGTAATCATATACAACATGTTTCTAAGGGTTTATGATCATTTTACTGTGAGTTTGATATATTTATACCCTTTACCATATTACTCTGAATGGTTAGTGTTTATGTTAAATGATTGGGGAAAGTTATTTACATTTCATATGTTAGTTTCATTATGAATGTATATGTATATTATATTCACCTTTATCATAGGAGGAATGCATTGGACTTATTAAGTGATGTGTCAGACCCACTATAGCCTCTCTATGTATCAATAGTTCTCGTGATACAAATAGATATGGACTTGGTCAAGGCCTTGCCAATTTTTAGATATGGTTTTGTCTAAGGCCTTAATCATTTTTAGATATCATGGATGAGGAAATAATGGTATGTTTCCAAATTTCTAGAATATGAATTTCTCTTATTATGAAATTAGTAATTGAAATTTCATTTGGTTATTCAACTAGTATAATACACATGATTATGTTTTATTATAGCATTATTTACTCACCTCTTATTCCTTCCATAGTATGTACAAGGTTATTTTTAATGGAATGTGTTTTTTGTTATTCACCATTCCTAATGTTTTTTGTTAGTGATATCTTCTGTTGTATTGTTTACCTTTACTTAGAATCTGAGATCACCCCTTTTCTTATGTTTTATTTTTTCCCCAGGATGTGAAGAGGTTTATTATGAATGAATTGCAGGGATAAACTTAGTGTTGTGGATGTTCCAAATAAAACTTATATGTTTTTTTCATTTCATTCTAGAATGTTGATCCTATTTATATATCTGATTTTCCAAAACTACTAGAATATTTGGTCTTTTGGGATACTAAATCCTTATAATCATGTCAATGTAATTAGATAATGCATCATGTCAATACTTTTGGTGTTGGGGATTTATAGGATATTCAATGGTAAAGGGGCATGGGGTACCCTATCATTGATGTGAATTACGTTATATTATATTACATAACTTGTGTTACTTGGTGAGCATGCATTTATGAGGTTGGATTAGGTTATTATAAATGTATAGGTGTTTTTTAGTTCACTTGTTTTCTCACAAGAGAATTAGAATGCTTCTTTCACATGTGTACGAGAGTCTTTGGTTTCCCTAATGAGTATACTTGTATGCTCACCCTATATATATAAAACTGCATTCATGTTTCCAAGATGATTTTATAGAACTTTTTAGACCTAACTAGCTTGGATACTTGACATTTATTGTGTAACTTCTTTAGCTTTACATTTGGGTATTTACCTTGGAGACTTTATTATATTTGAATCAGTTTTATTTTAAACATGTATTTAGGATGGTTTGGGTTTCTCTTTTATATTATGTCTTGGAGATATTTTTGGATGATTCATTCTATCTCCCATTCTTGTTTCTTATAAAGGGTAATGCCTGTCATATTGTGATATTTTTACACCCTTGGTGCTAGTTTCGAACTCGAGGCCTACTGGTGGTGAGTCTTTGAGGTCATCGTATCACTTTATTAATTGTCATCCCACGAGGGGTATCTTTGGAAGGAGGGGTCAAGACATATACTAGTATCTCAATTTACATTAAACTAAAGTATATGTGAATAGAATTTCATATGGGGGAGTTCTATCAATATGTTTTCATAAGGCACACCACCAATCCATCATATAGGAACTACCTCTATATAAATCCCTTGAGATTTACCTTTAATTGATCATGCATTAACCCATATGTTACAGGGTAGTATATGTGGATACATCGATTGTAACCCTAAAACTAGTTAAATTCTTAACATTTTCAATGCATTAAATGTTGAATGTAATTATTTCTATTGTACTTGATATTTTAAAGTTATCTCATAACATCTAGATACCATTTTAGTCATAGGGTATGTAATAAATCAAGAATTATGATTTAAAACACCACAATAAGACAAGCATGGAATTACGATATCCTTACATCTTATTAAATGATATACCTAAAAATACAAATAACAAAAAGTGTTTGAAATATATAAATAATACCATATGATATACCTATATCATACTATAAAATATAAATGTAGCACCCCAACCCCCGAAGCTCAAAATCAGTATATTATTTTATTACATTTGCATGATTACAAGGAATCAAATCGCGAAGAACCAAAAAGTATAGCAGTTTTAGAAACACATATTACATAAAATATACACATAATACCTTGGGAAAAAATTAAAACATGATAAAATTAAAATGAAATAAATGTCATCCTTTAAAACATATTCAAATATTTCTTCTTTATAACATAGGTTAATGAAACATGATAAGGGTGATATCAAATTCTCAGTAAGGGTAAGTAAAGAAAAAGCAATAATGAATCAATAATAATAAATAAATGTGTAAAGGTAAATAGCTGAAAACTCATTCCAATCAAAAACTAGATACAAAAAAATTAATGAGGCAAGGTAATAACAGGAAACACATTCCATTTAATCAATGAATTGAAAATGAATTATATCCATATATGTGTCGATGCAAAATCTCAGGGATAAATAATAACTAAAACAAAATGAGAGAAATTCTTAATTATGGGATTCCATTTTTTCCAGGTACATGTAACCATTACCATCAAGACATTTCATACGATGGTTTAACATATATGGTAGAATCACATCTAATATGGACTACTATTTTGTCTCATGAGAATATCGATGCATGAGGGGGAAATCTATAAATGGGCCCCAACCGCATCATACCTTTCCACATAATTCCTCAAATATAAAATAATCAATTTAATAAATAGAAAATATGCATTATCAAATATCTATATTGAATATAAGATATTGATTTATCAATAATTCCCCAATTAATCAAATAACTATCAAATTAAACACAATATGTAAAAATTGTATATAATTTAGAAAATAATAAAATACATAACCCAAAATTTAGATATTTAAACGATTATAATGAACTTATTATTTCAATATAATGATAAAAACTACAAATAAAGTGATAGTGAAAAGTTAATAATTCCAAATGTTCTTGGGAAGAATAATATTTAAACATTCTAATTTGTCCCATACCACTTTGAGAAATTTTAATCATAATATTCTTGAAGGAATAACATTTAATGAAACATATAATATCATGATAATCATGATGTTAATTATATATCATTTAAAAATTCATTATAAACAGCATATAAAAGTGATCTCGTGCATAACAACAATAACTCTCAATGGAATATTATTTTAGATGAAATCCCTTACATTATAATTCCATTTTTGTTGTGTGGTATTTATCATCTGGTATAGTCATTCAAAATATCTTACTAACTTATAATATAACCATATTAATTTTCATAATAACATATATGATATTCTTAAATTATATTTTTACCCATTTTTTAAAAATCTTCCATTATTTTCAATATTTCATGTGTTTATTGTCTAGTGATTTTAATATGTTCTAACTTGTTACGTGTTGTTCATATTTTATTGATCATGATTTTATCATCTAAAAAATATAAATCCTGAATTAATTATCATATATATTAAGTACATATGTATTTAGAATAATCCATAATATTTTGAGATAAGAAATGAAATTCACCATTCCTAGAGTTGGGAGGTCGTACATATGCATTGGCACTGCTTTCATTTATTTTTCATATTAAAATACAGATAATTAAATGATACATATATATATTGTAAATCCATTATAATATTAATTTCTCATATGTCAGATAGTTTTATTTAAAACATCCTTAATATGTTCCATGTACAGTGTGAACGAATCACATCGCTTTGAAGAGGCAGTTGTCCACACTTCCACAAATGATGTTATCGTATTTACACAAAATGGAATATATAATGGTATGTTTTATAAAATAATTAAAAAATAATAAATAAATAAATAATATATATATATATATATAGTTTCTATCAAAGTTTTTACCATGAGACGTAGTAAAATAAAAACAATCATCTTCACTTCGTGAGGCAGTAGTTCGTCAAGCACAAGATAGGAATGTTCATTACCAACTAGATAGAAGTCTGTATAATTATAGGTCAAATACATAAAATGAAAAAATAATATTATATTTAGTATATATTTTTTATATAATCAAGTAATAATAATACTTTATGGGTGGATAATGGAAATGAAACTAAATAGCTTGAAGAAAGATATTACCTCTTCTTTGGGTAACTCTTTTTAGATTGCACCAAATGGATATATTTGATGGATTTATGATAATTTTTAGGATTATAAGATGAGTGAGGGGATTTTTAGGATATATTTTGTTATATCTTGTTCAATCTAATGTGTATTGAGAGGTTTTAGAAAGTGGGAGGAGGGGAGGCCTTTAATAGTGGAGGAGGAGTGGCACTCTTCTAAATTTTGGAAAAGGGAACTCCACCATCATTTTTTTCATTTAATGTGGATAACATAGTGTACAAAAATACATAAAAAGGATTATATGGTTGAAATATGGACAAAAAATGGATTTTAGACAATATTTTGGGTCATTTTGGCCCTTAAGTTTAAGGTTTTGTACTTTGTTAAGCTTAATTTTTTCTTAATCATTGTAATTAATTTTAGTCACTTTCATTAATATTTTTGGTTAAAAAACTAATTTGAACATATTAGATATTATAAATTAATATAATTCCGAATGTGGAATCTATTTTACCAAATTACAATAACATAAGTGGTAGAAATTAATTTAAATTTAATCCAACAGATGGGATGATAATATAGGTTTTTAAAGTAAAAATGTTCAATTTTTTTTAAGTTTGTATAACCAATATCAAAGTGAAATTAATTAAAATGACCTAAATTGGATAATTTGATAAAAAATTGATCTAATTAAAATTTAAAACTAGTTAAAAATATAATTTATATTTATAAATAAATTCGATGAAAAAGAAATTTTTATTTTTTAATTCAGTATTTTTCACTATTCATCAAAAAATAAATATTCACAAAAAATTATTAAAAAATCACCCAACCCTGATTTTTATGTTAATATTTCAAATAAGAAGTTTATTTTCACATATAAAATTCATAAAACTTCCAAAATTTGTATTCAAAATAGATCCTCCATTAAAAGGTGGTAAAAGTACCTTAATAATAATATTGTATTATTTTGTGTATAATTGGGTTTGTTTTTATATTATAACTATAAAATATATTATTTGAGTGTAAAAATAGTTGGTTAGATATAATATATATATATATATTTAGTATATAATCTCTCTAAAAGTGTTAAAATTTACTTAACTATGCAAAACATGACTAAATAGTTTTTTATATAAATCTGGTGTTGAGTGTATTGAAAAGCTATCAACAAATTTAGATTTATTCTAAAAATAAAATATGGTAATGTATTGGGGTGATAAATTATTCCCTAATACAAAAAAAATATTCCAGGAAATTTCTGGGGTATTTCCTTCAACATTATGTGGGTAGTTTCCTTTCATGGAATCATCAGGTTCCCATGTTTGTTCTTCCATTTTTTGATTTCTCTAGTGTACCTTTACCAAACGAGTTATCTGATTCATCAATAATTTTTCTATGGTATCCAAAATTTGGGTAGGTTCTTCATAATATGAAATTTTAGGTTCCAATTATATCAGATCGGAGATGATCACATAAGTTGTTTTGGAATGTACATCCTTATCATAGATATATGGAACACATCGTGTATCTTTGAACGATTTGACAACATTGCTAAATGATAAGAAACATCTCCAATTCTTTTAAAAATATAAAATGGTCCAATGTACCTAGGAATCATTTTCCCATTATTATTGGACCTGATAACTCTCTTCTATGGATATATTTTCATGAAAACATGATCTTTCACTTGGAAATTTAAATATTTCCTCTAATTTTCACCATAACTAATTTTACTACATTGAGATGATTTAATATGAGCGTGAATGGCCTTTACCATTTTCATTGTCTCTACAAAAATTTCTGGACCTATGAGTTTCCTTTCACCAACTTCATCCCAAAATGGTTTAGTATGCCATCTCTTTCCATATAATTGTTTCATACATCGTCATTTGAATACTTTAATGGAAACTATTATCATAGTAAAACTCTAAAAAAGGAATGTAATTATCCCACATAACCTGAAAGTTGAGTGAGAATGATCACAATATGTCTTCCATTATTTGAATTATTCTTTTAGATTGTCCATTAGTTTCGGTATGGTAGGCAGTGCTAGTGAAACTCGGTATTGAGAGCCTTCTAAAGACTTTTCTCGAATATTAATGTTAAATGGGGATCTCAACAAGAAAAAAATGTTAGATGTGCTCCATGAAGTCATAAAACTTCATTAATATAGATCTCTACAAGGCACTTTTAAGTAAGGTATTATCCTATAGTAAGGAAGTGTGTGGATTTGGTAAGGTGATCAATAATAACCCATATTGTGTCATTCCTTCTAGAAGTATTTAGTAGTCCCATGAAAACACCCCTTGTAATTTCATCCTATTTCCTCGCATAAATGGGAAGAGGTTGTAGGAATCCATTAAGATGTTTCCTCACATCCTTCACTTATTGTCAAACCAAACATCTTGACACATGGTCATTAATTTCCCACTTCATGTTATCCCACCAAATATGTTCCTTAAAATATATATAAATAATAATGCTCCCAAGGTGTGTAGAAAAATTATAGATATGATATTTTTCCAAAAACTCTATTTCTAGATCATGTATATGTGGAACACATAGCCTCTTTCCAAATTTTAGAACGTCATCTTCACAAACAAAATCTGCTAATGTTCTATCATTCACAACTTGGATCGTCTTCTGAGTGTCCTCGTCATCATATTGATAACTCTTTATCCTCACTGATTATGATGGTTTTTAATTCATTTGAAAAATGTTTGATGTCTCCCTTCCCTATAAATTCCCATATCCATATTGACTAGATCCTTGAATATAGGATCCTTCTCAATAATTTTTTGGGTTAGAACTCCATGATCCTTCCAACGCAATGCATATGTCGCCTTATTTTCCTTCCTTGGGTGGTAGTGTATTTAAAAATCATAATATTTTGGTATCTCAATACATCTCCTTTATCTCATATTATTCTCCTTCTATGAGAATATTTATTTCAAGCTCTTATGAACCATTTATATCTCACGTCTTTCACCAAAGAGATAATATCTCTATTCTTTCAAAGAGAAGATTACATTTGCTAACTCAAGATCTTAGGTTGGATAGTTCTACTTGTGGTTCTTTAATTTCTTTGATTAATAAGAAATAACTTTATCATTTTCCATTAGAACACAACCAGGTCCCTTCTTCGATGCATCACTATATATGAAAAACCCATTACTCCCATATAGTAGGGTCAAAATTTGAGCATTGATTAATCTTCTCTTCAGATTATCAAATCATTCTTCACATTCCTTCATCTAGACAAAATTTACCCCTTTATTTGTATGATTTTTTAATAGGTTAGATAATCAGGAAAAAATTTTAACTAATCCTTTATATTAACATTCCAAACCAGTAAAACAATGTAACTCAGTTATGTTTTTTTGGCGTGGTCCATTCTCTGATATCATTTGTCATTGTAGGATCAAATGATATTCCACCATTGGAGAAAATATGGACAAGAAAATGAACATCTTTAACAAATAAATTTAACTTTATAAATTTCCTATATAACTCTTCCCATCAATGAGTCTTAATAATTATTCTCTTGGCCCTCATAGATTTATTAATAAAATATAATATTATTAATGAATACCAAAAAAATCATGATGATATTCCTTGAATACTCTGCTTATTATGTCTATAAAAATAAAGTGTGGATTAGTCAACCCAAATGGAATTAGGATAAACTTGTAATTTCCATAACTCATCCAAAAAAATTTTCATTGTAATATCTTCCTCATTCACTTAAAATAACGGATACACGTAACAAATATGAATCTTTCAAAAATATTGGTCTATGTGAGGTTTATCAAATATATCATAAATATAAGGTAGGGGATAATTTCCCTTTATTATAATATCATTGATTTATCTATAATTAACACAGAACCTCGTGGATCCATCTTTCTTCTTAACTAAGTGAATAGGGGATCCCCATGGATAATCCTTAGGGTGAATAAATGCCTTATTACCCGAATCCACTAGTTTGTCATTCAACTATACCAATTATAAAGTGTCCATTATATAGGGAGTCTTTGATATTGTCCTAGCATCATGGATCATGTAAATTTAAAATTCAAATTCATGCTCTAGGCGATGCTTAAGTAATTCCTTAATAAATAAAACTATGTATTCCTAAACAATAGGTGCATCCTCAATTTGATGATTACCGTCTTCATCATTAGGTGTTTTCCCCTTATTACCTAATAATTTCATTCAGTAAATTTTTCTAGTGTAGATCTAGATAAGAATTATGTGAGGAATCTTATTCTCTAAAGATTAGGGATTCAACATCCTCCTCACAAATAACAATTTCCTTCCTCTTACAACAAATTTTTGCATCATATTTGCATATTCGTTCCATAAAAAGGATTATATCTAAGTAATTAAAAGGAATGATAATGATGTCAGAAATTAAAAAACTTTTATATATCATAATGGTGATTTACCAATGCATATTTATTGTAATGATACATTCCTTAAGAGTTTTTAGAGATAATTATCTTTTTAAATTAGAAGGAAAATATATAATTTTCTTTTCAAATTGAGAATATATAAAAGAGTTTGATGATCCCAAATCAAATAATTCATTGTCTAAATTTTAATATAGGATTAATTTACCTTCCACCACCTCATTTGGTACTTATACCTCTATTGTAGTGATCACATAAGCTTCTCTCTCTCCCCTTATCCTCTTTTGTGGAAACGTTTCATGATGCCTGGAGAATTATTTTACATAATTCCACATATCCCTGAAGTTACAACACTAAGTATTAGTGTTTTCTATATTACCCATGAATTATTTAGCATATTTACCCTTTTATACACACTTATAAAAAACTACCATTCACTTCATGGATTTCCCAGGGTGACCCTTTCAACAGTTTTCACAAGATGGAATTTTCCCAAACATATTCTTATTATTTGATGCATTACCTTTTTCGTTGTGTTTAGAATATCACTTATAATCTTTGTTTCCATTTAATATATAGTATATTTATAATTCCTTCTCCATATTGATTGAACATAAAACTAAATCATCATATGATGAAAAATTCTGAGAAACCAGTTCCCTTCGGATATTTGGATTAAGACATTCAAATATGTGGTCAATCTAGCACACTGTGTTGCATATATAATCTGTAGAATACCTGACTAACCTGGTAAAGGTATCTTTATAATAAAAAACACTCTCTTCTTATTTTTTCTGTAAGAGAATGAACATTCTCTTCAAATTAATTTTTTGATCATGAGAGATGTATTTATCAAAGAATTTCTTCTTAATTGTTCACCATTCCCTGATTTATATTTTTTTTCATCCTCATTATTTTGGGTCAAAAACCTCCATTTATTAACATTACCTTAGAGATAATATACTGAAATTGTATCTTTTTCCATTTCACTACACCTCGAGGCTATAAATATCTTTTCCAGATACTTAATACATTTTTCATCTAAAATTGGATTAGTAGTCCCAACTGAACGATGGGGGATTCTGCCACATAAACTAATTCTGTATATGAGATGATCTCTATGGAGAAGGTTTCTCCATCTATAAAAATTTATTTTTTATAACCTGATTATGTTTCCCTAATATTTTCTAGATTTGATACATTTCAATTCTAGTTTTATTGGATTTTTCAAGAGGTTAATCTCTATATTTTCCATGAGTATTGACACCATTCATCCGTCAAGGCTCCATTTCTAAACAATGAAATATATTGTATTAGATTATAAAATCGTAATTTATAATTACATATATGGTATAGCACATAGCATAAATTTATGCATCATAAATCCTAGAATCATAATCTTTGGTTTCTTTGGGTACTTCTTACTTTTAAATCATTCATAATTGTTTGTAAATAATATTTGAATTATCCAAGGAATATCCCCTAGGAGTGTCAAACCAAGTGCGCAGTAAGGCCAATTTTTAATGTATCAGGTTATCCTGAGTTAGGTCTAACACACCTTGTTAGAGTTGTTACTCCTAGGTACATCTATACCAGAACTACATCAACTTGTAGTATTCAAAAAAGAATGTATTTCTAAGAATACCCTCATAATATCTACCTTAACAAAATCCAGACATGTTATTATGTACTTATTTTCAATGTCTATATTAGGGTTATGTTCCTTAATATATGTTTTCAAAATCATGTTTCCAAGGTTATACTAAACCTCCCTTTGATTCCAACTGTAACACGCCGACCCCAGATTCTCAAAGCCGGTGCAATAGTTTTTTATATATCCATGATTAAAAGTAATCAAATACCAAAGGAAAAATTATATAATTGATTTTATAAATCCATATTACATACAAGATACTCGTATTACATTGGGAAACGAAAATAAAACCTGATACATAATAAAATGAAATAAACTGTATCACGAAAAACATATTCAAATATTTCCCCTCTATAACATGGGGAAATGAAACATAATAAGGGTGAGCTAAAATTCTCATTAAGGGTAAGTAAATTAAAATAAATATTAAATCAATTAGAATAAATAAACATGGAAAGATAAATATCTGATAGAACATTCCATTCAAATAACTAGATAAGTAAATATCAATGAGGCAATGTAGTAACTAAAAATGAATTCCATTTAATCAATTAACTGAAAATGAATTATATCTATAGATATGTCAATATAAAATATCATAGATAAATAATAACTAAAATTAAATGATGGAAATGATTAATTATTGGATTATGTATTTCTTAGGTAGATATAACCATTACCATCAGGACTTTTTACATGTAGGTTAATCAAATCCATCTAATTTGGATAACTATTTCATCCCATGATACTACTGATTCATTGAGGGGATATCTATAATTAGGCCCCACCCATGTCATTAATTTCCAAATAATTCCTCATATATAAAATAATGTATTTAATTAATAGAAAATGTTTCTTATCAAATATACATATATGATAAACGATATTGATTTTTTAATTACTACACAGTTAATCAAATAAGTATCAAAGTGAACACCTTATTTAAAAATGGTATAAAATTTAGGAAATAATAATATATGTAACCCAAGAATGTGGATATATAAAATTTTATAATAAATTTATTATTTCAATATAATGTTAACAATCACAAATAAAGTGAAATTATAAAGATAATCATTGAAAACATTCCTGAGTAGAATAATCATTAATCATTCCAAAGTGTCTCATACCACTTTAAAACATTTAAATCAAAATATCCATGAATGAATAAAATTAAATGAAACATATAATATAATTATAATAAGTATATTCATGATGTAACATATCAAAGGACATTATATAAACTATAAAAAATTTAGTTGGTGTATAAAAACAAATAAGACTCAATAGAATATAATTTGAGATGAAATCCCTTTACTTATTCATCCTTTTTGTTGTGTGATATTTAGCATCATGTATATTGGTTTAAAATATGTTAATAAATTAAACAAGAACTATAATAATTTTAATAAAAACATATATTAACGTCTAATTATATATTATTACCCATTTGTTACCAATATTTCATTATTTTCACTATTTTATTTGTTAATTTCCTAGTTTGTTGATTCTGTTTTAACATGTTATATGTTTTTCATATTACATATCTCATGATTTCATCATATAATTAATTTAAATAATGATTTAATTATTATACATATTCATTACATTTTTATTTATAATAATAAATAATATTTGGAGATAATAAATGAAATGCACTATTTATAGAGATGGTAGGTTGTACACACGCTTGAACACTACATTCATTTCATTTTTGTTTTAAAAGTGTGATAATTAAATATTAAATATATATTATAAATAAATATAATATTAATTTACAATATTTCACATTTTTTATTAAAATCATCTTTAATATGTTCTGTGTATTGAATAAATGAATCGCATCGCTTTGAGGAGGCGGTAGCCCACACTTGCACAAACGATGTTATTGTATTTAAAAAAAATGGAATGTATATTGGTATTTGTTAGGAAATAATTAATGAACTAAAAAATAAACAATAAATATCATATATATCATATATAAATAGTTTTCTCAACATAAATTTCACCATGAGATGTGTTAATGGAAAAACGAACAACTTTTCTTCATGAGGTGGTAGTTTGTCGTGCACAAGAATAGTAAGTTCATTACTCGTTAAATAGGACGTTGTGTAAGTTAAGGTAGAAAACATAACATAGAAACATACAAGTATATTTAAAATACTTTTTTCTTTATATTATCATGGAATAAGAAGATTATAGGGTGTGGATAATGGAAATGAAACTAAAGAGCTTGAGGAAATGTGTTGCCACTTCTTTGGGTAACTCCTTTCAGTTTTCACCAAATTTATTCCTTGGATGGATTTATAACCATATTTAGTTTTATAATATTAGGAGATTTATTTTTAGGATATAATTGGATTGATATTTTTTGAGACAAATTGTCTTGAGAGGTGTGAGGAAATGGGATGAGAGAAGACCTTTTATAGTAGAGGATGAGTGGCACTCTTATAAATTTATGACAAGTGAATTTCACCCACATTTCCCCCCATAAAGTGTAAAAATAATAGAAAAATGCTGATAAAAGTGATTATATATAATAAATATGGTCATACAATAAATTTTGGGCAAGTTTTATGTCATTTTGGAACTTTTTTTAAGGTTTAGTACCTTGTTATGCTTAATATTGCATAAATCATTGTAATTAATTTTATTCACGTTCACTATTTTTTGGGGAAAAACTAATTTCAGCTTGTTGTAAATTAAACTTAGGATTATTAAAAATATATTGTAATTTTTATTAAATTCCAATCACTTATGTGTCATGAATTAATTTAAAATGAATCTCGGAGAAGGGATGAAAATACAGGTCTTTAAACAAAAAATGTTCAAAAGATTGTTAGGTTTTTATATAAAATTTAAAATTAAAATCGATTAAAATGACCTAAATTGATTAAATATGTAAAACATTTATCTAATTAAAAAATAAAACCACTTAAAAATAGAATTTAATTTTAGAAAAAAAAATAGATGAAAAATAAGTTTTGAATTGAAATTCTGTATTTTTCACTATTCATCAGAAAATGAAACTTCACATAAAAATACGAAAAATTGACCATAACCTAATTTTTATGTTCTGGTTAAAAATATTATGATTTCGTTCACATATGAGCTTTATAAAATTAATAAAATTTTGATTTAAAATGGGTTCGTCATTAAAAGGCGATAAAAGATTCTTAATAATAATATTGTATTTTTATGGATGAAATTAGGTTTTTTATATTATGCCTATAAAATATATTTGAATATTGTAAAAATATTTGGTTGGATATAAAATATATATATTATATATATTAACTCTCTAAAAGATCTAAAATTTAATTTATTATGAAAAATGTGACTAAATAGTGTTTTGTTTAAATCGGGTGTTTTGTGTATTGCAAAGCTATCAATAAAGTTAAACTTATTCTAAAAGGAAAATTTGGTAAAGACATAGGGTGATAAGATAAAAAAATTAATCCAATATATTTATGGATTTATGAATATATCCATCAATGAGAAGATTTTTTGTTTCTCAGTAGAATCTTTCTAGGGATGATGATGGCAAAGAGGCCGATATCATGGAATATAGGAAAATAGTTGGTCGTATACTATATAAATTACTGATTAGATCTATAATTATATTTTTCAATTATCAAAATTCAAGCTATTAAATTTTTAATAATTAAATACAATTCCAAGAGTGAAAATAATATTATTACATACAAAAAGAATGGTAACATTCAATTTACTATTTAGAGAAACATCATAACTAGATCTTTTTGAATATATAGATATAAATTAGGGAAATAAAATAGACGATAAGTAGTTTATATCTAAAGGTTTATTTTAACTTGGATATTTCTTTACTTCATGGATCAGTAGGAAATAGGATTTAATTTCCTTGAGCACTGTGGAATATGAATAATTAGTGGACACTCAAGAATGTTCTCAACTTTTATGGTTAAAATAATAACATGAGGATAATAGAGTTGAGGAGAAATATCATATTATAATCAATAGTGATAGGTTGAGTTTTATTAATATTATAAAAACTCATTTTCATCATTCAAGTTAAAAGATTATTGATATAAAATATTAATTCATTAAGGAGAAGGCTGATCAAGGATTCATGAAGCTTGAATATGTGCCTACTAAAATTCAATTTATAGATATTTTGATAAAGGACTTACCCAATGATATGTTTTAGAAGCTTGGGTTGGATCACATATTTCAACCAAATTAAAATACAAAAATATTAGTTAATCGGGATCCCCACACCCTCTATAATCTCTTGAATTACATCATTTATTTTCTCACCCAAAGTGATGACCATTAGGTTCATTGACAAAGGGTGTATATTAATCAAAACATTCATTAAAAGGGTAGGGTCTCTCTTTAGGTATGAAAAACAAGGACAATATGTTAATTCTTAATTTGGGGGAATATATGAAGGGGTGGAAGTAAATTTGTGAATAGATTAGATTTCAAGTATCAAGTGTTTATTGAGATAAATTAATTGATTAATTTATGAATTGTGGATGGTAATTTTTGTTATCAAAAAATTAATTTCTCATTTCAGATTATAGTAAATTCTAACTGAGTTTTTGATAACTATCAAGAGTTGAATAGAGTGAATTTATTAAGATACAATTTTAAAAGTTTTTTTGACATGTTTATTAAGATGATTTATTTTTTTCTAAAAAACCCCCAAGGTGTATATTGTTAAGAAAAATATCTCAAGATACTTTTTGGAGTTTTTGGGTTGTGTTTATAAAAAAATATTATTATTAAAGTTCTAAAATGTATATTAATTATTAATTTCACAAGTTATGGTTCCTAAAACTGTTAGGATTTTTTTTGTTTTGATCACAAAATTATGGAGATAAAATATTCTATTAGCTAAACATTAATGGAAAATGAATAAACACTATGAAAGATTTATCCCAAGTTATGAATGAATTACATAGAGGTAAATCTAATAAAAAGGGGGAAATCATATGAAAGAATTATATAGCACCATGGAATATTCTTTTGAATACATGTGATCTCTAATGTTTTATATGGAAAGATAATCCCATTAAATATATCATATGACAGTCAAAAGTAGTTTAATTTTCAAAATGATGGTTGAATAGATAGTGGGGCATGAAGAAATAATCTTATGTGGGTTCTATAAAGTTTTACATGGTTATTAAGTAATTTTATTTTACAAGGTTCTTTTAAGGATTGGATCATATAGGATCATTTTATATGTAAGAAGCATCATTTTTAAATTTGGTATTATTTTTAGGACATAAATGGTAAATGTATATGGTCATTATTAAACTCATAACTTTTAAAAATATTTTTAAACAAACTAAAATTATGTGAAAGAATAAAGGATAATATTTTGTGGACTGTATTTTTCATTATTATTTTCCTCTACATCTCATTTTTAGATAAGAATAAATTGGAAGAATATTAGAGTGAATTTATTTATTAATTTTTTATGTTATTTGTTTCCAAAAAAACTTATGTGGAGAGTGGAATACTAAGAAGAACATACATAGAAAGTATACTATTGTAAAGAATTGAGATGGAAAAAATACCACCATATAATAATGTAATGTGCATTCTTACGCAAAAAAAATTCAAGAAGAAAATATTAAGAATTAATGTGTTATTATTATAATTGATGAAAAATGTTTTTCATGTCATATAATCACTACTGTGAACAATTTTTGTGCTGATTCAAGCTGTTTGAGTTTTATTATAGAGGTGAAGTGGGTTTATTATATTTGATAGAGAAATTTGTTGTTGATATTAATTGGTTATATAGTAAGGTTATAGGTATTTTATACTAAATTTATAAACATAAATTTACTTTATTAAAATTTGGTACACTAGTGCATCCCTAAGTATATGCTTTTTAGACGTATCCTAGTATGTTTGAACCAAGTAAAAAATAATTGTTCCTCTTCCCAACTTTTATTTTTAATTAACATTGTCTTAAGCTAAAAAAGAGAAGTGTGTTTTGAATAATAGTTTAATAAGATCAATTGGTGATTTATATAAAATTTTCATTCCTTGAATCACCCCCACCTCTCAGGGAATTTTCACTAGTGTGAGACAAACATAACTTTTCATCAATATTAAACATTTCTATAATGGAAACATCTCCATTCCTTCTTGAAACCTCCCTTATATTTCAATGACCTATAATTATTATTATATCATCCAATAAATTTTTAATTACTATAAAATTTAGACCTATCCTTTTTAACTATCATTAATACACTTGATCTTGGACATCGCATAATTTTCTCATCCACAGTAAAAATATTTTATATATCAAGTAAGTATTTTTTTTAACTCATTTATCTCATTATTATATAATAAAATATTTTAAAATTTATAGTAGTAATTGTAGAATGAAATCCCGGGAAAATTATATACTATAAGGAGACCACAACCTATATATACTATTCATGTACCAAATAATATTGAGAAAATATTTAAAGAATGATGTTATTTGGGTCATTTTGTGTCTAAATAATACCCATGAAACCCTATATTTTTTATTAAATTATTATTACAAGTAGATCCTATTACTTTTTTCTATCATTTTATAGAAATTAATTTCTCTCATTTATTTAACAAAACCCATTGCACAAATATCCCTCCATAGCCAGGGGATAGGCTATGTGTTCCACCCCAAGATCACCTCCAATATACTAGGGGTTAATGAATAGAACCCATTATGAATATCGAACTATATGGGAGGATATGATCTAATATAGTTCCACAAAACACATCTATCAATATTATATAATATAAAATAAAGATAAATAAATTAACTGTAATATAAAAATTCTTGTGGCACATGATAAACATACAACCAATACCGAAAATTTAATATAATAAGTTAGGGGAAAACAAAATCCCAATAAATCAAGTAAAAATAAACCAAAAAATTTGGAAGAATATTAAATCCTCAATGAACTATCTCAAAATACATGCATTTTATACAACTATCACCTCTATGCACTTCTAAAAACCAACTCCACAAATATCATGTCCACCATGATAATAACCAGACTATATTTCATTAAAATTGGATATTAAATGTGTGGGTGAAGCAATTATATAGGCCTGAGTATATACATACCCAACAAGATGCTCAAAAATTAAAAAATTAAAAAATAAACATAGGGCATCTCATAAACTATGTCAAAGAAAAGGATGAGTAAAAATAAACCTGCATATGCTTGATATGGAGAACTACAGATATGTGAGAGAGTCCTAATATTCATAACATAGATAACCTAGATCATATTTCATGATTATCTAATGGAATTAGAACTACCCAACCATATGAAAACCCTCATCAACTCACATATTCTGCAATGGGGGAACCATACCTCGTTGAAGAATGCATTTCGGTTGAGGAAGTGTCAAACCTCTATAGAGGACGCATTCCTCAATAAACAATGTGTGTCAAATGAGGTAGTAACTGACACTAATGGAGGACATGTTTCCCAATAGTGGTGGATTTCCATAATTTAAATCCATACGAGTAACCAACACATTGTGGGGTACAAGGGAGTGTTGAAACCATGTTCAAATTTGGAGCACTCATACCCAAAATATGAGAGGGTATCGAACTCCATGAAGAATGTGGGGGACCTTTTCCCTATCATCATAAAGTTTCCAAGGTATTAGTTAACCCCATGTCTACTTTTATCATCTCAACCACACCTATTCATCATTTATATAGATAAAAAATTATTCCCCCCAAATCATGCTAATAATATTCTATAATAGAAAAATGGATTTTACCATCACATTTTACGTGGAAAAAAATTATAGGAAATACTACTTATTTTCCCAAAACTAAGAAACTATATGTAATCCATAGAAATACACCATGTGGGTGGAGTAATGGGACAGTGCTCCCCACTCCCCCCTATTATATTCCAAATGGTGTACTATAATATGGTAAGTGCCTTACTGGGTTATGTGATGCACTGTGAATATAATTTATGGTTCCTCTATTATAGAACCTACTTGTTATAGGTCATAGTGTACCCAAGAATATCATCTACCCTACCTAGCCAGGAGGTCTAAATACTTAGTTGACGGATCAAGACTATTGGGACAGCCTATGCATCATGATATAGAAGGCTAAGCTGATGGTACCTTCAGTTCCTATTGTTGGATGGGATACATGCTAGGTTATCCCACACTACCCGACATAAGTGGGGTCAAGGATGTTGTTGGATCATGATAGTGGGGATATTCCACTAGACTATATCACATCACCTACTAAATGGAAGGTAGTTACTAAAAAGTACACTTTTTTATTTTCTTAATATAGAACATTTTGGTTAAGTGGGAACCACACATAGAGAAAAATCAAAAAATTTAAACTCCATCAAAACTTCCAAACTCAAAAAAAAAACACACGCAAATAGAATTATTCCCTTAAAAATAAAAATTCAAAATATATCACACCACATCATCTCAAAAAGATAGATAGTAGAACAAAACCATCCAAGATCCATCATCCAGTCTCCAATAATCCAGGTAAAGATTAATATATACAGCAATTTTAAACATCAAAAATAAAATAACAACCTTCAACCTCCATAGGCCCTTACCAAATTCTAAATTTAGAAACCAAACCAATGAAATGGTGAGATCCTATCACAAACAATGTCATGCATAGATCTGTGATAACGTTCCAAAGTGAAGGGACCAAAATAGAATCGAAATCATCATCACATTCCATGCTGGTGACGGAATCCTGCCCCATCATTGGCCATCACAAAAATGAAATTCTAGTGATCCAAACCACGAACTAACCAAAGGAGATTGAAAAAACCAAGAAAGAAACTAAATAATCAAAAGGGATTGATCCAATGTTTGTTATTCCACCTTGAAAACCATCAAACTTGCATACATCATATCCCAAATCTCGTTGAAAATCATCGTACCAGGCCAACTAGGAGAGGCTCAATGGAAGATAGGGATAGGGTAGAGGTGGAAGTTGGTGTGGCCTCAAAAGAAATACCTTAACATTGTAAGAGTTCCAATCCCTTCCTCAAGCCTCCTAGAAACCATAGAACAACACCTTACACCCTTCAAAAAATGAGGTCCATTATATCACAGAGCAAAGACAACACTGGATTCACCTCCTAGTATACCATATAACAATCGAATAAAACATCCCAAATCCATTGATTAACCATAGAAGCAAACCGACTTGGAGGGGAGTGAAGGAACATTATGTTAGATCAGTAGTTGAAGCATACTAGGTCCTCATCAGAGGGACATGTCCAAATCGAGACCACCTACCGTAAATGAGAAGACACCACATGAAAAAAACACACCTTCATTATTATTGAAGGAACAATGATCACCAAGAATGAGAGCACTGTGAAAAAGATATCGGATGCAATTCATGCTCCTAGAATACCACCGTGACTCATCCTACACATCCCAAACCTTCTAAAGAAAACTAAGGCACCAAACAACAATGGGGTTAGAAAAGAGGAAACCCGAAGGAAAGGGGAGATAAATATACAATGAGGGCTTAAATAGGGAGAAAAGTATGAGAAAAAAACACAGAGGATTGAAAGAATAAGGGATAATAGGATAAAAGGAGTGAATGGTGTGAAATGGAAAAGGAGAAGCGATGAGGGAAGAGGGAGGGAGAGTGGAAAGTGTGAGAAAATGACAATGAAGAAGTGTACAACCTCCCCCGTCTGATTCGCCAATAAGGGAAACCTAGAACACAGTGTGACAAGAGATAATCAACTCAGAGTCGCCTACTCTCATGGAAGGTAGTTAGTTTTCCAATAGATGGTGTTTACATAATGAGGGTGAAGTCCTAAAATTACCAACTCTTATGCATCATATTCTATCTTGGTCACCATTGTGGCCTCCAATGTGTATGGGGACACTACCCCAACCTCATACCATCATCATCATATTCACGTTATTAAATTAAAATATCTCTCTATCATGCCACCATCATGAACAACACCTCCCTTTTCTATCCCATATGGATCATGCAACAACATGCATTATCATCACAGGATACTGCATCCACTAGGAACTACTAGTTCTAGAGGACTTTTCTATATAAGGATAGAGATATGAGTATGTATAAGTGAAATAGAGAGCATGTGGGGGTGATAGGGAAGAGGTTTAGTAATCTATTCTTTCAAATGCCTCATGTCACAAAACTAGTAGTAGATTATATCTTCCTGAAAAACCAAGGATGCATGTGGTATAAGGAATGGTAGAAGGGTTTGATGGTTAGTCCATGACTGGCCACCCATTTTTGATTCACCATCAATTTCAACTTTTTATCGTTATGTCATCATTAAGGATAAAAATAAAATAATTAAATTTTACCAAAACATGGAAATGGAGATTGAGAAATTAAAATATTAATTAAGGTCATAAAATTGTACAAAAATTAAGGAAATAAAATTAAAGAAATAAAAAAAATATGCATTACTAAATATTAAATAAACCATTAAAAAATAATATATCTTAAATTAATTAATGTTCCTTACCATGATGATGGAATATTATCATTACATGATCTAATCACTCCTCCATGAATGGTCACATCACTATCCAATTCTATAAGCACTCATATTTGTCCTCTAACTCTAACACTACATTGTTTTTATTCCAAAAAAACTTAAAATGGATATACAATCTAAAAATCGGGGTTATGGTTCAAAACATAAATCTTGTAGGTCAGATATAATATGAAAATAGGCGTGGATTGCCTTGAAAAATTTATAAATTGATGATATAAAATAAAAGATATTATAAAGAAAAAATTTTATTTAAGAATAAAATAATTAATATAAAGAGATTGTAACATAAATAAAAACATTAAGCATTGTTTTAAATAAATTTCAAAAATTAAAAAGGCATAATTAGTTAAATGATTTCATCAATAGCTCATGATTGGACCCCACATCTCTTACTCGTAAGAATTATTAAGAGGGTTATATTTGTCCATTTGTTTTAATGGAAACCAAGAACCAAAAACGATAGGAAGGAATATCTTGGTTTTAATGAAAATATAAAATCAAAATAAGGCCCTTGTATTTAAAAGAAACCAAGAATCTAGAACCCTTACTTTACTGGTGGTGAGAACCTAAATAAAAAGACGAAGGAGATAGAGGTTTGTTTTTTTTTTCAAACCCTTTACAAAGCACTCAACTCTCTCCATAAGATTCAAAATAATATTAAATAAATAGAGAGAGTAAAGATAGATAATCTAAAAGGAAATCCTTAAATAATTACAATAAGGGATAAAATGGCTCAATAAAAAAGAGAAAAATGGTACTGGATTGAAGCAGTTGAAGTTCAGTTTTCCTTCTGAGAAAAGTATCTTGGATATCTCTTGTAAAAGAATATAATTGATCGATCAAGAATAATTTGGGGATAGATCGATGCTTTAGATGTCCATGTATGAGATATAAGACTCCCTTTATTTTTATTTGTATCTTTCATAGGTTTTAGAAATCTTATATAATTAATCAAGATTCATTGAAGTCATAGGATACTGAATTAAAGTTATTTTGACCATAATAAATGAAGATGATGACTACCCACTAAAACATATTCATGGAATGAACTAACATATTAAAAGTGATTTATGTAACAAAAAAATGCAATAAGATTCATGAATATAAATAAGCATCTTGAATTGAAAGAGAGTTACATAACAATAACAGATTAATTCTAGAAACTCTAAAATACTACATGATTTATTTACATCATGATTAAAGATTCATGAATTAAAAGACAGTTACATAATAGTAACACTGTCACTACTCACGAAAACCATTTGAAACATGAAGTGAGGTTCCTAGTGAACCTTCGTTATATGAATAAGATTTCATGGTTTAAGGGAGTTAATAATTGTATAAAATAACTAAAATATACTCAAAAAAATGTTAGAAAACCCCTCAATTAATTTTTATCATGAAAATCATTAGAGGTTCAAAAATATACCCCTTTTGGATGATCAGAAACACTCATTTAAGAGTAAAATAAAATAAAAGAGATAAGAGGGAGGTGATTAATAATTAGGAAAGAAAAGGGAATAATAGAGGGAAAATACAAAATATTTAGAAGTACCATTTTTCATGAATGAATAAGTCTACCCCTTGGATCAACAAAGAGAGAACATCCTCCTTTTTTGAAACATCCCTCCTAATGGATTATCTCCCCCATATATATATATATTTTCTCCACTTTTCAATTATAAAAAAGGAATATAAACCAAAAGTGTTAGATATATAATATATAAAACATAATATAATCAAAATGAACATTAAAATAGGTTTTTTAAAATTTTAACAAGATGTTTTAAAAACAATAAAATAAATTTTCTTAAAAAGAATAAAGATTTAAATATAGAAAATTATATAATAAATGAAAAAATGAATAAAAATCATACCATTATTTGATCACATTTAACAAAATTAAAATTTTCTAATGTAGCTTACTTTGTGAAAATATCATCTAATTGAAATTATGTGCTTATATATTCTAACAATATATCTCATTTTTAGTGTTATCTCGAAATGTGATGTATAATATCAATATTATTAGTGAGTTCATGTATAACATGATTTTTATAGATTATTATGGCACTAGAACAATCAATTTTAATAGGAATATGAAGAAATGTTAGCCGAAATTATAAAAAATTTGGTTTCATCTACATTATTTTGGCACGAAAACTCCACATGTTTATATATTCTTCTTCTTCTATAAGAAGTGAAACTAAATTATTATTTTTAATGCTATAAGAGATTATGAAATTCTCAAGAATATGACAAGTACCACTTGTAATTTTCATATCTAGTTGACATACACTAAAATGAATGTCAGTAAAAATAGAAATATTAAAATATATTCCTATAGTATATAATAAAACATCTTTTTAGAACATTTTAAAAAATTAAAATTAATTTTAAGATATTTTAAATTTTACTATTTAGGATTGGATTTAAGTTTATCAATAATTCAAAAACATAACATAATTTCTCTTCAGGTCATAGAACGGTAAAAAAGAATTCAAATCATTATTCTATAAAGCTTTTTGTAGATCTTTTTAGCAACTTTATTCAAAGTTATATTATAATAAATATTAATATAACTGTTAATTTTCGTAGAATGATCCATTCCAAAACATTTTAGTAGGTAATTAGAGTGTATTATTTGGATTTAAAAAAATATGTCCTCATTTTGACAAATTAGAAAAACCACAAAGAATTTTCACTCACTAGAATGTCACATTTAAAATTCTTTTATCAAAAGATTTGAAAAATCATTAAAAAGATATTCATTTTTAAAACAAAAAATACATTACTAAAATAGATTTTAACAAATAAAATATCATTTGAAATAGTTTTTATAAATATAATTGAACCATTTTCCATTTTTTAAAATAATTTTTGAAATGAAATTTTTTTAACCATTCTTACCAAATAATATGGGATTATTTTAAACCAAATAAAGCCTTCGTTAATATTAAATCGGAATTTAAAAATTTTGGGTTCTCTAAATCTGATGGTTCTTTCTTTCCTCTGGAAATGGGGATGACCTTGTTTGCTTAAGGTTCAAACATTCCAATCAGTTTTTAACAAGATTGTTTATTGAACTGAAAACATCCAATGATTCTATATCCATTTGGACCTACTTTAAAAAGGTAGGTTCTCACTAGTTGTGGACCGATGAGGCTTAAGGATTTGCATTTGTCGAGAGGATGGGAGGCCGGAATCATCACACCTTTTTGGGAGGAATTATTGTCTACTTCAGGACACTCTTTATAGATTTAAGTTATGTCCGTGAATCCTTATTACACTACCAAGTATGAAAATGAGCTTTCCTTAAGATCTGAAAATAAATGATTAATATGTATGAGATTTAGGGAGTCTTTAATATGTATTTTAGGTTCTTCCTCGATAGAGAATCATCTGTATTTGTCAAATATTCTTAGTCAATGGTATCCTTCAACAAATTATATAAATATATCTTGGTCATTATGATAACCATACTGGTTTTAAATCCACTCAGCGGGGAACTTGATGTTTATTGTCGTTCAAAAGGACTTGGAGTATTTCAGAGTTGGGATCGTACCCGCAGATGGGATACCTACGTATCCTTGTTAGAAAACGAATCATAACTTACATAGTTCAGGAATTAAGATATAGTTTAATGTCATATGGGATGGATGAGAATTAATGAGTGATGGGATTGAACCTCAGAAAGGCTTCCTACGTACTACACTTTTAAGGTAGAGATCAAACTCCACGTAGTTTGGTTCGGAATTGTGGGGCTTAAATATGATTAATGGCCCAAGGAGATGTGTCATGGTTACTTTTACACTCTAAGCTCACCAGATTCATGCTCGGTGTGAGAAACAAGATTTATCAATAAACAGGAAAATTTGTGCCACGAAAGATGTGGTCACAAGGATTTATATGGGGATTATGTATGTATAATTGCCCAAATAGATAAAGATGAAGACTTACATTAGAGAAGAAGCCCATGAACAAGGTCTATAAAGGTATATGTGCTTTATGGAGATTTCGATACTCTAACTTGGGGCTTAATCCCAAGTAGGATGCCCAAATCAAAAGGGGACTTGTGATTGGGTTTTATTACTGAGAAGGAGCCCAAATCAAAAGAAGTTAAGACTGGTTAAGAGAAATTATGACTGGGGCTTGTTCCTGAGAAGGAGGCCCAGGTTAAAGAGACTTGAGGACTGGGGATTACTCCTAAAAAAGAGGTCCAGGTTAGGGGACTTGAGAACTGCTACTTAATTTTGAGAAGGAGGCCCATGTTAAGGGACTAGATAATTGGGGCTTACTCCTAAGGAGGATGCCCGTTTTTGGGAACCTGGGGCTTACTCATGAAAATGAGGCCCAGGTTATGGAATTATGATTGGGACATACTCTTGAGAATGAGGCCCAAAATTAAGGGAACTTGAATACTAGGGATTACTCCTGAATAGAATGCCCAGGTTAGGAAATTATGACTGGGGCTTACACCTAAAAAAGAGGACCAGGTTAAAGATCTTATCATTTTAAAAGATGAGGTTGTATGAATGAAATCTCTAACCATTGTGACATAATGATATGTAAATCACTAGGTTTTGAGAGATGTTTCAGAGAATTCATTTCAGATAAGGAATCCAACAAAGGAATCATGCCATAAATGGTTTTGAAGAGGATTCTGAAGGCTAAATCTTGAAGAGGAGAAGTGGATTTGAAGAAAATAGATGAATGGACAGGAGGGGCACCCAAAAAAAGGTAGGCGCATGGGTCCTGTTTGGGCGTGCAGGTCCTAGTCACGCAGGTATACCTGCCCGACACAGCTGTACTTGCGCGACGGTCAACCCATAAGGTAATACATGGGCGAGGCTTGGCTCAAGCCCTTAGTATTATCCCTAAAGGATTCCAAAAGAGTATCACCCAAGTTTTATTGAAGGGATAAGGCAGTGCACAAGTGTGGCCATTTCCCTTACGGGCTGACCACTTAGGCACACAGGTGTTGATGAGTTTCAACACTTAGTCCTTGTTCCCCCTCTTTAGATCTTCCGTTATAGGTAATAAATTACCTTAGAAGTGTTCGGAAGGCTTCGAGAAGATACTGGGTGCTGAGAGATCAAATTTGAGTTTCTGGATTTTTCTGTCTCGATATGGGGGGCCCACAGGGGGTATTTATAGGCCTTTGAATACCTTGGGTGAAAATAACTTAGGGCGCGCAAGTTACCTGTGTGACTAATATGAGGCGCGCAAGTATACTTGCGCGACAATGCTGAAACATGCACGACCCAAGTGTAATCAAATCCTTGTTCATGCCATTGTCAATATTTGAGGTTTTTTCAAAGTATGAATCAATTTGGGCTAAGGTATTTCCATTTTCAGTCATTAGACTCTGTGAAAGAAAGGACTGTCAACAAAAGTCCACCCTCAGAGTTGGATCCAAAAGAAGGAGGATGTGACTCTAAGGAAAAAGGAGAAAACCAAGGAACTGTGGCATGCAAGTGTTGAATGCGCAGGTGGCGTCACACAGGTGCGAGCCATGCAGGGTTCGACACGCAGGGGTGCGGCATTTCCTATAAATATGCCTCCATTCCTCACACAAAGCAACCAGTTCTCAAAAGATTCCTTCTCTTTCCACGCATGTTGCCTTCGTCGCGCTAGTGTCCTGTTTTCTGCTTGTTCTTTGTGCCGCGCTTCTGTAGAGGTATTTTGACTTGCGTGGTGATACCTGCATGCCAAAAACTTTCATGATGCAACTATAATTTCAATCCAAAATTGAAATTGCGTGCCTTAATGCCTTATCCATTTTTTCGAAATTTTTCAAAAATTTTATGAAAAATCAACTTCCTTAGGAGTTAATTATTCAACCTTTGTGCAGATTCAATGGCTCCTAGAAGAATCAGAACGGCTGATGAACTGTCCAGCAAGAAGATTGATGACACGATGAACATTGTTGGCCATGCTCTGTATGGCCATGGTCATCTGCTTAGACTCAATGTTCTAGATGCAAAGAACTATCTGCTCGACATGCAATTACACTGCTATTCCTCTATTTCGGTTATGCATGGGATGATATGTTTTCTGCTGCCGGTTGATGGAGAGAAGAATATCATGACATTAGAAAAAAAATCTGAAAATATTTCTGTCTCCAAATGGCTCTTTTACTTCCAATGATCCATTCTCAAATCCATGTATCCATCTTCCAAGTCTCTTGAATAGAAACAGTGTAACTGTTTGATCAGCAGAAAAATTTCTCAAGCCGCACTCAAGAACATTCCTTTACAATTGTTCCAAGAAGAGCTGGTATCACTGCATCTCTTATTATATCCAGTTGAATGAATGACTTCCTTGTGGTTTTTTATGAAGCTCAGGATATCGTAAATCAGATGAAGAGTTATGTTGAAAGCCTTTTGTAATTCCTGAAAAAGAGAAGAGACTCCAGTTTGTGGATGTCCTTCTAACTCTTCTGCATCAATGAAAAAATGCTTTCATCTTCAATCATTTCTACATGCATTCTTTTGCTACTTGCTTTAAATTTTTACCTAAGCCAATTGGCCTAGTAAGAAGAGTTTGACTTTTTTTCTAGGAATATAAAAATAACCCTACAAACATTGAATCTTTTTAGTTGATCAATATTACCTAAATCATACAAAATGTATGTTTAGTGAGCTGGGACTTGACTTTTATTCAGAGTTCCATTTTCTTGTGTGGGCAGTTTAAAGTCGTGCACGTCAGACATAAATATGCTAATATTTAAGGTCGAATAACTTTGACCGAATGGTGAATGGAAAAAAATTGACTCAATTCCTTGATAATTTATCTGAGAAAATATTACCATAATCAAGTATAGGGGAAAAAATGTAATGTATGACTAATGATATGAAAAAATGGTAAAGGCATTAGAAGAAGTATTTCCCGAGAATGAAGTCACCACTATTTAACAAACCCGTTAAGGGGTTGAATTATGCAGGGCCACATAAGGGCATTGGATGCATAGTCAAATAATAGCATCTTTTGGCTGACAAGTCTGTTATGTAGACTATTTATCCAAGGCCGACAAAGGGAATGTGCTACATAGTCAGGAAAACGAACTCTCTGAAATTTAATTTTCTACTGCTAAAAAGCCCATGGAAGTTTATAGAGATTCAAATTTTCCAAATCACTGAGTCTGATGTATGGAAAGATGAACTTAAATATGGAAATGATATTTCCAATCAATATTATCAAATAATTTGATGAATTTTATTCCTGCGAAGGTCTGACTCAAACGTAGGGATGGTAAATATAAACCATAGACTTGAATACTTTCAGAAAAAGAAAAAGAGTCTGGGACAAATACATTAAGGATGGCTATTTTTTTCAGATCCCTACATATTTTAATTAATAAAAAGAAGTAAAAAAGTGGTTTTCCTCCCAAGAATGAAGTTACCACTATTTTACAAACCCCTTAGGGGGTTTAATTATGCAGGGCCTCCTAAGGGCATTGGCTGCATAGTCAAATAATAGTATCCTTTGGCTGACAAGTCTGTTATGTTGACTATTTATCCAAGGCCGCATAAGGGAATGTGCTCATAGTCAGGAAAAAGAAATCTTGGATATCATACATTTTGTGACCAGAAGTCAAGAAAATGGTATAAAGATATGGAAGTTTATAAGGTTACGAGTATAATATTGTTTCCCTCTGGAATTCGGAATGACCTCATTGATTGAAGGTTCAAACATTCCAATCGGTTTCTAATGGGTTTGTTCATAGAACCGGAAACATCCAATGATTCCATATCCATATGGACCTACTTTTCAAAGGTAGGCGCTCATTAGTTGTGGAATGATGAGGCTTAGGAATTTTCATTGGTCTAGATGATGGGAGGTCGGACTCATCACACCTTTTTTAGGGGAATTATTTTCTACTTCGGGACTCTCTTTATAGATTTAAGTTATATTCGTAAATCCTTATTGAATTACCAAGTAAAAAATGATCTTTCCTTTAGTCTGACAATCATTGATTGGTACGTTGGAAATTAATTGAATCTTTTATATGTATTCGAGGTTCTTCATCGATTAAGAATCATCTTTATTTGTTATAGATTCTTAGTTGATGGTATCCTTAGAAAATATATAAAATTCCGTTAGTCATTATGATGACCATACTGGTTTTAAAGCCACTCAGTGGGGCACTTGAAGTTTATTTTCATTCAAGAGGACATGAATTATATTAGAGTTGGGATCGTACCCGCTGATGGGCTACCTACGTATCCTTTGTTTAAGAAAAGGAATCAGAACCCACGTAGTTTGAGTAAGGGATTATGATGTTTATGCATGATTGATGGCTCATGAAAGATTCCATGATTACTTTTACACTCTAAGATCACATGAGTCATTCTCGGTGTGAGAAACAAGAGGTATCGGTGAAACCAGACAATTTGTGCCACGAAAGATGCAATGATGTGGGGCTTATGTGTGTATGACTACCCAAAATAAATGAGGATTAAGATTTACTTCAGGGAGGAAATCCAGGAACAGGGTCCATAAAGGTATATGTGCTTCATGGAGATTTGGATACTCTAATCTTGGGGAATACACCTAAGGAAGATGCCCAACTTAGGAGGGGACTTATGATTGGGTTTTACTCCTGAGAAGGAAGCCCAGATCAAAAGGAAATTTAAGACTGGGGCTTACTCGTGAAAAGGAGGCCCATATTTGAGATTGGGGCTTATTCCTGAAAAGGAATCCCAGGTTAAGATAATTATGGTTGGAGATTACTCCTAAGGAGGATCCCCATATTTGGGAACTTTAAGACTGGGGATTACTCTTAAAGAGGATGCCTAGATTAGAGGACTTGGAGCTTACTCCTAAAGAGGATTCCCATAGTAATGAGTATTTGGACTTGGGTTTACTCCTAAAAAGGTATCCCAGGTTAAAGGGATTTGAAAATTGAAGGGACTTAGGGCTTACTTATGAGGAGGAGGCCCAAATTTGAGACTCGGGCTTACTCCTGAAAAGGAGGCCCATATTTGAGACTCAGGATTACTCCTGAAAAGGAGGCCCATGTTTAAGACTGGGGCTTACTCCGGAAAATGAGGACCATGTTAAGGATTCTCTAATCTTAAAGGATGAGGTTGAATGATTGAAATCTCAATATTTAGTTACATAACAATGTGTAAATCGCTAGATTTTGAGAGATGTTCCACCGAGTTCCTTTCATATATGGAATCCAAATCAAGAAATCATGCCATAAATGGCTTTGAAGAGTGTATTGAAGACTGAATTTTGAATAGGAGAGGTGGAATGGAATAAGAGGGGTTAAAATGGGCAGGAAAGGCACCCAAAAATGTAGGGGCGTGCAAGTTCTGGCAGGCGTGCTGGTACGGTGTGGGCGCACAAGTCCTGGTCGCGCAGGTATACCTGCACGGCTCATGGGTACTTGCTTGACTTTCATCCCTTGGAGTAATATTTGGTCAATCCTTGATCAAAGTCTTTAGAATCATCCCTAGTGGATTTCTAGAAGATTGCGCGAAAGTTATGGTGAAGAAGTAGGGCGGTGCTCAAGTGTGTTCATTTCCCTTAAGGGGTAAACACTTAGGTGTGAAAGTTTTAGTGAGTTCTAACACTTAGACGTTACTCCTCCTATTTAGACCTTCCATTCTAGGTAAATAATTAACTTAGAAGTGTTCGGAAGACCAGAAGAAGAGACTTGGGCATTCAGAGCTCTGTATCTGAATTCTGGAAAAAATTCCTCCTGAAATGGGGGGCCCACAAGGTCTATTTATAGGATGGAGAAGACCCAGGGCAATTATCCTTTAGGGAGCGCAAGTCACTTGCACGACCATTAGGTGGCGCGCAAGTATACTTGCACGATAGTGATGGAACTTGTGCGACCCTTGTGCATTTGAATCCTTGTTCATGCCTTTGTCGATTTTTGATGTTTTCTTCAAAGGATGAATCATTTTGTGCTAAGTCATTTCCCTTTCCATTCTTTTAGACAATGTGATGAAAATGGAGGGTCAAAAAAAGTCCCCCCTCAGAGTTGGATCTGAAAGAATAAGGATGTGAATCTGAGGAAGAGAAGAAAACCAAAGGGAAAGAGGCGCAGAGGTGTGAGTCACGCAGGTGCGAGTCGCACAAGGATGGAGTGCCCTGGATTAAGCATGCTAGTTGTAGGCGCGCAGGTGGGAATCCTGGCCTATAAATATGCGGTCATTTTCCACGCATAGCATCTGATTTCTGGATTTTCGAGCTCTCTCCGCGCAGGTCCTCTTCGCCGCCCAAGATGCTTTTTTTCCATTGTTTCTTCACTACCGCGCTGTTGTCAAGGTAATAGGACTTGTGCGGTGATACTTGCATGCCAAAAACTTGTGCGGCACATTAACACTTGTGCGACATATCCATACTTGTGCACCAAGTTTAGACTTGCGCGCCTTAATTCCTTTTCCATCATTCTGAAATTCCTTAACAAATTTTATGAAAAATCAACTTACTTAAGAGTTAATTTATTCAAATTTTGTGCAGAATAAAATGGCTCTTAGAACCGGAATAACTGATGAACTGGCTAGAAAGCATATTGATGATATGATGAACATCATTTGCACGATTATTATACTGTCAAAAGTAGCACTCTTCCGGATTTGGATAAGTATCTAAATAAATATCATCGCGACTTCCCCCAAAGCATTTATTTGCCTTTGTATGGCTATGGTTGTAACACCCCAGGTAAATAAAGAATATAACATCTTTATATTTATCCCTATTTGTGAATAAAATGATAATATTAATTTAAAGGGAATGCTATGCTTGATGGCTTACCCAATACGCAACAGTGAGTTCATTTGAAATCTTATGTTGCACTATAATAATAAAATAATATTATTTTAAGTGGTAGTTAATGCCTAGCCGTTGTAATGGAGGGAATGAACAGAACTAACTAAAAAATGATTATATATGTTTGTCAAATATTTTTACTTTTTACAATAAATGTTATAGGATTAAAAATGTGAATGAATTCAATTTTAAGCGTAAACATTCTAATATTCGTTAGAAGGTCGATTAAACGCCTTTTGATGGAAAACCTCTTTTAAATCCACCTTTTGACAATTTTATGTGTTATATTTGACAAAATAAAATTCTTCTTTAGAATCGAGACATCAAAATTTACTTCGTGTAAATTTTTGGTATCTTTCCGATAAAGTTCATTTTTTAATGAATAGTGAAAAATGTTGTATTTTATTTAAAAACCTTTTTTTAATATAATTTATTTATATGATTAGATTATCTTTTTAATTGTTTTTAAAGTAAAATTAGAATATATTTTTACCATTTAATCCAATGTTGGTCATTGGAATTAATTTCACTTTGAAATTTGACATAAACTAGTGTCAATCTTTTAATAGTTATTGTTTCTTAAAAACACGCGATTTGTTTTGAAAGCAGGAATTAATTATTAAATTAATTAATGAAACTTATATGTTTTGAATTTTTTAAAATAGACATCATTTTTGAGTTCGGAATATCAAATATATCTTCGGGTGAATTTTTTGTATATTTCTGAAAAACTTCAATTTTTGATGAATAGTGAAACCACTAAATGGCAGTTAAAGAAACTGATTTTTCATTTAAATGAATCTTTTCCACCTCTGTATTTTGAATTTCAAAAATCCGACATACGTGGTTGTCATTATGAAGTAAAATGTGGTTCAATGGGATTAAAATAATTTTTTGGTGAATAGTATCTTTTCTGTTCTTAATCGCGATTAGAGGTAATTAGTGTAATTTAAGGTAAAAATAATGTCTTAATAATATGAAATAACCTAGACACATGTCCTACCCTCATTTTATGTTTCATGGCAGACCAATACAATCCATGGGTCAACTTGGGGACCCCATGGAGCCACTTCGGTTGGAAAATGACATAATTAACTTTTTATTTAAAGTTAAAATAAAAATGTCACAGGCATGAGATGTTTCACCAAAACAATTTTTAAATGGGGATATACAAGTCATATTTTTGACTATAAATATTAATTAGAATGATAAAACTATTTCTTACATCATGATATTTTTTTTATAATTTTTAGACATTAAATAAATTAAATTATTTATGACATCATGATGATGCAACGATTACCTCATTAATAAAAGATTTAAATAAAATGAAAAGATAATGTTAAAACTATAAATTACACTTCTCAAAAACATATTGGATGAGTATATTTAGAACCCTTACCACCTTATCCTCGAAATACATCAATGTGGGACCTTTAAAATCCGAAACTCATTTGAAAATAAAGTAACATTTTGTAACTTTCCAAGAGTGCCCCTCCTCTCCTCTTATAAAGAGCCCCCACCTCTACCACCTTACCCACACCTCTCAAGCCATTGTCTCGGCCAACCCCTGCCCATTTTTCCTCTCCACATCCCTCTATTACTCTTAGAAGCCTCACATTGGGCAGAAGTCTTCCCAAGTAAGCCTTTGAGCTCAAATCAAAGAGAGTTACTCGATTTTAAGGTAATGTCTTCACTTGTGTTCTTTTGTTTTATTTTTCATCTCCAACCCCCTAAACTCTTTTTATTCATTTCTTTTGTAACAAATACAGTATCTTAAATATACTAGGATGTTGTTATAATAAGCATTCGAGCAATACTTACACACACCTACATCTAATGGTTAAAGAACATATTGTTTCTATGGATGGCGAATTTATGCCTCACGAAACGATGATTGTTCAACACTCATATAATACCTTTAAAGGTGGCCATTAAGATGTAAATATATTTATATATGATATATAATATGTTTATGTTTTACTTAAGCTTCTGTATTTTTCTTTTTTGTCATACCTTTATGGTTTCCATTGTGTGTAAACACGATAATTTCATTTTAGGAAGTGTGGACTACCGCCCCTTCAAAGTGATTTGATTCGTTAATGCCATATGTGGGATGTATAATGTATGGATTTAAAGTTATTATATATTATGTATGTTAAATATAAATGATGAATATAATTCTGTAATTAAAATATACATACCTCTCATTTAGTTTTAATTCCATTAATATGACATAGAAATGAATGGAGCATTCATGCATACGTACGACTTACCGTCTCCATGAACGGTGCATTTCATTTATTACCTATAAATGATTATGTAATATTTTAAATACATGTATATTCTGGATATATATCATATATATGATATCAAAATCATGAGTATAATTCTGAATATAATGAACCTTTGACCACACGAACAACATGTAATTGTAAGAAGTCCACTTTCGACTTAAGAACCAAATATCGACAAAACAAACATTATCAACTTAAATGATTACATAATATTTATAACATGGCAATAAGTAATATAAAAAGAACAATGAACTTGAAAAACATTCTAAAACAAGTAGAAATTATCTCAAGTTTATTATTTAGGAAGTTAAAGAACGATCGAGTCAAGTTGGACCCGAGGTAAGGGATCCAACCTCTCTCTTTCTTTTTAAGTACTCTCTTTTATGTCATTTATTTTAAGCCCATAATTATTATGTTTAGGGATGTTATTTTATATTCCTCATACTTTACTTTTTATTTTCATATTATGGGAGACCCTATTTGATCTCATAAATCCATTTTTGGAAGTTTTAAGTGGCGCCGTTATGCTGCCGAGTTTTCGTAAGAGATTTTTCATCTCACATTTATTCACGTGACATTTATGATACATTTTCCACTATTTCCTTTGAGTGGTGTATGTACTGCCAATTATTAAACACTTTTTGTAGTAGAATTTCATTTATTGGTATTTACATCTTCACTGTATGACCCTTCTTCCATGGTTTGTACTTTTCGAAAGTTACCCAACTCGGTAAGGGGACCTTTCACCCTCCTCTTCTTAAAAGACTTCTTTTGTTATGTCTTTTCATTCACACACTACTATGTTGGGATATGTTTTTCTATATCTTCATTTATGTAAATATTATGTCCAATTGATGAGATACCCTTTATCTCTCTCATAAACCCTTTTTGTAAAATTTTATGTGACGTCGTTAGGCTGTCGAATTTTACCAAGGGAACATCTTAACCCAATTTTGATTTCTTTGTGTTCAACATGTAGTTATTTAATATTTTATCCTTTGAATATGTGTGAATGACCTTTGATTATTTTACACTTAATATCCACTTATATTGGGTGAATTTATATTTGTTTAACATAATTATGAGATTTATTTATCCTTAATTTAAGGATACTATCTTTATAATGGTTTTCATCTCAATTTACATTTCCATTGAGACTCCATTGTTGTTATGCACCAATTCACTCTTATATGGTGTATATACTATCACATGGAATATTATATCATGAATCCCATTATTCTCATGATATTATATAGTTTTTATTAAATGCTATTCCTCAATTATTGTATTCAAGTGTCTCGTATTTTGTTAAAACCCCTTTAACTAAAATATCGTTTTAAATGATTGAATGATTTAATATTATAAATATTTCTCATTAATATCCAAGTTTTAAAAATGGTTTTAAGGATTTATTTATATGGATATTAATGGTTTAAAATGTTAAAATCTTCAAATTGGTATGGGACACTTTGATTCAAAAATCTCTTTATTAAATGTTTTAAATGGTTTTGAAAATGGTATTTTTAATGAATTCATTATTTCAATATCATAAAATGTTATTGCAATGTGAGAATGTTATCTTTCCTTTATGCTTAAGTAATGTGCTATGATTATGTTATGGTTCTTGGGAAGTGTTATGAAGATGGGTGGTTCCGTGATAAACTAAGTGTGGGTGAGCCCGATAGAGCTCTCCAATGCATTGGGTAACACGAAGGGGTTAAATGTTAAGTTTTCTCCGAAAAGATTTAGGGAATATACTGTGATGGGTATCCAAACGTAACCAAGAGGGTTACTCCCTACGTAAGAATGTTATGAATGCCTCATGTTACCTTTATGTCTTATGATTTATATGATTTATTCATGATTTTATGAGGTATGTTAAAGTGAATATGTTTTATGGGTAAAGTGTGATTTCATTCTTATGTGTATATGTACTCATGCTTCCTTTACATACTTTTTATAACCCTTACTGAGCTTTTTATGCTCATCCCAGGTTTTTGAAATGTTTCTCACAGGTCAAGGGAATAGTAAATGATATGATGATAGTGTTAAGGAAGTGTCAAGAAATAATCCATGTTTTAATTTAAATATGTTTCTATTGATGGGAAAAATGAATACTATCGTTTATGTAACCACTTTCTTTAAATGTAGAATGTAATGCATGTTTTATGATCTAATTCTCTAAAACTCTAAACCTGAAAAGATTTTCAATGTGTAATCATCTAATAACTCAAGATTAAGTAAGGTTTAAGGTCGGGGCCTTATAGTTGGTATCAGAGGTCGGTTTAGATAACTTTAGAGGTTATGGTATTATCTAAGAATAAGTGACATTACCATAATGGTTAGGATTTCAGAAAGAGTCCTAGTTTTAGATAATGTGAATGAGTAAGTATATCTTAGTGTTTACCTTCCCCATTAGTACATGATGGTTTTTTTGATATACTCACACTGACATATCTGTTTTTAGTGAATGGATGGATCTAGCAGGCACCAAAGAGGCAACATGTTTTAAGGAAACTATGGGGGTTCTCTGATTAAGATACTAGATAAAATGGGGGACTCAATGAGGAAATTCGTGGTTGTTCTAAACCAACTATTAAGGAGTCATGATCAACCACTTGAACCATGGTATGATCTGTAATGCATCATGTACGAGATGACCAGTCGATGTGGAAGTTCATGTAATAATTATATTGGTAACCATTAGCGTTTATATGATCCTTACTTTTGAGGTAATTATGGGTTATTATATGATTTGATGGAAAATGAAAGGAATAAGATAAACATGAGGTTAAAATATGTTATGAATATTTTTGAAGATTTTATCTCGTTTTGTGGAATGTTTTAAGAATTATATAGTTTTGGAAAAAGGACAACACGCAGACCGTGTGACAACCCGTCGTGTCAGACAAAGATGCGGGAATCAAACCCACAACCAAAGTGCGACTGGTATTTATCACCTACCACTGGAATACGTGAAGTCCCTGGTTAGTTTGACTAATTCTTTTTAGTTAGATGATTTTAGGAATAAAGAGTAAGTTTATTTTGGGTTATCTATGGAAATGATTAAACTATCATCGAGGATATGTGATTATGTGAATTACTTTTCAATATGAGGATTAAGAGCAACTGATGTTATTTGGAGATAAAAGTTAATTTGTACCTTGGAAGACTATGTGACTAAATCCTTCAAATATTTGGGTTTCAATCTTAGTTTGGTTTACTTTGAAGAATTTTATGGACAAATTGTTAATCGAATGGTCCTCGTTGAACTTTGGGTTTTGTTGGACAAATTCTGGAGATTAAGAATATATTTTCTTTTTATAAAGGGTTATCCTTTTCTAGATTATCTGATCTTGTACTAACCATTTTGGTTTTGGTTTTGGTTAAATTCTAAAGACATGGGAAGTATATAGTTCTCTTTTTTAGATTAGGTGATTCTCTAGAAGTTGATTATAGTGAACAAGTCTTCCTAAATACTCATCTTTTGGAGAAAATATGAGTTTGTGTAAGAAATCTAATAAAAGTTGAAAGTCAACATGATAAGTAATTATGTTTCCTTATGAATAAATTCCTCAATAAAAATTAACTTAAAACAAAAATGATGTCTATTAACTTTTCCTACTGGGGAATCAAATTCCGTTTAACCCATCACAAGTTTTCTGATTTTCTTGTGGTTAAATTTCTCCTAAACATGTTTTCTATCACTCTCCATCAGAACATGACCCCATGTTTTCTCCTCCATGTCCATGTTTTTCTAAATGGAATCCTAGTATGGGTTAACTCGGGTGACCTCTATATTTCTCTTTCTTTATTATAAAGTGATTGTTTTACCGACTCTTGTTCTGATGTGGGACTTTCAATGATGTTTCCGAGCCCAATTTTAAAATTGCGAGGATGCAATTCCCAAAAGGGGGGAAGGATGTAACACCCCAGGTAAATAAAGAATATGACATCTTTATATTTATCCCTATTTGAGAATAAAATCTTAATATTAATTTAAATGGAACTCTATGCTTTATGGCTTACCCAATATGCATCAATGAGTTCCTTTGAAATATTACGTTGCACTATAATAATAAAATAATATTATTTTAAATGGTAGTTAACGCCTAGACGTTGTAATGGAGGGAATGAACATAACTAAATAAAAAATTATTATATATGTTTGTCAAATATTTTTACTTTTTACAATAAATGTTAGAGGATTCAAAATGTGAATGAATTCAATTTTAAGCGTAAACATTCTAATATTCTTTAGAAGGTCGATTAACCGCCTTTTGATGACGAACCTCTTTTAAATCCACTTTTTGACAATTTTATGTGTTATATTTGACAAAATAAAATTCTTCTTTAGAATCGAGACATCAAAATTTACTTTGTGTAAATTTTTGGTATCTTTCCGATAAAGTTCATTTTTTAATGAGTAGTGAAAATGTTGTATTTTATTTCAAAACCTCTTTTTAATCTAATTTATTTATATGATTAGATTATATTTTGAATTGTTTTTAAAGTAAAACTAGAATATATTTTTACCATTTAATCCAATATTGGTCATTGGAATTAATTTCACATTGAAATTGGACTTAAACTACTGTCAATCTTTTAATAGATATTGTTTCTTAAAAACACGCTATTTGTTTTGACAGCGAAAAATTAATTATTAAATTAATTAATGAAACTTATATGTTTTGAATTTTTTAAAATAGACATCATTTTTGAGTTCGGAATATCAAATATACCTTAGGGTGAATTTTTTGTATTTTTCTGAAAAACTTCAATTTTTGATGAATAGTGAAACCACTAAGTGGTAGTTAAAGAAACAGATTTTTCGTTTAAATGAAACTTTGCCACCTCTGTGTTTTGTATTTCAAAAATACAACATACATGGTTTTCATTAGGAAGTAATATGTGGTTCAATGGGATTTAAATAATTTTTTGGTGAATAGTAACTTTTATGTTCTTAATCGTGATTAGAGGTAATTAGTGTAATTTAAGGTAAAAATAATGTCTTAATAATATGGAATGACCTAGACACATGTCCTAAACTCATTGGATGTTTCATGGCAGACCAAGACAATCCATGGGTCAACTTGGGGACCCCATGGAGGCACTTTTGTTGGAAAATGACATAATTAACTTTTTATTTAAATTTAAAATAAAAATGTCACAAGCATGAGATGTTTCACTAAAACAATTTTTAAACGGGGTTATACAAGTCATATTTTTGACTATAATTATTGAATAGAAAGCTAAATAATGTTAAAACTATAACTTACAGTTGTCAAAAAACCTATTGTATGAGTATATTTGGAACCCTTACCACCTTATCCTAGAAATATATCAATGTGGGACCTTTAAAATCCGAAACTCATTTTGAAAATAAAGTAACATTTTTTAACTTTCCAAGAGTGCCCCTCCTCTCCTCTTATAAAAGGCCCCCACCTATACCACCTTACCCACACCTCTCAAGCCTTTGGCTCGGAAAAACCCTTATCATTTTGCCTCTCCACATCCCTATCTTACTCCTAGAATCCTCACTTTGGGCAGAAGTCTTCCCAAGGAAGCCTTTGAGCTCAAATCAAAAAGGGTTACCAGATTTAAAGGTAATGTCTTCACTTGTTTTCTTTTGTTTTATTTTGCTTCTCCAACCCCCTAAACTCTTTTTATTCATTTATTTTGTAAAAACTCCAGTATCTTCAATATACTAGGATGTTTTTATAAGAATAATTCGAGCTACACTTACACACACCTACATCTATTGGTTAAAGAACATACTGTTTCTGTCGATGGAGAATTTCTGCCTCACGAAACGATGATTGTTCAACACCCATATAACACCTTAAAAGGTGGACATTAAGGTGTCACTATATTTATATATGATATATAATATGTTTATGTTTTACTTAAGATTCTGTATTTTTTTTGTGCCATACCTTTATGGTTTCCATTCTGGGTAAACACGATAATTTCATTTTAGGAAGTGCGGACTACCGCCCCCTCAAAGTGATTTGATTCGTTAATGCTATATGTGGGATGTATAAAGGATGGAATTAAAGTTATTATATATGATGTATGTTAAATATAAATTATGAATATAATTATGGAATTTAAATATACATACCTCTCATTTAGTTTTAATTCCATTAACATGACATAGAAATGAAAGTACCGTTCATGCGTACGTACGGCTTACCGTCTCCATGAACGGAGCATTTCATTTATTACCACTAAATTATTATGTAAAATTATAAATACATGTATATTCTGGATATATATGATATATATGATATCCAAATCATGAGTATCATTCTGGATATAATTAACCTTTGACCACACGAACAACATGTAATTGTAAGAAGTCCACTTTCGACTTAAGAACCAAATATCGACAAAAAAAGCATTATTAACGTAAATGATTACATAATGTTTATAACATGGCAATAAGTAATATAAAAGGAATAATTAACTTCAAAAAGGTTCTTAAGCAAGTATAAATTTACTCAAGTTTATTATTCAGGATGTTAAAGAACGATCGAGTCAAGTCGGACCCGAGGTAAGGGATCCAACCTCTCTCTTTCTTTTTAAGTACTCTCTTTTATGTCATTTCTTTTAAGCCCATCTTTATTATGATTGGGGATGTCATTTTATATTCCTCATACTTTAATTTTTATGTTCATATTATGGGAGAGCCTATTTGATCCATAAATCCATTTTTGGAAGTTTTAAGTATCGCGGTTAGGCTGCCGAGTTTTCGTAAGGGATTTTTCATCTCACTTTTATTCCCGTGACATTTATGCAATGTTTGACACTATTTCCTTTGAGTGGTGTATGTAATGCCCATTATTATACACTTTTTGTAGTATAATTTCATTTATGGGTATTTACATCTTCATTGTATGACCCTTCTTCCATGGGGTGTACTTTTCGAAAGTTACCCAACTCGGTAAGGGGACCTTTCACCCTCCTCTTTTTAAAAGACTTATTTTGTTATGTCTTTTAATTCACATACTATTATGTTGGGATATGTTCTTCTACATTCTTATTTATATAAATTTTATGTCCAAGTGATGATATACCCTTTATCTCTCTCATCAACCCTTTTTGTAAAATTTTATGTGACGTCGTTAGGCTGTCGAATTTTACCAAGGGAACTTCTTAACCCAATTTAGATTTCTTTGGGTTCAACATGTAGTTATTGAATATGTCATCCTTTGAATATGCATGAATGACATTTAATTATTTTACACATAATATCCACTTATATTGGGTGTATTTATATTTTTCGCACATAATTATGAGATTGATTTATCCTTAATTTAAGGATACCATCTTTATAAAGGATTTCATCTCAATTTACATTTCCAATGAGACTTCATTGATGTTATGCACCAATTCACTCTTATATGGTGTATATAATATCATTTGGAATATTATATCATGAATCCCTTTATTCTCATGATATTATAATGTTTTTATTAAATGTTATTCCTCAAGTATTGTATTCAAGTGTCTCTCATTTTGTTCAAAACCCTTTAACTAAAATATCTATTTAAATGTTTTAATGATTTAATCTTATAAATATTTCTCATTAATATACATGTTTTCAAAATGGTTTTAAGGATTTATTTATATGGATATTAATGGTTTAAAATGTTAAAAGCTTCCAAGTGGTATAGGACACTTTGATTCAAAAATATATTTATTAAATATTTTAAATGATTTTGAAAATGGTATTTAGAATGGATTCATTATTTCAATATCTTAAAATGTTATTGCAATGTGGGAATGTTATCATTACTTTATGCTTAAGTTATGTGCTATGATTATGTTATGGTTCTTGGGAATTGTTATGAAGACGGGCAGTTCCGTGATAAACTAAGGGCGGGTGAGCCCGATATAGATCCCCAATGCATTGGGTAACGCGAAGGGGTTAAACGTTAAGGTTTATCTGAAGAGATTTAGGGAATATACTGTGCTGGATATTCCAAACGTAACCAAGAGGGTTACTCCCTACGTATGAATGTTATGAATGCCTCAAGTTACCTTTATGTCTTATGATTTCTATGATTTATTCATGATTTTATGAGGTATATTAAAGTGCATATGTTTTATGGGTAAAGTATGATTTCATTCTTATGTATATATGTACTCATGTTTCCTTTCCATACTTTTTATAACCCTTAATGAGATTTTTATGCTCATCCCATGTTTTTGAAATGTTTTTCATAGTTCAAGGGAATGGTACACGATATGATGATAGTGTCAAGGAAGTTTCAAGAAAGAATCCATGTTTTATTTTAAATATGTTTCTGTTGATGGGAAAAATGAATACTATATTTTATGTAACCACTTTGTTTAAATGTGCAATGTAATTCATGTTCTATGATCTAATTATCTAAAACTCTAAACCTGAAAAGATCCTCAATGTGTAATTTTGTAATAACTCAAGATTGAGTAAGGTTTAAGGCCGGGGCCTTATAATGGTCATCTGCAAGAAGTTACTATTCTAGAAGCAAAGAACTATCTCTCATTTTTGTGGATTCAAAATTATACCAACTTTTGTTTCAACAAATATCTCATGTGGAAGATGATTTATAAATGATGGAACAATGGAGAAGGCCCACATGATGCATCATAGTCCTTGTATGCCAGATCTGAAACCTCATAAGCCTAAGCTGCAACCACATTGTCATCCTTCAATCTTCCGAAATGCTCCGATGGATCAATCCAAAGGCTGGAATAAAAGTTTGGACTTCCATCGTGGGGGAGGTGTGAAGCCAATTTGGATGTGGGCATACTGGGTGTGACAAACCTTTGCAGTGTTTGTTGAGGATCTGAAAGGAGTTGTGATATATGAAGCTGTTTGGATTGGGAAAACACATGTTTACAGACATGATAACTTTGTGCCGGAGATAATCAGCCACTGGAGCATAGAAACTAATTCCTTCCATCTGACTGATGGAGAAGTAGGTCACATTATGTGGGATGTCCACAAAATCTCAGGGGCTCCAATTTTGGGTGACATGTATGATGAATTTATTCCACCCAAGGTGACTTGGAATGATTCAGAGAAGACTCATGCTTTAACTCGAGAATTATTTAAGATATTCCACAGGCTCAAGTGTTCAGATACCTCGTTAACTCATTCTAGAAAGGATATTCATCTGGAGGAGTGGTTGAATATATTTATTATTGAAAAAAAATAGAAGGATCCAAAGGATAAATATCCGAAGGAGAAAGGATCCAAGAAAAAAAACCCAAGGATAAGAGGCCCAAACGTCCTACCACCTGCCCAAAACCTGAGAAGAGGGGTGCTCCTGGAACATTCTGGCCAACTCTAGAAGAAGGAGAGGTTGAGAAATGGAGATATGAGTTGAATGAAAGGATCCGTAAGAAGACTCGTCTGGTGGGCTTCTTGGATTTATGACTCAGTGTTTATCTCTTCCCAGTCAGGGATTTGAAGGGAGGCATCAGGCCTGGGACCTTCGTCATTACAGAAAAGTTGGCTGAGGGAAAAATGGTTGGGTTGGCTACCCCATTTTAGCAAAGATTCACAGGATTTTACTTCATGTCATCATGGGTAAATCTCCTTTATGAATAGTGGGACCATTCCAAGTTTTATGGGGATGGATTGCCACTCACACCAAGACTTTACAATGTGCATAATGGATTAAAAATTCTTGGAAGTTCTTTTAGTCCGTCAGTGCAAGCATTATCTGGAATTTCTCTGTTTGATGTTAATGCCTATGACATGAAAGTGAGGCTGAGAATGTTTAAGGAATTAAACTTCTTTCCCTATGTAAATATTCCAATCGGGCAGCTTGTTGATGATAGAACAACCCATTTGGATCTGAGGGCATACATGCTAGCTTGTATAGATGGTGTGCTAGCTTCCAGGATTGATGGAGAAATTATATGTGAAGCCTATGCTCCATATATATTTTCACGTCAATTCAAGTGCCTGCAACAGATTGTTGTATCTCCCCCAGTACATGTCAGGTTAGAGCAACATCTGATGGTTGCTCGGCAACTGTGGTTTCTAACATTAAGGGAGAAGAATGGGGCAGTATTTGATCTACCAGTTGAAAAAGTGGCACATAACCTGACTACTTGGTATGCAGAGAACTGGATAGCATCATACCCTAAAGGGGTGCTGAATCACCCAGTTTATCATGTGGGGGAAAAGGAAGAGGACTGTAGAGAAGGAAACCCTTCCTCATTAAGTTTATGTTTCCCCACCTAAAGCTGATACGCCAGATTCCTCCTCTAGGACTGATTCACCGAATTCCCCTGATGGGGATGATGAGGCGCAACAAGTGGAAAAGCGGCCTCATGCCCTATACAATCCTCCGGTTAGAATCAAGAGACCTACTCCATCAACTCTTGGTGAGTTACTTCATTGTGGTAATTTAATCACTACTACATTATAAATCAATAAGTATTATTTTCTCATTCTTTATTTGTAGTTGCAGGAGCCAAGAAGAAATTGAAGTAAAAGATTGTAGGACCTTCCTCGCAGCCTTCATTTCTAAGACCATAGGTTGTCCAGACATGGCAGATTATATATTGTGGTACTGAGACTGCCTGGATAGATTTGTGTGAGGGCCTACAACTTCCTGGAATAGGGAATATTCTTCCTTCTACAGATATCCAATACGAGGACAACCCCAATGAAGTGCAGGCTTACATTAGAGATCTGGAAATGATCATATATTCCACTTATGAGTCTGTTCCTGTCACCAGGCGGGTGAAGGAAATGATTGATCGTGGAGCCACTGAGGGGGCAGGTGGTTCTGGAGATGAGGAGTGGCATGATTATGTGGCTCTAAAATATGTAAGTTTTCTTTACTTATTTTCTTTGAAACATGATTCCAGTCGAATATTTGTTACTTAAGGAAGTTATTTTCTTCATCTTGTAGCTTTCAAAGAAAGGAATTGAGGTTCCATCACCACAGTATAGCCCTGGTGGTACTGCCATCGGGGCTCCTGCTGATTCTCCTCGAGAACCGGGCGAGATATCTCCGGTCCAGCAGGACATTAATGAGGCGTTGGACATCGCCTTCCATTAACCAATTCAAGTGCCAATAAGGGATACATCTGATACTCCTAAAAAGATAAAAGGGAAAAAGGCTACGAAGGAGGAAGTCCACCGCTAAACGATTTATTAGTAATGGTACGTCCTTTAGATAATCATGAATTTTAAACCATGAAAAGCATTGCTCACTTTCCTTGGGATTGCAGGGGCTTCTACAATTTCCCCTATAAGGTAAAGAACTGATCCTAACTTAAAGAGCACGGAGGGTGCTGTTGAAAAAACGCAAATTCAGGCTGACTTGGTTGCTTTTCAAAAAGAGCCAACATCTATTCCCAGTACTGTTCCTGCTGCTGCTACAAATAGAGAAGCACCTGCACAAGAATCATTGGCAGTTGTAGCAACTGAATCTGCCATCCTTTATGAAGAAGTTTTCTAGGGTCAGGGGACGCAGAATGAGGGTCTCCAAGAGGACACATCAAATGCTCCCACCAGTGAGACTAACCAGGATTCTGAAATATCATTGGATGAAATCATGAATCGTTTCATGTCTCTCGATGAATTTTATGATCATGCTAAGTTATCATGTGATTTAGAAGACCTTGGGTGTGAGTGTAATCCTTCACCCAGTAAATTTTATTATAATTTACACTTCTAATCATGATTGAAAATAATATGCAGTTTCATCTATAGAAGCTGTTGAACTGCCAATACCTAAAGAGGGTGTGAACATTGATGTCAATCCTACCATTGCAGAAACCTTAGCTCAAGTGGAGATAAACCCAATAAACCCTCCTGCGACCCATCTTGAATATCCTGTTGAAACTGGGAAAGATGGGGAGGAGTCTTCTCATGCTTCTGATCTACTATTATGTAATGATTGCACTGAGTTTTCAATATAGACATTCAACTTCCATTATTCCATGAAACTGACCATACTTTTAATTGATCAAACAGGTCTATCAACTTCAATGGTTAGAACTGGAGGTGAGGTCCCAACATCTGCCCAAACAGCAGCATAAGGTGAAGCAACCAGGGTTAGGGGGGAAGAAGCATAACATGGAATTCCTTAAGTGAATTAATCCCAGATTACATGCCCCCCTGTGATGATGATGTTGAATCAGACCCAAAGGTGATAAAGGCAATCAGCTTCTCACGATGCAAGGCGTGGAACAACATATGAAAAATCATATCTGAGGTGCCTTTATAAGATCTATCATCAAATATCCCTCAATTTTTTTTCCTAGTTTATCATGCTAGGACTTGGTGGTTTTGGATTCCAAGAGATCCATACCACGGTGAAACAAGTCTTCTTCAGGAGGGAGCAGAAGAAAAAGTGGCATGAAGATCTTACCAGGGTGAAACGGTCAGTCAACATTGGTACATTTGAGGTTGTGGTATCCCAAGCTGAGGCGGACTGTGCTGCCAAGATGAAGGAGCAGAAGTATACGATCAAAGAAAAAGTCATCCAGAAGATGCACCTTCAGCAACAGTTAGATGCTGTTACTGGGTAACATGACCAACTCAATAATTCACTGAAGGGAGTTCAAAAGAAAGGTATGAAGACCATTTTGGATGCCAAGAAAGCACTCCATCAGGCTGAAAAGAGTGATGTTGGTCGAGTGCATGAGCTTCAAGTACCTTCTGATGATGCTCGGGATGCGGTTCATCAATTGATGACTTATGTTGACAGTCTTTTGTAATTTCCGGAAAAAGGGAAGAGGATCCAATCTGTGGATGTCCCTATAATTATTGTGCATCAAATGGAAATAATGATTTTATCTTCAATCACTTGTTCACATATTTTCCTTCTATCTGATTTAAATTTTACCTAAGCCAATGGGCCTAGTAAGTATAGTTTGATTTTTACTAGGATTAATGTAAATAACCCTACAAACATTGAATCTTTTAATTGCTCAATATTATCTAAATAATAAAAAATGTATGTTTAGTGAACTGGAACATGACTTTTATTCAGAGTCCCTTTGTCTTTTGTGGGAATTTTAAAGACATGCACGTTGGACATAAAGTGTCTAATGTTTAAGGTCGAAATAACTTTGTCCGAATGAATTAGAATTGACTCAATTATTTGACAATTTATCTAAAAACATATTACCCTACTCAAGTATGAGTGAAAAAATATGTATACTAGGACTTAAGAATATTTGAATATGAGGAATTATATGAAAAAGAGTGAAAAGGAATTAGAATAAGTAGTTTCCAAGAATGAAGTTACCATTATTTAACAAACCTCTTAGGGGGTTGAATTATGCAGGGCCACCTAATGGCATTGGCTGCATAGACAAATAAATAGAATCTTTTGGCTAACAAGTCTGTTATGTAGACTGTTTATGCAAGGCCACCTAAGGGAACGTGCTTCAGAGTCAGGAAAAAGAACTCTCAGAAATTTACTTTCCTTGTGCTAAAAAGCCAGTGACAGTTTATGAAGATTCAAATTTTCCAAAGTATAGAGTTTACTGTATGGAAAGAGGTACTTCGATATGGAGAAGATATTTCCAAACAAGATTATCGAAGAACTAGATGAATATTACTCCTACGAACGTCTGACCCAAACATAGAGAAGGAGAATATAAACCACAGAATTGAATACTTTTAGATCATGAGAAAGGATATGGGACAAGTATGTTAAGGATGGCTATTTTTGTGGATCCCTACATATTGTCAAGACAAATAAAGACAAAAGAGATTTTCCTACATAGAATTAATTTACCACTATTTAACAAACCCGTTAGGGGGTTGAATTATGCAGGGCCACATAAGAAAATTGGCTGCATAGTCAAATAATATCATCTTTTGGCTGATATGTCCATTATGTAGACTGTTTATGCAAGGCTGCCTAAGGGCACATGCTGCATAGTCAGGCAAAATATCTCTTAGAATTTATGGCCTTTTGTGATTAGAAGTTAAGAAAAGGGTTATGAAGATCTGAAAATATTTAAGGTTAGGATTATGACACATAAATATGGGTATTGTCCAATATAAGCAGAGATACACAAATCAATGCTAACCATAATCATGTTGTGGCTAGGTTCTAAATGGAAATGTTGGACATCACTCCGTATCCCATAAGGATGGGAATCAAGCCATATGTAGTTCTTAAAATATAGTTTAATGTCGTGTGGGACAAAAAGTTTGGAGATTTTAGTTTTGGGTCATAGAGCTTGGACCATTATAAGAAATACACAGTGTGTTTTTTCATGGGGACTTTTCAGCCAAGGGACTGAAAGTGGAATTTGGGGTTAGGCCCAAAAGACTTGGGGCTAGATTCAAGGGACACTCGAACATTCCTATGTATCCCATAAGGATGGGAATCATGCCCACATAGTTATAGAACTACCCTCTATAAAAAATTTGGTTCGTACATGTGAAGGTTGAAAAGGGACTTTAGTGCAATAATGATTTAACCCAAGATAAAAGGTTCGAGCATTTCCATGTATGCACGTAGTCTTTAGAATGAAACAGGATTTAAAATCAATGTAAATAATGAATCCCTCTCAGGTGTGGGTATCAAATAATGTTATAGTTTATTGTCATACTGGAAAAAAGTGGTGTATAGTTTAACGTCATATAACAAGGACAAAAGTGAACCAATGTAAAAATATTGATTCTAGGGGTGGTTTCATGATTCAGCATCATATGAGATGGAGGTGAACCGATGTGAAGAGATTGATTTTGGGCTTGAACCTTGGGAGTTTGCCTACGTACCCACCCTAGAAGGCAAGGATCAAAGTCTGTGTAGTTCAATTGAAGAATGAATTATTGATCAAGTTGTTCTTGGGGACAACGACCTAAAAAATGATGTTGGGACTTATGTGTGGTTAGCGGCCCAGAGAGAGTGTTATGGTTGAAGTTTTCTCTAAGATCACGTGATTCATACTCGTTGTGAGAAAGAAGAGGTAACAACAACCTTAACGATGCACAGTTTAATGTCATGTAAGACGTATAGAGGACTTTCTGTACAGTTTAGCGTCATGTAGTTAGGACGATGGGAACAATATAGTTTAACGTCGTGTTGGATGAAAGGGGGAATGTGTAGTTTAATTTCATGCAGTGAGGACAAAAGAGAACACATTTTAACATCATGTTAGATGTATTATAGTCTTTTTTCATAGTTTAACGTCATGTTGGATGAAAAAGGGATGATACAGTTTAACGTCATGTTGGATGAAAGAGACTTGCAAATAGTTTAGCGTCATATGCATGGACCATTGCTGTATAGTTTAATGTCATATAGCATGGACGATGAAGGGGACACATTTTAACGTCATATTGGATGAATTAGGGAACCTTTTCACAGTTTAACATCGTGTGGGACGAAAGTAATAAAAATAGTTTAAGCTCATATTTATGGACCATGGATGATGCAGTTTAACGTCATGCTGGACGTAAGGGACTTTTATATAGTTTAGTGTCATGTATTTAGGACGTCACAACTTAACGTCATGGGGGACGAAAGTAATACAAATAGATTAAGGTCATATGCATGGACCGTGGATGATGCAGTTTAACGTCTTGCTGGACGGTGGTGCAGTTTAACGTCATACCGGACCAATGATTATATATTCTGTGTTTATACAAAATACATCTTAAAAAATCTGGCATTGGTTGGAGTAGTGATGAGTTCTCCAACCATCGAAATTAATGAATAAGCTATATTAGAGTAGACCATATGTATTGAGTAAGGTCCTTCCCATTTTGGCTCAAGATTGGGAGTTTTCTTTCCTGGTATCATTGGAGTTCTGAGAACTAATACAAATTCTCCCTGAGTGAATGAACGAAGACAAACATTTTTGTTAAAATCTCATGCTATTCGATTCTGATAGACTTCTAAGTGGTACAAAGTGTACAATCTTCTCTCATCTAACTGTTCCAATTCATTCAATCGCCTTTGAGATTTCTCATCTATAGATGACTGATCACAAATGGATACTATGAAAGAGGGTAATTGAACTTAAATGGGCAAGATGGATTCTAATCCATATTCCAGTGAATATGGAGTTGACCACGTTGCAGTGCGGGTGGTAGTCTGATAATCCCATAAAGCATGGAAGAGTTTATCAGGCCATGATTTCTTATCTTTATCCACCATCTTTTGTAGTATATTTGACAGAGTCTAAATGAAGGCTTCTATCTGGCCATTGGCTACTGCATGATACCGAGATGAATGTTTGGATTTGATGTTGTATTCTTGATACAATTTCTTCACCTCATATGAACAGAAGTTTGTTCCATTTCCCGTCAATATGGTATGAGGGACACCAAATCTGGTAATGATGTTATACTTGATGATGCTAACAATGCATTTAGAACTGACTTCCTTGAGAGGTATTTCCATTTCCCATTTTGAAAAGAAATCAGTAGCAGTAAGAATAAACTTAAACTGCTTGGTTGTAGCTGAGGGGTAAGGTCCCACCACATCCATTCCTCATGTGGAAAATGTCCATGAGTATTTATCTGTATGAAGCAACTCTAGAGGTTGATGAATGAAGTTCTCATGTACTTGGCATCAATGACACTTCTTTGTGAAATCAACACAATCTTGAATCATTGAAGGCCAAAAATATCTAAGCCTTTGAATCTGATCAGATAGTCTATGTCCATAATGGTGGGAACCACAGACTCTTACATGCACATATTCCATGACAGCCATTATCTCTTCACCATTAATGAATCTGAAGAGAACTCCATCAAAACCACGTTTGTAGAGAATTATCTCTAGGTGATCTGGGCTATCATAAAGAGTAAAATTGACCACACATCACCGGATTTGTTCTTTCTCAGATCTATCATGTGGAAGTGTTCTATTTTGAAGGTATTCCCTGATAGGTGACATCCATCCTATAGTATGACTATATGGTTCCGGAATTGGACTAATTTCATTAATTTCCTCTATTCTAATTCGAACATAAGGTTAAATTGCATGATGGTGGGAAATACTGATGGTTGTCTCGTCCCGATTTGGATCTGCCAGAGCTGTGGCTATATTAACCAGTGCATCATCTTGAGCATTTTGTGATCACGGGAAATAAGAAAATGTCGGTTCCGAAGGGAATTCTGCCATTAACTCTCTGATGTAATCATACAAAGGGATTATTTCTTCTTTTCTAATGGCATAATCCCCATTGACTTGTTTGATTACCAGTTCTGAATCACCTTTCACCTTAAAGTGATTCACTTGTGCTTGGAGCACCAATTCCAAGCCTACAATGAGAGCTTGGTATTCTACTTCATTATTGGTACCAACTTCCCACAATAAGAAGGAATAAGGTAACATGGCCTTTTCTGGAGAAATGAGCACAATTCCTATCCAACTTTGTTGAATTTATGATTTTCCATTTTCCTCCATATTAGACTTCTGGAAGCACCATCAAAATACATTTCCCATGCCTGAGGACTTTCTTGAATAGAGAAGATCTCCTCATCAGGGAGTTCAATATCTGATGATGTGTCTTCCACTGAAGGGTGTTCATCCAGAAAATTAGCCAGAGCTTGGCCCTTTATTGCCTTTTGAGACACATACTGAATATCGAATTGCTGCAAAATAACTGCCCACCATGCCAGACATCCTGTAAGCATTGGACGACTAAGGATGAATTTGAGCGGGTTATTGAGAGATAAAAATTGGACCTCATGATGTTTTAGGTAGTGTCTCAACTTCTGAACTGCAAAGATTAATGCCAGGTATCACTTCTCAATACTTGAATACCGGGTTTCTGCTTCAAGCATAGTCTGGCTGAGGTAGTAGAGACTGTTTTCATTCCCAGAATCATTCTTTTGAGCAAGAAAGTCACCCAATGATTACTCTAAAGATGTCACGTAGAGGATAAGTGGTATTCCTTCAATAGGTGGCCTGAGTACCGATGGACTCAAGAGGTATTTCTTGAGAATATCGAATGCTTCTTGACATTCTTCAGTCCACTAGTAAGTAACTCCCTTCTTCATCAATTTGGTGAAGGGTAAACGTTTTCCTGCAAAATTGGCGATGAAACACCAAATATAGGATAAGTATCCTTAAATTCCTCTTAATTCTTTCAAATATCAAGTAGGTTACATACCAAGGATTGACTTTGTCTTCTCAGGATCGACTTCAATACCACGATGGCGTACAACAAAGCCTAGAAAGTTTCCTAAGGTTACCCCAAAAGCTCATTTTAAGGGGTTCATCTTCAAATTATGTTGTCGAAGCTTGTGGAATATGACTTCCAAATCATCCAAGTGATTAAAACTTTGTTTGTATTTGACCACCAAATCATCCACATATCATTAAACAAACATCCCTAAAAAGGGTTTGAAGATACGATGCATGGCACGCTATTATGTTGCACCTGCATTCTTTAAGCCAAAGGGCATTGCCCGGTATCAAAACACACCCTAAGGGGCTCTGAAGGATGTGGATTCCTCATCTTCTGGGGCCCTTCAGATTTGATTATATCCGGAATATCCATCCATGAAAGAAATTGCTTCATAGCTAGTTGTTGCATTAATTAAAAGTTCTGTAATCAGAACTGGGAAATCATCCTTAGGACAATGCCAATTAAGATCTCTGAAATCAATGAAAACTCTAATTTGTTTGTTCTTATTCTTTACAGGGACAATATTAGCAACCCACTTGGGATATTGAACTTCTCTGAAGAATTTAGATTTGATAATCTTATCCACTTCATCTTCAATTTTTGAAGCATAAGTTGGGTGTGTTTTTCGCACGGCTTGCTTAAATCCTCTATCTTCTTCTGGTAAACCCAAATGATGAGTAGCAACATCGAGATCAAGCCTGGGCATCATTGTATACTTCCAAGAAAATATGTCTCGGTTTTTCTTTAAAAAGGAAATATACATCTCTTGTTCTTCAGGAGTCATGTCCGCACTGATTAAAGTGGGGTGTGGATATTTTTTCATACCCAGATTTATTTCTCTGAGTTCATCCACAGTGGTAGAGATACCCTCTTCAAATACTGGAGGAGCATCTCGAAGATCTTCTTCTTCTTCTTCAACATGTGTTATTTCTTCTGTTTCTACTTGCATGGTATATGATAAAGCAGAATTTCCATGATCAGAAGAGATATTAATGTTTGAATATCTTGAAAAAGAAGCTTCCATTTCTGACCCAATTGATGATGAAGGGTCTTCCTTGGGAAATAAAGAGGAGATGATGGATTGAGAATTGACATCATTGTTCACCTCTGATGTTGCTATAACGTCCTCTTGCCTGATTGGCAAAGTATAGACTTGTTGTATTTCAGCAGATGAAATTAAGACATCACCATTTGAGCTTTCATCACTGCTTGGAGGATCACCAATTTCTCCCATGTTATCTGGCTTGATTGTCATAATTGACATTATGGATCTTTCCATAAGATTATTTTTATTTGAGTATATCCTGTCAATTTAAATGATTAGAAACACATAATCTGTCCTCACATGCGCAAATGGATTTACTGGAATCTTCTCCAAACCATATAGAGAATTAACTTTGGAAATTTCTTTTGTTGTGGATTTATCCTTTTCTTTCATGTGATAGAATTCTGCCTCATTGTATTGAGACTCACATGTCTTGAATGGGGCCTTATCACCATATAATGTCACAACTTGACCATAGAAACAATATTTGAGACATTGATGGTATCATGAAGGGATAACCACATATTGATGCAGCCTGGGTTTTCCAATAAAGATGATGAAATATGAGTCTTGATCAAAAACCATGAAATCAGAATTGGATAGAACATCTCTAAACTGAGTTCTGAGTGTAACTTCGCCCAGTGGTTCTTGTTCATTGTTATCATATCCTTGTAACATCATGATAGAAGGAGATAATTCAGATTCTGTGAGGCCCAATCATTGAAGTGTACGAATGGGCATGAGGTTGACTCTTGAACCATTGTCAATGAATGCTCTTCAGACGTCTACGCCATTGAACTTGACAGATAAGTACAAAGGTCTAATATGCCCTTGAACAACATTATCTTCATCTTTATCAGTAAAAGATATTATTGCATGGCATTCGGTAGGATTTGTTTCTATGTGATAGACTTCAGCTGCAGTAATTTCAGTTTCAAACTCCTGAGGACTTGACAAAGCCTCGATGAGTGCTTCTCGAAGATCTTTTGACAGATTCAAAGCCTCCAGAATTGATAACTTGGATGGTACTTGGGACAAGTGTTTCAATTCATCCTACTTTTGATCCAGAGGCCTGTGTTTCCCAATAGGAACATGTGGTTTAGTTGGGGCCTTGGAAGCAGATGCTTTGGAAGTTGATGCATCTTGTATTGGTATAGGAGTTGGCAATATTCCTGGTTTTGGAATATTAGACCGATTAGATCTATTTACTTGTTGAGAGGATAAAGGTTAAATTCCCAACCGATCCTCTAAAATAACTATGCCGGGACTGAATTTGTTATTGGTAGAAGAACGTTTTGGTTCCTGCTGAGCTCAATGAAGGGCTCTACCACGATTTTTTGTTGCGTACACAGTTCTAGCTGGGGTAGAATTGGAATATTGGCTTCTGAAAGATCCATGTCTTCCCCTTTATCCTGAGCATCTGGAACTTCCTCCGATTCCTCTATTTGATATAGGGAATTCAGGCTCATCGAAATTGAAACTACAACTGGCATATGGATCTGTTAATTGAATCATATTAACAGAACCGAAAATCAATTCTTCATCCTATGAAGACTCTACCTGATTAGCCTATTTATGCTGTGTTGTTTGGTGGGATGGTGCCCGTTGATTTGAAGTAGATGGAATGATGTCTTCCAGGGTTGAAGACAACATAGTCTTTGACATGTACTCATCTTTTTATGATTCTTTTTCTTTATTTGAATCATGTCGTTTCGTTGAGGATTTTACATCTGATGAAGAGTTTTTTACTGTGTTATTCATGGAACAAGGTACAATTGGTTTCTTCAATTGTGTTCACAAAATAGAATGAGTTCGGTTGATCATATTTCTTACCATCCAATCATTATATTTTTGTGCATTTTTGTTCTTAACTTCTTTCCACTCGCCTTCCTCCTCTTGAACTGTAGCAGTAACACATGCTACCTGAGCTGAAGAACCATTTAATATGAGTTGTCCTGAGTCGACCATCATTTGCAGGAGGTCTTTGAAGACAAAACACTCCTGGATGGGATGCCCCAACATTTGATGAAAGGGGAAATAATTGGGATGGTCTTCATCTCCTTCCTTGTTTGGCCTTTTGGGTCTTGGCAACTGAACCAAATTATTTTCCAGTGCAGAAATGAAGTAACCAGGAACTTGTTCATTTCATAAAGAGTATGTTTTGAGCTTAAGATTCACAAATTGATTTCGTCATTGATCTCTTTGATCATCTTGATGAAACGACCTTTGTTGTTGGTTCTCAAGAGGTGGATCCCTTAAAAAAGATGAAGGTTTTGAGGTAGAAGCAGGTACATGTGCTTGTTTAAGCATAACTGTAGCAGTTTCTGCTTTACCCATTCTCCTTCCTGGAGCTAATGGAATTACACAAGATTTAGCCTTAGTCTGTATAAAAGAATATTCAATCTTTTGAGCGATTGAGGTAAGGTCTTGAAACCCTCTTGTGTATTTCACAGGGATCATTGGTGTGCGTAATTCGTTACGCAGATTTTCCACACAGATTGGAAATAGTTCCTCCTGAGGGAGTGCTAAGCTCAGGGAATATGTTAATCCCTTCTAGAGAGCAATGAAACCGGAGACTCTTTCATTCTCCCTTTTCTTACAGTTTGTAAGATTGAAAACTGCTGTCTTTGGGAAAGATGAGGTGAATTGAAGAAGAAATCATTGACAGAGATCTTCCCATCCGGTAATTGACCAGGATTTCAAGTTTATACACCAGACAAAAGCTGGTGCTTGCAAGGTTCGCACGAAGAATATTAGTTTCACTGCTTCTTGCTTCTCTAGAGTTCCCATCATAGGATCACAACAAGACATGTAATGCGTCAAATGTTGTTCAGTGTTGCTTGATCCATTTAAAATAGGGAATATAGGGTTCCCAAAATTTGATGGGGGAGAGATTGAATCTACCCTTTCAGGGTAAGATTTCTTTTCTGGTTGAACCTAAGCACGCTTCCCTTCCATAGCTTCCAACCGAGCTGTTAATGACTCAATAGTAGTTATTAACTTTTGATAAACATCCGGTTGAGCATGAATCTGAACAGGTGCACTGACTGGAGCTTGGAAAGATGTGGTGGTTGTTACTACAACCGATGGCAGCACTGCCAATTGTTGTTGCACTTGACCCGTAGGATTAGACCTGTGATGGTGTACTGATAAAAGAGGATATTCTTGATCCATCTCAGTAGCTTCAAAAAAATCCCTTGGATGACTAACTCCAGCACACTTAGGAGGAAGACTACCTTGAAGTAGTTATGTATTCAACCTCCTCAATTATTTCACTTCTTCCTCTTGTTGCGAAAATCTTTTCTCTAGTGAGAGAAATTGGCCTTCTCCAGAGGGAGGATATGTAACCTAATTCATTCCCTTCCCCTTGTTTGATCCCTTTCAGAGAGGGGGAAGTGGGTTATTTGAAGGAACACTCAGATTTTGGGTAAATCATTGATTTCGTGTACACACACCTTCTTCATTTGTGTATGTGCGTACAACTTCCTGAGCAGGAACCTGTTCATCTGAATCCCCTGAGTGAGCCTCAACTGGTGGATCAACAACAATGGAATTGATGAAATTGATTGATGCATAACACATCACATCCCTTCTATCAGTATTTCTGTGATATTGTCTTCTTCTATGTCTTTGATGAGACATTGTCTTTTGTTGATTCAATCCCTCAGGAACTTCGTGACGAATTGTAATTTGGAGGTAATCTCCTGATAATTTGGATCTTCGTTCCTCTTGAGGCTTCTTCCCTAATTGAGAAAAGACCAACATTCTCTAAGGAGGGGATTGATGATTTGAAAAGGTCCCCAGTCCGGTGGACTGGGTCTTTTCCTGTTGTTCCCGCTCAACTCCTTGAATTCTATTTGTTGATTCCGAGGGTTGGTTTAAAAGAGTCCCGAGTCTGTCATGCTGGGGTGGTTCTTGACATGCTATGTCTGATACCTTCGTAAAATCTCTCCTGATCTTGTGGATCTTGGTCTGCAAATTAGCTGGATGCATCAACCTGTATCCACTTTTATTACCCAGCTCGAAAGACCGTTGGATGATTTCCAAAACATATGTCACTCGATGATGTGCTTGCTCCATACGAGAGGCTTGTTCAATATTATCATTTTCTTTATGCAGAAGTCATTCAATAACATGTTCTCTGTATTCTTGATTTTGAGAAGAACTAGTTGAGGCCTGTTCTTGGGAAAGATTTTGATTACAAGGAAAACCCATTGACTATGGCCGGCCACGGGCAATAACATTGCATGAGACCATTTTCGGTGGGCTTTGCTGACTGGAGAGCACAGTTAAATATAGTGCTCCATGAACACCCCATCCTCTAACATGAATACCAGATGGGGCATTGGAAATTAACTAGATAAATCTTCTTAGTGCGCCAAGGCATGAATGTTGAAGGTATCTCTGCTGCTCTTCAGCCTTCAGATATAGAGAGACTGATAGAGATGCCAAGCCAATTTGACATTGTAACCCTTCTACTCTATTAACATGATTTTAATATTCATCATAAGATAATACTTTCTTATTCAAATGACAAATAATTTTCCATATGTTGAGACGAATATCATGAATCCCATATTCCCTCAACATCTTTGGAATGTCATAATGAGAGTCAGCCAGAGGCCAAAACATGACTGGCACTTCACCCTTCACCTGTTGTTTTCTCATGTTCAACATTTCCTATCTATCATTAAATGAAGATTATTCTACCTGATTTGACCAGAGCTGGTGCTTCATTGTTGCTTCATCATATTCAACAATATTGGTATAGAAACCACTGATCAAACTAGAAGATGCATGACATAGGGGTGGTTCAAAGAATGGCCTACATTCTGGGCTATCTTCCGATTTAGAAAGTATTTCACCTGCTAGCGATGAAGCATCAGACATGACTGGTTTCACATTTGCAAGTGCCTCAAGATAAGGGGGCTTTCTCGGCACTACATTTTCCACTAGAGAATTTTCTGGGCAATGTACATCAGTACTGTGGAGAGGACTTTCACAGCGAAATCCATCATCATGGGGAGGACCACAATGGTGGGTTACAGTAAAAGATGAGATCTCTTTCTCCTTGTTCTTCTGGCCACACAGAGGGTTATTGTAGCTCTCATCTGAAGATGAAGCTTTGAGATCGACCGAATTATCATGAAGAAAGACTTCATGAGGAAGTGTCTGTTGAAGACCTTCGAATTAATGTTCCCACTATTGGAAAATGAGGGAGTAGAATCTTGAATTCCAATAGAGAACTGTCTGAGGGCTTCAAGAACTTCAGCATCGAGCAAGGCCATGTTACAGATTGGCTCTTGATCTCTTGACTGTGCTGGGGGAGTCTTGTTTTTAGATGCCTTCTTACTTGCCTTGGAAACCACTTGATGCCAAATGTGGCTGCTCTGAGCAGGTGTATGTGCCTGATCAGGAGAGATAGCCAGGTTAACTTGATGATCTCTACTCAAATCAGGTGTATGTTCCTAACTTGGTTGTCCATATGATATGGGGGAGTATGCTCCACAACCCTCTTGGACTGGAACCGATGTGTGTCTCTATTCTAGAGTGAACTGTTGATGTGTCCCTCCACTGGTATGGATAGATTTATGTGTCTTTCCTAGAGATGCTACTGAAGCTGTTATAATAACTTGGCAAGCATCCAAAATATGAGCAGGGATTTTCTTCTGCTCTTTCACCATTGATAGAATATTCTTGGTGACTTCAGATGCCGAAATGGGGATATACATCCATTCCGTGATTGGAGTAGGTGTATGTGCCTTCTCTTGTCCTCCTTTTCCTGTCAGTGAATCCAATCAGTACTCAAGTGTGGGGGCAGAAAGTTGAGTTTGCCTCCTGTTTTTCACTGGAGATTTCCGACTGACTTCTCCGAGTGCTACCAAGCTAGGCTATTGATAGGCTTGATCAATACCAGCAGGTGTATGTGCCTGTTGATTGTATTTTGCCGAACGTGGTTGATGAGATCCATCATATGTCGTCAGGTGAGCCTGCTGACTAATTGATGATGTATAAATAGGTATATGTTCATGCCTATAGTACTCTGCTGGAATTGCCTAGTGGGATGGGCGTGATGCTGCCAGATGAGTCTGCTGGATAGTGGAATTAAAATGGGAAGGTGTGTGTGACCGCTCGTTTCTTTCCACCAAGTTAGGTTGGTGGACTTCTTTGGAGATGGTAGAGATGAGAACCTACTCACTGTGAACCGGATTTCGCCTCTGGTGATTCTTCTTGCCTGATCGGGTTCGAGGAACCTGAGCTGAATGCCTGGAGTTGGTAACCTCATCATGTTGAGGGTGCACTACCGCACGAGTCTGGCGACGATTGTTGAGGGGATCCCTCAGGAAGGAATCATGTCTCTTTGAATAAAGGCCCTGGGGGACCATCTCATTCACCTCCACAAAAATAAGGGAGTGAATGGTGATTGCGTTCTGGGGATAACGACCTGAAAATTTTGCAGACAGTGGTTAGCACCGCCTGCTTCTTGATCACTGATCGTTGCTGTCCGGACGACCAGGGTGAATTGTTCACTTGGAGAGCTTTTCGAGTAGCCTCTAGAGTTGAAATAATACAGTTTTGATGGTACTTCTTAACCAGTGTGTTTGATGCCCAGCGTTGAAGATGCTGAGTAGGTGATTTCGTCCTCAGAGCATACGATGATCCAGCAGGAGTAGCAGTAGTGGCATTCGCAGCAATGGTTTTCACAGCAGACGTATTCACAGGTGTGAACTTGAGAGCAGCCATTTCATAGAATGCAGAAAATCTTGGAAAAGAGTTCCTGTTTGATATAACAAATGTAATCATGATAAATTCAGCCACTACATATTTTCGATGAGCACAGATATCAATGATTGTTTTTGTTGGCCATCTCATTGAGTTTTAAATATGGGCCTAAAAAATAAGTAAAACATAATTTTAACTTGGTTAAGGATTCATGTCAGGTTCACCATTTTTTTCCTCTGGAATTGGGGATGACCTCGTTGATGGATGGTTCAAACATTCCAATAATTTTTAAATGGGTTTGTTCATAGAACCAGAAACATCCAATGATTCCATATCCATTTGGACCTACTTTCCAAAGGTAGGCACTCATTAGTTGTGGACTGATGAGGCTTCAGAATTTTCATTGGTCGAGAGGATGGGAGGTCGGGCTCATCACACCTTTTTTAGGGGAATTATTTTCTACTATGGGACTATATTTATAGATTTATGTTATGTTCATGAATACTTATTACATTACCAAGTAAAAAAATGAGATTTCCTTTAGTCTGAAAATCAATGATTTGTACGTAGGAAATTCATATAAAATTTTATATGTATTTGAGGTTCTTCATCGATGAAAGATCGTCTGTATTTGTTAGAGATTCTTAGTTGATGGTATCCTTAAAAAATAAATAAATGTCCCTTGGTCATTATGATGACCATACTGGTTTTAAAGACACTCAGTGGGGCCCTTGAAGTTTATTATCATTCAAGAGGACATGGATTATTTCAGAGTTGGGATCGTACCAGCTGATGGGCTACCAACGTAAGCTTTGTTTTGGAAAAGGAAGCATAACCCACGTAGTTCGAGTAAGGGAGTATGATGTTTATTCATGATTGATGGCTCATGAAAGATGTCATGATTACTTGTACACTCTAAGCTCATGTGAGTCATGATCAGTGTGAGAAACAAGAGGTATCGGCGAAACCAAACAAGTTGTGCCACGAAAGATGCAATGATGTGGGGCTTATGTGTGTATGACTACCCACAATAAATGAGAATTAAGATTTACTTCAGGGAGAAAATCCATGAATAGGGTCCATAAAGGTATATGTGCTTCATGGAGATTTGGATACTCTAATCTTGGGGCTTAGTCCTAAGGAAGATGCCCAAGTTAGGAGGGGACATATGATTGGGTTTTACTCTTGAGAAGGAAGCCCAGATCAAAAGGAAATTTAAGACTAGGGCTTACCCCTGAAAAGGAGGCCCATATTTGATATTGGAGCTTATTCCTAAAAAGGATGCACAGGTTATGAAATTATGGTTGGGGCTTACTCCTAAGGAGGATTCCCATATTTGGGAACTTTAAGACTGGGGCTTACTCCTAAAGAGGATGCCCATATTAGAGGACTTGGGGCTTACTCCTAAAGAGTATTCCCATAGTAATGAGAATTTAGACTGGGGCTTACTCTTGAAAAGGAGGACAAGGTTAAAGGGATTTGAAAATTAAATGGACTTGGGGATTACTCCTGAGGAGGAGGCCCAAATTTGAGACTGGGGCCTACTCTTGAAAAGGAGCCCCATATTTGAGACTGGGGATTACTCCTAAAAAGGAGACCCATATTTGAGACTAGGGCCTACTCTTAAAAAGGAGGCCCATGTTAAGGATTCACTCATCTTAAAGGATGAGGTTGAATGAATGAAATCTCAATCTTTTGTGACATAAAGATGTGTAAATCACTAGATTTTGAGAGATGTTCCATTGAGTTTCTTTCAGATAAGGAATCCAAATCAAGAAATCATTCCATAAATGGATTTTAAGAGTGTTTTGAAGACTGAATTTTGAATAGGATAGGTGGAATGACATAAGAGGGGTGAAAATGGGCAAGAAAGGCACCAAAAAAGGTAGGGGCGCGCAAGTTCTGGTAGGCATGCAGGTACTGCGTGGGCGCGCAAGTCCTGGGCACGCAGGTATACTTGCGTGGAACATGGGTACTTGTGCAAATTTTAGCACTTAGAGTAATATTTGGGAAATCCTTGATCAAAGTCTTTAGAATCATCCTTAGAGGCTTTCCAGAAGATGGCGCACAAGTTATGGTGAAGAAGTAGGGTGGTGCGCAAGTGTGTTCATTTCCCTTAAGGGTAAAACACTTAGGTGCACAAGTGTTAGTGAATTATAACACTTAGACCTTACTCATCCTATTTATACCTTCCATTATAGGTAAATAATTACCTTAGAAGTGTTCAAAAGACCTGAAGAAGAGACTTGGGGGGTTCAGAGCTCTGTATCTGAATTCCGGAAAAACTTCCTCCCGAAATGGGGGGCCCAAAGGGTCTATTTATAGGCTAGAGAAGACCCCGAGCAGTTATCCTTTAGGGTGCGCTAGTCACTTGCGAGACCATTAGGTGGCGCACAAGTATACTTGCGCGACAGTGATGGAACTTGTGCGGCCCTTGTGCATTTGAAGCCTTGTTCATGCCTTTGTCGATTTTTGATGTTTTCTTCAAAGGATGAATCAATTTGTGCTAAGTCATTTCCCTTTCCATTCTTTTAGAAAATGTGATGAAAAAGGAGAATCAACAGACACATGAAAATGATTATTGTCTAATGCATTAAGGAGATACATAGACTAATGCTAACCATAGTCATGTAGTGGCTAGGTTCTGTATTAAGGTGTTGGACTTCACTACATATCCCATAAGGATAAAAATCAAGCCTTACCTAGTTCTTGAAATATAGTTTAGCATCATATGGGATGAGAGTGTAGGAGATCTTAGTTTAGGGTCACAGAGGTCGGACCATAATAAGGAATACACATTGTGTGTTTCTTATAAACTTGATGTGAATGAATACTAGGGTTTTCATACAACATTCATGTTTTCACTAGGGGACATTTCATCCAAGGGACTGAATGTGGAATGTGGGGTTAGGCCCAAAGACTTGGGGCTGGATTTGAGGGATGCTCAAACGTTCCTACGTATCCCATAAAAATGGGAATCAAGCCACATGTAGTTCTTGAAATACTCTTTGTACACATTTTGTTCATACAAGTGAAGGGTGAAAGGGGACTTTAGTGCAATAATGGTTTGACTCAAGATAAATGGTTCTGGAATTGCCATGTATGCATGTAGTATTTAGAATATAACATGATTGGAGATCAATGTGAGTAATGATTCCCTCTCAGGTGAGGGTGTCAAAGAATTTTGTAGTTTATTGTCGTACAAGACAAAAGTGCGAACAGTTTAACGTCATATAGCAAGGACGATGGTGAACCAATGTAAAAAAATATTGTTTCTGGGGGTGGTTTCACGAATCAACATCATATGAAATGAAGGTGAACCGATGTGAAGAGATTTATTTTGGGCTTGAACCTTAGGAGGATGCCTACATACCCAACCTATAAGGTAAGGATCAAAGTCCACGTACTTAAATTAAATAATGAATTGGATATCAAGTCGTTCTTGAGGACAACGACCTAAAAAATGTTTTCAGGACTTACACATGGTTAGCAGCCCAGAGAGGGTGTTATGGTTGAATTTTACTCTAAGATCACATGAGTCATACTGTGTTTGAGAAGCAAGTGGTAGCAACAACCCTAACGATGAATAGTTTAATGTAATGTTAGAAAAATGAAGGGACTATGTAGTTTAAAGTCATGGAGTGAGGACTATTGGTGTTGCACAGTTTAGTGTCATGTAATAAGAACAAAATACATTTTAACGTCATGTAGGACGTATTAAGGGACTTTGTTCAGTTTTACATCATGTAGGATGAATGAGAAGTAAAGTTTAACGTCATGTTGGACAAATATAGGGGCATAGTTTAATGTCATGTTGGACGTGAACACAGTTCTGCGTCATGTTAGACAATAATGGAGTTGTACTGTTTAGCGTCCTGTAGCTAATATGATGGGCAAAATACAGTTTAACATCATGTTGGATGAAAGGGGGACTATGTAGTTTAATGTCATGCAGTAAGGACAATGGGGACACAGTTTAATGTCATGATGGATGATTTAGGGACTTTTATATAGTTTAATGTCATGTTGGACGAATGAGTGTTGTACAGTTTAGCATCATGTAGCTAGGACATCACAGTTTAACATCATGTTGGATGTAAGGGAAAATAGCTTAACGTCAAATTCATGGAACATGGTGTATTTTTATTACACAAAATACTTCTTCAGAAATATGGCATTGGTTGGAGTCGTGATGAGTTCTCCATCCATTGAGATTAATGAATAAGCTCCCTTGGAGTAGACCTTATGTATTGAATAATGTCCTTCCCACTTTGGCTCAAGCATTGGAAGTTTCATTCCAGGTATCATTGGAGTTCTAAGAACCAATACCAATTCTCAATGAATTAATGAATGAAGAAGAACATTTTTGTAAAACCTCGTGCTATTCGATTCTGATAGATTTCCATGTGGTGCAAGGTGCACAATCTTTTCTCGTCTAATCATTCCAATTCATCCAATCACTTTTGAGATTGTTCATTCGTAGATGACTGATCAGAAATGACTACCCTAAGCAAGGTTAATTGAACTTCAATGGGAAATACTGCTTCTGTTCCATATACCAATGAATATGGAGTTGACAGTGTTGCAGTGCGGGTGGTTGTCTGATAATCCCATAAAGCATGAAAGAATATATCAGTCCATGCCTTCTTATCTTTATCCACCATCTTTTGCAGTATATTTGAAAGAGTCTTGTTGAAGGCTCCTATTTGTCCATTGGCCACTACATGATACTGAGAGGAATGGTTTGATTTGATATTGTATTCTAGAAACAACATCCTTACCTCAGATGAACAGATGTTGTGCCATTGTCCGTCAATATGGTATGAGGGACACCAAATTTGGTAATGATGTTAGACTTAATGAAGCTAAAAATGGTTTTAGAACTAACTTCATTGAAAGGTATTTCCTCTACCCATTTGGAAAAGAAGTCAGTAGAAGTAAGAATGTACTTAAACTACTTGGAAGGAGCTGAATGATAAGGTCCTACTACATCAATTTCCCATGTGGAAAATGGCCATGAGTATTTGGATGTATGAAGAAACTCTGGGGGTTGATGTATGAAGTTAGAATTTACTTGTCATGAATGACACTTATTTTTGAAATCAACACAATCCTGTATCATTGATGGCCTAAAGTATCCAATCCTTTGAATTTGATCAGATAGTCTATGTCCCGACAGATGGGCACCACAGACTCCTGCATGCACTTCTTTCATTACATCCATTGTCTCTTCACCATCAATGCATATGAAGATAATTCCATCAAAACCTATTTTTTAAAGAATTTTCTCTACGTGATACAGGATATCGTAAAGAGTAAAATTCACCACACATCGTCGGACTTGTTCTTTCCTGACTCTATCAGGTGGAAGTGTTCATTTTGAAGGTATTCTCTGATAGGTATCATCCATCATGTAGTATGACCATATGGTTCAGGAATGGGACTAATTTCATTGATTTCCTCTATTCTAGCTTGAATATAAGGTGAAATTGTACGATGGTGTGCAATACTGATGATTGTCTCATATCGATTTGGATCTGCCAGAGCTGTATCTATATTAGCCAGTAAATCAGCTTGTGTGTTTTTTGATAGCGGGACATAAGAAAATGTCGGTTCTGAAGGAAATTCCTCCATTAACTCTCTGACGTAATCATACAAAGGGATTACTTCTTCTTTTCTGATTGCATAATCCCCATTGACTTGTTTTATTACTAGGTCTGAATCACCTTTCACCTTTAAGTGATTCACTTGTGCTTGAAGCACCAACTCTAATCCTGTGATAAGATCTTGATTTTCTGCTTCATTATTTGTACTTCCTTACCACAATAAGAAGGAATAAGGTTGCACTGCCTTTTCTGGGGAAATAAGTAAAATTCCTAACCCAACATTGTTGAATTTAGGATCTTCCATTTTATTCCCTGTTGGACTTCCGGAAGCACCATCAAAGTACATTTCCTATGTTTGAAGACTATCTTGAATAGAGAATACTTTCTCATCAGGATGTTAAATATCTGAAGATGTATCTTCTACTGAAGGATGTTCAGCAAGGAAATTAGCTAGCGCTTGGCCCTTTATTGCCTTTTGAGACACATATTGAATATCAAATTGGTGCAAAATAATTTCCCACCTTGCTAGATGTCCTATAAGCATTGGAAGACTAAGGTTGAATTTGAGTGGGTTATTGCAAGATACCAAATTGACCTCATGATGTTTCAGGTAGTGTCTCAACTTTTGAACTGCAAATATAAAAGCTAGGCAACACTTTTCAATACTTGAATATTGGGTTTCTGCTTCAAGCATAGTCTAATTGAGATAGTAAAGGTTGTTTTCATTCCCAGCATCATTCTTTTGGGCAAGGAAGGCTCCTAATGATCACTCTAAAGCTGTCACATAAAGAATAAGTGGTCTTCCTTAAATAGGTGGCATTAATACCAGTGGACATAAGAGATATATCTTAAGAATATTGAATGCTTCTAGACATTATTCAGTCCACTGGTAAGTGACTCCTTTCTTCGTCAATTTGTTGAACGGTAAACTTTTAACAACCAAATTGGAAATGAAACACCAAATATAGGCCAACTGTCCTTGAAGTCCTTTCAATTCATTCAAATTTCAAGGAGGTGACATACCAAGGATTGAATTTGTCTTCTCAAGATCGACTTAGATACCACGATGGTGTTCAATAAAGCCGAGGAATTTTCATAAGGTTACACCAAAAGCACATTTTAAGGGGTTTATCTTCAAATTATGTTGCCTAAGTTTCTAGAATCTGAATTCCAAACCAGAAAAGTGATTAGAACATTGTTTTGATTTAACCAAAAAATTGTCTATATAACATTCAAAAGATTTCCCTAAAAAGGGTTTGAAGATACGGTGCATGGCATGCTGATATGTTGTGCCTGTATTCTTCAGTCCAAAGGGTATTACCCGATAGCAAAACACGCCCTGAGGGGCTCTGAAAGCTGTAGATTCTTCAACTTATGGAGACATTTGGATTTTATTATATCCAGAATCTCTATACATGAAGTAATGTTATTCATAGCCAGTTGTTGCATCAATTAAGAGTTCTGTAATCGGAACTAGAAAATCATCCTTAGGAAAATGCTGATTAAGATCTCTGAAATCAAAACAAACTCTAGTTTTTCCATTCTTCTTTTTTGCAGGGAAAATATTAGCCAGACGTTTGGAATATTGAACTTCTATGAAGAAGTTATCTTTGATAGGCTTATCCACTTCAGCTTCAATTTTGGAAGCATAAGTTGGGTGTGTTCATCTTATGGCTTGCTTAAATCCTCGATGTTCTTCTGGAAAAACCAAATGATGAGTAGCGACATCAGGATCAAGCCCTAGAATCTCTATATTTTTCTAAGAAAATATATCTCAATATTACGTTAAAAATGAAATATACATTTCTTGATCTTCAAGAGTCATGGCCACACTAATTAATGTGGGGCATGGATCTTCTCTTGTACCCAGATTTATTTCTCTGAGTTCATCCACAGTGGTAGAGATACCCTCTTCAAATGCAGGTGGAGCATCCCTGAGATCTTCCTCTTCTTCTTCAAAAAGTTTTACTTCTTCTATTTATACATGCATGGTAGATGATGAATAAAAATTTCCATGATCAGGAGAGATGTTAAAATTTTAACATCTCGAAGAAGAGGCTTTCATTTCTAACCCTAGTGATTATGAAGGATCTTCCATGTGTAATAAATAGGATATGATGGATTGAGAATTGACATCATCGTTTACCTCTGAAATTTCTATAACTTCTTCTGGCCTGGTTGGAAAAGTATAGACTTTTTGGATTTCAGCGGATGAAATGAAGACATATCCATTTGAGCTTTCATCATTTCTTGGAGAATCACCACTTTCTCTCATGTTGTCTGGCTTGATTTTCATAATTGAAATTATGGAAGTTTTCATAAGAGTTCTTGGATTTTGGTCTATCCTGTCAATTTGACCGATAGGCAACACATAATCTGTACGCACATGTGTAAATGGATTTACTGGAATCTTTTCCAAACCATATGGAGCATTAATTTTGGTGACCTACTTTGTTTTGGATTTCTCCTTCCCTTCCATGTGATTGAATTCCTCCACAATGTATTGACACTCACATGTTTTGAATGTGGCCTTATCACCATAAAATGTCCCAATTTGACCATTGAAACAATTTTTGCGGCATTGATGGTATGATGAAGGGATAGCCGCATGTTGATGTATCCAAGGTCTTCCAAGAAAAACATTGAAGGTTGTATCGTGATTAACAACCATGAAATCTGAATTGGATACAAGGTCTCCAAACTGAGTTCTGAGTGTAATCTCACCCAGTGATTCATGTTCATTTTTATCATATCCTTGAATCATTAAAGTAGAAGGAGATAAATCATATTCAGTGAGGCCTAATCGATGATGTGTACGAATGGGTATGAGGTTGACTCCTGAACCATTATCAATGAAATCTCTTTGGATGTCCACACCATTGACTTTTCCATATAAATACAATGGTCTAATATGTCCATGCACAACATCATCTTGATATTCATCTATGATAGATATTACTACAAGGCATTCTATAGGACCATTCTCTACATGGTAGACTTCAGCCGTTGAAATTTTAGTTTTGAACTCCTGAGGACATGAAAAAGCCTCAATGACTGCCTCTTAAAGATCCTTGGATAGATTCAAGGAATCCAGAATTGATAACTTGGCTGGTACTTGGGCCAAATGTTTCAATACATCATATTTTTGATCCAAAGGTCTGTGTTTCCCAACAAGAACATGTGGTTTCTCAGGTGTCTTAGAAGTTGATGCTTTGGTAGTATATGCATTTTGTATCGGGGTAGGAGTTGGAAATACCCATGGCTTTGGAAGATTAGGCTGAATAGGTATATTTACTTTCTGAGATGAAGAAGATGGAACCTTTAACCGATCCTCCAGAATAACTGTACTAGGACTAATTCTTACTTGCGTGGAAGATTTTTCTTGTTCTTGTTCAGCCCGCTGAATGGCTCTGCCACGAGTTTCTACTGCATACATAGTTCTAGAAGGGGTAGAATTGTAATAGTGGTTTCTGGGATATCCACGTCTTCCTCTGTATCCCAGACCACTGGAAATCCCTCTAATTCCTCTATTTGATACAGGAAACTCAGGCTCATCAAAATCGAAGATGTGAATGGCATAAGGATCTGTTAAATGAATCATGTTAACATAACCGAAGATCAACTCTTCATCTGATGAAGATTCTACCTGATTAACCTTTTTAGGTTGTGCCGTTTGGTGGGACGGTGCCCATAGCTTTGAAGTAGATGGCATAAAATCTTCCAGAGTCAAATACAACTTGGGCTTGACACAATTTCATCTTCTTTTTATTGTTACTGTTTTTTTGAATTATGCAGTTTCATTAAATATTGTCCCTCTGATAAAAAGGGTTTCTCTGTGGCATTCATAGCAGAAGAAACAATTGGTTTCTCCAATTACGTTCACAAAATGGAATGAGTTCGGTTGATCATTTTCTGAACCATCCAATCATCGTATTTCTATACATTTTTTTTGACTTCTTGCCACTCGCCTTCTTCCTCTGGATTTGTAGTAGTAACACATGCTACCTGAGCTGAAGAACCTTTCAGTTTTACTTGTCCTGAGTCCACCATCTTTTGCAGGACATCTTTGAAGACAAAAAACTCTTAAATGGGATGAACCAACATCTAATGAAATGGGAAATAATTGGGATGGTCTTCATCTCCTTCCTTGTTAGGACATTTGGGCCTTGGCAGCTGAACCAAGTCATTTTCATGAGCCTAAATGAAGTAACCAAGAACTTGTTCATTTTGGAAAGAGTATAATTTGATCTTCATATCCTCAATTTGTTTCTATCTTTGATCTCTTTTATCATATTGATGAAATGACCTCTGTTGTTGACGCTCAAGAAGTGGAGCCCTTCGAGAAGATGATGGTCTTGAAGTGTAAGTAGGTACAAGCACTTGTTTAAGCGTAACTGTAGTAGTCTCTTCTTTACCCATTATCCTTCCTGAAGCTGATGGAATTACATGAGTTTTATCCTTAGTCTTTGTAAGAGAGTCTTCAATCTGCTGAGCGATCTAAGAAAGGTCTCGAATCCCTCTTGTGTGTTTCAAAGGGATCAACGGCCTGTGTAATTCATCACCCAGATTTGCCACACAGATTGGCAACATCTCTTCTTTAAGGGACTGCTAAACTCAGAGAATATGTTAATCCCTTCCAACAAGAAATGAAATCTGAAACTATTTAATTCTCCCTTTGCATATAATTTGAAAGATAAAAAACTGTTGTCTTTGGCAATGTTGAGCTGAATTGAAGAAGGAATCATTGACGGAGATCCTCCCATCTGGTAATTGACCGAGATTGCAAGTTTTTATACCAGACAAAAGCAGGCCCTTGTAATGACTGTACAAAAAACTTGAGCTTAACTACTTCTTGTTGTTGAGGGGTTCCCATCATAGGATCGCAACAAGAAACAATATATTTTAAGTGTTTCTATGGGTCTCCCGAACCATTAAGGATTGGGAATGTGGAACATGCAAAATTTTATGGGTGAGGAATTATATCAACCCATTCAGGGTAAGATTTTTTTCTGGTTGAACCGGTGCATTATTTCCTTTCATAGCTTCCAATCGAGCTATTAATGACTCAATGGTAGTCATTAAAGTTTTAGAAACATCTGGTTGAGCTTGGACCGGAGTAGGTGCAATAAGTGGAGCTTGGATAGGTGTGGTGACTGGTACTGCAACTGATGGTAGCACCACCGATTGTTGTTGAGCATGACCCATAGGACTAGACCTGTGAGGGGTTATTGGTAAAGGAATATAATCTTGATCCATCTCAATAGTTGTAACAAATTCCCTTGGATGACTAACTCTATCACGCTTAGGAGGAAGACTACCTTGATGTAGTTCTGTATTAAACCTCCTCAATTCCTTCATTTCTTCCTCCTATTGTGCAAATCTTTTTTCTAGTGAGAGTGATTGGACTTCTCCAGAGGTAGGGTGGAATTTAGCCTGATTCTTTCCTTTACCCTTGTTGGACGCCTTTCATAGATGGGGATGTTGATTATTTGAATGAATACCTAGCAACTGAGTAATCCTTTGATTTCGTGTATGCACCCCTTCTTCATTGGCTTCTGTGTGCACAACCTCTTGAGCAGGAACTTCTTCATCTGTGTAGAGACCCAAAGCTTGACGTACATGTACATTGCATTACTTTTTCAGAATACTTAATACATGAAAAAAATAGACACCCAAAGATCGTATTAGTTTAGTGTCTTTGGAAACACGGAATGTAATCTTGTAGTCATGGTGAAAGATCTTCAACATCTCCCATAAACATCTTCCCCTTTTGGTTTTCTTACCTAAAACCATTCTTTATATCCTGGGGAAAAGAAAACATAAAAATGGTGATCTCAAATGCTCAGTAATGGTAAACATAGAGAACATAAAACAATCCAGATACATTTGAATGCAAAAACATGAACATAAAATCTAAACATCAAAATCTTGAGCAAAGACATAAATCATGGAAGTACATAAGGCATATATCATAAAGGATCATCAATCATGATAAAATAGCATGGAAATAAAACATGTAATTATGGAAAACCATTAAGCACATGATAGGATATCCATAGTAGCCAAGTCATTGCTTCCAAGACCATCTTAGTGGACAAAGTCCCTTTCTGAATCGAGTTCACTCCTCGTTCTAGTTATGTATCATTGAACCGGATTAACTTATCGTTCCAACCATGTCTATATCATGATACATAAATCTTCACCCAATTAATTGGAAGGAGATATAGTTCCCACCCATATCATAATGAAATCATTCTTACGTGTGCCACAACATAAACATAAATTATTCATCATAACCCAAATAATAAAATGAGTTTCATAAACATCATCCCATAATAACAAATCCATATAAATTAAATGGATATCATTTCATCATATGAAAAGTGAAACCATGTAAATCATATAGACATTATACTTGAAACATACACATATGAAATAATGTAATCTTAGATGGAAAATGGTTTTGATAAAACACTTAAAATAAATTCATGAGGAAAATATTCTTTCTTCTTCAAAATCATTTTATTTTCACAATATTCCATTCAATTTTAAAAGAAAACGATTTTTTTGAAAATAATCATGAAATCATTTATAGTAAGATTTATGTAAATAAGTCATTTTGAAACCATAAAAATCCTTTCATGCTGTATAAGTTAAAACAAACATTCTCCTTGTACTTTTGCCGGAAAAGTCAAAAAAGATCCTCGTATGGTAAGCAAAAGAAATATTCCTTCCATAACATGTGGTAAAAGTCAATATGGGTAAAAAGGATATTAAAAATACATGAATTTTTTTTTAGAAAACATGGACATGGATGATAACAATAAACCCAGTAAATACTTATGAATAACAATCTTGGATAAGAATGAGATTGGAATAGTTATCCCTTACCTTATGTCCAATTTCTTCTGTATGTGTCCAAGACTCATGTATAGTGGGTTTAAACATATTATTAACATGTAATAGAATTATAATAGTATTTATGATATCATATATGGTTGACTTATGTATTTATATTACCTGTTCATTTGTCAATTCCATGTTAAAGCAACATTTTGGGTAATATCATTTTCATTTGTCGTACGTGTTTGGACTTGTTGTTCATGATACTATTATTAATTATATCATGATTTAATTACTTCCAGAATGTAAATAATTATTTATATATCATATATATTCATTATATATATATATATAATAGACAGATGAATGAAATGAAATACACCGTTCATGGAGATGGTAGGTTGTACGTACGCATGAACGCTGTTTTTCATTTTCTTTATTGAATTGAATGGAATTAATTAGATGAAATAAATATATATATACATAAATAAATTAGAATTATTATGTCATATATTTCATGATTACTTATTATATATACTTTATAATCATTCTTTAATTGTTAACAAGGAAAATGAATCTCATCGCGTTGTGGAGACGGTAATCCGTACGTACGCACGAGCGCTGATATCATTCCCATATTTATTGAATGGTATTGGAGTGGATGATATAATATCATAGAATCTGTATAATGTTATAATAATTATATATAGTTATTATTTACACCATTATACCCATCCAAGTAAGGTGGTGGTGGAAAAAAGGATTACACCACGGCATGGAGACGGTATTCCGTACATACGCACGCGCGGTGATTTTGTTTTCTGTAGGATGGATAGAAGGTGAAATACAGTTGTTTCATATTTATCGTAAAATATCAGTATATAAGTAATACTGATTTTATTACTTTTTAAAGAAACAACTAAATTAGAGGAAGTAGAAGAAGATGGAAACTTGAAAGAGTCATTAGAGGAGATTACCTCTTCCTCGACGCACCTCCTTTAAACTTATTCTTAGGGGACTAGAGTTGGTCTTTTGAGAAGACCAGAACCTCTATGATGTAACTATAGTGGTTGAGAAGAATAATGGGTAGGTTTTGGCTGATATTCAAGGCTCTAAAGGGTGTGAAGAGAATAGTGAAGGGGTTCACTTTTTATAAGGGAAGAGAGGGGCACCTTTAGAAAAACATAAAATATTATTTTATAATAAAGTCATATTCGGTTTATAATACCTCAAAATTGAATTATTTTGAAGATAAAGTGGAGATAGGTATAAATAATCTCAAACAATAGGTTTTAGACAAGTTTAGTTTACTATTTTAACCTTATCATTTAGATTTAACAGTAAGTTAAATAATTTTAATTTTACTGTGTCTTCTTGTTTCCATACACTACATGGTTAATAAACATACTATAACAAGAAAAAATAACCACAAGTGGTTCATTATTAATATATATAACCTTATCTAAGTCATTTGGTCGAACCGTATATTTTTAGGAATATAATAACAATTAATAATATAATATTTGTTTTAAAAACTATTTTATGTCAATTTTGACACTATTTGGTACTTGATTTCTGTGAAAATCATAGCAGCCTGATTAGTTCTAAGAAAGTTAATTAAAACAATAATAACATTTCATATTAATCAATAAAATTAGTTTAATTCATAAAAAGTCTCAAATTACATTTATTTGGGTATTTATAATATAAATTATGTTAATATTTCATTAATAAAGAAATTACTGCATCATCATTGTTTCATAAATAAATTAAATTATTTAATGTCTAAAAATTATAAATAAAATAACATTATGTAGGAAATCATTTTATCTTTCTAATTAATATTTATAGTCTAATTTATCTTATATATAACCGTATATTAAATATTTTTTAGTTATTAAACATTGATTTTAACTATTTTAACACTTCTTTATAAATAATAATAATAAATTTCCTTGTCTTATCCAAGTGGACCTAAAGGGAAATATTTTATTCCAAAGGTTTTTGTTGGTCGAATTAAACTTATCCAATAGAATAAGTACATGTTTTAGGGTAATAATAATATCATTCTTACCCTTGATTTCACTATTTACTTTTAACCGTGGCAAATAAAAGTAAAAAGTTACTATTCACCAAAAAAATATTTTTATTTTATTAAACCACATTTTACTCCCTGATATTAACCATGTCGGTCGGATTTTCGAAATTACACTCACAGAAGCGTTAAAATTATGTTTTATGTAAGTTTGAAAAAATCTCCTATGAGGTATGTAAAAGACGGCGAAAAGTTCAATAAAATTTTTATATATCTAAAATTATTATAAAATGACTCCAATGAATTACATTGAACTTATATAGGTATTATGTATCAATTTTTACCTAAAATAAATTTACATAAAATAAATAAATATTTAAATTAAAAGTTGGTTCTTAAATAGTAACCCAATGTTTTCACTATTCATAAAAAATTGAAAGTTTTGAGAAAAATACCAAAAACTCACCCTAGGATAATTATGATATAATGAATCCAAAAATGAAGTCCATTTTGAAAAATGAAATTTCAAAAAGTGGTTATTACTTTTCATAACAGCTAGTTTATATAATATTTTAATAACATATCTTTGTTTAGTGAAACTCGGTATTGCGTACAGCACACGATATTGTGGAATGTCACGATTGCGTGTAATGAACACTAAGTCAGGGTTGTGTGTAGTGCAAGATAATTTTGGTGTAGCATACAACACAAGACATCATTGAAATTAAAAAGAATATATCTTATAAAATCTCAGTGTGTTACAATCTGATCCCTCTGAGTGAACCTCATCTGGGGAATCAGCAATAATGACATTGATGACATTAATTGATGCATAACGCATTGCATCCCTTCTATCATCATTTCTGTGATATTTTCTTCTTCCATGTCCTTGATGAGACATTGCCTTTTGTTGATTTGACCCCTCAGAAACTCCTTAACAAACTGTATTGTGGAGGGAATTTCCTAATAATTCAGATCTTCGTTCCTCTTGTGGCTTCTTCCCTAATCAAGAGAATATTGACATTATCTGAGGGAGAGATTGAGGATTTTGAAAGGTCCCCATTTCGGTAGACTGGGGCCCATCCTGTTGTTCCTGCTCAACACCTCGAATCTTATTTGTTGATTCTGAGGGTTGGGTTAAGAGATTCCCCAGTCTGGCAAGCTAGGGTGGCTCTTGAGCTGCTACATCTGAGACTTTCTTAAAAGATATCCTGATTTTTCGGACTTTAGTCCGGAAATTGGATGGATGAATTAACCTACATCCACTCAAATCAGCTGGCCCAAATGACCATTGGATGATTTCTAACACTTCTGTCACCTGATGATGTGCACGCTCTAAATGAGAGGCATGTTCAATATTATCATTTGCTTGATTCAGGAGTAATTTGACAACTTTTTCATTGTATTCCTGATTTTCAGAAGGACTAGTTGAGGACTATTCTTGAGAGAGACTTTGATTAAAAACAAAGCCAATTGGTTGTGGTAGGCCATGGGCAATAACATTGCATGAGACCATTTTTGGTGGGCTTTGTTGGCTGGAGAGTACAGTGAAATCTAGGGCTCCATGAACACCCCAACTTCTGATATGAATACCAGATGTCGCATTGGCAATTAACTGGCACAATCTTTTTAGTGTGCCAAGGCATGAACGTTGAAGGGCTCTATGGTGCTTTTCAATCTTTGGATATCGAGAAACTGAGAGAGAGGCCAAATCAATTTTGAATTGTAACCCTTCTATTATCTTGACATGATTTTCATATTCATCATAAGATAATATTTTATTTTTCAACTGAAAAAGGGGTTTCCACATGGTTAGACGATTATCATGAATACAATCTTCTGTCAACATCTCTAGAATATCATACTAAGAGTTAGCGAAAGGCCAAAACATGACTGGTGCGTCACCTTTTGTCAGTTGTTTTCTCATATTAAGCACTTCCTCTTTATCATTCGATGAAGATTATTCTACCTAATTAGACCAAATCTGGTGCTTCTTTTTTTGCTTTATCAATTTCAACAATATTGGTAGAGAATTAATTTACCAAATTAGAGGATGCATGAATCATGGGTGGTTCGAAGAATGACCTACACCCCGGGCTATCTTCTGGTTGAGAATGTATTTCACCTGCTATTGATAAAGCATCAGACATGACTGCATTCACATTTTCAAGTGCTTCATGATAAGGGGGATTTTACGTTACTGCATTTTACATTGGATAATTTTCTAGGAAATGTGAATTACTACTACGGAGAGGAATTTCTCATCTAAATTCATCATCATGGGGAGGACCACCATGGTGGATTACAACAAAAGATTAAACCTTTTTCTCCTTAGTCTTCAGGCCATGCAGAGGGTTATCACGAGTCTCACTTGAAGATGATACTTCGAGAATGAACGAACATTCATGAAGCAATACATCATAATGATGTGTTTGATGCAGACCTTCGGACTTAATGTTCCCACTATTGGGAAATTACAGAGTAGAATCTTGTGTTGCAACAGATAATTTTCTGAGTGCATCAAGAACTCCAGCATCATGTAAGGGCATATTACAGATTGGATCTTGATTTCTTGACTGTGTTGGATGTGTCGTTTTCTTAGACGCCTTCTTACTCACTATGGTAACCACTTGTTGAAGGCATGTGGTTATTATGGGCAGGTGTATGTGCCTTCTCATGAGAAGTAGTCAGGTTAGGCTGATTATCTCCTCTCAAATCAGGTGTATGTGCCTGACTTGGTTGTCTGTATGATATGGGGGAGTATGCCCCACAAACCTCTTGGACTAGAACAGAGGTGTGCATCTGTTCCAAAGTGATCTGTTGATGTATCACTCCACTGGTAGGGATAGATTTTCATTCCTTTCCATGTGATGCTACTGAAGCTGTTATAATATCCTAGGAGGCATCTAGAATATGAGCAGGGATTTTCATCTTCTTCTTCACCATTTTTAGAATGTGTTTGGTGAAATCAGCTGTCGGAATGAGAATATACGTCCATTCCGTTCTTGGATTAGGTGTGTCTTCCTACTCCTGTCCGCCTTTTCCTGTCAGTGAGTTCTGACAGTACTTATATGTGGGGGCAGAGAGTTGAGTCTCCTCCAATTTTGTCGTCGGGGATTTCTGACTGACTTCTCTGAGTGCTACCACACAAGATTGTTGGTAGGATTGAGAAATAATAGAAGGTGTATGTGCCTGCTGATTGTACTCCACCGAACGAGGTTGATGAACTTCTTTCAATACTGGCAGACGAGGCGGCTGGCATTATTGATCAGTGTAAGCAGGTGTATGTGGCTATTTACCAGTTATCAACACATTGGGTTGGCGGACTTCATCGTATGTAGTCATATGAGCCTGCTGACTAGCTGATGATTTATAAATAGGTGTATATGCCTACCTATAATACTCCACCGAAATTGCCTGGTGGGATTGGTGTGTTGCTTCCAGACAAGTCTGCTGGACAGCGGGATTAGAACGGATGGGTGTGTGTTCCCATTCATTGCTTTCCACCAAGATAGGTTGGTGGATTTCATTGGAGATGGATGAGATAAGAACCTTCTCACTATTGACCGGTCATCACCTCTAGTGGTTCGTCTTTCCGGCTCGGGTTCGAGGAACCTGAGTCGAATGCCTAGAGATGACACCCTCATCATTTTGAGGGCGTACTCCCGCATGAGTCTGGTGGTGAATGATGGTGGGAGCCCTCAGGAAGGGCTCATGTTTCCCAAAATTAAGGCTTTGAGTGACCTTCTCATTCACATCCCTAGAAAATGGGAGGGAATGGGGATTGAGTTCTAGGGATAATGACCTGAAACGGCTGGAAATGGTGGTTGGCACCACCTGCTTCTTGATCGTTGGTCGTCGTTGTCCAGACTACCAGGGTGAATTATTGACTTAGATGGATTTTCAAGTAGCCTCCAGAGTCGTAGTAGTAATTTTTCGATGGTATTCCTTTACCATTGCATTTGATACCTAGTGTTGAGGACGCTGAGTAGGTGATGTTGTCCTCAGAGCGGACAACAATCCAGCAGGAGTAGCGGTAGAGGTATTCACAGCAGAGGCATTCACAGGTGTGAACTTTAGAGAATCCATTTCTGTAACGCAGAAGATCTTGGAAAAGATTTTATATTTCATATAACAGACATAATCAAGAAAAGTTCGACCACTAAATATTTGGGATGAGCACATATGTTATTGATTGTTTTGTTGGCCCTCTCATTGAGTTAAATAGGGGCCTAACAAATAAAAAATCATCATTTAACTTGGTTAAGGATTCACGTCGGGTTCACCATTTTTTGTTTCCTCTAGAAATGGGTATGACCTTATTTTCTTAAGGTTCAAACAATCCAATAGGTTTCTAATGGGCTTGTTTGTAGAACCAAAAACATCAAATGATTCTATATCCATTTGGACCTAATTTCCAAAGGTAGGTGCTCACTAGTTATGGACTGATGAGGCATAAGAATTTTCATTGGTCTAGAGAATTAGATGTTAGACTCATCCCACCTTTTTGTAGGGAATTATTGCCTACTTCAGGACACTCTCTATGTATTTGAGTTATGTTTGTGAATACTTCTTACACTACCAAGTATGAAAATGAGCTTTCCATAAGATCTGACAATCAATGATTAATATGTAAAATATTTAGAGAATATTTTATATGTATTTGAGGTTCTTCATCGATAGAGAATCATCTGTATTTGTTAGGGATTCTTAGCCAATGGTATCATTCAACACATTATATTAAGATCTATTTGTCATTATGATGAACATACTGGTTTTAAAGCCACTCAGTGGGGCACATAAGGTTTCTTATCATTTAGAATGACATGGAGTATTTCAGAGTTGGGATCGTACCCGCAGATGGGCTACCTACGTATCCTTATTAGAAAAATAATCAGGGCCCACATAGTTCGGTAATTAAGATATAGTTTAACTTCATATGGGATGGATGATAATTAACGAGTAATGGGATTGAACCTTAGAAGGGTTTCCTATGTACTCCACTTTTAAGGTAGAGATCAAATTCCACGTAGTTCGGTTGGGAATTGTGGGGCTTACGTATGATTAAAGGCCCAAAGAGATGTGTCATGGTTACTTTTACACTTTAATCTCACATGAGTCTTTCTCAGTGTGAGAAAAAAGAGGTATCAATATACTTGACAATTTTTGACACGAAAGATGCAGTCACAATGAATGATATGGGGATTATGTATTTATGATTTCCCAAATAGATATAGATCAAGACTTACTTTAGAGAAGAAGATCGGGAACAAGGTCCATAATGGTATATGTTCATTATGGATATTTGGATACTCTAACTTGGGGATTACTCCCGAGGAGGATGCTAAAATTAGGAGGGGACTTGTGATTGGGTTTTATTACTGAGAAGGAAGCCCAAATCAAAAGACGTTATGACTAGTTAAGAGAAATTATGACTGGGGCATATTCTAAAGAAGGAGGCCCAGGTTAAAGAGACTTGAGGACTAGGGATTACTCCTAAAAAGGAGGCCCAGGTTAGGGGACTTGAGAACTGGGGCTTACTTCTGAGAAGGAGGCCCATGTTAAGGGACATGAGATTTGGGGCTTACTCCTAATGAGGATGCCCATATTTGGGAACCTGGGGCATACAATTAAAAAGGAGGCCTAGGTTGGTGAATTATGATAGGGACTTACTCCTGAGAAGGAGGCCCAAAATTAAGGGACCTTGGAGACTGGGGCTTACTCCTGAAGAGAATGCCCAAGTTAGGAAATTATGACTAGGGATTCCACCTGAAAAGGAGGCCTAGGTTAATGATCTTCTCATTTTAAAAGATGATGTTGAATGAATGAAATCTATAACCTTTGTGACATAATGATATGTAAATCACTAGGTTTTGAGAGATGATTCACAGAATTCCTTTCATATAAGGAATCCAACAAAGGAATAATTCCATAAATGGGTTTGAAGTGGATTCTGATGGATAAATCTTGAAGTGGAGAGGTGGATTTTAAGAAAACAGATGAATGGACTGGAGGGGCACCCAAAAGAAGGTAGGCACGCAGATCCTGTTTGGGGGTGCAGGTCCTAGTCACGCAGGTATACCTGCACGACACAGGTGTACTTGCATGAAGGTCAACCCATAAGGTAATACTTGGGCGAGGCATTGCTCAAACCCTTATTATTATCCCTAAAGGCTTCCAAAAGAGTGGCCCCTAACTTTTGTTTAAGGGATAAGGAGGTGCGGAAGTGTGGACATTTACCTTAAAGGCTGGCCACTTAGGCGCATAGGTGTTGGTGAGTTTCAACACTTAGGCCCTATTCTGCCTCTTTAAATCTTACGTTCTTGGTAAGAAATTAACTTATAAGTGTTTGGAAAGCTTCGAGAAGAGACTAGGTAATCGAGAACTCAAATTTGAGTTTCTGGATTTTTTCATCTCGAAATGGTGGGCCCACAGGGGGTATTTATAGGCCTTTGAAGACCTTCAGAGAAAATAACATAGGGCGCGCAAGTCACCTATGTGACTAATATGAGGCACGCAAGTATACTTGCGCGACCATGACGAAACTTGCATGTCCCAAGTGTAAACAAATCCTTTTTCATGTCTTTGTCAATTTTTGATATCTCTTCAAAGGTTGAATCACTTTCGACTAAGGTATTTCCCTTTTTCAGTCGTTAGACTCTGTGATGGAAAGGAGCATCAATATTCTTTCACAAAAAACATATTCAAAACTCAAACCATTTTTAAAAATTACTTTTATCATCCATTTGAAAGAAATAGATATGCAGTGAATGAAAAAAATATTTTTAATGGATTCTATAGGAGAATCAATTGTGAAGGTCTCTCCATGATAAATGCATTCTTCTTTATTGAAGTCATTATCTATGAGTAGACCTTTGTTTCATTTTATTTTACCTTTCTCATTTAATTTATTTTAAAAACCCCTTTTTTACCAGTAATGGAACGATTGTTAGGTTTTTCAATAATATTCCAAGCATAATTAAATTGGAATTATTTTATCTATTCTTGCATATCAAAAACACAATTTCCATTATTAATAAAATCAATATGGATTTTAGGTTCTGTAAATGAAATAAAATAATTATGTTCAATTTCATTTAGTAGAGAACATAGTATGTGTACCAGCATTCAAATCACCAATAATATTTTCCAATGGATTCTCTTTGGATTTTTTTTCAATGATTTAGGGAAGGGACTATAAGATCATTCAACATGAATGGTATTTTTAGGGGGAGAAGTATTATTAAATTTCAAAGGTTCAATGTTATCCACAATATCATAAAAATGGTATGAAGGTTTATGATGATTTTCATCTAATTTTATATGAATATATTCTTCAAGATTTTTAGTTCTTTTATTTAAGAATCGATAGGATTTACTTGACTTCTAGTACCCAAGAAAGATTCCTTCACTGAATTTTGGATCAAGTATCCCTAGGTTCTATTTATTATTATGAATATAAAATTAAAATCCATAAACTTTGAAAATTCTAATATTTGGAGTTTTATTTTTCGAAATTTCATTAGGGGAGTTTTTGAGGATGGTTATTATGAAAAAAATGTTTATTATATAACAAGTGGTATTTACTGCCTTAGCCCAAAAGTATTAAGGGTTTTTGAAATCATTAAATATGAATCATGATATTTAAGGAATATTTTGATTCCATCATTTAACAAATGCATTTTTTGATGTGTTTTAGGAGTATAAAATGTATGATTATAACCATGGGAGGCACAATTTTTATCAAACTCATCATTATCGAATCTCCCTCATGATCACATTGAATGCAACGTTTTTTTTTTCTCTTTTCATTTTTAGTCCTTATTAGTGAATCTTATGAATACTTTATAACCCCCATTTATTGTGTGCTAAGAATAATACCCAAGGATGTTATGTATAATCATTGACTATTATGAAGTAATAAAATTTTCCCCTAATATATTTGAATTGATTTGGTCTAAAAAATATCATGTTGACCAAGATAAAGGGCTTTAGATGTGGATACTTATTATTTAGGTTTAAAATAAATTGTTTTCACACAATGTTATCTATGTTCACAAACAAAATTAAATTTTAAATAGAATTATTTTAAATCTTTTATTATATGTTGTCAATTGAGCATAATGAGTGTGTGTGTGTGTGCTATAATTGAAAAAGAATATATGAAAAATCCCAGAATCAATATTCTAAATGATAAATAAAATTATCATTTTGGGAAGAAATATATTTAAAATTGATAGTATAAATTTTTTTAAAATGAAATATTGTAAATAAAATTTTCTCTTTTATAATTAAAAAAAATTGAAAACAAAATATTTTCATAATAATTTTTTTTTAAAATGTCTTATAATTAGATAATTTATATAAAAGTAGGTATTAAACCATCTATGAATACTTTTTTATGTATTGAATTGATATAAATTGATTATACCTATACAAGCTATTTTACTTCTTTAATTGTCACTAAAAGTCACATATCTACCATTAAGTTTTTTAAGTATATTAAATTCAAAGGAGTTACCACACATGTGTCGAGGTTACCCAATATCCATGTTTCAAGTTTCATTTTTTGATTTAATATCTAGACATGATTCATAAAAAATTAATAAATTTTGTTTTTTCTACAATGATTTTGGGTCCACATATGTTAATTAAGAGTTATTTTTGTACCCAAATTTGTTTTGAAAATAGTTTTTGAGTTGTGAAATGGGAGAAAATATGTATAATTTTTTGCCAAAAATATTGATCATTTTTTAAATTACATTGATAAATTTTAATTCTGCATTTTGGAAAATGATTAATTTTTTTAGAAACTCCTTTTACAAAGTTCTATTTCTGTAATAACTGAAATTATTTTGAAAAATGAATTCAAAAATATAATTTTAGGTAATTTTAAACATGATTTTTTTATATATTTTTTAAAACATGGGTGAATTTCATGGGAGAATTTTTAAGATAATTTATATTCAATGATTACTCATGAAAACTCATTTAATAATTTTTTTAATTAGTTTTTTTATTGTAAGTAGATCATTTTATTAAAGGGATTGATTTTGATTATTTTCAATATCTTTATACATTTTATTTTGTTCTTAAAAACCTTATTCATGTTTATCACAAGAATATTTTATATCATATTAAATTATTTTATTGGAAGAAGAAGAGGATGAAGAGTAATTTGAGGTAGAATAAGAAGTTCTGTTAGAGTTTACTTCATTACTAACCTCAAATTCATCCATCAGACACTTGTAACTTTCATCACTTGACTCTATTTAGGAGATAAGATCATTTCATTCATTCAAGGTTGAAAACTCAAAGAGTTTATTTATTTTTTTGTTTTTCTCCTAGTTTTTATTTTTGGTCAAGGAAAATTCCATCAATATTTGTCCCTTCTTTTTTCATTTGAATATAGTTAATTATTATTGAATTTGATCATTATATTTTTTTAAATAATTACAAGACATATTTATTTTCAAAAAATTAATCTTATTCATTACTAGATGTCTCAGTTCATCGCTATTGAAAATTTCATCATTAATTTCTTTAAAGGAGAGCATATTTTTTCATTTAATTCATCGGCTTTCTTCTATGCTTGTTCCAGTATCGTTATCACCTAATTCATAAGAGATATGTTGATTTCATGAGTGGTATATTCTTTATTCCCTTGGTTTCTTTGATTGTCTTCACCATAGGTTCCCATGAACTAGGAAAAACCCAATGGTTATTCATGAAACATTTATCTACATTAATAGAATATTCATGATACATTCTTATATTTCATATGATAGTAATTTATGTACACATTTAAATAATAGATTCATTTGGATTAATACTAACGATTTCAAAATCATTCCAATACATATCATGCCTAGTTTATTTAACATTATTTGTTCATTCTTGAGAAACTTCTTTAATTTTCCAAATTCCTTGAGTAGTTTTTCATGTTGATATAAAACTAAATTAATTTTTGACTAATCCCCAATACAAGTCATTTATATAATTAATATCCCATTCAAAAGTAATAATATCATTAGGTGTCCATTTTTCTTTTTTTCACTACTATGAAAATAACAATGAATCTGTATGTTCCATACATGGTAACCAATAGGACAACGAAGTATTTACATATAATTATTCCAATAACTGCAATTAGAACCATAAAAATAACGTGGCTGACCTAATGATTGTCCTTCAGGAGCACCATGGTTGTTTGAAAAAGATACCATTTAATAATATTGTACTTTGATATTGATTTAGATTTACAAAAAAAATAGTTTTAAAAATAAGGATAATTTGAGAAAAAAACAAAGAATCATCCTTTGAAACCAAATGTAGGTCAGATATAAAATGAAAATAGGGGGTGAATTACCTTTAAAAAATATTAAATAATCGTATAAAATAAAAATGATTATCATGAAATCATTAAATTATTAGAATAAATTAATCCAACTAAAGTGATCATATTGGAAATTAAAATTCCCAGAATAGTGTAAAAAAAGGAGAAATTTAAAAGGTACACATTGATAAATGAGTTTTTAAATATATCAATAATTATCCCTAATGTATCCTCCCCTTAATAAGTCTTGGGCGGGGTATTTATATCCATTGGTTTTAAGAAACAAAAAGAACCAAGGAATAAATGAAGGAATTCATTTATTTTAATGAAAACTAAGAACCAAAAGAAGTCCTTTGGTTTTAATTGATACCAGTAACCAAGAATACTCACTTTAATGGTAGTGAGCACCTAAAGAATAATATGAATAAGGTAGAGGTTTGTTTTTTTTCTAACCTTTAACAAAGTACTCAACTCTCTCTAGAAGTTTTAGAAGAATATAAAAGAAATGGATATAGATAAGATAGTAAAGGTATAACAAGAGTCATTAAAAATTACAACGTGGGAGAAAATGGATCAAAATAAATAAGAAAAAATGAATTAGATTTAACACACAGAAGCTCAATTTATGTTTTAAGATAATTATGTTTCTTGGATACATCTTGTAAAAGCACATTGTGTATCAATAAAAAATAATCTGTATTCAAGTAGTTGTTGTAATTGTTCATGTATGAGATCTAAGTATCCTTTTATGTTTACTTATGGAATTCATATGTGTTAGGAATCTTCTAGAATTCCTCTGGATTCATTATGATGAGGAAACTCCAGGAGTATCAATGATAAAACAATGATTCTAAGAAGAGTAAAAAGTAAAAGAAGAACATGAACTCAAGGATTTATATGGTTCGGGCATAATCCCTATGTCCATTGAGAGGAAAAAATCACTATAATTCAGGAGAAAAATATACATGATGTTTCTCAGAGTTCTCACACTCACCCAAACCCTAGACCCAAAATGGGATAATATAGAGGTTGAAACACTATTCCACTAACCATCATAAAGTCTGTTGTGTTATAGTGAAAATCAGTTGGAATTCCGCATCGCTACAGCGCAAGGCGGCCACCAAAGTCAAAAGTGATACAGTGGCTATCAGCTAGAATTCCAAGGGGCTGTAGTGCTATTAACAACCTACTCAAAATATTTCCCATCCTAAGATCCATTAAAGAGTTTTAGAAGATTTTTTCATGATCATGTATGTGTAAAAATATAAATTAATATATTATATTTAATGTGATTTGTGTTGGAATGAACATAAAAAATTAGTTGCAAATTTCATAGCATCAGCCTTATAAAATAGGTTTTAGAATATTCCAAATGTTTAATATAAACTTTATGTTTTCAGATTTTTAATTAAATACATATAACCTCTCGATCAGAGGCCTGGGACCCAAATATATAATCTATACTACTCCTTGGAAAATACCCTCATTTCAATCACTACCATGGTGGAGGGGTTTTCATTTTTTAATCCATTAAGAAGATATTGATTTTTATTCTCTTGGAATAATTATTTATTTATTTATTAAATATTAAATATCCCTTAAAATTTTAACATCTTATAAATTCACCAAAATCTAGCATGGGGGTAAACACTTTGTCTTGATATCAAGGGAATAATGTATTTTGGAGTCAGTTCACTATAGTAAAATAATTATTCTTCCCTTTTATAGACCTAAGACTGTGGAACTCAGAAATAAACTAATACCACTTATGTGAACACCTGTAACACACCATGATTTCATAGTACGTTATCTTTTCAATGTAATTCAATAACTTGCACTATACGCAACACCGAGTTCAAGCACACCACGACATACCAAACTAGTCGTTCAAAAAGCGGTTATAAATATATTTAACTGAATATTGAATTTTATATACTCCATATAATTTTAGAATCCATTTTATGTGTTTCTTATATAGAATATAAGAACAAATTCATTTTTTTAGATAAAAGAAGTATTTTTTAAAATGAAATTTTACCACCTTTTAATAGAGAACCCTTTTTAAAACCAATATTTGACCCTTTTTATATATTCAATTTAATTAAAGTAAATTCTTCATTATAAGAGGGACATAAAAATTTCGTTTGGATCAATTTTTGGTACTTTTCTTATATTTTTCATATTTTTTGAATAGTGAAAAATAATAAATTTTAATTGAAAAAAACTTTTTTAATCAAAATAATTTATAGTGTAAAAATTTTCATTTAAATGGTTTTGAATTATAATTAGATAATATTTTTATCATTTAATACAATGTGGGTCATTATAAGTAACTTCACATTTAAATTTGACAAAGACACATGTTAATATTTTGATAGTTTTTACTTTTTCAAAACCCACGTTTTGGTATTGACAACAAGAATTGATTTTAAATTAATTAATTTATCTTATAGGTTTTCAATTTTGTAAAATAGACTTAATTTTTGAATTCAGAATATCAAAATTATCTTAGGATTATTTTTTGTTATTTTTCTAAAAACATTCAATTTTGATTAATAGTGAAAAACACTGTGTTATTGTTTAAAACTGACTTTTTATTTAAATAATTATTTTTAATTAAAATTTATTTCAAAGTCAAAATAGATACATAATGCCTATATTAGTCCAATTTAATTCATTTGAGTCATTTTATTATAAGTTAGACATATAAATTTTTTTTGAACTTTTTACCGTTATTTACCCACCTTCATGCCACATTTGCAAATTTGCATAAAACATAATTTTATCACTTCTGTGAATTGAATTTCAAAAATCCGAGAGACATGGTTGACATAAGTAAAATATAGTTCAATAAGTCGAAAATAATTTTTGGTGAATATTAACTTTTGAATTTTATTTTCAAATGTTTAAATTAAATAGGGTAATTAAAGGTAAAAATGATATTATAATTACCCCAACACATGTCTTAATTCTACTGGATATATGTATTTCGACCAAAAAACCTTAGGAATAAAATATGATCTTTTCTGATCCACATGGATTAGATTAGGACATTTATTATTATTTTATTTAAAGAAGAGTTAAAAGTGTAAAATTCTAAATTTAATAACAAAAACATTATTAATATAGGATTATACATAAGATAAATTCGATAATAAATATTCATTAGAAATATGAAAAGATTTAATACAACATGTTATTTTATTTATAATTCTTAGATATTAATTAATTAAATTTATTTATGACCCAATGATGATGCAGTAGTTACATTATTAATGAAAGATTAAAATAATTGATATTATAAATATTGAAATAAATGTAAATTTATACTTTTGATGCATTCCAAGAATTTTCATGGTTAATATGACTTGTTAGGGATAATTCAATGAATCTGTTTCGAATTAATTATGTTGTTATGACTTTCATAAACCAAATACTAAATAGTGTCAAAATTGACATAAATGAGTTTTTCAAACAAATACTATTTTATTAAATGATAAAGTACTCCTAAAACTATAAGGTTCTTCCAAAGGAATTAGATAAGATTATATATGTCAATAATAAACCACTTATGGTTCTCTTATATTTTTATCGTATATGTATTAACCATTTATTATAATAATACAAGAAGACATGGTAAAAGTTAAACAATTTAACTAAGAGTTAAATCTAAAATAAAGGATTAATATGGTGACCTAAACTTGTATAAAACCTATTGGTTGAGATTATTTCGACCCATCCACACCTTATCTTAGAAATAAATCAATTTTGGGCCATTAGAAACCAAAAATGTTTTTATAATAAAATAATGTTTCAAACTTTTCTTAAAGTGACCCTCACCTCTCTTATAAAAGGGAACATACCCTTTTCTCAAAATCACACCTCCAAAGACATTTGGCTCAGACAAACCCTACCCAAATAACCCCCCAACATCACTCACATAAATCTAGAGGATTTAAATTGAGCATAAACCCAACCTAAGGATCCCTTTTGTTTAAATAAAAATGAAACACCCAAAGAAGGGGTAATTATTTTATCACCTATTTCAATGTTCTTTTCTTATTACACATTATTTTTATTTGTTATTTATATAAAAAAATTATTACTCTAGTACCTTATTAATTCTATGATGTTATTATAAATATGGTACAACCATATTCATTATTCTATCCATCCTATGAACGATAATCTCATCATGTGTGCGTATGTATGGCTTATCGTCTCCACTCTGTGGTGTAATTTGTTATTCAACACTATTTTATTCGTATGGATATAATGATGAGTAATATGTATATAAATAATGAAAATAACATTATAATTTATTTTTAAAATTAATATAAAATCAAATTCCACACCTTTTAATAATTATAGAAATTATATCAGTGCTCGTTTGTACATACGGTTTACCGTCTCCACGACACGATGAGATTCATTTCTAGGTTCACTATTCAATGATAATTATAAAAATATATATTATTAATAAGTATGTAATATATGAAATAATAATTCTACTGTATATATATATATATATTTACTTACATATATCTTATTCACTTACTTCCATTCAATATGATATGAAAATGGAAACAACATTTATGCGTACGTACGACCTACCATCTCCATAAACGGTGCTTTCCATTTCATGTATCTATCTATTATACATATTTATATTATAAATATATTATATATATTAATATATCATGTTTTATATTCTTTAAATATTTAAATCATGATCTAAATGATACAATCAAGAATAACAAGTTAAAACACGTACGATAAAGAAAGCAATTATTACCCTAAATGTTAATTTATCATGGAAACCATTAATAAATTGGTGGTATAAAGCCATAAATGAATCATGTATGATATAATAAATATTAATATGGTTATTTTATTATTTAATAACATACTATGGTCATTATAAAGGAGGTTAAATGTGCCCCTGACCAAATGAAATTGTAAGGTAAGGGTTAATTCCTCAATCTCATTATTATCCGAGATTGTTTATGTGTAAGTATTTTCTGGGAGATATTTATTATCCATGTCCATGTTTCATAAAAGTTATTTAAATGTAATTATTTTAAGGTACTCCATAACTAAAACATCATTTTAAATGTTTTAAATTTTTATTCGTCTAAATCATTGTCATTAATGTCCATGTTTTCAAAATGGTTTTAAGTATTAATTTATATGGACGTGAATATTTTAAAATATTAATTCCATTAAAAAGTTTAAAAGTGGTATGGGAAACCTTGATTAAAAAATATCTTTTAAACGTATTCCTTTATAAATTTTGATAATTTTAAATAATTTCTTGTAAAAATGATATTTCTGTCAAAGGGTTTTACTGATTATTTTCAACTATTTCAACAACCTTTTTGGATATTATTCTTGATTGAGATTGATTTATTGTAAATAAAATCATCAATATTATATTGAATGAGTTATGACATGTTTGACTGTGAATTTTATATTTTTATACCATTCATGGTTTATGGTTGATGTATTGACATTTATTATGAAAGTTTTAATACGAATTTTTTATGTTATGTTTCAAAATTTTCATATGAGGAATGATGTGGACATAGTAAGTGACCAGTGGGGACCGCTATAACACCTCGATACATTGGTAGGTCTCATGAGACTAATTAGTGTCTTGGTACAAGTCCTTGACAAAACAATTATTTGTAGTGTTGTCACGAGGCCTGGACTATGTGGTAATGATGTCCTGCGTTATGCATTCCCTCATTTTGAAATTAATTATTACATGTGATTTTTTGATTAGTAGAATATCCATGTTCATGTTTATATGGTAATGTTTGATTTATTTTGTCCATATTATTTTCAAGAATATGTTTAAAATGTTGTTGTTTTTATTACACATCTTGCCTTAAAAGTTTATAGCTTCTACTAAATTATTTACCCTTGCTGAGAATCTGAGCTCACCCCTTTGTTATGTTTTGTTTTCCTAGGATTCTAAGAAGTCTATTATGTTTGATAAGTATGGTTAAGATAGGGGAATAATGGTGTTATCAATGGATTATTTTCGTTCTGTTTTATGTTTTAATGTGTAATGTAACATTCATTTATGTAATCTATTTTCCTAGACTGCTATACTGATCTGTCATTTGGGACTTGATTCCTTGTTCTCATGCTAATTTATTAATATAATTCACTGTCTCTGGGCATCTGGGGTAGGGGTGTTATAGTTGGTATCAGTGGAAGTTTAGAAATATCTTTGAAACAATACTTATAAAAACTCTTATTAGGGAACATTAACCATGATAAAATTTTAGGATTCATATAGAATAACTTCCTAGAATTTTGGTAATGTAGAGATTTTTTGAATTTTTCAGGAAATAAATCCATGTCTGGATACGGGAAGATAGAGGTGGCTCTGACATAGATGTACCTAGAAGTCAAAAATCTGACAAGGTGTTTCGAGCTTGATTTGGGGTATCCTGGTAAATGAAAATGGGTCTTGTTGCACTCTCGGTTACAACACTCCTGGGGGATATTCTTAAGATAATTCCCATTTTCTTTACAAACTGTTATGAAGGATTTATGAGTGAATACCTCCTCAAATATACCATTTTTTATGATTGTCGATTATATGCATAAAATGTTCTACTTATGTTAGTTATTTTACAATTTTATAATTATGCATTATGATTCATAAACTAACCTAGTGTATGCCATTGTTTAGAAATGGTATCTAGTAGAAAGAATGAGAACCCCAGCAATACGCCTGATCTAAAGAGTAAGAAGGATCATATCTTTCATGGTCTTAAGAAAACATTTAGAAGTAAAATAGTCTCCCAGGTATTCAAATCATATGAATAAATAGTATCATGTGTTAATAAGATAAGTAATGAATTCTCAGTGTCTTATGGCTTTGAAGGGAAGCTAGAGAAGAAAAGGATAATAGAGATATAAGTGGATAAAGGGAAAAAGGGAAAGAAGGATTTTCCCATATGTGATAACTATGGAAAGAATCACACTAGGATGTGATTGAATGGACTGGGTGTTTTTTTATATGTGTAGAAAAGGTTTATCAAGAAAAATAAAGGAAATGGAAAATAGAAAAGATTAATATTCAGTGTTTCAACTATTGTGAAATGGGGAAATATGAAAATAAATGTCCTAAGCATCTAGGAAATATAGCTCAAAAGAATCTAAGGGATCAAGGTCAAGCATAAGTTTTTACTATGGAAGAGGTGGAATAATTAATGTATATGTGTTTTTGTATTGAAAAATTCTGTCATTTGAGTGTTGTACCAATGATTTACTAGTTATATGAATTATGGAAATAAATAACGACCGTACTGTTGTACTATTTCATTTAGGATTGGAGATTATATAGTTCTTCATAAAGTGACTCAAAAGAAATTCAGACATTTTGGAAAATACATGGTTGAAGGAAAGATAAACCTTAATATTGTTCTGATACCGAGGTAGTGATTTTGGAATAAGATATGATTTATTTGGATAAATTATATTGGATATTCTTGAATACCTTGAAACTGGTTATTGATTTGTATATTACATCATTGTTAGAGTTTATAACATTAATGGATTTAATAAGTATATCAAGTATATTGTATTTTATCAAAGGAATAAGGAAGTAAATACATATTCAAATAAGGTTCTATGGTAATTCATGTTGTTACTATGTTTTACTAAAATACCTGATGAAGGTATTCACATGTTATTACGTGGAAAAAAATAACTTCATTGTGTTTACCTTCCTTGTAAATTTTAGACTATGAGTTTGGACAGAAGTATTTTGTATAAGTCTAAAGTTTAGAATGGATTAATATTTAAATTTGAAACTATTTTTAAGGTTAAAGCATTTCTTAAGGTTGTTTTTGGATGGTTATAAAAAGGAAAACCTGGAGGTCGGACGATAACCCATCACATCCGACGATGTCGTGATAATTGAACCCGTAACTGAAGGGTGACAAGGGTTCATCACCAACCACTGTCCTACATGATTTCCTACTTTTTATAATGATTTTTTGGAATACTCTAACAAATTAATTTTAAATTCAATTTTTTTGGAACCCTATACTAATAATACAAATAGAATATTTTTTAATTCTGTTATCTTTTGGTGTGAAAGATGAGTTTGTGCTCGGAATTTTTTGAAGGATGAAACACTACTTTTCAAGTATATTTTTTCCCTCTTATTTTATAAATAAATATATTCTTAAACATTAGGAAAGGGATGTTAACACAAAAAATGTGTTATCAAAATACCTTTGTTTTGTTGAACCTATGATATTTTAAATCATCATAAATTGATGGCTTTAAGGACCTCAATATTACACTTGTTTGTTATTTATGACCTCAATCACTCCCTATAAATATTTACATTTTTACCTCTTATTATGTGTCTATAATTTCCAACAATGTTCTCATAATCAAGATAATAATTTGGTGGTGACTTTTTCATTTCCATTTTCATCTTATTAAGATTAAATTTTATTAACCTAATTTCCAATGTGGGGTTTCTAAAAAGATATTTTTTTTTATTTTTAACCTTTTTTTTGAAGAAAAACTTCAATTTTCCAAGACTCAATTTATTGAAGGAGGGGGAATGTAACACCCCATGATTTCATAGTACGTTATCTTTTCAAATTAATTTATTAACTTGCTCTACACGTAACCCTAAGTCCGAGCACACCACGACTTACCTAAATAGACATTCAAAAAGCGGTTATAAATAGTATTAACTTAATATTGAATTTTATGTACTCCATATAATTTTAGAATTCATTTTATGTGTTTCTTAAACATAGTATTAGAGAAAATTCAAATTTTTAGATAAAAGAAGTATTTTTCAAAAAATGCAATTTTACCACCTTTTAATGGAAAAAAATTTTCAAAACTAATATTTAACAATTTTATATATTATAATTAACTAAATTAAATTCTTCTTTAGAAGTGGAACATAAAAATTTATTTTGGATCAATTTTTGGTACTTTTCTTATAACTTTCATGTTTTGATGTATAGTGAAAATACCAAATTTTAATTGAAAACAACTTTTTAAATTGTAATAATTTATAGTGTTAAATTATGATTTTTAATGGATTGGAAGTATAAGTAGATTATATTTTTATAATTTAATAAAATTTAGATCATTATAAGTAATTTCACATTTAAATTTGACATAAACACATGTCAATCTTTTCATTGTTTTTACTTTTTAAAAACCCACTTTTTGGTTTTGACAATGAAAATTAAATTTAAATTAATTAATGTAACTTATATGTTTTGAATTTGTTAAAATAGACTGCGATTTTGAATTCAGAATATCATAATTAACTTATGATGATTTTTTCGTATTTTTCTAAAAACATTCAATTTTTGATTAATAGTGAAAAACACTGCGTTATTGTTTAAAAAAACTTGTTATTTAAATAATTATATTTAATTAAATTTGTTTATGTTAAAATAGATTAATAATACCTATATTAGTCCAATTAAATTCATTGTATTTATTTTATAATAATATTAGACATATAAAATTTAATGGAACTTTTTACCGTCTTTTACCCACCTTCTTAGCACATATGAAAATTTTCATAAAATGTAATTTTACAACTTCTATGAATTAAAGTTAAAAATTTTGAGAGACACGGTTTACATATTTATGTAAAATGTGGTTCAATAAGATGAAAATAATTTTTGGTGAGCAGTAACTTTTGAATTTTATTTTCAACGGTTAAAAGTAAATATGGTAATTAAATGTAAAAATGATATTATAATTACACCCAGCACATGTATTAATTCTATTGGATAAGTGTATTTCGACAAAAAAAACATTACGAATAAAATATGATCATTTTTGATCCACTTGTATTAGATTAGGACATTTATTATTATTTTATTAAAAGAAGAGTTAAAAGTGTTATATTCCATATTTAATAACTAAAAAATCCTTAATATGGAGTTAAACATAAGATAAATTCGACTATAAATGTTCATTAGAAATATAAAATAATTTCCTACATCATGGTATTTTATTTATAATTTTTAGACATTAAGTATTTAAATATATTTATGACACGATGATGATGTAGTAATTACCTTATTAATGAAAGATTAAAATAATTGATATTATAAGTATTAAAATAAATGTAAACTAATACTTTTGATGAATTAAACGAATTTTATAAGTTAATAGGATATGTTAGGGTTAATTAAATGAAATTTTTTAGAATTAATAATGTTGTTATGACTTTCACAAAAACTAAATACTAAATAGTGTAAAAATTTACATAAATGAGTTTTTTAAAACAAAAATTGTTTTATTAAATGATAAAATACTCCTAAAAATATATGGTTTGTCCAAAAGACATAGATAATATTATATATGTCAATAATGAACGAATTTTTGGTCTATTGGATCTTTATAATAATTTTATTAACCATTTATTATAATAATACAGGAGGACATGGTAAAAGATTAACTATTTAACTGAGAGTTAAATATAAAATATGCGGTTAATATGGTGACCTAAACTTGTATAAAACCAATTTTTTCAGATTATTTAGACACATACACACCTTATATTAGAAATAAATCAATTTTGAGCCATTAGAAACCGAAAATAATTTTATAATAAAATAACATTTCAAACATTTCTCAAAGTGACCCTCACCTCTCTTATAAAAGTGTACTTCCCATTCTCTCAGAATAACACCTCCAAATCCATTTGACTAGGACAAACCATAATCAAATCACCTACCAACTTACCTCACATCAAACTATAGGACTTAACTTGGGAAGAAACCCAACCTATATAGCCCTTATGTTCAAATGAAGAGAAAACACCCAAAGAATAGGTAATTGTTTTATCACATCTTTCAATGTTCTTTTCTTATTCCACTTTATTTTTCTTTGTTATTTCCATAACAAAATAATAAATCCACTACCTTGTAAATACTTTAGTTTTATTATAAATATGTTACAACCATATTCATTATTCTATTCATCCAATAAATGATAATGTCACCGTGCGTGTGGACATACGGCTTTCCGTCTCCACACAACGGTGTAATTTGTTATTCAACACTATGTAACTTGGATGCATATAATGATAAGAAATATGTATATAAATAATGAAAATAAAATGATAATTTCTCTGTGTAATTATTATAAAATCTCATTCCACGCCTTTTAATCATTATGGAAATGATATCGTCGCTCGTGTGTACATACGGCTTACCATCTCAACGATGTGATGAGTTTCATTTCCAGGTTCACCATTCAACGATGATTACAAAAATATATATTATTAATAAGTATGTAATATATGACATAATAATTCTAATGTATATATATATATCTGTGTGTGTGTTCGCGTGTACTTATATATATCTTATTCACTTACTTTCGTTCAATACGATATGAAATCGGAAACAACATATATGCGCACGTACGACCTACCATCTCCAAAAATGGTGTTTTCCATTTAATATATAAATCTTTTATACATATTTATATTATAAATATATATTATATATAAATTATGTTTTATATTATTTAAGTATTTAAATCATGATCTAAATGATACAATCAAGAATAACATGTTAAAACACCTACGATAAAGAAAGCAATTATAAACTGAAATGTTAATCTGGCATGGAAATAATTATTCAATGGGTAGTATAAAGTCATAAATGAATCATGTATGATTGATAAATCTCAAATTGTCATACATTTTATACTGTAAATCATTGTTTAGAGTCCCACCATAGTGCTAATGTATGTGAAATTGTCACGTTTTTAGATTTTAGTGGTATTTTGAGCTCAAATGCAAAAAATGGTTAAATATAGAAATTTGACATATTTTTATGATAGGTATATTTTCGTCCTAAAATTTACATTAAAATTCCAAATTGTGTGATTATTTTTTTGTTAACTCTGTGATATATTTCCTACAACGTTTTCCTAAAGAGAAAGGTATGATGCGATCATTTGGAGGCCCATAAGAATCATTTAATTTGAAAAGTTTCCAGGTGAACAGAATGGGACTCACCAATGTAAAAGAAGGATAACTCGGTGATCAAACCTCTAAATTCATTTATTCCAGCTGTAAATGAAATAGGATTCAATAAGGTGTGTCCATTATTAATTTCAAGTCAAAATACTCTCATTACGACATTATTGGAAAGCTAAAAACGTTTGAAAGATGAAACGTCTCACTAGGCAGAAATAGTTCCATTGGATATTAAGTTCATAAAATCACGAAAATCATCAAAAATGGATCATATGTTGTGGAGATACGAGAAATTACATGTGGAACAATGTTTATTAAGGCACAACCATTTGAATCGATGGTTTGGAGGGTAATAATGTCACGGGAAGTTGAAGAATTGAAAATTCGGCGGGTCAAATGGACAGATGAAATGGCTCTGATTAAATTTGGCCATAACTCATACATCTTGAAGTCAATAAAGCTCAAATATTGAAGTTTGACAAAGGGGATATTATGTAACAACATTTATGAAGACACATGTTACCAATTCATCCAATTAATGGGTAATACATGAAGATACATTTGGAGTATATTTTTAGTTTGTATTCTTCACCTCCTCTCCCTATAAATATGTATCATCACGCCTTCTCAAAGCATTGGCACTTCTGTGTGTCCATTTTCTATTTTTTTGTAGTTTATTTTCATTTTTATAGTATTATTAATTTTTAATATATTTTTCTCTTATTCATCTCATTATCATTTTTTTATCTTTTGTTCTTCCACCCCATTCTTCTTCATTGTGATCTCTTGTACTCATGGTCATGAGTAACTAACCAAAGGAAATTCCCAGGGGATCAATCCGGTGTTGAACCCAAGTCATTATACATTCATTTTTTTGTGTTTATTATTTTCATAGAGTTAGTATGAGGGGGATTATAGTAGGAAAGGCGCCTTTTGTGTCTTCACTTGCCACCTGAGGCTTAGCTTTCCCTTCTACAATATTCTCCCTCGATTGAGGAGATGAATTTGCGGTCTCTCGGTGATCATTGAGTGCATCATATATCCACACCCATGGGTAGAAGAGGATGTTCATGAATAAGATAGAGCATTATCATTAAGAATATTTTAATCTAAAAAAGTGTTGATGAAGGTACATTCTAGATAATCTCCTGGGAGGATATCCTTTCTGTCTAACATCATTCTGTTTGCATTCATTCTATTTTCATTACATTGCATGTTTAGTTTTAGTATATCGTTTTGAATTGTCAATATTAATTTCTAAACATTTTATTATATATATATGTGTATGAATTTTAAGTAGTGAGTTATTGATCGCAACATATCCTCAACATATCGACCTAGGTCAGCCCCTATTGTACACTTAGTTAGAAAATATTTTTGAGAGTGTGCATGACAGCGCTTCATAAAATTGGCATCGTTATCAGGGATCCAAGTGGTTTTCATTCACGATTTTATTCACATTTTGTAAATAATTTTTCTTTCACTAAAAACAACAACAAAATCATTAATTTCAAAAACTAAAATAATCATCTTCATTCATGATGTATTCAAATTGTGATTATTATGCATGGACTAACCAATATCAAGTGAAACAAAATGTTTACAATGAAGTTGATGCTCAGTTTCATATGATTAATGATAAAGTACAAAATCTAGAGAGTCAAATAGAATTTATTGTGGAATATGTTCGCTTATCCAAGGAGAAATCCAAACCTAATCCAGAACCTGAACTAGAACGAGTGGTGGAAGAGATTTCACCAATCATTTTTTATGTTAAAGAATATGAGGTGGGTGAGAAATAACTTCTAGAGGAACTTATCAAATCATCCTGCACTCAACCATTGCTCGAGGAGGTCCCAGAAGTACACATTCCAACTGATGCGCTGATGGGATATCAAAATTTTTTGGATGAATCTTGGAATAACCTTGTCGAAGATAACATGAAACATGATCTTCCCATCCATAATGATGAAACCTCAGAAACATTATACCTCTCTCTGGATTTGGAAGATAATAAAGAAGATGCACCTGTTGAGATTCATTTTCCAATGGTCATGCCTAGAAATATCAATTTCAAAGCTGACTTACTTGAAAGGGGATATTTCATTATTGATTCATAATGTTTTAATCTTATTCAACCTGAATTGTTTTCTGACTTCTCCTTTCCTGAAATTTTTGACACAGTACAAATGGAGGAGACCATTGATAATATGAAAGAGACCACCGAAGTAGTGGTGGTGAAGGAAGAAGATCTAGATAATATGGTGGTGGTGCGACTACCTCATGTACATCATCTTTAATATCATATGTAGAAGGACACCAGAGAAGTTCATAGAGAGAACCCCTATTTTCTTTTCCCACCCACTCAGAACCTTAAATTATTTATATATTTTTTCTTGGGGGTTGGGAAAATTATTATATTCTTTGGGGTTCTCTATTATTGTTGTCTACTCATGGAAATTTTGAAAATTCACATGTGGTGGTTCATCTCAAAGAAACCACACCCACCTTTTGATTGGGTATAATCCATTGAAGCTACCTAACTAGGGGCAGTAAAAACCTAACACCCTATTGGGGGTCTAAAGCAAGCATTATCTCTTTTATTTTATTTTTATCATTCTTTTTATTTATTTTTATTATGTATTTTCATTACTTTATTTTAGTCTTAAATTGGTAACTTCTTGGATCTTAACTCATGGAATCCACTTCAAAAATAATGTCAGGTTTTATCTTTCCTTCCCTTGGCTTTTCTACCTTTATATTTATATTTTGTTGAGTTGAAATGCGGGGTAATAAAATTTAAGTGTGGGGGAGTGTCAACCTACTTAGTTCTTCTTGTGTGTTTTTCATTTTTGGTAAGCATATTTTTAGGATTTTTTATTTTTAATGAATATTTTTATCACTTTTTACACATCAATTGATATTGAAAGTGTTGAAATGATTTTTGAAATAATTAATTTTAAATGATTGTTGATATGAAAGCATTTTTATTGAATTGGATTTTCAAACATTTTTATGAGTTTGAGTGATTTTTGAAATTCATGACCCTGAAATAACGACTCAAAATATTTTTCCAATCTTGTGTGGTATTCTAATCCACTTTTACATATTCTTTATAATACCCACACTTTCTTGAGGGAAAATTGAATTTTGTGTGAGAACCAAAATTTTTGAATATTCCCTTTCGAAGCTTTGGATTCCATGAAATGTATTTAAAATGATTGATCTATCTTTTGTCTAGACACATTTTATCTTGAGACCCACCTTTACACTTATCCTTCTTAAGCCCTTAGATTCCATGAATTTTCTTATATATTTAAGCCACATTACAAGCCAATTTATCCTTACCATCCCGCACTTTTATTATTTTTTCATAGTTATTTCAAGTTTGAGTGTGGGGGAAGGGCCTTTCATGTGCATTCATTGGGATGTGTATCATTTATGGGTGGATTGAGGTGTGTTTAAATACTTTGGGCAGTGGATAATAAGAGAATTGGGCATGTGTCATCATTTCATTGTGCTTTATTTGATTCTTCCATTTCTCCTTTAAAAATGAAAAAAATTAGATGAGCTTGAATTACTCATTGTAAATTTATTTATGACTTTTGTACCTCTCAAAAATAAAGGTCAGGAACTATCATTCATTAATTATATTCAATTTTCAACTCATCCTCCATGAAAAAGAAAATGAAAAAAATTTAAAAATATAATAAAAAAGGTTTGCCTTTCTAGAGCTTTAGAAAAAAAAGAGAAATTATATGGTATCATTCATCATAATCACTGATTGTCTCATGTACAATGTCATAAAAGAGGTTTGGTTCTGTTTTTCACATTTTCATGCAGGATTGAGTAGGAATTTCTTGTGTTTTCCCTTGAATTAATCATGCATTGTACTTAAAAGTCCAACCTCCTCTTTGTAGCCTGAAAAATATCTCAATCATTTTCCCACCAACCCTATGCCACAGAATCATTTGAAACTTTAATTAAATCCCTCATGATTAAATTTATTTTCATGCTTAATGCTATAGTGAAATGAAAATTTTTAGAAACCTATGGTGATACATGCGTTTTTCAATTATGTGTATAACTCTAGATTCAATTTCTCTTGAGTGAAGAGTGACATAAAATTCAATGTGTGGTTGGTTCAGATTGAGGCATGGATTTATTTCTGAGTTTGAAAAAAATTTAATGATTGAAATTAAAAAGATAGAGTATTGTTTTTCATATATGATACATGATGAACTTCTATTTTGGATAACATCATTTATATTTTCTCATTTTTGATTGTTTTGTGGAATTTGATTTGTATGTAAGATGATTTCCCTACAATGAAATGCTTAAGTGTGGGAAAGTGATAAAGATCCCATTTTCATACATTTAATACTGTAAATCATTATTTATAATACCACCATAGTGTTATTGTATGATCAATTGTCACATTTTTAGATTTTAGTGGTATTTTGAGCTCAAATGAAAAAAATTGTTAAATCTGGAAATTTGATACATTTTTATGATATGGGAATTTTCATCATAACATTTAAATTATAATTATATATTTTTTGATTATTTTTTTGAACTCTTTGATATATTTCCTAAAACATTTTATTCTAGAGGAAAGTATGATTCGATCATTTGGAGGACCATAAAATCATTTAATTTGGAAAGTTTCTGGGCGGACATAATGGGAACCACCGACGCAACAGAAGCATAACTCGGCGAAAATACCTCCAAATTCATTTATTCCTGATGGAAAGGAAATAGGATTCAATAATTAGATTCCATGATGAATTTAAATTCAATATACTCTCCCTAAGGCATTATTGGAATGCTAAAAACATATGGAAGATGAAACGTCTCACCAGGCAGAAACGCTTCCATTGGATAATAAATTCATAACATCATGAAAGGTCCTCCAAAATGTCTCATATTTTGTGGATAGATGAGAAATTACATTTAGAAGAACGTTTATTAAGGCACAATCGTGTGAATCAACTGTTTTGAGGGTAATAATGTCATTGTAAGTTGAATAATTGAAAATTCGGCCGGTCAAATGGACAAATTAAATGGCTCTGATTAAATTGGCCATAACTCCTACATCTGAAATTCAATAAAGATCAAATTTTAAAGGTGTAAAAAAGAGATATTATGGAACATAATTTATGAAGACACATGTTACCAATGAAACCAATTAATGGGGAATACATGCAGAGGCATTTGGAGTATATTTTTAGTGTGAATTCTTCACCCCATCTCCCTATAAATATGTATCATCACGCCTTATCAAAGAATTGGCACTTCTATGTGGCCATTTTCCATTGTTTTGTTGTTTATTTAAATTTTGATAGTATTATTATTTTTTAACATATTTTTCTCTTATTCATCACATTGTCATTTTTTTTATTTTTGTTCTTCCACCCCATTCTTCTTCATTGTGATATCTTATACTCGTGATTATGAATAACTAGCCCAAGGAAGTTCACAATGGATCAATCCGATGTTGAACCCAATTCATTATACATTCATTTTTTATGTTTCTTTTTTCCTTAGAGTTATGATGAGGGGGATCTTATTGGGAAAGTTTCCTTTGTGTCTTCACTTGCCACCCAAGGCTTTTCTTTCTCTTTTACAATATTCTCCCTCGATCAAGGCGGTGAATGTGCGGTATCTCGACAATCATTGAGTGCATCGTATATCCACACCCATAGGTAGAAGAGGATTTTCATGCATATGATGGAGCGTGATCATTAATCATATTTGAAGCTAACAAAAGGGCGATGATGGTTTATTATGGATAATCTCTTAGGAGGATCTCTTTTCTGTCTAACATCATTCTGTTTGCATTCATTCTATTTGCACTGCATTGCATGTTTAATTTTAATATTTCATTTTCAATTCTCAATATTTATTTCTGAAAATTTAATTATATGTATATAATTTAATTTTAGGTATTGAGTGATTGACCGGGACTGCATCTCAAGAGATCGACCTAGGTTAGCCCCTATGCTGCAGAAAATATTTTTGAAAGCACGCATGACAGCACTTCATAAATGATATAATAAATATGAATATGGTTCTAGTATAATTTAATAATATACGATGTTCATTATGCAAGAGGTTAAACTTACCCTCGAACAAAGGAAAGTGCAGGGTATGGGTTAATTCATTAATCTCATTATTAATCGAGATTTTTTATATGTAAATATTTTTGAAGACATATTTATTATCCATGTCCATGTTTCATAAAAGACATTTCAAAATGATTCTTTTATAGTTCTATTTAACTAAAAAATGATTTTAATTTTTTAAAATATTTATTCTTTTAAATATTTCTCATTAATTTCCATGTTTTCAAAATGGTTTTAAATATTTATTTATATAGACATGAATGTCATAAAATTTTTATTCCTTTAAAAATATTCAACGTGGTATGAGACAGTTTAATTAAAAAATTTCTTTGAAACGTGTTCCTTTATAAATTATGAGAATTTTAAACGAATTCATGAAAAAAATATTTATCTCAAGGGGTGTTATTGATTATTTTCAACTATGTCAACATCCTTTTGGGATATTATTCTTGATTGAGATTGATTTATTACAAATACAATCATTGATATTGTATTGATTGATTTATGATATGTTTGACTGTGAATGTCTTATTTTTATACCATTCATGGTTTATGGTTGAAGTACTAACATTTCGTATGCTAGTTTTAAAACAATGTTTTATGTTATATTTCAACATTTTCATATGAGGAATGCAGGGGACATAGTAAGTGGCGGGTGGGTCCCACTATAGCCCCTCGATGCATCAGTAGTTTTCATAAGACAAATTAGTGTCTTGTCACAAGGCCTTGACAAAAAATTTATTTGTAGTCTCGGCACAAGGCCTTGACTATGTAGTATTGATGTTCGGTGTTATGCATTCCCTCATTATGAAATTAATTATTACATGTGATTATTCGACTAGTAGAATATCCAAGTGCATGTTTATATGGTAATGTTTTATTTATATTATCTATATTATGTTCATGTTTATGTTTAAATGGTTTTTGTTTTTATTATACATCTTGCCTTAAAAGTTTATAGCTTCTGTTAAATTATTTACCCTTATTGAGCATCTAATCTCACCCCTTTCTTTGGTTTTCTTTTCCCAAGATTCCAAGAAGTGTATTTTGTTTGATATGTAGGGTTAATCTAGGAGAATAATGGTGTTCTCAATGGATTATTTATGTTGTGTTTTATATTTTAATGTGTAATGTAACATTCATGTATGTAATATATTTTCCAAGACAGATAAACTGATCGGTCCTTTTGGACATGATTCCCTGTAATCATGCAATGTATTAATATAATGCACCGGATCCGAGCTTCTAGGGCCAGGGCGTTACAACTCCTGGATCATACTTCTCTACATAGTTCGAGTTTCTATTCCAGAAAATAAAATAAAATATACTATTAAATAAGTGAGATCACATATCAATATTTCATTAAAGGAAGGTGACACTTTCATAAAATCTATTCTCCATTATATTTCTAAACTCATTTTTTAATCTGAAACATGAACATTGTGGGATGAATATCCTCAAACATCACTATAATTCATAACATTCTTCCTAAGACTCCCATATCAATATAAAAAATGATCAGTTTAATCCTTATCTAGAACTATATCAAAAAATAGGTAGTCTCTCTGTACACTAATTCAACTAAGGATTCACCCCAAATACCTTATGAATCCAAATATTTTTCATCTATATAACATGAAGTGAAACTATAAACCATTTATACCCACTATAGAATGACCTGACACTGAGGATACCTTCTTTAGAGGAGTTATTCTCCCAACCATTAAATATAATTCAATTTGAATGTAATAAGGGTATAATCAATATGCATAAGACACTTATAATAAAAAAATTAAGTGTAAGTGTTTAATTTAGAATAGATGTAGGGTATCATTCTATTCATGATCTGCTTTAGTATTCCACTATATCCCACTGATAAATTGAACAAACCTACAATGCCTTCACCACGACACAAGGAATAAACATATCTTCCATCTTAATCTTTCTACTACAACCAACTGGAACCACATATCCTTACCTATGACTCCAAAGATTATCACTTCCATCAAAAAATATAATCTTATTAGTTTAAAGCTTTTCTTTGTTATAGTGACTGATGATAACTTCAAGAAATGGTACTAACCTCTATAAATAGTAATGGAAACAATTTTTATCTCATTGGTGACGAATTACTCTACTATTCTATGTGGACTATTGTGACCCATTACGATAATCAAATACTATCATCTCCAAACCCCAAGATAAACCTCTTAGGAAACAAGTGGTTGATAACATCAATGTATAGAGCAACATCTTTTACCATGTAACTATAGTCATCACATGATCAATATAGTTTCTCAATTAGACCAACCACTTCACCATATTACTTGAATTTTTTTTTATAATGGTATCCCTCATGAATCTAGAACTCATGCCCTAATATTTCATCAAGGAGTTGGTTCTCCCATTTTTTACCATGAATAAACCTAAAATTTTCACAATCCCTACCCTCTAATTCAGCTTAATGGGGGTTTCAATCAATTAATACCATAAAAAATGACCCACTAGTTCTGAAAATCTATTGATGTAAATACATTCTATTAAAAATTTAATAGGATTTAAATGTGTTCATAGTGACACCTAAATACTACCTATGAAATTTCATCTTCATAAAACAAAAGATGATTTTAATCAATCTTGAGTTCAACCTCCAAGAAACACTTATCTCTTTTTCCCTGGTTGAAAGGGTAAAAATCGTCCTGATAATACCTTTCTCTAAAAGTGACCCAATTGCAACATCAACTCAATTAAACTAATCAAAAAACTAAAAAATATACCAGTTTATTCTTAGAGATAAATTTGATATAGAATTTGATACCATGATAATGGAAACCATTTCATGTTCAGTAAAAATAAACCACATATTCTTCCAAAACCATTTAAAACACACTCCTCAAAAACATCCATAGCACACAAAGATAAAATAAAATCGGTTATAATCGTATGAGTGTTGGAACTACTTATCATACCTGAGGTTCCCACTCGCTAATAAAGGTGAACCTTAACCCATATCTCAATTTTTTGAAACCTTTTAATGACTAAAAACAATACAATACATACCAAGAATGTTGCCAAGGTGTCTTATACTAACATGATGGGATCTTATAAATAACATCCATCACATGAGAATGATCTCACATCAATAGTAAATATGATTGAGGGGATGATTTTTACTAAGAAAGCTTCATATTTTAAAGCATTCAAAAAATCTTTAACAAAAGTGGGGAATGTATAAATGCATAACATCTTTCCATATCTCACTATCAAGGCCTTACTAAAACATAAAATATTATGGAAATATAATTCGAGACTTGTGTAGTTATATAGTATATATAAGCCTCAACACGTACTTTTCCATGGTCATACTATCTGGAAGAGTGTCCAATAACTTTTGAACTCAATCCATCCTCAACATAATTAGATAGGACTTCCTAAACAAATGCTCAAACTCCAACCATGGTAGAGTAGTCCTATCATGAGATTGAGTAAAATCCAACCAGTGGGTCACTACATATCAAAGAAAAATCAAATAAAAAAACCATGTAGTCAGAGGGTTTTGGGAAATGAAAGTCTCATGTTATAATGAGTATTTTATTAATCAATGATCAAACTTAATTTCAAAGCCCAAGAGGGCTAAATCACTAGAATTCATGTGGTGAACTTTTCCTAAGTGTGGTCTTTCCAAAATATGTAGGAAATACCATATTGTCAATAATAAGTTTTGTAAAATGAACAAATAGTAGAGGATATTCCTTATAATCATGGGAAATGATTCCTCTCAATTAGTTCTTAGAATTGATTGCTTTTCAATCAACAAATCTATGGTAACAGTCTCAAACACCAGTGCAAGTTCATCATGACCCTACGTCTAAATTTTATCTTATTTTCTATGCATGGAATCCTATATTCAATATGTTGTACCCATGGATTCTAGAGAATATATGGGTGAACAAATATAGTAAGTACATGAATAAAAAAAACTAATCATTTGATAATACATGTATCATCCTACAATTACTCACAACTGATACCTTAGAGGTTCAAGTTGATCAACCTATTATTAGATTCCATATGAGTGGATGCATCATCCTCTACACCCAAAATAGGTTACCAAGTATGGAAACCAAAATCAAGACACCTTGACATCATTGGAATAATTTTCTAAACCAATCCTTATAATAATAATAACTTCAAAAAATTTACCTTTTACTGATCTAGTCGGATACCACTCTAATATAACCTAACTAACTAAGAACATGCATGGAATAGTGGAATTTTACACCCCAATACCACCTCTAATAGTCTAGTGGTTGGTGACTAGCACCGAGTACGAATATCACATAATATGGTAGGACTTATCCTAAAGTACCTACATGAGATACATGTCTCTTCACATAATATAATAACAATTCAAGCTAAAAAGAAAGGAAAATTTTAATATTTAAATAATTGTGACATAGGTGAAAAATAAACATAGTAAGAAAATGTAATCCCATAAGCTATGGAAAAAATATAAACCCAATATCCCATCAAAAACCAATCTTAAAAAATATGAAAAGAGTAACTCCTTGATGAACCATCTCCGAATATGAACATTATCAATAATCATCACATCCGAGCATTTTTACGATCCTAATCCACCAATACCATATTCATCGTTATCACATCCAAATAGTATTTCATCAACATAAGACATGACATATGTGGGTGGAATTACCATTAATTGGTGAGTATATATATATACCCATAAGGAAACCCCAAATATATGAAATGATGAAATAAGCATAGTCCATTTTATAATATGTGAAAAAGAGGATAGAAAGAAAAATGGAACCAAGAAATGTTTGACAAAGAGAGAACTAGGGATATATGAAAGAGTACCAGTCATCATAGCTTAGATATCCAATATCATATATTTCATGTCACCAAAGAAATTAAAACTACACAAACTTATAAAAACTAATGTCACCTCAAAAAATTTCAAATGGTGGATTTGCGTATCACCAAAGTATGTGTGTCAGTTTAGTGAGTATTTAATCCTAATATAGGAACCATACCTCATTGAATAGTTCATATTGAATGATGGAGTACATAAATCTAGTGGGAAACCCACACCCCAATAGAAATGGTTTCACATACTATAGTTTTATATTATGAGCATATGACCTATTGATACCAAGGAAATAATGAACCAATTAAATGATTTTTTGGACATGTGCCCAAAGAATGTTAGTGAGTACCTAACTTTGGTAAATATTTTGGTCACTCATGCACTTTCATCAACACATCACTTGGGGGTACCTAAACATGTATATTCATTTATTATATCACATGAATCAACTCATCAACCTTACAAATCAAAAAAATAAATATACTCAAATCATATAAAAAATAGTTTTTAATTGATAAATAAATTCCACCATCACATTCTATTAGAAAAAAAAAGCAATATAGGCTATTAATTTTTTCCAAAATAGAAACAAAATGAGATGAAAAAATGCATCATAGATGGAGAACTAGGCACTGTTCCCACCATGGGGAATACTTCATAGCACACTGGTATAAGTGAAAGGGACCCAGTAGAATTCATGATGCACAACCTTTAGGGTATGTTTTCAATATTTGGGGTAATTCATGATTAACTTGTATGGGTTTGTTCAATTAATACCTAGCCTCCCCAAATGGCCCAAAGGCCTTCATTTTTATGGATTTTTGATAACCCCTTTTCAAGGGATGAGGGGGAACCCATAAAAGGCCTCTAGCCTCAGAGATTACACGGCCCGTAGGCTTAAGAGATTACATGACCTGAAGATCTTATGGAATTCAACCAGACTATCTAGAAGGAACTGCCCCTCCCCTCCCCAGCATCTGCATCATGATAGTAGATCTCCACCTTCGCATGATCATCTGGATAGGCTTTCTGTGCAAGCACAGGCTGGTCCTGATGGCATATCCATACCCTCTCATTCTAAAAAAATCATTTGGCTCGGCTCTGGTGAGTGCACCTGCTCTGAATCCCATTCTAGGGCTACTCCTTTTTTGTAATGTGTCTGGGGAAACTGCATGTGGCCCGAAGGCCTTGAGGTGGCCTAAAGGCCTTAAAGGTGGCCTGAAAGCCCTACTAATCTGAAGGCCTGGGTGGCCCGAAATCCTTAAGGATGCTTATCCCAAATCGATGGACCCAGGTGAATAGTTCCAGCTGCTACAGTACTGAATAGTACATGCTACAGTAACTGCTGTAGTGCATGCTACATTACGCGCATAGTGTACAGTTCTACTAGAGTACCTATACAGTGAACAGTTCTACTACAGTACCCGTACAGTGTACTGTACTGTTACAGTACCCTGTAAATATGCCTCTACCTAGTTTTGAACCTGGGTCTTATGGATGTACTTAAAAATACCTCACCAAATGGGCTGAGGCTCATGTGCAATTAATCTCTAGCCTAATCTGGTGACCTTCTAGTCTATGAGGTCAATCTAATAAGTGGAGGGATTTGGACCATGCCTCATAGACCAAATATAGCAATCAACATGACCCAATGGACCCACTTAGGCCCACATTCAGGAAAGCCACACACTGAGTTGTTTATCTAGTAGGGTCATGTAACCCTCCCCAAGTGGTAATGGGTATGTTAATGGCCCATGCTAGTGGGAAAGCCTATAGGCCCATATCACATCTCTCACCAAGTTCCAAGTGTTTTTTAAAAATATCAAGGATGATCAGATAGTTTAGGTTGGAAACCTAAATGTCCCTGTCTCATGCGCCTCGAGTGCCACTGTGGTCACCGCTATGACCACCTCTACTTGTTGGGAAACATCCCAAACCACATATTTTCATCTAAAATTGAACACGTCTAATTTATCACTATCTCTACCATCTATCCACAATTTCAAATTGCACCTCTTATCACCGTTATGTCTGGATCATATGATTCCTTTCCCCATCAACACACACTATCACCACTAGCAGCCACTACTAGGTCAAAAAACCTTTGAAATCACATGAGATAGAGATATAAATATATATAGGGGAATGGAAGAGATAGATCAAGGGTGGAAAAAAATGAATAAGAGGTTATTTAATTAAAAGATTCATTTTCCACATGCCATACAACTATTCCTAGTTAGTGACCTAATTTAAATCCAAGGAGTTGAAGGATATATGAAATGGAAGAGAGGTTCATTTATTAGGCCTCAAATAGATTCCCTTCTTCAATTACACATGAAATTACACCATCGATCAGTATTCGATCATTGAGGAAAAAATTAGAGTAAAACACTTCTTCCAAAACATGGGCATGGGGATCCTAAAATTAATATTGAATTTATAGTGATAAAATTATACTAAAATCAAGGCATGAAAATAAATCAAATCTAAAAAATATTTTCAAATAAATATTAGAAAAATAATCAATGAACAGTATATCTTAAATCAAATAAAAAACCCTACCTCAGGGTTGGTTCCTCATCTTTTCTTAATATGTGTTTGCACTAAAAAATCATGCATTACACACTTTTCTATGGAAGTACATATTTAGTGCATATTAGGAATGGGGTAAATGACATTTTACATCATCTTCTTCTACCTCAGGGAGATTTATGTTCATCTTTCCTCTCTCACCCCAATTTGATACCACATATTAGAAGGACCTCATACAGATCATCTTCCTTTCACCACATCTCCTCCTGTCGAGATATCACACATTCATTAAGAGATCCCACAGTTGAAATTCAATCATGTAAAGAAAAAACATCATCCTCCGGACATACAGTCAGGCAGTAAGAGAAGTGCTGCTCTTCTTCAAGGTGCATGGTAGAAAATTGGGGTTTTCTTCAACCATATTTTGATAGGGTTATAGTTTACCTACTATGCCTATAATGGATATTTCACGTCTTATCGTGCAAAAAACGTTTCTCACACCACAACTCTCTATGCCAAGACATCCATATAAAACACCATCATATGCTTGTCCTATGTCTGATATCGTGTGGAGAGAAGACGGAACCAGGTATATCATTATGTGAAGAGTAGAATAACCTTGCTCTTTGATCAGTGCATGAGGTGACCCACCATGCACCTCCTGGTATAAATGGTGAATAGTTTGTGTACTAGGATACACCATAAGTGCATGCATGGATTCCATGATGTGGATGGTGCGAGTGTGAGAATATGAATGTCATAGGATTGTACAAGGCCTCTATGAGGACATGTGATGCCAGACAAAATAGTATTTGGATGGGATAAGAGCATGAAGCATAGTTCAGAACCATTATCTGGGATCTCCTTCTTACATATGAGATATAGTGAATGAAGTAGAGGGGCACAATGCCGAGTTTTTTTATATTTTTTAAAAATTTTATTAAAAAGTATAGGTTGATGTTTTTTAAAAAATAAGCATGAAAGGTGGAAGCCCCGCTGCTCCCTTCTAGTTTGGTCAAATGATGGCAGTGTGCCTATGCCTGTGCCTTCCCCCTCCCCCACCACCTTTTTCCTTGGATTGATGACATGGTAATGGCAGTGGGCAGGGTGCCACCTTTTGGATTAAAAAAATTGAAAGTAGTTACCCCTGGTGTCATCTTTACCTTAACACCTTATAAAAGGTCACCTCTCCCCTTCCCTTCTCCTGACTTCCAATTCTACTCCTCGCTCTACATTCTAGAGCTTCTCTATTTAAAAAAAAAAGTCATTTTGATGTGTAGTGGATCTAGTGGTATAAAATTTGTCCTGATTTTTCATGAAGAAACATTTAGAGGTATTTTTATTTTATTTTATTTTATTTTATTTAAATAATTTTAATTTTTTTATTTTGTTCTAAAAATATTATTTATTAAGTATTTTACTTAGTTCAAAATATTTTATTTATTAATTAGTTTTCTAAATTATATATAGTTTGAAATAATAGTTATTATTAGAAATGATTATGTATAGAATGAATAATTATTATCATAGGATTAGACGTTCTAAAATTTTGGTAGTTAAAAGATTATGTTGTAATCTAAGAAATAAAATCCTTATCTAGATACAAACAAGTGAATGTGTCTTTGGCACAGATGTACCTAGAAGTAACAACTTTGACAAGGTGTTTCGGGCCTAACTCGGGGTAACTTGGTACAAAACAATGGGCCCTGATTCTTCCTATTTTGACACTCCCAGGGGATATGTAACATCCCCAAATTATAAAGGGTTAAATGACTAAATGATATGACTCATGTCAACAAGGTGAACCTTCCTTTTCGGGAGCCTGCCTGATTAGAACTCCATAGTTAAGTGTGTTTGGCCTGGAGTAGTGACCAGGATGGGTGACCTTCTGGGAAGTTTCCCAGGGTGTGTGTGAGTGAGGACAAAGCACATTGGAAAGGACAAGTGTTGGCCTGTGGGGACTATCATTAGTCAGATGACTCGTTCGGGCACGTGGGTGGACCATGGGGTGGGCCCCACGTGTCTGCGGGGGCAACTGGTGGTACCTGGTCGGCCAGGACCCGACGGCCATGTTAAGGCGGGGTGGTTGTGCTGTCACTGGGACCCAGTTGTCACATTTGGTATCAGAGGAGGAACTCAGCATTAAGTGCACGGTGCACTGCCTGGGTTGAGATATAGGGCCCACAACGAGGGCATTGTGCTCTAAAGGGGGGGGGGGGGGTGATTGTAACATCCCCAAATGATAAAGGGTTAAATGACTAAATGATATGACTCATGTCAACAAGGTGGACCTTCCTTTTCGGGAGCCTGCCTGATTAGAACACCACAGTTAAGCGTGCTTGGCCTGGAGTAGTGATCAGGATGGGTGACCTTCTGGGAAGTTTCCCAGGGTGTGTGTGAGTGAGGACAAAGCACACTGGAAAGGAAAAGTGTTGGCCTGTGGGGACTATCATTAGTCAGATGACCCGTTCGGGCACATGGGTGGACCCTGGGGTGGGCCCCACGTGTCTGCGGGGGCAACTGGTGGTACCTGGTCAGCCAGGACCAGACGGCCATGTTAAGGCGGGGTGGTTGTGCTGTCACTAGGACCCAGTTGTCACAGGATATGCTTTAGATGATTCATATTTTCTTTATAAACTACTAAAATACCTAAGAAAAGAATACATCAAATCAGTATATTAATCAAGAATAAAATAAAAATAATTATCATATAAAATGAAATGGATGAGGATAAATACATTAAATAATTAATAAATTAGTAATGATTAACTACAAATTAAAGAATGATTCACTAATTAAAAAACTTTAATAAGAAATATTAGTATTATAGTTTAAAAATAATATTTATTATTAGTAATGATTAATTATATATTAATTAATGAATAACATAGGATTAAAAATTGAATAAATGTGAGGATTGTCTAATAATCATTAACTAATAGATATTATATGATTAATGATTAAATAATTAATTATTAGAGACTTATTAAAAAATTATTAACTAAATAATAAATTAGTAATGAGTAACAAGTGATTAAATAATGATTAACTAGTTAAAAAATTCCCTAATAAACATTAGTATCATATTTTATGGTATAAAAAGACATTATAAAATTTCAGTATAATAAATATTATATAGTCAATTATCATTGTTAATATTAGTTAAACTATCAGAAACCTGATCAAAACATCTTTTTGACATAGAGAGTCATGTTTTCATGTGTGTACTTCTACGGAGAGGTTTTTTAAACTTAGCATGGAGCTTCTTATAGTACATTACCAAAAAATAATGTTTAGTACAGATGATTTTGTAATCTTATGTTACCTTCAAGATAGAATTCGTGGTTCCTTAAATTTGGGACCTGATCAAGATATTAAATCTATGAGTTATAGACATTTTCAATTCTCAAAAACCCTATGGAATTAATCTTTTCCATTGGTTGTTGATGTATAGTGGGTCCGGGAAATAAATTTATTTAATTAGGGGTTATATGGTACCATGATAGAGATATATGTTTCTATGTATATAGTACAATAAAAAAACCCAGTTTTATGAAGGTTTTGACTTATAAGAGTGGTTGTAGATGGTATACCCCATGAAATAGTGCTTATTCCAAATGATACCTAGGAGGTTAAACTAGATGATCTCCCAGATATACATGTAAATATAACATCCAATGTGGATTTTTGTAATGATAGAATAGATGGTGAAAAAAGTGCTGATGAAGAGGGATCAGTGGAATTTGGGGAGGAAGTTTCAAAAAATAATTAGTTGTCAAAAAGCCTTGACCCATAATAAATCATCCACCACTCTTTGCATATTGGTCCAAATTAATGACATGTGTTCCTGAATTTGACTATAATATTCTCACACCCAAAACTGAGCTTCTTGGAGATATAAAATATAAGTTTAGTGATCTAGAAAGAAAAATTATACATTGGAACAAAATTTTCACGTAAAGATGCATTAAAACATGCTAAAGAGATTTCACATTGAGAGGCACTGCAGATATATGGTTCAGGAATCATGTCATAATAAATATCTCATACGGTGTGAGAGGTATGAGGATGATTGGAGATTCCTATTAATTTTGATTCTGAACATTGCATTTTGATGTTGGATAATCTTGAGGATTGATTAAGATCATACTTGTTTTCAACCAATCCTGACACAAGATCATACCTCATTGAATGTTGATTTTGTGTCATAAATTCTCATTAATAGGATTAGTACATCCCAATATGTTCCTATATCTCATGTGAAAAAGAGGATACAACAAACCTTTGGTTATAATATTTCATATAATAATGCGTGGATGGAGAAATAGAAGGCACTTGTGACGTTCTATGGTGATTGGGATGACTCGTATCGGGTGTTGCCTCAATTTCTAGCCATACTGTGGCACAATAACCAAGTTTTCATCACTCATGATACAAAAAAAATGTGTCTCAAGATAACATACTTGATCCATATCATGTTCAATTTCATTAGTTGTTCTGATAATTCAACCCATGTATCACCACATTTCATTTTAGAAAATTGTTAATTTAGATTAATGGAATGGTTCTAAATGGAAAATACAAGGGTGTATTGTTGATTATGGAAACACAATATAAAAATAGTTCACCTCTCCCTCTTTTCTTTTCCATTATGGAGAAAGAAAAATATGAATCATGGAGTTGGTTTTTGGCATGTATCAACAACCATTTCAATTAAATTTAGGGTGTATGTTTGATATCTAATCAGCATTGGAAAATCATTGAGTGAATAAATGAAGACCCAGATAGATTGAGACCCCCAAATGTACATCATCGGTATTGCATTAGAAAAATTTCTAGAACTGTGAGGAAAACATTCAACAATGATCCTATTAATAAGGAAATAATGAAGATAGGTTTGCAATATATTTGTTATTTGTTACTATGTCAACATAAAAATAAAATTAATTTATTTGATATATGATCACTTATGTGTACCATATGAGCTAGATCAACAACGGTTTTAATAACGTTTCGAAAAAATAAGCAGGTTAATCAAGAAGTGTATGATTATATTATGTAGATTCCAAAATAAAAATAGACATTGGCATATGATGGGGGGAGAGGTATGAACACATGACCAAAAAACATTTTGGAGTTTATAAATGGTGTCTCCAAGGGGCTTCGCAAGTTACCTATAAATTTCCTAGTTCAAGAGACACTATATCTTTGCATGAAGTACTTAATTCATAGACAAAAGCTAGCCTCATATGGAATTCAAGTAAGGCTAAGGAATGCAATTCACTTTCAATGAGATATTGAAAATAACATTTAAGAAGATTCTGGTTATCATGTAATTTTTTTCCACTAAGAAGACTCCCCATTTAATGTTTAAGAGGATTTAGGCCCCATCACAAATAGAATCGGTGAAAAAATAGTGGTATTACTAGAAGCGAGGAAATGATAATGTGGAAACTTCTAGGCCTTACTGTTTCCTTGTGTACACGCTATTGGAACATGTGCATCTATGAACATATCATGGGAATAATATGTTGATCTCTTGTACCGGATAGACACCATTACTAACTGTTATTGTATACCATGGATTCCTATTAGAGAGTTTTTATATTTCAAATTTCATGAAGGCTACACAATAGTGATACCTGACATAAACATGTTTTGTAAAAAAGGGAGACCAAAGTCTAGTAGGAAGCGTAATGAGATAGATTGGCCTCTAGAACAAGGGAAAATATTGATTCAAAACCAGAAATGATTCCCTAACATTTGTGGATCATGTTCACACTCTCATCCACAATTCTTAACTGCATCTTCTGTGATATTATAAAATTGGCTAATTGTATGGTGTTATTATAATATTGTTTATTTTGTATAATTTTATAACTTCTCTAAATACTTTTACTATCAAATAACAATAATCCTTTCATATTGACATTACGAAAAATTATGACAGGTGAATTTGAGGTGACATTAACACATAATAAATATGTTCATGACTAAACCATAAAGAATACATGTGTGAAAATGATAATGAAACATACAATCATATGAAAAATCACACAAAAATTACCAAGAACAACATATTCTAATAAATTTTTACATAGAAAAGAAAAAAATAATTACATATATAAATAAATAAAACAATATCTTAAACAACACCCTTTTATAGGTAAAAATATATATTTAAAACACTTTAGTAATATGTTTTGAAAAACATGAAGACATGCTCTTTTATTTTGGGAAGAAATAAATTCAGAAAAAACATGAATAAACATGGCTTGTCTAACATTCTACAAGTCATAACATTCTGGTGACCATAATGTTATATTTATATTTTACACTTACAGCCCATTTCATTTGTTTATATATAGATAGAGGATACCATAGTACTCACTAAGCAGTATAGTCGTGCTTCCCAAGTCAGGTTAGATAGTGGTGAGGTTCAACTGATCAGCATGTTTCGAGCACACCATTTTCATCACATAGAGCCTCCACATTCCATTAGACCATACATGCACCATGTTGGGTTCTACATCATTTCCATATCATATTTTACGTTTTTTTACGATCACCTACTAGATACACTCATGGAGAGGTAGAGACCAAAGACACACACATTCCACCTACCTAAGGGAGACATGATCATCACCCTTGAGGATTTGGAAGTGATTCTCAGTCCTCCTATCTGAGGGGAATCTATTATTGGACCCACCTGTGCATATTGGCCTGACCTTACTCAATGATTGTTATACATAGAAATTTTTTCTGACCATAGGGCTACATATGGTGGGTCAATATTTATGCCCTAGCTGGAGGATCGGATTCCACATTTACCCAATGATGTTGACAACTATACTATCATTCATTATGCACATGCATATATATTACAGCTCATTGGAGGGACCCTATGTTCTGATCACTCAAGAGTTCAGGTGAAAAAGATGTATCTATCCCTAATGGAAATATTTGATTGGGCCGAGATGTATAGTTGGAAATCGGCCTTCTTGGCATACTAATATAGATCATTATGCATGGTATCCCACAGAGACCACACAGATCTTGGGGGATGTGTCATTCTTCTTCAAATGTGGGCATATGAGTGAATCCCCTCATTCTGCCCCAATCTTGTTGTTCCACCACCCCCTATAGGGATGTTTCATGATGCTCTGCATGGACACTGGAAGGATCACTCAAATCTATTAATTTATAATGATAGTAGTAGTTATTGAATTTAATTTCTCATTATTGATCACTTTTGATGTTGTATTTTATAGGTGGAATCATAGGAACAATTTCATTACAATTATGACAAACCATTTGGGTGCATACCACCTCAAGTTGGATAAAATCTTACCTGGCTAGGTATTATAAACAGTATATCACTATCTATAAACTTTAATAATAGCATCCATTTTGGTATTTAGTAAGGATATTTTTTGAAAAAGGTCGCATGTCATTTCAGATTATACAGATGCCATACTGGGCTACACTGAACCAGTTTCCATCATACTATACTACCAGACTTCATGATGCTATGGTGGTAGTGCCTCTAATTTACTTCCATATTATTGAGTATCAGCATCTTGATAGAGTCATACACCAGTTTTTTTATGCTATTCTAATTCCATTTCCACTGAGACATACAAAAGAGTTTCATGGCGTAAAGTTGGTTGGGATTTAGGATGAGGACTGGTGTAGAGTATATGCTTACTATCTCGACCTCTGGGGTAGATGGGATAAGCATCGTATCTAGGGTGTACCTATGATGGGATTATATCTTTCAGATAAGGTCCAGTATGAGGCATGGTATAGATTAAAGTATTTACTATATCTTACCCAACATGGTAGAAATATTCATAAGATCGTATGTTAATAAATTTAAATTAGAATGATTATTGAACTATTTTCTAATTCATTTTGAATCCCTTTATAGAATACTAACTCATTGATTTTTATTTGCATGAGTGACATAGACAAGGAGAGGGTCCTTAGTCGGGAATTAGTCCATGTTGTAGCATTAGATATGAGGTCATCTTATCGTGGGATTCACAAGAGCTTCTTCAAGAGTCAACCCCAGAGAGAGGAGGTTCCTTCGCAAAAAGAATATCCTCCAGTAGTTACTGGTTCTAAGGATCCACAATGATGATGACTTAGACCGCATCATACTATAAATGATCCCTCACTTGTTGCATAAGAAGAGGTTGAACCTCTAGTTGTCCAGCCTCATCCAATTGTGGATGTGCATCAAGAGCAATGGATCTGTCTTTCCTGATAGGATATCTTTAGTTCTCTCCATCTTGGGGTCTAAATCCATCGTAGCCTTGATTAACCACTACAGTTATGATAGGTTATTCTACTACCCTATTGGGAGAAGGATCGGGAGAACATTAGGACATGTATTTGACACCTCCTCACACTAACACATAGGAAGATTATGCAACAGTTGACGTTCCAGTGCCTGAGGATCACCCCTCTCAAGGTCATCAGACTCCAACCCAGTATAGATCTTAGTGATCTCAATATGAGCATACCCTTCATAGAACACCATGTGGGACGCAATCACCTCCCAGTTTAAATTTATTTTACTTCATCATGAATATTTTTTATGTCTATTGAAATTATGATATTGTTTTTACTATCGACCATTTTTACATGTTTTTCTAGGGATTCAGTTTTCATTAATATTTTAGTCATGGTTTATATTTTATAAGATTTCATAATATGGAAAATCATACATAAATTAAAAAACACATCATATTCAAATAAAATTTTAACTAATGAAGAAAAAATTCATATATATATAAGTATATAAAATCATATCTTATAAAACACATTTTTCTAGGTAATAACATATTTTTAAAACACTTTAGTAATATGTTTTGTAAAACGTGAATACATACTCTGTCTCTTTTATGTTACATGTACTTCATTGGGAATTAGTCATCCCATGGATGACTAATGCTTAAGTTATTTCAAGTAACATAGGTTCATGTCCACAAGAGATGGAGGGTGTTTGTCAATTCAACGCATTGTGTGACTGCTATGACTCAATGAGTCCATTATCAATTTAAAATTGATAGTCATAAAATTTCACTCACTGCAATAAATGAAAATTCACTCATATTTTATTGACAATTTAGTACATCGATTCATAAGTATTTTGTGATGTGTATAAATTGATATCACATCAAACTGATACATGATGTGATCAGTATAGTTCAATGTGCATGTTTCCAATATAAAATTAAATTTTATTAAAACAAAAGTGATGTACTCAAAACTGAGAAAAATATTTTGGATTTCTTTGATACTTTAAGTCAATGATTTGGAAGCCATTTGAGATGTGTAGGAATCATTTTTACCAAAATCTGACACACGGTGTGATCGGTATGACTCCAAGTACATATTTTTATTTAAAAATGATATCACTTTTAATAAAAAGGACAACTTGCCTACTCAAAATCAAGAAAACACATTCATATTATTTTGATACTTTATGAAAATGATCTATAAGTCATTTGAGACATGCAGGAATCATCTATACCTCAATCTGATGCATGGTGTGACTGGTATGAATCCAAATGCATCTTTTTATTTAAAAATGAAATCAATTTTAATAAAAAGGACAACTAACCTACTCAAAACTATGAAAATAAATTCACATTACACTGATAATTTAGGAAAATGGTCCATATTTATATTAAATTGAATTTCATCCAGAACCTATACTTATTTCATAAAAACATCACAAATTTGACCGCAACAAAATCTATTTCATAAAAACATAAAATTTTCACATTTAAATGTTAATGAAAAAACTCAATGTAATATAAAATAAACACAATATATATATATATATATTATAATATACAAATATATATTTATAAATATAATAACATATATAATTAAATTAATTTTTTATTTTAGTAGAAAGACGGTTGGCCCCCTACTGCCTTTCAAGAATATCTTTAAAAAATCAAACTATAATTTTTTAAAAAAAAAATCTGAAAAAAAATCGAAAACTAATGTGTTGCCTACTTAGCCAGGTAGAGCATGTCAGTTTGATGAATGATGGAGCATGTTCGTCGTACACGACCCCATTCTTGGATTCACAAAGGTAGTGTGATGATTTTCCTATACATATATATAGTAGATCACTAGTTTGATTCTGTTATGGATTCATGAGAAGGATTCTCTATTTTTTTACACAAGACAGAGCATCACGAACCAACATAATGGTTATGTAAATGGTCTTGTAGGACCCCTTATAAGGGTTATGTCAAGCATCTAATGTTTTCAAAAGACATCATGCTCTCTTTCACACAAATCATCTAAATCATCGCATAACCTAGCAAAAAAACATTAGGGAATCGCGTGACCCATCTTGCGAAAGGATGAAACCGCATAACCTATCATGTGAATGGTAGTGGCACCCCATGACCCATCATGAGATATGATGTGACATTTTATTGGGTTAAAGATCATGCAATGATATAACTCATGTATCATGAATTAACATGGTCATGAAATCACATATGCATATTCATATCATGGTCTTTCCACTACCCAGAAAGAGATTAAATTTCCGCATACACAGAAATGTGAATAATTGTGCACAGAAAATCCACATTTGGCATTGAAAAAGTCCTAAATATTTTTGTTATGTTCTAAAAAATCAGAGTATAAAATAACATTCAAGAATAAATGCACCATTTTGACCCGATTAAGGTCCACACCGCACACATCCAAACTCATGTTTATGATTTCTATCATCATATTCAGGAAGGAACCAAAAATCTTGCTCATATCCCTACCAACTCAGAATAAGAATATGGGATATTTACACAACAATCATGGGGGAGACGTGTATCCCTACCCATGTACATGAATCCCTTTGGAATACTCTAATGGAATAAGGAGAAAAAAATTGGGTGCACGTACCTACTTCAATTGAAGACATCTTCCAATGCATATTGGAGATGAAAAATCTATAGGATTATATCCCTACACATGATTTTCTAAAATGAAAATATATTTTAGGAAAATCTAAAGAGCTCCACCAGCATATTCTTTCATTATTACTGATAAAGGAACAGGCAGAAAGACCAATCCCTATATCCATGGAAACATAACAATATAATCATTATGAACAAGTGGTTTTACTAGAGAAAATGACCACACATTCTCCCATCCAAGAGGATTGTTGACATATTCTGATAAATTACGAGGCATCTAAACGATCTCATACTCCCATTCCAACCGATGCATGCTGGGTGAGAGTAGAACATGCCTTGGGATAGGGGAACATTCCTATCAAATAAGTCTAGAGGAATATTCCAAAGTAATGGGATTAGGGTCATATCCTATTATGGTTGAGTCTAAAATGTGATAGGGGCACAAGCCTCAGTACAGACTCGTATTCTTGTCGAAGAAGTCCAGTGGCATACTTCAAAGGCCTAGGATCAGGCACATATCCCCATTATATCTGAGGATGACCAAGTGAGAATTACATAATCCTTAGGACATGCTTGTATTAATATTTGTGAATTTTCCTGGAATACTTCTACAGATCACAAAATCAAGAAACATATTCCTACATCCGTTGATGAACAACTATGCCAACATCATTCCAACAGAATACTGGAGGAGGCTTATATTCCGTATCCCATTCTGGAGGTTCATTGGTATATTCTAATAGGGAATTCATACATTGACCAGGATGATATTCCTATTCAAAATGGGGCTCATCGAGTGAGAGTAGCACATACTTTAGGGTAGGATAATACTCCTACCTAGAAAGACTAGTGGAATATCCCAATGTCTCAAGATCAGGATCATACTCCCATATTGACTAAGGCTCACCAAGTGATAATAATGCATGCCTCAAGAAAGGATCGTATTCCTATAAAAAATGAGGCAGCTTATTGGAATACTCTAATAGCTACTCAATAATGGGTTCATACTCCCACATCACTATAAGGTATATACATGTTCTAGAAGCCTACACATAGTAGGCTCATATCTGTTTATAATCCCAAATGGTAGGTCGACATATTCTGACCATGACACATAACATGGACCATATTCTTAATCATCTCAATGAAAGTGTCCTTGAGGTCATTCAAGAAACATTATCAACACAAAGAGGATTTGTCCACTCTTTTATCTAATCAGAAGTAAAATATGTTCATTACCATGATAGTCCCTCTTGTGGTAATTTGGATATGGATCAGAAGGACTATAATTCTAACATCGACCATGGTCAACGTCCCCACTATGATATATCCTAGAGAAAAGGAAATCACCCTCTTCCCCAAACATCACTGTATAAAGATGTGTTCAAAACTTTGAAACCTTCTTATGGAGAGGTTCTCAAAACATCGGGTTCGACTATATATGGTTCCCCAGCGACTTATAGAAACACTCCACTCCCATCAATAGGTGACCATCAGATCTATATTAAATGGTCTGGCAATATGGATATGTGGAAGACTGATGAGGAGAAGGCTGACAATGAAACATAGAGAGAGATAGCCAGAAACAACCTTCCCATAATGTTTAGGCCACTTTCTACTTCTAGCTATGTGATCTCAGATGAGCTAAAAAAGGAGTGACTAACTTATTTAGAACAAAATATGTAGGATAATCATTAGAAACTAAAGGATCGATATCTCTCTTATCCCATATATGAGTGTCACCTTCATAAAATTAAGATACTATGTTGTCTGCTCGACCTAGCTACGATATCAACAGCCCAAGACCCAAAACAGTAAAATTAGGAGAAAAATATAAAACACATTTTCCTCTATTTTAATAATGACTATTTAGAAGTTGATCTCTGAAAACACTTCATTCATCCATATTCATGGATGGGGAGAGTATGGGATGTTAAAAATTTCTACACCCCTAGAACAACAAAACCCCTCGGACTTAGCATTCTGTAATGTTATAGCCTTCAGAGAAATCAGTGACCAGGTAATGCTCGGGCAAGTTGTTCACTTGAATAGAATGAACCCACTTAGATGATGCAAAGACATCATGAATAGAGGAAGAGTATTGCTTATGGGGCATCCAACTAGGACCCTCAATGTAATGAGAACACATTATGAACATGGATTATGACAACCCTGCTTTTTATTACAACCTAAACATGCTTTATTACATAAAACTTCACTTGATACAACAAAGAAGATCGAGAGGTTTAGTGTCTTTGGGGCTTAGGATCATTACATAAAAACTTTAAACATGAAATACAACATCCTTATTGAAAACTTCCTTTACATGACCACTACATTCCTTCGTACTTAGCATTGCATGGGATAACCTGAGGACATGCATAAGAAAAGGGTGAGCTATAAAGCCCAGTAAGGGAGTACATAATGAATAACATGAGGAGTACAATACATGTTAGGAAATAGGCATATCAATAGATCATAAGAGAGACATGAACATAAAGGCATGATAAAGCATGATAATCATAACATGGAAATGTGGCAACAACACTTAACATTGAATTAGCATGAGCCAAGGCTCATTGCACATGGAGCATGAGTAAACCCTCATTGCACTTGAAGCACGAGTAAACCCTCGTTGCACTTGAATTAGCATGAGTCAACACTCATTTCACATGACGTATCATGATACTATACTTTACCCAATGCATTGGAGCGCTATCAGGGCGCACCCTTCTTAAACATTTCATTTCATGCATAAGTGTGCCACATGGATCATAAAACATGGATTCATAAAACATAATCATTTCTTCCACGATAAAGGAATGTGGAATTCATACATGAAACTTTACAATCAATACGTATATGTGCATAAAGGTGAATACCCTTGATGGAGAAATGGGCATGGTATTCACTACACAAAGACATTGGCTTAGAAAATTGGTGCGATTTCGGCAGCGTAACGGCGTGACATAAGAATTCATAAAAAAGGTTGATGAGAGAGAAAGGGGTTACTCATCATATTTACATGTAATGGACAGTAAGGAGATCATATATATACATGTCCCAACAATAGAAATGGAATTTAGATTCCTGATACAAAAGTATTGCTTGAATGTAAAAGAAAATAGAGAGAAGTTCCTTTCGGAATTTCGGCATAGTAACGGGTGTACATGGGAGGCATTTAATGAGAGAGAAAGGGTTCTCCCATAATTCAAACAATAAGAGGACAGTATGGGGGAGGTGCGAAACCATACCCCAACATTCATAAATTAAATTAAAAGGGCAATACAACTTAAAGAAAATTGACAAAAAAAGAGAAAGGAAGAAAAACCCTTACTTGGAAGTGTGCTTCCAAAGGCTAGAGAGAGGCTTGTGAGAGGCTTCTTGGGAGCTTGGGGAACCTTGAGAGGATTCTAGAGAGAGTTGGGCAGAGTTTGGACGAACTTCAAGGGCTTTGAGTGAGGAGGAAGTGGGAGCTTGGGTGGGTTTATATAGGAAAGGTGAGAGAATTCTTTATTATTTAGGTTTGGGACCCCTTATATTAAAAATAATCCAAACCACAAACCATCCCATGGTATTTGCCCATGGTTTCTGGAAAAGGGAAGAGGAAAACAATATTTTACAAGGCCAAGGTCCGAACTTATTAAAAAATTAGGGTTGCTTATGTGGAGGTGAGTCACACTCCCATGGAAATTAATTTAAAAAGGCAAAGTGTTGAATAAGTCTTGAGGGCTCCATTAATGCTTTGAAAAGTGAGTCAAACAAACCCAAAACCTCATTATTTTATTGATAAAACACATATTGGCCGAACATAAGGATTATGGTATTTTATTACATCACCATTGGGTCATTATGATGTCATAAAACACATTATATATTTAAATGGTATTTAATTTTTACCCAAAAATTTGACTGTCTCAGAAAATTATGAAAAATTCATCGTTGGATAATTTCGACGTCCTGATTCCAAAAATAATATTTATTTTATCTAAATAATTTTCTAAATATGTGAATTTTCACTTTTAAAATAAAAACCGACATTTATAAAAAATTCACGGGTTTTGACAGAAATGGCTTTCAAACCTTAATAAAAATTTTAATTGCATTCATAAAATTATAAGATCATTTATATTTAAATAAAAAATTAATTTAATATTAATAATAATATTTTATTAAAATATTATTTAATTCAAAAATCCTTTAATTTAATAAAATATAATTCTTAATTAAATAATAACTACAAACATCATTTGTACTTTAAAAACTAATTACAATGCATCAAAAATGACTAGAAATTATATTCATTATTATATACAAAAATAATGTACATGAACATGGTACTACTTATTTGTTACATAACCCCTTAAAATAGCCGCATAAGACCTAAGGGTAAGGTGTGCGATGGTGACAGACTCTTGCGGTTGCTCGGATAACATCGCTCGAGTGGTAATCTCTATCAACTTCCATTTTTCCCGTAGACGATCACATTCGAGCTTGACTTGATGAAGCTCAGCTTGGGCTTGGTCAAGGGCAAAGCCCAAAGACGCCACCTCCTTTCCGAGCTCCGACAAATGGGCTTCGTAAGGGGCAATTCTACTGGATGAGGCCATCGCTTCCTTTGTCTGAGTAGAAAATTGGTTCGTTAAAGCCTTATATTTAAACTACCCAGATGATCACTGTTCAACGGCTATAAAAGTAACGGTCACAAATCTTAACGTTAAACTAAAGAAGTTGACATCATATAAAAACATAAAGAAACATTTAACTGGATCAAGAGGGATTTTCCATTAATGAAATTTTGGGTCGTTACAACATTCCCCCCTTAAGAAATTTCGCCCTCGAAATTTTCCTTTTCCCACACTAAAACAAATGTGGGTAACTTAGCTTCATCATATCCTCCGACTCCCAAGTTGCTTCTTCAAACTTGTGGTTTCTCCACAACACCTTGACGAGGGGCATTGTCTTATTTCGTAGAACTTTTTCTCTACGATCTAAGATCTTCACTGGTTGCTCCTCATAAGAAAGATCGTCTTCTAATTGTACCACCTCGGAAGAGAGTACATGTGAAGGGTCTGGTATGTACTTCCTTAAGAGGGATACATGGAAGACATCATGCACCTTGGACATAGTAGGTGGAAGTGCTAGTCGATAGGCCACAGCCCCAACACGATCAAGAATCTCGAATGGGCCGATGTACCTTGGACTTAACTTCCCTTTCTTTCCAAACCTCATGACCTTCTTCCACGGAGATATGCGTAAAAACACCATGTCTCCGACTTTAAACTCAAGGTCTCGTCGACGATTATCTGCATAACTCTTCTGTCGACTTTGGGCTGCCTTGATATGCTGCTGAATGGTTTTCACCTTCTCCACCATTTCTTCGACCATTTCTGGTCCAAGCAGCTTACGTTCACCGACCTCATCCCAACATGCCGGTGTTCTACACCTTTTCCCATACAGGGCTTCATATGGTGCCATTTGGATGCTCGAGTGGAAACTATTATTATAAGAGAACTCAACTAGGGGAAGATGTTGATCCCATCCTCCTTTAAAGTCCATTGAGCACGCTCTCAACATATCCTCAAGTGTTTGGATAGTCCGCTCGGATTGGCCATTAGTTTGAGGATGATAGGCCGTACTGAAGTTCAGTTCAGTATTCAGAGCATGTTGAAGACTCTTCCAAAACTTAGAGGTAAATCTTGGATCTCGGTCCGACACAATAGATAGTGGTACTCCATGCAACCGTACCACTTCCCTGATATATATCCGTGCCAGTTGATCCAAAGAGAAATCCTCTCGAATAGCAATGAAGTGTGCAGTCTTTGTAAGACGATCCACAATAACCCAGATTGCATTGTTGCTTTTGGATGTCCTTGGAAGTCCAGTGACGAAGTCCATGGTGATGTTCTCCCATTTCCATTCTGGTATGGGCAATGGTTGCATCATCCCCTTAGACTTCTGCCTCTCTGCCTTCACTTGCTGACACACCAGGCACTTTGATGTATATTCGACGATCTCCTTCTTCATATTATCCCACCAAACGTTTTCTCGGAGATCTCGATACATCTTTGTGCTCCCTGGGTGAATAGAGAAATTTGAACTATGTGCATCATCCAAAAGTTCCTTCTTCAGCTCCGAACATGATGGGACACATAGTCTTTTCCCAAACCGCACAATTCCTTCTTCATTAACATTAAACTCTGAGGATTTTCCCTTTTTGATAGCTTCCACTTTTTCTTGGATTCTCGCATCATCCCTTTGAGCATCCTTTAACCTTTCCAAAAGAGATGGTTGAGCAATCATTTGTGAAAGGATTGATGATGTTCCCTTCTTTATGATTCCCACGTCCATCTTCATCAAGTCTAAGAAGATTGGATCCTTCTCAATTCTCATCATTGATAGAATTGCTGGATCCTTTCTACTTAGGGCATCCGCCACCTTGTTCGCCTTCCCAGGGTGGTAATGTATTGAACAGTCATAATCCTTTATGAGCTCTATCCATCTTCTCTGGCGCATATTAAGCTCTTTCTGTGTGAATATATATTTAAGACTCTTGTGGTCAGTATATATCTCACATTTCTCCCCATAGAGATAATGCCGCTAGATTTTCAAGGCGAAGATCACCGCCGCCAACTCCAGATCATGCGTTGGATAGTTTCGCTCATGGATTTTCAACTGCCTTGAGGCATAGGATATCACTTTATCATTCTGCATCAGCACACATCCTAAGCCCTTCTTCGAAGCATCACTGAATACCACAAAAAGCTCCCCACTTGTGGGTAAAGTGAGCACAGGTGCAGTGATAAGCCTCCTTTTCAACTCCTTGAAGCTTTCTTCGCATTCATCACTCCAAGCAAACTTTACTCCCTTTCGAGTGAGCTTGGTAAGAGTGTTGGACAATCGTGAGAAGTTTCTCACAAATCGTCGATAATATCCAGCTAACCCCAAGAAGCTACGGATATCAGTTACCGATGTTGGCCTCGGCCATCCCTCAATTGCATCTGTTTTGGAGGGGTCCACAGATATCCCATTGCTTGTGATGATATGGCCCAAGAATGAGACCTCCTTCAACCAGAACTCACACTTGCTGTACTTGGCATAGAGCTTCTCCTTGCGCAAAGTCTCCAGTACAGTTCTTAAATGCTCCTCATGGTCCTCCTTGGTTTTGGAGTATATCAGAATATCATCTATAAAGACTACCACAAATTTATCTAGGTAATCTCTAAAGACTCTATTCATCAAGTCCATGAATATTGCTGGAGCATTGGTGAGTCCAAAAGGCATTACTATGAATTCATAGTGCCCGTACCTTGTACGAAAAGCAGTCTTGGGGATATCTTCCTTCTTCACCCTTACTTGATAATATCCCGACCGCAAGTCGACCTTGGAGAAGTATTGAGCTCCACGCAGCTGATCAAACAAGTCATCGATTCTTGGGAGAGGATACTTGTTCTTTATCGTGATTTTGTTAAGTTCGCGATAATCGATGCAAAGCCGCATTGACCCATCCTTCTTCTTGACGAAGAGGACTGGTGCACCCCATGGTGATGCACTTGGGCGTATAAACCCTTTATCCAGATTCTCCTGTAGTTGTTTCTTCAGCTCTTCAAGCTCAACAACAGCCATTCTATATGGAGTCTTGGATATTGGTAGCGCCCCAGGTATAAGTTCAATTGAGAACACAACATCTCTTCTTGGAGGAAGACCAGGAAGTTCCTCGGGAAATACTTCAGCGAATTCCCTCACAATAGGCATTTCTTCAAGGTTGGTTTCTTCCTTGGACTCAATCATCTGAGCCAGATATGCGTGCTCATAAGGCAGTAATATCCATGCTTGAGATGATGGAGCTAAAGGAGATTCATCTTCCTCCTGACACTTGTAAAGAATCGGGGGTCGATTCTCCATATGGAGTGTGATTTCCCTCTCCCGACAATTTATGTTGGCTCTATATAAGGAAAGCCAATCCATGCCAAGAATTGCATCAAATTCCACCAAAGGGAGTATGACGAGGTTTGCCGGGAAATTCAATCCACAGATTATAACAGGGGAGGACTTATACTCATGGGATGCAATGATTGCCCCATTTGCCGTACTCACCGACATCTTTACTTCCATGACTTGTGGTGGTGCAGGGATTATTCTACTAAACTTTTGAGATATAAAAGAATGCGTAGAACCTGAATCAAAAAGTACGTTCGCTATTCTTGAATGAATAACTAGCGTACCTGTCACCACTTCGTTGTCGGGGTTCACTTCGGCAGAAGTGATGGCAAAAGCTCTTCCTTGCTGTCTTGGAGGTTGTTGATTGCCTCCGATAACCCTTGGATTAGGGCACTAATTCGCAAAATGACCCGGTTCTTTGCATTTGAAGCATTGAACAATGCGTTGAGGTTCGAACGGAGCGTTCCTCCCCTCCGTCGCAGCCGCGGGTCCTTCTTGCTGACAGTTAACAGCTAGGTGCCCTTCTCTTCCACACTTGAAGCATTTTCTTGTCCCCCTATGGCAATTTCCAGGGTGCTTCTTTCCACACTTTTGGCAAGTGGGGTGCTGGAATTTCTTAGCGCCGTTGGATTTATCCATCGGACCACCAGCATTGAAGTCCACCTTCCGCTTCTTGTCCCCATGATACCCCTGTGATTCTCCGATCTCCATTTCAACCTTGAGGGCACATCGGACAATTTCCTCATAGCTGTCGAAGTCACGGATCGCTAATGCTTTCCGCAAGCTAGGCTTCAGCCCACCAAAGAAGCGGTCAACCTTGCATTCGGGGGTAACGACAAAGCCGGAAGCGTATCGTGCAAGCCTTGTGAAGTTTGCCTCGTACGCTCCCACAGATTCCTCATCTTTCTGCTTGAGGGAAAGGAAGTCCCTTTCCATCTTAAGACGGAGGGTGCGTGGAAAATATTTATCGAAAAACATCTTCCGGAATACCTTCCATTCCAAAGCCTCGATCTCCTCCTCAGGCTTCGTATTTTTGATCAACGTCCACCATTGATCAGCTTCACCCTCCATACGATAAGCCGCCAGGAGAACCTTCTCTTTTTCAGAGCATTGGAGGATGGAGAATATCTTTTCAATGGAGTTGATCCATTGTTCAGCAATCGTGGGATCGGATGATCCACTAAAAGTAGGAGGCCTTTGTCTCATGAAGCTTTCAATAGCGACTTGTTCTTTCTTAGGGGGGGTTGAACGTTCCTCTTGACCAGTGTTTCTATTCAAAACTTGAGTTAGCTGAGAGAGAAGCGTGACAAAGTTCGCGATTCCCGCTCCCATTGGATTGGGCATCTCATTGGTACAATCATCACACTGATCTTCACAACGGTTGTTAGCCCGAGTTCTCCTATTACCGGCCATTGGCTGGAATAAAAGGAAAGTTAGGGGTAACACATAAAGGGTAATCCAAAGACAAAAGTTGATGACTTATAAATAAACTTTAATCTCTTCAACTCATGAGTCTATAGGATTCAATCCAGGATTTTCATGATCTTCCTTCTAACATATATTCTTAGGGGCATTTTTCCCTTAATAAGGGTTCATACTAAGATTGTAAATTTATCAAAACATATCCCCCGGGAGTGTCGTAACCAAGAGTGCAGCAAGGCCCGTTGTCGTGCACCAGTTCCCGTTCGAGTCTAGATCAAAGCGGTGTTTTCGGGTTTTACCCCTAGGATACATCTGTGCCAGAGCCTCCTCTACCTGCTCGTATCCAGACAGGGATGTATTTGTTTGATAAACCACTTACTTAGTATTTACCAAAACTTAGGGATGTTTTTATTATGCTTAGTCTTGTATCCAAGGCTTTACTAGGGTTTCCTAATCCCAAAAATAACTAAACATATCCTCTGATACCAACTATGACAACCCTGCTTTTTATTACAACCTAAACATGCTTTATTACATAAAACTTCACTTGATACAACAAAGAAGATCGAGAGGTTTAGTGTCTTTGGGGCTTAGTATCATTACATAAAAACTTTAAACATGAAATACAACATCCTTATTGAAAACATCCTTTACATGACCACTACATTCCTTCGTACTTAGCATTGCATGGGATAACCTGAGGAAATGCATAAGAAAAGGGTGAGCTATAAAGCCCAGTAAGGGAGTACATAATGAATAACATGAGGAGTACAATACATGTTAGGCAATAGGAATATCAATAGATCATAAGAGAGACATGAACATAAAGGCATGATAAAGCATGATAATCATAACATGGAAATGTGGCAACAACACTTAACATTGAATTAGCATGAGCCAAGGCTCATTGCACATGGAGCATGAGTAAACCCTCATTGCACTTGAAGCATGAGTAAACCCTCGTTGCACTTGAATTAGCATGAGTCAACACTCATTGCACATGACGTATCATGATACTATACTTTACCCAATGCATTGGAGCGCTATCAGGGCGCACCCTTCTTAAACATTTCATTTCATGCATAAGTGTGCCACATGGATCATAAAACATGGATTCATAAAACATAATCATTTCTTCCACGATAAAGGAATGTGGAATTCATACATGAAACTTTACAATCAATACGTATATGTGCATAAAGGTGAATAACCTTGATGGAGAAATGGGCATGGTATTCACTACACAAAGACATTGGCTTAGAAAATTGGTGCGATTTCGGCAGCGTAACGGCGTGACATAAGAATTCATAAAAAAGGTTGATGAGAGAGAAAGGGGTTACTCATCATATTTACATGTAATGGACAGTAAGGAGATCATATATATACATGTCCCAACAATAGAAATGGAATTTAGATTCCTGATACAAAAGTATTGCTTGAATGTAAAAGAAAATAGAGAGAAGTTCCTTTCGGAATTTCGGCATAGTAACGGGTGTACATGGGAGGCATTTAATGAGAGAGAAAGGGTTCTCCCATAATTCAAACAATAAGAGGACAGTATGGGGGAGGTGCGAAACCATACCCCAACATTCATAAATTAAATTAAAAGGGCAATACAACTTAAAGAAAATTGACAAAAAAAGAGAAAGGAAGAAAAACCCTTACTTGGAAGTGTGCTTCCAAAGGCTAGAGAGAGGCTTGTGAGAGGCTTCTTGGGAGCTTGGGGAACCTTGAGAGGATTATAGAGAGAGTAGGGCAGAGTTTGGATGAACTTCAAGGGCTTTGAGTGAGGAGGAAGTGGGAGCTTGGGTGGGTTTATATAGGAAAGGTGAGAGAATTCTTTATTATTTAGGTTTGGGACCCCTTATATTAAAAATAATCCAAACCACAAACCATCCCATGGTATTTGCCCATGGTTTCTGGAAAAGGGAAGAGGAAAACAATATTTTACAAGGCCAAGGTCTGAACTTATTAAAAAATTAGGGTTGCTTATGTGGAGGTGAGTCACACTCCCATGGAAATTAATTTAAAAAGGCAAAGTGTTGAATAAGTCTTGAGGGCTCCATTAATGCTTTGAAAAGTGAGTCAAACAAACCCAAAACCTCATTATTTTATTGATAAAACACATATTGTCCGAACATAAGGATTATGGTATTTTATTACATCACCATTGGGTCATTATGATGTCATAAAACACATTATATATTTAAATGGTATTTAATTTTTACCCAAAAATTTGACTGTCTCAGAAAATTATGAAAAATTCATCGTTGGATAATTTCGACATCCTGATTCCAAAAATAATATTTATTTTATCTAAATAATTTTCTAAATATGTGAATTTTCACTTTTAAAATAAAAACCGACATTTATAAAAAATTCACGGGTTTTGACAGAAATGGCTTTCAAACCTTAATAAAAATTTTAATTGCATTCATAAAATTATAAGATCATTTATATTTAAATAAAAAATTAATTTAATATTAATAATAATATTTTATTAAAATATTATTTAATTCAAAAATCCTTTAATTTAATAAAATATAATTCTTAATTAAATAATAACTAAAAACATCATTTGTACTTTAAAAACTAATTACAATGCATCAAAAATGACTAGAAATTATATTCATTATTATATACAAAAATAATGTACATGAACATGGTGCTACTTATTTGTTACATAACCCCTTAAAATAGCCGCATAAGACCTAAGGGTAAGGTGTGCGATGGTGACAGACTCTTGCGGTTGGTCGGATAACATCGCTCGAGTGGTAATCTCTATCAACTTCCATTTTTCCCGTAGACGATCACGTTCGAGCTTGACTTGATGAAGCTCAGCTTGGGCTTGGTCAAGGGCAAAGCCCAAAGACGCCACCTCCTTTCCGAGCTCCGACAAATGGGCTTCGTAAGGGGCAATTCTACTGGATGAGGCCATCGCTTCCTTTGTCTGAGTAGAAAATTGGTTCGTTAAAGCCTTATATTTAAACTACCCAGATGATCACTGTTCAACGGCTATAAAAGTAACGGTCACAAATCTTAACGTTAAACTAAAGAAGTTTACATCATATAAAAACATAAAGAAACATTTAACTGGATCAAGAGGGATTTTCCATTAATGAAATTTTGGGTCGTTACATGGATAATGATGTTACAGTCATCCAAACAGCTTCTTGTAAAGAATAATTCTCATTGTAGGCTATCATCGGACCCATCTATCATGAAATCACAACTGCAACACATCAAATAGTCTGCAATAGTAGCTTCCATAGCAGTCATACATGAGAAGACTAGGCTCTTTGGGCCATGGGAATATCTACCACTGCCTTCACCCCTTGGATCATCAATCCGTGATAGGATCCATGAAATATATTCGGTAGTTACGGGTGAAGTCCAACCCAATAGGGTGGTGGAATTTATAACTAAATCACTTCCTCTAGTTTCATCATACCCTAATACAGTCCTCAATGAATTATTGATTCCAGAACACCCCACACACCCCTAGGCTCAGGGAATTTATATCTTCCTGTTTGTCCCAAGAATCATCAAGTCTCCAAATAGAGTTATTGGAGCCTTAAGAATAGGACCAATCAGTTCTAATGGAGGCACCAAAAGTACCCCTTTTATATATGTTTGGGGGAATTTTAATCACCATTATCACCACAAATTGAATTAGAATTCTTTAGGTTGGAAGGGAAAAATTAGTAGTCATCATCCTACTAGTTCCTCCCACCGCGAGACAATCCTTTTTGGTCAGGGATTTCTCATTAATCACAATCATAAACTCCCTCAATGACACTGTTCATTATCCAATATGGGAGGAGTGTATGGAAAATGATACAATACCCTTCCAGAGTCGCAATCCAAATTATCCCAACATGGACAAGTCTTTAAATAATGACCATGATGATGGTAGTACAAAATCATTCTATTACACTGAAATTAATGGAACAACCACCATTTCCCGACATGCCTCTAAGAATTTCATCACTGTCAACATGGTTTTAATTGATCAATATGAAAACAAAGAGGACCGGGACACAGAAAATTTACTCTAAAGGAGGGTGTTCTAGACAAACCCAATGATGTTATGCACACCCAAAACCAAAGAAGGATGAAAATTTTGGCACCACCAAATAACAAGTTACCACCTCATCAATGGAATATTTTCAAAGAAAATGGGAAAGGTGTTACTATATCCCAATCACTGCCTAGAATAAATGAAGTTCCTTCCTTGTAGGAATAGTTTTCACAATATGAGAGTGAAATATGAGCTCTCTAGAAACTCAATGAGGAGCTACTTAGGGGAAATATTCTCATTGGGTATCATCTTTAGCCATAGATGTATATTCTCCCTCCCATAGTCAATCCTCCGCTAAGAGAGGTATCTATTCATAATATTGGCTCCAAATCTAAATAGCCAGTCAACATAAATGAGGAATTAAAAAATGATCATGATTTCTATCTGTTACGATGACATCCTATCCTTTTTTTGGATAAAAATTCATTCATAGGAAGAATTGTGAATCTGCAGGAGATAAAGGCATGGCCACCTCACTGTACGCTTCCAAATCCTTGTGGATGGGAGGTGACTTGGACTGTAGTGCCCCTAGAGTAACATAACGTCATAGAATTCCTTTCTACTTAAATAGAATCCATGGAAGGGCAACACACACCTGTGCAGGCTGAATGAAACACATATCTCAAATGGGTTGATGATAGTCCACCTTTGAAAAACCTTGGTAACCCTGAATTCTAATCCTTTGATGATGTAGGTGACCCTAAACAACATGTCACACACTTATTATCCATATATGGACTAATGATAAGCCCTTCAGATCTGTAAGAGGAAACACATCTGATTGTTTTTGTAAAGACACTGATACATCCAGCCTTTGTGTGGTATATTATCCCATCATGAGGATCCATTATAGGATGGGAATACCATCATCATTAGTTCTTTTACCATTTCTACTCCACACTGAGAAAAAAAAATCATTTACTTGAAAAACTGCAGACAATGAGAGAATGATAGGGTGTCTGATTTCATAGTAAGATGGAAATGTTTAACCTATTCACTCAGCATCCCTCTCTTGCATGAGCAGTTATAGGTGATCTATTATGAAAATTTTAGGGATGGGTTGTAGAAACCTATGATCCCAATGAAATATTTAGGTGGGTTCCAAGAGTTTTTTGGAATGGAGGAACAACTTAAGGAGGCTATTCAGTGAGCATAATCCAAGTCTCGACTGATGCCCACGACACAAGGGAAAAATCAAGGCAGAGCTGAAGCTATAGCCATAACCCTCAAGATACTGGAATTTCCCTTCCAAGAACCTTGGTAGGCTTCAAACTACCTAGTACCTCTTGTTGAGTAGTTGAAACCACATAATCACCCTCATCCAGAAGTACAATGAAATTAGGTTTTACCAAGATTTGAGGAACAAATGAAAAAATTATACACATTCTAAAATGAAAAATTATCTAGTTATTTCTTCAAAGACATGCATAATAACCTACTCATGATTCCAAATAATAGAAGGCCTGATGAATTCAACTTCACTAACCATCCCCACTACTTCCCTTACCATATAATTCTGGGAGATAATATCCAAGATTGTTTCATCTTCAACGAAATCCTTCAAGTCATGGTTTACTATATATAGGTGATGTAATATGTCACCACAGAATAGGTGGCTTCTATAACCCTTGTCCTTTCAGAATAATAGGATTGTTGGATGAAATTTCCATCTAGGCGTGTGTATAAATTTGGCAATTGGATGACTCAAAAATTAGTTGATCAATCTTGTGCCACATTGAGAGAAATATACGCAAAACCGACAATAAATTCACCAGCTAATGGAGAAACATAAAATATTCCACCAAAAAGAGGGTATCAGCACCAAAAGTAGGAAGAAAAAAAATATTATGTGCCATATTTTTCTCCAAGGCAATCCATAACTCTTTAAGATTTCTTCCTCTCAATATCAGCATCATAGGAAACACCCCACCAAACAGAATCCTCATTGGACAAAGAGCTCATATTTTGTTTTTCAGCATGATACAATTGGAAAACCCCTTCTCCGATGAGGAATGTGACCCTAAATATGGTTTTACTTCACATAATCATGGAATGGGAGGCCACATGCACTAAAACCGAGATTACAGGGGGCAACAAGGATGTGGTCGGACTTAATATTCCAGTCATATCCTCATGGAGGACATATATGCAGGTGAGACTCCAGAAAAATTTCCCCAATACGGTCAAAAGAGGAAATGAAGTTACTCAAATCCCTCCAATAGTCCCCGGAATCTAATTATCTTGTATAACAACTTATTAGGGGTTCAATATTATCAACAAAGGCAATGGGTAAGGTTTATGTGACCTGCACCACTGGAAATAGATATTCTCTCAACTCTTGCACAAGCACCAGGCCCATCCACCACAAATGTATCAGTTATTGAACCGCATTCCAAAGAGTACCCCCATTTCGGGAAGTTCTGACCTCAAGAAAAAAAGTAGGATGTTCTGAAACAGCATCATGTAGTCCTAGATAAGCTCTCAATCCTCAATGTAATCTTCATTTCAAAAGAACTCAATGTGGAAATTGTTGAATCCCTCTAAATCATCTAAAAATTTGAGAGATGTCGTTGCATCCGAGGTCTATTGAGTGGAGACTATGTTATTAGAATTTCACGTCTCCATGTAATTCACTGGTCAAGATCAAAAATAGGCCATCCAAGGGCACATTAGGCCCCTATATGTTTTTGGGAACACTCAATAATGTTAAGGACCAAAGGATGTTGATTGATAATGGATCTAGGATCAATCTCATACCAGTTCAAACTCTCTAACATTTTGGATATAGTGAAGGGGAAGTATCCTCCACAAAGTTGGCCATTATGGGGTATAATAATCGTGGGCAAAGGCCTCTAGGGAAGATAAGACACGAAGACTAGTTTGGGGAACTGACTTCTGATGTGGAGTTCAGATTTTTTTTATCAAGGTATCACATATAAATTCCTGCTCAGAAGGCCCTAGCTTCATAGCCACATGGAGGTACAATCAATATTCCATCAATTTATGAAGTACCCCATCAATGGAAAGGTGGGAAAACTACATGATGACAGAACCCCATTAAATACTTATAGATCCAAATATTCTAAAGTGGATTTCTACAAGAAGGGAGGTGAGCAACTAATATAGGATGATGATATATAGGTTTCATCTCCCAATGGATTGGGGATTTCCCCTTTGAATCCCTGGAGAATTCTTTATGGTGACTATGTGATCCCCAAAAACATGGTCAAGGTAGAATATCTGACCCAATAGGTTCAAACCCTTCTCATCCATAGAGAAATTGTAAAAAACAGTCTGATATAGAATCTCTCTATAATGAATCTGATAATAATGGACAATGATGTCTCCTTTAGTTGTCTCCCCCACCCTGATAGCGATGGAGAAGCCCTTAAATTTCCATATTACCAAGAAATTTTACCACATACTCAGGAATAGAAGAGGATGGGGATGATCACAAGAATTCACCTCCAACATTCGAGGAAGGTGTCTCCTCTACCATAGATGAGCTCAGAAAAATAAATCTAGGAACATAAGAAGACACGTAGCCTACTATAATTAGTGATTTTATGACTCTCAAAGAGAAGGAGATGTAAATTTCATTTCTATGGAGTAAAAGATATGGGTTGTCCTGGAAATACACATAAATGCCAGAACAAAATCCAAATATAGCTACACACCATCTCGGACTACCCAATGAGCATCGAGGATTCAAATATATTTCATGGGGGATGCACCCCTATCATGCCACCAATGTAGAGGTGGAAGTTGAGAAGATGATCAAATACAAATTTTTCCTCAAAGTTAAATACCCATGATGGCTTTCCAAAATCATCCTCGTTAATAAAAAATGGAATGATTTGGGTTTTCATTTATTTTAGAGACCTTAATCGGCATTTCCCGAAGGAAGATTTCCCATTATTGATCACAAAGATATTAATAAATTCAATTACTGGCTTCCAAGACCTTTCCATTATGGATTGGTTCTCAAGGTATAATAAGATCAAGATGTCCCCGTAAGATGAATAATCCATCGGTTTCAAAGTACCTTAGGGGATATTCTACTTCCATTTCATGCCATTTGGATTAAATAATAATGATTCCACATACCAACACACCATGAATCACATATTTAAGACATTCCTAGGAAGGATAGATGAGTGTTTTGTTGATTAATTGGTTTTTAAATCCATTGAAATTTTAAAGAATTTAGGGAAATCCAAGGGAATCTCACATACATTCAGGGATTCAAGGAAAACCTGGTTGGAAAATATATCCCCTTCACCATGATAATGAAGAAGGGAATCACCATCCAATGGGATGATGATTGCAAAAATCCTTCAAAAATCTCAAGCAATACTTTTTTCACCCACCGGTTTTGATGTTTCTAGTGGAAGGGAGGACAGTCATATTATATGTGGATTCCTTGGAACACTCTCTAGGAACCCTCCTCAGACAATAAATTATGTGGGAAGCGAAAATAATCTTTAAAACTATAGTTAGACGATGATAGGTACTAAAAATAGATATTCTACTGCTGAAAATAACTATCTTGCACTCATCTTTGTGGGGAAAATCAAAGGAGTTTATTTTAGTACCATGAAGTCCACCTGGCCTCTCATATTGATCCTCTCAAGTACATCATTGGTCTCCCTATGTTGACTGGGTTCTTAGCTCAATATGTGGTCATTCAACAACAATATAAAATTCAGATCATATCATAGAATCTAGTGAAGGGGAAAGCCCTGGCTTATTTCCTTGCATCACATCCTGCCATGGAAAATACATCAAAAGACACCAAGATCCCAGTTGAAGAGGTATTTTATTCTCATGACACTCTCCAGACATGGGAGACGTATTTTGATAGTGCCTCCCATAGTCCTATCATCACAAATATGGAAAACCCAATGCCCAATCGGGTTGGTCTAGGTATTTTATCTTTCTCCCAATATAAAGATATTTGTCCCTATTCTTTCTCATTATCCAAAAGTTGAAAAAATAATGAGACAAAATACCAAGACCTCATCACTGGATTGGAACTTTCCCTACAGCTGCATATAGCCTGCCTGAATATCAAAGGGAGTCGAAATTGGTGATAAAGTAGATCAATGGTGAATATTATATAAAAAAGGAACAATTATACCCTCTCACTAGCCATGTCAATATAAATATGGTTGTGTTCCCTTTCGATCCCACATTGCATCAAGTTCCATGATCACATAATGTTCACACTGATGCACTGGCTAATGCATTCGTTATCCTAGATGACACTGTTTAGGAGGAATAGATATTCCATATCACACATAGAAGAATATTATCATTAGTCACATTATGTGATATGGAAGAAATCAATCAGGTCAGCACTTCACCCATGCATGTTGAACCAATGACCACTTCTAAAAGGATGGATCCCATAGTTGGTTTTCTCCCAGACAAGATTCTCCCAACAGATCATGCTAGAAGGGAACATATTGGGTGCTGGGTTGAAAACATCACTCTGTATGATATTCTAAATGAGAAAAATGCCCTCTACAAATGTGGATTTCACAGAATCCTCCTCTGGTGCATGGAAGATTGATAAATATCCACCATCATGGAATAAGTCCTTATAGGTTCATGTGGCGCCCATCTAACTAGAACTAGGCCCTCATACAAAATAAAGAGTTTGGGATATTACTAGAAAATCATGATACAAGATTGTGTGGAATTACCCATAAAATTTCATGCATTCCAAATTCATGAAACATTCATCCATTAACTCCCAGAATTTCTACATACTACTAAATATTCCATTCAATTTTATATCTAGGGGATGGATAATATGCGGCCATATCCCCCAACCATAGTTAAGTAGTTCAAGTATATCCTTATTTCTACCAACTTATTTTTCAAATTGGATGAGGCAATACCCCTCAAAGAAGTCGGGGAAAATAATATCATAAACTTCATAAAGTCCCATATCATCACCAGGTTTGGAGTCCCTCATACAATATTTGTAGAGAACAAAACCAATTTATGTTCCACGAAGTTGATGAAATTGTACCAGGAGTATAATATCGAGTGAAATAACTCATCATTCTATCATGCAGTGGCAAATGGACATATAAAGGCCTTCAATAAGATGTTATTGAATATACTCCAGAAATGGTGAACAAGTATAAGATGTCTTGTCCAGGTAAACTCATACATTCTTTATGGTATTACTATACCAAAACATGTAACACCACACAAGAAACGCCATACTCATTAGTGTATAGGACCAAGGCAGTATTACACAGAGAAGTCCAGCTACATTCACTCTGAATAGCCATTTTCAGACAGCTCTCAAATGATGGACAATCTCAAAAGTGGTTTAAAAAAATTAGAACAATTGGATGAGAATAGATTACACACATTGAATATCCTAGAGGTCTGTCAGAATAAGATTGAACATGCCTTTAATAAAAAGGTTCTGCTTCACTCATTCCCCCAAGGAGAATTGATGCTGGTTCTCAGAACCCCAATGATACTAGGAAATAATCCCATGAAATTAGAACCCAATTTGGAAGGAACTTATGTAATACATAAAGTTTATCACAATGGATCTTATTCATTGGAAACCATGGATATGTAGCATGTCTAACCACCCAATAATGTGAGATTTCAGTAGAAATACATGTCATAAGTTTTCATCAGAATGGGAATCCACATCATAGTAAGTCTCATCATTTGTTCAGAGTACATGACATTAAACTATACAACTTCATTAGGACCACATGAGAATAAACTATACAGATTTCTTCCTCACAGCATGAATTAAAACTACACCATTTCCTAAGAACTAAATACGGCTTAATTCCTATCGTCATGGGATATGTAGTGACACCCAAATTTCAATTATTGGGCCCAGCCATAGGATTACTTTCCTTTCACATCGAGTGATCCAATGTTCTCACTACAAGATGTAAAATTGTATAGATCCACAACTTCCCTTTTCATTCACATCGAATGTTCTACAAAATTGTCTCATGATGTTAAACTACATGGTTTCCTAAGAACTACATAGGGATTGATTCCTATAATCAAAGGATATATAATGAAACATGAATCATTATTCTTGGTCATGTCTATTGGATTACTTTCCTTTCATATCGAGTGATCAAATATCCTTATTTCATGACGTAAAACATCATGGATACACAATATCCATCTTCATTAACCTCAAGTCATCCACTCCATTACCGCATGATGTTAAACATCATGGGTTTCCTAAAACTATATATAGATTGATTCTCATTTTCAATGAGACACGTAGGAATGCCTTGGTCCTATTTCTTGGTTTAGCCACTACATGATACAAAGTTACCCTGTACTTCTCTTATATGCCTCTACCTGGTGAAAGGGACCCTTTTCATTCCACATTTCTCACACTGAGCATAGATCACGAGGTCTTACGAGTCTAGATAAGGGCTTTCATACAAAATCAATAAATGATTACTTTCTAAAAGCCCATATTAGTTGTTAATGAGAGACCGTAAAAGACATACAATACGTCCTTACTGAATATTGTTAAATTGCACATGAACATTCCCTTATCTCATGATGTTAAACTGCTTAGTTAATTATGAAATTTGTGTGGCTTGATTATAAATTTTTATGAGATATGTAATGATTCCCAAAAATCCATCCTCAAGCGTAGTCACAACATTACCACTTTTCACATCGATCAATATTTTTCCTTTCTGTATGACACTAAATTGAATAGTCTATCCAAGAACTATGTGTAGCTTGATTCCTTTCATTAAAGGATAGGTCGTGACACCTAGAACTCTAATCCTAGAAGTACTACAAATATTCATTTTATCAGTGCTAAAAATGACCTTTAACAGCGCTAGAAAAGCACTGTTAAAGACGGAAAAGATAAAGAGGTGGTCCCCTTTATCCGCGCTCCAAAAAGCACCGATAAAGACCCCTTTTATCAGGGATAAAACAAACCGCTGATAAAATGGTCTTTTATTAGCGCTTTGTTTTAGCCCTGATAAAAGAACCCTTTATGAGCGCTTCCTTTATCAGTGCTTTCATTTTAGCACTAATAAAGTACCTCTTTTATCAGCGCTTTTAAAATATCACTGATAAAAGGTAAAAAATTTAAAAAAATTAATAAAATTTCAAATAATTAAAAAAAATTAAAAAAAAATTAAAAAAATACTATCAATCCTGGGGGGGGCTATTATATCGCTTGAGCCCCCCCTTTTACAACAATTTTCTGCCACCCTACATCGCCCCACACACCCCCTCCACCCTTTATCAGCGCTTGCTCCCATATTCCCCCATGCGCGCACGCTCTGCACCCACCAGGATTTGAACTCGAGACCTCCCCCTTGGGCGCTAAAGCCCTTACCACTCCTCTATTTTGATTTGTTTTCCATTTCATGATATATATATATATATATACATATATATAGTTATATATATTCCCATGGTAATATATATTTATATTAATATATATAGATATATTAATATATATATGTAGTTATATTAATATGTACCTATATATATATATAAATATATATTTTTAGTTATATTTATTTGTATGGTAATATATATTTATATTAATATATATATATATATTAATATATATATAGTTATATTAATATTTATCTCTATTTATATATATATTTATTTAGTTATATTTATTTGTATAGTAATATATATTTATATTAATATATATATAGTTATATTAATACAAATGTATAGTTATATTAATATATATATTTATAGTGATACTAATATATATATATTTATAGTGATATTAATATATATATATATTTATATTAATATTAATATATATATATAGTTATATTAATATATATATATATAGTTAGATTAATATATATATATAGTTAGATTAATATATAGTTATATAAATATTCATTTATTTTTATTTTAAATAAAATTGATATTAGTTATTATTTAGATAAATATAATATATTTGATATGTAAATATATTTTTTTATTTATATTTATAATTAAATTTTTAGGTGTGAATATATAAAAAATATGTATAGATTGTTATATATTTGATTATAAATAGCAGTTAATTATAAAAAACAATACAATTTTAAAGAAATACTACCAATATAAATTTATTTCCTTGGAATAAATTCAGTCCCACCAAAAAAATCCAATAATACCCCCTTAAATGTGGCAAAAAATCCACAAAATGTTAAAAAATCAGGGTACCCCAACCAAAAACTCAGTTTTAGAGGCCATCTAGGCCTCTTTTGGCCTCAAAAAAACCATAAACGGGGGAAACCCAAGTTATAGAGATGTAGATCTCATCACAGGCTTCGATTTGATAAGTTTTAGTGCTCAAACGGACACCCGGATCAAAAGTTATTGTTGTTTGAAGTTTGTGTTGCGTTTTCAACATATTTTGGATCTTTTTTTAATTTTTTTTTTGTTTTTTTAGTCATAAAATTGTTATTAAATGACTATTACTCCATAATAATTAGAAAATTATTTATTAAAAATATTTTATTATTTTTTTTATAAGACATTTTCACTAAATATCTTATATATTATGTATATTAAGTGTAAACGCATATTTATACTTGTCTAAAATATATTTAAAAATTATATATTATATTTATATCAATATAACTATATTTATATATTTATATATTAATATATTATTTTTAATTAATTTTTATTTAAGTCGACTTTTTATCAGTTCTTTTAAAAGAGCTTATAAAGGCACCCCCCTTTATCAGCGCTTTTTTGTTGGCGCTGATAAATGTCAGCACTGGGAAAAACTATTTTTGTGGTAGTGTAGGCCTAGCTACCACAATCAACAGAAGCAATTCCCATCTCTCCATACAGTCCAAACCAGAGAAGAGAGAGTTTCTCGTTTTAGAATAATGTTTTCCTTGATTCACATCACCATGGGATATGTAGTGACACTGATAATTCCATTCATGGGCCTAGCCGTGATTGCACCATTTTACATTGGGTGATCAATATACTCACCGCATTATGTTAAACTGTATGATTATTAAGAACTATGTGTGGTTTGATTCTCATTTTCATGAAATATGTTGTGATGCCTGGACCTTCACCCTTGGGCCCAAATGCAATATTTTCATCAACTCACATCAATCCCAAAATCCTTACCGCATGATGATATATTGTATGGAATTATATCCTTACCGCATGATGTTAAAACTAAAGGTGAACATATTGGTATCATGTCATTAAAACTGCATGAAAAAATATTTTCTTACCGCTTTATGATAAACTACACGACAAATGTCCTTACTGCATAATGTTAAACTGCACAAAAAACATCCCTAATACATGATTATAAAACGTGCATGTCATCATCCATCATCATCCCATATCAAAGGACCACAGGAGCCTTACCCCGGTAAACTAGAATATAGGGTTCTTATGCCATCTTTTTAAAATAACCTCAATCTGTAACACATGATATTTTTATGAGAAATATTTTTTTTATGTTATATACATAATCAAAGGAATGTTTCACTACACACAACACTATCTTGGATTTCTTTACATGCAATCACGACCTTCCTCTATAGCTTGAGTTGTACGCAATACCGAGTTTCACTAAACAACGACATGCTATTAAAATATTATTCAAATGAGTGGTTATGAATAGTAATACCGGCTTTTTGAAATTTTATAAATTTTATCTTTTAATATTTACTTCATTATGGATTTGGAATATCGAAATTAGCCTAGGGTGAATTTTTGGTATTTTTCTTGAAAACATTCAATTTTTGATGAATAGTGAAAACACTAGGTAACTATTTAGAAAATGGCTTTTTATTTATATAATTATTTATTTTATTAAAATTCATTTTATGTTAAAATTGATACATAATACCTATATATGTTAAAATTAGTTCAATGGAGTCATTTTATAATAATTTTAGATATATAACAATTTTATTGAACTTTTCACCGTCTTTTACAAACCTCCTAGGAGAGTTTGAAAATTTAAATAAAACTTAATTTTACCGCTTCTGTGAGTCGAATTTCAAAAATACAAGAGACACGGTTAATATCAAGGAGTAATATGTGGTTCAATAAGATAAAAATAATTTTTGGTGAATAGTAACTTTTTACTTTTATTTACCACGGTTAAAAGTAAATAGGGTAATTAAGGGTAAAAATGGTATTATTATTACCCTAAAACATGTCCTAATTATATTGGATAAATTTAATTCGACAAAAAACATCATTAGGAATAAAATATGACCATTTAGATCCACTTGGATTAGATTAGGACATTTAATATTATTTTATTTAAAGGAGAGTTGAAATAGTTAAAATCAATGTTTAATAAATACATCATTTTGTAATATAGGGTTATAAATATGATAAATTCGACTATAAATATTCATTATAAAGCTAAAATTATTTCCTACGTAATGGTATTTTATTTATAATTTTTAGACTTTAAATAATTTAATTTATTTATGACACAATGATGATGCATTGATTACCTTATTAAGGAACTATTAACATAATTGATATTATAAATGCCCAAATAAATGTAATTTCAGACATTTTATGAATTACAATAAATTTATAGGTTAATATGACAAATTAGTATTGATTTAATTAACTTTTTTCGGACTAATAAATCTGATATAATTTTCAAAAAAATCAATTACCAAATAGTGTCAAAATTGACATAAAATAGTTTTTAAAACAAATATTATATTATTAACTGTTATTTTATTCCTCAAAATCTAAGGATCAGAAAAATTACTTAGGTAAGGTTATATATATTAATAATTAACCACTTGGGTTTCTTTTGGCTTTTTATAGTATGTTTATTAAACATATAGTGTAAGAAAACAACAAGACACGATAAAAGTTAAATTATTTAACTTAGAGTTAAATATAAATGATAATGTTAAAATAGTAACCTAAACTTGTCTAAGATCTATATGTTGAGATTATTTCGACCCATACCCACCTTATATTCGAAATAAATCAATTCAGGGCTATTAAAAACCAAATATGACTTTATTATATAATAATATTTTAAGCTTTACCTAAGGTGCCCCTCTCCCCCCTTATAAATGGGCACCTCCTCCCTCTCTTCCTCACACCACTTTGAGCCTTCAAGCTCATCCAACCCCTGCCAATTTCTCTTCTCCACTTCCCTAGTTACATCCTAGAGTTCCATGTCTTCTTCAAAGACCATCTTTAGTGCCCTAAGAGGAGGTTAAGAAGAGGCTCTTCAAAGAAGTGGTAATGTCTGTTACCGATTCTTTCAACTTTATTTCTTCTTCTACTTCTTCTTCTTTAGTTGTTTCATTATGAATTAATAACATCAGAATCACTCATATCCTAATATGTTATTATAAATATGAAACAACCCTATTTAACCTTCTATCCACCCTATGCCTAAATCACCGCGCGTGCGTACGTACAGAATACCGTCTCCACGCTGTGGTGTAATTTGTTTTCCACCACCACCTTACATGGATGGGTATAATGGTGTAAATAATAACTATATATTATTATTTTAAATTTTTATTGATTCTGAAATATTATAAATACTCTTCAATACAATTCCACGATCATGGGAACGATATCATCACTCGTGCGTACGTACAGCCTACCGTCTCCTTAATGTGATGCGACTCGTTCTACATGATATTAATTGAATAATGATTATATAAATGAATTGAATGAATAAATATGATATATATTACAATAATACCATTCTGGAAATGAGGTATCTATATCCTAAAAAGAAGAATACGAATTTATTCGACAAAACATGCAAAAGAACAAAAAGCAATAAACACCTGAATAACAAGTAGAAATGAAATATTACTAATAAGAAGATACGAATATGACCATATATGATATAATAACAATGATTATGATTCTGTAATATGTCAATAACATTATTTAAATCATTATAAAGGAGTTTCATACACATACGATGCAAATCAGACCTAATGTAAGGGAAAATCTCACAATCTCATTTTTATCCAAGATTGTTTATACTTTAGAATTTACTAGGGAATGTTTATCATCCAAATCCATGTTTCCTCAATATGTAATATTATTTATATCCTCATACAATTTTTTGAATCCAATTTTACCCTTATTTGAGTTTTTAGTAAAAGATATGAAAGTAATCTTTTGACATTTTTAGTACGAGGTCCTTTTTTGACTTTTCCGGCCAAAATATGAGAAGAATGTTTTTTTAACTTATAAGGCATGAATGGATTTTTAGAAAATTATTTCCATGAAGCTTCCTTTATAAGTTTTCATGTTTATTTTTAATCAACTTCTTTTATTTTAATATTGTATGACATATTAAGAAAGGAAAAATGTTTTTGAAGTAGAAAGGATATTTTCCTCAAGAATGAAGTTCAAGTGTTTTATCAAAATTATTTTCCATATAAGATAATATAGGGTTCTATTTCTATCTCTATTTTTACATTTATTTGATTATGTTATGATGGAATTATTTTTATGATGCCCCATTTTCTTATATGGATTATGTTATGATGGCATGATGTTTAAGAATCCCATTTTTGTTATATGGGTTGTGCTATGATGTATGATTTATGATCTTGTGGCACACATAATAATTGTATCATTATGATATGGGTGAGACCTATATCTCCCTCCAATGCACTGGGTAAAGATTTATATCTCATGATATAGACATGGTTGGAACGACAGGTTAATCCAGTTCAGTGATACAAGACTGAAACGAGGAGTGAACTCACTTCAGAAAAGGACTTTGTCTGCTAGGATAGTCTTGGTAATGAGTCTAGACTACTAAGAAATAATTCTCTATGATTATGTTTGTATTCCACAATGTTTCATGTTTTAAGATATGATTATTGAGACTACATTTCACTGCTATGATTTATCCCATGTTATGAAATTATGATCTCTTTTTCAGGTTAAGATTTCCAAAATGTTATGTTCTTGTGAATATGATGTGATTGATATTTCTTTTGTTTACCCTTACTGAACATTTTATCTCACCCTTTTGTTTGTTTTCTTTTCCCTATATCAGGAAGAATGGTATTAAGTAGGATATGCCAAAAAGGGATTCTAGATATGATGAAATAAATGAGAGACAATATAGATGCGTTATGAACCAGTTGTTTATGTTTCCCTGTTTCTAAAGACACTATACCTATACGGTCCTATTGTGGGTTTGTTATATGTCGTAATAAGTATGCTTAAAATATTAATTAATAACAATTTATGTATAGTATGGTTTATTATACTTGGTATAAGAGTAAAGATATAGTCAACCTTTGGAAACTAGGATGTGAAAGCCTTAGTAAGAACCCTAAGGATATATCTAAGAATAGGACAATCTTGGTTTTTTAGAAATGGCCATGAAGAACCTATGATAAGTCCTTAATTGTGAAATTTTATTCCTGATTATGTGGTTTTCCTATTATAATTAGTGTTTCTCACACTATTCTTCTTGGTTTTAGTCAATGACTGAAACCTGAAGGAACCGTGTTAATGCGGAATGCGACGGGAAATGTAATGATTGTCCCCCTGAGCAACCAAACATTATGGGAGGTGGAATGAAAAATATTATAGCCATGTGCACACAACTTTCTCAATCTATGAATCATTCATGACTTCTAAACGAGAAAAGGAAGGAGAAACATTCTGTTGAATCTTTCATGGGGAAGCATCCACCTTCATTCAGTGGGTCTACTGATCCATTAGTGGCTGAATAATGGACCATTACCACTGAAAAGATATTTTCCATTCTTTAATGTTCTGAATATGATAATGTCATCATTACATTATATCGTTTGGAAGGTGAAGCTGATCAATGGTCAAATCTTCTCAAGAATACGAATCCAAGAGATGAAATTGAGTCCATGGAATGGGGAGAGGTCAAGAAATTATTTTTTAATATGTACTTCCCTTATATTCATCAAACAAATATGGAGAATGAGTTTCTTGAACTGAAGCAAAATAATGATGAATCTGTTCGTACCTACAAAGACAATTTTACAAGACTTGCAAGGTATGGTTCTGGGATTATTATCCATCCTGAGAGTAAGATCGATCGATTCTTTAGTGGCTTAAAACAAAGTCTTCAAAGGAAGTTATCCATAAGGGACTTCAATATATATGAGGAAATCATTTGATGTGCTCTCAAGGTTGAGATGGAGATTGGAGTAACCCAGCAGTCAGATGTGTTTGATAAGAAGAGGAAAAAGGAATTCAAAGGGAAACCTAAAGACAACATAGAAAAGAATATGAGTTTTCTCTTATTCTCAAAGTGTGGAAGGAAACATGGAGGGAGTTTTCTTAAAGGTACAATTAAATGTTTCAAATGTGGAAAGGAAGGTCATCAGGAATTTGAATGCCGTAATGATGGGAAAAATAAGTCTAGTGATGTGAATAAAGAAAAGGCTACACAGAGTGAACCTCCTACACTTCAATGTTACAACTTCAATAAAATGGGGAATTATGCCAATAAATGACCTAATCCAAGGGTTATTCATGATGATCGATGTCAATAAACTCTTAAGGCTAAAGGCAAAGTAATGTAACATGCAATTTCTATCAGCAATGTGGAGTATGATAACGAAGTGGTGACATTTACACTTACCATCCACTCTAAAGTAGAAAATGTTTTATTTGATTCTTGATCCACCCAATATTTTATTTCTGAAGAATTTTATAAGGTTATCACCATATTACCTCAGAAGTTAGATATTGAGTTAGCTGGGACAACCCCTAATGGCACAACAGTTTCATCAAATGTTTACAATTATTTTACGATTGAAGTTTGTGGGAAAGTGCTTCCTAAAAATCTTGTGATCCTTCCTATAGTGGAATTTGATGTGATTCTTGGAATTGATTGTCTTTCTTTTTATGGATCTCATATCAATTTCCAAATAAGGGAAGCCACATTTCATATTCCAGATCAATCTATGATCATCTATCAATGCAAGGATGAACATAACCTTCCAGTGGAAATTTCATCCATCCTATGGGTCTTGATTCCACTAAATGAAGGTTATTTATCTCAAATGGTTGAAGAGAAACTCATGATTAAGAATATTCCATTTGTATGGGAGTTTTATGATGTCTTTTCGGAGGAATTTCATGGTCTTCCACCAAATAATGAAGTTGATTTTTCAATAGAACTTGTACTGGCTTCTTTACCAATTTCATAGACACCTTATAGAATAGCCCCAATTGAGTTGCAGGAATTGTAGAAGCAACTCCAAGAGAATATTGATAAGGGATTCATACACCCTAGTGCATCACCTTGGGGAGCACCTGTTCTATTTTTAAGAAGAAAGATGGATCAATGAGACTCTGAATTGATTATCTAGAACATTACAAGATCACTATTAAGAACAAATATCCTCTCCCAACTCATGATTTGGAGTCCGATATGGTAATCTTTTCATTAAAAATATGGAGGCATTATCTTTATGGTGAAGGATGTGATATTTATACTGGTCATAAAAGTTTAAAGTATATTTTCACACAAAAGGAGCTGAATATTCGCCAAAGAAGATGGTTGGAGCTGATTAAGTATTACGACTACTCAATTCATTATCACCCTGGGAAAGAAAACAAGGTGGAAGATTCATTAAGTCGACAAGACCATCATAACTTATCCATGATGAGGATCACAAAAGATCCAATATTTATGGATTTACAAAGGATGGATATTGGAATTATAATGGAAGGGGGAAAATCTTATCTTTCTTAAATGAATGTTCAACCATCTATACATGTGATGATTAAAGAGGAACATAAAGAAGCTGTAGAGTTACAAAATAAGGTGAGAAATGTTCCTTAATTTCACTTTGATTGTGATGAAATAATAAGGTTTAGAAATCATGTTTGTGTTCCTCCCATCCCAAAATTAAAGAAGGAAATATTGGATGAAGCTCATAGTTTTTCATTCTTTATTCATCCTAGAAGCACAAAAATGTATGGGACCTAAAAGAGTACTTCTGGTGGGATGGCATGAAAAGAGATGTTGCTGAATATGTCTCTTGATGCTTGGTTTGTGAGAAAGTTAAAGTGGAGAGACAGAAGTCTAAGGGGAAGTTACAACCATTACTCATAGGCTAATGGAAATGGGAAAACATCACTATAGAGTTTGTCACCAGACATCCTAAAAAATCCAAAGGCAATAATGCTATCTAGGTCATAGTTGATCGTCTTATGAAGTCAGAACACTTCATTGCTATTAGAGAAAATTTCTCTCTGGATAAGATTGCTAGGATATATGTAAAGGAAGTGATAAGAATTCATGGAGTACCACTTTCAATTATATCTTATCAGGATCCGAGGTTTACCTCAAAGTTTTCGTGAAGTCATCAGCATACTTTAGATACAGAGTTAAGTTTCAGCACTACTTATAATCCTCAGACAGACTATCAGTCTAAGAGAACAATTCAAACTCTAGAAGATATGTAAAGAGATTTCTCTTTGGATTTCAAAGGTGGTTGGGATCAACACCTATCTTTGGTGGAATTTGCTTATAATAATAGCTTTCACTCCAGTATTCATATGGAGCCTTATGAAGCTCTCTATGGATAGAAATTCCGAACTCCAACTTGTTGGGATGAAGTTGGGGAAAGAAAGCTATTATGAACTGATCTAGTTGATGAGATGGTAGAAAAGGTCCGATCTATTCAACAACACATAAGAGCAGCTAAGAGTCGACAAAAAATTTATGTCGATAACTGAGGAAAAGACCTAGAGTTTGAAGTGGGTGATAAAGGGTTCTTATGAATATCTCCTTGGAAGAGTGTAATGTGATTTGGAAAAAGGGAAAGCTGATCCCTTGGTATATCAGTCCTTTCAAAATACTGGATCGTGTTGGGATGGTAGCTTACTGATTGGCGCTTCCCCCAAATCTCTCTCAATTTCACGATGTGTTCCATGTATCTCTCCAAAAAATTACATACTCGATCCTTCACATGTACTCATCTCAGAAGTTGTACCGTTGGAGCAAGATCTTTCTTATGAAGAACAACTGATAGAGATTCTGGATCGTAGCGAAAAAGTTCTAGAAAACAGGACCCCTCACTTGGTGAAAGTTTAATGGAAGAACCACCAATTAGAAGAAGCTACATGGGATCTTTAGGATATGATGAGGGAGAGGTATCCTCATCTGTTTTTTACAAAGTGACGAATTTCGAGGGAAAAATTCATTTTAAGGGAGGTAGAATGTAACACCCAAGATTTTTATGAGAAATATTTGGTTTTTATGTTATATAAATCATCAAAGTAATCTTTCACTACACAAAACACTAGCTTGGCTTTCTTTACACGCAATCGCGACCTTCCTCGATAGCTTGCATTGTATACAATACCGATTTTCACTAAACAAAGATATGCTATTAAAATATTATTAAAACTAGCCGTTATGAATAGTAATACCCACTTTTTAAAATTTTATAAATTTTATCATTCAAAATGGACTTCATTTTTGTATTCGGAATATTGAAATTAGCCTAGGGTGAATTTTTGGTATTTTTCTGAAAACTTTTCAATTTTTGATGAATAGTGAAAACACTAGGTTACTATTTAAAAACTGAATTTTTATTTAAATAATTATTTATTTTATTCAAATTAATTTTATGTACAAATTGATACATAATAACTATATAAGTTCAAAGTAATTCATTATAGACATTTTATAATAATTTTATATATATATAAATTTTATTGAACTTTTCACCGTCTTTTACCCACCTTCTAGGAGAGTTTGAAAATTTACAAAAAACATAATTTTACCATTTATGTTAGTGGAATTTTGAAAATCAATGTGACAGATTTAATATCAAGGAGTAAAATTTGGTTTAATAAGATAAAAATAATTTTTGGTGAATAGTAACATTTTACTTTTATTTACCACGATTAAAAGTAAATAGGGTAATTAAGGGTAAAAATGGTATTATTATTAACCTAACACATGTCCTAATTCTATTGGATATGTTTAATTCTGCCAAAAACAACCTTAGGTGTAAAATATGACCATTTAGGTCCACATGGATTCGATTAGGACATTTAATATTCTTTTATTTAAAGAACAGTTAAAATAGATAAAATCAAAGTTTAATAACTAAAACATTTTTAATATAGGGTTATAAATAAGATAAATTCGACTATAAATATTCATTATAAAGCTAAATAAATTTCCTAAATAATGGAATTTTATTTATAATTTCTAGACATTAAATAGTTTAATTAATTTTTGACACAATGACGTTGCAGTAATTACCTTTTTAAGGAAATATTAACATTATTGATATTATAAATACCCAAATAAATGTAATTTGAGACTTTTTATGAATTAAAATAATTTTATAGGTTAATATGACATATTAGTATTTATTTAATTAATGTTTTTCGAACTAATCATGCTCTTATTATTTTCAACCAAATCAATTACCAAATAGTGTCAAAATTGACATAAAATAGTTTTTAAAACAAATATTATATTAATAGTGGTTATTTTATTCATAAAAATATAATTATCGGCCAAATGACTTATATAAGGTTATATATATGAATAATTAACCACGTGGGGTTCCTTTGGCTTGTTATAGTAATTTTATTAACCATATAGTGTAAGAAAACCAGAAGACACAATAAAAGTTAAATTATTTAAATTAGAGTTAAATCTAAATGATAACATTAAAATAGAAACTTAATAATGTCTAAAATCTATTGGTTGAGAGCATTTAGACCCACCCCCACCTTAGCTTCGAAATAAATCAATTTTGAGCTATTAAAAACCGAATATGACTTTATTATAAAATAATATTTTAAGTTTTTTCTAAGGTGCCCCCCTCCTCCCTTATAAAAGGGAACCTCCTACCTCTCCTCCTAACACCCCTTTGAGCCTTCAAGCTCGGCCAACCACTTCCAATTTCTCTTCTCCACTTCCCTAGAAACATCCTATTGGTCCTGGTCTTCATCAAAGACCATCTTTAGTTCCCTAAGAGGAAGTTAAGAAGAGGCGCTTCAATGAAGAGGTAATGTCCATTACCGATTATTTCAACTTTATTTCTTATTCTACTTCTCCTTCTTTAGTTGTTTATTTATGAAGTAATAACATCAGAATCAATAATATACTGATATGTTATTATAAATATTAAACAATCCTATTTCAACTTCTATCCATCCTGTGGAAAACGAAATCACCACGCGTGCGTACGTACGGAATACCGTCTCCACGTCGTGGTGTAATCTGTTTTCCACCACCACATTACTTGTATGGGTATAATGTGGAAAAGAATAACTATATATTACTATGGTACATTGATATTGATTCTGAAATAGTATACATACACTTCAATACAATTCCACGATCATGGGAACGATATCATCACTCGTGCGTACGTACGGCCTACCGTCTCCACGATGTGATGCGACCCGTTCTAAATGATCTTTGTTGCATAATGATTATATAAATGAATTGAATGAGTAAATATGATATATATTACACTAATGATATTCTGGAAATTAAATATTTATAACCTAAAAAATAAGAATAAGAATTTATTTGACAAAACACACATAAGAACAAAAAGCAATAAACACAAGAATAACAAGTAGCAATGAAATATTACTAATAAGAAGCTAAGAATATGACCATATATGATATCATAACAATGATTAAGATTTTGGAACAAGTAAATAACATTTTTTAAATCATTATATTGTAGGTTCGGACATGTATGAAGAAAATCAGACCTAAGGTAAGGGAAAATCTCACAATCTCATTTTTATCCGAGGTTGTTTATACTTCAGAATTTACTGGGGAATATTTATCATCCACATCCATGTTTCTTCAATATGTAATATCATTTATATCCTCCTTCAATTGGTTAAATCCAATTTTACCCTTCGGTTAGTTTTTAGTAAATGATATGAAAGTAAAATTTTTTTGTTTTTAGTACGAGGTACTATTTTGACTTTTCTGGACAAAGTACGAGAAGAATGCTTTTCTTTAACTTATACGGCATGAATGGATTTTTAGAACATTATTTCCATGAAGCTTGCATTACAAGTTTTCATGTATATTTTTAATCAACATTTTTTAGTTTAAAATTGTATAACATGTTATGAAAGGAAAAATGTTTTTGAAGTAGAAAGGATATTTTCCTCCAGAATGAAGTTCAAGTGTTTTATCAAAATTATTTTCATCTAAGATAATATAGGGTTCTGTTTCTACCCCTATTTTTACATTGATTTGATTATGTTATGATGGAGTTTTTTTATTATGTCCTTTTATTTTATATGGATTATGTTATGATGGCATGATGTTTAAGAATCCCATTTTTATTACATGGGTTATTCTAAGATGTATGATTTATGATCTTGTGGAACACATAAGAATGGTATAATTATGACATGGGTGTGACCTATGTCACCATCCAATGCATTGGGTAAAGATTTATATCTCATGAGATAGACATGGCTGGAATGACAGGTTAATCTGGTTCAGTGATACATGATTGAAATGAGGAGTGAATTTGGTACAGAAATGAACTTTGTCCGCTAGGATAGTCTTGACAATGAGTGTTGACTACTAAGAAATGATTATCTATGATTATGTGTGTATGACACAAAGTTTCAAGTTTTTTGTTATGATTATTGGGATTACATTTAACTACTATGATTTATCCCATGTTATAAAATTATGATCTCTTTTGCAGGATAAGATTTCCCAAATGTTATGTTCTTTTGAATATGATGTGATTGATATTTCTTCTGTTTACCCTTACAGAGCATTTTTGCTCACCATTTTGTATGTTTTCTTTTCCCCAGGTCAGGAAGAAGGGTATTAAATGGATATTCCAAAAAGGAATTCTAGATATGAAGAAGTAAATGAGAGATAATATAGATTCTTTGTGAACCAGTTGTTTATGTTTCCCAGTTTCTAAAGACACTATACCTATACGGTCCTATTGTGGTTTTGTTATATGTTGTAATAAGTATGCTTCAATTATGAAGCAATAAAAATGTATGTGAAGTGTGGTTTTTTATACAATCCATATACCACATTTCATATCTTGAGCATCTCAGGTCACCATCTTCCTTCCATGGCCCATAGAAAGGATATTCAGATTCAAGAGATCATTTTCTTAACTATGAATGCATGCCTATGGCTTCTGCATATGCACCTACAACCATCAACCAAATGTGTTTCTCTTCAAAAGGACATTAAAATCCTTATAAGCCCTGAATGTGATGCAGTAGAACTCAAAACCTCAATGTGTCTGAACAACTCCCAGTTTGATGTTCACATATCATTACCCATGTCCTGAGAATCTTGACCTGTGATTTACAACATCTCTATCCCCTTCTTTGTAATATTTTAGAGCACTCGTGACCTGGGTAACCTAATTAGACTCTTGTATAACATCTTCAATATCAAGACCATGTGAGTCATAGCCTTAAACTTCCTACACTTTGGTCAGAGCTATACAACATTAAACTGTAGCCTATAATTTTCTATATCTAAATAATTTAAACTTCTAATAAAATAAGCACAAAACCTTTCATGTTGAAAACCTGTATAAGGAAACCTGACAAAAAGACAACTCTCCATCCTCTAAAATCTTTGTCCTCATAATTGAGGCAACCATATGGGTGCAAAAATATATGGAATAAATTTAATAATGTCCAATTTGTATCCCATGTAAAATCCAATCTATGCTCACTAGACCGCCTGGTCTATGTAAAAGTTAGAGAAATGTTTTGTCACATATCCTCACCGCGAGAATATTTTTTCTAGGTGGTGACACAACCATTAAGGTGTTTGGACCCTCCTTTGGTATTACAATTTCCATAGAACAAACATCATGATTCTGGTGCCTCGGATCACCGTAAACCCTTCAAGGTCCATGGAAAATTTATATGGATTCAAGGAACCCCTTACTTGACTATGAACACATGCCCAATGCTCTAGCATATGTGTCTATGGTCATCAACAAAATGTGTCACTCTAAAAAATAAAGAAATTCAAATCCATGTGATCCCTAACATCATCATTGAATCACTCAACAACTTAGTATGTCTGAACCACTCCCAATATGACTTTCCGATATCATCCTCCTGATCTGAGCAAATTGGACCATGATTTACAATTTTTGTACAAAACTATCAAAGAAAATTTGACATCCTCGATGTTACAAAACCATGTTTTGTACCCTTTCTCAATATCAGAATACAACACTCCATTATTGAACATTGGATGGACCATTCCTCATGATTCTAAACCATAGGGCATAGAGTTATATCATCACATTAAGAGCTAAATTGACCTACAGAGCCAAAACCCTACATGGATAGCTTTCATTCTATACCCAACTTAATCATATATACATTTGAGGCTATGAAAATATTTCATCACCCTTGTAAAATAGTGTATATTAAGTTTTATTAGCCATTCTATTGACACATAAGGGCCCTGACCCTCCAACTAAAGGTCTCTCCACCTTATCCGAAAGAAGTTGTAATCCTTGCGTGCCCTGGAAACACTGTGGAGGAACTCGACACCTCAGTGTGTTATGGGTCATCCTCGACATGTATTCTCCATACCATATCTATATACACAAGATTTTGGGATATTATTTACATCATCCATACACCAACTATCTTGGTGGATCTAGTATCCATTGTATTTCACCCTCAACCAATATTACCTCCATAAATCTTCTATAACCCCTAGAAAAGATACCTGAATTCTAGGGACCCTTTTCTTAATTATGAATGCATGCCTATGAATCCTTAGTATGATTATATGGTCATCATCCAAGTGAGTCACTCTGTATTATGTTCTTTATGATAAATGTGATCCACAGAAACACCACGGAAGAACCAGGAACCTCAACGTGTTTTAGGCAATTCATGGCATGTCTCCACAATATCCCATGATCGTATAGAATTTCCACTCAAAAAAATTGAAACTAAAGAAATATAGTGTCTGAGATAAAAGAACTTAAAATAAAGAAATATAAGGTCCTAGATAAATGAACATAAACTGAAATGATATAAGGTATGATCTAAATGGCCTTAAATTACAGTGATATAAGGTCCAAGATAAAATATCTTAAACTAAAATTATAAAAGGTCTAAACTAAAAGACCGTAAACTAAAGTGATTGAAGGTCTGAGATAAAAGACCCTAAAACTAATGTGATTTAAGGTCCAAGATAAAATAGTCTAAACAAAAGAGATAGAAGGTCTGAGCTAAAAGACCCTAAACTAAATCAACAGAAGGTCATACATAAATTACCCAAAACTAAAGCGATATAAGGTCCAATATAAAATGTCACAAACTAAATTCATGTTAGGATCGAGCAAAAAAGAACCAAAACTAAAGCAATGTTATGTCCGAGATAAAAGACAATAAACCAATGTGATTAAAGGTCCAATCTAAAAGAACTTAAACTAAAGTGATAAAAGGTAAGAGATAAAACAAATTAAACTAAATAGATAGAATGTCAAAGCTAAAAGACCTCAAACTAAAGTGATAAAAGGTATGAGCTAAAAGACCTTAAACTAATGTGATAAAAGGCCTGAGCTAAAAGACCTTAAACTATAGTGGTATAAGGTTCGAGATAAATGAACCTAAAACTAAAGTTATATAATGTCTGAGCTAAAAGAGCATAAATTAAAGAGATAAAATGTTCGAGCGAAAAGACCCTAAACTATAGTGATAGACGGTATGAGCTAAAAGACCCTAAACTAAAGAGATGTAAGGTCCATGCTAAAATAACATAAACTAAAGTGATAGAATGTCCACTCTAAAAGACCATAAACTAAAGTGATAGAAGGTCTGAGCTAAAAGACCATAAAATAAAGTGATAGAAGTTTCAATCTTAAATACCATAACTAAAGTGATAGATGGTTCAAGCTAAAATAACATAAACTAAGGTGATAGAGGTTATAAACTAAAAGATACTAAACTAATTAAATAGAAGGTTCATGCTAAAAGACCCTAAACTAAATTGATAGAAGGTCTGATCTAAAAGACCCTAAACTAAGGTGATGCCTGGTAAAACCTCAAAACACCCTAAACTAAAGCGATTTTAGGTCTAAATTAACAGTCCTTTAAACAAAGTGATAGAAGGTCAGAGATAAAAGACACTAAAATAAAGCAATAGAAGGTCTAGGTTAAAAAGACCCTAAACAAAATCAACTACAAGACCTAGCAAAAAGACCCTAAACTAAATCAATATTAGTTCCGAGCTAAAAGATCTTAAACTGAAGAAATATCAGGTCTAACCTAAAAAAGATCCTAAACTATAAATAAATAGTGATTTATTCTACAAAATATTGTGAGGACCTCCATATGGAGTTACTAGGAATCCAGATACTCTAAACAAGCCTAATGACTTCAAAAAATCTAGAGCAATCTCCCTCTAGGCCACCTATTTTTCCCGAATATCCTTATAAAAATCATTTGATCTCATGATAGTTGAAGCATATTGATCAATAAGAAACATCATATTGGAGGGAATTAATGAATGATTTCCAAAAAGAATATATTTTTATTTCAAATGATCAGTCCAGGAATTCAGGTTTACTTAATATTACGCAATGGATTGGTGTTGTTGATGATTCTCATAATATCAGAGCAACGAAATATCATGCACATCATGAATGGAAGAAAACTGGATGATAACATATAATGTTTATAGATCCATTAATTGATAGATTACTGAAGGGGGAATCCATCATCATTTAGATATACCGAAATCTGTAATATATTTCTGTAGAATCATATTCTTTTAGTTTTGAATGAATCCAAATCTCAGGGAGGGTATGTGTTGATGCTCATAAATCATGCATTACACACTTTTTTTTGGAAGGACATATGTTGTTCATATTGGGAAATGGGTAAAAGATATCATACATCATCTTCTTAAACCTAGTTCCATTTGCCTCTTTCACTGAGATTGGATACAACATATTAGCACGACCTCAAGCAGATGATCTTCCTTGCACCACATATTCTCTTATGGAGATATAATATAGTCATAAAGAGATCCTAAAATTGATTTTCTATCATGAAAACAAGAAACATGTAACCCCCCATGTTTTTCTAAAAATAAATAGAAATGCATGGAGATTTTTTTTAAGTTGATATTTTTAACTAGCCTTTAAAAAACAACTTTTCCACTTCTATGTTTTGAATTTCAAAAAAATGTCATCTACAATTGTGTTCAGTATGTTATTTGGAGTCTATTGGAACTAACTTGTTTTTTTGGTGAATAATAACAAACCCTTATGAATATTAATATGAAAAGTAATATGAACCCAATGAATAATAAATTGAATTATTATTTTATTATCTTATGGCTTTAAGATAATGAAATATTGATTAATTTTTCAATGTGATATAAAAGCAGTTATAATTTTTAAGTAATTAATTTTTGAATTAAATATGATTTTATTTTAAAATAAAATTAAAAATATTTAAAAAATTATTTTCAAAAAATTGTCTTTATTTTTTAAATATACACGTTGATAAATGGTTAGGGTGAATTTTGGGAATTATTCTAAAACAGTTGATTTTTTGGTGAATAGTAAAAAATACAGTTTTTAGTTTCGGTGTGTTAATGACATCATTAATGATGTAATAATGATGTCATAAATCTGGTATACTTTTTTATAGTTAAATAACATGTGAGGTGTCCCAAGTGTTTTATACCATGGGAAAATACCATGGGAAAGCCCATAGTTTTGCAAATACCACTCATGAGATGTCCCTTGGAAATCATTAAAATATTCCCTTACTTTTCCTATAAATACCAACTCATTCCTTCATTAAATTCATTCATAATTCCTCCTCAAAGAATCTCTCGCATCCTTACCTTCCTATTAGTCCTCCCAAGGTTTCCTCAATCTTCCAAGGTCCCAACCTTCATGTTCTAAGAGTAACTCTACAAGGTAAGAAAATTCTCAATTTCATTCTCTTCCCATTCAAGTTCACTTTTATGTGGTATAACATTCATGTTTCCATACCATGTTCTTATTTTCTTCATATTATTGATCTAATCTATATTATGATTCATTTTTGGGTGGGTGACCCTTGTCCCCTCTATTTTTAATATTTTATAAAACCAGGTTGTGTAGTCGTTAGGCTGCTGAATTTTTGTAAAGGATTTCTCAATTATTATTTTATTTTGAGTTCCATTATTTTCTTATTCATTATTAGTCTCTTCTTACCCAAGAGGTATTAAATCACCAGAAATAATTTATATTTGGTATTTTCTCATGTTCATTGAAAATTCATCATCATAATTTTTCTTCTCTCCCACTTATTCAAGTAATAAAAACATTGTCCATGATGTGTCGAATTACCGACATTGTGGATGATGTGATTTTGATTTTCAATAACTCTTTCAAGTATAGTTATGAAACCATTTTTAGGGTTGAACCATGTTATAATATGTTTAATATTTCTCATCCATTGTTCTATAATTATTTTTTAAACTTGGTTTTTATTTATTAAATGAAATGAGGACGTTTTTATCAAAGGACCACTAAAATGATCTAAACGAACATTATTAATGTTCTAACTTATGAATCATTCTCATGTAAGAATTCAAAATGATAAATGGTATAATTTATGTTACTGTATATATGTAAATAAAACTCCATTCCTATTCTATAGTTTCACTTCCAATCGAAAAGAATGTCCACCTGATCCAATCATAGAAATCATGTGAAGAACTCACCCAAAAACAGTGCAAGGAGCAAGATACTAACAATTAAAGGGTGAAATGATGATATGAAATGATAATATAAGATGTTAAAAACATGAAAATATTTCTTTAAAATACTAATAACACTATTTTAACCATTATACAGGAAGTTTAAACAAGTTTTATGTAAGACAAACCTGAGGTACGAGAATTCTAAACCCAATTTCCATTCTTTGGGTTAACCTTCTACATCATTATTTATGTGCAATCTAAATTTTTCAATTGATGGGTTCTATTTATATTATGTTTTCATATGTGTTTTTTCAGTATATATAAATACTCTATCCACTCTATTAAGCCTTTCTTCAATTGTAAGATATTTATAAGGGGCATTCCTTTAAAAACCCTCTTTTTAAATTTGGTTTTACAAAATTCAAGAGCAATGTTTTTATGGAATTATTCATGTTGTATGATTATGTTTTGGTTCTTGGGAATTACTTATGATGAAGGGGGGGACCTATATCTCCCTCCAATGAATTGGTTATGTGTAAGTTGGATGTCGTCCATATGGTTACTCCAAGTGTAACTGCGATGGTTACAGAAATAGTAAGGTAGTTGTGAGGGTTACAAATTATAAGGCAGCTGAGAGAGTTACAAGATTATGTAAGTAATTACAAAAAGATACCTCTATGATTATATTTATGTTCTCATGTTTTATTTTGATCTTGTTTTAATCTCATGTTACACAAATTAAGTATATATGGGTGACAAGCATTTCCTTTGTAAATGCTTTCATACGTTACGAGTATTCATGGACTAATGTGCTCTTTCCTTCATTTCCATACCTTACTAAGATTTTGTGCTCATACCTAGTTTTTAAATGATTTTCAAAGGTTAATGGATGTGTAATAAAAGGTAGGAATCCATGTTAAATGTCGAAGAATTTTCAAGGAGTCATGTTTAATTTTTAATATTTTATATTCTGAAAAAAAAATGGAAACTGTTTTAATGGTATCAACTCTGTAATAATGTGTAATGTTATGAATGTATTGTCACAGTTCTCTAAATCTCAAAACTTGATTAGATCATCAATGTAAAAGGATGTGTTTTCTTGACTAAATTCATGATTATGTATTTAATAAGGCCGGGTCTTTATAGTTGGTATCAGATGATGGTTTACAAAAAATTAGGGGTTAGGATGATGTTAATAGAATACCATAAATGATTTTCACTCTTTGATTAATCTGAATGTTATAGAATTTAAATATTACCATGTTGCTTCATCTAAGATATGTTTGTTTAGAATGGTTGTACGTAGAAGGAACAGGGATGCTGAAGAGGAGAGGCACTGATAGAATGACATCCTTCTAGAACTACAGCCTGGAATGGTAGGGATTGGAACCGAGAAGTTTGTGATAGTAATGGATCATCTAACGCAAGCAATAAATGGTGGTGGCATCCATGCAAGAGAATCAATCAAGGTACCACAATGGAACATGAAATTATTGGATCATTTTATGAGACAACATCCTTCTGCATTCAATGGATCTTCAGACCTAGTAGCAGCTGAAATATGGATCAAAGCCCTTGAAAAGATATCCAATGTCATGTAATGTTCAGATAATCAAAAGGAAAGTCTTTCCATTTATCATTTTGAAGGGAAATTTGATCAGTTGTGGTCAATGGTAAGGAATATCAGGGGTGGAGAGGATTTTTATTCCTTAGAGTGGGATGAATTTAAAAGTATTTTCCTTGAAAAATATTTTCCTAATGTGGTGCGACTTAGAATGGAGAAGAAATTCCTTGAACTGAAATAGGACAAAGATTCAGTGGATGTGTATGAAGCGAACTTCACCCAACTGGAATGGTATGGTCCAAATGTTATTCTGGATCTTGATAGAAAAATCAACCGCTTTTACTCAGGACAGAAGCCAAGGTATCGAAGGGCGTTGGCCTCCCGTGAATTCAGAAGTTATGATAAACTTTTCTGATGTGCTGAGAGGGTAGAGATGGAGTTTTCTGATTATCAAATGAATTTTGGAAACAATGAGAAGAAGAGGACCAATTGGAAATCAATGGGTAAGAATCAACCAAAGAAATCTGATGGTAAGAAAATACAATTTCCAGTTTGTTAAATGTGTGGCAAGAAACACCCTGGGGAATGCCTTAGCAGAACTAGGAAGTGTTTTTAATGTTGTATGTTTGGACATATTGCCTGATATTTCAATGAAAAGTATCCTAAGATTAATCCTAATAAGCAGACTGTAAAGTGTTTTAAAAATGGTGAAATGGGTCATTATGAAAATGTCTTCCCAAAGAGAGATCTAAATGATGCAAAGAATCCAGACTACAAGGAGAAAGGTGTATTTAGATCCTTTGTGACTATGTCAGCAGATGTCGGGCCCTCTAATGAAGTTGTATCAGGTAATTTATTTGTTCACTCAAATTTTGGAAACGTTTTGTTTGATACGGGGTGTACACATTCCTTCATCTCTGAGAAATTTTTTGCTAAATTGGAAATATCACCTCAACAGACGAGACTTGAACATTTTGTTAAAACACAAATGGACAATAATAAAAAAAATAGGAATTATATGAATATTTCTATTGTGGTTTGTGGAATGACTTTAACTAAAAACCTTGAGGTTTTACCCTTAGTCAAGTTTGATGTTATTCTGGGAATGGATTGGCTTTCTGATTATCATGCTAAGATTGACTCTAGAGCTAAAGAAGTTGTTTTTCAGAAAGAGTTTCAGTTTTTATACAAGAATGAACCCATACAATTGATAATATATCAGAATGATGAGAAACTATTGAAAGATGGAAATGAAAGTTATCTTTCTCATATTGTTGAAAACAAGGGAACTACTCAAATTAATGGTGTTCCAGTGTTAAATGAATACCTTGATGTTTTCCCTAATGAGTTGCCCAGTGTCATACCTGATCGACAAGTCGAATTCACAATTGACTTAGTTCCTAATTCTAATCCATTTTCAAAACCCCCCTATTGTATGGATCCAATAGAACTTCTTGAATGGAAAAATAAGTTGTAGGATTTTCTTAACAAAGACTTCATTCATCATAGAATTTCACCATGGGGAGTGATTCACGCTCAAAGTTTCCGAAGGGATGAAGGTAGAATGGTCCTTGTAGTTTATCTTGGGTTATCGAATCCTCAGATACCTAAGAAGTAACCTGCAGACACGTACAATATATGGATTGTTTTTTGCTATGAAGTGGCCAACATGGGTTGATTTTTGATGGGTTTAAGGTATCACTAATAAATTTATGTTAAATAAAACGGAGAAAATGAGTTGATCCTAGGATATCGCTTAAGGTGGATTGGATGATTTTCTTTTTTTAATGATTTCAATTTCTTATATTTGAGATGGGTTCATTTAGGAAGATCAAACAGCATCATCACTTACTAGTTTAATACCCACACCCTTTAATACTAATCACCAGTATAGAGACCCAGCCTTTTCTTACTTTACTATTACATCATTTTAAAGATAAACAACCTAATAACATTACACATAGAAGATCCAAAGGTTTGGTGTCTTGGGAAAACTAGGACCATACATAACAAATACAACATCAAGCATAAACATTTAATTAATTTCTTCATCACTAGCTTCGTATTGACACTTTTCCTCTCATTAGTACATGTAGCCACCTAAGGATATACATAAAAAGGGGTGATATAGAAGCCCAGTATGAGGTTAGATATGAAAAATATTTCATGGGGTGAGCATAATCATGACATAGGCAAAAGATCATAAACATAAGAGGAGCATAAATAAAAGACATTAAATGTGGCAGTGCATAAAAATGTAACACCATGTCTTAGTGGTTAACTACCACACATAATTTTGAACCAAGATAGATTCTTTTTCACACATAATTTCACATTTACTCATGAGATTCATCACTTTACCCAATGCATTGGAGCGCTATATAATTCCAGGCGCACCCGTCACATTTAAACATTCATATTGTGCTATATAATTCCAGGAACACTCGTCACATCATAACATTATCATTTATCATGCATGCCACAATGAACATATAACATAAATGAACATAACTAACCCATGAAAAGGAATGGGTTTCATCTCATAAGAACACATTCATAAACTTTGGGTTCTCAAAATAAAGAGGGAAAAACATACTTGATACAAGAACCATCAACCATGAATGAGAGGTAAAAGTTGAGTTCTTAAGAGAAGAGTTCTTTAGGAAAACGTTTGTATTGACATAAAAATCATTAGAAAACATTTATATCCCATAAAATGAATGAAAATGATGAATAAATGATCTTTAAGGAGTGACCATATCAAAAATGGAGTGAAAGAGGTAGAACCCTAAGGATGAAAGTTAGGTTTGAGAATTTCCCCTTACCTTGTACCAGAATCCCTTCTTCTCTTTAATGTCCGGTATAATGACATTATATTCATTAATTAGAAATTGAATAACCTTTATACATCAATAGGGGTCAATCTGGTTTCATTATGTCATATTATGTTCCTTTGGATGACTTATAGAGTTTAAAAACATTGTTCGGGGATGTTTGTTTTTATGGTTTTCTTGAGTGGTTCACTTGTATTCTTAAATTGTTGTTTTGGTAGAACATAGGTAAACATAAAAAACTGATATTACATGTTATTAATAATATTTCAGTAGTTTGTATGATCTTATAATGAATCAAATTAGATCCATGTGGATGAATCATTAGATAACAATTAAATGATGATTATTTGGGTTAATTTGAGCGGTTTTTGGATCACAACGAACTTGTTTTAACTTTTGAATTAGTAATATGGACATAGGTTATTTCCAGAACTTTAAATATAAAATAATACATATAAAATTTCCAGTTTAAACCAAAAAAATGGTTTCAGGACCAGATCTGAAGGTATAAATGGAAGAAGAGAGCATGTCGTTTTTGAAGGTGATAAATTAACACCTCATGAACAACGTTATCTTTAATAAAATAGAAGGAAGAGTGAAAGGGTGTGGGGTGATATAATATCCCATTAGAATCATAAAATTACATTATATGTATAATAATGGAGTCAAAAAACAATTTTTATGAATATACGTGGGGATAGATCAAGAAAGGAACTTGAACTTGAAAGGAAATTAAAGGAGAAGAGGGAGAGAAATTACCTCTTGAATCCTCCTCTTGAGAACCTCCTTGAGGGCCTAAGCTTGGTCTTTTGATGAGACCAGAAGCTCTTGGACGTGGGTTAGGGGATATGGAAGGTTTTTGGGAAGAGTTTAGAGAATTATTGGAGCTTGAGAGGTGTGAGGAAATGAGGGTGTGAAGGGTGGCTTTTATAGTGGAGGGGAGAGGGGTTTCCTTAATATAAAATTGATTAGTTTATTATATCCTCACAAGAAAAGTAATAGTGAGTCTTGAATGACCAATAATAGTAATTTTATAATTTAATCCCGAACCAAGTGGTCTTACATCCATATAATATCATACATGACCCTATAATTAGCTTATTTAGCTTATTTTGAAAATTACGGTATTTCACTATTCATCAAAAATTCAACTATCTCAGAAAAATCCCAAAACTTTACCCCAACAATTTTTTGACATGTAGAATCCAAAAATGTAGTCCATTTTCCAAAAATAATTTTCTAAATATTATTAATTTAATATTTAATTAAAATCATAATTTACTAAAAAAAACTGTTTTTAAGATTAAAACTGATTTTATAGTGCTTTCAAAAAATACGTAGGGTCTTATAAAATTATTTAAAAATGATAACACATTGATTCAATAATTTATGAATACATTTTAAGGAATTTAATTTTCTTTTAAATTAATTAATTAATTATAATTAATTATTTATGACTTATAAAATACCATAATGTTTACCAAGGTCAAATTGTCACTTTCTAAGATGTCTAAATTTTATTTTATTATTCATAGGTAATGTTACTCTTATGTTGGATGATTTACTATTCTTAAGGGTAGTATTACTATTCATATGGGTATGTTACTATTCATAAGGGTAGGTCACTATTCACCAAAAATTATTATTTTTCATTATACTCCAAAAATCATCCTGAGAAAAACCGTGTATGTCGGATTTTTAAAATTCCAAACACAAAAGTGACAAACTTATGTTTAAAGGTCACTTATCACTTAGTAGTTCATTATGTTGTGATTTCATGTTAATTTATGATATAATTATAATAAGGGAATTTCCATTGAAAAACATTGGGTCGTTATATTCTTCCCACCTTAAGAAATTTCACCCCCGAAATTTCACTTTACACAAACAAGTGAGGGTGCTTCTCCTTCATTGCCTCTTCTGGTTCCCAAGTTGCTTCCTGAAACATATGGTTCCTCCACAACACTTTTACAAGATGGGTTGTCTTGTTGCGTAGAACCTTATATCTTCGATCCAGAATCTTTACAGGCTGATCCTCATAGGAGAGATCATATTTCAGCTGCACCACCTTTGAGTTTAGTACATGTGAGGGGTCTGGTATGTACTTCATCAGGAGTGATACATGAAACACATCATGAACTTGATCCATATTTGGTGGAAGTGCAAGACGATAGGCCATGGCTTCTATGCTGTCTATGATCTCAAAGGATCCATTATACCTTTTGTTTAGCTTCCCTTTCTTCCCGAATCGCATGACTCTCTTCCATGGTGATATTTGAATGAAGACTTTATCTCCAATGTCAAACTCCAAGTCCCTTTGACGGTTGTCAGCATAGCTCTTTTTCTGACTTGGAGCAGCTTTGATGTGATTCTGGATGACTGTGACCTTCTCTGTCATCTCTTGAACAATGTCGGTCCCAAGTAGGTTTCTTTCTCCAACTTCATCCCAATAGGTTGGAGTTCTACATCGCTTTCCATAAAGAGCTTCATACGGAGCCATCTAAATACTCGAATGGAAGCTATTGTTGTATGAGAACTCAACCAATGGGTGATGCTGATCCCAACCACCTTTGAATTCAAGAGTGCATGATCTTAGCATATCTTCAAGCATCTGAATAGTCCTTTCAGACTGTCCATCGGTTTGGGGGTGATAGGCCATGCTGAAATTTAATTCAGTACTCAAAGCATGTTGAAGGCTCCTCCTGAATTTAGATGTAAACCTGGGATCACGGTCAGAGACAATTGAGAGTGGAACACCACGTAGTCTCACTACTTGTTTCACATATATCATTGCAAGTGGTTCGTGCGAGAGATCTTCCCAAATAGTGATAAAATGGCCAGTCTTGGTGAGTCGATCAGCCACAAACCATATCGCATTATTTCCCTTTGAAGTCTTCGAGATACCCATGACAAAGTCCATAGAAACATTTTCCCATTTCCACATGGGTATAGGCAATGGCTGCATCATACCTTTGGACTTTTTTCGCTCAGAATTAACTTGCTGACATACCAAGCACCTTGAAATGTATTCCGGAATCTTCTTCTTCATGTTATCCCTCTAGAAGTGTTCTCGGAGATCACAGTACATCTTGGTACTCCCAGGATGGATAGAAAAGCTGAGCTATGTGCATTATCAAATCGCTCCTTCTTTATCCTGGGTGATGAAGTCACACAAAGCCGCATTACAAACCAAATCACACCATCATCATTGATATGGAACTCTTGCAGCATCCATTCCTTTACTATATTCACCCTCTTTTGTATCTCCACATCATCCCTTTGTGCTTCCTTAATCTTCTCCTGGATGGATGGTTGCACAATCATTTGGGAAAGGTAGGATGTATCCCCTGCCCTTATGATTTCCAAATCCATCCTTTTCATATCCTAGAAGGAAGATAGGGTCTTTCTCAATCCGCAACATGGAAAGAGTCGCAGGTTCTTTTCTACTTAGAGCATCAGCTACCTTGTTCACCTTAACAAGATGATAGTTAATAGAGCAATCGTAATCCTTGATTATCTCTAACCATCTCTTTTGATGCATTTTGAGCTCCTTTTGTGTGAATATATACTTTAGGCTCTTGTTGTCGTTGTATATGTCACACTTCTCGCCATAAAGGTAGTCACGTCAGATTTTCAAGGAAAAAATCATGGCTGCCAGCTCTAGATCATGCGTCGGGGAGTTTTTCTCATGTATCTTCAACTGTCGTGAGTCGTAGCCTATCACATTATCATTTTGCATAAGTACACAACACATGACATTATTTGAAGCATCACTTTATATCACAAAACTTTCTCCACTTTTCTATATTGTGAGTACAAGTGCAGTGATCAGCCTTCTCTTTATCTCCTTGAAGCATCCCTCACATTCTTCCGTCCAGACATACTTTACCCCTTTCCTTGTTAACTTAGTTAGCGGGCTTGACAATCGTGATAAGTTTCTCACAAAACATCTGTAGTAACTAGCTAATCCAAGAAAACAACAAATTTCAGTGACACTAGAGGGCTTGGGCCATTCCTCAATCGCCTTTGTCTTTGAAGGATCCACAGAAATTCCTTCACTTGTGATCACATGTCCCAAGAATGTGACTTGATTCATCTAAAAGTCACACTTTATGAACATGGCATACAACTTCTCCTTTCTCAATGTCGCCAACACAAGTCTTATATGTTCTTCATGTTCCTCCTTTCTCTTGGAGTACATGATTATATCATCTATAAACACTACCACAAATTTCTCGAGGTAATGTCTAAAGACTCTATTCATCAAATCCATGATGATTGAAGGGGCATTAGTATGTCCAAAGTGCATCACCAAAAACTCATAGTGCCCATACCTTCTACGGAAGGTAGTCTTCTGAATATCTTCCTTCTTCACCTTTAACTGATGATATACAGAACGAAGATCCACCTTTGAGAAGTATTGAACTCCTCTTAACTAGTCAAACAAATTATCAATCCTTCGGAGAGTATACTTGTTTGTTGAGGTCCTGATAATCGATACACATCTGCATTGTTTAATCCTTCTTCTTCACAAAGAGCACTGGTGCACCCCAAGGTGATGCACTAGGGCATATGAACCCTTTGTCCATATGCTCTTTCAGCTGCTTCTTTAACTCCTCCAGTTCGATAGGAGCCATCCTATAGGGGAACTTAGAGAAAGGAGTAGCTCCACTTATGAGTTCAATTGAGTACTCTAACTAACGATCCGGGGGAATTCCGGGTCACTCTTAGGGAAATACATCGTCATATTCCCTCACGATTGGCACTTCTTCAATGTTGGAACTTTCCTTTGACTCAACCATTTGGGCAAGGTATGCTTCTTCATATGGAATCAACAACCACAGCATTGAAGGATTTTTCAAAGGAGATTCATGATCTTCCTTGCATTTGTAGAGGATCATGGGATGGTTTAGAATATGAAAAGATATTTCCTTTTCCCGATAGTTGATATGTGCTCTATATAACGAGAGCCAGGCCATTCCCATTATAGCATCGAATTCCACCAAGGGAAGTATTACAAAATTTTCCAGAAGAATATTCCCACAGACACCAATAGGAGAACAATAAAACACTTGGGTTGCAATGATTTCACCACTCAGTGTTTACAGATATCTCTACATCAAGGTTTCAGAGCATCGAATCTATAGTTCTTGAAAACATGCAAGATATAAAGGAATGCGTAAAACCAGAATCAAATAAAACTTTTTCCATTATTGAGTGAATAGTAAGTGTTCCCTGTACTACTTCATTAACATGATCCACCTCCACAGTATTGATGGCATAATCCTTCTCTTGTTCTTTTGGATTTGGTGGCTACTGATGCTGATTACCCTCGAGAGCTCGAGGTTTAGTGCACTGGTTTGCATAGTGCCCTAGCTCCCTACAGTTGTAGCATTGAACCATGGGTGGTTCTCCCCTTTCATCGGCTACATTCTCCTTCCTTTTCATGTCTTTTCGACACTCTTGAGCATGGTGTCCTTCATTCCCACACAAGCATTCCCCAGTCCCTTTGAGGTAGTTCCCATTGTGAAACTTCCCACATTTTTGGCAAGTGGGACATTGATTTATCTTCCAACCTTTATCATTAGATCCACCAGCTTGAAACTCCATCGTTATTTTCTTATCACCATAGCCATGGGACCATTCTCCAAGATCCATCTCCACTTTGAGAGCACACCGAACAACTCCTTCATAACTCCCAAAGTCTCTAATTTCAAGAGCCTTTTGAATGTGTGGTTTTAATCCACTAAAGAATCTATCAATTTTGCTATCATTGTTGATAACAAAACCAAAAGAGTACCTTGCAAGCCTTGTGAAATTAGATTCATAGGTTGTGACAGATTCTCCTTCTTTTTTCTTGAGAAGTATAAATTCTCTCTTCATCTTTGTGCGAAGAGTTCATGGGATGTACTTATTATGAAACATTACCTTAAAGTCTTCCCAATCCATCTCTTCAATTTCCTCCTTTGGTTTGGTGTTCTTAATCAAAGAACACCATTGATCAACTTCTCCATCTAGACGATAAACGGCTAGGGTCAACTTCTCCAGATCAGAACAGTGAAGAATGGAAAAGATCTTCTCCATGGAGTTGACCCACTATTCAGCAACTAGTGTTTCAAAAGATCCACTAAACATCGGTGTTCATTGACGCATAAAGCATTTGAAAGCCAATTCCTCCCTCTTTGGTGAAGGAGGAAATTCCCCAATATTATGGATATTTTTCATGACCTGAGATAATTGGGTATTCATTTCTAGGATGTTTTGAACTCCACCTCCCAAATCATTGGGGATGTTCTTCGGGAAATCGTTGCATTGGCCCTCACAAGAGTTGTTGGCCTGATTTCTCCTGGTTGCCACCATTTTCTAAAATAGAAAAGGTTAGAACAAAACATAAGTAAACAAGTCATGAATAACTTATTCATTTAAAAAATTATACCAAAATCATAACATATGTAATCCCTAGGTTAATATTCTTGTGTTCATATTTGTACTTAATCTCATCTAGAAGTTTTCTCTAGGGTTCACTAATCCTAATTCCCAAATTAACTAAACCTTTCCTCTGATACCAACTATAGCGACCCAGCCTTTTCTTACTTTACTATTAAATAATTTTAAAAATAAAAAACATAATAGCATTACACATAGAGGGTCCAAAGGTTTAGTGTAATGGTAAAACTAGGACCATACATAATAAATACCACATCAAGCATAAAAAAATAATTAATTTCTTCATCACTAGCTTCTTATTGACGCTTGTCCTCTCCTTAGTACATGTATCCACCTGAGGATATACATCAAAAGGGGTGATCTAGAAGCCCAGTAAGAGGTTAGATAAGAACAATATATCATGGGGTGAGAATAATCATGACATAGGCCAAAGATCATGAACATGAGAGGATCATAAATAAAAGACTTGAAATGTGCCAATGCATAAAAATGAAACATCATGTATTAGTGGATAACTACCACACATACTTGTGAACCAAGCTAGAATCTTGTTCACATATCATTTCACATTTACTCATGAGATTCATCACTTTACCCAAGGCATTAGAGCGCTATATAATTCCAGGCGCACCCATCACATTTAAACATTCATATTGTGCTATATAATTCCAAGCGCACCCGTCACATCATAACATAATCATTTATCATGCATGCCACACTGAAAATATAACATAAATGAACATAAATTACCTATGAAAAGGAATGGTTTTCATATCATAAGAACACATTCATAAACTTTGGGTTCCCAAAAGAAATAGTGAACAACATACTTGATACAAGAACCATCAACCTTGAATGAGAGGTAAAAGTTGAGTTCTTAAGAGAAGAAGTTCCTTTGAAAAACATTTGAATTGACATAAAATACATTAGAAAACATGTATATCCCAGAAAAGGAAAGGCAATGATGGACAAATGATCTTTAAGTAGTGACCATATCAAAAATGGAGTGAAATAGGTAGAACCTAAAGGATGAATGTTGGGTTCGAGAATTCCCCCTTACCTTGTACCCGAATGCCTCTTTCTCTTTAATGTCCTGTATAACGACATTATATTCATTAATTAGAAATTAAATAACCTTTTATACATTAATAGGGTTCAATATAGTTTCAATATGTAATATTATGTTCCTTTGGATAACTTATAGAGTTTAAAAACATTGTTCGGGGATGTTCGTTTTTATGGTTTTCTTGAGTGGTTCACTTGTATTCTTAAATTGAAGTTTTGGTAGAACATGGGTAAACATACAGAACTGATATTACATGTTATTAATGATATTTAAGGCATTTTAATTATCTTATAATGAATCAAATTAGATCCATGTGGATGAATCATCAGATAATAATTAAATGATTATTTTTTGGGTTAATTTGAGCAGTTTTTGGATCACAACAAACTTGTTTTAACATTTCAAGTAGTAATATGGCCATAGGTTATTTCCATAACTTTAAATAGAACATAATACATATAAAATATCCTGTTTCAACCACAGAAATGGTTCCATGACCACATCTGAAGGTAAAAATGGAAGAAGAGAGCATGCCGTTTTTTAAGGTGATTAATTAACAGCTCATGAACAACGTTCTCTTTAATGAAATAAAAGGAAGAAATAAAGGGTGTGGGGTGATATAATGTCTCATTAGAATCGTAAAATAAAATTTTATGTATAATACTGGAGTTACAAAAAAATTTGTATTAATATAGGTGGGGAGAGATCAAGAAAGGAACTTGAACTTGAAAGGAAATTAAAGGAGAAGTGGGAGAGAAATTACCTCTTGAATCCTCCTCTTGAGAACCTCCTTTAGGGCCTAAGATTGGTCTTTTGATAAGAAAATAAGCTCTTGGAAATGGGGGATGGGATATAGAAGGTGTTTGGGAAGAGTTTAGAGATGTCTTGGAGCTTGAGAGGTGTGAGGAAATGAGGGTGTGAAGGGTGTCTTTTATAGTGGAGGGGAGAGGGGTTTCCTTAATATAAAATTGATTAGTTTATTATTTCCCCACAAGACAAGGAATAGTGAGTCATTAATGACTATGAATAGTAATTTTATAATGTAATCCCGAACTAAGTGGGCTTACATCACCAAAAAATCACACATGACCCTATAATTATCTTATTTAGCTTATTTTGTAAATTACGGTATTTCACTATTCATCGAAAATTCAAGTATCTCAGAAAAATCCCAAAAATGTACCCCATCCATTTTTTGATGTTTAGAATCCAAAAATGAAGTCCATTTTTCAAATATAATTTTTTAAATATTATTAGTTTAATATTTAAATAAAATCATAATTTACTAAAAAATAGTTTTTAAGATTAAAACTGATTTTATAGTGCTTTCAAAAAATACGTAGGGTCTTATAAAATTATCTAAAAACTCTAATACATTGATTAAATAATTTATGAATAAATTTTAGGGAATTAAATTTACTTTTAAATTAATTTATTAATTATAATTAATTATTAATGACTTGCAAAATACCATAACGTTTACTAAGGTCAAATTGTCACTTTCTAAGATGTCTAAATTTTATTTTATTATTCATAGGTAATGTTACTCTTATGTTGGATGATTTCCTATTCATAAGGTTCATATTACTATTCATAAGGGTATGTTACTATTCATAAGGGTAGGTCACTATTCACCATTTTTTTTTGTTTCATTAGACTCCAAAAATCATTTTGAGCACAACCGTGTATGTTAGATTTTTAAAATTCCAAACACAAAAGTGACAAACTTATGTTTAAAGGTCACTTATCACTTAGTAGTTTATTATGTTGTGATTTCATGTTAATTTATGGAATATTTATAAGAATGGGATTTCCATTGAATAACATTGGGTCATTACAACCGGTAAACATGAAGGATCATTTTTTGAGCACTTCAAAGTAAAGGTTTGTATTATTACTTGAAGTGTGTGGTCTTAAATTCCACAAAGACGATGGAGTATAAAAATCCTCAAATAAAAATCTCAATTAAAGATGTGGTTAGAAAATAATGGGGTGATAAATAACATCCAATCCAGCCCTTTTATACTCCCTTGGGTCAAACCATAATTGATTTAACCCTTAATTTATTCTATGGTTTCAATGGAAGCAGGAATTAGTCTCATGAGGGAGGAATTGAAGAAGTAAAGAAAAAAATAAAAAGAAAATGATCACTCCACCGTTGTGTGAATAATTTCAAAAGGATTGGTTTGAATAAATTCACACCTTGAGGAAACAATATCAAAGTTAGATGGAGAAGGAAATAATAATAAGAGAATAAGAACTTTTATTATGAAACAAGGATGAATTAAAGCAACTTACCTGTGGAAGACAAACATGAGACAACAAAATCATATCGTAACATTACAATGAAATAATGCTCAAAAGATGATAAACTCCTCCACAATCACTACCTTAAATAGGCATTTTGGGTGCCTTGGGTCTAGCTCCCAACATTACAAACGATTACACTTTATCATGGTAGGCCTAGGGGGTGGAAAGTAAGAGAGAGGAGACTTTTCCACCCATGACCCGAGGTGGAAGCCAGCTTGCTTCTACCGAACAGATGTGCCTAGAAGACCTTATATATCGCAGAATTAGAGTAATCTATAGTAGAAAAAAATTAATCTCCGGATGTCCTCTAACCATATTTAATGTTTCAGCCCAAAATAGTTTATGGTTAACAAGATAAGTGTAAAATGGTGGGTCGTTTTTCTAGGCCGCAGAATCTGGCCCAAAATTTTATCTCTAAATTCGGCCACCTTAATAACCACCATGGACACCGAATTAGAACTGGATTATGAATAATGATTTTTTATATATATTTCTCCTAGTATCCCATGAAATTTAGGCTTCATTGGGCCTGTATGTTGGTCCCCACATTCTCATCAGTGGGCTGATGTCCAATCTGCCTTCTCTAGAATTGTTTGCATGAAATCCCATTTTAGTGGTCTTAAAATGTTAATAATCCAACACTACACAAGTATTAATTTTTAACTATACAACTAGAAACCTGAAAATTAAATATGAAAATAAAATCATGATCATTGGGTATTTTAAATGCTGTTAAAAATGTACCACATAATAGTGTATTTTAAGAAGAAATTACAAACATAATGTGAAATGATGTTCAATGTGTAAAATGAACTAAAATGGTGTTTATGAATAATAAAGCACATGAATATTATATATATTAAAAATCAATATTATCCTAAATTATTGGCTAATCACACCCCCAACTTGAGTTTTTCTAGTCCCGAGAAAAATATATATCAACAATATGAAATTTGAATTCCCTTTTCCAAAAACATTTTAATACACAATGATCACCCAAAACCCTTATACCAAAAAATCATGAAACCAATATTTTAATACATGATAGTTTCATAAGTAGATCACAATCTCAAGCCCATTCCTTTTTTCAAATTCATCGTCATATTTCATCCAATATCCATTAAGAGTGATGATGTGTTGTGAATCACATTAGACATGCGAGTTCATCTTTATTCAAGAGGGAAATGATGGAAGCGCTAGGTGGAATCAAATTTCGAAATTAAGATGATTATTCAATTTGTTTATTGTATTATTATTATTATTATTTTAAATTTTTCCATGGTAATTGAAATTGCACTCGAAAGAGTCAACCCTGTAGTGAGACTTTGCCGATGACTCCCAGGCTCAAAGACCTTAGGGTACCAAGTGAAGCTCACATACTCGGGCATCATCTTTAGTTAACTCCATAAAAAACAAAATAAAATTACCAAAAATAGAGATAAAATTACTAACTCTGGGCCAGGCAACTATGGAGTCATGATCCCCAGGTGTCGAAAGCAACGCATTAGGTCATTTCATTGCTCTATACACAAATTTATTGTTTTTTTATTTTTTTATTGAATACTAATATTAAAACTAAAATGATTACCAAACCTATGATATTTATTTTGGGGACCCCATGAACTCAAACTAATATCCCACTATCCAAAGGAAGTGCATTGTGATCTTTTTTTATTTGGATGAAAATATAAATGATGATATATCACATTGGATATCCACACATTCCAAAATAAATGATCATAAAGTTATACAAGGATTAAAATCAGAATTGGGGCATGATAAATTATTTGATATTCAGTTTCAAATTGTGAAATTTTTATTACCGTGTTTAATATTAAAGAATTTTTCCTTTCATTTACACACATTTTTCTCAAATCATTCATTTATTTTTTTTAACAGAAAAGCATTTTTTATTTTATTCCCCCCCCCCAACTTAAAATAACACAGTCTCCAGTGTTTAATGAAAAGAAAATTTACAAGGGGGTAGAGGTATAGAATGAGAGTTCAAAAAGGAAATTTAAAATAATGATCATGGAATGAAGTCATCCGGTAGTTGAAGTTTATATTCTTTCCAGCGGAAGCCTGGATGGTCATTATACCTTGGGTTGAAGGTGTTTTAGTATTGATGATTTTTTAATTTAAAATCATTTACTTCCCATGGGGGTCCTCCTAAAAGAACATCCTTGATGTATGGAATGATTGGGCAGTTGTCTGTCTTATGGTCATGTTTGTCAAAAATTGTGCAAACAAGGTCTACAATTTGGATTTCATGGAATTTCCATTGGTCTATCTCTTCAACCTTCCTAGAGAGTGCTGTGATTTTATACCTAAGGATTTACTATTCTCTAAGTGTATGAATTCCATTAGTTCTTTTTGGATTTTTAGAATAAAGTGAAGTTCCCCAGGTTTTGTTTTGTTTAGAAAGGATTTCCAGATACTCGTAAGCATCATTTGGGGCTTTGTTTTTAAAGGTTCCATTACACATAATGTTAATGAATTTTTTGTTCCCCAGACACAACCCTTCATAGAAAATTATCACATGTTCAGGAATAGAAACACCATGGTTTGGAACCTTGTTTGGAGTGTCCTTGAACCTCTACCATGTTTCATAGAATGACTCTCCCTCTTTTTCAAAAAGGTTTTGGATGATTATTTTAAGTGAAATTGTTTTTCGGTGGGGAAAGTATTTTTTTGTAGAATTATCTTTTTAATTGGTCCCAAGAGTTTATGGATGAAGGTATCAAAATTTTTATCCAATTTTTAGTTATATCTTTTAAAGAAAAATGAAATAGCCTCATTTAGCTAATTCTAGTCGATCTGGGGGACACATGGTTTCAACAATGTCATTGAACTCCTTAATGTGAAGGTAGGGCATCTCGGAATCCATTCCATAGAATGTGGGAAGATGGTTTAGGACATGGGGTTTAAATATTTAATTGTAATCTCCTAAGAAATTGTGTCACATTCATGAGGGGGCATTGGTCTATGCAGGTGTGAGGTAGTCATTCATGGTTTGATCAACTACATTCCCCAAGTTTGGGGTTTCCTCATTTGGGTTTCCATTTTGGTTTCCACCTAGGTTTATGAGTTGGTTTCTTTGAAGACATTCCATTGAAATGGGATCAATTTTGGACTCTATAATATCAAGAGTATTAGGATCTAATGAAAACAATCCCATATGTTCACTTGACTCCCCAACCCTAGGACTTTCCACCCTAACTTGACGGTTTGATTGATTGCGGGTGTAAGAGGACATGAACCTAAAGAAAAAAATGATAGAGGGATAAGATAAGAGATCTTGGGTGAGAATAGAATAAATGGGGGAGAATAGAATGGGTTTTGAGATGAATTACTTGGGTCCTCAGCAACACTTCCAAAATTTGATTCACACTCAAATTTATCCAAGAGATGATGGTAGAACGGTCCTTGTAGTTTAGATTGGGTTATCAAATCCTCTAAGACCTAAGAAGTAACCTACAAACATGTACATTATGTGGATTATTTTTGGCTATGAAGTGGCCAACTTGGGTTAATTTTATATTGTTTTATGGTATCACTAACATATTTAAGTTAATTTAAATTAAGATAATGAGTTGTTCCTAGGTTATCGCTTGGGGTGGATTAGATGAATTCTTGTTTTAATGATTTCAATTTATTATATTTGAGATGGTCTTATTTAAGAAGATCAAACAACATCATCACTTACTGGATTAATACCTACACCCTTTAATACTAATCACATGTACAATTGAAGGGTCAAAGTTCTGAGCACTTCAAGGTAAAGGTATGTATTACTACTTGAAGTGTGTGGCCTTAAATTCAACAAGGAAGATGGAGTTTAAAAATCATCAAATAAAAATCTCAATTAATGAAGTGATTAGACATTAATGGGGTGATAAATAACATCCAATCCAGCCTCTTTCTACTCCCTTGGATCAACCCATAAGTTGGTTAGCCCTCCATTTATGCTATGTTTTCAATGGAAGCAGGAAGTAGACTCGTGAGGGAGGAATTAAAGAAGTAAAGAAAACAATAAAAAGAAAATGACCACTCCACCATTGTGTGAACAATTCAACAAGGTTTGGTGTGAATAAATTCACAACATGAGGAAAAGGTTTCAAAGTAATATGGAGAAGAATATAACAATAATAGAAGAAGAACTTTTATTGAGAAACAAGGATGAATTAAAGAAACTTACATGTGGAAGAAAAACTTGAGACAACAAAATCGCAACATAACATTAAAAAGAAAGAAAGCTCAAAAGATGATAAAATCCACCACCACCACTTCCTTAAATAGGAATTTTGGGAGCCTTGGGTTGAGATCCAAACAGTACAAAATATTCCACTTGAGTATGGTAGGCCTAGGGCAGTGTAAAGTAAGGGAGAGGAGACTTTTCCACTGTAACACCCCGAGATTTTATGAGATAAATTATTTTTAATTTGATTGATGTCATCTAATATACAATAATATATTATACTATATGCAACACCGTATTAGCTTGCATTATATGTAACACTATTCTTGGATCATGTTACACAAAATTTCATGTTGGTTTTGTGGAAATTATTCTACGCAACATTAAGTATAGATTTTGTTTAATGTATAAATGAAATAAGTTTTGATTATGTTATACACAACACCAAACGGAGCATTCACTACACACAGCCCTGACTTGGCTTGCATTACATGCAGTCATGACCTTCTTCGATAGTGTGTGTAGTACGCAATACCAAGTTTCACTAAACGAGATATTATTATAATATTATTATGAACTAGCCATTATGAATAGTAATACCCACCTTTTGAAATTTTATAAATTTTATCTTTCAAAATAGACTTCATTTTTTTTATTTGGAATATCGAAATTAGCCTAGGGTGAATTTTTGGTATTTTTCTAAAAACTATCAATTTTTGATGAATCGTGAAAACATTGGGTTGCTATTTAAAAACTGACTTTTTTTAAATAATTATTTATTTCATTTAAATTTATTTTATGTCAAAATTGATACATAATACCTATATATGTTCAATGTAATTCATTTTATTCATTTTATAATAATTTTAGATATATAAAAATTTTATTGAACTTTTCACCGTCTTTTACCTACCTCCTAAGAGAATTTGAAAATTTACATAAAACATAATTTTACCGCTTTTGTGAGTTGAATTTAGAAAATCAGAGAGACAAGGTTAATATTAAGGATTAAAATGTGGTTCAATAAGATAAAAATATTTTTTGGTGAATAGTAACTTGTTACTTTTATTTACCACGGTTAAAAGTAAATAGGGTAATTAAGGGTAAAAATGATATTATTATTACGCTTACACATGTCCTAATTCTATTGGATAAGTGTAATTAGACCAAAAAACCCATAGGAATAAAATATTACCCTTTATGTCCACTTGGATTATATTAGGACACTTATTATGAATTTATTTAAAGAAGAATTAAAATATTTAAAATCAATGTTTAATAACTAAAACATTTTTAATATAAGGTTATACATAAGATAGATTCGACTATAAATATTCATTATAAAGATAAAAATATTTCCTACATAATGGTATTTTATTTTTAATTTTTAGACAATAAATATGTTAATATATTTATGACACAATAATGATGCAATAATTACCTTATTAATGAAATATTAACATAATTGATGTTATAAGTACCCAAATAAATTTAATTTAAGAATTTTTATGAATTAAAATAATTTTATAGGTTAATATGACATGTTAGTATTGATTCAATTAACTTTTTTCGAACTAATCATGTTGTTATAATTTTCCCAAAAATCAATAACCAAATAATGTCAAAATTGATATAAAATAGTTTAAAAAAATATTATATTATTAATTGTTATTATATTTCTAAAAATATCAGGTTTGTCCAAATGAATTAGATAAGGTTATATATATTAATAATTAACCACTTTTGGTTTGTTTGTCTTGTTATAGTAAGTTTATTAACCATATAGTGAAAGAAAACAAGAAGACACAGTAAAAGTTAAATTATTTAACATAGAGTTAAATATAAATGATAAGGTAAAAATAGTAACCTAAACTTGTCTAAAACCTATTGTTTGAGAGGATTTAGACTCATACCCACTTTATCTTAGAAATAAATTAATATTTATCTATTATAAACTGAATATGACTTTATTATAAAATAATATTTTATTTTTTTCCAAAGGTGGCCCTCTCCTCCCTTTTAAAAAGGGAACCCTTCCCTCTTCTATTAACACCCTATTGAGCATTTAATCTCAGACAACCCCTGTCGATTCCTATTCTCAACCTCTATAGTTATAATGTAGAGGTTATTTTCTTCTTAAAAGACTAACTCTAGTGACCTAAAAAGAATTTTAAAGGATGTGCGTCGAGGAAGAGGTAATCTCTTCTACCGACTCTTTCAAGTTTCGTTCTTCTTATACTTCCTCTCCATTAGTTGTTTCATTATAAAGTAATAAAATAAGTATTAATTATATACTTATATGTTATTATAAATATTAAACAAACCTATTTCACCTTCTATCCATCCGACAGAAAACGAAATTACCGTGGGTGCATACGTACGGAATACCGTCTCCACGCCGTGGTGTAATCAGTTTTTCTACCACCACCTTACTTGAATGGGTATAATGATGTAATTAATAAATATATATGATTATTATAACATCATATGGATTCTAAGATATTATATCATCCACTCCAATTCCATTCAATAAATATGGGAATGATATCATCACTCGTGCGTACGTACGGATTACCGTCTCCATGATGCGATGTGATTCATTTTCCATGTTAACAATTCAAGAATGATTAAAAAATATAAATAATAAGTAATAATGAAATATATGAAATAATAAAGATACTGGATTTATGTATATATTTATTTATTTCATCTAATTAATTCCATTCAATTCAATAAGGAAAAGAAAAACAGCGTTCATGCGTACGTACGGCCTACCGTCTCCACAAATAGTGTATTTCTCCCCATTTATCGATCTATAATATATATGTATATTCTTAATATATATTATATATAAATCATGTTTTATATTCTTGAATTAAGTAATCATGATCTAAGTAATCATATTAATAATTACAAGTCAAAACACGGACGATAAATAAAACGATTTTACCCAAAACGCTGCTTTAACATGGAATTGACAAATGAATGGATAATATAAAGTCGTAAGTGAATAATATATGATATCATAAATATTATTATGGTTCTGGTACAAGTTAATAATATGTTTAAACCCAGTATACATGAGTCTTGGATACATACAGAATAAATTTGACATAAGGTAAGGGAAAATCTCACAATCTCATTTTTATCTTAGATTGTTTATACTTCAGAATTTACTAGGGAATATTTATCATTCACATCCATGTTTCCTAAATATGTAGTAATATTTCAATCCCCCTAAAAAATTTTAAATCCAATTTCACCTATTGGTGAATTTTTAGAAAATGATATGAAAGGAATCTTTTTTTCGTTTTCATTACGAGATACTTTTTGACTTTTCAGCCAAAGTACGAGAAGAATGTTTTTTTAACTTATACAACATGAATGGATTTTTAGAATATCATTTACATGATTCTTCCTTTACAGGTTTTCAAGTTTATTTTTAATCAACTTCTTTTAGTATAAAATTGTATGACATGTTATGAAAGGAAAAAAAAATTTAAGTAAAAAGGATATTTTCCTCAAGAATGAAATTGAAGTGTTTTATCAAAATTATTTTCCATCAAAGATAATATAGGGTTCTATTTATATCCCTATTTTTACAATTATTTTATTATTTTATGATGGAATTATTTTAATGATTTCCTTTTATATTATATGGAATATGTTATGATGTCATGATGTTTAAGAATTCCATTTTTATTACATGGGTTATGCTATGATGTATGATTTATGATCTTTTGGAACACATAAGAATGATTTCATTATGAGATGGGTGGGTCCTATATCTCCCTCAAATTAATTGGGTATTGATTTATATCTCATGAGATAGACATGGCTGGAATGATATGTTAATCTGGTTCAGTGTTACAGGACTGAAACGAGGAGTGAACTCAATTTAGAAAGGGACTTTGTCCACTAAGATGGCCTTGGAAGCAATGACTTGGCTACTATGGAAATAATATCATGTTCTTAATGGTCTTACACAAGTAAGTGTTTTATTCCCATGATATTTTATCATGATTAATGTTCCTTTATGACCTATGCCTTACGTACTGCCAAGCTTTATTTGACAACTGATGATTTTGATGTGTAAACTTTATGTTCATGTTTTGAAGTTCAAATGTATATGGTTTGTTTTATTTTATCCATGCTTACCCTTACTGAGCATTTGATCTCACCCTTTATATGTTTTATTTTCCCCAAGATATAAATAAAAGTTTTAGGTAATAAAACAAATGGGGAAGATCTTAATAGGTGATTTTGAAGATCTTTCACCACGATTAGAAGATTATGTTCTGAGTTTCCAAAGACACTAAACTATTACGGTCCTTGTGTATCTATTTTTGTTATGTATTAAGTATTCCAAAAAATTAATGTAATGTCCATGTATGTCAGGATTTGGGACTCTATAGTTGGTATCAGAGGAAAGGTTTAGTTAACCTTTGGAAACTAGGATACGAAAAATTTAGTGAGATCCCTAGAGATATTTCTGAGGTATGTCTAGGGATGTCCTTAAGATTAAGTATAAGTATAGGTTATAGTACTAGAATTATGGTAAAAATCTTAAAATTAACCCTAAGATGTTATATATCAAAGGTACTCCCCCTTTATTATGTTGTTTTTCCTAGAATTATTTTTTCCTCTCACGCTATTTTTTGGGTTTTAGACGATAGCTAGAACCCAAAGGAACCGTGCTGATCAATGTAATGGACAATGTAATGATTGTCCTCATGAACAAACCAGTGTTATGGGATATGGAGTGAAAAATCTTATTTCTATACTTACACAAGTTGTAAATCATTCTGTACTTCCAAATGAGCAGATAAGGGAACAATATTCTATTGAGTCCTTCATGAGGCAACGTACACCTTCTTTCAGTGGGTCTTCTGATCCACTTGTTGCTGAAAATGGATTAGTACCATTGAAAAGATATTTTCAATACTTAACTGTTCAGATCATGAAATAGTAATTTTGGTTGTTTACCGGTTAGAAGGTGAAGCAGACCAGTGGTGGACTCTAGTTAAAAATACAAGGCATGAAGATGAAATTGAATCCATAGAATGGAACATGATCAAGAACTTGTTTTTCAATAAGTACTTCCCTCATATTGTTCGAACAAAGATGGAAACGGAATTACTTGAGCTTAAGAAAAAGTATGATGAATCTATTGGTATATATGAAGCGAATTTTACAGGGCTTGTGAGGTATGCATCTGGATTTATGATCCAACCTAAAAGTAAAGTTTATTGATTCTTAAATGGTTTAAAATCAATTCTTCGAAGGGCATTATATATAAGAGACTTAAGTAGCTATGAAGAAATTGTGTGTTGTTATATCAAGGTAGAACTGGAAGTTTGTGTTACATATCCATCTCATGTTTTTGACAAGAAACGAATGATGGAGTTCAAGGAAAAATCTCAGAACAATGGTGAAATAAAGGTGAATGTTTCTTTATGCTCAAAGTGTGGAAAGAAGCATGGTGGAGATTGTCTTAAAGGGACTAGAAAATATTTTATGTGTGGAAGATAAGTTCATCGAGCAGCTGAATGCTGAAGTAATGGGAAAAAGGTTTCTAATGACGTCAATAGAGAAAAGACTACAGAGAACGCTCCACCAACACTTCAATGATTCAATTGCAAGGAAATGGGGATTATGCTAATCAATGCCCTAATCCAAGGGTTAATGATGGTCAACGTGAGAAACCTCTTAAGTAAAAGGATAAAGGGAAGTCACATGCAATCACTATTTGTGATGTTGAGTATGAAAATGATGTTGAGTAATGATTAAGTGTTTTTGTAATGGGATTTCTAAATAGTATCATGGAATCTCAATTATAGTGTCGTGGAATTTTGGAATATCTATGTATTGGTTTTCAATAATTATATGGTACTGGTAACCATGATAAGTGATTTAAATATTTTTGGAACGAATATGATATGTGCATAATGAAGGGATAATGAAAAAATGAAATGAGCTCATGACTGATATAAGGACAAAGTTATATCATGGTTTGAGTATATAGAAATTTTTTGTTTTGGTATGTGGAAAGTGTTAAATTTTAACAGAATTCATGTTTTCACTAAGTTCCAATGGGTATTCATTTTTCAAGAGAATACATAATTAAGGTATTCACATGTTTGGAATGTGACCACCAAGATATATCGTATTCTATATGAGGGATAAATGATGTTATTCACATGCTCGGCAGATGAAATTTCTAGTAATTGTTTTGTTTATACTATGAGCGTGGAAAGAAGTATATTGGGTAAGCCTACAGATTGGAATATATTAAGTTAGACATCAGATTGTGTTGTTTAAGGCTAGAGATTTTTGATATGATATTATAGTTTTAGAAAAAGGATAACCTGTAGGACAAGCGACAACCCGTCGCATTGGACAAGGCTGTGGGAATCAAACCCACAACCAAAGTGCGACAGGCCTTTATCTCCTACCACTGGCCTATAAGAAGTCCCTAATTAGTATAAACTAGTTTTATTTTATTAATCGGTATGATAGATGAAGTATAAGTCCATTTTCGGAACCATATACGATTAATCTCACCATAGATGGACTTATGTATATAACTTTTGCTAACCTTATGTTTGAGACAGATGGAATGACCCATCATTCTATCACATGATCTGCTAACACTTTACGAATGACAAATTCAACTTCATATCTTTATGAGATGAAGTGGAAATTGTCCAAGGAATTACCAATGGTGAGATTGTACCAAAATCAAGAAAGTATTTCTTTGAATTCCAATTTCATCAACTTTAGGGAAATGATCTTGAAATCCAAAAATGTTGTCCTAGTGCCCTTATATCTGATGAATTAGATGGTACCATAGATCATCACAAATTTATGTCTTTGTGATTGTTGGCTTTTTTCATATCCATGTTCTCTACCACTCTTCATCTAAACATGATGGTTAGATTTCTATTCTATATCCATATTTTAACCTATATTTTCCTATGTGGAATCCCAATGATGTGTAACTGTTGGTATCCATTATGTTTCTAAAGATCCTTTTAAAAATAAAGTTTTAGTAATACTTTTTACTATGTCAGTTTCTATGAAATAAACCTTTAAGTAGTAAACCATTTATAACCCCGATGAATTTCTAGGGTCAAATTCATTTTAAGGGGGGTAGAATGTAACACCCCGAGATTTTATGAGATATATTATTTTTAATTTCATTGATGTCTTCTATTATACAAGATTAGCTTCAACTATACGAAACACTGTATTAGCTTGTAGTATACGCAACACTATTCTTCTCTCGTGTTACACACAATTTCAAGTTCGTTTTGTGGAAATTATTCTACGCAACATTAAGTATAGAATTTTTTTAATGTATAAATGAAATAAGTTTTGATTTTGTTATAAGTAACACTAAACGGAGCATTCACTACACGCAACCCTGATTTGTCTTGTATTACACGCAATCAAGGCCTTCTTCGATAGCGTGTGTAGTACGCAATACCATGTTTCACTAAACGAGATATAATTATAATATAATTAAGAACTAGCCGTTATGAATAGTAATACCCACTTTTTGAAATTTTATAAATTTAATCTTTCAAAATGGACTTCATTTTTGGATTCGGAATATCGAAATTATCCTAAGGTGAATTTTCGATATTTTTCTGAAAACTTTCAATTTTTGATGAATAGTGAAAACACTAGGTTGCTATTTAAAAACCGAATTTTTATTTAAATAATAATTTATTTTATTTGAATTTATTTTTGTTCAAAATTGATACATAATACCTATATAAGTTCAATGTAATTCATTTGAGACATTTTACAATAATTTTAGATATATAAAAAATTTTATTGAACTTTTCACCGTCTTTTACCCACCACTTAGGAGAAATTGAAAATTTACATAAAACATAATTTTACCGCTTCTGTGAGTGTAATTTCAAAAATCAGAGAGACACGGTTAATATCAAGGAGTAAAATGTGGTTCAATAAGATAAAAACATTTTTTTGGTGAATAGTAACTTTTTACTTTTATTTACCACTGTTAAAAGTAAATAGGAGAATTAAGGGTAAAAATGATATTATTATTACCCTAAAACATGTCCTAATTATATTGAATAAGTTTAATTCGACAAAAAACAACCTTAGGAATAGAATATTACCCTTTAGGTCCACTTAGATTATAGTAGGACACTTATTATTATTTTATTTAAAGAAGAGTTAAAAGAGTTAAAATCAATGTTTAATAACTAAAACATTTTTAATATAGGGTTATACATAAGATATATTCGACTATAAATATTAATTAAAAATATCAAAATATTTCATACATAATGGTATTTTATTTATAAATTTTAGACATTAAATAAGTTATTTTATTTATGACACAATGATGATGCATTAATTACCTTATTAATGAAATATTAACATAATTGATGTTATAAGTACACAAATAAATGTAATTTGAGACTTTTAATGACTTACACTAATTTTCTAGGTTAATATGACATGTTAGTATTGATTCAATGAACTTGGTTAGAACTAATCATGTAGTGATGATTTTCAAAAAAATCAATGACCAAATAGTGTCAAAATTGACATAAAATATATTTTTAAACAAATATTAGATTATTAATTGTTATTATATTTCTAAAAATATAAGTTTCAGACAAATGACTTAGATAAGGTTATATATTTTAATAATTAACCACTTGTGGTTATTGTTGTCTTTTCATAGTATGTTTATTAACCATACAGTGAAAGAAAACAAAAAGACACGGTAAAAGTTAAATTATTTATCTTAGAGTTATATTTAAATTATAAGGATAAAATAGTAACATAAACTTGTTTAAAACCTATTTTATGAGATGATTTCGACCCATCCCCACTTTATCTTTAAAATAAATCAATTTCGAGCTATTATAAAACGAATATGACTTTATTATGAAATAATATTTTATGTTTTTCCAAAGGTTCCCCTCTCCTCCCTTATAAAAAGGGAACCCCATCCCTCTTATCTTCACACCATTTTGAGCCTTGAATCTCTGAAAACCCCTGAAAATTACACTTCTCAACCTCTCTAGTTATATCATATAGGTTCTGGTTTTCTCAAAAGACAAACTCTAGTGCCCTAAGAAGATGTTTAAAAGATGTGCGTCGAGGAAGAGGTAATCTCTTCTACCGACTCTTTCATGTTTTTTTCTTATTATAAATCCTCGTATTTAGTCGTTTCATTATAAATTAATAAAATCAGTATTACATATATAGTAATATGTTATTATAAATATGAAACAACCGTATTTCACCTTCTATCCATCCTACAGAAAACGAAATCACCGCGCGTGCGTACGTACGGAATATCGTCTCCACGCTGTGGTGTAATCAGTTTTCCACCACTACCTTACTTGAATGTGTATAATGGTGTAAAGAATAACTATATATGATTATTATAACATAATAACAATTCTATGATATTATATCATCCACTCCAATTTCATTCAATAAATATGGTAACGATATCATCGCTCGTGTGTACGTATGGATTACCGTCTCCACGACGCGATGAGATTCATTTTCCATGTTAACAATTAAAGAATGATTATAAAGTATATATAATAAGTAATCATGAAATATATTACATAATAATTCTACTGGATTAATGTATATATATGTATATATGTATGTATTTCATCTACTTAATTCCATTCAATTCAATAAGGAAACGAAAAACACCGTTCATGCGTACGTATGGCGTACCGCCTCCATGAACGGTGTATTTATTTCCATTTATCGATATATTATATAGATGTATATTCTGAATATATATTATATATAAATTATGTTTTATATTCTGGAATTATTTAATCATGATCTAAGTAATCATATTAATAATTATAAGTCAAAACACGGATAATAAATGAAACGGTTTTACCCAAAACACTGCTTTAACATGGAATTGACAAATGAACGGATAATATAAAGTTGTAAATGAATCATATATGATATAATAAATATTATTATGGTTATTTTACAAGTTAATAATATTTTTAAACCCACTGTACAGGAGTCTAGGAAACATACAAAAGAAATTGGACACAATGCACGGGAAAATCTTGCAAACTAATTTTTATATGATATTGTTTATACTTCAGAATTTACTTGGGGATATTTATCATCCACATCCATGTTTCCTTAATATGTAATATTATTTCTATCCTCATACAATTGTTTAAATCCAATTTTACCTATTTTTGAATTTTTAGTAAAATATATGAAAGGAATCTATTGTCATTTTCAGTATGAGATACTTTTTGACTTTTTCAGTGAAAGTACGAGAAGAATATTTTTTAACATATACAGCATGAAAGGATTTTTAGAACATTATTTCCATGAATCTTACTTTACAAGTATTCAATTTTATTTTTAATCAACATCTTTTAGTTTAAAATTGTATGACATTTTAAGAAAGGAAAAATGTTTTTGAAGTAGAAAGGATATTTTCCTCAAGAATGAAGTTCAAGTGTGTTATCAAAATTATTTTCCCAATAAGATAATATAGGGTTCTATTTCTATCCCTATTTTTAAAATTATTTGATTATGTTATGATGGAATTATTTTTATTATGATCTTTTATCTTATATGGATTATGTTATGATGGCATGATGTTTAAGAATCCCATTTTATTTACATGGGTTATGCTATGATGTATGATTTATGATCTTGTGGAACACGTAAGAATGATTTTATTATGAGATGGTTGGGACCTATATCTCCCTCAAATGAATTGGGTAAAGATTTATATCTCATGAGATAGACATGGCTGGAACGGTATGTTAATCTGGTTCAGTGTTATAGGACTGAAATGAGGAGTGAACTAGATTCAGAAAGGGAATTTGTCCACTAAGATGGTCTTGGACATAATGTCGTGGCTACCATGGAAATAATTTCATGTGCTTAATGGTTTGAAAAAATTAAATGTTTTATTCCCATTCTATTTTATCATGATTAATGTTCCTTTGTGACCTATGCCTTACATACTACCAAGATTTAATTCAGAAGTCTAGAGTTTGATGTGTAAACATTATGTTCATGTTTTGAAGTTGGAATGTATATGGTTTGTTTTATTTTTTCAATGATTACCCTTACTGAGCATTTGAGATTACCCTTTATATGTTTTATTTTTCCTAGGATATAAAGAAAGGTTTTGGGTAAGAAAACAAATGTGGAAGATCTTTATGGGAGATGTTGATGATCATTCACCACGATTAGAAGATTATGTTCTGAGTTTCCAAAGACACTAAACTATTATGGTCCTTTTGTGAGTATTTTTGTTATGTATTAATTATTCTTAAAAAGTAATGTAATGTCCATGTACGTCAAGATTTGGGTATCTACAGTTGGTATCAGAGGGATGTTTTAGTAAAACTTTGGAAACTAGGATGTGAAAACTATAATGAGATCCCTAGAGATATTTCTAAGGTATGTCTAGGGATGTCCCTAAGGTTAAGTATAATTATAGGTTGTAGTCCTAAAATTATGGTAAAAATATTATAATTAACCCTAATATGTTATATATTGAAGGTACTCCTCCTTTATTATGTTGTTTTCCCTTGCATGATTATTTCCCCTCAGGCTAATTTTTTTGGGTTTTAGATGATGGTTGGAACCCGAAGGAACCGTGTTGATCAATGTAATAGACAATGCAATGATTGTCCTCATGAACAAACCTTTGTTATGGGAGATGGAGTGAAAAATATTATTTCTATACTTACACAATTTATGAATCATTCTGGACTTCCAAATGAGCAGAGAAGGGAACAATATTCTATTGAGTCCTTCATGAGGCAATGCCACCTTCTTTCAGTGGGTCTTCTGATCCACTTGTTGCGGAACAAATGGATTAGTACCATCGAAAAGATATTTTCAATACTTCACTGTTCAGAGCATGAAAAAGTCATTTTGGTTGTTTACCGGTTTGAAGGTGAAGCAGACCAGTGGTGGACTCTTGTTAAAAATACAAGGCCCCAAGATGAAATTGAATCCATGGAATGGAACGAGTTCAAGAAATTCTTTTTCAATAAGTACTTCCCTAATATTTTTCTAACAAATATGGATAAGGATTTACTTGAGCTTAAGAAAAAGTATGATGAATCAGTTGGTATATACGAAGTGAATTTTACAAGGCTTGCAAGGTATGCAACTGGATTTATCATCCAACCTAAAAGTAAAGTTGATCGATTCTTCAATGGCATAAAACCAAGTCTTCAAAGGGAATTATCTATAAGAGATTTCAGTAACTATGAATAAATTATGTGTTGTGTTATCAAGGTAAAACTGGAAGTTGGTGTTACATATCCATCTCATGGTTTTGACAAGAAACGAAAGATGGAGTTCAAGGAAACATTTCAGAACAATGGTGAAAAAATGGTGAATGATTCTTTATGCTCAAAGTGTGGAAAGAAGCATGGTGGAGATTGTCTTAAAGGGAGTATAAAATATTTTAATTGTGGAAAATAAGTTCATCGATCAGCTAAGTGCCGAAGTATGGGGAAAAAGGTTTCTAATGATGTGAATAGAGAAAAGACTACAGAGAACACTCCACCAACACTTCAATGCTTCAAGTGCAAGGAAACGTTGCATTACGCTAATTAATTCCCTGATCCAAGGGTTAATGATGATCAATGTGAGAAAACTCTTAAGGTAAAGGAGAAAGTGAAGTCACATGCGATCAATATCTGTGATGTTGATTATGACAATGATTTTGTTTAATGATTAAGTATTTATGTAATGGGATTTTAAAATAGTATCATGGAATCTCAATTATGGTGTCGTGGAATTTTGGAATATCTTTGTATTGGTTTTCAATAATTATATGGTACTGGTAACCATAAAAAGTGATTGAAATATTTTTGGAAAGAAGATGATATGCACACAATGAAGGGATAAAGAAAAAATGAAATGAGCTCATGACTGATATAAGGAAAAAGTTATATCATGGTTTGAGTATATAGAAATTTTTGGATTTTGGTATGTGGAAAGTGTTAAATTTTAACATCATTCGTGTTTTCACTAAAGTTAAATGGGTATTAATTTTTCAAGAGAATACATAATTAAGGTATTCACATGTTTGGAATATGACCAACAAGATATATCATATGATATATGGGGGATAAATGATGGTATTCACATGCTCGATAGATGAAATTTCTAGTAATTGTTTTCTTTATACTATGATCTTGGACAGAAGTATATTGGGTAAGCCTAAAGATTGGAATGGACTAAGTTATACATCATATAGTATTGTTTAAGGCTAGAGCTTTTTGATATGAGAGTATAGTTTTTGAAAAAAGATAACCTGTAGTATGGGTGACAACCCGTCGCGTCAGACAAGGCTGTGGGAATCGAACCCACAACCAAAGTGCGACAGGCCTTTATTGCTTACCAATGGCCTTCAGAAAGTCCTTGTTTAGTATAAACTAGTTTTATTTTATTAATCGGTATGATAGATGAATTATAAGTCCATTTTTGGAACCATATGAGATTAATCTCACCATAGATGTACTTATGTGTATGACTATTGTGAAACATATGTTTGAAACAGATGGAATGACCCATCATTCTATCACATGATCTTCTAACAATTCATGAATGACAAATTCAACTTAATTTCTTTAAGAGATGTAGAGGAAATTGTCCAAGTAATGACCAACGGTGAGATTGTACCAAAATGATGAAATTATTTCTTCTAATTCCAATTTCATCAATTTTAGGGAAATGATATTGAAAACAAAAAAATGTTGTCCTAGTGCCCCTATATATGATGAATTATATGGTACCTTAGATCATCACAAATTTATGGCTTTGTGATTGTTGGATTTTTTTTTCATAGCCATGTTCTCTACCACTCTTCATATAAACATGGTGGTTATATTTCTCTTCCATATCCATGTTTTCATCTATATTATCCTGTGTGGAACACCAACGATGAGTTACTATGGGTATCCATTATGTTTCTAAATCCCCTTTTTAAAATGAAGTTTTAGTATTCATTTTTAAGATGTGGGTTTCTATGAAAGAAACCATCAATTAGTAAACCATTTATAACCCCGAAGAATTTCGACTGCGAAATTCCTTTTAAGGGGGTAGAATGTAACACCCCGAGATTTTATGAGATATATTATTTTTAATTTCATTGATGTCTCCTATTATACAATATTATATTGTACTATACGCAACACCATATTAGTTTTCACTATACACAACACTATTATGGGCTCGTGTAACACACAATTTCAAGTTCGTTTTGTGGAAATTATTCTACGCAACATTAAGTATAGATTTTGATTATTGTATAAATGAAATAAGTTTTTATTATGTTATATGAAATACCAAACATAGCATTCACTACACAGAGACCTGACTTGGCTTGCATTACATGCAATCGAGATCTTCTTTGATAGCTTGGGTAGTACGCAATACCAAGTTTCACTAAACGAGATATTAATATAATATTATTATGAACTAGCCGTTATGAATATTAATACTCACTTTTTGAAATTTTATAAATTTTATCTTTCGAAATGGACTTCATTTTTGGATTTGGAATATCAAAATTATCCTAGTGTAAATTTTTGGTATTTTTCTAAAAACATTCAATTTTTTATCAATAGTGAAAACACTGGGTTGTTATTTAAAAACCGACTTCTTATTTAAATAATTATTTATTTTATTTAAATTTATTTTTGGTCAAAATTGATACATAATACCTATATAAGTTCAATTCAATTCATTTGATTCATTTTATAAAAATTTTAGATATATAAAAATTTTATTGAACTTTTCACCATCTTTTACCCACCTCCTAGGAGAATTTTAAATTTTACATAAAACTTAATTTTACCACTTCTGTGAGTAGAATTTCAAAACTCCGAGAGACGCGGTTAATATAAAGGAGTAAAATGTGGTTTAATAAGATAAAAATAATTTTTGGTGAATAATAACTTTTTACTTTTATTTACCACGGTTAAAAGTAAATAGGGTAATTAAGGGTAAACATGATATTATTGTTACCCTAACAAATGTCCTAATTCTATTGGATAATTGTAATTTGACCAAAAATAACCTTAGGAATAAAATATTACCCTTTAGGTCCACTTGGATTAGATTAGAACACTTATTATTTTATTTATAGAAGAGTTAAAAAAGTTAAAATCAATGTTTAATAAATAAACATTTTTAATATAGGGTTATACATAAGATAAATTAGACTATAAATATTAATTAGAAAGATAAAAATATTTCCTACATAATGTTATTTTATTTATTATTTTTGGACATTAAATAAGTTAATTTATTTATGACACAATGATGATGCAATAATTACCTTATTAATAAAATATTAACATAATTGATGTTATAAATACCCAAATACATGTAATTTGAGACTTTTTATGAATTACACTAATTTTATAGGTTAATATGACATGTTAGTATTGATTAAATGAACCTTTTTCAAACTAATCATGTTATTATGATTTTCAAAAAAAATCAATTACCAAATAGTGTCAAAATTGACATAAAATAGTTTTTAAAACAAATATTATATTATTAATTGTTATTATATTCTTAAAAATATAAGGCTTGGAACAATGACTTAGATAAAGGTATATATATTAATAATGAAACAATTTTGGTTCTTTTGGATTGTTATAATATGTTTATTAACCATATAGTGAAAGAAAACAAGAAGACACGATAAAAGTTAAATTATTTAACTTAGAGTTAAATATAACTGATAAGGTTTAAATAATAACCTAAACATGTCTAAAACTTATTGGTTGAGAGGATTTCGAACCATCCCAACTTTAGCTTCTAAATAAATTAATTTGGAGCTACTATAAACCTAATATGTCTTTAGTATAAAATAATATTTTAAGTTTTTCCAAAGGTTCCCCTCACCTCCCTTATAAAAAGGGAACCCCTTCCCTCTTCTCTTCACACCCTTTTGATCCTTGAAGCTCAGACAACTGCTGAGAATTAATCTTATCAACCTCTATAGTCATATCATAGAGGATCTGGTCTTCTCAAAAGGCCAACTCTATTGCCCTAAGAAGATGTTTAAAGGAGGTGCGTCGAGGAAGAGGTAATCTCTTCTACCAACTCTTTCATGTTTATTTCTTCTTATACATCATCTTATTTAGTTGTTTAATTATAAAGTAATAAAATAAGTATTACATACATACTGATATGTTATTATAAATATTAAACAACCCTATTTCACCTTTTATCCATCCTACGGAAAATGAAATCACCACGTGTGCGTACGTACGGAATACCGTCTCCACGTCGTGGTGTAATCAGTTTTTCCACCAACACCTTACATGAATGGGTATAATGGTGTAAAGAATAACTATATATGATTATTATAAAATCATACAGATTCTATGATATTATATCATCCACACCAATTCCATTCAATAAATATTGGAATGATATCATCGCTCATTCGTACGTACGGATTACTGTCTCCACGACGCGATGAGATTCATTTTCCATGTTTACAATTCAAGAATTATTATAAAGTATATATAATAAGTAATAATGAAATATATGACATAATAATTATACTGGATTTATGTATATATATATTAATTTTATCTACTTAATCCCATTCAATTCAATAAGGAAACGAAAAACAATGTTAATGCGTACGTAAGGCCTACTGTCTCCATGAACGGTGTATTTCTTTCCATTTATTAATCTATTATATATATGTATATTCTGAATATATATTATATATAAATCATGTTTTATATTCTAGAATTATGTAATCATGATCTAAGTAATCATATTAATAATTACAACTCAAAACACAGACAATAAATGAAATGATTTTACCCAAAACGCTGCTTCAACAAGGAATTGACAAATGAATGGATAATATAAAGTCATAAGTGAATAATATATGACATCATAAATATTATTATGGTTCTGTTACAAGTTAATAATATGTTTAAACCCACTAAATAGGAGTCTCAGACACATATGGAAAAAATTGGACATAAGGTAAGGGAAAATATCGCAATCTCATTTTTATCCGAGATTGTTTATATTTCAGAATTTACTGGGGAATATTTATCATCCACATCCATGTTTCCTCAATATGTAATATTATTTCTATCCTCCTAAAATTGTTTAAATCCAATTTTATCTATTGGTGAATTTTTTGTAAAAGATATGAAAGGAATCTTATGTCATTTTAAGTACGAGATACTTTTTGACTTTTTCAGCCAAAGTATGAGAAGAATGTTTTTTAACATATATGGAATGAATGGATTTTTAGAACCTTATTTCCATGAAGCTTCCTTTACAAGTTTTCAAGTTTATTTTTAATCAACTTATTTTAGTTTAAAATTGTATGACATGTTAAGAAAGAAAAAAAAATTTGAAGAAGAAATGATTTTTTCCTCAAGAATTAAGTTCAAGTGTTTTATCAAAATTATTTTCCATATAAGATAATATAGGGTTCTATTTAGATCCCTATATTTACTATGATTTTATTATGTTATGATGGAATTATTGTTATGATGTCCTTTTATCTTATATTAATTATGGTATGATGACATGATGTTTAAGAATACCATTTTTATTACATGGGTTATGCTATGATGTATGATTTGTGATCTTGTGGAACACATAAGAATGATTTCATTATGAGATGGGTGGGACCTATATCTACCTCCAATGCATTTGGTAAAGATTTATATCTCATGAGATAGACATGGCTGGAATGGTAAGTTAATCCGTTTCAGTGTTACAGGACTGAAACGAGGAGTGAACTCGATTCAGAAAAGGACTTTGTCCACTAAGATGGTATTGGAAGCAATGCCTTGGATACTATGGAAATCATATCATATGATTAATGGTTTTCCACAATTGAATGTTTTATTCCCATGTTATTTTATCATGATTAATGTTCCTTTATGACCTATGCCTTACGTACTACCAAGATTTATTTCACAACTCAATATTTTGATGTGTAAAAATTATGTTCATGTATTGAAGTTCAAATGTATATGGTTTGTTTTATTTTCTCCATGCATACCCATACTGAGAATTTTTGATCACCCTTTATTTGTTTTCTTTTCCCCAAGATATAAATAATGGTTTTAGGTAGGAAAACAAATGGGGAAGATCTTTATGGGAGATGTTGAAGATCTTTCACCACGATTAGAAGATTATGTTCCGAGATTCCAAAGACACTAAAATATTATAGTCCTTGTGTGTCTGTTTTTTTATGTATTAATTATTCCTCAAAAGTAATGTAATGTCAATGTATTTTAAGCTTTTGGTGTCTACATTTACCCTTGACCTGAGGTGGCAGCTAGCTTGCTTCCACCAAATAGATGCGCCTGGAAGACCTTCTAGATGTCCGAATTGGAGTGGGTTATAGAAGATAAAAATGAAGCACCAGATGTCACCTAACCATCTGTAATGTTTCAACCCAACATAGTATATGGTTAACGAGAAATGTGTAAAATTATTGTCCTTTTCGGGAAACAAAATCTGGCCTAGAATTTTATATCTAAATTGGTCCACCTTAATAAACACCATGGAGGCCAAATTTGCATTGGATCATGATGAATTTTTTGTTCCACTATATTTCTTATAGAATCACACGAAATTTGGGATTCAGTGGGCCTTTATGTTGGGCCCCACATTCTCATCAGTGGGCTGGTGTCCAATCTGCCTTCTCCTGAATTGTTTGCATGAAATCCCATTTTGGTGGTCTTCCAATGTGAATATTCCAACACTCCACAAGTATGAATTGTTCCCAATATAATTATAAACCTGAAAATTAAATATTAAAATAAAATCAAGATCATTTTGTATTTTAAATGATGATAATAAAATGTACCACATAATATTACATTTTAAGAAGAAATTACAAACATAATGTAAAATGATGTTCAAAGTTTAAAATGAAATAAAATGGTGTTTGTGAATAATAAAGAACATGAATATTATATATATTAACATTCAATATTAGCCTCATTTAGTGGCTAAACAGGGAGCTCCTTTTTTGTTTGTTAGAAAGAAAGATGGTTCCATGCGACTTTGCATTGATTATAGAGCTTTGAATAACATCGCTATTAAAAACAAGTATCCTTTGCCTCATATCGATGACTTGTTTGATCAGCTCTAGGGAGCTCAATATTTTTCCAAGATTGACTTGAGATCCAGATACCATCAAATGAAGGTGAAGAAGGATGAAATCCCAAAAACAACCTTTCTTACTAGATATGGGCATTATGAATTTGTTGTTATGATGTTTGGATTAACTAATGCACCTATTGTATTCATGAATCTCATGAATATAGTATTTCATGAGTTCTTGGATAAGTTTGTGGTTGTATTTATTGATTAAATTATGGTATTTTCTAAAAATAAATTGGAGCATGAAAAAAATCTAAGGGTTGTTTCACAAACATTAAAAGAAAATAAATTGTATGGAACATTAAGAAAGTGTGATTTTCTATGTCAACAGATTTCTTTTCTTGGGAACATTGTTATAAGGATAGAATAATAGTTGATCTGGCCAAAACAAAAGTGGTTGATGAATGGCCAAGACCCACAAATGTTACATAGATTTATAGTTTTACTGGGTTAGTAGGTTATTACCAACGGTTTGTTAAGAACCTTTCACGGTTATCTAGCCCAGTAACTATGATAACACAAAAAGGGTTTAAATTTGATTGGATAGAGGAATGTGATGTTTGTTTTCATGAACTGAAGAAGAAATTGGTGAATGCTCCAGTTTTCGCCTTACCTTCTCAGAATGGTGAGTTTTTCATCTACAACGATGCTTCTTTGAAGGGACGTGGTTGTTTTTTGATGCAAAATGATCAGGTAATTGCCTATGCTTTGAGACAACATAAACCTCATAAGCTAAATTATCCAACACATGATTTGGAATTTTTATCTGTGGTTTTTGCTTTGAAATTTTGGAGGAATAATTTATACACAACCAAATGTCAAATATATATTGAACATAAAATTCTGAAGTATATATTCACCCATAAGGAAAAAAACATGAGTCACAGAAGATGGCTATAATTGATAAAGGATTATGACTTCCCGATCATTTACCATCCTGGGAAAGCAAACAAAGTGGTGGATGCCTTAAGTCGGAAACATAATGCATCATTAACCATGCTACGTTTGGAAAATGATCCCTTGATTAATGATTTGATGAATTTTGGTTTAGAAATCGTTGGTGCAGGGAATACCTCTGTTTTGTTTTAGGTGTCAGTGTAGTCTTATTTTCCAGAAAGAATTAAGAAAGCACAGAAAAAAGGCAGTGAGCTACAGAAAAAGATAGAATTGGTTAAAATGGGTAAGTTTCCAGAATTTAATCTTGATAAACATTGTGTTTTGAGATTTGGTAAAAGGTTGTGTGTGCCTTGTGATTCCCAGTTGAAGAAATAATTTTTTTTTTGATGCTCATAGTTCTATATTTTCTATTCATCCTAGCACTACTATGATGTATAGAGACCTTCGAGGGTATTATTGATGCGATGGAATGAAATGATATTTTTCTGATTTTACCATGAAATGTTTGACATGTCAATAGGTTAAAGCAGAGCGGTAGCTACCTAAGGGGATTCTCTATCCATTTCCAGTTCCAGAGTGGAAATGGGAGAGCGTATCCATGGACTTTGTGTTATTACTACCAAAGAATTCTTGAGGTAATAATGGGATTTGGGTTATTGTTGATCGGCTAACAAAATCTGCACATTTTCTATCAATTTGAGATATAATGTCTTTGAATCAGCTTTCTCGATTGTACCTCAAAGAGATTGTCTGGTTACCTGTCATTCCACTTTCCATTGTATCTGACTGAGATCCCAGGTTCACTTCTAAATTTTGGAAGGGACTTCAGCAGTCGTTGGGCACAGAGTTAAATTTCTGTACAAATTTCTATCCTCAATCAGATGGCCAGTCAGAACAAACGATTCAAACATTGGAGGATATGATTCGAGCTTGTTCAATGGAAAATCAGGGAAGTTGGGATCAAATATTTATTTAGTTGAGTATTTTTATAATAATAGTATTCATTCTAGTATTCAGATGGAACCATTTGAGGCCTTGTATTGGAAGTTGTTTTAGACTCCATCATTTTGGGATGAAGTCAGTGAAAGAAAGTTGATGGGATTAGAATTAGTAGAAGAAGTGGCTGAGAAAGTGAGGATGATCCGGAAGCACATGAGGACAACTCATAACAGGAAGAAAAGTTATGCAGATAACAGAAGGAAAGACTTCTCTTTCGAGGTAGGTGACCATGTTTTCCTTAAAATCTCTCCTTGGAAAAGTGTGATGCGTTTCAGTAAGAAAGTGAAGTTAAGTCCATGGTTCCTCAGTCCATTTGAAATCTAGGAGAAAGTTGGAACAGTGGCATACCGCGTAGCTTTGCCTCCAAGTTTGACTCAGGTACACAATGTTTTTCATGTTTTGATGTTGCAAAAGTATGTTCAAGATTCATCACATGTTTTGAGCCTAGATGTAGTTTAGTTGGAAGAGATCCTTTCTTATGAAGAGAAACCAGTTCAGATTCTTGATCAAAGGGAACGAGTATTGCGGAATAAGGTAATCCATCAGGTAAAGGTTTTGTGGAAAAACCACATGGTTGAAAAAACAACATAGGAGTATGAAAATTCTATGAGGTAAAAATACCCTCTGTTGATTAATAAGTAAATAAAATTGTGAGGGCGCAATTTCAAGAAGGTGGGGATAATGTAACACCCCATTTTTTTCTAAAGATAAATAGAAATGAATGGAACTTTGTTTTAATTGGATATGTTTTACTAGCCTTTAAAACACAACTTTTCCACTTCTGTGTTCTGAATTTCAAGAAACTGTCATCTATAATTTTGTTCAGTATGTTATTTTGAGTCTATTGGAAAAAACTTGTTTTTTGGTGAATAGTAACATACCCTTATTAATAGTAATATGAATAGTAATATGACCCTAATGAATAGTTAATTGTACTATTATTTTATTTTCTTAAGGATTTAAGATAATGACATCTTGATTAATTTTTCAATGTGGTATAAAAGCGGTTATAGTTTTAAAATAATTAAATTTTGAATAAAGTATGGTTTTATATAAAAATTAAATTAAAAATATTTAGAAAATTATTTTCAAAAAATTGACTTCATTTTTGAAATCTACACATCTATAAATGGTTAGGGTGAATTTTGGGAATTTTTCTGAAATAGTTGATTTTTAGGTGAATAGTAAAAAAAAATACAGTTTTTTAGTTTCGGTGTGTTAATGACATCATTAATGGTGAAATAATGATTTCACAAATCCGGTAGACTTTTTTATAGTTAAATAATATGTGATGTGTCCCAATTGTCTTATACCATGGGAAAATACTATGCACAGGCCCTTGGTTTTGCAAATACCACTCATGAGGTGTCCCTTGGAAATTATTAAAATATTCTCTTACTTTTCCTATAAATACCAGCCCATTCATTCATTAACTTCATTACCAATTCCTCCTCAAAAAAACACTAGTCTCCTTACCTTTATATTAGTCTTCCCAAGGTTTCCCCAAGACCCCAAGGTCCCAACCATCACGTTCTAAGAGGTACTCTAAAAGGTAAGAAAATTCTCAATTTCTTTCTTTTCCCATTCAAGTTCTTTTTTTGTGTTATAACTTTGAAGTTTCCATACCATTTTATTATGATATTCTTATTCTTGATATAATCTATATTATGATTCATTTCTGTATGGGTGACCCTTGTCCCCTCTATCATTAATATTTTCTAAAACCATGTTGCGTAGCTGTTAGGCTGCCGAATTTTTGTAAGGGATTTCTCAATTATTATTTTATTTTGATTTCCACTCTTTTATTATTATTTCTTCATAACTTCTTAACCAAGAGGCATGAAATATCCAGAAATAATGTGTATTCTGGATTTTCTCATGTCCATGGAATATTCATCATCATTATTTTTCTTCTCTCCCACTTATTCAAGGAATAAAAACATTGTCTATGATGTGTCGAATTACCGACATCGTGGATGATGTGATTTTAATTTTCAATAAATATTTCAAGTATGGTTATGAAACCATTATTATGGTTTAACCAAGTTATAATATGTGTATTATTTCTCATCCATTATTCTGGAGTTCTTTTTTAATCATGGTTTTAATTTATAAAACAAAATGAGGTCATTTTTATCAAAGAACCACTAAAATGATCTAAACGAACATAATTAATGTTCTAGTTTATTATTCATCCTCATGTAAGAAATCAAAATGATAAATGGTATAATTTATGTTAAAGGATATATTTAAATACTACTCCATTCCAATTATAGAGTTTCACTTCCAATCGAAATGAATTTCCACCATGAACCCATCATAGAAATCATGTGAAGAACTCACCCAAAAATAGTGCAAAGAGCAAGATACTAACAATTAAAGGGTGAAATGATGTTATGAAATGATAATATATGATGTTATTAACATGAAAGTGTTTCTTTAAAATACTAATAACACACGTTTAATCATTATACAAAAATTTTAAACAAGTTTTAAGTAAGGTAAACCCGAGGTAAGGGAATTCTAAAACTGATTTCCATTATTTGGGTTAACCTTCTACATCATTATTTATGTTCTATATAAATTTTTTGTGTGATGGGTTCTTTTTATATTATGCTTTATTATGTTTATTTACAGTATATATACATAATCTATCCACTCTATTAAGTCTCACATTAATTTTATGATATTTATGAAGGGATTTTCATTAAAAATCCACTTTTTTAAATTCAGTTTTATGAAATTCCAAATAAATGATTTTATAGAATTATTCTTGTTTTATGATTATGTTTTGGTTCTTGGGAATAATTTATAATGAAGGGTGTTACCTATATCTCCCTTCAATTCATTGGGTATATGTAATTTGGAGTTCGGTAGTATGGTTACTCCAAGTGTAACTGTGATGGTTACACAAATAGTAAGGTAGTAGTGAGGGTTACAAATTATAAGGTAGCCAAGAGGGTTACAAGATTATGTAAGTAATGACCCAAGATACCACTATGATTATATTTATGTTCTCATGTTTTATGTGGATATTTGTTCAATATCATGTTACACAAATTAAGTATATATGGGTTACAAGCATGTCCTTTGTAAATGCTTTCATACGTTACGAGTATTCATGGACTAATGTGCTCTTTCCTTAATTTCCATCCTTTACAGAGATTTTGAGCTCATCCCAAGTTTTTAAATTATTTTCATAGGTTAATTTATTTTTATGACAAGGAAGGAATCTGTGTTAAATGATGAATAATTTTCAAGGAGTCTTGTTTAAGTTTTAATGTTTTGTATTTTGAAAAAAAATGGAACTATTTTTATGGTATCTACTTTCTGATAATTTGTAATGTTTTGAATGTATTTTCCCAATTATCTAAATATATAATCTTTAAATGATCCTAAATGTAAAAAATAAGTTTTTTCTTGACTAAATTCAAGATTATGTATGTAATAAGGTTGGGTCCTTATAAAACATCATCCTCAAGTATTACAGCCACAGATGTAGAGAACCACCACTCCCCATCCAGTTGCGTGGTAGAAAATCAAGGTCTCGTTCAACCTCGTAGTGCAAGGGTTCTGGAATTCCTACTTCTGGAATGGATATCGCAAATTAATTTGAGTCAATGAGTTTTCTCAAACCATAACTCCTTATGCTATGAATTCCCTATGAAATGCCATCATATTATTGTCTCATGTCTGATATCATGTGGAGAGAATAAGTAACCATGATTATCATTAGGTGAAGAGTAGAAGAACCTTTCTCTTTGATCAGTGTCTGATGTGAACCACCCTACAACTCCTAGTGTAAATGGAGAATAGCCAGTGTACCAAGATAAATCACAAGAGAATGCATGGAGTCTGTGATGCAGATAGTGTGAGAATAAGAATATGCAGGTCATAGGATCATACAAGGCCTCCATGAGGACATGTAATTCCATAAAAATTGTATGTGGATGGGATAAGAGCATGAATCATAGTCCATAACCATTATCTTGGATCATCTACTCACAAATTAGATGTAGTGCATGAAGCAAAGGGGTGTGATTCTTTCTTAGAAAGGTGGAGCATGTAAGTTTGATGAATGATGCAAAATGTTAGTCGGACATGCCACTATTCTCAAATGTGAAAAGTCTATGCGGTGATTTTTCTATAAATGAAAATAGTATATCACCAGTTTGAGGACATTGCCGATTCATGAAAAGGGTACCCCCATTTATTTACAAAATAGATCATCGCGAACTAACATAAGTGTTACGTGAATGATCTCGTGAGACCCCACCTAAGGGTTATGAAATACATCTCATGTGCACATGAGACTGCATTCTCTCTTTCACACAAAGTAGCTAATGAATTGTATAACCTATCATGTGAAAGGTTTGGGCATCATGTGACCCATCTTGAAAAATGATGGCGCTGTGTAACCTATCATGTGAATGGTAGTGTCTCCTCATGACCCATCATATGAAAGGATGTGATGTCGTAAGGGGTTCAATCTCGTACAAAGATACAACTCATGTCTTGTGAATAAACACAGTCATGTGATCATGGATTAATATTCATATCATGATATTGCCTCCACCCAAATGGGGGTTAAATTACCGCACACCATATAATGTGAATAATTGTGGATAGTAACTCGGCATTTGGTTATGATCAACTCCTAAAGGATTTTTTTGATGATCCAAAAAAATCCAATCATGAAATAACATTCAAGACATGATGCACAATGTCTACCCAATTAAGGTCCACAAAGCATGAATTGAATATTTATGTGTGCATCAGGACATACATGTTGCGCTTGATATCACCATGTAAAGAAAATAAATATTCTATGTTTTTCAATCATATAAATCAGAAGTGGAGAATGCAAAAAAATCTATCACCCGATCTACTCTATGGGATCTGATGAGGAATTGGATGACATTCGACACCCTTATGAAAACTCTTGGTCATGAAACACATTCAAGTGTCTTGGGTTATTCAACAACCTTGTGATGTATTGAAACACTTCCATGCACACTATTCCATTCTTCCATGACATGAAAACACCCCCAGTCAGTATATGGATTCATACAAATATGAATACCAAACATATAAAAGGTGATCAAAATTATTTTCTTTTACAATGTCCACATTCCATTGTTAGATCCATCAATGAACATGTGATGCTTCAAACTGAAGAAAATAAATTATACCTCACAAAATTTTCATGTCATCATAAGATCTAGATCTAAACATGTGACATTTCATAGTAAAATAGGATAACTGAACTAGAAAAGCCATGTGCACCATCACAAGATCCCATATTGATCATGTGATGCACTCACTGACAATCCATATGTGAAGTCCGCAATAATCCTTAGAAAATGGGAGGAAATGTTTCCAAAATGTAGATACCCCTAATAGTTGTAATATTCATACGACTCAACACTAATGTGAAGGATAATTATCATTTACAAAATTCAAGAAAAATAAAAAAATCCTTGAACCTTTTTAAAATAAAAAAAGGTGATAAAATGGGAGGAGGTGGAAACTACTCATGGTCATTGGAAGACATGTGGTGCATCTCAGAAAATCTTCAAGGTACTATGAATACCTTTGTCTTTTTAGCTTCATCACGTAAAAATAATTGGGTATACTTAAGAAACCATGCACTTCCCTTCGGTTTCCTAAGGATAAATGGGTGTATTTTTCCATAAAACGCTCACGCACCACCATATGACCCATATCAGTCATGTGATGCATCGCCAAAAAATAGAGTAATTGTCTTTAAAATTACTCATGAAATCTATCATGACTCCCAAGCATTGTCACATAAAATAATGAAAATAAAATAAAGAGGATAAGATAGCCTCTTGTAGACATAAAATTTTAGTGATGCACAAAGGAAGTCCGCATCGTGGTCCCGAGAGACCCCCAATCAATCCATCCTTCTCTCATGGAAAGTCCAATGCAAGTTATCGAGCATCTCGTGAATATCTTTCAATAGGCCCTTGGATCTTGCAATGTTCTTTTGACATGTGAAAACAAGAATAAGGAATTCCTTCCACACATATACATGATCAAAAAAGTCCCCAATAATACTAAATAATCCAATAATCGAGGAATTAATGAGAGGGACTTGCGGTCATTGAAAATTTGGAAACAACCTCCAAGCGGTCTATGGTATACTCACGATGCCGCATGGTGCCAGAGCCCTTCACTGACTCTAGCCTGGACTCACACTAGATATGCCTCAGATAGCACTAAACATCTAGGGTTGAGATTCTTATAAATTCCACACCCTAATATGAATAAAGTGTTCGAATCTTGACCTTTGGACTCTTGGGTGAAAGGGATAGAGAGGAATTCTCAGAGCAGCTGCTCTTGTGACGGGTAAGTCTTCCGTCAGGTAATATACTGGTGAACAGGTATAGAAATCATGTACCATACATTAGTTACATTTCATGAACATTCATAGATCATGCGAAGGGATACTGGCAAGATGCACAAAGAAAATATTGCATGTTCTCTAGATCACGTTAGAATCAAAGAAACTAATAATGAACAAAACTTAAGGCATTTGTAATTTAGGGGTTATAATCAAGATTAAAATTGGATGACTTAAGCAAAAGCACATGCTCACTGGCTCTCAAGAGCTCAATATGATTCATCCAAAGACACCCGAAAGCACCAGGATATTTCTCCTAGATCTTGAGACACTCCTCCAACATGATATTTGGGACACGTAAAATCCTCCAAACATGTTAGATCAAGTCATACAGTCCCCCTAAAACACCACTTTATTAACAAAAAACCCTCTAGGTCTATCGCCAAAACCTTTTGATTTCCTTTAGATACATCACTTGACTCGTATAACGATGAACTCTCATGTCTGTCAAGTCTTGAGGTTGTATTTGGGCATTACAAATAAACTTGCTAGACACCCTCTGGGCAAGTCAGCTGAGACCAATGACACCCTCCAGACGTTTTGGCTAGGTCTCATGAGTCCCTCTAGGGATGTTATCCAAGATACAAGATATCCTTCAACCCATTTCATAATGAAACATGCGACACCCTTCATATGTGTCAAGATAACTCTTGCAAATGACCCCATGGAACATTAGATAGATCATGAAACACCTCCTGAACAAGCCAACTAGTTAATGTGATGGATTCCATGACAATCAACTGGTTCATGAGACACTCTCCAAATAAGAAGACCAGGTCACTATGGCATCCCATGACTTGATAACATTTTCTATCCTTGACATGCATGCCTCGATTAGTCGGGAAGACTTAGTCTATAAGCCCTAATATAATATAAATTATGACGACTCTGATTCCTACCATATTTGGGGTATGTAGGATACCTCTTCCTGAGGTTCGATTCCCATGTTAATCATCTAGGGAGATCCCACCATCTATGTCCCTTTTTTGAAGTAATGACATTGATTAATTTTTATCCCTTATTTCTCACAATAACTAGGGATCATGTGGGATTAGTATGTTGAAATGACCATAACATGTTCACTATAAACATCTAAAAATTCAAGGGAAACATCAGTGTGTAAGCCCCAATATAGATTAAACTACAACAACTATGATTTTTATAGCTTGCAGCGGAAGCCCCAAACATGTGGGTTTTTTAAAATATTTCCACTGATGATCAACATAAGGTTTTCTACGTTGGTTAACAACAATTCAGTCTTAGTAGAGGACCACCCATGAAGGATTTTAAACACAAAAATAAACTACAAAGTACCTAGTTTAATTATGAAGCAGTGCATGATATCTGCTCATAGTTGGAAATCACTTATTATGGAATCCTAAGTTTAATTCCTCTAGATCATCCACAGATGCTTCAAGCAATCCACGGAAGTGCCATTTGTCGTAATTATGGTGCTAGCACGGAATACTGATGATGCCTTCGAAGCTCCAACGATCTCCGCACTACTACGCTAGCGATTCTTGAGAGAGAGCTCCATCTAAGCTACTTAGATCCAGGGAATCTATCTTCAGATAATTGGAGAGAGGAGAGGATATAGAAGCCCTATGAATAGTACATGGATAAATCCCCTCCTCTTCTATTTATAGTGCTTAATTAAAATACCTGGTATATCCTTGTCGGCCTCGAATACTTAACACACTATCAACGAAATTTTATGAATACTAAACTCAGTTATAAATATTATTATCATTTACTTGAAATATTGAAAATTTATTACATGATAATAATTGAGTCATTAAATCGACTCATTATTCCAATAAATATTAATTGAACCTTGAATATTCAGTATTTGCCAATTAATATTTTTTTTTGTATTTACTTAAAACTCATAAATACATTTAATAAATAAATTCAATGCTCATTATTCTAAACTCTAATATCATGAATTTATTTATTGCATTGGTGATGGTTTTTCCTTGGAGAAATCCCAGACCCCGGTGGTGGGGCCCATCATGTCCAAAACTCATATTCAACTGAATAGGGCAGATTTTTTAATACACTATTGTGTGTGACCCTCTATGCCCTTATCTCAATAGAAGTGAATAGTATTCACAGTCTAAGAGTAGGATATAGCATCCCACCATGGCCCCTGAAGAGATAAGGATTGTTACAGTTGTTACAACTATCCTACGGACACACAATGTGTAATATAATCTCTTTGTCAGTAATATTTCATAAAGCATGACGCACTCATATGTCATCGTCATTTTCATACTTTACTATTTCTTGATTTAAATAGATGGATTGAAACATTACTTCAATGAACATGGTCTTATAAAGGTACTTCCATCCATATCATCCTGTCATGAGATATATTACTTCCATAACACAGAAGCGACAAAATAATTTCTGGACCATTCAACTAATGTCATGCCACCAATGATGCACACAACACAAACTACCTCACCAAAACTTTATTTCCATGGTTTTTGTCTTGCATCAAATTATGAAATCAAATGACACAAATTGGTAATGATCTCAAGTCAGGATACCATTACACATGATCATAGATAGAAACATCCATTGACTCCCGAAACATGTGGTGTTCCTATTAGCGGGTCAGTCCTCATGATCTCACTACTACAGATCATCAAGTGCGAACATCACAAGAAAAAGTATAAATGCTTATGAGCCCCCAACACCTGATATTCAAACATCTACTGTGTTCGGTTAGTAATATGTATCTATACCATTGAACAAATATTTAATATTAATTTAATAATATCTTGAGGTTCTCATTATATCCTGGGAACTGCTATAACCTTTTCAGTAGGACATTTAATCTTTGGACATTACCAATTAAATAGTGTATGCATAAAATTTTATACTATAATGAAATGATGACATCATGTATTGCTAACTGTATATATGATATGGTAATCAAAATCATTGAATAGTTAGGTCTAGGGAACCAACTATTTCAACACAAATAAGAACCCCTTTCGGTGGAAGTACATATGAATCTAACATATCAACCATTAAGACCCAATTATTCCCAGGTGATGATCAACCTACCTCATCCATAAGCGGACTGAGAAATCAACTGAACTATGATTACTCTAATTCCTACAATAACTAGGATACGTAGGTAATTTCCCTGAGCTTTGAGATCCATAACAAATCATCTCAAGGTAGTCTTAACACATATGTACCACATCATGAGCAATGAAATGATCATTTTACATCCCTTGTTTCTCAAACTGATCATATATCACATCAGCTTAGGGAGTTATAATAATCATATCATTTGTACCATGAGTCTCTACAATGATAAGGATGTCATCAAAATATAATCCCTAAACAAAGGAACAAATAAAACTTTAATTCTCGCTATACTAAAGATGCATAGGACATCCCTTCAAGACTGAAGCTTGAATACTCAGTGTCCTAGAGCACCCACATAATTCCTTTTGCATGATGAAAATTTGTATGTGTCTGATGAACTATGTGGGCTTTAATTCCTTCACTATCCAAGATATGTAGGACACATCAAAATATATCAATCCCCTCCTCAGGACATTAACTGCCTCCTTGCATGGTAGAACATTCTGAAGCACATGGTTATATGGTTTCAACATATATGCAGTCACCCGTTACTGGAAAATGGTGGATAATCTCAGATACATACATATGGATTTACTAAAGAGGTCTTAGTCTTTTACACAAAAAATAGAATCAACCTATAGTTGTTATGTTGGGGTAACCATTCACGTATAGAGATTAGAAAGGGATTCATTAATATATCTTAAATCTATAAGAGAGTCCTAAAGTATGCAAAAATTCCCCCCAAAAGGGTGCGATGAGCCCCACCTCCCATCTTATCAACCAATACGGGTCCCCAAGAGTCGTTGGACCTAAACATATAGATGAACTTCTACCTTTAGAAAGTCGGTCTATACCCAATTATGGATGAGAAAACGATTGGGATTTCTGGCACATATCGACAACAGTATCCTGATGTCCATGATTATTCACAACACAAACCACCCACAATCCGACCCATCGGGAAGACCCCGTCTCCTTACTTGGGTCCCAATGGAATAATATGCTCACTCCATCTTGTAGAACACATACCTCATTATTTGATTCATCACGATCTTATATTTAACTCCTCAAACTAATAACACAAAGGTATTATTCCACTATAGAAAATATATAGAATTGTGATATGGTGAGAATTTCAAGAAATGGTTATGGGTGGTGAAGATTATACTAAATAATACATAATCAAATTTTATCCTCATTATTTCATAACATCAATTACCATCATTAATTCTATCATTAATTCTAACTTATATCTTCAATAAATTTTCTCAGAATATCATCCTTTTTAAACCCCCATTAATTCCCTTATAATTACAAGTCTTACCTATTTAAATGTATCTAGAAATTTGAAATTGAAAAATGTATCCAAATAATTGGAACCAATGAAAATATCACACCCTTGAAAATATCTCCCACAACACACAAATAATTTATAGAAAAAATTACAATTAAAATGAATAGAGTGAATAAATATTGTTAATTAAATTCCACGACCACATGACATCTATGAGAAAAACCGACCATCAAATTATTTTAATAAATTTTCACTAAAAGGTTAATGATTTTCTTGAATCGAACTATAGTGGCCAATTTTCTATCCAAGGATCAATTTAAAATTTACAAAAGTGTATTTATGAGTGCATGTGTATGGAATAAAAAAATTTACATATTATATTTAATTTAATATACATGTGCATCTACATTTATAATTAAAAAAAGGATCTACAACCACATTTTAAACAATTTTTTAGAATATTTATAGGGATTAATGGATAATTTTAGGCCTATAAATCAATTGTATTTGAAATTAACGATCATAAAATTTTATTTCGAGGTTTGCGACCCAAACACATAAATTATACCACTCCTAAAAAGAACCAATAATTTCATGCATAACCATGGTTCTAAAATTTTCATCTGAGACTCTATTAAGAAGATATAAATATGTTTTCTCCCAAGATAATTATTAATTAATTTAATGAATATAAAATAACCCGTAAAATTCATACAACTTATAATTTCACCAAAAAAAAACTCAAGGGTAAATCCTATATCCTTCAATCATTGTATCACTCAGAAATTGTTTCCTAGATCATCCACTATAGTAATATTACTATTCAAATCTTTTAGGTACAACTAACTCTAGAACTCAAAAATGAGTTAAATATTTCATAGGTATAATATTGGGTCACCAAATAGTTTTACAGCACTTGTTTCATAGAAACTTTCATGAGTGTGGGAAAATAAGATGAATAATTTTTATTATTTTTATAATAATTCAAATTGAATTGCTAATATAGAAATGGATTGAAATAAAGAAATCATTTTCTTTAACTTATAAAATTTATAATTTTTTTAAATAATGATTCCCAGTTTATGTGTTGGTCCAAGAATCTTATTCCACTAATATTCAAATTTTTTCAACAATAGTCAAAAAGGAAATTTTGGCACTGGTTCTATTTCATCTACTATAGAAGCATAAATTTGATAATAAACATTTTTATAGGTATTTAATGTTCAATTATATTAAATATGCACCAAATGAAATGATGGTATTTTTCACATTGTATTTATTAGTGATCCAAAACCCATATTTCAATTAATATTTGATTTATATTTATAATTTATATCATCCATTAACAATTTAGGTATAAATTCTTATCAATCATACCGTAAATTACTATTAGAAAGTTGAGTGGATGGATCTATGGCCTAATTAATGATATAGAATATCCTAAATCTATTCCCTAGAGAATATAATACTATTAGATTCATATAGTTTAGTGTAACAAAAAACTCACATCAAGTATAGAAACCTAAACCTATTAGGGTCACCTTTAACTTTCTCAACTTACACATGATAATCCATTCCTACATTATCCTATTAGGCACTGTTGTATTCAATTATCATGTTTTTATGATTGTTTTATTTGGAATTAATGGACAACATAGTATTTTTAGGGGTTATTTTATATTATCACAATGTTCTTTTATATAAATATCTTGTGAATTGTATCTCATGTATTACATACATGTGTGCCTGTTTCTAATAATTTAATTTCGTATCTTATAATCTCATCGGAATTAATATGTTTGAAACATATAAATGTATAATATCTTATACAACTAATGATTTGTGTTACCCAAACTAAAATATAATTATATCTATACATATCTAAATTTATATAATACATAAGTTATCTAAACCCAATTTCTGTAAAGGTTTAGAATTTTATGATACCAAAATCCTAATCAATATCATGAATGGTGTGATTAGTAGTGAGCTAATCACCAACATAATAGAACTAAATTCCATAGGATAGTGTACATCTTAAAGGGTTTATTATGATTAAACAACACCTTTTTATTATAATGAAAGAAATTAGAAACATTAAAACACAATATTACTCTGCATGAAACCCAAAACCAATAATTATCTAAAAATGAAGAATTATTGAGTTCTTTTCACTAATGTGATACTACTTCCTATTCTACAATCATTGTGGTTGATAATTATCACTAAGAAGAAATCATAGAAATCCTCCCTTTGTTTTGTATCAGTAGGTTATATTGATTCACCCATCATATGCATAGAACCTTCCTGAAAACCATGATATACTAGTATCTCTCAAGTAGGTGAGGAGGGGGGAATATAGCTTTAAGAGAAGATTAATTTGTCTATGGATTGGGAATTTTGAATGAAACTCATAAGGATGGAAGTGGAACATTTCATAATCCCTCAAGTATTTTCCTAGAGTGCCACACTTTTATTCATTTGTTATATTGAATGAGTAAATTTCATTTGGTAATTTAAGAATTCATTGCAAATATACATCATCCTCGCCAATGTTTCATTTTTTGAATCATTAATAAAAAATGATAGCCTTCAAACTTGCCTATTACATGAAAAGGAATTATCATGATATCACATATCATTCTTCATGATATTCCTATATCATACCATATGATATAACCAAAAACATATTTTGTATTCCGGTAATATCACCTTTAATATCCAACTTTCACTAATGGATCATATTCTTAGTTTCAATTCACTTTATATTATATCATATTCAATAAATTGTTAAATAATATACAAAAATACTTTTTAAATATTTCCAAAATACTCTTGGATGGATATTATCAACTTAACCATGTATAACAACATATGAAATACCTTATCAATACCCATCGAAAAATCATTCTAAATAAAATCTAAAACACTTATGGTGAAATTATATGAGTCAAATTCAAACCCCATTTATTCAATGAAAAAGTGTGACCTAACAACTCTTTGTGGAATGAAAAAAATATTGATTCCCAAATTCATAAATTTAATCAAAGAGTATCCTCTAGCATAACATTGGTACTAATAAAGATATAAAAGGAGCTAGCATGATCTCAATAAAGTGCATGTATCTCTATACATTTTCCTACTACGTCAATCATATACATGCATGTATTTTAATTTGGACCCTTTTTCCAAGCCACTAAGTGACTATGGGATAGGAAGTGTGTCAATCCTATACATTCTTGATTAATTATGTATCGACGTACCAAGTCGATGGATACATAACATTTCATTCACATTTATAGATGAACACATCCCATGTTTTCCACTCAATGGATAAGCACATCTTATAACTATCTAGGTATAGTCATCCACATACTCAATCTGTATCAATAAAGGTCATTGATGTAATACTCATCATAGAAGAGGAAAAATATCATCATGGTTAAGCTCCAATAAATGATCTAATCAACAAAATACCCAATCACCCCTTTATTAGGTAATCCTCAAGGATTAAGTATACAACATATCAATGTTTGAAGGTTATCATTCTAGATATCTCACCAACCTAAGGTTGAAGGGAATCTAAATATGAATGGTTTACCCCTATAATTGAAAAAAATAGTGTATAACACTCCATGTAGTATATTTTCAGGTCCATCCAATACACAATACTTGTTTTTAGTCTCATGAGAATATTTTTATCCTTATAAAAGATTCATATTTATACTAACCATCAAATTTCATAAAAACCTATAAAAATTATTACAAACATCAATTATGGATAACTAAATGTTTTACATTGAGACGTCAATTATCATTTCAATCCATAATGATGATGTAACATAAATATATTATATGATATAACACTGGAAGTTTCTAATTATACTATCAAAAGATGAAACTAAAGAGAAGATAAATAATTTGTATGTATGATATAAGGACGGTATCACTATAAGAAATTAAGAGAATTAGAATCAATACTACTGATAGATAAAGATCACTAGAAGAATCTTGTAAATTATAAAATTTATTGAATTGAACTTTAGTGGATGAACATCCAGTGCTAATCGAATATGAATTCACTACTTTGAAGCATCTTATGATTCACCATAAATTTATTGAGGCTTCTCTCAACCAAGAACTGATTTCATCACAAATCTAGTAGGTAGATCTGATTTACACAGTGCTCTACTACCCACCACTATAGCAGAAAACAGTAGGGATCAATGCACACCGTCTTTTGTCCTTACACCATCAGACCGAAAAACTTTCCCACTACCCATCAAAATCCTAAATATTATTTATTAATGCAATGACATGGAGAAACCCTAATTTGAAGATGATGAACCTCCATTGAGGTGATGCTCCCAACCCCTTTCCATAACCATCATTATTTTTTATTAATAAATATAAATAAGTATAATAAATATAATAAATATATAAGAAATATATAAATATAAATATAAAAAATATAAATATAACAAATATAAATATAATAAATTTAAATTTATTAAATATAAATATAATAAATATAAAATTACTATAATAAATATTCATTTATATAGTTCTAAATAATTTTTTTTAATATATAAATTTTCATCATTTCCTCCAAAAAGGACATAGACGGATTACTCTAGCATGCCCAGGAGGGTGGATACCAGATCATCTATCAAGACATTAATGATCCGGCTCACTTTAGAGCATGAAATGTCCAAGGAGAGGATCCTTTGGATCCTCAATCAAGAAAATTCAAAGTCATAGTAGGAAACGGATGATAATGATGATGATTCAGATTACGATTTTGGTAGTGATCCTTCTTTTCTTTATCCATAGTTCTATTTCAAGGTAAGAGTGTTTTTCTATGTATGAAACTACCTGTCTTCTTGATTGTATGTTATATTTTTCTTCATCTTTAATAAATGGCCAGGAGCATTGGATTCAAATTGGACCTCTTTTTTATATAAATTACTATAATAAATATTTATAGATATAATAAATATATAATTGAAATTATTTACATATATTTATAATTATATATGTATTGAAAGGTATGGAACCCTGGAAATCGATTGACCTTATTTCCTATCTTGCTGATATTTGGGGTTTTGCTGGCTTCAAACGAGTATCCCTTGGATAGGGATTCTTCAAACATTTTATTTCACTCTGTGGAGCTAAAGGGATTCTCTTTTTGTATAGGTTTTATCATCCTAGACACTATTTAATCTCACTTTGATTGCACAGTTTAAGAGGAGATTCCCATCAGTCGATGCATTTTAAAATTATGTATTCAGATCCTAGGATTCGAAGGAGAGTGCGATAGTGGGTCTACTAGACCACCACCATATAATGATACATTTTTCTTCATATGAGATCTAATTAGATCTTGGTCAAGTTCCCCATACAGCTTCAATGGTTTTAGCTTCTACCTATTTAAATGGTCTTTCGACTATAATAAGAAACATGATCATCCTACAAAGGAAATTTGGGTGAGTTTTCCCAATCTCCCCTTACTGTTTCAAAATCCCTTTGATATTAGAATGCTTGGGAACCTTCTTGGTAGATATTTGTGCTTATATAGTCACATCGAGTCTATTTTTCATCTTGTTAACTAGTGTGTTTGTGTTTAAATGGATGTGTCAAGAGTTCCATTTTATTATGTTTGGATTACTATTGGTGAGGAGTATCGATTCAAACAGTGTTTGATCTACTAATCACGGACTGATTTTTATTATATTTCATGTGGTTGGGACACTTGATAGATAATTATTGATGGGGGTCTCAGTTTCCCCCAAAGAATATGGTAAATGATAGTGTCAAAGAATAAAAGGTTCATGATGAGGTTGGTTTTTCAGAACAGATGCCAATGGGTATGGAATGTAGTGTTTTGGGTGTTAACCCTCCAATAACCGTTGTCTTCTGTATTTTGCAGAATAGACTAGGAACTCATATGTCTCTACTGCATGTAGAGGAGGAGAAACCTTCCGGTGTCTTAGTGTATTGAAATGTTCCATCTATGGAATGTGAAGGTTTAGTTTAAAATAATTTCAAAGCTGTTGGTTTGAGTTTTCTGGGCGCATCATTGGTGAAGTAGGCAGTGGTGCCTCAGGATAACCCAAAGATCTCTAATTTCACTAACAGGTAGAGACAAGACCTGGAAGGAACTTCCTCTCATAATTCATAAGACTCCAATTACTGTGTGATAGCATGTGATAGATTTTTTTGTAATGATGCTACTTAAATAGAAATCCATGTGAACATGTGTAAAGCTATTATGGTACATGTGGCTGGCTGTGAGGATGTTTCAGCTGCTTATTTTGCTAAGGTTTTATGTTCGGGTAGTGGTGAATTGTGTAAGGGAAGGTAGGGGGATGCTCTGGATGTTACTTATCAAAAAATAGTTTGAAATTCAGTGGGTTCTAACCCAATATCCTAGAAATCAATTCCTTTGAAAAACTTCTTTGAAGGCCTTGCAGTGGAAGGTTTGATCACTAAACAAACTGACTCAATCTATACAGATGGGGTCTGTGTGAATGAACCCAATGAAAATGGTCCCAATCTTTCTGTAGATAAATCTTCATGCCCAAGGATTAATAGGAGTAATAGGAGGAGGAAGGTTAGGAAGGATTAATCATCTTTACCAACTTATTTGGAGACTCATTCAGCAAAAAAATATAAATGCGAAGATGATTGACAATGAGGCTATGTGACATTGAAATCAGGTGTCCTATGTGATCAATCCTTGGATTTTCTATTAAGTTCTGAAGAAGAAGTGGTAAAGAAGATTTTGTTACTAAATGCTACTAAAGAGGAGGTGGATAAAATGATGGGGAAGTCACTAAGGGTGACTCTCAGTGAGGATAAATGCACCTGGATTGATAAGAAGGACCTAATTCTTGTTGAGGGATTCAATAAAGGGAAGATCAGCCTCGAGGAGTACATCCATTTCTGGGATAGGCTAGCCTTTGTGTTTGAAGATCTAATAATTGATTAACCAAGCACTCAGGTGACCACTATATTATGGAATTTTTTTAGGGAAATTGATTCTTGTAGACTTAAATTTTACTTTAATGACTCTATTTTACCCTTTTTGGGTTGAACACTTGGTTTCTCACCTTTTCCTTAAACCTGTTTGATTTAATAAAAACTTAATTTTCAGTTATTCAGAAAAAAGTCCATGATCTGCATCATTACTAGAGGAAGTTAAATCATGTATTAGTCTATAGAAATAATGATCAGTTCAAGAACACTTTATAAAACAAGAATGATCTTCTCCTTGATCCTATTATTATAAATTCCTCTTTAAAATAGATCTAAGTAAAGGATGTTGAGTTTGTTGAGGATACCCAATGATTTAGGGTGTAAGCCCCATCTTTAAGTGATGTATTCATTGCATGTGATTCATCAAATCATGTTTCCCCTGTTCAAATGGTTGGTAAATCCCCTTTATCAAGGGTCGATCATGTATGAGATAGTCACTTTTCAGTTGATGGTGCAATTGGTAATGATGTTTTATATGGTGTTTCCTTTAAAGATGTATTGTCCAGGGGAATAATCAAGCTGTTAAGGAACACATTGATTGAGAGGAGGTGGACATCAAATTGTGGAAATATAAAAAAATGGTCAATGCCAAAAGTAGAAATGGTAAGGATAAGATAGATGTTTGATTATCCAAGAGGACTAAGGTCTGAAGAGATGTGCATGATTCATACAATACTTCTCTTGTGATAGATAATGAGAGGGTGTCTCTTCCATCTCATTCTTTTTCTACAGAGCACTCTGCTGGTCAATTGAACTCAATAGGTAGGTTTTTTAATTCTGAATCTTATGCTTCTTCCCCACATAGAGTGTTTGCCTCAATGAAATGATTATTAGATACACCTGTTAATTGTGCTTCCAAAGGAAGTCAAAGTCCCTTGGTGCATGGTTTTCCTAAAAAATAAAGTCATGAAAAGGATAACCACCCTATTATAGAACTTCTTCACTCTTCTACAGATCCTATGGTTTCTAAAGAGATCAGATCTCCTTTCCATTCTTCCAGTGAGATAGGGAACCCTAAAAATCTTTGGTTTTTCCTGTAACAGTTACTCATATGGTTAAAATCGATGATCACATGATCCATTTGAATCCCACTGCATCACTTTTGGATGCTGGACATGTTTCCAGAGGCATGAGTGCCTCCATGATTTATCCATCAGGGTCTAATAAAGACTTGTATATCTCCCTATTAGGGACTAGTGGAACCAAAATCATTACTAAACCTGATTCTGTTTTAAAGCATGCTCAAGGAATGGTAACACCTCCTTTCACTGTCCCTTTTACACTAAATTTAGTTGTGTCTAAGGGTATAAGGTCTTCTGTTGTCCCTATTACTCACGTACCATATCAGAATCAACATGATATGGTTGAAGGATATGTATGTAGCCACAATTCCTTTGAAATTATTGCTTCATCTAATAGTGATGATGATGGGAAAAAATTGATGCTGTGTCTAGAGTTGAAGTCATGAAGGATGATGTGGTTTCTGAGCTCTCAGATGATGGTGGTGGACCTTGTATGTAGGTCAAGACTTTGAGGAGGTGATGACACCCTCGTGGCAGGGGGGATCCCTCACCATAATATGAACACTCATTCTAGAGTGGGTTGATGTATTTTTGTCTTTGCTCTGTGTGGACTATTTTGGTCTAGTATGTTCCTCCATGTTTTTGACGTTCCTCTTTCATTTTCAATAAAAGGGGTCTCTGAGCCTCAACCAATTGAAAAAATAGAAATATTTATTTATTTATATATATATATAATTATTTTAATTTAAATATATATATTATTATAATATTTATAATTTATTATAATTATAAATTTATTCATTATAAATATTTAAAATAAATATATAATTATAAATATTTATAATAAATATATAATTATAAGTATACATACAATTATATTTATAATTATATAATTAGAAATCTATATTTATTAATATTTATTTATTAAGTTATAAATATTTTTATATATTTATTATAAATATTTAAATATAAATACTTATTATAAATATTTACTATAATAATTATATAGTTATTATAAATATTTATATTTATATATTTATTATAATAATTTATATATTGAATAAGTGTAATTTATAAAAATATAAATATAGATTTGTAAATATGGATTTATAATTATATGATTATAAAAAATATATAAAGCTTATTTAGATACGGTTTTGGGTGTGCGTCAGCAGTTGTGTAGATGGTGTGAGGGAAGGATGACAACTAGTTGTGGAGCACAACCGACGACATGAACCGGATGCGGGAGGCGGTGATGAAGACCTCATGAACTACCAACGTGCATTGTGGACTGTTGAGGTGGGATCCAGGTGGTGACCCTCAGGACACACAACGGGCTGGTTTCTGGTGATGGCGATGAACACATATACATGGATTTAACCTCAAAAAGAGGGCCTAGTAAAGGCTGGTGACAACCTGTTTTTGTTTGGAGTGCGGTGTCTGGTGGTCTTGGGATACGAGATTTGTGATGAACTCAGTTGCAAGATGGTGATGAGTACAGGGTATTTGACATCAGGACGTGACCTCGGGGAAACCCCTTAGTGGATGATGTAGAGATACTGAGGTGGACAATGTGAGTAGGTCTCGAAAAGTAGTCAAACATGATGGTGACCTCGGTTGCAGAGAGGGAGGCCTCGGGATGCAGGGTGGTTGATGAATTCAAGATGTGAAAATGGAAATGACTACAGAGTTGAGTACAGGCTGGTGGAGTTATGGGATGAATGATGCTATGGTAGTGGTCCATTTTTGGGCTGATGGAGTGGGGTCTTTGAATCCCTTTTGTATTTAAGACTTTGATTTGGTTGTTTTCTTGACGGGTGGTGCTCTTTGTGTTACATTATGTGTACTGTTATGTTTTTCTATTTTCATTAATAATTTTTTTGGACCGGTCTCTCGCTCGGCTTCTAAACTATCCAATATAAATCTATATTTACAAAAATAATTACATATTTATTTTATATATTTATAAATATATATTTATTATAAATATTTATAATTATATATTTATTATAAATATTTATTATTGTAATTTATATATTAAATAAACGTTATTTATAACTATATAAATATATATTTATAAATATGGATTTATAATTATATAATTGTAAATAAATTTAAAAAGGATTATATATATGTAAGTCAATATTTATATAATTCTAAATATATTAAAATAATTGTAATATATATTTATTATATTTATAAATATTAATTATAGTAATTATAATTTTATTATAATAATTAAAATAATAAATAAGGTTTATTTATAATTATATAAATAAATATTTAATATTGTAATGATATATTTATTATAAATATTTATTATAGTAATTATATATTTTTTATGTTTATATTTATTATATTCATAATTATATATTTCTTATATATTTCTTATATTTATTATAGAAAGTATATATTTATTATACTTATTTATAATTATTACTATATAATTATATGAGGGAAGCTTCGATTGAATTGTCATTTTGGGTTTGTGCTAAGAAACACCATTTCCCAAGTAATTATTTCCCTAACCCCCTTTAAATAAAAAAATACCACACCTACAAATTTTTTTCCTAATGACATCGGTTGTGCATTATCATCAACCACACCAATGGGGTTTTTATGAAGCATCTGTGAGAACCACTCTATAAATACTAAGATTTTGACTCCTGCATGGACTAAGTAAACTACCTTGATAAAATAGAATGAATTTTTATTTTCTGATGATACAAATATAAAAAATTTATCATTGTAGAAGTAAGTGGAGTCAATATACGGTAAAGTTAAAATGATAAGAAAAATAATGTCATGTAAGTGCCTCATTTGTACCATGTTGCGCTTTCCACAACTGAGTGAAACCAACATGGGCGAAATAGATGAACTCATGTGGCATCTAATGTAACGTCTCGGATCTGGGTACCGCTCCACCGGTGCCCCAAACCCGGTTGGTCACATGACCTCAAGCGCATTTCCCCAAATGCCAGAGGCTGCTGACTAGCAGCGAGGGCCCAGGTCTGATAGTGGGGAAAATATGCCCTCATTTGTCAAAGTTTAGCACAGCAGAATACAAGAACAAACATACAACAGAAGCGGAAGAAATAAAACATACCTAACTGAAATGAAAAACTGCAGTAAAAATAACCAGCAGTCATATATATATGAATTTCAAGATGCAGCATGTCACTAATCTATGAAAACAACCAGAACATGTTACACAACAGTACAATATGATGTAATGGAAAGTACAGGTACAACAAAACAAACAGAACAACCGGTAGCATCACGAGCATGAGCTCGGTCCCATGCTCCCCTACTCCTCATCAACACTCATGTACCTGTATAGGGACCCTTTCCCTTATCCATACCTTCAGAAATATAGTCTTTTTGGGCTGAAGAGATGACCCAAACACGGTGTGAGAAATGTATCCGAGTAGGCACCCACCAAAGATATGCGCCCAATTGTCGGTGTAAATGTGTAACAACAGTGTGCAGTAATAAATGCAATAACTAAGAATTACTAAAAAGTAACTAACCTTACTAGTTATATTGCCATTTTAATATTCATTTAATCATTCAATATCAGGAAAACCCCATAGTGTATTTCTAAGTAAACAGTCAGTGTCCTCTGGCACGTAAACCCTTACCCTTAGGTAAATAGAATCCACACCCATAGTTATCTACCCACAGGAATATCGAACAATGCCCACAGGATTAGGAGGTGTTTTCCACAGGCACTGAATCTACTGGCCATAGGCACGAAAGAAGTTTCCCTCAGGCTGAACGGAGCACTGCCCACAGGCTAATCACAACACTTCCCTCAGGCTAAACAAGTAATCGGGCCACACCCAACATATAAACAAACAATATATATAAAATTCCTCCCAAGGGAATTTAATACATGATAAAATCATGGTATACCCTCGGGTAACCTGGCCAAACAGCTAAACAGAGGAACGCACCCCTGGGGTGGTCCTGGATCCAAGCAGTGATCCCAAACAGCAGGTTTACAATTTCATTTAACTACCTATGAAATTATAGGTATTTAATTACTAGAGGTCTCAGACATATGACACCCCATTCATGGGTGCGTATCATAATGGTACAAAAATTCACCACAGCAGCAGGAAATAACCTCTAGACCACCTAGCTCTATCGCCCCTGATCAATATACGTGAACGACGCTCCTCGAAACGCCAGAGAATGACGTATATCTGAGGTAAAAGAAAACCCGTTCAAACATAAATAAATTCCTTTAGAGGAATAATTTGCAAGAGTTGTGAAAGGAGAATGAAGGGATTACCCGTAAGGTTCCAACGAGATCGACGGAGGTGGAATCGGATTATCGGTGTTCGCTCAGGTGATCTCCAAAGATCCGACCATCCCTCCTGAGTTCTCCTCCTATTCTAAGCCTTCCCTATGAAAAGGGGAGGATATTGCCCATTTTATGTGAAAAAATAGACTACACGGTGTGTACTATTTGGTACACGAAGTGTAGTTTTCATTTTTTAACTGTTCTGTCAGCGGCTTCTCGCCAGCGTGGCACTGTTCATCTGTCAACATGAGTACATGGAATGTAATACCTGAGTACATGGTGTGTACCGCCGCTTAGATGGCCACTGCCTTACTATTTTCCTGCTGACTGACTACACAACGTGTAAATACCCTCTACACGGTGTGTAATCGGTTTTTACCCCCATCATCGCTTATCGGCCTACACGCCCTGTGTACTCTTTCCACACATCTAACGTACACTGAGTGTAGTCATAAAATTTTGGATTTTCTCCCATTTTCCTTATTTTCTCAAAAAAACTTAAAGATTTGAGAAAGGAAGAAACCCATACCTCAAGAATAGATTCCGAGTTCTTACATCCAATATATTATTCTATAAAGAAAAGTCAGCGATAAGCTTTTGAAAGACATGTACAAATAATGTCTCAATGATTCCTGTTTTCTATTGATTTAAGTTGATGGTTCACATGATATTGATTCTTGTGGAATAATCAACCTTTTAAGACCCCCAAAACAATAAGTAGTAGAAAATTTAGATGTAACAAGTGAATTTAAAAGATGATAGGTCATATACTATTTCACCAGACACACTATAACATCTGATGATACTATCATATTAGAATAACATTATTTTCACCGGAAAAAATTGGAGTTATGCTTAATACGAATGTGGATAATATCTGAAACCTCATATTTTTTGACATCCAAGTAGTGTTTTACGTGTACATGTTCAAGATATTGTGATTCAATATCTATTCAAGTTTATTTTACTAGAAGAAATAATAAAATTCACTGAAATAGGTTTTCAGAAACACACAAAATGAACCGAGTTGAGTTTACAGAAGTAGTGTGATAATACAATGAATTATATGTTTCCTAATGAATATATAGAGTTTACCAAAATAAAATACAATGCGATCATAATATTAAGTTCCCTAAAAGAAACAACAGTTTCCCAAATAGTTTCATGAAGCCTGAACAATTATATTGTTTTGCATGCAATAATGAAAAGTAGTTTGAACTAATTGGCAATTATTCAATGGAAAATGTAAGTATCTGGACTATATACCTGACAACATAAGATGTTCATACATTATGATGATGAAATTATTGAAAGAGGATGTCATTATATAAAGGCTGAACAAGATTCTAGAGGAATGAAAGTTTTACTATAGTAGCTCTAGAGTAATTTCAAAAGACTATTCGAAGTACTAAATGCTTTTGAATCATTGAGTGTTTTTGGGAAAAAATGTCTCAGAAAAATATGCAGAATGATGTTTATACTGAAATTATTAGATTCTATTAACATAATAATTGCAGACAGTGAAAATAATATGTACACACATACAAGAGTTTTTGTGATTCAAAAATACAAGATTATCCAATCATGGAAGCAGGAGATTAGATAATTCTAGTATCAAGAGTTTTAATGATAGAGGATACAAAAAAAAATAAAAGGATGATATCCACGTATGAATAAAGATATACATGAAATATAGTAATGTAGGAGTTTATAAAATTTGGGTGATTATGAGAAAAGGCATATTTGTAATAATTAAAGCTGAGTGAATCTCACAAATTTTAGATAATTTTACAATATTAAAAGATATGTTCTTGAGTTGGATGATTTAATGAAACAATATTCAGAAATATTGAGTTCCTGATTCAATCTTATATTTTAGGATGTCCCGAGAAGTTTTGATGTTGGATTTTTCTGGGAATTAACAAACAATTGACCATAAGATATTTAATGATTTTAAAGGTGTTGAAATAGAATGGTGTAGAGCATTTAATATTCAAGACCATGTGAATCTAAACCCTTCAGGAAAGGTTGAGTATATAAAATATTGAGATCAGTCAAAGAATACAAATATGAAGAAAAAAGAGATACTAAAAGCTACTAATTGAGAATGTTAGTTCATGACCTATATTCATCTGAAGTTTATTTAGGTCAAGGATTTGAGAAGACCGAAACTCCATGTTTTGAGGACTAAATGTGACGTTTCTAGATAATAAGAAACTAGAAGATACAGATAAAGGCCAATGTTGATCACAATATGCATAAGTTTAATATATTGAAGTTCTTGAAGGTGAGTGCTTGAAATATTTCGTAACTGTAAGTAGAAAAATAAGGCTGACTGGAATGACAATTTACCAAATAAAGATAACTGTAGTTAAAGACCTATTCATGGAGTTTGCAAATAACTCTTGAAGACTCATGGTTCCAATATAAACAATGACACCATTTCTACCGAGTGGTAGATTTGGATTTGTGGTAGATAGTTTAGCCAAATGCATAATATTTTAGTAATCAAAATTCATGATAATAATTATTCTCTTGGGAAAGGATAATATCTTTATTCATTTCAACTCTTATGAGAATACTGAAAAATAATAACTTGGGATAATAACTAATCAAATCAAGGAGTAGGTTTCCCACATGAGGGTCATATTTTGTAAAAATCCATGTTTATTCTTTCTTTTACGTTATCTACATTAGATGTGGGAGTATGTTTTGAGGGTGCATATACAAGATCCATACATACTAAGAAATATAGAGTTTTAAACTACTTAAATGGGGATAAAAAGTTTAAATTAGATTTATTTGGTAAAAAGAGGTCACACCTGATTCACCCTCTCTCTCTCTCTATGACTACATGATTTTTTTGGATTCTCAAGTTTAAGAAATTTTAATATGAAAAGGGATTCATTATATCCTATCTTTCTACATATATATTGAATAATTGTTTTCTATTTTCAAATATTTCTTAATCAACAAATTTTTGACATGTGCTGTTATATTTATTATTAGAGTCGGTGTTCTAGAACCAACTGGTTTTATTTTCATTACATAGACATTTAATGTATTAATATATTAAACATCTTATTACATATTTTTCGTTGTAATGCATGACTATGATGTAATAATGTCCTAGAATATTTGTTTCATTGATATGGCCATGACAGTTCCTCGCTATGATGAGAACCTTAAAATGCTATAAAAATATTCTTAAATATAGTTATACGGTTGGATGACATTCTATGACGGGACAAATAACATGAATACTGTCATGTGTGAGTACTCATAAACAGATGAGGCTTCCTCTCATGAAGTTCTCACATGGTAATCTCCAAGACAAGAGATTATGAGAACAGACCCTCCAGTAGGAATTCCACATGTTTTGGTGTCATTGGATATTTCTATCTATGAGCATGTGTAATGATCCTTATACTTCAAGATTATAAATAATATGTGTCCCCAATCACACACATTGATTTACTGATGAAAACTGTCACACAGACAGTTGCAAAGAAGTAGGGTATGTTGGGTGCATCACGAGGGGCATGTTATTAATGGATAATTTGATGAAGGATTTATCCCTTCCATTTATTGATGTTGATATCTCAGACCTTTGACAGAAATCGAACTATCTCATGAAATTCCATGGCCATAGTGTAACGATGAGTTTATTTCATCTAGTCAAAGAATGGCGTATCAAGCATAAAAGTTGATGGCACTATCATGAAACATAGTTGAGGAGATATTTTGACAAAGTGATTATATTACACGGTGAGTGTTCATATGTGGATTTCATTATTATGACATTAAATTCATTCTCTTGGGTTCCTTGACTGATTTCTAGATAGTTCTATTGGACTTCTTGCAAGCCAGCCTCATGCCAATGAGAAAGAATCATTGCAGGTCACACACTGAGTGTTTTTTTCTCTATTAAATTCTATTTGAATTTAATTACTGAAATAAATATTATTTTCAAGACTGCGAAATAATTTTATTCAAGTAAAAAATATCGAATAAATTAAATAATATATATTTATTTATTTTGTTGAACATTTAATAAATATTTATTTAATAGTTTTTAAATAAAATATGTGTTTAAGAGAATAAATTATTTATTTATTTATTCAGTTGTTCAATAAATGGAAGTGGAGTTTGATTAGACCAAGGTTGTTCCAGTGGTAAAATAATAATTTCCAAGATGATAAATAATTATTTAACTAGTTGGACCAAGTTAAAATAATTATGACACTTCTATTATTTTGTGACGTGGAATATTATTTATAATTCTAGTTGGTACAAGTTGGCGCACCATAAATAAGGACTTTGTATTATTATTATGATCATGGGTTTTCTCTAAGTTCATGAATGTAATTAATTGATTTTATGCAATTAAATATTATAACTAAAGTTCCATGCATGTTAATAGACAAGTACACCTATTGTGCTAGACACCACACGACACTAAATCATTAACCTGGTGAATTGAGAATTGTTGAGCTAAACAAATTTTCTCTCAAATCCTCTTCCCACCTCTCTCATGAATGGGAGAAGTTCTTGAAGGTTGAAGAAAAAGAGATCAAGAATTACTGATACAAGACACTCCCTTCACCGTGCTAGCACCCAGAAAATGAGCGGTGTCGATCAGAGGCCAACAGAGCATGTGTGGATCATCACTAGAGAGATTATAGTATGGATCCTTGCAAGCACAATGAGATAATCTGAAAGGGTCACTCTGAACTATCAACATCATCAATGAAATAAATACTAATGATCCAGATATTATTTTTCGTTTTGAAATTAATTAAATTATTTATAAACATGATGTGCAAGATCCTCTCTAAAGGTTTAGGACCTCTTCCTTCTTTTTCTAAATCTTTGATTCTATTCCATAAAGACTGGTGTTCATCATCATATTGATACTGGAATAATCAATTATCATGGTAAAAATCAATGATTGGTTTCTTCCCAACCACGCTTTCACTGTACCCGGAACATATAGTTATGGCTATATTTATCAAAGGATATGTTTCAATTAGTTATTGGTCGTCATTATCTTTAGAAAAAAACTAGCATTTCCTTTTTAACCACCCAAATAACATATTAAAATTTTAGTATTTTTAAAACATTTAGTAAATTATAATATCTTTTAGTTTTAAGTTGAATAACATAAAGCTAGTGTGTGTGGCCCATGTTATCAACTAGTAAGTCATCCTAGGTTTTTTCCACTTCACAAAAAATGTTAGGATTCTTTTTCTGTAAATTTAACTTTAATTAAAGAAACACTCTAGTTGGATGAAATGATCATCCATGTAATAGAATACTTTTGAATAAATTTTAAACTTCTTTGAGTTATAGAATAAATTTTATTAATGAAACATTGTGATAATGGTACGTGATAAATAATTAATAATGATTCCAAATTATGTTCAATTTATAAAAAAATAATTTAACATATTAATTTATCACAATAAATATTTTATTGGTCGGAGTATAATACTCAAGGGGGGGGGGGTTAATTGAGTATATATAAATAAATTCTATTTAAACTATGTTCTTTTAAAGATTTCTCCTTCAAGTTAAATATAGCCCAGTTAATTAAAGTAATATAGTTATGAAGGTTTGACTATTTAAATTACTTCTTCGAAGATTGATTATTTCTCAGTAATAATAATAATAGTTATTAATATTACTTTTGAAACTATTTTATGAAGACAAAGAAATTATAAATTCTTTCCAATATTAACTATCAAAGTAAGATTAGTGATTTCTTAATTATACAGTAGAGTAGTAAAATAGAGAAAACTAAAGTAAGCAGCACAAAAGATATACAACAAGTGATTCAGCCTCAAGCCAAGACCTAATCCACTCTACTTGGTGATCACCTGCCACCAAGCAGTTTATATAACTAAACTTGATCCACACCCTGGATCAGGGTTAAATAACAATACAAAGTACTGTCCAGGTTGCACAAGGACCTCTTCCACAATTCTTCGTGGGTACAAACTACCATGCCACACACAGACCTCTTCTATAGTTATCTATTGGTATAGACAAGAGTAAATGAGTGTTTGAGTAAAGATATCTTGTATCCTATAGTTTAATGCAGGAGATAGTGTGTGTTTCTATACAGATACACACTCCGATAGGTTTCATGTATTCTACACCTCATACCTCGTATTGTCTGATGATATGTCTACAACGAAACATTAATTATGTCTATGCATTAAAAACTTCAAATATGACCGGTTGAGATTAAATTGAAAGATGACAAAATATATTAGAATGTGGTGTCACGGTATGTCATGGAAAAATTTCTCCTTCACATGGTGTCTGGGTTGGTCATGGTGACTTGTTCACAGTGTCTCATGGTCACGATGTCTGGATGTCACAGTGCCTTGTTCACAGTGTCTCATAGTTGCGGTGTTTGGATATCATAATGACTTTTTCACAGTGTATGATGGTCACAGTGTCTCATGGTCACGATGTCTTCTTATTCATGGTGTCTGATCCTTGACGGTGTCTGATTGTCAGGATGTCTGATTGTCACGGTGTCTAATCCTTCGTGGTGTTTGATCCTTCACGGTGTCTGATTGTCACGATGTCTGATTGTCACAGTGTCTGATCCTTCACGGTATTTGATACTTCACAGTATCTGACTGTCATAGTGTCTGATTTACTTTGCTAGAAAAACATAACCACTGGCAGACTCACAGTGTCTCATAATTTTCAAAATAACTGTATTCATACTTAAGCAACGATGATCATAGAATGGATTAGACTAAATCATTTTTCAAAGAAGGTATTATAAAAGTAAATCAAGGATAGCATAATGTAATTAAACTGAATGTAGAGAAATTAAGATCTTGAATAGCTCTTCTTAAAGCATGATGTTACGTAAACAATAATACACATGATTTGATATAATTTACCGGATTTAACTATGTTTAATAGGATTTTTGATCATTAAAACATGATTAGTACATGAGGAGTCCAACAATATCCCCCTTTTTGATAATCACAAATCATGTAGAGTTAAAGTGTATATTTGATTAAACTATAGATATAGAGATAAATTTATAACATATAGATTTCTTTCCTTTAGGGATTATCAACAAGATGGAATAAGGGAAGTCATGAAAAGTGTACATTTAATTAAAGAAAATAAGATCTAGTACGAACAGAAAGAATAAAAACAAAAGAGACATCATTCCTATCAAAGAGGAGTAATCACTGTTCTTATTTAGGGGTTGTTCTTCTTTTTGCCTTTAGTAGTAATAGCAGAAGAGGAATCCATAGGAGCAGAGGTCGAGGTCGAATAAGGGAGTGAGGTGTTTGATAGAGAAGGTAAAGGAAGGCCTTCAAAGACCAATGGATCTAGTGTAGGATTAGTAGAAGATCGAGGTAGGTGTTGATAAGGGATCACAAGCCAGATCTGACTCGGAGCTTGGTTGACAGACATAGTAGTAGGGGCTAGGGTAGAGGTGGAGGTAAGAAATCCAGGTCTTAGAGGTGTAGTCGTAGGAGAAACAATGGATGTACTATGTACAAAAGGTAAGGCCTCAGAAGAATAATGAAATCCACAATGATCAATCCACTATACTACATGGATTTCTCAAAATCATCCTTGTTTTCCATAAAATTATCCAACAATCAAGTGAACTCAATGAGATTTTGGACAAGAGTCTTCAAAGCTTGAGTAACAGGAGAAATCTACAGATTTTCCATAGGATACTTGAAATGATTATTCAGGTCAGTCTTGGAGAATATTATGTCGAATTAGAAATCCACTTACTTGGAAATCTCTTGCTGAGCATCATTAGCAATTTTATAATGGATTTCAACTGTGTCAAAAGCTCTGTCACTGTTCTTGATAACATTAGAGAGATAATCTTTATTAAAGCCACTAATCACAGTCTAAAGCTCCTCATTGTCCATTGTTTTGAGCATATCACTATCTAAAGAGGTTTGAGAGGATTGAACATAGGCTTTAGAAGAATCGACAGTGGTGGTGAGAGATTTTAGTTGATTTTTCACTTTCTAAAGACACCCCGTATACTCATCAGTGAGTTTGTCTAGATTAACCACAAGCTCTCACATTTCCTTCATAATATATTTGTTCCTTTCTGTGACCTTTTCAGTTAAGGGAGATAAATGTGGCTGAATCTCATAGACAATATTCTATGGGGTTTGAGGAATAATAGGTTCAATTGGATGAGAAATAATCTCTAATCTCAAATGCATCTCTTTCTATATGTCTTCAATCATACCTCTAAGGGTCTTCAATTTATCTCTAAGCTGTCTGTTCTCAACTCTTACTTCTTCAATCTCATGAATAATTTTGGGTTGTATTTTCCCAATAACTTTCTCCAAAAATAATTAGGCATCTTTCTCACTTAGATGTGTCACAAGAGAAGATTGGGAATTCAGAAATTTTTCAACTCCAGAGAAAAGGGTAACACCAAATACCTTTTGATCAACCTTACTCACAAAGGATGGGTGTTCTGATGAAGGTTCAGAAATAGAGACTGATACAGGCTCAGGTTCCTTCTCAAGAGAAATATTTGAGACATATTTTAGTTGGAACATATTATAAAGGTCAAGGACATTTACTAAAACTTACTGAAAGTCATCCACATCATAGAAACAGGGGAACTTATACCGAGTGCTTATAGTGCTCGGATCAACCGGATTTGGTACTTCAATAGATTCCAGATTTGGGGGTTGCTCCACCTCAACAGTTTCATTATTATCTAGACTTAGAGGTGTAGTATCTTGATCTAATTCCACAAACTCATCTCGTAGTTCTTCTCTCATTTCCCGCCTAGCAAGCTAGAAAGCCTGCTCTATCCTTTCATCAGTTGAAGGAATGACATCGGGAGTAGATTGTTAAACCGGGGGTTCCTCAAGGTTAGCTCCTTGCATAGTAGGTAATTATTCCTCTGTAGGTTCTTCTAAAACATTATTCTCAGTTTCTTGGACATCAGATATTTTTTCAGCCTCGGGTTTAGCTTCTAGAGTAACAACTTCTATAGGTGTAGGGACATCTATTTCACTTACCACAAGAGAGATAAGAGTATTGTCTTCCTCAACAGAAATAGTTTTCTAGGTGGGAATAACAGACTCTTCTTCCTCTTCATCCAAATATTCAATAACCTCATATGGCTCCAAACTTGGATCAAAAATATCTCTTGGACTTGAGGTATGTTCCACAAGATTGAATTTTTCATAAATTCCATCATTGTCTTCCTCCCATGCCTTTTTCCAATTATTCATATTTATCTTCCTCCTCTTGATAGTGACTTTTGAAAGGAAGTACTCATAATCCTTTATAACATCCTCATTAGGTCCAACCATTCCTTTGACAAGAATCATGGATGAGATAATCCGAGAGTAAAACATGGAGGTTGACTTGGATGTGGCATTGATCAGTTCACACATGTGGTGAATGATATACTTGAAAAGGTTACTCTTATGCCCATTTTTCATATGGTGGATTAGAAACACATCCTGATATTTCAAAATAAAAAAAAACACCTTTTTCTAGGGAAAACTAGATTATGAATAAACTTGAACAGAACCCTTGATTCTCCATTTAGTTCAGCATCAATGGATCACCTCTTGGTGCAATTTTCAGTTAAGGATTTCAAAGCATCCTCTGGATCAAAGAATTCACTTGAAAGTGGAGGTCCTCTCTGATAATCCTCAAAGATTCCTTCATGAGGTATCCTAAGTCATTAAGCCCATAACCTCGAAAAGAATGAGCATTTCTTGCCATTTATACATCTTTTCACAACATAACTATCACCAGAATCAAAAGAGAATTACATACTGATAAAACCGAGCCACTAACTTAGGGTAGATAGGTCTATCTTCCATTGAAAACCACTCTAACTAGCCTACCTGTTCAAAAAACATTACAAACCAGAGACTTACTAGACAGAACCAACTTGGGTCAAACCTCTTTCTCGGATACTACAACTCGGTTTACTAGATTTGGACTTTGAGGTCCTTCGAGTGCGAGTTTAGGTGAAATCTTCTTCTTCTTTGAGCTGCGCTTCTCAGGGGTCTAAGATTAAGGGAATTTCATCCTGGTCATCTACCGAATGTTCAAGAGAGAGATAAAAGGGTTGAAGGGTTGAAGAGGGATTCAAAATGAGTGAATAGAAGAAATCATGACTGAAGAATCGAGTGATAATTTCATTATTTTATCATTTAGGAATACCAAAAATCGCAAAAGTAAAAAAATGAAGGAAAACAAAAAGGTGAAATGAATAATTAACATGATATGGTTTTTAATTCATAACTAAACATTAAATAAAAGCTTTACGGGGAGACCATATTGGGTCCTTACAGTGAGACGGAGAATGAATGTTATGGTGAGACAGTAACTGAGCGTTACAGTGAGACAGTAGCATGGTGAGACTGTAACTGAGCATTACGGTGAGACAGTAACTATTAGACAGTAGTCCTGAAGCTCTAACTGTAATACCATAATCATGAAACAGTAATATATACAAGAGTAAGATATTTTATTAAGATTTATCATGCCTAATTGATGTATGATGCAGTATGTTCTTTAATAATTTATTGGTTTGGTAAATAAATCAGCAAGCTAATACTTAGAACCAATGAATTCCAAAGTGATATATCCCTTTTGATAATGATCTCTCAAAAAGTGAGGTCTTACATCAACATGCTTTGTCCTAGAATGTGAAACAAGATTTTTAGAGATGTTAATAGCACTTTTGTTGTCTCAGTTTATAGGTACATGCCTTAATTGATATCGGTAATCTAGTAATGTGTGTTTCATCCACAATATTTTTGCATAACAACTGCCAACAACTATGTATTCAGCTTCTACAGTAGACAATGCAAAAAGGTTTTGTTTCCTACTACACCATGATACTAGTGACTTGCCTAAAAATTGGCATGTTATAGAGGTTATTTTTCTATCTAACTCACAGCCACTGAAGTCATCATCATAATAAATAACAAATTCAAATTATTTTCCTGTAGGATAGAATAATCCTAGATTGGGTGTATTCATGAGGTATTTGAAAGTTCACTTTACAGAATTTAAATGAGATTCCTTGGGATTTGCTTGAAAATGAGCACACATACACACACTAAACATATTGTCAGGTCGACTAGTAGTTTATTAGAGTAAACATCCAATCATTCTTCTATATGTGGTTTGATCAACAGATTTTCCATCTTCATCAACATCCAACTTACAAGTGGTACTCATGGGAGTGTTAATACTTTTAGTGTTATCCAATCCAAAATGATTTAGAATATATCTAGTATATTTACATTGAGTTAAAATAATACCATCATTATTTTGAAAGATTTGAAATCTGAAAAGAATTTTAGTTCTCCCATTAAACTCATTTCAAATTCATTTTGTATCATTTTAGAAAAATCAACACATAAAGAATTTCTTAAGGATACAAAGATAATTTTATCTATATAGATTTGAACAACAAAAATATCATTAGAAATTCATTTTATAAAAAGTGTAGGATCTACTATTCCTTTGTAAAACCTTTGGAAATAATAAAAGTACTTAATCTATCATACAAGGATTTTGATGCTTGTTTTAAAACATATAATGATTTTAATAATTTAAAAATATGATTTGGAAAATGGGGATTTGTAAAACCAGGGGGGTTGTTCAATAAAGACATCCTTAGAAATATACCCATTTAAAAATATACTCTTAACATTCATTTGATATAGTTTTAAATTCCAATGTGCAATATAAGCAAGTAGGATTATAATGGCTTCAAGTCTAGCTACTGGTGCAATGATCTCCTCATAGTCAATTCTTTCTTCTTGACTATAAAATTGCGCAACCAATCTAGCCTTGTTTATAACTATGTAACAAGCTTCATCTACCTTATTTTTAAACACCCATTTAGTGCCTAGGGTTAATGTGTCCTTAGGTCTTCTGTAATACCTCAATCTTTCATGGTACGTTTCTTTTTGAATTATACAGTAGCGAGCGTTGTACGCAACTTCGAGTTCTAACGCACACCATAACCAATCAAATTAGCCGTTATGAATATTAATACCCAAATTTTGAAGTTTTATACATCTTATATTTCAAAATGGACTTCATTTTTGGTTTCAGAATATCAAAATTAGCTTAGGGTGAATTTTTGGTACTTTTCTGATAAATTTCATATTTTGATAAATAGTGAAGATAACTAAATTTTAATTAAAAACAAATTTTTTAATCGAAATAATTATTTGTGAAAAATTATGAATTTGAGTGGTTTAAAATTATATTTAGAATATATTTTTACAATTTAATCCAATGTTGGTCATTGGACATAATTTCACATTTAAACCAGAGATAAACAACTGTCAATCTTTTGATAGTTATTATTTCTTAAAAACACGCTTTCTGTTTTGACAGCGGGAATTAATTTTAAATTAATAAATGAAACTTCTATGTTTTTAATTTGTTAAAATAGACTTCATTATTGAATTCATAATATCAAAATTATCTTAGGGTAAAGTTTTGGTATTTTTCGGAGAACATTCAATTTTTGATGAATAGTGAAAAACACTGACTTACTGTTTAAAACCGTCTTTTTATTTAAATAATTATTTATATTATTTAAATTTATTTTAGGTCAAAATAGATACATAACACCTATATAAATTTAATGTAATTCATTGGAGGCAGTTTATAATAATTTTAGATATATAAAAATTTTATTGAACTTTTTCACCGTCTTTTACCCACCTCCTAGGAGAATTTATCAATTCACATAAAAATTAATTTTACCGCTTCTGTGAGTGGAATTTAAAAAATCCAAGAGAAATGGTTAATATTAAGGAGTAAAATGTGGTTCAATAAGATAAAAATAATTTTTGGTGAATAGTAACTTTTTACTTTTATTTACCATGGTAAAAAGTAAATAGGGTAATTAAGGGTAAAAAATATATTATTATTTCCCTAACACATGTACTAATTCTGTTGGATAAGTTTAATCCGACCAAAAACAACCTTAGGAATAAAATATGACCTTTTAGGTCCACTTGGATTAGATTAGGACATTTATTATTATTTAATTCAAAGAATAGTTAAAAGAGGTAAAATCAAAGATTAATAACTACAACATTTTTAGTATATGGTTATACATAAGATAAATTCGATTATTAGTATTCATTAGAAAGATAAATATATTTCCTACATAATGGTATTTTAATTATAATTTTTATACATTCAATAATTAAATATATGTATGACACAATGATAATACAGTAATTACCTTATTAATGAAAGAATCAAATAAATGGTAATATAAATAATAAAATAAATATAATTTCAATGTTTTTATGACGTCCATGAATTTTCTAGGTGAATATGACATGTTAGGTATGATTAAATGTATCCTTTTCTATGTAATAAATTTGTGATGACTTTCACTAAAACAAAATACCAAATAGTGTCAAAATTGACATAAAAGAGTTTTTAAAACAAATATTATATTATAAATTGATATTAAATTCCTAAAAATCTAATTTTCGGCCAAAGGAATTGTATCATGATATGTGTATCATAAATGGACCACATGGGGGTCTCTTGGAGGTATATAGTATGTTTATTAACTATATAATATAAAAATAAAAAGTGACATGGTAAGTGTCAAACTAATTAACCAAGAGTTAAAACTAAAATATAAGGTTAATATAATAACCCAAAACTGTCTAAAATATATTGGTTGAAAGGATTTCGACCCATACCCACCTTAGGAATTTAATAATCCACTTTGGAGCCATTAAAAACAGAATATGAATTTTTTATAAAATAATACTTTAAGTTTTTTCTAAAGAGCCCCTCCTCCCCCATATAAAAGGACCCAACATCTAACCAATTCTTCACACCATCAATGTCTTTTGGATTGGACAACCCCTACCCAAATAATCTCTCAGATTCCCTCACTTAAACCTAGAGGTTGTAGTTTGATCATAAATCAAACTTAAAGAGCCCTTTTGATTAAATCAAAAGAAAGAACTCGATGAAGAGGTAATCTTTTCACCACCTCTTTCAAGTTCCTTTCTTCTTAAACATATTATTTCTTTGTTATTTCAATTCAAAAATGATAACTCTAGTATATTCAATATACTTTGATGTTATTATAAATATGGTGCCACCATATTCAGTATTCTGTCTATCCTTTGAATGACATGTCACCATACGTGCGTACGTACAGCTTACCGTCACCACGTTGTGGTGTAATTGTTATTCAATACATTATTATTTGGATTGGTATAATAATGATGTGTATTTGATATAAATAATAAATATAACATGATAAGGATTATGTATATATTATATACCATCCAATTATATATTATATTAATATCAACAGAATGATATTTTCGCTTGTGCGTACGTACGGATTACCATCTCCACGAAACGATGAGATTCATTTCCAAGTTCACCGTTCATCGACAATTATAAAAATATATATTCCTAATAAGTATGTAATATATGACATAATAATTCTACTAGATATATATATATATATATATGTACTTAAATATATCTTATTGATTTACTTCCATTCAATACTATATGAAAACGGAAACAACGTTTATGGGTACATACGGACTACCATCTCCATAAAAGGTATACTCAATTTCAAATATACACCTATTATAAATTTGTATATTCTAAATATATATGATAAAAAAATCATTTTTTATATTCTGGAAGTATTTAAATCATGATCTAAGTGATACAATCAAGAGTTACAAGTTAAAACACGTCCGATAAAGAAAGCGATTATTACCCAAACTATTAATATAACATGGAAATTATTATTAAATGGTAGTATAATTTCATAATGGAATAATGTGTGATATCATAAATATTAATATGGGTCTGGTATAATTCAATAACATACTATAGTCTTCATATAGTAGGATAAACGTACCCTTGACTAAAGGAAAGTGCAAGGTAAGGGGTTTTCATCTCACTCCTTATTCCCGTGAGATTCATGCAATATTGCCACTATTAACTTTTTTTGGTTTATGTACTGCACATAATTGTATTATTTATGTAATACACTTTAATTAATGTGTATTTACATATTCATTGTATGATACCTCTTTCATGGGGTGTATGTTTTGTAAGTTACCAAATTGGTAAGGGATAATTTCACAATCTCTTTATTATCCGAGGTTGTTTTTACGTATTTATCTACTGGGAAATATTTATTATCCATGTCAATGTTTTATGAAATATATTTAAAAGGGATTATTTTAAGGGAATTTTTACTAAAACATCATTTCAAATGTTATAAATATTTATTCTTTTAAATCTTTCTCATTAATGTCCATGTCTTCAAAATGTTTTTTAAGGATTTATTTATATGGACATGAATGTTTTTAAAATGTTAATTCCTTTCAAAAGTTTCAAAGTGGTATGGGACCCTTTGATTCAAAAATGTCTTTAAATGACTTGTTTTCAAAAAAATTTGACATTTAAATGTTTTCATGAAAGGGGGTATTTCTATCATAGAGTTTTACAAATTATTTTCATCAACATCAAAATCCTTTAAATGATTTTAAACATGTTTTGAAGTTGATTTATCATGATACAAATATTCCTTATTGTGATGAAGGTTTTTTGATATGTTTGACTGTGGATGTGTTATTTTTATACCATTAATGTTTTATGGTTAAAGTATTCACATTTTTAATCCTAGTTCTTATAGGAATTTTTATGTTAAGTTTCATCCTTTTCATATGAGGAATGTATTATAAATAGTAAGTGATGGGTGGATCCCGCTATAGCTCCCTGATGCATCGATAAGTCTCATGAGACAACTAGACATGTAATTGGTCGAGGCCCTTTCCTATATTGATATATGGTTTTGGCTGAGGCCTTAATCATTTTTAGACGTCCTGGACGAGGCCTTGAAAAAAGGTTTTAGAATGCCTGGAATTATACATTCCCTCATTATGGAAATAATATTTATGGTTCATGTGGTTATTAGATTAGTAGAATGCCCATGATTATGTTGTATTATGGAATTATTTACTCATCTCATATTCTTGCCATAAAAGTATTCATGTTTATTATTGGTAAAGTCATGTGGTTTCAATTATTCACCATGCTTAATATTTATTTCATTTTCCACATTATTGCTTACCCTTACTTAGCGTTTGAGCTCACCCCTTTCTATGTTTTATTTTTCCCAGGATTCCAAGAAGTGTATTATGATTGATATGTAGGGTTGATCTAAAGGAAAAAATGGTGTTCTCAAAGAACTATTTATGTTGTGTTTTATGTTTGAAATTTTAATGTAATGTTAATGTATGTAATCAATTTTCCAAGACTACTAAACTGATCAGTCCTTCGGGACATGATTCCTTGTAATCGTGCCAGTGTATTAAAATAATGCACTGAATCTATGTAACTGGGGTCGGGGCATTATAGTTGGTCTCAGAGGAAGTTTATAAATAACCTTGGAAACTAGATTTAGATAAACTCTGATTAGAGAACATTACTGTAAGGGAGACATTGAGGATTATTATAGAAGAACTTCCTAGAATTTTGGTATTGTAGAGATTTTGTGAGTTTTACAAGCAATACGTCCTTTTCTGGATATGAGCAGGTAGAGGTTGCTCTGGCACATATGTACCCAGGGGTAAAACCCAAAAATACCACTTTGATCTAGACTCGAACGGGAATTGGTGCACGACAATGGGCCTTGCTGCACTCTTTGTTACGACACTCCTGCAGGATATGCTTAGGATAATTCTCATTTTCTTTATAAACTACTATGAAGGGTTTATGAGTATATATCTCCTTAAGAAAACATTTTTGTGATTATGGATTATATCCATAAATTTTTCAATTTATGTTAGGTATTTTAAATGTTTGGAATTATGAATTGTGATTCATAAACTAACTTAGTGTATGTCATTGTTTAGAAATGACGCCCAGTAGAAGGAATGAGAACTCCCGCAATACGTATGATCCAATGAGTAAGAAATGTCATATCATTCATGGTATCAATACAACATTTATAAAGGAAATATTCTCCCACTTATTATCATCACATGAATAAATATTATCAAAAGATCAGTAATGAACTCTCCGAATTCTATGGATTTGAAGGGAATCCAGAGAAGAAAAGGATGGTAGAAAAAAATATGGATAAAGGGAATAAGGGAAAGAAGGATTTTCCAATATGTTATAAATGTGGAATGAATCACCTTGGTAAATGTTTGAAGGGAATGGGAGTTTGTTATAAGTGAGGAGAAAAAGGACACCAAGTACGTGATTGTAAGGGTAAGAAAAAGTTTTCAAATGTACAACGCTTCATCCGTAAGGAGTTGGGACACTACGCAAACCAATGTCCAAATCATCAGAGTACACACCAAATGATGCTATTGTATAATAATCAAGTTATGATAATACCTCAGAAGAAGAGGAATGACTAGTGTTCTTATGTTATTATTATTGAATTATTTTATTTGAGTGTTGTATCAATAGTATACTGGTTACATGAATTATGGAGATAAATAACGATTGTACTGCAGTACTATTTTATTGAGGATTTGAGATTATATGGTTCTATGAAAAGTGACTTAATAGTAAGATACACTTTTTTTTGGAAACTAAATCGTTGAAGGAAAGGTAATCCTTAATATGGTCCTGATAATGAGGTAGTGACTTTGGAATAATAGATGGTTGATTTTGGTAATTCAGGATGTTGCGATGTTATAAAAGAATATACGGGGAAGGCGTTCACAAGTTATTACCTGGAAAAAAGGATACTCGTTATGTTTAACTTCCTTATAAATTTTGGAATTTGAGTTTTGATAGTAGTATTTTGGATAAGTCTAAAGGTTGGAATGGATTAAGTTTGAAAGGTTATTTTTTGATTTTTATAAAAGGACAACACGCAGACTGTGTGACAACACGTTGCGTCGGACAAAGCTGTGGGAATCAAACCCAAAACCATAATGAGATTGGGATTTATCGCCTACCACTAGACTACGTGAAGTCCCTGGATTGTATAATATCGTTTCTTTTTTTAAAAGGGTCTGATATGCGAATTATAAATTCATTATATTTGGAACCCTATACGATTAGGATAAATATAGTTTTTTTGAGTTGTATTATGTTTTGGAGTGAAAGATGAATCTGTAATGGATAAAACTCTGATTATAAAGTAATTATATATCCTTATGATTTTATCCAATCTCATAAATAAATTTATCTACATAAAGAAAAGAAACTTAGAACAAAAACATTGTCTTAGATAGTACCTTAGATCATCACAAATTTATGTCTTTGTGATTGTTGGACTTTTCATAGCCATGTCCTCTACCACTCTCCATCAGATATTGATGGTTAGATTTCTCTTTCATACCAATGTTTTCCTACATAGAACCCTAGTATGTGTTATTTTTGTTATCCTTCATACTTACCGCTCTTTATTTTAAATAGAGGCCTCATTAATCCATTTTTCGATGTGGGATTTCAACTAAGATATTTTGAAATGTCAACCCCATGTTTCCAATACCGAGAATAAATTGCATGGATGAAATTTATTGAAGGAGGGTAGAATTTATCACCCCAAGCTTCCATGGTATGTTTCTCTTTTAATAATATAGTAGCATGCGTTGTACGCAACTTCGAGTTCTAACAGACACCACAACCAATCAAACTATCCATTATGAATAGTAATACCTGCTTTTTGAAATTTTATACAGCTTATCTTTCAAATTGGACTTCATTTTTGGATTCGTAATATCAAAATTAGTTTAGGGTGAATTTTTGGTACTTTTCTGATAACATTCATATTTTGATGAATAGTGAAGATTACTAAATTTTAATTAAAAACAACTTTTTTAAGCGAAATAATTAATAGTGATAAATTATGAATTTGAGTGGTTTAAAATTATATTTATAATATATTTTTACAATTGCATCCAATGTTGTCCATTGGACATAATTTCACATTTAAACCATACATAAACAAGTGTCAATCTTTTGATAGTTATTGTTTCTTAAAAACAAGCTTTTTGTTTTGACATCGGGAATTAATTTAAAATTAATAAATGAAAATTCTATGTTTTGAATTTGGTAAAATAGACTTCATTATTGAATTTGGAATGTCAAAATTAGCTTTGGGTAATGTTTTGGTATTTTTTCTGAAAACATTCAATTTTTGATGAATAGTGAAAAACACTAAGTTACTCTTTAGAACCGACTTTTTATTTAAACAATTATATATATTATTTAAATTTATTTTAGATCAAAATAGATAAATAACACATATATAAATTCAATTTAATTCATTGGAGGAAGTTTATAATAATTTTAGATATATAAAAATTTTATTGAACTTTTTCACTCTCTTTTACCCACCTCCTAGGAAAATTAGTAAATTCACAAAAAACATAATTTTACCGCTTTAGTGAGTGGAATTTAGAAACTCCAAGATACAGGGTTAATATAAAGGAATAAAATTTGCTTCAATAAGATAAAAATAATTTTTTCTTAATTGTAACGTTTTACTTTTATTTACCACGCTAAAAAGTAAATAGGGTAATTAAGGGTAAAAATGCTATTTTATTACCCTAACACATGTCCTAATTCTATTAGATAAGTTTAATTCGACCAAAAACAACCTTAGGAATAAACTATGACCATTTAGGTCCACTTGGATTAGATTAGGACATTTATTATTATTTAATTCAAAGAAGAGTTAAAAGAGATAAAATCAAAGTTTAATAACTAAAACATTTTTAATAAAGGGTTATAAATTAGATAAATTCGATTATAATTATTCATTAGAAAGCTAATAATATTTCCTACATAACAGTATTTTAATTTTAATTTTTAGACATTAAATATTTAAATTTATGTATGACACAAATGATAATGCAGTAATTACCTTATTAATGAAAGAATCAAATAAATGGTAATATAAATATTAAAATTAATATAATTTCAAAGTTTTTATGACATCCACGAATTTTATAGATGACTATGACATGTTAGGGCGGATTCAATGTATCGTTTTTGATGTAATCAAGTTTTTATGACTTTCACAAAAACAAAATACCAAATAGTTTCAAAATTGACATAAAAGAGTTTTCAAAACAAATATTATATTATTAATTGATATTAAATTCCTAAAAATCTAAGGTTCGGGAAAAGGACTTGTATGATGATAGGTGTATCATTAATGGACCTCTTGGGGGTCTCTTGGAGGAAAATAGTATGTTTATTAACTATATAATATAAAAATACAAAGTGACATGGTATGTGTCAAACTAATTAACCAAGAGTTAAAACTAAAAGATAAGGTTAATATAATGACCCAAACCTATCTAAAATATATTAGTTGAAAGTATTTCGACTAATCCCCACTTTAGACATTGAATAATCCAATTTTGAGCCATTAGAAACCGAATATGAATTTATTATAAAATAATACTTTATGTTTTTTCTAAAGAGCCCCTCCTCCCCTTATTAAAGTACCCAACTTCTAACCAATTCTTCACACCTTAAAAGCATTTTGGTTCCGAAAACCCCTGACCAAATACTATCTCAAATTCCCTCACTTCAACCTATAGGCCTTAGTTTGATCATAAATCCAACCTAACGAGCCCTTTTGATCAAATCAAAAGAAAGAACTCGAAGAAGAGGTAATGTTTTCAACACCCTCTTTCAAGTTCCTTTCTTCTTCAACATCTTCTTTCTTTGTTATTTACATTATAAAATGATAAATCTAGTATCTTCTAAATACTTTGATGTTATTATAACTATGTTACCACCATATTTAGTATTTTATCCATGCTTTGAAAGACATGTCACCATATGTGCGTACGTACGACTTACCATCTCCACGTTGTGGTTTAATTGTTATTCAATACATTATTATTTGGATGGGTATAATAATGATGTGTATTTGATGTAAATAATAAATATAACATGATAAAGATTCTGTATATATTATATACCATCCAATTATATATTATATTAATATCAAAAGGATGATATTTTTGCTCGTGCGTACATACGGATTATCGTCTCCACGACGCAATGAGATTCATTTCCAAGTTCACCCTTCATTGACGATTATAAAAATATATATTACTAATAAGTATGTAATATATGACATAATAATTCTACTAGAGATATATATATTTATATATATATTTATGTATGTACTTACATATATCTTATTCACTTACTTCCGTTCAATACTATATGAAAACGGAAACAGCGTTTATCCATACGTACAGACTACCGTCTCCATAAACGGTGTTTTCCGTTTCATATATACGTATATTATAAATTTTTATATTCTAAATATATATGATAAATAAATCATGTTTTATATTCTAGAAGTATTTAAATCATGATCTACGTTATACAATCAAGAGTAACAAGTTAAAACATGTACGATAAAGAAAGCGATTATTACACGAAATGTTAATATAACATGGAAATTATTATTAAATGGGTAGTATAAAGTCATAAAAGAATAATGTGTGATATCATAAATATTAATATGTTTCTGTTATATTTCAATAACATATAATAGTCTTCATACAGGGGGCTAAACGTACCCTCGACTAAAGGAAAGTGCAAGATATGGGGTTTTCATCTCACTCCTTATTCCTGTGAGATTCATGCCATATTGCCACTATTACCTTTTGTGTGGTGTATGTACTGCCCATAATTGTATTATTTATGTAATACACATTAATTTATGTGTATTTACATATTTATTCTATGATACCTCTTTCATGGGGTGTAGTTTTTGTATGTTACCAAATTGGTAAGGGTTAATTTCAAAATCTCTTTATTATCCGAGGTTGTTTTTACGTAAGTATCTACAGGGACATATTTATTATCCATGTTCATGTTTTATGAAAGGGTTTTCAAAGGGATTCTTTTAAGGGACTTTTTACTGAAACATCATTTCAAATGTTTTAAATATTTATTGTTCTAAATCTTTCTCATTAATATCCATGTCTTCAAAATGGTTTTTAAGGATGTATTTATATAGACATGAATGTTTTTAAAATGTTAATTCCTCTAAAAAGTTTCAAAGTGGTATGGGACACTTTGATTCAAAAATGAATTTAAATGAATTATTTTCCAAATTGTGTGACTTTTAAATGTTTTCATGAAAAATGGGTATTTATCTCAAAGAGTTTTAAAAATCATTTTCATCAACGTCAAAATCCATTAATGGATTTTAAACTTGTTTTAAAGCCGATTTATCATGATACAAATCTTCCAAATTGTGTTGAATGTTTTGTGATTTGTTTGAATATGGATGTGTTATTTTCATACCATTTATGGTTTATGGTTAAAGTATTGACATTTCGTATCCCAGTTCTTATACGAATGTTTATGTTATGTTTCATCCTTTTCATATGAGGAATGTATTGGACATAGTAAGTGATGGGTGGAGCCCTCTATAGCTCCTCGATGCATCGGTAGGTCTCATGATACAACTAGACGTGGAATTGGCCGAGGCCCTTTCCATTTTGATATATGGTTTTAGCCGAGTCCTTAATAATTTTTAGACGTCTTGGCCGAGGCCTTGAAAAAATGTTTTAGAATGTCTGGCATTATACATTCCCTCATTATGGAAATAGTATTGATAGTTCCTATGGTTATTCGACTAGTAGAATACCCATGATTATGTTTTATTATGGCATTATTTACTCAAATCATATTCTTTCCATAAAAGTATTCTTGTTTATTATTAGTAAAGGCATGTGGTTTCAATTATTCACCATGATTAATATTTATGTCATTTTCCGCATTATTTCATACCCTTACTGAGCGTTTGAGCTCACCCATTTATATGTTTTATTGTTCCCAGGATTCCAAGAAGTGTATTATGATTGATATGTAGGGTTATGATAAAGGAAATAATGGAATTCTCAAAGAACTATTTATGTTGTGTTTTACGTTAGAAATTGTAATGTAATGTTAATGTATGTAATCTATTTTCCAAGACTGCTAAACCGATCGGTCCTTCGGGACTTGATTACTTTGTAATCATGCTAATGTACTAAAATAATGCACCGAATCCGGGTAACTGGGGTTGGGGAATTATATCCTCAATAAGTTTCCAAACATTATTCCTTTCAAACTGATTAATTTCTTCTTTCATATCCATCACCCAAAATTCCTCATTGATAACATCATTAAAATTTTTAGGTTCAAGTTGTGACAAGAAGACTTTATGTTCAACCTGATTTCTATTAGAAGCACTAGTTTGAGTTCCTTTGTCTAGGTCTCCTACAATAGCATCTAATGTATGGTTCTTAAGATTTATAACAGCTCTAGTAAAGAAGGGACTACTGATTTCAGGTTCACCAGTAGTTTCAGGTTCTAAGGAATTTTCAGAACCGGTTGTTTTGACTGATTCTTTCACAGACTAGTTTGAGGATTTTAGATTAAGGTTTAGATTCGATAGATCATCCTCCAGGTTTTCTTGAAAGGTTTTACGCTCATGTGGATATGTTTCATCAAATTTGACATGAACAAATTATTCCACACATTTAGTTCTTTAATTGAACACTCTATAGGCTTTACTAGACATATAATATCCTAAAAAATATACCTTCATCACTTTTGGAAGAAAACTTGTCAAGATTGTCTTATTATTTAGTATATATACTTTGCAACAAAAAACGTTGAAGTAGTTAACATTGGGTTTTCTATTGTTCCATAACTCATAAGGAGTCCTTTTAAGAACAGGTTTGATCAACACTCTATTGATTATGTAACATGTTGTATTGACATCTTCAGCCCAAAAATAAATAGGATGTTCAGATTCATTGAGCATTGTTATAGAAATCTCTTGTAGAGTTTTATTTGTTCTCTCTACCACTCCATTTTGTTGATGTGTTCTAGGGGAAGAGAAATTGTGATTATAACCATTTTGTGAGAAAAAGGTTTGAAACTCTTGATTTTCAAACTCACGACCGTGATCACTTATAAAGGATTTAATTCTAATTCCACTATGATTTTCTACAGACTTGGAATATTTAGTAAAATAAGAACACGCTTCACTCTTGTTATCCATAAATAAGGTCCAAGTATATCTTGAAAATTATTCTACAAGAACATAAACATAGTGAATACCATTTATAATAGAAACTCTAGATGGTACAAACAAATCCATGTGAACTAGTTTTATAGGTTGAGAAGTTGACACTTCTTTCTTTGGTTTGAAGGAAACTTTATGTTGTTTTACCCTTTGACAGGGATTACATACTTTTTCATTTGGAAATTCATGTTTGGGTAAGTCTTTAAATAGACTTTTCTAGTTATATTTCTAAGGGAGTGACCAATACAGTGTCCTAGTCTTATATGCTAGAGCTAAGATTCTATATGAAATACACTTAAGCATGAAACATTTTGAGAAACTAAATAATTTATGTTAACAGAGTAAACATTTACATTTCTTAATTCATAAAATACTAATTATTCATTAGAATTAAAGACACTGCAAGCATCATCTTCAAATCTAACATGAAATCCATCATCACATAACTGTGAGATAATAAGCATATTATATTTTAATCTATCAACGAACAATACATTAAAATCATTTCTGAATTAGAGTTATCGATTAGGTCATGGCCAATAATCTTTCCTTTGGCATTGTCACCAAATGTGACATGTCCTCCATCTATTTTGATTAGTTTGATGAAGCATGAGTAGTCTCCTATCATGTGCCTTGAACATCCACTGTCCAAGTACCATAATATTTTACAAGAACTCTTTAAGAATCTTTCCTACAAAATAACCAGGAAAAAATAGATTTCGGTACCCATACTCGTTTGGGTCCAGTAATATTAGTAATAAGTGCTTTAGGAACCCATATATGTCTCATAGGATTCCTATAAGCATTACGTAAAGTATTTGAAAAATAAAATCTATTTGGTTCGAAAAAACGTGAAACAATAGACAGTGTATCATAACTTGAACTAGATGATTTGTGTTCATAATTGGATGTGAAATATATTTTCCTTGATTTAGAAACAAACTTTGTTCTATCAAGGTTTCTTTTACCAGGTTGATAACAAATGCCAGTGTTGTATTTAGGGGAAATTTGTTTTCCTAGAATTTGGGTAAGAGTATTTTTCCCATTGGTAAACTTTTCTAGGACAGTATTAAATTGCTCATTGGAAATTTTTAATTCATTGTTCTCTTTGAGCAGTTAATCATTTTTCTCCTTTTCAGTTGTGAGTTCAGATTTAATAGTCATAGAAAGAGCATATTGTTTCTTCAATGATTTATATTTTTCTTTTAGTTCATTTCATGATTCTTTAAGAAAGTTATAGTATTCAAACATTTCTTTATTAGTCATTTTTTCAGAGTCAGTCTCATTTTCAGAATAGAATTAATTATGTACATGAGAGTATAGTGTTACCTCAGATGTGTTTGTCAAAAAAATTTTTGGCTTTGTTATCCTGTTCATCATGTGATGTTTTTGAGTCTCTTGAACTATCCTTAGAGGCAATCCAGGTTGTTTTCATTGCCTTTTTATACTTAATGTCCTTGTCATCATTTCTCTTTTTGTACTTGAGGTTTGGACAGATAGCCTTGATATGTCCCTTGTGCTTACATTCATAGAAAACAATCTCACCAGTCTTGTCACTTATTTTCCAGTACTTCTTCCAAATTCCTTTTTGGTCATATTTTCCCTTGAAGTTAGTATTTTAGAAAAATATCTTCTCCTTGTAAAATATTTTGAATCTTCTAGCTAGTTGATCCATCTCCTCATCACTATCGGGTGATGATTTTTCACTACTAGAACTTTCTACTGATGCTTCCAATTTCACTTTTTCTTTGTGTTTAGAGGTGGTGGTCTTGAATGCAACAAATTTCCTTTTTGGTTAGTCCTTCTCCTCATTTTTGACTTTAATCTCTTCTTCATACGTCATCGGTTCCCCAATGAGTTATTTTATAGGTAGCTTGCTGATGTAACATGATTCTCTAATAGAGACAGAGGTTCCCATCCATCTATAAGGCATACATCTGAGAATTCTCATGATCTGTTCCTTGTAAGTGACTTATCTTCCAATAGAAATCATTGTGTTGACAATATCATTGAACATAAGATTCATGTCAGAGATAGGATCATCAGGATTCATTTTAAAGTTATTATATTTAATAGTATAAGTATTAGGTCTCATTTATTTTACACTAGATGTTCCTTCATGTGAAACAGACAGGGTATCCCAAATTTCATGGGCAGTTTTACATGTAGAAATTATATTAAATTTCTCATCTCCTAAGGATTCATATAAAGCATTCATAGCTTTGCAATTATTATTGTAGGCGGTTTTGAAATGTTCATCCCATGTAATTATATCAGGAGTAGGAATCTTGTATTCATCTATAATGGATGACCAAATCTCAAAGCCCATACTCTCTAAGTGAATTTTCATTTTATTTTTCCATTGAGCGTAGTTGGTTCCATTACAGAATGATGGTTTGTTGGTTGCAGCACCTTCCAATCTGTTATCCATAACAACAGAATAGGTTTAAAGAGCTAGAAATTACGAATTAAAAGAAATTTAAATATCTTTAAAGTACAACTACAATCACAGTTGCTTGATATAAAATAGAGTCTTAATAAATTACCCTCTGATACCAAATGTTGGTCGGAGTAGAATACTCAAGAGGGGGGGGGGGTGGATTGAGTATCTATAAAAAAATTTTGTTTAAAAAATATTATTAAAAGTATTTCCCCTTCATGTTAAATACAACCCAGTTAATCAATGTAATATGGTTATAAAGGTTTGATTGTTTAAATAACATCTTAAATGATTTATTATTTTCCAGTAATAATAATAATTGTTATTAATATTACTTTTGAAACTGTTTTACTATGGAAAAGAAATTATAACTTCTTTCTAAGATTAACTATCAATGTAATATTAGTAATTTATGATTATTATAATAGAGTAGTAAAACAGAGAAAACTAAAGTAAGTAGCACAACGGATATCCAACAAGTGGTTCAGTCTCAAGCCGAGACCTAATCCACTCCACTTGGTGATCACCTTCCACCAAGTAGTTTATATAAATAAAATTGATCCATACCCTGAATCGGGGTTAAACAACAATACACAAAACTATCCAGGTTGCACAAGGACCACTTCCACATGTCTTCTTGGGTATAAACTACCAGGCCACACAAGGAACACTTCCACATTTATTCGTGGGTATGCACAAGAGTAAATGAGTGTTTGAGTAAGGATATCTTTTACCCTTCAGTTTAATGTAGGAGACAGAGTGTGTTGCTATACATATACACACTCTTCTTTAAAATTAATAAACTGATACACAGTAGCGCCATAATGTTGAGATTGGTTTAGAAATGCTCTGAGTGTTGATATTTGCAGCTCTAGACTTCTGAAATGTGGTAGATGCAGAAATCAAGTCCTCATGTGGAAAACAGAGTGTCACAAGTTAGAGAGATTCGGATTGTGTTCTTCGTGGTGTTTTACAGCGCAAATATTTTATTGGGATTCTCGTATAATTCTTGTGTTCTTCAACAGAATCGGGTTGCATGAGCCAATTCACAAAAAATTTATTTCGTTATTACACTCACGCCCACCAGCTTGTTCTTTTATATCGTATTTTTTTCTAGAAGATTTTTCTGCCTTCTGTTTCTGTCTCACACAACTCTCTTTATCATGGAGTGCTTGTGTTGGAGCCGACATGTTTCATGTATTCTGCACCTCGTACCGTGTACTGTTCGATGATATGTATTCAAAAAAACATTAATTATGTCAGTGCATCAAAATATTAAAATATGACCATTAGAGATTAAATTGAAAGATGACAAAATATATTAGGAAACGGTATCACAGTATGTTATGGAAATGGTGTCTCCTTCACCCGGTGTCTGGGTTGGTCATGGGGTCTTGTTCATGGTGCCTCATGGTCATGGTGTTTGGATGTCAAGGTGTCTTGTTCATAGTGTCTCATAGTCACGATGTCTGGATGTCACGGTGTCTTGTTCACAGTGTTTGATGGTCACGATGTCTCATGGTCACGGTGTCTATTTGTTCACAGTGTCTGATCCTTCACGATTTCTAATTGTCACAGGGTCTGATTGTCACGGTGTCCGATCCTTCACAGTGTTTGATCCTTCACGGTGTCAAATTTTCACGGTGTCTGATTTTCACAGTGGATGATCCTTCATGGTATCTGATCCTTCTCGGTGTTTGATTTCCACGATGTCTGATTTACTTTTCCAGAAATACATAACCACTGGTAGACAAATGGTGTCTCAGACTTTTCAAAATAACTGTATTCAGACTTAAGCAATGATGATCACAGAATGTATGATACTTAATCATTTGTCAAATAAGGTATTATAAAATTAAATCAAGGATAGTATAAAGTAATTAAAATGAATGTAGAGAAATTAAAATCTTGAATGTCTCTTTATAAAGAATGAGAATACTTAAACAATAATACAAATGATTTGATATAATTTACTGGATTTAACTAGGTTGAATAGGATTTGTGATCATTAAAACATGGTTATTACATGAGGAGTCCAACATATTTATATTAAAAACAAAATAGAAAATAAATATTCTAATATATATATAAATTATATAGAAATATCAGTTCTGTTACTCTTGAAATCTAGATTGTCCTGACAAATATTTCAAAATTTATTTTCTATAAAATTAAAATAAATTAAGTTAAAAATGTCTCTAATATATGTAAGAAAGTAACTATACAAAATTATATTTTAATATTAATTTTTTATAAAAAAATTCTTCAATTATTTATTACCTAATTAATAATGTATAACTCCATTTAAGTTTCATTGATTAAAATTTCATTTTTTTATTTAAAATATATATTTCCACCTTTCATGTAATATAGAATACTAAATTTTTATATCCATTATTATGACATACATAGGCCCAACTCACACTTATGGGTTAATTTTATACTTTTTACCTTTATAATATCACATAAATGCTTTATTTTTTATTAATATGGAATTCAAACTAGTTAGGACCTAATTTTGACATAGTTAATTTGACCTCAAGCTTCACTTGGGATTCTAACAAGATGTGATATTATACACAACATATGTTTCTTCCTTTACACACACACACACATGAACATATTTATATATATACTGGCAGTATAAAATAAAGTAGAGATATTTAAACCATAAGTTAATACAGATCATTGACAATAGTCTAACTATGGAAAACCATATACTTTCACCATATATTACCTCTTATGATAATTGTTATGAACAAGACATAAAGGAGAAGGATATTTTTTATGGTCAATCCATGAATTATTTATGTGAGAGTATTTTTAGGTTTTTTTAATAAATATAACCAATCATACACATATATTCCTAAATTCTATGATATGAATTTAAATCATAAAATTTCAAATATTTTAAACTACTTAAATATTTTTTATATTTAAAAATCACAATTTTAAAACTGATATTTATTTAAAACCCCTTATATTTACCTTTACATTTATCTTCAATAAATAGTTAATTAAGTCAAAACAATCACATTACACAAATAATTAAATTTTCAAATTTTAGTTATTTAAAAGAATGAAATATAAATTTTCAATCCATTTTTAAATTTATTTCATTGAAAAATATGCTTCTTAGATCATGGAGGATTTCATATGACTATGTTCGGATTCATGTGACACTCCCCCCATTTAAGACCAAACATTATCCAAAAAAATGTTCAATTTTATTAAGCATTAGATATTATATAATAAAATCATGGATAAAAAATAAATTTTAAAAGTGAATTTTCAATAAAAACAATTGATCTTATATATTTGAAAATAGATCTTCTGTTAATGCATTGGGTAGTGGGTTGCCTTTAGTGAACAATATTTTTTTTCTATTTCCATATAACTTTTTAAATGTAACAATTTCATCAAACAAAGATTCAACACTTAAAAAAAGTTCAAAATAACTCAAAACAAAAAGATAAAAAATTATTGAAATATGTTTTTAAAATCAAGGAGAAAGATACATATATATATATATATATATATATTATTACAAACAAATTATATATTTTAGAAAACATATATTTTTTCTTAAAGAAGTGCCAGACTTTTACATAACCATTACAAAACAGGTAACATTAGTTCACTAACAATTCTAAAAAGTATTTTCTTATCAGGGTCAATTCACAAGGAATTATATATATAGGTTTTAATCTAAAATGATCATAAAAGAATTATTATTTTTAATAAAAATGTTTTAATAAAAAATTTAAGAAATAATTGAATTAATTATAAGGATTTATTGGGGATGTAAAGTGTAAATGAAATTTTATCATTTATGTATAAATTAAAAATGGTATTAATGCCATGAGGATTCAAATGTACATGAGATTTCTAGGATTCAACTATCACATGAAAAATACAAAAAGTTTTAGTCCATAGTATATGTTGAACGTTGTTATAGTTATTATTTATAATCATAATTATTTTGGTTTTTTGTTCTATCAAAATTGATTTTTTCATCCATTAAGAAATAAATAATTTTCAAATTAAGTCACAACACAGTCTCAAACAATCATAAATATCAACAACAAACTATCACTGGATACAATTCACCCCCAATTTGTACACATATTTATATTACCCTGATATTGATTGGATTGTCCATTCAAGATAGTTTTTTTGAAAATATTTTAGATTATTAAATAATGATATAAAAAAATCATTAAACATGAAAATTTAATGGTCTAAAATAAATACGTTAGGGAAATATGAATGGATAGACTTTTGATATTCCACTAGACTGTGTAAAAAATTTATTAAAGCTTCTCCTAGTGTCTATAATATTTTCAAATAATTCCATATCTATATTTTCTACTCTATTAATAAAACATAAGATCCAAATTTATAGGAAAATAAGTATCCCCACATGCCTTCACTTTTTCTATATCTAACTTCAATGTGTCATCAACTAATAAAAACATCTGAATTTTCCATCAGATTATTAGTGCAAAATAAATCTTTTTCCCTTATCATATCAATTTAAGTCATAAAATTATAAATTTTTATATGAATTTATCTACGTATCACTAAGTTATTATTAAAAGTATCGTGAATCCAATTATTTTATATTTTTAAAAAGAAATTGGCTCTATTATGTCTTCCAATTCCACAAAGTGACAATAATGTTCATCGACATTAAAAATAAATTAAATACTAATTTTGATTTTTTTTGTGAGATTTGTGGCTCAATTAGTAAATAGTTATATATTTGATACTAATATTTCAAAATCATTTAGATGATACCTATATAATTCCATTTTTGACTACCTTGATATTTTATTAAAAGTATAATATTTTTACATATTTAAATAAATTTGACTATTTTTTTGTCCAAGTTAAAAAAGTTAAATATAAAATTTATATCCAATGTTATAAATAAAATAATACTAAAAGTTTTGGTGTAATTATCAATTATTATTATGCATACTTATTACTACAAAATAGACCTCAAATACCCTCAAATATTCTAGTTATTAATATTATTTCATGTTCCATTAGATGATATTAGTGGATTAGTCCTTTTTAATGATATTATGTTCATTAAATATCATATCCTTATTTATTGTGTTTTTATATTTTCTAGTTGGATAAGGATACATTTAAAGATGTAATATAGGTTGATATTTATATTGGTGAGGAGTTTGTGAAATTTTAGGAGATCTCCTAATTGTAGTCATGGAGGGAGAGAATGATAAGTTTAACCCAAAAAAATAAACTCAAAATTAATTTTTTACCATTCCATTTATCATAAAAGATGAATTTTATTCAAGGTATACATGTCAAGGAATCATAAATAGTCTAATTTTGTGGTCGTTCTAAGTGAATTAATCTAAAACCTGATGAAACCCAAATATTTTTATATTATAAGATGGAAAAGCCACTAGTGACTATTTATTATTCTGTTATCTATTTTCATCTAATAGTTGAAAAAATCCAAATTTTGAGATTTTTAGTATTTATTATGTAAGGATAATTATTTTTTATGGTTTATTTATCTTATCCTCGCACACATTAGTTAACCAAACATGAAGTCATGAAAATTTCCCATATTTCTCGGTAAAATTCACGATTTAAATTTAATCTTTTATAGTTTTTTTTATTTTCATTCTTGTTAGTAAAATTCATGGTTTTGGGTTAGTTTATATTGAATTTATTTTGTGAAATAATCTTTATATTTTTTTGATTCATTCGACAGATAAATTAGTAAAAAACAATAAAAATTGATTTTATATATAATCATGATTAAATTTTTGTGACAATGAAATAAAAAACTAACACAAAAATAAGTTTTAGAATTTTCTTTATACTTGAATTTTATTCTATTTAATAATATTATTTTTATGAAAATTTCAATGTTGGTATAAGAGAATATGTTTTATATTGCCTCATGATAGAGATATGCATGAACTTTCATGTTCCTCTAAAACTTGAGGAGGTAATTTTTATGTTTTTAGTCTCATTTTTTCATATCCATCGAAGATAGATGTTTTATCCTGGATTTTAAAATAATAACTCCTATAATTTCCATATGTTTTGAAATAAAAAACATGTTCTACATTATATACAAATCAGAAATGAATAATATTTTATTTAATTTAGGTATAATGTTAAAAAATTAAATAAAATGATATATATTATTAGAATAAATATAAACATAACATAATTTAAAAAATTAAAATAATTCAATTGAAATAAGTAAATAAAAAAATTATAATATGGAATTATTTTTCCTCATAGTCTCCAATGAAAATCATACCACCAACTCTAAAAATAGAAATAAAAAAAAAGAGAAATATGATAGAAATTTGAAGGTATTAGATAAAATATTTTTAAGGAAGTATTTAAGGTTATATACAGGAAAGCAAATACATAATTTCATGGTTATATAGTGATTGGGTATACATAAAAATGATGGGTATATTAAAATTATTTTAATTGGAATATAACCATATTGCTGAATTTAATAATACATTATAATGATATATATATAATGTATAATAGAAAATTAACATCCCTAGAATATTTTAGAAATGAAAAGAAATAAAAATATTCTGAAAGAAAAAGTTTTTATTACAAAAAACTATTTTATATATATTACATATTAAAATATAAACATCATTTTTTCATTTTTAATGTCTAAATTTAAAAAAATATATTATATATTTCAAATCATAATGTAAAAATTTGTTATTTGGTTTTGTTTTGTTTCTTGGTAAAAAATAAGTTATTGAGATAAAAAACGAATTACAATAGTAAACTGTGAAATGAGACACATGATTAAAATGATGAATAAAAGTAACAAAACATCTCTAAAACTTATCACTTAAATGTGTGTATAAGGTAATTAATGACATTTTTTCTCCATTTTTGAGTTAATTTCATTACAAAATTCAATTCCTTATACAATAAGGGATGATTATTTTAAAAAAATGTCACTCATTCTCATATATAAAAGTGGAATTCCTCTACCCAATAAAATACACATGTATATTTAGGTTTTACCTCTAATATAATCCAAAATTACCTATCTTAAAGTCATATCTCATTATTAGAATTCCATAGTTTCAATAATAAACCCTAATTCCTCTAAATAAATAAGGTTTCCAAGAGGAAATTTGATGTTATTATTTTTAAGTAATTATTTATTTTCTTTGTTTTTATTTTATTGTCACATCCCCTTTCTCATTAAATATTATTTTTACATCCATTTAATGTATTGGGTAAAAAATTATACTGTTTATGGGACTAGTTATATAACCTAATAAACAATATTTAATCGATTGGGGAGTGAACACAACCCTTAATGTTTATGGGAAAGTGTATTAACCCCAATACACTTTTTTATGATGGTAATAGAATTTATACTTAAAATATGATAATAATATCATATTATTTTTTATATTCTATAACTATTTGTTAATTAACATTCCTATGTCATTCCATATTCTTATGTTATGAATCATGTTTATGTTTCGATGGATATTATTTATCTTGGTATGATTTATTATGCTATTATTTCCATATCAATATTTTTGTTTTATACTCATACTTTCATGACCATCTTTATGGTCACCATAGTTTCATTAACTGATATCTCATGTTTATTTTCCCTTATTGTCTGTTTATCTCACCTATTTATTTATGAATCTCACCAATACATCCAAGGTAGGTATATTTCTAGAAGTGAACCATGTGTGAATTATTTTCTATAATAAATTAATATTGTCTTATGAAATGTATAATTAGATAAAATTATATAAAATAATTATATTATAAGTGTTCTTCATCTTAGTTGGTATCAAAGAATATGTGTAAAGTGTGTATTTTTATCACTATATCTGGAAGTGTGGGTCCAAGGGTGATTCAATAGATATGTTCATAATTAATAGTTCAAAACTATATAGCTAAAGTGTATATTATCAACCTTCATAAGGGTGGCAATGTATCTTTAGTAATGGAGAAGGTGAATCCGAGAGTGTGGTTCTAAATATGAAAGTATTTATTTGGCCAGCCTTGGGTTGGCCCTTTTATGAATTGTCCTGGGAATTGTAACCATTGTTAAAATTATCCTTTCTTAGATGAATGACCATTATTGTGATATGGACATAGAGGTATTGTCATGGACTTTATAATAATGAGTTTTTTGTTTGGGAAATGGTCATACCTATTATTCATTTCCACATTCATTATGATAACCCACGTTCTTTTATTTCACTTTAATAATGTATTGTGACATGAAATTTGACTTGTTAAATAAGAGGAAGGATTCGATAATGTTTAAAATAGTTGATCGGATTCAACTGGTTGGTGTTATGTTGAAAGTGTGATGATGTCTAAATTCATGAAACTATTGGTGATTGTATTTTTTTATACAGATCAAGGGAGGCTGATGTGTTTTTGTTTTTTGAGTTCCCAGGAAGGTAATGTAAATATTTTTTTTATGTATATATAAATATAAAACTTGTCTTTAAATCGATATACAATTACCTTGACATTGGTGTGGTGATGTGGCTATGGTTGAATGATGATAAAAATATTGTGGATTATTTTTAACAAGTTTATAATAATACTATTATATTATTTAATTTATTAGCATGTTTATTATATATTCTTGTGTGTTATTCATTCTTTTTTATTGATGAAAATGTTATACCTATCATGGGTTGAGGTTAATTCCCTTACATGGATACAATTACCACTCCCTGGGTTAGTTATAGTGATTATAAAAATCCAATGTACATGTTTTTATTGGTTTCATGGATAATCACTATATATTTCATTTGGTTACCCTCCTAATATTGGTGTTTCATGGTTATGAATGGTCTTTATAAATGGTGCATTTTTATATGGATCTAAAATTAATAGTCATAGTTTGTGAGGGGGTTTCTGGTTTTTAAAGAATGACATAGTATCTCTCTCTATCTATCTATCCATGCGTGTGTGTAAACATATGTTGTTATTATTTACATTATTAGGAGTGAGTTTTTTCATTATAAGGATATTTTGTGGTTCTATAGGTCATATTAAGGTTTAGAAAGGATTTTATGGGATTTAAATGTCCTATAAATAATATATCAAACTATTACATTTTTTTGAAGTGAAATATTAGACCAATACATTGGTTGAATATAATAGGAATTAATACATACACCATCATTAACACATGTTCATTCCTATATTATGTTCTTGAAATCACAAAGATCATGTTATAGAGGATATGAGTGCACTTCAAAACATATTGATCACCATAGTATCTGAGAATGTTATTATTATTGAGGAAAGTAAAAAATATTATTTTGAAATAATATTTTCATTATCGTGGGATATTTTTGGGGTTTTTTTTGATTTCTCCAATCTATTCATATTATATTTTCCTTATTTATGTTCATGCATATTTATTTTATATGATCATTTTTTAGATTTATTCTTATTTTAATGTTTATATTTGGGTTTTGCATCAGAAGTTTTTCCCTGGTGGAAATATATTATAATTTATTATCTCCGATTCAAGTGAAATTATACCCATGATACTTGCCACCAACCATTAATCCATTTGAGTTGAGTGGAGATCTGAAAAGGATATGTCATTTCATACCTTATATCTAAAAACCTCCATAAATCATTCATCAATAAAACAACAAGTGGAAGAAATCTAATAAGATGTCTAGATTATATAATAATTATATAACACTAAACCTTTAGGGTCATCTATAAACATGAATTCATTGTAAAATTTATCTATCATGCTTGATACCACATCAATGGATTCAGAATAGACTATTGTGAAATAACACGAGACTTCCATCCAGTGTAAAACACCTAATTTTAATATGAATAGTATGATTGAAACGCTAACTTGAATGCACTAACATAGTAAGAACTTCCATTTTACCTTATAGTAAAAAATAACCAAAATATCTCTAGGAATCCACAAACACCACAAAATAATTTCCAGGTCCCTATGCATTCATCCAAAAAATCAAATCAAATCAGTTTTGTTTAATTTTTCAACACTATTTAGATAATGTTATGAAATAGGAAACATTTTGGAGGGAATTATAAATTTAATAGATGTTTTTATAAAAATTTCCTCATTATATAGTGAATTGACATATTCTTCCACTATACATTTATGAACACTTTAATACACTATATAATAAATTCATGTATTCTTTTAATATAACTTCCCTTTTCTATTTTTCATCTATATCTAGCTAAAGATGTTTTAATGGATGAAATTTTTTATTTTGAAACTAATATATATCTATATATATATAATTATTATAATAATCAATCGATATTGGGGGAGGGAACCATTAATTTAGACATATCTCTTGAATGTTATGAGTATATTTTAAGAAATCATTTACAATAAATTATTTATAAAAAGATATATATGCATGGTTCTATCTGGGGTAATCTTGTTGGATTTATTCCTTTTTATTGAATATTTGGGTACTATATAGTTTACTAAATCTAAACATTGGCAACTCATATGATTTGGGATAATTAAATAATTTTCTTCCTTCATCTACTTAACCACTAAATCATATCACGTAATATAGAAAGTTCGAAATATTTATTATTATTTATCAATAGAAATATATTTTAACCTATTATATATAATAAACTATTAAAAAATTAAGGTTATTTAATGAACCATTCAATAATTCTTTTGAAAACCACCACCTCTGTGTCATTATTTTACTCCATTAATTATGCATGCCCTATTATCCCTATTTCCTAATTTTAGTCATAAAAATATAATATAGTTAATTAAATCACTTATAAAAACTAAAATACATATATAAATATAATAATTTAATTTAGATAATAGTTTTAAAAATGATTTAGGATCATTTCTGAAATTCACATTATAATATCATATGGGATATTGGAAAGATTGATTAAATATTGAAATTATTTGATAATTAAAATGGATTGAAGAAATCATAAGGAGATGATGTGTTATTGATCATGCCATGTCCATGGTTAATTATTTATTTTTTAATCAACACATATTTAAATAAATAACGACATAATATTGAATATAATTACTAATTTTTATTAAATTTTGAATCTATTTGGTAGATTTTTTAAGGGAATAAAAATACTTTTGAGCTGATTACTAGTGAAGAACAACACATTGTACCCATCAGAAAATAAATGGGTACATGGTAGCACAATTAGTACCCTAATAACCCCATTAGAAAATAATAAATGTAATTAGTGGAAGGGAAATGGTTATAAAATATCACAATTTTTTTTAATACGAGTATCTATTAGAGTTTAAATGAGTATCCAATGGGTTTTACAGTTTCACCATAATATTTAAAAAATTATTATTATGTTTAAGTGGATTATTAAAGATCTTATTAAATTGATTTTTCAATTGATTTCAATAGTATTTAATTCTTATCTAATCAATTAAATGTTATAGATTTATGGGAGATCATAAAGTTGTGGATTAAAAATATATTTTAAATAAGATTCAATGAATTTGTTAATATATATGATCAAGGAAAATTAAATGAATATTGGGGAAGTATGGAATATTTGGAATAATGATAATTGATAAATAAATCTTGGTAAAATATTATAAATGTATAATGATGAAATAAGTTATTACGACTTGGTTAAATGTTCTATGATGGAGGTGGTGGATCAGGGTGTGAAAAATTAAACAATTATATCATTGGATCATATAATTTTTTTAAAAACTATTCTCTATCCTTCCCATAGTAGAGAATAGAAATATAAATAAAACATAAAAAGGAAACAAAATATTACTTGGTTCCCCATCACTGTGCTTCAAACAAGGAGCATACAAAGGAAATTTTCTTATGTATAAAATCCACTAAAACTCACTACCAATACATGGTTTGGAGTAGAAACATCGTCCCTCATGGTTCACCACCAATCACGATTTTAAAGCTCAATGATCTCTCTCAACTGAAGTGTTCTCACTATTCATTCAAATCATTATTATGTTGATTTGAAACTGTTCAAAAACATTTCACACATGAGTATTCCATGAATCTCTATTTTCACTCGACAGATGAATTACAATTCCATGCATGTCATTTTCGTTGGGGAGAGACATTTCGTGAACTATTTCTTCTCCTTTGTGAATTGCCTTAATCCCTTTTTGAAATACCTTGCATCACATAACATGAGTGCTTCATGATCCCCTTTTTTCGGACTATAATTCCCTACAAACACCATCCATGAACTAAGCTTGGTTTTTTAATATCCTCCTTTATGACTTGAGACTTTTCAATCTTCTTCTTTCATGAACCACCTCCTTTTAGAACCACTTTTGGACATAGCCAATTCTTCTAGTGATAATAATCTCTGTTGAAATTGTCTCTCCCAATAAGAACATGATTAGGGGTCCTTTATATAGTTAAAAACATCTTCAAGAACCACTAATAAAAATTACACAAAACTCCTTTGTGGTTTAGACATTATTGCGCACAATGCTCGTTATGCAATTTTAATAGCACATTTTTAATTTTTGGTGGAAAAAATCATCTAAAAATCAAAAAACCCTTTGCAGTTACTTTTAAATCACTACCTTTTACCATAAACAACAATTCTCTTTGTGGTAGCCTCAAACTCACCCCCTTCGACAGCAAATGACGACCTCCTTTGAGGTTTAAATAGTGCAGTAGCTACTATGTGGAAATATTTCTTTTGAAAATTTTTCTTTGTAGTTACAAAAACTCCTTTAGATGTTTTGTAGTCTGTTAACTCTTTTGGACCCTTTATAGTCCATGAAATCCATTATAAACTTTTCAGTTCTCTAATAATGCTATGTAGAAATCCTTCTTTTACCATAAAACAAATCCAGATTTTGAGGCCCAAAAATTTGGAAAACATTGGGAAATAACACCACCTCCAAACTATATTATTTGAAAATAACCAAAATTGAATGTGCTCAACCATCTTTTATAAAAAAAACCCCAAAACAAAAAAATGAAACCTAGAGTGATTTTTTCCAATATATAAGATATATATTTGGATCACCAAATACACGATGAATATTTTTTGGAGGGATGAGTAAATTTCCCAATATTTTGAGAAGTAGTTCACCATCAGACTAAAATAATATTTTTTATATATTATAACATCCATAATTTATTGAGTGTATACATTTTATTATTTATAATTATTATCACATTGCAATAGTGTGGGAGTACATAAATAAAATCTAGTATATTTTTTATTATATGGAGTTGAGAAGAGTAATCATATAATCCTATAATTCACAAGATACAAATAGTGGATATGTTTGATCTTGAGTGGAGTAATTATAGCATATAAATGATATTTATTACTAAGGTAAAATCTATAAAATATTATCAAATTACTGGTTATTTTATATTTTAATATAGATAATGAAAATTTTTATCAAAGACTGGATCAATAAATAATACTGGTAATATAGGATAACTGATAATGGCTTATAAAATTTATAATGATTTTAAGAATTCAATACTTTCTCATACACCACTCAATGAATTGTCCCATATCAACTCCATAAGTGGTATCCAATGATATATATTTACCTCTAAATATTCAAAGGATATATTTTTAAGAGTTTCTTAAAATTTAACTTATATTGATTCTAAAATTTATATTTTGAATATTAATATTATTTTTCTATAAGTTTATTATAATTCCAAAAATCAATTCTGTGAAAAAAATTTATTCTTATTTTTAATAGTAATATTATCACATGTGAATGAATGAAACTATGTCTCATTTTTTATATTTTACACTTGATGTTCTTGATGCAGTCACCATAGTATTTAGCGCATATGAAAGTGAAGAATTGATGATGTAATCAGTTCATAAGAGTAACAAAAATTATAGAAGAGAAAATAAGATATTAGAACTAATATCAAAGAATGGGTACATAAATTTTATTCATTTTAAAACCACAAAATATATTTGGTATATTTTATATATTTGTAATGAATGAGAGAAGAAGGTAATAGAGGGAATATTATATATTTTGAAATCAAAATTTGAATATGATCATGTGATGGAGGATAAAACATTAAATTATTCCTTTATAATGGTGGACAAGATAATTAGTGTCATTAAATATTTTTGGGAAATACTTATAGGTAAAATAGTGCTAAATATAATCATTATAATATTGTTCAATATGTTTGGTATAAATATTTTAATTTTGAAGGAACTATATCAATAAAATTTCCACAAAATAATTATCATAGTATATTGATTACTTATGAAGTGATGAAAAATGAATCATTAGAAGAAATAAAAGTGAAAATGATATTTCATTTATTATAATAATAATTTTTTAAATAAATTTAAAAAATGAAGTCTTTTAATAGATCTATAATTGAGGATCGTAATTCTAAGAAAAAAATACATCATAGTTCATCTATAAAAATATATAAACGGGGTATGGTTTGTATAAATAATTTTTTAACTATTTTTTAGTTAAATAAATTTTAATAGAATTTTCTATGTGTAAAATATTAAATGAAATTAGGATGAACTTCATGTTTTTCTTCCTAATAGAAAATAAAAATTGTAAAAAAATTTAAAAAGAAAATAAATTTTCAAAGGGAAAGTAGAAATAATCTACTCTCATAAATATAAATTTATATATAAAAATATTTAAATAATTGTGAAGAAATATGTGACAGATTATAATAATTTTCAGAGAGTGATGGTGAAAGAACTTTTATTACTCAATATATAATCAAGAGTGATTCTTCAGGTGAAGAAAAAGGAGGTGATGAAGAAAAGGAATAATATATATATTGTTCCAAATAATGAATTGATGGAATGTATTAATATTTATATTTAGTTTTAAAAATAAATAAAAATATTAAATAAGATGTTCTAAACTAAAAACTGAAATGAAACTATTTTTTGAAGTAAATGACTCTACTTTTTCAAGGTGTATTAAAGATTTAAATTTGATTACTACTATAAAAAAATAAAGATATGGTGGTAATTTGTATAAATAATTAAAAGTATTTTTTATAAATTTAATCAATTTTATTAGTGGTTTATTTTTTAAAATAATTTTAAAATAATTTTTAAATATTTAAATATTTTAATTGGTAAGGCCTCAAAAACTATTTTGAAATAAATTAAGGAATATAAAAACATTGATGTTTTTTTAGATATTAAAATACCTCACACTATGTGTAATAAATATATGATATTTCTTACAGATACATCTAGTGTCTATCTAGTGAAAAGTGGTGACTTTATATTGAATTAAAAACTGAAAAACTAAAAAAAATATTTTTTGATGTTATGTCTTGAATGTCAAATTCCACACTTATGAGGGTAGTTAAATTTAGGGAAAAATTTTATATATTTAAAAATTATTCGAGACTATTTATCATGAATTGTTTCTCACAAAAATACGCATAGAAATGTCCCAAATAGTTAAAATAAAATCGGCTCTATATTCTTAATATATTGTACACTCTATAAAAATAATCAATTTCTATAGTGAATGTTGGTGGTCTGGTGTAATGAGCTATTTCTATTTTTTATTGATAATGTCAAAACAAGTCTTGGGATAATTTAAATATGGTTTTGTTTATATATTTGATCATCACACATTATTTTGGAAGCCGAAGGATGTAATTTTGTATGATTTTGTAGAATTTTAAAGGATTCAAAGGTAATTTAGGGGATCTAAGATAAGGTTTTTGATATGTTTTGTTGCAATCAAGTACTTGAAGTACCATCAGGTACCTAGTGGAGGGGATTTGTGTACGTGATGCTAAGAATGGAAATCTTGGAAATACTTTAGATACCAACTGGTACCCTATGGTGGTGTAATGAATATTTGATATCTTATTAATTCTTTATTTTAAAATATTAATTAAAATAAATTTTTATAAATTAAAACCTCAACCCTCCCTCCATTTTAGTAAAAAAACCATAATATTGTGGCTTTATTCTTCATCCCTTAACCCTCCCTTGTTTCCTTATAAATTTGATTCAATAAAAGTTTGATTGATGATCTATCTAAAGCAGTGGCCTACTATTAGTAAGGATATAACATTATACTACACCTAACCTTTTTTATCTCTAATATTTTCCAATTTAACCTAATAAAATTCCCAAATATGGGGTTTTTTCCTAGTTTTTTAATTTTAGATTAACGAGGGAGTATCTTAATGTGATTAGGGATGGGATTACTCATCATTAACCATAGTATATTCTCCCATACATTTCCCTTTAATTTATATATTCTTTCAGTTATGATATAACTGTCATCTTGGGTGTGTGGGTCTATTAAACAAAAGGTTTAGACACTAGGTATGGATTATTCCTATGAGGTTGATAAAGGATTCATGGATACATGATATCTATATATGGTATAGTGTTTTTTAGTTTTAGTGTTGATATTGTGAATTTTAGGTTATCCATTAGTTATATCAATGTATGATCGTCAAAAAAAATATAATAGAAACCAATTTAAGGTTCCAATCCTTGAGTTGAGTCCCTTAAAGCCTTGTGAGATTTGGTGAAGTCATATTTGACACTCCATCAAGTTTAGTTATCTAACATTGTGTGGTAGTTTTATTTAAAATGAGGGAAATTGATAAAAGAGAGCCTATTAGTGGGGAATCATACTTTATTGTGTATAATTTCATGTATAAGGTGTCAGGTGGCCTTATTTTTCATTGAGTAAGACCTTTGGGGGATAAAGACCCCACATTATGTGAATGAACAATAGAGGATCGATGACTTAATGTCAATTAAGGCATGATCAATGTAACATTGGTATCACATTGAGAGTTTGTTTTCTCCCACTAAAACCAATTTTTATAGTGTACTGTTTAAATTACCTTCACATTATAAACATGTAATGATTTTTTTCATAACATAGTTTATTCATTAGTATTAAATGTATTTTCTTGTTATATTAGTTGAAATAATTCCCATGGATGATTGATAGGATATTTGGAGTTGAGTGGATTAAAAAGAATGAATAAATTTTGATGAGGCTCTATCTATGTCATGGTGACCCTGTGAAATAGGAGTTTTGGATAAACAATAATTTCTTATGTTATATTCTAATAGAAATATCCAATTCAATCATTCTTAAAATTTTATTAATATTTAAATAAGATTTGTAATGGGTGAAATGCCTTTAGAAAAAGGAATTATTCCATAGAGATTTGGATAAAGGTCATAGGAAGTCTGAAAACTAGAATTTCCCATGTCCCATATGCCATGAACAACCATGATAAATCCCTTGGTTATTTGGGAATAACATTATATATCCACTTGAGAACCCAATAAGAGATCCAAGAATTCACTAGGGGGACACATCATAACATATATATTGGAATCTATTTTTTAATGGATGAATCTATATGTTCTGTTCCATTGGGAAAACAACCATAGTTAGTAGAAATTCCAAATTTATTCATATGATGCCTACATCATGGTTGTGCCATGAAAATAACATGGTGGAATTTTATTGAACCATAAAGAGTTGATGAATGAAATAAGAATTTCAAAAGAAAATTTGAGCGAAACTATGATAGTTACACATCATGGATTTCCCATATATCCATGGGATCATATATCATGATATATCTATAAGAGGGGAAACATCATGAGAAAACGAATGGTTATGGAGGAAATATAATTGTAGACAGAGGATCTAGGTGACATAGATGCCAAAAATATCATGAAAATGACACCAAAGTTATGGCTATTTCCTATGTATAAATATAAAATGGTTATTCTCATATGGGGTGACGAAAAGGTAGAAAATATTTGAGATAACCATCCACATATTCTTGGTATCTTGTGGTTATGTCTAAGGTGAAGAACATAGTTGTACATATGATCCAAATTTTAGAGTCACTTTATTTTAAGTTAATTATTGATCAATTTAATTATTGAATATTTTAGTTCCATTTTATAATTAAATTTTGGGGAATATCACGCCTATATTTCTCCTTGTAGTGGGATTTCAACCACTACATAATAAGGAATATCCACCTGATAAAAAGGATTAGTGAACCATATAAAAACCTTATGTTGTGTGTGTTCATCCTCAAACTATATATCATTATTTCATAATATCCATCAATATAAGATCACACTAATTGATGATGGTAATAACATAAATTGAGATTTAGTGTTTTTGAAATTGCTAATTCACCTTCATGATGATGGCATGCTCTCTCCTATGACTTTTAGAAAATAATTTAGGTTAATAGTTTTCCAACAAATAAATTATAATGGGATTTCAAACACTACACAACAAGGAATAACCACCTGATAAAAAGGTTGAGTGAACATTATAAAAACCTTATGTTTTGTGTTTTATTTTTCACACTATCTGTCATTATTTTATCATATCCATCAATCTCCAATCACACTAACTGATGATGGGAGTAATATTAATTGAGATTTGGGGTTTTGGAAATTACTAATTCCCCCCCATGATGATGGAATGCTCTCTCTTATGCATTTTATATAATAAGATAGGTTAACAGTTTTCTGAAAAAGAACATATCTAGGGTGTTTTTGATATTAAAATGGTATGATTGATGTAAAAAAGTATATATAAACATTGATAAGTTACCCTATGATTAAATGCATTACGTTTAAAAAAACCAAGTGTTAGAAATTTTATTAGTGGGTGATGATTTAACTAAATTGGGTGATATAATCATATTTTTATTCTCTCTAGTTCTTATGTGTATAGTGACATACTATAGAATAATAAATAAATTGAAGATTTATTTATCATTTAAACAATTTTTTTAATTTTTTTCTTTGAAATGAATTAAATAAACTATGGTTTTGATTTTATTAGGCTATTTATTATATATATATATAATGATTTGTCTACTTTCATACTATGTTTTCTTGTGTTGATAATGCTATTATTGTTTTCTTATCCAATTTAATCACATTATTATTATTACTATATAAGGGATATCTAAATTTTAAAAAAGTGTTTGTGACCATATGACATTGTCACACAATGCTTATTCAGGCACCAAGGTCCATTAATGATTGTGCCTATGGGGTTATATAAAGTTTCCTAGTAATCATTGTTATAAATTTTATGTATATTTTGTTTTATTATTCTGGTAAAATGTAATGGTGTAACACCCCAAGCTTCTATGGTACGTTTCTCTTTGAATAATGTGACAGTGTGTGTTGTACGCAACATCGAGTTCTAACACACAACACAACCGATAAAACTAGCCATTATGAATAGTAATACCTAATTTTTGAAATTATATATATTTTATATTTCAAAATCGACTTCATTTTTGAATTCGAAATATCAATTATAGCTTAGGGTGAAATTTTGGCATTGTTCTGAAAAACATCAATTTTTGATGAATAGTGAAACTACTAAGTGGTAGTTAAAAAACTAAATTTTTCATAAAACTTAATTATACCGATTCTGTGAATGGAATTTCGAAAATCCGAGAGACACGGTTAATATCAAAAAGTAAAATGTGGTTCAATGAGATGAAAATAATTTTTGGTGAATAGTAACTTTTTACTTTTATTTACCACGGTTAAAATTAAATAGAGTAATTAAGGGTAAAAATGATATTAATATTACCCTAACACATATCCTAATTCTATTGTACAAAGGTATCTCAACCAAAAACAACCTTAGGAATAAAATATTATCATTTAGGTCCACTTGGATTAGATTAGGACATTTATTATTATTTAATTCAACGAAGAGTTAAAAGAGTTAAAATCAAAGTTTATTTACATAAACATTTTTCATTTAGGGTTATACATAAGATAAATTCGATTGTAAAGATTCATTATAAATATAATAATATTTCATACATAATTATATTTTATTTATAAGTTTTAGACATTAAATAATTTAATTTATTAATGACATAATGATGATGCAGTAATTACTATAATAGTGACAAATTAAAATAATTGATATTATAAATACCCAAATAAATATAATTTTTGACTTTTTATGAATTAAAATAATTTTCTAAGTTAATATGAAATGTTAGGAATGATTTAAGTAAATTTTTTCGTAGTAATCATTCTGTTATGAGTTTCACAAAAATCAACTATTGAATAGTGTCAAAATTGACAGAAAAGAGTTTTTAAAACAAATATTATATTATTAATTGATATTAAATTCCTAAAAATCTATGGTTCGGCCAAGATATTTATATCATGATATGTGTATCAAGAATGGAATACTTGGGGGTCGTTTGTATGTATATAGTATGTTTATTAACTATATAATATAAAAATACAAAGTGACATGGTAAATGTCAAACTAATAAAATAAGAGTTAAAACTAAAATATAAGGTTAATATAGTAACAAAAACCTATCTAAATTATATTGGATGAATGGTTTTCGACATATCCCCACCTTAACCTTTTAATAATCAACTTTGGAGCCTTTATAAACTGAATATGAATTTATTATAAATTAATATTTCTAGCTTTTCCAAAGGTGCCCCTCACCCCTCTTATAAAAGGGCACTCCCCTTCTCATTACTTCACACCTTCAAAGCCTCTTGGTTCAGCCAAATACTTCCCCAATACTCTCCCAACTTCCCTCACTACAACCTAGAGGCCTTAGTTTGATCAAAAATCCAACCTATGCAGCCCTTTTGATCAAATCAAAAGAAAGAACCCGAAGAAGAGTTATTATGTCACCACCCTTTTCCAAGTTCCTTTCTTCTTCCACTTCTTCTTCCTTTTTTGTTAACGTTCTAAAATAATAAGTCCAGTATCATATATATAATGTGATGTTATTATAAATATGGTACAACCATATTCAGTATTCTATCCATCCTTTGAATAACATGTCACCATATGTGCGTACGTACGGCTTACCGTCTCCACGTCGTGCTGTAATTGTTATTCAATAAATTATTATTTAGATCAGTAGAATAATGATGTGTGATTCATGTAAATAATAAATTTAACATGATAATTATTCTGTATAGATGATATGGCATCTAATTATATATTATTTTAATATCAAAATAATGATATTGTCGCTCGTGCGTACGTACAGACTACCGTCTCCATGAACGTGATGAGATTCATTCTCTATCATATCCATTCAAGTATAATTCTCATTTGATGATTAATAATAGTATCTAAGGACTTGATATCATTCTGTATATGATTAAGATACAACCTATCCATGAAAAACATGGCTTACGTAACAAAACATATAAAAGAAAATGAGTAAGTTAACACCCGAAACAATAATAATACTAAGATATTATTAACAAATCACTGTTAAGAGATCATATATGATATCATATTAATATATATGATTATTGTACAATTTAATAACAATTATTTCACCATTATAAAGGAGGATAGCCTACCCTCAACCTAGAAAAAGTTCAAGGTAAGGGTTATTTCACAATCTCTCCATTATCCGAGGTTGTTTATACGTAATAATATACTGGGATCTCTTTATCATCCAAATCCATGTTTCTTAAAAATGTATTTAAAAACATTTTTTCTATTGAAAAGAATATGGTTTAAAGTCATTTATACCCTTGTTTGACTTTTTATAAGAGTTTTATAAAGGAATCTTTCTGTCGTTTTCTAAACAAGGTGCTTTTTAACCTTTTAGACAGAATTAAGGTAAGAATTTTTTTTAACTTATACGGCAGGTGCGGTTATTTTCCGCCATTATAAAATCTTCAAAGCTTCCCTTACAAGTTTATAAGAATATTTTCAAAGAAAATGTTTTATTTTATAAATATATGACTCTTAAATGATTTCAAAATTGAAATATATATTTCTCTAAAAAGAGTTTTGATTTCATCTATGTCAACATCCTTTGATGGATTTTATGCTTATTTGAAGTTGATTTATTATGATACAAAACGTCTATATTGTATTGAAGGTTTTGTGATATGTTTGACTGTGGATGTGTTATTTGTATACCATTCATGGTTTATGGATGAAGTATTTACATTTCATATGCTATTTTTAATACGAATGTTTATGTTATGTTTAAAACTTTTCATATGGGAATGCATTGGACTTAATATGTGACGGGTGGAGCCCGATATAGCTCCTCGATGCATCGGTAGGTCTCATGAGACAAACTAGTGTCTTGGAACAAGGCCTTGGAAAAATCTTATTTGTACTATTGGCACGAGGCCTTGGCTATGTGGTTATGATAGTCTGGCATTATGCATTCCATCATTATGAAAGTGGTTATTGATATTGCATGTGATTATTCGATTAGTAGAATATCCATGTGAATAAGTAAATGGAATTCTTTCATTTTACTTTTTCATACTATGTTGAAGTTCAAGTTTAAAAGGCTTTTGTTTTAGTTATACATTGCCTAAACTGTTTATGCTTATTTTTGAAAGTTTTCTCTATATTGTTATCCTTACTGGGAATTTGATCTCACCCCTTTTCTATGTTTTATTTTTCCCAAGATGTGAAGAAGTAAGTTATGAATGACCTGCAGGGATAGTATTTGGGGATATGAGTGTGGAATATGGAGACTATGTTGTTTTAGTAGTTTTTCACTTTATGATGTAATACTTTATGAATATATCTAGTGTTTCAAAGGCTACTAAACCAATCGGTCTTTCGAGATTTAATCTTTCTTGTGATCATGCCAATGTAATGTAATAATTCACCAACTCTGGGTAACTGGGGTCGGGGCATTACAGTTGGTATCAGAGGAAGTTTAGTACAAAACTTGGAAGCTAGATTTAGATAAACTCTGATTACAGCACGTAGACCTAAGATGAACATTGAGGATTAGTATAGAAGAACTTCCTAGAATTTTGGTATTGTAGAGATTTTGTGAGTTTTCCGAGCAATACATCCCTCTCTGGATACGAGCAGGTAGAGGCGGCTCTAGCACAGATGTACCTAGGGGTGAAACCCGAAAACACCTCTTTGAGCTAGACTCGAACGAGAACTGGTGCACGACAACGGGCCTTGCTGCACTCTTGGTTACGACACTCCTGGGGGATATTCTTAGGATAACTATCATTTTATTTACAAATCATTATGAAGGGTTTATGAGTATAGACTTCCTCAAAGAAAACATTTTTATGATTATGGATTATATCCATAAATAGTTCAATTTATGTTAACTATTTTATAAGTATGGGATTATGTATTTGGATTCATAAACTAATCTAGTTCATGCCACTGTTTAGAAATGGTGCCTAGTGGAAGAAATGGAAACTGTATCAATGCACGCACTCCATGTAGGGATTTCCCTCCTGCTCAAGATAATTATAGTGGAGCTGGGGATGCAACTGGTGCCGATCAGCTAATCACCATACTGGGACAACTCACTCAGGTTATGAATAATAACCTTACCCGTATGGAGCACCATGATCCCAAGCATGGAGAATCAATGTTAGATCGATTCATGAGGCAACAAACACCAACATTCAATGGGAGTACAAATCCCATAGTAGCTGAGTAATGGATAAATTCCCTAGAGAAAATATATCAGGCTTTGGAGAGTAGTGAATGGGAAAAAGTTATCATGGCAGTTTACCGACTCACTGGAGATGCTGATCAATGGTGGTCATTTATTCAAAATATGAAGGAAGATGATGAAGTATAAAATATAGAATGGAGGGAGTTCAAAGATCTATTTTTAGAAAAATACTTTCCTCTCGACCCTCGAGCAGGTATGGAAAGTCAATTTCTGAGTCTGAGACAAAAGGAGGATGAGAATGTCACAAAGAATGAGGCTAACTTTACAAGGTTAGCAAGGTATGCTGGAGATTATATACGTAACCCAAGAAGTAAGATTGATCATTTATTTGATGGGTTAAAACCATTTGTCCATCGAGCATTAGTCTCACAATCCTTCTCGTCGTACGAAGACATTGTCTCATGTGCTATCAAGGCCGAAAAGGAATTCTCTAAGTCTTATGAATTTAAAGAAAAGAAAGAGAAGAAGAGACTTGATGATCAATTTGGGAATGGAAATAAGGGGAAGAAGGGAAAGGTTGAATATCATTCCTGTGGTAAATATGGTAATAAACACCCTGGTACTTGCTTGAAGGGAACGAGAGTCTATTACAAGTGTGGTGAAAAAGGCCACCAAGCTCATGATTGCAAGGGGAAGAAGGAAGCTACCAATATTCAGTGCTACAATTGCAGGGAGATGGGGCATTATGCAAATGAATTTCCTAAGAGTCAGGAGAACTTACCTCAGAAAAGGCCAAGGGATCAAGGCCAAGATTATGTTATCACTACTACTAAGGTAGAAGCTCCGAATGATGTGGTGGAAGGTAATTTAATGGTTTCCTCAAGTTTAGAAAATGCATTATTTGATTCTGGATCATCGCATTGTTTCATATCTTCCCAGTTTGCTTAGAAAATTAGATATTTCCAATTTTATTTAACAAGGGAGTTGTCAGTTAAAACTCTTAAGGGAAGTATAATTGCAACAATGTTTTGTGAGTCAGTCCCCATTAGAGCACATAAATGTTCTTTATCTGCTGATCTCATCGTCATACCTATGATTGAGTTTGATATAATCCTCGGTATGGACTGGCTTTCAGACTATGATGTGAAGATTTATTGTAAGAAGAAAGAGGTTACGATTCATGATGATGATGATAAGGAAAACCTTATCTTTAGGGCATAATCGTCACTGCCTAATTCTTATCTAGATCCACCCCCAGTAGCTCAACTAAATTCAATTATTGGGGAGGAAAAGAATGAAATGACTATGGGTGAGGAAAGGAATGTTCAAATAGAGGATGTACCTACTGTGAAAGAATATTTAGATGTATTTCCGGAAGATTTACTTGGACATCCTCCAGAACAAGAAGTTGAGTTTTCCATTGATTTAATTCCTGAATCAAGGCCTATATCAAAGACCCCTTTATAGAATGGACACTGTAGAATTAGTTGAACTAAAGAAACAACTAGAAGAATTGAGTAATAAGTGATTTATTTGCCCTAGTGTTTCTCCATGGGGAGCCCCTGTTCTTTTTGTTAAAAAGAAAGATGGATCTATGAGGTTATGTATCGACTATAGGGAGATCAATGCTATAGCAATAAAGAACAAGTATCCCCTACCTCGCATTGATGATTTATTTGACCAACTACATGGAGCTCAATACTTTTCAAATATTGACCTTCGATCTGGATACCATCAGTTGTGTGGGAAGAAGGAAGACATTCCGAAGACATCATTTTGAACCAGGTACGGGCATTACGAGTTTACTGTAATGCCTTTTGGATTGACTAATGCACCCTCTGTATTCATGGATCTGATGAATAGAGTTTTCAAGGAGTATCTCGATGAATTTTTGGTGGTATTTATTGACGATATATTGGTATACTCTAAAAGCTACGAAGATCATGAAAATCACTTGCGCATTATCCTGAAGACTCTGAGAATACATGAATTGTATGGGAAGTTTAGCAAGTGTGAATTCTGGCTTCAGGAGATTTATTTTCTTGGACATATTTTCTTTAAATATGGAATATCTTTTGATCCTTCTAAGACCAAGGCAATCCAAGAATGGAAAGCACCTACAAGTATAACTGAGGTACGTATTTTTATTGGTTTGGCAGGTTATTATCGACGTTTCGTCCAGAATTTTGCTCGATTGGCTAACCCATTAACGAAGCTCACACGTAAAGGGGTGAAATTTGTTTGGACAAAAGAGTGTGAAGAATGTTTTGAAGAACTGAAGAGAATATTAGTAAATGCTCCTATATTGACTCTACCATCGGGGAATTATGGGTTCGTTATTTATAGTGATGCATCAAAGAAAGGACTTGGTTGTGTCCCTATGCAGAATGATTGAGTTATTGCCTATGCATCACGATAGTTGAAAATTCATGAACACAACTATCCTACTCATGATCTCGAGTTAGCAGCTGTGATCTTTTCTTTGAAGATATGGAGGCACTACCTCTATGGTGAAAAATGTGAGATTTATACTGATCACAAGAGTTTTAAGTATATTTTCTCACAAAAAGAACTCAACATGAGGCAAAGGAGATGGCTTGAATTTCTCAACGATTATGATTTTACGATACACTACCACCTGGGGAAAGCAAACAAGGTGGAAGATGCTTTGATCAGAAAAGACCATGGAGTTTTGAACGTGATGAGAATTGAAAGGGATCAAATTTTCAAGGATCTAGTGAAGATGGACATGGGAATAACCAGGGACGTTGAAACATCAATGCTTTTTCAAATGGTTGCCAAACCATATTTAGTAGAAAGGATTAAGAGTTCTCAGACCGATGATGATGAATTTCAAAAGAAGATTAAAGCTGTGAATGATGGGAGATTTAGAGACTTTGTGTATGAAGAAAGAATTTTGAAATTCGGGAAGAGACTTTGTATTCCTGATATACCTGATCTAAAAAGGGAATTGCTGGATGATGCTCATAGTTCCAATTTCTCTATACGCCCTGGGAGCACCAAAATGTATAGAGATTTGAAGGAACATTTTTGGTGGGACAACATGGAGAGGGAGATTGCTGATTTTGTGTCAAGATGTATGGTTTGTCAACAAGTGAAAGCTGGATGGCAACAGCCTGGAGGAGTCATGCAACCTCTTCCCATACCGGAGTGGAAATGGGACAATATTACGATGAAATTTGTCATGGGAATTCCAAAGAATCCTAGAAGGAACGATGAAATATGGGTTATTGTTGATCGTCATACCAAGTCAGCACATTTTCTTTCTATAAGAGAAGATCTACCCCTGGAACATCTAGAAAGACTATATATTAATGAATTTGTGAGACTTCATGGAGTACCCCTATCGATTGTTTCTGATCGTGATCCCCATTTTACTTCAAGGTTCTGGAAAAGTCTTCAGAAATCCCTTGATACTGAACTTCATTTGAGCACTGCTTACCACCCTCAAACGGATAGACAATCAGAACGAACTATTCAAACCTTATAAGACATGTTAAGATCTTTCTCACTTGACTTTTAGGGTATGTGGGATAAATATTTACATCTGGTAGAATTTTCCTATAACAATAGCTTCCATTCGAGTATTCAGATGGCACCATATGAAGCGTTATACGGAAAGAGATGTCTTACACCAACCTGTTGGGATGACGTTGGTGAAAGACAACTTGTAGGCCCAGAACTGGTGGATGAAATGAAAGAAAAGGTGAAGGTAATCCAAAGTCACATCAAAGCAGCTCAAAGTAGGCAGAAGAGCTATGCCGATAATCGAAGGAAGGATTTGGAATTTTAAGTCGGTGATCATGTTTTCCTGAAGGTATCTATATGGAAGGGAGTCATACGTTTTGGTAAGAAAGGTAAATTTAGTCCCAGGTACATCGGACCTTTCGAAATTCTTGATCGAATTGGGGCTGTATCTTACTGATTGGCAATGCCGCCAAGTCTCCCCAAAGTTCACGATGTGTTCCACGTATCTCTGTTGAGGAAATACATGCCTGACCCAACGCATGTACTCACCTATGAAGAATTAGAACTGGAACCCGATCTGTCTTATTGTGAAGAGCCGGTCAGGATTCTTGATACAAGAGAACAAGTACTGAGAAACTAGACGACGCGTCTGGAAAAAGTTTTGTGGAGAAACCATAAGATGGAAGAGGCAATTTGGGAACCTGAGGAACATATGATGAAGAACAACCTGAGTATTTTCATGTGGTAGTATTCTGGAAATTTCGAGGAAAAAATTGTTTGAAGGAGGGGAGAATGTAACATCCCAAGCTTTTACGGTACGTTTCTCTTTAGATAATGTGATAGCGTGTGTTGTACACAACAGCGAGTTCTAACACACACCACAACCGATCAAACTAGCCATTATGAATATTAATACCTAATTTTTGAAATTATATATATTTTATATTTCAAAATGGACTTCATTTTTGAATTCGGAATATCAATTATAGCTTAGGGTGAAATTTTGGAATTGTTCTGAAAAACTTCAATTTTTGATGAATAGTGAAACTACTAAGTGGTAGTTAAAAAACTGAATTTTTCATAAAACTTAATTTTACCACTTCTGTGAATGGAATTTAGAAAATACGAGAGACATGGTTAATATCAGGAAGTAAAATGTGGTTCAATGAGATGAAAATAATTTTTGGTGAATAGTAACTTTTTACTTTTATTTACCACGGTTAAAAGTAAATAGGGTAATTAAGGGTAAAAATGATATTAATATTACCCTAACATATGTCCTAATTCTATTGGACAAGTGTATCTTGACCAAAAACAACCTTAGGAATAAAATATTATCATTTAGGTCCACTTGGATTAGATTAGGACATTTATTATTATTTAATTCAAAGAAGAGTTAAATGAGTTAAAATCAATGTTTATTTACTTAAACATTTTTAATATAGGGTTATACATAATATAAATTCGATTGTAAATATTCATTATAAATCTAATAATATTTCCTACATAATGATATTTTATTTATAATTTTTAGAATTTAAATATTTTAATTTTTTTATGACACAATGATGATGCAATAATTACCATAATAGTGAAAAATTAAAATAATTAATATTATAAATACCCAAATAAATTTAATTTGAGCCTTTTTAGGAATTACACTAATTTTATTTTTTAATATGACATGTTAGGAATGTTTTAATTAAATTTTTTCGAAGTAATCAGTCTGTTTTGAGTTTCAAATAAATCAACTATTGAATAGTGTCAAAATTGGCATAAAAGTGTTTTAAAAACAAATATTATATTATTAATTGATATTAAATTCCTAAAAATATAAGGGTTATTTCACAATCTCTTCATTATCCAAGGTTGTTTATACGAAATAATCTACTGGGATCTCTTTATCATCCACATCCATGTTTCTTAAAAATGTATTTCAAAACATTTTTACTATTGAAAAGAATATTGGTTAAAGTCATTTATACCCTTGTTTGACTTTTTATAATAGTTTTATAAAAGAATATTTCCATTGTTTTCCAAAAAGGTTCTTTTTAACCTTTTTGACAGAATTAAGGTAAGAATGTTTTTTTTAACTTATACGGCGGGTGCGGTTATTTTCCGCCGTTATAAAATCGTCGAAGCATCCCTTACAAGCTTATGAGAATATTTTCAAAGAAAAAGTTTTATTTTATAAATATATGACTCTTAAATTATTTCAAAATAGAAAGTGATATTTCTCTAAAAAGAGTTTTGATTTCATCTATGTCAATATCCTTTGATGGATTTTACGCTTTTTTGAAGTTGATTTATTATGATACAAAACATTTATATTGTATTGAAGGTTTTGTGATATGTTTGGATATGGATGTGTTATTTTTATACCATTCATGGTTTATGGATGAAGTATTTACATTTCATATGCTAGTTTTAATACGAATTTTTATGTTATGTTTAAACCTTTTCATATGGGAATGCATTGGACTTAATATGTGATGGGTGGAGATCCCTATAGATCCTCGATGCATCGGTAGGTCTCATGAGACAAACTAGTGTCTTGGCACAAGGCCTTGGAAAAATCTTATTTGTAGTCTTGGCACGAGGCCTTGGCTATGTGGTTATGATAGTCTGGCATTATCCATTCCATCATTAGGAAAGAGGTTATTGATATTGGATGTGATTATTCGATTAGTAGAATATCCATGTGAATAAGTAAATGGAATTATTTCATTTTACTTTTTCCATACTATGTTGAAGTTCAAGTTTAAAAGGCTTTTGTTTTAGTTATACATTGCCTTAAATTTTTATTCTTATTTTTGAAAGTTTCCACTATATTGTTATCCTTACTGGGAATTTGAGCTCACCCCTTTTCTATGTTTTATTTTTCCTAGGATGTGAATAGGTAAGTTATGAATGACCTACAGGAATAGTATGTGGGGATATGAGTGTAGAATATGGAGACTATGTTGTTGTTGTTGTAGTTTTTCACTTTATGATGTAATACTTTATGAATATATCTAGTGTTTTCAAGTCTACTAAACCAATCGGTCTTTCGAGATTTGATCTTTCTTGTGATAATGCCAATGTAATGTAGTAATGCACCGACTCTGGGTAACTGGGGTTAGGGCGTTACAAATGGAATATTTATATTATATTAAAAATTATTTAATTTCTTTATAGATTATCATTTCCTTAATAAATATGTATTGGTATATAGTTTTGAGGATTCATATGTATGTTCCTATGGACATGGAACTTACTTCCTTTTAAATGATGTTGTTACATTTCCCCAATATCATTTTCTACCTTTAAGAGGATGAAATCCCTTTACAATTTTCTTTTCTCTCCTTTGAATGGATATAGTCATAGTGGTTGCTCATTTTCCTTCTCAGTTTGTTCAAGATGATGTTATTTTAATTTAGGATTCCAAGTACTGCTCATAGTAGGTATTGTTTTTTCTTGTTCATAAATAAAAGTCAGTATAGTGGTTTAAATAATTATTTGGTAATCAAATAATAAACTAATACTAAGGGTTATATTTTATTTAATTTTAATAGTAACATATTAATGGATTATTTTTTTATATTTCTTTATACTTTTTTTATTCTAATAAATTATATATCATACATACACTAATATATATAATTGGTTATGTTAGGAAAACTATTGTTGGTGGTCAACTAGGTTATTTAATCACGCACTACATATTCATCTCAGTACATATGTAGTTTCAATTGGGTATTTCAGGTACAAATAGGTTGTATTGACCCTAGTTTTTCTATGTTCAAGACATAGCCCATTATTGAGTTTCTAAGTCATGAACCTTAAAAGATCTTAAAATACTGTTTTTCTCCAATAAATGACCTAAAAAAATCGTGTTACTAATTGATCTTGGGTTATAATTTTTACTATTACAATAATTTTTTTTGAGTTTCTGAGCTAGTTGATTTTAAGGGATATTTAGAATTTATTTAATAAAATTTTTTTTTTTCATAAAATCAGTGATAACTCTTAGAAATATATTTGAATAGATCATGGAGAGATTTGGATGCTTTTGCGATTATGGTTGTGAGGTTGGGATTTTCTTTAATTTATTTCTTGTTCTTTGTGTTTTTCATTAAAAATTTAGGATTTTTGTTCATTGCTATGATTTATAATTTATACCATCATTGCATGAATTCACCTAGTAATTCTTATTCAATCTTATTTTTTTCGATAGGGAATTTTGTCATGCATTGTCTTAGACATGTAAAAATTTAGGAATTTATAACTTCTTTATGTATATAATTTTGAGTTCTTGGGTATAGAATGAACATTTTAGGTTTTTATCACTGTACTGGACATTGATTCCCTCTTTTCCATTCTTTTTCCTCCCTAAAAATAACTGAATATGAATCACTATCCTTTGAGATATCTGGAGGTGGAATTAAAAATTATAGTGGTTAATTGATCGAGGGTTACCTTACATATCTTCACTTAAATATAGTATATAATTTCATATATATTTCCATAGATGACAATGACTGATCTATTCATTATATTCTACACATCATTTTTATAGGTGTTTTTAAGATCATATCTATAAAAATATGAACCCAATAAGCACCAAAATATTAAATTTAACAAGTTAAAAAAAACTCATGTTGTAGATCAATTTGATATAGTATTACAATATCAATAACACATTTTCTTCCTTGTCCTGGGGTGTTAAGTCATATCACTTCTAGAATAAAATTTAATTGTTGTGTAGGATGGATCTCATGATCTCCTTATATATCCAAGGGAAAAGTAGAACTGCTTTGAATCTATTCCTGATAGAATCAAAACATTATCTATTGGATTATTTTATAGAAGAATCATCCATGGATGAAACATTTATTGTTTTGGTGTGGTTTTTTGCATCCATATTTGGAGGGAGGTGTCAGTTATAAGGTTTAAATATTAATTTATAAATGAAAATGATAAAATTTTGGTTCAATAAATGATATAATACGAACATTATAATCTCATGTCTAATAGAAAAGAAGTTTTTCATATCATATACAGTCAGTTGAGCTATAAAAGCAATGAAAGAAAATAAAATCACCCACTTTACAATCCCAACACGACATCTCTAGCATGATGTCCAACATGGCAACACACAAATTACATAATCATAAAAAAAATACATTCTAGGGGATCGTGATAATGGATCTATAGAAAAAAATATGGTTTAAAGAGGAACAAATTTCAATCCATCGATGCACTACCTAAACATAATAAGAACTCATGAGCCTCAGTACAGTTGGTGAGGTATCAATAAGTGTATCCACAAGACCCAGGTTCAAAACCAGGTAGAGGAATATTTCCGGCAATGTAGAAGTACTGTAGTAGTACTATACACTATACTTGTACTATAGAAGAACTGTACACTATACAGGTACTATAGAAAAAATATACATTGTGTCAGTACTATAGCAGACACTGTAGCAATTACTGTAGAAAGTACTATTTTTTACTGTAGCAGCTGAAACTATTCATCTTTGGCCATCGGTTTGGGCTTTGAGTCCTTAAGGATTTAGGGCCACCCAGGCCTTTGGGTCCGTAGGGCTTTCGGGCCACCTTTAAGGCCTTCGAGCCACCTCAAGGCCTTCAGACCACATGTAGTTTATCCAGACACACTACAAAAAAAGAGCATCCCTAGAAGAGGATTTAGAGTAGGTGCACTCACCAGAGCATAGCCTAATGGATCTTTAAGAATGAGAGGGTATGAATATGCCATTGGGACAGGCTTGTGCTTGCACGAGAAGCCTAGCCAGATGACCATGCGAAGGTAGAGAGCAACTATCATGGTGCAGATACTGGGGAGGGGCAGTTCCTTGTAGATAGTATGGTTGAATTCTCTAAGACCTTTGGGTCATGTAATATTCTAAGCCTATGGGCCATGTAATCTCTGAGCCTACATGCATGGTAAGGGTTCCCCCTCATCCCTTGAAAGATTGGTTATCAAAAATCAATAAAAATGAAGGCCTTCGGGCCATTCGGGTAAACATAACAAGATAATAAATCATCACCAAGAGCTATAGAGACCCAACACAATTTTCCATGACTGACTCCTAATAAAAGATATAATTTTATGTTAAGCATTCTTTAAAATCATAGTTCAAATATAACTTCATCCATCTTGATGATGATATTCTCAAAGATGAACATGATCTTTAACACTGTCAAAACACTCCAAATCCCATGAACCCCTATCATAAGAGGAGATCTAGATATAGACAAAGCTTTTCAATCTTCTTATTATTAAAGAGAAACCTCTAAATGAGAAATATCACCTGAACTGGCTAATAAATGATTATAAAACAACAAATTTTCTAATATTAAACATTATGAAAGGAATTTAACATGGCTTATTTAAATTATTAACTTTGATGAAAAAACTAAAATTGTTAATTAATATATTGGTTTGACCCTATTTACCTATCTCATCTAGAATATTAATTAGAACCAAAAATCTCATAATGAAATGATTATGGATGTCATTGGTCATGTATTAAATGACATAAAAAATTACTTTATTACTATATTACAACTTAATAAATAGTTAATAAATATCCATCCTACTTGAACAAGGATAATAATACTAGCCTGGATGAATTCACAAATATATAATTCGTACACATTAAAGATATAATACATGAATATGTTTATCAAGATAACATTGAATTATTATCCTCTAAATTATTTCTATTTGATATTAACTCACATTTATTTATCTCATCCCCAGGAATTGTAAGGCCCTATATGTCAAAGAATTTGGACTCATTGTTATGGGTAACACCTTACCAAAAATTATCAGTATTATTTTGGATCTCAAATTAAGAATTAAGGATAAAAATATAATCTCACCCAATTAGTTTTACTTTATCCCTATTTAGCATTCAAGAATACATTTACACTACATCAGAGTGTATGAACCTCCAATTTAAAAAAAATCTAAGAATAAAAAATATTTCTTCCAAGTATTCTATCACAAAATAATTTAACAGGATTAGATGAAACTCTTTTATGACAATCCTAAGAGTTAATGTCTTTATAACATATTCAATACACTTCTTGATTTACTTCAATAGATCAGAAAGATCTCCATTATGGGTACTAGCACACCAAAGTGGTACTTTAAATTCTCAAGGGGTATTAGATAAGGCAATCCCCTCTCTATCCTCATTTTTAATGGTTAAATATTATTTGATAAAATATTTTCTTAAAATAACCTCATCTGGTGACACCTAACTCCAATTAAGACTAAATATTTTTTTGAAGTAACCTATGGATCTATTTTATATAGATTATCTCCTTGTATTCTATGAAGTAAATGAAACCTATTTTAACACTATTAAAGTGGTTTTCATCCATTATGTGATAATTTATAGGAAATTTATTAATCGGAAAAAATCTAAACTATTTTTTGGAAAAAAGTGTTAACAACACTAGATAGGACAATATCAATAAAATATAAAAAGAAATCATGGTAGTATTATATATAATTTAATAAACATGTAAATATATATCGATAATTAAACAAAAATATACACTATAATTAAATAATATATATTTTATAATATTTCATAGAAAAAAAGGAAAATTTCAGGTCACTACATCAATATGATATTATATTTATGAATAAAAAAATATCGGTTTGAGTTCTGAGACCTGAACAGATAAAGTGTACCACTCATAGAGAAAACCTCTAATTTCAGACATAACCATGGCACAAAAATTTTCCGATGAGACTCTATTAATAAGATATATTTTTTTCTCTCAACATATTTATTTATTTATTTCATTAATATTAAATATACCTTAAAGTTAAAACAACTTGTATATTAACAAAAATCAAAATCAATGGTAAAAAATATATCATTAGATTAGTGGAACACTCAATAAAAGTCTTAGATCATTCACTGTAAAAAATTTACTATTTTTCCCTTGTGGGAACTAGGGTCTTTGGAACTCGAAAACGATTTAAGTTTTTCATAGGTAAAAATTCGGGTCACCAAATAATTTTAAAGAATTAGTTTCATTGAAACTATCATTCTTGTGGGAAATTATGAAAAATAATAATTATTCTTATTATAAGAATTAAGATCCAATCATTTAACTTCTAAAATGTTATCAGTATAGGAAGGTTTTTATTTAACATATATATTTTTTCATTTTTACAAATAATGATTCTCACGTTTATGTGTTCATCAAGGAATTTTATTCTATTAATATTCTAAATTTTCCAACAATGGTTATAATGAAAATTTTTATAGTGGTTCTATTTTATCAACTATAGAATAATTAATTATATAAGAAACAAGTTTTATATGCATTTAATTTATAATTTTATTAAATATGCGCCCACTTAATTGATGACCCTTTTTAGACCATATCTATTTGTTATCAAAGCCACATATTTTAAAAAATATTTGATTCATATTTATTTTTTATCTCATAACTTAACTATGTACGCATAAAATCATGTCAATCATAACATAAATGACTCTTGAATAGGTTGGTGGATAACTCACTATCCTAATACATTATATAGACTATACCAAATATATTCCATGGGGAATATAGTCTTATTAGATTTATGTAGTTTAGTGCAACCAACAACTCATATTCTATATAGATACCTAATCCTATTATGGTAACCTATAACTTTCTCACCTTACACATGATAATTCATGTTCACATAATCCTATTAGGGACACTTTTATTATGTGATCATGTTTTTTTTTCTTTCGAATGAATATAAAACTTAGCATTTTGAGGGGTTCTTTTAAAATATCACCATAATATTTTACATAAATATAATATATATTGTTTCTCATATATTCTATACATTTTTACTTCTTTCCAACAATTTGTATATGGTATGTTATATTGTTAACCAAATTAATATGTCTGAAACATATTAATGAAAAAAACCTTATTAAACTAATGATTTTTTTTCTTACCCAAAAAAATGTTAATTATATCAATACATATCTAAATATATATCATGATTATTTTATATAAAACCTTTCTTGTAAAGGTTCATACTTACATGAAACTTAAATACTAATCAAGATCTTGTATATTTTTATTATTATCCAACTTATCACTAATCTAATTGACCTAAAGCTTATAGTCTAGTGTACATCATGAACGGTTTTTTAGGATTAAAAAACACTTATTTATTACAATAAAATAAATTAGAAGCATTAAAACATAAGATCACGATGCATGAAACCCAAAAAATATGAATTAACTAAAAACAAAGAACTGTTATATAATTTTATGTGAAGAGATGTTTCTTCTTAATCATCAATAACTATAGTTGATAAGGATAAATTAGGAGAAATTATAGAAATTATCCCTCTATGGTGTATCAATTGATTGTACTAAGTCACCCATCATATGACAGACCCTCTTCAAAACAATTGTGACATACCCTACATAAGGTTTTCCTATTTTTATCTTTTATATACCTTTTTGAATATGTTCTAAAATGATTTGATATAGGATTTAGGTGTTAGGGAGGCCAAAATTGAAAATGGGCTTGACTGGTGGGCATGTTATACCTTAAAAAATGCTACAATAAATCTATCTTCTTGCAGATGGACTCCACTGGTCTTCCAGTGGAGTCTACTAAATTTAATGTGACACTGAAGATCCCATAGACCATTTAGTGACAATATTTGGGACCTATTAAATAATGTTGCATTAATACATCTTTTTTAATCATGTCCCCTCTCTTGTTTTCTCTCTCTATTAAGCCACCTTCAACCCCCAACAACATAAAAGCTCTCTTATGACATTTTAAGGCTCTCTCTTATCCATATAACTCATCCCTTTGATGCCCAAACAATGGATTAATCACACATTCATAATCTGGTGAGTTTTATATTAATCTAGCTAAAATATATCATATTATCCTTGGTCAAACCCAATTAGTTTCTTAATATATTGATTGGATATAAGGGTTTTGGAATGGTCTAACCATGGAATTATTGTTCGTTGATAGAAATTACACTCAGACTCAATGATTTCACATCTATAAACTATTTAGACCTTGACTGGTTTTAGTGTAAGATCTTATCCAGTATGTGGTATTTTCCTACCTTTTTAGGTGTGTAATATCGTTTACCTTTATCCTAGAATTCTAATCAAAATAGATTGGGATGGTTCTAGAATTCAGTGTAACGACCCTGCTATTTACAGAATAATACATTTTTATATCAATTAATATTTATGAATAAGATATTAATTTTGTGTTAAAGAGAATAATTTTTCTGATAATGTACTCAACACACAACAACTGGTTTCTTTGAAATCTTACATTGCACACAACTTTGAGTTATACTGAAAAACAATACAATCATTTTTTATTATTTTAAATAGAAGTTAACGCCTCGTTATTATTTTGATGAGAATGAATAGAACTAAATAAATAATGATCACACATGTTTGTTAAATATTTTTATATTTATCTAATAAATATTAGAGGCTTAAAATAAGAATGAATCTTATTTTAAGCATGAAATACTCTAATATTTTTAAATGGTCATTTTACCGCCTTTTGAAAGGGAACCCTTTTTAAATATAGTTTTTGTCACATTTATATGTTTTATTTAAAAAAAATGAAATTATAATTTAGAAGTGGGAGATCAAAATTTTCTTTGGATGATATTTTTGTATTTTTCTGATAAAGTTCTTTTTTAATGAATAGTGAAAACTACTGCATTTTAATTCAAAACTGCCTTTTCATCTATTTTATTTATATAGTTAGATTATCCTTTTCATTGGTTTTAAAGTATAATTGGATTAAATTTTTATCATTTAATCCAATTTTGGTGATTGGATGTAATTTCACATTGAAATTAGACATAAACACAAGTTAATCTTTTAGTAGTTTTTAATTTTTAAAAACATTCTTTTTTGGATTTCACAGAGAATTAATTTTAAATTAATTATTGAAACTTATGTATTTTGAATTTGTAAAAATGTATTCCCTATTTAGAATAATAATATTAAATTTTTTTAAATAGGTACCTTTTATTTTTAGACAATATGAATAGTAACTTCATTAATTATTTTATTTACCATGGTTAAAGGGTAAATAAGGTAAATAACGGTAATAAATAATATTATAATAATATAAAACTACCATAAAACGGGTATTAATACTATTGGATGATATTTTTCCAACCATGAGCATCTTTGGGTCTATTTTGGGACCCCATGGATCCACATGGGAGTGATAATGACACATTATATTAATTTATTTAAAGTAAAGAGAAAAATATCATAAACATGAATCTTTTACTAAAAAAATGTATATGGGATTATATTATCGATATCTTACACTATAAATAGTAATTAAAAATTTAATAATATTTCCTACAAAATGATATATTATTTATATTTTTTAGAAATTAACTAAATATATTTATTTATGACACAATGATGATGTAGTGATTACCTTATTAATGAATGATTTAAATAAATTAGATTATAAATTTTAAAATAAATTTATTTTGAAACATTTTATTCCATACACTAATTTTATGGATGATTATGACTTGTTATATTTTAATTAATGAAGGTTTTTTAAATAATCAAGCTGTTATGGATTTTTAAAAAGTCATGATATAAATATAATAAAAATTGACATAAATGTGTATTTAAAATAAATACTATTTTAGTAAATGATAGAATAGTCCTAAAAACACAATATTAGGAAAAATAACTTATATAATGTTTAAAATATCATTAATGAACCACTTGGGGTTCTATTTTCATTTTATAGTAACTATAGTAACCATAAATTATGAAAATTTAAGAAGACACGGTAAGAGTTAATATTTTTAATTAAGGGTTAAAACAAAATGTTATAGTCAAATTTGGGAGCTATAATTGTCTAAAATATATTTTTTGAAAGACTTTCGACCTATAAGAATCTTATATTTTAAATAAATTACTTTGGGACCTTTTGAAACTGAAATTATTCTTATAATAAAATAATATTTCAATGCCTTCCTAAAGTGACACTCCCCCCTCTTATAAATGGGCATCAACTCTAACCATTTACTCACACGTATCTAGACACATGATTTGTCCAAATTCAGCTCAAATAGTCTCCTAACATCCCCCCTTCCACTTAGAATCCATACCATGGGTAGAAGGCAAATCAAGAAATCCTTTTGGCTCAAATCAATATAAGTTACCTGATTTAGAGGTAACGTCTTCTCTCAAGTTCTTTTCTTTTATTTTCTTTATCCACTCCCTATAATCTTTTTATTCTTTGATTAAATAAAAAAATTATCCTAAATATACTAGTATGTTTTTATTAGAAGGATGCACACTATACTTACACACACCTCCATATAATGGTTAAGAACATACTGTTTCTCTGTACGATGAACTACGGCCTCACGAAATAATGATTGTTCAATTTTATTCTACCACATATCATGGTGGAAATTATGGTGGAACTATATTTATATATGATATATATTACATTTATACTATCTCTATGCTTATGTATTTTTAATTTATATCATACCTTTATGCTTTATATAATGTGTTAATACGATAATTTCATTTGAGGAAGTACAGACTACCTCCCCCTCAAAGTGATATGACTCGTTCATGCCATACATGGTACGTATATAGGATGGTGTCAATGAAATTATGTAATATATATAAAATATGATATTATACTGGAATTATAATATACCTATGTATCATTATGTTTTCATTCTTTTAATATGAAAAAGAAATGAAAGTAGCATTCATTCGTTTGTACGACCTACCGTCTCCATAAACGGTGCATTTCATTTCATATCACTAAATATTATTAAATATTATAAATAAATATATACTAGAAATATATGATATTTAAATAATTAAAAATATTCTATAGATGATGGAGTTTTTACTACATGTACAAGTTATATCAAAATAAGTTCATTTTCGACTCATGTACCAAATATCAATAAAATGTCCCATATGAACGTAAATAATTTTTTATTTTTTATAACATTGTAATAAGTGATATAAAAGGAATAATAAACTTTAAAAATTTTGTTAATCAAGTATATATTAACCTATGATTATTATTCAGAAACCTAATGATTGACGTGACAAGTCGGAATCAAGGTAAGGGACTTCGTCTCAATCTTCTTTCATTGAGGAATATTTTGATAATATACACCACCTTATTTTATAAAGTGTGTAATAAATCCCTTTTAAATTTAATTTCATTCAAAGGGAATATTTTTTTCCAAAGGTTTTACAAAATGACAAAATGAATTTTTTTGACTTATGCGGAGACAATGACCTCTTCGTCACCATAATCATTATTTGATATTTGGAATCCTCTATAATAATTAATGTTTTTAAAAGGAAAAGAAATACCCTATTCCTTTTTTGTTGTATTGGTATTGAAAATTGTTTTTTGAAATGGATTGAAAATTTCAATATCTTGAATTGATTTCTTATGATTACAAATGAAATATTTTTAGTGAAATGTTGATATTTGAATTATTTTATGTGTTATGATTATATAATGGTACTTAGGCATTTGATGGGTGGTTACGTGATAAACCAATGATGGGTGGTTACATGATAAACCAAATGATAGGTGATTCTGTGATAAATCAAGGATGAGTGGTTATGTTATAACATCTAATGCATTGGGTATGGAAGTCGGCCATATGGCTATTCCATTTAGTGATATTTATGAATATCAATTTTATGGTTATTTCATTTAAGTATGTTCATATCCCAAGTTACCTTTATATTCTATATGTTGGTTTCTATGGGCTTTATGGTAATATTTTGGTTACAGAAAGTGTAAGTAATGAGATTATATTCAGTGAATTATATTTACAACTTATTAAAGGAGAAAAGTATTACATTCATGGTTTACATGTTATCTCAAGACTAACAGTTTTCTTTCTTTATGTATCCCTTAATGAACATTTTATGATCATCCCAAGTTTTAAAATGTTTTTCAGGGGAAATAAATAAGAATAGAGTCAAGGATACGATGAAGGAAATGTTATAGTGTTAAAACTTGAATTGATTTCATGTTTCTTTTTAAAGGTTTTTTGTTTTATGAAAAAATGGATAGTGGGTAGAAGTGTATACTTGTAATATTTAAGATTTTATGTATAATTTATTACCTAATTATCTAAATCTCTAAACCTGAAATGATACTGAATGTGAATTAAATTCAAATTATTGACTTATCTCATGATTAAGTAATGTTTAAGGCTGGGGTATTATATTTAGAGTGGTTCAATTGGACTTAGAGAGAGGAATTTTTCACTAAAATGTTATTCCACCTAAGGTGGGTTTCCATTATTATTAAAAAATATTTATACGGGTTCTTGGAAATATTTTTTGGAATGTGTTTGTATCCCATGGAAGTTATGTCTATTGTTTGATCACTTGATGAGTGAATTTGTACCCATATGTGACCTATGCATGATTCTTTCCCACATACAGATTTTATAAGGTTTTGAATATTTATTGATATGACATTATGTTTGATTTATTATCGTTTATATATATATTTAATATGTTGTTTATCTGAGTGTGTAGGTTAATCTATATAGACTATTTTTCTAAGAGGGATGTTTCTGGATTTTTTTGGAATGTGCATAGACAATATCTTTAAAAGTTTTGTTCCAAAAACGTTTTTTAGATTCTCCCATTTAGGGGGAATGTGTTAGACATGGATAGTTGGTTTTCTTTCAGACATAGATCCAATGAAGGTATAGTTGATCTCTGCGTACCTAAAACATGTGTAATCCTTATGTGATATACTTATTGCTTGTCTATGCTATGTTATTTATTATATCATGCACTAGCATATCTAATGAAATTATGTAAATGATCATTGGTGGCATCCTACTGGATTTTATACTCAAACCCTACTCAAGCATCTCGATGTACATATTGATTAAATGTCCAGGGATCCAATGGAGGAAAAGGGCCCTGTAGTGAGTAGTTGGTCATGATTAATATAATGTGCTAGAATTTCATAATGGACATTGATCTTGGATATCTTATAAATTTTTAATATTTAATGTTATCTCATACATTGATCCACTACCCATGGGTATTGTTATTTATCATTTTGGATTATCTAACTAACATGTAATAATGTTATTTTTATGGGTTAGTACAATATGTTTATACTACTACTTTGATGATTTATTTGCAGATTTCTATTGTTATATCTTCCTTTGTATAATCTGATTATTGAATATAAAAGGAATAATATTCCCACAAAATTACTCTTGTCCCTCACCAATAGTTGAAAACCTCTTGCGCATGGGGTGGAATTAATGAGGTCATGTGGCACTCTAGAGTGGACCATATGATTTGGGGTGTGGTGTTACAAAATTCTATTTGAGCACCAAGTTCACTAAATTTTTTCCTTTCCATTCCCTGATTTAGGATTTATTAAACATCAGTTAGGATGATTGGTACATGAATAGGGGAACTGTGTCGGTTCCAAGCCAACATTGTATAGTAGACCTTCGAGTTTCCATAAAAATGGGGAATCATTTCTCTTACTATTTGATGTTACCTTTATTTTAAATTCACATTGGATAATTCACAAAATATTGGTATACTAATTTTTGGTATTTAGTGTATACCCATGAATCATGATCAATCATGTAAGATCACAATTTATATACTTTTTTCTTGAATGAGATAAATCCAAAATAATTAAAATTCTTGTTGAATCTTTTGATATGCGCTTTTGGTACATTATTTATTGCATTATTTTATTTGATCATGATTATTCTCTACTTAAATGTATATATATATTTATATTTGTGTGTGTGTGTTTTTGTGTGATTAATGTGCATGTACCAAATGTTTGGATTGGGGCCAGAGGTAGTGCTTAGGGGGTTTTGCCAAGTTTTGTGGGTATCCTCTTAGGTTGAACCTTATTGTAAACCGTTGTGTATTTTGTGATATTTTGTGGTATCCTTGGTTAAGCTATTATATTTTTATAAGTTTTACCCTATCATTTCATGAAATTCCACCTCATAGACATCATATGTAGCTAGTTAAGATAACATAACATATTATTTCTCTAGGGGATGAAGTATGATGTTCACTAAAGATTGTGTAGGAGGGTATAGTTGAGATTGCTCCCATGGTTTTAAGAGAATATTATTATATAGAAAAAATACTGTCATGAAACTTCTATATTATACATTTTTAGGTAGGTGGTTCCCATAGAGGTCGATTCTAGTGTCTGGTTATAGAGTTTTTTTCATTGAGTTAATTTGATTTCTTCATATTCTATATGATAAAGAATCAAAGAAGGAAAATAAGTTCAAGATCATCCTTCAATGAGAGTAGAAACTCTAGGTTATGATCTTGTAATTTGATTACCTTTGTTTCATTTCTTCATAAGGATACGACATTAGATAATGGAATCAAAAAAGAAAGAGCTATGGGTATTCTTCATACTACTACTAGAATGACAGGTGTTTTTTCTATTGTACTCTCAGTTTCTTATTATAGAAAAAGGGAAAATAATTCAAAGGATGGATGTTAGGTTATATGTCAACGGTCATATTCGATTATTATTTCTCATACCCCTTATATTGTTCTATAACTATTGGAATGTAGGACATTATCTGAAGGACTATCGTATTTCTCCCAAGACATGTAACCAATTTGTTATGACCAGTCATCTATAGAGGTTTTGTGATAGGGATTAATAGATGTACACAGTAAGGTTAATCCATGATGTGATAGGAAGACCTTAATAATAGTAATAGACCCTGAAAGGGTTGGTGAATTAGGTGACTCACAATACTCTAGGGTGTTATAGAGTAGTTGCTAACATGGTGTATGTAGCTAATCAGGATTCAGATGGTGGTAGTTAGGGATCATCAATGGTTAAAGGTATGGTGCATTATCTCTTCTACACTAAATTTTTCTTTGTTTGATTTATAAACATATCATTCGTTCATATCTAATCATTTTTCTACATAGTTAGACATTCCATTTATATTTTCTGATGAATTGATTTCTACAAATATACCCTTGGGAATGAAAGTGAATCATCTTTATATCGATCCAGAATATTAGAAGGTTATTTCTAGATTTGAGCATGTGTAGAGACTCATATTTTAAGAAATGACTGGTTTCGATGTGATCCTTGGTATGGACTAGTTTACTAGCTACCATCGACACATGAATTTTTATTTGAGATGATGGAATTTTTCACCACCAAAGGGGTATAAGTTCATGTTGACCGGTGAGTGTGATGATGAGAAAAACATATTGGGACCATATCCTTATTAGAGAGAATTATTTATAGCATAGGTGGATGGAATGATCCTTATCGTGTACCAGAAATTTACTCCCACCACTTTTCCTCTTATGGTGGGTCAGTTATGTTATTTCATTCTTGATTAATTCTTAGAGTTACCTACATATAGGTGTTAAGTTTTATATTTATATCATACATCATGTGTCCCCTTTATCAATTCCTTGTTATCACATGTAACCAACTGAGTTGAAAGAGGTCAGGGTATATCTTGAAGATCTGGATATTACGGGATTCATCAGACTGAGAACTTCCCCTTAGAGTGATTTGGTGTTGTTCACTAAGAAGGAAGATGGTAGTCTTTGGCATTATGTATACTATATAAATTTGAATCATATCACAGTGAATAACAGGTACAAGTTTACAAGGAATGATGACTTGTTTTATAAAATTAGGGGATCCTAGTAGTTTTCACATATTGATCAACAATCTTTCTATCATCAGTTTTGGGTCATAGAGGAAGACATACTAAAGATGGATTTTAAGATAATGTATAATTTTTATATATATCTCATTATTACTTTTGGAATAAAAAATTATATAGTAGTGTTTATATCCCTCACAAAAAATATATTTAACCCATACATAAACTCCTTCATCGTTGTGTTTATTGATAATGTCCTAATATATTCTAAAATATTAGAATCTCATAATAGATTCCTCAAGAATGTATTGATTATGATTCTAGAAAATTAGATTTATGATACGTTATTTAGGTGTCACTTTTTATCTAAGAGTTTTGTTTTATTTGGAACATGGTTTCCCTAGAAAGAATATCAATCGATCTAGAGAGGGTATATGTAGTTAAGCCATGGTAATGGTTGAGGAATGTGTTTAAGATTCAATGTTTCCTTAGATTGGTTTGTTACAATAAAATATTCATTAATTACTTTTATTACCTGGAGAAACCCATGAATGCACTTAAAAATATGGGATTCAACTTCAAATTGATAAACCATTGTGAATAGACCTTATGGGAGTTGAAATATTGATTGGTTCCACCTCTGATTAGGATCCTTTCGAATCCTAGTGTTTAGTATAAAGTTTTTTTCAATTCAACTAGTATTTGTTTGAGAGATTTTATGATGTAGGTTGATAAGGTAGTTTTTGATGGGTGTCATTAATTGTGAACCCATGAGTGGAAGTACCCTAATCCTGACATAGAGTTTGAAAGTATGGTTCATACATTTAAAAGTTGGAAACACTACCTATTTATTGAGATATTTTTCATATATAAAGATCATAAGGGTCTGTAATATATTTTCTGCTAGTTGGATCATAAACATAATTATAGGTATTGGGTGGAATACGAGAAGAAGTTTGACATTAAGATAGTGTATGGTCTTAGAAAATGGAATATAGTTGAATATTCCCTTAGTAGAAATTTGTAGGAAGTTAGAGATCAAATATCAGAAGTATAATAGAAAATTTTGTATTTGATGTAAGAAAATAAGTTGACTGTAATAGATGATCAAGGGATGACTACTTCTTTTCCATTGGTGATCACACCCTCATTGGTGGATCGAGTTAAGGCCAATCATGATTCTGATTCAGATTTTATTGTGATACATGATAGGTTGGAGGAAAATAGTTCCATTCTAGGATATACCTTATATTGTTTTTTTACTTCTGATTCATGGATAAGTTATCGTTTATTGTTTTATGGGAGAATAATTGATGATAAACTCTTTTGATTTGTATTAGAGATTTACACAAGGATTAACCAAATTTTTTCATGATTTTAGACAATAATTATTGTTTCCCATCATGAGAAGGGATATTATAGGATTGGTCTATACTGTATAACTTGTCCAAGGAACAAGTTTGAGCATCAAATACTTGAATTCTTACTCCATCCACTTTTAGTTATTGTGTGTAAGTGAGATGAGACCTCATGATAGGGTTTCTCAAGACCTTGTTAGGTTGAGATATCATGTGGATTGTAGTGGATCGGTTGACCAATGTTTCTCAAATAATAAAAATCCAGAAGACTAACTCGGTGGATGAGATATCAAAGATCTATGTTTAAGAGACTATGGGGACATATTTTATTCCTGTGAGAATGGTTTTTGATAGAAAAACTTTTTTTACATTTTTTTTGTAAAGTCTTACAGAAGTTGAAAGGGAATCAGTTGAAACTAAGTATGACTTTTCATCCTTAGGTTGATGGTAAGTCGGAAATAATGATGCACATACTAGAGGATATTCTTTCAGCATGTTTTATTTTTTTTGGGGATATTTTAATGATAAATTAGTTATGGTGTATTTCAACTATAATAATATATTCAAATATTTAATTTGGATGGATCCATTTGAGGCTCTCAATGGGTTTACAGGTCATTCACTACTATGGTGGAATAAGGTAGGTGAATCTCTTATAGATGGTCTTAGCATGTTATTGGAGACCTCAAAGCAGGTGAATTTTATTTGAAATCCATTGGTTATTTCATAGAAAAAATGATCATATGCCTTTTGGAGGAGACAACCCTTGGAGATCGCTATTAGCAATAGAGTTTTCTTGTGGGGGTATCCTTGGCTGGGACAGAATAGTTTAAGTAAGGAAGGGTAGTTGAACAATATTATGTTGGCAGTGATTCATGTGGTCAACTTTGTCAAGTCAAAAGTTTCGGACAAAATTTTGATTGAAAGTGACTCCACCACCATCATCCAAGCCATTTGGAATGGTGTGGTTCACCTTGCTTGGTCATTTACCGCTCGTTTGAAGAATTGCCTAAGCTCGCTCCAAGAGATTTGATACATTGCCACCCATAACTACAGAGAAGAAAACAAGGTGGTTGATGGGCTTGCTAACAAAGGAATCAACTATGCCATTACATGGAGTGATACATTGTCAGTTTAGCTCCTTCTGTTTTATGCAAAAGATTGTAATAAAATTTCCTCCTTCAGACTTTTGTAATCTTCCTTTCCTTTATTTACAGTAATTTGTCTCTTGATCTTTGACCAAGACATTCCATTTAAAAAAAGTTATTCAAAATGTGTTCCACATGTCTTAGCTTCTAAGAAGAAATATTGATCCTATGAATATGATCAACTATAATGATGTTAATAAAGAATTGGATGTAACTTTTTTGGAGAAAAATATTTATATTATTGACCTGTGCGAGATGGTACATTGATGGAAGATCATTCCACTTGTTATGGTTCAATGGATGCATGGGTGTATTAATAAAGAGACAAGGGAATGAGAGATAGACATTCAGGTGCAGTGGATTCAGTTGTTCAATAAGACCTTTAGATACACTCATCCATAATGATAAGTCATAAGAGGGGGATAATTTGGAATCATATATTTAATTTATTCATTTTTTTATCTTGTACGTACCTTTTGAATAATTTTCAAAGTAATTTTAGGACGGAAAGAGGTGTTTAGGAGGCTGTAAATTGAAAGGGGCCAGGGTGGTGGGTATGTTGTAGCTTAAAAAAGATACAACAACACCAATGACTCACTAATAGAGCTTATAAATCACAACATACATATGGTAAGGTACTTGGCTATAATTGTTTCTTACCAATAGCCACTATCCTGTCAGTAGAAGCTACTAGCTAGTCGGTGCCACCATTAGGGGCCCATTAAAGAATTAGGGATTAAATGATTGTTTTAAATCCTATCTCATATCCCTTTTCCTCACTCATTGGGACATCTTTCAACCCAAAACACCCAAGGGTCTCTCTTTCAAATATTTGGTTTCTCTTATCTCCTTCTTTCTCCACCCTTTAATGTTTGAACAATGGTTTTATTCCACGTTCATAATCTGGTGAGTTTCATCTTAATATAGATCAATTTTATCCTCTTATACATAGTAAAAACCAATTATATTATTGATGTATTGATCAGATATAATGTTTTTGGCATGTTCTAATTAGGTAATTATTGGTTATTGATAGAATGGACACTCATATTTAGTGAATTGACAACTGCGCCCCATTTAGACCTAGACTGTTTTTGGAAGTTGATATTCTTCTTATTCTGGGATCTTTCCTAACTTTTTGGGTGTTTAATATCTTCAAACATTATCTTATAGTTTTAATTATGGTGTACTTGGATGAATATATTATTTGAAGTGGTATAATTAGATTCAGATGATGAAACTTTTAACAAAAACATTTTTGCACCTAATGTAGGTGGTCCTTATCATTAGTAAATAATTATATGGGTTCTTGGTATGATTTTTTTATCATGTATGTGTGTCCCTTGATACCTATTTATAATGTTTGATCACATTATGTGTGCGTGTGTAGTCTTGTGGGACCAATTCAAGATGTTTGTTGCATTTTTTATTTTTTATGGTTATCAATATTACTTTACATGAAATGATGTCTAATATATCATATATATATATATATATATACTTTATGTGTTAGTCCTATGAGAATATGGGTTGATACATATAGACCAATTCCTTGTAATGGATGTGTCAGGTGTTTGGTTGGAATGTACATGGAGAATCCCTTTAATAAGGATATTTCAAACATGTCCTTTGGATTATCCCATTGAAGAGTAATGTATTAGACATGAATATTTTATCTTCCTTCCACATTAGAGTGGAAGAAGGTATATATTGTCTCCATGTAACATTAAAATATGTTATTCTTATGTGATATACATGTTTCTTTTTTATTATTTATTTATTTTCATGGAATTCACCAATATATCTTATGTAATTATGTAAATGATCATTGGTGGTATTCTACTTGGTTTCGTTATCATGCCCTAACTGGTTATCTCAATGCACATTTATATTTTAGGACTGTGGATTTAGTGATGGGTAAGGGCCCTATATGGGGTGGTTGAGAAGGATTGGTAAGAGGGTTCGGGCATTATTGGATGGACTTTGAGCTTGGATGTATGCTGCTATTAATTTATTGTTACTTTCATCTCATAAATTGATCCAATACCCAGGGGGATCCTTATTTCTCATTTTGGGTTATTTGACTATAATAAAATGATTCTATTTCATGGGTTGGTATTATATGTGTACAATGTTACTTGGATTATTTTTTTATTTATTCAGTTTTTTAGTTTAAATTGTTATCTCTTTCATTGTATAATATGATTATCTGATTTAGAGGGAGTAGAATACCCATGATATCCCTCTTGGACCCCAATAGTATTTAGTGACCTCTTTCATATGGGTAGGTATGCAGGAGGTCTTTTGAAACTTTGACCCATACCTGGTGATTTAGGGTGGGGTGTTACAATAATAATATACTAGTATCTCATGTGGATAAAGAAATGACAAGGAATATAGATTTAGGATGAGAAGATTTGGATAAGGATTGGGAATTTTGGATGAAATCCATTTATAATGGAAGTGGACCATTTTATAATCCCTAAAATATTATCCGTGAGTGACACAAATTTACTCATGTGTTACAATATATGTGTAGATTTCACTTCGTTATTCATACATTCATTGAATGAATGCATCATCCTCCATAATTTTTTATCTTATGAAAAGTTAATAGAAAATGATATCTTTATGAATTTTATATGAGTGGAAAATTAATAAGTATGATATCAAATATCATTCTTAATAATATTCCCATATCCTAACATATTATATAACTAAAAACTTATTATGGATTTATGGAATATCTCTATTAATATCCCACTTGCACTAATGAATTAGAGGGTTAGTGTTATTTCACTTTATATTATGTTATGTATAATAACTTGTTAAATAATATCCAAAAAATATTTTCCAAATCTTTCAAAAAAACTTTGGAAAGTTATCATCAACTTAACCATATATCACTATATACAAAATGACATCTGAATATGCATCCAAAAATCATTTTTAATAAACACTATTATGATTTTAGTGTAACATTATGTGTCAAACTATAATTCCCCTTGAAAAGTGAGCCTTAAAATAATAAATGTTCCAAATAATTTTAAAAAGGCACACCTTTAATTTTTTTAAAAAATATAAAATATTGAAATTAAATAAAAAAATTTATTGGTGTAATTTTTTATAAATACGTTTCACAATGCACTTATCCATATTATAAAACATTATTGCTCCATTAAATACTTTTCTAAAATGTGTTTATACAATTTTTTTATTTGATTTATTAAATTATATATTAGATACTAATAAATGACCAATTAAATATATTTGTATATAGTATCATTATGGAAATAAAGAAAATTATGAAACATTTTAGAAAATAATTTAACTGAGAAAACTATTTTATGCTTTGGTGAAGTACTTTATGATTTTTTTTAAATGATTCCCCACGAAATAATTTTTTTAATATACATATTAATATATTAAAAAAATAAAATTTTTCTAGGAAATTGTTTTCATAAAAACAGTAAACAATGCGGTTCTCCAGATTATAAAATAATTTATCCATTAAATCCTTTCCTAAAATGTTTCTATATGATTTTGTATTTCCTTCCTAAATGATTATATAAATAAATTTAATTGATCAATGATTAGTATATAATATAAAATTTTATGAAGGGAATAAAAAAAATTCTATAATTTTTTTAGAAAATGCATTAATGAAAAAAAAATGTTTTATAACGTGTGTGAGTGCATTAAAAAACATTATTATAGATCATTTCCCAAGAAAAAATTATTTTCTTTGTTAAAAGAATGTTTCACCCTATAAACATCGATGGTAACATTTACTATTTTATGTCTCACATTTCCAAAGGGTTACACAAATACAATACTCATTCATTAATCCATAAAGTGTTACCCAAAACCCCTTTATGGAATTGAAAATAATATAAATTTTTTAATTCATAAATGTAATCAAAGAGGAGCCTCTAGAAAAGAATCAGTATTACTCAATCCACAAAGGGATCTAATGTGATATCCATTAAACACATGTATCTCTATACCTATGTCCACTAGTTGTGTCATAAACAAAAAAAATCATTTTTATATGACCCCTTGTCGAAAACACCAACAGACTATGGGACATGAAGTGTGTCAATCCTATATAGCCTCCTTATACATTCTTCATTCTCTGAGTATAAACTAACAATTTTTATCGATACATCACATTTCATTCGTCTTTATGGATTAAAAAATCACATGTACCGTACTAAATGGATAATTACATCATATATAATATCCAGGTATGGTCATAAACTTCCTCAAAAATCACAATAAAATTACCATCTAAAATAATAATCATACAATAGAGAAAATATCACCATGGTAAAATTCCAATCAATGAAATAATAAAAAACATACCCAACCACCCTGTGATTAGATAATACATAATAATAGTTTAATAAAGGTATCAAAGTATGTAGGATATCATTATAGGTATCTCACTATCCTTAGGTAGTGAGGAATCTAAATTTGAAAGATTCACCCTTGGTATTCATAAAACATAGTGTATGAAACTCCATGTGGTATACTTTATGGGAAATTCAGTACACCAAAATATTTTTGTATATCATGGGTATATATTCTGTCCTTTAATAAGAATATTATTCATATAACAATAACATATGATACTCCATGAAAAATATCAGTTACAGATAACTCAAAGTTGTACTTGGAGTGGTCAGTTATCATTTCACTTCATGATTATGATGCAACACAAATATTTATAGTGATATAACACAGGATAATGCCAATTCTACTACCAGATATGACATTACAGAAATTCCAGATAATTTTTTCATATGATAAAAGGGTTAGTATCACTGGAATTAATTAAAAGAAGTGGAATCAATGATATTGACATTTTTAGATCAATGGAAGAAAATTTTAAAATTATATAATTGAACTGATCATTCGTGTAAGAATGTATAGTGAAAATAAAAAAAAATTACTAACTATTTCACAATGGAATTATGTTAAAATAACATTAGAGTTATATTGATAACATACAATGTTATTTAAATTCATTCTTCAAGGACTTGGTAAATTTTGATGATATTATGAGTTAGATGATAATTTTATTAAGTCCTTTTAATAGTGTAGGCTTGGATTTAAAATTATTATAACGGGATTTAGTCATTAAAAGATAAAAATATTTCCATCCACAACATAGGTGGTGGTGGAACATCATAACACTAGCATGGGATGGACCTAACATATAGATAGTGAGTGTGTGTCATAGGGATATGGAATATAGTATAGTTTATGAACCAATTTTCATAGAATGGTATTTTTTCATGGGATTTTAATGATCCCTTAAGCTACATCAGGATATGTGAATGAGTGTGCATACAATACAATTTTTTTGTGGTTAGTTCACATTGTTCATCACATAAAAAAATAGTTAAAACTTAATTAAAATGATTTCATTTTCATATCATATCTGACATCATTACCAGGGTTTACATATAGAATACATGAAATCCATGTTTCAACTAAGGAAGAATTGATACCTCCATCAACCAATTAAAATTCCTCAATAAAATAGAATAATGAAGGATTGTGGAATGATACAAAATATTAAAAGGAAAAAATTTCAAAAGGAAGTGGATTTCAAGTAGGGAAATGTAAAAAGGATATTAATAGGGAGTTCATGCAAGTGACTCACTAATATCATGACTTGCCTTCAAAAATTGATTGAAAGAACCATGGGAGATGTAAATGAACTAATTTTGTATAAGAGATGTTGTACTATAAAGAAATGTTTTTGGATGAAAAGCTACAAAAAGATGATTAGAAAGAATGTTTGGATGATGTCTATTTCTAGTTTATTGAAATTGATGAATCAGTAGATATAAATTATACATGTAGAATCAATCTATGAAGTCATCGAGATAAGAAACAATGGTATATGAGGATGCAATAAGTGTAGTTCAAAGACAATAAAGTTATATGATTATACACTAGACACATAATTTTTTTATTCAACTATAATATAAGAATATCTCAATTTATATAGGACCCATAGAGAGATAAATAGATGAATTGGTTCAGATATGGTAAACAATTATTTTTATTAGTTAAATTTATATCTCGGTAGTTTCAAAGAAAATAGTAATGTCGACAAGTTGAATTTTTACAAACTTGGAGTTATAGTAAGTCTGAATGAAGATGATAACATGCACCAAATGTCACATGATATTCATGTAGTGTTTTATATATTTATGAGATTGATATTTTAAACCAATATTATATGAGTTGAGTTTACTAGAAGCATTACTACAAGGAACTAAAATAATTGTCATAAAATAATCATGCATAAATTAGTTGAGTTTACTTGAGAAGAGTGATAATACCATGAACTATATAATGTAAAAATAATACATGGGTTTATAGAAAGGATATACGATGAGGTATAAATGTTAAGTTTATCAAATTTTATAGTAGTTGTAAAAATTATTGTGTGAAGCCTAAAAAGGTATCTATATTTTTATTAAACAATGAAAAGTATTGTGAAGTAATTGATAATTTTAAAAAGGAAAAGGAATGTGTTTGGATTATATACTAAAAATTATGATATAAAAATACATATTCAGGATTATATGAATAAAAGAATAATTCACAAGCTATAATTTGGATAAGATATTTTAAAAAGAGGTCTAATTATGGTATCTCATAAGTAATGTTGATAAAATGTTTAAGTCTTGAAGGATGTATAAATTTCTACTTCAATTTAGAAATAAATTAATGTTTATAGATAATGTGTCTAATTAAGTTCATGATGAAATTGTTTAGTTATTTGGACGTAGTTATACAAGTGAATGAAAATAATATGTGCATAAATGTAACATTTGTTGTGATATACATATTGAATATTACCAATGAACACATATAGGATCATAGAGAATTTTAGAATTGAGAGTTTGAATGATATGGTAGGTGAAATCAGAACATAAAGAATTATGTTTATGCACACATATAGTGTTTTTTATGAATATAAAGGTAGGTGTATTGAATATTTGAGTGAAATTGAGGAAATTTGGGTCTAGTATATTTTAAATAGAGTGATTAATAAAAATGTGAATGGGTTAGAAAATATTCAGAGAGATAATATTGTGTTGGATTATTCAAAGAAAAAATATTCATGATGATAAAATCCATTATTCTAGTTAGGATTTTTGAAATACTTGAGAAGATTTTATGCTCCATTTTTTAATATTTGATAGAAAATTGACTATCATATATCATAATATTTTCTTGGAATTAAAAATAGAAAGGTATAGTTCATTAATGTTTGAAGACCACATTCCTCTAAAACATTAAAGATATGTTGTGTCTATAAAAGTATAATATCATTTAGATAAAATAAGTACAATGAAAAATCAGATAATGGGAGCTACTAATTTAGAAATGGAGTTGTCAGCCTACATTCTCAGAAGTTTATCAAGTTTGGGGATTTGAGAAGACTGAAACACCATTTTCTAAATATTAAAGTTGGGGTTTTCAAAAAATAATAAACCAATAGATATAGAGAAATCATACAATCAATCAAAATATACATAAGTTTCTGATGTTGATGTTCTTGAAATTTAGATCTCTAAAGTTTATGTTTCTGAATGTTCAATAATAAAGCTAAATTTCATGATGGTTTATAAAAAAGATAATGGAAGTTGAAGAACTATTTATGGGGTTCATAAATTACTTTTTAATAATGGTGTCTCCAATATAAAAAATCACACTATTTCTACTAAGAAGTAGAATATGATTTTTGGGAGATAGCCTAAGATCATGTGTAATATTTTTTTAATAAGAGTTCATGATATTAATTTTTCTCTTGGGTATATGATAATAACTTCCCCCCATTGTAACATTTGTGAGAATAGTGAAATTCTATAACTCACAATAATAACTAATCCTAATAAGGAATAAGTTTCCCACATTAGGTTTGAACCTTATAAAACTCTTCATGTGATATTTCTATCATGTTATCTACATTAAATATTGGTGTTAGTATTGATGGGACATATTCAAGATCCATAAATATTAACTAATATAGAGGTTTAAAAAAATTATATTGGTAAAATATTTATGTTGGTTTTATTTTCTAAAAATAGGTCACTCATGATTCATCCCTTACACTAATTGTGAGTGCACGATCCACTAAGAATATCAATTGGTATTAAATAATAGGTTTCATATAATTGGATCTAAACATTTTCCAACTTTTTTAACTATTCAACATGAAGTTCATATTTTCATATTTTGTAGATATTCCTCAGTTGAAATAAAAGTAAAATACTCTTTTCAGTACTACCATAAGAGGTTTTTAAAAAACATATTTAAAAAGTAATAATAAAGGGGAAAAGTAATTAAATAAGTTAACTTCTTAGAATTAGTAGGAAAGAGATCCCCCACTACATCAAGGTAATTATATTTGTAGTTGTTATGATCAGTTTTATAAGTTTGATGATCTATAATAATCCAATTCCATATATGATGATTATGAGGAAAGAAAAAAAATATTAAATCCATTAAAGATATCTACACTGAATTCAAGGGGTATATGAAGAAATATCCTTAATAAATTATGATATATATATTTTATTTTATCCAAGAATTACATGATGAGAAAACATATCTAGAATAATAAGTTGATGAATAGAAGAATTAATTGTCAAAGAAGTTACACAGGTGAATAAAACTCACTATACTCATTAAATAAAATGAAGAGTATATATTACTTTCCATTGAGGAACTATACCTGGTTGAATAATAATTGAATATGTTTTTTTGTGTTAAATTTATGTTTATGGATGTTATTATTGAAAAGTTCAACAAACTGGAGGATACTCACAAATAAATCATAGATATCAACAATACTCTATAGGAAATCAAGGAAAAATGATTAAAGAAACTTGATCATTCTATAAAAGAGGTAATTGTGATTTATAAGCAAAATATATGAAATATATAAATTTAATATCAATATAAAGTGAGGTTTATTCAAGATAAAAATAAATCTTTAGTTTTAAATTTAATTTAGGTGGTGGTGACATTGAGAAACATGGAATTCAGTTAAGAATGAAATTCACATAAATTTTATAAAGGAGTTGCATGTGTGAATGTAGCATAGAAGAGTCTAAATTCTGGGAGGACTCATTTTAGATGTGGGAAGAAATTGGAATTATCAAAAGATAAATATTCCACAAGATCAAAAAATAAGGTATACCCTTGTTCTTGTAAAATAGTTTTCATTAATTTTTATAGATTTACTAATGTATTATACAATTCAAGAAATTAAAAAATGGGTAAGGAAAATTATGGAGACACCCACAACTTTCTTGAATGAGGAATAAAGGAAAAATGGAATATGTAGTTCCCTAAAATGTTTCCCTAAGGATGTTTTTTATAATAGAAGAAATTAATATACTTCCACAATCATGATTTTTACTCAAAATAAGAAACCCAGGTTTATTGGCTATTATTGGTGCTATTGAAAGTTCAAAAAGATGGTTATCTATTGTTTCCTTAATATATCAATTTATGGAAGAAAAATGAGGCCTAAATTATGGGGGATCAAAATATAATGTCTGGGAAATTTAAAAAGTACTCAATAAACTCACGGAACAAGATAAATATGTCTACTTAAAACAGATTTGAATGACAAGAATGTTTCTATGAATGTTTTGGAACAAGTGGACTCAATGATTATGAGCACTAACTTACTTCAACTGAGGAAAAATTAATTTAAACTAATTGAATGAGGCTATAAAAGATGAAGAAAAATGAAATGAATATAGAATGTAAGTCTACCTTGAGGTGTAATAAAATTAAATTTACAAAACCTGACACCCAAAATAAGAATGTAAAGGGTAAAAGAAGGTGTCACACCTAAGATAATATGCATATTTTGTTGAAGTAAATTCCTTGTCATAGATATATTAAAAAATTCATTGGATATTAAAAGTAATGGAATTCAGATGGAACAATAATGGGAATCAATATAAGAAAGATACCAATATATTAGTTTGGTGGAAGAAATATCCAATAAATATTTTTAATTTTATGAGAGGGCTTCAAAGAATGATAACTCAAATGAAGATTAGAGTTTTTAGGAAATATTTTAGTTGATGATAATTCTTCAGAAATAATATATGAAAATTTCACTTAATATGGAATATTTTGTGCAGAAATGGAATAAGAATTCGTAAGATGAAAGTCCTATAAAGATGATTGTGAAGAGGAAATATCTAAATAAATGAAAATTTAAATATATTCCAATAGATTGAAAAATTGTGTATCCATAAAAAAACAAGAGATTTTGAAGTAAAATAAAAATGAAGTTTATATTCTATGTTATCATAAATTAATAAAGATGTATCTTGTAGTATAAAAGTAGAAAGGATTAATAAATCCATGTTGAATAATAATATTTCTGCATGAAAAAACACAAAATAATGCATGGAGAAACTGGAGCTATATTGATTAGAGTTTATGGGTTGATTAAAATTTCTCTATTATGTTTCTATATTTAATTGACATGTAAATATCCACTTTATTCCCCCATATATTCTGTTGAATTCCTTAAATAATGTAATTGATGGTGAAGCATTCGAAGGGGAGACATGCACTAAAGTTTGTTTTGAAAATCTAACAACATTCTAGAAGTTATCTATCAAAGAGGGATTTATCTGAAGTTATACCAAACACATAATTTTAGATTTATTTCATACATTATGATAAATATTGATAGATACCACCCCATTAGGGTGAGTGAATAAAAATATGGTGATTTTAAAGGTTTGATAGTTTGTAGTGGAAAAGTTAAATTATGCACAACCAAGTAACTATGAAACTGTATAATGAAGTTCTAATGGATTTATGATTGAAGTACCAAATAGTAAATTATTCAGATGATAATGAAGTTTTGAAAATTTAAATTCTATAAATTAATGGTTATATCATCTTAATGTGCATTGACATTTTCTCTCATCCTTGTGTAAAATTTTATTTAGATATTTAGGCTGAGAGTTTAGACTTTTGATGATAATGTAAATTTTTTTTGAAAAGGGGGGTAACTTGATTTTTGGTTTAAACGTTTTTATTCATTGGATTGAGATAAATTTAGGAAATATGTTGAATGAAAAATATTTTTTTTAAACATCTGAATGATGTTCTCTGAAGTGGTATCACTTGGTGAGTGTTATCGAAAACATTAATGTCTGAGTTAAAAACAAATTTTTCTATTTTGAGCATGGATCAAGTATTCATAGAGATATTGGATTTAAATATTATAGATTTAACTAATGTGATGTCATCCTTCACTCAAGTAATTCATGAGTTACTTCCATTTCAATAGAAGTTAATGTGAGAAGATCAAGAATGATGACAGATTATCTCACAGAATGAAACTTCAAATTTATTTTCAATAAGGGTAATAAGAACCCATTGAATTCAATAATCATTTTGTATTCAAAACAAATCCAAATTGGAGATTGAATATCCTTTTGGTTTGAAGTGATGAAGTTTTTTTAATTTTAGGCCATGAGCATTTTCAACAGTTTTAAAAGTAAATGAAGTAGATTGAAGATGATGGTTCTTTCTTTGGTTGGTTCAGAAGATAAGTTCTTTAGATGATATAACACTGATAAATCGGATGATATAACACTGATATACACCAACTCTAATAGAAGTTAAAATGAAATATATGAAAGGATAGATAAATTTTATAAATTATAAAATTATATTCCCACTAAAAATAATGAAAGGATGTTCAATCAATACTAATGTATGGTGAAGTTCTAGACAAGAAGTCTTAAAATCAGATAATATTTTTGTAATAATAATAGATTTTTATTGATAGTGCTCCAAATTATTTAAAGGGATTTAGTTGAGTGATAATTTTATGAATTCCTTTAGTGTGTAACTGGATTGATATTTTTTGTAGGGATTTAATTATTGAAAAAATAAATCAACTGCATCCTTAGCAGGGGTGGCGGATGAAGATAACAACACTAGGGTGATAAGGACACCATGAATCATTAGAGAAAAGAAACCAATTTCAATGGAATGGGTCCATATAATTGGTATTTAGATAAGGAATTAATTCATGTTTGTATATATGAAGGATTGTGTGCATAATGTAATTTCTAATGTGGGACAAGTTTAGTGGATATTGTTTACCATATAAATGCATAGGTAGAACATAGTGGGAATGATAATGTTTTTTCATCATATTAAACCTCACCAGTGGGGTATTCATGAAAAATTCATGAAATAAACATTATAACCACCAACAATTTGATGCTTTCATCAATCTAGTGAACTACCTCAAAAAAATAGATTGATTTCCAATTATTAGATGACACAAAGTTACAAAAGGATATCATTATATAAGGTAGTGGAGTTATAACAGGGAAAAGATAAAGGATGAGTGCATGTATGTTGATTCTTATATTTGGATGATTAAAGATGATGAATCAATATTTTTTATTCTTTTTTTATAATAAACATGTGATGAAATTGAAAGAATAATTAGAAAAAATTAGGATAAAAACTATAATGGAAAGATATAAAAATAATACATTAGTTAAACAAAACATTGTAACATCTGATGATACTATCGAATGAGAATAACATCATTTTCAGAAGACCAAGATTGATTTGGATAGATGTGTTGGTTCCACCACCAAAAGCACACTGGCCATTAGTAGTGATGTGTATAGCTGAGATGAGTCATAGAAAATAGTGGTGTTGAAGTGTTGGAGTTTCATAAACCAAGATTCATGCTAAATATATAAGAGGATTATATCTAAAACTATGTATTTTTTGAAAATCATGTAGTGTCTTATATCTACAAGAAAATGATACTTTGAACAAAGAAGAATTTATTTGATTTTGATGAAGAAGAGTGAGAGTAACATGTACTATATATTGCACAACAAATACATTAGTTTACTAAAAGAAACAATGTAATTAACTAAAATATGTTACATAAAACAATCAATTAGAACTGAGTTGAGTTTATTGAAGAATAGTTAAAATACTATGTATTATATATTACACAAAAAATACACGAGTTTTCCAAAAAAAATATATTATGTCGTCTAAATATTGAGTTCATCCGAAGATATATTAGTTTCTGAAATAGTTGTGTGAAGCAAAAATAGTTCCCTACATTTACAAGAAACTATTAAATATAGTGTGAACTAATAGGGAATTATGAAAATAAAATGTAAAATTTTTAAAATATATAATAGATAGTATGAGATATTTATACATGTTCAATATTATATAATTAGAATAGTAATCCATGAGATAGAATTCAAACAAGACATTAGAAAAATAAAATGTTAACCGTGTTAGATCTAAAGTAATTTCAAGAGATTATTCCAAGTATTGGAGGATTTGGTATGTTTGAGTGTTGTGGAAAAAAATTCACATGTCTAGATAATATGAAAAATGATATAAGTTCAGAAATTATTGAATTCAACAGACATGGTTATACCAGAGAGTGAAAATAAGATGTATACTCATGTGACAGTTTTTTGTGATAAAAAATAGAAGATCATCAACACAATAAGATCTTAGAGAACTCGAGAGTCAATAATTTAAATGATGCGAGAGAGAAATTACAACTTGAAGGATGATAACCATGCACACATACAGAGCTATGTGAAAGAACACTAATGGATATGATTAGAACATTTGAGTGATTCTGATGAAATCCTTGTTGAATAGAATAAAAAATAAGTGAAACTAAAAAATTCTAAAGCATTAGACAATATTCAATGATATGAGGTTGAGTTGAATGATTCAAATAATAAATATTAAGAAATTGAGTTAATAATTATATATATTATTTATGGAATTCTATAGAAGTATTGATGATATATTTTTCAGAAATTTGACAATACCTTGACTCTGAGATCTTTTTAAATCTTCAAGGTGTTCATAATAAAAAGGTGAAGATAATTAAAAATTAGAATAATATGTTCTATAAACCATTCAATAAAGGTTGATACTATAAAATAATGATCTCGTTCAAAGAAAATAAGTATGAAGAGAAATGAGAGACTATGAGTTGCTGGTCGAGAAAGGGAGTTGATGACCTATATTCATTGGAAGCTCATTTAGGTTGATAATTTTAGAATAATAAAACTCTATTTTTAAAATATTTAATGTGAGGTTTCTATAATATAAAAACTAGAAGATGAAGATAATGGTTAATTTCAAAAACAACCTACACAAGTTCTGTAGGTCAAAGAATGTAAGGGTGAGTGATCCTAAAATTATGTTTCTCGAAGTTAATAAACAAGTATAACATTCATGATGGTTTAACCAAAGAAGAAAATAGTTTTCAAAGTCCTACTCATAGATTTTGTAAATAACCATTGAAGAATGAAGGTTCTAGTATAAATAATGAAACCATTCATAGAAATATGTGGAAGATAATTTTTGGCATATAGTCTAACCACATGTGTAATATTTTGGTAATTTTTGTTCATGATAATAATTCTCCTCTCTTGGGTAATACAAAATAACACCCCCAATTTAACACTCATGGAATTAGTTAAAATCTGTAATATGGGATAATAACTGATCAAATCAAGGAGTATATTTCCACAATAGGGATGAAACTTTTAAAAATTAATATTTTTTGTTTCCTTTACATTATCTACATATCATGTGGAAATAATTTTATAGGGTGAATATTTAAGATTCGTACATACTAACTATGATAGAAGCCTAAAAAACATGAAGGTGGTATAAATTTTGAGTTATTTTTATTCAGTAAAAAGAGGCCACACCAGACCCCCCAGTGTATCTACATGATCCAATGTGATTATCATGTTTGATTGGATCATAGTGTTCTATGAGGGGTAACCTAAGAAGTATCCATTCTGTTGGGAAGTAGATGGTGTTTCTTATTCTACTTAATCGTCTTATTGGTAATAAAATGTGGACCTAGGTTCTTCATCCATGAAAATGATGTGGTTTCTAGATATTTGTTTTATTGGATCGGTGATTGATGATGATCGATAAAAACGATGTTTTTGGAAGTTAGCATGATGTTTCAGGAAATAAGGTGTTGATTTTTATTTGTTAACAATATGATTTTTTTCATTTATAGTTGGGTATTTGTTTCCCAGAGATGGATGATAATGTTCTCTATTGATAGGTGAAGAGATAGGGGTGTTGATGGGTAGTTCTTGTATCAAGGTTCAATGACATGAAAACGTTATTCTTGAGGGTAGTAAGTGGATGGGGGCCTTATTTGGTAGTGGGAACATTGAGGCATTGGGCTCGAGGGCATCGGTTTGTGAGACTACATGTTTGTGGGGATCATAACAGAATCATTTTATGGCTCTACTATAAATATAATTCTGAATTGTGGCATATAATTTTGGGGTGGTTTTCCTTTATTTATGTGGTGGTAGTATTATTTGGATCCCGATGTTGGTGGCTTCTTGTTAAACCATAAATAGTGAAATTTTAATAGTAAAAAAATGTATTTTGAGAGTTATGATACATTTTTTTATAAATTTTCCACTAATAAAAGAAAGACTCTAGTTACATGAAATTTTTAAACTTGTCTTTGAAACATATTTGTGAAACATTAGTCTATTTGATCTTATAGAATAAATTTTATTAATGAAAAACTATGGTAATGGTATATGATAAATATTTAATAATGTTTCCAAATTGTGTTCCAATTATCAAAATTTAATTTAACATATCAATTTATTCCAATAAATATTTATATTTAAAATAAAATAGAATATAAATATACATAAATAAATATATATAAAATAAAATAAACATGAATTGTGTAGAAATATTAGTTCACATACTCCTACAATCTAGTTTTCCCACAAGAAAAAATATTAAAAATTATTTTATAAGAAATTAAAATAAAATTAAGGTAATTTTTTTATAATATTTATGAAAATAATAATACCAATTTATTATTTAATATAAAAAATTCATAAAAATGTTATCACCAATTATTTATTCTCAAATTAATAATGTTTAACTACATTTAATCTTTATTGCTTAAAATTTCATTTTTTTTATTTAAATTTAAAGTTTCCTCCTTTCATTTAATATAAAATAATATTTTTTATTTCCATTATTATCATATAAATAGGCACAACTAACATGAATTTGGGGTGGTTTCTGAGTGGTAAACCACATAATCCTGCATCTAAATTACCCCCAGTTTCAAAACAAGGCATGGTTGATTTACCATGGTACTATAGTAGGGAACTATAGTAGCACTGTAGAAGCGGTGGAACTCTAGTAGTAGTGGCACTATAGTGGTGGTATTTCTATAGCATGTATTGTGGTAGTCTATATATTATAGGAATACAATTCACTAGAGGGGACTTTGGTCCAAAACAAAATAGGCTTTCAGACCTAAAATTAGAATGTTTAAGCTGCAGGGACTTCGAGCTATATTCATGGGCCAATTGGCCTTGGAAATATGAGCTATCTAATTGGTATCCCTCTACATATATAGAATGTTGACTTTTTCATAATAAAAAGTTGTTTCAGCCATAGTGTTTTTTAAAAAATATGCACAACTGACACTTATGAGTTAATTTTAGATTTGTTACCTCCTTAGTAACATCACATAGATGATTTATTATTTATGAATTTGGAATTCCTTCTAGTTAAGACCTCATGATCAAAAAGTTAAGTTCACACCAGTCTTAACTTACAATTTTAATAGGATGTGATATCATACAAAATATATTTTTTTCCTTTATATATATTTATAAGGTATAATAGAGTGGATAGAAATTTATAAAATTATTTAATCTAGATCCTTACTAATAGTTAAACTAACTAAAACCATATAATTTCAACATTAATTAACTCTTGTAATCATTTTGATGACCAATACATAAAGGATAAAGGTTCATTAGTTTATGGTGAATCCCAAACATATTCATGTGTGGGTGTGATCATGTTTTTTCAACACTCACAAAAACACATACACATATATTCCTAAATTTTATGACATAAATTTAAATCAAAAAATTTCCATTATTCTATACTATTTATTATTTTTCAATATTTAAAAAATAAAAATTTAAGACAAAATTTAAAAAAAACCCCTTCGATAGACCTCTATAGTTTTATGAAATAAATATTTTATTAATCAAAATAACATTCATTAGAAAACATTTATGTAATAAAGATTTACTTATTTAAAATAATGAAATATATATTTTAATCCAGTTTTTGAATTATTTATTTAAAAAATATGTTTCTTAGATCACTAATTTTGGTTTCATGTGATCCACCCAAATATTTAAAACCTAAAATTATCCTCAATGTTTAATTTTAATATGTATTAGATATTTAATAATAAATCAAGTGATAAAAAACAAATTTTAAATGTGGAATTTGAATAAAAATAATATATGTTATATATTTGAGAATAAATGTTTTGTCAATGAATTGGGTAGTGTGTTTTCCTCTGTGAACAACATTTTATTTCTCTTTATATATCACTTTTTAAATGTAGAAATATCATCAAATAATGATTATATGTGATGAAAAAAAGTCAATATAATTAAAAATAAAAAACATTAGAATTATTTGAAATATATTTTGGAAATCAAGTATAAAGATAAATATATAAATATTATTACCCAAACAATTATATATATTAGAAAACATATATTTATTCCCTTGAAAAGAGTCTCAAAATTTGGCATGACTATAAAAACATGTAAAATTTTTTCACTTACTATACTATGTAGTATTTTTTTATCAGGGTCGATTCACATATAATTTTAATTATATTTTTTAAGATTAAATTACATAACTAATAATTTTAGTATTTTTATTAACAATGTTTTATTAAAAATTAATAAATAATTAAATTAATTATAATGTTGTATTTGGGTTATGTAATGAAAAAGATAGATTATCATTTATTTATATTTAAAACATGGCACCATTACCTTAAATACTAAAATGTAAAAGTGATTTTTATGATAAAATTATGGCACGAAAATTACAATATTTATTAGCCAACAGATTATATCGAACCTTGTTTTAATGCTTATGTATATTTCCTTAATATTCTTTTATGGAATGATATTAAAATTTTTATATAATCCAAATCATAATATTTTTGTTTTTTATTCAATAAAAATAAATTTTATTAATCTATTAAGAAAGAAATATGTTTTAAATGAGGTCACTATAAAGTCACAAACAAACCAAAATATCAAAAACTAACTAACATTGGATAGTAATCACCTTCATTTTTCACACATATTTATATAAACCTTATATTGATAAGATTATCCATTGTTAATATTATTTAAAAATATATATTAGATTATAAAATAATAAATCCAAAAATATATTAAACATAAAAATTTAATTGTATAAAATAAATAGATGAGGGAAATATCAGTGAATAAAATTTTGATATTCCACTAAAATATCTAAAAAATTATTAAATATTATACCATTGCATATAATATGTCCCAATATATACATCTCTATATTATATAATATATTTATAACAAATAAGCTCTAAATTTAATGAACAATAATGATCCCCACATTTTCATAGTTTTTCTACATCCAACATCATTATGTCATCAACCAACTATAACTATTAAATTTTTCATTATATATTTATGGACAATTGAATATTTTTTCCCTTATCATATCATTTTTAATCATCCAATCCTATATTTTTATTTCAATATATGTATATATCACTAGGTTTTGGTTAAAAGTCCCATGATTCCTCATAAATACAAATTTTTGTGAACTTTTGAAATGAAAAATGACTTCATTATGTCTTCCCCTACAACAAAGTTACTATAAAGTTTATACCATTTTAAAAAATTAAATACTAATTTTGAATCTCATGGTGAGTTTTTTTGATATATTTTTCAATAAATATGTTATTACTGATATTTTATCTTTATTTAGATGTAATATCTTCCATTTCATTTTGGAACACAAATAAATATTATTAAAAGTGTAATTTTTTTACATATATTAGTAAATTTAGATAATTTATTATGAGTGTTAAAAAACCTGAATATATTATTTGTATCACATGTTATATTTAAAATAATCCTAATTTATTTGGTCACTTTTCAATGAAAATTAGCCTTCTTATTTTCTTAAAAATGGGCATCAGATATTCTCAAACATCATGTTATTTACATTATTTCAGGTTACTTTATATGATATTAGTGGATTTATCCTTTGGTAATGATATATGTTCATTATATATAATTTCCTTATTTATTATGTTTGAATATTTTCAAGTATTATAATGTTAAAAGTAAACATGATATATAGTTTAGGGTTTTTATAGGTATAAAATCTTAAGAAGAATTCTTATTTTATTATTGGATGTGGAAATGATATGTTTTACCAATAAAATTAAATAAAAATTAATTTTTTACCATTTAATTCATCTTGAAAATAAGAATATTTTAAAGGTTCTACTATCATGATATCAAAGATATTTTAATTTTGGGGTTTTTTCTAGTGAATTGTCCTAAAACAAGTTAAAACCCTAATTTTTTTTTATATTTTAAGTAGATTAAGAAACTAATTACTATTTATTATTCAATTGTCAATTTTCATCCAATATTAAGTAAAAAATGCTACCAATTTTGAGATTTTTATAAATTATTATGTGAATAGAATTAATTGCTATGGTTTATTGATCTCATTATCATGCACATGAATTAATAAAACATGTGATTGTAAAATCTTCTAGTCTTCAACCCTAAAATCTAGGAAATGAATTTATTAATTTATAGTTTTCTTACATTCTAATTAATTACGTTCATATGAATAGATTTGAGTTATTTTATAGAGATTTTATTTAAATGTTTTTTGAATTTTATTTTTTGATTTGTTTCTTAGAAAAAAGTTTAAAAAATAAATTTATTATATAATATTGCTTGAATTTTTGGACCATGTAATGAACAAAAAACCCAAATACAATTTAAAAATGTAATTTATAATAGAAATTTCTTTGTATTTAAAAATATTATTTGATGGATATTTCAAATATTTTGTAATATAGTATGTTTTACACCATCTTAGAATAGAGCTATACATTAGCTTTGAAGGTCATAAACTACCTTATGATGGAATTTTTTCGGTTTGGGTGTCATTTTTTCATGTCCATTGAAGATGGATTTTCACCCTTGATTTTAAAATAAACATACTTTCTATAATATCCTTCTTTTATGAAATTGAATAACATGTTCCACACATAATACAAAAAACCCACATTGAATTGTATATAATGACTTCATTTCTTTCTTTTTATTTTTTCCACAAAACTATTTTCTACATAAATATGATTTATCACTCAAAAAACAAAAAATTAAAATCATTGTACTTCAATAAGAATTATATTATAAAAATTCAATTAAATATTCCTTCTCATTCATTCATTATAGTATGTTCATGTTGTTTCAGTTTAACCACTTACATGAACAATGCTATATTGTTATCATCATTTTAGTTATGGATGATTATCAAATCATAAATAATGGTATGATATATTTTTGAAAAAAAAAATATTTTATGTTTATGGTTCTGAAATAGTAATATTATAATTAAATTAGTCATTTAAATAATACTTTATGGTTTAAAAAACCATCACAAATAAGAAAATCATTTACCAGTTACTTGTGAACCATACCCATAACATCCATAAATTAAACATGGAACATTATAAACAATTTAAATATTATGATTTTAGTTCTACTACTATTCTTGATAATATGTTCTTATGAATAAGATATTAGTACATAGATAGGTATGTTCAAACAAGAATGGAATAATTGGAACTGCTAACAATTTATGATTAAAATAAATTATGAATAACTACAAAATATATAATAGAAGAATACAAATTATTGATATTAAAAGTAATTGATATAAATAGGTTTTTAATTTATATCATTAATAATTCTAAGTACATTATTATAGGTTTTATATAATATTATAGAGTGTTATGAGTTTTGGTATGGATAATCCTTCATAGATCCTTACCTTTTATCTATTTTTATGTTGTATATATATTTTTTATGTTTTGTATATATTATACAATAGAGGAATCATATTAAATTTTCCATTATTTCATTGGTATACAAATGATTCATTTTAATTTACATAAATAAGTATCCTTAATTTATGACATACAAATAACAAAGTCCATAAGGGGGTTTCTCTTGAACTCTCTTATCATAAGAAATGATCAATATATAATCTTACTTGAGAAGATTTGAATGTATTTCAAAAATTTAATCCCTCTTTCTATCTATTATTATCATATTTATGGGTTTAAATACCTATTTATTATTCAATCACACATTAATTCCATTTTATTTTCATAAAAGAAAACATTTATCTCCATCTCATTATTATTTTCCATATTCGTGTTATTTATCTTATATTTATTTAACTATATTTAGATTTTTTTACTTCAGGATATTTAATTTTAGTACATTACCTTCTCTCTTTTTTCTACATACATTTAATTTTATTTCAAAGATACTTCATAATCTATGAAATTACTAAAATAACTTATTCTAATTCTCTTATAAACTTTCTCTCTTTCTTATCAAGATTGATTTTCAATGAATTTATTACTATTACTTAATTGCTAAAAAATTATCTTATAGAATAAATTTTACCATTATTCATTTTCGGTAAAATTATGTTTAAACACCTCTGGTTTTTTTGATATTCTAACATTACATAAAATCCAAGGAATCTATTTCTTAAATATTTTATAATTTCTTATCTTCTAGTAATGAAATAATAATTTATGTCAATAGCCTTTAAAATTAATCTATTTAATATTCTTTATGATACACTTTATATCATTCTATGGGAATTTATATTCATGGTATCATCCAATTTCTATATATTGATGATTTTTATACCTCATGGATGTTTTTATATAACTCTATTTTTTTAAGTACAATCATTGTATTGATTTTGATAAATTTATGATTTGTTAGTGTTTTGGTGGAACCCACTAGTAAGTTAATAAATTTATATAATGTGTGGTCCTAAAATTATGTATCCCTTAAATACATTGGAAAAAAATTTACATCTCATGAGATTATAATATTTATAGTACTGATGGGTAAACCAAATCCATAATGATTATGAGACTAGGGAGTGAACCAAGTCTAATTTTTTTAAGAAACTCAGAAGTGAACACAATAAACTATGTTATGGTGGTATTGTAAGTTATCTTTAACATATAATTATGATATTCTACAATTATGAATGTGTTATATTCCAAGGATATACAATATTCCAATTTCATACCTTTTTTTTAAGTTATGATTCATGTTTATGTTTCTATGGTTCTTATTCAGCCTAATATTATTTCTTTATGATATTATTTTTATACCCATATATTCAATTTATACTTATTATTTTACGATATTCATTATAATCACTAATTTTTCCCTGATTTATATTTCATATGTATTTCTCCTTACCGGGATAATACTATAACCACATTATTTATTTATATCTCTATATATGATTTCTTATGTAGTGATATGTCTATAGTGGAACCATTTTTGAATTTTTTTTCATAAAAGAAATGTGTGTTATATTTTCAAATAATATAAATATTCATCCAATGTATAAATATACTAAACCATTGGGTTATAATAATGTATTTAAAATTGTGATTTTTAATATATGATCTTGTAAAATGATGTACAATTCATGTGTCTTAAGAGTAAGGAATCTTAGTTAGTATTAAAGTATATGTGTAAAGTATGTATTTATATTTCCATAACTAGAAGAGTGAGTTTATGGATTATTAATTTGGTATTAGATCCGTATTTTTTTAATTTAATGTTTATATTAATAAATGTAAGTGGAAGACCCTTAAATAAACCTAGGTTTAACCAATGGTTTTATAGGTTAAGAAATTGTAGAATTTATTTTTTTATATTCATATGATTTTTTACTCTGATTAAATTAGATATTATTATCAATTTCTCAGATTATCCATTTTGTTTTTAGTAAATAGATGGAACTCAGAGTAATAAATCATCATTCAATCTTTAATATAGTGATGACCACTAACCTTTAGTAAATCCCATAATCCATTCATAGTTGAGAAATAGATCAATATAATGAAATGATATTTTTTGTGCTTCATGCATAAACAATTCATTCTTACATATTTCATTTGGAAGCTAAAGAGAATCAATACAGGACACTAATAATGAATTACAAACAAAATAATGAAATAAATTATATGTAATGAATGGAATTCATGTATATTCTTATCAAAAATATATTTTTCTTATACTTTGTACCATAAAGAGTGAGACAATTCCTTGAAATCAATAAATATAAGAAAAACTCAACTAAGTCTTATGAGGTAAAAATGAAAATATTTTGGTCGTACACCTATTGAAACTAATTCAAATGTGCAAGTCTTTTTACACACTAAATAAGAAAAATTTTCACAAATTGTTGAGAGAAATGAAAATAGAAAAAAATTCTATTCTGAGGGAATATTTTGATATTTTAATTCTTACTAAAAATAGTGAGGATGAGTAATCAATAGAACATATATGTGGATTTAAACATATTTTAAGGATATCTTCTCAAATAGATCACAATTTAAAAAAAATAAAAATTTTGGTTTTATTTTATTTTAGGGGGGACAATGTAACACCATAGATTTTAATATTAATGTTCCTTCTATAATATTCTAATTATTTGAAATCGAATTTTTTTCACACACTATACAAATAAAAAATGAAATATGATTTAATTTATTAATATATATTATTAAAATTTGAAAATAATATATTAATATAATTATAATATATATATGTATAGCATAATTGTGAAATATTTAATATGTTAATAAAAACATGTGAATATAAATACTGTAAGATTAAATTATTTTTTCTCTTAGTCTCCCTTGATAATCATACAAATTAGTTTAATTGTTGAAAAAAATTAAAAACTTTAGAAATAAAATATACATTCTAAAGAAGTTAGATATATTATATTTATAAAATTATTTATGTTTATATATGGGAATGGAAAATGGGAATGTACTTTTTATATTGTTTTTGGATATATATATATTATCATTATATATATACATAGTCATTCGGTATACATATAGTCGATGCATATATTGAAATTATTATAGTTTCTATATAAAAAATATATAATAGTGAATAATACATTATAAATATTTAATTTATAATTTATAATAAATAATTAATATTCATGGAATAAGAAAGGAAGGATAAAAAATAAAAATATTATCATAGAAATATTTTTTATTTTTTAAAAAAGATACATATTATGTATTTTTATTGAAATATTAATTTTATCATATTTTTAATCAAGATTTAATAAAATTGAATTCATATTTGAAATAAATATTTTTAAATTAGTTAATTAGGTCAAATATAATTTTTGAAAAAATTCATCGACTCAGGTAAAAATTGAATTGTGACTATAAAGGGTAAAATGAGATAAATGATTAAATTAATGATTAAAAGTAATAAAATGTCTCTAAAAATTGTAAATTTAATGAGTTTATTAGATAATTCCTAAATTATATTTGGTATATATTTATGTTTTCATCACTTTTCTGTAAAAAGTATACTCCTCACAAGTTAAGAGAAGCATATTTCAAAAAAATATCATTCACTCGCATTTATAAAATTAGTCTTCCACCACACATTGAAACACACACCTATTATTTGGTTTCATATATGATATATCTCATATTTATCTTATTTAATTCCCTCAATCGCATTTTTAATCTCTTGGTTTTAGTAATAAACCATAATTCCTCAAAATAACGATGTTTTAAAATTGGAAACATTAATTTATTCCTTAGAAATAATGATTCCTTTTCTATCATTATATTTAATATTCACATCCAATTTCTTATTAAATGTTATTTATTACACTTATAACATATAATTAACATCATTATACTTATATAAAATTTATATTAAAATAATATAACTTTTTATTTTTTCTTATTTATTCATTACAACATGTTAATGTTTATAATGATTTACTCATCAATTTGAAAGATACTATATTATTTTCATTAATTTGATCATATATGATTATAAATTATATAAATAATATTAATATATGGTAACAATGAATAAATTATTTAATTTTTTTAGTTAAGTAACTGTAATATTATAATTACTTTCATTATTTGAATAATTCTGCATGGTTTATTAAATAATTACAAATAAGAAAATCATTTACTGATTACTTGTGAAACATACCAGAAACTATTATATAATGAACCTAGGATATTAAACATCATTTTAAAATTATGAATCCAGTACATTTATTTTTCTATACATGATGGACATATTAACAAAAAACAATGACTACAACTTCCGCACTAAAATAAGAATGGACTAATTATATGTACTAACATCTGATGACCAGAAAAAATATGAAAAACTAATAAATATATAATAAATAAATATAATTGATTAATATTAAAGTTAATAAATATAAATAGGTTTTTAAATTATATTATTAATAATTTAATGTTTATTATTGATCTACTTAGATCATGTTCAGGAAAGTTGGGAGTTAATGTAAGGGGATTTCTTCCAAAATACATAGCTTTGATCTAAGTTTATCTTTCTTATCTAAATTTTTTAAAGAATATATATACTTTAATATGGATCTATGAAAATTTATTTTCAACATTTTTCTTTATATATACATGATTCTTTATTATCCACTGAATTAGTAGTCTTTAATTTATATCCTATATATTAAAAAGTTACTAAAGAGTTTTATTTTAATTTCTATTCTAATATCAATTTCTATAGGTGTGATATTAATATAGATTATTATTTTTTAAAAAATTTAAATTCCACATTCCTTGTCTCCTGATGTTTTTTTAGATTTACATATTATTTTTTATTACCTTAACCATTTAATCATTTTAATGATCATAATGGAAAATTGTCCTCTTGATTACACTTTAGATAAAAGTTTTCTCTTCAATATCCATATTATTTATCTTTTATTTTTATAATTTTATTTAGAATATTTTTATGACAATTTATATTAATTTAATATATCTCTATTTTTATTTTCTCTAAAATCCATTAATTTTATATCAAATTTAATTCCTATAATATAAAAATTATTAAGAGATTTATTATATATTTTATTATATATTTCCTCTCTTTTTATCAATATTCTATTTAAATTAATTAATTTCTTTTATTTCTCCATTATTTTATTCCAAATAATTATTCTAATTTTTTTGAATTTTCTTGAAAATTATTTTTAAACCCATCTTATCATTATTTGATGTAAACCGTGTTTCTTTTAAGGGATAATCATGACATAACTTATGATTAATGTATGATTGTTTTAATGTTCATATAGAACATGTATATAAGGATATAAAATTATATTATGTGTCATCCTAAAATTATATATCTCATTAAAGCTTTGGGTAAAATATTATAATTTTTATGGGATTAGTTAGAGATCATAATCCTTAGTAATTATGGGATTGGGGAGTGAAACCTCGCAATTTTTTATGATGGTCTTAGTGGTTAGCTTTAAAATATTCTTATAATACCTATGATTATTTATATTCAATATTCCTACGTTTTTTAACATTACTATGTCATTCCATATACTTATGTTCATACTCATGTTTGGTTTTTCATTCATGGCTCATATTCAACTTTTTTATGATTTTATTATTGCATTACTTTCATCCAAATATTTTTTTAATACTCAATCTTTCATGACCTTCTTTATAGACAACTATGTTTCTTCAACTTATATCTCTGATATATTTTCCCTTATTGTTTTTTGGTCAAACATATTTCTTTGATTTTGTATATCAGAAATATTTCCAATGTATTTATATGTCAAAAAGGGAACTATGTTTAAGGTATTTTACATAAGAAATTTATATTACACTGTCTAATGTATAATTACATAAAATTATATAAAATCCATATATTATATATATGATTCATTTGAGTTGGTATCAAAGCATTTACATAAAATATGTATTTTTTATCACTATGATCTAGGAGTGTGGGTATGGAGGTGGTTAAATAGATATAGTAAAAATTAATAGTTCACAACTATAGATAACATAAGGTATGTCTTCATTCTTGATAGGTGTTTTAGTGTATCTTTTTTTAAGGAGGTTGTGCCTCGTTTATTAAAAACCCTGCAAAAGAAATAAATCCAAAAGAATATGGGAAACCAGGAAAAACCCAAGACCGATAGTTATCTACCTATTTTTTTCATCAATATAGCACTTAGCTTTTTTTCTGATTCTTGAATTGCATTCCATTCAGCCCTTCCACAACTGCGACCATGACCCCAACCTATCGATCTTCCTCTATTTGTAGGAAGAGATTGGAGCCTTTCCAAAAGTGTCTCAGCTTCAGTGCTGTCAGAATCAGAGTTATCTTCTTATTGCTTTTTGCCCTTTCCAGGAGTAGGGTTTTCCTTTTTTGTGGTTATCAAGTCTGGGATCTCCTGAGTCTCATTAGGAGATCCCATAGTGGAACCCTGCATTTCAGTGGCATCATCTAAATGTTGACCAAAATATGGATTGGATTTAACTGTGATTGACAAAGCTAAAGACTTTGTTTTCTTATAGGAAACAAGCTGAAACCCTTCATTATCAAAAACGGGATTTGATGATGCCTGAAAAGGTTTAAAAGTGACTGGGGAGTCAGATTCTAAAATTTGTTTAACCTTTCGGTTACTCAAAGCAACCATCCTATCATATGAATGTTTATGATCAGCTTCATTCTGAATTTCATCTTCTGTATCACTGTCAACTTTTAAATTTAAATCATGGCCTAACATTTGAGGAGACGAAGAAATCTAAATTTGATTCAAATCAAAACACTTGTCTCGGCTACTGGAATCACCATTCACTTCCTCAGAAAATAGGGCAGCCCAAGAATTTGTCTTGTTTTCAGAGGTAGAGGCATGGATATTAGGTGTGTTACATGTCTTCTCACCATTATCATCCACTGTAGGATTGAAAACATCCTCATAAACATCTCCCTGCATTTCATTCCTCATATTGTCAGCAGAGGAGGGTGGTTCTTCATGACCCTTGCAATGTTCCTTGCAATCATCAAGCTTCCAATCATGTGTACTTTTGTTATTACTGGTAAAATTCCTCATCTCATTCCCACGTGAAGAGAAAAGGCTACAAAATGTTCATCACCTACATGTAGATGCGTCATGACCTATAATGTTATATTCCTTGCGGAACATTGGAATTTTTTCATAAATAATCTTCAACTCAATAATGTACTCATCATTTTCCATCGTAACATTATCATCAAAATTTGATCCCAATTCAACCTCAACCAAGAAACGAGCGTAGTGGCCAAATCGAGTCACTTCTGTTTCCTTGTCAATTTTGATAGGGATAATGTCTCTTTATTAATGACTAAAGGTGTATCCATGAGTGTGGTTCATAAACATGATATTTCAAATTAGTCATCCCTTGGGTTATCTTACCTTTTATTAACGGTGATGGGTATCATAAGAAATCATAACAGAGTCATTTATTAGATGAATAGTTCATATTATGATATGGGATTAGAGGTATAGTCACACCCTTTATATTAATGATCCTATTTGTTGGCTTGTGTTGATTCCTATTATTCATAACAACATTCATTATCAAAACCCATAATTTTTATTTCAATTTTATGATTCTTTGTGACATTAAATCTTACAATAAAATCGAGATGACATATTTTATAAAGTTAAAAATAGTTGATCAAATTCAAATTAGTTTTTTAATATAGAAATATTGATAATTTTTAAATTCATTAATCTGATGGTGATTGTATATATTCCTATAAATATCTATTTTTGATAATCCATTTTGGTTTTTAAGTTCCTTGGTAGGTAATTTAAATATTTTTTGAAACTATATACAAAGATCAAACATATACTTGAATTGAAATATAACAACCATGACATTAGTGAGATTATGTGGTTATGTTTGAATGAAGATATAGATGTAGTAGATTATTATTAATAAGTTCATACTAATACTTGTATATTTTTTTAATTTATTATGAAGTTAATTATAATTTATGTGTTATTAAGTCTGTTTTTTATGAAAATGGTATACCTCTCATGTGTTGATGTCAATTCCAATATATATACACAATTACCACTAATGAGGTTATTTTTGGTGAGTCCTAACATGTATAGTACATGATTGTTTTTTGGGTTCATGGATAATCATCATATATTTACTCTAGTTACCCTCCATATATTATTCTTTCTTTAGTAGGTATAGTTTGTATAGTTGGTTCATGTCTCTAGTTTTAAGGTATTAATGGTCATAGTTTGTAAGGGGGTTTCGTGTTTTTTGAGTAATTATTTAGTATCTCTCTATCTATCTATCAATTGGTCCATTTATCTATCTCTCTATGTGTGTAACTATGTGTTTTTATTTCCCTTATTTTGAGACACTATTATTTTTTGAGATAAGGGTAATTTTATGCTACATAGATCATATTAATGTTTAGAAAGGATTTTATTGGATTTAAATTTTCTATAAATCATTTTTCACTCTATAAAACTATTCTTATATCATTATTAGAGATAAATAATTGGGTTTAATATAATAATAAGTAATAAACATGCCATCATGGAGGTATATTCATTTTGTTTTATGTTTATAAAAATCATTAGGATCATGTTATAGAGAATTTGAGTTCAATTAGAAGCATAATGATCACCATAATAGTTAAGGAAGTAATGATTGTTGATTAAATTAAAATATTATTTTGAAATAATATTTTCATTCTATTTGGATATTATTTTGGGATTTGGAAGGTTTTTTTGACTATGTATATTATTGTGTGTCTATTTATATTCATAAAATTTATTTTATATGATCATTTTTTAATATTTATCCCTATTTTCATGAGTGTATTTGGGCCTTGCATCATATTTTTATCAGTTTATGGGTTAAAATATATGTTATTACATAGGATTAATGTGATATTATACCTTTAATACGAGCCAATAACCATTAAACTATTATATGTGAGTGAGGATATGAAATGGTTAGGTCATATCACACCTTACATTTGATCAGGTCTATAAATCATCCATCACTAACCTTGGAAGTGGAAGATATGTAAGAGGATGTTTGAATTAAATTAGAATTAGATTCTTCTAAAAAAATTTGTTCATACGTAAACAATATTCTAAGGAAAATTACTATATCATGTTCGATACCACTAAAGTGTCTTTAAAATGACTATCTTGAAATGACATGAGACTTGAATATAGTTTAAACATAATATTTTAAAATTTATTGTAAGACAAAAACTCTAACATGAATCCATTAAAATATTAAGCATTACCATTTTCCATCAGGGTTTAATTTATCCAATGTATCTATAGAAATCTAAAAAAACTAAAAAATAATTTTAGTTCCCCTATGTATTTCTCTAAAAAAAATAGTTTTGTTTAATTTATTAATACCATATTAGATAATGATTTTAAATATAAAACATGTGAGAGGTAATTATAAATTAATTATGAATTTTTATGTCCATTCCATAATTACATTAATAATTAATACATTTTTCCACTAAACATATAACACAACTTTCATACACTATGTTAAATATTTATAATTTCCTTTATTCTTTTTCATAGATATGTATCTAGTAATGTTTAAATAGAATTTTTTTATTTTTGAACTCATATAGATCTTCAATAATTCATATCATCATTGGATATTGGTGGTGTGACATCCCAAGTAAGTAATTAATAATATATATAGTAATCTATGTCTACTTATGAATTATATAGTGCTTTAGAGGCTTAAAACGAGAATAAATCCAATCTTAAGCATGAAATACACTAATAATTTTAAAAGATTGTTTTACTGCCTTTTGGTGGGAAAAACTTTTTTTAAATCAATCTTTTGAAATTTTTATAACCACTATCTGTGAAAATAAAATTATAATTTTTGATTGGCACATTGAAATTTACTTTGGGTAAATTTCTGGTATTTTTCTGATAATGTTCATTTTTTTAATGAATAGTGAAAAGTGTTGTATTTTGATTCAAAACCTCTTTTTAATCTAATCTATTTATATAGTTAGATTACCTTTTTAATTGGTTTTAAAGTGAGATTAGAATATATTTTTACCATTTAATCCAATGGTGGTCATTGTAATTAATATCACTTTGAGATTATACATAAACGAGTGTTAATCTTTTGATAGGTATTGTTTCTTAAAAACACGTTATTTGATTTGACAGTGGGATTTAATTATAAAATTAATTAATTCAGCTTCTATGTTATTAATTTGGTAAAATAGACATCATTTGTTAATTTGGAATATCAAATATAGCTGAGGGTGAAGTTTTGGTATTTTTCAGAAAAACATCAATTTTTAATGAATAGTGAAACCACTAAGTGGTACTTAAAAAACTGATTTTTCGTTTAAATGAAAATTTACCACCTCTATGTTTTGAATTTCAAAAATCTAACATACATGGTTGTCATTAAAAAGTAAAATGTGGTTCAATGAGATTAAAATAAATTTTTGTTGAATAGTAACTTTTATGTTTTTAATCGCGATTAGAGGCAATTAGTGTAATTTAATGTAAAAATAATGTTTTGATAATATGAAATGACCTTTACACATGTCCTGACCTTATTGGATGTGTCATGGACGACCAATAAAATCCATGGGTCAACTTGGGGACCCCATGGAGCCACTTTGATTTGAAAATGACATTAATAACTTTTTATTTAATGTTAAAATGAAAATGTCACAAACATGGGTTGTTTTACTAAAATAATTTTTACATGGGGTTATACAGGTCATATTTTTTACTATAAAAATTAATTATAAAGATAAAAAAATTTCCTACATCATAGTATTTTTTTATAATTTTTAGAAATTAAATAAATTAAATTATTTACGACATCATGATGATGCAACGATTACCTCATTAATTAATGATTTGAATAAAATGAAAATATAATGTAACATCTAAGACCTAAACATGTCAAAGACCTATTGGATTAGTATATTTATAACCCTAATCACCTTATCCTCAAAATAAATCAATGTGGGACCTTTAAAATCTGAAAATCATTTGAAAATAAAATAACATTTTATACCTCTCCAAGAGTTCCCCTCCTCTCCTCTTATAAAAGGCCCCCACCTATACCACCTTACCCACACCTCTCAAGCCTTTGGATCGGCCAACCCCTGCCCATTTTGTCTCTACACATCCATCTTTTACTCCTAGAAGCATCTCTTTGGGCAGAAGTCTTTCCAAGGAAGCCTTTTAACTCAAATCAAAAAGAGTTACCTGATTTAAAGGTAGTGTCTTCTCTTGTGTTCTTATGTATTATTTTTCTTCTCCAACCCCCTAAACTCTTTCTATTACTTTATTTTGTAACAACACCAGTATATTCCATATACTAGGATATTTTTATAAGAAGTATTTGAGCTACACTTACACACACCTACATCTAATGGTTAATGAGCATACTGTTTCCGGGGAAGACGAATTTCTGCCTCACGAAACGATGATGGTTCAGTATTCTTCTAACACCTTCAAAGGTGGCCATTAAGATTTCACTATATTTATATATGATATATAATATTTTTATTTTTTCCTTATGATTCTGTATTTTTCATTTATGTTATACCTTTATTGTTTCCGTTATGGGGAAATGTGATATCTTTATTTTAGGAAGTGCGGACTACCACCCCCTCAAAGTGATTTGATTCGTTAATTCCATATGTGGGTCTTATAAAGGATGGATTTAATGATATTATATATGATATTATACTGGAATTATAATATACCTTTATGTCATTATGATTCCATTCCATGAAATATGAAATAGAAATGGAAGTAGCGTTCATGCGTACGTACGGCTTACCATCTCCATGAAGGGTGCATTTCATTTCTCACCTCTAAATGTTATGTAATATTATAAATTAATGTATATAATGGATATATATGATATATATAATATCTACATAATGAATATAATTCTGGATATAGTGTATATTTTACCCCATGAACAACTTGTAATTACAAGAAGTTTATTTTTGACTCAAGTGCCCAGGGTCGACAAAATGACCATTATTATCCTAAATAATTACATAGTGTTCAGGACATGGTAATAAGTGATATAAAAGGAATAATAAACTTGAAAAAGGTTCTTAAGAAAGTAGAAATTAACTCAATTTTATTTTTCAGGAGGTTAAAGAACGATCGAGTCAAGTCGGACATGAGGTCAGGGAATCCATCTCAATCTCCTTTCATTGAGGCATATTTTGTTTTATACACAACTTTATTTTATACGGTGTATAAACCCCTTTGAATATTATGATTATTCAAATGGAATATTTTTATACGAAGCATGTAATAAACGACAAAATAGACTGTTTTTTTCGTACTTATGCGGTGAAAATGACTTCTCCACCACCGTGACCATTATTTGAGTTTCGACTTCCTCTACAAGATATAATTTTTTTTGAATGAAAAATAAATACCATGTTTTACTTTGGTATTGAAAATTGTTTTCATAATGTTTTTATATCAATGTGTTGTATTGATATCTTTTCCTTGAAATATGAAAATGTTATGTTTCCTTTATGTATGTTTTATGTGATACGATTATGTTATGGTTCTTGGGAATTGTTATGAAGACTGGTGGTTCAGTGATAAACTAAGGGCGGGTGAGCCCGATATAGCTCTCCAATTGATTGGGTAACGCGAAGGAGTTAAATGTTAAGGTTTCTCCGAATAAATTTAGGGAATATACTGTGATGGGTATTCCAAACGTAACCAAGAGGGTTACTCCCTACGTAAGAATGTTATGAATGACTCATGATACCTTTATATCTTATGATTTATACGATTTATTCCTGATTTGATGAGGTATGTTAAAGTGCTTATGTTTTATGGGTAAAGTATGATTTTATTGATTCTTATGTATAGATGTACTCATGTTTCCTTTCCATATTTTTTTATATCCCTTGCTGAGCTTTTTATGCTCATCCCATGTTTTTGAAATGTTTTTCACAGGTCAAGAGTATGGTACATGATATGATGATAGTGTCAAGGAAGTGTCAAGAAAGAATCCATGTTTTATTTTAAATATGTTTCCATTGATGGTAAAAATGAATACTATCTTTTATTGTTACCACTTTGTTTAAATGTGGGATGTAATGCATGTTTTGTGGTCTAATTCTCAAAAACTCTAAACCTAAAAAGATCCCCAATGTGTAATCTTGTAATAACTCAAGATTAAGTAATGTTTAAGGCTGGGGCCTTATAGTTGGTATCAGAGGTTGGTTTAGATAACATTAAGAGTTATAATTCTATTAAATGATTATCTAAAAATATTTTTAACTGTCAAATTGAAATGATATAGCATTTAAATATTACAATGTTTCTTCTCCTAAGATATTCCAATGTTAAGAATGTTTTTTCATAGAGGGAATAGAACAAATTTTCTGGGAAGGCATACAGAGAGAAATGACCTTTCAAATTAGTATCCTGATATGGTCATAATCAGAACTAAACAGTTTGTTGCGGTGATGGCTTAGTTGACTCAGGTGAAAAATGTTGATTGTGTTTATTGATGATATTTTTGAGTTTTCTAAAAGTAAATAGGAGTATGAAAGTCATTTAAGGGTTATTTTTCAAACCTTAAACTAAAATAAAATGTATGGTAAATTCAGCAAGTGTGAGTTTTGGTTGTAACAAATTTCTTTCCTTGGTCACATTGTTTCGAAAGATGGGATAACTGGTGATCCTACAAAAAAAAAGGTTGTTGAATAATGGACAAGACCAACAAAGGTAACTGATATTCGTAGCTTCCTTGGTTTGGTAGGCTATTACCGAAGGTTTGTTAGAAATTTTTCATGTTTTTATAGTCTAATTACTAAGCTAATTCAGAAGGGTGTTAAGTTTATCTGAAAAAATAATGTGATGATTTTTTTCAGTAATTGAAAATAAGATTGGTGAATGCTCTAGTTTTGGCACTACCTTACAGGAATGGTGAGTTTGTTATCTACAGTGATGCTTTATTGAAAGGACTTGGTTGCGTCCTAATGCAGAATGATCAGGTAATTTCTTATGCTTTATGTCAGTTGAAAACTCCTGAGGTAAATTACCCAGCACATGATTTGGAATTAGCTGCTGTTGTTTTCACTTTAAAATTTTGGAGGCATAATTTGTATGGAGTAAAGTGTGAAATATATACTGATCATAAAAGTTTAATGTATATATTCACTCAGAAAGAATTGAACATGAGACAGAGGAGATGGCTAGAATTAATCAAGGATTATGATTGTACAATTCTTTACAATCTAGAAAAATAAAATAAAGTGGCTGATACTTTGAGTCGAAAATGTAATTCTTCATTAACAATGTTATGTTCGGAACGTGATCCTTTGGTTAAGGATTTGATGAAATTTGGCATAAAATTTGTTGGTGTAGGATGGCCTTCTGTTTTGTTTCAGGTATCTGTGAAATCTTCTCTATCAGACAGAATCAAGTAAGCACAGAAGCAAGACAGTGAGTTATAGAAAAGGGTAGAGCTAGTTCAGAAGGGTAAGTTGCCGGAATTCAACCTTGAAAATGATTTTGTTTTGAGATTTGGGAAGATATTGTGTGTGCCTTGTGATTTATAGTTGAAGAGAGAGTTGTTATGTGAAGCTCAAAGTTCTCCGTTTTCAGTTCATCCAGGCAGTACTAAGATGTACAGAGATCTGCGGGAGTATTACTGGTGGGACGGAATGAAAAGAGATATTCTTGATTTTACAGTGATGTGTTTGACTTGTCAACAGGTTAAAGGAGAGCGGCAGTTACTGAAATGGATGGTTCAGCCTTTACCAGTACCAGAGTGTAAATGGGAAAATATATCCATGGACTTTGTTGTGGGATTGCTGAAGACACCTCGAGGTAATAATGCAATCTGGGTTATTGTTGATCACTTGACTAAATCTGCTCAATTCCTTCCTATTCGAGATACATTCTCTCTAGATCAACTTTATCGATTGTATCTTAAAGAGATAGTCAAGTTACATGGAGTTCCCCTCTCAATTGTATATGATCGTGATCCCAAGTTTACTTCTAACTTTTGGAATGGCCTTCAGAAGTCGTTGGGTACTGAATTAAATTTTACTACAGCTTTTCATCCTCAATCATATGGGAAGTCAGAACGAACAATTCAAACTTTGGAGGATATTCTACGTGCTTGTTCGATGGATTATCAGGGAAGTTGGGACCAATATCTTTCTTTGGTTGAATTTGCATATAATAACTGTTTTCATTCTAGTATACAGATGGCACCATTTGAGGCATTATATGGGAAGTGGTGTCGAACTCCAGCTTTTTGGGATGAAGTGGGTGAAAGGAAGCTGATGGGACTAGAATTGGTAGAAGAGATGGCAGAAAAATTTTAGTTGATTCAGAAACACATGAGAACAGCTCAGAGTAGACAGAAGAGTTATGCAGATAACCGGAGGAAGGATCTATCTTTAGAGGTAGGTGATCATGTTTTTCTCAATGTTTCACCTTGGAAAAGTGTGATGTGATTTCGTAAGAAAGGAAATCTGAGTCCAAGGTTCATTGGACAATATGAAATTCTGTAGAGAGTTGGATCAGTTGCTTACCGAGTGGATTTACCTCCGACTTTATCTCAGGTATATAATGTTTTTCATGTTTCAATATTTAGGAAGTACATGCCAGATCCATCTCATGTTTTTAGTCCAAAGGTAGTTCAGCTGGAAGAGAATCTATCTTATGAGAAACAAACGGTCCAGATTCTTGACCACAGGGAGCAAGTGTTGCGTAATACGGTGATTCATCAGGTAATGGTTTTGTGGAAAACCCATATGGTTGAAGTGGCAACATGGGAATCTGAAAATGATATGAGGGATAAATACCCCCACTTATTCGATAAGTAAATAAATTGCGAGAAGGAAATTTTCTAAATGGGGGAAGGATGTAACATCCCAAGTAAGTAATGAATAATAGATATTGTTATCTATGCCTATTTATGAATTAGATAGTGCTTTATAGGCTTAAAACGAGAATAAATCCAATCTTAAGCATGGAATACACTAATATTTTTAAAAGATTGTTTTACTGCCTTTTGGTGGCAAACCTTTTTTTAAATCAATCTTTTTACAATTTTATAAGCTCTATTTGTCAAATAAACTAATTTTTTATGATTGGGATATTGAAATTTAATTTTGGTAAATTTCTGGTATTTTTTTGATAATGTTCATTTTTTAATGAATAGAGAAAAGTGTTGTATTTTAATTCAAAACCTCTTTTTAATATAATTTATTTATATAGTTAGATTATCTTTTTAATTGGTTTTAAAGTAAATTTATAATATATTTTTATCGTTTAATCTAATTGTGGTCATTGTAATTAATATCACTTTGAGATTGGACATAAACAAGTGTCAGTCTTTTGATATGTATTGTTTCTTAAAAACACGCTATTTGATTTGACAGTGGGGTTTAATTATAAAATTAATTAATGAAACATCTATGTTATGGATTTTTCAAAATAGACATCATTTTTGAGTTAGTAATATCAAATATAGCTTAGGGTGAAGTTTTGGTATTTTTCTGAAAAACATCAATTTTCGATGAATAGTGAAACCACTAAGTGGTACTTAAAAAACGGATTTTTCATTTAAATGAAATTTTACCACCTCTGTTTTTTGAATTTCAAAAATCCGACATACATGGTTTTCATTAGGAAGTAAAATTTGGTTCAGTGGGATTAAAATAATTTTTTGGTGAATAGTAACTTTTAGGTTTTTTATCGTGATTAGAGGTAATTAGTGTAATTTAAGGTACAAATAATGTTTTAATAATATGAAATGACCATGACACATTTCTTACCATTATTTTATGTGTCGTGACTGACCAAGACAATCCATGGGTCAACTTGGGGACCCCATGGAGCCACTTTGATAGGAAAATGACATTAATAACATTTTATTTAATGTTAAAATGAAAATGTAACAAACATGTGTTGTTTTACTAAAATGATTTTTACATGGGGTAATACAAGTCATATTATTGACTATAAATATTAATTAGAAATATAAAAAGATTTCCTACATCATAGTTTTTATTTTATAATTTTTAGACATTGAATAAATTAAATTATTTATGACATCATGATGATGCAGTGATTACCTCATTATTTAACGATTTGAATAAAATGAAAGGATAATGTAAAATACAAGACCTAAACATGTCAAAGACCTATTGGATGAGTATATTTTAAACCCATATCACCTTATCCTCGAAATAAATTAATGTGGGACCTTTAAAATCTGAAACTCATTGGAAAAAAAGTAACATTTTATACCTTTCCAAGAGTGCCCCTCCTCTCCTCTTATAAAAGGCCCCGACCTCTACCACCTTACCCACACCTCTCAATCATTTGGATCGGCCAACCCCTGCCCATTTTGTCTCTCCACTTCCCTCTCTTACTCCTAGAAGCATCACTTTGGGCAGAAGTCTTTCCACGAAAGCCTTTGAGCTCAAATCAAAAAGAGTTACCCGATTTAAAGGTAGTTTCTTCTCTTGTGTTCTTATGTTTTATTTTGCTTCTCAAACCCCCTAAAATATTTCTATTCCTTTATTTTGTAAAAACACCAGTATCTTACATATAATATGTTTTTGTTATAATAAGGATTCAATTTACAATTACACACACCTACTTCTAATGGTTAATAAGCATATTGTTTCCCTGGATGGCGAATTTCTGCCTCACGAAATGATGATTGTTCAATATTATTATAACACCTTTAAAGGTGGACATTAATATGTCACTATATTTATATATGATATATGATATGTTTATTTTTTTCCTTTTTCTTCTGTATTTTTAATTTATGTCATACCTTTATGGTTTCCATTATGTGTAAAGGTGATATCTTCATTTTAGGAAGTGCGGACTACCGCCCCCTCAAAGTGATTTGATTCGTTAATGCCATATGCGGGACGTATAAAGGATGGATTTAATGATAATATATATGATATTATACTGGAATTATAATATACCTTTATGTCATTATGATTCCATTCAATGAAATACGAAATAGAAATGGAAGTAGCATTCATGCGTACGTACGTCTTACAATCTCCATGAACGGTGCATTTCATTTCTTACCTCTAAATGTTTTGTAATATTTTAAATGAATGTATATAATGGATATATATGATATATATTATATCTACATAATGAATATAATTCTGGATATAATGGATATTTTAACCCCTGAACAACTTGTAATTACAAGAAGTTTATTTTTGACTCAAGTGCCCAGGGTCGACCAAACGACCATTATTATCCTAAATAATTACATCGTGTTCATGACATGGTAATAAGTGATATAAAATGAATAATGAACTTGAAAAAGGTTCTTAAGAAAGTATAAATTAACTCAATTTTATTATTCAGGAGGTTAAGGAACGATTGAGTCATGTCGGACATGAGGTAAGGGAATCCGTCTCAATCTCCTTCCATTGAGGCATATTTTGTTTTATACACAACTTTCTTTTATATGGTGTATGAACCCATTTGAATTTTATGATTATTCAAAAGGAATATTTTTATATGAATCATTTACTAAATGAAAAAACTGAATGTTTTTTTGTCGTATGTATGCGGCGACAACGACTTCTCTGCCGCGTTGACCACTATTTGAGTTTTGGATTCCTCTACAAGCCATAATTTTTTTTGAATGAAAAATAAATACCATGTTTTACTATGTTATTGAAAAAAGATTTCATAATGTTTTTATATCATTGTGTTGTATTGATATCATGAGATTGAAAGGTGGAAATTTTATGTTTCTATTATGCATGTTTTATGTGATACGATTATGTTATGGTTCTTGGGCATTGTTATGAAGACGGATGGTTCCGTGATAAACTAAGGGTGGGTGAGCCCGATATAGCTCTCCAATACATTGGGTAACACGAAGGAGTTAAACTTTATGGTTTATCTGAAGAGATTTAGGGAATATACTGTGATGGGTATTCCAAACGTAACCAAGAGGGTTGCTCCGTACGTAAGAATGTTATGAATGCCTCAAGTTACCTTTATGTCTTATGATTTCAAGGATTTATTCCTGATTTGATGAGTTATGTTGAAGTGCTTATGTTTTATGGGTAAAGTATGATTTCATTTATTCTTATGTATACATGTACTCATGTTTCCATTCCATATTTTTTTATATCTCTTACTGAGCTTTTTATGCTCATCCCATGTTTTTTAAATGTTTTTCAAAGGTGAAGGGAATGGTACATGATATTATGATAGTGTCAAGTGAGTGTCAAGAAATAATCCATTTTTTATTTTAATTTTTTCCGTCGATGGGAAAAATGAATACTATCTTTTATTGTAACCACTTTGTTTAAATGTCAGATGTAATTCTTGTTTTATGGTCTAATTCTCTAAAACTCTAAGCCTGAAAATATCCTCAAGGTGTATTCCTGAAATATATCGAGATTAAGTATTGATTAATTTCGGGGCCTTATAGGTGGAGATATCCATTAATTTGTACATTTATCTTGAATGTCCTGAGTATTTTTTTTAAGAAATCATTTACTATAATTGTTTTATAAAAAAGAAATATTTTTGAATTTGTCTATTTACGAAAATCTAGTTGTATTTATTCTTATTTTTCATTGAATATTTGGGTATTCTATATTTCACTAAATATAAAAACTAGTAACTCGTATGATTTGGTATAATTACATACCATTCTTCTATCATCTACCTAACCACTTAATGTTATCAATTAACATAGAAAGTTGAAAATATGTATTATTATTTATCTATATAAATATTTTTTTGTCTATTATATTCAATCAATCATTAAAAACATAAGGTTCTTTAATTAACCATACAAACATTTTTTTAAAACCACCGCTTTTAGGTAATTATTTTACTCTATTAATTATAAAATTTATTTTATTCCTTATTTCTTAATTTAAGTCATAAAAACACAATATAGTTTACTAATTCACATAGAATACATGAAATTAATTTAAAAATAATAAAATTTCATTTATATTATGGCCTTAAACATGATTTTCGGTCATTTATAAATTTAACATCATATATTCATAGGTAACCTTGAATATATTTATTATATATTTAAATACTTTGATCATTGAAATCGATTGATAAACTCATAAAGATTTGATGAGTTACTGATCATCCTATATCCATGGTCAATTGTTAGTTTTTTCATCATCACATCCTTGTAAAAATTAGTACATAATTTTGAATATGCTTAATACTTTTTATTAATGTTTTAATTAATTAAGTAGAAGTTTTATGTGAATGAAAATAGTTTTTAGATGATTCTTGGTGAAGAACAACACTTGGTACCCATTGTAAAAGAAAAAAGTATATGGTAGCATGGTCAGTAGGCTAATAAACCAATTAGACAAGAATAACAGTACTTAGTGGAAGTAAAATGGTAATAAAATGTCACTATTATTTTAATATGGGTATCTATTAGGTTTCAAATGAGTATCAAGTGACCTTTATTGTTTGGCCAAAATATTTTGGACAATTTATAAATATTAAATTCACTTGTTAAATATATTGTTAAATTAATGATTCAATTAATTAAAAGGTAGTTAGTGTTATTAAATATTATATTTTATATATATATTATCAGTTAAATGTGATATATTGATGGAAGATTCTAAATTTTTGGATCTAAAATATATTCTAAATAAGATTCAATGAATTTTTTAATATATTTGAATAAGTGATATTAAATGAATATAGGGAATGTTTTGAAATTTTGGAATATATATAATTAATAAATAAATATTAGGAAAATATTATAGATGTATAATGATAGGAAAAGATAGATACATGGATCACCAAAGTGTTTTATGAATATTGTTTTGGTGAGAAGAGTAAATTTCTCTATATTTTTTAGAGAAGTTCACCATCATACAAAAAGAATATCTTTGTTTTGATATTATGGAATCTATAATATATTGAGAGTTTTTTTAATATTATTTAATTTTATAATCACATTGAAACAATGTGGGTGAAAAAAATATAGAATACTTATTCTAATAAGGAGTTGAAAATATTTATCCTATCATCCTATAATTTACTAGATATAAATATTTTATATGTATGATCTTGAGTGGTGTCATTATATCAAATTAAAAATATTTGTAACAAAAGTAAAACCATTAAAAATATTATCTAATTAATTATTCTTATATTTTTTTACTCAATTAAGGTTATTTTTCATCAAATAGTGGAACAATATCTTTTTCTATTAATATAGGTTAAATAAAATAGGGTTTATAAAATTACAAAACCATTTTAAGATTCATTTACTCACTAATACCCCTATGAAAGTATCTATCCATCTCAACTCCACAATTTTTTAGATGATCTAGATATACCTGTAAATATCCAATGAATGTATATTTGTCAATTTATTGAAATATAATGTACTTTTATTCTAAAATCATATTTTTATTGTAAATTGTTTTCTAAAATATTATTATGATGCATAAAATCAATTCTATGAACATAAAGGGTGTTATCATTTTTAATGGTAATATTATCACATGTAAAAAAATCAGATATTGTTTTATTTTGAATATTTTAAACTTTATTTACATGATATAGTAACCATGGGATTTTGATCATAATTATTAGATAAGAGATGATTCAATCAAGTCAAAAGAGTACTAAAAATAATAGAAGAGTTAATTTGATATTAGAAGTAATATCCAAGAATTGGTTAAAAATATATTTGATTTTAAAACTATAAAATATATTTTTTATATTATCTAAATATTTATAAATCTGATAAGTAGGTATCAAAAAGACAATTATTTATTTGGATATAAAAATATTAGTTTGATCATGTGATCGAGGATAATACATTCACCGACTCCTTTATAAGGGTGGAAAAGATCATTAATACCATCCTATATTTTTGGTAAAATCCGCAAAGATAAAATATTGGTAAATTAAATCAATAGAGTTTGGTTTAACAAGTTTAATTTAAATATTTTAGTATTTAAGGAACTAGATCTTGATAAATTCCCACAAAATTATAATCATAGAATATTGATTACATATTATGTGAGGGAAAATACACCATTAAAATAAATAAAAGTGAAAATGACTTTTATATTTTATAGTAATGAAGAGTTTCAAAATAAATTACAAAAAAGTAGTCTTTCACTAGATCTATAATTAAGGATGGATATTCTAAGTTAAACAAAATCATATCTTCCATCTCTAAAAAACATGAAAGGGAAAAGGTACGTATAAATAGTTATTTAAATATGGAGTTGTTAAATACATTGTAATGGTGTTTTATATGAGGAAAAATAGTGAGTTTTGTTATGATAAACCTCTGGTTATTCTCCAAGATAGAAATATATAAATTCTAAGAAATTTAAAATGAAAATAATTTATCAGAGGATAAGGATAAATAATCTAGTATCATAAGGATAATTTCACTATCAATAAAATTTAGATAATGTTGAAGAATTAAGTGATAAAGAAGTTATATTTTTATCTAGTGAAGGTGAACGAAAATTAATTAATTAATAGAGAATAAGGATTGATTCTTAGGGTGAAGAAGAAAATGATGAATAAAAGTAACAACAGACAAAGTGTGTTCACAAAAATGAATTAAAATAATGTATAAAAAATAATATTTAATTATAAAAATAAATCAAAATATTAAATAAGATGGTCTAAAATAAAAGTCAAGATGAAAATATTTTTTTGAAGAAAGACCACAAATATTTTAGGTGTATTGAATATTTAAATGTGATTACTATTAGGTGTGTATTTTCTCAAAAATACTCTATAATTTATTATGAATACGATACTCAAAAACACCGTTATTTTTAAAAAAATGATTTTACATTAATTATATTTTAGGGCATTAATTTGTTTATACTATTTATTTTGAAATTATTGTCAATATTTTAAATTATAAGGAATGTTTATTAAATTGTTCAGTACATGTATTAAATCATTCTAGAATCAATGTTCATACCCAATTTGGATAATAGTAATGTAAGGAATAAACCTTACGCTTTATACATCACATATGGATCAGGAAATGTTTGTTTGTATTCAACATTACACTTGAATAATAACGTATGGTATCTCAACCATATGTTCAAAATAGTACGTATGGTAAATCAATCCTATGTTATCAGAAAAGTAAGGTTAAAGAATATTATGTTTGAAAGGAACCTTATGTTTGTCCAGATATGAAAGTATGTCTAAAGAATCATACCTAAGTAATGAACCATACATTTTAGATAGAAACATATAGATTATCAAACATACTTCTATGATCATCCTTATGTTGTCTAACTTATGTTCCAAGAATGATCGGTAAATAGTTGAACCCTATGTTTTATATTTTTTCATTTTGTTCAAGAACCCTACATTTGACTTTTCAAAATAAAAGATTTAAATTTGTGATATTTTTCACAATTTTAGCAATGGACTTGACCGTATTATATGTTGTATCAAATCTTATTTTCAACAGATTTGAAGAACATTAAATTTTATTCAAAGAACTGTATTCAATAGAGATTTTCAATCCTATTATTAAGGGAAGTTACGACTCTCCAGTTTTATTTGAATTTTAATATCTGCAATTTATCAGGAATCTTTTGTGTATTTAGAATTCTGAAGTAGGATATTTTCATTAAAAATTCTATCAGTGCAGTGTTTTTAATATAAACATGGGATATTTACAAGGGATATTTTTCATATACAATTATACTCTGGTGAAAATATTTTTACAGTGCTACAAGAAAATGAACAAATCTGATATAAAACAACACTTTTGTGATATATATGTTCTATCTCATTATTCTATAAGCTTACTATGGTTTTGTTTTTGTTTCTATTTTTTTGAAGATCTTTGTGCATCTAGGATCGCTTCAGACTATTTCATTCTTGATGATATTCTTTCCTAAATAATAATATCCATCAATTATTAGTTTCATTCTAATGAAACTGTGAAGACCATCCCCAATAAAAAAAATAAACTATTTTGATTTATTTTAGTTTCAACTGCTCGTACTCAGTTGTGGTGGAGTATCAACTTCTCAATATAAGATGTAGATAGTAGGTTCTTTGTTATAAAACCATAAGGCTTTATTTATCATTGTTTTAAAGGTTTCAACTGCCTGCACTCAGTTTTGGATTCTTGGTCTTGTGATAAGAGGGCCATTCTAGTGAAATTTACCAAGCTCACAGAAAGAGTGATTAGTAGAGTGGTATTGTTGATCATTATTCCATGAACCACTATAAAAAGTTGTGTTCTTTATTTTTGTTTATCGACATCATATTTTCATATAGAAGAAAAAAATAGCATATCCACATAAATCACATTGGGTGACAAAAGTCATAATTTTAGAAGATTTTTGAAAAGACCCAATTCACCCTTCTCATGTGTTACTTTTTGTATTACAACCTAAGAATTGGTATCAAAGGAGAGCCCTTGGATAATGCTTTTGAAAAATGAAAAGTATAAGGTCTATAAAAAGATGTAAATTGATGATTCTATAGGAAGAATTTTAATGGAACGTCCTTCATACATTAATGGAGAAAATTATGGATGTTGGAAATCTTGAATGATTATATTTTTAAAGAGTCTTGTATTCAGAGTATACTAAAAAATTACCAGTCCTTAGAAGATTATTGAAAAACTAGAATCATGAGATACAATAATAGAAGCTGAATATGATATGAATTAAAAGTAAATTAATGATATTATTTGTGGCCTTAGACCAATGAATTCAATCGTGTATCACAATGTTCAATGCCTATGAAATGTGGAAAATTATTTCAATTTCTTACGAAGAAATAGATAAAATGTTAGACAAATGATATATGCTTCAACTAAGCTAAAATTCAACACATTTAGAATGTTTTATAGTGAATGAATCACATAGATGAATTGAAGGATTTAAGAAACTATCAATAATATTTTATCCTTTTGTGAACCCATCAAAAAATCTTATCAAGAATTAAAAGTACTTAGATTACTACCTTTTAAATGGAATGGTATATTTTTTTCTATTTTCCAATCATCACCTATTATGTATTTTCAATGAACGAGATAATTATGACACTGATGATATATTAAAAATAAATGTAGGATAAAGCTAAACATCAAAAGATTATAGTAAAGAAATAAAATACTACTCTGAAAGAGACATCGTAGAAGCATAATAGAATATTAATGCAAGAATCCAAACAAGAGATAAAATCATATTTCTTAGATTATGAAATGGAACTAGATCAACAAGCCATAAATTTCTGAAAATTACACCAAAAGAAAAAAGGATTCATCAAATCCTTCTTGAAGGATGATAAGGAACCAAGATAAGTTTGATGTTATGAATACAAGAGATTGGGGCATATCGTACATGATTTTCCACAATGGAAATATAAAAGTAAAAGGTAAAAAATAGAAATTAGAAAAATGATGATTATGATAATAAAATAAAAATAGAAATGAAAACTACATGGATTTTATTTGAAGAATCTATCATCTCTTCAAAATCTTATTTAGAAAAAAGGAAATCAAATATAAAATCCAACATGTCATTTAAGGATAAGTAAAATGAATAAAAGGTACAAACTTATTGTAAAGACTTGTAAATTTCAAGGAAATTGTTTTCTTAAATTCTCTAGAATTTTACGAGTCTGCTGTTTCTGACAGTGCCTGATTCCGAGGCCCGGAGTGCCCGGAATGTTCCGTCGAAGTTTTGTTAAGCTTAAATTAACGTGTGTGACTAGTCTTCTTGAAGAATTGGAATAACTCTTGAAAGGTTACTTGGATCATAAATCTAAGGGAACTGTTGCACTCAAGATGGTGGCTTTACCCTAGGCACGACATAAGTTTAGTCGGCGCGGGCCTCCTGTGAGAAATCCCAAAAATGGCTTAACCGTAAATAAAATAATTAAATAAATTATTTTATTTTTCAAATACTTATAACTCAAAAACGGTAGCTCTGATTAAAAATACAAGACCGCCGATGAACTCGTGAGGGAATTCTTTATTTACGCAGATAGTAAATTTGGCCGGCGCGAACCCAAAAAAAAGGATAGTTTTTGGACGTGAATAAATTAATTAAGTGAAAATTATTTTATTGTAAAATTCATAACTTATAAATGGTGAGTCGGATTAAAAATATAACAGTACCATTGGATTCATTAGGTCTTTTTTCACCTAGGAAAATCCTAACCTTGACCGACGTGAGTCGAGGGTGACTAATAATAATTTTCCGAACTTTTTTTTGGGTATGTTCAGTAAATGTACATTTGAGATTTTATAAATTTTGAACCGATGCTCAGAATTGAAATCTGATGGCACCGTTGAACTCGCAGCGTCGGTGATTTCTTAGTGAGACCTTCACAATAGTTTCTTTTTATCGAGAGTGGAAGATAGTTTTGGGGGTTTTTTAATAAAGTTAAATAAAAATAAGTTTGTGGCTTATTTTTATTTGAGGTGGTTAACATCTCCAATGGGAGGTTGGAGGTGGGGGCCACCACATCATAACCTTCCATGAGAGGTTATGGTGGTGCGGCCCACCCTCACATAACCTCCTTTGGGAGGATTTTATTTAGGTGGGGCCCACCTGAGCTCCTTAACTTCTCTAACCCCCCCTTCAACCCCATGGAACTCCCAATTAATTAGGGAGCCTCCTCACCTTCTCTCACTCCATTTATTTTGTCAAATCTCCACCATTAATTCTATGAATTAATTCTTTTAATTCAAATTCTTTTGAATTCATGTCAAACCATTAAAATAATAGTTAGTCTATTATTTAATTTTTGGATGTCACTTTCTTCTTAGTGGAGCTTGGAAGAACTTGGAGAAATATCTCTCTAACAAATAACACTTCTTCCACCCAAAGAAGAACGGGAAGACACCACCGACAACAAATTCTTCCTCAGCTTCTTCCTTGGGACCCACTTTCCAATGCGGGGTCTCTCCGACGCCCACCTTTTCCCCGTGACATCGTCTAAAAATCCAAACGAGGTAGGGGTTGTTGCATGATGATGCTTCTCTTTTCTTCTTCTCAGCATCGAATGCAGATTGATACAAAGTGATGTATTTTAATTATTGAGATTCGTTCATGTGAATCGAGTGCTACCACTCTAAACACGGAGGGTGCGGGAAAAACCATCATGGCCCGACCCCTCCGTTGTTCTTTTGTGATGATTCTACCACAGAATGAAATTGAGGTGGTGGAGATGATGACGGCGAATGACGATCGCGCCCCAGCGGCCCCCGCGCAATGCCGTGCTACCTGCCTGCATGCGTGACACCACACCCAGCCTCGCCTTTCGGCGTGCTGGATCACGCCCCGTGCCCCTACCGGCGCGCTCCCAGTGCCCCATGCCCCTACTCGCGCCACTGCCGGGCGCCCTGCGACTTTGCTTGGCGCCCCACGCCGCTGCCCCGCGCCCCGCGCAGCTACCCGCCGCCCCCACGTTCTTGCATACCGCCCTTGCGCACTGCGCGGTGTCCCGCACCACTGCCCGACGCTGTTGTGTGCTGTCCGGTGCCCTTGCCATGGATTTCCCGTCGCCCCGGCACCCTTCCCGGTGTCCCGACACTCTGCCTGACACCCGCGTGCAATCCTCAGCGCACCGGCACCCTGCCCGGTGTACCCACGGCCTGTCAGGGACCAGCTGGCCCACCCACGCCCTGTGCGGCCTACTGGCTGGCCTCCCAGCCACCGTCCTACTGAGCTGACCCACGGTGTCACTAGCCGAACCGGCCCGGTCTCTCAGTCCAAGTTACCAAGCCGCCTACGTGGCGACAATAGGGCCGAACAGCCCTCTCGGTCCACTAGGCCGGGCCCAACGGACCGGGTCAAAACTTAGTGGGCTGACCCGCCCAATGGGCCAGGTCAGACCCAGCGAGTCTGAACGGGTCGGCCCAGTCTGGGTTGGGCCAAGTCGGTATGACCGGGTCAAATGGGACCCGGGCCAATTGCTGACCCTTTTCCTTCTTTGGCCATAACATTGGCACAGGACGTCCATTTGAGGAACCGTCATCGGCACTGGTAATCTTATTGAGAAACGGTCCCTTTGCAAATACCCCATGGGAGTTCAAGGTATAATTGAGATATCATCGGGTTGGTTCATACACGAAACCAACCGGTCCCCCGGGACTAAAAGGCTAATAACTCACAGACCGGGTGTCCGATTGACGAGTCTTCTGATGCGTTGAGACCCCTATGATGTGCCAGACCATTGAGGTACTTCATCATGGGACTTCATGACACGTTGAGTGTCAAATTGTAGCTTTTGGAGAGGACCCTCCTGGAGACGAGCAAAAAGAGTATGAAGACATAGAATCTGGCTGAGACCTGATGATGGCTTGTCCGATTCGTTTTGGAGTGACTTGACTAGCCCAGTAGGGAGCGCTACTGTGTGAGGCGGCAGACCCGCGGTACTCGACAGGAGGAATACCTCTGTATACTATTAGGGGGAGCGCTACTATGTGAGGCGGCAGACCCATGGAAGGGAGTGCTGCTGTGTGAGGTGGCAGACTCATGGTACTCAACAGGGGTAGTACCTCGACAGTTTAAGATTAGTGAGTAGCATCTCAGAGTCACGACAGGACCAGTGTTCTCGACAGAGGAGGAGTTCTCTAGTAGTTGTGGTTTTGTTAATCAAAATCCTGGTTTCTTCTGAGTCAAGGACCTTTGTGTTTTCCTCATGATTGATAAGGGATACTCGACAACTTAGGTATATGTATGGGCATATATCTAATTAATGGTTATCCGATGAAATCATACTTTGTGTATTATCCTTATTGAATTTTTGTGAGACCTTGAGGGTATTGGGGTCCCTATTGAGTATCTTTATACTCACCCCTTCACGGGCTATGCCCACACCACGTTGTGTTGGTTGCAGACGATGGACAACGCTGGTGGAGACCGAGAGAGCTAGGACTGGATGGTACCCCGAGGAGGACCTTACGACGTATCGGTACACGGTGGAGTTTGACGGATGTGGAGTGCTGAGGAGGCCATTTGTACCTACCCTTCAGGTAGGAACCCTAGTGGATGATCCAGGAGCTACTTTCATCTTCCATCTGTTTGTCCCTTTTTAGTTGTACTAGATTTCAGTTGCTTTTTTACTTTACAGTTGGACTTGTATTTTGGCCCCATTTTCATTTCAGCACTTCTTCTGTATACATTTTTTCTTAGTGTCTTCTTCCACATGTACTCTGGTTGTGTGTTCACATTTTATAAAGGCAATACCTTCCTAGTTTTAGGGAAACACGCCTTTGGTGCTAGTCGCCAGCCCCTGTCCTATGGAATTTGGGCTTGGGTTAGTCATGATAAGGGCCTCAGGGGACGGTTCATGACACTTATTACAATTCTGATTCTAATAATAGTAGTTGATAAAATGATAAATTCACAGCCTATTATTCTATACTAGAAGAAAAATATGATTCCATATTAAAGAAACATAAAACTCTGAAAACAATTTATAATGATGTTTTAGATGAAAGTGATACCCTGGTAAAACAACATTAAGATTTTATTAAAAACATCAACTCATCTACCTCAAACTGTGTGGATCATGAAAAAAGGATTAAATAATTTCAGGATGAAGTAGAATCATATCAGAGTGTTTATCATGTTTTTACTAAAGAAGAAAATAATTTAAATGAAATTATTGGAAAAATGCCATTAAAATAATAAAATTATGAAGATTAAGTAAGGATAAAAAATATAAATTGTATAAAAATTACTTTTCCCCCAATTCAAAAAATGATATTTGTTATTACTCTGGAAAAAAATGCCATTTGAATAATATTTTAAATTTAATAAATCCTCATGATGGTGGTATTAAAAGTGATTTTATTTATAATTTTTTAAGCAAGTGATATGAGTTTTTAATAAGTAAAGTAGATTTGGGTTCTCAGATCACTAATGGCTAGCACTGCTGGACCTAAAAAGATATGGGTACCAGAAGAACATTTGTTTAAATTACTTTTGTTGGAAATTTGTCACTAAAAATATAAAATCCATACGGTATATAGATATTTTATGTTTGAGACTTATGAGTGGAGATCCATCAAACTTTCATATGCTGACACAAATGGATGGAGATCTTGTCACTTTTTGTGATAATGCCAAAGGAAAAATAGTTGGAGTTGGAACTATTGGAGATCTGAAGTCTATCTCAATCAATAATGTAATATATGTATAAGGGTTAAAGCACAACCAGATTATTATCTCTCAACTCTGTGATAATTGATTTTGTGTTGAATTTTCTAACAATCCCTTCCTTATGTTTAAAGATAATTTTTTTTAATTTAGATCACCTATAACTAACAATGTTTATACTCCAGACATAAATTCATTATGTAAAAAAAGTGAATTGTTTAACGTCTAAGAAAAATGAGTCATGGATCTAGAATAGTAGACTTAGTCATTGTAATAACTATGTTTTAGATAAATTATCTATGAAATAATTAGTTTCTATTTTCCTAGTTTTAAATTTGATAATGATTGATTATATGATGCATTCTAAATTAGAAAGCAGCACAAATCTTATTTTCAATAAATTAAAAAAATTGATACATCTAAGCCATTAGAAATTGTTCATATGGATCTATTTGGACCATCCATAGTACACATTTTGGCTGAAAAATTATATGTTTATGTTTTAGTTGACGATTATTATAGATTTACCTATGTTTATTTTCTAAAACTCAAAACTGAAGTTTTCATTATATTTGAAATGTTTTGTTAAATTTTTCAAAATGAAAATTTTTTTAAATAATTTCATTGAGAATTGATCATGGTGGTAAATTTTTGAATAAATAATTCAATTCATTCTACTCAAATCTGGGTATTAAACAAAACTTATCTGCACCAAGAACACCTCATCAACATGGAATTGTTGAAGGAAGAAATAGAATTATTCAAGAAATGGTAAGGAATATACTAATTTAATACATTCTTCATACTTATTATTGGGAATAATATGTAATCGAAACCTACTATATCATGAATGGAGTCTTAATTTGGCCTATTTTCAAAAAAACACATTATGAACATTCGAATAACAGAAAACCAAAAGTAAAGTACTTTAATGTTTTTGGATGAACGATGTATATCTTGAACACCAAGGATAATCATGGTATGTTCGATCCAAAATCTGATGAAGGAGTATTTTTGGGATATTATGATGCCTTTAAAGCTTATTGATTATTTAATAAAAAGTCAAGGATTGTTGAAGAATCTGTTCATGCGATGTTTGATGAAAGTGACCCTTTTATTATAGGAAAAGATCAAATAGATGAAGTCACTGATTCATTTTACAACATGAGACTTGAAACTGTTAAAAATGATTTTAAAAATGATATTAATTAATATTAGTCATGTTTAGAAGAACATGATGTCGAAGAACCTGAATGTGTTCTTCTTAGATAGTATATAACACTAAAAACCTGTCATTTAAAAACTGGTATAGGAGATCTAGACACATGAATTTGTACTAGAAGAAATACAGGAAACCTAGAAGATTTATCTTCCTTTCTATCCTAGTTAGAACCTAAGACTATAGATAAATCCTCAGATTGTGAGATTTTGATGTTAGATATGCAATAATATCTAAATCAATTTTAGAGGAATGCAGCTTGGGAACTAGTAGAGAGGCCAAACAATTATCCATTTATAGGAACAAAGTGGGTATTTAGAAGTAAATACGATGATCAATAGATCATAACCATAAATAAATCTAGATTAGTAGATAAAGGATATAATTAGGAATAAGGTATAGATTATGATAAGACCTTTGTACCTGTAGTTAGATTAGAAGCTGTAATAATCTTTTTAGCTTATAAATCTCATATAAATTTTAAATTATATCATATAGATGTTAAATATACCTTATTAAATGGTTATTTAATGGAAGAAGTTTATGTTGAACAACATTCTTGTTTTTAAAATCCCCTTAAACAAAATTCTATTTTTAAACATATTAAAGTCCTATATGGCCTTAAACAAGAACCTAGAGCTTGTTATGAAATATTAAGTTCTTTTCTTTTGAAAAATGGATTTAATATTGTTTTGGAATACCCAACACTATTTAAGAAAACAGTTTGTTCTAATATTTTATTAGTTGAAATATATATTGATGATGTTATTTTTGGTTCAACTAATACAACTATTTATCATGATTTTTCAAAATTAATGAAAAAATAATTTTATATGAGTATGAAGGGGAAACTTAATTTCTTTTTACGATTTCAAATTTGTCATGAAAAATTAGAAATGTTTTAAATCAATGTAAATATATTATTGATTTGTTGAAAAATATTGGACTTGAAAACAGTAAGATGTATACAACCCCCATGTGTACCAATAAACAACTTGACTTGGATAAAGCTGGAAAATCAGTAGACAACAAGTTATATAGATTTATTATTGGAAGTTTGTTATATCTTACTTCTAGAAGACCATAAATTATGTTTTATGTATGTATTTATAATAGATTTCAATAAAATCTAAAATAATCCCATATTATTGTTGTTAAGATAATTTTTAGATAATTAAAAGGAATTATTTTTCAATCTCTTAAAACCCCAAAACTTATGATTTTTATTTAATATAATATTCAAATATTGTTTTTGGAGGTTATAGGTTAGATAGAAAAAGTACCTTAGGAACCTATCACTTTTTTGGAAAATCATTAGTATCTTGGTATAGTAAGAAACAACACTCGGTTTCCCTATCAATAGATGAGGTAAAATATGTGTCTGGTGGTAGCTGCTATGTACAAGTATTGTAGATGAAAAACACTCTTTAAGACATTTGATTAAATTTTAATAGTATACCTATTTTATGTGACAATACTAGTGTAATAAATATTTCAAAAAATCCTATAATTCATTCAAGTACTTATCTCATTGATATAAGACAATATTTTCTAAGAGATCATGTTCTTAAAAATGATATATCTTTAGAATTTGTTAATAATTAATATCAATTGGATGATATTTTCACCAAACCACACCCCGCTGCACGTTTTGATTTTATTAAGGGGTATTTAGGTTTATATAATTTTAAATAAGTAATTTTTAATTTATTTTATTTTAATGATTATTTATTTATTATAAAATTTGTTTATTTTTTATTTTATTTTTGATGTTTCTATGTTTAAATATTTTAGTTTTTAGTCTCATGTTTTCAAAAATATAATAATTACCCTACATAATTTGCACGTGAAACTAGTCAATGTAATTATTTTTCAAAAACCTTTTGACATTCCTTACCCCTTTGTTTCTCAAACTGTTTCTCCTATGAAAACCTTTTTCTACCTTATAAACCCTAGAATCTAAAAACCTTCGAATATTAGATTCTTAAAAATGATGAAGACCAAGAGAATTGATGAAAGATAATCTAGTGACGTGAAGCGTCAATGAGTTCTGTCAAGAAATATTCTTCAAGGAATGTTTGTAGACTTTGAGTGGTTGTATGAGATAAAACCTTCTCATAAACAAGATTTAGCATTTCAAGGTTTGTAATTTTTATTCAATGAGGAGAATACATAGTTGGTTTATGAAGTAAAAATAAAGAATTTATATTGTAGTGTACAATTTAGTTTTGGTGAAATAGAAGATACAGTATCTATTAAAATAAAAGAAAATAATTGTCAACGTCTTTTTTAGAAATAGATCAACTATTTAAATTCCCTCATGAAGGTGTATTTTATTTTGACTGTGGATTTATTAGAAAAAATGATCATGAGTCTTCCAATGTTATGTATTTTCCATTTGGATCGACAAATATAAGTTAAATGTTTGATGAAGATAATGAGGAAGATTAGAAAGTGTTAGTTAAGTTTATTCAAACAACAATTTCCCCAAGAGTAATTGAAATGGAGAAAATTTTGTACCCTGATATGTGCATCATGTTTTTTTCATCACTGACATAATGCTAAATTTTGTAAGATACTTGTTTTGATATTTGAATTATTATTTCCAAGTAGAATATGGAATGCCATTTTATCCCTATGGAAGAATAATATTTTCAATTATGTTTAGAAATAAATTGATTCATTTGTTTGATACAAGAGTGAATTGTCTTCATAGTAATATTCTGAATGTTGGTACTCTAAAAAAGTTCAGTTTTTACAGGTGTACTATGAAAGGATATCTTATGTCATTGGTTTGGATGAACAATAGAAGTATGGGTCATTTTCTAAGGGGGAGAAAAGTTATACATGAAATTAAGTATTTGGTGAATCAATAACTAAAGGTGTCTCTAAGTCTACTAAAAGAGAATTAAGATTTGATGCTGCATCAAACTAAGAAGAAGAAGAAAAAGAAGAAGTGGTTCAAGAGGAGATTTTTATAAAACCGTGGAACAAAGAAGAACCAACACCTAAGGAGATGGTGTTAGGATCAAGAGAAGATAACAATTAAATTCATTTAGAAGAACTAGTACATGAAGAGGATCAACAAGTTGAAAGTCTGGTATGAGATATTTCAAATGTCTCTCAACCAGTTGATCAGGTTTGAGATGAATCTTTTTGAGATGAAGATATTCTAGAAGAGGATTCCTAAGTAGAGTATCAAGTGAAAAGATTAGAAACTAAGGTCAATCATCTTGATAAGAATCTGGCTATGTCAGCCTTTCATCATTCATTGATGAATCCTGGATATCTCTATGAAGAAAAGACATAATTACTCGATAATATTTCATGATTTACTGAAAATTCTTTTGAGATGTCTGCTACTAATACCTTATCCATTTTGGTTGTTGATAAGTCCAATAATCTAGATTAAGAGACCTCTAATTATTTATAAAATTATATTAAGGTTCTTTTGGTTTTGTTTAATAAGGTTTAGGAGGATAATTATATTCTCAAATAGTAATTAGAAGCCTTAAGAAAGATGTTTGATGATTTACAGAATTCATCAACCCCAAGGATAGAGTTTGGTTCTGTTCAGACTCAAATTCAAGAAATTGAAGAACATTATGGGTCAAAGAAACATTTTGATTCTTTTAAGAGGGATATTCTTGATCATATTAGAAAAATAAAATATTAATCTATTTCCAAAATAAATTTTGTAGACCTAAAATGGTATCTGGGAAGCCAGTTTGATTCAATCAAGGGAAGTATTACTCAAGTCAGTGCTTTTACATGTGCCCCTTCAACCACACTAGTTCTAATAAGATAATGTCAATTAATTACATCTGTCATAGATAATATGAATGAAATTTTGTACAATATCTAGTAAAATAATTCCACTCTGTTAGTCTTGTCAGAAAACCAAATATTTCTTATTGAGATACTAAACTCAAGTGAACCAGGTATTTGAATTATGTTCAATAGGTTAAGTGAATAGTTAATTTAAGTTTATAAAAAATAGGAGAGTCATCATGACTCTATACAGGTCAATTTAGTTGAAAATATTCATGTTTGTTAGGATTCTTGATTTTTGATAAAGAATTTTGGAGATAATCTTTCCAAAAGATTATAGTTGTAGATGGAAGAACTCAAATAGGCTTTTCAAGCTATTCTGCACCCTAGAGAACATGTTCCAGAAAAAAATCATGAACAAACCAATTTACCTTCAACAAGATCGATTGACTAACCAAATTTCCCCTATTCTATGAAAAATTAAAAGTTTTTTAGTCTTTTTAAATTATTTATGTTTTATATCATGAAAAGGGGGGGAATTGGATGAACACAACATTTTAATTTTATCAAAATAATACTATGAAAGAGATATTATAACTATGTTTACAAAATTCTATATTATTTTAATAATTTAATGGGTTTTGTGATCATAAAAAATGGGTAGAGTGTTGTGCATGTATTGTCTCAACAATTATATATTATTTATTATGATTTTTATGCTCACAAATACCCCTGTTGTTTTTCTAATGATTTTACTTTAAGTATATTTATGGTAATTAATATTCTTTATAATATTTATTTTGAAATTATTATCATGATTTTAAATTGGAAAAAATATTTATTAATGTGTTCGGGATGTGTATTTAATCATTCTATAAAAACTATTCATACCCTATATAGATAAGTGTAATGTAAGGAATAAACCCTACACTTTGTACAATGTGTTTGGATCATGAACCATACTTTTGTAATCAGCATTATGAAAGAAGAAGAAAGTATGGAATCTCAACACTACATTAAAAATATTTTGTATGGTTAATCAAACCATCATTATCAAAAAGGTGTGGTCAAAGAACCTTATTCTTGAAAGGAACCTTAAATTTTTTTAGGAGAAGAAAGTATGGTTAAAGAACCCTATGTAAGTAAAGAACCTTACCTTTTAGAGAGAAACATATGGATCATCAAACTTGCTTCTATGGTCATACGTATATTGTACAACTTAAATTCAGATAATGAACGCTACATAATTTTACCCTAGGCTTTCGATTTTTTCATTTTTTAATGGAACCCTACGTTTAACATTTCAATGTTAGAGATTTAAATCCGTGATATTTTGCAGGATTTGTACAATGGTCTTGATAGTATTACTAGATGTTTCCAAGCTTATTTTAAACCAATTTAAAGATAGTTATATTTGATTCAGGAATCTTATTCAACTTAGATTATCACTTATATTCTAAAGGGGTGTTAGGACTCTCCTGTTTTATTTGAATTTGAATATCTATGATTTATCTTGCATCTTTTGTGGATCTGAAATTCTGAAGTAGGATATTTTCATTATATAATCTATCGGTGTATCATTTTTGATATACACATGATATTTATGAAAGGGAAATTTTTCATATACAATTATACTCTGGTGAAAATCTTTTTACATTGATATAGAAAACAAACAACTCTGATAGAGGGCTACACTTTGGATATATACATGTTCTATCTCGTTCTTCTGTAAGGTTACTGCTGTTCTATTTTTGTTTATGATTTTTTGAAGATTTTGGGAAACTAAGATCGATTCAGACTATTTAATTCTTGATGATATTCTTTTCTGATGAAAAATAAGATATAGTAATTGTTAGTTTCTTACTGTTGTAATTGTGAAGACCAACCCGAATCAACAAATCAAACACTTTTGATTTGTTGGAGTTTCAACTGCTTATACTCAGTTTTGGTAGAGTAGCAACGTCTCGATCTAGGATGTGGATAATATATTCTCTTCTACAGAACTATAAGGATTTATTTAGCATTTTCTAAAGGTTTCAACTACCTGTACTCAGTTTTTGATTCTTGGTCTTGTGATAGGAAGACCATTCTAGTGAAATTTACCAATCTCATAGAGAGAGTGATTGGTAGAGTGGGCTAGGGGATATTTGTGCCCCAAACCACTATAATTTATCTTTATTTATGTTTGTCCACTACATATTTTCATATAGAATAAAAACATATCATATCCACATAAAGCCTAGTGGGTTTCCAAAGCCAAAATTATGGATGATTTTTTAAAAGACACAATTCACCCCCCCCCCTCTTTTGTTACTTTGTGTATTTTAACCTATCAATTACTAATATAAAAAAACATAAAAGGATATTATGTTATGTTTTTAATATAAATAAAAGTTTTTTTATAAAATTAATCAATTTTATTATAGGTTGAAATTTTTTGGAAGAAATTTAAAATAAATTTTAAATGTCTCAATATTATAAATGGCAAGGTATCTAATATTATTTTGAAATGAACTAAGGAATATAAAAGCCTGCAGTTTTTATAGACATAAAAATACCTCACTCTATGTGTAATAAATATATGATATTTGTTAAATATTAATCACGCGTTTATCTTGAAAAAAATGTATACCTGTTTTAAATTCAATAACTAAAAAATAAAAAACATGTTTTCTGATATTATATCATAAAATCCAAATTATGTACTTTCGAGGGTGTCTAAATTTTATGGAAAATTTTCTACAACTAAAAAGTATGATAGAAGAGTTACTATAATTTTTTCTCAAAAAATAATCATAGAATGGTCCCAAATATTGAAATGGTAATCGGTTTCATATTCTTAAAATAATATACACACTATAAAAACAATCAATTTCTAGGGTTATTGTTGGTGGTGTAGTGTAATGAACCATGTCTAAGGTTTCGAATGGAGATGTATAAAATAATTCATAGGATAATCAAGATGTGTGTTTTTATAGATTTCATATTTACAATTATTTTTTTAAGCAATAGAATGGAATTGTGTATGATTTTGTGGTATTTTAGAGGTTTTGGAGGTAATTCAAGGGTTATTAGATAAGTTTGTATATGGGTGGTGTTGAAACCAAATAATTCAAGTACCACTATGTATCTATTGGAGGAGTTTCAGGTACCTTCTTCTACCAATGGTGATTATGGAAATACTTTACATACCATATAGAACCTGGTGGTGGTGTACTGGTCACTTGATAGCTTAATAATTTTTCGTTCCAAAAATTTAATTAAATATAAATTTTATATGTTAAATTTTAATCATAAAACCTCCAATAATTTGAGTTAAATGAACTAGAGTATCTTGGTGGAATTCCTTCTCCCATTCCCCTCTCTTTTTTCCTCATCAATCTCATACAAAACAATTTTCATCAATGATCCATCTAAAGAAGTTCCCTACTATGAATAAGGATATTCTTTCAAACTACATCTCACATTTTTTTCTCTAACATTTCCCCACATATACATATAAAATTCCCAAATATGGGATGTTTTTATGGATTTAAAATTTCATGTGAATGGGGGATTATCTACCTAGTATTAGGGTTGTCTTACTCTTAATCAACCATGGTATATTCTCACATGAATTTACCCATAATTCATAGGTTCTTTGAACTATGATATGATTTGATGTTGGGTATGTGGGTTCATATGAAACACAGTAAGGAATATATGGATTTTAGAGCTCATTTGAGGTTGGTATAGGATTCATGGAGTCATGATAGACACACCTATTATATTATTTATTAGTTTTAATGAATATATCACAAGTTTAAGGTTTTCCATGAGTTATATTGATGTGTTATAATCATTTATAAATGTAACAAGAACCAATGAAATGTATTCATCCTTCAATTGAGTTTTTTATATACTTTTGATGCTTGACTGATTCATTTTTATCAATCAATCTAGTTTAGTTAGCCAACATTGAGTGATGGTTTTGATTACATTGAAGGAAATTGATAAAAGAGAGCTTCTTGGTGGGGAATTTTACTTTATAGAGTAGAATATAAAGTAAAATGTGTCATGTGGCCTTGTTTTCCATTTAGTGAGGTCCTTGAGAGTATTAATATCCCACATTATGTAAATTAACAAAGTCGATCCATGAGTTAATATAAATTAAGGTATGATGAATTTAGAATTGGGATTACACTAGTAGTTGGTTTACTCTCAGAAATATCATTTTTTACCATGTCGTAGTGTTTGAATTAACTTAACATTATAGGCATGTTATGACATGTTTCTTAAGTCAATTTATTCATTAGTATTAAAAGTTTTTTCATGTTAGATTCATTGAAATCATGATCATGGATGATTGAGAGGCTATTAAGAGATTATTGATTGAAGTGGAATGAAACAATATTGATGATTCTCTATCTATGTCATGGTGGCCCTATAAAATATGAATTTTGGGTAAAATATAGTGACTTTTGTTAGATTATTAGTAAAATATCCATTTTTGTGGTCATTATAGTTCTATAAATATTCATCCTTGACTTCGATGGGGTGAAATACCCATAGAAGAAGGAATCATCCCATGGAGTCCTAGATTAAGGCCCAAAACTGAAATTTATACCACCCTTATTCAATAGAAAACCATGACAAATACCTTAGTGAATTGGGTGTAGTGATAAAGATCCACCTAGATAACTCGATGGGGGATTTGAGAAGTCCCTAAGGGGGGCACACATCATAACAGGCATAGTGGATTCTATTGTGTAGTGCATTAATCTATATGTTCCATACCTTAGGGAAAGATGCCTATAGTTCTTGGATATTCATTCTTGGTTCTTAGGATGTCTACATCATGGTTGGTCCATTTAAATAGAATAGTGGAATTTTGTTGAACCATGAGGTACCGAGGGAGGAAATAGATATTTTACTATGAATATTGAGTGAAACCATGATTGATCTATAGTATTCCTAACCATGTCTATATTATTTATTGTTTATTGAGTATACAAATAGATCACTAGGATTAATTGGTGTGGTTGAGAATATATTATTTGATAAATGTTTTATCATGTATTATTTGAAATATTTGACTAGTGGTCATGATTTAAATGGTTCTTTAAGGTCAGCCTTAGGTATAGGAATCTCCACCCATAGGTTCATGAGGAGGGAGTTCTAGAGATGGAATTCAAGCATCACTATGGAAAATATGTGTTATTATTGGTTCCTTTAGAAATACATAACATACATGATATGGTTAAGGGACTTATTAACTATTTTTTGGTAGTCATTATTGATGACACCCTTATTTTTTCTTTGTCATAGAATATACATGTTATGTTTTTTGGATGTTTTAATTTTTTTAAGAGAACTATTTTTACATTGAACTCTCAAGGTGTTATTTTTCGATTGAAAAGATCATGTGAAGTGGATAATGAGATCTCATAATGTGGAATAGAATTATGTGTCTATGATGTTTGAGTTTGTGATATATTATTTCATCAGAGTGGAACATTAGAATCCTATTGTTATTTCCCTTAGCATGAGATATAATTCTTAGTTGATTTTATAGATGTGTATGATGTTAAACTTAATATGGTTGATTTTGATGATATAAAGTAATCTATCTTACCCTAAAATGAATCTATTCCCCCCTACTTCATCACTGAGTGATGGAGGCCTAACATAGAAGAAAAATTATGGGATCTGGTATGAATTGAAAATATCGTGCAATGAAAGAGGAAGAGTATAAAAACATGCTTAGTAAATTATCAAATTATAGATTTAGATATTGGAATTACCATGAGTCTCATGTTAGTTGTTTTGATAGTTTATTTTGAGTTGAGGTCACCCAGTAGGGTTTGAGATCATGGTGGTGATGCTATAACTTTGCATTGATGTTCATGGAGTAGCTACTTTGGAAATATGGTGAAGGATGTTGCACCATGGTTTGAAGATTTTTTTATAGGGGTTTTGGAAGGGTTATACCAGGGTCTAGAACCGATGAAGCATATTATTTCAAATGGATAAAGACTTTAAATTTTTCACTGTGATACAATTGGTGAATGATGAGCCAAATGTTAGCTTCAGGGTGGTTTATGGAGGTTGATATCACTTACAGATGTTCTCATCATTAGATTCCATGAAGGAGTGACAATAACCCAATATGTTTATCAGTAGTGGTGGGTGTGTTATTTTTTATAATTAGAAGTGTAGAAGTATGGTTTCTTTTAGTGTTGGAGAAAATATATATTCTTATCCTTGTTATTATTGACTTTTTTGTGTGCGTATTGTCAAGTGATAGTGGAAAATTGAGCATACATAAAGGATCATGGTATTCTAAATCCATTCATAGAATTGGTTAACAACTCTCATAAATAGACCTAACAACAGTGTTAGTTTTTGATTGATGGTCCTTGTATAGTAGTATTCCAGTTACCTCATTAAAAGTAGGTAGTATGGAACAACTATAAGTAGTGATCTTGTTAAAAATAATTCCCTTTTTAATGCCCATGATTCATGATTTTTTTCATTCCCTCATAACAGTAAACCTATGGATGGGGTGATTTATATTAAGGTATTTTGTGAAATTACTATTATAAGAGGTTATGATTTTGCCTTTTATTTTTCATAAGATGTATTTTTAAAGCAATTGAACCCTATGAGGTAGTGGAAATATAGAGAACATAATCAAAATGGAAGTGGTAGAAAAGATAATGTTTTCCTATGTAGATTGTGTTTTAGGTTCTCATAGAATTTATAGCTTCAATAGAACCAAGGTTCATATGAGGGTAGGTTTTCCTCTTTCACATGGCCAATGTATGATTTTTTTGATATTTTGGAATTATTTATTTCCTTTTTAGGGATGAAAATATTTAATGGTTTGTTGTATATAGTAACCCACATTTTCCTATGTTTTGGATTTAGCACATTACTGTGTTTTGGAGTCCCAAACATTAAAAACATATAAATAGTATTTGCACTATAGTATATGTGTTTAGAAAAATTTCCACGTTTTTTGTTGATCTCACATAAGTGTTTTTACCTTCATGTAGGATTCTTGTTAATTTTTTAGCTATTTGTCTTTTACAACATATTTAATATTTACTACATGCATGTGATGAATGATAACTCCTTGATGGATCTCTAGATGTAAATTTTGAAATCTTAATTTTGTCCAAAATGGGTAGTTTAAACTATAAGTGGACTAGTTTATGTATTTGGGTCTCAATCCTAAGGCTGAGATGTTTTCGACTTTTAAAATAGTTTCTAGCTTCTCCTAGATCGGTGATATAAATTCCCCCTTTAAAATCCTTCACAAGGATTTGAAGTGGAGATCAAAGTTGATCGATAAGGATATTTTTTCATGGTATTTGGAATCGAGGATCATTTTGAATTAATTTTTGATTATCACCTTGAGTTAGGAATTTTTTTGTTTAATACCATGTTATTCCTATTGTTTTTTACAAATTCATGTTTTTTGTTGAACACTAAGATTGATATTTTATTCTATTAATGTATATGTACTCTCATTAGTTCTTGATTGTTAATAGTTTTCCAATGATTAATTCGATCATTAATTATCTTAAAATGAAAAAAATATATTTCAAACTTCTTCAGGTATATCATTTAAAGTTATTGAACATACTTGTGTTCAATATTCAATGGGCCATGAATGAATATTTTGGTTCTTATAATTGTGTAATACAAAAATTTAACTATTTCCCCATCATTTATCCTCCTAAAAATCTGGTGAGGTACTTCCGATCATTGAGTTCTGCGATGTTGCAATTTGAAATCCCCATAGTTTGATGATGGGAGCTCAATATACTGAGGCGATCCATGACAGATGAGGAAGATGTTAGTGGTATGTGGAAGTGATAGTGAAAACACTACTAGTAAGGTGAAACAACAAATAAATCATGATAATGATAACCCATGCATAGTGGTTTATCCTGAAGGATACAACAATGATGAGAGTGGCGCAAACAGCCATTAGGGGCATGGAAGTATCAATAAAATTAATTAAGAGTTACTTTCTGTAAAACGATATCAATGGTGATGAAATTGGTAGAGAAGGTGCATTTAGAGATACCATGACTACACAAAAATTAGTTCATGAAAAAAACATCATGATTGGTTTTCACTATGTCATTAGGGTTTCCATATACTTATAAATATTACAAAGTGTATGACCTTCAAGGACTTATTGTGTTTCAATTACAAGCAAAGTATTGTGTTTATGTGTAGAGATAAATATCACATTGGTTATGAATAAGGTTCATACAATTTATTATGTGGAACCATATACCATAGAGTTTACTAGATTATACACCTAGGAAACCCCTATCCCTACACATTGTTTAGTCTTTTTGATGCACCATGTGGGACAAATACACAATAATACACACTTAGATGTCCTCTCAAATGTGAATAGTGTTTATTTGGATATCACAAATCATATATGGATATTCTCAACTCATGAATCAACAAGATACACTCTAACTAACCCTTGAGCTATGCACACAATGTTTACAGTTATGAAACATCATGGAGATTATCACAACACAAATTTGGAATCTTGAGTACACATTTAGTTATCTGATATCACTACGGAAAAATGTGTATTTAGCGGCGGTTTTTTTTGTTTCGCGGCAGTTTAAACTGCCGCTAAATCTATTGGCTGCGGTTTTGTAAATCCACCGCTAAATTGTGCATCAAGAAACTATTCATGGCGGTTTTCAAAATCATCATAGAATGTTTCGCGGCAGTTTAAACCGCCACTAAATCGTTTAGCGGCAGTTCTTTGATTTTTTTTGATTTTTTTTATTTTTTTTTTGATTTTTTTTTTTGATTTTTTGATTTTTTAATTGATTTTATTATGTATTTTATTATATTTTATTATATTTTATTAATTTTATTATTTCTTTTATTTTATTATTTTTATTATTTTTTATTAATTCTTTTATTTTCTTTATTTTATTATTTATTTATTTTATTTATTTTATTTATTTTATTTATTTTATTTATTTTATTTCGTATTTATTTTATTTATTTCGTATTTTATTTATTTATTTCATATTTTATTTATTTATTTCATATTTTATTTATTTATTTCATATTTTATTTATTTATTTCATATTTTATTTATTTCTTTCATATTTTATTTATTTCTTTCATATTTTTTTATTTCATTTTTTATTTATTTATTTCATATTTATTTTATTTATTTCATATTTAGTTTATTTAATTCATATTAATTTATTTACTTTATCCATGCATGCATGCTCATGCCCATGCACATGCACATGCACATGCCCATACAATATAAAGAAATACTGTGTTATGTGAGATTTGAACCCCTAACCACTTACATGTTTTCCAATGACTTTACCACTCTAGTAATCTCGTCATGTGGTTAATAAACAGAATTTAATATAGTTATATATACTAATTGAAAAAACAAATAATACATAACTAATAGATATAAACTCAATAATAATTAAACAATAAGAAATAATCAATTATTAATAACCAATAATTAATAATTAATAAGTATTGATTTATTAGTTATTTATTGAGTTATTTATTATTATTTTCTGTTTATTATAAGAAATAAGAAATAAATTATAATAATATTTACATTAATTATAAAATTATGAAAATAAAATAATTAAATAATTAAAGTACGAAATTAAAAGAATAAATAATAAATAACAAATAATGAATAATGAATAATAAATAATAAATAATAGATAATAAACAATATATAATAATAAATAATAAATAATATATAATATATAATATATAATATATGAAACACATGAAAAAGTATGAAAACGCATGGTAAGGGATGAAAAATATTGAAAACGCATGAAAACAGATAGAGAAGTATAAAGAAGGAAGCATTAGAAAGCATGAGAACGCATGAAAACTCGTGAAAGCTCTAGAAAACACCTTAAGAATTCAAAATAATCATCATAATAACCCACAAAACACCATTGATAAAGATAACAAGTCATTAAAAACCAAATTAGTAGTAATAAATGGAGCAACCATTAAAACCCATCAAAACGGTCATAAAGTGACAAAAACATCAGACTCTCATTAATGGAGATAACTTATGATCTGAGATTCCTCTCCAGAACCACGACCAGTCAAATCGAAGATCCTAAAACGATCTTCAAGGTGATAGGTGAAAGTGACCGAATGGACCGGCGGATCAGAAGTTACGACCATTTAAAAAAACTGATGGGAACGAGTGCTATAAATGAGGCATCGAAAAACATAACAAACCTGATACCTACTAAAAGGCCATAACGTATGATCTAGGATTCCATGTGGGTACCATGACCAGTCAAAATAAAGCTTAGGGAAATAACTACGATCAGGCAGGCGGAGCTGTCCGAACTGACATGCAGATCGAAAGTTAGGTCCTTTTGAAGACAAGTTCGATAGGACACTGGTGAAAGAAACAGGGTTTTAGAGGCCTTCATAGGAGTTTTTGGGGTCGAAAAACATGATAGAAGTGTTCCTCTGTTGAACTAGTGGGTAGCTCTCTTTGCTGGCTTTGATTTGATATGTGTTAGAGCCCAAACGGACACCCAGGGCGAAAGTTATGGCCGTTTGAACTTGGAGAACTTTTTTCAACTTTCTTATAACTCTCATATATTCCTCACCTTAGACCATCTAATGTTTTTGATTATAAGTGCCTCTAGATCTCTTCATGAGATTCGATTTTACTTGTTTTAGCACTCCAATGGATGCCCTGAGAAAATTTTATCGTCGTTTTATTGATTTTGGGGTTTCTCATGTTTTTTTATTTTTTTCCTATCATTTCACGGTGGTTTTACACAAATCGCCACTATTTCGTGGCGATTTTTTAAAAAACAGCCGCTAATCTTCAAAAAAATTTAAAATTTTTTTTTAAAAAAATTAAAACATTTCACGATGGTTTTTAAAACCGCTGCTAAAAAACTGTCGCGAAACACCTGATTTCTTATAGTGTATGCTGAAAACGTCATGTACATTACATGGGAATACCATATATGTTGGCCCCATATATAAGAATGATGGAATTATATGCTCGACCATTAGACTATGCTCATTCACCATGTCTAATAGAGTATATATTATATACTATGTGTTCCTTAGTAATTTTCCTATCTTCTCACATGAGTGTCAAAATTAAAAAAGTATATATATTGTTTTGTGATCCTTTTTAGGGAGATAATGTTAGTGACCTTATCACATTCCTTATAAGGAATATATGATATTTTTTATATATTTTGAGGATATTATCTCCACATAAGTTATGAAAGAGTTTTGGAATGGTCTTCAGAGAATAATAAGTGTTCAGGTACTCCCCTATGTGTCAAGGCTTAGTCCTACATGCATAGGTTTTATGTGATCCTTTGGAGAGATGATCAAAGTAGCTCATGGTCCCCTATATTGAATAGTAAATTTAGGTACTATCTGAAAATTATAGTGCATGGATCCTATATATTGACTAGTTCTGGTATGGTATCAATACTCCCTTAATTATGATGAGGCATGAGTCCCCCATACTATAGTCAGAGTCAATAACACCCCTTATGATGGGGTGTGGCTCCTCCACCATTATAAATTCGTGTTTCCCCCATGTGATAGGGTGTGGGTCCTTCTTCATTTTTGTTTTTTCACTCTCTTGAATAATTATTATAACTCAGAAAGGCACGGGTCCCCACTAAAAATTCAGATACAAAGTGTGGATGTTTTGGAAGTTTGGTAGTAGGGGTGTTGTAAATGTTGTCGTTCATTGACCTTTGTGGTTTCCTTATACATATATATTACAGTTTTTTATTTTGGAAACTTTTAATACTTTAACATTTTTGGTTTCCAATGGTATATTATCCTATGTGGAAATAATATAATAAGACAATGATTATTTTATTATCCTTTATTGTATTGACCTTTAGATCATATTATCTATTATTAGGAACGTAAGAGAATATATGGATCTTCACTATATATTTAGATGACTTTATTTTTCATATTTCATATTTTTTGGGGGAATCTAGTTAGGTATGTCTATACTCACCCCTACGTGGGTTGTATTCCCAAATATTCTGTGTCTATAAAAATGTCACAAAATTTGGATATGGAGTTGGAGGATGTGGAAAGGTTTCATTTTATGCATAGTCATTCTCTAGTGGTTCATGGTGATTCTTGAAAATGATAGTTTCTATTAATGTTCTATTCCTAAATATTATTGTATTGAGGAGGTGTTTCCCAATGTTATATATCCATTGTTCTTAATGATATTGTCTTCTATATTAGCATATTTTGGGTTATTCTGATGAGGTGTTGTACAAGATGGTTGTTGTCACATTCAATAATTTTTTATTTTATAGGACATTTATAATTTTTTATTTATCCATTATAGACTCTGGTATTTGAATTTTTTTTAATGTTGTGATTATTTCTCATATATATATTATAATTTGTTTTATATTGTTATATATTTATAGTAATTAATCCCCAAATTCTTGTTATCATTTTATTTTGAGATATATTCAATATTGGGATGTGTTATGTGTAGATTTTGGAAAAATTCATCATTGATCTAGATTTTCACAAGAATATTGTAAATCATTCCTTGATAATAATCTAATCCTTCATCACTAAGATTAATCCCTAATAAATTATGGAGTATACTCAGGGTATGTGGTGGTATTATTTTGATTGATATAAGATCCTTATTGAGTCAATAAAAGTGATATCATAATTGTGTTTGGATTTTTCATCGAATTAATAAATTTCGGATAATATGGGATGGGTCTTTGAAAAGTAACTCATAAATATACTTAATCAACCTATTTATTGAAATGGATTACGTTACGCAAGATGGTTGAGTATTCAATAGGAACATAGGGAATGAGTAATTTTTTGGGTCAAATACCTCAAGTATACAATAAGTATGACTCATTCCATGTTATAGGGCTCAAACATAAGCCAGGTTTATAATTTTTTTTTATGCATCATACTCAACATGTATCTTCACGTGACAAGTTATAGATTTTTTGTGATTGTTAAATTCGACATTTAAACTATTTTGGTGAAATATTTAATACATTTCTTTTGAGATAAAAAACATTTAGAATGTGTTACTGAAATAATGTGTGTGTGTTTAGGGAAACTCTATTTATATATCTTCAGAATGTTAATTTACTTGACTGTGGTTGATTTTGAATCATGGTAGATATTTTGATAGTTATTTGGTGAGTGAGATATATACATGTAAGATTTTTAATCTTGTGATCATGTATATAAATTGTGTATTGATGTGATCAAACTCATTATGTAATTAGTTGAATAGTTAGCTAGTAATTAAAATCTTGAATGCTTGTTTATAGTCTTTAAGGCCTTATAAAACACAAGGAAGGTAATTTTATACCAATAGGTTTATATTAAGATACATATTTGGTTGATTATATGTATGTTATAATCAACCATTGTATCCTATATAAATGGTAATATAGTAGATCTACCTCTCAACTCTAGTCTTTTAATGTTTCTAAATTCATCAATAAGATATTTATGAGAGTATATATTTAATTTTTTAACAGAACATCACTCCAAGATTTAATATAGAAGGTAAAAAAGGTAAATAGTTGTTTAGAACCTAACATTAATATCGCAAATTCTATGGTTACTTTATTACATTGGTGCTAAATACAGGAAACCATATCCCAAAAGACCAAATAGTATAGCAGTATTTTAAAACTAGATACATAATTGAAACTAAAAATATATTTGAAAACACAAAATAAAATATAGATATTTTTTATAATACCATTATTCCCTTTAGCATGTCCCTCCAAATCAATAATAATATAACTCTTAGCATCCTGAGTAAAGGAAACATAACAAAGGGTTGAGTTCTAATGATCAGTAAGGGTATGTGTAAAGTGGAAGTTATTATAGAAAAACAATGAATAATCAATGTGGAAATTTAAATAACTAAAAATTTCTAATTTAATTAGTAACTGGAACATGAATAATATATGGAAAGAATAAATAATTATCAAAATAATGTCATTTAAATAATCACATTATATTGAAAATTATCCATCGATATTATAACTAATAAAATAATCACATGGAAATAAATAAATAATATCATAATGAGGTAATTCATAATATTAGACATCATAAACATTCCATCACAGAAGTTTTCCAATATATCTTACATAATTGGGTAAGTCCTCAACAAAATACTAAAGCGAGTTTGTCTCATGAGACCTATTGATGCGTTGAGGGGCTATATTAGACCACACATATCACTTACTTAGTCCAATTCATTCCATGTATGAAATGGGAGAAACATAATCATCATAAACCATCATATTTAAAATCTATCAAATTAAATGTTAATAATTTACCCAATCAAAAAAATAATCATAAACCATCCAGAGTAATATGGAAAATTGTATCAAAATAGAACATCCCCAATCAAACAGATTATAAACCATAAAAAGAAATATGTTGGATGATATCATTATAATATATTCCTAATGGATCATAATTAAAATAATGGGTTTTGACATTGATTAAGATAAATACAAAAAAAATTCATTAAAGCATTTTTGAGGAACTTGTTTTTTCTTTGAAAATCACTTTTAAAAACTAAAAATTTCTAGAATATTAGGGAAAAATATTATTTTATATAGAATTGTAAAAATTTCCACTTAATCATAAACAATTTAGTGTTTATGAGGAATGTTATTCCCATACATGTTGTATAAGATAAAAATACATTATTTTCACACTATTGTAAACGGGATAAAAATATGTAGTTCTGAAAATGACATTAGATTCATTTAAAAAAATTAAAAAATTAAAAAATGAGTGAAAGTTAATTTAATAAATAATTTAGATAATTTTAAAAACATTTATGATTTTTTCTAGAATACGTGGATATGGAAGAAAAAGTATTTTTGATTGGAGAGAGAAATAGAGTAAAATTTTCATAAAAACATTTTATCAATAATTTTAATTTACAAAGAGTGGAAAGTAGTAGAAATTATTTAAAAGTTAATGAATAACTATATTACAAGAAAATATATTTTATTTTAATAAATAAATATAAATATATTTCTTTAAGGTAGACTTAAACATAAACAACCCCAAATAATGATGAGATTATGAAATAAACCGTTACCAATTTGGTATCTTTTGAATCATAATCCCCATGAACGAAACAAATTCAAATAAAACATTTGATTTACTTTAAGATTAATATAATAATGATATTTTATATCAAAGGGTAAGTATATACACTACACAAAATAAATAAGGTTTTAATATGGCATATGTCTCATAGAAGTAAAGTGACACGAGAAACCCTTACCATAGGTCTGATTTCCTTATTTTTTGTATAAACCTCATGTATAATAAATATATTATTATTATAAATATATTATAGAAAAATAATAATATATATCATACCATATATTTTTTTAATAAATATTTATCACCCATTTATTAAATATTCATTATTAGAATCATTGTTTCACATAATAATAGATTCATTTTTCATGATTGTTTTGGTGTGGTAGTTTCGGTCCTTGTAAATTGATCATGGTTCCATCATCTAATTTTTTAACCATGATAGAAATATTATATATATTAATTATACAAGTAATTATAATATTTTTTAAAATTTATAGATAGAAAAATGAGTTACTTTGTTCAAGGAGATAGTAGACTGTATGTACACTTCAACATTGTTTACATTTTGAGATGGGTGGAATGAAATAAAGGTAAATAGTAATTCACCATTATATAATATTTATCATGTCATAAGTATCATATATATTCATTATATTTATCCGTATTATTTTTAATGAATATCGTAAGTGAAAAATGAATCACATTGCTTCATGAGGAGGTAGTCCATCGTACACACGAGTGATGTTTTCATATTCCAATGGAATTGAAAGTAAAAAAGTAATATATGATATTATAATTATAGAAGTATAATTATTTCTTAAATATCATATAAAAAATTAAATCTATAATTATTCGATCAATGAGAGATAGTTATGGAAAACGAATTACATCAGTTCATGAGGCGTAATCCACCATACACATGATCAACCATTTTGTTTCCCATTTAATGGAAAAGGAGATGGATATATGTTATCAAATTAACATAATAAAATCTTAGTATATTTAATATACTATTTTTTTAAATTTATCATATTTTAGGGATATTTTAAGGGGATAACGGGATAAATAAAATGAAAATTCTTGGTTAATAATTATACCTCTTCTTCAGGAAACCCCTTTTGGTTTATACCAAATGCCTTCCTAAATGGTTGTATGATAAAACCATGGAATTGTGGCCATGAGGAGTAATATAATATGGTATTTGGGTATGTATTTTCATAACTAAATGTTTTTTTAATTTTCAAGAGGATAGGATAGGGTGTAATATTTTATAAGTGTGGGGAAGGACACACATGAAAGTTTTGGAAAAGAATGAATTGTTACCCCCTTTATAAAATAACCAAAGCATCAAAAATGAATAATTGTCAATAACTAGATGATAAAAGGTCTAAATTTTTCTTTAAAATATTAATTGGAAATCGATTAATTCATTTTATCCCTTATCTTTATAGTTTAACCCGTAATAAACATATTTTAACATTAATTGCAATAATTAAATTGTACTGATTTTACTATTAATTATGAAAAATTCTAAGTTGAACATAATATATAATATTAATTATTATTATAAATATTAAATACATTTTTAAAAAGTAAATTTATAGAAGTGGTAGAATTTAATTTAAAATTAAACCCACATACGTGATGAAAAAACTGTTTTCCAAAGGAAATGCTTTCAAAAGTATAAATGTTTTTTATATCAAGATTGAAAATATAACCAATTAAAATTACATAAATTGGATTAATTATAATATAATTGAAATATTTTTAATTAAAGAAATTTAAAAAATTGTATCTTTTTAAACACTTTAAAGTAAAAGTCATTTTTCAATAAAAATCACAATATTTTATTCATTGGAAAATATAAAATTTCATAAAATTCTCAAAAAATATCTCTAATGAAATTTTGACACTAATATTAAAAAAATTAATTAAATTTATTCAAATAAATTTTCTAAATGTGATAAAAATAATTTTAACATAATTTTTTAAAATGTGACGAAATCATTTTTTAGAAAAAATAAATTAATCTAAAAAAGTTCCTTATAATTTCAAATGATTTTTTATTTGTATTTCTAATAAATTGATTACCAATAAATTTAATTAATAAATGTGTAAAAATTATAATTTTCATAATATCTATTTTCCTGTTAAAACCCTCCAATTTAACATCTAGGTTACAATTTTCATATTTAAATAATATATTTCCTAGGTCATTTAATCCCGATGCTGCAGGTAGTATACACTATCGTACACAATGTTATTCATTTAATGTCTTGAGGTTCCATATTCTACCTCATGAATTAAATTTCAATATCACAGTTTTAAATTGTACTCTCAAAATATGGGTTTACTATATAAAAATACCTTTGTTTAAATCCCACATCATAAAAAGGGTTATTAAAACCTACTCTAGATAAGAGTGAAAGGGAATTTTGAAGGTCATCTAGAATTAATCACAACTAGGTTTACATGTAGAAAAATTTTAATATGATGTGAAAATATAGAACAGATGAAAAGTATAAATAATTATGGATAGTGATGGAGATCATTTATCATGAGAAAGTGAATGATCAAGAGAAGGTTAATGACCACAAACCATAAACTGATGAGCTATAAAAGGCCATTTGATTCATTAGTAATGAAGGAAAATGTATAATAGTTTTTTTAATATCATATTCCTACATTTGAGTGATTCTACTATCTAGATTAAAAACACCATAAAATATATATACTTGATATATTGTTATTTCATAAAAAATATTCATCCTTTTGTTTTCCTTCAATCAATTTCCATTTCATTTTTTTTACTTCTATAAATGAATATCCAAGGTGATTTTTTGTATTCTTGAAGCACTAAAATTATCTTTTAAAAGAGAACAGGTTCTATAAAAGAGAGAAAAGTCATTTCATATGTATCTAAATATTTAACAAAACCAAAATCGTTAGTATAAGTTATATAATATAATACATTAGTCTCTAAAACATAATAATGAAACCCAATGTTCATCTTAATCCATTCCATAAGTATTTATCCATAAAACCCTTCAACTTACATCACCAAATATGTAATATAATTATTAAAAAATAATCATTTGTGTTAAAACTAATAGATATATATGTATATTAACCGAATAAAATATCTCCCAAAATATCTTTAATCACCTCAAAATAAAAAAATTCAAAAATATTTGATCAACATAATATTTATCCATCAAACCATTAGAGTAAAAAACAGTGTTATATTAACAGGTACATCACGTAGGCAAGTGGAAGGTGTTTCACCCATTATTCACTTCTACTATGGATTCAAGCACCATATAACTTTCAAAGGAGACATGTTTTCACTCAGCTTGTGGTTATTCCTTTATTTAAAACTATATTAATATAATTCCTTTAACTTTACCGAAAAATAATTTAAAATTGAAAAAATATTTTTCATTGGAAAACGTTTTATTTTTAAATTAAAATTTTCATTGATTTTAAAAAATAAGTATAACAAATTTTTACCAGTTAATCTAATTTTGGTTAATAAAATAAATTTATTGTTGAAATTGGTTATAAAAACATTCCAAACCTTGGAACATATTTACTTTGAAAAACCTGTTGTTTTGTCCCATCTGCTCGATTAATTTTTTATTATTTTTTGAAAATAATTTGAATTAAATTTTGAAACATTAATTCCACATTTGGAATCATAAGGTCTAAATTTAGTAAGTTGATCCCTTTTATTTTTTTACAATATGAATAGTAACTTTAATGATTTTTGTTACCACGGTTAAGGGTAAATCATGTAAATTGAGGGTAAAAACTATTATAAATATTATAATATTAACAAAAGACCTGAAAAAAATTAATGAATGAATTTAATTCAACCCTTACCACATAAAGTTCTAAATTTAATAATTTAATGGACACTTTTTCGTGATAATGACTTGGATATTATTAAAATCAAAGAGAGTGACAAAAGGTCACACTCTTACTTTTTGTAATTATAAAATTTTAATATGTGTTTAAATAGAACATATTATCAAAAATGTATATTATTATGAAATATAATATTTTTAAATAGATCATGAAATTTTATTTTTAAAATTTTATGAAGATATAATTATCATAAATAATTACACAATGATGATGTAGTAATTATTAAATTAATGAAATAATAGTTAAATGATATTATAAATATTATATTAAAAATATATTTAATTAATTAATGTCCTCAAGGAATTATCTAGGTTAATATGACATATTATTATGTCATTAAATATATTTTTTTCTTTGTTATCTTGCCGGATTGATTTTATTAAACACAATATAATGATTATTGTCAAAATTGACACTAGTGATATTTTATGTAAATAATATTTTGTAAAATTTTTTAAAACCATAAAAATAATAAATAAGGACCTTGTGGATAAATAAATTTTTAAATATCATAAATATAAAATTTATGGTTCAATTTGAAAAAACATTCTGGCTAGTAGAAAAAATGTCATCACCAATGAAATTGGCATTAAAAAGGGAACAGTTCCCTTCAAATACCTTGGGGCCCCCATCTTCTGGGGAAGGCCTAAAGTAGGATAATTTTAAATTATTTTTTATCAAATTATTATCCATCTTTTCATTTGAAAAGGTAAATCTATCTCCATGGCAGGGAGAGTCTGTCTTGTCAAGTCAGTAATTATAGATAAATTGATCTACGCTAAGATGGTCTAAAAGTGACAAGATAGTCTTATTAAAATAATGAATATTTATATCAAAAATATTGTTTAAAATTGAAGGACCTTGGATAAGAAACCTGTGACTATACCTTGAGCTACTTACTATACGCCTTTAGAAAAGGGTGGTGCTAGTATTAAAAACATAAAACACTTTAATGAGGCCCTTCAAGCCAGACTCACTTGGAACCTAATTCAAAATGATATCCCATTGATTTCTTTCATAAAAAAAGGTTCCTAGATATATTAAGGGTAGGTAGAAATAACTACCTGAAATCTTCCATTTGGCCCTCCGTCAGAAAAATGTATGCCCAAATTATGACCAACGCTCAATGGATGTTCAGTAGAAACTCCTCCATGAAATCATGGTTGGACAACTGGACTGGTAATCCTCTTATTACTTTAATTCCTCCGGATCATCTCCCTAAAAATATTAACAACACTTTAAAAAATTTTCTCAATTCTCATTTTGATACTCTTCTTGATAATGTTCAAATTATTGATAATTATTATATTGTTATCTAAGAGGATTTTCTAACTTGGGAACCTACTCACAATGGTTTTCTAAATTCAAAAAGCTTCTACAACCATGCCTTTAATAACTCTAAAATTTAATTTAATTGGATTAAATTATATGACAAGTCTTAGATTAAACCTTCAAGACTCACTCTTATTTGTCATATTTCGTCTAACAGAGTTACCAATGAATCTTGTTTGAAAATTTTTGGGATCCAACATTATTCTAAATGTTATCTCTATAATCAACATAGAGATGATACTGACCATTTATTTTTGTCTTTTTCTATTGTCACTTCTCTTTGGAACAATATTTTTGACATCTTTGATTTTAGATGGAGAATCATCGATTCTATCAATACAGAGTTAAAACGTTGTGTGGAAACTAAAAACCCACAACAAATAAAAAAATTATTTCTTGCTGGGGTTTCATAGCTTCTTCATGTCATCTACTATGATAGAAATTTTATTTTTCACAAAAAATGCTCAATGAACATCAATGCAGGTAAAACGCGGATTCTCATCACTATTAGTGAAGTTGTGTTAATTCAGAAAAGTTATTTTGACAACTCAGTGGATGATTTTTTTGTTTTGAAATGTATTTGAGTTGTTGCCACTTTCAGCCAGCCGATAATCACCATTGAGTTTTTCTCACAACCCCCGCTCCCAAGGTGGACTAAAATCAATGTGGATAGAGCCTTTAAAAGAAATCTGGGTCCCGTAGGGTGTGTCTCCTTCAAAAGAAATCATCTTGGTCAGATCATTGGGTGTTTTTATTGAGTTTGTCGTATTGCAACCTCCCTAGAAGCTGAAATTATGAGTGTGATTCATGCCATTTCCTTTTCCATACACCATGGTTGGAATAACTTGTTGATTGAAAGTGATTCTATGACTATGGTGCAATCAATTTGGAAGTAAGTGATTCATCTAGCTTGGATGCTTACTATGAATTGGATGAATTGTATTTTTTCTCTTCATGACACATATCTCATTAAAACCCATACGAACCATGAGGTAAATATGGTTTCTTATAGTCTTGTCAATAAATGGGTTGTACAGGACATAATTTGGCTAGAGGATCTCTCAGACAACCTACATCCTCTTCATGTGAAGGATTGTAATATGATCCCATATTTTAAACTCTTTTAAGATTTTCTTTTTAATTAATTTTTTTTGGTCATTTGAAAAAAGTGGCACCTTCTTAAAAAACATTATTTTCTAATTATATTCTATTTGAAGTTATTGTTATTGAGATTTAATTTATTATAAACTAATATTTTGATAAATTCCAAAAGTGCCCATCACCTTCTTTATTAAAGGAAGACTCCTACCTCATATCATTTAATTTATTTTAGCCTTATATATCAAAACCTCTTCAAAATTATATTCTAAACTACTATATCCACATTCTAAAGGTTCTAGTCTTCCTAAAGTACTAACTCTAATGTCCTTTAGAGGATATCTAAAGGTTTTATTTTAAAAAAGAGGTCATCACTCTAACTGATCAATCTCATTTTATAATATTATATAACTCTTATAAATATGTAATATATATAATAAAATAATAACATAATCATCATATATTTGATTAAATTTTTTATGATTATTAAAATTCCATTATAAATCCCTTTTCCCATCGAACAAGAAGTGAAAGTATCACTCGTGTGTACGTTTGACTTACCATCTCCACGTAGCGATAAAATTCATTTTCCATAACCATATTTTATTAGTAAGAATTATGATGGGCTCAATATTTTGATATTATATTTATAACATAATTATAAATATTTAATGATAATATCATATATAAATTTTTACTATCTATTATTTTTGGAAAATATAATGTCACTCATGCATACAGATAACTTACCATCTCAATGATGCGATGTGATTCATTTTTTATATATATTTCAGATGTATGGAAATAAAGATGAATTTTACTGATATAAATGAAATATATAATATAAAAATATCCTTTAATGATAATATATCTCATGATTTTTTCCTTTAAAATTATAAGAAATTAAAAATAGCATTCATGCATACGTACGATTTACTATCTCTAAGAGTGATGTACTTTATTTTCTTCCTCTATATTTTATGAATCACATTAAATAAATTTATAATGAAAATATATATAAAAATATATCATTTTTATCATTATTTAGATTATTAAATCATGATCTATGTAATAGTACCAAGGATAAAAAGTCAAAATATTTATGAAAAACAAAGTGCTTATTACCCAAAGAATAACCTTAACATGGAATTATTAATAAGAGATCAATATAAAATCATAAGTAAATCATATATGTTATTATATATATGGGAATAATTTTCTATCTTATATTTATAATTAAATTATATTTATTATACAAGAGGTTTTAACATGTACAAAGGAAGTCACGACTTATGGTAATGGAATTTCATCTCACTTTTTATATATATGAGATACATGCCATATTAGTCACTAACTTATTTTTTGTGGTTTATATACTCTCTTATGAACTGTTATATCTTAAATATATTCTATTTCATGATATTATAAGTTTAAATTGATTTTATTCTTTCATTTATATAATGATTCAGAAGTTACTCAAGTAGTTAGTGATTTTTGTCTCACTTTTATTTCTCTGAGGAAAGTGCCTTATTCACAACATATTTCTTCTTCATGGTGTGTATACTACCCATGGATGTATTTTTTGAGTATTATTATGAATATTATGGTATTTTCATATCCATATTAATTTATTTCATCCATGGGTCATATGATGGTATAGATTATAAATTTGTAAGGTTTTATTTTACAGTCTCATCAACATTAGAAATTGTTTTCGTTTTAAATATTGATTGGGGAAAATTTTATTCCATGTCCATAATTTCTAAAAATGTTTTCAATTTTTTAAATATTATAATATGAATATTTATTGTTATTTTTACCCATGTTTTAATTTTTACCAAATGATGTGAAAGGAATATTTTTTTCATTTTCCAAATGGGGCACTTTGTGATTTTTCTAAAGAAAAGTAAGAAATAATTTTTTTTAAACTTATACAACAAGAATGGATTTCTATACTGAAATAATTCCTTAATTTCTTAAATATTCACTTAAAATAGTATATGTTTATTTTCAATGAAATTACTTTCCTTTAATGTTTCAAGACTCTAAATAAAATTATTTCTTAATGAAATAATATTTTCCAAAATAATTATTTCAAGTAATATTTAAAAAATATTTTTTCATATAAGATGAAATTATATGATGTTACTTATGATTCAATTGGGATATAAACCAATAATAACGTTCCTATACTTTCTATAAATGGTTTATGTTTATTATGACATGATATTTATTAAAACTCTTTTTTCCATGAGTCAGGTTTTGCTGAAGTGTTTATGAAAATCATTTCTTTACATGCGTTCAGATGTGATGAATGATTTATTATAATATAGCACACATATTTATAGTTTTCATTAAGTGATAGGTGATAACTATATCTCCCTACAATTAATTGGGTAATTAATAATATCTAATGGGATAATTTAGGGAAACAAGTCGATGGTCTTGATCTGTGATAGGAAACAAGTCGATGTGCTTGATCCGTTATGAGAAACTGGTGATAAGTCCTGATCTCAGAGTCTTGGAAGTTAAAATTTACATATTAAATTATTCTCTATACTTATTATTATTTCATACACATTTATGACTTAAAAATATGGTCAAGAATGTTTTATGATAATGTTTTATTCTCAGGTTTCATGTTAATATTTTATGCCATAACTTGTGTTTTTGATCCATGATAGGTTGGGTATGAACTTTTTATAGTATTCTCATGATAACATGCCCATATTTCTTATCTTGTGATTTCATAAGATATTAATTTGATATATTCTATGTTTACCCTTGTTGATAATCTGATCTCACCCTTTTTTATGTTTCCTTTCTATAGGTTATGAAGAAATGTTTCAAGTAAGAGTACTAAAGGGAAAGATATTTCTGGGTGATGTTGAAGATATTTCACCAAATTAAATGTTTTAATTCTATGTTTACAAAAGGAAAAAACTATTTTGGTCCTATGGGTTAGTGAAATGTAATTAATATTCATCTAAAAAGATATAATATCCACATATGAAAATCCCAGGTCCTTATAGTTTTCATCAGATAAAATGTTTAATAAAAATTTGGAAATTGTGATGATAAAACATTAGCGAGATCCATAGAGTTATTTCGTAGGATATGTATATGTATGTACCTAAGGATAAGTCAATGTATATAATGAAAACCTAGAGCTTTCATAATGGTCATGCATAACCTAGGATTAAACCTATTGTTTCATATATTTAAATTCTATAAGTAATTTCCATAGATTATATGGTTTTCCCACTATAATTAGTGTTTCTCACATTATTCTTTTGGTTATAGTCAATGGATGGAAACAGAATGACTCATGTTAACATTTAATCTGATGGAAGTTTCGGTGACTATGAGCAACCAAATTTGATGATGACCTAAGAGAAAGATATTTTGATTATGCCAATCATCTATCAAAATATATTATTAACAACATAAACCATATTGAGATTCCTAACTGATAGAATTATAGGAAGATGGGATTTTATAAAAGATAATGTGGTTATGAATATATATGAAAGAAGATTCACATTCCTACATATCAATAAGCTTGGAATAAGAACCTGTAAAAAATATCAGATGGGGGAAAAGATGTTATCTATGTGTAAAATAAGGTCATAGCATGAAAAATGTTGAGGAGTAAAATTTATTATATGTGTGGAACATGGGAATTATCCAAATCAATTACCTAACACATGGATTAACTTTAAAAAAAAGGAATTATCTATTTCATGCCAATCATTTACATGGAAGGATTAATGTATTTATGTATTTAGATTCAAGTATAATACTGTAGAATTGATTTAATGGTGTTATGGAATAATGGAACACCTATGTATTGGTACACTATAGTTTTTCATAAGGATTTAAGAACATATGTTGAATGGTATTGGTATCCAAGAAAAGTGATTGATGTGTTAAGGATATATTTTTGGAAAACACATGATTAAGGGAAGGATAACCGTTAATATCTGCATGATGTTGGGATATTTTAATATAGATATTCTTGATTATGATAAAAAAAATGGGATAGTATTTATGACCTTGGGGATAATAAGATGATAATGTATTTCATGATATCATGGATAGAGTTTTTAGATTTTTTAGATTTATGGTATGAGGAAAGTGTAAATTTTTTAAATTATGCATGTTTTCACTAAGATTGTATTGAAATTCAAGTTATTACCATATTTTAAGAGAATACATGATAATCCTCTTCACATGTTTGGTGTGTTGAAATTAAAAGCTACATCATGTTTTTTAGGGGATTAATGATAAGTTGATTTTTGAAATTTACTTACCTTCGTTCATATGTTTTTTATTTAATCTTTTAGAAGAATCATAAAGGTAACCATTTATGAACTAGTTTATATTGAAATCTAGATGATTTTTTTGATATTATCTCTCCATAAATGGATTTAAACATTATTAATAACTTATGTTAAGGTTTTTTTGGATTTTAACTAAAGAGACATGGAATGAAATATCATTCTATTTATGAATGTAATGATCTACTAGTACTTCAGGAATGAAAAAATCACCTACATTCATTAGAATAAGATATGAAGTGGAAATTGGTCAAGGCATAATGGAAGTATGAGATTGTTATTATGAAATATAATAAAATTAAGTAAGTATTTATTATCATTAAAATTATTCAACTCTAGGGAAAGGATATTGAAAAAAAAAATGTTATCATAGTACCTTATTTTCTAAGGAATCAATTGGTCCCTTACAAAATCCTAGATTTATGGATTTGTGATTGTTAACTTCCTCTTGACCATGTTCTCTATCATTATCCAATAAAACATGATAGATAGATTTATTTTCTAGGTCCATATTTTAACTTTCCACCTATGATCATCTATGTGGAATCCTAATTATGAGTTACTTTGTGTAACCATTATATTTTCAACCTCAATTTTTTAACAGAAGTTTTAGTATTTATTTTTATGATGTGGGTTTATACAAAAGGAACATTCAAGTATTAGTCCTATGATAACCCCAATGAATTTCAAGATAAAATTAATTTTAAAGGGGTAGAATGTAACGAACAAATATTTTTATGAAATATATTTTAAAATAAATTAATTTTTATGTTAGCTTGAATTCTATATGCCACCATATAAATCATTCATTACAAGTAACAATATATTAGCTTTTGTTACAGGCCAAAATGATTTTCTATGAAACAACATTTTGTTATTGTTATTATTTGAAGAAGGAAAGTATAACCTAGCCATTATAATTGCAGGTATGAAGAGGATAAAATTAATTATTAGATGTATTTTTTCTATGTATTTATAAGTAATTATTTTTTTTCTAGTTAATTATAAATGAAAATAAAATTCTTTTTTAAAATAAAAGAAAATGGTTTTATGAAAGACTATTTAAATGTGAACAAGTGTGTTTTATGATAATAAAATTAAAAAATAACTCATGTTAGTTTATATTAATGAAATATATATAATTTATTTAATAAATTTTTTTACATACATGTTATGTGTTTTATTGAAAATATTTGAGACTAAATTCAATTTTATGCATAAAAGAAATATTTTTTTTTTCTAAAAAGGTAGTTTTACAGCCTTTTGATGGCGTACTAATATTAAATCATGTTTTTTAAACTTATATAAATTTTATTTGAAAAATAAACATATTCATCGAAATTGTAATATACAAAATTTACTTTGGTTGATTTTTTTTATTTTTCTATGTTGTTTCATGTTTGTATTAATAGTGGAAAAAGTTTGAATTTTAATTAAAAACTACTTTTTCATTAAAGTAAATTATAATTTAAGAATTTATTTTAAATTTAATTAAATGTATAATTAGGTAATATTTTTATCATTTAATTTAATTTATTTCAATTCAATGAATTTTATACTGAAATTGGTTATAAAAACATTCCAAACTTTTAAAGATTTTTACTTTAAAACCCTGTTGTTTCATCATGTCTGTGAGATTATTTTTTTAATTATTTTCTGAAAATCATGTGAATTTAATTTGGAAAAATAGATTAAATATTTTTAAAAATATGAAAAAACTTTATTAAATAGGTACCTATAATTTTTGGACAATACGATTAGTAACATTGTTAGTTTTTATTATCACAGTTTACGGTAAATCAGGTAAATCATGTAAATTAAGGGTAAAATAATATTATAAATATTATAAAACTACCCTTAGTCTTGAAAAATATTACTGTATGGATTTAATTCGACCATTAATACACACAAAATTTAAATTTAATAATTTTATGGAAATTCTTCCATGAAAATGAATCAGATATTATTAAAATTAGTGTGACAAAATGCCACACTCTTACATTTAATAAGTATAATATTTTTAATATGTGGTTAAATATAAAATATTATAGATTATGTATATTATTATGAAATATAATAGTTTTAGATACATCATTTAATTTTACTTTTAATTTTTAGTGAATAAATAATTATGATAAATAATTACACAATGATGATGTAGTAATTATTCAATTAGGGAAAAAATCAATTTAATGATATTATATGTATTAAAATAAAAATAATTTGAATTCATAAAGGTGTTAAAATAATTTTATAGATTAATATTACATATTGGGAGTGTATTAATTGTTTTTTGATGTATGGTTGTTGGATTGATTTTCTTAAAGTTAATGTAATGAATAGTGTCAAACTGGATACTAATGATATTTTATGAAAATAATATTTTATTAAATTGGATAAAAATAAGGAAAATTCTAAATAAGGAAAATTAGTATTAACAATGGTCTAAAATATCATAAAGTGTCCATTAATGTTTCAATTGACACATTATAAGTAAAACTCTCTACATTTTAAATTGAATATGTTTTTTACGTAGTTAAAATTTAAATAGGTTAAATAAGGATTAATACAATAGATAAGGTTTAAAATCATATAGAAACTTGTCTAAAATATATTTTTTATGGTATATCCACCCTATCCCACATTACATTTGAATAAAATTTCATTTGGAGGCATTTGGATTGAGATTTACTTTATTTTAAACAAGTCTTTTGAGAAATTCCAAAAGCTCCCCTTTTATTCTGTATAAAAGGAACCGCCTCCCTCAACTCATTTTAATTATTTGATCTTTCTAGACCAACAAAACTCTACTATATTATTTTATAAACTTCCTTGTACACATTATAGAGGTTCTCGTCTTCCCAAAGAACCAACTATAAATTATTTTATAGGATATCTAAAAGATCTATTTCAAAATAGAGGTTATCGCTCTAACCAATCAGACTCTTTTTCTACTCTTATATACCTCCTAAAAATATATGATATATATCATTAAATGATAAATTAATAATCCTAAATATTATAAAATTTTATTATTATTATTAACACACGATTATATATCCATTGTCGCAATGAACAATAATTGAAAGTTTGACTCATGCGTACGTATGGCTTACCGTCACCACGTAGTGATAAGATTCATTATTTGTAATCATATTTTATGACAAGTAATTATTATATTTTTAATCGTTATATATTATATTTATGAAATAATTATAATTTTTCAATTATAATATCATATCTACCTTTTTACCATTTAATATTTTGGGAAATGATTATGTCGTTTAAGTATTTGTATGTCTTACCATCTTCATGATGTGAGGTGATTCATTTTTCCTATATATTTCACATGGATGGTAATAAAATTTAATTTAAGGAATATATATGATATATATATATAATAAAAATTATTCTTTAATGATAAAATATCATATTATTCTCTTTCCTTCAACATGACAATAAAATGAAAACAATGTTCATGCCTACATACGACCTACCGTCTCCATGAATAGTGTATCTTATTTTTTATTTATAACTTTTATGAATCAACTTGATTACATATATCATGAATATATATATCATGTTTATAATTATTTAGATGATGAAATCATGATCTATGAAAGAGGACCCAGGATAATAATTCAAAACATGTATGGTAAACAAAGCGTTTATTACCTAAGACATAACTTTAACAAGGAATTGTTAGTTAGAGAGAAATAGGAAATCATAAGTAAATAATATATTGAATGATATATATTAATATAGTTTCATGTTAGATTTATAATAAACATATATTTATTATATATGATGTTATAACATGTATCAAGAAAATCAAGACTTAAGGTAAGAGAATCTCATCTCGCATTTTTATCTCTAAGATACATGCCATATTCATCACTCATTTATTTTATATGGTGTATATTCTAACTTATGAAATGATATATCACGAATTTAATTTATTTCATGGTATTATAGTTTAAATTGATGTTATTATTTAATGGATCTCTTGATTCAAAATCCACTCAAGTATTAATGGCTTTTGTCTAACTTTTAAATCTATGGGACACATGCCTTATATAATACTTATTTCATTTTCATGGTGTGTATAATGAACATGAATTTACATCGTAAGTATAATTATGAAGATTATGTTATTTTCAAATCCATATAAGTTTCTTTCTTCCAAGGGTAAAATGATTCTAATGACTATAAAGTAGTAACGGTTTATTTAACAATCTCATCAACATTTGAGATTGTTTCATTTTTAACCTATATTGGGGAATATTTATCTTCAACATTCATGTTTCACAAAAAAAATTAAAAAAGCTTTTTAAAATTATCTTATCAATATATAAATTTATTTATAAAAATTATTTAATTTTTAATTAATGGTGTGAAAAAAAGTTTTTTTTATTTTCCAAACAAGATACTTTGTGTTTTTTCCAAAAAAAAATTAAGAAATTGATGTTTTTTAACTTCTAATGAATGAAAAAAATTATCCACTATCATGATGAATTAATGAACTAAATATTACCTTAAAAACATATATGTTTCTTTTAAAATAATATTTTTATCATTAAAATTACTCATCTTATTGAAAAAATTATTTTATAAAGGAAAGGGTATTTTCCTCAATAATTGTTTCATGTAATATTTCAAAAATAATTTTCTATCTAAGATGAAATTATATGATGCTACTTGTGATTTACTTGGGATATGAACACAGGATACTATTTTTCTTATTTCTCTAAATGTTTTTGGTTTATGATGGAATGATATTTACTAAACCAATTTATTTTCCATTTATTAGGTTATGATTATGTGTTTATGAAACTCATTTCATTACATGGGTTATGATGTGATGAATGATTTATGGACATTTGGCACACATATTAATAGTTTTCATTATGTGAAGGGTGGTACCTATATCTCTATCCAATGTAATTTTTAATTAATTATATCTCCTGACATATTTAAGGGAAACAAGTTTCAAGGCATGATTCGAGAGTCTTGGTAGTTAAAATTGAAATATGAAATTGTTTTATATACTTATTATGATTCCAAACACATTTATAACTTGAAGATATGGTTCAATAATGAGTTATGATGAAGTTTCATTCTTATGGTTCATTTTAACATTTTATGCCATAACTCGTGTTTTTTCCATGATAGGGTGGATATAAACTTTGTATGTTATTCTCATGATCACATACCCATATTTATTATATTATGATTTCATAAGATATTACATTGATATCTTCCATGTTTTCCCATACTTAGAATCTAAGATCACCCTTTTCGTATGTTACCTTTCCATATCTTATGAAGAAATATTTTTTGTAGGATTAATAATGGGAATGATATTTATAGGATATGTTGAAGATGTTTTCCTAGATTAGAAGTTTATTTTCCAAGTTTCCAAATTAAATAAACTATTATGGTCCTCAAGATTGTGTTTTTAAAAAGAACTAAATATTTATCTAAAAATAATTAATATCCATGAATGAAAATCCCAGGACGTTATATGAATGGTGTGTATTTCATCAATTCCCACATGAAAAGAACACACCAAGTGACTTGATGAGAAAATGGAAACATGGTTCAAATATATACACAACATGTGGCTAGAATTTAAAATATTATTAGGCTATTGAGACACACACTGAAGACCAAGTAGTGCATCTAGAACACAGAGAAACTGAAACACAAGATGTGTATCTTTTCTGTACATGTCATATAGTCTAGATGAGGTGCACACCACAGACCCAGACATGTACACTAAACACATGCAAAATAATATACACAACATGTAGCTAGATGCACGCACTATGTAGTCTCAGATTAATGTAGAAATTAAATAATTATATTAAATTAGAAAATTTCATCATTAAAACTTTATTTTATTGATTGACACACGACTGTGTGTTTGAAAATTGAAAAATTGTTTTAAAAAAAATTAAATGATCAATTATGTTATTGTAATTATTGTCATTATTGGTTCTTTTGTTTATTTTTTATGAATTCCATAAATTATTGGTGTCTATAATTATGATCAATGATCCTTAATATGAAATAAAATTAATTAATTAATTAATTAATTAATGCAGGAATTTTCATCTAATAATAAAAAATTAATAAATAAATAAATGGAAGTGTGTTAATTTTATCATATTCATTACATGTATGATCGTTCATAACATTAAACAAGACCTATGTATGTTTTGGATATTTTAATTAAATGTATTACATTATTTTTTAATTATTTATTATTAAAATAAATGATGGCCCAGGATTCATCCCTCCATCTACAAATATTTAGGACTTTTTTGTACAATTATATTTATTTAATCTGCCTTTAAACAATCCTTTGGTTCCTATGACCTATATGTGATTCATAAATACTTGTAATTAATGAAGCATCCCAAGGTGTATGGAGGTGGTTGAAGACGGAACTGTTATGTTTCCAACTCAAGTGATACATAGGTGGAATTATATTGCTCATACCAATACATAAAATAGGAGTTATTTCACCTATGTCAAAGGTTGATTTAATATCTTCCAATTAAATCAACAATTATATAAGGACCATCAATGTGTCATTTAATTAATTAATTATTTTTATCTATAAAATTATTTACTTTATGGATGCATGATCTTGATCACATAAATAAATGACTTAATGTGAAAATATGGGAATTCAATAAATTAATTATGAATAAATATTTTATCTAACATGTTTAATTAATTAAAGTACATACAATTAATATTAATAATAAATTTAAACGATAAAACAAGATAAAGTTTTTATAGAATAAATTAAAAATTACTCAATTAAATATTAAGTTAGACTTGGACTTCTATTAATTTATTGGAATGAAACTCAATAGAACAAAGTGTTTTACCAACCCTTATTGGGACACTTAATTTTTTGGGGAGTTTATATGAAGGTTTTGTGTTGATTTAACCATTTTTCATCAAAGAGAGTATCCCTAGATAAACATGGAGTAATTTTCGGCAAATATTGATGAAATCATAGTCATGATTTCAGGATAGGAAAGCTTATTCAATGGATCAAGCATCTACAAACCCATAGTTGTAAAAGACCTACCAACCTAAATACACTCAATAATCTTGAGAAACCCTTGTTAGGGTTTTGAAAAGGGTAATATGGATCCCTTCCACTAAAGTGTCAGAGAAACAAGATATTCCAATTTCAATGGTGTGGTCTATTGGAACTTGTTAAAATAGTGGGATATTTAATAAAATTATTTAATTTATTATATCTCACCCAATTTTTAATCAAGAAAAATTACTAATAATCTACTCTGTTAACTGTATAATAAAATTTCATGTACACCATCTACATTATCCCTATGATCAATATTAGAAAAAGAAAACCTCTAAACTAGTAGTAACTTATAGGAATGGTGCATATGACTATAGGTTGTGCTACACAATTAATGGAAATATTATGTGATAGAATATTCATTTCATATTCATCTTTCTAAATAGGCTAGTGGTGAAGAGTTTCTAGTCTATAAGAATCATATGAATGAACCAATTGATGTTCAAAGTCTGATTATTTCATTTATGCCTAATGAAATCATGAAGTCTCACAAAAACATGGATGTCCATAGCATGCTTGATCACCTCTATGGTCTCCATTAGAAGATAGATAGATAGGAAATATTTGAGTTCTCCAAGACACTCTTTCAAATAAATCTTAGAGATGGTTCCCCATTTGGGCCTCATATAGTCAAGATCATTGGATACATTGAGCAATTAGAGGTTCTAATGTTTAAACTCCCTAAAGAACTGGTCACTAATCTCATTTTGGCATCCATCCCTATATATTTCCATATTTTTTTAACTTTAATATGAATATAATTAAGATGTTACTACCATATCTTCTTACTATTCTTCACATAGTAGATAAGGATATGAATCATGAAAAACATTCAGTCCTTATAGTGAAAAAACAAAAAGTGAAAGTGATATATTTGTTCCCAAATATTATTCATACCCTTAAAAGAAGAGAAATATCAAGGGGTAAGAAATGGAATATGATGTTTTTTATTTCTCATGTGGAAATATAAGACACTGGAAGAAAATATTCACACAACCAAAAAGTCAAGGGGAAACATATGGTGTGTTTCCTTTTACGTAAAATTTATTTATTTCTATATATTGGGTATTAGATAAAGCTCATCGTGGTTACATTTGTACTAAAATATAAGAATCAAGAAGATTCAAAAATATTGAACCTGGGGATGAAGATCTATGAGAACCAATGGAGCTAAACATGTTTTTGTAACTATTGGGTACTAACACCTCACATTGCCAACCATAATGATCATGGTTTTGAAAGGTTTTAATAATATTCCATCTATTACCAAAAACATTATTTATGTATCCATACATTATAATGATGGATTTATTTTCCAATTTGGGAATAAATGTTTATTCATTTATAAAGATGGAATTTTTTAGGGAAAGACACATTTAAATGTTGGTATTCATGTGTTGGATTACACGAACCAAGAAATGGCAATCGATAGAAAAGACACATCACATGATTAATACCACAGCCAACATTGGGATCACCATCTAGGTCACATAAATTAAAATGGATTGATTAAAATACATCAAGATGAATATTCATATTCTTTTGAACCTAAACCACTTGGTATATGTCCTGAACGTTTACAAGCAAAAATGACCAAATCCCCATTTAGTGGGAAAGGTGATAGGGATAAAGAGCATATTAAATTATTTCATTATAATGTATGTGGACCATTTTCTATTGAATAAAGTGGATCATACTCATACTTTAAAACTATTACCGATGATTTTAATAGGAATGGATATGTCTACTTAATGAATTATAAGTTATATTATGTTGATAAATTCTACAAATAAAAGAATGAAGTTGAGAACCATAATGGTAATAAGATTAAGAATATTTGATCAAATTTTGGTGGAGAATATCTTAATGAAAACTTCATTGATTAATTATGAGAGTTTTTGATCTTATCCCAACTCAAAACTCCTGACATGTCTCATTTGAATAGTATAAGAGAAATTAGGACTTTCACTTTATAGGAAATTGTGAGATTAATGACGAGTCAAGTGATTATTTCATTATGCATTTGGGGATACATGTTACAAACAACATCACATATACTAAAACAATTACAAAATAAATTGATAAATGGTATTCCATACGAATATTAGAGTGGATGGAAAACCATGTTATTGAATATATATGTGCGGGGAAGTGAAGCAATTTTCAATGCCTTTTCAAGTAAAAAAATTACACCCTAAGGAACAAAGTGTTCCTTTATAGGATACCCTATGTAAATAATGTTATATTACCTATACAAACCCTCATAAAAACTGTTATAATAGCAGTAGATGGTACATTCCATAACAGGTATCACATATCTAAAAGTGTTAGAGGGAGTGAGATAGACTTTGATGAATTCGAGACTTAAGGAATACAGAAGTTAGTACATGAATAGATTCCACAAATCCCTGTGGAAGAAGAAACTATTGTAGAGACACAAGTGTAGTGAAAAAGTACTAGGGAGGTTAAAGAACCAAAAAATTATGGGTTTTTAGATACAAAGGATGGTTACTCATTATTAGTTGATAATAATGATCCTCTCACCTACAAAAAAGAAGTAAGTGTAAAAGAAGCTTCTAAGTGCATTGAAACCATGAATTATGAAATGTATTCCTCACACCAAAACCAATTCTATATTTTAGTATAACCTCTAGTATATGTAAATCCTGTTGATTACAAATGGTTATTTAAGAAGAAATTATACATGGAAGGATAAGTTATTACCTATAAAGAGTTACTGGTTGCAAAAGGTTTAAGTAGAATAATGGAATTGACTATGATGAAAACTTTTTAGTAGTGTTAATACAAAATTACATCATAATTTTACTTGTCATTACAACATTCCATGATTACTAGATTTGTAAAATGGATGTCAAATACAAATTTCCTTAATGAGAACATTTACGAAGATGTCTATATGACAGAAATAGAAACTTTTGTAACTCTAAAGGATTCAAACATGGTGTGAAAGTTGCAATGATCAATTTATGGATTAAAAAATAATTCAGCTAATAGAACATTTGTTTTGATGAGTCCGTAACATAATTTTGTTTCCTAAAAACGAATATGTTACATTGTCTATAAATGGTTATGTGGTAGTGTGCTCATTTTCATTATGGTATATGTTGACGACATATTTCTTATTGGAATTTAAATATAGTTCTTATAGTTTATTGAGGCATGGGTGAATAAATTATTCTCTATGAAGGAATTTGGTGCGGTAGTATATATTATTGGGATCAATATCTATCATGATAGATCCAAGGGGTTGCTCAGCCTTAGTAAAAGTTTATACATTGACAAGACACTGAAGAGATTCAATATGGAACAATAAAAGAGGGGATTGTTTCAAGCATCACATGGCATTAATATTTCCAAGAAAATGTGTCTTTATCAAATGAGGAAGGAAGCAAAATTAAAAGGAATATATATGAGTCAATAATCAGTTCAGTCATGTATGATATTTTATGTACTATAATAGATTTTTCATACACATTGAGTGAAGTAGGTGGATATCAAGTTGATATAGGTGACCACTATAAGATGGTAGTCATGAATATCCTTATGTATCGAAGGAATTCTAAATATTTTTTCCTAGTCTATGGAGGAGATGAAGAACTTGTCATCACATTATATACATATTCTATATTCTAAAGTGATCAAGATGACATGTACTCATAAATGAAATAAATATTCCCTTTGAATGGAGGTGTTTTGATTTGGAAGGGATTAAAATAGGCTATGGTCATAGATTATGTAGTGGAGTTTGAGTATACTGTGTCTTCTATGGAAACTAAGGAAGAAATATGGATGTGAAACGTTTTGCATGATCTTGACATTGTACCTAGTAGTAAATATTCGATCACACTCTATTGTGAAAATTCTACAGTAGAGGATCTCGCAAAATAACCAAAGTCAAATTAGCAGATAAATAGCATACTTCAAAAGTATCATCTCTTGAGGGATTTTTCATAGATAGGTGAGGTTAAAGTGAGTATTATTTCCATGTAATACAATGTGGAACACCCCTTGACTAAATCCTTGACTCATAAGTAACATGATTATCATATGAGGTTTATCATACTTAATGTCATAGGTAGTTGTCTCTATTCTAAGTAGGTGTTTTTTAGAGTTGGTATCCTTGGACCAACTGATTTTACATTGATTACATATATATTTGATATATTAGATAATAATTAAACATATTTTTTCATATTTTTCATTGTTCTACATGGAATTATTGTGATATTTTCTTAAAGCATTTTTCTCATTGATTGGGTCATAAAGGATTCCCACTTTGATGAGAACCTTGAAGTTTTATGAAAATATTATTAATATAGTTATGTGTTTAGATAACATACTATGACTGGACACATAATATTTATAATGTCAGGTGTGAGTACTCATAAGTGGGTGAGGCTTCTACTCATGAAATTCACACTTGGAAATCTCCAATAAAGAAGATTATATGAACAAACCCAATGTGTGAGCATGTATAATAGTCTTTAAACATAAAGATTATATTTAATAAATTTCATGAATAACAAACATAGATTTATTGAGAAAAACCATCACACCATATGTTGGTGGGGAGTAGGGTACATTAGGTATGTCATGATTGACATGTTATTAATGGATAAGTCAACGAAGGATTTTCCCCTTCTATATTTATGGTAGTTGATATATCATCTCTTTGATTGGAATATAATTGTCACCTAAATTCCATGGCCATGGTGTAATGATGTGTTTATTTCATATAGTCAAAGAAATACGAATCAAGTATATAGGTTGACAACACCATCATGAAACCTTCTTGATGAGACATTGTGGGAAAGAGATTATATTAAACAGTGAGGATTATTATTTGGTTTTCCCCATTACAACATTAAGTTCTTTCTCTTGGGTGTCTTGACCCTTTTCTAGACAGTAATCTTGGACATTAGGCAATGTAACACGCCATGATTTTAGGGTAAGTTGTATAACTAAAGTAATTTAATAACTTATATTTCATGCAATACTGACTTCTCTTGCGTTATACGCAAGATTGAGTTTCTCTGAAACAATACATTAGTATTATAATTATTTAAACGATATATTTATTTATCAGTTAAATATTGTCATATGAATAGTAAAAAATAAATTTTTATTGTTATTTATAACGTTTTTATATATATAATACATATTTTTAATGAAATGTATTTTCTTTTTGTTAAAATAGTTATATATATATATATATAAAATATTTTCTTAGAAGAACTAATTTTATGTCCTTTGGTGAAAAATGATAACATTAATTTTATAAACTCTTAAAAATTTAAATTGGTAAAATAGACTTCATTTTTGAATTTGGAATATCAAAATTAGCTTAGGGTAAATTTTTTGTATTTTTCTGAAAACATTCAATTTTGATGAATAGTGAAAAATACTACATTGTACATAAAAACCGACATTTTGTTTAAAAAAAATAATATTTTTGTTTAAATTTATTTTAAATTCAAAATAGATACATAATACCTATATTATTCTAATTCAAATCATTTTAAAATAAGATTATACATATAAAATTTTATTGAACTTTTTAATGTCTTTTACCCACCGTTTTGGCACATTTGAAAATTTGCATAAAATGTAATTTTCCCACCTCTGTAAATTGAATATCAAAAATCCAAGAGACATGGTTGAAATTATTAAGTAAAATTAGGTTCAATAGGATGAAAATAACTTTTGGTGAACTGTAACTTTTGAATTTTATTTTCCACGGTTAAAAGTAAATAGGGTAATTAAAGGTAACAATGATATTATAATTACCCTAACACATGTCCAAATTCTATTGGATAATTACATTTCGACCAAAATAAACCATAGGACAAAAATATGATCATTTTCTATCCAATTGGATTAGATTATTAAATTTATTATATTTTATTTAAAGAAGTGTTCAAAGTCTTAAATTCAAATTTTAATAACAAAACCATTTTTAATATAGGGTTATACATATGATAAATTTGATTATAAATATTAATTAGAAATATAAAAGGATTTACTAAATCATTGTATTTTATTTATAATTTTAGACATTAATTAATTAAATTTATTTATGACACAATGATGATTCATTAATTACCTTATTAATGAAAGACTAAAATAATTGATGTTATAAATATTAAAATAAATGTAAATTGAGACTTTTGATGAATTACACGAATTTTAGAGGTTAATATGACATTTTATCATTGATTCAATGATTTTTTTTTGAATAAATAATGTTTTTATGACTTTTACAAAAACTAAATACTAAATAGTGTCAAAATTGACATAAATGAGTTTTGAAAACAAATATTATTTTATTAAATGATATAATAATTATAAAAATCTAATATTCATCAAAAGGACTTATATAATAATATTTATTTCATTAATTAACCACTTTATATTTTCTTGTAATTTTAGAGTACAACCATATAATATAAAAATACAAGAAGACATGGTAAAAGCTACGCTATTTAACTAAGAGTTGAATCTAAAATAATAGGTTTTTATGGTGACCAAAACATGTCTAAAACCTATTGGTTTAGTGTAATTGTACCCATCCCCACCTTATCCTATAAATAAATCCCTTTTGACCCTTTATAAATTGAAAATGATTTTATAATAAAATAGTATTTCGGGCATTTCCTAAAGTGACCCTCACCTCTCTTATAAAAGGGTATTTCCCCTTATCTTAATTTAACACCTCGAAATCCAGTTTTCTTGGACAAAACCTTCTCAAATATCCCACAAAACAACCTCACTTCAGCCTAAAGGCCTTACTTTTATCATAATGACAACCTAAATATCCCTTTGATCAAATCAAAGGGAAGCACCCCAAGAAGAAGTAATTATTTCATCAGCTCTTTCAATGTTTTTTTCTTTTCCACTTCCTCTTTCTTTGTTTTTTCTACAGTTAAATAATAAAAGAAGTAAATTATACATACTAATATGTTATTATAAATATGGTACAACCATATTCATTATTCTATCCATCCTATGAATGAAAAATTCACCATACATGAGTACGTATGTCTTACTGTCTCCCCATCGTGATTCAGTTTGTTATTCAACACCTAATTATTTGGATGGGTATAATAATAAGTACAATTGATTTAAATAATGAATATAACATGTTAATGATTATGTATATGTAATATAACATCCAATTACGTACTATTTCACCATCAATAGAATGATATTCTCACTCATGCGTGCTTACTTCTTACTGTCTCCATGACATGATGAGATTTCATTCCCCATCTTAATAATTCAAGAATAATTTTCATTTGATAATTAAAAATAATGTTTAAGAACTTATTATAATTATGGATATTAATCTAATACATCATATCCCTAACAAACAAGAGTTACATAAAAAATATATAAAGTAAAACGAATCAGTTAAAACCTGAAACAATGATACTACTGAAATATTATTAACAAACCAATATTATAAGACCATATATGATATCATATTATAGTATGTGGTTATTTTATAATTCAAGAAAAATTATATAGTTATTATACATTAGTTTAACATACCCTCAACTAAGGAAAAGTACAAGGTAATGGGTTTTCATCTGACTTTTTATTCCCGTGAGATTCATGATATATTTGCCACTATTTCCATTTGTGTGTTGTATGTACTGCCCATGATTGTATTATTTATGTAATATAAATTAATTTATGGGTATTTTCATCTTCATTGTATGATTTATCTTTCATGGGGTGTATTTTTTCTTAAGTTACCAAATCAGTAAAAAAAATTCTAATTTCAATTTCCACTCATTGGGTTTTACGCACACTTCATTGATTATTTTACTCGAAGATTTTTAGTGAAATCACTATTTATTTATTTATATAGTAATTTATCCTCACCTTTGTGTGGATATAATTTTTATACACATAATCACTCCATCTATAAATTCTCATGTCATTGATAGGAACTAGATAAGGGTAATCTTCACTCAATTTATATTCATTGAGTTAAATATCTAAGTCATTAGTGTTGTTTTTACAAGAATATGTATGATTATCCTCTAATTGTTTTACATAGAATATATAATCATATTGAGTGTATTTATATTTTCCACACATAATTATGTCATCGATTTGTCCTTAATCTAAGGATATGGTCTTTATAATGGATTTCATCTCAATTTATATTCTACTGAGACTTCTTTGTTGTTATGCACCAATTCACTTTTATATGGTGTATATATTGTCCTTTGACATATTATATCATGAATCCCTTTAATCTCATGATATTATAACATTTTTATTAAATTTTATTCCTCAATTATTTTTATTCAATCATCTCTCATTTGGTTAGAAATACTTTAACTATAATATCATTTTAATGATTTATTCTTCTAATTGATTTTAATTAATGTTCATGTTTTAAAAATGGTTTTGAGGATTTATTTATATAGACATGAAAGTTTTGAAATTAAAATTCCTTTCAAAATTATCAAAGTGGTATTTGACAATTTGATTTAAAAATCTATTTTAAAGGACTTATTTGAAAAATAGTGCGACTTTTAAATGTTTTCAAGAAAAGGGAGATATTTATCTCAAATAGTTTTAATGATTATTTTTATCTATGCCAATATCCCCCATTATTATTGGTTGAGGTTGATTTATTATAAAACATTCTTCCATATAGTATTTAATGAGTTATGTTTGACTGTGTATGTGCTATTTTTATACCATTAAGGGTTTTTCATTAATGTATTGACATTTTTTATTCTAGTTTTATTACGAATGTTTATATTATGTTTCACCCTTTCCATATGGTGAATTCATTGAACTTAGAATGTGACAGTCGGGGCTCTCTATAGCCACTACATGCATCGGTAGGTCTCATGAGACAAACTAGTGTCTTAGCACACAGCCTTGACAAAATTATTATACGTATTCTTGGCACGAGGCCATGACTATGGGGTTATGATGTCCGATATTATGCATTCCATCATTATGAAATTAGTTATTGATATTACATGTGATTATTAGAATAGTTGAATAACCATGTGAATAAGTAAATGTAATTATTTGATTTACATTTTCATATTATACTGAAGTTAATGTTTAAAAGGCCTATGTTTTAGTCTTATATATTTCCTTAAATTTTTATACTTATTGATGATATTTACTACTATATTGTTATCCTTACTGATCAAATGAGATCACCCCTTTCTTATGTTTTATTTTTTCCAGGATGTGACGAAGTATATTATGACTGAACTTCAAGGATAGGATAAGGGATATGAGTGTGTTTAACGGAGAAACAATATTTTTTTATTTCATAATGTAATATAAAACATATGCATGTATCTAGTACTTCCAAGGATACTAAACTGATCACTCTTTCAAGACATGATCTCTTGTGATAATTCCAATGTTATGTAATAATGCACTGACTCTGGGCTTCTGGGGTCGGGGTGTTACAGGAAAGCCTACCTAATTCCAATGATATAGAATCCTAGATGGTCACACACTAAGTGTTTCCATTGATCATGAATGATTTCTATTTTAATTTAATCAATGGAAATAATATTATTCTCAATGCCAAGGAATAATTTTATTCATGTTATATTGATCACATAAATTAAATATATATTTATTTTCCAACATGTGAATAAAATTATTTTTGTTTATTTTATTTAATGTTTAATAAATATTTATTTTTAGAAATATGAATGAAATATTTTTTTTATAAATAAAGTATTTTTTACGTATTCAATAAATATTGGGGAGTTAAAATGAACTAAGACTGTGTCTGGTGATAAAATAATTATTAACAATATAGTAAAAATTATTTATCAATTTGCACAAGTTGAAGAACCATAATATAATATTATTATGCTGCATGGGGTGTATTTATGGTTTTAAATGTTATTTAATTTCTAGAATAAAATTAAATAATATATTAACCTAAATTATAACTCCATAAAAATATTTTTATCATTATTGTGTATTTCATCCAAGATTGATAATTGGAAATTTTTTCATATAAAAAATACGTTCATGACTCCTCCATCTCTCTCCATCTTAAGAATAGGAAAAAAAAAGAGATATTAATTCAAGAGTAAAGAATGAGTGATCAGTATTGAACAATAAAAGATATTCTATTCAGCGTGCTAGAACCCGAAGATTGACTGATGTTCCTCAGAGATAATTGGAGTTCAGATTGAGAGACACTATAGGGATTGTATCTTTATATCCTCACAATGAAATAAAGGAAATACAAAAGGGAATTTTTGGACGATAAAAATTCATAAAATAAGAAATTTATTAAGGCTAGGTATTTATATATTTAGATATTAAAGAAATTATTTACAAATTCAACATGCAAGATTCTCGCTCATAGTTTCTTGCAATGATTATTAAAATAACTTTTGATATATCACCCACCACTGCACAATTCCATTTTTTTATGTAACCAACACTAAATGGGATTAATTATAATATAATTGAGATAATTATACATTTAAAACAATTTTAAAACAAAATAGATATTGTAAATTATTTAAAATAAAATATAGTTTTCAATAAAAATCATTATTTTCAATATTCATCGAAAAAAATATTCTTTTTAGAAAATTATTGAAAAATAAATATATGATAATTTTTAAATGATTATCTCAAAAAAGAAGTTATTTTTTGCGAACAAATCATTTAAAATTATTAAAAATTAATTTTAACCCAAGTTCACAAAATATGATGAAACTGTTTTTAGGGAAATAAATTTATGTTTTTTTACTTTTAATTCATTTTTATTTTTATTTATAACAAATTTATTTATTTATTACATGTGTAAAATATATAATTTTCAAAATTTACATAGTTCTATTCATACCCACTAATATAAAAGCTTGGTAATAACTTTCATAATTAAATAAAATATTTCTATGAATGTTTAAGCTCAGTGTTTCATGACATATACTCTATCGAACACAATGTTCTTCTATTAAAATATCAGAGTGTTATAGTAGTATAGTACCATGGACATATAAAAAGGTGGTAAAATACCCTCTTAGATATATTTACATTACTTATTCTATAAGATATTATATCAAGAGATAGTAAACCTAGAAAGGACTGAGATATTCATAAATATATTGAAGTTGAGTCTATTAATAGTTGAATCTATTTCCATATCCAAAGGATACTGCTACTCCATGTTTGAATTTCAAGGAATGGACTTCATAAAATTGAATATTTAAAAAAACCTTGCTGATTCATTAAGAGTAAATATAGTGAAATTTATATTTGACACATAATTTGAAGTTGTCAAGAATTTATATATAGTAATATTAGGGGTTTTCTTAACTCGTGAAGATGAATATATCAAGTGATAGTTGGGAATAAGTGAACGTACATTAAAAATATTTAATATTTTGTAATTAATCTAACTAATTAGGTGTATATAAACCTTTGTGATCCAGATTAAAGTATCCATTAAAGTTCATATATTATTAAAGGATGGGATAGGTATGAATTATTTAGTGCAAAGAACCAAATTTACATTTCATTGAGGTCAGGTTTATCACTAAATGGGCATCATGATAATGGAAATTTCTCCATCTCGTGTTGTGGTTGTGTGAAAAAACACAAAACCCTATATCATAGGGTAATAATCAATGAGAATGTTAGTTATGTTATTTAAATAGTGTTTCCTGAAAAATATAACTTTCGTTCAATGAAAATCTAATTCATTAGTTGCTTGAGGAGTAAGGACTATAGAAAATCCTATAGCAAGGAGAACTCCATCGACTATTCAATAATTCTATCTTTATAATGAGTGAAGTATACTGAACACCATGGAAAACATGGAAGCTAAACCAATGATTATAGAAGTTGATGTTATACATGAACTTCTAGATATAATCCCATGAGTTATGCTTTGAAATTTATGAAATAATGGATTTGGGTTTTGATCAGTAGAGGTGGAATTCAAGGGTTTAAGATAAAGGAAATCCAATAATGATGATAAATTTAACTATGATCCTTTTTTGTTATATAGGTTTTTATTGTTCTTATTTTATGGATGGTGGTTTTTTTAATATCTCTTTTTTACCGTTATTTTGTGTTATTTGTTTCTCCCCATGGGATGTAAAACATCATAGTGTTGATTAGGGAGTTTAAAAAGTAATGGTAATTATGGTTGGTGCATCAATGAATGGATTTAATTTCCAGTTTCATGCTAAAATGAAAGGGAATTTGTGTCTTAGATGGTGTGTAGTTTCGACCTGGGATGGTGTGGCACGATTTTTGGTTATTTAGGAGTTTACTGTCGAGTAAAAAACCTTTTTTCATATCAAAAATTCTATATAATATGGTTTACAATAGGGTTTATTCATGGAATCAGAAACATCCAATGGTTTTTACATATATAAAAAAGAAACATTATTTCTTTCCAAAGGCATAATGTCATTGGGGTTTCTTAAAAATGAAACATAGAAACTCAATTTTCATGATATGATGGGAGTTTATGCTTGTAAAAACCTATTGAAGAGAATTATTTCATAATTTGGGACTCACTTATAGATTTGAGTCATGTTCATAAGTTATTATGATATCCTGAAACTAGGCCATCTACTTGAACATTTTATATTAATTTATTTGAATATTTCGATGTGAAAATTAATATATATTTGGTATATCTCATTAACATGAACATATTTATGTATCAAAGGTCCTCCTTCAATGACACCATCTATATTTGTTAGTTATTTTCCATATTGTTACTTATTATTACATAGTTATATTAGTTTATTGGAGACTATGTATTAAATCCCCATAGATGGGAGCTCAAGAGTTTATTACTATCTAAGAAGGCAGTAGGTTTTTTTGTTGTTGGGATATGGCTTGTGAAGGGGATTTCTATGAATCCTTATGAAAGGAATCCTAACCCAAATAGTTTGGTGTCACTTAATGGGACATGTCATACCAACCAAAACCCAAGAAAAATCTATTAGAAGTATAGAGATTTCATTCCATAATTTAGAATGGATAAACAGAAGAAGATGAATCCTAAAAGAATGATGATAACACATACCATATATTTAATATTCATCGATACTGCTTTGTTGCATCAAAACAAAGATAAACCAATCCAAGGACGAAAGTCTGATTGTAAAAATCCTATGAGAAGGAATCGGATGTTCGATCATCTCACACCCGAGAACAAGGAGAAAAAATTAGGGGGGAAGATATCATGTCCCTTTAGAAGATTTAATGGAGTGGCAGTTTAACATACGCTTAATTTTCCATTAAAAGAGGATCACATTAAACCACGCGGATTGACCAAGTAAAAACATCCAGACCCATAGGAATAATTAATATAGGTGTTATATCCTTTGAATCATCCATAGAGTCCTTAAAACGAGGCTTTAAATGCATTTTACGTCAAAGGAAACGTCAAAGGGTAAAAACTGTAGGAAGCTAGAAACATTGTACACTAAACTCAAAATTTGGAAAAGGAAATAGAGGATGCTGTTAGAACCTCACTGTTCTAGATTCATTGTTCACTGAACCTCACCGATAAAACACTGTTCACTGAACCTCACCGATAGAACACTGTTCACTGAACCCAACTGATAGAACACTATTCACTGAACCTCACCGATGGAATACTATTCACTGAATTGTAAATTTGGAAAAGGAAAGAGAGGTTAATATTAGAGGTTACAGAAAGAACTGTTCACTGATGGAACTATTCACAGAATTAGAAATTTTTCAAACTGTTGGGGCTAAGTCACCTTGAACTCCTGGAACCCCTCAAACACCACATTTTCACAAAGGAATAAACCATAGAGGTACACCCATTACAAGCTCTGAGATTCTGGGGTCGGGGCGTTATAGTTGGTATCAAAGGAAGTTTAGAAAAAAAACCTTGGAAACTAGATTTGGAGAACATAAATTAGGGAGCACAATCATATGGTAGACATTAAGGATATGTATATAATAGAATCCGAGAATTTTGGTAAGGAAAATATTATATGGGTATTCCTAGTGTTGATGATATTTTCCATCATGAATTCTAAATGAATGGAAAGGTAAATGCCTTCGCATAAAGTGATTCATCATTTGAAGAAAACATAAAAAATTGACAAAGGCATGAACCAAGATTCCAATGCACATGTGTCGCACAAGTTTCAACAAGGTAGCATAAGTATACTTGTGTTCCTCTCATTGGCCACACAAGTGACTTGCACGCCATCGTTGAAATTTCGCCCAGGGTCTCTCCAGTGTATAAATACACCCTGTGGGCCCCCTATTTCGAGGACGAAAAATTCCAGATCCTCAGATTTGAGCTCCAGCTCCCTAGTCTCTTCTCAAAGATTTCGAACACTTCTAAGGTAATTTATTACCTATAACAGAAGATCTGAAGATGGGGAGGAAGGCCTAAGTGTTGAAACTCATAAACACTTACACGCCTAGGTGGCCAGCCCTTAAGGGAAATGGCCACACTTGCGCACCGCCTTACCCCTTCCACATAACTTGTGTGCCTCTCTTCTGGAAGTATCTTGGGGTAGTATTAAGGGCTTGAGCCAAGCCTCACCCAAGTTTTACCCAAAGGATTGGCTATCGTGTAAGTACCCATGTGTCGTGTAGATACACATGCACGACCATCACTTGCGCGCCCACGTAGTACTTGCACGCCCACACAGTACTTGTTCACCCCTCTCTTTTTGGGTTCCCTTCCTGCTCATTTCACCCCTCTTACACCTATCCACCTCTCCTCTTCAGGATTAAGCCTTCATAATTCTCTCCAAATGCATTTAGGGCATCATTTCATTGTTGGATTCCTTATCTTAAAGGAATTCTATGGAACATCTCTCAAAACCTAGTGATTTATACATCTTTATATCACTGAAGTTAGAGAGTTAATTTATTCAACCTCATCCTTTAAGATGAGAGAATCCTTAACATGGGCCTCCTTTTCAAAAGTAATCCCCAATCCAAATTCTCATTAATTTGGGAATCCTCCTTAGGAGTAAGCCCCAAGTCCTCATTAATTTGGGCATCCTTTTTAGGAGTACGCCCCAAGTCCCCTAATTTGGGCATCCTCCTTAGGAGTAATCCCCAGTCATAATTCCCTTAACCTGGGCTTCATTCTATGGAGTAAGCCCCAGTCTTAAAGTTCCCAAATATGGGCATCCTCCTCAGGAGTAAGCCCCAAACATGGTTCTCTTAACCTGGGCTTCCTTCTTCGGATTAAGCCCTAGTCTTAAAGTTCCCAAATATGGGCATCCTTCTCAAGAGTAAGCCCCAACCATGGTTATCTTAACTTGGGTTTCCACTTCAAGATTAAGCCCCAGTATTAAAGTTCCCAAATATGGGGATACTCCTCAGGAGTAAGCCCCAACCATGGTTTTCTTATCCTGGGATTCCTCTTCAGGAATAAGCCCCAGTCTAAAAGTCTACAAATATGGGCATCCTCCCCAAGAGTAAGCCCCAAAGTCCCTTAATCTAGGATTCCTTCTCAGGAGTAATCCCCAGTCTTAATTTCTCTTAACCAGTCTTAATTTACTTTTTGATCTGGGCTTCCTTCTCAGGAGTAAAACCCAATCATGAGTCCCCTCCTAATTTGTGAATATTTTTCAGGATTAAGCCCCAAGTTAGAGTACCCAAATCTCTATGAAGTACATATAACTTTATGGACCTTGTTCCTAGGTTTCTTCCCAGAATTAAAACCCAAAATTCATCTATTTTGGGAATTCATACATACATAAGCCCCACATCATTACATCTTTTGTGGCATAAATTATCTGGATTCACCAATACCTCTTGTTTCTCACACTGAGCATGACTCACATGAGCATAGAGTGTAAAAGTAATCATGACATCTTTCTTTGAGCCATCAATCATGCATAAACATCATACTCCCTTACTCGAACTATGTGGGTTCTTATTCCTTTTATAAATAAAGGATACGTAGGTATCCCATCTATTGTTATGATCCCAACTCTGAAATATTCCATGTCCTTCTTAATGACAATAAACTTCAAGTGCCCCACTGAGTGTCTTTAAAACCAGTATGGTCATCATAATGACCAAGAGACATTAATGTATTGAAGGATACCATTGACTAAGAATATCTAACATATATAGATGATTCTCTATCGATGAAGAAACTCGAATAAATATAAAAGATTCTCAAAATTTCCTACATATAAATCATTGATTGTCAGATCTAAAGGAAAGGTCATTTTATACTTGGAAATTTAATACGGATTCACGAACATAACTTAAATCTATAAAGAGATTCCTGGAGTAGACAATGATTCCCCTCAAAAAAGGTGTGATGAGTCCGACCTCCCATCCTCTTGACCAATGCAAATTCATAAGCCTCATCAGTCTACAACTTGTGAGCACCTACCTTTGGAAAGTAGGTCCAAATGGATATGGAATCATTTGATGTTTCCAGTTCTACGAACAAACCCATTATAAACCGATTGGAATGTTTGAACCTTCAGTCAACGAGGTCATCCCCAATTCCAGAGGAAACAAAAAATTGTGAAACAGATGTGAATCCTTAAACAAGTTAATGTGATGTTTTACCTATTTGTTAGGCCCCCATTTTAACTCAATGAGAGGGTGAACAAAGAAATCAAAAACATATGTGCTCATCCAAAAGATGTAGCGGCTGAATTTATCTTGATTATGTGTGTTATATCAATCAGGCACTCTTTTCCAAGATCTTATGCATTACAAGAATGTATTTTCTTAAGTTCACTATTGTGAATACTTCTTCTGTGAAAACCTCTACTGTGAATGCATTTGCTGCTACTCCTGCTGAATCGTCGTCCACTCTGAGGGCGGCATCACATACTCAGCATCTTCAACTCTGGGTATCAAATGCGCTGGTTAAGTAGTACTATCAAAACGGTAGTATTCCAACTCTAGGGGCTGATCAAAAATCCCTCCAAGTGAACAACTCACCCGGGTCATCCGGACAACGATGACTAGTGATCAAGAAGCATGCGGTGCTAACTACTATCTCCAACCGTTTTGGGTCATTATCCCCGGAACACAATCACCATTCTCTCCTGTATTTTGGGGAGTTTAATGAGAAGGTACCTCAGGGCCTTAACTCAAAGAGACAGGAGTCATTTTCAAGGGATCCTATCAATAATCGCCGCTAGAATCGTGTGGTAGTGCGCCCTCAACATGATGAGGGTGTCGTTTCCGGGCCTTCAGCTCAGGTTCCTCAAACCTGATCAGGCAAGACGAACCGCCAGAGGTGAAATCCGGTCAACAGTGAGAAGGTTCTCATCTCTACCATCTCCAAAGAATTCCACCAACCTAACATGGTGGCAAGCAATGAGCGAGAACATATACCCATCCATTTTAATTCAGCTGTCCAGCAGACTCGTCTGGCAGTATCACGCCAATCCCGCCAGGCTATTCCGGTGGAGTACTATAGATGGGAACATACACCTGTTTATAAATCATTATCTAGTCATCAGGATTGTCTGACTACATGCGATGAAGCCCGGCAACCCAATGTGTTGACAACTGGAAAATAGGCACATACACCTTCTTACACTCATCAATCATGCCAGAAGCCTCATCTGTCAGTATTGAAGGAAGCTCGTCAACCACATTCGGTGGAGTGAAATCAGCAGGGACATAAACCTGCTAGTATTGGTCATGCCTACCAACAGCCTCATTTGGTAGCATTCTAAGAAGTCAGTTGGAAAGCTCCAGTGAAAAATAGGAGGTAGACTCAACTCTCTATCCCCACACATGAGTACTATCAGGATTCACTGACAGGAAAAGGAGGACCTAAGCAGGCACATACACCTAATCCAATCACGGAATGGATGTATATCCCCGTTCTGGCAGCTGAAGTCACCAAGCATATTCTATCAATGGTGAAAGAGCATAAGCAAATCTCTGATCATATTCTAGATGCCTTCCAGGATATTATAACAGCTTCTGCAGCATCTCAGGGAAAGACACATAAATCTATCTGTGCCAATAGAGTGACACATAAACAGTTCACTCTAGAACAGACACACACATCTATTCTAGTCCAAGTGGGTTGTGGTCGTACTCCCCCATATCAAACAGACAACCAAGTCAGGCACATACACCTGGTTTGAGCAGAGATAATCAGCTTAACCTAGTCATTTCTTCTGAGCAGGCACATACACCTACCAGATTGATTAAGAAGGTGTCTAAGAAGAAGACCCGCCCAGAACAGTTGATAAATCAATGGCGCATCTGTATCAAGGCCTTACTCGATGCTGGATTTCTTGATGCACTTAGAAAACTATCTATTGTAACTCAATATTCTTCTCTCTCGGTTCCCAATAGTCAGGACATTAATTCCGAAGGCCTACATCATATACTACCTCTTGAAGGCTTGCTTCGTGACAATCCGGTCGATCTCGAAGTTTTATCTTTAGATGAGAGCCAAAATAACCCTTTGTGTGGTCATAAGATCAAGGATAAAAATGTTTCATCTTTTTTTGTAACCCACCGTGGTGGTCCTCCCCATTATGATGAATTTTTCTGCAAAACTCCTCTCTGTAGTAGTGATTCACATTGCTTGGAAAATTATCTAATAAAAAATGTAGTGATGAGAAAGCCCTCTTATCTTGAGGCACTTAAAAATGTGAATCCAGTCATGTATGATGCTTTACCATTAGTAGGTGAAATACATTCTCAATCAGAAGATAGCTCAGGGTGTAGGTCATTCTCCGAACCGCCCCTAATTCATGTATCATCAAGTTTGATCAGTTAATTCTCTACCAATATTGTTTAATCCGATGAAGAAACAAGGAAGCACAAACTTTGGTCTAATCAGGTAGAATAATCTTCATTTAATGATAAAGAGGAAGTACTGAACATGAGAAAACTACTGGAAAAAGGTGAAGTGCCAGTTATGTTTTGGCCTTTGGCTGATTCTCAGTACGACAATCCAGAAATGTTGACAAAAGATGGAATTCATGATATTTGTCTCAACATATGGAAAAATATTTGTCAGTTGAAAAAGAAAATATTATCTTATGATGGATTTGAGAATAATATCAAGATAATAGAAGGGTTACAACGCCAAATTTACTTGGTATCACTCTCAGTTTCTCGATATCCAAAGGCTGAAAAGTAGCAGAGAGCCCTTCATCATTCATGCCTTGGCGCACTATGAATATTGCGCCAATTAATTTACAATGACCCATATGGTATTAATATCTGGAGATGGGGTGTTCATGGAGTGCTACAATTCTCTATACTCTCCAGTCAGCAAAGCCCGCTGAAAATGGTTTCATGCAATGTTATTTCCCGTAGCCGGCCGCAATCAATGGGTTTTTTCTGTAATCAAAATCTTGCCCAAGAACAGGCTTCAACTAGTTCCTCTCAAAATCAAGAATATAGAGAATAATTTGTTGAATTACTCCTAGATCAAGAAAACTAGAATATTTAATAGGCCTCTCATTTGGAGAAAGCACATCATCATGTGACAGAAGTGTTAGAAATCATCCAATGGTCTTTTGAGCTGGGTGATAAAATTGGATACAGGTTGATGCATCCAGCTAATTTCAAGACTAAAGTATGAAACATCAGGAGAGATCTCAAGAAAGTCTTAGATATAGAATGTCAAGAACCACCCAAGCTTTCTAGACTGGGGACTCTTTTAACCCAACCCTCAGAATCAACAAATAGGATTCGAGGAGTTGAGCAAAGAAATCAAGAACAACCCCAGTCCACCGGACTGGGGACTTTTTCAAATCCTCAATCCCTCCCTCAGAGAAAGTCAATCTTCGCTAGATTAGGGAAGAATCCTCAAGAGGAATGAAGAGACAAATTATTAGGAGATTCCCTCCACATTATGTTTCATCAAGAAGTTCCTGAGGGATCGAATCAATAAAAGGTAATGTCTCATCAAGGACATGGAAGAAGACAATATCGCAAAAATGCTGATAGAAGTAATGCAATGCATTATGCATCAAATAATTTCATTAATGTCGTTGTTTCTGATCCCCTAGATGAGGCTCACTCAAAGGGATCAGATGAAGAAGTTCCTTCTCAAGAAGTTGTATGCACAAACACAAATGAAAAAGGTGTGCCTACACGAAATCAAAGGATTACACAGAATCTAGGTAATCCTTCAAATAAACCACTTCCCCCTCTCCAAAAGGGATCAAACAAGGGGAAAGGAATGAATTAGGTTACATACCCTTCCTCTGGTGAAGTCCAATCTCTCTCACTAGAGAAAATATTTGCACAACAGGATGAAGAAATGAAGGAATTGAGGAGGTTGAAGACAGAACTACTTTAAAGTAGACTTCCTCCTAAGTGTTCTGGAGTTAGTTAGCCAAGGGAATTTGTTGTGGCTAATAATATGGATCAAGAATATCCTCCTCTATCAATACACCCTCACAGGTATAATCCTATGGGTCAAGTGCAACAACAATTGGCGATGCTACCATCAGTTGTAGTACCAGCCACCACATCTGTACCAGCTCCAGTCATTGCACCTATTCAGGTCTAAGCTCAACCAGATGTTTCTAAAAATTTAATAACTACTATTGAGTCATTAACAGCTCGGTTGGAAGATATGGAGGGAAAGAGTGCTCAAATTCAACCAGAAAAGAGAGCTTACCCTAAATGGGTTGATGCAATTCCTACCCCATCAAATTTTGCAAGTACCACATTCCCAATCTTTAATGGTTCGCTAGATCCAGAGAAACACTTAACAAATTTTGTTTCTCATTGTGATCCTATGATGGGAACCCTTCAGCAACAGGAAGTAGTTAAGCTTAGGTGTTTTCTACAGTCATTACAAGGACCTGCTTTTTTCTCGTACAGAAGCTTGAAATCCCAGTCAATTACCGGATGGGAGGATCTCTGCCAACGATTCCTTCTTCAATTCAGTTCAACATTGCCAAAGGCGAAAGTTTTTTATCTTAAAAAATGTAAGAAAAGGGAGAATGAAAGGGTTTCATATTTCATTTCTCGCTGGAAGGGATTAACATATTCCCTAAGCTTAGCACTCCCTCAAGAGGAATTTTTGCCAATCTGTGTGGTGAATTTACGTGACGAGTTGTGCACACCGTTGATCCCTGTGAAATACACAGGAGGGTTTCGAGACCTTACTTCAATCGCTCAACAGATTGAAGATTCTCTTATAAAGAATAAGGATAAGGCTCGTGTAATTCCATCAGCTCTAGGAAGGAGAATGGGTAAAGCCGAGACTGCTACAATTATGCTTAAACAAGCACCTGTACCTGATTCTACTTCAAAACCTTCATCTTCTCGAAGGTCTCCACCTCTGGAGCATCAACAACAGAGGAGGTTTCATCAAGATTATCAAAGAGATCAAAGATAGAAATAATTTGAAGATCTGAAGAGAAAAACATAATCTTTCCGAAATGAACAAGTTCCTGGTTATTTCATTTTGACTCTGGAAAATGATTTGGTTCAATTGCCAAGGCCCAGGAGGCCGAATAAGGAAGGAGAGGAAGACCATCCCAGTTTTTTCCCATTTAATCAGATGTTGGGGCATCCCATTCATGAGTGTTTTTTCTTCAAGGACATCCTACATAAAATGGTCAACTTGGGAGAAGTCAAACTGAAAGGTTTTTCAGCTCAGGTAGAATGTGTTGTTGCTACAGATCCAGAGGACGAGGGCGAGTGGAAAAAAGTCAAGAACAAAAATGTGAAAAAATATGATGATTTAATGGTCAGAAAAATTATCAACCAAACTCATGCCATTTTTCGAACGCAATTGAGGAAACCAATTGTGCCTTCTTCCATGAATGCCGTAGCCAAACCCTCTTCATCAGAGGGAAAATCCTCAAAGAAACGGCATGATTCAAAGAAAGAAGAAGAATCAGAAGAAGATGAGTATTTGTCAAAGCCTAAGTTGTCATTGACTCTGGAAGACTTCATGCTATCTACTTCAAAGCCACGGGCACCGCCCCACCAAACGACACAGCCTAAACATACTAATCAGGCAGAGTCTTCATCAGATGAAGAATTGATCTTTGGTTCTTTTAATATGATTCAATTAACAGATATATATGCCAGTCTCAGTTTTGATTTTGATGAGCCCTAATTCCCTGTATCAAACAGAGGAATCAGAGGAAGTTACAGAGGCTCAAGATACAGGGGAAGACGTGGATCTTTCAGAGGAAAACATTTCAATTCTACCCCTGATAGAACAGTGTATGCGGCAGAAACTCATGGCAGGGCCCTTCAACGAGCTCACCAAGAAAAAGCAAGTTATTCAACACAAGGAAGACTCATCCCTAGCACAATTATTCTGGAAGATCGGTTAAATGTTCCATCTTCTTTCTATCAGCAATTAAATAGACCTAATCGGTCTAATATTCCAATGCCAGGAGTGTTACCAACTCCTATCCCGGTACAAGATGCATCAACATCCAAAGCATCAAATTCCAAAGAACCTGCTAAACCACATGTTCCTGTTGGGAAACGTAGACATTCGGATCAAAAGTATGATATATTAAAACACTTGGCCCAAGTACCAGCCAAGTTATCAATTCTGAATGCCTTGAATTTATCAAAGGAGATTCAGGATTCACTCATCGAGGCTTTGTTGAGTCCTCAGGAGTTTGAAACTGAAATTGTTGCGGCTGAAGCCTACCATGTTGAGAATAATCCTAAAGAATGTCATGCAGTGATATCATTCATTGATGAAGATGAAGATGATGTCGTGCATGGACATATCAGACCTTTATACTTATCTGGAATATTCAATGGTGTAGACTTCCGAAGAGTCTTCAATGATAATGGTTCAAGAGTCAACCTCATCCCTATTCACACAATTCACCGATTGGGCCTCAGGAAATCTGATTTATCTCCTTCTACTTTGATGTTACAAGGATATGATAAAAATGAACAAGAACCACTATGCGGGATTACACTCAGAACTCAGTATGGATATCTTGTATCCAATTCATATTTCATGGTTATTGATCAAGATTCAGCCTTCAACATCTTGCTTGGTAGACCCTGGCTACATCGGCATAAGGCTATCCCTTCGTCATACCATCAATGTCTCAAATATTGTTTAGATGGTCAAATTGGGACATTATATGGTGATAAATCCCCATTCAATACATGTGAATCTCAATACATTAAGGCGGAGTTCTATCACATAAAGGGAAAAGACAAATCCGTAACCAGAGAGATTACCGAAGTTAATGCTCCATATGGTTTGGAAAAGATCCCAGTAAACCCATTTACACATGTGAGTACAGATTATGTGTTTCCTATCAGTAAAATTGATAGGATAGACCCAAATCAAAATACTCTTATAGAAACCTCCATAATTTCAATTACGACAATCAATCCAGACAACATGGTAGAAAGTGGTGATCCACCAAGCAATAATGAATGCTCAAATGGAGATGTCTTCATTTCATCTGCAGAAATACAACAAGTCTATACTTCACCAATCAGACCAATACAACTTATAGAAATGTCAGAGGGAAACGATGATGTCGATTCTCAATCCATCATCTCTTCTTTGTTACCCAAAGAAGACCCTTCATCATCAATCGGGTCTGAAATGGAAGAATCTTCTCCAAGATGTTCAAATTTTAACATCTCTTCTAATCATAAAAATTATACTTCATCATCTACTATGCAAGTAGAAACAGAAGAAATAACACATGTTGAATAAGAAGAATAAGATCTCAGGGATGCTCCTCCAGCATTGGAAGAGGGTATCTCTACCACCGTGGATGAACTCTGAGAGGTAAATCTAGGTACAAAATAAGATCCACGCCCCACATTAATTAGTGCGGCCATGACTCTTGAAGAGAAAGATATGTATATTTACTTTCTAAAGCAAAATAGAGATATATTTTCTTGAAACTATATAGAGATACCAAGGCTTGATCCTGATATTTCCACTCATCATTTGGGTTTTCCAAAAGAACATCGAGGATTCAAACAAGATGCTAGAAGAACACACACAACATATGCTTCCAAAATTGAGGTTGAAGTGGATAATCTTATCAAATATAACTTCATCAGAGAAGTTCAATATCCCAAGTGGTTGGATAATATTGTCATAGTGAAAAAAGAAGAATGGGAAAATTAGAGTTTTCATTGATTTCAGAGATCTTAATCGGAATTTCCCTAAGGATGATTTTCTAATAGCAATTACAGAACTATTAATTGATGCAACGGCTGGCTATGAAGCACTTTACTTCATGGATGGATATTATGGGTATAATCCAATCCGAATGGCTCCAGAAGATGAAGAATCTACAGCTTTCAAAGCCCCTTAGGGTTTGTTTTGCTATCGGGTAATTCCATTTGGCCTGAAGAATGCATGTAACACCCCGAGCTTCCACGATACGCTTCTTTTTCAATAATGCAATAGCTTGCATTGTACGCAAGTTCGAGATTCTAACACACCATGAACAATCAAAATAACCATTATGGATAGTAATACCCACTTTTTCAAATTATAAAAATTTTACATTTCAAAATGGACTTCATTTTTGGATTCAGAATATCAAAATTAACCTGTGTTGATTTTTGGTATTTTTCTGAGAACTTCTAATTTTTTATGAATAGTAAAAAATACTTAAAAACAACTTTTTTAATAAAAATAATTTATATTGATAAATTATACTATTGAGTGTTTTTAAAGTATATTTAGAATATATTTTTACCATTTTATCCAATGTTGGTCATTAGAATTAATCTAACATTGAAATTGGACATAAACAATTGTCAATCTTTTGATATATATTGTTTCTTAAAAACACGCTATTTATTGTGACAGCGGGAATTAATTATAAAATTAATTAATGAAACATATATGTTTGGAATTTTTTAAAATAGACATCATTTTTTAATTCGGAATATCAATTATAGATTGGGGTGAAATTTTGGCATTGTTCTGAAAAACATCAATTTTTGATGAATAGTGAAACCACTAAGTGGTAGTTAAAAAACTAATTTTTCGTTTAAATAAAACATTACCATTTCTGTGATTTGATTTTCAAAAATCCAACATACAAGGTTTTCATTAGGAAGTAAAATGTGGTTCAATGGGATTAAAATAATTTTTTTGGTGAATAGTAACTTTTAAGTTTAATTAATCGCGATTAAAGGTAATTAGTAAAATTTAAGGGAAAAATGATATTATAAAAATATTAAAATACCTTTACACTTGTCCTACCCCTATGGAATGAGTCATTTCCAACCAATACAATCCATGGGTCAACTTGGGGACCCCATGGAGCCACTTTGGTTGGAAAATGACATTAAAAACTTTTTATTTAATGTTAAAATAAAAATGTCACAAACATGAGTTGTTTTACTAAAAAAAATCTTAAATGGGGTTATACACGTCATATTTTTTACTATAAATATTCCTTATAACGATAAAAATATTTCATAAATCATGATATTTTTTTATAATTTTTAGACATTAAAACAAATAAATTATTTATGACACCGTGATGATGTAGTGATTACCTCATTATTTAACGATTTAAATAAAATGAAAAGATAATGTATAATATAAGACCTACACATGTCAAAAACCTATTTTATGTATGGATTTCGAACTCTTATCACCTTATCCTCGAAATATATAAGTGTGGGACCTTTAAAATCCGAAACTCATTATATAATAAAGTAACATTTGATGACTTTCCAAGAGTGCCCCTCCTCTCCTCTTATAAAAGCCCCCACCAATACCACGTTATTCACACCTTCAAAGCCTTTTGGCTCGGCCAAACTCTGCCCTAATACTCTCTAAAATTCCCCCTCTTACTCTTATAATCCTCACTTTGGGCAGAATTCTTCCCAAGGAAGCCTTTGACCTCAAATCAAAAAGAGTTACCCGTTTTAAAGGTAGTGTTTTCTCTTGTGTTCTTATGTTTTATTTTGCTTCTCCAACCCCCTAAACTCTTTTTATTCATTTAAATTGTAACAATACCAGTATACTCAATATAATAGGATGTTTTATAATAATTATTCGAGCTACAATTATATGCACCTACATCTAATTGTTAAAGAACATACTATTTCTGTGGATGGTGAATTTCTGCCTCACGAAACGATTATTGTTCAACACTCATATAACACCTTAAAAGGTGGACATTAAGATGCCACTATATTTATATATGATATATAATATGTTAATGTTTTACTTAAGCTTATTTATTTTTCATTTATGGCATACCTTTATGGTTTCCATTATGGGTAAACGCCATAATTTCATTTTCAGAAGTGCGGACTACCGCCCCTCAAAGTGATTTGAAACGTTAATGCCATATGTGGGATGTATAAAGGATGGATTAAATGATATTATAAATGATATTATACTGGAATTATAATGTAACTTTATATCATTATGATTTCATTCCATTAAAAACAAAATAGAAATTAAAGTAGCGTTCATGTGTACGTACGGCTTACCGTCTCCATGAACGGTGCATTTCATTTCTTACCTCTAAATGTTATGTAATATTATAAATGCATGTATATACTAGATATATATGATATATCTGATATCTAAATCATGAACATAATTATGGATATAATGGATATTTTACCACATGAACAACTTGTAATTGTAAGAAGTTTATTTTTGACTCAAGTACCTAAGATCGACAAAACGACCGTTATTAACTTAAATAATTACATAATGTTCATAACATGGTACAAAGTGATATAAAAGGAATAATGAACTCGAAAAATTTTCTTAAGAAAGTAGAAATTTACTCTAGTTTAATATTCACGAGGTTAAAGAACGTTCGAGTCAAGTCGGATACGAGGTGAGGGAACTTCTTAACCCATTTTCCATTCTGTGGGTTAATCTCCTAGTTTCAAATTATGTCATGATATTATTATGTCATATCTTCTATTTATACTTTCTTTATGTGTACATAGAGTGAATACACATAGTAGATCTGTTTTATTTAAAAATGATCTTTGCAAGGGACTTTGTCTCAATCTTCTTTCATTGAAGAATATTTTGTTTTATACACAACTTTCTTTTATACGGTGTATAAACCCCTTTGACTTTTACTTTTATTCAAAAGGAATATTTTTTACAAAGCGTTTAACTAAACAAAAAAATGAATGTTTTTGTCTTACGTATGCGACGACAACAACTTCTCCGCTGCCATGACCATTATTTGTGTTTCGGCTTCCTCTACAAGCCATAACTTTTTTTTAAAATGAAAAATAAATACCAAATTTTAATTTTCTTTTATTTTCATATTGAAAATGGTTTTGATAAAGTTTTTATTATATCAATGTGTTTTATTGATATCTTGTGATTGAAATGTTGAAATTTTATGTCTCCTTTATGCATGTTTTTTGTCATACGATTATCTTATGTTTTATGATATGTTTAAACCTGTTCATATGAGGAATGCATTGGACTTAGTAAGTGACGGGTGGAGCGCGCTATAGCTCTTCAATGCATCGGAAGGTCTCATGAGACAAACTAGTGTCTTGGCACGAGGCCTTGACAAAATATTATTTGTATTCTTGGCACGATGCCTTACCTACGTGGTTATGATAGTCTGGCATTATGCATTCCATCATTATGAAAGTGGTTATTGATATTGCATGTGATTATTCGACCAGTAGAATATCCATGTGAATAAGTAAATGTCATTATTTCATTTCACTTTTGTCATATTATGTTAAAGTTCGAGTTTAAAAAGGTTTTTTAGTTATACATTGCCTTAAATGATTTTTTTTATTTATGAATGCTTCCGCTCTATTTTTATCCTTACTGAGCATCTGAGCTCACCCCTTTCAATGTTTTAATATTTTCCTGGATGTGAAGAAGTATTTTATGAATGACCTGCAGGGATAGTCAGAAGAGGATATGAGTGTGGACTATGGAGACTTTGTTATTGTAGTTTTTCTCACTTTATGATGTAATGTAACATTTATGAATGTAACTAGTATTTCCAAGGCTAAAAAATAATCGGTCTTTCGAGACTTGATCTTTTGTGATCATGCCAATGTTACACAATAATGCACCGACTCTGGGTAACTAGGGTCGGGGAATTACAGTTGGTATCAGAGGCAGTTTAGTACTAACCATGGAAGCTAGATTTAGATAAACTCTTATTATATCACATATCCATAAGATAGACTTTGAGGATTAGTATATAAGAACTTCCTAGAATTCTGGTATTATAGAGATTTTGTGAGTTTTCCGAGAAATACATCCCTGTATGGATACGAGCAGGTAGAGGCGGCTCTGGCACAGATGTACCTAGGGGTAAAACCCGAAAATGCCACTTTGAGCTAGACTCGAATTGGAACTGGTGAATGACAATGGGCCTTACTGCACTCTTGGTTACGACACTCCCGGGGGATATGCTTAGGATAATTCTCGTTTTCTTTACAAACCACTACGAAGGGTTATGAGTATATACTTCCTCAATGAAAACATTTTTATGATTATGGATTATATCCATAAATATTTCAATTTATGTTAGTGTTTTACAAGTATGTAATTATGTATTTTAATTCATAAACTGACCTAGTTTATGCCATTATATAGAAATGGCGCCCAGTAGAAGGATTGTGAACTCCAGCAATACGTATGATCCAATGAGTGAGAAGGATCATATCTTTCATGGTATTAAGCCAACATTTAGAAGGGTAATAGTCTCCCATGTATTCTCAACATATGAATAAATAGTATCCTGTGTTAATAAGATAAGTAAATAATTCTTTGAGTCAAATGGATTTGAAGGGAAGCATGAGAAGAAAAGGATGATGGATAAAGGGAAAAGGGAAAAAAAGATTTTTCCAATATGTGATAAATATGGGAAGAAACACCTTGGGACTTTCCTGAAGGGAATGGGAGTTTTTTATAAGTGTGGAGAAAAAGGACACCAAGTGCATGACTGCAAGGGTAAGAAAAAGTTTTCAAATGTACAATGCTTCATCTGCAAGGAGTGGGGACAATACGCAAACCAATGTCCAAATCATCAGAGTATGACCCAAATGATGTTATTAGATAATAATCAAGATATGATACTACCAAAGATGAGGAGGAATGATTAGATTTTTTATGTTGTTATTAAGGAATTTTTTCATTTGAGAGTTGTATCTATGATGTACTGGTTATAATAATTATGGAGTATATAAGGATTGTACTCCAGTACTATTTCATCAAGGACTTGAGATTGTGTGGAACCAAGAAAAGTGACTCCACAGTAAGTAAAATTTTTGGAAAAAATATGGTTGAGAGAAATATAAACCATAATATGGTTCCAATGCCGAGATAGTGATTTTGGAATAATACATGATTGATTTGGATAAATTATATTAGATATTCTTAACTTCCTTGAAACTGATTAATGATTTGTATACATTTTTTTATAGAAGGAGTATATCTAGTATTCTATAAGGAACAAGGGATCATGAATGTAATCAATAAGGATTTATGGTAATCCAGTATGTTGCAGTGTTTTAAAAGAATACATGGTGAAGGTGTTCACATGTTGTTACGCAGAAAAAAGGATCTTCATTATGTTTACCTTCCTTATAAAATTTCGACTGTGAGTTGGAAAGAAGTATTTTGGATAACTATAAAGGTTGGAATGGATTAATTTGAACCTTGTATAGTATTGTTTAAGGTTAAAAAAAATTATGAATAATATTTTTGGAATATTATAATACTATATTTTTTAAAAAGGACAACATGTAGATTGGGGGATAACCTGTCGCATCGGAAAAAGCTGTAGGAATCGAACCCACAACCATAGTGCGACAGGCCTTTATTACCTACCACTAGCCTACAGGAAGTCCCTGGTTATTACAAAATAGTTTTACTAATATAAATGGTATGTGTTAATATTTTTAGCCTTGTACGATTAGGATAAATATAATATTTTGAGTTCTATTATCTTTTTCAGTGAAATATGAGTTTGTGGTAGAAATTAGTTGAAGGTTGAAAATATACTTGTCAAGCATAAATATATATGTACCTATCTCTTATTCTATGAATAAATTTATTCTTAAACATTAGTAAAGGGATATTAAAACAAAAAATGTGTTATCCTAATACCTTATGTCTTGTTGAACTAATAATATTTTAAATCAACATATATTGAAGGCTTTGAGGCCCTCAATTTTACACTTTTTTGTGAGTGATGACCTCAATCACACCCTGCAAATATTTACGTTTTTCCTCCAATTATATGTCTCTAATTTCCCCCAATGTTCTCCTTATCGAGATCATAATTTGGTGGTGACTTTTTCATTTCCCTTTCCCTCTTATTAAGGCTAAATTTTATTAACCTTATTTATGATGTGGGTTTTCCACTAAGGTATTTTGTATTTTCAACCTTTTATTTTCAAAGAAAAATTTAAAATTGCGAGGACACAATTTATTGAAGGAGGGGAGAATGTAACAACCCGAGCTTCCACGATACGCTTCTTTTTCAATAATGCAATAGCTTGCATTGTTCGCAAGTTCGAGATTCTAACACACCGCGACCAATAAAAATAACCATTATGAATAGTAATACCCACTTTTTGAAATTATATAAATTTTATATTTCAAAATGGTCTTCATTTTTGGATTCATAATATCGAAATTAGCCTATGTTGAATTTTTGGTATTTTTCTGAGAACTTCCATTTTTTATGAATAGTGAAAAATACTTAAAAACAACTTTTTTAATCAAAATAATTTATAGTGATAAATTATACTATTGAGTGGTTTTAAATTATAATTAGAATATATTTTTAACATTTTATCCAATGGTGTTCATTAGAATTAATTTAACATTGAAATTGGACATAAACAATTGTAAATCTTTTGATATATATTGTTTCTTAAAAACAAGCTATTTGTTGTGACAGTAGGAATTAATTATAAAATTAATTAATGCAACTCATATGTTTGGAATTTTGTAAAATAGGCATCATTTTTGAATTTAGAACATCAAATATAGCATAGGGTGAAATTTTGGCATTGTTCTGAAAAACATCAATTTTTGATGAATAGTGAAACCACTAAGTGGTAGTTAAAAAACTGATTTTTCGTTTAAATGAAACATTAACACTTCTATGATTTTATTTTCAAATATCCAACATACATGGTTGTCATTAGGATGTAAAATTTGGTTCAATGGGATTAAAATATTTTTTTTGGTGAATAGTAACATTTAAGTTTAATTAATCGCGATTAAAGGTAATTAGTGAAATTTAAGGTAGAAATGATATTATAAAAATATGAAAATACCTTTAAACTTTTCCTACCCCTATTCTATGAGTCATTTCCAAACAATAAAATACATGGGTCAACTTGGGGACCCCATGGAGCCACTTTGGTAGGAAAATGACATTAAAAACTTTTTATTTAATGTTGAAATAAAAATGTCACAAACATGAGTTGTTTTACTAAAAAAAATTTAAATGGGGTTATACAAGTCATATTTTTTACTATAAATATTAATTAGAAATATAAAAAGATTTCCTACATCATGATAGTTTTTTATAATTTTTATACATAAAAAAAATAAATTATTTATGACACCATGATGATGTAGCGATTACCTCATTATTTAACGATTTAAATAAAATGAAAGGATAAAGTAAAATCTAAGACCTAAACATGTCAAAAACCTATTGGATGGGTGGATTTAGAACTCTTATCACCGTATCCTTGAAATATATAGGTTTGGGACCTTTAAAATCAGAAACTCATTATATAATAAAGTAACATTTCATGACTTTCCAAGAGTGCCCCTCCTCTCCTCTTATAAAAGGCCCCCACCACTACACCCTTATTCACACCTTCAAAGCCTTTTGGCTCGGCCAAAATCTGCCCAAATACTCTCTAAACGTCCCTAGATTACTCCTAGAATCTTCACTTTTGGCATAATTCTTCCCAAGGAAGCCTTTGAGCTCAAATCAAATAGAGTTACCCATTTTAAAGGTAGTGTTTTCTCTTGTGTTCTTATGTTTTATTTTGCTCCTCCAACCCCCTAAACTATTTTTATTAATTTCTTTTGTAACAACAAAAGTATCCTCAATATACTATGATGTTTTTATAAGAAGTATTATAGCTACACATACACACACCTACATCTAATGGTTAAATAACATACTATTTCTGTGGATGGAGAATTTCTGCCTCATGAAACGATGATTGTTCAACACTCATATAACACCTTCAAAGGTGGCCATTAAGATGTCACTATATTTATATATGATATATAATATTTTTATGTTTTACTTAAGCTTCTATATTTTTCATTTATGGAATACCTTTATGGTTTCCATTATGGGTAAAAGCGATAATTTCATTTTAGGAAGTGCGGACTACCGCCCCCTCAAAGTGATTAGAATCGTTAATGCCATATATGGGATGTATAAAGGATGGAGTAAATGATATTATATATGATATTATACTGGAATTATAATGTACCTTTATATCATTATGATTTCATTCCATTAAATATGAAATAGAAATGAAAGTAGCATTCATGTGTACGTACGGCTTACCATCTCCATGAACGGTGCATTTCATTTCTTACCTCTAAATATTATGTAATATTATAAATTCTTGTATATACTGGATATATATGATATATATGATATCTACATCATGAAAATAATTATGGATATAATGTATATTTTACCACATGAACAACTTGTAATAATAAGAAGTTTATTTTTTACTCAAGTACCTAAGATCAACAAAACAAACATTATTAACTTAAATAAATAAATAATGTTCATAACATGGTAATAAGTCTTATAAAAGGAATAATAAAATAAAAAAGATTCTTAAGAAAGTATAAATTAACTCTCGTTTATTATTCAGGAGGTTAAAGAACGTTCGAGTCAATTCGGATACGAGGTGAGGGAACTTCTTAACCCAATTTCCATTCTTTGGGTTAATCTCCAACTTTCAAATTATGTCATGATATTATTATGTCCTATATTTTATTTATACTTTCTTTATGTGTAAATAGAGGGAATACACATAGTAGATCTATTTTATTTAAAAATGATCTTTGTAAGGGACTTCGTCTCAATCTTCTTTCATTGAGGCATATTTTGTTTTATACACAACCTTCTTTTATACGGGGTATAAACCCCTTTGACTTTTACTTTTATTCAAAAGGAATCTTTTTTACAAAGAATTTTACTAAACAAAAAAAGGAATGATTTTGTCTTATGTATGCGGAGACAACGACTTCTCCACCGCCGTGACCATTATTTGTGTTTCAGCTTCCTCTACATGCCATTACTTTTTTTAAATGAAAAATAAATACCAAATTTTAATTTTCTTTTATTTTCGTATTGAAAATGGTTTTGATAAAGTTTTTATTATATCAATGTGTTGTATTGATATCTTGTTATTGAAATGTAGAAATTTTATGTTTCCATTATGCATGTTTTATGTGATACGATTATGTAATAGTTTATGATATCTTTAAACCAGTTCATATGAGGAATGCATTGGACTTAATAAGTGACGGGTGGAGCCCGCTATAGCTCCTCCATGCATCGGCATGTCTCATGAGAAAAACTAGTGTCTTGGCACGAAGCCTTGACAAAAGCTTATTTGTAGTCTTGGCACGAGGCCTTGGCTACATGGTTATGATAGTTTGGCATTATGCATTCCATCATTATGAAAGTGGTTATTGATATTGCATATGATTATTAGACCAGTAGAATATCCATGTGAATAAGTAAATGGAATTATTTCATTTTACTTTTTCCATATTATGTTGAAGTTCAAGTTTAAAAGGCTTTTGTTTTAGTTATACATTTCCTTAAATGTTTTTATTTATTTATGAAAGATTCCGCTATATTTTTATCCTTACTGAGCATCTGAGCTCACCCCTTTAAATGTTTTAATATTTTCCAGGAAGTGAATAAGTATTTTATGAATGACCTGCAGGGATAGTTAGAAGAGGATATGAGTGTGAACTATGGAGACTTTGTTATTTTTGTCTTTAACATTATGATGTAATGTAACATTTGTGAATGTATCTAGTATTTACAAGTCTACTAAACTAATCGGTCTTTCGAGACTTGATCTTTTGTGATCATGCCAATGTTACGCAATAATGCACCGACTCTGGGTAACTGGGGTCGGGGCGTTACAATGCAGGCGCAACATATCAGCGTGACAAGCATCGTATCGTCAAACCCTTTCTAGGGAAGTTTGTTGCATGTTATGTGGGAGATTTGGTGGTTAAATCTAACCAATGTTCTAATCACTTGGATGATTTGGAAATCATATTCCACAAACTTTGGCAACATAATTTGAAGATGAACCCCTTAAAATGTGCTTCTAGGGTAACCTCAGGAAAATTTCTCAGCTTCGTCGTACGCCATCATGGTATCGAAGTCGATCCTAAGAAGACAAAGTCAATCCTTGGTATGTCACATCTTCGAAATTTTAAAGAATTCAGAGGAATTCAGGGAAACATGGCCTATATTTGGCATTTCATCGCCAATTTGGTAGGCAAAAGTTTACCCTTCACCAAATTGATGAAGAAGGGATTCACATATAAGTGCACTGATGAATGTCAAGAATCATTAGATATTACTAAGAAGTATCTCTTGATTCCACTGGTGTTAATGCCACCTGTTGAAGGAAGGCCACTTATCCTCTATGTGATAGCTCTAGAGCGATCATTGGGTACCTTTCATGCTCAGAAGAATGATGCTGGGAATGAAAACAGCCTCTACTATCTCATTCAGACTATGCTTGAAGCAGAAATTTGATACTAAAATATTGAGAAGTGCTTCCTAGCATTAATATTTGAAGTTAAAAAGTTGAGACACTACATACAACATCACAAGGTCCAATTGGCATCTCGCAATCACCCGCTCAAATTCATCCTTAGTCGTCCAATGATTATAGGACGTCTGGCAAGGTGGGTAGTTATCTTGCAGCAATATGATATTCAATATGTGTCTCAAAAGGCAATAAAGTGCCAAGCTCTGGCTGATTTCTATGTTGAACACCCTTTAGTGGAAGACACATCTTCAGATATAGAACTCCCTGATGAGGAAGTCTTCTCTATTCAAGAAAGTCTTCAAAAATGGGAAATGTACTTCGATGGTGCTTCCATAATTCCAACAGGGAGGAAAATGGAAATCCTAAATTCAACAAAGATGGCTTAGGAGTTGTGCTCATTTCTCTAGAAAAGGCAGTGTTACCTTATTCCTTATCATTTTTAGGAGGTGGTAGAAATAATGAAGTAGAATACCAAGCTCTTATCGCAGGCTTGGAGTTGGCGCTTCAAGAACAAGTGAATCACTTAAAGGTGAAAGGTGATTCAGACCTGGTAGTCAAACAAGTCAATGGGGATTATGCATCAGAAAAGAAGAACTAATTCCTTTGTATGATTGCGTTAGAGAGTTAATGGTGGAGTTTCCTTCGGAACTGACATTTTCTTATGTACCAAGATCACAAAATGCCAAAGCTGATGCATTGGCTAATATAGCCACAGCTCTGGCAAATCCAAATCAAGATGAGACAACCATCAGTATTTCCCACCATCATACAATTTCACATTATGTTAAATCTAGAATAGAGGAAATCAATGAAATTAGTCCCATCTCTGAACCATATGGTCATACTATAGGATGGATGACACCAATTAGGGAATACTTTCAAAATGGAATACTTCCACCTAAGAGAGCCAGGAAAGAACAAGTCTGGAGAGGTGTGGTAAATTTCACCCTTTATGATAGTCCATATCACTTAGAAAAATTTCTCTAAAAATGTGGTTTTGATGGAGTTCTCTTCATATGTATTGATGGTGAAGAGAAAATGGTTTTCATGAAAGAAGTGCATGCAAGAGTCTGTGGTGCCCACCAGTCTGGACACAGACTATCTGATCAAATTCGAAGACTTGGATAATTTTGGCCTTCAATGATACAAGATTGTGTTGATTTCACAAAGAAGTGTCATTCATGCCAAGTACATGCTAACTTCATTCATCAAACGCTAGATTTTCTTCATACAGCTAAATACTCGTGGTCATTCTCTAAAAGGGGAATGGATCTAGTGGGACCTTATCCTTCGGCTACATCCAAGAAGTTGAAGTATATTCTTACTGCTACTGACTTATTTTCCAAATGGGTAGAGGAAATACCCCTCAAAGAAGTCAGTTCTAAATTCATTTTTAGCTTCATCAAGTCTAACATCATTACCATATTTGGTGTCCCTCATACCATATTGATGGTCAATGGCACCAACTTCTGTTCATCCGAGGTAAAGAGGTTGTATCAAGAATACAAAATCAAATCCAATCATTCATCTCGGTATCATGCAGCGACCAATGGCTAGATAGAAGATTTCAACAAGACTCTATCAAATATACTACAAAATGTGGTGGATAAGGATAAGAAGTCATGGCCTGATAAACTCTTTCATGCTTTATAGGCTTATCGAGCTACCACCTGCACTCCAACGTGGTCAACTGCATATTCATTAGTATATGGAATGGAAGTAGTATTTCCAATTGAGGTTCAACTACCCTCGCTCAGAGTAGCCATTTGTGATCAGTCATCTATAGATGAACAATCTCAAAAGAGATTGGATGAATTGGAACGGTTAGATGTGAAAAGATTGTGCACCCTACACCACTTCTATCAGAATCGAATAGCACGAGCTTTCAAAAAAATATCATCTTCATTCATTAGTTCAGGGAGAATTTGTATTAGTTCTTATAACTCCAATGATACGAGGAAAGAAACCCCCCAAGCATGAGCCAAAATGGGAAGGACCTTATTCAATACATAAGGTCTACTCCAATGGATCTTATTCTTTAATATCAACGGATGGAGAACTCATCACTACTCCAACCAATGCCAGATTTCTGAAGAAATATTTTGTATAAATACAAAATACAGAAAGGGTCCATGCATATGACTTTAAGCTATTGGCACTTACATCCAGCAAGATGTTAAACTTCATAACCAGGGGTCCATGCATATGACTTTAAACTATTGGCACTTACGTCCAGGAAGACATTAAACTCCAGAACCAAGCGTCCATGCATATGAATTTAAACTATTGGTACTTACATCCAACATGATATTAAACTGTGACGTCCCAAAAACATGATGCTAAACTGTACATAAGCCCCTTACGTCCAGCAAGACGTTAAACTGCATAACCAATGGTCCATGCATACGACCTTAAACTATTTGCACTTTCGTCCAACATGACGTTAAACTATGTCCCTTTCATCGTCCTATACGACATTAAACTATACAGTAATGGTCCATGCATAAGACCATGAACTATTCACACAATCTTCTAACACAATGTTAAATTTTATCGTCCCTTTTCCATCCAACGTGACGTTAAACTATGTCCTCTTTTGTCTTTACTGCATTACATTAAACTTTACAGTCCCCCTTTCATCCAACATGACGTTAAACTATATTGTCTCCATCGTCTTAGCTACAAGATGCTAAACTGTGCAGCACCCTAATTTGTCCTTCATGATGTTAAACTGTATTTTGTCCCTACTTCATGACAATAAATTGTGCAGCACCAATAGTCCTAACTGCAAGACTTTAAACTGCATAGTCCCTTTATATATCCTATATGAAATTAAACTGTATATCGTTAAGGTTGTTGTTACATCTTTTTTCTCACACCAAGTATGACTCAAGTGAGATTAGAAAAAATTTCAACCATAACACCCTCTCTAGGCCGCTAACCACACATAAGTCCCAACACCATTTTTTAGGTCATTGTCCCCAAGAACTATTTGATCACTAATTCATTATTTAATTGAACTATGCAGACTTTGATCCTTGCCTTCTAGGCTGGGTACGTAGGAAACCTACCAAGGTTCAAGCTCAAAACCAATCTCTTCACATCGGTCCACCTCCATCCCACACAATGTTTATTTGTGAAACTGCCTCCAGAATCAATATCTTTACATTGGTTCACATTCTTCCTTGCTATATGACGTTAAACTATACAACAATTTTGTCTTGTATGACAATAAAATACAACATTCTTTGATACCCTCACCTGATAGGGAATCATTATTCACATTCATATCCAATCATGTTATATTTCAAAGACTATGTGCATACATGGTAATGCCTGAAACTTTTATTTTGGGTCAAACCATCATTTCACTAAAGTCCCCTTTCACCCTTCACATGTACGAACCAAATCTGTACAGAGGGTATTTCTAGAACTACATGGGCTTGATTACCATCCTTATGGGATACATAGGAACATTCAAGTGTCCCTCAAATCCAGCCCAAAGTCTATCAGCCTAACCCCAAATTCGACTTTCAGTCCCCTGGCTAAAAAGTCCCCATGAAAAAACACACTGTGTATTTCTTATAATGGTCAGAGTTCTGTGACCCTAAACTAAGATCTACCACACTTTCATCCCACATGACGTTAAACTGTGTTTCAAGAACTACGTACAACTTCATTCCCATCCTTATGGGATACGTAGTGAAGTCCAATATTTCAAATCAGGATCTAGGCAAAACATGATTATGGTTAGCATTGATCTTTGTATCTCTGCATACATCAGACAATACCCTTCTTTATGTGTCATAATCCTAGTCTTAAATACTTCAAGATCTTCATAACCCTTTTCTTGACTTCTGGTCACAAAATGTCTAATTTCTGAGAATTCTTTTTCCTAACCATGCAGCACGTGCCCTTAGGCGGCCTTGCATAAATAGTCTACATAACAGACATGTCAGCCAAAAGTTGTTATTATTTGACTATGCAGCTAATGCCCTTAGGCAGCCCTACATAATTCAACCCCCTAACGGGTTTATCAAAATAGTGGTAACTTCATTCTTGGGAAGAAAATATCTTTTTTCCTTAGTTGTCTTAATGACAATATGTAGGGATCTGCAAAAAAATGGTCATCCTTAACATATTTTTCCTATACTCTTTTTCATGATATGAATGTATTCAAGTCTAAGGTTTATATTTCCCTTCCCTAAATTTGGGTCAGACCTTCGTAGGAGTGACATTTATCCAATTATTAGACAATATTGTTTGGAAATATCTTCTCCATATTCAAGTACCTCTATCCATACATAAAACTCTATGCTTTCGAAAATTTTAATCCCCATAAACTTCCCCTAGCTTTTTAGCAGTAGAAAAGTAAATTTCTGAGAGTTCTTTTCCCTGACTATGCAGCACGTTCTCTTAGGAAGCCTTGCATAAATAGTCTACATAACAGACTTTCCAGCCAAAAGATGCTGGTATTTGACAATTCATCCAATTCCCTTAGATGGCCCTTCATAATTCAACCCCCTAACGGGTTTGTTAAATAATGGTAACTTCATTCTTGGGAACTACGTCTTCTAATGCCTTTTAGACCTTTTTCGTATCATTCCTCACATTCATAATTTCTTAAGTCATAGTTTACATTTTTTCCTTCATACTTGAGTGTGGTAATATGTTTTCAGATAAATTTTCAAGGAATTGAGTCAATTTTAATCCATTCGATCAAAGCTATTTTGACCTTAAACATTAGCCTTTTTATGTCCGACGTGCATGAATTTAAAATGCCCACAAAAGAAAAGGTAACTCTGAATAAAAGTCATGTTCCAGCTCACTAAACATACATTTTGTATGATTAAGGTAATATTGAGCAATTAAAAGATTCAAAGTTTGTAGGGTTATTTATTTTATCATAATCCCACTAAACATAAAACTATACATACTAGGCCCATTGGCTTAAGTAAAAATTTAAATCAGGTAGAAAAGGAAAATGCATGCACATATGATTGAAAATGAAAGCGTTCTTTCCATTTGATGCACGAGAATTAGAAGGACGTCCATAGATTGGAGTCTCTTCTCTTTTCTAAGAAATTACAAAAGACTGTCAACATAAGTCTTCACAAGATGTACAACATCCCAAGCTTCATCAGCAGCTACTTGAAACTCATGCACTCGACCAACATCACTCTTTTCAGCCTGATGAAGTGCTTTCTTTGCCTCTGCGATGGATTTCATACCACTCATTTGAGATCCCTTCAGTTAATTATTGAGTTGGTCAAGTTCTCCAATTACAACATCTAACTTTTGCTGAAGGTGCATCTTCTGGATGACTTTATCTTTAATCTTATTCTTCAGTTCCTTCATCTTGGTTTCATAGTCAGCCTCATCCCGGGATACTGTAGCCTCAAATTCGCTAATATTGGCTGACAGATTCACCCTAGTCAGATATTCACGAAACTTTTCCTCATGAACCCTCCTTACGTTGACTTGCTTCACTACGGCATGGATCTTTTGATATCCAAAACCGCCAAGTCCCAGTATGAAAAATAGGGATGAAAGTCAAGGGATCTTCGATTATATCTCTTCTAAAGGCACTTCGAATATGATCTTCCATATGTTTTTCCATGACTTGCGTCGTGAAAATTAGAATGCCTTATGTATTTCTGGATTCGACTCAGCATCATTGTCACAGGGGGGAATGTAATCTGGGATTAATTCACTTAAGGAAGTTCCATGTTCTGCTTCTTCCCCTCTGACCTGTGCTTCTTCACTTTCAATTCTCGTTGGGGCGGAGGATGAGGCCTCACCTCCAGATCTATCCACTGAAATTGATGGCCCTACATAATCAATTTGAAGCTTTTGTTAGTTTCAAAGGATAACAAAAGTTAATTGATTTTTTTGAAAATTAAGTACAGTCGCAAATATTGTTATCCTTTACCCAATGGTAGATCATCAACCTGAGAAAGCTCCTCCCCATCATTCCTAGCTTCGACGGGATTTTCAAGATGTGTTTGAGGAAGCTCCATTGGGTTCACCTCCACTTGTGCTAATGTTTCTGCAATAGTAGGGTTTTCTGTACCCCCTTCAGGAATGGGTAGTTTAGCAGCTTTCTCAGATAGAACTGCACATTTGAACCAATCATTATTAGACATGTAATAAGAAGTTATTTTATTAATAGGAAAAAAGATAACACTAATGTCCATAATCTTCTAAATTACATGTTAATTTAACATGATTTATAAAATATTCGAAAGATGCGCCATGTTTTATCATTTCATCTAATGTCATCTCAGAATCCTGGTTTGTCTCACCAGTGGGAGCATTTCATGTGTCTTATTGGTGACCTTCATCTGACGTTCCTTGACCCTATATAACATCTTCAGATAAAATCGCGGTATTAGTTGCAATAGCCTCAAAAATCTGTAATGCAGGGGTTGAACTTGAAGTATCACAGAATGGAAGTCAGTCGATGTTTCATTAAACATTTTATGAAGAATTTTTAACTTACCAGAAGAAGTTTCTTCTCTTCTTGAAATATTAGCAGGAGGGATACTGGGAAAAGATGCTGGTTCTTCTCCAGGAGCAGCCAAGTCAGCCTGAATTTCCGATTGTTCCATAGCACCCACTGTGGTTCTCAAAAGAGGATCAATCCTTTCCCTCAGAGGGGAAATTGAAGAATCCCCTGATATCCCAAGGAAAATGAGAAATATTTCTCATGGTTTAAGACTCATGATTACCCGAAGGACTTACCACTACTAATGAAGCATTTAGGTGTGAATTTCCTCCTTCGTTGCCTTTTCTTATTTGGTTTTTTGGGTGTATCGGCAGTCTCCCTTACAGGAACTTGAATTGTAGAATGGAAGGCCATGTCAAACTCTTCATTCATGGCCTGCTAACCTGGAGATATCTCGCTCGATTCGCGAGCAGATTCAGCAGCTAACCCAATGGCTGTACCACCAGGGCTATATTGTGGTGAAGGAACCTTAGTAGTTCCTTTCTTTGAAAGCTATAGGATGAAGGAAATAATTTCCTTAACTAACAAAGCTTTGAATGAAATCAAGTTTCAAGTAAAATAAGAAAAGAAAACTTACATCTTCAGGGGCCACATAATCATACCACTCTTCATCAGTCTCCTTAGCGGCACCACGATATATCATTTCCTTCACCCGCTTGGTGATAGGAATGGAATCGTCAGTGGCATATATGAGCATTTCTAGCTCTCTGATGTAAGCTCCCACTTCATTGGGTTTATCCTCATAATTCATATCTATAGAAGCCACAAAATTCCCTATTATAGGGAGTTGTAAACCCTTCCACAAATCCATCTAGGCATTCTCAGTACCACAATATAGACTCTGTCATGTCTGGACAGCCTCTGGTTGTAGATAATCAGTATGTGTACCAGAAGGCTGCGAGGGAGGTCCTACAATCTTGGACTTCAATTTCTTCCCAGCTCCTTCACCTATTGATAGAGAATAATAATATAATACTTATTGCTCTATAAATTAATGGTGATAACATTGCCACAATGATGTAACTCACCAAGAGTTGATGGAGTGGGTCTTTTGATTGTGAATGGAGGATTATATCAGGCACGAGGCCACTTTTCCGTTTGTTTTGCCTCATCATCCCCATATTGGGAATCCGAGGAATCAGTCCTAGATAAGGAATATGGTGAATCAGCTTCATGTGGTGAAGCATCACCTTCATGAGGAAGGGTTTCTTTATCTACAACCCTATTCCTTTTCCCACCTGATAAACTGGATGATTCAGCACCCCTCTAGGATTTGCAGATATCCAGTGCTCGGCATACCATGCAGTCAAGTTATATGCTGCCTTTTCAACCGATAGATCAAACATTGTCCCAGTCTTCTCCCTAGATATTAGCATCCATAGTTGCCGGGAAACCATCAGATGTTGCTCTGACCTAACATGAACGGGGGGAGATACAATGGTTTGCTGTAAACACTTGAATTGACGTGCAAATATATATGGAGCAATGGCCTCACATATAATCTCTCTGTCAATTCTGGGGACCATCACACCATCTCTGCAGTCCAGCATGTATGCCCTCAAATCTAGGATGGTTGTTCCATCATCAACAAACCACCCAGTTTGTGGATTTCCATAAGGAAAGAAATTAAATTCCTTTTACATGCTCAGACTCACCTTCATATCATAAGAATTGAGATCTAGTGGAGAAATTCCAGAGAATGCCTGCACTGATGGCCTGAAAGAACATCTGGGGATTTGTACTCCAACCTGTACATTATACGTCCTGGAGTGAGTGGCGATCCATCCCCACAAAACTTCTAATAGTCCCACTATTCTCAAAGGAGACTTACCCATGAAGACATGGAGTAATCTCCTGTGAATCTTTGGTAAAATGGGGTACCAACCCAACCATTGTTTCCTCAACCAACTTTGTCGCAATAACGAAGGTCTCTGGCCTGATGCCTCCCTTCGAGTCCCTGACTGGAAGAAGATAAACGCTGAGCCACAAGGCCAAGAAGCCCACCAGACGAGTCTTCTTTGGGATCCTCTGATTCACCTCATATCCCCACTTCTCAAATTCCCCTGCCTCTAGGGTCGGCCATAATGTGCCAGGAGCACACCTTTTCTCTGTTTTGGTTCAAGTGGTAGGACGAATGGGCATCTTCTCCTTGGTCCCCTTCTTCTTGGATCCCTTCTCCTTTGATCCCTTCTCCTTCGGCTCCTCCTTCTTATCGATAAGAAATATATTCATCCATTCCTTTGGATGAATATCCTTTCTAGAATGAGTCAAGGAGTTCTCTGAACTCTTGATCTTGTGGAAGAATTTCAATAATTCCCAAGCCAAAGTTGGGGTCTTCTCCATATCATTCCAAGTCACCTTGGGAGGAATGAATTCATCATACATATCACCCAAATTTGGAGCCCCTTAGATCTTGTGGACATCCCACAGACTGAATCCTACTTCTCCATGACTCAGATGGAAGGAATTGGTTTCTGGGATCCAATGGTTGAGTATCGCTGACATGAAATTATCATGCCTATAAACATATGTTTGCCCAGACCAGAAGACTTCATATATCGAAACCCCTTTAAAATCATCGACAAACTCTACACAGGTTTGTCGCACCTAGTATGCCCACATCCAGGTTAGTTTCACACCTCCTCCAAGACTGAAGTCCCAGCTCCTCTTCCAGCCTTTGGATTGATCCATCTGATAATTTCGGAAGATTGAGGGATAATAATGTGGTTGTAGCTCAGGATTATGAAGTTTAAGATCTGGAGTAAAAGGGATATGATGCATCATATGGGCCTTATCCATTGTTCCAGCACTTAGAATTACTCCTCCACATGAAATATTTGCAGAATCAAAGTTGGTATAATTATGAAACTATGAAATTGGGAGATAGTTCTTTGCCTCTGGAATGGTAACTTCTCGCAGATGACCATAGCCATACAAAGGCAGATAAATGCTCTGGGGGTAGTCACGATGATACTTCTTCAAATACTTAGCCAAATCTGGTAGAGTACTGTTGCAGACAGTATAGTAATCATGGCCAATGATGCTCATCATATCATCAATCCGTTTTCTAGCTAGTTCATCAGCCATTCAAATTCTCTTGGGAGCCATTGAATCTGCACAAAAGTTGAATGAATTAACTCTTAAATTTGTTTATTTTTCATAAAATTTGTGAAGAAATTAAAAAAATGGCAAAGGCATTAAGGCACGCAAGTCTAATCTTGGAGCGCAATTATGGATGTGTCTTGCAAGTATGATGTGTTGTGTAGGTTTTTGGCGCGCAAGTATAACCACACAAGTTCAATTACCATGACAGCAGCGCGATAGTGAAGAAACTACGGAAAACAAGTAACTTGCACGATGAAGGTAACTTGTGTGGCGAGAGTTCAAAAATTCGAAATCTGGTAGCATTGCACGAGAACGGTTGCATATTTATAGGTCAGTCCGCACCCTCGTAGGTCGATGCCTACACGGTTCAAACCTTGCAAGCCGCCCACTACCTGCTCAACACTTGCACGTCGCCTTTCATTTGGTTTTATGCTTTTCCTCAAAGTCACATCCTCATTTCTTTCGGATCCAACTCTGAGGGGGGGGGGGGGATTTTGTTGACGCTCTTTTCCATCACAGATTCTAAACGAATGGAAAGGGAAATGCCTTAGCATAAAGTGATTCATCCTTTTAAGAAAACAAAAAAATTGACAAAGTCATGAACCAAGATTCCAATGCACATGTGTCGCGCAAGTTTCAACATAGTCGCACAAGTATACTTGCTCGCCTCTCATTGGTCGTGCAAGTGACTTGCGCGCCCTCTTAGAAATTTTTTCCAGCGTCTCTCCAGTCTATAAATACCCCTTATTGGCCCCCCATTTCGAGAACGAAAAATTCCAGAACCCCAGATTTGAGCTCTCGGTTCCCTAGTCTCTTCTCAAAGCTTTCAAACACTTCTAAGGTAATTTCATACCTATAACGGAAGATCTAAAGAGGGGGAGGAAGGAATATGTGTTGAAACTCATCACCACATGTGCGCCTGGGTGGCCAGCCCTTAAGGGAAATGGCCACACTTGCGCGCCGCCTTACCCCTTCCACATAACTTGCGTGCCTCTCTTCTGGATGTCTCTAGGGGTAGTATTAAGGTCTTGAGCCAAGCCTCACCCAAGTTCTACCCTAATAATTTGTTGTCGCGAAAGTACTCATGTGTCGCGTAGATACACCTACGCGACCAAGACTTGCGCCCCCATGCAGTACTTGCACACCCATGCAGTACTTGTGTGCCCCAATCTTTTTGGGTGCCCTTCCTGCTCATTTCACCCCTCTTACACCTATCCACCTCTCCTCTTCAAGATTAAGCCTTCCGAATTCCCTCCAAAGCCATTTATTGCACAATTTCTTTATTGGATTCCTTATCTGAAAGGAATTCTATGGAAAATCTCTCAAAACCTACTGATGTACAAATCTTTATACCACTAAAGTTATAGAGTTCATTCATTCAACCTCGTCCTTTAAGATGAGAGAATCCTTAACCTGGACCTCCTTTTTAGGAGTAAGCCCTAGTCCAAATTCTCATTAATTTGGGAATCCTCCTTAGGAGTAAACCCCAAGTCCTCATTAATTTGGGACTCCTTTTCAGGAGTAATCCCCAAGTCCCCTAATTTGGGCATCCTCCTTAGGAGTAATCCTCAATCATAATTCCCTTAACCTGGGCTTCCTTATTAGTAGTAAGCCCCAGTCTTAATGTTTCGAAATATGGGAATCCTCCTCAGGAGTAAGCCCCAACCATGGTTCTCTTAACCTGGGCTTCCTTCTCAGGAGTAAGACGCAGTATTAAAGTTCCCAAATATGGGAATCCTGTAAAAGAGTAATCCACAACTATAGTTCTCTTAACCTGGGTTTCCTTTTCAGGAATAATCCATAGTATTAATGTTCCCAAATATGGGCATCCTCCTCAGGAGTAAGCCCCAACCATGGTTCTCTTAACCTGGGTTTCCTCTTCAGGAATAATCCCTAGTCTAAAAGTATAAAAATATGGGAATCCTCATCAGGAGTAAGCTCCAAAGTCCCTTAACCAGGGAATCCTTATCAGGAGTAAGCCCCAGTCTTAATTTCTCTTAACCAGTCTTAATTTACTTTTTGATATGGGCTTCCTTCTCTAGAGTAAAACCCAATGATGAGCCCCCTCCTAATTTGGGAATCTTCCTCAGAAGTATGCCCCATGTTAGAGTACCCAAATCTCCATGAAGTACATATACCTTTATGGACCTTGTTTATAGGTTTCTTCCATGAAGTAAAACCCAATATTCATCTATTTTGGGAAGTAATACATACATAAGCCCCACATCATTGCATCTTTCGTGGCACAAATTGTCCGGTTTCACCAATACCTCTTTTTTATCACACCGATCATGAATCACATGATCTTATAGTGTAAAAGTAATCATGACATATTTCTTTGAGCCATTTATCATGCATAAACATCATACTCCCTCACTCAAACTACGTGGGTTCTGATTCCTTTTCAAAATAAGGGATACGTAGGTAGCCCATCTACGGGTACGATCCCAACTATGAAATAATCCATGTCCTTCTGAATGACAATAAACTTCAAGTTCCCCATTGAGAGGCTTTAAAACCAGTATGGTCATCATAATGACCAAGTGACTTTTATGTATTGAAGGATACAATTGACTAAGAATCTCTAACAAATACAGATGATTCTCTATCGATGAAGAACCTCAAATACATATAAAAGATTCTGTAAATTTCCTACATATCAATCATTGATTTTCAAATCTAAAGGAAATCTCATTTTATACTTGGTAATGTAATAAGGATTCACGAACATAAATTAAATCTATAAAGAGAGTCCCGGAGTAGACAATAATTCCCCTCAAAAAAGGTGTGATGAGTCCAACCTCCCATCCTCTCAACCAATGAAAATTCCTAAGCCTCATCAGTCCACAACTAGTGAGCACCTACCTTTGGAAAGTAGGTCCAAATGGATATGGAATCATTGGATTTTCCCGGTTCTATGAAAAAACCCGTTAGAAACTGATTGGAATGTTTGAACCTTCAATCAATGAGGTCATCCCCAATTCCAGAGGAAACACCTATAAATACATCCATGTTTGGATACTATAAGTGGTAGTGGTTCTGACAAAAATGTACCAAGGGGAAACAACCCTGAAATGCTGTCTTGGTCCTAACTCTGCGTTACCTAGAACATGACAATGGGTCATAATACACACTCGTATTGACACTCCTAAGGGATACACTTAGGATTATTCACATTTTATTTACAAAATAGCTAGAAGGATTTAAAAGTAAAAATTTCCCCAAAAAACCCTTGTTTATGAATATTAGATTAGATAAAAATAAATTTTCCCACTTATGTTAATTATTTTACTAGTTTTGGGATTATAAATTATGTTTTATAATGATATAAATTGATTTAGTTTATATCATCATTTTTAAATGGTTCCTATAATAATTAATGTGAACCCCACCAATGTACGTGATCCAAAGAGTAAAAAGTATCATATATTTAATGTCATTAGGCTAATATTTTAAAGGAAAGTAGTCTACCAAGCATTCTCATCCAATGAGGACATGGTATCATCTGATAATGAGATGATTAAATAATTCTCCAAGTCCCATGGATTCGAAGGAAAGAAAGAAAATAAGATGATGAAAGGTCAAAATATGTATATAGGGAAGAAGGGGAAGAATTATTTTCCCACAGGTGATAATTTTGGAAAGAAACACCCTGGTATTTGGTTGAAGGGATTGGGAGTTTTTTTATGTGTTTAGAAAAAAATCCCCCAATTTCTTGATTACAAGGGAAATATAGAAAAATTCAACATGCAATTATTACACTATAAGGAGTTGGGAAACAATTAAAATAATTGTATCACGTGTCAAAGGAATATACCTCAAAAAAGGCTAATGGATCACAGTCAATATTATGCTACTACCATAGAAGAAGAGGAATGACTAATGTTATTATTTTTGGATTAAAGAATTATGTTATTTGAGTATTCTATTAGTGATTCACTGGTTATAATAATTATATAATATATGAGGATTTTACTACAAGATTTTTTATTTAAGGATTTGAGATCATATGCTGAGTAGTTCTAAGAAAAGTTATTCAGTACGAATTAATTTTTTGGAAAACACATTTTTGAGCGAAATATAACCCTAAATAATTTCTTGATACTGAGATAATAGTGTTCTAATAAATAGATGATTGATATGGATAAATTATATTAGATATTACATACTACATTGTAAGTTATTAATTATTAGTTTACCATGTGGATTATGATATCATTGAAAGAGTTTAAAACACTTTTGGATTAAAGGAATATATCTAGTAACATCATTTTTACATAAGTAATAATGAATATTTCATGTTTTTAATAATGTTTTATAGTAATCCATGTTGTTACCATATTTTTATAGAATTCCTGATGAAGGTATTCACATGTTTAGAATGTGATAATATATAGATACTTCTTATTGATTAAAGGATAATGATAATTTCATTTTGTATATTCAATGAACTTATTTATAAAATGTTGTATCATAAAACATTGGAAAAGTTAACCATTTAAGAAATTGTTTATGTTGGATTTTGGATGAGGTTCTAAAGATTATTTTATTATAACACTATATGGTGAATATTATTCCATGAGATGAATTAGAAATGGTTTAAGGCACAATCAAAGGAAACTATTGTGAAATAATTTCTCAACTCTGGGAAAAATGGTCTTGAAACAAAAAAGTTATCTTATTATCATCATTTTTATAATACCAATGACCTTTATTCACACATATGTATTATGGTTTTGTTGTCTAAAACATTCATCTGAACATGTTCTCTATTACTCTCCCTCATAAAATGGTGGTTAGATTTATCTTTCATGGATAGGTTTTCAAACATGTTCTAATATTCTAAAGCCTTGTTTTTTGTAGGTTCTGGGAATAACAGAAGTGTGTGATGGGAAGTTACTAACTCTATTTTTTTCCATGAATGATGATTAATCTGAGATTTAACACAACATTGAAAGTCATGATCAACGAAATTAAATCAAAGAATCAGAAAACAAATATCATTCTGGAACTAGAGGGAGTATCATCACATATAATTTATAATCAATTTAATTAATTAAATAATTTCATTTTTTGTAATTATTTCATCACTGATGAATCTAGTGATAGATCTATAGTCCACCATCACTGTGTTAAGGAAATCAAGTCTAGATTTCCTCTAGATGTGATCCACACATGTTCTTTTAATCTCTTGATGTCGCCGAAGTAATCTCCATGTTCTAGCATTGTGGATCCTTGTGGTTGCATCGCCCTCCTTTGATCACTTTGAGAAATACTTCAAAAAAATTATCCTTGATCCAGTAGAGGATAATTATTTGTTGTTCTGGGGAGAATTCTTAGAGAAGGTAGATCTCTAAGCTTGAGAGGATTCTCCAATATTTTTGTTCACAACTAAAAAAATGAAATTGGATCAATGAGAAAATAGCATAACTAGGTTTATATATTTCTATGGTTAAAATAAAATAATTTCACAAGTGGACCTAATTATTTATTCCTAGCAAAACCCCATGTAAAATAATTATAATAATATCATTATCTCTCAACATCTACTTAACTTTCAAAATTATATTTAAATACTATTAAATAAAATAAAATTCATTATTTATTATCTCTCCCTAGAGCTAAAAACTTGGTCCTCCATTAATCTATAATATTTATTGGACCTTGAATAATGTATTTTTATTTATTAGTTAAATATCAATACATTATTATCTAATAAATAAATAAATATTATATCTACTAAATAGAAAATAAATATTTATATGTGATCATGAATAAATTAATAATTATTAAACCACATATGGGAATAATATTTATTCAACCTATTAAATAATAAATAATAATATATTATTTAACTGAGATTCTAGATATACTTAGTGTGTGACATTCTAGGCCAATTTCATAGTGGCATTAGGAGAAGCAGCCTAAAGTCCAAGGTTAGTGTCTAGAATCTAACCAAGGAACCCATAGATAAAGAAGATAATTTAATAATAAAATATCACCTCATACAGATTCTTACTATGTAATATCACCCCTTTATCACAATATCTCAAATCGAGAAGGTTGCATGCGAGTTCCATCAACGTATATTCTCGATTATCTATTTCTTTGAATTTCCAGAATTATAATTTTCCTATAGAACCCCTTTACCATGGATTTATTTAGGCTATATAATTTTCATCAAAGGGCATGAGATATTATATTATTTTAATGAACATAAAGGATAAATAATTTCTTGCATTATTTATTAATATAATATTTCTCGTGACTCACCCAATGCAGCCTACCTCGCCGTGAACATCTGTCCCAATGGTTTTCATCAATACATAAAAGTAAGAGACTCATATCATTCATTTATAATAATATTACATTATAATTACCAATACACACATATGTATATAAGAACGTCCAATGACACATATAAATGTGGATCTCCTACTAGTAGGTCTCGTTCTCATAATACCCTACAGAATATTACCAATGGTGTGCAACATAAACAGGTTTCTCAAATTCATATGAGTCTCCACCCCTAATAACCTATATTATTTATGTCTCTCATATGATATCATCTAGATATATAACATATATTCAAGAATAGTATTGTAGAAATTTCGGGTTCTCATTATAGCAGGGAACTGCTATGAATGTTTAGTGTGACAACTACTTTTAAGAAATTATCACATACTATGTTATGTAGAAGAAAAATAATGATGTGATAATTAATTAATTAATATTAAAACCCATGAATATAATGTTATCCTGAAGTACGAAAAAGTTGGTTCTAGGGCATCAACTTTGATAGACTCCCACTTACACTAGAGCCAACAGCTAATAACCTTCAATCTGCTGGCTTTCACATGGTACTCATTCTTCTGTTGAGATATGCCTTTATTAAAGGGGTCCACCATGTTCTCTTTCTTAGGAACTATTCTCAATAGAACTTCACCCCTTTGATAGAAATCCCTCAAGAGTTCATACTTTCGGAGTATATGTTGTGTTCATTGGTCTGACCTTGGCTCTTTTTCAAGAGCCTTCGCAATAGTATTATCACAATACAATGTGGTAGGATAATTACTATTAGGTACCACAACAATATCATAGAAAAATTTCTGAATCGAAATGGATTCATTGGATACATCATAAGCCTCTCTGTACTTGGAATCTATGGTAGAATCAACAACAACTGGATACATTGAACTCTTCATACTCATGGATACTCTGTTGAGATAGAAAACAAATTTGTATTGTGATTTCTGATCATTCTGATTTGTCTATAAACTATCATTAATATAACCTCTGATGACCATCTCCTCTTCTCCTCCATACACCCAGAACATATCCTTAATTGTTCTCAGATACATACGGATAGCCTTAACACCAGTCCAATGTTGTTCTCTTGGATCTTCTTGATATCTTCCCATCATTCTTAATTTATTGAAAACACCAATTCTAGTATATTACATGGAATGCATTTTTTATACTATCGCTGATGTGTATGGGATATTACTCATTCTATCTTTCTCTTTTTATGACTGGGGATACATTTTCTTAGAATGATGTAAACCATGTGACACTAGAACCAATCCCCTATTGGATTATTCCATACTAAATATCTTTTTTATCTGTTCAACATATATACTTTTCCTTAGTCCAAGAATCATCTTGGATCTATCCTGAATGGTTTTGATCGCTAAAATTTTGGTTATTCTCCTAAGTCTTTTACAAAGATACACTTGTTTAAATAGACCTTAAAAATTTATGATACTAGTATGTCATTTTCAATAAGTAATATTTCATAAAAATATACTACTAGGATAACAATCACATTCCCACTAAAACTCTTGTAAACACATGACTGAAATTCATTCTTGATGAAAGAAATTTGTTTTTTGGATTCATAAAATTGAATGTTCCATGAATTAAATTCTTTCTTTAATCCATAAATGGATCTCTGCAACTTGAAAATATATTTGGCAACTCCTTGAGTCAAAAAACCCTTCTGGATGTGTCATATAGACATATTCTTGAAGGTTATTATTAACGAATGTAGTTTTGACATCCATCTTCCAAATATTATAGTCATGGTAAGCTGATATGGAATTTTAAATTTTGATGGATTTAAACATGGAAATTATTGGAAAGGTTTCATCGTAGTCAATTCCATGACTCTATTTAAACCCTTTAGCCACTAGAATTACTTCATAGGTACTTAATTTACCTTCCATGTCCATTTTCCTCGTGAATAAGCATTTGTATCCAATAGGCATTACACCAACCAGTTCATCGACCAGAACCCAATCTTGGTTCTGAAAGATGTAATTCATTTCACAATTCATGGACCCTTACCATCTTGAAGATTCTGAGCTCTCTATTGCCTTCTTATAAGAGATAAGTTCATAATTTTCAAAAAATAATTAGTCACCATCCTCAGGGACCATAAACCATATCTTCCTGGTTATCTTACCTCTCCTACACTCCTATGAAATATTTGTGTTTTAGGAACTATTTCTTCCAAAGGGACCTATAGAATTTGTTCTTGTACCAACTTTGTGTATGTTGAGAATAAACTTCAATGAATTCAATCACTCCCCCATTATCCGTTTTTATGATGTTCCCCCTCTCAAGAAATATATCCTATCTAGAGATAGTCAATTTATTGTCTAAGGGGTTGTATAGGTAGTATAACATTGTTTCCATAGGATACCCTATAAAGATACACCTCATACCCTGGTGTGCTATTTTATTTCATGAGAATGCTTTAGCAAATGCCTTGCAACCCCATACACATGTATATGATAAAATGGGGTTCGTTCCACTCCATATCTTGAAGGGAATTCCATTTTATTCTCCAGTTGGTCCCCAATTTAATGTGTATACCACATTTTTATAATTCATATCCCCAAAAGGATAATGGAAGATCTACATGAATCAACATTGACCTTACCATGTCCAACAAGGTACAATTCCTCCTTTCACTAACACCATTTTACTATGGTGTATAAGGTGGTGTGAATTGAGATTGAATTCCAAAATCCTGTAGAAATTTGATGAAATTTTGGTTAATATATTCACCAATTATACCAATTGAATGTTGTTTATATTCTTACCAATATGATTCTCTACTTCATTCATTAATTCCTTGAATTTCTCAAAGTTATGGGACTTATACCTCGACAACTAGATATATCCATATATACTCACTTCATTAGTAAAATTTATAATGTAAGAATATCCAACTATAGCTTCTACTGAAAATGGTCCACACAAATCAGTGTGTACCAATCCTAGAAGTTTTTTTCCTTTCAAACTATCCACTAAATGATGGTTTAATCATTTTTAATTGTAAATAATCATAAAATATATCAATAGGTTTTAGCTAAGAAGAGTATAAATAACAATCTTGACATATATTTTTCAAACACATCTCATTTACATAACCAGGATGGTGATTCCATAGCTGGCTGTTATATGAGTCATGTGAACTTGAGTCATTATCTATTGAAAACACTTGGAATTAGTAATTAAATTCACAAAGACAATTATTTAAATTTTCCATACCGTAACATATTTTATCCTTATCAAAGAAACAAATTTTACTTCTAAATTTAAAAATAAATCCATCTGTATCTAAAAATGAAATAGAAATTATGTTTTCAGTAACTGTAGGTACATAATAAGAATCTATTAAAAAAACCATTCTCATTTTAAATGAAATGTAGTAGTCACCAATGTATAGAGCAGCTGACCTCACAGCATTGGAAACATGTAGATCCACATATCCTTTGTAAATCATCCAGAATCTACATAGTTCCTTCATTTGGATACGAATTTGAGAATTACAAGGTATATCTAATAACCATTGGGTAGAAATAGAAATATTGAACTTGACAATGAACTCACATTTAGGTTCCCATTTCATTTGGGTGTCATTCCTCTTCTAGTGTCCTAACTTTCCACATAAAAAACATACTACCTCATTTTCCTTATCATGGCTTTGGATCTTCCCCTTCTTGGAAGGATGGTGCTCGAGAGATTTAGACTCTTCATATGTCTTGAGCCCCTTTTCCTTGTTCTTAATTTTCTTGTCACTATAAGGAACATTGGTTTATCATGACCCATGTCCTTATCCACTTAGAGAATCAAGGTCAGGATTTTCGAAAGAATCTTCTCTTTATTGCTCATATTATAATTCAAAATAATGCTGGAGAAGGTCTTGATATGTGATGAAAGTATGATATCTATATAAAAATCATATATGAATTTAATTTATAATATGTCCAGGAATTCAATATAGCTGATACTATTGAATAACTAAGGCTCGTCTGCCATATACTCTCCAAGAATAGTTGTGAACAAAGGATTGGAGATATCATACCTATCTTGTCTTTCTTTCTCTTGATAAACATAAAAAAGGGGACACATCATTCTATAGGAATTCATATTATCAATTTTCTTTAAAAGGTCATTAGAAATGGATTATTGCATGAAGCACTGAACATATGAAGAATCATTCATATATATCTCAAAGAGAGATAACTCTTCATCGTTTACCTCATTTTCAGGTGCAACTGGTAAAGGTTCTTCTAGCACATACAATATCTTTTCATTGAGAAGGATGACACATATCCACCTTTTCCACTCTTATAAATTTTTTCCAGTGAGAAATATTTCCTTCTAAATTTTGTATTTAAATGATATGTTTTATTTTATTTTATTATTGTTTCTTCAAAATAAGATAGGCATAATTTAAGTATTTTACCTATTAAAATATTTACAAATAAATTAATATTTTATTTATTATCCTCCCACTATTTTATCAAAACCCAATAGCCCACAAAATTGAATTTGGAATATCCAATCTCTTAGACATTCTAGTAGAAATTATCTATATTCCACTTCTAATTACCCAAACCATGGTTGGTCAAGAAACTAAAATGGTTTTACATAGGCATTGCAAAAGAGAACTCCATTAAATCACAGTTCCTTGATCTGCTGTGTGGACTCCCCAATCCTAAAATCCTTAATTGGATTTCCTCAACCACTTAATCTAAATTACCCCAAGTACTACTTTGGTAGTCAGTCCTAGATATCAATTAAGTTAGGTCAACCCAAAACCTCAAGTTAGAATTCCCTTATAATTGAAATCACTCCAACTTTGGCTACTCAATCACTTTGAACAATGGTTCGATTCTAGCCGAAGTAATGGAAACCTATATGAACATAATATTTTATTGAGGGATTTTGTCCTTTTATGAATAAATTATAAATTATTATCTTTATAAAATTCTTGTTAATATTAATTGATATTACTTAATTGATTAACTAAGTCTTATATAATATTTATGCATAAGCTGGTTTATTTTAGTTTTATCTTGAATTCCCTTTAATTCATTAATTATGTGATTGAAATAATACATCCATAATTTATTATGCATGAAACTAAAAGAAATAAAATAAAGCAGTATGATCATGAGCTCTTATTAATGGTTAGTTTATCAAGAGGTTAACAAACTAACTACTGGCCTATCAGAAAAAAACCCTGAACTGATTAATGTTCATGTTACAGCTTTCCACATATCCATTTATGTATCTCAATGGATTGGTTTCACCTCGGATCCAAAATTGAACTGGCTATGAAATTGATCCACCTCTGCTAGCTTAGTAGCTCCATCCATTACATATGACTTTTACTCACATGTTGGTTAGGGGAAAAGGGGTTTACAAAAAAGAAACCATAGGCACACTTGCTCTACATAATTATAGAAGAGAAGGAATACATGATACAAATTTAATTTAATAATAATTTAAAATAAACAAATTATATATAAAAAGTTTGGTATAGATCATGATCATCCACATGCATGCAATTAATTATCCATTTAATAAAAATAGCATTAAATTATTAATCAATATTATTTAAGATAAATCAAACTCAAATAAATTAATTATTATATTTAATTAATCAATTATTTTATCCTAATTCTCATAAAAATTTACTTGAGATTCTCATTCATTACAAATTAAAACAGATTAAATAAATTTGGTTTGAAATTAACTGTGTATATAAATGCACCTTGGAGGAAATACAGTGAATATCTATCTTAATCTACCCAACATGTATTATACTCATATATTGTTCTCTTCTTGTGACATGTGGAATACAAAACTTATCACGAAATTTTATAATGTGTAATTCATGGAAGATTACATGAATTACATGATTTTTTGGTCATGTTTTATGCTTCAATGCACGTAGAGTAACAAATTGTAATAAAACTCATACATGATATGAAGATATGAACATTATTCATATACTAATTAAACAATTAAATATTTATATATATTAAAACCTATCCCATGGTGTATTATATCTTTATGTCTACAGACAAGTACATGTTTCAAGGTTTACATGGTAAAATAAATAATTTTTAAATTTATGTTACTTGGTATAAGTACATGGAATGAACATCTGATCTACATGACATTTAAACCTCTCACCATTTATCAAAGACACGTTCCTAGGGACTTGGTGTGTAATATGTGCCTTGGAAAATTTTGACTATAGGGTGTTTCCAATGGGCCACATGTCATGTGAACACTGAGTTACATAGTCACCCGTCAAGAAGGTCGTTTATGGAATACACGTCCCATATTTGACTCAAAGGGATTACACCCCATGTACATGGGTTAAATGATGTATAGTCCGGTAGACCATGCACCATTAAATTATAGTCAACATGTGGTACATTATGTGTCTAATTAATGAAATAATCATTAAATAATTTTGAATTGATTTCCAAATCAATTCGGATTCGTTGAATGTGACTACACAGCCTGTAAATTTGATTACACGATGTGTAGTCTGGTGTTGCCTGGCCAAAAACCTTGGTACCTCTGGATGATTTTAATAATTTTATTTTAATTAAAAAATTAAACTTCTCAATTAGATATAAGATAAATGAAGGAGGAAGAAATAGATCTCATAATTCATATTAAATGAACCATTAAACTTGAATTAGAAAAAACTAAATTAAAATACGTAAATTACCCAAGATGTTTAATAATTATAAATAATTATGTGACCACTATGACACCGCTTATAGATTCCGAGTGCAGTGGAAGCATGTGATTGGAATTTCCGAACTCTGCTTTTTTTCTATGATAAATGATTAATCTAATATTTAACACAATATTGAACATCATGATCAAAAGAATTAAATCAAAGAATCAGAACATAGAAATAACACTAGATCTAGAGGGAGGATCATCACATATTATTTAAAATTAATTTAATTAATTAAATAATTGCCTTTATTTGAATATTTCCTTCATTGATGAATCTAATGACAGATATACGGTCCACCATCGTTGTGTTATAGAAATCAAGTGTATATTTCCTATATCTATGTTCCACACGTGTTTCTCGAATATACATACATCGCCGAAGGAATCTCCAAGTGCTATCACGGTAGATATTTAATCTTCTTTCATCCTCCATTGATTTCATTGAGAACCTCTTCCAAAGTGTTCTCCATGATCAGATGGAGGATAATTAATCACCATTCTTGGGAGTGTTCTTAGTGAAGGGTATTCTCTAGGTTTAAGAGGATTCTCCAAGATTATTATGCACGACCCACAAAATGAAATTGGCTTAATGAGAAAATAACATATCTGGGTTTATATATCGCTAGGGTTAAAATATAACAATTGCAAAAGTGACCTTAATTATTTAACCTTATTGAAACCACATTTAAAATAATAATAATAATATCAATATTTCTCAACATGTTCTTAACTTGTGAATTATAATTAAATAATATTTAATTTGTATTACCACAAACTAGACCTAAAAACTCAATCCTCCATTACTCATTAATAATTATCATACATTGAATAATGAATATTTATTTATTAAATAAATATCACTACATTATTATCCAATGAATAAATAAATACTATATTTACTAAATATAAAATAAATAATTATATGAGATCAATCATACATGAAAAATTATTAAACCACATATGGGATTAATGTTTATTCAACCTGTTAATTAATAAATAATAATATATTATTTAACTGAGATTCTGGAGACACTTAGTGTGTGACCCTTTAGTCCTCTTTCTTTGTGGCATTAGGTGAAGCAGCCTAAAGTCCAAGGTTAGCATCTAGCAACATACCAAGACACCCATAGAGAAAAAAGTTAATTCAACAATGAAATTCCACCTCATACAGATATTTACAATGTAATATAACCCATTTATCATAATATCTAAAATCGAGTAGGTTGCATACTAGTGTCATCAAACTATATGATTGATTATCTATTTCATTGAATTTTTGGAAATATTACTTTCATATAGAACACTATGGCTATGAATTTTTTTAAGCTATATCATTTCCATCAAAGGTACTAAGATATTAACTTCCATTGATGAATCAAAGGGATAAATCATTTCTTACGATATTCATTAATGAAATATTACTTATGATGCACCCAACGTATCCTACCTCACCACAAACATCTATCGTCATGGTTTTCATCAATACATCAATTTACGCGACTCACAATATTCGTTAATAATGATATTAAATTCTAAGGACGAATACTCACGTCTACATATTGGAACTTCTAATTACATGTATAAATGTGGATTTACTACGAGTAGGTTATGTTCTCATAATACCTTATTGGATATTACTAAGGGAGTACACCATGAAGAGGTGCCTCAAAGTCCTATGAGACTCCAACTTTGATAGCCTGAGTCATTTATGTCTCTAAAATGATATCATTTGTCTATAGAAAATATATTCTAGAATAGTGTCATAGCAATTTCAGGTTCTCATCATAGTAGGGAGTTGTTATAACCTTTTAGTGTGAAATATACTCTTAGGTAATTATCATATACTATGTTACATAGAGGAATAATCATGATGTGGTAAGTGGTTTATTAATATTCAAATCCATGAATACAAGGTTTTCATAATGTACGAATAAGATGGTTCTAGGGTACCAAGTCCAATAGTTTTTTGGTGAAATTTACATTTCATTTTCCCTATTATTTATAATATGTGTTATGGAGCCTATTTATGATTCGGATCTTTCAACAATAGTATTTTCAAATATAAATCATTTGATTATTGAGATAAAGTTTGAACTGAGAGGGAAAAATTTATTTAAGGTGGGGAGAATGTAACACCCTATTACATTATAATATTTTCATTTTTGGATAAAATTTACTCTGTTTCTAGATTTCTTTATGCAACACCATGTTAATATTATGCTACACACAACACTTAATTAGCTTCTGTTATATGTAAGACTGAGTTTTACCATCTTTTAATGGTGCACTTTTTTTAAACTAAATTTTGGAAATTATATAAATTTTATTTTTCAAAATAAACATCATTTTTTAATTTTTAATGTTAAAATATTATCTTTGTGTAAATTTTTTTTATTTTGATAGGAAGTTGATTTTTTTGATGAATAGTGAAAAATATTGCATTTTAGTTAAAAACTGCCTTTTATTTAAATAATTATTTATGTTAAATTATATTTTAAATTCATTATTAACGTAATAATAGATCAATTATACATATATTAATCAAATTAACATCATTGGAATAATTATTATTTTAAAAGTGGACATAAATAATTTTTTAAACTTTTGAACGTTTTTACATTAAAAACATGCATTCTCACCACCTCTTTAGGATTAGCATTAAACTTAATTTAGGAACTTTAATAAATTGAATTTGGGAAAGTAGACTTAAACTATTGTAGTCCATATGATATTTTTTGTATAATATGATCAACTTAGTTTTTGACCAAAAAATTAGTAAAAGTAATTAAATTAATTATAGTGACAAATGTAAAATTAAACTTAACAAGGGACTAAACATTAAACATAAGGAACAAATGACATATAAACCCATCCAAATTCCATTATCTAACAAAAGTTTGACCATATACTCTATTTTTTGATTTTTATGAGTTAGTGGGACACATGTTCATGAAATTTATTTATATGAAAAGATCAGTAAGACAAAATAAAAAAAAAGAAACATTCATTACCTTAACTATTTATACAAATTTGAGATATGGGAAAACAATATATTTTTGGTTATATATATCCTGTTAAAATATAAATGATTATTTTTATAATAATGATTTATCATTAATTTTTTGAGATTAATTGTTATATTAATGCTTATGAAACACCAATATAGTGATTATTTAGTTAATAATTAAATAAAATGAATGATACTATAAATATTAAAAGTGAAGTAACCTGATTTAATTATAACCTTTAATTATTTTTTAGATTAATATATCATGTTAAATAGTTGTGAAATTAATAAATATTAATTATAATATTATTTTGATATTTTCAAATTAATATTAAAGAAATAATGTAAAAATTTACGTTAATATTATTTTACAGTAAATGATATTTTATTAAATAAATTAAAATTAATAAACATGCATTTGTATTCCAAGTGATTTTTAAGTGTTAACAAATATAAAATATGTTATATTAATGGATTAATTAATAATTTACAATTAAAATGTTGACCCATAGTTATTAAAAACATTGCTTTCATGGTCTGGGTTAAAGTAATATTTTTGCACGTTACATGCACTTGTTTTAATATTAATTTCTAAAATACATGATATTTATATTTTTTACATTAGATATATCATTTATATTTCATTAGGATTTTATTTTATAATAAATAACACTTTAATTTAGTCGTAATGGTTAAATTACATAGGTGTTAAATATAATTACATTAATAAAAACTAAAATGATAAAATTGGGGAAACATAGAAGTTAAGGAACAAAATTATGAAAATTAAATTATTTTTCTATAGTTGAGGTTTGTATCAAAAATAACTCCATGTAATAAATTATTTTTTAATTTTAGAGTCACATTACGTATGGGAGACCTCTGAGTAATGTATATCTTTTGTTATTTACAAGAGTACCACTCGTACCCCACTATAAAATAGAACCCATCCCTCCCACTTCCTCACACATATTAAGACACGTTGGATTGATGAATACCATCAAAAATATTTAATGAAAATCCTTATACTATCCCTATAATCCCCCCTTTTGTCATAAATCCTTCCAATGAAGTCGTTCGGTGGAAACCAGATGGAGTATCCCAAATAAGAGGTTACATAATTCCACAAACTCTTTAGTTTTGTTTCTTTCTCCACTCTTTCAATTATTATTATTCCATGATTATATAATAAAAAAAGTATCCTATATATACTTATATATTATTATATTAACTCTTTTTTCTTACACTTACACACACTTCCATCTAGTGGATAATGAACTTATTGTTCATGTGTAAGACAAACTACCACCTCACGAAACAACTTCATTCATTTTTTCCTTTACCACAATTAATGGTTGGGAATTATGATAGAAATACTGTTTATATAATATATATATGATAATTACTATGTATTTATTATTATTTAATTATTTCATAACACATACGTTTATAATTTCCATTTTGGGTAAATATGATGACATCATTTGAGAAAATGTGGACTATCGCCTCCTCAAAGCAATGTGATTTTCTCACACTATACAGGGAATTTATAAAAAATAGTTTTAATTAAACATATATGAAAAAAATGAAATCTATTTGAAATCCATGAAATAATTAACTTTATATAAATATAATATATAATTTTCTTTATTACCCTTTTCACGCACTAAAAAGTGATAACGTCGATCATGGACATGTGGACTACTGCCTCCCCGACAGGATGAGATTTTGTTTAAATCAAAAGAATTATATATATAAGTATATATGAGTAATAAAATGGTTTTTATGATATAATTATTATTATTATATAGAGATATACTGTTACTTACCCTTCTTTCATAATGATCATTGAAAAAAGGGGAACGTTACTCATGCATACGTATGGCCTACCGTCTCCAAGATTGTAACGTTGGTTCATTTTTCATTCCTATATTTCATGGTTAGTTTTAAAATTATATTTGGTGCATAAATAGGATAATTATTTCATGATTATTATTTAATATGTGTTTATATAATGTTCAATTTTACCATAACATACCTACCAAATTCATTTTTTACACATAAACCAAATATGGTCAAAAGACCTGGCATAAACTTAATTGTTTATGTAGTAGTTTAAAACATTGTAATAAGAGATATAAAAGTAAGGATAAACATGAATTTTTTTGTCAAGTAAATAATTAATATAATTTTATTATTCATTCATACTGAGATACACATGACAATTCAGTCTCAAGTTAAGGGATTTTGTCTCAATTTACATTCCATTGTGACTCATTTATTGTTATGAACCAATTGAATTTTTATGGTGTATAAACTACCCTTTGACATGTTATATCATTAATACCCTTATTCTCACGAAATTATAAGTTTCATTTGATGTTATTTCAATCATTGGGAATATGATTCAAATTTTTTAAAGTGGTATGGGACACTTTGTAATGTTTAAAGGTTGTTTTTCTCAAGAATGTTTTTATGACTTTATAGTGGAATTTACATCCATCAACATCAACAACCTTTATTGTTACTTATCCTCCCCTGAGAAATTATATATAAGTTTATATTGTTTATCCATAAAGAATATTTAATGATAAGTCATATTATTTATTATTTATCTCAATTATTTGATATTAGGAATGCTTTGGACTAACAATGATGGGTGGGGCCTGGAATTTATATAGCCCCAAGATGCATCAATAGTTTCTCATGATATTAATAGGTTGGTCAAATAAAAAATAGTTTAAAATATATTTTTAATGGTCTTGATGTTATAGGTTTTCATGTGCCTTATACATAAGATTCAATAATTAAGAATTTCCCCCATTCAGACTCAATTATTATTTATCCATGAGATTTTTCATCGATATATCTATATGTGCATTTCATTCATAGATTATTGAATAAATAGAATGTTTTTAAATTTTTTTACATTTCCATATTAATTATGCCTTATCTATTTATTTGAATGACATGTGTTATCAGTCATTTATCTTTCCATGATGATTAATTCTCAGTGATTCATTATTTCTTCCACTTTACGTACCCTTACTGAGCATTTGAGATCACCCTTAATATGTTTCCTTTACCGAGGTTATGGAGAGTAATCCTTTTAATGAGTTTCAAGGATGCTATTTATTTATTTTTATTATGTATAATGTTAGTATTATCTATTTCCCAATGTATTATGGGTATATTGTATGTAATCTGCATTTCCAAAACTACTAAACTACTATATCCTTTGGTAATAGATTCCTTGTAATCATTCTAATGTAAAAAATGCATCATCTCAAAGATTATGGGGTCAAGGATTTACATGTGGACATGGTCCAGATGAATTGAATCATGTTTCTAAATGCACTACTATATATGAAATGTGGACAATTATATTTGATACTCATAAAGGGACTAAAAATGTTAGATAACATATATACAACATTACTAAGATAAATTTTGATTCCTTCAGAATGTATGATGCAGAAATCATTACTCAAATGAATAGAATATTGAATGAAATAGTAAATCGTGTTTCTACCTTAGGAACTCCAAATCCAGAGCTAGATTAGGCTATGAATGTGTTTGTAGTCTTACCCTCAAAGGGGAGTGTAATCTCTTTTGTTATTAGACAATCCACACTTTTTAAATAATTATCAATGGAGGAATGAATTGGTACATTAATGATGTATGAAGCTTAAATAAAACATGGAGAATATATCACATAATGATCAAGAGGTAAAATACTAATTCTAAAAGAGAAAAGAATATTAATTAGGACTTTATGTCCTCAAATGATTTTAGATGTTCAAACTGTAAATAAGAACTATCTCAACTATCCAATAGATTCAATAAATTCTATAAGAATAAAATATTATTTAATAATTTTAATAATTATTATAGTGAGAAATATTATGGATTAAAATAAGCTAGGATCTATAAATGTATGAAAATAGGGAATGTTATACAAGACTACTCACAACGAAAAAACAAGATATGAAAGGTTGAAATGAAAGAGAATAAATACCCAATGAATTTTTATTATGAATGAAATGGTAAAATGGATGTGAAGGCTATAGGGAGTGTTTATAAATAATACATTATCTCTTAAAACTATAATTTAGAAAATTAGAAATCAAATCTAAAATCGAATATGTTCTTTATAGAAAATAAAGATGATGTGAAATATTATTATTAATCTTCTTTTGATTTAATTTTTTTTAAATTCTAAATTTGTTGAATATTGTTATATGATTGAGTATAAATATTAATACATATTAAAAAAAATTATAAATAATTAAAGAATATTCATGATGCTATTATTAGTGGAAAATATTCCAGGTTAAAACAATACAATGATTTTAATGAAAAATTAAGTAAATATGCTTCAAGGTGTATTGTGCATGAAACAAGAATTAAATAATTATAAGTTGAAGTGGAATACTTTAAAAGTGTTTCTAGTATATTAATCAAGGGTTAATAATATATGTTATGCCTCTAAGGTGGTGCATTTTAGGTTGTGAGGAAACAGTCTGATGAGGATCATTATTCGCCTCTTTTATATAGAGACGGGTTCTTTCCAAGTTCACCACTTATTTTATTGAAACTCATTATGATTAATTATCCTTTTAATGAAGGTTCGATTAACCCCATGGGGACTAGAAAATTTGTCCCCTCTATATTTTGAGGGAGACACCATAGTCAAATGGTTCTAGTGAGTGATTTCATGGGGTCAAGTACTTGTGAAATTGGTCATCCTAGGATATAACTTCCACATATGGTCTCTAACGAGTTTATTTTTAGATCCAAAAACACCCAATGGCCCTGGTATCCATGATTCATAGACCTGAATTTCAATGGTATGCACTCATTGATCAATGATTTCACAAACAACACTTAAGGACTCCTTTGGTCAAGAGGATGAGAAGTCGGGCTCATCGCACCCTTTTGGGGGAGGGTTATTACTAGTTCTGGGACTCTCTTATAGATTTAAGTCGTGTTCATATGTTCATGAATCCTTGGTTAATTACAAAAGAGTGTTTCCACGGGCTACCCCAAGTTGGTAGGACCTTCATAGGAATACATGAATTTGATGTTATGGACTCAACACTGACTTAAGCCATACAATAAGGTGCTATAGATTTTATCATCATCCTGGGGGATGTAAGGTTACATGATGTTGGGATCAAAATCATAATATGTGTTTACTTTGTATCCTCTAGAGAGGAATCATAACCTATATAGATTGGATTGGTGTGGAGCTTGCACGTGGAGGTGGCCCATTTAGGGGGATATGGTTGGGTGAATCCTTTGGAAAGGTTACCCTTTTGAGCTCGGGCCATTGAGTAGGCATCCTACATACCCAAATATGATCCGGAATCAGTGTTATCAGAGTTTAGAATTGTGTGGATCTTGTAATCATCACAAATCTCTATGCCCATGTGATTCGTGCTTGGTGTGAGAAACAAGAGGATGTGAAAGGTTTAACAAACCACATATCCCCAATCCTTTTGGTTGGATATGGAGATCCCATAGCTAAAGAGGATAGGGAGATGGTGGGTGAGGGTAGAGAGAGATGAGGCTTTTAATTTGAGATGACATTAAATGGTCATGCGGCCCGACCTAAGAAGATTGGGGACTTGACTCAGGGGGAGGGCCCTAGAACGCATTCTGGGAAGGGGAGGAGTTTCTTCATCATCAAAGGGGAGAGTAAACATAACCCATTTGATTGATCAACATTCTTCATTGAATGGAAAAGCAGGTGATCACCCTTAATCCCTAGAATGGGGAGGTTCATGTTGGTATCCCATGGTTGGAATTTAGGTTACCATGGGAATGTAGATTGACAGACATTCCTGAATCCCGAACTTTTTTGGGAAGAGCCTTCGAGACTCCTCTTTCCATGGGCATGTAGACTCAAAGGGGTACGCTGATGCACCCAATGGTATAATCATGCAGGTCTGGTGTCTTTGGAAGAGACTTTGGCCTGATGCCAGGGGACTCATTCCTAGAGGGATCATGGAGGAATGGACATTAAATAAGGGTCAAGATTGGAACCGAAGGAAAGAATACGTGAAAGAACCCCATTTTGTGTACTGATTTCTTATGCGGAATGGGGGCAGCTCCTTATACAATAATGGTATGTAGGCATAGTATTCATCTGCGTACCGATGCGGTATGTAGGCATGGGTGTATACCACCGTGCACCACAGTGGTACATGGTCCATCAGGTCGCTTTGGGTTCCATTTGCATACTTATATAGTACGCGACACCAGGTTACATTTGTTTAGAGATACACTACATGGAACAACATTTTGGAGGAGGGTCCAGAGGATTATCATTTGTGGGGAGTTCATCCCTGATAATTATGTGGTTTTTGGTTTCACCATTTAGGTTTGTAGTTATCTTATTATTATTCAGTTCCCCCATTTTATGGTTTGTGGCTAACTATACCTATGGAGAGCGTGGTTTGAAATTTGGGCTTCATCGATGACTTAAAACAGAAGTTGGGATCTTCCTTGAATTCTTCCAACAGATGGGTCCCCTTAAAAGTTTGTTCATCCTTCATTTCTCAATTCATTATGTGCTCATTTTATAGAGAATAAAGGTAATTATATCTATTGGTAATGTGGTACCATTTGCAGAGGCCCATGAAAAGATACCTTTACGCACAAAAAACTTGGTCAACCATGTTTCATGGAGTCTATGGTTCACACTCATGGTTAACAAAACCCTTCTATTTTTCTTCATTAATGAACAATTAAGTTCTCAAGATGGTAGGCGGATGGCCTTCATGCACATGATTCCTTCAGTGATGTAGTTCGTGGTCTGTTGGGTTCACTAGCCATCACTTCATGGGACAGATTCTCATGGATCATTCTGCATACTGATGGTTCTTAATCCAGGCAGTTTACAAACTCTACCTGATGATGGTATGCAGGCCATTTGAAATCCATTGAAAACTGGAATTTTCTCAACATTATTTTGATATTTTCAACTCAATTTGAGTTTATTCACATTGATAGAATTGTAGGGCTACTTGATTCCTTCTACCAAGTGATTGTTGGAGTATTTTATTCCCTTGGAAGAATTTTTTGGATGCTACTATATCTAAATCAGATCCTTGTAAATAATGTTTATAAAAATATTTTTTATGGCATTTGCACAATTGGAAAAAAAAACTATTGTCATATACAAACCATTTTGTGCCTAGTTCAACAAACCAAAACATCTCTAGGGTTACTTGTTTTATTTTTTTTAATTAATGGATATTATGATAATAACTATTTCATAAAAATCCTCAAATTAGTGGTGTAAAGGAATTTATTATTAGTATAAATTTATCTTAAGTTAATTATATAAATACTAGAAAAATTAGATAGATTTGGTTACCCATATCTTTATTAGAAAACACTTCTAGACCCAAGGTAATTTGGGTACCAAAACAATATTTTATTTAATATTTTTGTACGTAAAAATAAATAGGTTCAAAAGTAAAATATTTTACATTGATAGTGGATACTCAGGACACATGAGTGGCGATTTTTTAAATTTCCAAAAACTATCAAAAGTAGATTGAAGATTGTTTACATTTAGAGACAATGATAAAGGAAATATAATTAGAGTTGGATTTTTTTTATATCTAAAAAAATATTGATCAATAAAGTTCTCTACATTCAGGGGTTGAAGAAAAATTTGAAAATCATTTCTTAACTCGGTAATGACACATGTTTAGTTGATTTCTCTAAAAACGCATGCTATGTTTTTAAAGATAAAGTGCCTCTATTTAGAGAAAATAGGACTGAAAATGTTTATACATCCAACCATAGATCCTTGTATTAGAAAAAAGTGAATTTATTAAATTCTAGAGTATATAAATCCTAGAAATGGCATAAGATACTTGGAAAATGTAATATATTTTCCATATCTAATCTACCAATGAAAAATTTAGTTTTAGATCTTCCCAGTCTTAAGATTGATTGGAATTTTCTTTTTGATGCATTCAAAAAAATAAAGCATCATAAATAATATTTTAAGTCTATTAACAATTTTTATGAATCCAATCCATTTTAACTTATCCATATGTATTTGTTTGGAACTTTAAGAGTAGAAATGTTGGAAGGCAGATTCTTTTTTTGTTGATGATTTTTTCTATATTTACCAAGGTTTATTTTCTAAAATTTAAAAGTGATTATTTTTTTTGTTTTTATGAGTATTATCAATTTATTTTAAAATGAAAAATATTTCACTATAATTTCATTTGAAAGTGATCTTGTAGGAGAGTTTGAAAATTAAGAATTTAATTTTTTTTTCTCTAAATTTTTTTTATTAAACATACTTTCTCTTTTATAGGAACACCTCAACAGAATGGAATTGTGGAAATAAGAAATAGTACTATTGAAGTGATGAAAATAACTATTTTAAATGAATATAGTCTTCCTACCTATTTTTGGGTATAATATATAAATAATGTTTTCCATGTCATGAATAGTTTTGGTAAATCCCTTTCTCAAAAATAAACCCTTTGAATTATGGAATAACAGAAAAACGAAAGTTGAATACTTTAATGTTTTTGGATGTAATGTTTATAACTTGAACACTAAGTAAAACCTTTGTAAGTTTGATCCAACGGGTGATGAAGGAATATTTCATAGATATTTTACTATTTTTAAATAATTTAGAGTGTTTAATTAAAATCTAAGGATAGTTGAAAAATATATCCATGTGATGTTTTATAAATGTGTCTATTTGATCATAAAAAAAATCAAATAAATGAATTCATTTATTCGTTGAATAACTATAAACTTATCTGTTCTTGATATTTAATTAATTAAATTTGAATATTATGAGATTCAATCTAGTTCAGAAGAATATGAATCTAAAGACACTGAAAGTGTCTTACTTAGACAATAGAGAACCTTAAATTACAATCCATTAGAGAATATTATTCGATACATAAATATAGGATTTAGGACTAGAAGAAATATTGAAAAACTAGATGATTTTTCTTCCTTTCTATCACATTTTCAATCTTAATATATAGAATAATTCATATAAGATGATAGTTTAAAGACAGATATACGGTAATAATAGTATAAATTTAATAAAAATAATGTTTTTGAATTAGTTTATATGCCCTAAAATCATTCAGTAATAGGAACCAAATGGGTTTTTAAAAAACAATCAATATGGTGAAGGTATAATCACTGGGAATATGTATAGATTATTTCATAAGGGATACAACCATGAGAAAGGAATATGTTATGAAGAAAATATTTCTCTGATTTATTGACTAGAATCCATTAGAATCAAATTATCATATATATATATCTCATAATAATTTTAAATGTTGTTATATGGATGTAAAATAAACCTTTTTAAATGGTTATTTAGAGGACAAAGTTTATGTTAAGAAACCTCCAGTTTTTTAAAATCCTCATCTACCAATTTTTTAAAACATACTAAATCTATTTATAGACTTAATCAAACTCCATGAGATTGGTATAAAATATTGAATTTATTTCTTCTGAAAAATGTGTATTTAATTGAATTTTAATATCTTTTTTTTATGAAAAATAATTCTTTTGATATTTTATTAGTAAAATTATATATAGATGATGTTTTTTTGTTAAACTAGAAAAAAGATTTCTAATGACTTCTCAAAATGAATTCAAAAGGAATATGAAATGATTATGATGGGGGAGTTAAAATTATTTATTGGTTTAAAAATATATCAAAAGGAGTTTTGAAATTTTTTTAATAAAAGAAAATATAATATTGATTTATTAAAAAAATTTGTACTTGAAAAAACAATAATTATGAAACTCGCATTTGTACTAATATATAACATTATATGGATAAAGATGAAAATAGGTGGACAATAAGTTATGTAGAGGTATGATTGGTAGTTTGTTTTATCTTAATACTACTAAACCAAAAATTATGTTCTGAATTTTTATTTATATAATATTTCAATAGAATTTATGGAATATCATCTTACTGTAGTTAAAATTACTTTCAGATATTTAAAAGGAACTTATTTTCTATCATTCATTATAAAAAAAATTGATTTTAATTTAATTTTATATTTGGATAATGAATTTTGAAGGATTATGTTAGATACAAAATGAACCTCAATTACTTGTCTATTTTTAGGAAATTTCTTATATTCATTCCCAAGTAAGATTAAACGTTTAGATTCTTAATCAATAGGTATGGTAGAATATATATCTACTACCAGATGGTGTTCCCAAGGGTGGAAAATGAAACACTCTTTTGAAATTTTGATCGTATTGTCATGATATTTCAAATTAGATATGTGTTTACTGTTGATTTATTATATATGAAAGAGCCTAGGTTGTCTCTCATAAGGTGTAGGAGGTTAAAAGTGTATATTTTTAATAAAAATAACTAACATATGGGGTGGTTTTGAAAATTATTTTAATATTATATGAATTAATTAAAGAGTGTAATAATTAAAAACAGAAGGGTTTGTTCATATAATTGTTAGAGAAGGAGGTCATTTAAAGTTCACTATAAATCGTGGATAGTAAATCATTCTGAAAAATAAACATGGTTTAATGGAATCCTGGGGTTGATATTTTTCAAGATCTTGATTACTCTTACACCTCTTAAAACGATACATAAAGAACCAACCCTTGACACAACAATTGTGAAGTCAAGATTTGGACCTCAAACATAGAGTTTTGGCTGCCAAATCCTAATGATATCTCATGTATGTGTGGGATAAAGAGGATTCATGTCTTGTTGAGTTGAAAAAATCCAAGATTCCCACTTGAATCTCCACACAATCATTATTGAAATAAAAAATGTTTCACATTATTGAACCAAAAAAATGAATTCATAGGATAATAGTGTTAATATTGAACATAAATGAAATATTTCACACACCAATTACACAAAATCAATAAAATAAGAAGTTTTTAAACTCCCTACCATGTGTGTGTACCTTCCTCGAAATTACTGCCCACCATTTAGCTTTCTATCAAGAGGAGAAGGAGGCTTGGGTATAACTTATCCTTTATCCATGATCCCCCTGTTAGGATAAGGGACTCTAGACCTTTTTGGATGAAGAGAGGACATATTTGGGTCTCCAAAAATGGAAGATATTTTATCCCTAGTTGAACATGAAAATTATGTGACCAAGGTAACCTTTTTAGACAAACCAAGATGTGGTTTTGGGCACCCATATTTTTAAATAAAACTTGGTGCATGGTTTTGGGTGGTAAGACAACCTTATCTTTCTATGAAAATAATGAAAAACGTTTTTCCAAACCTATTTAATATATCTACAAAAAATATCATTTTGAAAAATAAATCTCGATATATGGAAGAAATACAAAACACAACTTTGGAATTCATGAATATTCATTTTTTTGGATAAATCAGTTTGGTTGGTCCCCTTAATGGACGAATTGAGGTTGGGTTTCTTCAAATGATTTGTATCCCACTAAATTTTGGATCGGCCCAAAACATTTAAGCCAAATTTTATGCAGAAATTAGTTTCAGTATCCATTTGATTCTATAGGTGTGCTTGGAATCTTTCATAGTTTGGCCCATTTTTCTTCACCTTCATTACAGACCCTCTAAATCATCTCCAACAACAATGAAAACATAAAAAAAGTTAAATATCAATTTTTAATAGTGATAAAAACTACAAAATTTAATCAAACATGAAGTGATTTTTTTTTAATATTTTTAATTTGTAAAAAAATCAATTTAATATAGTGGTGTAAGGTTGGAATAATATATTGAATCATGGTGCAATCACACCCCCACACAAAATCATTTTAACTCATGGAAAATTTCACCTTTAAAAAAAATTAAGCATGGAGATATTACAAACATCATTAATATTTAACATTTAATAAAAATATAATTCTTGATAGAAATATGATCAAAGAAAAAATCACATCAAGGATATATTCTCATTGATCATGGAAAAAGATGTCTCATAAATTGTATCTGAACAAAATTCAAGGAGATGAATGATACCAATTTGAGAAAATAATTCACAAGTAAACCGTATAACTATCTATTCATGTGTTTGTGTGGGAAAACCATTTCATTCTATTCATTACACTTTCTATCCATTACATATAAGTTATTTTAAAAAAATATTCTTCGATGATTCGGTCCAATGAACTTTTTTTATATCCTTTTTAATAAAATTTAATGACCACTCACTTAAGAATTCCCAAAATCTAAACCTTAAGCTCCCGACCTAAATTTCCCCATATTGTTTACATTTAATCACTCCCCTCATTTATTATTATTGTTATTTTTTGGATAGTTTTACTTGAAATAGTTCTGACGTTCATCTCTCAACCCTTGTTTGATCTTCTAATGACACTAATTACAATAGTTATAACAATATAAAATGCATAGAAATTGTTGTTTTTGACCATCCCAATACACAACCCATATTTTTTTGTTTTGTTTTGTTTTTTATGGAATACAACATTTAGATAATAGGTACACATGCATAGGTCAATCCGGTACAATAATGAAAATTTATTGGATAAGGAATAATCATATGGAAACGTAATTTTAGAAATTTTATAAATATTAACCTAAAATATATTTACTTATATTGATTAATCAAAATTCACACTTCATGGTTGGGTGAAAATATGTGTGGATATATTAGGTGACACAATTTTCCTATAAACTACCCACAAAAGGGTACCATTCTTCCCAAAGGTTTCAAAATGATAAAACCATTAATATCATTAAAAAAACCAATTTTCAAGAAAAAATCACACCTCAATGTAAATTGTATGCTAAAACACACATTCCATCAATGAAAAAAATTTATAACTTGAAATTGGATAATTCCACGTGCATTTTTAATAATTTTTTTTAAGTGCGCATTAAAAATAAATATTCTGCCACAAATGTGAATGGGTAAGGTGGGAAGTAACTATACAATACCACAAGAAAAAAACAATAGAGATGATTAAAATTCCAAGATAACATAGGAATTTGCCCAAAAAAGGGGTAGGGGATGGTAATAATACTATCCATCAAGCTAAAAAAAGAAAAATAATAAAGGGGATGAAAATTTATAACAAAACCATGAATGTAATCAAACCACACACCTAGAGTGTATAGTGTACTCGCTATAATAAAAGAACGTGGGAATAAAGGATAAGACCTGGTAGGTTTCGTTGGTAGGTTACTTCTTTAACTTGGAGTTCCTTCATCAGACTTAGGAATGGCTTCGTGAAAGTTCATAAATCACTACCCATTGATAGTGAAGGTTTTTTTTGTTTCTTTATTCTGAAACTTGACAATACCAAATGGATAAAACTTATTTGTAGTTTATGGTACAAACTAGTTGGAATGAAATTTACCTAGATATAACTTCATCTTTGACATTAATTGGGGAATCTACCCAATAATTATATTCCCTAAACATTAAAAATTTCATGAATGAGAATGGTTTGTTGTGTAATTTTATTTCATTGAGAGATATTCCCTATCCTTTGACAATGAGATTTTTTTTTCAAAAATGATGTGAATCTCAAAATAGTGTCTTCCAAAATAATCCAGAATCAAGGACTTTGTGAGATATCTATTGGGGACTATTGTGTCCCCCACAAGAAAGTGTGTAGAAGGATCTAAGGATAGACTAAAACTCTCTATTGGAAACACAATGCCTCACTAAATGTGTTCCTAAGGTAGGGGTCATCCCAAATGTACCAACAAGACTCATTTTTATGATGATTGGATTATTTTTTTTGAAATCAATCAGAATACAAGATTATGTCAAATAATTTATAATTCCATCATACCATGGAATAACATCTTTAAATGATTATAATTGCTCGTAATTAAAAATGTCTATTATGGAAATAAAAGGGAATGATTAAATATATGAGTATGGGAGGATCATACTAATATAGAATACCCGGACATTATTTTCTCCCTTTTTATCCCAAATTTCTAGATTTAATTCACAATTTCTTAAGGAGATATTGGAGGACTACATGGTCAGAGAACATAATTACTTTGGACTCTAAGAGGTATTACTTGAATTTATCCAAGGCAAACACAATGGCCATGAATTGTTTTTCAGTTATTGTATAGTTTTCTTGGGTGGGGTCCAGTGTGCTAGAGGCACAAGCAATGACATATGGATCTTGATTGACCATTTATAATACGACTTCTCCAACTATATAGTTAAAGGTGTAACATATTAGTACAACTGGTAAATCCCACAATGGTGGTTGGATTAATGGAGGTGATATGAGACTCCATTTCAATTTATTAAAATCTCCCTCACAATTTTTATCACAATAAATTATTTTTATTTTTAGATCAATCAAGATAGTAGAAGTGAAATATTGGTAATGTCCCAAATGAAATGATAATAAAATCCATCATTTCTTAATAAATACCTCACATCCAATACATTTTTTGGTAATGATACTGAATAAATGGCATATACTTTTAATTTATATACTTGGATATTATCCCCATAAAAGATATGTTCAAGTAATTTACCTTCTCACACCATGAAATGGAATTTATCATAATTTAATACATGATTCTTTTTAGTAGAATGATATAGGAAAAATCCAAGATGACTCAAACATTAATGAAAATAGGTTCCATACATAGTGAAATCATCCATGAATACATCAATGTAATTATATAGGTAATCCAAAAATATACAAACCATGAATCACTAGAAAGTACCCAAAACATTGGATAGACCAAATAGAATCCTTCTATATGAAAATGCTCCTAATGGATAAGTAAAGGTTTCCTTTTCATAATCCTAGGGGCAATATGGATTTAAAATTATTTAGAATACTGATCAAGAAAATAGTAATGGGAATTCAATGCTAGCCTCTATATCATTGGGTAATTGAATGATAATGGAAAATGGTTCTTCTTGGTGTGTTCTTTTATTCAGATATTTTCTATAAATACATTCTAACTATTCTTCACATAGGTTGGAAAAAATTCATTATTTTTATTTTTTATTACTGTAAGACTAGTTTATTTTTGGAACTACATGCACTGGACTAACGCATTGGCTGTGAGAGAGGGAAAAAATGATTCTAGTAGCCAGTAATTTGGTTACCTTAATTTTAGTAACATTGAGGATTTTTGGGTTCATTTAGAGTTTTGAATTCCTCAATAGTTCATCCTCATACATTAACAATATATGATACATGAAAATTTATGGGACAATACTAGGAATTTCATAAATTTTCCATCCTAATGATTTTTTATAACCGCCTATATAGGTCATGTAGCCTCAATTCATGCTCTGGAAGAAGTGAACTAGTAGTGATGACCAGAATCTTGTTTCCATTCTCAATATATCAATATTTTAAGTTTTGAGGTAGTTTTTTAAGTTACAATTCTGAGGGATTTTGGATTTATGAGAGTGAATGTGAAAGTATGAGTTCACTAATCTCATCTAATTTCATACTAGAAATATCCTTATATAATGAATAAGCTTTTACAAGCTTAGTAATATCATCTACGATCTTGTGATCCTTAGTTCTAAAAAACAACTATTAAAAAACATGTTTGAAATTTTTTTAAACCAATACAATACTCAGTTCATGATTCATTACAAATAATGTCTATCAATTTTAAAAACTCAGAATGGGGATTAATGGAAATAAAATATATTTTTTTGAGGAAGTTTGAACATCAATTATATTAACTTAGATAGAGGAATTTTCTTCTTAGGGGTGTATCATAGAATCAAGGATACCAAAGTAGAAAATTTCACCACCAAAATCCATAGATAATGTACCATTATAGACATTAACTATTGTTTTGGTAGATTTTAGGAAGGGTATCCTCATTATAATTGGATCATGTCCATTCATTCTATCATATATTATTTTAAAAAAATAAAAATCTTCATGAAAAATTAGAATTTCCACTCTCACAATAACATCCACTAATATACTAGTAGGGTTTACGGTATTTCAGATTTCTATTTAAACAAAAATTATTGTGGTCTTCAATTCCATATCCTATAATAAGTAGAAAATAGAGTATGGAAACACATTTATATAAGCACACAAATTAATCATAGCATCATAAATGGAATACTCCATTATGGTGTTTGGAATAGAAAATGTTCCAAGATCTCTAAATTTGGTGGGAAGTGATGGCTCAATCAATGCTAAGACATTCTTTACCAATCTCCCATTTTCATCACCATGAATTTTTCTTTGGTTTGTACACATCTCCTTCTGATGATTTCCATATCATGGAATATTCTTCATGATATCAATCAAAAGGATATTTATCTTCATTTTTATGAATGTTTCCAAAATTTATTTATCAAGTTCAATTTATTATTGTTTCCTTGGTAGGGTGTACCTTTGAATAAAAGGTAGAGTAATGGTTTGGATTGTTGTTTAATAAAATTAAAGTCTCTAGTCTTTTGAAGGGATTATCTCAGAATAAGTTTTTTCCATATTTAATCCATTTTTAGTGTTTGGGGTGGGGGTTTCTTCAAGAGGGGATAACTCTAATGGAGAGGTAATTTGGATTTTATGTTTTGTTCCACTCCAAAATATGTTAGTACTTTCATTTCACATATATCTAGGGTTGACTTGTGGTTGAGAGGGAATTTTACCAAACCCATGACCTTGTATTTCCCAAACTGAGTTGGTGAGTTGGCATAATTTAGTTTTTATGTATTGTGTGGTTTCCTGATGGGTTTGTTGGAATTGTAAATTATTTTCATCAATTTGTTTTATAGTTTCTTCTAGGATAAGATCATTTTTTGGATGGGGTTTTTGGATATACATGTCTAGGGGTTTAGAATTTTTGCGTGGTGGTGATTGTTGATGACTGCTCTACCTCAGTTGGTTCCATGGTTGTTGAGGTTGGATTGAATAAACCCCTTTCACATAGGTTTGGTTGTATTTCCACCCAGGTTTGGATGGATAGTATGGTTCTTTTTTAATGGTTCGGTTGTAGGGGAAGCCTTTAAAAATTTTATCACAAATCTCATAAGGTTATTTTAATTGATGGAATTGGTCAGAATAGTGGTTTTTGGAAAAACATACACCACAATGGATGGGAGAATGAAATTGGGATTTCCCATGGAATAGTGGAAGTTTTCTGATAAGGTTACATTGCTCTTAAAACATTGTGTCCACATTTTCTCAAACTCCTAACAACTCACCTTATGGACACCTAAAATGGGTATATTAGACCTTGAACCAAATTTTTGTGTGTTCTAAACCATATTGTTTATAAAGGTTTTTGCAATAATTGGGGTCTCATAAAATATTGAACCACCTTATGATCAATACTAATTTAACCATTATAAAAATATTGTATTAACATTCTATCACTTATCTAGTGATGTGGAAAAAATGAATAAATCCTTTTAAATCATTCCAATTATTCATGAAGTGTTTCCTCTTCTGATTTCATTATTCCAAAAAAAATCCTTAAAGTTGTAGATTGAGTGGAGTGGAAAATTTTTTCAAGGAAAAGGTGTTTCAAGTCTTCCCAACCTCTTATATGGGAGTTAACATAATATAACCAATATTTTTTAGTATCTTATAAAGAAAATGGGAATGATATAATTTTAAATTATTCTTCATCATCATTTTTATATTTAATGTTAAACATAGAGTGTGGAATTCTTTCACGTGATTATGTGGTTCCTCTCTCACAAGTCCATGGAATCTTGGTAATAAGTAAATAAGATCGGATTTTAGTTCAAAATTAGCTACTTATCCATGCATTTTAATGTATACAGGATGGATATATACACCAGGAGAGGTCATTTATTTTAATGTCAAGTAATTTTCAGCAATATTATAAAATTTTATTTAATTCTTGATAATTATTTCAAAATAAGAAGAAGGGTCAATAAGTGTTTTGATGTGTTGTGTTCCCCCCTTCAAGGGAACTTTCGGTGGTTCTTGGTGTTGATGACACAAGATCTTCTCTAGTTCATGTTTGAAATTAACTATTTCACCCATTTAATATAACTTCATTCATAAGGTTTATAAAGTAAATATTTTATAAAACAACTTAAAAAATAATTGAAGAAAATAAGAACACAAATATTCACAAATTAAAAAATGTTCTTATAAAATAGCACACTTTAAAAAAAGAGCGCCCTGACGATGATGCCCACATTTGATAGAATTTAATTGAAACATCAAATTGGTTATGTGTTTAATATTTATTTATATTATAAGGAAGACCTTGGGTTATCTTTCAATGAGATTTGGAGGTTTAATGTGTGTATTTTTAATAAAAATGACTAAAATGGGGGTGGATTTAAAAATAGTTTTAAAATAAAATAGATTAATTAAAGAGTTTAATAGTTAAAATATGAAAGGTTGTGTTCTTATAATTATGAGATAAGGTGTTCATTTAAATTTCACTACACATATTTTCTAGTTCATTGTTCTAAAAAATAACCATGGTTTAATGGAATCCTTTAGTTTAGGGTTAATAAGATCTTGATTCCCCTTTCAGCTATTAAAATGATGCATAAATAACCAACCCATGAAAAAAATCATCTTTTCAAGGTTTGGACCTAAAAAATGGAGTGAATGACTCTTAATAATCATGATATCTCATTTTTGTTTGAGATAAAGAGGATTATTGTCTTGTCTAATTAGAACAACCCAATATTCCAACATAAATCTCAACCCAATTGGTATTGAAATAAATAATGGTTCAATTTATTAAAGAAAATAAATGAATTCATAGGATATATATTTTAAGATTAAACATAATTAAAATATTTCACATAAAAATTACACAAAACCAGCAATAGAACAAGTGTCATAACCCCCTCGCATGTGTGTGTAGCTTCCTTGAAATAACCGCTCACCATTTAGCTTTCCATCGAGAGGAGGATAAGGCTTAGGTAGAACTTCACCTTAATCCTTGACGCCCTATGAGTATATGGGGCTCTAAAACATCTTAGATGAGGAGAGAAAAAATTTGGGTATCCAAAATGGTTGATATTTTCTCCCTGATTGATCTTCCAAATGAGGTTCACAAGGTTCCCTTTTATATCCAAAATGAGAGGTGGTTTTAGGAACCGAGATTTTGAAATACCACATATACCATGGTTTTGGGTGGTCATAAAACCTTATCTCTCTTTGGGAATAATTAAAAATCTATTGTGTCAAATCTTGCATATCTCAACCAAAAATTAGTCATCATTTTGAAAACTACATCCTGAGATATGGAGGGAATACATAACACAACATTGTACTTCACGCATATTCCTTTTCTTGGATATATCGGTTCAGTTTGGCCCCATAATGGATGAATTCATATTAGGTATATTAAGAAGAGTTATATCCCACTAAAGTTTTGATCATAACATAAAATATCAGCCCAGTTGGATACATGAAGTATCCATATTTTCTATTTCATCCCATAGGTGTGCTTGGATGCTTGTACAGTTTGACACATTTTTCTTCAACTTCATCATAGTCCCTCCAAATCACCTCCAAATACAATGAAAAAATAAAAAAAATAGAAATATCCCTTTTTTAACAATGCTAGAAATTAAATACTTGAATCAAACATGAATTTTTATTTTTTATACTATTTGAAATTTACAAAAAAAAAATTAATATAGTGTTGTAAGGTTGAAATAAAATAATGAATCGTTATGTAATCAAATTTACACTTAAATTTAATAATATTCCTATTTTATGTGATAATACTAGTGCTATCAATATTTTTTCAAAATACTGTGAGTTACTCTAGAACTCAGTAGATTGATCTTAGATATCATTTTCTAAGAGAAGAAGTCCAAACAAGGGATATTTATTTAGGCGTTTTAAATAATGAGTATCAATATATACATAATTTCACTAAACCACTTCCCCGTGAAATTTTTGATTTTATTATTGGGGAGTTATGATTATTTGATTTAAAATACAACTCCTAGTTCTTGTTAATATATAATTAATTTAATAATTTAACTTAGTATTTTTATTTAGGATATTTATTCATCTATTTAAAAAATTTGACTTTTTGATTTTTATTTGAATATTTTATTTCATGTGAAATTTTATTTTCAATTTTAAAAATCACTAATTATTAGACTTTTAAATTTGTCTTAAGAAACTAAAATTTTACTCGAAACTATTAGAGTAAAAATCTTATCTCTCCTACCTTTGATCTTGCACCCTTTTGAAATTCTAGGCTCTAAATACCTCTCTCAAACCCTTGTTTTCAATCCTTAAGCCTTTATATTCTCACAATGGTTATAACAAAGAGAACCAATTATGTTGGTCCAAGAATTTCGAAGAGGAATGGGGATTACAGTTTGAAAATAATAGTTATTCAAAGAGAGGGTATAGATTTAGAATAGTTGTTCCAAAAAATATTCTATAGAAGAAATAAATAAGATTTAAAGGTCATGAGTAAATGTTCAACAGAGAAAATAAAGACTTTATTTGTGAGAAGGAAGTGAAATAATTTTATAAAAACAAACATTTTATTATTATATATACTGAGGAATTCGTTTCTTTTAAAATAAAAAATATATTTTTTGATTTCATCAATTAATATATTTATGAGTTTTAACTTCCCCCTTAAAGTGAGTTTCACATAAATTTGATATTAATTGGGGATAAATTCCAAAAATAATAAGACATAATGAATTTTCTATTTGGGAGATCCCAAATCAGAAATATATTTGTAAAGTTTCTAGAATAAGATCAAAATATTTTGGTAAAACTTTAAACCAAAGTAGTACCAAGAATAGAAGAGCTGTAGAAAATTCATTTTTCTATTATGTATTTGATATTCTTGATGTTGAGGGATATAAAATTTAATTTTAATAGATTTATATTGCGATACATGAATAACTATTTCTAGAAAGATAAAGGGGTCACTTTCTATACTTATAGAAAGTTATTTTCTATTTAGTTATATGAAAAGTTTGGTCTATAACATCTAGACATGAACCATATGTCACCATTGTAATATAATATCTATTTTAATGATTACAAAGTTTGGATTTTTCTGAAGCACAACCAAATTTAATATGATTTATGTTCGAGCTGACGAGGAAGAACAATCAAGAGCTAGTGATCATGGGAAACAAAAATTTATAAAGTTGGTATCTTCTTCATGACGTGGTGGAAAACATATTGGTGAATCCAGAATTAATAATGATAGATGTTTGAGAGGAGCTTCTAATGGTACTTCTAAAATTCCAATGTCTATGTGGATGATAATAATTATGGATGAGAATATCCCTATCAGGATAGGGGTAGTTCTTTAATTCATAGGAAAATATGGAGATCCATCTTGATAAACATATTGTAAAGTATTTATTGATCTAAGACCAAGAATAATAGAAGATCCAGCTGAGCAGGTTATAGTTCCTGTGGTTTAGGAGGTGAATTTACCACTTCCATTTACTAAAGGATGAATGGAGGAATCCAATACCATATAAAAAGTTGAATAATTTGTTGTAATAACAAATAGTAATTTTTCTATATTTAAATAAATAATTAATGAGTTTTTTCAATGTAAAGACCAACAAGTTCAAGAAAATTATCATTTTATAGGTTCCCAAAGAACTGAAAAAGTTCGTTTTGAGAGAGATCATTCTAATGTGAATATATGTAGTTCTATTATAATAACAACTAATCTGATCAAGGATCAAATATTTTCTCTTATATAAACCTTGTTAAGGACTAGTTATGTTGAAGCTGGTGAAGAAACTAGAGTTCTTGGAGATATTCCTTATCTATTTGGTGAAGATTTGGAAGTAAAATCACTTCAATTATTTGATTTTGGTGAGCCTTATATCAGATAAAATAAGACTTCATCATGATATGATGATTGTTTTGGAATAAATAAATCATTCTTATTTTTATGTACATGGTTTATTGGTATAATCAGATAAACTAAGATACTGATAGATGTAAGTGAGAACTTGAATGTTCTCATAATTCAATTAAAATTTTATGAAATTATTTTTTTCCTAGAATAGAATTAGAATAATTTTAGGATAAGTTTCAGAATTTGTAATAAAATTAAATTTCAACAAGTAATTTTTATTCTATTATAATATAAATGTATGATCAAGTTTGGAAGATCAAATTTGATTCAGTATCAAAATTTAACTTTAGAGATCTAATAATTTTTTTGGGGAACTAGTTTGATTCAGTGAAATAAAGTTCAAGACTAGCCTGAGATTCTACATCAAATGGATCAACTTCTATTGATTTTATAATGATATTGGAGTCTATTAATACTATTTTCTCTTTTATTAATTATAGAATTTAAATTCTATTGTGTTATATTATTCCACTAGACACTTCTTTTGACTATCAGCAAAAGGTTTTTTCATGGTTAACATCGGTAGAGCCTGGTGTTCGAAGTTTAGTCAACTAGTTAGGTGATTTTATGGAAAAGTATTTATAGTTATCTAAATCAGTTCATAATTTTTTAAAGGTAAATATAGTGGAAATGTTCAAGATATTTTAGGAAATAAAGTTTTTGATGTAATAATGGGAGTGGATGATGAATAAAAAGTTTTAGTTGTTGATAGAGGAGCTAAAAGAAGTGCATCAGCTGGTCATAGATTTCTTTACCAATAAATCCTTATCCTTGGATTATCCATAACCTAAGACATATCTTCATTATGACCCTTATCCATTAAAACCATTGAGTGCTACATTTTTTCTATTTGGGACATTTAATAAAAATAAATTCTCATGATTATATTTAATTTTCTATATTCATTATTTCCTATTTCCTATAGATTTATATTTCATTGCCTATTTATTTTTCAAGATTTATTTATATTCTTATAAATATAGAATTCACTAATAGTTCTATGCACGATCAAGTGTGTTTTAATTTATCTATATACTTTATTTTTTATTTCACAAAAATGTTTAGAAATTTGGATAAACACTATATTTATGTTAATAATTATTCATTATTTCAGATAAATTTATATTAAAATTTTGTTAAAAACAAAATTTTTATCAAATATAATTATTATTTGTTTTATTATCCATGTTCATATTTGTTTATAATTTTTAAATAAATTTTGATAAAATACATATTATTCTATTTCATATGATAAATGTTTTTAAATATCTATTTGTTTTATCAATTAATTAAACGCTATGTTTTCTTGTTTATATTTAATTAGTTTTGTGAGAAAAAATTGAGAGATTATTGGGTATAAAAATGTTGATCCAACAATTTCATTTGAATTATATTAGATTTTGATGCCCACAAATACCCTCATATATTTTACTAATGAAGTTACTTTAATTAAGTTTCATGATTATATTTATTATAATGTTTATTTTATTTCATATAAATTTCTATAAGTAATTGGGTTAATGTTTTTATAAGTATTATAGAAATTTATAAGGAGTCTGAAGTCATTATTTGTTACCATAAATTTATAGAGAACTTTTGGTTTGAGAACTTTACTTTTAATAAGGAATACTACTTTTATACAAACGTTTAAGCAAAACGATTCGATTAAGAACCAACCTTTTGTGCTTATGCCTGTGTTAAATTATCTCACATGTAGTTAGTTAACCCAACATTTTTAATCAATGGTATGTTATGAATTTTAATTATGAATATATTTTACAAAGTACAATCCATTTTTTTTGAAGCAATTGTCTATAGAATCTTAATTTGAGATATTTTTTGAAATTTCAGCAATGATTTAGATGGAATAAAAATCTAATTAAAATATTTTCAAAGACCATTTCAAATTATTTCAATCAATGGATTAAAATATTTTTATTTCTAATAGATGTTATGATTTTAATTAGTGATTTAATTTAAATTTAAAATGCACTGAGTGTTTTGAATATCATGATTTATCAAGTGATATTTCTGGATATATTTAACCAATATCAAACTGATTTTATTTTTTATTATCAATATATGTTATCTTTAAATGAATAATTAATGTATTCAAAAGATATTTATTCATAGAACAAAAATTGATAGTTAATTTGAGAATCAAAATGATTGAAAAAATCTTTTTTCAATTCTAAAAGTGGAATGTCATTATTATTTCATTGGTATTTATAAAAAGATTTTTACTATTTCTTCCATTTCAATCTATTTTTAATTATCTACAGTAACTTGTCAATGATTTTTAGACTAGACTATAGAGACAAAGAAATTGTAATCTACTCATGTGAGTTCGTTCTATAGCTATAAAACATTTTTATTTGGTTTCAATATTTATTTTAAGATCATCTATAACAAGGATAACTTTAGATATATATATACATAAAGATGTTATTCTCTTAAGAAAGAAGATCCATCATCTATCAGTTAAAGCTACAACTATGATCTGAATCTTTTATTCAAGATACTTCTTATCCTTTCCATAAGAGTGTTAACTATATGAACTCATTCGTAGTAGAGTTTAAGCTTCTCAAAAAAATTTGGTCATCAGGGTTACCTATAAAAGAACCTAATTTTTTAAGGTTTCAACTACCTTCACTCAGTTTTATAGGTCCCAAATAAAATGGCATTATTAGTAAAAATCATCAAGTTCATGGAGAGAGAATTGGTGGATTGGACTAGGGAATCTTGATTCCCAAAAACACTTTAAAAATTTGTTATGTTATCTTATTTATTTTTATATTTATATATATTTTTGAAGAAAATAATAATACACTAATTTCTAAATAAAAAAGTTGGATTGTGTTTAAATTATCCATTTTTTAAAAAAAATGACACAATTCACCTCACTCTTATGTCTTCACAATTTCTGACCTATAGTTTTCACATCACGCGGTAAGAAAATCTCTGTTAAAAAAGGTGTGATAGAAGAAAATTTTATGGGGCCTATGTATATGGGGGATTCCATGATATTATTCATTAAGAATATGGACCCTTTAAAATAAAGGAAGTTACGGTTGGTGATTAAACCTAAAATAGAGGCCCATAATGGAGGTATTTTCATCATGCTGAGGGAATGACTATTATAGGTCTCTAAGACCATGTGATCCATGATATATATAATAAACAATAGATAAAATAAGATCATACATGTTTTATAATAATGTAAGATATTTTGGGGCTTATTCCTAGGAAGGAATCCCATGGTGTGGGTGAATTCCACATCCATTTATGGATGAGAAAAGCTTTTTGGACCTGATATTTGGCTTGAACATAAAAGAGGCATCCTACATATCTTATAAAATTATGAATCTGTTTCCTCATAGTACATATTTCATTCTGTTTAAATTCATGCAATAAAGACATTAACTAGGCAGTTTGAAATAGTACGATGAGGACATAACTATGGTAAAATGGTCTTGAAATAACTAACCAGAACCTCTAAACATACCTGATTTATTCTTGGAATAATAAAAAAGAGGTCATAACCATCGGGTCATATGTCTCTATGGATTGGTAATTTCATGATTGATATATATTCTTAAATGATAGAAATATAGATCATGTAGAGAATATTTCTCCTGGGTAAGGATATGGTCCTTCACATGGATTATTTTAATTTGAAAGCTATAAGATGGAATTTGATAATAACATTATGTAGATATTATGGTCTTAATGAGTAATATGGCCATGTGTAAATACATGAAACATATAATCACATTCTGATATTGGATATGAGGATCGATCCTTTCAATGGAATCCTTCATATCATGTTCATAATAAAAATTAGAGTATTATTAGTTTATATGTACGAATAATATAGGCATGGGAGGCATGGGTAACACTTTTATGGAAGGAGGCCCTATATCATTAATATAGGTGCTAGAAAAATGAGAGTTAGGATATTACATGATGATCATGAGTTCATGTGTTCACATAAAGGTGTTGGGTACATGCAGTCATGTAAAGGAGGTGGGGTCATGTGATTATGTAACTGGTATTAGATTAGGTGATTAAGTGATGTGATCGGATGACCAATATTTCATCACATGGTCACATGATGTATATGTCATCATATGATCTCAAGACTGATATTCCATCAACAAATGACATGAGGAAATATTTCATAAAGGTTTATTTCGTTGATAAATTTCCAACACTTTTCCTGGTTTTCATCCTTTAAATTTACTCACCAAGTTACCAAACAAGAGACTTTGAGGTCATGTAACTTTCCTAACCTATTCTTTCATTTCATGTGTGTTACCCTATGAATGTCTATAATTATATTTGTGTGTGTAAAATTTTATATCTCTATCTATTGAATGGAGGTCTAAAAATTTATAGGCACTAGTTTTCTATATATGTGCTAATTCGTGAGGTTGGAAACACTCATATATAGGCTTAAGGTAGTGAAAGATGTCCACATAAGTAGGAATCATCTTGTGAAAATTTTATGAACATTGCCTTATGTCATTGATTGTGTCTCTTGTTTATCACATGATAAAGAGTGACCAAAAAATATTTCCTTCATATATTGCCTCTCTCGAGATAGTCACATGAATTGGTTGGCGACACATTATAGTGTAACCTAGGGGAATCACATGATGAAGAGAGATAGTAATAGATCTTTATCATAGATATCCTATTCAAAACATAATAACTTGAAGACACTAGGGTCAATAGATCACATATATTTGGGGAATCATATTATGAAGAGAGAGTTAAGTATGGTTCCATCATAGGTGGCCTTATTCTCAAGATGGTCATGTGAGTTGGTTGGGGTCACAGAGTTTCATATCTCTAGAGTTTCACATAATTCGGTGAATGTTACATGATCATGTAACCCAATAACATGACTATCTAAATTTCATGTGATCTACGAATGAAGTGTTTTTTCCTCAAAGTTCATTTTTATAAATATATTACTTGAAATTTGGGTATTTACACTACTTATTTTTGTCAACATTTGTCTGGTGAGTGTTAATAAAAGAGTTGATGTATTTGAGGTTCTTCTTATATCAAATTACTTGACTTTATCGTTCATAGATTGAGGTTGTTTGGGGTGTGGGGGTATGTTTTCTCAAGTGAGCCAAGTTCTTTGAATGTTTGGTAAGGTTGGTCCTTTTGGTTTGTCATGTTTCTCCTAGTGTGATCATTTTATTCTTAGAAATACAATCCTTTTAAACAAACATGGGTATCAGTAACTCTATTCACTTTAAAAATTGGGTTGATTAAACTATAGTGTTTTCTTGTGCATCAGATTGTATATATTTATTTATTCATATATTGTTTGGTTTTATTTGAGTTTCATATATTTGGGGTTTTTTTCTTTCTCTTGGTGTTGTCTGGTTTTGAGGTTTGGGATCCAGTTATTTTCCTCTATTTCTACAAAAGGGGTTTTGTAACTTAAAGTGAAAAGTGATGTTGTATTGTGTTCTAATTCATGAATTATTCACATATTTTCGTAGTGTTAAAAAAATTAAAGTAATTCATTACATTTGGTAAGTAGATGGTCTGGGATATGACAATCGATCTGATATATATCTCAATATATAGAATTTTATTGTATTTCAATAATGGGTAATGATGATCTATTTTAGGTAACTAACTATCCATTATACTTAATATAAAGATATAGGTTAAAAATATAGCATGGATAGTTAGTTGATGTTCTGGTATAGAAAACCAAAACAGTTAACACCCATAAATGGAAATTGTAATAAATAAATATTAACAAATAGGTGTTAAAATGTTATAAGTGGATCATATGTTGTATTATAAGTGTTAATATGGTTATTGTATAGAATTATAATAAATATAAATTTTTTACACATGAAGTTAGATCACTTTCGAAGCATATTAAACTTGACGTAATGGTTTAATATTACAATCCCTTTTATAAAAGGAATATTTATGCTTAAATTTATGATGTTGAAGTTATAAAATAAATATCTCATAAATATTATGAATTTTATTTTCCTATAGCTATTTTTTTAAATTAAAAAACATTCCTTCATTTTCCCCTCTCTAGGTACTCAAAATTATGAAAGAATATATTTTAGGAAAACTGACTTCATTTCTCTTTTCTCTGAGGAATATTTATTTTCCATGTACATACATTCTTTAAAAAAATTTAAATAATAATTTTTAAATTCAAAAATATTGGTTAATATGATGTATAACCATGTTTTACTATCTATAAAAAAAATTTAAAACATTTTCTTTCATTTTCTGAACGAAGTACTTTTTACTAAAGGTGTGAATGAAATCATTCTTTTAATGCATACCAAATGAGAATATTCTCACACCATAATGAATAGTCATTTCTTTGAATCCACCATTACATGTTTCCATGTTTAATTTCAATAAAAAGTTTTTCCTTAAAATTTTTAAAAAATTTATATTTAAAATATGTGATTTCAAAATGATAAGGGTATTTTTACCAAGAAATTTTCGAGTGATCTTTAAAATGTAATTTCATATATAAGAACATTATTTCATATTTATTATGATTTACTAGTGATATGATACAATGTTACAAAATCTATTATTTTACTATATTATTATTGATTATGATGATAAAATCTTGATGAAACTCATTTTATTTTATATAGGTATGGCTATGAAGAAATTATAAATGTTTTCATGATCTTAATGAATATATTTGAATGGATTATGATTATGTGATGGGTGGGTCAGTTATATCCCTCCAATTCATTGTGTAATGATTAATTTTTTCTGAGATCAAATGGAACATGAGAGTTTATCCCAAGACCAAAGGAGGTTACATAGGTTGTTAGGCCAACCCAAATGAGGGTACACATGAGATTATCCCAATATCAAATTAGATACAAGTGGTTTAAACAAGACTATTATGTTATTAATTTCTCTGTGGGTAGACTTGACATGATATTTATATGATTATGATTATTCTACACCTTATTCCACATTTTATTCTATGATCTTATTCTAATGTTATGTTCTAATTTATCTTATTATATGATTCCCTTACGATTCATGTTTTAAGAACTACCAAGGCTTATTTCATAACTCATGCTTATGATCTATGAATTAATTATTATGGTTTAAAATTTTCAGCATCATATATTTATACACTTATGTTCAGGTTATTCATAAATGATCTTTGATATCATCATTTTTTACCCCTATTGATATTCATATTTCACCATTTATTATGTTTAATTTTTCCTAGGATATCAAGAAAGGTTTTAAGCCTGATATGTATAACAAGAGATGTAGTTGTAAAGAACATAGTCTGGTTTTATGTAGATCTTTTATGTACCAGTACTTTATATATGCATGTTTCAAACTAATTTAAACCATTACATTTAGCGAATAGATATTAATGATAGGTAATGAATATTCATCTAATAAGATGTGATATTTTTGTATGAAATGATTTAATCCCCTCATTCACCTCATGATAAATAATCTAATTCCCTTTTCCTAGAGATATTTACCCATTTTTGAAAATGATTTAGTCATTTCCTAAATCTTTTATTCATCATTTAGGAGGATTTATTTTGATTGAAAGAGATTTTTTCCTCTTGGTTTGATCAATATAGAGTGTTCCTACTTTTTATATTTTGATTATTTCTGAAACCAGGTATAGTTGGTTTCTAAGAATGTCTTGAAGTTATGGTTTCTCAAGTGATTTGGTAAGTACATGTAAAATCAATAAAAAGGGTTTCATTTTCATGATTTTTAGTAGTGTAATATTATTAAGTTCATATTTTTTATGTTTTATCCTAATGTTGTATTGTAATATATCTCATACTATACATGAACATGTATATATAATGGATTATGTAAGACACATAGTTTTTGGTGGCCTTCTACGTTTTGTATTCACACCCAGTATATACATCATAAGGAAGATGAAGTTTCACTTATGAAATTTAATGTTTATAAAGGTATATGTGGTCAGATACTTCAATACATAATTAATTATGATAATGTTTTTTATCAGGTTAGGACTCCATCATGATATGGAGTACAAGTGTAAATCATTGTAAGGAGGAGTCTATGGAACATCAGGGTGTTTTCATTTTTATTTTCTATTTTAGTGTTTGGATATTATAGAATCCTATATCTTAATTATATTTATGTTATAATAAGTTTTCATACATATAGATTGTGTATTTTAAACTGTTATATTGGTACGAGAGGTACACCCTAATTTCCATGTTATCAATTTATTATGGGAAATGTCTAATATATTGAAAAATAATTTTTTTTAAAATAATTTTTCATTAACCTATAATGTGACAAAAAATGAATAAATAATTCTTCAATTATAAACCATGGGCCTTGGACCTAATTTTGACCCCTATTAATCATGGAATGTTCTTTGTTTCTATGATAGTTCGATTCAGGTTGATGAAAGATATTGGGTTGAATCATTACATATAGATTTTTTCCAAAACCATATATGTTTTGGTATAATAGTTCAATAATTATGGATAAAATTTATAATTAGAGGTGTTGGATATCCCTAACTTATAAAGACAATATTTATATAGTAGATAAAATTAATTTTTTTACTAGATAAAATATTTTATTGATAATAGGATATTTGAGGGAGGTGTAACTAAAAATTTCACTATTTTAAGGTTTTTTTGGAAATCTTGTTGGATTAATTAACTCGTATTAACACTTCAAAAAATTATCTAATGATTAATAAAAAAATTAAAATAATGGTTTAAGTAGTTTTTAATGTTTCAAATATGAATAAGTCTTTGATTGTTTACAACAGATGCTTTTTACACATGACTAATTATACCCAAATGATTGTAATGAAAGTAGTTATAATTTCATATTTTTAATCTTTGTAAATGATGTTTTTTTAATAATTAATTATTTTTTACAATATTTATTGGTGAATAAATTTGGAAATCAAATGGTATTCTCTTTTTCTATGGGTTAAAATATAAAATTCTTATTGTTAGATAATTATTCCATAACATTAATGAAGTTATTTTTAATAAAATTGATAAAACATGAATAGTGTTTTGGATTTTTTGTATTTTGACCATGTTTTAAAGGAAAAATAATAATCATTTTATTTTTTATGTTATACATAATTATTATTGTTTAATCATGAATAACGAAATCATTATTTGGTATTAATGCCTTGGTAATATCTGAAAAAATATTATGATAAAACTTACATGTGAATACATACATGTACTTAAGATGAAAATAAAATTTATTGCATTTTTTAGTTCTCTCTTTTTTTGTAAATTTGGTGAATTCAATCCATAAAATGTTTCATAATAAAATTAATAGATCATTAGGGATAATTTATTTAAATTTATTTAGACTGGTAAAATACAAAAAATAAATAAAAAATAAATATTCTATTTATTTTTTTAACAATTTTATTCTAATTTAAATCATTGCATTCATCAAACATAAATCTGATATAGTAAAAAAGTTAAATGTTTATAGAGTACTATTCAAAAATGAATTTATTTTTCTATCAACAATATTCATAAAAAAAATACATGTGAGTATAAATAAATATTGTTTAAACATTACATTTAGAATTAGAGGATACAACATGATTTGAGTACATAGTATACCATAAAATATTAGGTAAATGATAGGAATATAATCATTTTAGTTTATATTTGAAGAACTATGTACTTTGAGTATTATAACTCAAAGTAATTTTGGATATTAGTGGCATGCATAGGTATCTATGTTAAAAACCGGTGCATATTTTTATCGATAATAGATATAAAACCATATTATATGTGATATAATAAAGGGATATTTGTTAAATACTTTAATATTTTTTGAATCACTTTCTTAATGAATATATAGGGGAAGAACATTAGAAAGTTTTATGATAAATTAAATGAAGGTATGTCTTTGGGATACCACTCTAGTAGAAGAGGTTATATATGATTATATTCAAAAAATTATATTTAGATGTATTATTAATGTGTATTAAAAATTATTTTGGTAGAAATAATGAATTTTTAAACGAACAATTTTTAATATATGTTTCTATAAATATATAATATTTTTTTGATGCAGTAAAAAAATTATATTGGTGAAGAAAACGGTTGTGTAGGTATTTATGAAATCCACACTAGGGATAATAAAGAATAAAGATATCTTATATATTAAAAACATGTTTTTAGATACATATGAAATAAGAAAACATCATTGGATTTCAATAATCTTTGATTTAAATAATTATAACAATGAGAATAATAAGCCATACATCCTTGCTTTCTCAATTCGAACTAATAATTTTTTATGAATTTTTTGAACATAAAGAATAGATATATTATATGATTGAATATCTTTAAAAATATATATATATAATCATTACTTGTAAATTTTTCTAATTAAAAAGTGGTAATATTATTAGAACTAAATGGATTTTCAAAAATAATCTCAATTAAAAGGTTAATTTATAAGATACAAGGTGAATATTATTTTAAAATTGTTGTAGGTTTAATGAATCAATTTTGAAGAGATGTTTTTTTATACAGATAACTTTAAATAATTTTAATTTTAATTAAAATATAAAATTATATAAATTATAAAGATTATAAAATTGATGTGGAATTGAAATTATTTAATGGTTGGCATCAACAGGAAGTTTATATTGAATAACTGGATGAATTTATAATTTATCATGATGGATTCATTATTTTGAAAGAGAATATGGATTTATTTAGTCCTTGATATCTTGGTATTACATTTTTGACACTTACTTTAGGGAGATGAAGTATAAGAAATTAAATATTGATAGAAATCCATACATCAATGAGACTTAAAAAAATAAATTATATGTTATTATATATATTTATGAAATTTTATTTTTGGTAATAAGTATAATATTTTCAAAGATTTATATAATTAAATGAATATAAAATATTTAATATTTAATCAATGATAGATAAAGCTTTTCTTTGAACTCTAAGTCATGAGAAGGAGAAAATAATTAAATCATGATAGAAATATTCATGGAAGTTATTAAAATTTTTTTTATCATGGATTAGTCAAATGAATTTAGTATCCCAATAATTATTAGAATGAAACTACAAAATTACTATCAAGGTAAATTTTTAATCAAAAAATGTTTATAAATTTTATCAATATTCTTCTCTACTTCATGAAATTATGATCTAATGTAATATTTATGTGATTTCATTCACACATTTCCAATGTGATCTAAAATATTCAAATATGATATTAGTGAAGATACTTATAAGGTATTTCAATGATAACTTGAATTTTAAATTTTATTATCATAATAGGGGAAACATTAATCTTTTAGTATTTATATTTTAAAATTGTGATGGAAATATCAATGATCAAAAGTCTATATCAGATGGATTATTTTTTGGGAGGAAAGAATGAGTATAATATGATTTCAAGAGAATAGATTTGGGTATTTTTGAGCACTACAAAGGTACAATAAATTACACCAACTTAAGTAAGTACTCGGATGATATTCATAGAGTCAAATTAATTTTTTTATAGTGAAAGTGGAGTTAACAATGTACATTATATGTTATTATAAAAATATAATAAAATTATTCATGTATTTAGTAAAATAGTTTTAGTCAAAGCACGTCCATATCGTGTATAACTTTATCAAGTAGAGCGTGAATAGAAAGGTAATGTGAAGTCTAAATTTATTTTAAAATGTGTTAGGTTTTTGATATATTAATAAGTCAACTTCCAAGATAGATTTTCTAAAGTTTGAGGCTGAATTATAATGTTTAAACTTCACTTATTTAAGTATCATGTAAAAAAATTATTTCTCTATGAACTATTTTATGGATTTTTTTCAAATGTAGATAGAATTATCATAAATCCAAATCAATAATGATGTAAAAAGAGTGTTTTTTACAATTTATAAAAAGTAATAAATTTTGATTTTAGTAAAATATATAAGATAAGATGCTTATAAATTTTTATAGTAGCATGGATTATGTTTGAATGATAATAAAGTAGTATAGGTACATAAGGGGAGACATTATTTATAGGTATTTCATTTCAATTAGAATTATTTCTACTAGAATCAACTGAAATGAGTTTTTTTTATTTACTTCAAGTAGAGTAACACCATATATATTTTTTTATAAGTGGAAGCATTTACTATTTTCAATTAGTATCATAACAATCATGATTTACAAGTGGATTTATAATGATTGGTTTCCAACAAAACAAAGGGGAGATCAAAGTGACCATGATATATTTATTTATAATTGATTTAAGATATTATATAAATAATTAAGTGTTTAGAAAATTTCTATAGATTAATTACTCAATAAAATTTAGTATGATTGATTTTATATTATTTCCATTTTCTTTAACTCAAAACCCTTGATTGATAATACCACATGATCTCAAGTGTTTTTCAACATATGATAGAGGCTTATGACTAGTGTAAAATTCCTAATCAAACATATGAGGATACTATGAAATTGATATTATAACTATCATTAAAATACAAATAGTAAACATATCATAAAAATATTATAGAAAAAAATATAAAAAAACTATATAATCATATGAGAACTAATATATCACATTTTAATGAAATGTCACAACTATTATTCATGATACGAAACTATGTACATAATCTACAATGTCCATTCATATATATGATAAAAAAACATGTAATAAAAATTCAAAAAAGGCCCAAGGCATACAACCACCAAAACATCCAATTATAACTCATATATAGTCATTATCTTCTATAATATATCATATTCCCTTACCTGCATCAAAAATCAGAATGTAAAAATATCTTATAGGGTACACATGTAGTATGTGAGTCTATGGGACCTATATAATATAAATATTGGACCTATGGAATATATTGGAATATATAGTTAATTCAAGTGATTTTAGGATTATTTGTGACAACTATTTAATTACTAAGTGTTGTAAATTCATTGAGGAGTGATTTATAAATGTTTTAGATTGAAATCATCTGCTAGAAATTCAATAGAAGCCCATACTCTTGAAACCATAAATAGTTCGTAGTAGCGGTGAGAACTAATTCTAGATTATGGAAGTGGAGAAAAGATATTAGACTGAATAAGAGTAACTTTTTCAATGTGTTATAATAACTTTATGTTTTAACAGGTTCTGAAATATTTTTTTAGTGGGAAATATACGAGTAAAATTTCTCTCTTTCACTATTAACGAAGGACCTAAAGTTAAGGTGGTGCATTTACTTAGAAATGGGTGATGTACATAGTCAAGAAATGGGTTAATGATAAAGATTAGAGGGTGGGGTCACCTCAAAAACTAAATAGGATTGTCTATATATATTCTAGTTTGGTCAATTGATCAATAAATATTATAATAGTTATATTTATATTTTAATTATAAAATAAAACCATAATTGTTTCTCTTGTGGAGTAGGACTAAGTCCAAACCACATAAATTATCTTATTATTATTCCAAGTGGCTATCATATTTTTTTTCTAACATGTTTTATGTGTTTTTTAAATTATATAACATCTGATGGGATTAATGATATTTTATTTAATTTGTTGGATTATTATTCCATCATTCAAACTTTTACATCAGGTCTTACTAGTTTTGGAACTTTGGACATTGTTTTATATGTTTCAGATTTGAATGGTTATTCTAGAACATGATTTCTTTGATACAATAATTGGTATCAAATATTGGGAGTAGACTTATGGATAGGTAATTTAATTTTACACATTCATTTTTAGTGGGTTTTTACTATTTTTTTAGCAATGGAATTGGAAAAATTAAATGTTCATATCAATATATTTTAAGAGATATATTTTAGATTTTGGAATATTTTGATTGAATACTATCTATTTTAGACATATTATTATGTTCCATCAAAGGTGTTTTAACCAGAAAAAATAGATAAATAGTAATAAAAAAAGAATCAACTAGAGATAATTTGTATTTTTTAGGTGATTTTGTAAAAAAATGTGGTCTTCAACATTGAGGATGAGAAAACTATTATGATATTAATACCCACTAGCATAGATATTCAAGATAATCCTACTGTAATGAAGAATGTTTTTCTGATACAGTGACTCTTCATCTTAAAAATGGTAAAAACTAATTTTGCTGGAAAACTATATAAATGATTTAAACATGGTTTTGAGCCATCTTTAATTGGTAGTTGTGATGTTAGAAGGGTCAGTGTGTGTATTGATCCAATTTACTTTATTTCCAAAATCATGGGATGTGATGGTAGCTATAATGAGTAACTTCTGTAGTAATGTTGATCTTGTGTTTTAGTATTTTCGGGATATCATTTTAAAAAAATATATTAGGTGGAAGAATTTCTATTAAAATTTTAGAAAATTGATTAATTTGAAAGCTATAGGAAACTCAACTCAATTGAAATATTAACAAAATAGTTTTGAAAAATAGGGAGAAGAGCTAAGTGAAATTGGCTAAGCCTAGAATCACATACTAATACTATGGAATGAAATGGAACCTAGATTAGAATTGGAGAGATTGAAGTGTTAATTTTAGAAATTATAATTCCATTATTTCTCACAAAAACACCATATTTTAGGGATTAAAAAATTTATTTTTCACCAATCCATTAGTATCATAGATCAATGATTCTGGGGATTTATTTCACTTAACATCTTAGAGAGAGATAAATAGATACTACATACCTATAATATAAAAAAAGGATCAAATTTTTTGATGCAAAACAAGATTTTAAGACAAAAATATTAAATATTTTTAAATGAATATTAAAAACATGACATTATGATCCATGATAGAATAGTAAAGGTTTAGTATCTACATAGACTAGATACATAAACATCTTATTTAGGTAAATTCTTCATCATCAATCATAAATATATTCTCATATTGTGACCTTCTTGAAATACTCTAATAAAAACCTTTCTCTATAACCTAGGGAAAGGAAATATAAGAGAGGGTGATCTTAGATTCCCAGTAAGGTTAAATATGGGATATATTAATTGATGCATATATCAAAGCATAAGGGTAACATATCATGATAATAACTTACAAAGGTTATAACCAATATGTCATAGACACTGAACATGTTTCATGGTATAAAACATTATCATTTCAATATACATGAATCATAGGGTTGAGAAATAATAATAATTAAATTATGAGTAATAATTTTATATCATAATCATTCAATAATAACATAAAAGTTTACTTCCATCATAAGTACAGATACCATTTCATATGTCCAGGTTAACCAAAAAGTCCATCACATCCTAGTGGATAAGGAATCAACACATTTCCCATATCATAAATGATTATAAATCATAACCTATTCTCCATAGTAGATCAACAACACACATGTTTCCTATAGTTGATTAATCATCACCACCTTTTTTCCATAATGGATGAAACGTCTACAAGTTTTTATACTGGATCAAGCAATAGACTTAATCCCCATAATCATATCATTAGATATAAAGCTTTACCTAATGAATTATAGGTCTATATAATTCTAGTACCACCCATCACATAATTATAACTATACATATGTGAGCCACAAGATAAAAACACTCATCATATCATCATAACAAAACCCTTGAAAAGGAAAGGTTCTTTATAAACATTTAATAATTTCTTCATATCGCAACCCGAGGAAAATAATTAGGATTAAAATAAATTGAATAATAAAAATCATAAACCATCCATAGAATGAATAAGGATTCTATCATTGAATCGAATCCATAATAAATAATAGATAATAAAAAATTATGATATTAGAGATGAAAATTTTCATTAAAAACCCAATGGAATATTTCTTGAGGAAAATGCCCATTTAATTTTGAAATAACTTATTTAAAATATAAATATTTAAAAAATATTAAAAAAGACATGTTATATCAAAATATTCATAGAAACTTTTAAATGATGCTTCAAATAATTGAGTGATCATGGTGGTGAGAAATTCTATTCATGCATAGTACATTAAAACAAAGATTCTTTTTACATTTTTGGTAAAAAGTAAAAATTACCTCACTCAGAAAAAGAAAAGAATATTAATTTAAAAAAAATTATAAGAATTAAAACCTAGGTAAAAAGGAATTTAAATAATTATATAATAATAATAATAAAACATTCTAGAAAATAATTTAGAAAAAACATATACATAAAATGAAAATATTTCATGTTAAAGAGGAAATAAAGCATGTCTTCATTAAAAAAATTTCTGAATCAATTAAAGTAAAAAATAAAGGAAGTAGTAATATTACTATAAAATTATATTAATCAATATATCAAAATTAAATTAAATGGATTTATTATATAAGTATCATATAATTCTCTCAATGGAAATTTTATCATAAACAATCCTGGTTAAAATATGATTAAAACATAAATCTAATACCATAAGTATTTTTTTTCTTCATACATGTTAAGAAATCATGTATAATAAATATATATTTATTATAAAGTTATTCCAAATATTACACATATATATCATGCCATACCTTATTTGCGTGTAACATATTTTCACTTATTTATTAATAATTTGTTATTAAAATCATTATTTCGAGTGATAACCGATTCGATTCATGTTTCGAATTGATGGTGTGGTCCTTATACATTGACCATGGATACATCATCACAATAATGTTAATAATTATATAAATTTCATATATATTGTTATATATTTATTATGATTCATCCATATAAGTTATATATAGAAAAATGAATTACATCATTCATGGATATGGTAGGTCGTATGTACGAGTGAACGTTGTTTTCACTTTTTCACTGATAGAATTAAATAAAGGTAAATGATAATTGAATTTTAAGAATTATTATTCTATAATATGTATCATATATATTAATTAACTATATCTTTGTTACAATCCAGAAAAAATGGAAATTAAAACTGAATCATGTCGCTTTGTGCAGGTAGTACTCCACACATACGTAAGAGCGGAGTTATAATTTTCCAATGCATGAGAAGACGTTGGATAATGGTTATTACATAACCATAATGAAAATTAAGTATATTTAATATAATTAGCTCAATATTTTAAAATTTATACTATATATTTATGAAAGGTATAATATGAAACAAAACTGTAAACATTCAGTTTAGAGTTATACTTATTCATTGAGAAACCTTCTTTGGCTCTCATCTTATACCTTGAAAGGATGTTAGTTTGAACAAAAATAAACTCTCGGATGAGGTGGAATAATATAGGAAGGTACTATTTTAGTTAGTTTTTGTGATATGTAAGGAACAAAAGGTGTGATGGAGAGACGATAATATGTTCCCTTTTATGAGAGAAGAGAAGCAAACTCTTGGAATTACTTACAGTATTAAATTAATATAAATTAATTTTTAAATTTATGTGGCTAAAAATGATATATTAAGAAAATATTATGATTATAATAAAAAATTCTATCATAAAATAATATTTAGACATGTTTTGGTTATATTTTCACCCTTATCTCTTTGTATTCCCCCATTAACCCTTTTGACAATTACAAAAATATCAAAATTTTCTAGTTTTTAAAGGTAAATAATTTTACCATAAAAAAATTACCAATAAATGGATCATGATTTATATTTCTAACCATATCCCATTACCATGGCTGAATATGGAATTATTATGAATTTTAAATTAGTTAATAAAAATTTTTTATTATAAAATATCAATAATGTTTTTTGTAACCATTCATTTACTTTGACATTAAAGTTGTCAAAATAGCTATGGAATTGAAATATAAACATTTTAAAAATCCAAAGTCTATTATATTTTTATAAAAAAGTCATTGAATGAAAAAATTAACACAAATTTGATTTCTTTTAATATTTTTAAAATCATTTATTTTATTTTTTGTTTAATTGAATAAATATTGGGTCGACATTTCGTAATAATTTAAGTTAAATTTTCAGTCACTAAAAATTAAAATAAATTAATTTGATAAAAAAATTAATTCATATTTCAAATAAAAATTTATAATTGAGCATAAAATATATTTATAATTGTGAAAAGGTATTATAGATGTTAAATTCGACAGAGTAACATTTTTTATTTATCATTTTCTTAAAAAATATAAATGTCACGATCAAATAAAAATGAAACAAAGTGGCCATATTCTATAAAATAATATAATATATTATTTAAAACCATTAATAAAATAAAATATAGATAGGTTTAAGTGGTATTTTAACACTTATATTTTAGTTTAACCCTTTAGTTTTCCAATTTTACCCCCAACTACGGTAACATATTTTTGAATATGAAAGAGTTATAAAATTATTTATAGGGTAAAAAATGCCTTATAAATTTCAATGAGATAAAAATTTAGACATTTTCTCATTCTAATAGTCTTTTTGATATATTTTGTTGATTTTTAAATTATTTAATAAAATAAATTTAGCATAAAATATTGTTAATACCATTTTAAGAACTACCCACATGATTTAACTTTGGAAAGAACATAAAATAAATGGAATACAAATATAATCTATTTAACTATTAATAATAAATTATTAATAACAATTAAATTCAATTGAATCCATAAGATATCTAACAAATTTTACTTTTTTAACTCATTTATTTTATTTTTCTATTACTTACACAAGCATTATACCAACATTGTATATGAATTTAAGGTAATTATACCATAACTAAAAACTAAAATAAAAAAATCAAAAAAACTTAATAATGTTATAAATAACATTTTATATTCGTTCAATATGTAAATTTTCTCATAGATATGTGATGATAACTTATTTAATATGTTATTTTTTCTTTTATGGTTTTGCAAAATCATTGTACAAGAATTTGGATAAGTCACTAGATGTATTACACAAAAATTAAAATATAACCATAACAAAAAATCAATAATAATTCATATTTATTAACCTATTTGATCAAACACTTTTAACATCTCAAATATTATCTTTAGGACACCAAATTTGACTTTTCTAGTGTTTCTCAAACACTTTGTCGACATAGAAAACTGTTTTTACATTTTTCATGGAATAAATTAAAATTTATTTTTTTTAATATTTTTGAATTATATATGTATTATATTATCACAAAATATTCTTTATATATGTTTAATTAATTTTTATATCATGTTTATATCTTCGTGATATCATAGAAGATATTTTATTTTATAAAAAACTGTATTTTTTTATTATTCACAGAAATTTTAACTTCATCAGAAACATATCAAAAATAAAACCTAGGATAAATTAGAATTTATGAATATAAAAATTAGGTCCATTTATTAAAATTAAATTATTATAATTGACATTGAATAATTTATTACAAATGCATAAAACGCATTGAAGCCCCTTTTTTAATGAAATTTTAATCAAAAAAAATTAACGTATACAAAAAACACGCATAAAGAAAAATTGTATATAATTAATTATATTATTTACAACTAAAGGAGACTTATCTTAATTAAATATATAATTCATGGTATTATATGACTTTTTAACGAAATGAAACGATATTTTTACAAAAAATGTTATTTTTCACTATTCATTGAAATGTCATTCTTTTCAGAAAAATCATAGAATTTCACCATAAAATAATTTTGATATGATAATTTGAAAAATTATTTTCTCTATAAAATAAAATTTCTAAAATACTCATAAATAAATTATTATATTTTCTCACAAAAAAACATTTTTTAAAGAAAAAATATTTTTAAGGAATAAAATTACTTTACTGAAAATTGAGTGCTTATTTACTAATAATTAATCAATAAATTTGTATTGATTATGACCATTTTATATTATATATATATATATATATATTATTACTATTTATATCCTATAATTTAATGGTTATGTTATAAAATTCATATTTAAATAATAATAATATATCTTGCCTCATTTTAAGTTTAGTGTTGTGTGTTAAGCAAGCTATGAAACACATACAATTTATTTAATTAGAAATATATTCTAAAATATATATGTGTTACATTATACCCCCAAAAATAAATTTCACCATGATAATTTTTATCATAGTAAACAAAGGTTCCATATTTGAAAATACATTTATTAAAAACCAAAATCGTTCGAAGGGATAATAAAACTTCCTTTGAAGAGGGGAATTGGTAAACATAAAGGTTAAATAAAATAACACCTAATAAGGTTCTCGTGTAAAGAGAAAATTGGTATAATGTTAAAATTTATACATAGAGGATAAAACTAAAATCTAAGGACTAGTAGAGTGTGATAGATAACATGGTCAGAAGAAAGTTAATGACTAAAAATAAATAAATAAATTAGAGGAAAAAATACAATCAACTCATCAAAAATGAAGGTAAAAAGATAATTTTTTCCCCAATATCATTTTTCAAAAGTGGAGCGATTATTTTACTTTCAAAATAGAGTACATTATAAGATATACTTACTTGATTTTGTTCCATTTAATAATCAAACTTTCATCCTTTGGTTGTGCATAGATCAATTCCACTATATCTCTTACAGTAATAAATTGACATTTAATATGTATTCTTATTTCTTGTTGCACTAAAATTAAATTTTATTGAATCATAAGATCCATAAGTCATTATTTATACCTATAAATATTTACCAAAATAAAATTAATTATAATAATTTATCTAATATGGATAAATAATATACATTAATCTCTAAAACCTAAACAAATACACCCAATGTTCAACCTAATACATTACATAAATAGTTAACCTTAGGACTCCTCCAAAATATGTCTTACAAATTCAAAACACAAAAAACCAAATGATTTTATCTCAAATATTTTTTTCAAGATCAAATTTAACATTTATCCCCAAAAAAATATGAAGTATCTCATAATGTCACTCCCCAAACACTTGAAAACCATGATTCTCATAAAAAATTATAATAAATTGGAAAATCATAAAACCATAATTAAAAAATATAATATTTGAAAAATTAACATAACAATTATTCCTAAAATAAAATCACATTCTATTTAATATATTTTATAAGTTAAAAAATGAAATAAACTTCCTTAAAGATGACCTAAATCAATTTTTTATCAAATCACTAACCTATTTCAAGGTCACCAATATTGTACCATTTACACCATCATTATAAATAATCTATTCATCCCAACTAAATATTATCACCTTAAACTAAATCACTTTTCATGGTTTTTGGTATGATTCAAAATATGTTTCCAAATCCTTAAATAAAAACTATTATGGTTGAATCCTTAGATGATTCATGATTATTATATCCGGAATGACATAATTCTCAAATACCAATACATAAAAACATCAATCCATTCACTTTAATGACTCGAATAGGAAATGTCCCTCCTTGGTCTAAGAGAAAACTCATGGATTTGGTAATTGGCCTGGATAATTCACATGTTCCCCATATATAAGACATATAATTTCTCTCCAATTTGTTTTTATATGCCCTTAATTTATTAAAAAAACATCTTTGTGTTTCATTAAGAAATTCTATTTATTGATTCTTCACACATTTTTAAAATATAGGAAGCTAAATCTTCTTTCCTCCATGGTCTTCATAAAACTTCATTTTTATCTTGTTAGGTTTGTCAGGTAACTCACCCAATTTGACTTTATTAATTATATAATGGGACAAATCATTAAGTATAATCAATATGTTTTTTAAACCATGTGAACAAAAAAGGTCACACTCACCATAGACCCGAATGATGTTTAAGATATACTTGACCATCACTTTTCATATTTATTACCCATAGATGTCTTTTTTCCAAAACCACATTCCCTTTCAGTATCTATATAGGGATGTGTAATGAGGAAAACCAAAAAATATCTAACTTACTAAAACATTAGTATATTAACATATACTTAGACATATCCTTTTGGTTTTTAACAACGTTATCTAATCTTAATCACTAAAGACTAACTAAACCATGCTCCAATTCCAACTATAGTGTCTTGGTATTTTCTTACAAAAAATATTACATATTTTTCAATGAATATTCAATACATAACATTATGATACATTCTATAACAATAATATATTTTTTTATTTAGAGACAAAAAACATAAACATGTTATTTAGGTACATTCTTCATTGTCACGAATCAGGTCGGTGCGTCATCTGACCCGGCACCCGACCCGGTCTGCGACATGGCCCGAAGGGCGTTCCCGATCCCCACGGGCTGGCAACTAGTGTCGGCCATCAAAATAAACTAGTTGGGAATGGTTTGGCCCATAATAAAGATAAATAAACATAAAATGAACAAGAAAAAAATAAAGAAAAAAACTGAACAAACGGGTAAACACTAACGGTGGAAAATAAAATAAAGGTAACCAACTAAACATGCCTCCATGTAACCCCATGGGTCACCACAAAATGTAAAACCAAGCTCGAGCGATCCCAAAACTAAAACCTGAAATTGTAAAGATAAAGTAGGTGTGAGCACCGAGATGCTCAATAGGAAATCCAAAATACAACAAAAGCCATATGCCACTACCTTTAATAAGAAATCCAAATCATGCTAGTTTGAAAATTAGGCATATTAAAATAATGTTTTTCTCTCCTTTCAAATTCAAACAACAAGCTTTCATTCCCAAGGAAAAACACTTCTCTTACCTTTTTAAAATAGGTTTTGATCATGCACTGACATTTCAAAATTTAAGGAGACCAATTTAGATTTAAAAATATGGTTTTCACAAAAGAGGGAACAAGCTTGAAACAACTAAATTGAAAATCATATCACAAGAACCATGGGAAGTCCCTAGGAAGCTAGTGTTAGATGGGGACCTAGGATCTTTGTGTCTCGGTGAAACGTGTCTTAAAAGACCACGAACCTCAGAAAACGTGGCTTAGAAGGCCATGACCCTCAGAAAACGTGGCTTAAAAGGCCACGACCCTCAGAAAATGCATATGTTTAGTTAGTGTTGCAATCGTCAGTCCTGCCTGTGAAACCAGGTCCAGTCGCCTCCGGAACACTAGCCCACTAGTCCTAGTTCACCCACCTAGATACCCAGGTTTCCCATTGTGCTTTTCTTCAAGTGGTGGTGAGTTTTTATACAATTTACATACATGAACACATCTTTCCCTTTATTTAAAAACACACCCACCCTCTCACCACTGATCTCCCCCCTTGAGCATATCCCCCATTTTTTCTATCTGTCACACAAAAATTTACAAGCCTCTTTACTAGGAACATATAACAAGTCAAACATTTAACATACACATCTTGTTTCTAAAATAATGGGGCATGCCTTAAGAGGGGTTTTTCACTTTCACTATTCATTTTCAAGGTGCCAAATGGGCCTCATTACTCCACAGGAATGATTTTTCATTAGAAAACATGTTCACCCAAAACTCATTTCAGAGATCATTTTGTAACTTCTTTTGAAAAACAATGTGTCATTTCACTTTTAAAACCAAATCGGCCAAAAGTACATGCGTCTTTGGAAATACCTACTTTATATTCGAATCATTAAGGAAATCACTTTTCAAGAACCCAAAACCATTTACACAAACACTCACACACACACACACACACAGAAATATATATATATATATATTGCATATGTATCTCATGTAGAAGAAGAAGATTCACTATTAATTAAACACTAATCAATTATGGAAATTCTAATTAAAGATCAGGGCACAAGGGATCTACCTCAAACATGTCGTTATTTTTCGTCGATCACTCACACTGACAGTTGGCGCATACACGCATATGCATTTATACATATATATACATACACACCTAGCTTCATTCCACATATTCCCCATTCCATGAGGGAATATGCACAAAGAAGTCATATATATATATATATATACGCCTTACCATCTACATGTACATGAAGGAAACCTCGACACCCGCAGCCCAAAGTCATCGCAGCGAGGTCCAATTCACTACACATATAATTTAATAAAACAATTAAACACATAAACAATGTATAAAACATTTCAAGATAACGTGATAAGAATTTTCACCAGTAACACTCAATTTCAAGTAGGAAAAGACACTTCAAAAATCAAAAACACTTAATCTTTTTGAAGACCACTTTCACACCACGTGTGCAATTGAACAAATCAATAAATCAATTTATGAAACACTTCCACATTAGAAACACAAAATTTACACTAAAAACTAACCCAATTTCATATCAATTCACCACTATAAAATCATTTGTACGTTGTAACCATATCCAAACATGATTGACATCATCTATAAAAATCAAATAAACCATTTAAACCATTTATAAAACATTATAAAAAAAGTCATAACACGACATAAAACAAAACACCCAAAAACCTCTTCTAAGGCCAAAATCACACAAAAACAATATCCAAAAAAATGCATCCCATGCATCATATAATAAACAAATTACATGTACTATAAAATGACCTCAAATAACACAACATGAGTTGCACAATAAAGACACTGAATTTCAGGTAATAGCACTACTTTAAAAGTCACCTGCTTCATCAATCATATCAAAAAAGGCTTTCTCACTTAAAGATAATCACTGCGAACTTTAAAACACATAAGTACCCTAATTCAGCAGGTGAAAAACCAAACAACACAAGAAAACATTTCCTTGGAACAAAGCTGGCAAATCGAAACATAACGAACCGCCTCGCCTTCGGAAGAGGTAGCCGGAACACGTACTAAGAAGACCCAATAGGCCTCCTGCACCAACTTCGAACATGAAGAACACCAGAAATATGGGTTAGAACATAACCCTAGGTTCGGCCAAACTTTGGAGGGTGACAAGGAGAAAAAAAATCAAACCAAAATGGATGGACAAAAGAAGGGAAAGCTCAACTTGATGGGCCGACCACAAAACTGGAGGCGATTTGGTTGTTTCGCGAGAGAAAATCGGGGAAAAAAGGAAAGTAGCTAGAGGGGGAGGGCGCCGGTGAATTTGAGGTCGTTGTTCGAAGGTGGGTCGGACGATCGGGAAGAGGGAGGGCTTACGGGGCGGCGTGAGTAGGGTCTTGGCCGGGGGGTTGTTCCGTGCGGGTTATAGGGGGGAAGCCGTGAGAGGAGGTCGCGGGGAGGGGAGCTCGGAGAGGGGGCCGTCGTGGAGAAGGGTGCTCGGTCGGAAAGAAAATAGGTAGGGTCGGCATGATGCAGGTCTAAGAAGGGGGGGAACCGCGTGAATAGGAGGGAATGGGGGGGAGGTCGGTCACGCCGTAGGGGGAGGGTTAGATTAGGGTTAAAAAAATTCACTCTAATTCAATTGATTTAAAAAAAATAAAAATCATAATAATAATAATAATAATACTAAAAGATAATAATTATACTGATAATAATAAAAATAATAACCCAAAATGTTATAAATATATATATATATATATATATATATATAATACAGCACATCAGGTTGGGGCGTGACAATTCTCTCCACCATGACACTTTCTGCCCCCAGAAAGTCCCAAAAGACTCGGATGTTCAAAGCTCAAAACAAAGACACAAAGATTCTCAAAACAAAACCCCTTCCACCTAGGGATCAAACATTCACTTACCACTCAAGACCTGAAACCTCGAGACCCAGACTACTAGGAAAAATAACCAACGATACAAGACTCACATTTACAAACACAACCACAACCTGTAACACCCTGACCCCTAACTTAAAAATCACTAGAGTCTGCTCAAGATCTCCAATGAACATTCGCCATACGACCCATCGTTTGGGCTGACATCTACATTGATCGGGGTCGGGCGGAGCAGAGGCAAAGAGTTGCCCCGACAAGAATACCATGAAGATTAAGTTCACCGCACCTTTGTCCTATGTTGGTCTCTCCCACCATATTAGGACTCTAGCCGAAAACTGACTTCCCCATATCGAAACAAAGCAGAAAACCAATCAAGACCACTGATGCTAGTGTGACCCCTCAACATTTTGAGTTGCACCCGACCAGCTTGAGGGAAGACATTGGTGAGACCCAGAGTGGGTCTCCCCACCATATTAGAAACAGATTAGTACAAAAGCACCCGCATGGGAGCTCTCAATTTAGTTTCAACAATGCAGATTTAATTCCTCATTATGAACCCACCGACATGGGGCAGCTTCCTACACAGTAGAGGGGGGTCCAAAAAGGAGGAACCCAAGATGAACACTGACTCTAAACACACAACTTTCCCAGGACACAAGCATCCCCAACTGGAAACACCCAAAACCAAAAACTTCTTAAAGAGAAAACTAACCATTAGAGAGTTCATACCCCACAAGACACAACCACAAAAACTCGGTGGAAGAGGCCACCAACCTCCAAAACAAGCTCCCCCTCCCAAACATACAACCACCTGAAGCGGAAACTTAACCGGTCTCTTCCCAGATAATAGACGACAGGTTGGACGCACATCCCTTGCACCTAGATACTACCTGACTGCGTGATAATCTTTGCTCTGATACCTATGGCTGGAGCTATGATGTATTGAAGCATCTGATGCACCATATTCAGGAACCAAAATCCTCCAATTGAGGCGTCATCTTCTGGAAAGACCGCTTACAGACTTCCCTAGGGGACCCAAATAGCCACGCTATTGACAAGCCTTCAGTAGATTGCGACGAACATCTTTGAGTGCCCAAATTGACCACATTAGAATCAAACGATTGTGTGGTCTTAGGAATGAGAGGCAAGAACTAATGAAAGACCCATGCCCAAAACAAGTCCCTCCAGTTCACTCTCTACAGCAGATGGGGAACCCTTCACGAGCACTTTGAAAAACAGGATTGTCATTTGTCCCAATCTGTGACCCAAATTGCAAGGAGAAGGTAGCAATCACCCTTCTCTAGCACGAACATGACTCTTCAAACAAAACATAGAAAACTTACCCTTCACAACATCTGGAGTTCTTAAAGACTAGAAGAAGCACTCGACTTCCTCAAGTTTCACTGCATCCTCCATCGAACCTTGGCCACCACAGAGAAAACAAGAAACGAGGAAAATAAAATAACCCCACCACTCCACTGGGAGTCTAGGTAAAACTAACCACATCCAATTACCCCTCGGGGACCTCTGTAAATTTCTGGTCGGCATACTTTAAACAAGAAGCACAAAATCAACCTTAATGACATCGTAGAACAAGCCTCCACATTTAACCATAAATCATTCACTCAAACTCAAAACATCATTTCAACCTTGAAACACCAGCTCAATAACAAGCATCAAGCCCATAGAATAATAAACTACAAAACCAAACCATAACCCCACATTCACAAATAGTCATTTTCAAAACCATCCCATTTCAAACTACCTGAATGCTAAAAACACCTTTTTAAAACCCACTTTTATTTTTTCTAAAATTTCTTAAACAAAATTTACCCCAGCACATCACTAATCAGAACATGCCTTTGGAAAACAAAAAAAGCCTTGAAAATGGAGCACCCCCCGTTGGTATTCCATGAAACCTCACGTGTGTACATTCTTGTGCCAACTCGGGAACCAAACCATGCATATCAACAACCATCAACATCCAATTACATTCATCCATACACATGGGAATCCATAGAAAATACCAGAGGTCAAACAAATCATTTCCAAATTCCTTTTTCTAAGAGACATTAGTTTCATAATTTAAAAAAATTTCAAAAGACCCAAAAACATTTTCCAAATACACTTTTCATTTAATCTTTACAAAAGCATTAAAATATCTCAAAACAATTCACAAAAGAACATCCATTTTCAAAACTAACTCATTGCATTTTTTTATACAAGCCAAGATTTTTATTTTGGAAATCCAATTTCAAAGGACCAATCTTCAATTTTGCACCCTAAGAGAAACACCACAAAAACAAACTAAAACTCACACTAAGAACATTCTAGAACAACCAACTCACTCAACAAACCAAGATTCCAAAATATCAAATAAGCAACTACAATACACAGTTTAGTCACACGGTTTGGCTGACAGTGCACCAACCGGGTGAGCACATAGGGAGTCATCAAAGGCAATTGCAAGGTCTGTGCATGGCTTTCCAGGCTGTGCACAACATCCATACACCCCTCCATAATGACCACCAAATCTCAAAACTAACCAGAAACACGCAAGTAGGATTAAGGTGCCTGAAAAAAATCAGGAGCCAGACACGGACTTTGAGGCAAGACCATCCCGAACCACCCTGGCCATTCAAGTGTCATTCCGAATAAGTGGTGATTAGGCACCTACCCGCAATTAACCACTTGGATTCCGACAACCCTAACTCTAAACTGCAAGACATTTCCAAAGTACATGGGCTAAACCTACCTCTAAAAACATTTTGTCACGAACCAGGATGGTGTGTCATCCGGCCCGACACCCGACCCGGTCTGCGACATGGCCCGAAGGGCGTTCCCGATCCCCACGGGCTGGAAACTAGTGTCGGGAATCAAAATAAACTAGTTGAGAATGGTTTGTCTCATAACAAAGATAAATAAACATAAACTGAAAAAGAAAACAAATAAAGAAAAAAAACTGAACAAACGGGTAAACACTAACAGTGGAAAATAAAATAAAGGTAACCAACTAAACATACATCCAAGTGACCCCATGGGTCACCACAAAATGTAAAACCAAGCTTGACCGATACGAAAACTAAAACCTAAAACTGTAAAGATAAAGTAGGCGTGAGCACCAAGATGCTCAATAAGAAAGCCAAAATACAACAAAAGCCCTATGCCACTACATTTAATAAGAAATCCAAATCATGCTAGTTTGAAAATAAGGCATATTAAAATAATGTTTTTTTCTCCTTTCAAATTCAAACAACAAGCTTGCATTCCCAAAGAAAAACACTTCTCTTCCCTTTTTAAAACAGGTTTTGAGCATGCACTAACATTTCAAAATTTAAGGAGACCAATTTAGATTTTAAAATATGGTTTTCACAAAGAGGGAACAAGCTTGAAACAACTGAATTGAAAATCGTATCACAAGCACCATGGGAATTCCCTAAGAATCTAGTATTAGTTGGGGACCTAGGATCTTTGTGTCTCGTTGAAACGTGGATTAGAAGACCACGACCCTCAGAAAACGTGGCTTAGAAGGCCACGAACCTCAGAAAACGTGGCATAGAAGGCCACGACCCTCAGAAAATGCAGATGTTTAGTTAGTGTTGTAATCACCATTCTTGCCCGTGAAACCGGGTCGAGTCACCTCCGGAACACTAGCCCACTATTCCTAGTTCTCCCACCTAGATACCCAGGTTTCCCATTGTGATTTGTTTCAAGTGGTGGTGAGTTTTCATAAAACTAACATACATGAACACATCTTTCCCTTTATTCAAAAACACACCCGCCCTCTCACCACCGATCTCCCCCCATGAGCACATCCCCCATTTTTTCTATATGTCACACAAAAATGCACAAGCCTCTTTACTAGGAACATATAACAAGTCACACATTTAACATACACATCATGTTTCTAAAATAATGGGGCATGATTTAAGAGGGGTTTTTCACTTTCACTATTCATTTTCAAGGTGCCAAACAGGCCTCATTACTCCACAGGAATGATTTTTCTTTAGAAAACATGTTCACCGAAAACTCATTTCAGAGATCATTTTGGAACTTCTTTTGAAAAACAACGTGTCATTTCACCTTTAAAACCAAATCAGACAAAAGTCCACACGTCTTTGGAAATACCTACTTTATATTCAAAACATTAATGAAATCACTTTTCAATAACCCAAAACCATTTACACACACATACACACACACATTTATATATATATATATTGCATATGTATCTCATGTAGAAGAAGAAGATACACTTTTAATAAAACACTAATAAATTATGGAAATTCTAATTAAAGATCAGGGCACAAGGGACCTACCTCAAACATGTTGTTATTTGTCATCGATCACTCACACTGACACTTGGCTCATACACGCACATGCATTAATAAATATATATACATACACCTCTAGCTGCATTGCACATATTCCACACGCCATGAGGGAATATGCACAAAGAAGGAATAAATATATATATATATATATATATATGCCTTACCATCTGCATGTACATGTAGGAAACCTCGACACCCGCAGCCCAAAGTCATCGCAGCGAGGTCCAATGCACTACACATATAATTTAATAAAACAATTAAACACATAAGTAATCTATAAAACATTTCAAGATAACGTGACAAGAATTCTCACCAGTAACAATCAATTTCAAGTAGGAAAATCCACTTCAAAAATCAAACACACTTAATCTTTTTGAAGACCGCTTTCACACCATGCGTGCAATTGAACAAATCAATAAAGCAATTTATGAAACACTTCCACATTAGAAACAAAAAAATTACACTAAAAACTCACCCAATTTCATATGAATTCACCACTTTAAAATCATTCGCACGTCATAACGATATCCAAACATGATTTACATCATCTATACAAATCAAATAAACCATCTACACCATTTATAAAAAATTCTAAAAAAAGTCATAACACGACATAAAACAAACACACCCAAAAACCTCTTCTAAGGACAAAAGCACACCGAAACAATATCAAAAAAAAATGCACCCCTTGCATCATATAATAAACCAATTGCATGTACTATAAAATGACCTCAAATAACAGAACATTTGTTGCACAATAAAGACACTGAATTTCAGTTAATAATACTACTTTAAAAGTCGACTGCTTCATCAATCATATCAAAAAAAGGCTTTCGCACTTGAAGATAATTACTACAAACTTTAAAACACATAAGTACCCTAATTCAGTAGGTTAAAAACCAAAAAAAACAAGAAAAATTTACCTCGGAACAAAGCCAGCAAATCGAAACACAACAAACCGCCTCGCCTTCGGCGGCGGTTTCCGGAACACGTACCGAGAAGACTAGATAAGCCTCCTGAACCAACCTCGAACATGAAGAACACCAGAAATCTGGGTTAGAACATAACCCTTGGTTCTGGAAATCTTAGGAGCATGACAAGGAGAAAAAAAATAAAGCCAAAAAGGATGGAGAAAAGAAGGGGAAGCTCAACTTGACGGGCCGACCACAAAACCGGAGGCGATTTGGTTGTTTCGCCGGAGAAAACGAGGGGAAAAAGGATAGTCGCTAGAGGGGGAGGGCCCTGGTGAATTCGAGGTCGTTGGCTGGAGGTGGGTCGGATGATCGGGAAGAGGGAGGGCTTATGGGGTGGCGCGAGCAGGGTCTTGGCCGGGGGGTTGTTCCTTGCAGGTTAGAGGGGGGGGAAGCCGTGAGAGGAGGACGCGGAGAGGGGAGCTCGGAGAGGGGGCCGCCGTGGAGAAGGGTGCTCGGCAGGAAGGAGAACAGGTGGGGCCAGCGCACTGCAGGTCCGAGAAGGGGGGGGGAGCCACGTGAATAGGAGGGAATGGGGGGGAGGTCGGTCGCGCCGTAGGGGGAGTGTTATATTAGGGTTAAAAAAATTCACTCTAATTCAATTGATTTAAACAAATAAAATTCATAATAATAACAATAATAATACTAAAAGAAAATAATTATACTGATAATAATAATAATAACCCAAAATGTTATAAAAAAATATATAAAATACAGCGCGTCAGGTCAGGGCGTGACATCCATAATCTCTCTTAAATATATTCCTGTATTATACCCATCTTTACATACCCTAATTAAAACCATTCATTATAACATGGTGAAATAAAACATATGTGTGATATTAGATACTCAGTAAAGGTAAACATGAGATATATCAATCGATGAACATATAAAATCATAATATTAGAATAATGCTATGATATCATGACAATAAATTACAAAGTTCATACCCAATCTATCATATATTATAAACATGAGTCATGGAATAAAATTTATCATTTAAAAATACATGAATCATAAGAGTGATAAATCATTACAATCAACCATTAACCATAAGTTTTTATCATAATCATAAAAATATGAAATAAATGTGTACCGTAATCATAGTATAGATACGATTTTGTATGTCATGTTTAACTACTGAGACCATCAAATCATAGTGGATTTAACATCAAAAAAAATTTCACATATCATAACAGATCCTGAATCAGCACCTATTTCCCATAGTGGATCAATAATCAAAATTTTTTTCCTATAATGGAATATTAATCACCACAAGTTTCCCATATTGGATCTTGAACATTGACTTTTTTCTCAATGTTAATCAAGTATATTAACTTATTTACCATAATTAAATCATGATATATAAAGATTTATCCAATTCATTAGAGGGATATAAAATTTTGATCCCACCATCACATAATTTAAATGATAAATATGTGTTCTATGATATCATAAAACATTCATAATATCATCATAATATAACCCAAGGAAAGGAAACAATTTTTATAAACATTTTATCATTTCATCATATCCTAACCTAGGGAAAATAAAATTGTTTTATATAAATCTCATCATAAAATTCATAAACCATTACTATAATGAATAATGATGTTATCATTGTACCATATACCAATTAATGAATAATTAAAATAAAAGGATGTTGTCATAGATAAAAAATTCTTTAAAATATCACTAGAATAATTATTGAGGGAAGTATCATTTTCATTTTGAAATAGATTATTTAAAATATAAATATTTATAAAATATTATAGAATACACATTATTTCAAATGAAACATGGAAAACATTAAAATAGGATTCAAATAATTTATGAGTCATGATTTTTGGAGATTCCATTCATGTCGAGTTTGTTAAAAGAAATATTCATTCCACATTTTCAGTAAAAAGTCAAAATTACCTCATTTAGAAAATGATAATAAGATTCCTTTGAAAAAAATTTATAGAAAAATAAAAAATGGGTAAAACTAACTTTAATTAATAAAATAATAATATAAAATAATTCTTGAAAAATCTTTCTAAAAAATGGACATAGAAGAAAAACATTCGTAGTTAAGGTTGAAATAAAGTCTATTTTTCTTTAAAAATTAGATAATTTCAAGTACTAACGAGATTAAAATGGTACTATTACATGAAAATTCAATGAATAGCCTTAAATAATATATGTAAATGGATTTATCAAATGTGGATATTATAATTTCCACACACAAAAATCAAGCACAAACAATCTCCATTAAAATGGGATTGAAACCTAAATCCTTTCCCTTAAGTATAATTGTGTAACATCCCAGGTAAATATAGAATCCCGAATTTTTTTATATATTAATATTTATAAATAATATATTAATTTTACAATAAATGGGATGATTTTTCTGATAGCATACATGACACACAATAATGGGATTATCTTAAATCTTACGTTGCACACAAGACTAGGTTTTACCTAACAATAATACATTATTATTATTTTTATTTTAAATAGTAGTTAATGCCTAGATTTTGTATTGAAGGTAATGAATATAAATAACTATATTATGTTGAAACACGTTTTTAAATTATTTTACATTCATTCAATAAATTTTAGAGGGTTAAAACAAGAATAATTCCAATTTTAAGCATAAAATACTCTAATATTTATAAAAGGGAGTTTTACCACCTTTTCATAGAGAACCATTTTTAAATATATTTTTATTTAACTTTTATATGTTATATTTAGAAATTTAAACTTAATATTTGGAAGTGGGATATAAAAAAAATTGGTTTAAATTTTTGTATTTTCTGATAAAATTCATATTTTAATTAATAATGAAAATACTGTATTTTAATTCAATACTACATTTTAATCTAATTTATTTGTATTGTTAAATTAACATTTTAATTGTTATTAAAGTATATTTAGATTATGTTTTCATAATTTAATCAAATTTTGGTTATTGGAATTAATTTCACCTTGAAATGTGATATAAACACATGTCAATCTTTTGATGGTTTTTTATTTTTTTTAAATCGTTTCTCATTTTGATGAAATGATTAATTTTAAATTTAATTTTTCCTCTTATTTGAATTAAATTTTTTAAAAAATTATATACATGGTTTTAATAATTATGAAAAATGGGGTTTAATTGGATAAAAATAATTTTTTTGAATAGTAACTTTAGTATTTTATTTACCACGGTTAAAGGGTAAATCAAGTAAATAAGGGTAAAAATAATATTATAATAATTTAAAACTACCCTAAAACATGTCATAATTTTATTGGATGAGTTATGTCCAACCCATAAAACCCTTGGAATCCAATTTTTACATTTGGGATCCACTTGGGAGTGATAATGACATTTATAACATTTAATTTAAAGTAAAGACAAATATATCATAAACATGACTCTTATTACTAAAACAATTTTAATATGGGGTTATATTAGTGATCTATTCAACTATAAATATTAATTAGAAAACAAAAAATATTAAATAAATCATGGTAACTTATTTATAATTTTTAGGCATTTGATAATTAAATTTAATTATGTTATAATTATGATGCAGTGATTATTTTATTAAATAAATAATAAAATAAATGATATTAATAATATTAAAATATTTATCATTTCAACTATTTATTCCAACCAATTTTTTTTGGATGGCTAAGAAATGTTATAATTTAGTAAATGTATTGTTTTCAAAGGAATCATGTTTTTATGATTTTTAAAAAAAATCATGAAATGAATAGTTTCAAAATTAACATAATTAATATTTTAAAATATAAAATATTTAAATAAATGATCTAAAATTTCTAAAATCCAATATTTGGTAAAAAAAATTTAAATAACTCTAAAAATGTAATTAATGACTCATTCATTGGTCATTTGGGATGATTTGGTAATATTTTTAACTCTCAAAGTGTAAATTACTTGATAAACGATAAGAGTTAAAAGTGGTTAATACAAAACGATAAGGATTAAAAATTATCCAAAACTTTTCTAATTCTTATTGGTTGATTATATTTAAACATATACTCGTTATATATTCTAAAAAAATATGTTTAGACCCATTTGGATTCGAAATTGAATTTATATTTATTTAATACTTTTAATAATTTCATGGGTACCCCTCCCCTCTCCTGTAAAAAAGAACCCATTTCTCTTTATTAATAACACTTTCAAAACCTTTTTGTTCGGCCATGATCTACCCAAATCACTTCCTAGAATTATTACCCACATTCTTGAGTCTTCATTTTAGGAATAATACACTTTTTATGTGTGTTAAAGTGTTCTTCAAAGGTGATCAACCGAATAAGAGGTATCATTTTTAAGTGTTTCTATTTTATTTCTTCTTCCACTTCCTTTAAATCTCCACCAACCATAATGAGATAATAACTAATGTATATTAAATATAATGAGATATTTTTATGTTAATATCATCACCTAAATCCATATTCACATCCATTAAATGGGAAAGGAATTAATCTTTCGTGGGTACGTGTGAACTATCACCTCTACGAACTGGTTTAATTTGTATTCCAAAACCATCCCTCGTGATGAGTTATATTAATTGAATTAATGTTAATATGTGATATTAATCAAATATTAATTATTATAAGATATAATACATTAATTACATTCATACTTCTATGCACATAAAAACGATAACGTCGTTCGTGTGTTTGTGTAAACTATCTCCTCCACGAAGTGATGTGAATCATTTTTAGAATTCGATATCACTTGTATGATATATATAATTATATTTAAAATATTAATATGATATAAATGATGTTATGATTATTTTGAAAATATAAAATAATACTTACCTTCTTTCCATAACAATAAATGAAAAATGGAAAACATTACTCATGCGTACGTACGATATACCGTCTCCATGATTATAACATTTCTCATTTTTTATAACCATACTTCATGGTTTGATTTAAATTTATAATTTATTTATAAAAATGATTATAATGTCATGATTATTATTATGGAGATGATGGACTTATGACCACATAGAACAGTGACATCATACCATGATCATTTTCTACTTTAGTATGGAATATCAAAAAAACAACCAATATAAAATTAAATGATTTTATAATTGTTATAACATGGTAATGAGTGATACAAATGGAATAGTAAACATGAAAAGGTTTTAAATAAAGTAAAAATTAACCTAATTTTATTATTCCGGAATAACAAGGAACATATGTGATGAATTGAACTCAAGGTAAAGGACTTCATCTCAATCTCCTTTCATTGAGGCATATTTTGATAACATAAACCTCCATCATTTATACAGTTTATAATTAACCCTTTGATTTTTAATCTCATTCAATAGTTTTTAAAATTGAATCTTTTTAATATGAATTATTTCACTAAATGAAAAAAGGAATGTTTTTAATTTATGCGGTGACAACGAATTCTCTACTACCATAACTGTTATTTGATATTTGTCTTCCCCTATAAGCCTTAATATTTTTTAAACGGAAAAAAATCCCTTATTTCCTTTTTGGTATTTAAAATGGTTTTTAAAATGGATTGAATACTTCAATATCATGAAATGATTTCTTGTGATTTCAAATGAAATTTTATGACTTACATTTTGATAATTTCAATCATTTACGTGTAATGATTATATAATGGTACTTGGACATTTGACAGATGGTTACGTGATAAACCAAAGATGGGTGGTTAAATTATAAACCAAAGATGGGAAGTTTTGTGAAAAACTAAGGATGGGTGGTTATGTTATAACCTCTAATTAATTGGGTATGGCAGTTGGTTGTATGGCTATTCCATTTAGTGATATGTGTTGAAGTCGACCATATAGTTATTCCATTTAAGTACGAATATTTACCAAGTTACCTTTATATGCTATATGTGATTTTGTAGGTATTATGGTAATATTTTGGTCACATAATAAATGAGCTTATATTTAGTGAAGAGTATTTACTACTTCATAAAGGTGAAAAGTTTTACTTTATAATAAAGTATTCCTAGTTTACGCGTTTTCTCAAGGCTATCAGTTTTATTTATTTGTGTATCCCTTAATGTGTTTTTTATGCTCATCTTAGGTTGGAAATGTATTTCCCAATATTTAATGGTTAATAGAGTCAAGTATTGGATCAAGGAAAATTTATTATGTTTAAATAAGAAACGAAACCATGATTCTTTTTAAAAGTTTTTGTTTTATGAAAAAAAATGCATATTGAAAATAAGTGTCTACTTGGTAATAATTAATTTGTTATGTACTAGTGATGGTCTAATTATCTTAAACTCTAAACCTAAAAAGATCCTCGATATAAATGAAATTCAAATTATTTACTTAACTTAAGTTCTAAGTAGTGTTTAATGATAGGGCCTTATAGTTGGTATCAAAGGTCAGTTTAGATAACTTTTGGAGTTAGAATATTGTTAATAGAATATCCATAAATGAATTTTAATTTATGGTAAAATTTAAATGATATAGAATTTTACAACCAAAATATTGGTTCATCTAATATATGTTTGTTCAGAATGGTTTTTCACAGAGGAAATAGGGAAATCATGTTGGGAAGACATATAGAGGAAAACAACCTTCCAAATCAAAATCTTGAGATGGTCAGAATCGGAACAGAATAGATTTTTGTAGTGATGGATCAGTTTACTCAAAAAATAAATGGTTGTGGTGTTCATACAAAATATCAACCATATCAACCGCATAAGAATATGTTGGTAGTGGAGAAATTAATTAGGCAACGTCCCCCATCATTTAGAGGATCATATAACCCTATGCAAGATGAGGGGCGTATTAAAACACTAGAAATGTTTTTTGATGTAATGGGGTGTTAAAACAATCAAAATGTTAGTCTTTTTATTTATCACCTGGAAGATGAATTCGATCAGTGGTGGTGAATGGTTAAAAATATCAGAATAGGTGAAGAGATTGACACAATGGAATGGGATGAATTTAAGAACATGTTCCCTGAGAAATTTTTTCCTAATTCTATTCAACTTAGGATGGAAAATAAATTCTTCAAGTTAAGAAAAAGGAGGAAGATTCTATGGATGGATATGAATAAAATTTCACCCTTTTTTGAATGTACGTCCCAAACTTTATCTGGGATATCGATTGTAAGATAAATCAATTTTACTCAGTATTGAATCCGAAATATCGATGGGTGTTAGCTTATTGTGAGTTCAAGATTTATGTGAAACTTTTATGATGTGATGAGAATGTATAAATTATGTTCTTTTATGATCACGTGTTCCAAAAGATCAATCAAAAGAAGAAATCAAATTAGTAGGTAGTGGGAAAGAATTCATCAAAGAAGTCCAGAGGTAAGAAAACCAAATTTTTTCACTTGTGAAATGTGTGGTAAAAAGAATATTGGGGAATGTATTTAAGAGTACAAAAAGTGATTTTGATAATTTATGACCAGTCATACTACTCATAACTATAAATAATATGATCAGGAAAGCATTAAAAAGCCAGTGGTAAGATGTTTCAGTTGTATTGAGTTATAGAATTATGAGAATCTATGTCTAAAGTTGATTACCTATGGTGGAAACCAGCAAGATCAAAAGCATAAGGGTGTGGAATTTTTTTCTACTACTAAATTTAATGTTGGACCATAAAATGATGTGATAACAGGTATGTTATAGGGTTTTTAAAGTATTCCTATACTCTATTTGAATCTGGATCATCACATTTTTCATTTCTAAGAGATTTAGAAGTAAATTGGAAATATTACTACATGAATGTGATATAAAACATTTTGTAGAAACCCTATGTGGAAGTAATAAAGCAACCAAGATTTATATAAATATTCCTATTATCCTTCATGGGATGGTTCTTCCTATAAATCTTGTTGAAATTCCAAAAATGGAATTAGATATCATTTTACGTATGAATTGGCTTTCAGTTTATCTTGCTAAAATAGATTTCAAATACAATAAAGTTTTATTAAATTGTTTAATACCATTTATAACATACCAAGAAGCTAAGATATTGATTAAATGTGGAAGTTAATTTTATCTTGCTCATGTCGTTGAAAAGAAAGTATCGATTTTGATTGGTGACATTCTAATAGTGAATGAATTTATAGATGTTTTTTCTGATAAATTAACTGGTATTGTTCTTGATCGAGAGGTTTAATTTACCATTTATTTAGTTCTTGATGCTAAGACTATTTATAAAACCCCTTATCAAATGGATCAAGTTGAACTAGTGGAATTGAAAAAATAGTTTCAAAAATTTCTTGATAAATACTCATTTAAACAAGCACTACACTATGGGGTGCTCTTATTTTATTTGTGAAAATTAAAGATGGTTTTATAAGACTTTGTATTGATTACGGATCCTTGAATAACATCACTATTAAGAAAAAGTATCATTTTCCTTATATTGATTATTTGTTTGTTCAGCTCCATGGATCTCACTATTTTTTAAATATTTATTTGAGGTCTAGGTATCATTAGCTGAAGTTCAAAGAGGATGGAATTCAAAAAACATTGTTCTGAATGAGATATAGGAATTATGAGTTTGTAGTTATGCTCTTTGGGTTATCTAATTTACCTGTTGTATTTATGAATCCCACGAATGGAGTCTTTCATCAGTTTTTTTGGACCAGTTTTTGGTTTTCGTTATAGAATATATTTTGGTATATTCTATAATCCAGATGGAAGATGAAAGTCACTTAAGGATTGTTTCTAAAAACCTTTAAATAAAAGAAACTATATGGAAATTTAATTAAGAGTGATTTTTTGTTAAAACCAATTTTATTCCATGTACATATTGTTTCTAAATATGGAATAAATATTGAAGCTTATAAAACAAAAGTTGTTGACGACTGGACAATACCAACTAATATCACTGAAATTCATAATTTTATTGGATTTGTGGGTTATTACCAAAGGTTTGTTGAAAACGTTTCTCAATTATATATCTCACTAACTAATTTAACTTTTAAGGGATTTAAGTTTATCTCGATAAAAGAATGTGATGATTTTTTTCAAGAACTAAATAGAATATTGGTAAATGCTCCAGTTTTGGCCCTACCTTCCAAGAATTGTGAATTTCTTATCTACAGTGATGCTCCATTAAAAGGAATTGTTTGTGTTCTAATGAAGAATGATCAGGTAATTTCTTATGTTTCATGCCAATTGAAACCTCATGAGTTAAATTACCCAGCAACTGATTTGGAATTAGCTTTTTTTTTACCTAAAAATTTTAGAGGCATCATTGTTATGGAATAAAGTGTAAAATATATAGTAATCACAAAATATTGAAGTATATATTCATACAAAAAGAATTGAACATAAGACAAAGGAGATGAATATAATTAGTCAAAGATTATTATTGCACAATTCAATACCATCTATGAAAAGAAAACAAAGTGGTGGATGATTTGAGATGAAAGAGTAATGATACAATAACAATGATATGTTTATAATGAGATACTTTGGTTAATGATTTGATGAATTTTTTATTGGAAGTTGTTGGTGATGGAAATTTTTCATTTTTGCTTTAGGGGTCAGTGAAATCATCACTATCAGATAGAATTAAGAAATAATTTTAGGGAGACAGTTAGTTTCAGAAAAAGGTTTAATTGGTTTAATAGGGAAAGTTACCGTAATTTAACATTGATAAAGAATGTGTTTTGAGGTTTGGGAAGAGATTATGTGTTCCTTGTTATTCAAAATTGATTAAAGAGTTATTATGTGAAGCTCATAGTTCTCAATTTTCAGTTCATCTTGGAAATACTAAGATGTACAGAGATATTCATGGGTATTACCAGTGAGATGGAATGAAATGAGGAATTACAGACTTAAATGTGAGGTGTTTGACATGTTAGTAGTTGACATTAGAAGAAAAGATTCCAAAGGGGATGCTTCATCCTTTTCCAGTACCAGAGTGGAAATGGGAAAATATATCCATGGATTTTGTAGTGGGATTACCAAAGTCTTCTTGAGGTTACAATGAGATCAGGTTTATTGTTGATCGATTGAAAAATCTTCTCATTTTCTTCCTATTAGAGATATTATGTCTATAGACCAACTTTCTCAATTGTATATTAAAGAGATATTCAGGTTACATGGAGTTCTCCTCTCTATTTTATTCGATCATGATCTCAGGTTCACTTATAACTTTTGGAAAGGCCTTAAAAAGTCATTAGGTACTGAATTAAATTTCATTACAAATTTTCATCCTCAATCAGATGGTCAGTCATAATGAACTATTCAGACTATGGAGGATATTCTACGTGTGTGTTCAATAAATTAATAGAAAAGTTGGGATCAATATATTTATTTGGTTGATTTTTCTTATAACAATAGTTTTCATTCCAGCATACCGATGGCGCCATTTGTTGCATTATAAAGAAAGCGGTGTCGAACTCCATATTTTTCGGATGAAGTAGGCTTAAAGAAGTTTATGGGACCATAATTGGTAGAAGATATGGAAAAAAGTTTGGTAGATTCAGAAATTCATGAGGGTATCTCTGAGTAGGAAAAAAGTTATCTGGACAACCAGAGGAAGGATCTTTCATTCGAGGTAGGTGAGAATCTTTTTCTAAAAGTTTCACCATGGAAAAGTGTGATGTGTTTTGGTAAGAAAGGGAATTTGATTCTGAGGTTCATTGGACCCTATGAAATCCAAGAGAATTTTGGATCAGTTTCCTATCGATTGTATTTGACTCTATGTATTTTCCAAGCACACAATTATTTTTTATGTTTCAATGTTAAGAAACTATATATTGGATTTATCTCATGCTTTGAGTCCAGAAGTAGTTTAGTTGGAGAAGAATCTTTCTTATGAGGAATAGCCAGTATAGATTTTTGGTCACAGAGAGCAAGTGTTTGGGAATAAGGTGATTTTTTAGTTTAAGGTTTTGTGTAAAAAACATATGGTTGGAGAGGAACATGGGAATATGAAAATTCTGTGAAGGTTAAATACCCCAACTTATTTGATATGTGAATAAAATTGCAGGGATGCAATTTCAAAGAGGGGGGAAGGATGTAACATGCTAGGTAATTATAGAATAATACATTTTCATATCTATTAATATTTTTTAATAAGATATTAATTTTACATTAAAGGGTACACTTTATGTGATAGCATACCCAACACACACCAACAGGTTTCTCTGAAATCTTATATTTCCCACATGATTGAGTTCTTCCAAACAGTAATACTTGATTAATATTATTATTTTAAATGGTAGTTAACACCTCGTCATTATATTATAGGGAATGAATTGAACTAACTATATTATGTTTACACATGTTTGTTAAATTTTGTTACATTCATCCAATAAACTTTAGAGGATTAAAATGATAATAAAATCAATTTTAATCCTAAAATACTATAATATTTTTAAAAGGTAGTTTTACCACCTTTTGATGGAGAAAAATTTTAAATTATAATTTATTTTCAATTTTATATGTTCTATTTGAAAAAATAAAATTATTCTTTATAATTGGGACATTAAAGTTTACTTTGGTTGAAATTTTGATTTTTTCAGATAAAATTATAATTTTAACGAATAGTGAAAAATACTGCAATTTAAATCAAAATTGAATTTTCATATAAGTTATTTATATTGTAAAATTACCATTTGAATTGGTTTCAATGTATATTTAGATTATTATTTTATCATTTAATACAATTTTTCCATTGGAAGTAATTTCACATTGAAATTTCAAATAAACAAATGTAAATCTTTTGATGGTTTTTACCTTTTTTTAAACCTATTTTCTCATTCCGATGACAAGATTAATTAAAAATTTAATTTTTCTACTTCTGATAATTGAATTTTCAAAAACTAATACACATGTATGTACTCAGTATGAAAAATTTTGTTTAATAAGATCAAAATAATTTTTGGTGAATAGAAACTTTCGTATTTCATTTACCAAAATTAAAGGGTAAATCAGGTAAATAAGGATAAAAATAATATTATAATAATATAAAACTTCCCTAACAATTGTAATAATTTTATTTTATGATTTTTGGCCAACCAAGACAACCATTGGTTCAAAATTTGGGCCTTTGGGATCCACTTGAGAGTGATAATGACATTTATAACATTTAATTTAAAGTAAAGAAAAACATATCATAAACATGGATTTTATTACTAGAACAATTTTAATATGGTCTTATATAAGTGATCAATTTGACTATAAATATTATTTATAAATCTAAAAATATTATATATATCATGCTTTTTTATTTATAATTTTTAAACATTACATAATTAAATGTATTTATAACACAATGATGATGTAGAAATTACTTTATAGAATAAATAATCAAATAAATGATATTAATAAAATTAAAATAAATATAATTTGAACTATTTTATACCATCAACTAAATTAATTTATTACTATGACATTTTTTTAAGGAATAATGTTTTATGATTTTTTAAAAGTCATGTAATGAATAGTGTCAAAATTGACATAATTCATATTTTAAAATATAAAATATTTAATTAAATGATATAAAATTTATAAAACACCAAATTCAACTAAAAATTAGAGATAACTCTAAAAATTTCATTAATGACTCATTCATTGGTCGTTTGGTATGATTTGGTAATTATTTTAACTCTTAATGTGTAAATTACTTGATAAAACGGTAGGAGTTAAAAGTGGTTAAACAAAAAAGATAAAGATTAAAAAATATACAAAACTTGTCTAATTATTATTGTATGGTTATATTTAGAATTATAATGATCCTATATTATAACTAAGTTAGATTTTACCCATTTGGAATTGAAATTGAATTGGATTTATTACTTTTAATAATTCCATGGCACCCCTCCCCTCTCCTATAAAATGCACCAATTTCCCTTTATTAATCACACTTCCAAAACTTTTTGGTTCAGCCAATATATTTCAAAAACTCTTCTTATAACCCCTCTTCACAATCTTTAGGCATTAGTTTAGACATAATACCCTCTTTAGGGGTTTTAATGTTTTCTTCAAAGGTGACTAACTAAAGAAGCGGTATCATTTTGAACTGTTTCTATTTTATTTATTATTCTACTTCTTTAAAATCTCCTCCAAACATGATAAGATAATAACACCAGTATACTTAATATACTAAGATGTTATTATTTTAATATCATCACCTAACTCCATCTCTACATCAATTAAATTTGAATGAAATTAATCATTTGTACGTATGTGTGAACTATCACTTTCACAAACCGATCGAATTCATTTTCCATAATCCTCTCTGATGATTGGTTATAATAATGGAATTAATGTTAATATGTGATATTAAAGAAATTTTAATTATTTTATGATATAATTCATCAATAACCTTTATAATTCCATGAACATCAATGTAATAATGTCATTCGTGCATACATGTGAACTATCAGCTCCACGAAACGATGTGACTCGTTTTAATTTTTTTATATCACTATTATGATATATATATATATATATAATTATATTTAAAATATTAATATGACACTAATTATGTTAGGTTCATTATGGAAAGGTTAAATAATAGTTAACTTTTTTCCATAACGATGAATGAAAAATGGAATACGTTACCCATGCGTACATACGACTAACCATCTCCATGATTATAACGTTGTTCATTTTTCATAACCATACTTCATGGTTTGATTAAATGTATAATTTATGTATAAAAATGATAATAATATCATGAATATTATTATGGAGATGATGGACTAATGACCACATGGACTAAGAACATCATACCTTGTTCATTTTCGACTCATGTACCGAATATCAACAAAATGTCAAATATGAACTTAAATAATTATATAATTATTTTAACATGGTAATAAGTGATATAAATGGAATAATAAACATGAAAAGGGTTCTAAAAAATTATAAATTAACTTATGTTTATTATTCAGGATGAACAAGGAACATACGTGATGAATCGAACTCATGGTAAGGGACTTCATCTCAATCTCGTTTAATTGAGGCATATTTTGATAATATAAACCTCTTTATTTTATACGGTGTATAATCAACCCTTTTATGTTTAATTTCAATAATAATTTTTCAAAAGGGGATGGTTTTATAAAAATCGTTTCACTAAACAAAAAAAATGAATGTTTTTAACATATGTGTTGATAATGACTTCTCTGCCACCATAACCATTATTTTATATTTTAATTCCTCTATAAGCCTTGATATTTTTTAAAGGAAAAGAGAAATCCCTTATTTCATTTTTGGGTATTTTGTTATTGAATATGGTTTTAAAATTTTATTTACTAATTCAATATCTTGAAATTATTTCTTGTGCTTGAAAATGAAATTTTATGACTAAAATGTTGATAATTGTAATCTTTTATGTGGGGTGAATATATAATGGTAATTAGAAATTTTATGGGTGGTTACATGATAAAACAAATATGGGTTGTTATGTGATAAAACAAATATGGGTGGATCTATGATAAACCAAGGATGGGTGGTTACATTATAACCTCCAATTCATTATGTTTGAAAGTCGGTCGTTTGGTTATTCTATTTTGAGATATGTGTGGTATTTGACCATATGGTTATTCCATTAAATTATGATTATGTAAAAAGTAACATTTATATATTATATGTGATTTTAATTGGTTTTATGGAATATTTTGGTTTCAAAAATGGTATTAAATGATCTAATGTTCAGTGAAGAGTATTTATTACTTCATAAAGGTGAAAATTATTACATTATAATAAAGTATTCATGGTTTACATGTTTTTTTAAGGATATAAATTTTCTTTCTTATTGTATACCCTACTGATATTTTTATGCTCATCCCAAGACTAACAAATTTTTCTAGGATTTAAAGGTGGATATAGTCAAGGACGGGATAAAGGAATAGTTATGGTGTTTAAAAATAAAACGAAACCATGTTTCTTTTTAAAAGTATTAGTTTTATAAAAAAATGGATAGTAAGTAAAAGTGTCTACATTGTAATATTTAATTTTTTATGTAATAGTTATGGTCTAATTTTCTAAAACTCTAAACATAAAAAGATTATCGATGTGAATGAAAGTACAATTTTTGACTTAACTCAAGTTTTAAATAATGTTAGGTCAGGGCTTTATAATAATCTTTCTTAATACACATTTGAACCACCTATATAATAAATATAAATTTATTATATATATTCATTCCATAAACATAATCATATATATATTGTACCATATATTATTTTCATATAACATCTTCTCAACTATTTATTAACAATTTGTTTATTTAAATTGATGCTCCATGTGATAACTGCTTTGTTTCTCATGCATGTTTCGGTTCAGTAGCACTGGCCCTTGTTATTTTATCATGGTTATATAATATCAAAAATTTAAATAATGATATAAATATATTATATTTCATTATTTATATAATTATATCTATACATAAATGTTTCACAAATAAAAATGAATTACACCCTTCATAGAGATTGTAGGTCATACGCACGCATGAATGTTATATTCACTTTTCGATAGATGGAATGAAAGAAAGGAAGATAATAATTCATGTTTAAAAAATAATTATTATATAATATATATTCATTAAATTTATCATTATTACAATCCATCTAAAAAATAAATGAAAAATGAACCACATTATTTCGGGGAGGTGGTAATCTACATATAAGCATGAGCTACATTGTCGTCTTCCAATGGATGGGAAGAAGGTGGATAATGGTTGTTAAATCATCAAAATAAAAATTTGGTGTATTAAATATACTTAAGTTAATATTTTTAATGTATAAAATATATTTATAGTATGTACAACAACAAATAAAATTGTAAATGCTTAGTTAATAGTTATACCTCTTCATTTAGAAACCCTCTTTGGCTTACACCTTATGTATTGAATGGATGGTGAAACGATTCAAGGGAGAATTCCTTAAATGAGGTTCTTGTTGGACCTACCTCATTGGTGTCGCTATATTTCATTCTAGAGATCCCTAGTATCCTTCTTTCCCTTGGTGTTGGGTTAGGGTTTATGGATGCTGGATGGTTGATCTATCATCGGCTAAGCTTGATGTGGCCACTAACTATCATCATTGGACTTTGGAGGATATGTTTGGTCATGAGTGTCCATCCCTCGCTTTCTTCAAAAAAAATGAAATCATGGGGACTAGGTCAACCAATGTAGGTTTAAATGATTTCTAGGTACTCTTTATGTATCCATATCTTTTATTATGAGGAATTCATGAAAGCTTGGTAGTTCTTGGATCAGGTGTGTGGATCACATCATTTCCTTCTATACGGGTTATGTTGGGATGTCCATTAAGGGAGAGACTCAAGTTTGGTGGTGGTGTGGGTGATTTTTATGGGTCTTCCCTTGACTCTATGAATCCTTTAATACTTCTGAGCATGGGGGATACCTTAAGATCCTTCCTCTGTGTGTATGACGACATGAGGTGTTCGTATGTGTCTTTGTCATTGCACATCTATGTTGAAAAGTATCTCTTGGTGGATGTTTCATTTTTCATCCTCATTCATGTAGGTGATGAATTATCCTAATAGAAATGGTTGGTTTCTTTAGAACCTCTCCGCTATTTATCACTTTCTATCTTCAAGGTCATTCTGTGGAGGTGTGATGCCACTTTCATGCAATGGGAAGCTCGTTGCTCTTGGAGGAGGGGGTGATTTCTAGTGATTCTTCTATAGTAGACCCTATTTTTGAGATCCAAGAACGTGTACATTTGGTGTATAGTTTCCTAGAAGAGGTAGAGGATCTTCTTAATGGGCCTCCTCCTACTGATGGTTTTCTGGATCCCTCTATTTCTGAGATGAAGACCATTTTTCAGTGAACCATAGTCAAGGGAGAGGTTACAATAGGCCCTCATTCAACCTCTCTCGAATTTAACATCTGTAGGAATTTCATAATCTTATAAATTTGGTATGTATGAGCCATTTGATCTTATAAATGTCCATTAAACAACTTCGTATGATCAGTCAGGGTGACTAATCCTATGGTAGATAACCTGTTGGATTTATATATGGTTGTTACTTTCTCAGCTAGTGATATTTTCTCCAATAATCTATCAATACTTGTCTCTTATGAAGACAAGGATTATTCATCTATATTATCAAATTTATCTGGGATGAATCATTTTCATGCTCTTGTAGTTGGTGGTAGTGAGGTGGCTATTGATCTTTCTTCATTATCTAGGATTGATGATCTCCAACATCCTTCTATTTATTAGGATGGAAGGCAGGTTACTCATTCTTAATTAACAAAATCTTAGTTTCTCTCTCTATTAGTTTCAAATGTTATCTTCAAATTCATCAAGGTCAATTCCCCCTCCCATCAATGAATTTCGTGATCATATTGAACACTAGGGGTCCAAGGGATTGGGGAAAATCTTTTATTCAGGAAATTAAATTTTGCATACATAAATAATTTATTCTAGCAGTTTTTGGATCCTAATATGGATGGGAAGAACATCAATCACTTTTTCATGAAACTAAGATTCTAAGATTCCATGCATAGAAGGCATAACAATAGTTATTTTTGGATATTTTGGAGGAATATCATTTCAGTGGAATTCTTCGATATTATGAAACAATTTATTTTTATCAAGGTGATCATATGTATCTCAAGATTCGTATTCTCTTTCATGTATACCAAGTGAAATCCTACAGAGTGAGAGAAACTTTGGGATCATCTAATGGGTCTTAAAATGTGTAACATTCCTTGGTTTTTTGAAGGTGAATTAAACACTATTAGAGTTATCATAGAGAATAAAGGAGGAATAATTTACTTCAATAGTTCTACCAAGATCTTTAGAGACTTCTTGATTCAAAATGTTATTTTGGAAATAGGATTTTGGGGAGATCCTTTTATGTGGTTAAATAATCAGAGGGGTAGGAATATAATTTGGTATAGGTTGTACTAATTCTTATTCATCCTTCATTTAATTGACTCTTTTCCTCAATCCAAGGTTCAACATCTCGCTTTGACCTTATATGATCACTCTCTACTCATATTCTAGCTCAAGAGTAAAAGCAAAAAGGAGGATACTCATTTTTTCTTCTCCTTGAACTGGGTGAGGTATGTGATCTTTTCTTAGGTGGTGATAAATTCATGGGAATAACTAGTGTTTATAGGGTTATGAATGGGATTCAATAATCACCCCAATAGGCTTAGTAAGAACATTCTTCAGTGGGTCATGAAAAAAAATAACATTAGTTTCAATTTTAAGGAATTCGATAAGTATATTGACATTATGGAGGAGAGGTTGTAGATGGGATGTGATGATGATATTTTTTCTCTCATGGATAGATATAAGAGTATTATATCTGAGAGGATTCTATAAATTTAAAGGGTTAAATGGAAATTTTTTAAGGCTATTTAGATTCATGAGGGAGATAGAAACACTACCTTATTTCATGCATGTGTGAAGGAATTGAGGATGGTTAGGAGGTTCAACCTTTGGCTTTAAGATGGTACATATACCGAAGATGTGGATGTTTCTAGGGGAATCATGAGTGAGAAATATGAGTGGATTTTAGTAGTTACTATGCTTATGGATGATGGAAAGTGATTGGGGTGGGAATATATGAGAAGTTTCTAAGTAATATTCCAATCCTGGTTACAAATAGTGATAATGAGAATTTGAATAACATTTCAGGATAAGAAGATATTAAAGAGGCCATGATGAGTATAAATTTTGAATGTGATCCAAGACCTGATGGTTTAGATGATGATTTTTTAAGGATGTGTTGTTCATTCTAAATGATTTGGTAACTGAGGCTATTCATGACTACTTCAAAGGTGGAGCATCTAAAATAGATACTTTTTCTTCTGTAGTGGTTTTGATTCTGAAGGTGAAGCAACCCATCTCTATTAACCAGGACATGCCTGTATGTCTTGGAAATTTCTCTTATAAGATTTATAAATATCTTTTAAATAGAAATATTTAGATGGTCTTTCTTATAAATATATTATAGGAACAACATGGTTTCATGATATGGAGGAGCATTCAAGGGGCCATTATCATCACTAAGGAAAAGGAAGAAGATATCAAAAAGAAGGATATTGGATCCAACGTTATGATTAAGGTAGAAATTGATAAATATTACAATCAGAAAAACTGGAGCTTCATATATATGGGTCATGGGGTAGATTCAATTCAATTATTAAGGGTGTGAAGTATTTTTCTGGTGTTATGATTCTTCTTGGATTTCCATCTCAATCATCAGTAGGAGTTTCAGTTTCTTCAAAATGGTGGGCAGCTTAAGAAACGGTGACCTAGTGTCACTTAGTTTTTTATAAGTTATCAAGAAGATATTACTATAAATATCAAACATAATCTAGTTGGAGAGAGTATTTTTTCCATAAAAGTGTAAATACAAGTTAGGTATTATCTCCCAAATCATGTTTGTCGATGACATGTTTTTCTTTATCAATTGAAGAGAAAAATCAATTATCCGACTTCAAATAATAATTGAGTTTGTGTTGGTTGGAGTGGGAAATGGATAAATAATAAAAACATTAGTGGTTATGTCTTGAAATTTTGTTCTTATATTTAAAGAATCTATATCCATGATAAATTAAGCATTCAAAGGACAAGCATTCCAATGGACTGCATTGTTGCTCTTATATTGAATGTTAAGGTTTGGAAGGTGTTTTTGAATGGGTTTTTAATAAAATATCAAGTCATATGTACAACTAGAATAATGTATTCCTATCATTTTGAGGGAGTATTACTCTTGTGAACTACATTATTTCACCCATTTTTTTGCATATTCTTTCTGTGCGAATTTCACACAAAGGTACAATGAGTTCTATCAAATGATTGATAAAATCATTAATATAGGATTCTAACCAACAATACAAATATATTTGGGTAGTTTGGATTAGGATGGCTAAACAAACTGAAGTGGGAGTTATTAATTTATGTAGCATCATATACACCATGTAAATCTTTCATGTGAGGCTTTCATGGGATATTATTGGGGGATATTACCTATGTATTAGGTTTAAGAAGAACCATTATAGATAGGATTAGAGAGGATGGATTGAGAACTCCAGGTGTCCTTTTATCCTCACAAAAATCATTTTTGTGTAGCTGGATATCCTAAATGATAGGGTACAATGGATGGTGGGATGTGGTGAAGTCATATACTATAAGGATAACGTGGTGGGTGATCATCTCTTCTTTCATGGATGTTTGACACCCAAAATTTACTTCATTGAGGTGAGCAGAAATTTGAGTTTCATTAACATGATTATCTATAAGACACTACTAGAAAAATACCCTATACCAACGGTTTGGAACCGTTGGTATAGGCCTCCAAACCGTTGGTATAGCCTATACCAACGGTTTGGCGAACCTTGTGCAATTAAGCCATTGGGATAGGTCTATACCAACAGTTTTGAAAACCGTTGGTATAAGTCATATGAAAATATATACCAATGGTTCCATAAAACCATTGTTATATGTTTTCAAAAAAACATTCAGTGGGATTTGATCCCAGGACCTCTAGTTTATCTTTCAAAGACCTAACCACTAACCTAACATGACTTTTTTTAACATAATTGCATATATCTATATATATTATCATAATTATTTTAAAATTTTATTTATTTAATGTTCTCGGTAATAATATTCGATAAAAAAATAAATGGACCTATACCAACGGTTCTCAAAACCATTGGTATAGACCTATACCATTGGTTTTCAAAACCGTTGGTATAGACCTATACTAATGGTTTTCAAAACCATTGGTATAGGTTTGTTGATTTTGGGAGCAACGTTTGTATATGGGGGACTTTTCCCAACGTTTTGGGCAAAAAGTTGGGAAATCCATACCCTTTCCCAACGGTTTGGCCAAACTGTTGGGAAAAGTGGCCACAAAGTACCCTTTCCCAATAGTTTGGCCAAACTGTTTGGAAATCCATACCCTTTCCCAACGGTTTTGGCAAACCATTGGGAAAAGTGACCTAAAAGTGGGCTTTCCCAATGGTTTGGCCAAACCGTTGGGAAAGGGGACCTATATCAATGGTTTTTAAAAACCATTGGTATAGAAGCGTTGGGAAAGGTTAGATTTACAGTAGTGAGAATAAATAGTTTTTTTGACAAAATTGGATTCATGGATGATCCTGATAAATAAGTGTTCATCGAGATGGCATCGGGTTTGTTCAGAACCAAAGCCTTTTGTTCTTAGATATGTGATGATAAAAATAGTGATTCATGAGCTAGTAAGTTATGGTTCAAGGATATCTTGACTAAAATTGTTTTTTTGGTATAGAGGTTGAGGCATCGTGACATTACTACCAATGATAACATTCAATGAAGATTATTCATTTTGGCATCAAGATACTAATTATGTGAGAACCTGATCTAGGAATCAAGATGGAATATTTTCTTCAAGATATAATAGGAAAGTGTTATATGGGATAACATGGAATAGTGGATGTGTTTCATCATTAAATCAGATATCGTGGAATCTTTTCTCAGTTCTTGGTTTCATGGGTCTGATCATAAATGTAGTGTCATCAAAGCTAGCAGCATTGTGTTTGGGGTGGTATGTTTTGTTTTAAGGGAGGCAGGGAACAAAGATATTGAGATTTTTTGTTACCCTCATCTCACTATCTTAGTGTGAGTTAAATCATTAGTGGACGAACTTAGTAATTTGGTGATGTGAGGGTGGTCAAGGATCACTACAATTGTATTTTTCCTAACAATTCTAAAATTGTTGATGGTTGGAGCACTATCACATCAGGATAGTGGATTAAGTGGTATCTTCCCAGCTATCATTTTAAACTAAACATAGATGGATAAAATGTTTATGTGAATATGAAAGGTGATAGATTGTTTTATGATTTCAAGGGATCTAGGATCTTATGTTTTAGTATATTTTATAGTTCAGGAAACTCTCTTGGGGCCTTGATCATACTTCTACATAGTGGCCTTGTTTAGAACATGTTGTATAATATCAGTCTTTTAGTGGTGGAATCTGATTACAAAATTTTGGTAGGTGACCTTACATGAAATGGAATCATTACATGGAATATGATATACTACATTATGAAGTAAAATCATCTCATTGTTAAAGCTATGAAGTTTAGACATATTTTGAGGCAATGTAATTTTGTGGCTGATATTCTCATTAGCAAGAGAAGTCCAAGTGGGTGTCTTATTATTTATCATCATAATGGATCTATTCCCTATGACTTCTTTAATACGTTCTAATTCACCTGGAATAAATTACTACCATCAACCATTAGTTCAGCTTTTATTAATAAAAAGAAAATTTTGAATCAATGAGAGGGACACTCAAGGAATTTCTTAATGTATCAAATTAATTTAAATTTATTTTTATAGAAAAATGGCTCCAAAATTATATTTTTAGAGTACATAATTATTTTATGTCTAAATTCTATCATCAAATAATATTTATACATGTTTTGGTTAGGTTTTTACCCTTATCTCTTAGTTTTAACATCCCATTAACCCTTTGGACAATTACCACAATATCAATTTTTTCTAATCTTCAATGGTTAAGAATGTTACCATAAAAGGAAAATTGACCCATAAGTGGTATATTTTTTATATGTTAAATCGTATCCCATTCACTTGTATTAATATTGGATTTTCAAGAATTCAAATCATTTAATAAAATATTGTTTATTATAAAATATCATTAATTTTATTTTTAGTACTATTCATTTACATTAACATCAAATTCACCACATTAGTTATATAATTATAGTATAAACCTTTAAAATAATTAAATTTTTTTATATTTATCTACAAAATTCAGGGAACATAATAATAAGCCCAAATTATATTACTTTTAATATTTTTGAAATAATTTATCTTATTTTTATATTAATTAAATAAATATAACATCAGTTTTGTGTAAGAATTTAAGGTAATTTTTCAGCCAAAAAACATTAAAAATAAATTAAAATTATAAAAATTATATAACAAATCAAAAAATGTTTTTTTAGAAAAGTGTGTTTTTAAGCTCAAAAATAAAGATAAACCGAAATCATTTATAATTATAATTCCTATGTAATTAATTAAATTATTTATAAATTAAATATAATTATCTTAAATTAATATGAAATTAAAATCATAGTGGTAGTTTTCAATGAAAACAAATAACTATTTTACATAAATGATATTTTGTACTATTCACTAGAAAATCAATCTGTTCAGAAAAATACCAAACTTTCACCCTAAGATAATTTTGATATTATGATTTCAAAGATTATATCCAATTTAAAAAATAATATTTATATATTTTTTAGAAATTAATTATAATATTTTCTCACAAAAATAAATATTTTTTTTAAGAAAATGTAATTTTGAAGCATAAAATGACTTTGCTGAAAATTGATTGATTATTTCTGTAGAATTAATCAATACATTTTTATTGAGTGGTAAAAATTTTATGTAACTAATAAATTAATTATTCTTATTTATATCCTATAATTTAACAACATTGTTTTAATGGTTATGGTTTTATGATAATATATCACGTTTTATTTTAAGCTCACTATTGTGTGCCAATAAAGCTATCAAACACTTATAATTTATTTAATGAGAATTATATTCTATCAACCCATTATGTAAGATTAAATTGAATTTGTATGCGTTGAAGAAAGAACCGAGGAAATGGGAATAAAATTTTTATGCCTTCACATAAGTACGGAAGATTATCTAGTTCAATGAGGATTATTACTAATACTAAAAGGTGTTTAAAAATCATAATCATACTTATCTTATACATTGATGAAATGATTTTAATGGGTCTAAACATGAAATTGATTAAAGGGATGAAATAATATTGTTCTAGAAGGTTCAAGATAAAGTATCTTAATGAATCCAAATAGATTTTGGAGATGATAACTTGTAGGGACTACAATCATGTAACACTATTGTTATCTCAATCGAAGTACATTAAAAATATAGTGGAAAGGTTGAGATTATCCATATCTAAACCTATCTCAACCCCATTTTCCAAACATTTCAAACTATCCAAATAGAAATAACTATAAATATAATATTAGGTTAAGTACATGGAAAATGTTGTATATTTATAAGAGGTTGGTAATGTGATTTATTACATGATTTATATGAGTCCATACATTACTCATGTGGTGGGAGTAGTTAATAGGTTTATATAATATTTAGGAAAGGCGAGTTGGGAAGTTAGGAAGTAGATACTCTAGAATATCAATGTTTTGGAAGTAATGCACTTATGTTATAGAATAGATTATTGATCACAAGGTTATAATGATGTGGATTTTTGGGGATATGTGGATACATAGAGAAGTACCATTACATTTTTTTACATATGAAAGAACTATCATAATGTGGATGTCTATACTATTGGGTTTTAAGGGGTGAATATAAGTAGACAAGAGGGGTGAATTTTCGTTTATTAAAATTATTATAATTATTAAAAAAATCAGAATTTTATGGTTTAATAATATTAAGTATTCTTTATAAATGATTATGAGTAATATATGGGTAAAGAGTTAATGTTGAAATATAAAAATATAAACATGATAAGTTTTAAAGTTGTTCAAACCAAAATGATCCTACATCTACTCTCCACGCCCTAAAAAATGGAGTATAGAACCCACTAAAATATAATAGAGACTTTTATAAGGGAACATATTAAATCTAAACTTTTTTAAAGTGAGGAATCGTATCCCATGACTTTACTAAAGAGAATCCCTAAACCAAACTCACATTTTTTTCAAGAATAGAAAAAACCTAGGATTTTAAAAATATAGTATCCCTATATAAGTTAATTTTTAATAGGATAACTCATAATAAGTGTACTTATTTTTTATCAATAAGAAAAACTAAAAAATAATTTCTAATTTTAGTAGAACCTGTTTGTAAAATAATTCAGTTTTTACAACTCCCAGCATAAAAATAAATTTATAAAAATAATGGAATATTTTGGAGAATATGACCAAATTTTTTGGTGTATGAATTATCTTCTCATCCCTTCTAATAATTTTAATGATACAGTCCAATCAATCAAACTAGTTTATTATAGTAAGAAAATATGAACAATATGGCTTTATCTTGAATTTTTTTGGAGCACTTAATTTCGAGTATATGGTTCACAGTACATAAGTTATCTTTTTCTTTATCATTCAAAAGTTTATATTTGTATCTATGTTCTTAGTTGAACCACACCATGTACAAAATCCATAAAGACACAAACTCGCTTAAATAATATTCACAAAAATAAGCAATACCCATGCAACAAATAGAATAATTCAATAATAATTATGATGATAATCCATAATTATTATAGATAGAAATTATTTTCCATAACTATATTAGATATTCATAAACATAAAAATAATCCAGTCCAATTTAAATCCATCTTTAAATAACTCTAAATATCGTTAAAATAATAATTCTAAATATATATCCTATAAATTTGACATGGAAGTTTTTTTCAATATTCAAATTTAAATTTTGAAAAACATTTCCTATTCACACATTCATATATTCATAAAACAAATCTAAATTTAGTATCACTATATTATATACTATAACAAACTTTTAATATATTTTTTATCATTAAACATTAATTTAGAAACAAATAAATAAAATCAATCAACTAATAACAAATAAAATTTAATTTTGAAATATCTTGTTTTATATTTATTTGAGATTGAAAACCAACTCAATATTCATTTAATACATCATAAAACACTCTAAAAGAAACTCACTTAGTTTCTAAAAAATTAATGAGTATTTTTAGAACAAATAAAACAATTAAAAATCTACTATTATCATGTAACAAATGGAAATGGATTTATAATCATGAAACAAAGAATTTGTAATTTTTCATATTGCATAAGGGTATATTTCATACTGTGTAATGGTAATTTCCAAATTATCATGTGAAGGTCAAATGAGAAATTCTTATATTGGGTTTTGGTAATAAGTAAGTATGTGTAAAGGTAATATATTTTTCATTTAATGGTAAGAAAACTGATTTTAAAGCAATGTAGAGGTAAATCATAGTTTTAGTATCTTTTATAAAGGTAATACATGGTATATGTAAAGATAGATACTGAATATCTAAAATTTTATAAAGTTAATACAATACAAAATGTGATATTTGTTAAGGTAACCAAATACTCATATAAGGGTAAGTTTATTACGACATTGATTGTTTAAATTTCAAAAAGCATTCACATAAAGGTAACATTATTTACAAAAAGTATGTATAAGGGTAATGTAATATCTATAGAAGGGTAAAAATAATTCACTTAAAGGTAAAACAAAACTCATAAAAAAACATAAATAATTATTAATAATGTATAACAAGTTAATAATTAATATTGAAAATTTTAAATTAAATAAAAATGAAATTTTGACATATTTTAATTATCAAAACTTAAATAAAAAAATTGTTTCATGGATCTACTTCAGCATTCTACCCCATTTTGATAATTACAAAATGATTAATATATATATAACATAATTCATTTTAAAAATTCCTCTTTTTTAAATACTCAATGTAAAAATTAAATTTCTCCGTTCAAATAAAAAATCCAACACATATTAAAAATATAAGAATAAAATATTTCTCTAAAATTTGCATTCTCTCTTAATATCAGAACAAAAGTAAATATACATAACACATTTTAATAACTATAATAATAATATAATATCATACTAACTAATAATTTCCGACTGAAATCATTCTTTCTTAAAAAAAATAGATAAATCAACTTCTAAATAAAAATAATAAATCTCCCCTAAATTAAATAATGATATAAAAGGAAAAAGAAATAGAGATCACCCTGTTAATTAATGCTTCTATTTCATTTTAAAGAGTATAATAGGGAACCTCCATCTTAACCCTTTAACCTAGAAACCTCTAAAAGGTTACACAAAAATATGTTTATAATATTCAAATAATAATATAATATTTTCAATGAATTAACAAAATATCCTATGAATTATACATAACAAATAGTTAGATCACATTCCAGTAAACCTTATGATAAAATAAAATTACATGCTCAATGTATGAAAAACTTAAAGATACTTACTTGGGAATATAGACTAGTTTTGGTACAATATGATTTAGAAAATATTTATTAGTCACCCATGCTTTAGAAGGATTAATAATCTTAACTCTAAAATCATATTTAGAAATAAAATAATTTTTGTGAACAAGTCATTGAACAAATTATAATGAGAAAACAAAATTATATTATCCAAATAATCCAAATTTTACATAGGTAATATATGTGATACCTACATAATTTCAAATAATATATATGTTATTATACATTTTAGGTAACCTTCCATAAAAAATAATACAATTACTACTTATTTTGTTATACATTTTTTATAATATCAAGAAACCATAAGAATAATAACTTAAACTATTTAACTTAGACAATATTTTCATTAAACATTCAATTTTTTGTAATAAGATTCATATTTTCTTACTGAACAATTTTTAAATCATCACAAATTTTTTCTTTAGTACTAGATGTAGAATTTGTAAAGTCAAAAATTCAGTAACCTTGATCTGGTGGTTACTTTATTACATTGGTACTAGGTACAAGTGATCACATTATAAAGGGATGAATAGTTCAGTAGAGTTGGTAAACTAGATGTATAATTGAATCTCGCATTACATTGGAAAAAAAATATAAAACATAACTAAGTAAAATTTCTAGAATCCTTTAAACTCATTAAAATATTTCTTCTTCATATCTTGGGGAAAGAAAACAAAATATGGGGGAGCTAAAATACTTAGTAAGGGTTATATAAAATGTAATTTGTTACAAGTAAATAATGAATAATCAATATAGCAAGGTAAATAGCTAAAAACATATGTCATTTAATCATCACCATAACCATGGAAACCATCCATGGATAATATCAAATTCAATAATCTCATGGATAAAAATAAGTGAGTTATTAATAAAGGAAATATATACTTCTGGACATTATGTTCTCATACATCATGATATCTTTACCATCAGTGCCTTCCACCAGGAAAATTTAAACTATGGTTAGGCCTAAACCAAAAACCCATTTTATAATTTTATCCAACGAATTTGTATCATGAGACGTAACGATGCATCTATGGGATATATAATTTCAGGTCCCACCCATTTCTATATGCATAGTACATTACTCTTATATTTAAGGATTAATTTAACACATAAACAATATCTATTACCAATAAATTTATGTATTGAATAAAGAATACATAATATCAATATTTCTACAATCAATCAAATAACATAAAAATCGAAACACCATATATAGAAATGGAATATGGTTTGGGGAATAATCATATTCATGATAGAATGAATTTGTATATTTATGAGAAATTTAATTTACAATGATCATAAGAAAGTGAATATTTAAAGACAAGGTTAACATAAAAAAATTAATCAACATATGAGAGATGATCATTAGAAAAGTAGATTTAATAGTTAAATTAATTATCTTAAAACATATAATAAATTGGAAATGAATCATTTAAAATACTTTTTCATAAATATTTATTTTTCAAAACCATTTAAATATAATATAAGAATATAAATGGAATAAAATTGTATGGGTTATGGGAAAGTTCATTAATTCTATACACATTTAAAAGAAAACATTCTTTTTTAACTTTTTATAATGAAATTTAAAAATGACCCTTTCTGGAAAACATTAGAATGATCCCTTTAAAATAATGTAAAAAGTCAAGGATGTCTTAAAAAGTCATTAATAAATCATTTTATTAATTAGAGTTACCTTTTTAAAACAATTTCTTGAGAAATATGGATATTAAAGAAAAATATACCTGATCAAAAAGAGAAATAAGATCAAATTTTCCTTCATAATTACTATTTAAAGAATAAGTTGAATTGAACAATTTATCATCAGGAATAAATAGATATTTATATTAAGTTCATAAAATTGTAATTATTTATAACACATAAAATAAAATATGTGCATAATACAAAATGTGTTTCAATGGAGTGGAAATTGAGGAAACATTCATTACAAACATCATATCATTGAAATAAGAAATAGTCAAAGAAAAGATTATGTATAAAAAATTTAAATCCCAAAAAGATAAGTGGAAATAAAATATAAATTAATCAATGTTAATTTCATTCATAATCTTTACATGAAATAATCTATGAAGAAGTGATATTACCCAATGAAATGAAATTGTGTTAATAAACCCTTTACCTCAAGTTCAAATTTCCTCACAAGTGATTTTAAAATCATGTGCAATATGTTTATATTTATAATAATTATATACCATAACCATATAAAAATCTATAATATCATATATGATCTATTTATAACATTCTATCACTCATTTGTTAACAATATTTTATTATTATCATTATTTTGGGTGTTAACTCCATTGTTTTTCATGTATGTTTTAATTTGGTAATTTTGGTATTTACATATTCATCATGGTTCTAATATATATATATATATATATATAATATTAATGATATAAATATCATATATATTCATTAAATATATCCTTATTAACATCCTTTTAAAGCATAACTTAATAATGGATCACATCGCTTCGTGGAGGTGGTAGTATACATGTACGCACGAGCAACATTATCGATTTCAAACAGATTTAAAGGTAAGAAGGTAGATATGATATTATAATTCTAGATGAATAATTATGTCATAAATATAATATATATATATATTATTTATTTAAAAATATCCAAGTAAAATGGTGATGAAAAACAAATTACACCACTTTATGGATATGGTAATCCTTATATATGCATGAGAAATGTGTTCTCATTCTTTAGGATGGAAAAGAGGTAAAAAATTATATAATAATAAAAACATATTGGTATATTTATGGTACTTAATTAATTTATTTTATAATGGTTACAATATATTTTTAAGAATTATAAGAATAGATAAATTTGAAAAAGTCGGTAAAGATGATTACCTGTTATTTGGTAGAATTCTTTTAGATATCCTCTCAAGGGACCCAAGGTTAGTATTTTAGAAAGAATCTAACATCAGGAACTTGAATAATTATTTTTAGAATAATGATTGGTAGGTCTTTTTATATCATTTTCTTAATGTGGTGAAAATAAAATAGAGAAGGGGAGTCCTTTTATAAGTGATAGTAGGGGTATTCTTAGAATTTATTAAAGTATTTAATTGGTAAAAATTATTTTTCAAGTAAAAAATGAAAAAAATTTATATAATTTAATGATAATGTTATTATTATAGAAAATAATTTCAGGTAATAATATTAGAACAAGTTTAGGTGAATTTTCCAACATCATCTCTTTATTTTAAACCCTATTAACCCTTTTTATAATTACCACAATATAAAAGTTTTATACCCTTTAAGGGTTAATAATATTACTATAAAATTAAAATTGGATGACTAATGGATATGGAATAAAATATAAACCATATAATATCCCCTTAATCTTAGTTAAATAATTTTATTATTTATTAATAATTTAACAAAATATTATTTTCATGAAATATCATTAATTTCATTTTTTGACCCAATTCATTTAATTTGACTTTAAAAAAAATCAGGTAAATGATTTAAATATAATTTAACCTCTTAAAAAATAACAATTATTTTATATTTATCTATAAAATTTGTTGAATATAATAATTGATCCAAATATTATTACTTTTTATATTTTTAAAATAATTTATTTTATTTTTCTATTTGTTGAATTAATACATTGTCAGCATTGCGTGAGAATTAAGGCTAATTATTGAATCATTAAAATATAAAAAATTTACCATGATAAAAATAAATTAATTATGTTCAGAATAAAATTTTATATTAATTCATAATATATTATTATTCATATATGATCATATAAATTAAATTAAAACCAAGAGAGGGAAATTTCAGAAATTTCTTTACCTAAAATATTATATATGTCTTTAACAAGGTTAAATGGAATTAAAATTCAATATATTTGAAATTGGGAATTTTATAGATTAATTACTCCCAAAAACTAAATAAATTCAAGTTTTTCGTTGATTTTTAATTCATTGCAACATTATTTTTAATGTTAATTATTTGATTTACCATTTATCGGTGTGATAAAATTTTCCATGATTACTATTAATAATACCTAAAAATAAGAGGAACCTATTTAACCAATTTAAACCTAATGATTCAAAATAAATTATCCAATTTTTAAGGTAAAATTTCTAGACGTTGAAGAAATTAATTTTAATATAAATGTGTAAAATGCAACGGATAAAAGTTTTTAAAAAAATGTGTCTTTAACAATAAAAAGTAATGAATATCACATGAAAATTATATATTAAAATTATATTATTATAAATATATTATAATGTAAATTTTAATCTACTTTATTTAATGAAATTAAATGAGATTATTTGAAAAATCTATATTTTTCACTATTCACCAAAAAAAATCATTCATTTCATAAAAAACTAAAATTTAAACCTAGGTTAATTTAGATATAATTATTTCAAAAACTATATTCATTTTATATAATAAAATTCCTATAATTTTAAGAAATAATTTGTGACCCCCACCCACAAAATGCAATAAAAATTATTTTTTAAGAAAATGAATTATCAAAAATTGAGTACTTACATATTATTAATCAATACATTATATAAAATCTATATAAATATATATATTATTCAAAAAAAATTAACCCTATTATTACTCTTAAATCTAACGGTTAGGTGATAATATTTACATCCCATAATAATATTTTATTACATAATAATATTTTAGTAGTATACCATGGTTTGATTAAAGATTGGTGTTGTGTGTTAAGTAAGATATCGAGAATAGTATTCTAAATTTTTAGGGTATTACATTCTACTCCCCATAAATAAATTACACCCTCACAATTTTATCTTAGTCATAAAATGATAAATATTTGAAAATACCTTTTTTAAACCCAATTATACAGAGGTGTAATAAAACCTCTTTTGAAAATGGAAAGTGGGAAACATAAAGTTTACCTAGAATATGACATATTTGGGTTCCTAAATAAGATGAAAATTGGTGGTAAGTTAAAATATAAACATGTAGGATAAAAATAAAATTCAAGTACTAATAGAGAGTGATATAGAATGTGGTCATGAGAAAGTTAATGACCGAAAAACCCTAAATTAATGAGGGGTGAAAAGACCATCGATTAATCATAAATAAAGGTAAAAAGATTAAATTTTAATTTAAAGATAATTTTCCTAGAGTTGAGTAATTAATTTAATATCATAAGTAAATATATATAATTGAAAAGTATAATTTCATCATTTAATAAACCTCCATTAGAATCTCATTTTTTTCTCCTAATAGTGTGTATTTGAGATGAATATTCTAGGCATGAAGCACTAAAATCAAATTCTAATATATCATATAATTAAAAAAATAATAAAAGGTTATTCCTCATATATTTACTAAAACCAATTTTTTAGAAAATTTTAAAATAATACCCTAAATTAATAAACTATCACGTGAATAAATAATACATTATTCTTCAAAATTCAACAATAAACCCAATGGTTTGACATAGATAAATAAATAACCCTATATCGCAAATAACCTCAAGTACCTCAACATTGAAGAAGTTTTTTACCTAAAATTTTATCTCATACCCTTCATCTTATTATTCTAAAAATGTAACAGAATTATTTCCAAATAATCATTTAGTTTAAATTTAAATGTTATATATATATCTCATCCCAATAAATAATCTTCTAAAATATCATTTATCACCTCAAAATTTAAAAAAGATTTGATCCAATAATATTATTCTAAAAATCAACTTAATACTTCTCTAAAAAATTATTTAAGATAAAAAAAATCATACTAAATAGTACATCACATAGACTATTGATAGGAGTTGTGCCCTAGTCACCCTTCAATTAAGACTTCAAGTCTCATGGAATTGAAAGATATAATGGATTGTCGCCCAAAATATTGGTTATCCTTTTTCTAAAATAATATTAATATATTTCCTATAACAATCCCAAAAATATGATGGAAATCCTAAATAATTAAATTAGTCATCAAATCACTTTTTAACCAAAAAGGTTTTCTATAGAAATTATTTTTAAAAAAAATTGATATTAATTGAGTATTACTACCTTAACATAATTGATCATTATAACCCTAAAATTTATTAATAAATTTAAACTTATTTACAAAAAATATAAATGAATAATTCCTCAAATAATATTCTCACTAAATCATATATTGAATCATAGATTTGTATTCTCATAAATGACTGAAAAAATTTCCTTAATAATTTTACACTCTAATCACATAAAACCCCAAATTGGGTATTTATGCCTTTAATATTATAATCAACCTTATACTTATCAACTAAAATACATTAGGTTTATCCCATTACATTATGACATATAATAAGTTTCCATAAGTTCTATTATACCATTCAACATAATGGTACATAAATAAAGTATGAATTAATCCTAGAATATCCCATGGGAGTGTTAAACTAGGTGTGTAGTAAAAGGAACACTCACCATGTACTAGATTGATGGTGGAGATATATTCGACCAATTCTTTCTAGGGTTATTACCCATAGATTCATCTATTCCAAAACTAAATCTAATTGTAGGGGCCAGAAAAGGATGCGTTTCTAGGAAAACCAAATAATATTACCTTAGAAAACAATATATCATATTATGCAATAATTATTAATATTATCAATGTTTTTCATAGGGTTATGTTCCCTAATATTTGTTTTCTTAATTCTAATTCCCAATATTTAGACTAAACATCATGTGATACCAACTCCAACAACCCCAAATCTAGTAACCCCGATACAATGGTTACTATATTAAATAAATACTAGATATAAGCGATCACATCCTGAAGGATTTAATAGATTAGTAGACTTGTTAAACTAGATGCATACTTGAATCTTACATTACCTTGGAAATAAAATACAAACATAACTAAATAAAATGTTCATAATCCTTGAAAATAATTCGATGATTTTTTCTTTATATCTGGGGGAAAGGGAAAAAATACGGGTGAGATCAAATGATTAGTAGTATTTAAGTACTATGGAAGATATTGTGATTATATAATATATAATCAACATGACAAGGTAAACAAATGAAAAAACATATCATTTAATAACTAACTTGAGCCCAAAAAACATCCATGGATAATATAAAATGAAATAATCTCATGGATAATAATAATTGAATTATAAATTATGGAAATTGACATTATTGGAAATTGTCATCTGAGAAATCATGGTATCTCTACCTTTAAGGCCTTGTACTAGGACCATTTAAACTATGGGTAAGTATACACCAAAAACCCATTTAATAATTTTGGCCAACTGATTTGTCTCATGAGACCTACTGATTTATCAAGGGGATATATAATTTTAGGCCCCACCCATCACTATATGTCCAATTCAGTCCTCATATATTTTATGATCAAATTAATTCATAAAAAATATTCTTTATCAGTAAATTTTCAAATTTTATAAATAACACATTATATCAACGTTTCTATAGTTAGTCAAATGACTTCCATAGTAAAATAAGATATTTAGAAATTGTATATATTACATTAAACAAACACATCAATGATATAAGGAATATGTATATTTAAGAGAAATGTAATTCCCAATGATCATAAGAAATATAATGTTTCAATTTAAATTAAATGTTCAGAGAATTAATCAAGAGATGGGAAATGATTATTAGAAAAGTAAACTTTATAGTAAAATTAATTATTTAAAATAATAGAAAAAATAGAATAAAATAATTTTAAAATAATTTTTCATAAATATTTGCCTTTTAAAAATCATTTAAATATTGTATAATATGTTAAAAGGTATAAAATTGGTATGGAAGAAAGAAATTTCATTAATGTTGTGAAAAAATCTGTTAAGGTAACCTTGTAGTATTTTAAGTTGATTGTTTTTATTGATAAAGTAGGTTTCTAAGGTCATTTTTTGAGTTCTAGAGATATTTTGGACAATATATGTTGACTAATATCCAAGAAGCATTAATGGATTCTCTGGTGGTAGTACAAAAATTTTACATACAAGATAGCGTTATTTCCCAGTGTTTTCCAATTTGTTGGGATCCAAAATTTGGATGATGGAAAAAGGTGTCTTTAGAAAATGAAGTATTTTCATGTAAAAGTAAAAAAATATGAATGAGAGTGGTGGGGATTTTCAATGTTGTGTGCAAGTCAAGATTTAGGATCATCACATCAAAATATGGTTAATGAAAAAATTGGAAGATTTATTTGAAAGTGCATGAAAGATGAGTTTGCATGACAAAAGTAGAGTTGTGTCCATCTTCAAAATACAGGTGGATATTATCCGCTGAAGGATTTTATGCTCCCAATACAACATCAAATCTATATCTTCCACAATCGGGGAAATCTTACACACATAGAGAAATATATGTAAGTATTTTTTTTGCAAGCGTCGGCTGAGTCTATAAATTGACAGCTTCCCCCATCACACTCAGTAGCTCAACCCTTAGAGAAAATCAGGGCTATGAATCACAAAATAAATGTTCTCAAATGGAGTTTCATGAAAAGAGTTTTGTTCTAAAATCATTAAATATGCATGCAAATTGGTTTTCAAGGAAAAATTTAAATATTGCTCACTTGTGGATAAAGTTGCATGCAATAAATCAAAAGGTTACATGAAATACAAATTGTAAACCAGGAGGGATTTCCTAGTAAATATATGATAAAGTGGAATTAATAATGTGTATGAAATTGATAAATAATTATAAATTAAATTATTTGTAAAAAATATTGATTCAAGTGGTCAAAGTAGGATATTATGAAGAAGAAGTGAGAATACTTAACTTGATAGAGTAGTGTCCTTTCATATTGTGATTGGTTGTTAACCAGGAGGGATAGGGTGCCCTCTCTGAACTTTTTAATGGCTTTACTCTTTAGTGGATTTTTTACATAGGCACATTGGCTTTGTATACTGCTTATATGTAGCTCAATGTGGGTAAACCAAGTAAAATTGATGTATCTCGTCCATGATTTCATTTTTTGTTCAACTATTGTTATTAAGAAGGGAGAAAATAGTGTTTTATTTAATGATGAAACAAGATTCAAAGGTGTAGTTTTTTTAATCTTTCGTGCCCTGGTTTACCCCCCCCCCCCCCCCTCCTTGGGTATTTAACCTAGTTGGGATAATAGTTAACATTGTATATATTAAAATGAATAAATTCCATTTGAATTTTTATAAAGAAAGTTGAAAATGACCCTTTCTTGAAAACATTACAATGATTCATTAAAATTTTAAAAAAAAAGTCATGTATAACATAAAATTTCCTTGATAAATAATTTTTTTAATAAAACAATTTGTAGAAAAATTTTGAGAAATATGGACATGGATAAAAAATACTCTTGATCATAAAGATAAATAAGATCCAATTTCATTTAGACATTCAAATTGAAATAGTAAATTTAATTTAATTATTAAAAATTATGAATAAAAATATATATTCAAGTTAAATTAATCAAATGGGCATTATATACCCAGTATAAAAGTAAATATGTGCATAATACTAAATGTGTCTCAACGGAGTGGAAATTGAAAGGAAGTCCCTTACAAAGATCATATAATTGAAATAAAAATTAGTCAATAAGATATTATGTATTAAAAATTTAAATAAACTCAATATAATTGTAAATAAAACATAAAATAATAAAATTTAATTTAATACATAAAATTGAAGCAATTGAATAAATGAAGAAGTGATATAACAAAATGAAAGGAAATTGAGTTAAGAAACCCCTTACCACAAGTTCAACATGCCTCATAAGTTATTTAAACCTTGTGTATAATAAATTTATATTTACTATAAATGACTAACATAACCATATACATATCTATAATATCATTATGATCCATATATAGTATTTTATCACCTATTTTCTAGAAATCTTTTATTAATATCATTATTTTTTGTGTTAACTACTTCATTTTTCATATATGTTTTGATTCAGTAGTTTAGATCATTGAATATTAATCGTGGTTTCATTATATAAAAATTACATTAATGATATAAATATAATATAAATTAATTAAATCATTCTTTATTAACACCTATGCAAAGAGAAAATGAAAAACAGATCACATCACTTCATGGAGGTGGTTGTATACACACACGCATAAGCGATGTTATCATTTTCCAATAGATTTCAAGGTAAGAACGTATATATGATATTATAATTATATAATAATAATTATTTCCTAAATATAATATATATATATTTTCTATATTTAAAATAATCCAAGTAAAGTTGTGATGGTAACTTAATTACACCCCTATGGATGAGTGATATTTTCACAATCTATAGGAAGGAAAAATGTGGAAAATTATTTTACCATAATAATAAAAAAATATCATTATATTTATGATACATGAATAATTATTTTTTTAATCAGTACAATATATTTATTGGAATTAAAATAAGAAAGAAATTTTAAAGATTTAGTAAAGATTATTACCTTTTCATTGGTAAAATTCCTTTAGATATCCTCTTAAAGGTACTAGGTTTGATATTTGGAAAGAACAGAAGATCTATAAATTGTATTAATATGTTTATAAGATAAATGGAAAAGTTTTTTTAATGCTTGGTTACTCAATGTGGTGTAAAGAAAATAGATAGGTGGTTTCCTTTTATATGTGATGGGAGAGGCATTCTTGTGATTTCTTAAAGTATTAAATTAATATAAATTATTTTTCATGTTCAAAAGGATCAAAATTGATATAATTACAATATAATATGAGTATTAGTGGAGATCATATCCTAGACTAAAATTGGGACATGTTTTGGTGATTTTTTCACCCTTATCACTTTGCTTTATCCCCTTTTAACCCTTTGTACAATTACCTTAATATAAACATTTTCTACGCTTTGAGGGTTAAGAATGTTACTATAAAATGAAAATTGTCATATAAATGGAAATGGAATAAATATTTTGACCATATATTATCCTTATTTTCATATTTAAATATTATTATGATTTTTAAATAATTTTACAGAATATTATTTTTATAAAATAACATTAATGTTATTTTTGACACTATTCATTAAATTTGACTTTAAAACATAAATGAAAAGATGAAATTAGAATATAATCTCTTAAAACATCAATAATATATTATATTTATCTAAAACATTAATGGAATATAATAATTAATTCATATTTTATTACTTTAATTTATCTAAAAAGCATTTATTTTATTGTACTATTAATTGAATAAACTATGTGTTCGAATTGCATGAGCATTTACGCAAATTATTCAATTACAAAAAAAAATTAAAAAATTAAAGTGATAAAAAAATCATGTTTAAAATAAAATTTTATATTCATTCACAACATATTCCTACCCTTATGTGAAAAATATAAAAAAAATTAAAAGTAACAAAGGGACATTTGGGAATTTTCATTACTTAAAATAATATAAATTTTATTCCAAAGTCAAATAGCAACAAAATTCCATATATTTCAATTTAGGATAGTTTTAACCAAATTAATCTCATAAAATTTAATAAATTCAATTTTTGGGTGGATTTTTAATGCCATGTCACATTATTTTTATCCTTAATTACCCGATCTATCCATTACAAATGTGATAAATTCTGTTATAATTAATTTTCATAATGCCTAAAAATACAAGAAAAATATTTAACAAATTTGAACCTATTGTTTAAAAATATAATATACATTTTTAAGATTCAATTTCTAGAAGTGGAAGAAATTAATTTTAATATTAATTCATATAACACAATGAAAATTGTTTTTTATAATAATGTGTCTTTAATAATAAAAATTAAATTATATCAAAATAATGAAATTTTTATATTCAAATTTGATTATTCTGAATAAAATGATTCATAATTTTCTTTAATACCTAATGAAAAATATAATGGTATTTTTAAATTGATTTATTTAATGAAAATAAATGAGAGTTTTTGAAAAATTAGTATTTATCACTACTCAAAGAAAAATCTGTCATTTCAAAAATATCACAAAATTTCACCCTAATTTAATTTGGATATTATGATTTAAAAATATATTTTAATTTTATAAAATTCAATTTCTAAAATTGTCTGAAATAAATTATAAATTATGTGCACAGAATACAATAAAAATCTATTTTGAATAAAATGATTTTCTTAAAAATGAGAATTTATTTATTACTAATAAATACATTATGTAAAACATTTATACATACTTTTCATAATGTGATTAACCCTATTAATGCCAAAAAATAAAATGGTTTAGAGATAACTATTATATTAAAAAATAATATTTTAATATTATATCGCAGTTCTCTTAAAGCATGGAGTTTCATGTAAAGAAATCTATCAAGCATAATATTATAAATTTTCAGTGCCTTAAATAATTTTTCAAACTTTGATTCTCATTTTCCATATTTTATAAATTATTCTCCATAATATTCATTTTCAATTTCTCTTTATCATACTCATAAATATATTTCAATATTTCATCTTCCAAAATGGGACTTTTTTTTATCTTTATCATTCTTTTTATAATCCTTTGTCAAATTTTCATACTGTTTAGATATATTTTCCATTTCCACTTCTTCTTCATCATATAATTAACTTAAATTTTTAAATTTAGATTTATCTTAATCGTAACTAGAATAGTTTTGAGAATCATAATTATATTTAATCTTTTCATCTATGTAATTTATTAAATAGATATATCTATCTTCCTTAGTCGATTCTCCTAAATAACTTAAAAAGAAGAGTGAGTAAGTGAGAAATTAATATTTTCTTTATTCTACCAATGGTGTTAGTGTAATTATTTCCATTTCACTTACATATTATTTAATAGATTCTTATTATTGAATGCAACTCCAACTTCCAATAAATTCATTCTTCCTTTTCTTTTTGGAAGTATTCTCTTGGGTCTTTCAATCTCATACACTCATATTTGGTTTGGATAGGTCTCCTAAATTCATTAAATATTATAGTATATTTACCTCCCTTTAATTAAAATTTTATGTTCTTATTGTATCTCTTTATTTCCCCTTCAACTTTTTTGGTGTCATTTATTTTCATTATATGTCCATTAATTGACTTTAAAACTTTATCTAGATCATAATTATTCCCTGTGATAGAAATATATAAACAATAACATGAAGATTGAGTATAAATATATTTATATTTAAAATAAACTCCTTTTTTAAATGAATCAAGATCATTATTATTCAACTCAAGATTTTATTTTAAAAGTGATCTAATAAACTCATCTAGATAATATTCTATAAAATATTTTATTACTCCAGTAACTAATTTCTTTGAATTCTATCTCTTGGATAAATATAGAAATTTTCTTTCAATTAGATCTTTATTCTTCATAGTTTCCCCAATTGAAAACATGTTGTTTAAAGTCTTTCTAAATTACTTACACATCTTATTAATACTTTCATGATAAAACATTCAAGATAATTAAAATTCATCCTTAAAAATTCCAAGATTAGTTATCTAAATTTTTTGAGTTCTATGATGAGTAACTTTTAAAATCCTCTAATTAAAATAAGTAGTATTATAAGAATATATATGACTATAAACTTTTCTAATAACTAAATAATAAATAAATCATGACTTTTTAATTTGAGGAATATTTTATGGAATCATTGCCAATTAAGGTATCAATATAAACTTTAGTAATATTATATGTTTTATCCATGATATTATAATGTTAAATAACTATATTTTTCAAAAAGATATCTATTTTTTCTTTCCAATGTCCATTGTCACTTACATTGAAATGAGTTGGTATCTCTAGATTTAAAAATTCAACCTCTTAACTTCCATTTTGTTTACATATAAAGGAACTATCCTAATTTATATTCCTATAATATAACTGGTAGTTTTATTTTTAACCATAAAATTATATTACATGGTGGAAATAGAAATAGATATGAAGTTAATATAGATGAAGGGCTTGTTTTTGGAACTCTAAAGGGAGAAAAATAAAAGAACGATGTTCTATGATTGTTAGATCATGGTCCCTATTAAATGAAAACGGGTGTTTCAATCATGAATAAAACACATTTAGATTATGTATCACCTCATTTGAAATATTTTTGAATATTTAATTCTTGAGTTACATTAGATCAATGAAATTTTAAATTTGAAAGATATTCTAACAAAATTTATTGTTTAGGAAGGTTTAGGGAATTGTTGTACCATAGTTGGTCCTGGATGACTATACAGAAAGTAAGAATTATTCAATTACAATTTTTTTTGTAATAAATAAAAGTTTAAATAGAAAACTTTCCCTAAATTAATTGGTGAAGATGAGAAAAAAACTCTACGGTGATATATTATTTGGATGGGATATTATAATATTTTTTTTAACTAAAATTTGGATATTATAGAATGTGTTATATCTGAAAGTACCATATTAATACCTCTTGGTTATACTTAACTATTACTATGGAATTTTAGAATCAGTGGTAGGTGTCAATATTAGAAATAACTAATTCTGAATGGTGGAAGTAAAGATGAATCTAGTGTAACTGTATAAGAGTAACTCTATCATTGTGTAAGAATAAATTCGAATTATCGAAATTTCAAAAAGAATTTTTTGAGGGCTACATAAGAGTAAAATTTATTTATTTCACTATTCATAGGGGATCATTAGTTTAGGTGATGTATTTTATAAGCAACTAGGAGTGGACTTGGACAAGCGGGGGTGGGGTATGCCCATGATGATGAGAAGGTAGTGGTAGTAGATCAACCGAATGGACTTCTCTACATATAGACAAGTGGGGACAGTTGGTTAATAATATTTTAATATTTATATTCCTATTTTGTTTATAATAAATAAAATTAGTATGGTTTCTATTATATAGTATGGAAAAGTACAAACCATGTAAATTATCTTATTGTTTTTTTGAGTGGGTGTGATTTTTTTTAATTTTATGTGTATGTTTTTTCATATAAGATCTGTTAAGATCTAGGTAATTTGGAAGGATATTTTTGAGAATTATTCCTCTGCTCAGATGTTAACATTGAGTGTCTATAGTTTCATAAGTTATGACCTTGTTCCTCAAGTTGAGGTTCTAAATGTTCATTATGGAACTTTGTGGTTTCTTCAAAATATGTGATATGTTTCAATAACTCATGCTCAATATAAACAACCAAGTTAATTCATCATGCTCTAAAAAATCCACCATGATACTTAAACCTACCTATTTCATCCAATTTCTATGTATTGGATATATAAAAATAGTAAAATGGCTTATTAAATCCTTATCCCAATAGTCCCACTATATAATAACACCAATGGTCTATCTCTGATATCAGTAGTCTCATATTGACACTAAGGGTTTCAAAGTATCCCCACCAATCATAAATATCTCACTAGTATCTCACTAAACCCCGTGTAATCAAAAACCTCATTAGTATTTCCTTACTAACTATACTGATCTACACTGACCCCACTTGCTATAAATTACTGACCCCACTATTCTAAATTGACCCCATAGGCTATTCCCTAAATTCCTCATTAGTCTACACTAACCCCACTAGTTAAGCACTCAATGACCCCAATGGTTTCTCACACGATGACCCCAATGGTTGGTCTCATCATTGGCCCTAATGGTCAATCTCATCATTGGACAAAATAACTCACTTTAATACATTATCAAGGTATTTAAATAATTAAATATCATACATTTAGTATACTCATTGTCACCCATTATCACTCAAAAAATTATATAGGCATTATAAACTACTCCCATAAGAGTTTCATAACCAAAACTACCCATTTATCCATCTTTATTAAAACCCATTGGTCCTTTATTTATTAACTTTCATTTTTAATATGTCTCATAAGGATAATTTTTCATCGTTCCACCCCCACATCAATATTCCCTTGAAAAAATGATAAAAATAAACCCAATAAGCTATAGTGATTCAACTCTTAGTTTTCCAATTACCCAAAGATTATTTTTTGGTTATACTAGATTCAACTCTTAATTTCAATTAATATTTATTCCCATAAATCACATAATAAATTAGCAGTTATAGTATAGGACACCTAGATAAGTTATAATAGAATATTTTACCTAAAATAAATCAGTTAAATCAGTTCTATCAGAATGAATCATAGAAAACATGAACAAATGAAATATAACACCGTTTATGATGACCCGCCACCAAATTGTGAACGAAACTAACAAAGAAAGGTTATAGTACCTTGTATCATCTCTAAGGACCTATTTTCCCTAATGGGTCTACAATATAACATTTTAGGAAAATTTTATACTATTCCAAGTAAAATATGGAGAAGAATAACTCAAGAAGTGGAATTTACTATTTTTTCATTAAAATAAAGGAGGAGATGAAAATAATTGTATAGAACCCAATTTAAAATTTCAAAAAAAGACTTTAAGGAATTATAGTCCTGATAATATGGGATATCAGGTGTATTTTCACTAGATACCAAGTTTCCAACAGCTACTAGGTACTATGCCACTAGAAACCTAGTGGTTGAGGTAATGGATTCATTTTCCTCTATTAGCCCCACTAAGTACTCAGTGATCTCCTAGTTAGTACCTGCTGAGATCGTAGTAATAATTGAGTGACCTCCCTCGGAAGAGCTCAGTAAAAAACTCACTAAATATTTTTTTTACCTCAACACATTTCCACATAATAAAGGTAAATATATGTAATATATCTATCAGTATATAATTTTTAGACATCACTTTCTAACAAGTGAGGCACCATGATACAAAATTACTTATATCTATCTTCATCCCCAATCAACAATATTATCTTTGGATATCATTGTATATTTAAGTCACACATAGATGAACAACCCATTAAGAATAATGAAAAACTATCATCACTTAATCTTTATGTGTGTAGATACTATTATATAACCATGTATTTATAAGCATGACTCTTCGTCTTAAGTCTAGATAGGTCAATGCTCCCAACTATTAAATTTTTCTCACACCATGATGTGGTTGTGTTTTTCAACATAAGATAACTTCACATTTTTCATCAAAATATATGTTGAACTGAGAAGTGATAAAATCACTTTACCATTGTAGATTATTAAATGAGATTAGTTGATAGATTCTTTAATATATCCAGTGAATGAGGTTATGGAACTCATTCCCAATTTAAGAACTTTTTTATTTTCTCCTCTCTTTACCCTAATAATCATAAACACTTAAATATATGAGTTACTTATTTGTATCTTATTATTTCATTGATCTGAATACCTTATCTATTGTCTATTACTTTACCAAATTTTATTTATGGTTACTTATCCCACATTTTCATATTATGTTGTTCAAAATATAAACCATAAAATATAAGGAACAAACATATTTTTACTAGGTTTTCCACAATGGTCTAATCTGAGGATCATATGATCGCCAATGTGTCGATGTACTGACTCATTGAAGCTCACAAGTCTCACAAATATTTTTAGGTAAAAGGCTACTCCTCTCTTAAGTCTCACTACCCTTATTCTCCATCGTACCCTACTCAGGAAGATCACTTATATTTTATTTACTTGTAGGCCTACCATAGTTTAAGGAGATATAGGTCCATCATGATCTGTAAGGATTTAATCCTCTTATTTTAGGTATATTATCTATTTATCATCAATGATACTTCTTCGTAAAGAATTTATAAACTACTCTACTTATAGAAACTTCTTCTTTTCAATACACTTCAATGAGTTACAATATTCCTTCTTCTTATCCAACTTTGATGTGAAGAAGTAATTCCCTTTTCTTCTCCTCTAAAATTAAGATCTCTCAATAAGCTATACATTTAAATAACTTTTCCATAATTTTTGTTGGAATTTTTATAACCTTTTACCCCTTAATATTATGGTTTTGATTATTTTTACTTCGTTTTATCTTATTGATATTTTAGAAGTTGTTTCGTACATTTTATGTTCCCATTTGGAACCATTAAATCAGATTTTAGGTCCTAAAATAACATCTATGCCAAATTTATGACTTATTTGGAAAACATTATGAATATGACATCGTCCCTTATTTCATGGTGTATTCATCCACATGATACCTTCATGACACCATAACACGTTTGACAATGGAATATAATGTTATCTGAATAAAATCTTCTAGTGTGGACTTCTTCCCTTACAGTGTAGCCTCTTGTTGAACAAATCTATAAATCTTTCTCATTTAATATCTAAATTACTCACCTATGATCATAAAATGATCTTCTAAAAATCCATCTATTCACTATATTGGTTGTGTTATAGGATATTTTATGTGTCTTAGACACCTATAAACATATAAATCATTGGAAGATCAACTATTCCAGAAATATACCCTCTATATAAGAATATATTTCTATGGTGTGGACATCCTCAACTAAACACAACTATAATACAACATTATCTCCACATTATAGGAACCCTCAAACATGCTTGGATCTACCTTTACATGAGCTCATACTTTACCCTCATATAGGATTAAAAATTTATAGATTACCATTTGGTGGGTTCATTTATAGAATATCTTATTTCTCTTTAGAATGGTTTTCTCTTATACCTTTATGCATCCCACCCAAATCTATCTTTACCTTTATGTGAACCAAGGTATTTTCATTATTCTTATATGAAGACACTCACATATGAACCTCATGGAATATCACACATCATTGTGGTATAGAATATTTTTATCTACCCTTCCATTTCTCATCCATACCTTTTTGTAGCTTATTGCTTCATGAAATCACCTTTCTCTGAACTAGGTTACATTATTATGTGAAAACCCTCACGGCATAGCCCTCTTCTCTATGGAATACATAAATTTAACTTTTATTAATCCTTTCTGGTGAAAAACAATGTTTTGTGTTGGGGTATCTTGTTATATAATAAACACCTATAATATTAAAAAAAATGTAACTCCAACCAATCTTATTTGACATCATAACCAAAGGTTTTGAAACATAGTTTTTATCCTCCATATATATTTCCCTCTAGTAGCTTTCAATCTTCCCCATATTCCACACTTTCTTCAAAAAAACATTCACCATATATTTTCAAAAAATCAAATCCAAACTATTAGGGGCTCAATAATATCCCCATCTGTATTATTTTGAAAATAGAACCACTTATTATTGTTGATAAAGGAATTACTTCTTACTAACCCTTTGGAAATGAAATACAAAGGGATGAATTTATCCACTTTTGTTCTCAACATTTATCCCCCTCATAGTTTTAGTATCCTATGAAGAAATTCGAAATTTCACTAGATTTTCACTTCTCATTTGTTCTCTCCCTTTGGAAATGATTTCCTTCCTATCCTTCATTGAGAAAATACATGGTTTTATTCATGGTTTTCAATTACCCCTTTGATTATAGGGAAAAAATCATTCTCTATGAGCCCCTTTTTTCAAAATTATATTGATTACTTGGATTCTAATCACTTTTTTATTCACCTTTAATCATTGTTGGATAACTGATACTAATTTTAAAACATTGTGGATCTATTAACCAATTATAGAATACTCTTCTGTGCTATCTCCATGACATCTTCATTAACTCAATGGAATACAATGATTGAATTTATCAATTATAATTTGGTACACAAAACAATCCTCTAAGACTATTGATCTTGGGATTGATTATAGAAACATGAGTCTAAGTTAGCCTCTTCAAATTTATCTATTTCACTCATTAATAGTAATAACACCATAACTTTTTACCTTTCTTCTTTCCCAAAAGAAACACAACATGTGATCTTATCACATCTTCATATAAACCATTTGTTGATAATGAGGAAATAACATAGTGTGAGAGACATTCCACTTAAAGTATTAATTGATACCTTTTGTTAAAATAAATTTGGCAATTCCACTTGAATTTTATGTCATCAAAAATTTCATAGGCACTTTAATTAAATTATGAGGATGAATTTTTTTTGAAAATTCATCATTAACACCCCCCCACCTAGAGCTATAACATCACCCATTGACAACATTTATTGAGATATTTTAAATCCTATGGATGTCACTTTTTGAGAAAAATGGCATCTTAAACTTAATCGTTTTGTATACTTTTAACATGGGAAGCTTATACCAATTTTTAGAACATAAATAAAAAGGCATGAAATTCATCCATATATCTACTTTAAATTTGTCATTCACTTTTAGTGGTATGCTTCCACTAATTCCTTATCCTTATTTCTCTTTTTTAATGTTTCTTTCATCATGGAATACTAGATTACTTCGTATTTATTTCCATATAACATAATTTGTCTAGAATAGTATGTTTCTTCATCAAATTTAGAAGGAAACTTTAACTATGATTATATATTTATGAATGATACCAAACTGAATCGGAAATACTTAAAATACATCATGTTAAATATAATTAATATCCGTAAACAATATCTTTTTTTATATTAATTCTCATGGTCTTTTGATCACATTTACTCTTTGGATTGTCTCTACACCTGAATTATGTGCATTTTTAAATGACTTGGAAACATTTAAGTATAAGGGGACAAGGATACATGGGATTGGTCAGATCAGACCAAACCTTTGTCTTCTACCCTCCCTTTTTTTCTTTTTAAAATTTAGGTAAAGGGATGCCATAAAGTATTCAAGAATTTCTTCATCTTGAATATGCTAACTAACAAGTATCTTTTTTAATTTTATATTCCTTTTGTTTTTAAAATTAGAAAATCTTCCTTAAATACATAATTATTAACTCTTTCAAGTCCAATGTGTTCTAAGATGTTTTTATTCAGAAAAAATAAACCTCTACCATACATAGAAAAAGTTTTAAAGTATTCATGAATACAGACCTACTTTATTCATTAAAATTATATTAATGACTATAGATCTGATAATGATTTGAATCACATTTATCAAATCTGATATAAGACATTATTTCTTGTCTTTGCATTGATTATATTCTTTATAATCAAACTTGATATTGGAATCTATAAACTGGATTCACACTCGTAGAAATGATCATAATGATATATGTAAGGAAATTCATCGGATTGACTAAAGGTTAAATTATAAATATTGAAAAAATATATTATATTGTATAGAAATACATTTTACATTGTAAATGTGTAAAACAATATAATTTTGGACATTCTGTTATGATGTGACTGTTGAAGTGCTAGGTTTCCAAGTCATTGTTAAACACTTTGAAAAACAATGACCATTAGAGGATCAAGATGATCATTGGAGGTTTTCCTCTAAATACTCAGTCATTTGAAGTGGATATATATGAGTGCTACTGATTCAATTTTTCTCTTAAATTTTCAAAAATTATACAAAGCATGAACAACATATTCTTAGTCTCTTTTATTGATTTAGAGAGATTCCTTCATAAGTAATCCTTTTCAGGTTGTCTCCTTAAAAAAAATATTTGTAATTGATTTGTGAATCTGATTGTGTGAATAAGATTAAGGGATTCCTAGGCTAGGAAGAAAGTGATAAAATCTCATTGATATAGGGAATACGGGGACACCAAGACATAATCTGATCCATTCGATCGATGGCTGCTGAGGGTAGGTAGACAGAGAACCAATCATTGTAACGAGGGATCACGAGGATATCAGGACAGATTGATCATCAAATTGAGGTATTTTTCTTGTAAGGGAAAGATAGAATTTATTGTATGTATAAAATAGGGTACCTTTATCCTAGATTTTTGGATACCCTAATCTTTGGGATAAAATACATGTATTCATTTGAATTATTTATTTTATTACAAATATCTTTTTTACTTAAAATAATATAAAGTGAAACTTTTATATTAAAATTTATATTTTCATACTGTTTATCATAATATATTTGATTAAAAATACAACTTCTTTACTCCAATTAGAATTATATATGCTTTAAGATAGAATCACTACTTTGTAATACTCTGATTTATTGTAACTGTTGTGATTAATATTCCATTTTGTGTGTAATCTAATTAATTTGTTTATGATTATGATTAAACTATGAATATGTTATAACTTCTTACTAATTTGGATTATATACATTGTTAAGGTGGAATAATTTTCTCGTTACAACTTATGACTTACATATCAGAATCTATTTGATTATGATTTTATTATTATTGGACCCAAGGTCCAAGTATGATTACAATTTAAATAGTTAAGAGGTGTCGTGAATATGATTTGTTTAACCCTCTTAAACTAATCTTATTTTTTAAGGTTAAAAAAAGTTTTAAACATACAATTCACCCCCATCTTGTATTTATCCATATTCATATACATTATGTTCTAACAAAATATCTTTTTTAGTCATATTATTCAACCCTTCCCTAATGAATAATCAATGATTGAAACTACTTACACACATTTCTTCTTGGATGAGAAAACTCTTTTTCTTACTTGGCTTGTACTTTTATATAATTATTGAATATATTACACTTTTGACATTATCTAATTATGTTGTAACTTTTGTAGATGTTTATTTTAGATTCCTTCCCTATTAGAGGACACTTCTTTCATTTTCAGTATCTTATCTTAAAGGGTTTTATGGGACCACTTAAGCATGCCGCTTCCATGGTGTTCATGAGATCCATCCCATATTTATTTAGTGGATCCTTAGTATCATTATTTCTCACATATAGGGTAGGAAATTATTTTTACTTATAAATCTATTTTATTTTTTTCTATGAGGGATGTTATGAGAAACAATATTTTAGTGCTTTATGTACCCTTTTTTGAGATCCATCTCTTTCCTAAAAAATAATGAACCAATTTTATATATTAAGAGACCTTTTTATAATATAATATATGTATTTATATCTCACGGGATTTGAATACCACCAACTTACCTTTCTTTATTTCTCTATGATATAATTCCTTTTCAAATTACCTAGTAATGAAAAAATAAAACATTTTAAAAAATACCTTGTGGGGAATCCTTTTGATTGTAGTGATGATACAATAGGTTTTACGTCACACTTGTTCTTTTGGCATTAAAAACATGTGTATATGATATGACAAAAGATTTCCAAATATTAAACCATTGAGATACATTATTTTGTTGGTATATTATTCTATGCTTTGTAAGAATATTCTTCTTATGTCTAGATTTCAAATATGGATTATTTATTTCATATTCTAAATTCACTTTTTTTAGAATTTAGATCCTGGATTTTATTTCTTATACAATTTGAGTCTTTTTAGTGGTAATACTCTTCCTATAATCATAGGTTCATATTATCTCTTTAAATTCCATAATATTCTCAAATTTATTTATTATATTGAAATCTAACTCTTTTATTTTTTAGGCTTATTCCATAACATGCTATCTCTTATATTAAATTTCAGTTTTGAGAGGGTTGATTCTTTGATTCTTTTATTTTTTTGTATTTATTATATTTCTAATCTATAGGGAAATTTATTCAATATAAATACTTTTATCTTTTATTATTATTCCCATTTTCTTCATATCAAACTTTAATTCCACTTACTCCCTTTTTATACTTTTGGTTTATAAGGAAAACTATTCTATGAAGGAATAACGAACTTCATTCATGACTTCCCATTATTCCAAATTTTATAATAAGTATTAAATCTCTTATTAGTGGTTGCATGAAAACTCCACAAATTAGAAATAAGATGTTGTTTCCACTTCATCACCAAAATCACATTTTTTTCAACTTCATGAGAGTTTCTGAAATTTCTAGTAAACAAACATTCTCTAAAACAGAGTTAGAATATTATATAATAGTTTGTTTTTAAATATTTATCTTATTTTAATTGATTATTCTCATTGTGTATTTTTATTCTTATTCTTATATATATAAGGAACTCCACCTTTGTATTATTGACATATTATACACAAAAAACCCCTTCAAATTTTTTCAAAATATCATCAAAGAATTGTAGTGAGAAATATTCCTATATACATATTCTATAAGATCACTCTTTAGTTCCTTTTTACTAAGGTATCAATTTCTAGGTTGTATTGATTTGTTTCAAAGATAACTTGATATCAGATCAATAGAATAGTCCCTTTCAAAACTACTTCACAAGGAACTCCATGAATTTATTCCATATATTTCATGAACTTGTTTATTTATGTATTAAATGATTTTAATCAAGATATGAAAATATACTTATATATTCAATTCCTTTTAAATAAATTATATTTATTCAAGTGAAAAAATACAATATAAAATTAGCCTATTCTTTAATACCAATTATAGGTCCATCAAGGGGGTTATGTGAGAGATTCCTTGAGAGGGGGATGTGTTTATAGGTATAAAAATCATTCCCAACATAAATTTTTTTCAATAATCTCTTCTCAATTACCTAATTATCTTAACCTCTTAACTATAATGGTCACCACTTTTTCTATTATTTATTTGTTGATCAGTTTAATTTATCTCATGTACATCTCTTTACTGAATAATTTTTATTGTTGTTTAACCCACTTGGTTAAATATCATTGTGCTAAATATATAAAATAAATAAATATGAGAACACTGATTTTTAATTGGTTCACCGCTTTGGGTTCATCAAAGGATAATGTGGTTAATAATGTTTTGATGCACTAATTCACTAAATCATAATTCTATTACAATGATTATTTAGGAAAAAGTCCAATTTTCTCCCAAAGATCACTTCCCTTATTCTCCTTGGAATACTACTCTAGAAATATCACCCATCATTTAAAGACTAGTATTTCTACCATGGTTTAAGGAAATTTATATCCATCATGATCAAAAAAAACTTTAATCCTCGTTTTATGTGTATATGTTTTATTGATAATCATTGCTTGTTGTTCATAAAGAACCTAGAAACTTATATACTTATAGAAAATTCGTCTTTTTTTATATGATATTAAATGGGTGTTAATATTCCTTTTTTCTTATACTTATTTTCTGTATAAAAACAATTCTCTTTTCTTCTCCTCTAAAATCTAGATCTCTCGATATATTTTTTATTTATATCCCTTTCAATAATTTCTATAGGTAGTTTTATGAACATGTATCCATTAATCTAATTGTTCATATTAATCCTCCATCTTTATATCTTCTTGATATTTTAATAAGTTTTCTACACATTTATTATGTCTACTTAGATATATTAAATTTGGGTAAAGGACTAATAGGAACTCACCTGTCAAATTCCTAATTTTTTTATTACAACGTCCCCCCTTCTCCTATATCAGTTTCATCCCCCCCATGACTTAAAAATGAGATTGCATATTTTACTACAATGTAGAATGTGATATCAATAAAATATTTTTACCTTTAATTATTCTCTTATATCACAACCTCCTATTATCTAGATCTATAAATATCACTCCTTTAAATTCCATATAACTCACCACCAATCATTTCATGATCACATAAAACTTCTTTGATTCACTAAATTTATTGCGATGTAGTCCATTTTCTATGGTGTGGAAACTTGTAGACTTAGAAATCACCATAACATTCATTATACCTATAATATACCCTTTATTATTCATGATCATTTATGATGTGGACATATTCACCTTAGAAAAATTGTTGTGCTACTTTCTCTCCACCTAATAGACACCATCTCATGAGGAAGTATCTACCATTACATGAGGATTTATTTTACTCTTATGTAAGAAGATAAATTCTTATATTTATTTTATATAGGTTTTTTATGATGTAGATCATTTGTCTATAGTTTGGTATGCTATTATAACATTACATAACTCAGAAAAATTTATATTTAACTTAATTAAGAAAAAATATATTTCCATTACCATTACATGAAGGATATCACATATGACTCTTACAAAATATCCCACTTCACTAAAGTGTTGGATAATTTACTCTACCTTTATTTATCTCATCCTTAACATCAAAAACATTTTATTTTTGAAATAACTTTTATGTGAAATGGGTTACATCCTTACATGAAGAACCTCACATCATTACCTTCTAATCTACAGTATAGGGAACTCAAAATTATTTTGATCATTTATGGTGAAAACCCATTTGTTATGTTGGGTTATCTTTATATTTTATATGAAAATCAAATCCTCTAGAAATAAAATTCCAAAAAAAGTTATTTTATGGAATAACCAAAGGTGTTATGGTATTTTTCTATCTTAAAGATGGATTTATCTCTATCATATTTAAACCTTCTCCTTGCTTTATTCGTTTTTCAACAAAACCAATATCCAAATATTATCAAAAAATCCAATCCAAAAATAATATGGTTTCAACAAACATACTCTTATTTTATATCTAAATCTATTCCAAATTATAAATACATTAATTATCATTCCTTATTTACCTTTAGAAGCACTAATATTTGTGGCTTCCAATTTAGAGAAACTCATACTATGTTCCCTTTAATTAGTGTATACATCATCTTTATGTTAAATGACTTCATGTACTTAACCAAACCTCTATAATTGAGGTTTAAGAACTTCTTTGAAAATATATATCTTAAATATTTATGATTAGTATTCATGAAAAATTTCACACCAAACAAATAATGTCATAAACACTTTTTTGAGTGAACCACCACTACCAAATCATGGTTTTGTATAAGGTAGTTCTTCACGTGTGGTCTCACTTTTAGATACCCAAAATTCAAAAATTTATCATCCTACATCAACACACAACCTAACACTATGCATGAGGAATCATAATACACCATGGACAACCTAATTGAATTAGGTAAGGTTAATATCATCACTTTAGTAAATGTACTATTTTACTCTTAAATAGATGACTCACATTCATTATCCCATTGAAATTTTATTGCATTCATATTCAAGGTTTTCATCAGTTCTATTATTTAAGATAAATCTTCTATAATACCCTATCAGAGAAATTAAAATCTTCACCTCAAACAAATTATGTTAATGTACTAGGATTACACTACTCTATCTCTCATAGGATCCACTAATATAACTTCAAAAAAATTAATGTCTTAAAATAATCACTTACCTAATCCAAAAGTCACATTTTAATAAGTAACCATAGAGATAATTATCATGTAGTTAAGATAAAACATAACCTTGGTGTACCTAAAACACCCCATTAGACCAAGTATACAGGCACATCATCATTGAACACCTCCATGAATGCATCTAGATATAGATGTAATATTTGGTTCATCAAGTCCATAAAAATTTTCAGCATTTTCATCACCCTAAACATCATCAAAAAAACTTATGTAACCCATATATTCTCTTATAATTTGTGTTTACGACATCATCAAACCTTATACTAAATCAATGATAATTTCATCTCAAATTTAAATTCAAAGGAACCAAAAAAACTTTAGATAAACAAATATACCATATATCATTGGTATTGGATACCTATTCATCACTAAAATGTTATTAAGCTTACAGTAATTTATACATGATTACTAGAAATCATCCTTCTTATTGGTGAATAATACTAGAATTCCCCATCATGATATAATATACTAAATAAAACAATTTTCCTCATGATATGTAAATTGGACCTTCAACTCTCTTATTTCATGATCCAGCACCACTATAACTTCTAGATCAATAGTAAATTTTAGTGTAACCCCCAAATCACACATCCAATAAGTATCAGATAATTGAATATCATTAAGGGTATGTAAAATAAAATATGGTTGGAATTATCATCTTTAATATTAGAAAATAGAATAAACCATTGATCAAAATCCAAACACCATTGGTAAAATAAAATAAATATCCCATAAATAATATAATAGTTCATGTAATGTCATATAAAACCAAGTACTGATACAACTCTAAATTTAATTACAAATATCATAAAATACTAAGAAATAAATGAAGAGCTCATATAACATTAATCAATCACCCAATCATGAAAAATTAAGGTACATCCTAATATATGAAATTATCCTACAAATTTGTAAAAGCTATATATAGAATCATGGGTGAGTGTACAATAATACTCAATAGGTTCTTCCCAATAAACTCTTAGGTTAATTTTGAAGAATCGTACTAAAAGGACATTAAATAAATAGTGAAATTGACATGAAATCCCAACTCAGGTTGATCTAATGACCCATCTCACCATAATGTGACTCTCTAAATCTGCATATAATATATGTATAATAGAATTATAAAAATATAATGAGTGATTTTCCCTTCACATAGTTTACTACTGATATGATAAAACTGACATCCTATTCACACATGCATTTATGATCTCACCCCTTCTAATCGCATATACCACCACACACAACTACCTCAAACCACATCCATATTCCTCTAGTACATAACCACAACCATAAATATAAGGGAAATAATTATTGGGGTAGTCTACCTTTTATTTCCACAATATCTCATATTTTAGGGGATTAACTATTACGGAAAACATCCTATGGATGATAGTTGGGTTAATAAACTCGAGTGGTGTTCTGTATAAAATTAAAAAACATTCAATGACATATAATATCTTATAAAACTCATCATAAGGCTCTTATCTTATCAATTAACCACTATAACCATATCATAGATATATCCCCACCACCACAAAACTACCACTATTGACTCTGAACACAAAACAAAAGATAACATCTCAACTATAGAATATAATTAATAAAATTATAATTATCAATTCTACTTAAAAATTAATTACTAATTACCATATAGAACATCAAAAAATTATCACATAATTAACTAACCTCGTTATATAATTACTTTTTGTGTAGTGATAATTCATTTCACATCAAATTCCATCCCATTCATACTCTCAAAATTGTTCATCCATTCATTCCATATCAATTTCTTGGACATAACTAACCTTATCAATATTACTGCACCAACCATGTTATATTTCAACATATTCATAACACTATTACATACTCGATGATATTTTCATCTGAAATTATATTATATACCAAAATAATCATGAAATTATAATTAGTGATTAAAAACTACATAAAAGATTCACTTCACTCCTATGATTTAATTCACTTTACATAAAACAATTCAATATCATATACTTACTTGAGTAAATATAAATAATGATAGTTATACATCGATGATGGTAATGTTAAGTAGAGTTATCAAATCACCTACTTTAAATCATTTCACAATTCATTGCATAATTAAAAAATAAATCTTGGATTTAGAACTATCATGTTATTATGATAGTACTCTAAAATATATATAACCTATCAACCAAAAATCAATCCAATATCATATCAATAAATAAAAAACTACACATACATATCTAGGATGATATAATGATAGGAAAGAGGGATAAAGAATAATAATAGTACCTTAGATCATGTGGATTCACTCTCATGAGATAAGGAACCTAGAAACCCATACAAAAATGACCAAGAACCATTATAAGACTTGCTAGGTCTATAATGGTAATCAAATATAAGTAAAAACTGGATGAGATAATAAAGAGGTGTTTAAATTTATAATTAAATTAATATAGATCAAACAAATGTTTGAATACTTAAACTATGTCATGGTTTAATTCAATTAAGGTTGATCCCAAAACCATATTGAATTAATTTTTGAAATCCTAAAAATACACTAATTCTTTTCTTATTAACCCCATATTTTTTACGAAAACCATGGCATGGAAAAATAAACCATGTCATGGTTCTTCCCTATTTCTAATAGAATTTATAATAAAATTTCCATTAAACCACAACATGATCTATGGTTTTTTTAATAAAACTGATTCACAACAAAGTAAACCATCAAATAATTTTATCTCATAGAAACTAAAATAAACACACAATAATATTTATCCTAAACCAAAACTAAAAACAATGATGATATATATAAACCATGATGAAAAGTTAAACTTATGGTGTAGTGTAGGCAAAAACTTGGAGCGGTTTCTTCCATAACTTAAATTTCATCTTAACTTCCATAATTGAGTTCCAAACTAACTTTTTATTCCTATATCACTTATAGAATAATAAAATTCAAAAAACAAGGACCTCATAGGAAATATGGTAATTTATATTCTATTCCTATAAAATTATTATTTTCCAACATTATCAAAACAAAACTCAAGATGAAAAAAACTTAATTAACTAAAACTTAATTATCATGTGACACACCTCTCAAGTATTAATATTTCCATTAAAAATATTTGAACAAAATATATGAAGGAAGTAAAAAACATTAATTAATACAACACAAAATCAAATGTCATAATCACTATTGGGCTAAAAATTCAAATAACTCTATGTATCAAACCTAGGTCTATAAATCTCACTCCTGTGTAAATTATTCTAATCCTCCATACATCTAAAAAATATGCACTAAAGGAGTGATAAATAATCACTATACACTATCCTATAAGTCATGGATATCTATAGTTTTATCAATGGATTTCACAGACAATTCAATTTGAAACTAACATAAATCTATGTAATGGAAGTTATTAAAAGGATAATTTTGAATTCATGTTAGGTTAGAGTCTTCTAAAACTCTATTCAATTGGGTTAGAATCACTAACTTGTATGCCAATCCTAAAATCCATTCCAATAACATGAAAGGTATAAAAAGTCGCAAAAAAATTTACAACCTCCACTAAACATTCACTACCCATGATAAAGGGAAATATTCAGGTACACATTTTCAAAAACATCATACATAAATTTTTTCCTTCATTAATCATTATAATATTTCTAATGATCTTAAGACGCCTTAACCAGAAAATTAATTTTCCAAATCTATGAAAAATATGATCCAATGATCATTGTATCCACAAAATTATTCTAGAAAAAAGGATATAAATATTTCTATCTGTAGAACACCTAAAATAGTTTCATGCCAATGTATGAGTGAAAATGATTATTATTGTAAAACTCAACCAAACGAAAATGATTCACCCAATATCCACTAAAATCCTTGATAAATACACCAAGAATGTTAATAAATGTATAATTAACTCTACTATTTTAATACCCCAAGATTATTTGATATATTTATATTTAAATAAAAATTATTTCTTTGATAGATTAAGTTACATGCAACACCAATTTTAAACGAACTGTGGTATTATATTAAAATATAATTATTTAATGAGAGAGTTATCGCATAACTGTTGGATTATTTTTGTTATGGATAGGAATAAATAAATTATAAAAAATAATTATTTTCACATGTATAAAATTAATTCATTTGTTTATAAATTATATATAAATTAAAATAAAGTCATTTGAAGGTAAAAGAGATGTTTTTCTCAAAAAACCTTTTTTTTTCTAATGTGTTTTTATCATAATAAATTAAATTAAATTTTATTAATCAATTATTTTAATTAATTAATATATTATATATTCAATTTTATTTTTTTATGTTCATCTAATATATTTTATTTTTCAAGGAGTAAGAATAAATAGAGTTTTATACTTAAAATTTATTTTTCTAAAGAAAAATTCATTATGTTTTTCACAATTATTTTAAAATGAATTTCTATCGATTAGAAATTGGATCGTTTAAAATTGATACCATATTTTTAATAATAATAATTAATATAATTTAATTGGATTAAATTAATTTTTATTTTCATTTTTGATGTTAAACAGTGTAATGATTTGTCACCTTGGTAATGGTAAAATAGGTAAAACTTTGATAAAACTATGGGGTAAATATTTAAAATATCTCTAACACTTTCCTTCATACTATTGTATGATTTTTGTTTTTAAAAAATATAATTTTAGGAAGTTAATATTTTATTTTAAAAAATTGTATTGAATTTGAGAACCCAATATCTATTTTTAAGATAATTTATATTTTATTCAAATTAAAAACTATATTTGGGTCATTACATTTAATGGAATTCTTGGAAGATGAAAATAGTTTTTAGCTTGATAAAAAAATAAAAAAAATATGAATTTTTGTTATTAATTAACCAAAAAAATTCCTTAAAACCAACTTATTACTTGATTTCAATATGAAATAATTTTTACACATAAATAATGTTTTTTACTAAAAATAATTTTCCTTATGTTTTTTTACTTATATTAAAAGTAATTTCTTCAATCTATAGAAATTCAATTTGATAAAGTTTATTTAAAATTTAAAGTCATCATTCCCATATTTAGTTGTAATACCAATTTTATTTTTTCATATAATTAAGTTAGCATGGTAAAAATTTAATTTATGATGGTGAAGGTTAAAATTGGTTTAAAGTGGTTTAACTAATAGATAACGATTAAAATGCATCCAACACTTGTTTAAATTTGATTAGTTGAGTTTTTTTTCTATCCTATAACATATTATATTCTTATTTTTTGTTTATTTGTGACACTTTGAATGATTATTATGTATATATATTATTGAATCTTTCAATTAATTCCAAGTGTCTCATTTCTCTCACTTATAAAAGGACACATTATCTACTCCCTTATTCACAAATTTTTTTGCCTTATATCTTGGAAAATACATACCATAACACCTCATTATATTTCTTTCTCATACACTAGAGTTTATATTCCTTCAAATATACCATCCTTTCAAGGATTAAGGTGTAATCCAATGGTCGTTTCCCAACGAAGAGGTATAACTCTTAACCGAGTACTTTCAATTTTAGTTATTATTCTAAGTTATCTAAATAAGTGGTATCAATTATAAAATAATTAATTTAGTATATTCAGTATAATTAAATTTTGTTATGATTATATAAAAACCATTATCAACCTCCTGTCCATCCTATATTAAAAGAAAACATCGCTTGTGCGTACTTGTGGACTACCACCTCCTTGAAGCGATGTGTTTTTTTACATCACTACTTCTCATTGATAATTATAATGATATATTTTATGAATATATATTATATTTATGATATTATAATAGTTCTATAAAGATGAATTATTATATAATTTTTTTCCATCCATGAAAAAGTGGAAACATCACTCATCCATACGTATAGACTATTGCCCCATGAAGTTATGTAATTAATTTTCCATCACCAATATATCTGAATAGTTATAAATGTGTATATAATTATTAAATGTGATATTAATTACATGATTAAAATTCTGGATATTATGTAACTATGATTAAATTACAAGTACTAGGACTTATGAACTAAAGCACGCATGACATTGAAGTAGTTATAACTTAGAACAATGATTTTAATAAAAAATTGTCAATAAATTAGGAATGAGATATTATAAGTAAATAATATATGGTATGATATGTATTATTATAGTTATATAATATATATATTATAAATTTATATTTATTTTATATGAGGTTTTAATTCATGATAAAAAAATATGAGACTTGAGGTAAGTAATTTATATTGTAATCTCATTTTATTTTTGGATTGTCAGTTCAAAAATTTTATGGAGGAAATTTACCTAGATCTTATCCTTTAACCCCCATATATGTTTTTATCCGGTTTTTATAACTATATTTTTAGGTATTATTACCATTTACTCTCTTTTGTACTTAAAATGATCATGAAAATGTTTTTAAGAAAATGTCAACCTTATTAGTCATCAAACTTTTTCTTCCATATTCTTGATCTTCAAAATTGTTTTATAAAAGTTCATACATAAACTTGAAATGTTTTAAAATTTTAAATTTCACTACCATTTAATTTATTTAAAAAGGTATAAAAATTAATCATTTTAAATAAAATTATTTCCAAATAATTAATTTTAAACTTTTTATAAAGGTTTGAAAAGAATTTTTTCTTTTAACATGTGTGGAATGAATAGAATTTCCCACTATCATGAACATTCTATTCGATGAAGTTTCATTTAGAGGTTTACACGTTTATTTTAAAATAAAAGTATTTTCTCAATATTCTAGTATTTTTTAGTTAAAATTTTATTAATATAAAATGATATTTTTACCTTTTTTAAAGAAATTTTGAATAATATTTTAAAGGTTATTTTTCATCTATATTGATATAATTTAAGGATTTTCAGGCTTCATTGGGGTTATGATCTTATAATACCATCCACTTTATTTAGATGGATTATGATAATTATTATTCTATGAAAATCAATTCATTCTTATGGGTTAATTAAGATATGATGAAACCATTATGGAACTAAATTATTTTCCAAGGATTATGCAATTATAGAATAATTAAATGTTTCTAAAACATGCTTCCTTTCCACTTGTTATTATATAATGATATGATGAATCTTTTATTATCTTTTTGCATGAATATGTATGGTTTTATTTATGTGATCGGTGGTCATGGAGTTATATATCCCCCAAATGCATTGGGTAATAATCACAAAGTTTAGAAACTCATAATAGATGATAAAGATAGTAAACTATTGAGAGACGATGGAGTTAACTTGATAGAAGTTACTCCTTAGAGAATGTTATAAATGACTATGTATGAATTTTAATTATGGGAAATTTTCAACAATGATAATATTTTGAGAGAACCTTGATTAATAATGTGATTTTTATGATTATTTTTATTCTATAAATATATGCCTTATGCATATGATATGTTGTCATGGATCATGGTTGATTTATGATGATTCCACGCTCTTATGATTCTTATCTTTTTTAAATGTTAATGGTTTATTCCACAGATCAAGTTTACGATCTATTATAGATTTGGTATGAACTTTATAAGTTATGATCATGATCTCATAACATTATTCTTATATTATGCATGAATATGATCATTGATTGATATCAACCATTTTTACCATTACTCGAAATATGAGCTTATTCATTCTTATGTTTTATTTACCCATGTTATGAATAAAGGTTTTAATTAGGGTTTGTATAAGAAGTGTACAATGTGTTAATATATTTATGGGATATGTTGAAGATATTTTAAGAAATGATATGATTATTCCCCTAGTCTCCAAAGACACTAAACCATTACCATCCTTAGGAGTGTATATTGTAAAATATGTTTACAATTCATCTAAAATGTTTTAATATTAATGTATAGAATTATCGGGTCACCTTAGTTTCAATAAAATTAGGTTTTAGTTCTTTTTCATAGATTAGGGTTATATAATTTTTTTGAAAACCCTTAGGATAAGCCTAATTATAAAAGAACATCCTAATTTTTGGTAAAGAAAGGAATTTTAATATCCTAGAAAATACAACCATGTCTAGAAACTTGAGATGGGATGTAGATGTGGCACGGACTCACCTAGGTGTAAAAATTCAGTAAGGGGTAGATTATGTATTAACTAAATTGTCATTGATGCATGATTAGTGGGATTAAAAATATACACATCATTGGAAACTCTTAGGGGATATGCTTAGGTTAATTCAAATTTTATTTATGAGTCATTATGAATAATTTTAATAGATTATTACCATGAGTAACCTAGGTTAAACCTAATGTGGCATATATACAAAGAAATTTTCATGATTTAGAATACCTATTAATAACTTTTTTAGGATAACATGATTACTCACTATGATTATTGTTGTTTACACTATTATTTTTAGTTGTATTAAATGGTTAGATCCAAGAGGAATAAATTTAACCATGAATGTGATGTTAAATTAAATGACTTTCCTCATAAGAAGCCAAATGAAATTAGAGCTAGGATTTGAAATCTTATAGTTACTCTAAACCACCTTTCTCAACCTCTGAATGGTATCATGAATTATATTGATCTTCAAAATGGCCAAAGGAAAGACCAACTCGCTATTGATTCTTTTATGAAGATACTTATATCTTTCTTTGGGGGTTCCTCTAATACATTAATTTATAAGAAATGGATTAGTACCACTGAAATGATCTTTTTCTATTCTCCAGTATTTAGAAAATGATCAAGTATTCCTAGAAGTATATCACTTGGAAGGTGAAGTGGAACAATGGTGGACTCTTATCATTAATATGACAGGAAATTGACTCTAGGACATGGGAATAGTATAATCTTTTTTTGAGAAATTATTTTACCTGAACTCTTAACTAGAACATGTAAATTTAATTCCTGGAACTAAAACATAAATATAATGAATCAATTAGTGCCTATGAGGAAAACTTTACCAAACATGCAAGTTATGATTCCAGTTTTAATATAAATCCTAAAATAAAAGTTGAATATTTATTTAGTATCATGAGAATAAGTCTCTAAAAAGAATGTTCTATAAGATACTTTAATCTATATGATGAAATCATTTGATATTTTTTCAACATAAAAATCAAAATTAGAGACCCTCTATGTTCCCATGGTTTTGTGGACAAAATTAGAAATTTGGAATTTCGATAAAATTATAATAATAAAACCCATAAATGAAAGAAAATTAATATTTCAACATGTTAGAATTGTGTAAGTATATAGAATAAATTACCTTATGGGGTCTGGTAAATGTTTTATGTGTGGAAAAAATCCATCAAGAAAATGAACGTTGAATTTCTATGAAGAGTCTAGTCAATTAATGGAATTGTGAAAAGGCTCAAAACAATGTGTCACCCATACTTCAATGCTATAATTACCACGAGTATGGAAATTAATCTAATCAGTTCATGAATATGAGGGTTAATTATGAAAATTGGAATTATCAAACATTGAATCCAATAGAAAATGGGAAATCTCATGAGATCACAACTGTTAAATAGGTTCATGAGAACAAAGTAAAGAAATATACATTTACTATCCACTCTATAACTATATTTTTTTTATTTGATTCTAGATCAACCCACTCTTTTATATATAATGAATTTATTAATGTATAACTTCAAAACCTCAATGATTTGGTATTGATTTAAGATTAAAAACATTCAATAGTATGATGATCACATCTCAAGTCTACAGGTCCTCTCAAATAGAAATATGTGGGAACATAATTTCTACAAACTTATAATCCTCCATCTAGTTGAATTTATGTGATTTTGGGAATGTATTAAATCTCTTATATAGATCCCATATCAATTTCTAATGAAGGGAAGTCATGCTTGATATTTTGAAATAACCTATGATTGTATTTTGGTGAAAGGATGAATATGAACTTCCAATGGAAGTTACTTCTATTTTATGGGCCTTACTACCTATTCATGAGGTATATTTATCTCAAATGGTTATAGAGAAACTTAATATATATGATATGAATATTATTCAGATTATGAGGATGTATTCCCTAATACTTTACTAGAATTCCTCCAAATTTTAATGTTGAGTTTTGAATAGAACTCATACCTAGTGCTACACCTATTTTAAAGACTCCATAGAGAATATAGCAGATTGAATTAAAATAATTGAGGAAGAAACTCCAAAAGAATCTTGATAATGGATTTATATGCCCTAGTGTGTCACCATGGGGTAAAAATATACTTTTTGTTAAGAAGAAAAAATGTTCAATGTGTATTTTCATTGATTATCTAGAAGATAACATGATCACCATAAGGAATAAGTATCCTCTTCACCATATCAATGATCTGTTTTGATCAATTATAAGAAACTCAATATTTTTTCCATGATTTATCTTTTATATGGATATCATCAATTGAGAGTCAAGAAGAAGGATATACCTAATATAGCCTTTAGTACAAGGTATGATCATTTTGAATTTATAGTGATTCTATTTGGACTTTCCAATTCTCGTACTATCTTCCTGGATATGACAAATAGATTCTTTCAAGATCACCTTGATCAGTTTTTGGTAGTATTTATAGAATATATTCTTATATAATTGAAGATAAAGGGAGATTATGAAGAATATTTGAATATTTTACTAAATACCCTAAGGAAAGAGAAATTTTATGCTAAATTGATCTTGTATGAATTTTGGAACGGGAATGTTTCATTCATGGGTCATATAATCTCACGTGAGGGTATATCAGTGGATCCTTTAAAGATGAAAGTTATTGAAAAATATCCGAGACCAAAAATAGTAACCAAGATCTATAGTTTTATTAGTTTATATGGATACTACAAGTAATTTGTGAGTTATTTACCATGGCAATCTAATCTAATAACCAAGTTTACTTGGAAAGGATCCAGGTTCTATTGGATATATGAATGTGAGTAAAATTTCATGTAGCTAAGAAAACGTTTGTTCAGAACACCTATGATTACACTACCATATATTAGAGAAGGTTTTGTGATATTTATTGTTATATAGAAGAAGGTATCGGGATGTATCCTCTTGAAAAATGATATGGTGAAATCTTATGTTTCGCACCAATTGAAAATTCAAGAGAAAAATTATCCAACTCATTATTTTGAGTTAGTAGTAATAATTTTATAACTAAATATATGGAGGCATTATATTTATGGTGAATTTTGTGGTATATATACTGATCATAAAATCTTTAACTATATATTTATATAATAAGAGTTTAATATGTTCTATATAATATGGTTGGAGATGATGATTATGACTTCTCAATACATTACCACCCTAGGAAGGAAAACAAGGTGGATGATTCTTTTAGTGATAAATACCATGCTATTTTTCTGATTATGAGGATTTTAATATATATAATATTTATTTATTTTTATAATATGGATCTTGAAAACATTAGAAAAGGGGATAGATCATATCATTATCATATAAATTTTCATCCATCCATCCATGTGAGGATTAAAGAGTCATTGAAGGAGGATGTAAAACTATAGAAAAATGTGAGAAATGTTCCTAAGTTCAACCTTGTTTGTGATAGAATTATATGGTTCAATAATAGAGTATGTGTACCATAAATACTAGACTTAATGAATGAAATTTTTTATGAAACTCATATTTTGTCATTTTGTATTCATCCTGGAAGTACGAAGATGTATAGATATATGAAAGAGTATTTTTGGTGAGATAACATAAAAATGGATATTTTATAATATATATCATGATTCTTAGTATGTTATAAATCTAAATCTAAGAGAAAAAATTATAAGGGGATGTAATAACCATTACTCGTACAAGAATGGAAATAAAAAAACATTGCCATATATTTCATTATCATACTCCACAAAACATCTAAAGGGTACAGTTCTATTTGGGTTATATTCGATCACCTTAAGAATTCAAAATGTTTAATTATAATAACATAATATTTTTCTATTGATAATATTTCTATAATGCACATAAATAAATTATTAAAGATTCATGTAGTACCATATTCTGTTATATATGATTGGGGATTGAGTTTTACCTCAAAGTTATAGATAATTTCTTAGAAAGATTTGTATACATAGATCATCTTTAGGAATTCATACCATATTATATAGATTGTATAAGTTAGAGGACTATTAAAACCCTATAATATATACTAAGATATTTCTACATGGATTTCTATGGTGTTTGGGATCAACACCTTCCTTTGGTGGAGTTTTTTTAACAAAAGTATCTTTCACTCAAGAATTCAGATTGATCCTTATAAATCCCTATATGTATGGAAGGGAAGAAGTCCAACATGTTGGGATAAATATAGATAAATAAATATTTTAGGACCTAATCTAGATAAACAATAATAGATAAGGTCAAATGTATTTATAAGAATGTTAGGGCATCTTAGAGTGGATGGAAAACTTGTGTCGATAATCATTGGTGATATCTAGAGTTGGAATTTTGTGATTAGGTTTTTTTGTGAATATCTCCTTGTAAAAAGATTATAATATTTGGAAATATGGGAAAGTTAATCCCAATATATATCATTTCCTTCAAAATTCATAATCGTGTCGTGATATTTTCTTATCTCTTTGTGCTTCCACAAAATCTCTCTCAAGTTCATGATGTGTTCCACATATCCCTCCTGAGGAAGTACATTATTAATCCTTCACATATACTAAAATCAGACTTCATACCACTAGAGCCTGATCTCTCCCATTTTTACAACCAATATAGATTATGGATCAAAGATAAAATATTTTTTGAAACAATACCACTTACCTTCTCAGATGTTTGTGGTGAAACCAGAAATCTGAGGAAGCTACATAGAACCCCAAAGATATGATGAGTCATAAGTATCCTTGGTTTTTTGTGTCAAAATATTTTAATTTCAGGGGATAAATCCTTATAAACTTGTTATAATGTAACACCTAAATATTTTAGGATATATTTATCAATAAATAAATACAAATTCTTTAATGGATTCTTTACCCACAACACTGAGTTTAAACAAACAATGACTAACTATTAAAATATTATTATTTCATGTGATCATTATCATCTAACCATTGTATTGGATTGTATTAATAAAACATTCTAAATTATAAAAAAACTATTGTTTACACATTCATAAAATGAATTCATTGGTTAATAATTGGTTAGAAATTATACGAAATCATTTGATGTTAAAAGAGATGATTTTCTGAAGAAGAAAAATAATTTTTACACATACAATGGTTTTTTATCTTAATAAATTAAATTTATCATTGTTGATGAATGATTTTAATTATATATATATTATATGTTAAATTAAATATTTTTACATTCATCTAATGTTTTTTACTAGGCGTGGAATAATAAAAAAATCTATTTTTATGCTTAAAATACATTTTTTGTTAAAATATATTTTTTTGTGTTTTTCATGCATATTTTAAAATTAATTTCTAAAAATTATATAAATTTAGTATTTTAAAAAAATAAAATGCTTAAAATAATCATAATTATGCTAATTTAATAGGTCCTGTATAGTTTTTTTCATTATGAATAAAAATGATGGTAAATATTTTTCACCTTGAAAAGGGTAAAAGTAGGTCAAAAATATTGGTAAAATATTTAAAATTTCTATAAAATTTCTATATATCCAAATGTATGCTTTTATATACTAAAAAAATATTTAATTAATTAAATAATTTATTTTGAAATATTATTTTGAATTTGGGAGCCCAATCTAGACTTTTGTGAAGATAAGTTATATTTCCTTCAAATTTAAAAAAATGGGTCTTTGATTTTAATGACGTGGTTGGATAATTATATTCAATTTTTTCTTGATAAAAAAGTGTCTAAAAAGGTATATTTTTATTATTTTACCAAAAAAATCATGGAAACCAACTTATTACTTGATTTCAGGGTGAAATTATTTTTAATCTTAAATTAGGTATTTTCTTACAAATGGATTTCCATGTGGTTTATGTAAATGTATTAAAGGTAATTTTCATATCCTATATAAATTCATTCTAATAAAAAAATTTCAAATTTGGAATCATAATTTCTAAAAAAAATTATAATTCTCCTATTATATTAGGGAAAATAATTAATTTTTCATGGTAAATAAGTTAATCTATCTCGGTTAAGGTTAAAATGGGATTAAAGTGGTTTAACTTCGAGACGAGGCATAAAATGTGTCCAAAACATGTATAAATGTGATTTTTTTAGTTTATTTATACTATATAATATATTAAATCTGAATTTTGGGTTCCATGGTTCCACTTGAAATGATTATAATATTTATATTATTTAATCTTTTAAGTAATTCCATGTGTGCCCTTTCCCTCACATATAAAAGGGAACCTCCCCTTCTCCCTTTTTCACAAAGTTTGATCTCTCTAGTTCATCCAATAACTACCCTAATACAATCATACCTTCCTTAACCATGACCTATAGTTTTTTTTCTAACAAAAATACTATACTTTCATTTTTTTTATGTGTAATCTAAAAAAGGTTTCTCAACGAAGAGGTATAACACTGAACCAAGTAATTTCAATTTTATTTTTTCTTCTACCTCCACAAAATATATGGTATTATTTATAAAATAATTAATTTAGTATATTAATTATACTTATTTTTTATTATTTCAATTTAATATCCATTATTCACCACCTTTCCGTCCTACGGGAAAAGAAATCATCACTCGTACGTACATGTGCACTACCACCTCCATGAAGCGATGTGTTTCAAATTTCACCACTTCTACACATTGATGGTTATAAATATGTATTTACTGAATATATATGATATTTATAATATTATTATTTTTCTATAAAGTTGAATTATTATTTATGTTTATTTCTTCTATCTATTGAAAAGTGGAAATATCACTCATGCGTACGTACGAACTACTGTCTCTATGAAGTGATGTAATTAATTTTTCATCACTTCATTACCTGAATAGTTATAATGGTTTATATAATTATTTATTACTATAATCTTGAAATTATTAAAATTATAGTGATATTAGAACCATGTTAAAAATATAAGGACCGGTACTGCCAAACTGAAGCCTTCATAGAGAATGAAGCAGTTATCACACGAAATAATGATTTTAATAAAGAATAATTAATAAACATGTGAAAAGATGGTATAAGTAAATAATATATGGTATGATATATATTATTATTTTTATATAACATATTTACAATAAATATATATTTATTATACATGAGGTTTGACTGTGTATAAATAAATACGATACTTGAGGTAAGTAATTTTCATTACAATTTCATTTTTTTCATGATTCCCTATGGTAAATATAAAGTGAGGTAAATTATATGGATATTATCCTCTAAAACCCATATAAATTATTCTTTTATGTTTATTATTTAAATTATTGTGTATTAGTATCATTTTTTTCTTTTTTTTAGTTAAAAGTTTTACGAAAAGTTTTTTTAAGAAAAGTTGACCTTATTAGTCGTCAAAAATTTTCTTCCATGCTCATTCTCTTCAAAATTGTTTTATTAAATTTGTTTAAAATAATTTAAATATTTCAAAAATTAATTTTAACTAACACTTTAATTATTTATAAATGTTTAAAATGTAATTATTGTAAAGAAATAGTTTTATGAACAAGTTGTTTTTGAATTTTCATGAATGTGTGAAAAGAATGTTTTTTCTTCCAAACATATGTTGTTTATTTCTCTCACTCTCAGTGATAGGATCCTTAGAAGTAAGTACTTGAATAATATCCCTTATTATCTAATTGGCCTCTCCCAACACACCTAACCCCGTCTTGGTCTGGCGTGATAGAGCTAATGGTGATTTGGAATTGTGATGGGTGTAGGCTGGAGGCTTCATTTTTTGTTTCATCGTGTTTATTTCTGAAGGAATTCCCCCTGTTGAAGCCTGATTTTGGTCCTTATTATACTTTTAATTTTATATTTTTAATTCTAGAAACTATATTAGTCTATTTTAATGGTTTTTATTGGAGTTTTTGGATGTGATGGTGGCCCATCAACAATATTCTAAGGGGTTTCATTGGTTTCTTTCTTCCTTTGGTTTTTGTATCTATTGTGGTAATGGTTTATATTCATCTTGAATTTAGGAGTGTTTTTTTATATATTTTTATAAGGGTTCTTAGTGGTGATCTATGTTAGTATTTCCTATATTTGGAAGGTTTCATCTTGTACCTAATGACTTTGGTGGTGTTTTTTCTAAGATTTAGTTTTTATTTATGTTGGTTCCCATAAATATTTCGATTATACAGTGGCATGGTTGGATCTATTTTGGAACATATTCACTAAATCACGGTATAATGGTTAGATCTATTTTGGAACTTTACCACTAAATCGTGGTGGTATGTTTGGATCTGTTTGGGCACTTCTTCACTCAATTGCTTCTAGTCAACGATGTAGTTTCAATTGGAAAACTTTTTTTGGATTGCATTCTATTATTGGGTGATGTTTGAGGGGATGTGGATGAAGTGGTTCCAAAGTGATGAATTATAGTTTTTAGTGGTTTTCTCATTGGTTAAGTTGTCGATGATGGTTATCAGGTGCATCAGGGTGCCAGGCTTGAGGCACCTGCCGCCTCACAGTTCGAGGTTTGAGGCGGTGGCATGTTTTTTGTTTGTAATTTGAAGTTAGTGGAATTTGGAACATCACATGCATGGGTAATTTTTTTAAAATTTAATATTATATTGATCTTTGTTTTTTGATGTTCTGATTTTGGTATCCATAAATGGTAATTGTGAGGATCCCACTAACTCTTAAGTCTCTTATTTGAAAATAAAAAAAGGGTTTTCATTGGTATGCAAGGCGTTTTCTTCCTTTAATATATATGAAATGAATGGGTTTTACCACCATTATGATCATTTTTTCAGAAATCTTCTTGTTAGTTCCAAAAAGGGTCCTATATACCCTAATAGGGAAAGGCTAAATCATCGTATAAATACTATTTTCTAAATTCTTCTTACCTTAATAGATATTGACCTCTTTATTATAAGGGTAACTTTGTTTGCACTTAAATTTTAAGGATGATATTATTCTCTCCTTGTTTAAATGATGATTATTCTCTGAATGTAGTGTTAGAAATCAATCACAATGATGTAGTTATTTTTACTTGGTTCAACCTCACTGGGAAACGTCTAAGGAGAATACAATAGTAGCATGATAATTGTACCAAATTCACTAAGGATCACTACCAATAATGATGTTCTAGATAGATCACTTCTATTCCTAGTCTCACTACCAATAAAAGGTTTGGGTTTTCTCACTGCATTCCCAAGGGTTTCTCCCATGGTCTCTTCCTCTGGATCGCTATTGGTGGGAAGGATCACCATCTTCTCCTTCCTTAATTCACTGCTCTTGGAAGGGATTCACCCACAGTTTATGGACTTTTAGGTCGAAAAACTTTAATGGACATGTAGGTCCCTTAATTATATCTAATTAATACATCCTCAGTTATATATTGATTCTCTATTGAAATTCCACTTTCATCGAGTGGATGAATACCACATTAGAACATATGTACTAGGCAATGCCTTCTGAACCACTTTCGTGATGCTTACAACCTTCATGAAGCTCATATTTTGTGAAACTCAAACTTCCTTTGCAAAGATCCTTCCTTTAAAAAAGCTCACTAAGATTTTACTAAGAACACCTCCTTCGTGAAGATTAACTATCCTTTGTGAAGGTACTTCCTTTTTTAAGCTTAGCCTTTCTGAATTCCACAACTTTCATGATGCTCAGAACATTTGGTTGGCTTATAGACTTTGTGAACTTCTTAGCATAAAACCCATTTGTGAACCCCCTTCACGAACCACCTTTACAATCCCATAGACATAGAATTCTTGTTTAATCTTTATTATTATTATGAATGGGTTAGAATCATATTTATAGGCGCTCAACTGATTCCTGAACCTTCCAGGCCATATCATCACCATTTCACAGAGCTCCCCAATTTCCTTCATGGTGTTCCCTATATCGTGAATCTCCATTGGAATTTCCCATTCTTAGTGATTTTTTATAATCATAGATCATTCTGTCAAAAACCATCATGGCATCAAAAACCTTTGCAGAGTTACACTGCTCCATTCGCGATTCTCTTCACCTTCGTCGTTTGCAATGCTCGTCGCTGTCTGTGGAGATCACTATTAGATATCCTTGATCCTTCGTGAATCACTCTTCATGAAACCCATATTCACAAATTTGATTCCTCTACCATTTTTTAATATGGCCTTAAATAAAATCCACTTTTCATGATGAAATACAAATAACAAATTTTGGGCAATAAAAATTTGGCAAACACTGGGAAACAACATCGCCATTTGTACACAATTTTTGGTACCGCTTCCAGAGAATCCATCCCTTCGTCTGGGATATTTGTCAACATAAAATTTCAAAAATATATATTAACTCCATAATTTATTTTGGAAACCATATTTTTCAATAAACACAATCAACCCAAAAATAATGCAATGTTTCCTTGATATATTTTTTCCCAACAGTTCATTTATAAATTTTCAGGGTAATTTTAAATGAAAAATGTTTTATCAATATTAAAAGAATATATAGTCAAATTTTCATCAAAGTAAAAGTATATTTTCTCATATTTTCAAATAAATGTTTGAATGTTTTATTAATGTTATTTTTTCATCCATGTTGATATACTTTAAGTATTATTACACTTCATTTTGGTGCTGATATTATGATACCATCTACTTAATTTATATGGATTATGATGATAAAGATTCTATGAAACTCATTTCCTTCCAATTTATAAACTAAGTTTTGATGAAAATTTTATGAAACCCATTTATTTTCAATGATTTATACTATGATAGAATGATTAAATGTTTATGAAACTCCTTTACTTTCCATGGGTTATGATATAATGATATGACCAGTGTTTTATGATCTTGTAACGCACATATGTATGGTTTTCATTTTATGATGGGTGGGCCTGGAATTATACATATCTCTAATTTATTCAGTAATGATGAATAGTTTGAGAAAATACTAATAGAAAATGGAGTTAGTAATATACTAAGAGATGATAGAGTTATCTAGATGGAATTTATTCCTCGAATAATATTGGAAATGACCGGGTATGCATTTCCATTAAAGAACATTGTCAAAAATTCTATTTTTTGGAGTGAACCTTGTCAATGGAAGTGATATTCTATTATTATGTGTATTTCATATATATATATTATACTTATTATATGTTATTATGGTTCATACTTTATTTATGAAGATTCCTCACTGTTATGATTCATTTCATTTAAAATGTAAAAGTTTTATACCATGACCCATGTTTGTGATCTATGATGGATTAGGTATGAGAATTATAAGTTATAATAATGATATCATACCCTCATACTTAACTTATTCATGAATATTATCATTAATTGAAATATCTCATGCTTACTGAGGATTTAATCTCACCCTTTATTATGATTCATTTCCCCAGGTTATGAAGAATGGTTTTAATTAGGGTATATCTAAGATGTGTACTATATGAGAATATATTTGTGGGATATTTTGAGTATCTTTTGATAAATAATATGGTTATATATTTATTCTCTAAATAAACTAAACCTATATAGTCCTAGGGTATGTATTATTGTGAAATTTATTGAATATTCATATAAAATATTGAAATACTAATGTATTAAATCCTCACATCACCTTAATTTTTTTACTTATACATATAAGGATACAACATTATTATAGAGAATAATCTAGTACCCAACTTACAATACAAACCCTTACACAGTCAAGAAGTTAATTGAGTATCTCAGTTTCAGATAATATTCCTCATAAATGTATAAATCTTGAACACAATTTCTATATAAATCCCCACCAATGTTTCTACTAAACATGAATCATTAATCACTAGGAAATGATATGAATTAATTTTTTGATCACAAAAAATAACAAAGAGTCACATCCCCCTAATGATTATGGAATAAATGTCATGAAATTAATTGATATATCCTCTCATTTATACTATGGAACATCCAAATTTTATAATAGGCTATCTAGAAATCAATGTTCAACTTAAACCCTCTAAAAAATAAGACATTTAAATAAACACTAAACCACCAAATTATTAATACAAGGACACCAAATTTTATCCTTAAAATCATAATATATCTTGGAAACACTTAGAAGAACTGTTAAAGGTGAGTTATAGTAATTAATGTAGAATATCTACTTACATGACCCATGAAATAAATAACATCCCATAAAACAGCACCTAATGTTTACTATACTCTACCCATCCATGAAAATCACCTCCCTGAATAATGCAATCACTCCATACTTCTATCATAGGATTACCTAGGTGGGATTCCACTAATTACTAAAACAAAGGAAAATTAACCATCATATTATATTGGAAACTCCACTACTAACCTCTTCTATGATGAGATAGAAAGACAAAATCTTCATTACTATCTTATACTCATCACCAGATTCATCGTCAACTTCTCCATATATCTTGAATTTCCATTAAAGATAATAGATCTCAAGGATGTAATCCTATAAGAACATTACTCATCATTGTTAACTAAAATTAAAATCCATCTAATATAATATATACAAAATTATCTTATAAATATTTAATACCACAAAGAACCATCTGATAAGATAGTTATTCCATATATATAAAACAAACACTGTCTTTATGAGATTAGGATTATAGGTCCCACATTTATGGTAAAGGTTATGTAATTATCTAGAACCACAATATATTATTTTGAGTCTATTTCTTCAAAAAATAGCATATAAATCCTTGAAATACACCTCAAACATGACTCCCTCATAAGAAAAGAAAAATATGAGAGCACTAATAATCTTCTCCATCATATACTAAAAAAACACTAAAAATTGAACTATTCACATGAAATTTTGATCCTTCTTTGAAAAAGGTGACACACTCTGAGAGAAATCTTCCATAAACCACATGTAGTATCCTTTTGGACTAAGAAATATATACACCATTATAATGTTCATGGGTTATTACAAAGAAATCAAAACCAAAATCTTTTATGTATCAATAAAAAACCTTAATGTACATGATCTACAAAATAAAATTCCCCCAATTCATCCAAGACATACAATTAGATATATTTCCATACAATCAGTATTGTTAAAGGATGACTAATAAAATCCTTAAATGCTTAACATGATCCTCTTATGTTATTGAATACCTAAGTATGTTGTTAAAAACAACCACTAGGAAACTATTTATAAACTCGCATATCACTAAGTCCATTAATCCCATAAATATTATCAATGTATTTATGAATTCAAGTAGCATAACCGAAAATTCAAAATTCTCATAGTGACACATAAAGGTAGTATTTTGGATGTCATCATCCTTCACTCACATCTGATGTAACCCCAATTATAGATAGGTCATTGAGTAGCATAAATCACCCTTTATTTGATCAAACAAGTCAGCAATTCCATAGATTAGATATCAATTTTTCATCATCACTTCGATCAACATGAAGGTTCTAAACATATAAGAAGAACATATTTGGCCTATGAGATTCTTTTTGGTTTCAATGAATAATCCATGATGTACATAATGATAAACATCCTGAGAAATGAATTAAATATAAAAAATATTGACAATGAATTCTATAGATATGAACATAGGTTCTTTTTCATGATAAATTTATAATTAATTTTATTAAAATAATTACCTAATTCATAGGAATTATTTGTTTGTAGAAGAGGTTTATATTTGAGATCATTCTACTGAACCATCATTGTTCTATGAGTATTCAAGGATAGAATCCCTCTTGTTGTGATCCACATAATCTCCATTATTCTCAAACCATCACCAATGGTACTTTGAGTGTTAGTGAGGTATTACCTATTGTCTTGTATCACTTAATTTGATCAATACCATGATCCATTTAATTTAAAATGATCGTCTCTTGGTCTCACTGGATTGATATAAATGAAGAGGAATTTCACTTCTCTTATTCTTAAGAGAAACCCCAGAGATGTTCTTGGTGGAGAGAAATCTCAAGGGAGTCAAGGAGAGGTGTTATTCCAAACCAAATTCTAAACCTTTCATAAATGAAATAAAAATGTATATATGAGTTAATTATAGTGTTTAATATTAATTAATTTTATAAATTGACTTCTTTATTTATAAATCCTATAATATAATTCATTCCATGTAATATAATAATATTATTATTATATCTCATGACATGTGCTAACATGAAAAATGATAAATATTTTATTCTAGTAAATTAATATTTATCATTGGATCTAAAAACTCTATCTTATCATTCTCATAAATATTTATTTAATTCTCAAATAAATATTTTAAATAAATATTATTCATTCCATAAATAAATAAATATTATATTCATGGTTCTAAAAATAAATATTAATTTTATATTTTTATTAATAAATACTAACCAAATATTATTCCTTGGTCCGTAAAATAATATTTATTCCATCAATTAATCTTAAATTTAATTTAATCAAGGTAAAATGAAACACTAAATCTGTAACACTCTGTGATTATCCTTCAGTTGAATTAAGTGATTTCAACTAAAATCCAATATCATAATCTATAAATATATAAAGGCACCCTATAAGAAGAAGTTAATATTTCAATGTTGAAAACCACATACAAATAATCAATGTTTAATATAATTTTTTTATTGCAATATCTTATCAAGAATATTGTATACTCATGTCACCAACCTATATGCTTTATATATCTTTCTTTGACTTATTAAAATTAAATCATCAATACATCATTTCAATAAAAGGTTCATGAAATAATCTCCCATAAAGATGGAAGGGATATATCCTTCCTCAAGTTATTCATAAATAGTATATCACTCATGACGCATCTAACATATCTCACCTTTCCATGAGAAAATTTCATAATTTTTTTATCAATACATAAAATTACATGACTCGTGATATGAATTAATAATAATCTTTAATATTAAAGATCATTATAGAAATTCACAAGTATTACTTTTAAATAACACATAGAAATGATGAAATCGTACTGGTGGGTCTATACTCATAGTCTCGTATCTTGTAGATTACCAAGTGAAAGAATCATGAGAGGAAATATCATCCCCTTATGAGTACTCGCACCATATAGTCTTCATAATTTTTATCCTACCAAATGATGTCATATGAATATAGGACTACTTTTATAAATATCTTCATTTCATATCAAGGTTCTCATCATAACAGGGAATTTCTTATGAACATTTCAATGTGATAGAAAATCTAGGACATCATCACATTAAATTCATGTAGAAGAACAATAAATATGTGAAAAGGTATTTATTAATATTTACATATTTAAATATGTAGGAAATATAAAGTATAAAAAAGATGATTATATGACACTAACTCCAACAAACACCTACATAGAATAGAGCCAACTTCTAATGAATTTTAGTTCATTGTCTATCAAATGATCATCATTCTTCTATAGAGATAAGGATTTATTCAATGGTGTTAGGTAATATAGGGTAATGGTAGATAGTATAGAGGGAGGTAACATACTAGATTAAAAAAATGAACAAATAAATTTATTAATTAAATTAATTATCAAAGTTATTTGTTATGGTTAATTAGTAGTGGAAAAAGTAAATAACACAAGGATGTTTTTTTATAGTATTTCGGTCCAAAGTGGGTCCACTTCTATACTTATACCTCTATAATCATTGAGAGATATTTGTTCACAAAAAATTATTTTTATGGGGTAATCATAACACAATTACAACATCCTTTTCTAGTGGAGGGATAACCATGACACTGAATTTTTTATGGTGATTCGCAATGCTTACAACCTGACTTTAGACCCTAGGAGTCACAAACAAAATAGTCCTAACATTAAATATACGGAGTCACAACCATTAGATAATGACTTCAAAATTCTAGAGTCACAACTTGAACAAAAGGAATAACAAATAATAATTTTGTTTTTAAAATAATAAACAAAAAAAACAGAGCACATGTGAGAGATGAGAAAAAGTGTTATAGACTCTGAACCAGACGAATGAGAAGATAAAATATTAAATCACTAGTACTGGTTGTTTAGGATTAGATAAATTCATGTCATTAAATAAATTATAGTATAATTAGAAATAATTTGTCCCTTGATAGATCATGCAGGTGATGAAACAGATTGTCGTATGATGTTTAAAATGCACAACAAATTCAAAGTTCACAACAGTTTCTTTTAAAAAAAACAAAGTATCAAATATGTTAGCCTGTTTATTTTGAGTATTTTTATATTATACATTTGACCTTTAAGAGAAAATGATATATATATATATATGGAAATAATAAATATCCAGTATTTATAGTATCTCCTCTTCCTTCAAATATTCAAAATAAATTGAGTCAACAGTTATCATAAATATCTCCATAAAGATTGCAGCACAGTTACCTTTTTATTCCTGTAGAAAAAATCTCTAATAAAATCATTCAAAATAATTTAATAAATATTACAATAAAATCTCTAGAATAATAGTTGTGTTCAATGATTTAAAACAACCATTTATATCCATTAAAACCTCTTTAAATTTAGTCACAATAGTTCCTCAAAAATTGCAGAAACAATTGAAAGTAAATTCAAATATTTGTATTTAAATAATCTTGAAACTACTGGATTTATTGGAAATAGAAATTGAAATAATTTATTAATTTTTCTCTTCAAATATTTCACTAAAAACTTTAAAAACACTTTGATCATAATTCTTAGATTTAATTTGAATTTATCCAGAAAAAAACTTTTGAAAATAATCCATATATATATGGAAAATCATTTTTTTAGAAAAAATGCCTGGAATGAACAGTAAGTTATGGTATGGATAGTAATGTGACATAGGGTATGAATGGTAACGTAGCGTATGGTATGAATAGTAACGTAGTGTAGGGTATGAACTCTAATGTAGAATAGGATATGAATAGTAACATAGGGCTGATGAACCATACTTTCCACTATTCATGAACAGTAACATAACATAGGGAATGAACCATTATTTGTAGAAATGAATAGTAACATAGGGTTGATGAGCCATACTTTTCACTATTCATTAACAGTAACATAACGTAGGGAATAAACCATACTTTGTAAAAATGAATAGTAACATAGGTTTATGAACCATACTTTGAACTATTCATGAATAGTACTGTAGCATAGGCATGATGAGCAGTAACATAGGGATGGTAAACCATACTTTGAATTATTATAAGAGTAGGGTTTCTCATACTTTGTAAAAAAATGGACAACATACTTTTAAATAATTTAATGAATTTTTAAGGGCACTATATAGAAGATTCATACTTTGGTCAATAAGACTAATTTATAGAAAAACTTATTATCCTTCCAATGAATCAATAATCAAATTAATCAAATATATATTGCTCAAAATATCATCAATGACTATAAGAAACAATATTCTGGAAAAACTGTAGTTCTGAAAAATCAATGTATAAATTAAGACAATTTATTCACCATTCAAAATACCTTTTTATACTTTTATAAAATAATGAAATCAATATAAACATGTTTTCTTTCTATAAAATCAATTTTCAGGGGAATATGATGTCTGTATAATTTCTAGTGAAACATAAATAGAAACCTTTTAAACTATAGACTGTAGGAGTTCTAAAATTAAAGTAGAAAATTCATTGAATTTTTATAGTACAAGAAAAATATTTTTAGACTTCCTTATAAACTAATTAAATTTAGATAAATCTATTATCTATCTAATGTTACAAGACTTACCCAAATCAAAATATTATATACTAAGATATCATCAAAATTAATAAAGGATTTTAGAAGAAAATTACATTTAATCAAAAAAAGCATAAAGGGTTAAAAAATATAATCAAACCAAATCAATATTTCCAACTAAATTTTCAATAAGATGATCTTTTTGAATATTACAAGATTTTTATCATTTTGGGAATGAGTATGATCCCCCTCAATTGATTCATTTTTATCTTGAGAAATTTCTTCACCAAAATTAAAATCTCCAATATCATCATTAATAACATTAGAATCAGAATTTAATTTAACATTATACTTGTTTCCTTGTTTTTAAATTATATCAAATGGATTTAAAAATTTCTTTCTTAAATGGTTTTATAAGTGAATAAGTTTATGTTTCTCAACGTAATGATTTTTTAAGTGAAAATTTCTTAAAAATGTTTTTTAATTATCTAAATATTTCTACAGTCTCAAACAAGCACTCATGCTTGGTATGAAAGGATTTATTTGTTTTTGTTAAATAATGATTTTAAGAAGGGTTGTGTTGGTCCTACTCGTTTTGTTAAAATAACTTCTGATGATATTTTAGTTGTTCAAATTAATGGTGAATATATATTTTTTGGATCATCAAGTGAAATATTATGTAATGAATTTTCTCGTTTGATGTCTTCTATATTTGACATGAGTTTAATGGTAGAATTAAAATTATTTCTTGGAATTCAAATATTTCAAAGAAAAGATGGAATTTTTCTTAATCAATATAAGTACACTAAAGAGTTTGTTAAACTATTTGGTATATATTCTTCTAAATCAATGAAAAATATTATGGGTACTAATTGTAAATTAGATATTGATTATTCTAGTAAATCTGTAGATTTTAAAGATTATAGAGTCATGATAGGTAAATTTCTATATTTATCTGCATCTAAACCTGACATAATTTTTAATGATTATTTATTTGGTAGATTTCAAGAAAATACTAAATAAATTCATATTAAATATATCAAAATAATAACTAGATATGTTAATGTTATTGTTGGATCTGGTTTATTTTATCCAAAATAAAACTATTTTGATTTAACATCTTATTCTAGTTTTGATTTTTGAAGATGTATAATTGATAGAAAAATAACATCAATTATGTGTCATTTTTTGGAAGAAAGTTTAATTTCCTGTCCATCTTAGAAACAAATAACTGTTTCTTTATCTACCGAAGAATATGAGTATATCTATGATGTTAGTAATTGTGCTCAAAGTTTATGGATTAAGAAAACCTTATGTGATTTTCGTTTTTATCTTGATAAGCTGCCTATTTATTGTGATAATAATACTTAAATTTATATTTCTAAAAACCCCCTAAAGCATTTTAGAAAAAATCATATTGATCTTAGATATAATTTTATTAGAGATTATGTGAAAAAGGGTGATATTTCTTTAAAATTTATACATTATAAAAATCATCTAGTGTATATCTTTACAAATATTTAAGACTCTTGTTAGTTTGATAAAAATAAATTTGTACTTGGTATGTCAGAAGTTTAATTTTTTTTACTGCATTTGTTTAGGGAGAGTTTGTTTTCACTTGTTGTTATTTATAAAAAGGGGGTGAAATAACTTTGTTATAAATGTTTTAAAACATTGGTTTTTGGGAGAAATAAATTATTTTTAATTGTTTTTAAAAAATTGGTTTTAATTGGTTTAAATGTTTTGGATTTGTAATCAAATAAAAAAAGGACAGATATTTTTCTTATGCTTGTTTTTATTTTGTTTTATTACATATGATTTTACTTTTTTTAACCCTTTATGATTTTGTTTGACTAATAGTAATTTTATTTTAAAAACATTTATGTATTTTAAAGATATCACAATCTGCAGTGTTTGGATTTGTTTGATTCTTGTCACATTGGATAGATAATATATTTATCTAAATTTCATTAATTAATGAGCAATTTTAAAAATTATTTTCCAGTACTTTAAAAACTTTTTTATACTTCCTTATAAACTAATGAAATTTAGATTAATATCTTATCTACCGAACATGAAAATAATAAAACAAATCCAAACACCATAGGTTGAGATATCATCACAATAAAAAATATGTTTTTAAAAAAAATTACTTGTAATCAACCAAAATCATAAAGGGTTAAAAATAAATATAAAATCATATGTAATCAAACAAAATAAAAACAAGAATATGAATTGAAAAATGGGTCTACGACATTTCAATACCTTGAATATATATTTATTATGATGTAACCTCTTGAAGAAAAATTCATTAAGAGAAGATACTTTTGGTGTATGTACTTCATCTGATGATTTGACTTTGGATCTTTTGTAAGATCCACCACCACAGTATTATCATAGTATAATATTATAAGGTCTCTATTTTTGGGTACTACATAAAACTCTTGGATGAATTTTCCTATCCAAATTACTTCTTTAGTTACAATAGAATCTATAATATCCTTGGAATCCATTATAGAGTTGACAAACACAAATTATTTTGAGTTTTTTATAACTTAGAGTACCTCCATTAAGAGAGAAGATATATCTATAATATGATTTTAGATCATCTAAATTTATTTGGAAACCATTATCTTTATATCCCATCCTGACTAGTTCCTAATACCCTCTATGAACGATGAACATGTCCTTCATACAACACAGATATATAAGGATACTCTTGATTTCCATTGAATGGTTTCCATCAAGTCATCTTGATATCTTCTTACCATGCTTAAGGTTTGTAAGATTCTTTCCTAGTGTATAGTTTATCATATATGACTAACCCAATCACTGATTCATATGGGATATTTTCCATCCTCTATCTCCTTGCATGTTTCTTTGGACACATTTTCTTGGAAATATGAATACCATGTGTCATTAGTAACAATTCCCATTTGGATTGTTCCAAAAAAAATCTCTTCGGTATCATATCATTTTGTGTAATTTCACTTGGTACAAGTAGCATCTTGGATATATCATTATGGATCTTCATCCCAAGAATATATTTCTCTTTACCAAAGTCTTTTATGGAGAAGCATGATATTAAAAATTTATTAATGGTATGTAAAACTATTATTTAATTTTTTTGATCATTAATAAGTCATCAATGTATATATCAAGAAAATCTTTTCTTAAACCTCTTTTAGAAACAAGTCTCGCATTAATTTTTTAATGAAATAATTTTATTATATATTCATCAAAGTTAATGTTCCAGGACCTAGATTCTTCATTTAATCTATAAATTGATATCCTAAACTTGTATTCCTTAATGGAATTATTTAGAGTCTTAAAGCCTTTTTGTTTTTTAAAAGAGACATATTCTTGAAGTTTCTAACTAAGTAATGTTATTTTTATATACATTTTCCAAATATAATATTCATGGTAATATACAATAATAATAAGAACCTTGGTGGATGATCAATATATATATTGGTGTAAGTTTTCAATCATAGTTTATACTTTGACATTGTTTAAACACTTTTGTGACCAATCACTCATTATAGGTACTGAGGTTTCCATCTAGGTGTAGTTTTTCTTGAATTCCCATTTGAAATTAATGGGATTTACATACACTAGAGGATGTATTAAAATATAAATAGATTTTTGGTATATGGAATCCATTTCATAATTTATGGATTCTCACCACTTGTATCTTTATTGAGATTTATTACTTCCTTGTAGGTTACTATATTTTTATTATCTATTATTAATCTGTCATTGTCTTTGAGGACTATAAAATTATATATTTCAGGTTCTCTAGCATCACTTATACTCCTAAAACATGCATTTGTCTCTAGAATGTCCTCTTCCGTATAGATTTCTGGAATCTATTCATTTTTCAGCTCTTATGTTCCTTGAGCTATAACTTCATCAAAGTTTATCTTTCTCCCATTATATTTTTTAGATATGTTCTACCTCTCAAAGAATGTGGATTATCATGACACTATTAACTTTTTTATCTAAGGGATGGTATAGGTAAAACCCTTAAGCATCTTTAGGATATCCTATAAATGTATACTTAGTGCCTAGAGGTGATAGTTTTTAAACTAAATAGGCCTTAAAATTCTTCACATCCTCAAATACACAATCATGAAAATTTAGGTATCTTTCCACTCCATAATTTGAATGGAACACCAATTTCCGCAATATTTGGAACTTGGTTTAGTGTGTATATTTTTTTATTCAATGCATATTCCCAAAAGAAAATGGAAGAGTTACATAACTCATCCTAGATCTTATCATTTTCTAGTGTGGTACAATTTGACCTTTCACTTACACCATTCCATTTTTGTTTATGATTTTGAGTGACTTTTGGATAAATCCTAAAATCTCATAAGTAGTCAATTGACTAATGGTTAAGATATTATCTTCTATGATATGAGTGGAGTTTATCTATTTACTTACCAAGTTGGTTCTTAAATTCATTATTATATGACCTGTATTTATCAAAGGAAACTGACTTATACCTCATTAAGTAGACATATTTATATCTACTAAATTCATCAGTTAAATTTATAAAGTATGATTATCCACCACTTTCATTAACCTAAAATGGTCCACATATATTGTTATGAACCAACTCGAGAATTTATGTGCCCCCTTCTCATTTTACATTAAATATATATTTTTCTATTTTACCATGCAAGAAGGTGTGGCATTTTTTAGTGATTTCAGTTAAAAAGAATATAAATATCCATTTTGTTATAATTTATTCTATTTATTTTCTTTTATATGACTTAAGCAGCGATTCTATAGTTGGTTATGATATGAATCATGTGAACTATATTTGTTATTTATTTCCTTTATTTGTTTTGTTTAATATAACACATAAATACTATTTTTTATATCTGTCTTACCATAACATATTCTATATTTAAAAAAGATAAAAACATGTATTCCCAAATTTTACAATAAATCCAACTAAATCAAGAAAATACATGGAAATAATTTTTTAGTAATTTAAAATGCATAATATTAATTTTTTAAAACAAATATAATTCTAGTTGGGATCACATGGTGGTAGTATTTAATAGATAATATAGTGATCTTGGCTCTGTTAGTGTCTTATAGATCCACCTCACCTCATGAAACTCTATCGAATCTAATTGGTTCTTATATTTGGATACAAATTATAGTACCTCAAGAAATATATAATATCCAATTTTTAAAATATATAGTTTGAACTAGATAACAAATGAACCCAAGGATTCACATATCTTCTTTATGGTGGTTTAGTTCTTCTTCCTATGTCCCTTCTTACCATGGAAAAAAAGGCTGCATCACATTCCCTTGCATTCCCCTTGATCTTCTTTCTCTTGTAAGGGGATTACAAATAATATTTATACTTGGAGTTAGTATTGGAGATCTTCTCCAATCCTTTTATCTTATTCACCATAAGGATGAAAGGATTTTTACACTTCATATCCTTGTTAACTTGGAAAATAAAAGTGAAGAGATCTAGGAGTGACTTATCAATTTTGTTTGTATTATAATTGACAAAAAAATAAATATAATATCTAATGGGGTGAAGAGATAATGAGATTGATGTGAAATAATTCAACTAAAATAAACGCTATAAACTCTATATTATCAATTTTTCCAAATATACTGACTACATGAAGCCTATTTTGTGCACCCTTCTATCTGTTTTCATGAAGATCACCTTAGAGATCCCAAACAATTATTATTTAGATGTCTCTTGATAATGATCATAGAGATTGTTTAGATTGTTATAGGAATTCATATGCTCATGATACATTATGAGTTCATAATTCATGGAATAAAATACTAAACATTTAACACATAGTGCACTATTTAAGTGCTTTTTATATATATTGAACTTCTCGTCACTTGCATCCTTATCAAGAAGATCAAGGATTGGAGATTTTGGCATGTAATACTTCCATTCATGGCACAATACAATGACCAAGTTCCTATAGTATTCCTAGAATATTCTTCTAGATAAAATATTGTCTTTCTATAAAATTGATCACATGGACTATGTGTTCGATCGAATTTCCATTTTATCTATAATAGAATAAAATCCAAAATAAGTACTTTATATGACTATGAAAATATTTAAGATGAAGTACATTTACTTATTAGTCTCCCACAATTTTATCAAATCCAAATATCCCTTACTATTATACTTGGAATGGTTTCTTGTGTATACATTCTATTATAAAATATCCAAATTTCCTTTATCATAACATAGAATTTATCCTAACAAGTTATTTGAAGGTATTTTGGTAGACAATCTTTCCAACTACTAGCATATATCTCCTTGATCTATTGAGTGGAATCCCCAATCCTAAAATTCAAATTCATATTTCCTTAATATTTAAATATATGTTATACAAATTTATTAATTGGTATTAAACCCTTCAAAATTACTTAATTAATTTTACCCAACACTTTTTGTAGAACAGCTTGATATTTACAAAGAACTGTGACTTTATCCAGATAATTACTTTGAACTGTGGTTTCATTAATAACTTAAGTAATGTAAATATTTTATAACATACTATTTATTAATGGATTTTATTTATTATGTGTAAATTTTCTTATTTTATCATTTTACATGTCTTGTTAATATTAAATGTATTTTACTTATGTGATTAACCATGTGATGATAAAATATTAATGTATAATCTTTTTATTATTTATTTCATCTGATCATGTTTTTTATTTAATTCATTTATTTATGTGATCAAGAAAGAGAATCCATAAAATTAAAAATAAATAAATAACCATGAATAATATAAAATAAATATGTGGCACGATCATGAGATCTATCTATAAGTTTTTTCATTTAGTGAAAAATAAACAAACCATTTTACCTGGAGGGAAAACCCCTTTGAGCCAGTCTTGGATCGAGTTGCATCATTCCACCTCTTTCTTATGTATCACCTAGGTTGGATTAAAGTAGTTTATATTTTTAATTGACTCAATGCACCTTGTAGTTCCATCCTTAAAATGAATTTACTTTACATGTATGTAAAGGCAACCAAAATAGGGCGTTTACATAAAAGGAACTACAAGTGCATAGGTTCTTACTTAATTAGGAGGGAGGGATGACGTACAAGAAAAGATTTCAATTTAATTTTAATAAATTACAAAAACTCATGAAATGATTAAATTAAAAGTAACCAAACACATGCATAGGTTTTTCTAAGATCATTATCATAAACTCATACAATGAATACACATTTAATAAACTAGAAATCATTTCAGTTATTCATAATTAAGAAAAAATGTGTTCAAATAAATTAATTTTCTTTATTTATTAATTAATTAATTAATATTAATTTCCATAAAAATATTCTTTGAGAGTCCCATGCATTATAATTTTAAACAAATTAAATAAATTAATTTTATTTAAATTTAATTAAGTACATGTTGTGTACTTAGGAGGCAACACAGTGTATACCTATCCAAAATAACCATCATAGTCCTTATAATATATTATGTACTAACATGAAATATATTATAAATTTGATGTGATTAATTTACAATGAATTTAAGATTAATAAATTACACACATACACATGTAAATTATGTCATGTTAACTAATTTTAATATACACAGGTTACACAGTATCTAATAACTATACATGGAATATAGTTCCAAAAATTGTGTAGAAATTAATTAACCATTTAATATATATATATAAAACCTATCACACTCTATGTTCTGACAATAAATTACAAGAAAAACATTATGATTAGGTTTAATGGAGTAATTTTTTAATTTTATTCTTCCATGTGAATAGGTATGATGCTTTATTTGTACATTCTTGTTACACATCATGTATATCGCTTCATTGTTTGTCAATGATACATGCATAGGGACTATTCGTGTATTTTTATTTGACATTTAGGACCAACATGGAATGTTCAAGATATTTACACACTATTTAACGTATTTGTTTCATGGATTCTATTCACATGTTTCCTGTAATAAATACAAGACATGTCTTAAAAAATGTGGTTTTCACCACAAAAAAACAACGACTACATGGAAGGTACACCAGCTACACTCCATGTAATATGGAAATTTAAATTCTAGTATGTCCAAGTAATCATATAATTTCCAATAAAAACAAATATGATTCAATGTGTGATGTGTTGAATTAAATTTGAGGTTTTCCCTAATGAAATGACCATGGGTACATGGAATGTACCTTCAGACTACAAGTTGTTGAATCCCATTCTATCCAACTAGAATCCCTTCCACCTATGGGTGGGTTTACTAGGTGTTCTTCAAATATTATCAACCTATTTTTAATTATATGAGTGAGAATATATAATAATAAGAAAAAGTGATCTAGTTTTTTAGATTTAAAAAATGATTAAACCAAAAATAAAAACTAATAAGAAATGCATAAATTAGTCAACACTTAATAAATAATTATAAATTTGACTGTAGCCCCTCTGATACCACTTAAAGGTTTTATACACCCCACAATCACATATTGGGTTGGGTCCAACTTGGATTTTCTCTATTTTAGTTAATAATATATAGTTTACATGATGATAAACATAATATCCAATGAATTAAATTCTGATGAATATTGAAAAAGAATGATGCAACCAATAAAGAAGGGTCATTTTATTATAAATTTTTAATTAATTAAATTAAAATAACTAACTTGATCATAGGGATTATTTATTAATAGAAGAGGATTATCATCTAAAATATTTTTTATTAAACTATCATCATGCTATGAGGATCCAAGGATATAATCCCTTTATTGGTGATCCACATGTGTTCCTTTGATCATGAATTGTTTCCAATTGTAATATGGGTGCTAGTGTGAAGATATTAATTGTCTTGTGTTTCATCCTTTAATCATTATCATTATCCCTTTTATTTAGAAGGATTGTTTATTAGTATATCTTTGTTGATAGGAATGAGTAATAATGAAACTTCTCTCATTCTTGAGATAAACTATGGAGATGTTCTTGGTGGTGAAAAATCTCTAGGGAGGATACATGATGTGTTGTGCATAACAAAATTACAACCATTTTAAAAATGGAATAATAAGGTATATAAAGATCTAATGTTATTTTTTCATATTAATTAATTGAATAAAGTCCCTTAATTATATATTAATCCCATAACATGACCATGACCATGAAAAATAATAATATTATTATTATTTATCTCATGGTGTGCACTAACTTGCACAATGATAGATATTATTTACAATATGGTATATAAATATTTATCACTAGACCCAAAACTTAGTTTGTTAACCCTTTAAAACATATATTGAATTTTTTAATAAATATTTTAAATAAATATTTTTCATTCAATAAATAAATAAATATTATAATCACGGTTTTGTCAATAAATATTTATTTAATATTTGTAATCAATAAATCTAGAACCAATATAATTCCTCTATTTAGAGAAAAATATTTATTCTAATAGCTAAATTTAATTAAAATTTAATTGAGAAAAGAAAATACTAAGTGTGTGTCCTTTTAGTATTCTTCCTCACTGACATTAAGTAAGTTTACCTAAAGTCCTATATTACCATCTAACAATATGTAATGGCACCCAAGAGGAAAAAGTTATTTTCACAACATCAAAAAAACACATATGAATGTGAATTGTTTAATATAATCCATTTTTATTGATATTTCATAAAGAAGTTTTCATTCTCATATCATCAACATATATACATGATAAATGTTTCTTTGAATTCCTGAAATGATGCTTTCAATACACCATGGACATTGAATTTAATATGATGGTTCCATTTCAATCAAAGGTTTGGGATATAAACTTCTATAAAGATAGAAGGAACAAATAATATCTTAACTTATTCATTAATAACATATCACTCATGACACACCCAGCATATCCTCACTCATAGTGAGAATATGTAGTCATGGTTTTTTCAATACATGAAACTAAAAAACATATGGTATGTATTAATAATAATCATAAATTCTAAGGATGGGTATTGGGCCTAAAATTTGGGTCTACGGGATATTTAATGGGATAAATGCCCACTGGGCCTACGGGCTATGTAATGGATCTCCCTCTACCCGGTTAAAGAGGTCTTTGCTTTTCTTTAATAATAAAAATGAGGCTTCGTCCCCCACCTTTAAAAAAGGATAATTGCATGAATTTGTGGACAATAATGTCTAATGAAATGAAAACATGTGGAACTTATTATGGAGGTTCTATAATTATAATATATTATATTAGATATTACTATGTTTGAACTTCGTGATATTTAGTTACATCCACTTATGATTACTCACACAAGAGGGTATGTATCATAAGTGTCCAATCAGATGATATCATATAACCATGGGATAAATTTTAACAATATCATTATTTTTAATAGGTTTTGATCATAGATTGGATATTATGGTAAGGTTATAGATCCATATATCCCATTATTTTGTGTGTTTTAGGTGTTATAGATGTTGAGATGATACTTGGTGGGGAAAGGATGGGAGCTAACATGAAATTCCAGCTATATATTAGAATCTAGGCATAGAGTCTTGCGTTATGTTGTGGAGTATAATAGAGATATGATGGTATATCTTCTATTAAGTGTTATGGAATAGAGGATTGATATGGGTGTTTAGGGTGGTTCTACCAGTTTTGGTACTAAAATGGTGTGGGGGTAGGCTGCAACATGGAATCTGAGGATGCATGTTTCGGTGGTTTTTCCTTTTCCAGGTTCACTACATTATAGACCCGAGTTATAGTGTAGCATTATTATTTGGAATTAGAATTATTTGGTGTAGTTGTTCCTTTATTTCATGCTCTATCTCTTAATTTATAGGATCTTTGGAATGGACAATGCCATGTTTCTTAGATGTGGATTTAACCAGGAATGTTGTGGAATGGTCCCTTATCTTACGTCACATTTGTTTCCTAGGTTATCATCTCTATGTCATGGTGTAGGCTACTACACCATCGTATTATAATTTCTATATTTATAATAAATTTCTGAACCCAATTTTATATTTTATTTATCCTAAGTTTTTCTCTCAAACCCTATGTATCCAGATGTGATATTTTAAGGTGCTTTGAATGCTTTAATATTGGTATTGATCCCTAGATTCCCATATTTTATATGTGATTATTTTAGGTCTTTTTCCCTATTTTCCTCATGTTTTCTTTTCAATTCCATTTTTTTACTCCAATTATATTTTCAATTATATAATGGTAGATCTTATTTTCTCTCATAGAGTTCTTTTGATGTTTGGTGGGGATCATCACTTTCTTGTGGGAGAGGTGATCGAAGATCTTAGCTTGTTGTTATATTCTTGTTTGAGTAATGTTTTAATCCTTGAGGTAGGGGATTCATTAATTATCCTTGTTTTACACTGAAATTGTAATTTTATCATGCATTATCTCTTTGGGTAATGGTGGAATTAACCTTAATGCATACTAAAATAAAATTAAAGAAAGAATTAGTTTTGGGTTTTAGTGATTTAATGTGTTTATGTCATGTTAATGGTATTCCTCTTCATTTTCTAGATAGTTCTCTATACTTTCTTATTCTATAGTTTATCATGTCTTTTTTATTGGAAATAAGATAAATAAAGTAAATCTGATAATTATTGATGGCTAATTAAATAAAGAGGAATGTTTAATGGTAATTGTTCTTCCTTATAAATAGATGTAAATAGAATTTATTCTCTAATAATTATTAATTAATTTTTATTAGTTGTTGATAACTGATTCCTTGGGTTTCCTATGGTTGTAACCTATGATAATTGAATCAATTTTCAAGATGATAAAAAAATGTTTATTTGGTAAAGATGATTTTTGGGGTTGAGTGATCCCATTTTATTATGAAAGATGGATTTATTGGTGTTAGGGCCTAGATACCATGTGAATTGTTTGTTTTTTTCTATTTTTATTGTGAGATTACTCTAGATGAGGGTCCTTTCTAGGTGACACAAATTAACCTAGGATGGATGATGGTTTGGTGAGACAAGGGAGGGGACTCTTGGGTTGGTGGTAGAATTCGGCGCCTTTGATGGAAGGATGTAGAGTGGTATGTATAGTGGTGTCGAGGATGGCCCCAAGAATGATGGAGGGGAGTTAAACCAGGATTTCCTATTATTTTTTGTACTAAAAGCTATTATTTTTTATTGATAGTAAATTTTATTTAAGTTATAGAGGGATAGGTTTAGTGTTTCCACTTTCTTTTCCTTGCTACTTAATGTAGCTATATGTGCATGGTTTATACATACTTTATGGAATCTTAATTTGAGTACTAGATTACCTATAATTATGGAGTAATAATTAATGATAAATAATTTAGACCATGGGGTTAGAATATTGAAAATAAAAGGCTTTAATGATGATAATTCTGTAAGAACCATGGAAGATGTTGTATTATGCCTAGAATTAATGTAAATAAATTAGTAATTAATATGAATTTTAGTTATTCAAAATACGGAATTAATTGAAATTTCTTATAAATGTTTGTATCCTTATAGGATATTTAGTTGTTGGCGGTGGCAGTTGGGTGTCTGAGAAATGATAGCTTCATTTGATCCTAGGACTAGGTAGTTGGCCATAGTGGGGTTGTGACCTATATATACTATATATATAGTGTTATTTTATATTATACCCCACCCATGTCCGTAGGGAAATTGACAATAGTGGATACTGAAGATTGTTTTCCCCAACATCTAGATTGGCAACGATGGATGGATAACTTACCCATATCGATCGATATCTTCTTTTGAGGGTATTATGAGATGGTATTCATAGTGTTTACCTTTCCCATATATGTATGTAGAGGTATGTAATGTCTTGTGGTTATTTCGCACACAAGTATCTCCCAATATAGTATCCTAAGGATTATTATAGGTTTGTTGTATATGGACGGTGATGGCCTATATTATATTATATGATTTATAGGTTACAGTGGATCCCAGAAACTACTCTGTTACTATCTAGATATATTAATGTTAATGGAAATATGATGTGATTCACAAAATTTATTATATGTTATAGTTTACTAGGTGTTTTGGGAAGGATTATTTATTAGAGAGAGATGCCTCTATATATGGTATATTTGGGAGAGAGTAGAAAACTAGTGGGGAATTATTATTGGGGTACATTATTTTATATTATATTGAATATTATGTTATTAATTTTTTTCGATACTTGGAGAGACATACATGGTGGGGTTTAGGACTAATAATACCTAATTAATTGGTAAGATATATTTATTTATTAATTAATTTAGATTTAGTATGATTTAATTATTTATTACATGAGAGGATCCAAGTAGGGTCATACTAATTATAGCTATTATGATCACTCTATGTATATATGAAATATTTTTCTGGTCCATGGGAGCTAGTTAGTGATCAGGTTGTACATTATTAGCTCATGGAGTTATTCAAGATCTATTTTTAATTCAAGGTCACTACTGAGGATTATCTTTAATTCTTATAGATTCCTTTTTATAGTTATCCTAGTTTTATGAAATTGCATTCATGTTTTGGGGTCTCTTTACTTTTATTATGTGGAATATTTGTTTGGTGTTTTTTATCTTATCTTTGATTCCTCATGTTCTCTTAGAGGGAATGTCTCCAATTTTTGTGTATGATATACTATTGGAGAAAGTCACCAACCTATGACCTATTAGAGATTGGATTTCAATTTCATTATCTCCTCTATTTCATTCCAATCTAAGTAGGGGTACCTTTGGGGGGATAAGGTCATGAAAGAGTTTTATCAATTACTTCAGTTGATAAATATAATGAAGTTTAGTTTTTTGTATTAGTGAGGACTGCATGAGTTGGTATGGAAATAGTGTCTTTTGAACTTAGTATGCGATGTAAAAAAGGGATACTAGCAAGAACACATGTATTTAGGGCCCCCTATGATCCGATGTGAGGACCTTTGTGTTTACTAATCCTACTAAGAAAAGTGATACTGGTTGCAAGGTAGATAACTAAGAAAATATCATATATCATTCACGTTTGACCCTATGTTTAAAATGCGTAAACCTTAGGATCATGATGAGACTTAATTAATTATTATTAAATATTCAATATTCTAGGTTTAAGAGACCCTAACCATTTTTTAGGAATGGATCTAACTTGACGTCCTCATTAGGATTTTACATAATAAGTTCAATAGGATGTGCCGATAGATTGTGACCAAGTTGAATTCGATGAAAATGACACTTGAAAGAGAAAACTTTGAGAGTTTAAATGATATATTATACAGAATTATTAGGTATTTTTTGGGATTCAATGATATTATAATGGTTTTAGGAAGTGGATATAACCTTTAGTTTGATCCATACTCTAAAGAAACATTGGGTTTCATTGGTGGTTATGATACTATGTGAGGTATCCAAGAAGTAGTGTTCTATATTCCACGAGGATCATCAGAAGTATATTATTTCATCAGAGAATTTTGATGATTAGTTTTGAGATGAGTTTCTTTCTTCGACCATAAAGGTTTCTTGTTGGCAGGGTCTTCTAACCCTTTTATAGGGGAGCTCCAGCATACAGAAGTTCAAGATCTATTTTTAGACCATTGTATGATATTATTCAGCACTGTTGATATTGGAGGATTCAAGGGTGAGACATTTTAAAGTATATTTACATAAAAAGATCCAATTTTAGGTTACCCATTTTATATTACCAACATATCTCAAAATACTAGAGAGATAATAGGTTTTTGTTGAGATAATATTTTCAAAGATCGGATCATCATGAGAGGGGAGTTGTTAGGAATCTCTATATAAAAAATTTGTGGTCTAGGTTTCTCATTTTATAATAAAGAATAATATACAGACAATTGTGGGTAGGTCCCAGCTTTTTTCAACTCATTTATCTATGGTTATATGCTCTCGGTATCATTCCATGGGATTAAAATTTTTTCTTTCTTATAGTGGTTGTATTCATCAGTGGTGGGAGTGATTGACCTTTCTGAGTAGACATTGAGAAGTTGGTGGCCCAATTTAGGTTACATCATTACATTAGTATTATCAAATATTTCAGTAATAGGGTGCTCTAGCCTATTATTTTTAGAGGGGATATGTTATAGGTAAAGTGCATCCATATGATACTCCTTATCCACACCAATTAGAGTTCCTCTATGGAGATGGTATTCATTGGGGTCAAACAGGTCAGGGGGAATGTCATAGATGACATCATACTCTAGAGTTACCAGCACTAAGAAATCTGGATGAATTTTGAGGTTCTATTTACTTTTTTTCTACTTGGGTTAATATATTTTTTGATTTAGTAGAAACACACTCCTTCATTTCACCTACCCTTTCCCATGCTTTAGGACATTAGATTGAGATACTTCCAATGACCTTAGTGCTAACTACACCATTTGGAGGATGATCAAGATTGTGTGATGTAAGAGAGATTGTGAGCTAATACTATGGTATCACATCTCTTAGGTAGATTTCATATTTTTGTGGATATATCCATATGGAATCATCCTCAACATGAAATATATTTATTCAGTATAGTCTATCATGGATGACTTTAGAAGGGATATTGTGTTTTATGATACAGAAAATGAGTCTTCCATGTTTTCCTTCAAGAGATACTCTCAGATGGGTTGGAGGAATATTTAATCCTTTTCTTCCTTGATAGATGATTTTATGTTGATTTCATAAATGGTTTTGTCGATATCATTCCATAGGGTTGAAGAAGAGTAACCTAATGTATTTCTTAAAGAGATTGTGGTGTTAACTCTTAGATGGGAGATTGAGTTTGGGATAGAGATACAGTAGGGTTTTTATCCAATCACAATGTATCTATATAGTATGAAACCTTCTGATTATTAGGAGATGGAAATGATCTATTGCAGAAAGGTTTTATTCATCCAAGAATGTCACCTTGTGGTGATTTGATTTTGTTCCCAAAGAAGGCTGATGGAATTATATTCTTATGTATCAATTATCATCACTTGAATTAGGTTACAATAAATAATATATATCATATACCATGTATTTATGATTAATTTTATCAGTTAGAGGGAGCTATTTATTCTCAATGTTCGATCTATAGTTGAGATATCATCATATGTGGGTTAGGATGAAGATATTATGAACTAGGATTATTGATTTTTTTTATAGGAATTATGAGTTCATTTAAATTTCATTTGATGTTATGAATTCTCTATTAATGTTCATGGGACTAATTAATGTTGTGTTTTTAGAGATCTGGACTACTTTATGGTAGTTTTTATAAATGCCATCCTTGCGTACTCCATGTCTAAGAAGAAGCATGCAAAGCATATGTGGGTCATTTTGGTGGGTATTCATCATCAAGAGTTGTTTCGTAAGATATCTAAGTGTGATTTTTGGGCTTGTTAAGTTTTTTACTTTGGGAATTTCTTGTGCCAACATGGATTAGTTTTTGGTCCTTTAAAAATTAAGGTAGAAATTTCTTGGGAATACCCCAAGACTGTTGCATGGATGTGGTTTTTCCTAAGTCTTACAGGATATTATAGGAGTTTTATAACCAATATATCTTAAATCATGGATCCTCTAACATCCATTAATATAATTTATATGTAATTATTCATGATTTATCATTTCTAGAAATATTTTTACTATTTTAAGGAGATGTTGACCAAAATAATAACTCTTGGTTTTCCAAAAAAGGAGTTCAGATCAAGTTTTTCTATGGAACTTCACTTCTTGGCTTGGTAATTATTCTAATTTAGTAAATGGTGGTTGTTTATTATGTTTCACAATAGTTATGACCCCATTAATGTAACTATTATATTAATGATCATGATTTTGAAGTGGTCGCATTTTCCCAAAATGTGTGGAAAAATTACCTTATCTATGAATGATTTTGGGTTTTCATAGATCATAATTTTCTGAGGTATGACTTATCCTATTGTGAATTGAACTTGTACAATGATGGTGTATGGAATTTTTAAAATATTATAACTTCAATATTTCTTATACCATGGGAGAGGGTACTTTTATGGTTGATGCACTTAGAAGGTATTCACACAGTGGTGTTGTGCATTAATATGGGGATTAATGTAAAGTAATAAAAGAGTAGTCAGTAGTGAAAATTTATATTAGAGTTTTTGGTGGAGAAGGATTCCTTTTTCATATGATAGTTTAGTTTTCTTTAGTGCATTGGGTGGAGGAGTCCCAGCTCGTTCATTCTGAGGTGGAATTTTACTGATATTGAGTTTTTTGTATTTATTACCCTAGTGAATGGTTTGAGTATAATCCATATTGTGTGTAATTTTAGGGGAGTATTTTCATCCCTTTAGTGATTAATAAGGTGGTTCCCTATTAGTTTCACATCTTTCCCATTGTTATTCATCCTCGCATGACAAATATGTACCGTTATTTGATAGGTCAGTTTTAGTGGTCTAGGTGGAATCATTCATTTGTAGAGTTCCAATCAAAATATGTAGTCTTCTAGAAGGAGAATGTTAAACATTGTGTTCTTAGTGTTTTTATACATCTATTATATGTTCCTTAGTTAACGATGGGGGCGTTTTGATGGAATTATTCACCGGTTTACCTCATCATTAGGGAGGCTATGATGTTATATGGGTGATAGTGGATATTTTGAAAAAATTGGCTAACTTATCAGTGATCAAGGATTTGAGATCGTTATATTTTTTGTCAATATAATATCTGGAGGTGGTGGAGAGGCTTCATGGATTCCTATGGATGATCATCTTTGATTTTAATCATTGTTTTAACTCTAGTTTGTGGAGGCATTTTGAGCATTATTTGGATCTCATTTTCCTTAACACTATTTTTCATCTGTATACAAATGGTCATATAGAGTGGACCATCTATACACATGAAGACATTTTATGTTCTTATGTATTAGATTTTGGATGTTTGTGGGAGATTCACCTACCTTTGGTTGATTTTTCTTACAATAAGAGTTTCTAAGATTTTTTTTGTATGTCTCTATTTGAATCTTTTTATTTTTTACAATTTTATTATTTTTTGTACTAGACTTGGGTCAAATACTTAGCAATTTTCAGGTCAAAACTAGTGTAGAGCATGATAGAGATGGTTCAAGTGATTAGTGAGGGGGTGGAGGCAAAGAATGATGTTGGTGCACATTGGAGTTATTACATACTATTTAGAACTTCCCCAATATATGAGCCAAATTCATGATTTCTTTCATGTGTCATAGATTCACCACTGTCTTTATAATGATTCTCACATCATCTATTGGGGTGATATAAACATTTATGATGATGCAACCTTCAAAGAATGGATCACTGATATCCAGGACTACCAGGATAAGGTATTGTGTGGGAATTTTTTTCTTTTAGTTATGTCATGTGGCAATACAGTGGAATCGAGGAGAGAACCTAGGAATGGGAGTCACATATACATTCTTAGTATCCCGTGTTTTTTAATACATGTTCTTATTTTGTATAATTTTTTTCTAATTTTTACCTTTATATGGATTATAATATTTTTTTTCTCTTATTTATTTTCTTATTTATGGTATTGCTCTTATTTTATAGGTATCTTACCTAGTAGAATGTTGTTTGGTTTTACACTTTACTCCTCTAAGTGAGATGTTTGTTCTCCTATGATGGTGAGATTCTTAAAAGGTATCTCATGGGTTGGTTGTTTGAATGACCTTTTTCATTTCCTTATCTTTGGTTTAAAATTATTGATAATGATAATTGTTTGAGAGGTATTTGATATAAGAGATCATATCCCTATATCCCATTACATTTTCTGACATGTCGAGAGGTGCCTGAGAAGATAAACTAGGGGAGTTAAGCTAAAATTGAAGATACTAAATTTGATTATGGTGTGGTGGAATATGCTATGTTTTAGAGTCCAATTTGGTGATGAGGTTGCAGTGTGGATTTAGAGTTGCAGTATAGAGGCTTAAGACGATAGGTTGGAGGGTTATTCTATTTCTAGTACTACTATGGCATGGGGAGTAGGTTGCATCATAGAATTCAAGTAGTCATGTTTTGGTGGTTCTACCTTTTTCTAGGTCACAACACTATAGAGATAAATTACATAATAGCATTATTTTTTGGAATTATAATTTGGAATTTTAGTAATTCATTTATATCATAGTCCTCCTAATTTATATAATATGTGGCACTTACCATGAAATATTTCACATAAATATATTTTAATTGGTGTATTTTGGTGTCTTATCTTGTTTTACATTGTATTTTTTTTCCAGTGTTGGCATCTTGACATCGTGGTGTAAGGTGTTGTTCCATGGTCATCTAATTTCTAGATTACTTATAAATTATTGATCCCCCTTTGAGCTTGTATTTCTCACAAATTTTTTTATCAAAACCTAAGGGTCTAAAGGTGTTCTTTCAAGGTGTTTTGAATCCATTTTGTTTGGGATTGATCCCAAACATCTTGTGTTCGATCCATGGTGATCCAAGGTGAATTTTCCCTCTTTTTATTTTGGTTTATTCCTTGTTTGGTTTTGTTTCCTCCCTTTATATCTTTCTATGCTGTTTCAATTAAATTCATTCCTTCCCATGGAGTGATTTTGATGTTTGATGGCATGTTCATGGAACAACAACCATTTGGACTAAAGATTAATTACAAGAGAGGTGATCAGAGATCTATACTTGTTGTTCTATTATTATTCAAGAAAAATTGAAAGACTTGAGGTAGAAGATTCATTTATTTTCCTTTTTAAATTGAAATCATAAATTTATCATGATTTATCTATTTGGGTAACATTGCAACTAATCTTAATTAATACTAAACTAGAATTAAATAAAGTATTATTTTTTGGTTATAGTGATCACATGTATTTATTTCGTGTTAATGGGTTGCCTCTTGATTTTTAAATAGCATGATATCTTGTTTTATGATTTGGTTTAGAATGTTTTTTATGCTTTGAAATGAGATAAATAATTTAATGTTTATAATTATTATTAGATCACTAAATAAAGTGACATGTGTAATGGTAATCATTAATCCTTATAACCCAAATGGACCGAAGGCCATCATTTTTATTGATTTTTTATAACCTCCATTTCAAGGGGTGTGTGGGAACTATTATAAGGCCTGTTGGATTTGTGATTACATGACCCATAAGCTTAAGAGACATTACATGACCCGATGGTCTTAGGAAATTCTACCAGACTATAACTACAAGGAACTACCCCTCCCCTGCATCTACATCATGATGGTAGCTCTCCACATTTGTATGGTCATTTGGATAAGCTTCATGTGGAAGCACAGGATAGTCCTGATGGCATAGTCATACCCTATCATTCTTCCAAATCCATTGGTTCTGATTTTTTGAGTGTGTCTTCTCTGAATCCTCCTCAGGGGCTGCTCCTTTTTTTGTAAAGTCTTTCTGGGGAAACTGCATGTGGCATGATGGCCTTAAGGTGGCCCAAAAGGCCTTAAATGTGGCCTTAAATCCCCACTAAACTGAAGGCCTTGGTGGCCCGAAGACCTTAAGGAATCTAAGCCCAAATCGGTGGCCCATGTTGAATAGTTACAACTTCTATAGTACCAATTATAGTACCAACACAGTGTATAGTGCCTGCTATAGTTCCTACTACAGCAACCTGGAAATATTCCTCCTCCTAGTTTTGAACCTGGGTCTATTAGATGCACCTAAATATACCTCACCAACTCGGCTAAGGCTCATGTGGATCGTTCTTCCTTATAAATTGATGGAAATAGAGTTTATGGCTGAACCATGTTTAAGTAATTTTTATTATTTGTTGATAGATGATGCCTTAGGTTTCATGTGGTTATAACTTGTGATAATTGAATAATTTTATTCATTATCATATTGAAATTATTATTTAATAAAGGTAATTTTTTGGGTTAGAGAGATATTTTTTATTTATCAAGGTTGGGGGCCTTGGTTTTAGGACCCAAATATTATATCAACTATTTGTTATTTGTTTACTATGTTTTATGATTTCATTAGATGAGTATCCTTTGTACGAAATGTGATATATCCTAGTGTGGTATATGGTTTTTTATGACATGGGCAGTTATGACTAGGTTAGTGGTAGTAGTTAGCACCTGTGATGGCCAGATAGATAGCGATATGCATGGTGGTGTCAGGGAAGGGACCATGACTAATGGAGTAGGTTGAATTTGATCATTCCCATTGTTTTTTATACTAAAATTTTGGATGTTTAGTTGATATTGAATCTATTTTAAAGTCCAAATGGTTGGGTTTCCTGTTTCGTCTTTATTTTCCCCACTACTACAAATAGATAGATGTGCATTTTTTATGCATCTTTTATGGTATCTTATGACGAGTCCTTGAGTAACTAAATTCATGGACTGGAAATGAATGATAAACAGTTTAACCCATGTTGTTGGAGGAATGACATAAAATCTATAATGATGATAATTGTTAAGGAACATTGTAAGTGTTTGTATTATGCCTGTAGGGAATGGAATGTGGTTGGTAATCAATTTAAATGTTTATTTTTCAAAAAAAATAATTAATTGAAAGACTCTAGAAATATTTTTGTGCTATTAGTTTATATTGTCCTTAGTGGTGGTAGTAGGGTGTCTGAGAGATGATAACTATAGATGATCCTAGGATTAGGTTGTTTCCCATAGTGTGGTTGTGACCTACATATACTTTCAATGTTATTTGATTTCATACACTACCCCACCCATGTCTCTAGGGAGAATGAAACTAGTGGACTCTAGAAGGGTTTCCACCCAACATTTATATTGGTGACGATGGATGGTTGACTTCCCCCTCTCCCCCACACTCCTCTCTTGGTATTATTATGTGTTGGTATGCATAGTGGTTACCTTTCCCATATATGTGTGTATAGGGTTATAATTTCATGTGGTTATTTCACACACATGTGTCTTAAAATATAGTATCCTATGTATTATTATAGGTATGTTATATATGGATTATGATGGTTTTAGGTATAATACATGATGTACAGGATGTGTTGGATTTTAGTAACAACTCATTTGTTATCTGTAGATGTGGATGTTGTTGATGTGATGATGTGATTCATAGAATTCATGATATGTTATAGTTTCCCAATTGTTTTCGAGAAGGATTATTTATTGTAGATAGTTGTATTGAGATATGCAACATTGGGATAATAACATAAAACTAGTGGTTAAGTGGTAGCAGGATACTTTCATTTAATATCATGTTCGATATTATGTTGTTACTTATATGTGATACTTATTGAGAGATCCATGGTGAGGTTGGGAACTTAGCATAGATTATTAGGTGATGAGTTACCTTCACTTGTTTATTCATTGGAATTTAGTGTGATTTAATTATCATTTTCATGATAGTATTTGAGGAGGATCCTACTATGTATAAAAGTTATTCTCACCCTATATATATAAACTATTTTTAAGATATATAGAAGAAGTTTTCTAATAAAAATGAACATTAATAGCTCATAGAGTTGTTCTGGAGTTATTTGGGCTTCATGGACACTACCAAGGGATTTATTTTGGTACATGAAGTTTCTTTTTTAGCTGTTCCATTTTTCTGACATTACATGCAATATTTGGAATATCATTACATAAATTATGAGCTAGAGTTGTTTGGTGGTTTTTTCTTACCTCTATTTAACCATGTTCTCTTAAAGGGTAATACCTCCCATTTATGTGCATGATATACCCTCAGTGCTAGTCTATAACTCATGGACTATTAGAGGCGAGAATCAGGTTTCATTATCTCCCTTCTTATATTATTGTACTAGGAGGGGTATATTTGGGGGATAGGGGGTTATGACACTTCTTATGGCCTTTTTAAATGTGAAAAATATTCCAATACAATATCAAATTAAACTCACTGAGAAGAAAATTCAACATATGATAAGATATTTATTAATATTAAACTATTTTATAATATATTAAATATAAAGTATAAAAAAGTCTATTTTATGAAACCAACTCCAATACAACCACCATAAATCAATACAAATCCAAGAATGTGTGTTTTGTGAAAATGATTCCTTTTTATAAAAAATTTCAAATATAAATCCACAAATCCAACAATTTATAAGGCATGATCTTATTAGGGGACATTGAAATTTTAGAAACTCTCAGATATAACTCTATCCCAAACTCAATGTTTCATTGAGGAGTAGTTTCATAACCACTTCAAGGATAAAATCTAATAACTCTTCCAAAACTCTTTTAAACTATTTTCCATGTATCTCTATTAAACTCAATATTAACCATCAAATATGTGGTCTCATAGGATCCATGTGTCCACAATAAACCTGATGATTCCTCTCATAAATGAATGACACACATTTTACTTCTAAGTAAATAGATATCATTCTTCAATGATTAAATTCAATGAATTAGTATATAGAATAAAACCAATCCATTTCAAGGACGACATTATATGGTCATATATATAATAATAAAAACTCATAAATCAACAAATATTTCCCTAAAAATAATTGACACTCCTAACATACCTATTTAAATCTAAACTATTTTTTGATTTAGGTAGATAACACCAAGGTCATAAGAAGTCTATCAACCATAATCCCCATCACCTTTTCCCCATCGCACCTAATGAAAGTAGGTGTAATAAAGGATAGTAAATATATCATTTCAATCACAGTATAATCCAAGGTAAAATATAAGAATATGTTACCAAAAATAATGGTTTATACTCCCAGTGCTCTAAACTCTATGGCATATAGTTTTAAATATACTACACCTTTTCCCCATCACCACTGATGAAACCCATTACCTCATCCTTTCTCATCTTGAGGTCCTTGATGGAATGGATTGATTCTTGGTTACCCTCTACATGTTCAATCATGCATATGAGGTCCAAAACCTTAATGAATGGGCTAATAATAAGGTTCATGAAGGAAACCAATTCTAAGGATGTGTTTTTAATTATCAAAGTCCATCCACTATCATACCATCAGATCCACACTAACTAATGATAAATTTGAGACACTTATATTAATAATGTTCTCAATCACCATATGATTAACACACCATGAAAAAGTTCTCAATATAATTATAACAAATAAAATATCAAGATAAGTAAAATAAATTGGGTTTATGGACACACTTGTATGATGAAACAATTATTATATCAATAAATGTAAACCTTTCTCTATAACTCCACTTTATGGAAGGTATTGGGGACTTTATTCTTCAAGAAAATCCATCCATGATAAGGTCTTATCAACAACATTACCATTAATAAAAAATCTAAATAAGTCTAACATTAAGGGGTTTACCAGGTGCTGAATCTCTAGCTAAAAATCTCTCTTGAAATGACACGTTCTTTCCACATCATCTAATAAGAATTCAAGAGAATACCATTGTAGGTTCATTAAATTCATTCCAAAATACCACATGGATAGACTCCCCTTATAGATGGTAATAATGTATTATCATTGCATGATCTTCAGAGTCAAATATAACAACCTAGACTATAACTGGCTCATATAATTCACTCATGTTACATTTGAAGTTTCATGTTCACTGGGATAAAGCAACCAAAATTTTTAGTTTCACCTCATAAAAATATATCTTTCAATAAAATTAAATGATTTGGTCATGCTCAAATAAATTTAAATACAATAACCACCTCTTCATACTTCACACTATATCCCTATAAAAATAGATCTCTCATACCTTTTCAATTGTTTTCAGGGAAAATAATGAAAGGACATACTACATGAGTCATCCTTTTCATAATAAATACCCCGAAGAACAACCTGACCATTATGTTTCACATCACAATTGTACTATGTAGGTCATCAATTATAAACCGAGTCTACAAAGAAAAAAAGATCATAATACCATGATATTTAAACAATTTATATTATTTTAATTAAATTCATTTGATTTCCCACAATATTTCCCAATTAAAACACATACACATTCAAGGATAATGTATATACCACACCTAAATTCTTAACCAAAAAATAGATCCTTAACTAATCATGTTCAATAGAATATCATGGTCCTTATATTGGATTATAAGATTACATTCATATCTTATCTATTCACACTATACAACATCACATGTCTAGATAAAATGTTAATATTAAACTACCAAACCAATGAAATAAACAACAGTTTTTACGACAAACATCATCCTAATAGAAATTAATATCTTTTATACTAGTTTGTAGTTACACATCCCTACCAAAATCCTTCCTAATTTAGTAGTGAAGCTGAGTGTAACCCACGGAGTGCACCTTCAGTGGGTCATGGGTTGAAAATTAGCACCACGTTTATATAAAATTCAATATATAAGTAATTTCTCTCTTTAATCCCAAGAAAGAGAGGAAATAAATGATCAATATCTAGTCAAAAAACGTAAAATAAACATAATATATAAATAATTATATAAAAACGCATGCAATTTTATACAAAATCAAGGAAATTACAACTTAAAATTATATAAAAAATATTAGTGACTCTAATGAGATAATTAAAGAGATCATCTAATGTTAATAAATCACCTAATTATGAGCTGGTAAGGTTCAGTCTAATTTCTAACTTCTTATTTAAAAAAATAAAAATTGTATATAGAAGTGGGAGTGATAATTATAGTATACTCATTAGGTTCCCTCCTAGAATATGGAAGATTTATATTAAAGTGTATGTGAATTAATAGTGAAACCAACATGTGATCCCAACACAAGTCAACCTACTAACCCATGTGACAAAATAATCACTCTCAAGATGTACATATAAAAAAATTATAACAGAATAGTTAAAATATAACAAGATAGATTCCCTACACCCACTTACTTACAAATATATTATCCCTAACATTCTAATAGCATATTTATTGGTGCTCAAATACCTTCCCATTCCATATACCATCACTTATCTAATATCCCAAATGTTATTGTCCCATAATTACAAGATTTACAGAAAATATTTCATTGTATATATTACCATTACCTTTTATGTTTAGAGTTTTTGTAGAGACCCGAAGTTTGACGTACATGAAAATTACATTTCTTTTGCAGAATACTTAATACATAACAAAAACCAACACACAAAGACTATAATAGTTTAGTGTCTTTGGAAACTCGAAACATAATCTTCAAATCATGGTGAAAGATCTTCAACATCTCCCATAAAGATATTCCCCTTTTGTTTTCTTACCTAAAACCTTTCTTTATATCCTGGGGAAAAGAAAACATATAAAGGGTGAGCTCAAATGCTCAGTAAGGGTAAATATAGAGAAAATAAAACAAATCATATACATTTGAACTTAAAAAAAATATGAACATAATGTTTAAACATCAAAATCTTGAGAAATAAATTGTGTCAGTACATAAGGAATAGATCATAAAGGAACATTAATCATGATAAAATAGCATGGAAATAAAACATGTAATTTTGGTAAAGCATTAAGTACATAAAATGATTTCCATAGTAGCCAAGGCATTGCTTCCAAGACCATCTTAGTGGACAAATTCCCTTTCTGAATTCAGTTCACACCTCGTTCCAATCCTGTATCACTGAACCGGATTAACTTACCATTCTAGCCATGTCTATCTCATTATATATAAATACTTACCCAATGAATTGGAGGGACATATTGGTCACTCCCATATCATATTGAATCATTCTTACTTGTGCCACAAAACAATCACAAATCATTCTTTGTAACCCAATGAATAAAATGGGTTTCATAAACATCATCCCATTATGACATAATCCATATAAAACAAATGGATATAATTTCAACATAATAAAAATAAAACCATGTAAATAATAGAGACATTATACTTGAAACAAAAACATGCTAAATAATTTCATCTTATATGGAAAATATTTTTGATAAAACACTTGAAATGAATTATTGAGGAAAATATACTTTGTTTTTCAAAATAATTTTCTTTTCACAAAATGACACGCAATTTTAAAAGAAAAGGATTTTATTGAAAATAATCATGAAATATTGTAGAGTATGTTTCATGATGAAAAGGTGTTATGAAACCTTAAAAATCCATTCATACCATATAAGATAAAAAAACATTCTCCTCGTACTTTTAACAGAAAATTCAAAAAGTACCACATATGGAAAACAAAAGAAAAATTACTTCCATAACACAAAGTAAAAGTCTAAAAGGGGTAAAAATGACTTTAAAAATACATGTAAGAATATTAAAAACTTTATTAAAAACATTTTTATGGACATGGATGAAAAATATAACCCTAGTAAATACTTACATATAAGAAATCTCGGATAAAAATGAGATTGAAAAATTATCCCTTACCTTATGTCCGATATGCTTCGTCTGTATCCGAACCTCCTGTATAATAATTTAAATAATGTCATTGAATTATTATAGAATCATATTCATTGTTATGATATCATATATGGTTCACTTATGACTTTATATTACCCATTCTTTTGTAAATTCTATGTTAAAGCAGCATTTTGGGTTAAATCGTTTCATTTATAGTGCGTGTTTCGATTTGTTGTTCCTGATATTATTAATAATATACTGATATAAATAATTCCAGAATGTAAAACATGATTTATATGTAATATATATTAATTATATAAATATATATGATAGTTTGATAAATTAAATGAATTAAACCTTTCATGGAGACAGTAAGTCGTACGTACGCATGAACACTGTTTTCGTTTCCTTATTGAATTGAATGGAATTAAGTAAATTAAACATATATGTACATAAATTCAGTATCATTATTATGTAATACCTTTCATGATTATTTATTTTATATACTTTATAATCATACTTGAATGGTTAATCATGGAAAATGAATCTCATCGCGTTCGTGAAGACGGTAGTCCGTACGTACGCACGAGCGATGATATCGTTCCCATAATTATTGAATAGAATTGGAGTGAATGATATAATATCTCAGAATCAGTATGATGTTATAATAACCATATATAGTTATTCTTTACACCATTATACCCATACAAGTAAGGTGGTGGTGTAAAAACTAATTGCACCACGGCGTGGAGACGGTATTTCGTACGTATGCACGCTCGCTGATTTCATTTTATGTAGGATATATAGAAGGTGAAATTGGGTTGTTTCATATTTATAATAACATATAATTATATTAGTGATATTTATTTTATTACTTTATAATGAAAAAACTAAATAAGAAGAAGGTGAAGAAGAAAGAAACATGAAAGAATCGGTAGAAGAGATTACCTCTTCTTCGACGCACCTCTTTAAATCTTCCTCTTAAGGTAGTAGAGTTGGACTTTTTAGGATACCATAACCTCTATAGTATTTCTAGGGAAGTTTATAAGTGAAATGTTCAGGGGTTGGCCGAGCTTCAAGGCTCATTTTTGTGTAAAGAGATGAGGGATGAGGTTCCCTTTTATAAGGGAGGAGAGGGGCACTTTAGGAAAAACATAAAATATTATTTTATAATAAAGTCATATTTGGTTTATAATGGCTCCAATGTGACTTATTTAGAATATAATGTTGGTATGGGTCTAAAATATTTAAACCAATAGGTTTTAGACATGTTTATGTTACTATTTTAACCTTATCATTTAGATTTAACTCAAAGTTGAATAATTTAATTTTTACCATGTCTTCATGTTTTCTTACACTATATGGTTAGTAAACTTACTATAAACAACCAATAGAACCCCAATTGGTTCATTAATTTCATATATATTATTATATAAGTCTTTTTGACTAACATTATATTTTTAGGAATAGAATATCAATTAATAATATAATATTTGTTTTAAAAACTATTTTATGTCAATTTCGACACTATTTGGTAATTGATTTTTGTGAAAATCATAAAATCATGATAATTTCGAAAAAGGTTAATTAATTCAATAATAATATGTCATATTAACCTCAAAAAGTAGTGGAAGTTATTAAAAGTCTCAAATTATATTAATTTGTTTATTAATAACATCAATTATGTTAATATTTCTTTAATAAGGTAATTACTTTATCATCATTGTCTCATAAATAAATTAAATTATTTAATGTCTAAAAATTATAAATAAAAAACAATTATTTGGGAAATAATTTTATCTTTCTAATGAATATTTATATTCGAATTTATCTTATGTATAACCTTATATTAAAAATGTTTTATTTATTAAACTTTGATTTTAACTATTTTAACTCTTCTTTGAATTAAATAATAATAAATGTCCTAATCTAATACAAGTGGACCTAAATGATAATATTATATTCCTAAGATTGTTTTTGGTCGAATTAAACTTATCCAATAGAATTGAGACATGTTTTAGGGTAATAATAATATCATTTTTAACCTTAATTACCCTATTTAATTTTTAACCGTGGTAAATAAAAGTAAAAAGTTACTATTCACTAAAAATTATTTTTATCTTATTGAACCACATTTTACTCCTTGAAATTAACCGTGTCTCTCGGATTTTCGAAATTCCACTCATAGAAGGGGTAAAATTAAGTTTTATGTAAATTTTCAAATTCTCCAAGAAGGTGGGTAAAAGACGGTGAAAAGTTCAATACAATTTTTATACATATAAAATTATTTTAAAATGACTCCAATGAATTAAAATGAACTTATATAGGTATTATATATCAATTTTTTACCTAAAAAAATTTAAATAAAATAAATAATTCTTTAAATAAAAAGTTGGTTTTTAAATAGTAACCCAGTGTTTTCACTATTCATCAAAAATTGAATGTTTTCAGAAAAATACCAAAAATTCATCCTAGGCTAATTTCAATATTCCGAATCCAAAGATGAATTCCAATTTGAAAGATAAAATTTATAAAATTTCAAAAAGTGGGTATTACTATTCATAACGACTAGTTTATATAATATTTTAATAATATATCATTGTTTAGTGAAACTCGGTATTGTGTACAACACATGCTATCATGGAAGGTCGCGATTGTGTGTAATGAAAGCCAAGTCAGGGTTGTATGTAGTGAAAGATTCATTTGTTGTTGCGTATAATAGAATCCAACCATATTTCATTTATACATTGAATATATATATATACACTCAATGTTGCGTAAAATAAATTCTATAAAACGAACTTGAAATTGTGTGTAAGACAATCCAAGATTAGTGTTGTGTATATTTCAAGATAATACAGTGTTTTGTATAGTGAAAGATAATCTTGGTGTAGCTTACAACAGAAGATATGAAAGAAATTAAAATGAATATATCTTATAAAATCTCAAGGTGTTACATTCTACCCCCTTAAAATGAATTTTTCCCTCAAAATTCATCGGGGGTTATAAATCATTTACTACTTGAAAGTTTCTTTAATAGAAACCCACATTGTAAAAAGGAATACTAAAGATTAATTTTAAAAACTAATGTATGAAATGTAACGGTTATCCAAATTAACTTATCCCTGGGTTTCCACATAGAATTACATAGGTGAAAATATGGATATGGAAGAGAAATCTATCCATCTTGCTCTGATGGAGAGTGGTAGAGAACATGGCTATGAAAAATCCAACAATCACAAAGCCATAAATTTGTGATGATATAAGGTACCATATAATTCATCAGATATGAGAGTACTAGGACAACATTTTTGGTTTCCAAGATCTTTTCCCTAACATTGAAGAACTTTTACATAAGGAGAAATACTTACTTGATTTCAGTGTAATATCATCGTTGGTTATTCCATGAACAATTACAACTTCATCTCTATTTAAAGAAATGAAGCTGAATTTTTTAATTCATGAAGTGTTAGTAGATCATGCAATAGAATGATAAGTCATCCCATCTGTTTCTATCACAAAAACGTTAGCATAAGTTATTAAATATACATAAGTCCATCTATGGTGAGATTAATCATATATGATTCCAACAATGGACTTATACTCCATCTATCATACCACTTAATAAAATATAACTAGTTTCTATTAACTAGGGACTTCTTGTAATCCAGTGGTGGGCGATAAAGGCCTATCACACTTCGGTTGTGGGTTCGACTCCCACAGCCTTGTCTAACGTGAAGGTTTGTCGCTCGTCCTATGGGTTGTCCTTTTTTTCTAAAACTAAATTATTATAACATTCCTTCAATAATATCAAAAAAATTTCTAGCCTTAAACAATACTATCTTATGTCTAACTTAATTCATTCCAATCTTTAGGATTATCCAAAATACTTCGGTCTAAGCTCATAGTCTAAAGAAAACAATTACTAGAAATGTCATCTACCGAGCATGTGAATACCATGATTTATCCCCCATATATCATATGATATATATTGTTGGTCACAGTCCAAACATGTGAATACCTTAATATTGTATTATCTTGGAAAAAAATGAATACCCATTGAACCTTAGTGAAAACATGAATACTGTCAAAATTTAACTCTTTCCATATACCAAAATCCCAAAATTTCTATATACTCAAACCATGATATTAATTTATCCTTATATCAGTCATGAGCTCATTAATACTATCAAACGTGTCATTATCTATTTATCCTTTCATTATGCACATATCATCTACCTTCATAAAATATCTGAATAACCTTTCAAGGTTACTGGTACCATTTATCATATACTTTAAAAAATTCAAGGAAATACAACAGTGTAACAATCCTTAGATTTTTCTTTATTCTATACTACCATACATTATTCTTGATAAACATACAATAATTCCACTACCTTCTTAAACCACTTACTGAGCTTCATCATTTCTTTCATCTCATATATCATTTGTATTATCTTTATCATCATCCATATAAATACTACCCATATGACCATGTTGATTCTCTTCATGATATTTTCCCTTAGGGAATTGGTTTACATAATGCCCGTACATTCCACATTTAAAACATTTAACCATTTTTGATGTATTAGCAATACAATTATCCTTGTACATGGTGTTAATTGAACCTTTTCCTTTACAATTACTGGAATTGTGTCCTTTTCCACACCCAAATCATCTTCCAATTCCTTTGAAACATTCTCCTTGATGCATCTTCCCACATGATTTACATGAGGGAAAATTAACTTTCTTTCCTCTATGATCATCATGAAACTCCATCTTTCTCTTATTATCCAAGTCAAGAAAACTTACCAAAGTTGATATTATTGATCATATTATGAGATTTATGATTAGGAATAATAACAGTGTCTGGACATCCAAATCCTGTTTCATTTGGTTTCTCATGAAGAATATCATTCCATTATCCAAATATTCTCCATTAACAAGAATCCTCATGTTTCCTGCCATTTCTTAAAACCCAAAAAGAGTACTGTGAGAGGTAAAAATAATAATCAAGGGGGAGTAGCTTCAATATCTAACATCTTAGGTTTAATTATATTATCTTTACCGTAATTCTAGGACTATAACCTATACTTATACTTAACCTTAGGGACATCCCTAGACATACCTTAGAAATATCTCTAGGGATCTCACTATTTTTTTTCATCCTGGTTTCCAAATGTTAACTAAACCTTTCCTCTAATACCAACTATAGATACCCGAAGCTTGACGTATATGAACATTACATTACTTTTGCGGAATACTTAATATATAACAAAAACCAACACATAAGGACGGTAATATTTTAGTGTCTTTGGAAACTCGGAACATAATCTTCTAATCATGGTGAAAGATCTTCAACATATCCCATAAAGGTATTCCCCTTTTGTTTTCTTACCTAAAACCTTTCTTTATATCTTGGGGAAAATAAAAAATATAAATGGTGAGATCAAATTCTCAATAAGGGTAAACATGGAGAAAATAAAAGAAATCATATACATTTGAACTTAAAAAAAACATGAACATAATGTTTAAATATCAAAATCTTGAGAAATAAATCATGGCAGTACATAAGGCATAGATCATATAGGAACATTAATCATGACAAAATATCATGGGAATAAAACATGTAATTGTGGAAAAGTATTAAGAATATGACATGATTTCCATAGTATCCAAGGCATTGCTGCCAAGACGATCTTAGCAGACAAAGTCCCTTTCTGAGTCGAGTTCACTCCTCATTCTAGTCCTGTATCACTGAAGTGGATTAACTAACCATTCCAGCCATGTCTATCTCATGAGATATAAATATTTACCCAATGAATTGGAGGGATATATATGTCCTTCCCATCTCATATTTAAATCATTCTTACGTGTTCCACAAAACAATCCAAAATCATTCATCATAACTAATTTAATAAAATGGTTTTCATTAACATCATCCCATCATGACATAATCCATATAAAAAAATGGATATTATTACATCCTAATAAAAATAAAAGAATTTAAATAATAAAGACATTATACTTGAAACATAAACATGCTAAATAATTTCATCTTAGATGGAAAATAGTTTTGATAAAACACTTGAAATGAATTTTTGAGGAAAATATACTTTCTTTTTCAAAATAATTTTCTTTTCAAAAAATGCAACATAATTTAAAAAGAAAAGGATTTTATTGAAAATAATCATGAAATTTTATATAGTAAGTTTCATGAAGAAATGGAATTATGAAACCATAAAAATCCATTCACTCCATATAAGTTAAAAAACATTCTCCTCGTACTTTTAACAGAAAAGTCAAAAAGTACCACGTATGGTAAATAAAAGAAAGATTCCTTCCATAACACAAAGTAAAAGTCAAAAAGGGTTAAACATGAATTTAAAAAAACATGAAATAATATTAATAACTTTATAAAAACATTTTTTTGGACATTTATGAAAAATATAACCCCGGTAAATACTTATGTATAAGCAATCTCAGATAAAAATAAGACTGCAAAATTATCCCTTACCTTATGTCTGATATGATTTGTATGTATCTGAACCTCCGGTATAATAATTTAAATAATCATTGAATTATTACAGAATAATATTCATTGTTATGATCTCATATATGGTTCACTTATGACTTTATATTACCCCTTCTTTTGTAAATTCCACGTTAAAGCAGTATTTTGGGTAAAATCGTTTCATTTATAGTACGTGTTTCGATTTGTTGTTCTTGATATTATTACTCATATCCTAATTTACTTAATTTCAGAATATAAAAAATGATTTATATTTAATATATATTCAGTATATAAATATATATGATAGATCGATAAATGTAATGAAATACACCGTTCATGGAGACGGTAGGTTGTACGTACACATGAATGCTGTTTTCGTTTCCTTATTGAATTGAATGGAATTAAGTAAATGAAACATATATGTAAATAAATTCAGTATCATTATTATTTAATACCTTTAATTATTATTTATTTTATATACTTTATAATCATACTTGAATGGTTAATCATGGAAAATGAATCTCATCACGTTCGTGGAGACGGTTGTCTGTACGTACGCACGAGTGATGATATCGTTCCCATAATTTTTGAATAGAATTGGAGTGAATGAAATAATATCTCAGAATTAGTATGATGTTATAATTACCATGTACAGTTATTCTTTACACCATTATACCCATCCAAGTAAGGTGGTGGTGGAAAAACTAATTGCACCATGGCGTGGAGATGATATTCTGTACGTACGCACACACGGTGATTTCATTTTCCGTAGGATGGATAGAAGGTGAAATGGGGTTGTTTTATATTTATAATAACATATCAGTATATTAGTGATATTTATGTTATTACTTTATAATGAAACAAATAAAGAATAATAAGTTGAAGAAGAAAGAAAAATGAAAGAATCGGGAGAAGATATTACCTCTTCTTCAACACACCTCTTTAAATATTCCTCTTAAGGCTATAGAGTTGGTCATTTTAGGAGACCATAACCTCTATAATGTTTCTAGGAAAGTTTATAAGGGAAATGGGTAGGGTTTGGACGAGCGTGAAGGCTCAATTTTGTTTAAAGAGTGGAGGGAGGAGGTGCCCATTTATAAGGGAGGATAGGGGCACTTTAGGAAAAACCTAAAATATTATTTTATAATAAAGTCATATTCGGTTTATAATGGCTCCAATGTGAGTTAATTATAAGCTAATGTGGGTATGGGTATAAATCCTTTCAACCAATAGGTTTTAGACATGTTTAGGTTACTATTTTAGCCTTATCATTTAGATTTAACTCTAAGTTGAATAATTTAACTTTTACTGTGTCTTCTTGTTTTCTTACATTATATGGTTAGTAAACTTACTATAAACTTTCAATAGAACCCCAATTGGTTAATTAATGTCATATATATTATTATATGAGTCTTTTTTCTGAAACAAATATTTTTAAGAATCGAATATCAATTAATAATATAATATTTGTTTTAAAAAATATCTTATGTCAATTTTGACACTATTTGGTAATTGATTTTTGTGAAACTCATAAAAGCATGATTAGTTCGAAAATATTTAATTAAATAAATAATAATATATAATATTAACCTGAAAAATTAGTGGAATTTGTTAAAAGTCAAAAATTATATTAATTTGGTTATTTACAACATCAATTATGTTAATATTTCATTAATAAGGTAATTACTGCATCATCATTGTGTCATAAATAAATTAAATTATTTAATGTCTAAAAATTATAAAAAAATACCATTATGTAGGAAATTATTTTAGCTTTCTGATTAATATTTATATTCTAATTTAAATTATGTATAACCTTATATTAAAAATGTTTTAGTTATTAAACATTGATTTTAACTCTTTTAACTCTTCTTTGAATTAAATAATAATAAATGTCCTAATCTAATCCAAGTGGACCTAAATTATAATATTATATTACTAAGGTTTTTTTTGGTCGAATTAAACTTATCCAATAGAATTAAGACATTTTTTAGGGTAATAATAATATCATTTTTACCCTTAATTACCCTATTTATTTTTAACCGTGGTAAATAAAAGTAAAACATTACTATTCACAAAAAAATTATTTTTATATTATTGAACCACATTTTACTCCTTGATATTAACCATGTCTCTTTTATTTTCGAAATTCCACTCACAGAAGTGGTAAAATTATGTTTTATGTAAATTTTCAAATTCTCCTAGGAGGTGGGTAAAAGACAGTGAAAAGTTCAATAAAATTTTAATATATTTAAAATTATTATAAAATGACTCCAATGAATTACATTGAACTTATATAAGTATTATATATCAATTTTTACCTAAAATAAATTTAAATAAAATAAATAATTATTTAAATAAAAATTTGGTTTTTAAATAGTAACCAAGTGTTTTCACTATTCATCATAAATTGAATGTTTCTAGAAAAATACCAAAAATTCACCCTAGGCTAATTTGGATATATTGAATTCTAAGATGAAGTCCATTTTGAAAGATAAAATTTATAAAATTTCAAAAATTGGGTATTACTATTCATAATGGCTAGTTTATATGATATTTTAGTAACATATCGTTGTTTAGTAAAACTTAGTATTGTGTACAACACACGCTATCGTGGAAGGTCGTGGTTGTGTGTAATGAAAGCCAAGTCAGGTTTGTGTATAGTGCATGATTCATTTGTTGTTGCGTATAATATAATCCAACCATATTTCATTTATACATTGAATGTATATATATATATATATACACTCAATGTTGCGTAAAATAACTTATATCAAACAATCTTGAAATTGTGTGTAACACGATCCAAGATTAGTGTTGTGTATACTACAAGCTAATACGGTGTTGCGTATATCACAAGATAATCTTGTTGTAGCGTACAACAGAAGATATGAAAGAAATTAAATAGAATATATCTTATGAAATCTCGTGGTGTTACATTCTACACCCCTTAAAATGAATTCCGCCCTCAAAATTCATCGGGGGTTATAAATCGTTTACTACTTGAAAGTTTCTTTAATATAAACCCACATTATAAAAAGGAATACTAAATATTAATTTTAAAAACTAATGTATGAAATGTAACGGTTATCCAAATTAACTTATCCTTGGGTTTCCACATAGAAGAACATAGGTTAAAATATGGATATGGAAGAGAAATCTAACCATCAAGTTCTGATGGAGAGTGGTAGAGAACATGGCTATGAAAAATCCAAAAATCAGAAAGACATAAATTTGTGATGATCTAAGGTACCATCTGATTCATCAGATATGAGAGTACTAGGACAAACTTTTTGGATTCCAAGATCTTTTCCCTAACGTTGATGAACTTTTACATAAGGAGAAATACTTACTTGATTTTAGTGTAATATCATCTTTGGTTATTCCATGAACAATTTTCACTTCATCTCTATTTAAATAATTGAAGCTGAATTTGTCATTCATGAAGTGTTAGCAGATAATGCGATATAATGATAAGTCATCCCATATGTTTCTATCACAAAAAGGTTAGCATAAGTTATTAAATATATATAAGTCCATATATGGTGAGATTAATCGTATATGATTCCAACAATGGACTTATACTTCATCTATCATACCTCTTAATAAAATAGAACTAGTTTCTACTAACCAGGGACTTCCTATAGGCCAGTGGTAGGCGATAAAGGCCTATCACACTTCGTTTGTGGGTTAGATTCCCACATCCTTGTCCGACATGATGGGTTGTCACTCATCCTATGGTTTGTCCTTTTTTCTAAAACTACATTATTATAACATTGCTTCAATAATATCGAAAAAAGTTTTAGATTTAAACAATATTATCTTTTGTCTAACTTAATTCATTCCAATATTTAGGCTTATCCAAAATACTCCAGTCCAAGCTCATAGTCTAAAGAAAACAATTACTAGAAATGTCATCTACCGAGCATGTGAATACCATCAGTTATCCCCCATATATCATACAATATATCTTGTTGGTCACATTACAAACATGTGAATACCTTAATCATGTATTCTCTTCAAAAAAAATGAATACCCATTGAACCTTAGTGAAAACATGAATGCTGTCGAAAGTTAACACTTTCCACATACCAAAATCCTAAAATTTCTATATACTCTAACCATGATATCACTTTGTCCTTATATGAGTCATGAGCTCATTAATACTATCAAATATCTCATTATCTCCTTATCCTTTCATTATGCACATATCATCTACCTTCAACAAATATCTGAATAACCTTTCATGGTTACCGATACCATTCATCATATACTTTAAAAGCCTCAAGGAAAGACAACAGTGTAACAATCATTAGATTTTTCTTTATTCCATAGTACCACACATTATTCTTGTTAATCATATAATCATTCCCCTACCTTCTTAGACCACTGACTGAGCTTCATCATTTCTTTCATCTCATATATCATTTGTATTCTCTTCATCATCATCCACATAAATAATACCCATATGACCGTGCTGATTTTCTTCATGAGATTTTCCCTTAGGTAATTGGTTTGCATAATGCCCGTACATTCCACATTTAAAACATTTAACCGTTGTTGATGTCTTAGCAATACCATTATCCTTGTCCATGGTGTTAACTGAACCTTTTCCTTTACAATTACTAGATTTGTGTCCTTCTTTTCCACACCCAAAGCATCTTCCAGTTCCTTTGAAACATTCTCCTTGATTCCTCTTCCCACATGATTTACATGAGGGAAAATTAACTTTCTTTCCTCTATGATCATCATGAAACTCCATATTTCTCTTATTAGCCTGGTCAGGAAACATACCAAAGTTGATATTATTGATCATATTTTGAGATTGCTAATTATACATAATAACAATATTTGGACATCCAAATCTCAATTCATTTGGTTTCTCACAAAGAATAGCATTCCATTGTCCATCACATTCTCCATTAACATGAATCCTACTATTTCCTGCCATTTCTTAAAACCCAAAAAGACTAGTGTGAGAGGTAAAAATCATAATCAAGGGGGAGTACCTTCAATATCTAACATCTTAGGTTTAATTATAATATTTTTACCATAATTATAGGACTATAAACTCTACTTATACTTAACCTTAGGGACATCCCTAGACAAACCTTAGAAATATCTCTAGGGATCTCACTAAAGTTTTCACAGCCTAGTTTCCAAATGTTAACTAAACCTTTCCTCTGATACCAACTGTAGAGACCCGAAGCTTGACGTACATGGACATTACATTACTTTTGCGGAATACTTAATACATAAAAAAACCAACACACAAGGACCGTAATAGTTTAGTGTCTTTGGAAATGTGGGACATAATCTTCTAATCAAGGTGAAATATCTTCAAAATCTCCCATTAAGATATTACCCTTTTGTTTTCTTACCTAAAACCTTTTTTTATATCCTGGGGAAAATAAAACATATAAAGGGTGAGCTCAAATCCTCAGTAAGGGTAAACATGGAGAAAATAAAACAAATCATATACATTTGAAGTTAAAAATCATGAACATAACATTTAAACCTCAAAATCTGGAGAAATAAATCGTGGCAGTATATAAGGCATAAATCATAAAGGAACATTAATAATGATAAAATAGTATGGGAATAAAACATGAATTGTGGAAAATCATTAATAACATGACATGATTTCCATAGTAGCCAAGGCATTGCTGCCAAGACCATCTTTGTGGAAAAAGTCCCTTTCTGAATCAAGTTCACTCCTTGTTCCAGTCTTGTATCACTGAAATGGATTAACTTACCATTCCATCCATTTCTATCTCATGAGATATAAATATTTACCCAATGCATTGGAGGGATATATAGGTCCCTCCCATATCATATTTAAATCATTCTTACGTGTGCCACAAAATAATCACAAATCATTCATCATAACCCAATTAATATAATGGGTTTCATAAACATCATCCCATCATGACATAATCCATATAAAACAAATAGATATAATTTCATCATAATAAAAATAAAACCATGCAAATAATAGAGACATTATAGTTGAAACATAAACATGCAAAATAATGACATCTTATATGGAAAATAGTTTTGATAAAACACTTGAAATGAATTTTTGAGGAAAATATACTTTCTTTTTCAAAATAATTTTATTTTTACAAAATGACATGCAATTTAAAAAGAAAAAGATTTTATTGAAAATAATCATGAAATATTATAGAGTATGTTTCATGAACAAAAGGCGTTATGAAACTGTAAAAATTCATTCATGCCGTATAAGTTAAAAAACATTCTCCTCATACTTTTAATAGAAAAGTCAAAAAGTACCATGTATGGTAAATAAAAGAAATATTCCTTCCATAACACAATGTAAAAGTCAAAAGGGGTAAGAATGACTTTAAAAATACATGTAATAATATTACAAACTTTATGAAAAACATTTTTATGGGAATTTATGAAAAATAAAATCCCAGTAAATACTTATGTATAAGAAATATCGGATAAAAATGAGATAGAAAAATTATCCATTACCTTATGTCTGATATGCTTTGTATGTATCCAAACCTACGGTATAATAATTTAAATAATTCCATTTAATTATTACAGAATCATATTCATTGTTATGATATCATATATGTTTCACTTTTTATATTACCCATTCTTTTGAAAATTCCATGTTAAAGCTACATTTTGGGTAAAATCACTTCATTTATAATACGTGTTTCGATTTGTTATTCTTGATATTATTACTCATATCATGATTTACTTAATTCCATAATTTAAAACATGATTTATATATAATATATATTCAGTATATAAATATATATGATAGATCGATAAATGGAATGAAATACACCGTTCATGGAGACGGTAGGCCGTACGTACGCATGAACGCTGTTTTCGTTTCCTTATTGAATTGAATGGAATTAAGTAAATGAAACGTATATGTAAATAAATTCAGTATAATTATTATGTAATACCTTTAATGATTATTTATTTTATATACTTTATAATAATACTTGAATTGTTAATCATGTAAAATGAATCTCATCGCGTTCGTGGAGACGGTAGTCTATACGTACGCATGAGCGATGATATTGTTCCCCTAATTATTGAATAGAATTAGAGTAAATGATATAATATCTAAGAATCAGTATGATATTATAATAACCATATATAGTTATTCTTTACACCATTATACCCATCCAAGTAAGGTGGTGGTGGAAAAACTAATTGCACCACGGCGTGGAGACGGTATTCCGTACCTACGCATGCGCGGTGATTTCATTTTCCATAGGATGGATAGAAGGTGAAATGGGGTTGTTAAATATTTATAATAACATATCAGTATATTAGTGATATTTATTTTATTACTTTATAATTAAACAACTAAATAATAAGAAGTTTAAGAAGAAAGAAACATGAAAGAATCGGTAGAAGAGATTACCTCTTCTTCGACGCACCTCTTTAATGCTTCCACTTAAGGCAGTAGAGTTGATATTTTTAGGAGACCAGAACCTCTATAATGTTTCTAGGGAAGTTGATAAGGGAAATGGGCAGGGGTTTTCCAAGCATTGAGTATCAATTTTTTGTAAAGAGAGGAGGGAGGAAGTTCCCTTTTATAAGGAAGGCGAGAGGCACTTTAGGAAAAACTTAAAATATTATTTTATAATAAAGTAATATTCTATTTATAATGGCTCCAATTTGACTTATTTAGAATATAATGTGGGTATGGGTCTAAATCCTCTCAACAAATAGGTTTTAGACAAGTTTAGATACTATTTTAACCTTATTATATAGATTTAACTCTAATTTGAATAATTTAACTTTTACCGTGTCTTCTTTTTTTCTTACACTATATCATTAGTAAACATACAATAAACTGACAATATAAACCCAATTGGTTAATTAATGTTATATATATTATTATATAAGTCTTTTAGCCGAACCTTATATTTTTTGGAATAGAATATAGATTAATAATATAATATTTGTTTTAAAACCTATTTTATGTCAATTTTGATAGTATTTGGTAATTGATTTTTGTGAAAATCATAAAAGCATGATTAGTTCAAAACAGTTAATTAAATCAATAATAATATGTCATATTAACCTCAAAAATTAGTTTAATTAAATAAAAGTCTCAAATTATATTAATTTGGTTATTTATAACATCAATTATCTTAATATTTCACTAATAAGGTAATTACTTCAACATCATTGTGTCATAAATATATTAAATTATTTAAGGTCTAAAAATTATAAATAAAATACCATTATGTAGGAAATATTTTTATCTTTGTAATGAATATTTATAGTAGAATTTATCTTATTTATAACCATGTATTAAATATGTTTTAGTTATTAAACATTGATTTTAACTCTTTTAACTCTTCTTTGAATTAAATAATAATAAATGCCCTAATCTATTCCAAGTGGACCTAAATGATAATATTATATTCATAAGGTTGTTTTTTGTCAAATTAAACTTATCCAATAGAATTAGGACATGTTTTAGGGTAATAATAATATCATTTTTACCCTTAATTACCCTATTTACTTTTAACAGTGGTAAATAAAAGTAAAAAGTTACTATTCACCAAAAATTATTTGTATCTTATTGAACCGCATTTTACTCCTTGATATTAACTGTGTCTCTCAGATTTTATAAATTCCACTCACAAAAATGGTAAAATTATGTTTTATGTAAATTTTCAAATTCTCCTTGGAGGTGGGTAAAAGACAGTAAAAAGTTCAATAAAATTTTTATATATCTAAAATTATTATAAAATGACTCCAATGAATTACATTGAACTTATATAAATAGTATATATCAATTTCTAAATAAAATAAATTTAAATAAAATAAATAATTATTTAAATAAAAAGTCGGTTTTTAAATAGTAACCTAGTGTTTTCACTATTCATCAAAATTTGAATGTTTTCAGAAAAATACCAAAAATTCACCCTAGGATAATTTTGATATTCTGAATCCAAAGATGAAGTCCATTTTAAAATATAAAATTTATAAAATTTCAAAAAGTGGTTATTACTATTCATAACGGCTAGTTTATATGATATTTTAGTAACATATCGTTGTTTAGTGAAACTTGGTATTGTTTACAACACACGCTATCATGGAAGGTGGAGATTGCGTGCAATGAAATCCAAGTCAGGGTTGGGTGTAGTGCATGATTCATTTGTTGTTGCGTATAATAGAATCCAACCATATTTCATTTATACATTGAATATATATATATATATATATGCACTCAATGTTTCGTAAAATAACTTCTATCAAACGAACTTGAAATTGTGTATAACATGATCCAAGATTAGTGTTGTGTATACTGCTATCTAATACGGTGTTGTGTATAGCGCAAGATAATCTTGGTGTAGCGTACAACAGAAGATATGAAAGAAATTAAAAAGAATATATCTTATAAAATCCCGAGGTGTTACGGTTTTTGAGAATTAAAACACGTAATTAAGTAATGTAGCCCATGTATTTCTCATCAAATGAATCAATTTCCCACTGTATTAATAAATACTTAATTAATAATAATTCTTCAACATCTCCCATAAATTCTCCACACATGTTATTCTTCTAGAAATGTCATGTGCAATAATGTTTTTCATAACCTATGGAAATGGAAACATAAGAAGGGTAAACTCAATTTATCAATAATATAAATCATATACCAAAATATATAATATAATAAATAATAAATTAATAATATGGACATAATTAAATTATAATCAAATAATTCCAAATAATTGACCCATGAGATTGAAATAAATCCTTGTATCACATAAAAATATAAATAATCCCATGGATAGAAACAATTTGTTTCATAGTTATAGAATTCATAATTTTGGACTTGTCAAGGCCTTGTTTCTAAACAGTACATATTTTCAAGGACTTATGCTAAGATATCTACGTATTGTTAGGACTATATCCAAGAAATTTAAATAAATGTTCAATCTTACACAAAACACCCAAACTAGTTTGTCTTATCAGACATATCAATGCATCGAGGGAATATCTAGGCCCCACTCTTCACTAATTGACTCCAATGATTTCATCATATTAGTGAATAAAAAAACTATAAAATATATAACCAACATACCTTAGTAATTAATAAAATCAATATTGAAATGAAAAGTATGCAGGTTGTCAATATTTTGACAATCAATAAACCAAATTATATAATCATAATATATCTAAATAAAGAATGTATATGGTATTATTAAGGAATATCCCAAGTGTAACATAATTTTTTTAATGATATTTACATATATGAAAAAACCTTCCTAAGAATAACACTTAAAATAGTATCCCATTAGAATGGATCAGGAATTATATTGTTTGATACCACAAGTTTAATCCTCCAAAATAAAATAGTATGATAGGATTTAGAAGGTAATACAAAAACTCATAACTCCAAAGGAGGACAAAAAAATATAAAGAGGATAATGTAATAAAAATGGTAAAATTTATTTTATAAAACATTTTTAACAATGCCTTAAAAATGGAAAGTTATGAGTTACTTTCAAAATTAATTTTCCTAGAGGTAATATGAAATTTTAAAAAAAATTAATTTTAAAGGAATCAAAATAATAGAGAATTGAAAAACACATAAAAGTTTTCTAATGGAAATATGGAGTTAAAATCAAAAATATATATATGAAAGGAAATCCATTTTAATATTGTGAAAATACCATTTTTAAAACCCAAATCAGAAAAAGGATAATATATATTCTTTTTGTAAAGAGATGAAGACAAATAAAAAGTCTACATATAATCATAAATTTTACGATTTAAAATATATTATAGGAAAACTAATTTGTAAATAGATAATATAGATATGGAGTATAAATATCCATTAAATAAGATATGTATTATTCTCAACAATATTTCATTTTTATGTAGAATGAAATCCATTAAAGAAGAATAATTGATTTAAAAATACATCAAAAATGAGTTCATGAGAAAAATATGTAAATTAATATAAAATATTGTGGGATTAAAATATAATTCAATCATAAGGTCTACTGTACCCAAATTATAAGAATAAATGTCAAGGATAACGATTGTAGATCCATGAATAGAAATTGAGTTAACAAAATATGTATGTATTTAGTAACAATTGGATCAAAATGGTTGGAAGGAGTGATTCATGAAAAGAAATGTAGATTTCATATAATAAAATTTAATAATAATAATTGAATCCAATGGGGAATAAATTACACCATATAAAATAAAACATGGTGGATAATATGAAATTTTTCTTAAGTAATTGAAATTTGAGACAAAAAAACCTTATAGATAGCATAATCTTTGAAGTGACAATCACTTGGAAAATATTTCATGAGAAATAATTTAAAATAATCATAAATTAAAGTGTAAATATAATTTTATACAATAATAGGATAGAATAATTCAACTTATAATAATAGGATTCAATAATTATTATTATAACCCAAAGGAAAAAAATGAGTTATGAAAAAACTTTACCTTTAATCCTGTATAGTCAAACATTCTATAACCGTCTATATAATAAAAATAACTCTATTAATAAAATATTTAAGAAAATTATTCATACCAATAAACTTTTATAAAATTTATTTTTAATCATTTATTAAAAATATATTTGTTATTTATATGTTATTTTCATTACTGGTTGTTATTAGTTTCGATTTTTTGATTAATACAAGTTTAGTAATGATGGTGTTGATTATAGTTTATATATTCCTTTTTATCATTATTAGATCATTATAGGTACTGTATTATATTTTTTATAATGATTTATAATATTATAATTTCATTTCAAATGCATTTTATTTCTAGTTCGTGATAATAAATTCGATGATGAACTTGTTTTGATATTTTTTAATGAACAAAAGGGTGATAAATTAATAATAAGATAAATATTAATATAAACATTAAAAAAATATTTGATCATTAATTTCTAATAACTCCCATAATTATTTTTCTAATTCATCGATGATATAAATTTATATTATTGTTTATGCAAGTGTTTAAGTTGGCCCAAACAAGAATAAGCTATAATATATGGGTGACTATGGTTAAGAAAGTTATTCTTTTGGAATAATATAATTATTAAATAAGAATAATGATATTATTTATATGTTTTTAAGGTGTTGAATCATATTTACTGAGATATTAAAAAATAATAAAATACTAGATGAAAATTGAAATATGTCACATCTATGGTGGCAGTAGTCTTCACATACACATGGGCAATGTGTTTGTTTTCTATAAAAAAGGAGGAAGATAGGGAATGTCTTAAATTTTAAGAATATTTATAAGGTTATAAAAATAATATTAATCTATTTAATATCATTTTTGAACCATTCATGAAATTAAGTGGTGAAAAATTAATCATGTCGTTCATGGAGGTGGTAGCCCATACATATGCATGACAATGTTTTTGTTTTTCTATGTAAAAGGAAAATTGTAATCAATGATTATTCAATAATCATAATAAATTTTAAGTATACTAATAATACTTATTTAAATATAACATAATGTATAAAATATATATTAATGAGGTGGAATAATAAAAATAATAATTCAAATGTAAAATAATTAATTTAAAATTTTACCCTACTCCTCAGAAAACACCTTTGCTAAAAGGATTAAGCCTTTGAAGGGTGGTATTTTGAAAAGACCAGAACCACAAGTATTTTGATATAATGTTTTTATTATATATTTGGGTTGATATTTGGTCAAAATAAGTGGCTTTCATTGTGAATATAATTTTGGTGGTGAAGGATCATTTTATACGTAGATGGAGTGGCATTGTTATAATAATATAAAAGTAAATGTCATTTTATAAGGGTAAAATGGATCTAATGATAAGAAATAATGTAGTTGGGTAAGCGTTAATGGTGAGTAGGCCTCATACCTGCATTTTCACACATGTTGTCAACATGTTTTTAAGTATTTTACTCTTATATTTTTCACTTTTACCATTTTTATTTTTTTAAATGGTAACTAATTTTTAACTAATTATTCTTCATTCAATTACTAAAAAAATAAAAATCCTTACATAATTTGGATTTAATGATTCCAAATATGATATAACTTTTTTCAAATATATTTATAAGGGGGATAAAAAAGTAAATTTTATATTATTGGCCATAAGGTTTAAAAAACATTTTTAGAAAAAATGTATTATTTTTCTTAAATTTTATTATTAACAAAATTTTCAATTTCATTTATTTATATGAAAATAATTTGTTTATTATTATCCAAATAAAATCTATTTTTATTTAAAAGTAATTCAAATCTAAATTAACATTTTTGAAAATTTAATTAAAACAAAAATGATTAAAATATTTTTTGTTAGGATAAAATATTAATTAAGTTTCAAAATGTAAAACATGGGTTTTCTAAATTCAATATAGTGTTTTTAAATGAATAATTTTACTCCTTAAATAATTTTTTTGCACTAAAATTTTTCATAAATTTTTAAATTCATACTTATTTTTTGTCAATGCCATAAAATCTACGATTTTTGTGTAAGGTGTGTTTTTCAATATTCACTTGAAAATCAATTATTGAAGAAAAATATCAAAAATTCATCCTAATATTGTTATGGTAAGGACAACAAAAAATTTCCTTTTTCAAATTAAATTTTTAAAATTTATTAAAATTAATATAAGATAACATGATGGAAAAAATATTTTTAATCATAAAACTATTCTTATATTAATATATATATATATATATATATATATATTATTTTTTTCATTCCTTATTGACTTCATATTACGGTTGCTTCTATTAATAAATTCCAATTTAATGGGTACATTATAATAGTCTCACTTAATATATATAATATTATCTTAATAAATATTATTGTGGTTTATTTTAGTTCAGTTTTCCGTGTGAAACAATCTATTCAACATAGTATTGATTTAAAAGAGAATTATATATTAGAATCGTGGGGTGTTACATCATACCATAATTATATCCTCATAACATAGCCACATTCCACTACACATTAAAACAACCATAAACAAGAAGTAATAATGGGATAGGTTAATTTTTCATCTATACATTATTACTATATCTTAGATGTTGGGGGTAAACCTATTATCTAAAACCCCATTTAAGAATAAATCTAGTTACCCGTCACAATTAGTTGTTCATATAAAATAAAAAATATAAAATTATATATAATATCTATTAAAACTCATCCTTAGGTCCACATACTATCAAGTCACCTCTATATTCATTCTATCACCACATCATCACTTCCAGACAACTACTAGTACTTAATTTAACCAAACAAAAAAAGTCAACACATTAACTACACAATTAAATTAACAATATCCACATTATTCATTACACTTAATAATTAATTAATGATTACCACATTACCTATTACCAACTTCTCATGCAATTCATTAACCTCGTTATATAATTCTTTTTAATATTTCAATAATTTATCTCACAAAAAATTAATACTATTAATCCTATTTAAATCATTCATTTATTTATTCCATATCCATATTTATATCCATGTCACAACTAACAACGTCATCATAACTACACTAACCTTGGTAAATTAATAAGTCTATATCATATAATCAAATACTCAATGATATTGTCATCTACTATAATATAATATACCAAAAAATCATGAAATGTTAAGAAGTGATTAGAAAAGTCATATAAGTTTCAATTCAATCATATGATTCAATTCACTCTATATCATTAAATTAATATCATAAAAATACATAAATAAATATAAAGAATTATAATTCCACTTCAAGAATAGTAATAAGAAGTATATTTTAAAAAATCACTTACCATAAATAGTTTATTAATTTATTATTTCATCAATCAATGAAACATGGTTCCCAAACTCCTATATTCCCGTGAATTTTTTCCAACATATCTAAAATCTCTAAAACACACTTAAATTTTAAATTATATTAACACTACCACTTACCATTGATTTCTATGATGAGGAAATATAAAAAATGGGATAAAGAATAAGAATATTTCCATATTTTGTAAGAAGTTGTTATCAAAAGATAACAAAATCAAAACCCACAAATTAATTACAAAAAACCTTTTGAAGACTCTCTTAGTCATTAAGGTTATTAAAATAAAAAAAAGAACTAAATAATGTAAGAGCTAGATATTTGAATTTATAATTAAATTAAGATGTCCTAGACTATGGTGTGATGTATTAAACCATTTCATGGTTTAGTTTGGTAGAAAATAATCCAAAAACAATAGTAACTTAATTTTTAGTCACCTATAAATATTTTACCCATTTTCTTTTCAACATTACATGTTTGAAAAAAACCATAATGTGAAAAAATAAATCATGGCATGGTTTCTTTAAATCTTCTTAATTCATGGTATGAAACCATGATATCTACTCTAAAACTGACATTATGTTTCAACTATAATGATGACCCATGTATTGGTTCTGCCTTATTTCAAATATCTTATAATATATATATAACTTTAAACCATAACATGATCTATTTTAATCAAACACCATCATAGATAATACAAACATGAAATATTTTTATTACATGGAGACCAAATTCAATTCCCAATACTCTTTCTTATAAAACATAAACTCAAACTATTATTATAGTAACTAACAAAAATGAAATAGGAAAACCACGGTTTTTTATGGAAACATCCATGTCACTGTTTTATCTAGAACTAAAATTATTGTTTAACTTCCATAATTAACCTCTAATTTCACTTAACCTTCCATAAATGCTTCCAAACTCGATAGACACATCAAAAAAGGTATACATTGAATATTTGGGTCCTAACATCTCAACTTTATATGATCCATATGATAAGGATGAATTGGAATGGACTTTTATATTAGTATGAGTATAATAATTAACTTTACCTCCCTCTTTTTAGGTAACCCAAAAACTTCCTCTAAAAAAATATTCAAAAACTGAACTACTACTAGAGGAAAGGGACAAAACTCGATCTCCTATACCGAACCCAACACCATAACAGTTACTTAATAAATTATGACACATAATTACCCAAGGTCAAACCCCTCTTGACCTACCTATACATCCCACACATTGATGAAGGTATAGAAATCATCCCTAGAATAATTAAATAACACAATTATCTGATAAAAATCCAACCACACCTGAAAATAAGTTAACCAATCTATCCCAATGATGTCATAAAAACTATTCACATATAAATTATATTTTTATAATATTATATATTATTTACTTTAAAAGAACCGATAACTCTGAACATGGTGTCATGCCCAAAACCTATGGGGCCATCAAAAAGAGTTTAAAGAGTGAAAATAAAGTCATCCCAAACACAAACCATAAATTAGTGTTGATTATTTCATTTTAATCACTGCTAAATAAAACAATGTTTGGGATAATAATGGGGCTTTTACACTAATATTGTGTTTGGTCGGGACTTGAAAAGGCTAAATCAAAATCATATGTGAAACCATGAAAAATTTTGAATCACCAATTTTGATTCTCGTTATTGGGAGTAAAGAAATTCCAGACTCCAAAATGAACTATTAGATCACCATATTTCTAACCACTAGATGGGAATATTCATGCTAAAAAGCTAAAAACCTACTAATAATATTGTAAATGAATGTACATCGTAGAAAAAAAATGAAAATAATAACAAAATAAAAGTTGAGGATGGAATGGTTCCAATGAAAACGGTCATCATTGAAATTCACCAAATGAAATATTTATACAGGTTTGGTGACCAAGGAAACTGAAGGAAAATGATAGAGGATGAAAGAATTTGGGGGCAAAATTAACAAGAATAGAAGACACATGAAACCACAGTGGATCATGAAATATTATGAAGATTCTTATGACTAGATCTGAGGGAACCATGCTTTAAAAAATTAAGATAGATAGAGAAAAAAAATATCTGGAGTGTGAATAATTGTATCATATTGATATTAAATTATTTATTACTTAGTTATAATGTGTGTAGTGTCAATCAGGTCAAATAACCATTGATGATACTATTATTTTTGAACTAATTGAAGTATTTTACCCATGAAATAGGGGATTGTTTTTGGAGAGCGTTAAGAAAAATTAAAATAAATAATGTTAAATGACACATTTTATAATAATTCCATGTGATAAAAAATGATAATAGGTTAGTGAATTTATATCATTAATAATTGAAAAATATCATTCTAAATTAACATTCACTACATGATATGTGAAGGATCATATTTCTAAGAAGTTAAAATTATAATTCATCCCTCGTCACGAGATATAATCCATGAATACATGATTTCAAATAATTATTCAATAAAAAATGAACTATTATGCTCTAATAGATCCATTAATCTATGGAACCCTCAAAATCCATCAAAAATTTCAATGGTCCAGGATACATTTGAAAGAGGAATTAAATTTCAATTCGGCAATCATAAAGCATAGTTTCTCTAAATTAAACCATCATCCCTAGAAAATCTATCACCCTTAAAGAATTTTTACACATATATATAAATTAATATTAATATGTCTATATATATAGATGATTAAGGTAAAATGTAAAGATAGTATAAAGGGACAAGAAAATATTTAAACTAACCAAGCTCACACAAACGGAATGAATGAAAACAACACACACATGAAACTGAATTAAAAAGTGAATGGGGGAGTTGGTTCCAAAATAAATTAAAATACCTAAATAACAAAATAATAGTTATAAATAAGTTGATTAAAATTAAGGTAATGATAGGAAATTTTCATTAACAATTAAATTGAATTTATAACAAAACATTTTTGAGATTAGAACAAAGTGATGAAGAAATAAATGAAAAAATGCGAGATAGGATGGGTAACTATAGTTAGAATTATAGTTGATAAGATACTTAATACTTATATCGAGTTTGGGAAGTGAAAAAGGTCTTTCCTTTACTTCTGAAAATTCTATCCTCTGGAATATAAGTGGAGACACATTTTATAGGAAAGAGTGGAGGCTGGTTTCCTTAAAATAATCTCCTCTAAAGGTATACACCTTTTGAGCCAAAATATTGATTAATATTGGAAATTTATTATCTAAAAAGTATTTAATATTATTCTTAATGATCCACCCACAATATTTCAAGTATATTGGACACCTATAGAGAATTTTATGTCTAAAATACTGAAGTTATCTTTCTTATCTACAAATACTCTTAAAATTTCATAATTTTTGGTTTCCATACATTAATAACCTTTAAAATGATGGAATATTAGTTTATGAAAGTTAATTAATTTATTTATTGTTTTCTTTTCTATATTTATAATAAAATCGATTGGAATATATGGTCCCCACTCTAAAAATGGTGAAAACTATTGATAGATTTCAGGGTATTTATTAAATGCTTTGATTGGGAAATTAAATAAAGGAATAAAACCCAAATATTTTTAAAAAATTTAGGCCCGAATATTTTAGTGAAATTCATATATTTTCAATGAATTTTGGGTACTTGATTTTTTCCAGTAAAAATAACTTCATAGTTGGTCCATAATTCTTGATAAAAATGTTGGGTATTCGTCAATTTTTTTTAAAAAAAATAATAACATGAATTGTATGATGAAATTAAAAATAATGAACAAAATTTAGAAACTGGTATCAAAATGGATCAATTTAAACAATGATCTCATGTTCCATTCATTAACAGAGTAATAAAATTTAGATAAAGATGTGAGTAATTTATGAAGAAATAATTGTATGATATTATTTTTAAAAAATGAATGAATTTTTAATTATCAACTACCATACACTTATAATATTATGAATCCTTGGGCATAAAAACCTAAAAACATGAAAAAAAGGGATCAACTATTGACCAATATCAAAAGTTTGTTTTCCCCAATGATATAAAGTGTAACATGTACAACCACCATGCTCTTTATTACAAACTTAAACATGATTTATTACATAAACATGCACTTAAGACAACTCTGAGGATCGATAGGTATAGTGTATTGGGAAAATTAGGAACATTACATAACAAATTATAACATAAAACACAACATCTTTATTGAAAAATTCTTTTACATGACTATAACATTCCTTTGTACTAAGCACTGCATGGGATAACCTGAGGACATGAATAAGAAAAGGGTGATCTATAAATCCCAGTAAAGTAGTAAACAAGTAATAACATGAATAATATAGTACATGTTAGTCAATAGTCATATCAATGGATCAAAAGAGGAATATGAGGTTAAAGGCATGATATAGCATGATTATCATAACTTGGAAATGTGGAAACAACATTTAACATGATATTAGCTTGAGCCAAGGCTCATTGCACATGGAGCATGAGTAAAAACTCATTTCACATGAATTATAATGATTAAACCCCCTTTAACTTGAATTAGAATGAGTAAACCCTCATTTCACATGGTGTATCATGATACTATTCTTTACCCAGTGCGTTGGAGTGCTATCAGGGCTCACCCTTCTTAATCATTTAATTTAATGCATAAGTGTGCCACATAGATCATACAACATGGATTCATTAACCATCATGATTTATTCCAAAAAAAATAATGTGGAATACATAAATTAAAGTCCTAAATCAACAAGTACATGTGAATAAAGGTTAATATGCTTGATAGCGAAATGGGTATGGTATTCACTTACATGATGATTTTGGCATGGAAATTTTGGGGTAACTTCAGTAGCATAACGATGTCAAATAGAAATCGTAAAATGGGTTGATTAGAGAAAATGGGGTCTATCATCATTTATAAATGAAATTTAAATTAATGGGTTCATGTAACATAATATCCCAACATATTTAATGGAATTTAGATGAATATTATAAAATAATTTCTTGAATGTAAATGAGGAGAGAGAAATTCCTTATGGAATTTCGGCATGGTAACGGTTTTACAGGGGAGGCATTAATAAGAGAGAAAGGGGTATCGCGTCATTATAACATAATTAAAGAAGTTTATAGGAGATTTTAAATTGAACCCCAACATTTTTAATTGAAAATAAAAGGTTATAACAACATAAGGAAACTTGGACATAAATAAGGAAGGAAGGAAAGTGAGAATCCCTTACTGAATTTTGGCATAGTAACTGGTGTACATGAGAAGCATTAATGATATATAAAGGAGTATATCATAATTCAAACATAATGAGGGAAGTATGGTGAGGTTATAAATCATAACCCCAACATTTTTAATTCAAAATAAAAGGGTATAACAATATAAAGAAACTTAGATAAAAATGAGAAAGGAAAAAATCACATACATGGAAGTGTGATCCCAAAGGCTTGGGAGAGGCTTGAGAGAGGATTATAGTGAGATTGGGGAACCTTGTGAGGCTTCAAGAGAGATTATGGAAGATTTTGGTCGAGATCCAAAGGTTTTGAGTGAGGAGGAATCTGGATATTGAGTGGGTTATATAGGAAAGGAGAGGGAATTCTTTATTGTTTAGGTTTTGGACACTACACATTAAACTAATCAAAACCAAAAACCAACCCATGGTTTTTGCCCATGGTTTTTTCAAATGGAATTGGAAAAAATTATTGTATAATTATAATGTCCGAACATCTTAAAATATTAGGATTTCTTATGTGGTGGTGAGTCATACTCTCAAGAAAATCATTTTTAAAAGTTAAAATATTTTATAAGTGTTTGAGGTTCCACTAAGGAACCATAAAATTAATAAAAAAATCTAAAATCACATTATTTTAAAGATAAAACATATATTTTCCGAAAATCCTTTTTATGGTATTTTATTACATCACTATTGGGCCATTATGATGTTATAAAATACATTATATATATTTAAATGGTATTTAATGTTTACCCAAAAATTAAACTCTCTCAGAAAATTATGAAAAATTCACTGTTAGATAATTTCCACATCTTGAAACTAAAAATGATATTCAATTTATCTAAATAATTTTCTAAATATGTGAATTTTTACTTTCAAAATAAAAAACTGACATTTTTTAAAAATTCATGGGTTTTGACAAAAACAGCTTTCAAATCATAATAAAAATTTACAATTGTATTCATAAAAATTATATGATCATTTATATTTAATAAAAATTAATTTAGTAATAATATTTTATTAAAATTTTATTTAATTAAAAAATCCATTAATTCATCAAAATAGCTTTCTTTATTGAATATTAACTAAAAATACTATTTGTGCTTTAAAACCCATTTAAAAAGTAAGAATAATAAAATGAATGCATATAATTTATTATATAAAAAACTAATGAACATAATCATAGTGCTAGGGTTTTGTTACATAACCCCCTATAACACCCACATAAGACCTGAGGGTAAGGTGTGTGATGGTGATAGACTATTGGGGTGGCTCTGATAACATCACTCGGGTGGTAATCTCTATTTACTTACACTTCAATCATAGGTGGTTCCGTTCAAGATTAACATGTTGGATATCGTCTTGGGATTGGTCAATATCATATCCCAGTGACACCACCTCCTTTCCAAGCTCTGACAAATGGGCTTCGTATGGAGCAATTCTAATGGATGAGTTCATTACCTCCTTTTTATAAGTAAAATGGATTTGTTAAAGTTCTATATTTATACTAATCATGTGATCACTATTCAATAGCTATATTAGTAATAGTAAAAATTCTTAACGGTATTTTTAAATCCAGAAACATAAAACCAAGGAAGTGAATATGTTTTCCATAACCATTTTACATATTAATACATTTAATTAGATCAAGAGTAATTTTCATTAATAAAATTTTGGGTCATTACAATCTCCCCCCCTTAAGAAATTATTTCCTCAAAATTTTCTTTTCCCACACTAAAGTAGATGAGGGTAACCCTTATTCACCACTTCCTCCAATTCCCACATTTCTTCTTCAAACATTTGGTTTCACCACAACACCTTGATGATGAGAATTGTCTTATTCTGTAGAACTTTTTCCCTATGATCTAAGATACTCCCCATCTTATCTTCATAGGAGTGGTCATTATCCCAAAGTACCACCTCTGTATTGAGTACATGTGATTCTTCAGGTATGTACTTCCCCAAGAGTGATACATGGAATACATCGTGTACTTGAGACAAAAAAGGTGGGAGTTATAGTCGATAGGCCACTACTCCAACATGATCAAGGATATAAAAAGGGTTGATGTACCTTGTAATAAGCTTTCCCTTATTCCCAAATCTTATAACTCTATTCCACGGTGATATAGAGAGGAATACCATTTCTCCAACCTCAAACTCTAGGTCTCGTTGATGATTATCAGCATAGCAATTTTGTCGACACTGAGTATATTTAATGTTTTGGTGGATGGTTTTAACCTTATATGTCATTTCATCAACCATTTCCAGAACTAAGAGTTTTCGCTCCCCAAATTCATCCCAACCTGTCAGTGTTATGCACCTCTTCCCATAAAGGGCTTCATTAGAATCCATTTGGATGCTTGGGTGGAAACTGTTATTGTAAGAGAACTCAACCAGATGAATATGTTGATACCATCTTCCTTTAAAGTCCATTAAGAATTCCCTCAACATTTCCTCAAGTGTTTGGATAGTCTTCTCAGATTGGACATTAGTTTGAGGATGATAAGTCAAACTAAAGTTCAGCTCAGTATTCAGAGCATGATGGAGACTCTTCCAGAACATGGATATAAATCTTGGATCTTGATCAGATACAATAGATAGTGGTACTCCATAAAGCCTTACCAATTTTCTAATGTATATTTGGGCCATTTGATCAAATGAGAAATCATATTGAATTTAAATGAAGTGTGTAGTCTTTGTAAGATGATCCATAACAACCCAGATAGCATTGTTTCCTTTGAAATTTTTCGAAAGTCCAGTGATAAAGTCCATGTTGATGTTCTCCCATTTCTACGTTTGTATGGGTAATTCTTGCATTATCCCTTTATAATTCTTCCTCTTAGCCTTCACTTGCTGACACACCAGGCACTTTGATGTATACTAAGTGATCTATTTCTTCATTTTATCCCACCAATAATTCTCTTAGAGATCTCGATACATCTTTTTTTTCCTGGGTGAATGGAGAAATTCAAACTATGTGCATTATCAAAAAGTTATTTATTTTACTCCGAATTTCATGGAACACATATTATTTATCATAATATTACAATTCCTTCTTCATTAACATTGAACTTCAAGGATTTCTCTTTTTTTATAGTTTCCACATTGTTTTGAATTTCCACATCATCCTTTTGACCATCATTTAACCTTTCCAAAAGAGACAGTTGAGCAATAATTTGTGATAGGATTGATGATGTACTCTTATTTATGATTCCCATATCCATATTCATCAAATCTAAGAAGATTGGATCCTTTTAAATTCTCATCATTGATTTTAACTCTTTTAACTCTTCTTTGTATTAAATAATAATAAATGCCCTAATCTAATCCAAGTGGACCTAAATGATAATATTATATAACTAAGGTTGTTTTTTGTCGAATTAAACTTATCCAATAGAATTAGGACATGTTTTAGGGTAATAATAATATCATTTTTACCCTTAATTACCCTATTTACTTTTAACAGTGGTAAATAAAAGTAAAAAGTTACTATTCATCAAAAATTATTTTTATCTTATTGAACCACATTTTACTCCTTGATATTAATTGTGTCTCTCGTATTTTATAAATTCCAGTCACAGAAATGGTAAAATTATGTTTTATGTAAATTTTCAAATTCTCCTTGGAGGTGGGTAAAAGAAAGTGAAAAGTTCAATAAAATTTTTATATATCTAAAATTAATATAAAATGACTCCAATGAATTACATTGAACTTATATAGGTATTATATATCAATTTTTACCTAAAATAAATTTAAATAAAATAAATTATTATTTAAATAAAAAGTCGGTTTTTAAATAATAACCTAGTGTTTTCACTATTCATCAAAAATTGAATGTTTTCAGAAAAATACCAAAAATTCACCCTAGGATAATTTAGATATTCTGAATCCAAAGATGAAGTTTATTTTAAAAGATAAAATTTATAAAATTTCAAAAAGTGGGTATTACTATTCATAACGGCTAGTTTATATGATATTTTAGTAACATATCGTTGTTTAGTGAAACTCGGTATTGTTTACAACACACGCTATCATGGAAGGTGGAGATTGCGTGCAATGAAATCCAAGTCAGGTTTGTGTGTAGTGCATGATTCATTTGTTGTTGCGTATAATAGAATCCAACCATATTTTATTTATACATTGAATATATATATATATATATATATATGCACTCAATGTTTCGTAAAATAACTTCTATCAAACGAACTTGAAATTGTGTGTAACATGATCCAAGATTAGTGTTGTGTATACTGCTAGCTAATACGGTGTTGTGTATAGCTCAAGATAATCTTGGTGTAGCGTACAATAGAAGATATGAAAGAAATTAAAAAGAATATATCTTATAAAATCCCGAGGTGTTACAGTTTTTGAGAATTAAAACACATAATTAACTAATGTAGCCCATGTATTTCTCATCAAATGAATCAATTTCCCACTGTATTAATAAATACATAATTAATAATAATTCTTCAACATCTCCCATAAATTCTCCACACATTTTATTCTTCTAGAAGTGTCATGTGAAATAATTTTTTTCATAACCTATGGAAATTGAAACATAAGAAGGGTAAAATCAATTTATCAATAATGTAAATAATATACCAAAATATATAATATAATAAATAAGAAATTAATAATATGGACATAATTAAATTATAATCAAATAATTCCAAATAACTGATCCCATGAGCTTGAAATAAATCCATGTATCACATAAAAATATAAATAATCACATGGATAGAAACAATTTGTTTCATAGTTATAGAATTCATAATTTTGGACTTGTCAAGTCCTTGTTTCTAAACAGTACATATTTTCAAGGACTTATGCTAATATATCTAAGTATTTTTAGGACTATATCCAAGAAATTTAAATAAATGTTCAATCTTACACAAAACACCCAAACTAGTTTGTCTTATCAGACATATCAATGCATCGAGGGTATATTCTAGGCCCCACTCTTCACTAATTGACTCCAATGAATTCATCATATTAGTGAATAAAAAAACTATACAATATATATCCAACTTACCTTAGTAATTAACAAAAATAAATATTGAAATGAAAAGTATACAGGTTGTCAATATTTTGACAATCAATAAACCGAATTATATAATCATAATATATCTAAATAAATAATGTATATGGTATTATTAAGGAATATCCCAAGTGTAACATAATTTTTTTAAGTATATTGACATATATGAAAAATCCTTCCTAAGAATAACACTTAAAATAGTATCCCATTAGAATGGATCAGGAATTATATTATTTGATACCACAAGTTTAATCCTCCAAAATAAAATAGTATGATAGGATTTAGAAGGTAATACAAAAACTCATAACTCCAAAGGAGGACAAAAAAAATATAAAGAGGATAATGTAATAAAAATGGTAAAATTTATTTTATAAAACATTTTTAACAATGCCTTAAAAATGGAAAGTTATGAGTTACTTTAAAAATTAATTTTCCTAGAGGTAATATGAAATTTTAAAAAAAATTAATTTTAAAGGAATCAAAATAATAGAGAATTGAAAAACACATAAAAGTTTTCTAATTGAAATATGAAGTTAAAATCAAAAATATATATATGAAAGGAAATCCATTTTAATATTGTGAAAATACCATTTTTGAAACCCAAATCAGAAAAAGGATAATATATATTCTTTTTGTAAAGAGATGAAGACAAATAAAAAGTATACATATATTCATAAATTTTACGATTTAAAATATATTATAGGAAAAATAATTTGTCAATAGATAATATAGATATGGAGGAGAAATATCCATTAAATTAGATATGTATTATTCTCAACAATATTTCATTTTTATGTAGAATGAAATCCATTAAAGAAGAATAATTGATTTAAAAATACATCAAAAATGAGTTCATGAGAAAAATATGTAAATTAATATAAAATATTGTGGGATTAAAATATAATTCAATCATAAGGTCTACTGTACCCAAATTATAAGAATAAATGTCAAGGATAACGATTATAGATCCATGAATGGAAATTGAGTTAACAAAATATGTATGTATTTAGTAACAATTGGATCAAAATGGTTTGATGGAGTGATTCATGAAAAGAAATGTAGATTTCATATAATAAAATTTAATAATAATAATTGAATCCAATGGGGAATAAATTACACCATATAAAATAAAACATGGTGGATAATATGAAATTTTTCTTAAGTAATTGAAATTTGAGACAAAAAAACCTTATAGATAGCATAATATTTGAAGTGACAATCACTTGGAAAATATTTCATGAGAAATAATTTAAAATAATCATAAATTAAAGTGTAAATATAATTTTATACAATAATAGGATAGAATAATTCAACTTATAATAATAGGATTCAATAATTATTATTATAACCCAAAAGAAAAAAATGAGTTATGAAAAAACTTTACCTTTAATCCTGTATAGTCAAACATTCTATAACCGTCTATATAATAAAAATAACTCTATTAATAAAATATTTAAGAAAATTATTCATACCAATAATCTTTAATAAAATTTATTTATAATCATTTATTAAAAATATATTTGTTATTTATACGTTATTTTCATTACTGGTTGTTATTAGTTTCGATTTTTTGATTAATACAAGTTTAGTAATGACGGTGTTGATTATAGTTTATATATTCAATTTTTATCATTATTAGATCATTATAGGTACTGTATTATATTTTTTATAATGATTTATAATATTATAATTTCATTTCAAATGCATTTTATTTCTGTTTCGTGATGATGAATTCGATGATGAACTTGTTTTGATATTTTTTAATGAACAAAAGGGTGATAAATTAATAATAAGATAAATATTAATATAAACTTTAAAAAAAATATTTGATCATTAATTTCTAATAACTCCTATAATTAGTTTTCTGATTCATCGATGATATAAATTTATATTATTGTTTATGCGAGTGTTTAAGTTGGCCCAAACAAGAATAAGCTATAATATATGGGTGACTATGGTTAAGAAAGTTATTCTTTTGGAATAATATAATTATTAAATAAGAATAATGATATTATTTATATGTTTTTAAGGGGTTGAATCATATTTATTGAGATATTAAAAAATAATAAAATAATAGATGAAAATTGAAATATGTCACATCTATGGTGGCAGTCGTCTTCACATACACATGGGCAATGTGTTTGTTTTCTATAAAAAAGGAGGAAGATAGGGAATGTCTTAAATTTTAAGAATATTTATAAGGTTATAAAAATAATATTAATCTATTTAATATGATTTTTGAACCATTCATGAAATTAAGTGGTGAAAAATTAATCATGTCGTTCATGGAGGTGGTAGCCCATACATATGCATGACAATGTTTTTGTTTTTCTATGTAAAAGGAAAATTGTAATAAATGATTATTCAATAATCCTAATAAATTTTAAGTATACTAATAATACTTATTTAACTATAACATAATGTATAAAATATATATTAATGAGGTGGAATAATAAAAATAATAATTCAAATGTAAAAGAATTAATTTAAAATTTTACCTTACTCCTCGGAAAACACCTTTTCTAAAAGGATTAAGCCTTTAAAGGGTGGTATTTTGAAAAGACCAGAACCACTAGTATTTTGATATAATGTTTTTGTTATGGATTTGGGTTTATATTTGGTTAAAATAAGTGGCTTTCATTGTGAATATAATTTGGGTGGTGAAGGATCATTTTATACGTAGATGGAGTGGCATTGTTATAATAATATAAAAGTAAATTTCATTTTATAAAGTTTAAAATTGATCTAATAATAAGAAATAATTTAGTTAGGTAAGCGTTAATGGTGAGTAGGCCTCATACCTACATTTTCTCACATGTTGCCAACATGTTTTTAAGTATTTTACTCTTATATTTTTCACTTTTACCATTTTTATTTTTTACCATGGTAACTAATTTTTAACTAATTATTCTTCATTCAATTACTAAAAAAATAAAAAACCTTACATAATTTGGATTTAATGATTCCAAATATGAAATAACTTTTTTCAAATATATTTATAAGGGGGATAAAAATGTAAATTTTATATTATTGGCCATGAGGTTTTAAAAACATTTTTAGAAAAAATGTATTATTTTGCTTAAATTTTATTATTAAAAAAAATTTCAATTTCATTGATTTATATGAAATTAATTTGTTTATTATTATCCAAATAAAATCTATTTTTATTTAAAAGTAATTCAAATCTAAATTAACATTTTTGAAAATTTAATTAAAACAAAAATGATTAAAATATTTTTTATTAGGATAAAATATTAATTAAGATTCAAAATGTTAAACATGGGTTTTTTTAATTCAATATAGTGTTTTTAAATGAATAATTTTACTCCTTAAATAATTTTTTTTCACAAAAATGTTTCATAAATTTTTAAATTCATACTTATTTTATGTCAATTCCATAAAATCTACGATTTTTGTGTAAGGTGTATTTTTCAATATTCACTTTAAAATCAGTTATTGAAGAAAAATATCAAAAATTCATCCTAATATTGTTATGGTAAGGACAACAAAAAAGTTCCTTTTTCAAATTAAATTCCTAAAATTTATTAAAATTAATATAATATAACATGATGGAAAAAATATTTTTAAGCATAAAACTATTCTTATATTAATATATATATATATATATATTAGTATTTTCATTCTTTATTGACTTCATATTACGATTGCTTCTATTAATAAATTCCAATTTAATGGGTACATTATAATAGTCTCACTTAATATATATAATATTATCTTAATAAATATTATTGTGGTTTCTTTTAGTTCAGTGTTCCATGTGAAACAATCTATTCAACATAGTATTGATTTAAAGGAGAATTATATATTAGAATCGTGGGGTGTTACATCATACCATAATTATATCCTCATACCATAGCCACATTCCACTACACATTAAAACAACCATAAACAAGAAGTAATAATGGGATAGGTTAATTTTTCATCTATACATTATTATTATATCTTAGATGTTGGGGGTAAACCTATTATCTAAAACCCCATTTAAGAATAAATCTAGTTACCTGTCTCAAGTAGTTGTTCATATAAAATAAAAAATATAAAATTATATATAATATCTATTAAAACTCATCCTTAGGTCCACATACTATCAAGTCACCTCTATATTCATTCTATCACCACATCATCACTTCCATACAACTACTAGTACTTAATTTAACCAAACAAAAAAAGTCAACACATTAACTACACAATTAAATTAACAATATCCACATTATTCATTACACTTCATAATTAATTAATGATTACCACATAACCTATTACCAACTTCTCATGCAATTCATTAACCTCGTTATATAATTCTTTTTAATATTTCAAAAATTTATCTCACAGAAAAATTAATACTATTAATCCTATTTAAATCATTCATTTATTCATTCCATATCCATATTTATATCCATGTCACAACTAAAAACATCATCATAACTACACTAACCTTGGTAAATTAATAAGTCTATATCATATAATCAAATACTCAATGATATTGTCATCTACTATAATATAATATACCAAAATAATCATGAAATGATAAGAAGTGATTAGAAAAGTCATATAAGTTTCAATTAAATCATATGATTCAATTCACTCTATATCATTAAATTAATATCATAAAAATACACAAATAAATATAAAGAATTTTAATTCCACTTAAAGAATATTAATAAGAAGTATATTTTAAAAAATCACCTACCATAAATAGTTTATTAATTTATTGTTTCATCAATGAATGAAACATGGTTCCCAAACTCCTATATTCCCGTGAATTTTTTCCAACATATCTAAAATCTCTAAAACACACTTAAATTTTAAATTATATTAACACTACCACTTACCATTGATTTCTATGATGAGGAAATATGAAAAATGGGATAAAGAATAAGAATAGTGTCATATTTTTTAAGAAGTTGTTATCAAAAGATAATAAAATCGAAACCCACAAATTAATTCCAAAAAACATTTTGAAGACTCTCTTAGTCACTATTGATATTAAAATAAAATAAATAACTAAATAATGGAAGAGATAGATATTTGAATTTATAATTAAATTAAGATATCCTAGACTATGGTGTGATGTATGAAACCATTTCATAGTTTAGTTTGGTGTAAAATAATCCAAAAACAATAGTAACTTAATTTTTAGTCACCTATAAATATTTTACCCATTTTCTTTTCAACATTACATGTTTGAAAAAAACCATAATGTGAAAAAATAAATCATGGAATTGTTTCTTTAAATCTTCTTAATTCAGGGTATGAAACTATGATATCTACTCTAAAACCGACTTTATGTTTCAACTGTAATGATGAACCATGTATTGGTTCTGCCTTATTTCAAATATCTTATAATATATATATATATATAACTTTAAACCATAACATGATCTATTTTAATCAAACACCATCAAAGATAATACAAACATGAAATATTTTTATTACATGGAGACCAAATTCAATGCCCAATACTCTTTCTCATAAAACAGAAACTCAAACTATGATTATATTAACTAACAAAAATGAAATTGGAAAATCACGGTGTTTCATGGAAACAACCATGTCATTGTCTTATCTAGAACTAAAATTATTGTTTAACTTCCATAATTCACCTCTAATCTCACTTAACCTTCCATAAATGCTTCCAAACTCAATAGACACATCAAAAAAGTTATACATTGAATATTTGGGTCCTAACATCTCAACTTCATATGATCCATATGATAAGGATGAATTGGAATGGACTTTTATATTAGTATGAGTATAATAATTAACTTTACCTCCCTCTTTTTAAGTAACCCAAAAACTTCCTCTAAAAAAATATTCAAAAACTGAACAACTACTAGAGGAAAGGGAGAAAACTCTATCTCTTTTACCGAACCCAACACCATAACAGTTACTTAATAAATTATGACACATAATTACACAAGGTAAAGCCCTTCTTGACCTACCTATACATCCCACACATTGATGAAGGTATAGAAATCATCCCAAGAATAATTAAATAACACAATTATCTGATAAAAATCAAACCACACCTAAAAATAAGTTAACCAATCTATCCCAATGATGTCATAAAAACTATTCACATATAAATTCTATTTTTATAATTTTATATATTATTTACTTTAAAGGAACCGATAACTCTGAACATGGTGTCATGCCCAAAACCTATGGGGCCATCAAAAATAGTTTAAAGAGTAAAAATAAAGTCATCCCAAACACAAACCATAAATTAGTGTTGATTCTTTTATTTTAATCACTGCTAAATGAAATAATGTTTGGGATAATCATGGGTGTTTTACACTAATATTGTGTATGGTCAGGACTTGAAAAGGCTAAATCAAATCATAGGTGAAACCATGGAAAATTTTGAATCACTAATTTTGATTCCCATTATTGGGAGTGAAGAAATTCCAGACTCCAAAATGAACTATTAGATCACCATATTTATAACCACTAGATGGGAATATTCATGCTAAAAATCTAAAAACCTACTAATAATAGTGTAAATGAATGTACATCGTAGACAAAAAAATGAAAATAATAACAAAATAAAAGTTGAGGATGGAATGGTTCCAATGAAAACGGTCATCATTGAAATTCAACAAATGAAATATTTATACAGGTTTGGTGACCAAGGAAACTAAAGGAAAATGATAAAGGATGAAAGAATTTGGGGAAAAAAAGAACAAGAATAGAAGACACATGAAACCACAGTGAATCATGAAATATTATGAAAATTCTTATGACTAGATCTGAGGGAACCATGCTTCAAAAAATTAAGATATATAGAGAAAAAAATATCTAGAGTGTGGATAATTGTATCATATTGATATTAAATTATTTATTACTTAGTTATAATGTGTGTAGTGTCACTTAGGTCAAATCACCATTGATGATACTATTATTTTTGAACTAATTGAAGTATTTTATCCATGAAATAGGGGATTGTTTTTGGAGAGCGTTAAGAAAAATTAAAATAAATAATTTTGAATGAAACATTTTATAATAATTCATGGTGATAAAAAATGATAATAGGTTAGTGAATTTATATCATTAATAATTGAAAAATATCATTCTAAATTAACATTCACTACCTGATATGTGAAGGATCATATTTCTAAGAAGTTTAAATTATAATTCATCCCTCATCATGAGATATAATCCATGAATACATGATTTCAAATAATTTTTCAATAAAAAATGAACTATTATGCTCTAATAGATCCATTAATCTATGGAACCCTCAAAATCCATCAAAAATTTCAATGGTCCAGGATACATTTGACAGAGGAATAAAATTTCAATTCGACAATCATAAAGTGTAGTTTCTCCGAATTAAACCATCATCCCTAGAAAAGCTATCACCCATAAAGAATTTTTACACATATATATAAATTAATATTAATATGTCTATATATATAGATGATTAAGGTAAAATGTAAAGATAGTATAAAGGGACAAGAAAATATTTAAACTAAACAAGCTCACACAAACGGAAGGAATAAAAACAACACACACATGAAACTGAATTAAAAAGGGAATGGGGGAGTTGATTATAAAATAAATTAAAATACCTAAATAACAAAATAATAGTAATAAATAAGGTGATTAAAATTAAGGTAATGATTGGAAATTTTCATTAACAATTAAATTGAATTTATAACAAAACGTTTTTGAGATTAGAACAAAGTGATGAAGAAATAAATGAGAAAAGATGAGATATGGATGGGTAAATATAGTTAGAATTATAGTTGATAAGATACTTAATACTTATATCAAATTTGGTAATTGAAAAAGGTCATTCCTTTACTTCTGAAAATTCTATCCTCTGGAATAGAAGTGGAGACACATTTTTATAGGAAAGAGGGGAGGCTGGTTTCCTTAAAATAATATCTTCCAAAGTTATACACCTTTTGAGCCAAAATATTGATTAATATTGGAAATTTATTATCTAATTTTTTTTAATATTATTCTAGATGATCCACCCACAATATTTCAAGTATATTTGACACCTATAGAGAATTTTATGTCTAAAATACCAAAGTTATCTTTCTTATCTAGAAAGACTCTTCAAATTTCATAATTTTTGGTTTCCATACATTAATAAACTTTAAAATGATGGAATATTAGTTTATGAAAGTTAATTTATTTATTTATAGTTTTATTTTCTATATTTATAATAAAATCGATTGGAATATATGTGCCCCACTCTAAAAATGGTGAAAACTATTGATAGATTTCAGGGTATTTATTAAATGATTTGATTGGGAAATTAAATAAAGTAATAAAACCCAACTATTTTTAAAAAATTTAGGCCCAAATATTTTAGTGATATTCATATATTTTCAATGAATTTCGGGTTCTTGATTTTTTCCATAAATAATAACTTCACAGTTGGTCCATAATTCTTGATAAAAATGTTGGGTATTCGTCAATTTTTTTTTAAAAAAATAATAACATGAATTGTATGATGAAATTAAAAATAATGAACAAAATTTAGAAACTAGTATCAAAATGGATCAATTTAAACAATGCTCTCATGTTCCATTCATTAACAGAGTAAGAAAATTTAGATAAAGATATGATTAATTTATGAAAAAATAATTGTATGATATTATTTTTAAAAAATGAATGAATTTTTAATTATCAACTACCATACACTTATAATATTATGAATCCTTGGGAATAAAAACCTAAAAACATGAAAACAAGGGATCAACTATGTAACGCCCCGACCCTAGTTACCCAGAGTCGGTGCATTATTACATAACATTGGCATGATCACAAGAAAGATCAAATCTCGAAAGACCGATTAGTTTAGTAGCCTTGGAAACACTAGATATATTCATAAGTTTTACATTACATCATAAAATGAAAAACTACTACAACAACATAATGTCTCCATAATCCACACTCATATCCCCACATAATATCCCTACAGGTCATTCATAATTTACTTCTTCACTTCCTGGGAAAAATAAAACATAGAAAAGGGGTGAGCTCAAATGCCCAGTAAGGATAACAATATAGCGGAAACTTTCATAAATAAGAATAAACATTTAAGGCAATGTATAACTAAAACAAAAGCCTTTCAAACATGAACTTTCAACATGGTACGGCATAAATAAAATGAAATAATGCCATTTACTTATTCACATGGATATTCTACTAATCGAATAGTCACATGCAAAAATCAAAAAAACCACTTTCATAATGTTGGAATGTATAATGCCAGACTATCATAACCACATAGCCAAGGCCTCGTGCCAAGACTACAAATAAGATTTTTCCAAGGCCTTGTTCCAAGACACTAGTTTGTCTCATGAGACCTACCGATGCATCGAGGAGCTATAGCGGGCTCCACCTGTAACGACCCAAAATTTCATTAATGGAAAATCCCTCTTGATCCAGTTAAATGTTTCTTTATGTTTTTATATGATTTCAACTTCTTTAGTTTAACGTTAAGATTTGTGATCGTTACTTTTATAGCCGTTGAACAGTGATCATCTGGGTAGTTTAAATATAAGGCTTTAACGAACCAATTTTCTACTCAGACAAAGGAAGCGATGGCCTCATCCAGTAGAATTGCCCCTTACGAAGCCCATTTGTCGGAGCTCGGAAAGGAGGTGGCGTCTTTGGGCTTTGCCCTTGACCAAGCCCAAGCTGAGCTTCATCAAGTCAAGCTCGAACGTGATCGTCTACGGGAAAAATGGAAGTTGATAGAGATTACCACTCGAGCGATGTTATCCGAGCAACCGCAAGAGTCTGTCACCGTCGCACACCTTACCCTTAGGTCTTATGCGGCTATTTTAAGGGGTTATGTAACAAATAAGTATCACCATGTTCATGTACATTATTTTTGTATATAATAATGAATATAATTTCTAGTCATTTTTGATGCATTGTAATTAGTTTTTAAAGTACAAATGATGTTTTTAGTTATTATTTAATTAAGAATTATATTTTATTAAATTAAAGGATTTTTGAATTAAATAATATTTTAATAAAATATTATTATTAATATTAAATTAATTTTTTATTTAAATATAAATGATCTTATAATTTTATGAATGCAATTAAAATTTTTATTAAGGTTTGAAAGCCATTTCTGTCAAAACCCGTGAATTCTTTATAAATGTCGGTTTTTATTTTAAAAGTGAAAATTCACATATTTAGAAAATTATTTAGATAAAATAAATATTATTTTTGGAATCAGGACGTCGAAATTATCCAACGATGAATTTTTCATAATTTTCTGAGACAGTCAAATTTTTGGGTAAAAATTAAATACCATTTAAATATATAATGTGTTTTATGACATCATAATGACCCAATGGTGATGTAATAAAATACCATAATCCTTATGTTCGGCCAATATGTGTTTTATCAATAAAATAATGAGGTTTTGGGTTTGTTTGACTCACTTTTCAAAGCATTAATGGAGCCCTCAAGACTTATTCAACACTTTGCCTTTTTAAATTAATTTCCATGGGAGTGTGACTCACCTCCACATAAGCAACCCTAATTTTTTAATAAGTTCGGACCTTGGCCTTGTAAAATATTGTTTTCCTCTTCCCTTTTCCAGAAACCATGGGCAAATACCATGGGATGGTTTGTGGTTTGGATTATTTTTAATATAAGGGGTCCCAAACCTAAATAATAAAGAATTCTCTCACCTTTCCTATATAAACCCACCCAAGCTCCCACTTCCTCCTCACTCAAAGCCCTTGAAGTTCGTCCAAACTCTGCCCTACTCTCTCTAGAATCCTCTCAAGGTTCCCCAAGCTCCCAAGAAGCCTCTCACAAGCCTCTCTCTAGCCTTTGGAAGCACACTTCCAAGTAAGGGTTTTTCTTCCTTTCTCTTTTTTTGTCAATTTTCTTTAAGTTGTATTGCCCTTTTAATTTAATTTATGAATGTTGGGGTATGGTTTCGCACCTCCCCCATACTGTCCTCTTATTGTTTGAATTATGGGAGAACCCTTTCTCTCTCATTAAATGCCTCCCATGTACACCCGTTACTATGCCGAAATTCCGAAAGGAACTTCTCTCTATTTTCTTTTACATTCAAGCAATACTTTTGTATCAGGAATCTAAATTCCATTTCTATTGTTGGGACATGTATATATATGATCTCCTTACTTTCCATTACATGTAAATATGATGAGTAACCCCTTTCTCTCTCATCAACCTTTTTTATGAATTCTTATGTCACGTCGTTACGCTGCCGAAATCGCACCAATTTTCTAAGCCAATGTCTTTGTGTAGTGAATACCATGCCCATTTCTCTATCAAGGGTATTCACCTTTATGCACATATACGTATTGATTGTAAAGTTTCATGTATGAATTCCACATTCCTTTATCGTGGAAGAAATGATTATGTTTTATGAATCCATGTTTTATGATCCATGTGGCACACTTATGCATGAAATGAAATGTTTAAGAAGGGTGCGCCCTGATAGCGCTCCAATGCATTGGGTAAAGTATAGTATCATGATACGTCATGTGCAATGAGTGTTGACTCATGCTAATTCAAGTGCAACGAGGGTTTACTCGTGCTTCAAGTGCAATGAGGGTTTACTCATGCTCCATGTGCAATGAGCCTTGGCTCATGCTAATTCAATGTTAAGTGTTGTTGCCACATTTCCATGTTATGATTATCATGCTTTATCATGCCTTTATGTTCATGTCTCTCTTATGATCTATTGATATGCCTATTGCCTTACATGTATTGTACTCCTCATGTTATTCATTATGTACTCCCTTACTGGGCTTTATAGCTCACCCTTTTCTTATGCATGTCCTCAGGTTATCCCATGCAATGCTAAGTACGAAGGAATGTAGTGGTCATGTAAAGGAAGTTTTCAATAAGGATGTTGTATTTCATGTTTAAAGTTTTTATGTAATGATCCTAAGCCCCAAAGACACTAAACCTCTCGATCTTCTTTGTTGTATCAAGTGAAGTTTTATGTAATAAAGCATGTTTAGGTTGTAATAAAAAGCAGGGTTGTCATAGTTGGTATCAGAGGATAGGTTTAGTTATTTTTGGGATTAGGAAACCCTAGTAAAGCCTTAGATACAAGACTAAGCATAATAAAAACATCCCTAAGTTTTGGTAAATACTAAGTAAGTGGTTTATCAAACAAATACATCCCTGTCTGGATACGAGCAGGTAGAGGCGGCTCTGGCACAGATGTATCCTAGGGGTAAAACCCGAAAACACCGCTTTGAGCTAGACTCGAACGGGAACTGGTGCACGACAACGGGCCTTGCTGCACTCGTGGTTACGACACTCCCGGGGGATATGTTTTGATAAATTTACAATCTTAGTATGAACCCTTATTAAGGGAAAAATGCCCCTAAGAATATATGTTAGAAGGAAGATCATGAAAAGCCTGGATTGAATCCTATAGACTCGTGAGTTGAAGAGATTAAAGTTTATTTATAAGTCATAAACTTTTGTCTTTGGATTACCCTTTATGTGTTACCCCTAACTTTCCTTTTATTCCAGCCAATGGCCGGTAATAGGAGAACTCGGGCTAACAACCGTTGTGAAGATCAGTGTGATGATTGTACCAATGAGATGCCCAATCCAATGGGAGCGGGAATCGCGAACTTTGTCACGCTTCTCTCTCAGCTAACTCAAGTTTTGAATAGAAACACTGGTCAAGAGGAACGTTCAACCCCCCCCCCCTAAGAAAGAACAAGTCGCTATTGAAAGCTTCATGAGACAAAGGCCTCCTACTTTTAGTGGATCATCCGATCCCACGATTGCTGAACAATGGATCAACTCCATTGAAAAGATATTCTCCATCCTCCAATGCTCTGAAAAAGAGAAGGTTCTCCTGGCGGCTTATCGTATGGAGGGTGAAGCTGATCAATGGTGGACGTTGATCAAAAATACGAAGCCTGAGGAGGAGATCGAGGCTTTGGAATGGAAGGTATTCCGGAAGATGTTTTTCGATAAATATTTTCCACGCACCCTCCGTCTTAAGATGGAAAGGGACTTCCTTTCCCTCAAGCAGAAAGATGAGGAATCTGTGGGAGCGTACGAGGCAAACTTCACAAGGCTTGCACGATACGCTTCCGGCTTTGTCGTTACCCCCGAATGCAAGGTTGACCGCTTCTTTGGTGGGCTGAAGCCTAGCTTGCGGAAAGCATTAGCGATCCGTGACTTCGACAGCTATGAGGAAATTGTCCGATGTGCCCTCAAGGTTGAAATGGAGATCGGAGAATCACAGGGGTATCATGGGGACAAGAAGCGGAAGGTGGACTTCAATGCTGGTGGTCCGATGGATAAATCCAACGGCGCTAAGAAATTCCAGCACCCCACTTGCCAAAAGTGTGGAAAGAAGCACCCTGGAAATTGCCTTAGGGGGACAAGAAAATGCTTCAAGTGTGGAAGACAAGGGCACCTAGCTGTTAACTGTCAGCAAGATGGACCCGCGGCTGCGACGGAGGGGAGGAACGCTCCGTTCGAACCTCAACGCGTTGTTCAATGCTTCAAATGCAAAGAACCGGGTCATTTTGCGAATCAGTGCCCTAATCCAAGGGTTATCGGAGGCAATCAACAACCTCCAAGACAGCAAGGAAGAGCTTTTGCCATCACTTCTGCCGAAGTGAACCCCGACAACGAAGTGGTGACAGGTACGCTAGTTATTCATTCAAGAATAGCGAACGTACTTTTTGATTCAGGTTCTACGCATTCTTTTATATCTCAAAAGTTTAGTAGAATAATCCCTGCACCACCACAAGTCATGGAAGTAAAGATGTCGGTGAGTACGGCAAATGGGGCAATCATTGCATCCCATGAGTATAAGTCCTCCCCTGTTATAATCTGTGGATTGAATTTCCCGGCGAACCTCGTCATACTCCCTTTGGTGGAATTTGATGCAATTCTTGGCATGGATTGGCTTTCCTTATATAGAGCCAACATAAATTGTCGGGAGAGGGAAATCACACTCCATATGGAGAATCGACCCCCGATTCTTTACAAGTGTCAGGAGGAAGATGAATCTCCTTTAGCTCCATCATCTCAAGCATGGATATTACTGCCTTATGAGCACGCATATCTGGCTCAGATGATTGAGTCCAAGGAAGAAACCACCCTTGAAGAAATGCCTATTGTGAGGGAATTCGCTGAAGTATTTCCCGAGGAACTTCCTGGTCTTCCTCCAAGAAGAGATGTTGAGTTCTCAATTGAACTTATACCTGGGGCGCTACCAATATCCAAGACTCCATATAGAATGGCTGTTGTTGAGCTTGAAGAGCTGAAGAAACAACTACAGGAGAATCTGGATAAAGGGTTTATACGCCCAAGTGCATCACCATGGGGTGCACCAGTCCTCTTCCTCAAGAAGAAGGATGGGTCAATGCGGCTTTGCATCGATTATCGTGAACTTAACAAAATCACGATAAAGAACAAGTATCCTCTCCCAAGAATCGATGACTTGTTTGATCAGCTGCGTGGAGCTCAATACTTCTCCAAGGTCGACTTGCGGTCGGGATATTATCAAGTAAGGGTGAAGAAGGAAGATATCCCCAAGACTGCTTTTCGTACAAGGTACGGGCACTATGAATTCATAGTAATGCCTTTTGGACTCACCAATGCTCCAGCAATATTCATGGACTTGATGAATAGAGTCTTTAGAGATTACCTAGATAAATTTGTGGTAGTCTTTATAGATGATATTCTGATATACTCCAAAACCAAGGAGGACCATGAGGAGCATTTAAGAACTGTACTGGAGACTTTGCGCAAGGAGAAGCTCTATGCCAAGTACAGCAAGTGTGAGTTCTGGTTGAAGGAGGTCTCATTCTTGGGCCATATCATCACAAGCAATGGGATATCTGTGGACCCCTCCAAAACAGATGCAATTGAGGGATGGCCGAGGCCAACATCGGTAACTGATATCCGTAGCTTCTTGGGGTTAGCTGGATATTATCGACGATTTGTGAGAAACTTCTCACGATTGTCCAACCCTCTTACCAAGCTAACTCGAAAGGGAGTAAAGTTTGCTTGGAGTGATGAATGCGAAGAAAGCTTCAAGGAGTTGAAAAGGAGGCTTATCACTGCACCTGTGCTCACTTTACCCACAAGTGGGGATCTTTTTGTGGTATTCAGTGATGCTTCGAAGAAGGGCTTAGGATGTGTGCTGATGCAGAATGATAAAGTGATATCCTATGCCTCAAGGCAGTTGAAAATCCATGAGCGAAACTATCCAACGCATGATCTGGAGTTGGCGGCGGTGATCTTCGCCTTGAAAATCTGGCGGCATTATCTCTATGGGGAGAAATGTGAGATATATACTGACCACAAGAGTCTTAAATATATATTCACACAGAAAGAGCTTAATATGCGCCAGAGAAGATGGATAGAGCTCATAAAGGATTATGACTGTTCAATACATTACCGCCCTGGGAAGGCGAACAAGGTGGCAGATGCCCTAAGTAGAAAGGATCCAGCAATTCTATCAATGATGAGAATTGAGAAGGATCCAATCTTCTTAGACTTGATGAAGATGGACGTGGGAATCATAAAGAAGGGAACATCATCAATCCTTTCACAAATGATTTCTCAACCATCTCTTTTGGAAAGGTTAAAGGATGCTCAAAGGGATGATGCGAGAATCCAAGAAAAAGTGGAAGCTATCAAAAAGGGAAAATCCTCAGAGTTTAATGTTAATGAAGAAGGAATTGTGTGGTTTGGGAAAAGACTATGTGTCCCATCATGTTCGGAGCTGAAGAAGGAACTTTTGGATGATGCACATAGTTCAAATTTCTCTATTCACCCAGGGAGCACAAAGATGTATCGAGATCTCCGAGAAAACTTTTGGTGGGATAATATGAAGAAGGAGATCGCCGAATATACATCAAAGTGCCTGGTGTGTCAGCAAGTGAAGGCAGAGAGGCAGAAGTCTAAGGGGATGATGCAACCATTGCCCATACCAGAATGGAAATGGGAGAACATCACCATGGACTTCGTCACTGGACTTCCAAGGACATCCAAAAGCAACAATGCAATCTGGGTTATTGTGGATCGTCTTACAAAGACTGCACACTTCATTGCTATTCGAGAGGATTTCTCTTTGGATCAACTGGCACGGATATATATCAGGGAAGTGGTACGGTTGCATGGAGTACCACTATCTATTGTGTCGGACCGAGATCCAAGATTTACCTCTAAGTTTTGGAAGAGTCTTCAACATGCTCTGAATACTGAACTGAACTTCAGTACGGCCTATCATCCTCAAACTGATGGCCAATCCGAGCGGACTATCCAAACACTTGAGGATATGTTGAGAGCGTGCTCAATGGACTTTAAAGGAGGATGGGATCAACATCTTCCCCTAGTTGAGTTCTCTTATAATAATAGTTTCCACTCGAGCATCCAAATGGCACCATATGAAGCCCTGTATGGGAAAAGGTGTAGAACACCGGCATGTTGGGATGAGGTCGGTGAACGTAAGCTGCTTGGACCAGAAATGGTCGAAGAAATGGTGGAGAAGGTGAAAACCATTCAGCAGCATATCAAGGCAGCCCAAAGTCGACAGAAGAGTTATGCAGATAATCGTCGACGAGACCTTGAGTTTAAAGTCGGAGACATGGTGTTTTTACGCATATCTCCGTGGAAGAAGGTCATGAGGTTTGGAAAGAAAGGGAAGTTAAGTCCAAGGTACATCGGCCCATTCGAGATTCTTGATCGTGTTGGGGCTGTGGCCTATCGACTAGCACTTCCACCTACTATGGCCAAGGTGCATGATGTCTTCCATGTATCCCTCTTAAGGAAGTACATACCAGACCCTTCACATGTACTCTCTTCCGAGGTGGTACAATTAGAAGACGATCTTTCTTATGAGGAGCAACCAGTGAAGATCTTAGATCGTAGAGAAAAAGTTCTACGAAATAAGACAATGCCCCTCGTCAAGGTGTTGTGGAGAAACCACAAGTTTGAAGAAGCAACTTGGGAGTCGGAGGATATGATGAAGCTAAGTTACCCACATTTGTTTTAGTGTGGGAAAAGGAAAATTTCGAGGGCGAAATTTCTTAAGGGGGGAATGTTGTAACGACCCAAAATTTCATTAATGGGAAATCCCTCTTGATCCAGTTAAATGTTTCTTTATGTTTTTATATGATGTCAACTTCTTTAGTTTAACGTTAAGATTTGTGACCGTTACTTTTATAGCCGTTGAACAGTGATCATCTGGGTAGTTTAAATATAAGGCTTTAACGAACCAATTTTCTACTCAGACAAAGGAAGCGATGGCCTCATCCAGTAGAATTGCCCCTTACGAAGCCCATTTGTCGGAGCTCGGAAAGGAGGTGGCGTCTTTGGGCTTTGCCCTTGACCAAGCCCAAGCTGAGCTTCATCAAGTCAAGCTCGAACGTGATCGTCTACGGGAAAAATGGAAGTTGATAGAGATTACCACTCGAGCGATGTTATCCGAGCAACCGCAAGAGTCTATCACCATCGCACACCTTACCCTTAGGTCTTATGCGGCTATTTTAAGGGGTTATGTAACAAATAAGTAGCACCATGTTCATGTACATTATTTTTGTATATAATAATGAATATAATTTCTAGTCATTTTTGATGCATTGTAATTAGTTTTTAAAGTACAAATGATGTTTTTAGTTATTATTTAATTAAGAATTATATTTTATTAAATTAAAGGATTTTTGAATTAAATAATATTTTAATAAAATATTATTATTAATATTAAATTAATTTTTTATTTAAATATAAATGATCTTATAATTTTATGAATGCAATTAAAATTTTTATTAAGGTTTGAAAGCCATTTCTGTCAAAACCCGTGAATTTTTTATAAATGTCGGTTTTTATTTTAAAAGTGAAAATTCACATATTTAGAAAATTATTTAGATAAAATAAATATTATTTTTGGAATCAGGACGTCGAAATTATCCAACGATGAATTTTTCATAGACAGTCAAATTTTTGGGTAAAAATTAAATACCATTTAAATATATAATGTGTTTTATGACATCATAATGACCCAATGGTGATGTAATAAAATACCATAATCCTTATGTTCGGCCAATATGTGTTTTATCAATAAAATAATGAGGTTTTGGGTTTGTTTGACTCACTTTTCAAAGCATTAATGGAGCCCTCAAGACTTATTCAACACTTTGCCTTTTTAAATTAATTTCCATGGGAGTGTGACTCACCTCCACATAAGCAACCCTAATTTTTTAATAAGTTCGGACCTTGGCCTTGTAAAATATTGTTTTCCTCTTCCCTTTTCCATAAACCATGGGCAAATACCATGGGATGGTTTGTGGTTTGGATTATTTTTAATATAAGGGGTCCCAAACCTAAATAATAAAGAATTCTCTCACCTTTCCTATATAAACCCACCCAAGCTCCCACTTCCTCCTCACTCAAAGCCCTTGAAGTTCGTCCAAACTCTGCCCTACTCTCTCTAGAATCCTCTCAAGTTTCCCCAAGCTCCCAAGAAGCCTCTCACAAGCCTCTCTCTAGCCTTTGGAAGCACACTTCCAAGTAAGGGTTTTTCTTCCTTTCTCTTTTTTTGTCAATTTTCTTTAAGTTGTATTGCCCTTTTAATTTAATTTATGAATGTTGGGGTATGGTTTCGCACCTCCCCCATACTGTCCTCTTATTGTTTGAATTATGGGAGAACCCTTTCTCTCTCATTAAATGCCTCCCATGTACACCCGTTACTATGCCGAAATTCCGAAAGGAACTTCTCTCTATTTTCTTTTACATTCAAGCAATACTTTTGTATCAGGAATCTAAATTCCATTTCTATTGTTGGGACATGTATATATATGATCTCCTTACTGTCCATTACATGTAAATATGATGAGTAACCCCTTTCTCTCTCATCAACCATTTTTATGAATTCTTATGTCACGCCGTTACGCTGCCGAAATCGCACCAATTTTCTAAGCCAATGTCTTTGTGTAGTGAATACCATGCCCATTTCTCTATCAAGGGTATTCACCTTTATGCACATATACGTATTGATTGTAAAGTTTCATGTATGAATTCCACATTCCTTTATCGTGGAAGAAATGATTATGTTTTATGAATCCATGTTTTATGATCCATGTGGCACACTTATGCATGAAATGAAATGTTTAAGAAGGGTGCGCCCTGATAGCGCTCCAATGCATTGGGTAAAGTATAGTATCATGATACGTCATGTGCAATGAGTGTTGACTCATGCTAATTCAAGTGCAACGAGGGTTTACTCGTGCTTCAAGTGCAATGAGGGTTTACTCATGCTCCATGTGCAATGAGCCTTGGCTCATGCTAATTCAATGTTAAGTGTTGTTGCCACATTTCCATGTTATGATTATCATGCTTTATCATGCCTTTATGTTCATGTCTCTCTTATGATCTATTGATATGCCTATTGCCTAACATGTATTGTACTCCTCATGTTATTCATTATGTACTCCCTTACTGGGCTTTATAGCTCACCCTTTTCTTATGCATGTCCTCAGGTTATCCCATGCAATGCTAAGTACGAAGGAATGTAGTGGTCATGTAAAGGAAGTTTTCAATAAGGATGTTGTATTTCATGTTTAAAGTTTTTATGTAATGATCCTAAGCCCCAAAGACACTAAACCTCTCGATCTTCTTTGTTGTATCAAGTGAAGTTTTATGTAATAAAGCATGTTTAGGTTGTAATAAAAAGCAGGGTTGTCATACCACCCGTCACATATTAAGTCCAATGCATTCCCACATGAAAAGTTTTAAACATAACATAAACATTCGTATTAAAACTAGCATACGAAATGTCAATAATTTCACCATAAACTATGAATGGTATAAAAATAGCACATCCATAGTCAAACATATCACAAAACCTTCAATACAATATAGAAGTTTTGTATCATAATAAATCAACTTCATATAATCTTAAAATCCATCAAAGGATGTTGACATAGATGAAATCAAAATTCTTTTAAAAGAAATATCTCTTTTTATTTTGAAATCATTTAAGATCCATATAAAATAAAAAATTTTCTTTGAAATATTCTTATAAGCTTGTAAGGAAAGCTTTGAAGATTTTATAAAGGCGGAAAATAGCCGCACCCGCCGTATAAGTTAAAAAAAACATTCTTACCTTAATTCTGTCGAAAAGGTTAAAAAGGACCTTGTTTTGAAAACGACCGAAAGATTCCTTTATAAACCACTTATAAAAGTCAAAAAGTGTATAAATGACTTTAACTCATATTCTAGTAAATAGTAAAAATGTTTTGAAATACATTTTTAAGAAACATGGATGTGGATGATAAAGAGATCCCAGTAGATTATTACGTATAAACAACCTTGGATAATGAAGAGGTTGTAAAGTAAACCCTTAACTTGTACTTTTCCTTGGTTGGGGTAGGTTAACCTCCTATATAATGGTGAAATAATTGTTACTAAATTATACAAGAATCATATACATTAATATGATATCATATATGATCTTTTAATATCGATTTATAATAATATCTTAGTATTATCGTTGTTTTGGGTGTTAACTTACTTGTTTTCTTTTATATGTTTTGTTATGTAAGACATTTTTGTAAAGGATAGGTTGTATATTATTCATATCCAGAATGATATCAAGTCCTTAACATCATTTTTAAATCATCAAATGATAATTATACTTGAATGGATACGATGGAGAATGAATCTCATCGCGTTCGTGGAGACGGTAGTCCGTACGTACGCACGAGCGACAATATCATTCTTTTGATATTAAAATAATATATAAATGGTTGTTATATCATATATACAGAATCATTATCATGTTTTATTTATTATTTACATGAGTTACATATCATTATTATACCCATCCAAATAATAATATATTGAATAACAATTACACCACGACGTGGAGACAGTAAGTCGTACGTACGCACGTATGGTGACATGTTATTTAAAGGGTGGATAGAATACTGAATATGGTTGTACCATATTTATAATAACATCATAGTATATATATGATACTGGAGTTATTATTTTAGAATGGTAACAACAAAGGAAGAAGAAGTGGAAGAAGAAATGAACTTGGAAAAGGGTGGTGAAATCATTACCTCTTCTTCGGGTTCTTCCTTTTGATTTGATCAAAAGGGCTCCTTATGTTGGCTTTCCGATCAAAATAAGGCCTCTAGGTTGTAGTTAGGGATGTTGGGAGAGTATTTGGGCAGATTTTGGCCGAACCAAAAGGCTTTGAAGGTGTGAAGAAATGAGAAGGAGGAGTGCCCTTTTATAAGAGGGGTGAGGGGCACCTTTGGAAAAGCTAGAAATATTAATTTATAATAAATTCATATTCGGTTTCTAATGGCTCCAAAGTTGATTATTCAAAGTTTAATTTGGGGATGGGTCGAAAACAACTCAACCAATAGAATTTAGACAGGTTTGGGTACTTATATTAACCTTATCTTTAAGTATTAACTCTAAGTTAATTAGTTTCACTTTTACAATGTCTCTTTGTATTTTTATATAATATGGTTAATAAACTTACTATATACATCCAAACGACCCCCAAGTGGTCCATTAATGATGCACCTATCATGATATAAGTCTCTTGGACAAACCTTAGATTTTTAAGAATTTAATATCAATTAATAATATAATATTTGTTTTAAGAACTCTTTTATGTCAATTTTGACACTATTCAATAGTTGATTTTTGTGAAACTCATAACATATTGATTACTTCGAAAAAAGTCAATTAAATCAGTACTAATATATCATATTATCCTAGAAAATTAGTTTAATTCATTAAAAGTTTCATATTATATTTATTTGGGTATTTATAATATCAATTATTTTAATTTTTCACTATTATAGTAATTACTGCATCATCATTGTGTCATAAATAAAATAAATTATTTAATGTCTAAAAATTATAAATAAAATCTCATTATGTAGGAAATCTGTTTATCTATCTAATGGATATTTATAATCTAAAATAGAACATATATAACCCTATGTAACAATTGTTTTTCTAAAAGATATATTCTTGTGTCATTTTTGTATTCATTTTAACTTAATTAAAATAAAGTGTCATTATCACTTACAAGTGGATCCATGGGGTCCCAAAATAGACCCAAAGATGCCCATGGTCGACCATGTATCAACCAATAGGGTTAAGACACGTTTTAGGGTAATTTAGTATTATTATAATATTATTTTTTAACCCTTATTTACCGGATTTACCCTTAACCATGGTAAATAAAATATTTACCGCAGTAATTATTCAAAATGTCTAAAAATAAAAGTTACCTATTTACACAATTTGAACATCCTGATTCCAAATATGGAATCCATTTTCCTAAATTCAAAACACAGAAGTAGCAGAAATTAATTTAAAATTATTTCCCGCTGTCAAAACAAAAAGCGTGTTTTTAAGAGATAATAACTATCAAATGATTGACACTTGTTTATGTTCGGTTTAATTATAAAATTAAGTCCAATGACAAACATTATATTAAATGGTAAAAATATATTCTAAATATACTTTAAAACTACTAAAATTCATAATTTATCACTATTAATTTTTTTTATTAAAAAAGTTGTTTTTATTTAAAATTTAGTAATTTTCACTATTCATCAAAATATGAAAGTTATCCGAAATGTACCAAAATTTCACCTTAGGCTAAATTCGATATTCCGATTCCAAAAATTATGTCCATTTTGAAATATAAAATATATATAATTTCAAAAAGTAGGTATTACTATTCATAACGGCTAGTTTGATTGGTTATGGTGTGTTAGAACTCGGTGTTGCGTACAACACACGCTATCACATTATTCAAAGAGAGGCGTACCGTTGAAGCTTGGGGTGTTACATTCTCCCCTCCTTCAAATAATTTCGTCCTCGAAATTTCTAGAATAATTATCACATGAAAAGACTTGGGTGGTTCTTCATCATAAGTTCCTCGGGTTCCCACGTTGCCTCTTCCATCTTATGGTTTCTCCACAAAACTTTTACCAGACGCGTCGTCCGGTTTCTCAGTACTTGTTCTCTCGTATCAAGAATACTGACGGGCTCTTCACAATAGGAAAGATCGGGTTCCAGTTCTAATTCCTCATAGGTGAGTACATGCGTTGGATTAGGCATGTATTTCCTCAACAGAGATACGTGGAATACATTGTGAACTTTGGAGAGACTTGGCAGCATTGCCAATCGGTAAGCTACAACCCCAATTCGCTCTAGAATTTCGAAGGGTCTGATGTACCTAGGACTCAATTTACCTTTCTTACCAAAATGTATGACTCCCTTCCATGGAGATACCTTCAGGAAAACATGATCACCGACTTGAAATTCCAAATCCTTCCTTCGATTATCGGCATAGCTCTTCTGCCTACTTTGAGCTGCTTTGATGTGATTTTGGATTACTTTCACCTTTTCCACCGTTTCCTCCACCAGTTCTGGGCCTACAAGTTTTCTTTCACCAAAGTCATCCCAACAAGTTGGTGTACGACATCTCTTTCCGTATAACGCTTCATATGGTGCCATCTGAATACTCGAATGGAAGCTATTGTTATAGGAAAATTCTACCAGAGGTAAATATTGATCCCACATACCCTGAAAGTCAAGTGAGCAAGATCTCAACATGTCTTCTAAGGTTTGAATAGTCCGTTATGATTGTCCCTCTGTCTGAGGGTGGTAAGCAGTGCTCAAATGAAGTTCAGTATCCAGGGATTTCTGAATACTTTTCCAAAATCTTGAAGTAAAACGGGGATCACGATCAGAAACAATTGATAAGGGTACTCCATGAAGTCTCACAACTTCATTAATATATAGTCTTTCTAGACGTTCCAGGGGTAGATCTTCTCTTATAGCAAGAAAATGTGCTGACTTGGTAAGACGATCAACAATAACCCATATAGCATCGTTCCTTCTAGAGGTCTTTGGTAGCCCCATGACAAAGTCCATCGTAATATTGTCCCATTTCCACTCCGGTATGGGAAGAGGTTGCATGACTCCTCCAGGCTGTTGCCTTCCAGCTTTCACTTGTTGACAAACCATACATCTTGACACAAAATCAGCAATCTCCCTCTTCATGTTGTCCCACCAAAAATGTTCCTTCAAATCTCTATACATTTTGGTGCTCCTAGGGTGTATAGAGAAATTGGAACTATGAGCATCATCCAGCAATTCCCTTTTTAGATCAGGTATATCGGGAACACAAAGTCTCTTCCCAAATTTCAAAATTCCATCTTCATACACAAAGTCTCTCAATCTCCCATCATTCACAGCTTTAATCTTCTTTTGGAATTCTTCATCATCGGTCTGAGAATTCTTAATCCTTTCTAGTAAAGATGGTTTGGCAACCATTTGAAAAAATATTGATGTTTCACCTTCCCTGGTTATTCCCATGTCCATCTTCACTAGATCCATGAAAATTGGATCCCTTTCAATTCTCATATTGTTCAAAACTCCATGGTCTTTTCTACTCAAAGCATCTGCCACCTTGTTTGCCTTCCCCGGGTGGTATTGTATCGTACAATCATAATCCTTGAGTAATTCAAGCCATATCCTTTGCCTCATGTCGAGTTCTTTTTGTGAGAAAATATACTTCAAACTCTTGTGATCATTATAAATCTCACATTTTTTACCATAGAGGTAGTGCCTCCATATCTTCAAAGCAAAGATCACAGCTGCTAACTCGAGATCATGAGTAGGATAGTTTTGTTCATGAATTTTCAACTGTCGTGATGCATAGGCAATAACTCTATCATTCTGCATAAGGAAACAGCCAAGTCCTTTCTTTGATGCATCACTATAAATAACGAACCCATCATTCCCCGATGGTAGAGTCAATATAGTATCATTGACTAATCTTTTCTTCAGTTCTACAAAACATTCTTCACTCTCTTTTGTCCAAACAAATTTAACCCCTTTACGTGTGAGCTTCGTTAATGGGTTAGCCAATTGGGCAAAATTCTGGACGAAACGTCGATAATAACCTGCCAAACCAATAAAACTGCATACCTCAGTTATACTCGTAGGTGCTGGCCATTCTTGGATTGCCTTGGTCTTAGAAGGATCAACAGAGATTCCATATTTAGAGACAATATGGCCAAGAAAAGAAATCTCCTAAAGCCAGAATTCACAATTGCTAAACTTCCCATATAATTCATGCCTCCTAAGAGTCTTCAAGATAAAGCGCAAGTCATTTTCATGATCTTCGTAGGTTTTGTAGTATACCAATATATCATCAATAAATACCACCACAAATTCATCGAGATACTCCTTGAAAACTCTATTCATCAGATCCATGAATACAGAGGGTGCATTAGTCAATCCAAACGGCATTACAGTAAACTCGTAATTCCCGTACCTGGTTCGAAATGCTGTCTTCGGAATGTCTTCCTTCTTCACACACAACTGATGGTATCCAGATCGAAGGTCAATCTTTGAAAAGTATTGAGCTCCATGCAGTTGGTCAAATAAATCATCAATACGAGGTAGGGGATACTTTTTCTTTATCATTATAGCATTGATCTCCCTGTAGTCGATACATAACCTCATAGATCCATCTTTCTTTTTAACAAAAAGAACCGGGGCTCCCCATGGAGAAACACTAGGGCGAATAAATCCCTTATTACTCAATTCCTCTAGTTGTTTCTTTAGTTCGACTAACTCTACAGTGGCCATTCTATAAGGGGTCTTCGATATAGGCCTTGATCCATGAATCAAATCAATGGAAAACTCAACTTATCGTTCTGGAGGATGTCCAGGTAAATCTTCCGGAAATACATCTACAAATTCTTTCACAACAGGTACATCCTCTATTTGAACATTCCTTTCCTCACCCGCAGTTATTTCATTCTCTTCCTCCCCAATAATTGAATTTAGTTGAGCTATTGAGAGTGGATCTAAATAAGAATTAGGTGGTGACGATTCTGCTCTAAAGATAAGGTGTTCCTTATCATTATCATCAAGAATCGTAATCTCTTTCTTCTTACAATAAATCTTCGCATCATAGTCCGAAATCCAGTCCATACCGAGGATTATGTCAAACTCAATCATAGGTATGACGATGAGATCAGCAGATAACGAACATTTATGTGCTCTAATGGGGACTGATTCACAAAACTTTGTTGCAATGATACTTCCCTTAGGAGTTTTAACTGACAACTCCCTTATTAAATCAAATTGGAAATATCTAATTTTCTTAGCAAACTGGGAAGATATGAAACAATGCGACGATCCAGAGTCAAATAATGCATTTGCTAAACTTGAGGAAACCATTAAATTACTTGCCACCACGTCTTTTGGAGCTTCTACCTCTGCAGTAGTGATAGCATAAGCCTGGCCTTGATCCCTTGGCCTTTTCTGAGGTAAGTTATCCTGACGCTTAGGACATGCATTTTCATAATTCCCCATCTCCCTGCAATTGTAGCACTGAACGTTGGTGGCTTCCTTCTTCCCTTTGCAATCACGAGCTTGGTGGCCTTTTTCACCACACTTGTAACAGACTCCCATTCCCTTCAAGCAAGCACCAGGGTGTTTCTTCCCGCATTTACCACAAGATAGATATTCAACCTTTCCATTCTTCCCCTTATTTCCATTCCCAGATTGATCAGCAGGTCTCTTCTTCTCTTTCTTTGCTTTAAAGTCATAAGACTTAGAGAATTCCTTTTCGGTCTTGATAGCACATGAGACAATGTCTTCGTACGAAGAAAAGGATTGTGAGACTAACGCTCGACGGAGAAATGGTTTTAACCCATCAAAGAAACGATCAATCTTACTTCTTTGGTTACGTATATAATCACCAGCATACCTTGCTAACCTTGTAAAGTTAGCCTCATACTTTGTGACATTCTCATCCTCCTTTTGTCTCAGACTCAGAAATTGCCTTTCCATATCTACTCGATGGTCGCGAGGATAGTATTTTTCTAAAAACAGATCTTTGAACTCCCTCCATTCCATATTTGATACTTCATCATCTTCCTTTGTATTATGAATCAATGACCACCATTGATCAGCATCTCCAGTGAGGCGGTAAACTGCCATGATAACTTTTTCCCTTTCACTGCTCCCCAAAGCCTGAAATATTTTCTCTAGGGAATTTATCCACTACTCGGCTACTAAGGGATTTGTATTCCCATTGAACGTTGGTGGTTGTTACCTCATGAATCGATCTAACATTGATCCTCCACGCTGCGGATCAGGGTGCTCCATACAGGTAAGGTTATTATTCATAACCTGAGTAAGTTGTCCCAGTATGGTGATTAGCTGATCGGCACCAGTTGCATCACCAGCCCCACTATAATTATCTTGAGCAGGAGGGAAATCCCTACATGGAGTGCGTGCATTGATACGGTTTCCATTTCTTCCACTAGGTGCCATTTCTAAACAATGGCATAAACTAGATCAGTTTATGAATCAAAATACATAATCCCATACTTATAAAACACTTAACATAAATTGAACTATTTATGGATATAATCCATAATCATAAAAATGTTTTCTTTGAGGAAGTATATACTCATAAACCCTTCATAATGATTTGTAAAGAAAATGAGAGTTATCCTAAGCATATCCCTCGGGAGTGTCGTAACCAAGAGTGCAGCAAGGCCCGTTGTCGTGCACCAGTTCCTGTTCGAGTCTAGCTCAATGCAGTGTTTTCGGGTTTTACCCCTAGGTACATCTGTGCCAGAGCCGCCTCTACCTGCTCGTATCCAGACAGGGATGTATTGCTCGGAAAACTCACAAAATCTCTACAATACCAAAATTCTAGGAATTTCTTCTATACTAATCTTCAAAGTTCATCTTAGGTCTACGTGCTCTAATCAGAGTTTATCTAAATCTAGCTTCCAAGGTTTTTACTAAACTTCCTCTGATACCAACTGTAACGCCCTGACCCTAGTTACCCAGAGTCGGTGCATTATTACATAACATTGGCATGATCACAAGAAAGATCAAATCTCGAAAGACCGATTAGTTTAGTAGCATTGGAAACACTAGATATATTCATAAGTTTTACATTACATCATAAAATGAAAAACTACTACAACAACATAATGTCTCCAAAATCCACACTCATATCCCCACATAATATCCCTGCAGGTCATTCATAATTTACTTCTTCACTTCCTGGGAAAAATAAAACATAGAAAAGGGGTGAGCTCAAATGCCCAGTAAGGATAACAATATAGGGGAAACTTTCATAAATAAGAATAAACATTTAAGGCAATGTATAAATAAAACAAAATCCTTTCAAACATGAACTTTCAACATGGTACGGCATAAATAAAATGAAATAATTCCATTTACTTATTCACATGGATATTCTACTAATCGAATAGTCACATGCAAAAATCAAAAAAACCACTTTCATAATGTTGGAATGCATAATGCCAGACTATCATAACCACATAGCCAAGGCCTCATGCCAAGACTACAAATAAGATTTTGCCAAGGCCTTGTGCCAAGACACTAGTTTGTCTCATGAGACCTACCGATGCATCGAGGAGCTATAGCGGGCTCCACCCGTCACTTATTAAGTCCAATTCATTCCCATATGAAAAGGATTAAACATAACATAAACATTCGTATTAAAACTAGCATACGAAATGTCAATACTTTCACCATAAACTATGAATGGTATAAAAATAGCACATCCACAGTCAAACATATCACAAAACCTTCAATACAATATAGAAGTTTTGTATCATAATAAATCAACTTCAAATAATCTTAAAATCCATCAAAGGATGTTGACATAGATGAAATTAAAATTCTTTTAAAAGAAATATCTCCGTTTATTTTGAAATCATTTAAGATCCATATAAAATAAAACATTTTCTTTGAAATATTCTTATAATCTTGTAAGGAAATCTTTGAAGATTTTATAACAGCGGAAAATAGCCGCACCCGCCGTATAAGTTTAAAAAAAACATTCTTACCTTAATTCTGTCGAAAAGGTTAAAAAGGACCTTGTTTTGAAAACGACCGAAAGATTCCTTTATAAACCACTTATAAAATTCAAAAAGTTTATAAATGACTTTAACTCATATTCTAGTAAATAGTAAAAATGTTTTGAAATACATTTTTAAGAAACATGGATGTGGATGATAAAGAGATACCAGTAGATTATTACGTATAAACAACCTTGGATAATGAAGAGGTTGTAAAGTAAACCCTTACCTTGTACTTTTCCTTTGTTGGGGTAGGTTAACCTCCTGTATAATGGTGAAATAATTGTTACTAAATTATACAAGAATCATATAAATTAATATGATATCATATATGATCTTTTAATATCGATTTATAATAATATCTTAGTATTATCGTTGTTTCGGGTGTTAACTTACTTGTTTTCTTTTATATGTTTTGTTACGTAAGACATTTTTGTAAAGGATAGGTTGTATATTATTCAAATCCAGAATGATATCAAGTCCTTAACATCATTTTTAAATCATAAAATGATAATTATACTTGAATGGATACAATGGATAATGAATCTCATCGCGTTCGTGGAGACGGTAGTCCGTACGTACGCACGAGCGACAATATCATTCTTTTGATATTAAAATAATATATAAATGGTTGTTATATCATATATACAGAATCATTATCATGTTTTGTTTATTATTTACATGAGTTACATATCATTATTATACCCATCCAAATAATAATATATTGAATAACAATTACACCACGACGTGGAGACGGTAAGCCGTACGTACGCACGTATGGTGACATGTTATTCAAAGGGTGGATAGAATACTGAATATGGTTGTACCATATTTATAATAACATCACATTATATATATGATACTGGAGTTATTATTTTAGAATGGTAACAACAAAGGAAGAAGAAGTGGAAGAAGAAATGAACTTGGAAAGGGTGGTGAAATCATTACCTCTTCTTCGGGTTCTTCCTTTTGATTTGATCAAAAGGGCTCCTTAGGTTGGCTTTCTGATCAAACTAAGGCCTCTAGGTTGTAGTGAGGGATGTTTGGAGAGTATTTGGGTAGAGTTTGGCCGAACCAAAAGGCTTTGAAGGTGTGAAGAAATGAGAAGGAGGAGTGCCCTTTTATAAGAGGGGTGAGGGGAACCTTTGGAAAAGCTAGAAATATTAATTTATAATAAATTCATATTCGGTTTCTAATGGCTCAAAAGTTTATTATTCAAAGGCTAAGTTGGGGATGGGTCGAAAAAAACTCAACCAATAGAATTTAGACAGGTTTGGGTACTTATATTAACCTTATCTTTAAGTATTAACTCTAAGTAAATTAGTTTCACTTTTACAATGTCTCTTTGTATTTTTATATAATATGGTTAATAAACATACTATATACATCCAAACGACCCCCAAGTGGTCCATTAATGATGAACCTATCATGATATAAGTCTCTTGGCCTAACCTTAGATTTTTAGGAATTTAATATCAATTAATAATATAATATTTGTTTTAAGAACTCTTTTATGTCAATTTTGACACTATTCAATAGTTGATTTTTGTGAAACTCATAACAGATTGATTACTTCGAACAAAGTCAATTAAATAAATACTAATATATCATAGTATCCTAGAAAATTAGATTAATTCATTAAAAGTTTCATATTGTATTTATTTGGGTATTTATAATATCAATTATTTTAATTTTTCACTATTATAGTAATTACAGCATCATCATTGTGTCATAAATAAAATAAATTATTTAATGTCTAAAAATTATAAATAAAATATCATTATGTAGGAAATCGTTTTATCTTTCTAATGGATATTTATAATCGAAAATCCAACATATATAACCCTATGTAACAATTTTTTTTCTAAAAGATATATGCTTCTGTCATTTTTGTATTCATTTTAACATAATTAAAATAAAGTGTCATTATCACTTACAAGTGGATCCATGGGGTCCCAAAATAGACCCAAAGATGTCCATGATCGACCATGTATCAACCAATAGGGTTAAGACACGTTTTAGGGTAATTTAGTATTATTATAATATTATTTTTAACCCTTATTTACCGGATTTACCCTTGACCATGGTAAATAAAATATTTACCGCAGTAATTATTCAAAATGTCTAAAAATAAAAGTTACCTATTTACACAATTTGAACATCCTGATTCCAAATATGGAATCCATTTTCCTAAATTTAGAACACATAAGTGGCAGAAATTAATTTAAAATTAATCCCCGCTGTCAAAACAAAAAGCGTGTTTTTAAGAGATAATAACTATCAAATGATTGACACTTGTTTATGTTCATTTTAATTGTAAAATTAAGTCCAATGACAAACATTATATTAAATGGTAAAATTATATTCTAAATATACTTTAAAACTACTAAAATTCATAATTTATCACTATTAATTATTTTGATTAAAAAAGTTGTTTTTATTTAAAATTTAGTAATTTTCACTATTCATCAAAATATGAAAGTTATCCGAAATGTACCAAAATTTCACCTTAGGCTAAATTCGATATTCCGAATCCAAAAATGATGTCCATTTTGAAATATAAAATATATATAATTTCAAAAAGTAGGTATTACTATTCATAACGGCTAGTTTGATTGGTTATGGTGTGTTAGAACTCGGTGTTGCGTACAACACACGCTATCACATTATTCAAAGAGAAGCGTACCGTAGAAGCTTGGGGTGTTACAAACTATTGACCAATATCAAAAGTTTGTTTTCCCAAATGATATAAAGTGTAACATGTATAACCACCATGCTCTTTATTACAAACTTAAACATGATTTATTACATAAACATGCACTTAAGAAAACTCTGAGGATCGAGAGGTATTGTGTATTGGGAAAATTAGGAACATTACATAACAAATTATAACATAAAACACAACATCTTTATTGAAAACTTCTTTTACATGACCATAACATTCCTTCGTACTAAGCATTGCATGGGATAACCTGAGGACATGAATAAGAAAAGGGTGATCTATAAATCCCAGTAAAGTAGTAAACAAGTAATAACAAGAATAATATAGTACATGTTAGTCAATAGTCATATTAATGGATCAAAAGAGAAATATAATGTTAAAGGCATGATATAGCATGATTATCATAACTTGGAAATGTGGAAACAACATTTAACATGATATTAGCATGAGCCAAGGCTCATTGCACATGGATCATGAGTAAACACTCATTTCACATGAATTATAATTATTAAACCCCCATTTAACTTGAATTAGAATGAGTAAACCCTCATTTAACATGGTGTATCATGATACTATTCTTTACCCAGTGCATTGGAGTGCTATCAGGGCTCACCCTTCTTAATCATTTAATATAATGCATAAGTGTGCCACATAGATCATACAACATGGATTCATTAACCATCGTGATTTATTCCAAAAAAAATAATGTGGAATACATAAATTAAAATCCTAAATCAACAAGTACATGTGAATAAAGTTTAATATTCTTGATAGCGAAATGGGTATGGTATTCACTTACATGATGATTTTGGCATGGAAATTTTGGGATAACTTGAGTAGCATAACGATGTTAAATATAAATGGTAAAATGTGTTGATGAGAGAAAATGGGGTCTATCAATATTTATAAATGAAATTTAAATTAAGGGGTTAATTTAACATAATATCCAAACATATGTAATGGAATTTAGATGAATATTATAAAATAATTTCTTGAATGTAAATGAGGAGAGAGAAATTCCTTATGGAATTTCGGCATGGTAACGGTTTTACATGGGAGGCATTAATAAGAGAGAAAGGGGTATCACATCATTAGAACATAATTAATGAAGTTTATAGAAGATTTTAAATTGTACCCCAACATTTTTAATTGAAAATAAAAGGTTATAACAACATAAGGAAACTTGGACATAAATAAGGAAGAAAGGAAAGTGAGGATCCCTTACTGAATTTTGGCATAGTAACTGGTGTACATGAGAAGCATTAATGATATATAAAGGAGTATATCATAATTCAAACATAATTAGGGAAGTATGGTGAGGTTCTAAATCATACCCCCAACATTTTTAATTCAAAATAAAAGGGTATAACAATATAAATAAACTTAGATAAAAACGAGAAAGGAAAAAATCACATACTTAGAAGTGTGATCCCAAAGGCTTGGGAGAGGCTTGAGAGAGGATTATAGTGAGATTGGGGCACCTTGTAAGGATTCAAGAGATATTATAGAAGATTTTGGTCGAGATCCACAGGTTTTGAGTGAGGAGGAATCGGGATCTTGAGTGGGTTATATAGGAAAGGAGAGGAAATTCTTTATTGTTTAGGTTTTGGACACTACACATTAAACTAATCAAAACCAAAAACCAACCCATGGTTTTTGCCCATGGTTTTTTCAAATGGAATTGAAAAAAATTATTTTATAATTCTAATATCTGAACATCTTAAAATATTAGGATTTCTTATGTGGTGGTGAGTCATACTCTCAAGAAAATCATTTTTAAAAGTTAAAATATTTTTTAAGTGTTTGAGGGTCCACTAAGGAACCATAAAATTAATAAAAAAAATCTAAAATCACATTATTTTAAAGATAAAACTTATATTTTCCGAAAATCCTTTTTATGGTATTTTATTAGATCACTATTGGGTCATTATGATGTCATAAAATACATTATATATATTTAAATGGTATTTAATTTTTACCCAAAAATTAAACTCTCTCAGAAAATTATTAAAAATTCACTGTTATATAATTTCCATGTCTTGAAACTAAAAATGATATTCAATTTATATAAATAATTTTCTAAATATGTGAATTTTTACTTTTAAAATAAAAAACTGACATTTTTTAAAAATTCATGGGTTTTGACAAAAACAGCTTTCAAATCAGAATAAAAATTTACAATTGTATTCATAAAAATTATATGATCATTTATATTTAATAAAAAATAATTTAGTAATAATATTCTATTAAAATTTTATTTAATTAAAAAATCCATTAATTCATCAAAATAGCTTTCTTTATTGAATATTAACTAAAAATACTATTTGTGCTTTAAAACCCATTTAAAAATTAAGAATAATAAAATGAATGCATATTATTTATTATATAAAAAACTAATGCACATAATCATAGTGCTAGGGTTTTGTTACATAACCCCTTATAACACCCACACAAGACCTGAGGGTAAGGTGTGTGTGGTGATAGACTATTGGGGTGGCTCTGATAACATCGCTCGGGTGGTAATCTCTATTTACTTCCACTTCTCTCATAGGTGGTTCCGTTCAAGCTTAACATGTTGGATATCATCTGGGGATTGGTCAATATCATATCCCAGTGACACCACCTCCTTTCCAAGCTCTGACAAATGGGCTTCGTATGGAGAAATTCTACTGGATGAGTTCATTACCTCCTTTTTATAAGTAAAATGGATTTGTTAAAGTTCTATATTTATACTAATCATGTGATCACTATTCAACAACTATATTAGTAACAGTAAAAATTCTTAACGGTATTTTTAAATCCAAAAACAAAAAACCAAGGAAGTGAATGTGTTTTTCATAACCATTTTACATATTAATACATTTAATTAGATCAAGAGTAATTTTCATTAATAAAATTTTGGGTCATTACAATCTCCCCCCCTTAAGAAATTATTTCCTCAAAATTTTCTTTTCCCACACTAAAGTAGATGAAGGTAACCCTGATTCACCACTTCCTCCAATTCCCACGTTTCTTCTTCAAACATTTGGTTTCACCACAACACCTTGATGATGAGAAGTGTCTTATTCTATAGAACTTTTTCCCTATGATCTAATATACTCCCCATCTTATCTTCATAGGAGTGGTCATTATCCCATAGTACCACCTCTGTATTGAGTACATGTGATTCTTCAGGTATGTACTTCCTCAAGAGTGATACATGGAATACATCGTGTACTTGAGACAAAAAAGGTGGGAGTTATAGTCGATAGGCCACTACTCCAATATGATCAAGGATATCAAAAGGGATGATGTACCTTGGAATAATCTTTCCCTTATTCCCAAATCATATAACTCTATTCCACGGTGATATAGAGAGTAATACCATTTCTCCAACCTCAAACTCTAGGTCTCGTTGATGATTATTAGCATAGCAATTTTGTCGACTCTGAGTATATTTAATGTGTTGGTGGATGGTTTTAACCTTATATTCCATTTCATCAACCATTTCCGGAACTAAGAGTTTTCTCTCCCCAAATTCATCCCAACATGTTAGTGCTATGCACCTCTTCCCATAAGGGGATTCATAAGAATCCATTTGGATGCTTGGGTGGAAACTGTTATTGTAAGAGAACTCAACCAGAGTAATATGTTGATACCATCCTCCTTTAAAGTCCATTAAGAATTCCCTCAACATTTCCTCAAGTGTTTGGATAGTCTTCTCAGATTGGACATTAGTTTGAGGATGATAAGTCAAACTAAAGTTCAGCTCAGTATTCAGAGCATGATGGAGACTCTTCCAGAACATAGAGATAAATCTTGGATCTTGATCAGATACAATAGATAGTGGTATTCCATGAAGCCTTACCAATTTTCTAATGTATATTTGGGCTATTTGATCAAATGAGAAATCATATTGAATTTAAATGAAGTGTGCAGTCTTTGTAAGATGATCCACAACAACCCAGATAGCATTGTTTCCTTTGAAATTTTTCAAAAGTCCAGTGATAAAGTCCATGGTGATGTTCTCCCATTTCTACGTTTGTATGGGTAATGCTTGCATTATCCCTTTAGCATTCTTCCTATAAGCCTTCACTTTCTGACCCACCAGGCACTTTGATGTATACTAAGTGATCTATTTCTTCATTTTATCCCACCAATAATTCTCTTAGAGATCTCGATACATCTTTTTTTTCCTGGGTGAATGGAGAAATTCAAACTATGTGCATTATCAAAAAGTTATTTATTTAACTCCGAATTTCATGGAACACATATTATTTACAATAATATTATAATTCCTTCTTCATTAACATTGAACTCCAAGGATTTATCTTTTTTAATAGTTTCCACTTTCTTTTGAATTTCCACATCATCCTTTTGATCATCATTTAACCTTTCCAAAAGAGACAGTTGAGCAATCATTTGTGATAGGATTGATGATGTACTCTTCTTTATGATTCCCATGTCCGTATTCATCAAATCTAAGAAGATTGGATCCTTTTAAATTCTCATCATTGATAGAATCGATGGGTCCTTTCATCTTAGAGCATCTACCACATTGTTTGCTTTCCTAGGGTGGTAATGGATTGAGTAATAATAATCTTTGATTAGCTCTAACCATCTTAATTGGTGCATGTTAAAATCTTTATATGGGAAATTGTAGTTGAGTATTTTGTGATCTATGTATATTTCATACTTCTACTCAAAGAGGTAATGCCGCCAAATTTTGAAAGAGAAGATTACTGCAGCCAACTGTAGATCGTGTTTTGGATAGTTTTTTTCATGAAATTTCAATTTCCTTGAAACATAGGCAATGAATTTGTCATTTTTCATCAACACACAACCCAAGACCTTCTTCAAAGAATCACTTAATACCATGAAAATTTATCCACTTTTGGGTAGTGTGAGCACGGGCGTAGTGATAAGCCTCATTTTCAACTCCTTGAAGATAAATTTGTATTCATCTCTCCAAGAAAACTTGACTCCCTTTCAAGTTATCTTGGTAAGAGGGTTGGATGATCGTGAGAAATTTCTCACAAATTAGCGATAATATATAGCTAAACCTAGGAATCTATGGATATTTTTCATTGATGTTGGCCTTGAACATCCCTCAATTGTAGTTATCTTCAAGGGATTCACAGATATCCCATTTCTTATGATGATATGACCCAAGAATGATACTTCCTTAAACCATAACTCACACTTTCTGTACTTTTCATAGAGCTTCCCATTTCACAAGATCTCTAGTAGAGTTCTTAGATGCTCCTTATTCTCCTCCTTAGTTTTGGAGTATATTAGAATATCGCCTATAAATACTACAACAAATTTATCAAGGTAATATATAAAGACTCTATTCATCAATTCTATAAATATTTCTAGATCATTAGTGAGTCTGAAAGGCATTACTATAAATTCATAGTGCCCGTACCTTGTATGAAAATCAGTCTAGGGGATATCCTCCTTTTTCACCCTTACTTTGTAATATCCAGACCACAAATCGACCTTGGGGAATTATTTTTCTCTATGTAGCTGATCGAACAAGTCATCAATTCGAGGAAGAGAAAACTTTTACTTCATCATGATTTTTTTGATCTGATGATAATAAATAAAAAAGTGCATTGACTCATCCTTTTCTTGATGAAAATGATGGGTGCACCCCATGGTGAAACACTTAGGCATATAATCCCTTTATCAAGATTATCCTATAGTTGTTCTTTATCTCTTAAATCTCCAAAATATCCATTCTATATGGAGTCTTTGATATTGGAAAAGACCCAGGTATAAGATCAATTGAGAATTATACATCTCTTATAGGAGGAAGAGCAGGAAATTCATTGGGAAACACTTCCGTGAATTCTCTCACAATAGGAATGTCTTCATGGATGGTTGCTTCACTAGACCCAATCATCTGAGCAACATACTCATGCTCATATGGAAATAATATCCACACTTGAGATGATGGTTCTAAAAAATATTCATCCTCTTCCTTGCACTTGTACATAATAAGGGGTTGATTCACCATATAGAGAGTGATTTCTCTCTCATGGAAATTTATGTTGGCTCTATATAGGTAATGTCAATCCATGACAAGAATTGCATCAAATTTCACCATAGGGAGTATGAAGATGTTCGCTGGGAAGTCAAATAAAAAATTATGATAGGGGAGGAGTTATATTTGTGGGTTTCAATGATTTCCCCATTTTCTATTCTCACTGACATCTCTACTTCTATGATTTGTGGTGATGTTTGGGATTGTACTAATAAACTTTTAGGATATTAAATAATGCATAGAACCATAATCAAAAAGTGCATTCTATATTCATGAATAAATAACTAGCGTACCTATCAACACTTCTTTTTCAGGATTCACTTCAGTGGTAGTGATGGAAAAATCTCGCCCTTTCTTCCTTGGAGGTTATTGGTGGCCTCTGAAAACTATTTTCTTGGGGAATTGGTTAGAAAAGTGCACTAGTTCTTTGTAGTTGAAGCAATGAACAATGAATTGAGGGTCAAAATGAGTGATCCTCTCCTTTTTCGTAGTAGTGGGTTTTTCTTGTCAGTAGTTAATAGTCATATTCCCTTCTCTTTCACTCCTAAATCATTTCCTCTTCCCCTTCAGACAATTTATATGCTTCTTATTTATACATCTTTGGAAAGTGGGGTGCTGGAATTTCTTAGCACCATTAGATTTATTCATCAAACCTCCAGAATTAAATTCCATCATATGCTTCTTATCCTCATGATACCCCTGAGATTATCCAATATCCATTTTTACTTTTAGGGAACATCAGACAATTTCTTCATAGCTATCGAAGTCACGTATTGTTAGGGCATTCCATATTCTAGGTTTTATCCCACCAAAAAAGATACAAACCTTGCATTTGGGGGTAACAACAAATCTAGAGGCATATCATGCAAGCCTTGTGAAGTTTTCCTCATACCCTCCGATGGATTCATCATCTTTTTGCTTGAGGTAAAGGAATTATATTTCTATCTTAAGTTATATAGTGCGAGGAAAATAATTATCGAAAAACATTTTCTGGAAATCCTTCCATTCTAATGCCTCAATATCTTCTTCAGGCTTCGTGTTTTTGATCATTGATCATCTTCACCCTATATATAATAATTATCTAGAATAAACTTCTCTTTTTTGGTATATCGAAGGATGGATAAGATCTTCTCAATGGAGTTGATCAATTGTTCAGCAATTGAGGGATCATATGATCCATTGAACGTAGGGGCCTTTGTCTCGTGAACCACTTGATTGTGTCTTGTTCTTTCTTGGGGGGGTGGAGGTTCTTCTAGACCCACGTTTCTATTTAGAACTTGAGTTAACTGAGATATTAACATGACAAAGTTTGTGATTCCCAATCCCATCAGATTGGGCATCTCATTAAAATAGTCATCACAATGATCTTCACTTCGGTTGTTAGCCCAAGTCCTCCTATTACTGGACACTAGCTTGAATAAAAGGAAGGTTATGGGTAACACATAACGGGTAATCAAATGAAAAAAAGGGATAACTTATAAGATACATTTATTTCCTTAACTTATGAATTTATAGGCTTCAATCCATGTTATCCATGATCTACTTCCCTACAAATATTCTTAGGGGAATTTTTTTATTACATTAATAATGGTTCATACTAAGCTTATAAATTTATCAAAGCATATCTCATATTAGTTTCATAACTAAGAGTGCAGTAAGGCCCATTTTCATGCACCAGTTCCTATTTGACTATATCTCAAAGCGGTGTTTTCGGGTTTTACCCCTAGATACATTTGTGCTAGAGCTTCATTTACATGTTCATATCCCGAAAGGGATGTATTTACATGGAAAACCACTTAACCTATAATCACCAAAATTTAGGGATGTTTTTATTATACTCATTATTATCCTTATGTCTTTCTCTAGCGTTTTATAATTATAATCCCAAAAATAACTAAACATATCCTTTGATATGAACTATAACAACTCTGCTCTTTATTACACACTTAAACTTGATTTGTTACATAAAATTTCACTTAAGACAACTCGTAGGGTTGAGAGTTCTAGTTTCTTGGGAAAATTAGGAGCATTACATAACAACTTTTGACATAAAACACAATATCTTTATTGAAAATTTCTTTTACATGACAACTACATTCCTTCATACTTAGCATTGCATGGGATAACCTAGGGACATGCATAAGAAAAGGGTGAGCTATAAAGACCAGTAAGGGAGTAAACAAGGAATAACATGAAGAATATAGTACATGTTAGGAAATTGACATATCAATAGATCACAATAGAAATATGAACATAAAGGCATGATATAGCATGATTATCATAACTTGGAAATGTGACAACAAAATTTAACCTGATATTATCATGAGCCAAGGCTCGTTGCACATGGAGCATGAGTAAACCATCATTGCACATGAATTATCATGAGAAAACCCTCATTGCACTTGAATTGGCATCAGTAAACCCTCATTTCACATGGAGTATCATAATATTATTCTTTACCCAATGCATTGGGGTGAGATTTGGGTGCACCCTTCTTAATCATTTCATTTCATACATAAGTGTGCCACATAGATCATTCAATATGGATTCATTAAACATATTGATTTATTCCACAAATAAGAGATGTGGAATACATAAATTTAAATCCTCAATAAACAAGTAAATGTTCTTAAAGGTGAATACCCTTGATAGCAAAATTGGTAAGGTATTCACTTACACAATGATTTTGGCATGGAAATTTTGGTGTAACTTCGGCAGAATAACGACGTCAAATAGAAATCGTAAAATGGGTTGATGAGAGAGAAAGAGGAATCTCATAATTTATACATAAAATGGAAAGTAAGGGTGTCATGGAACAAAATATCCCAAAATATGTAATGAAATTTAGATGTATACTATAAAATAATTTCTTGAATGTAAATGAGGAGAGAGAAATCCCTTATGGAATTTCGGCATGGTAATAAGTGTACATGGTAGGAATTAATGGGAGAGAAATGGGTCTATAATCATTAAAAAATATAGAGGGTAGTGTATTGGAGGTTTGAAATCATACCACAAAATTTTTAATTGAAAATAAAATGTCATAAAAACCTAAGGAAACTTAGACCTAAATAAAGAAGGAAAGTGAGGATCCCTTACTGAATTTCAGCATAGTAACGAGTGTACGTGGGAGGCATTAATGAGAGATAAAGGGATATATAATTGTTAAAACATTAGGAGATAAGTATGGTGGAGGTTATAAATAATACCCCAACATTTTTAATTGAAAATAAAAGGGCATAACAATATAAAGAAACTTGGAAAATATGATAAAGGAAGAAAAAACTTACATGGAAGTGAGATCCCAAAGGCTTGGGAGCGGCTTGAGAGAGGCTTATAGGGAGGTTGGGGAACCTTTCAAGGATTAAAGAGAGAGTATTTAAGAGGTTGGTCAATATCAAAAGGTTTTTAGTGAAGATGAATGGTAGATTGAGTGGGTTTATATAGGAAAGGGGAGGGAATTATTTATTATTTAGGTTTTGGACACTACACATTAAACTTATCAAAACCACAAACCCACCCATGGTTTTTTCCCATATTGTTTTCCAAAGGGGATTGAAAAACATTATTTTATAAGCCCAATGGACTAAATTATTAAAATATTAGGATTTCTTATGTGGAGGTGAGTCATACTCTCAAGGAAATCATTTTAAAAAAATAAAATATTCTATAAGTCTTGGAGGGTCTACTAAGGCACCATAAAATTAATAAAAAAATCTAAAATAAAATTATTTTAATTATAAAACATATATTTTACAAAAATACTTTTTATATTATTTTATTAAATCACTATTAATTCATTATGATGTCATAAAACACATTATATATTTAAACAATATTTAATTTTTACCCAAAAATTTGAATGTCTTAGAAAATTATGAAAAATTCACCATTAGATAATTTCAACATCCTAACTCCAAAAATTATATTCATTTTATCTAAATAAATTTCAAAATATGGTAATTTTTAATTTTAAAATAAAAACTGACTTTTATCAAAATTTCACAGGTTTGGAAAAAAATTGCTTTCAACCCTTAATAAAAAATTAAAATTATATTCATAAAAATTATACGATATTTTATATTTAATAAAAGTTAATTTAGAAATAATATTTTATTAAAATAATATTTAATTCAAAAATCCATTAATTCATCAAAATAGTTTTCTTAATTTAATATTCACTAAATATATTATTTGTACTTTAAAAACCATTTACAAAGAAACAATAATAATATGGATGCATATTATTTATTCTATACAAAAATAATTCACATAATCAATGTTCTAGGGTCTTGTTACATAAACCCTTATAACACCCACATAAAACCTAAGGGTAATGTGTGTGATGGTGACAGACTCTTTGGGTGTCATTGATAACATCTCTTGGTTGGTAATCTCTATTAACTTCCAATTCTCTCATAGGCAGTTCTGTTCAAGCTTAACATGTTTTATCTTAGATTGGGCTTGGTCAATAATGAATTTCAATGACACCACCTCCTTCTGAGCTCCGAAAAATGGGATTTGTATGGAGAAATTCTATTAAATGAGGCCATTACTTACTTTTTCTGAGTAAATTGGATTTGTTAAATCCCTATATTTATATTAATCATGTGATCATTGTTCAATGGCTATATTAGCAACAATAACAATTCTTAAAGGTATTTTAAAATCCAAAAACATAAAACCAAGGAAGTTTATATATTTTACATAACCATTTTACATAATAAGACATTTAATTAGATCAAGGGGAATTTTCATAAATAAATGCTTGGGTAGTTACAATATATCCACTCATCCACCATATTCACCCATAATTATTATAGTGAACATATATAGGAAAAAAAGAAAAAACCATGAAAAAACTTGATCACCCACTAACCAATCTCAATATTTTGTTTCCAAAATTGATGGTAATATTAACACGTCTACTCATCCACCATGAATCTCAAAAATTATTCATTACTCAATTTTGGTTCAAAAACAATTTACATTTTTATTATAAAATTTTATAATTTTATAATTTCATCAAACATTATCCTCTTATCTTAAAATGATGTAAATTTTTAAATGTATTTCACTCATTCACCAATTAAGAGTGATGATCAATGATTTCATTAGAGCTCTAACTATAATTACCATTATAATGTGAACATTTATTGAGAGGAATTTTTTAAAGGGTTTATCAATAGATTATGGCGTGGTAATAAAGTGTAAAAAAATATAAAATAGTTTTGAAAACATCAACATGGACCAAAAATGAAATAAAAATTAAAGGAGGCCTCAAAATACTTCATGACACATCTTGTATGAGGGAACTCACACTTGAGAAAGAAAATATATTGGGTAGACTTGAGTGAGTATAACATATATAAGGGATGAAAACTATCAAAAAATGGATAATGAGTCAAATTGAAGTGTTCTTACATTTTTTAATATTTTTTATTTTCCTTTTTTTGATTGTTTTTCTTTTTTATTTAATTATTTTTTTAAAATTGAATAAGATGTATTGAAATACGTGATGAAATATTAGAATGAATTTTTTTTCCAAATATCTCTAAAAGAAAACCTTTCCCCCATACTTAAAATGTGGCTTCTCACAAAGAAAAAGAAAACTAGTTGATGATCAATGAATATGAATACCAAATGAGAAATATTACCCAACATTTAAATTTCATCAAATCATGTATGAAAAATAAATTTAAATGTTAAGCGGGATAAGTTCATGGGATTTTAATGTAGCTATAAAAAATGGGATATTTATTGTGTAAAAGGATCTTTTAAAAGGAGTTTTAATGTAAGGTTATTAGATTTTATTTATCTAAAGTGATTCTCATGTAGATAAAAAATCCTCTATAATTTTCATTCACACAATGTTTAAGAAATTGAGATAGAATGTCAAAAAAAATACATATTCACAACCGATAGTGAAAAATACACAAGGGGGAAATATGAAAATAAATGACCTTAACATGAAAACATAATTTGTAATTCAAGGATAAGGAAAAATTTCATGTTTCAATAAAAAAATCACTCAAAATATGTTGTGATTGAAACAACATGTATTAGTAAAAATTGGTGAAGAAAAATCAAAATGTCTGAGTTAAATTCAATGATTTTTACTCCCCCATAATTGTTTGAAAAAATATCATAATTGTGATGAGTAACCATAAATTTGTTCAATTATTTTTGAGAAATACACACAATAAGAAAAAATATTGGGTTATGAGGGGTTAGAGAGAGGGATATTTAGATTTCTTGAGAGAGAGATTCAAAGGGGTGATTCATTTTCTATATATAGTGGGTATTCTACTATATCAATATATAGATCCTTTCCATAATAATTATACATGGTAGTCTTTGATATGGTACCCGGTGTATGTAGAATTTGAGGGCATAGATTCATCCAATGTTCATTAATAATAATAAAATAAAATATATTCATTATTAATTTAAAAAAAATTAAAATAATGTAATGATTTAGTCAAGTAAAAGAGAACTTGGGTATCCTCCTAAGAAGTGTTTTATTTATTTTTTCAAAAATTAGATAGTTATAATTGACTATTTATATTCCAATGGTAGATATGGTTTCATTAATTTAAACCATTACATTTTCTCAACTCCAGTGTGCTTCTAAAAAATATTATCCTTTATAGGGCCCTATTTTCATTAAAAATTAGACCTATACCCCTATAAATATACTTTTTATTTAATGGGAGTAATAAAAGTATGAAAATATCTTATCTTTGGTCTTTCATTTGAGAGATTTAGTTTAATTAGTACACATATTCTATTCTAGAAAGTAAATTTTATGTTATTTTATCTTGAATAATATATTCTTGAATGTTCACTTTGGTTTAAGCATCATGGTGCGTGGGTTTCAAAACAATATACTCCATATTATCTTCAAAACACACACAAAAAAGGTGGTAAATTCTTTATTCTCATCATCCAGTGAACGTATCTATAGTTTCAGGTCAATAATATTAAAACAAGAATATTTATATTGTAATTATTTTATATATTGTTTAAATAAATTCGAATCTAAGGTATAATAAACTCTCTTTAGTGGTTCATATCATAACTCATGTTGCTCATTTATTACTTCTAGAAATACAAATGAAATATTTAGTAATGGATTGTGATTTTCTAATTCTTATGTTGTATTCTCCATTAACTATTCGGTAAGTATAAACAAATGTATTGGTTTATATTACTGGTGGGGGTGTATTGGTTTAGTTTAATTTTGACTAAAAATTAAACTAAACCATAATTTTTTATTTGGTTTTTATACATAAAAACTGAAACATTTAATAGATATTTGATTTTGTTTAAAAAATTTCTAAACCATTAATTTAGAGTTTAGTTTGGTTCAGATTAAGGAATAACCTTTTTTGAGAATAAACATGACTGACTAAATCCGACCATAACCAAAGAAGAATACGGCCAAGTAAAATTACCCCCCATAAAATAAGATAATGAATAAAGGGATATTAAACACATATAGTCATTATGGTCGAAGGAATAAGTTTTCCTTGAATAAAGTTTCAAGTTTGAAGATCTAGAATATGGTTAATCTTAGAATTTTAGTTTTAATAGATCATTATTTATGATTTTTAATAAAGGATTAAGGTTTCAGGTGTAAGAGTTCAAGATTTTAAATGTTATAAAATTGAAGTTAATAATTTTTAGTTAAGGTTTTAAATATAATATTTATCATTTATGGTTTCAATTATTAAATTTATAGTTTATGATTTTAAAATTTTAATGTTTTATGATTTTAAAAATATGGAAGTGTTTTTATTTTATAGATTTATTACTAATATAGTTTTTTTAAATAAAAAATTATCGAAATGTAAAATAAAATTCTAAATTATTTTTTATAGTTTTTAATTTTATGAAAATTTATTTACAATGGAAAACTTTTTAAAAAATATCAAATAGTTCTTAAATTATCATATTCTTCCAACACAAGCAATGCATCTAGTAATAATATACCTCTATAGGTGTAAGAATTTTATTCTCAATTATCCTATTATATTTTTTATTTTTGGAAGAGTCTCTTAATCCATGTCTAGGAAAGATAAGGAAATAGTATGAAATAATAGAAAACAATAGTGTCACATAAGTCCTTGATAAAAACAAGGGAGATTACAAAGCACTCAAGTCCATTTTGGATGAAAAAAGTAAATTGATTAAAATAAAACAAGTTCAATGGAAAGAAAATAAAAATAAATAAATATTGTGTTTGGTTTTAAATGGAAAATAATATAATTAAATTTATAATAATATTATAATAATAAAAACATATTATAATTAATATAAAAATCCATTTTTTATTTAATTTCTCCCCCTATAAAAGAATCAACCCACCTAGCCTTGGATCAAATATATAACCTTACCCTAAGAAAATATGTACACATGTAACCATGAGTATAACACCTAACTCCAGGTATTAAGTGACACCAAAACAATCATAACAATTCACAGTAGTAATATAAATATTTCAAGCATTCACTATAACATTTACCTCATAAACATATTTTGATCACTCCATGTATGATTCTATAATTCATCAAAAGTCCAACATTGAGACTAAAAGTAATAATCCCATCAACAGAAACAATAGGAAACCCAAAAAACCACACCTAGATAAGAAATAAAAATCCAAAACACAAATTAATGTAATTAAATAACTAAAACATCCATATATGAGAGTAAATATAGAAATCCATTTATATTCTAGTTATTATGACCATATCCAACTATAATATATAACTAAATAAAGGACATTGTGATATGAAATTTTTAGATTTAGTACCCTAAGGGTACTTTCACATTGATTAATACCTAAAGATATGGTTAGGTAAAGTAAAAGAGTTTATTATAAATGATTGAATTAGTGAGTATGTTTTTTTATTATAGGGTTAGATAAGAGAGGTCACTTAATTAGAGACTTAACATCCTTGTATACAGATGTAGTATTTTTTCATTTAAATTTGGTGAAAGGGACAATTTTATTACTAGTTGAGACTAGTGAGGGATGGTACCGGGATCAAAAATGGGGAAGGATGGGAATATTAGGGTATAATATTATAATAAAGAGGGGATTGGGAAATGGTTGGAAAATATATTTGAATAAGTACTGATCAGAATATAAATGGGATAAAATAAAGTATGATGGGGGAGATAAGGGGTGTGGTGGGGATAGGAGGGGAGGGGAGGGGTTTATGGATGATTGGGTAGGAAAATTCGGTGATGGCTGGGGTAAAATTAAGAAAATATATTTTTTAAAATTGATGTGGTTCGGTTAGAAAATGTGGTGTTGTTTGGAACCTAAAAAAATGAAAACCTTAAGGGTGTATTAAATCCACACCAAAAACTAAATTATAATAAAAAAATATTATTTCAGGTTGGTTTATTTTAGTTTTCAATTTGGCTTTGTTCGGCACTAACTTCATTGGGTATGGACTTAAGGAACACATGTTCAAGATCCACCTTAAGGTCCTCAATTAGTTCCCTAAAAACATTTCCCATGTAGTTGTAGTTATTCATGCATATCACTTATCTAGTGAAAAGAATGATTGTTTCATTAAAATCAAAGGGGTGTCAAAAATAAAATCTACTCTTTTAGATTTTTTTAGAAAAAACGAGACCAAATAATTATTTATATAATCATCTCTAAAAATTGTGATAGTTTGGGGTTTGGAATATTATAACTTATTCACTATAAATTATCCAATTCCCTACTATAATATATATAGTGGCACTCAGGTTGAATCCTCTATGATGATACTATTATTCTGGAACCAATTGAAGTTGTTTTTCAATGAAGTAGGGGGTTGCTTTCATAGAGACTTAAGAAGACTGATAAAATTTACTTTAAATGAAACTTTTCATGAGAATTCAAGAAGATAAAAATGGATATGTGTCTAATGAAATTATTTTATTAAGAATTGAAAAGGTTTATATTGAATTAACATTCATAACATGATATGTGAAGTATCAAGTGTCTATGAAGTTTAAGCTATAATTCATTCCTCAAAACAATATCCAATCCTTTAACATAAGTTGTTAATGAATACTTCAATAATTTATGAACTTTTATTTGAAAAGATATCCAATAATCCATGGAACTCTAAAAATCCATAAAATGTGTCAATAGTCTTTGACATATTCTATGGAGGCACACAACGTCAATTTAAAAATCATGAACTGTGCTTTCTCTCAATCAATAAATCATCCAAATACAATGTATCACCATGAAGAAACATTAAATCAACCATATAAACAGAGAGTAATGTTGTTATGGAGGTAAATGATTGATAAAAATGATTATAAAATATAAAGGGACAAGAAAATATTTAAACTAACCAAACTCACACAAATGATTAGAATGAAAACAAAAAATACTTGTAATTTAAATTAAAGGGTATTGAGGGAAGGTATTGCAACAAAAATTAAACTACCTTAATAATATAATTATAGTTATAAATAAGTTGATTATAATAAATATATTAATTTTAAATTTTCATTAACATTAAACTTGAAATTACTATAAAACACTTGAAATTTTAGAAAATAGATAACAACAGAATAATGAAGAAATAAGAGTTGAGAGGTCACTATAGTTATAACTAGAGATTAATATATTCTATATACCTACATCAATTTTTTTACGTACCAAATATCCATCCTTAAATTCTAGAAATTGTATCCCTTATAATGTAAGTGGAGACACATTTTTATACGCAAGTGGGGTAGGGGGTTTCCCTCAAAATATTCCATCCAAAATTTATTACTGGTTTTACCCATATGAATGACGAATAAAAATAAACTTATTATCTAAAAATTAATTCTTATACATCTTAGGATCCACCCACAAAATTTCAATTATATTGGAAACCTGTAGAAAATTTTATGTCTAAAATATTATGGTTATCTTTTCTAGGGAAAAAACTTTTCATGTTTTATAATTGAAAGTTCCCCTGAATTTATTACCATTAAAATGAAGTAATATTAGTGGATATAAATTAAGGAATTTCTTTCATTATCTTCTTTATCTTCATTTTAAATTTGAGATTAGTTTTACTAATTTTTTGGAATATATAATCCCCACACTAAAAATAACCCAAATTATTGGTTGATTTATTGATCATTAATAAATGATAATATTGATCCAATAAATGGAGAAATTGAACCAATATTTTAAAAAAGTGGTAAAAAAATTATTTCATTACATGGAGTTTAAATTAATTTTTTATTCTATATTTTTCATAGAAATAAAAAATTATCAACTGGTCTAAAATGCTTGATAAAAATTTTGGGCCTTCATCTATGATCAAAATAGCCTTCCAAGTGACTAATCCTTCTCTATATCTAGTTAAATTATGTCTATAAAAATATTCCAAGAATCCTAAAAAATAATCACAAGAATTGGATGATAAAAAATATCTATAACCACAATACAAAACAACTATCCAAATGGAACAATTCAAAAAAAAATTCCCTCATATTGCATTCATTAACAAAGTAAAAAAATTTGGATGAGAATGTAAATATTTAATAAAAAAATATTTGTAGGGATTTATTTAAAAAATGAATGAATTTGAATTTTGAATATTCATAATCACTTCTTCCACATTTACTCCAACAGTAGTACCCATCGTTTTCCATTCCATTAATAAAGTGGATGATTGGGGAATGGCCTAAATAACTATTGAATTTTCTTAAAGGAAGATTAAGTATATTGAAAATGTAAATAGGAAATAAAGGAGGATAGGGGGGTCAAATAAGATGTTATCTTTGACCTAACATGATTTTTACCTAACAAACAACACTCTCACCTCCTAATAGAGAAACACACATGTGAATACCTTAATCATTTATCCTCTAAAACAATCTATGAATTATCCTTGATTTTGGGTTCTCAAAAATTTATATATCAATAATTAATAAATATCAAATATGTCAGTCGAAAATCATTATTATAACTTATTCCATACATCACTTGATTAAATCCACCCTCATCCTCATAGAAGTGACTATTAAAAACAATCCCAGTGATAAAACTTTGTTGAGGGCCGAATCATATATCATGAGACAAAAATAAATGATTATGATATATTTATATCAAAAAATTCATATGAAGAGTTGTAAATCAATAAAATCATACTTCATACCATCAATGGACCTAATCTAGTATCTTTTGGTTTATTCTTATTAGTATACAAGTGAAACCAAAGAAAAATAGTAATTTGTTAATTTTATTTCAAACTAGAATAACATGGTTTATTTTTTAAAGTCTATGTGATATAGTATTTTATCGGTGGCCTTCCACTTGGAAATTTTTCTCACACCCTAAATACAACTGTGAAGGTATATAGGCCTTGAATTTTCACATACAAGTGGAATATTGGTACCACATATTGTAACCAATTATAAGATCCCTTCATTTTTTCTAGGTACATCTCTCTTTGAGTTTTTTTATCCATGGTGGCTAAGTCTTGTTCATATATAGAGAGCCTTTGTTGGGGAAAATTAATTAAATCACAAGGATATATGTTTTTATAATTAATAAAGCCCAAATATAACAATTTTAAATGGGTTTATGGGGGTTTTACATTATTGGGGAGTATTTGGAGGTGTTTAGGGTCTTTTTTTATTTTGGGAAAACAATTGTCTTCTCAGAGATTATAGACCATATGCCTGTTACACGATATATAAATACTTCCAAAAATATGTTATGAACTATTATAGGGCATGAAAAGGTTACATGTCATGTAAACCATTCACATTGTGTAAAGGTAGTGTAGGGTTTAATATAATCCAAGGTAGTGGGTTTTTGGTATATCCCTCTAAAAATAAGTAAATGACATATAAGAGAGTTACACACCTTCTAATATCATAGACAAAAGTTTTAAACAACATTTTTCATTATATTTTTCTCATCTCTTTGGTGAATCTTTATCATATCAACCTAGGAAGGTTTTTTATGTTATTTTTGAAGCCTTTCCTCTATTTCATATATCTTGTTTGTGTGATCGATCCCTGGTAAGTCTTTTGATTTTTTTTCTCTTCCTCTTTTGTTACTCTCTATCATGGTAGTGTAAATCCTTGGACCACATTAGGTTGGGTTATAATCTTGATATTTTTATCTATGTTTCTTATAATGATCTTTCTTCGCCTTATTCACTGTTGGTGTTACCCTTTCTAAGTGTTGCGTTTGTCACTATTTAATGTTAGCAGTATAAACCATAATTGTATGGTCTCTTTAATTTAAAAGTATGTAAAGTATGCCAATTTCTCTAATATAATGTGTGGGAAAATTAATTAAATTATTATTTGGATTCATTCCTTGGAATCCATTTTGATCCAATTGATTATGAACTGGATTATGGCTATCGTTCATGTGACAGAACTCTTGATTATAAATGAATTGACTAATGGCATAATGTGTGTTTATCATGACATGAGTTTTGGTTTATTTCTTGGTATAGATTCACATAGATTTGTCTTGGATAAATTATTTAAATAATTGTCATGTTATTGTTATATGAACAAATGATAAAAAGAAATGTGTAATTGAAAGATAAATGGTAATTTTCATAATTAACCATTGAGCCTTACGATTTGATATTGTGATATCCATACTGTTAGGACTTATTGTGATACATGTTGTAATGCTTATATACTAGGCTCAGCCTGGATTTATTTCTGAAGTTATTATATACCAGGCTTGTCCCTAATATATGTTGTAATGATTATATAGTAGGCTTAGCCTTAATTTATTGTTTAAATTGTTATAAAATGGTCTTGACCAAGATTTGTTTGATTTATACCATGAATATTTTGTTATTGTTTTCATTGTTGTGAGACATTCTCATAGATGTACTTGCATGGTGCTGAAGAAGGTTATTTGGGTATATGGTTGTGGTTGGCATGGGTGTTCTACATGATCATAGATATTCTGGAATAGTTTCAAATCATGTTGATATGGTATTAATTGAAATGCATAATTAATTAATACACTTGTTTATTGCATTATTGCATTCACTTATTATCAGAATATTTATGTTTAGACAAGGTGGTGTCAACCGACTATGTTATACCCACACCTTACTGAAGACATTGTTTGGTACCCAAGCAGAATCCATGCATGAAGGTTTAGACAATGGAAAGGGACGTTGTTGTTGATTTTATTGCTTTCTAGTTGGGAAGGAGTTTTGATATGGGATCGACATGGGGTTTGTGACTGGAGTCTACTGATTTTATATTTTTTCTACTAATTATTTTATTGTATTGTTTTCAGTTTGACATTTAGATACATCTCATCATGTCACTAAATGATTCATTACTACTAATTTATTTGTTCCTTATGTTATTTCCCAGTGGTATGATATATTGTTTCCACTTATTGATGACTCAAATTGTGTTATTTATATTTTTTCTTTTCTCTATTGTGTAACTCCGTACTAAGGGGTATAGTCTCCCCACTATAATGATTACACCCCTCGCTGTTAGTCTTCATCCTATGGTGTATGGGGAGGTGCGCTTGAAGTCTCGTAACCAATACTTTATAGCCATGTGAGAGAGTACCATATCGGGGGACAGTAAAAGGTTTTATCAAATTGAGTTTTTTCTTTTCTGTTCTTTTCTATTAGAAAAATGTATAAAAGAGACTAGGATGTGTTGGGACTTGGTAATGAGATTGTGCATGGAATTATTTGACTCATGTATGGGGAAAAATATGAGTACTAGGTATGGGATTCCTTTTTATCTTGTTTTCTTATTATAGTTAATTTTATTCCACCCAGAGTGATTCATACGTTATGTGATGTTATTATTTCTTGAGATTTATACTCATCTCTCAGTATGGCACAAGATGAGTATGCATAAAACATGATATTCATATATGGATATATATTGACTTTCATTACTCATTATAAGGACATATTTATTTTCATGAGATATATATTTTCCATATGAACTGTGATATATGACACCTATTATATCTGATAAATGTAATAAAGGAACCAATTTTTCAAGATAAAAAACTTATAATGCATATTTAGAGAGACCATTAGTAGTTGTTATATGTTGGTGACATAATTTTAGGTTAACCCTATTATTATAGCCAGTGTTCTAAAGAATTGTTTTTTCTTTTAGAGAAAATTCATCCTCTATGTCTTCTAGTTGAGCGTCAGGAGAGTGGAAATCATTATGATCATAAATGTGATGATTCAGATCTTCTTGTATATCCTGAGGATCATATGGATGATCAAATTTGTGGCGTCTTCCTGAGGGTCTTGTGATCCATGGAATTGGAGTCTGTTTGCATCATTCCATAAATTTTTGGGCTAACGAGAGATTTTTACTTATAGAATATGCCTATGTTCACTGGGAATGGATGGCCCTAGGAATCCAAGTTCTAGATTGAGTTAGTCTAGATGATCATTAATCATCTTGAGACACTCATGGATAAAATGGTGAAACTTGCTACATATATTCTTTTTGGACCATTAAAGCATTGGTGGGACATTACAGAGATAGATAGGCAGCTAGAGGATTTATCTTGGAAGGAATTAAAGTTGATGTTCCTAATCCATTTCTATCCTAAGACCATGGGGTTGATAAAGATCATGATTTCATGTGTCTAACACCGGAGGGCATGTTAGTGTTGGAATATGCCAATCACTTCACTAACATTCAATGTTTTTCTCCATATTTATCTGTTGATGAGATCTCTAGAGTGAGATGTTTTCAAGATGGTCTTGTCTATGAGATCAAGGCAGAGTTGAACGAATCCCATCTAATCACTTTTTCAAAATGTGATGAATTAGAAAATCATCATGAAAGGGAATCTAAGAGAGGCCTAGAGAAGCAGCCAAGATGTTTCAACAGAGCAAACTATGATCACTTTTTTGGGTGGAAAGAGGTGTTGCTATGACATTTTTTACTAATGAAATAGTGGGAAGAGCTTTCATGGCACTGGACATACATATTAGGATCATTTTTTTTTTGTAGTGCTATCAGTGTATCAATTTGGAATACAATCAGCCTCATTGTATGTACCCCACTTTAGAGTGTTGATCCTGCAGTAGTATGGGCCACTTACAGAGGTTATTTAGGGACATGCAGCAGAAAAGTAGTGGTAGGAGATCAGGTTAGGTTCCAGAGTCTATGAAGGACTAAGCTACTCCATAGTAGATGGGTAGCTATACGTCCACATGATGTTGAGGTCAAGGAATGGCGCATGGTGCCCCAATGCAGTAATGAAAATACCAGGTAGAGGGAATAGCTCAGTAGAGTCAGACTGGAGCCTAGGGTTGAGGGGCTAGTTAGCTGAATTTTATGAAAAATAATCTGAAAAGTGTGGATACAGAACCGTCTTCCATTAGTGGTATAATTCATGTATCATCTAACCTTACTTATTCTTTGTTTTATATAAGAGTTTGGAATTCCTTTTAATGTACACTTTTTGATAATAGTATGGTATTAAATGTGGAAATCATGGATGGTTTTCTAACCACTGATACATCATTTGGAGTTCAGTTGGATAATATAAAACAATGTAAGGTATATTCTCTAGAGATTTGCGGTTACTATTTATTTTGGAAATTATTTGTAATGGAAATGATAAGTTTCAATTTTATTCTTGGTGTTGATTTGGTAGATATATACTAGGATCATATTTACTATTACTGTAGGAGAGTTACATTTTTATCTCTGTAATGAGTAAAATATTCTCATCATGGGGAGTGGGATCTTCAAGATGGTCATGGAGGACCAATTCAGTATATATGGGATTGTATCACGGCTCAGATAGCCGATCTTGGTCCAGATGGTGATAGAATTTAGTAGGATTATTTTCTTCTAGTACTATACCATTTTTATGATTCCTTTTCTAATGAGATATATGTTTTAATGACCATGTGAGAGATTGAGTTCATGATTTAGTTAGTGCCTAGAGAAGAGTGATTGTTTGTCCCACCTAACAGGATGGAAATAGCAGAGCTTCTAGAGTTGAAATTTTAGTTGGATGATCTGAAACTAAGGGTTTCATACATCCAAGTGCATCTCTATGAGGGTATCCAATTATTTTTTTTGATGAAGTTTTATGGTTATTTATGCTTTAGTGTGGATTTTCATAGATTGAACCAGATTATGGTCAAGAACCAGTATCCTCTTCTATTCCTTGATGCTTTCTCTTATTATATGAGAGGTGTTAAGATCTCAACCAATATCAATTTTAGATCTGGATTACTCTATTTCTGTTTGAGACCATCATATGTACCTAAGAATAATTTTAGAACCATGTATGGATTTTATGTTTTATTAGTAATGTGGTTTTGTTTGACTAATAATCTTTCAGTATTCATGGATTTGATTAATTGGATATTTCATTCTTTATTGGACTATTTTGTGGTGGTTTTTTTCAATTAAATATTAGTATACTCCCAGTAGTAGACGATCATTCCCAACATCTTGACATCATATTGAGTACATTGAGAGAGAATTAAATTTATTCCAAGCTATCTAAATACAGTTTCAGGATTGATAAAGATCACTTCTTTGGTGATGTCATCTCAAATGTAGAAGTGTCAATGGACCCAACAATGTTTCCAACCATAGTATCTTATGAGTGACCCAATAATGCCTTAAAGATTCAAATTTTTATGGGTTTACCATGTTATTAATGATACTTTATCTAGGAATTATCCCATCTTTAAGTACTGATGTCAAGGCTTTCCATGAAGGGGGTGAAATTTTTTTGTTGTGAAGGATATTTTCAGGAGATGAAAGGAAGACTAACATCATAACTTATCCTCACTTTACCTATGTTGGGTAAATCATATACTATGTTCTATGATTCACCTAGAGTTGTACTCAGAGTAGTTCTGATGCAGGAGGATTGGGAGGTGCTTATGGCTCCATACACCTGAGACCACATTAGAGGAATTACAAAACTCGTGATATGGATTTGGTTGTGGTGGTATATGCCTTGAGATATTGTAAGCAGTATCTTATGGTTGATAAATGTTTCAAATACATGGATAAAAAGAGCCTCGGGTACATATTTTCTCATCGGGGCATGAACCTTCGGTAGAGGAGGTGGTTCAAGTATCTACAGTCATTCAAAATTGAGTTGTCTTATACACCAAGAAAGGGAAATGTTATTTTCATTTAATTGATCCAAAAGATATAGACAGAGGCAGTGAAGGAGTCTTATAATGAGAGGAGGGTGATGGAACTATTTGAAGACATGAATCTAGATGTTTAGGAGCCTTAGAGACAAGTAGCTCTATCTTTGACATTTTTTATACTTGTGCTTTTGGACCAGATCAAGATAGAGAAGTTAGTTGATCTAGTAGGCTTAGTCCTGAAAGGTAGCTTATATGGTGGCAGGACACCATAAGGATATTCTCTTAGCAGTGATAGTTCTCTTCTTTTCTGTGGCTGATTATGGTTTCCCATGGGCTTGTGTGGATGTATCATGATATCTATAGAAAGTACTAATGGTCATGAATAAAGAAATAAGTATAAGTCCTTATGGTGAGATGTTTCACTTTCCATTATGTGAAATTCAAGCATTTGTGTTCATCTAGGCTTTTGTAGCCTTTGTCTATTCCTGAGTGGAAATGGGGTGATGTCACTATGGATTTTGTGATAAGATTACCCAGGAATAACCATAATAATGATGCAGTATGGGTTATCATGGATCTACTGATGAAGGTATCCAAATATATTCCTATTAGGGATACATTAATTTTTTATGATTTGGGTATTCTTTACGTGTGTGATATTTTTCAGTTACATGGTGTTCTAAGGAGTGTTGTTTCAGAAAGAGATCCCAATTTAACATTATGATCTTGGAACAGTCTTAAAAAGGCTTTGGGATCATAGGTTTGGTTGAGAACATCCTATCTACCTCAGAATGATGGTCAATCTGAGCAGACTATTCAGCTTCTGGAGGATATGTTATGAGACTATGTTTTGGATTTTAGTGGTTCATGGGAGCAACATATGGCACTCATGGATTTTTCATATAATAAAATCTTCTATACATATATCTTGTTGAAACCTTTCAAGGATTTTTATGGAATGTTGGGTCACTCACATCTTTATTGGTTGAAGGTAGGTGAGTCAGCACTTATTAGACCTAGTCTCATGGAGAAGATGTCTGAGTAGGTTTAGCTGGTCAGGAGGCATTTTCTGACCAAATGGTTTAAGAATAAATCATATTCTATACATTAGAGATGACCTATAGAATTTCAATTTGGTCATAAAGTTTTCATGTAGGTGTCCCTAGGTTGGGTAAATGCCACATCTTGAAACAAGGTAAATTAACACCCTGGTTTTCAGTCTGTTTTAGATAGTGCATAGGGTCAGTCAAATAGAATACCGATTAACCCTTCCATGGTGATATAGTGCCATGAATGATGTGTTTTATGTTTCATAGCATCATAGATATTATCCTAACCCATATCATGTAGTGGATGTTGAGGACATTGGTATTAGTGATGATGCACCCTTTTTACACCATCTGATATGAATTATGGACCGTAGTGAGAAGTATCTCCATGGTAGGATTATAACTTTTGTCTAAGTGTAGTGGTGGCATGGGTGTGTTCATGAAGTTACCTCGGATAGGGAGTCTTATATGGGAGCATAGTGGCATGATTGTTCACTAATACCCCATAGTGATTCTTGGAGCAGCTCAGGGACGAGCTTTTATATGGTGGTAAGGTTGTAAGATCCCATATTTTTTCCAAGTAAATCACTATTTTCGTTTTTTCTTTTGAATTGTGGTGGCTGAGTATTATTCAGATACAAAGATCCTTTATTGGGTAAAATAACTTAAATACTAGGGATGTAAGTTTTTGTTTGAATAATGGAGTCTGGATATTATTGTGTTAAATGGATTTGTTAGTGTTTTCCATTCTTGGGAGTGATGTATAGGTGTTGCATGTCCTTTTTTTAAATTTTGTATTGAAAAACTATTTTCTTGGATATGACATGTTGTGTACCTATTACATGATGTGTATTTTCTTCCGGAAACATGTCATGAACCGGTAAAGGGTGTGAAAAGGTTGCACTTCATGTAAACCATTCTTGTTATGTAAAATTCAAGAAGGATTATATATAATATGAGGCGATGGGGTTTTCTCATATCCCTTTAAAAAGAAATACACAATGTGTAAAAGATATATTAACAATGTAATATCACGATCGGCGGTTTTAGGCAATGTCGTGAGTGATATTTTTCATATACCATTAGTGTTGCTCACTTCTCCTGACCTAGGATGGTTTTCCAAGTGATTTTGAAAGAATTTCTTCCATTTCATACATCTAGTTTGTGTGATCGGTCCCTAGTAAGTATTTGGATTTAGTTTTCCCCTCCTCTTCTATTACTCTTTGTCATGGAGGTGTAAATCATTAGACCGTGTTAGGTTGGTTGTTAATCTTGAACTTTTTTATCTAGGTTTATTCTTGTGATCTTTTGTAACCTATTCCTCATTTTTTTACCCTTTTAAATTGTTTCATTAATCATCAGTTAATGTTATGGGGTCTAAATCTTCTCTCTATTGTTTTTATAATTTCAATGTATGTGAAGTATTTCAATTTTTCTAAAATAATGTGTTCTAAAATTAATTAAATGATGAATTATATTCATTCCTTGTAATCCATTTGGATCCAATTATATATAAAAACGATTATAGATACTATTCAAGTGATATAACTCTTGATTATAAATTAAATGGATAATGGATTAAAGTGTGTTTAACATGTCACGAGTTTTGGGTGATTTATTGAAATAGATTCACTTCGATTTTGTTTGTCTTGATTAATGAAATGATGGTCATGTTATTGGTACATGATAAAATGATAAACAAAGTGTGTAATTGAATGATAAATGGTAATTTTAATAATTAATCATTGAGCCTTATAATTTGATATTGTGATATCCATGCTCTTATGACTCATTGTGATGCATGTTGTAAAGATTATATACTCGGTTTATCCCTAATTTGTTTCTAAAATTATTATATATCAGGATTATCCTTGATATATGATGTAGTTTTTATATACCAAGCTTGTCCCTGATTTATTTCTGGAATTCTTATAAAAATATCTTGATTGATATTTGTGTGATTTATACTATGGATATATGGTTATGGTTGGCATTGTTGTGAAACATGCTTAAAGATGTACCAGCACGGTACCGAAGAAAGTTATTTCGGAATATAGTTGTGGCTGGCATAGTTGTGTTACATGCTTAGAGATATTTCAACATGGTGTCAAAGAAGGTTGATGTGGTATTAATTTAATTATTTAATTAGATGATCCACTTATTTATTTCATTATTACATGCATTTATTATCTGAATGGTTATTATTAGACACGGTGGTGTTAACCAACTGAGTTACACTCATACCCTACTCGGTCCTCTATATGGTACCTGGGAAAATTTCATAGATACAGGTTTGTTCAAGGTCGAGGGACCTTGTTGTTGATTTTATTTCTTACTGGTTGGGCTAGAGTTTAGATATGGAAAATATGTGGGTTTTGGGTTGGATTTTTTGGGTTTACTTTGTGTATGTTGATTCTTTTATTGTATTATTTTCAATTTTACATTTAGATACATCTCATAATGTCACTACAGGATTCGTTACTACTATTTTATTTGTTCCTCCTATTATTTTATAGTGGTAAGAGATATTTTTTCTGATTTTCTATTACTCTGATTTTGTTATTTATATTGTTTATTTATGCTTCTCTATAACTCCGTACCAGGGGTAATAGTCTCCCCACTATATTTATCACATCTCACCTACTGGTCAGTAACCTCTAGTGTACGAGGAGGCTTGTTTGACATCTCATAACAATCATTTCTAGCCACATGAGAGAGTGTTGGAGTAGGGTATGTTACATAGATGATGTTTATGTATGTTTTGGGTAAGTTGATGGTGATCAGAGAAGTTCACTTCCTTATCACATGAATATTTTATATATCTCTTATATCTAGCCAAATCATATTTCACTTTTCATTGGCTATAATTTTTTGTTATTTGTTTAGTAAATATATAAAATTACACTTTTGTATGATCTATAGTTAGATTAATTATATTTACAATTTATAATTCCTATTTAATTGAATTAATTAAAACATTTTTATACCATGTTTAGTAATGAAATAATCTCAAATTCATTATTTCATATGGATAAATTATATGACGTATAGAATTCCATGTCAGATTTCTGGTTAGAATCTTACCATTTGGTATAACATTTCATTGGGTGACATCAGTCCTAATTAGTAATTTTGATGACCTTAACACTTTTTTTTAATTCATTATGATTGGGAACATGCTTCAAGCCTTATAATAGGATATCTTAGGTGTCAGGATAGATAATCCAGGGTTATTTTGTTATAAAATTGTATTAGATATAGATTTTATTTTATTTTATTTTATATTATATTTAAATGAAGATATGAGATAGAGATTTTGGAACTAAATAGGTAGGATCTGATTAAGTATTTGATCAACAATTATCATGATAAGACTTGAGTATCTAGGGGAATTCATGAATGTGTCTTTTTTATTTTAATTATCATTTAAAATTTGGTTTTTAGAAAAATAAATTAAAGGAAATTTAATGGAATTTATAGGGTTCAATAGTTGGGATGCATGATTTATAGAACATATATTAAAATAATACATTCTTATTTGTGGTTTCCAAAGGAAAATTTACAGTGGACACATGTTTTTTCTAATCATACAATCAAAACATGTATTTTATAAAATATTGGTTTTATTTGAAATTGTTTATTAAAAAGATTTTATACTATTTTATATGATTTTAATGACATATGAATGATTGAAATTGATATTTTTTACATCTTTTAAATTTTATATTAACATCTTTGATAAATTTTATCTTCCTAAATAGATTTTTAAATACTTGTATTTTATTTGATCAAAGCATTTCATGATACTTATTTTTATGTTTTCCAATTTGATTTATAACATGTGTGGTGATTGATTTATTTAGATAAATAGTTATTATGCATAAAAATATTTAATTTCATATATAAATTATTTTATGTAAAACCTTTTAAAGTGGTTTTTTATAAAATATTAGATTTAAAATTATTTATGAAATTATTTTATAAAAAATGGTTTTCCATGAATTCAAGTGAAATATTGAATTTATGAAAGGAGATTTGAAATTTTTTAGTGTAAAGAATTTGATTTTCAGATTGAAATATATAATTTTTAAAAAAATAGAATGTTTTAACTAAGTATTGTAATGGTAATTTTAAATGTAATAAATTTTTGGATTTTAATTGGTATTATAATGGTGATTAATATTTTTTAAAAAAATTTAAAAGTATTTTAAAATGTTTTGATAATATATTAGGTTATGGTGTGTGTGTAAATTAATGGTTTAATTTTTTTATCTCTTATAATTTACAAGGTATAGAATTGAATTTATGAAGTTTACATGTCTTATATATTGTGTAAGAAATGTTTTTATGATGGTTTTAACAAAAATATATGATTCCTTTCCTTATTTTGGTAGTGTTGAAGTTGTTTTACTTGAAATGGATATATTTTTAAGTATGCTATTGGGTTTAAAATTCTTCAAGAAAATTATTAAGGTAGATTTAATTTTATAGGTTTTTTGGCTCTATATTTGTTTTAGGTTATCATATTATATGGTGATTTTTGGTTCTATAAATTTTTTCTCAGTACTAGTTTCTATAATTTATAATATTAAATAAGGTTTGCTTTGAGTTTTAATTTTGGTCATAAATGTGTTATTTAGGGTGATGTGTTGATGGGGTTGTATATGAAATGTTAACAATAACAATTTATGTTATTTTTAAATATTTGAAATGGTAACTAAATAGTTTTTGAAACTATTCCATATTTAGTTTTATTCAATAATATCTTTCATGATGGGTAAAAAAACATTTCTCATAAGAAACTAAAATTGATTTTATTTCTATCTGGATGCTTTAGTTTTCTAAATTTGTGGGTTAAAATGAACAAATCTCTAGTTTCGAAAAAATTGGGTGTGTGGAAGAATATGATTTTAAATATATAGTTTTATTGATTTCCATTGAATTTTATAGGTTTTAAATTTTAAAAATGGTTCATATTATTAGTGTTAATTTAGTTTTATGTTTTTTGGATTGTGTGAAGATGAATATTTTCAGTTAGGTGTATAATTGATTTGGTATATTGATCATTGTTTAGCTTAATTTTGTATGAGAGTTTTTGAGAAGACCTATTAATTTTTTGGATGTTTATGAGTTTGATTAATTTCTAAGAAAACTATTTTATTGAATATTATATCACTTAAATAAGTGAAATTTGTTATTTATGATTTCTAGAGTATAAGTGAAAGTTCTATGGTGGTAATATACCTAATTATAAAATATATGTATACTTTGTTTTATATTTTTATGTATTTGAAAATATCTTTTATTATTCAAAGTATAATTATTATATGGAATGTTTGAAAATATTCTAAGTGTAGAATGTTTTTATAGTAGGGAGAGTTATGATACCCATGATATTTTTATTTGATATATATTTCATCTATTGAGATTTTGATGGATTTACGTAATGTTTAGAGTGTAATTGTGGTGATTTTGAGGAAGTTTATTGGTTTCAAATTTAGAGAATGGTTTTCCCAAACCATGCATAAAAACCATACATGTCAAAAATACACTTCCTGTATCAAGTGAAAACATTTTACATGGTTTAGTAAACCTTGAATCCAAACTATAATCCCAATTAAAACCTAAATAACTTTATTTTTATAAATCCAATTTAAGTGATTATACCTACCATTTATTCCCCAATTTTTCAAAACCTCTCAGGTGTAGGTCCCCCTTAGTTTTTAATAATTATTTTATCTGTCCATGTTTATTTTAAATCAAAGTGAAGTTATTAGTTAAATTAAGTCACTCAAAATAACTTCCTCTCATCTTATGTCATCTTCCCCTTCCATGTTTTTAATCTTCTATGTCCATAGTGGTTAGGGATCACTATTTGATTAATTTTTATATTTTCCTCTATTTTAGGCCTTTTAATATTCATGTAAGGACTCATATTCATCTCTCTTGGAATAATAACACTAGTTTTCAATGGATTCTTCAATTTATAGTATCTGAATTCTTGTATTTACCTTAGGTTATGGAATTATGATTACATTAAATTTCTAGCCAATGTTTTCAAATGAAATAAATATGGTATTAATTACAAAAGTGGTTTTAGATGAGTTTCCCAATATTTTACAAAATTTTCCCTTGAAATCAAATAGAATAACCATAATTAAATATTTCAGATTTAATATTGTGAAACTACTTCATATAAGGTGTGAGGAAAAATTTCATCCTTGATTTATCTTGAAATAATTAAAGGGGTTACTATGGGTGGAATTATTATAATTTATAGTGAATTACTATCCAGTTATTTAGTAAAATTTTCAAAGGTTAAGCACTAATTCAGTTATTTTAGTTTTCATTTATTCCATAGGCAAAGAAACATTATATTTATATATTTATATGTTCTTAAAATGTTATGATTATATTATATAAATGGGCATTTCATTATCTTTATCATTATTTCCAATGTTTGAGCTTTATTTGGTATATTATTGAAATTATATTAAGGTTGATCTATTATACACATTTAAATACATGTCTTTTGTATTGTTTATATGAAAATTATATCATTAAGTTATTTTTGATATTGTGAATGGAATAAATCATGGATGATAGATATTGTTATTACTATATCATTGACATAATTAAAAGGGAAATAATTATTTTAAGGGTGTTTAAATATGGGTGTGAGTTTGTGACTGATGGGCTATCTTTTTATATTGTTATATATTGTACTTTATTTTCTCACCTCAATTAACATGTCATGGGAATATATGGGTATCTATGTGGGAGTCCGAGGAAGAGTACTCCACTAGCCATATAAGTCTCTTTCTAGTAGAAATTAGTTAGTAATTTTCTCTATCTAGAGGTATTTTCATCTTGTTTGAAGGAATAATAGTAAAATTGAGTGTTAAGGAAGATGGATTGCATCAAACATTCCAATTAAATGTATTCTTCTTCTAATTTTCCCTTAGATTTTCTTCAGGGGTCCTAGGTGTTAACTTGATGGTTTTTTAATGAATTCCATGGTTAAATTATTAATATTCATTGTCATTGTTTTTTATAAAATTTATATTACCTAATGTGTAGTTTATATAAAAACGTAATAAACTGTATTTTATTTCAATTTAAGGTAAAGTTCATTTTTAAAAGAGATGATAGATATGACTAATTATTTTTTACTAATTTCATTATTGATATCCTTCATTTTCTTCTCTTATTTTTTGTTAAAATCTGATTATGTCTCATTTTGATGAAAGGTTTTCTTTAAATAAATATATTTTTTATTTAAATTAAACTTTCATATTATTGAAACTTTCATGAGACCTATTAATACCTCTTTATTAAATCATAAATGTTTTACTTATGGCCTCATAGTTATAAATTCTTAATTTTCTTACAACATTTGACCATTACACACTCAAAGTGGTTTTATAATTAATGTTATTATACCTCATTTTTTTCTTTTTATGAACTAAATTCATGTTTTTTAAAACCCAAATAACTTATTACTTTTAATGAAATTTTTTCTTTATAAATTCCCCTTGATATTGATTTTCATTGAAATTGATTTCTTTTGAATTCTATAATTTTTACTAGAAATATAATACATATTAATTCTATGATGATTTGGGAATTATGTAAATCAAAACTCTTGTAACTTATTTTCATTATAACAGAAAGCTGGTAATTTATTATTTCTATTTTAAACTACCATAACATGGTTTAAATCCTAAAGTATATATGATGAAGTCATTTCTTGGTTAAATCCTATTGGTAAACCTTTCTCACACCCTATATACAGCTCTGGGGGTATGTGCAACATATATTTTCTTATATAGGTAGAATATTGGTACAAATTCTTATAGAAAGTGATCTTTAGATATCATTGTAATATATTTGTGGTGATAGTAGTTTTCTTACTTATCACATGGAGATGGGATGTATCTCTTGTATCTAGACACGTCATCTTTCGACATTATTTGGTTAAAATATTTGGTTTTGTATTTGGTTAATTTATAAATTATGATTGTGTATGATCTTTAGTTGTCTTGGTTATGTTGATGATTCCCATTTTATTGAATTTTTTAATACATTGCCATACCTTGTTTGATCATGCTTTAATGTCCAACTACTTATTTCATACAACTAATTTATCTAATATATAAAATGGTTATGTCAAATTCTTGTTTGAATTAATTCCATTTGGTTTAATATTTGATTGAGTAAAATCATTCCCAATGAGTAATATTGATTTTCTTGGCACTTGTTTTCAACCCATGGTGATCAGTAACACCCTTTAAGTCATGGTGTTATCATATGGAAGCATGGGTTGGTTTATTATAATGAAACTAGCCTAAAATATATTTAAATTCTACGATTCCATTACAATTCAACTTCTACTACAATGAACTCTGAAAACGTTTCCAACCTACATCCTCATATATCATTTCCATACCTTGATCGGGACCATGTAAAGATATGTCAGTGCGTGGTCATGAACCTTGGGTATACCAGAATGTTTATTCATGATCCTCCCATGTTTTCTCTTAGCATAAGTGCTAGGAATGTCCCATCCTTCCATATATATCACTTTTTTGGATTATTCAAACAATTTTCTCAGATATACTCTATTTTACCACACTAGAAATATATCAAAGTATATCTCCATCATGAAGGTACAAACAATCCTCCACTATAACCACCACCTCATTGACCACTCTAATGTGTCTTCTATATTCCTAATGACCTGCCACCAAATCCTCCTATCAAAGAGGTCATATTAGCATATTGACCACTACCAAGGTTAATATCTACTATAATCACCTTGTTCACAACCTATATATAAGTGAAAGGGGTGAACAATCTCATTTGAGAATGGATCATTAGCCTCAATCTGATCTCAAACCGATGGGTGTTCATGAACTCATGTATACACTACACCAAAGTAAGCTTTAAGTGGGGGGTTGCATTTAATGGTGGTTTTCTGAAACTATTGTGGAGCGATTTAGTAGAGATTTTTTAAAAACCAAAAGAATTGTTTAATGGTGGTTTAAACCACCACTAAATCATTTCACGGAGGTTTATTTTTTTTACATAATTATTTATTTATTTATTTATTTTTTATTTTTTTATTTTTTTATTTTTTTATTTTTTTATTTTTTTATTTTTTTATTTTTTTAATTTAATTATTATTATTATTATTTATTTTTTTATTTTTTATTTTTATTTTTTATTTTTTATTTTTTATTTTTTATTTTTTTATTTTTTATTTTTTATTATTTATTATTTATTATTTATTATGACCATGAATGTATACATATGCACAAGTCATGCATGCATGGATATGTCACGCAGAAATTCAATGTATATATGTGTTGGGTAAGATTTGAATCTCTTGCCTCTTGTTTATTCTGTAACGACTTTACCACTCTAGCAATCTCTTCAAGTGGAGAATAAATAGGATTTAATATACTTATATATATATATAAACAAATAATGACATTCATGAATAATAATAAGTAATAAAAAAATAAATAATACATAATACATAACAAATAAATAAAAACTAAATAATTGATAATTGATAATTAATAATTAACAGAAAATAATTAATAAACAACAAACATATGAATAATATATAAAATAATAATAAATAATGAATAAATAATAAATTAGTTAAAAATAAAAAATTAAAGTAAGATAAATAAATAATAAGTTAATAAATAACAAATAATAAACAATTAATAAATAAATAATAAATAATAAATAATAAATTAATAATAAATAAAATATTAATTAATAATAAATATATGAATAATAAATAATAACTAATAAATTAATAAATAATTATAAATAATATTTAATAATATTTAATTAATATAGAATATATATCAAAAAAATATTCAAAAATAATTTAATAAAAATTTAATTACAATGAATAAATGAATTAGTGGATAAATAATAAAATTTCATTAATAAATAATCATTAATAAGTAATAAATAAATTATAAATTATAAATAGATATATAATAAATAAATAATAAATAATACATTAACAATAAATTAATAATCAATAACTAATAAATTAAAAAATATAAAAAATAAATAATAAATAATAAATAAATCATACATAAATTATAATTTAACAATAAATAATAATAATTAATTAATAATAAATTATAACTATAATGTCATAATATGTGACAAATATATTATAATATTAAGAAATATTAAAAAAAATTAATAAATAGTAAATAACAAATAATATACAATATATAATATACAATATATAATATATAATATATAATATATAATAAATGAACAGGTAATAAATAATAAATAGATATAAATATCTATAAATATATACATATAATGAAATTTACATAAACATATATAAACTCACATTTATGTTAAATAAATATATATAAATACATAAATGTTTATAATTATATATTAATATATATATATATATATAAACACAAGTAAATATAAATATCTATATATACTCATTTAAGATATAAATAAATATAAAAATAAATATGTATAACTATTTACAAATGTATATAAATATGGAAAAATATTCATAAATACATATAAATATCCATACATAGATAAAATTATATATAATTTTGTATAAATATTGATAAATATATATATAAATTATAAATAAATATACATAAATGTATAGAAATACATACAAATATATATATATATAATAGATAATAAATCACCAAATGAGGAAAAATCAAAACAATTGCAACACCATTAAATCAATATGAATTTAAATCCATGGATCATATGATGAATATAACACCCCGACCTGGGAGCCACTAGAACGGTGCCCCGAGCTGGTCAGTCACATGGCCTCAAGCGTGCATCCTCATACGCCAAATGCTTCCAACTAGAAGTGAATGTCTAAAGGTGGTATAGTGGGGAGACTATGCCCTCTAGACCAGTGATAAATATAGTGAAATAATAAATAAAGAACAAAAAAAAGATAATAATAATAATAATAATAATAACCAACAATTAATAATAAATGAATAAATATTCATGCATAAACATGCTGCAATGCATCATAAATAGACATATTGAAGGTTATACATAACATGCGTAAAGAAAAAAACAAAATATTTAAAGGTTGTGTCCATGAGCATCCTGAGCTCTGGCTCAGTCATGTGATCATAAGCACCGATGTGCCAAGATAAAATCATAAGCATAATCCATGATCCTGAACCTCCAACCATGAGGTCTTTTTCATGTACCCCACGGTATCCCGAACAGGGTGTGAGATAAAATCAGTAGGAAACTGACAATGGTGTCTAATCAATCAAATCATTGAATATAAAATAAATCAGTTTGTAGGTATATGAAAAGTAAAGTAGTATGGTAAATGTAAATAAAGTCAAGTTAGATCAGGTTTTTCAAGGACACTTGAACGACCATACTTACTTTGACCTAACATGGAAATGTCTCTGAGCAAGTATCACCATGTATATATATATAATTGTGTATTTATATTTATATATATATATATATATATCTTATATATGTAGGAATATATATATATATATATGTAGTATTATCCAAGACCTGAGGCATAACTCAAGCATTCATGTTTAAACATAAGAGTTTCGTGGGATAGTAAGGGATGACATACCTGAGTATCATGAGTAATAAGGGACGCCATGCCCAAGTATTATTGAATAGTATGGGTCTAAATTCCCATCGATCATAGAATAATAATGGATAAAATTATCATTAATAATAATGGACACTATTCCCATGGATAATAAGTGATACCGCACCCATGAATAATAGGGGACGCCATGCCTATAAATAATAAGGGATCGCATGTCCATAGATCAAAGATGGATAAGGGATGACATACCCTTGAATAATGAGGGATTTCATGCCCATGAATAATAAAGGATTCCGCACCCATGAATAATAAGGGATTCTATGACCATACATAATAAGTTTTCATGTGCATTTAATAATAAAGAATATGACATTTTTGGTAATCAGGCCATGTTTCAATTCATTTATCCAATTAGGTCATATTCAGATACATGTTATAATACATTACAATAATTTAATTATAATAGTACATCATGAATATTTAAGGATTAAGGGGTAATAAATGTCATCTCCAACCCACCTAGTGATTCATTTCATTAAATTTCTCATTTCACTTTCCAGTAAGAAGGTTCCAGCATTTGCATCTAATATCTTGGATTCATCCAAGTGTGCTTCATTTCCATTTAAAAATATATTTAATTTAATTATCCATTTCATTTAAAAATAATTAATCAATCATAATATAATTAATAGTTAAAGAAAAGTGATTCATCCTCTATGCTTATACTCTATTTATTTCTATTAACCAGTTAGTTTTTAAAAGAGGAAAATCATTACACCTCTAAGGGTGTATTTAATTCAAAATATAAGTATAAAGGGCCAAGGTAATATAAGAGACACACCCAGGAGGGTGGTATGAGTTAATTTAGATGACCTTTGATAATTACATTAAGTTCTTAAGGACTAATTAAATTCATGGGTTGACATTTAGATAATAAATTTCACATTTATGAGGTGACCCAAAGAGGGTCTGGTGCATGGTACAACATTATATTTTATAATTTAATAAACATTAAATGGAATAAAACTAGACAACCTAACCCATTTTTACAATACTTTACTCATCCATTATTGGTATTTTATTTTAGTTAGAATGAGATTAATCATATGAACTGGAAAACACCCTGAAAATAGGGTGAATTATCTCACACAAAGATAGCATAGAAGATAGTGAGATAAACAAATAAAAGAACTAAGAGGAGTATTTGAATTATTTAGGGTTATCCAATGAATCCAATATTATCTATTTCAAACCAAGAATGTGGAATATCAATCAAAACCTAGGGAGGAAGCAAAAGGATAGATATGGTGGTTTCTAGGCGTAGAAATGGGAGGAGAAGAAAGAGGAAAATAAATTAAAGGATATAGGAGAAAATGGTAAATTTTAGCTCTTTAATGAGCCGCACGGTTTGGATACATAGTTTTGAAAACCATGTTCCAATAATGTGGGCTCACTACATAAGTGAAACTAACCATGTAGGATATATTCACAGTTTATAAAACAGTGTGTAACATGTGTGCTCCCCTATGTGGTTTTTTATAGACATCATACATGGTCGTGTGGCCTTTCTTGCATGGTTTAACTAGTTATTTGACACCCACATCACCCTTGTACTAGGTTTCATGGTTTCCCCTAGTGGGATTCATGGTTTCAACAAACCATTACTTTTACAAAATAGGTATCATGGTTTAGTCCGCACCGTTTTTACTAACTGCGCGCTAACGATGTGCCCCTATTTGTTTCACCCAAAATTGAATTTTTAAAGCCTGAAACTCTCAAAACTCATCTGAGCATTGGAAACACCTCTTGAACCTGAAACCACATCCAAAAACAACACTTTTAAGTGTTCTAATGCTTGTATATACATTCTAAGGATCAATTTAATATTTGGACCATCCACTAAATAAAAAACTAAAATTCCATTGAAAATTTAAACCAATCTAAAAACATGGGACCTTACAATCTCCCCACATAAAAATTCTCAACCATGGTAATCCTTAGAGAATAAAAAAACAACACCTAACCTACTTAGGTCATGAATCTCTGTTAAAATAGTCGTGTTGCATTTCCAAATTCCCAATGTGCCTCTAAGAGTCATTTTAAGCATAAGGTACTTAAACTTCCAAAACCTGACCCAATTCTCATAACCACTATCATAATGTCAATATGTAACTTACCATAGACTATATAACCCAATAAATCATCATGTTTTCGTCTATTTGATCAATCATTCAATGGTTCCCCCTACAATAGGTTTTAACTTGGGATTTCCAATTCCAAGTCATGACACCAACACTCTTGGAATCACCTAATTAATGAACACACTTCATTTCCAAGAAACACTCCTATCATTTTTATCAACTTACACATGTGAAAACTACCCATGGTACATGATTTAATTGAAACAGTTTAACTCCAATCAGCCATGATCAGATTGATCGTGTTTTTTTCTTCAAAATTCCATGGAAATCCTTTTAACCTACATCATCCTCATACCATAGCATGTTGTTTAGACCCGAGGTGGGTGTTTAGGGTCATGAAAAAACAGTCGGATGAGAATACTCACACATATTTTATTATAGAGATATTTTCACTTCAATTTCAACATTTTTTTATTTTGACCCATTCTACGTCATTATCCTTTAAAGGAGGATTCGATTAACCCCTTGAGGACTAGGTAGTTTATCCCTTCTATATTGCGAAAGAGATGCCATAGTCAAATGGACCCGGTGGGCGATTTCATGGGGTAAAGTACTTTTGCAATCTATCCTCTCAGGATATTACTTCCTTAGATGGTCTCCAACAGGTTTATTTGTGGAGCCAAAAACACCCAACGGCCCTGGTATCCATGATTCATGGACCTTCTTTCCAAAGGTAGGTGCTCGTTGGATTATTATTTGGACAACGACACTTAAGGGCTCTATTTGTCGAGTGTATAGGAATTTGGGCTCATCGCACCCTTTTGGGGGGAATTATTTCCTATTTCGGGACACTCTTATAGATTTAAGTCGTGTTCATATGTTCATGAATCCTTGGTTCATTCTCGAATAGTGTTTCCACGAGCTACCCCTAGTTTCAAAGATATTCATAGGCATACATGGATTGGATTCTATAGAGGCAATGCTGAATTAAGCCATAAAATAAGTCACTCTAGAGTTTATCATCATCCAATGAGGACAGAAGGTGACTTTATGTTTGGATCAGACCCATAGGATGAGTTTCCTATGTATCCTAGGGATAGGAATCAGAACCCACATAGTTCTTAATAACTGGGGCTTACACAAGGAAGTTTCCCATTTGAGGGGACATGATTGGGTGATCCCTTTTTGAAGGTCGCCCTTTTGAGCTCGGGCCTTCAAGAAGGCATCCTATGTATCCTAGTTTGACCAGGAATCAAAGTTCCCATTGTTTAGAATGACTGGGGAATATGCATGAAAGCATCCCATTTGAGAGGTCATGTTTGGTTGAACACTTTTGGAAGGTCACCCTTTTGCGCTCGGGCCTTCAAGTGGGAGTCCAATGTATCCTGGGATGACCGGAAATCAGAGTTCTTATAGTTTAGAATTGTGTGGATGTTATAATCATCACAAGTCACTAAGCCCACTTGAGTTATGCTTGGTGTGAAAAATAAGATCATGTGAGAGATCCAAAAAACCAAACACCGCCTATCCTACTGAATGGAGAGTATGGGACTATGGAGCAAGAGGGAAAAGTGATGGTGGGTGAAGGCACGGAGTGATGGACCTTTTAATGGAGGGATGACATTAAAAGCCATACGGTTCGTCCCTTGGAAGATTGGGGACTTACCTCAGTGGGAGTTCATCGGAACACACTCTGGGAAAGGGGAGGAGTGTTGACTCTCACCACAAGGAGAGAGAACATAACTCCTTTGACTGATAATCATTCCTCATTGAATGGAAAATCAAGTGATCACCCATAATACCTAGAATGCAGAGGTTCATGTTAGCGTCCTAGGTTTATACTTCGGGTTACCATGATAATGTAGACTTAAAAACATACCTGGGGTCCAAACCGTTGTGGGGAGAGCCTTCATGACTTTGCTTGTAATGGCCCGGGTTGTTGGAGGTCCATTACTTAGTAAAAATATGATATTTGAGGTGTTCTGGGTGGTCTGGGAGGCCATCCAAACTTCTCAGTGAAGTTTGACCCACGGTAGGCCTACCGATAGCCTCAGCCTACCGGTAGCTTGGTCTATCGGTAGCTCAGCCTACCGGTAGCTCAGTCTACCGATAGCCGTAGCCTATTGGTTGCTCGGCCTACCGGTAGCTCGGTATACCGATAGCCGCAGCCTACCGGTAGCTCGGCTAACCGGTAGACCTAGCCTAACCCCCACGGGTTAGCCAGTATCGCCTCCTTTTTGTGAAAAATACGATACCGGCTAACCTATGGGGGGTAGGGTAGGTCTATGGGTTAGCCGTAGCCTACCAAAAGCTCGTCCTACCGGTATCCTGGTCTACTGGTAGCCACAGCCTATCGGTAGCTCGACTAACCGGTAGACCTAGCCTAACCCCCACGGGTTATCCAGTATCACCTCTTATTTGCGTAAATTGAGTTTTAAACCATATTTTGACCCCTTTATGCCTGTTTTAAATCCCATTAACCCCAATTAATGGCATTTAAGTAAGTGACGTACCCTAGTGTGTGTCGGTTTAAACTGCCCCTAAAGGCGGGGACCCTTTAATGACATGTCAGTTCACGTGGTCAACCCACGACCCCCACTCCTTATGCGATTTCGCATTCTTATCTCTGTATATCAACTGTCCCCGACCCTTATAAACCAAAGGGTTTTCCCTGGGTTCCTTTTTCCCGGCCACCCTGTCATCGATTCATCTGCTTCTCTTCCCGATGTCCCAAACCTGCAATTTTCACATCTGCATCCGCTGTTCCTCGCGCGTGAAGAGAATCTTCGATCGTTGATCAATCAAGTAGGGTTTCACCTTCGTCTCTCCATTCTGTGTATCTTGCGGGGTGGGTATGCTACTTCTTCTGTAGAATTTGATGAACCAAACATTAACGAATATAATAAATGGATTCTAAAGAACGAAGGGGAGGGTTGTGATCGATGATGTTTCTCGGTTTTTCTCCTCTTTTTTGATTAATGATTTCTGATTTGTGCGGGCTTAATCCTACTGAAAATCATGGCTATTGGGGGTCTTTCTCTATGAACTAATAAAACCTTACTTCATGTGTTGGTCGTGTAAAGTAAATTGGTTAATTACTAATGTTCGGCTAAATAAATTGAAAGCACCAGGATCAAACCTTTTATGTGATAACCCCAGATAAAATACAGCAGAATTAGAATCATGGGTTGTGTTAAATCTTTTAAATATGAAAATACCGGTATGGGCCTACTTTGTGATAGCCGATTTCTAGGTGATGTGGGTGGGGATGGGATCCCCTGTTGTTACGGTTTCACTAGTTGAGAATTTAAGGTCTTGTAGTTACTTTGCTTATATCACGAATTGGGGAGGGATCCTCTATTGTTGAGAAACTATTGGCTCATGGATCCTGGGGACATGGGACTATATCATGGGGTTTTCTTTAGTTCCAGTACTTTGAGGGATCTCCCTTATCATTTTGTTGTTGTGACCTTGCAATAGAACCAGGTGTGGATGCTGAAATTGCTGTTGGGTGTAACTTTTTCCCTTGGTTTGTGCCCATGATGTTAGTTGCCCAGTAGTGCAGAAACTTATCTAACATTATTACTGAACATGAAAGCAAGGATGAGACAAATGGGATTTTGGTTTGATGTGAGTTGTGACTTGGCATGGGTGATGTTCTCTTCTCTTATGAATGAATAGTAAGGATAGTGTTCTTTAGTTTGTCTGAAGAAAAACCTAGATTGGGTGAGTTCAGGTTACCTATACAAATACTTTTATTTTTGTGTTTCTTATTCGCGCCCCACCCAAGTTGATCACTTAGTGCCGAACACCCCCATTTCATGGGGGAGGTTGTTTTTCCCAACACTACTATTAGTGGCTAGTTATTAGCTCCTTTATGCTCCCTTTACCAGATAGCCCAAGTATCTTCGGGAAGGCTGTGATGGCCTGAGGTCCATTATTAGCCCAATAATCTTTGGGTAGGGTAGTGTGGTGTTTGACCCAGGTGTGTGCGGGGGGGTGGTTTCCCAAGTATCTTTGGGATGAGGCCTAGGTGTCTTCGGGCATAGCAGTGGTTGTTTTGGACTAGGTTTTTGCAGGCGTGGTTTTGTGTGACAGTTGTGGCCCAGGTGTCTGCAGGCGGGTTAGTGGTTGTGCCCCAGGTTTTTGCGGGAGGGATGTGTGGTTGTGGCCCAGGTGTGTGTGGGTGGCGTATGGAAGTGGGACTGCAATGTGAATGGCGGGATTGGTCCGATGTGTAGGATGTCTTCAATAACCAGTGGGAAAGTGGCACGGGGTACCCAAACATCGATGTGCTATTACTATACATTACTTTACTTGAGTTATTATGGGAGTGTTCCTTGGTGAGGCTTCAGTGGTTAGTTTCCTTGCTAGGGGCTTGGTTTTCTCTTTTTCCATGGGGCATTAGCATGCCTCCCCACTTGTGCACGAGATTCTTTGGTTTCACCTACTGAGTTTACTTGTATGCTCACCCTACATATATAAAACTGCATTCAGGTTTCCAAGAGGACTTTGGGGATCGTCAGGACTGTACTAGCTTCGACCTTGTCACGGATCATCATAGTTGTTGTTGTTCTTTCTTTTGGTAATTTCGCTTTGTAGTCTCCTTATACATTGTGGTTTTTACTTTTGTAACATGCATTGGGAATGATTCTTGGCTTAACTTTTACTTTCAGTTTGGTGTATTGGGATTTACTATCTTATCTCCCAATCCTATTAAAATAAAAAGGGTAATGACTTCCATTTAGTGTGTGATTCAATACCCTTGGAACTGGTCACCACTCCGGGACCTATTGAAGGCATGTCTTGGGGGTCATTATGTCTCCTTCAACTTAAAAAAGGAAGGGCTTGGAAATCTACTGACCATTCCCTCCTTTTGGTGAAGGTGGGTCGTGACAGAATGGTATCAAAGGCTAGTTGAGAGATAGGATGGATTATGGAGTTAGGCACAGTGAGAATTGCATGGGATGGTAGGGCAATGGTGTTGGGTGACCTTGGTGCATGAATTAGGCCAGGGAAGATGGCTAGGACATGAGATTTTAGGGCCCCCTGTGATCTGATGCAATGACTCTGGACCTACCGAACGACCGAGTGAGGCCACGCTGATTGCAGGGTAGAGACCCTAGGGAAGGTACATGCATCATAATGACTTTTTTTCTCGTGTTTCTGGGGTGTTTTGGTAATTTTAAATAAATAAGAAGTTTAAGAAGTTTTAATAACAATGTTATGCACTACTTGGGCTTAGCCATTCTTTGTTTACCTTACAGCTATGGCACCCGGAAGACGACCATGAGTTATACAGGTGATCGAAGCCCAAGAGTTCAACCTTGCTGATCGACAGAGGGATAACCGAGAGGAGGAAGATGATCAGTGGCAGAGGATGCTTCTAGCCTTCCAGTGACAGACCCTCGAGAAGTACGAGGGCAGCACCTTAGACATGAAGACAGAGGGTTGGTTAGAGGAGCTGGTGATAGCCTTCAGCTTGATCTGGGCTCCGACCGAGTACTGGGTTCCTCTGGCTGTTATCCAGATTCAGGGAGCAGTGCGTCAGTAGTGGACGCTCTACATGGGGGAGAGGAGAGAGGCTGAGGTGGCATGAGCTGATTTCGAGAGGGAGTTCCGGGTGGAATTCCTCTCTTCTATGATGAAGGTGGAGAAAAGTAAGGAGCTAATCTCCCTCCAGTAGGGGAGTATGTTTGTAAGGGAGCTGGGGATCAAGTTCAAGGATCTCCTCTGCTTTTCTCCGAACCACTTTCCGGATGAGGAGTCTCGGGAAATACGTTTAGAGGAGGCGCTCCGACCCTCCCTCCAGTACACTGTTACCCCCTTCACCTTGCCGACATAATTAGAGGTCCAGAAGAAGGCAGAAGTGGTGGAGAGGATGCACACGCTGGGCGGTGTGTCACGAGAGGGGATTCAGCTAGGATCGCCCAAGGGAAGGGTCGTCAGCACTAGACCTCCAGCATCGGGACCCTCTGGGTTCCGACCAGCAGGAATCAGGCCGTAGTAGTTCCAGTTCCGGTCCCCCGGTCCTCGCCCTTTTATTTTGGGGTCGGGACCAAGGTGCTTCATCTGTGGGAGCAATGTACATCTACGGAATCAGTGCCCAGACTAAGTATAGTGTGGCGGTGGCAGACAAGCCAAGAACCCGCCCCAGCCGCGGCTTCCAACTAGGCCCTTCCAGCAGCAGTAGCAGGGGCAGTGAGCTCCCACTCCTCCGAGGGCCGACGTTGCAGGGGGAGGCCAACCTTAGGGTGCTCCTCAGGGACCGCGACCAGGGCATGGTTGGGGAGGCGGACGATAGCTGAGGGGCAGAGGAGATGAATGTGGGAAGTTGCACGTTGCGGAGGCGACGGTTCCAGAAGGATCGTTGGTTGTTCGAGGTACGATTAGTTTATTCAGTACCCTTCCTTACACATTGTTTGATATCGGAGCTTCACACTCCTTTATTGCACCCGGTATGGCCCGTGCTCTGGGTCTAGATGCCGAGAGACTTCCAATTCCCCTGGTGCTGAGCACACCAGTCAGAGGTCAGACCGACTTGTTATATGTTTGTAGAGGATTCACATTGATGATAGGGCCACACCAGTCGGTCAGGGATCTACTACTGCTATAGATACAGCCATATGATGTCATCCTAGGCATCGACTGGCTGTTCTCTATGTGTTCCATCATCGACTGCTTCTGAGGAAGGGTTATGTTCTCAGACTTGGGTGGCCGACGCGTTACTTTCACTGGCGAGTGGAATGGTCAGAAGGGCAGTAGGCGATAGGAACCCCTCCTCTCTTTGTTAGCCAAGCTGTCAGTAGAGTCAGTAGATGCTGAGATGGTGGAATTACTAGGGATTGTCAGTGAGTTTATGGAAGTCTTTCCTGAGGAAGTAAAAACACTAACCCCTCGACGTGATATCGAGTTTGATATAGATTTGCAACCTGGCACTCATCTGATTTCGATGGCTCATTATCGGATGGCACCTTCAAAGCTACAGGAATTGCAAATTCAAATTGAAGATCTGATGAAGAGGGAATCTGTTCGACCAAGCGCGTCACCGTGGGGTGCTCCAGTCTTATTTGAAAAGAAGGAAGATGGTGGTATCAGGTTGTGCATAGACTACAGGAGGCTGAATCAGGTGACGATCAAGAATCGCTACCCTCTTCTGAGGATAGACGATCTTTTTGACCAGTTGAAAGGGGAAGGATGGTTCTCGAAGATCGACCTGCGGTCTGGGTATCACCGGTTGAGGGTGAAAGAGGGTGACATCCTGAAGATGGCCTTCAGGTGCAGATATGGACACTTCGAGTTTGTAGTCATGCCTTTCAGTGTTACGAATGCCTCAGCTGTGATCATGGGTCTTATGAACACCGTCTTCCAGGAGTACCTGGATCGGTTTGTAGTCGTGTTCATCAACGACATCCTGATCTATTCAAGGTCAGAGGAGGACCATGGGGAGCACTTGAGGACAGTTTTGGAGGTCCTCCGACAACACCAGCTCTACGGGAAGTTGTCAAAATGCAAGTTCTGGACGCGAGAAGTGTACTTCCTTGGGCACGTAGTGTCTGGTTAGGGGGTAGCGGTGGACTCATCAAAGGTTGAGGCAGTTGTTTCTTGGGCAGCACCCAAGAATGTGGCAGAGGTACATCCTTACAAAATAAGGAAGGAGTAAGGAAATACATCCTTTTTATGGGATATGAGTATAAATCCAAGCCCCGCTTTTTTGATCTTGGGATCCTACATTATTTTCCCTATCAAGCTTTTGGAATCACCATAGATGTTTATTTCCCATGTCTGGGGGTCCCCTTGGACGGAGAACACTTCTTCATCTGGAAGTTTGGCATCCAACAGTGTTGTTTCTTCTGAGGGGTGATCTGCTAATAAGTCTTCTAATTCCTAGCCTTTGATGGCCTTCTGAGGTATGTACCATATGTCAATATGTTTTAAGATGACCACCCAACATGATAGGCATCTAGTTAGCATGGGATGGTGGAGGATATATTTGAGCATGTTGTAGTAGGAGACCAGGTGGACCTCATGGTGCTGCAGTTAATTCATGAGTTTCTAAACCATGAAGATTAGATCTAGGTAGTTCTTTTCATTCCTTGAATACTGAGTTTCATCATCAATCATTGTTCGGATTAGGTAATAGAGGTTTTTCTCACTACCGGCATCATTCTTCTATATGAGGAATGCTCCTAATGATCGTTTCAAGTCAGTTACGTACAAAATGAGTGGTATCCCCTCAACTAGAGGCATCATCACCAGTGGGATTAATAGATATATTTTATGATTTCCAAATGCTTCTTGATAATAATTATCTTAGTCATATGTAACCTATTTCTTCATTAACCTTGTGAAAGGTAAACATTTACCATCCATGTTGTCTATAATGCACCGGATGTAGTCCAGGTGCCCTTGGAGACCTCTCAAATAGGTGAGGTTGCGAGGTGGGGACTAGATAATGATGTATTTTGTCTTCTTAGGGTCTCCTTTGATGTCGCGATGGTGTCTGAAAATGCTATGAAATTACCCAGAGGTAACGCCAAAGGTACACTTTTGGGGATTCATCTTTAAACTATGATGTCGCAGTTTGTTAAAAACAGTTTCAAGATTTTCTAGGTGGTTTGAGAGCTATCGTGATTTAACAACCATTTCTTCTACATAACACTTCACTAATTTTCCTAGGAAGGGCCTGAAAATGTGATGCATGGAATGCTGATAAGTAGCACCATAATTTTTTACACCAAAAGGCATCACCTTATAACAGAACACTCCCTGAGGGTCCCTAAAAGAAATGGATTATTCATCTCCTTGGACCATTCTGATCTAGTCGTATCTAGAATATCTATCCATGAAAGAGAGGTTCTCATATCCAGTGGTTTTTATCGATCAACAATTCTGTGATCGGGACTGGAAAATCATCTTTCGAGTAGTACCGATTAAAGTCCCTGAAGTCAATGCATATTCTAATCTGTTCATTCTTCTTTTTTACAGGGACTATGTTTTCCAGCTAGATCGGATATTAAACTTATCATGTGAATTTTATTTTTATCAACTATTAAACTTAAGACTCTATTTGGAAAGTATGTGTCCGGTGGGTTCTTCTGGATGCCTTCTTATAGCCCCAACAATCTTCTAGAAAACCCAGATGATGAGTGGAGACCTCAGGATCGAGGGATAGCATTTCTATGTAGTTCCAAGAAAACACATCTCAATTCTTATTTAGGAAGAAGGTATATGTCTCTTAGTCCTTGACAGACATTTCCACACTAATCATAGTGGGTCGTGGGTCATCTTTGGTTCCCAAGGTTATCTCTATAAGTTCATCGATTGTGGTGGAGGCACCTTCTTCGAATGTGGGAGTGGAATCTTTGAGTTCTTCTTCTTATTCTCTATCATCATCTTCATCATCTTCTTCCTATTCTGATGAAGGGAGGATTATCAATACGAACTCTCCAATGTTGGGAGATAAATTTTCTTTTGCCTTAGTGAGTAAGGTGGGGGAAATTTGAGGTCCCAAGGATGGGTTGCGAGCATCTTTGGAAGGTATTTTCCTATCATCATAGGAGTCATCCTGTTATTTCATGTCTTTGGACTTGGTGTTCATAATGAAAACTATGAATACAATTGAGTCTGTATCTAGACTTGACCTTATACATTCAACTTGGTTAATGGGTAATACATACTCTTCCCTAAGATGATGGAGGGGGTCCATGGGAGACATTTTCAATCCATTCAGAGCAGTACTCCAATTCATGTCATCGGCCAAAGACTTCTTCTCTTTTGGTTCATAGAACCATGCATCAATGTAATGAGACTCATATGACTCAAATGGAAATTTATCTGTGTGAAATGTCTCCTTTTTTCATTAGGGAAATATTTAACGCACAGATGGTATGATAATGGAATTTCAGCATGCTGATGATGCTAGGTCCTCCCTAATAGAACATTGAAGGTCATACTTTTCCACACTACCAAGAACTTGGAATCTGACATGAGGTCTCCAAGAAATTTTTTAAGCTTGATTCATCCAAACATATTATTCTCTCTTTTGGAATGTCCTAGCAGAGTTGTGGTGCAGGGTGTCAAATTCTATTCAGCATAGACAAGCCGATTAAGTGTTTGCAGTGGGAGGAGGCTGACTCCAGAGCCATTGTTGATGAAAATCCTCTAGAAATCAATGTCATTTGTCTTTTCGTACATATATAAGGGTTTGATGTGCCCTTTCATGATGGAGTCATCATCCCTCTCTATAAAGGATATAACTATGTGACATTATTTGGGATTTATCTCCATCTGATAGAATTTGTATGTTGCTACTTCGGTCTCGAAGGGGACTTAATAAGGCTTCGATTAGTGCCTCACTATGGCCTGCGAACAGACTTAAAGCATCCAGGAATGAGAGATTTTCTGGTACTGAAATCATCTGATTTAGAATATCATATTTATTCTCTAAAGGTCAGTGCTTCCTAGATCGATGTTACTCTTTCATAGATGCTTTAGGGGCCTGATCTTTGGATGTAGATGGCCCGGCCTCTGTGACAGGGTCTGGTGGCTCTACGGTCCTTTCTGGGTTCGGACGAACTAGTTCACCTATATTCCTTGGCTGATTGGATATTTTTTCTTCTTCTGATGGGTACATAAAGATATCTAGGATTGGATTTCTTTAGGTAGGGGTGGAGGAGCATTCTGATTCTCGTTGTGTCTGTCGGAGGGTCCTTTCGCAAGTATCTGCAATGTTAACGGTTTGAGTTAAAGTGTGGCTGAGAATTTGACTCATGCCATGATTATGCCTTCCAAGAAACCTTTTTCCTATGCGGCCTCTTCCTCCATATCTCCGGTTGGGAACGGGGAGTTTGGGTTCATGTCCATAGTCTCCATCAGAGAATAGGTCTTTCGTGTGAATGACATTAATGGAGTCGAAGATCATTTCCTGGTCCGACAATGTTTCTATATGACTGCCACCTTCTTATGGTGTTGTTTGGCGGGGGTTCCCATTTTATGTTTTTTTGGGGTGGTTCCTATCATATAAAGTCTACTAGAATGAAGTCCAGAAGTGTCAGGACTAGCTTCGGCTTTGGTTTCATCCCATCTTCTTGCTCTTGTTTTCATCCCTTCTATCCTTTAGAGGACTACAAAGCTGAGGATGATGGCTGTGTTGCATTAAGATCTTTCGGGTGCATGGCTGATTATTTCAATTATTCTTGGAGGATTCCATAAACTCAGTTGACTATTTTCCAGGTCATCCAATTGTCAAATCTTTTCTCCTTCTTACTAGAATTTTTTTCCGTTCCTCTTCTTCTCTTGAATCTGCGGTGGAAACATACACTACTTGTGCTGACAGTGGGCCCAACTTGACCTTCCCAAAATCCACCATCTTTTTTAGGATATCCTTGAAGATGAATCATTCCTGGATAGTGTGTCCTAGTATCTGGTGATAGGGACAATAATTTGGATGGTCATCGATACCCACTTCATCAGCTCTCTTTGGCTCTGTTATCCAAACAATGTTTCAATTCATGGTGGCTATAAATTATCCACAGACCTAGTAATATCAGAAAGAGTACACTTTATTTCTTCATTATTCTAACTAATTTCTTTTATCACCCTATCACCCATCTTTCCATTGTGCAGTGGCTATTGGCGTCCAAGGGCCCTACACGATTTAGTGGAGGCCTTGAAACTGGAGTTGCTATCGGGGGTGGCTTAAACGTGACAAAAACCGATCCATATTTCCTTGTTCCTTTCCCTAGGGATTATGGGGCCACTCAAGAATTGAGATTGGTCCACTACAAGGAGTCTTCAATCCTTTGGGAAATTACAGAGAAATCCTGGAAGTCACTTGTGTACTTTACCAGGATGAGCGGTGTTCGTAATTCATCATAAATGTTATCGATGAACATGTTGATCATTTAATCTTGGGGAAGCAGTCGGTTCAAGGAATAAGTTAGACCTTTTCATCTAGCAATCAAGTCTGAGACTCTTTAATTATTTTGCTGCTTGCAGTTCATGAGATCACTGACTATTGTCTTAGGCAGCATTGAACTGAAATGAAAGAGAAACTGACACCGAAGGTCCTCCCAGCCAATTATTGAGTAATATTGCAAGCTAGTATACCATAAAAAGGTTGAGCCCTGTAGGTTTCGCATGAAGAATCTGATTTTTACTTCTTCTTACTGCTCCATGGTTCCCATCATGGGGTCATAGTAAGAGGCATAATGAATTAAATGCTGTTCTAGGTCCCCCGATCCATTTAACACTAGGAATACAGTGTTTTTGAAATTTGGAGGTGGTGGAACATTGCTCACATAATCAAGGTAGTTTTTGTGCTCTGGTTGTATCGGAGAGTGCCTCCCCTCCATGGATTCTATTCAAGATGTTAGTTTCTCGATAGTATTCCAGATCCATTGATGTATATCCTATCAAGCTTAATCTTGAGCTGGTGTTGCAGTGGCCAAATCTGGGTGGGTTGGTGCTGCTGGAATTTGGAATGGGTACCCATCCGAGGGTATCCTTTTGGGTTTACTTAAATATACTATAGCTTCCTTCTCAGTAGGGGGGAGTCTTGATGTTCTTCTGAGGCCAGATTTAAGTAATTTTATGGTCCTAGTACCAGGTTGGATGGGCCTTTGAGATTGACTTCATTCACCAGGATGAGTGCTTATGGTAAGGTAACCTCTTCTAGGAATACCAACTGACATTCCGCAAGAGGAACACATCTGAGAAGATAGCTCCCTCAACGCAGCTCGGCATTAATTCTTCTGATCTATTTCATTTCTTCCTTCTGCTTGGCGAATATATTCTCAAGAGTGAGGGACACATTCTCAAGGGGAGGAGGAGGTGGGTCATAGAAAACCTGGGATTTATTCTTCTCTTTGTTAGGGTTTTGTGTGGGAGGTAATGACAGATTAACTAAAGGGGTTCCAAAAATTTAGGACCTCTCTGTAGTTCTGAGTATTCACACCATCAGGCTTGGTGTCAGATTCATCTAGGAGGGAACCATATTACCTTTCAGCCTCTCTGTTTGTATCATTTCCTATGAGATCCTTGGGGTTGAAGTTTATCACATTCACTGATGTATACCTCATTGGGGGGGTGTACCCGGTGTTGAATGGTTGGAAGGATTTCTACATCCTATGCATATTCTATCCTTCCATTTTGTTGTATTATTTGGGTTTCTTTGTGAATATTGACATGAATGGTGCCCTAATTTGACCTTGTAATGTGCCTTAATCTCAGAGGGTATGAGCCACAAGAGGAGGTGGAACAGGTGACTCCTCTGCTCAATGTTCTTACCAGATGGGAGAAGACAAACGTCCATTGTCGGGGAACTTGGGGTAAAAGTGCCCCTAGCCCTGTGGGATGGGGTTGTTCTCGTTCTTCTTTTGATGTGCTATGACCTGGATTTTTTGGTCTTATAGGGGAATTTTGAATTAAAAAATCCCCCAACCCTATGAGTTGGGGTTGTGACCACATAATGGCGGTAGTCACCGCTATTTCCACCTTTTTGATTTCACGTACTCTTGTGTAGGTCTAAGCCGAGTATGGAATTGGACCTTCATAGGGTCTATAGGCTTTTGAAGATATGATCACCACTTTTTGGTTGACTTCCCTTAGGTGGGAAGCTCACTAGATGTTCTCAGCTTCCTGGATCAGAAGCTTTTATATGTATTGATCTCTTCAGTCCTGATGCTTCTGAGACTTACTTCGGGCCATTTTTTTGTGAGTATTTCATCTTTCTTGAGTAGGGATTTTATTTGATTTCTTCCTTTGGGTAATGACATTGTAATATTTCATTTAAAATAAGGTCTACTGGACTGTATGTGGGGTGAAGTGTAAAACTCTATGTTCTCCCCATCCCCAAATATAAACTTCAGTCGGGGCATCTCCAAAGAGGCAACACAACTTTTGAAGTGCATGGAGAAAATCCTTTTCTAGGTTTTTCTTTTGTCTTGTTGATCGTGGTTGTCATGTGTACGGGAGGTCTTCTAGTCTAATTAGACAATGAATCTACTCTAACATGTTGACATGGTCCACATACCCTTCATAGAGTAGGAATTTTTCTTTTATCTAGAAAATATTCATCCATATATTGAGGTGAATGTCATTCATACATTCCCCAGACAAATCCCCTAGTATATCAAAGTGAGAAGTGTTCATAGCCTAATACATCACTGGTATATTATCCTTACCTAGTTGTCTTCTCATGATCAATATGTCCTGTTATTTTTCTTTTGGGGACCCCTATACTTGATATGCCTATCTTGAATACTTCAAAATAATTTCGTTCCAAGCTGTTAGGCAGGTACGAGCCTCATTGATTTTTTAGCAGTGAGAGGGTGGCTCTAAAGATGAGCATGGCCCCAGACCATACATTGGTTGAAAAATGATATCACTCGTTGTAGATGGAGTTCCTAATATGTTTGACTCCATATTTACGAGTACCTCAACATAAGAGATATTTTTTCACATTTTTTCTGTCAAGGGGAGGGCCTTCTTGCCAGTATGAATTTTGATTGTGGGGAGGACCTCTGAAATCAGTGTCATAATGGGGAGGGATACCATTTCAACATGATTCCTAACCATGGAGAGTTTCCCTATGTTGTATACCTTGGGGAGGACCTTCATGGTGGGATGTAGAAATGGGAGGACCTTCTCGCCAATTGATGTCACTGAGGGGAGGACCTTTCGATGACTGCTAGGATGTTGAGGACTACTATCCCATCTTGATACCTGAATGCAGGGAGAATTTCTATAGTGTACATCTTGGGAAGGGTCTTTAGGATTACTGTAATGATGGGACTCCATTTTCATTTCTTGATGTTTCTATGGGGGTGGCCTTCACATCAATCGTCATTGCGGGGAGGACCTTCACAATTACTATCATCATGGAGAGGACAACCATCATGACTCGACGTCCGACTATTGGGAGAATTATATTTACAGTGTATACCCAAGGGAAGACCATCAGGGTAGATAACAGCAAGGGGGGACCTTCTTGATGTTTGATCGTTAGGTCAAGGTGAGGGATACCCTGAAATGCATTAGGAGATAGGCTCTCGTGATCAATCATTCCTAGCCTATGAAGTAAGCCCTCATAGGTGCTATTTGGAGGACCTTCAGATATACTAGTAGCGATATTGTGGGGAGGTCCTTTGAAACTACTAATGCCATATCCATAATTTAGTAATAGACTAATAGGTTCTAGAACCTTTATTTATATATGTTTGAGGCTGTTATGAACGCCATCTTCTAGTAGTGTAGAATCATGCATGTGCTCTTCATTTTCTGGTTCCCTTTGGCGCATTTTATTTTTGTGTGATATTTTGAAGGTAACCGGGGCCACCTGTTTTTGGTAACAACCTTCATATATGGGTCCCCATCTTATTGGGTCCCATGATGCCACTAGGATACACCAACATGCATCTTAAGTTTTAGCAGGGATACATTCCTGCCCTGGAGCATCCACCACATTAGACCGGCATCCCCTTATTGGAATGGGTATTTATTCCCAATCTGGTTGTCCGTGTATCATGGGATATTGCCTTAGATTCTCTTTGACTAAATCAAGGATGCATAACTACTCTAGACTGACTAACCCATTTTGCGAGTAAGTCATTCCGTTTGAGGAAACTGATTTGTGGGCTTATTTTCTCGCCTTTACCGCTGATGCAATAATATCTTGGCATGTTTGGATGATATGGTCTAAGATCAACGTCTGATATTCCATCATTACCAGGATGTACTGAGATACATCTTTGGCTAGAAGAGGTATGAAGACCCATTCTGATATCATGTCATGAGATTGTGCTTTCCCCGGTCGTCCATAGGTTGCCAGTAGATACTGGCCGTAATCCTATGCCAAGACAGAGGAACGAGTCTGCCACTAGTTTTCTTCTCTGGTTTCCACCGTATTTTACTGGTGGTCTTCATATTCACATGCAGGGATTTTCATATGATCTCTTTCCGATGTACTTCTCTCATGGTCTTTATATGCATCACAGAAATTTGACTCTACTCATATTTTCTTGCAGCCCTATTTGGATGAAAGGCTTGATATGCATCAGCAGGTATTTGTGCCTGCATATAGCTGGTTGCCACCACATTTGGTTGAAGATCCTGATACATGTCAGCATGTATTTTTTCCTAAGTATTGTTGGTTTCTATTCTATTTGAATGACGATATTGTTGTGCATTGGTAGATATCTGCATATTCATGTAGTTTGTCGCTCTGTCTGCACAGCAGGACCGGAAAGCACTAGTAGAAATGTGTACATGCTATTATTATGTCACCATATTTCTATGGTGGTCTTGAGTATAGGGGGATGATTTTTTTGTCTTCCCATTGAATGCCTCCATGTTAGTACGGTTGAGTTACTCTTCAAGAACCAGGGTGATAGTGTGTTCTTGATTATATATTCACCACCCTTGGTGGGTAGTTTGAGGGGTCCATGTCTTATGGAATTCATAAGATTCCCTCGACAAAAGTTTTTATTCAGTGTGAGGAGACCTAGTTGTATGGTGTCGGAGGTGATTATCTCTAGAAGGGGCCCATGAGTGGCACTCCTATGCAGTTGAGATAAAGTTGTCAGCATTGACTTCATATGCCTCTCTAAGATAAGGGAGGAACTCGTTTTCATGTTCCGGAGACAGGCTCCTGAAATGGTTTGAGATGACCACCGAGACCACCTTGTCCTAGGGCACTGACCGCAGCTGAGGAGGCGACTAGCGAGCCTTTGTGGACTGGAGGGCTTGTCTCACGGCCTCCACCATGGGAAGAGTACTTTTTGTGGTACTATTTTATCAATGTGTTAGATACCCAGCAATGAAGACCATTGGTAGGCGAGGGTGTCATACTCTTCATTGGGTCCCCAACCTTTTGTGGGATTACTGAGGTGTATGTCTGCATCAGTCATTGGGATGTCATTTGGATCGAAGGTTTCTCTATGGGAACGTTTAATATACATATATGTCATATTTAGACCCCAAACCCCCATCAAAGTAGCATTCTCTTGAACATATGCTTATTTTACAATTCAAATTGGCCTCTTTTCCCCCTTTTTTGATGTGAGGCATAGGGGTTTGAGTGGGTAAGACAACTACCTTGGTTAAGGAATCACGTCGGGTTCACCATTTTTGTTTCGACCCAAGGTGGTCATTTGGGGTGATGACAAAATGGTCTGACGATAATCCTCACACATCTCTTATTGTAGAGACATTTTCACATTAAGTTCACCATTTTTTTATTTCGACCTATTTTGCATCATTATCCTTTAATGGATTATTGGATTAACCCTATGGGGAGTGGGTAGTTTATCCCTTCTATATTATAAAGGAGATACCACGGTCAAATGGTATCAGCAGTCGATTGTATGGGGTCAAGTACTTATGCCATCGGTCTTCTTAGGATATCACTTCCTTGGATGCTCTCCAATGGGTTTATTCGTGGATCCAGAAACACCCAACTGCCCTACTATCCATGTTTCATGGACCTTCTTTCCAAAGGAAGGTTCTCATTGGATGATTATTTGGCCAATGACACTTAAGGACTTCATTGGTCGAGAGGATAGGAAGTCATGCTCCTCCAACCCTTTTGGTGGGAATTATTACCTATTTTGGGACTCTCTTATAGATATAATTCATGTTCATATGTTCGTGAATCCTAGGTTCATTCTTGAAGAGTTTTTCCATGGGCTACCCCTAGTTTGCAAGATCGTCATAGGAATACATGGATTGGATTCTATGGAAGTAATGCGGACTTAAGCCATACGATAAGGCACTCTAGAGTTTATTGACATCAAGGGAGGAAGGATGGTGACTTGATATTGGGATTAGACCCATAGTATAGATTTCCTACATATCCTCAGGAGAGGAATCAAAACCCACATAGTTCAGAATAACTGGGGCTTACATATGGAAGCCGCCCATTTGAGGGGACATGATGAGTGAGCCCTTTTGGAAGGGAACGCTATTGAGCTCGGGCCTTCAAGAAGGCATCCTACATATCCGAGTTTGACTAGGAATCATAGTTCTCTAAGTCCACATGATTCATGCTCGGTGTGAGAAAAAAGAGGATGCGAGAGATCCCACCAACCACACACCTCCTCTCCCACTGATGGGAGAGGATGGGCTTACAGTGGAAGATGTCAGGGTGATGGTGGGTGAGGGTGCAGAGCGATGAAATTTTTAATTTAGGAAGACATTAAAGGTCATGAGACTTATCCCTTGGAATATTTGGGACTTAAATAAGTGGGAGTGCCCCGTAACAATTCACAGGAAAGGGAAAGAGTGCTGAATATCACCACAAGGAGAGAAAACTTAACTCCTTAAACTGATCATCGTTCCTCATTGAATGGAAAATCAAGTGATCACCCTTAAACCCTAGAAGGGGGAACATCATGTTATCATCCCAAGTTTTGACTCTGGGTTTCCATTGGAATGTAGAAATAAAAACATCCCTGGAGTCTTAACCGTCATGGGGAGATCCTTCGTGAAACTGCTTAACATGGGTATGTAGACTCCCAGGGGCACATTGATGACCCTGATGATCCAATCATATGGGTCCAGTGGATTTTGAGGAGGCTTTGGCCTATTTCCAGGGGACTAGTTTGTAGAGAGACTATGGAGGACTGGATAGTAACGCAGGTCCAAGATTGGAATTGGAGGTAAGAATACCTAAAAACACCCCATTCTGTGCACTGTTTTCTTATTTGGGATGGGGGGGAGCTCCACATACCACAGTGGTATGGGGGCAGAGGGGTCGTTGGCATAATAAAGCAGCACACAGTCTTGGGCTTGCACCACCATGCACCAAAATGGTATGAAATTATGAATGTGGTGGTTCATGCCACTTTATGCTCCATCTGCATACTAATGCAGTACACAACACCGAGTTAAATATGCATGGCAATACACTATGCTGAACACCATATCGAAGGAGGGGCATAGGGACTATGATTCATGGGGATTTCATCCATGAGAAGTATGTGTTTCGTGATTTCATCAATTAGGTTCGCGTTCCTCTTATTATTATTAAATTCTTTTATTTTATGGTCCACGGCTGGCTATACCTATGAAAAATGTGGTTTGAAATTCGGGCTTCGTCAATAATTCATTACTGAAGCCGGAATCCACTCTGAATTATTTATTCTAACCTCTATATCCCCTTCGTGCTTTCTTCATCAATCCTCCCTCAATTAATTCTTTGATACTTTTATAAATCATTGGGTAAATCGTATCTATGGGCAGGAGACACCATTTGCAGAAGCCCATGTAGAGATATCTTGACCCGTGGAAGACTCGGCCAACCAGGGTTTGAAGAGGCAATGGTTTGCGAGTCATAGTTCGTGAAACCTTTCCTATTTTCTTCATCTGTGAACTGTTTTGTTCACGAGATGGTATGTGGATGGCCTTCACACGCTTTATTCCTTCCATGATCCGATTCGCAGGCACCTCGGTTCACTAGCCATCGCTCTATGGGCCAGCGCCTCGGGGGTCGTTCTACATACCGATGGTTCACAGTTCATTTGATCCATGAACCCTTCCTAGTGATGGTATGTGGGTCACTTAAAATTCTTTGAGGAACTTATTTCTTTCAAGTTTCTTTCGAGGTTTTCAAATCAATTTGATTCCATTCACTTTGTTAGCCTTATAGGAATGCTTACTTCTTCCTACAAAGTGATTATGGGATTATTTTCTTCCCTTGGAAAATTTTTCAGAACCCTACACATGTTAAACATGTTTCCTAACCAACCACATCAAACTATTTTGTAGGAACACAAGTTTAACCACTTTTGGTTGACTATTTTGAAAACACTCAACTCTTATAGCTGACACATCACTAAAATCAGATTCTGAATCCCTTATCCCAGGGTATATTGAGACCATTCTGAGCACACTCACCAGATCCCATACCCAAATTCCGGTGAAATTATCTATCCAAACAATATACTAAATAAAAATGTCACTATGCTATAGCACTAGCACTAACATTATCCTGATCCAGCATCACTGATCTTCATAAGCAATTTCAGGTTCAATTCCCACCTCTAGATTTCACCCAAAACCATTATCAAACATATACTTGAAATGTACCAAGTATTACATCTATAAATTTTCTCATCTATTAAATGGAATAAAAGTTCAAAAATGAATATCACAAAATTAGTCTTAATGTTACGCCACCCTACTCACATGAGGGTTTCTCCCTAGTGACCAGCGTCCATCTCCCCACCTTAGGATCATCATTTTCATCGCACTAGAAAAACTAAAACCTGATTATTACTACCCATGCCCAGATATGACATATGGAATGGATAATGTAAGATCTTACTCATCATAAACATGAACTTAAATATCACCCACTACCCATTCCTACATCCTGATAAAATTTCCCCCAGGAAACATCAAATTGTAACTCATAATGAGGGTCACCGCTCTTAAACATCCAATGGTGTACAACTCACTGAATGGATTGTCTTTAAATTTACCATTGAGGGTACTCTAATAGAGTTCATCTCTCAACCCAAAAAAATATATTTGTAAAAATATCTCAGTGTATATCCAACGCTCTCTCAACATACACTAGATGATGTCAAAATATTGGAAATGATCATCTCTAATCCAAGAGTGTACTAAGATATTATTGATAGGAGTGTATAGCCCTTCTAATACATGCTGACATTAAATAGAATTAATTTTCCTTAGGGAACACTTAACACCATGTCTCATGATAATTATTTTCAAGGTTGACTCATGGGTGGACTATCACACATAATATGATTCATTCCAAAAAATACCTCATCACTGACCACCTTTAATTTTCCCAATTCTCTAGGTCACCCTACCCATAAGTGTCATATTTGAAATAGATGATCTTCTAACCTTAACCATACACTCACCGATGTTCAACTATAAATAGTTATCGCATGAAACTGGTGCAAGCTAAACTTCCCATACATAGTGTGTGTATATCTAGCACTGCATATTTCAAGACCCAACTCATGCTCCCACAATCCATCTACCAATAATTCCAAACTGACCATGCTACTTGGAATTTTAGTTCCTAACATGATAGGAGATCACTTGGAAATCCTATCCAAAATGAGTCACAAACATGTGACATGATTTATTGAATGACTTCCCACCTCAATGCATAATTTTAGAATACTAAGGCATCTACAGCACAAACACTGGTCAACTAGGCTAGGCACCTAAATGGTCCTTCCCATCAAGCCATTTTTGATAAACAAGCACTCAGGGTGCTTTTCAAAAAGTAAGGAATCACCAATCCTATATCATAAAACCTGAGAACCATCCATGCACTGATTTAGAAAAGAGTATAAAACCAAACTCATTTCCAATATGGAAAACATAAACCTCAGTCCAATTTATCTCATAGGTTTCCCTTGATCAATGAAATTCAGCTGACCTAATAGGGTCTAAGTCAAAATTGAGTGTATCTAGGTTTACCCGATTATCCCTAAGGTCTCCCACCTTATAACCACATTCCATTTAAGTTAATCTATTAAAAAATATTGAAGACTCCTAAAAACGCACTTTTAGGAAAAGTTAGATTAAAATAGGTATGTAAGAATCAACCTATAAGGGTAAAAACCTATCGACATAGGGGTAATGTCCTCACCTTCCAAAAATCTGTCTATCGGGCCTTGATCATCACTAGTCATCTGAATAGGGGTGTTCTCACTGAAATGTCACAAAAAAATATAAAATATAAATGATGACACTCATCGGGTATCCACATATGGGAATACCCTCTCAAGGATCATGTACTAGATAACTACCCATTTATACAGGGGTTTAATTTCATTGTCAAGAGTCCTACTTGAGACAACTGATTCCCAAAAAAAACCTCACATCTAAAAATTATCATTACATTCAGAAATTATTTCATTTATGAGACCTCTTCCTATACTAGGATAACACCTATTTTAACATAGGGCGTTTACTTTTAAACTAGAGTCATGCCTAAAATGACTCTAGGAATTACCACCTATCCTTTAGGTCTAAATAAACTTAGGAAGATTTCCTCAAGGATCTATATGAAACATTCACATTCTAGTCCCAAGGAGAAAATAAAGTCTAACCCCTACATAAGTGATCATGGTAAACACAAAAAAAAGGTTTCATCTCAAATAATTTATCTAATCTTAAATATTACAACTTTTATGGTGGTTCGTATATAAGAGATACTAAGTACTCATTGTCAAAGAAGGTTGTACTGATCACTTTACCCATCTATATCTATACAGTATTGGGAAATTAACTCATAAATTCCATTTTAATCATTGAGGTATCCATAAGTTCTAAAAATTGGGATCAATTAATAAAAATTTCTTTTCCAATATATATAATAAAATACACTTTATGTTGAACATGAATTTTAATTAATTGATTCCTCATAATAGTAAATCTCACAAGTAGATAATAACAATTTTATTAATTAAAAATGGTCCAATCAAGTAAGATTCCACCATATGATTATATATAACTTCATATAAGTGACTTAATACTCCTTAAATAACCATCCCATTTATCATAACAAACCCCCATGGGGTTAAATACTAAGGCATAAAAAGAATAAGGCAACCTACAAGGGTCCCATCATACTGATCCATGGTTTATTTAAGTGAAACCCACAACTGTTAAATTATCAAATTTTCAAAACACTCTTTGTGGGTTTATCTCAAAAGCAACATAACCCAACTGACCTACTTGGGTCCCGTTGTGCATTTATAAATTTATTCATACAGGTCATCATTACCATGTAATAGAGGTACTATCCTTCATATAGGAAACAATTTTATATAAGAATTTAAATTTATCATACTTATATAAGCATCACAATTCAGTTTGATGAATAACCATTCCCAAGTTATAAATGTACTTTCCATTATAAGTTACAATTGGAATTCATGTAATGATAATCAATTTTTTATTTTCAGTATCAAATATATCGAGTTTGTGTATAATGGTTTAATTATATGGGTTACCCTTCCCAATTTATAAATGCATATACACTTTATAAATTCTTATTGGTACCCATTTAATCACAACCATAAATGTTTATCCCATTCAACTAATGATATGAAGGTTCTGAGTGTAGTGAAATCAGAATATAGGGCACGCCCAACTCTGTATTTTTCTGTGATCTATGATTAATTCGATATTTACACGATAATAAATTCCATGATCAGAATAATTGAGTAAAATAATTTATCAAATAAAAAAATTCTCAAACCAAAGATCAGGATATTGACATATTATTTATAATTAAGTTAAGAAATTAAAGAATTGTATTGTGATGAATTATTTCTTCATTGATGGATCTGACAATGTGTCTACTCTATACCATCATTTCATTGTAGGAATCAAGAATATATTACCTTTAGAAGGGATTCACATGTGTTCTATGAAACTTTGAGCATTTATATAAGAATCTATAGGTGATATCTTGGAAGATCATAATGTTTGTGTCATTCAACTTTGATCACCCTAATAATCATATCAAGGAAGGGTTCTCTTCAATCTCTCTAGACATTAGAGTAGTGGTGGAGGATCTCTTTCTGTTATTTAGAGAATTATTATATATGCATAACTCTATAGCTTTGAAAATATTATCTCCAGATCTCATTATGCACAAAAAAATGAATTGGCACTATTAATAAAATAAAATAATTAATTTATATACCGATAGGGTTAGAAAATAATAATTGCACATACACTCTTAATATTTTTATAATCCCTGTGGAACCCCATGTCTATAATAATAATAATAATGTTATTATTATTTCTTGATAACTTCTAAACTCATGAATTAAATTGAATATTATTTTTTCAAATAATATTCAATATATATTATTTCTCTCCATACTATTAAACATAGTTTTTTCATTCCTCCACAATATTTATCAGGACTTGAATAATAAAAATTTATTTAAGAAATAAAAATCATTAAATTATTCACCAATAAATAAATAATATTATATTCACTAAATATAAAATAAATATTTATTAAATATTCTATTCACATAATATTCTCTTGAATAAATGGTGACAGAATATATGTGACCAATAAAATATGAATAATTATAAAATCATATCTGGGAATAATATTTATTCAACTTATTAAATAATAAATAATATTATTATTTAAATGAGATTTTGGATACACTTAGTGTGTGACCTTATAGGCCTATTTCTCAATGGAAATAGGAAAAGTATCCCAAAGTAAAAGGTTAGCATCTAGAAACATGATAAAGAAACCATAGAGAAATAATTTAATGTCTCAAAGACATAATATCTCATATTGATGCTTACTTTATAACATAATACCTTTATCATGATATCTTTAATTAAGAAAGTTTCATGATGGTGTCATCATTCTATATTTTCAATGTCCCTTTCTTTGAATTTACAAAATCAAACTTGTGTATTGAACACCATGTACATGGATAAATTTAGTCTATATCATTTCTATAAAAGGGACTAAGATATCAAATTACATTAAAGAATAGAAGGGACAAACCCTTTCTCACATTATTCATTAATGAAATATTACTTGTGATGCACCCATCATATCCAACCTCACTACAAACATATGTCATCGTGATTTTTATCAATACATCAAAGTATGTGACTTATAATACTCATTAATTTTAACCTTAAAATATAAGGATCAATACATGCATCCACATATAGAAACATCCAATGACTAATATAAATTTGAATTTCCTATTGGCGAGTTATGTTCTCATAATATTCTACACTGGATATTACCAAGAGAGTACACCAAGAGAAGGTTCCTCAAATTCCTATGAGTATTCACCCCAAATATCCTATATCATTTGTGTCCTTCGAATTATTTAATCTGTCTATAGAAAACAAATTTAAGAATACTATCATATAACCTTTGGTTTTTTATCATATAGTGGAAATAATATGACCTTTCAATGCAAAAATACTCTTAGGAAATTATCACATACTATGTTACATAGAAAAACGATCATGATATGATAATGAGTTTATTAATATTCAAAAAAATAAATATAGGTTAGCATAAAATACATAGAATTTGGTTCTCATGCTCTAAACCCAATAGACTTCCACTTTAAAGTAGCTTCAAGGGGTTCTCTATGTTTTATTCCATAGAAACTCTACTTAAAGTAGCTTCACCACTATGATAAAATCCCTAAAGAGGTGATAGTTCCAAATTATGTGCTTTGTTTTTTGGCCTAACCTTTTCTCTTTTACAAGATACAATGCTAGATTATTATCACGATACAATATGATGAGGAATTTATTGTTAGGTACCACATTAATATCCTAGATAATGTTTCATATCCAAATAGCTTCCTTGACTACACATTAAGCCACTTTATATTCATAATCCACTGTATAATCAGTGAAAACTAGCCTCTTTGGACTCTTCCAGCTCACAGCTCCACTGAGATAGAAAACATATCATAACTATGAATTCCATTCATTTTGATCTATTTGAATACTAGAATCTATATAACCACTGATGAACAACTCCTCATATCCTCTATAAACCAAGAACATTTCCTTGTTTCTTCTTAGATATGTAAATATATATTTAATATAATACTAATTTTATTCTTCTGGATCAGCTTGATATTTTTATATCATTATCAATGCCTAGAAAACATCAACTATAGTACATAAAATTAAATACCTTATTAATTCTATCAACAAATCATATGGGATCTTACTTATTATATGCTTCTCCCATTTTGACTGAGGATGCATTTTATTATAAATTTGTATACTATGTGACACCTAAAACAATCCCCTAGAAGCCACTTGGATCTATCATGAATAATATTGATCACTAGAATATAGGATACTTCACCTAAGTGCTTCTTGGAAAAACATTTTTTTTAATTATTCATTAACATACTGTAATACTGGTATGTATTTTACAATAAGTAATATTTCATCAATATGTACTACTAAAATAATGACCACCTTTCCAATAAACCTCTTATAAACAGATGTCTTACATTCATTCTTAATGAAACAAATAATTTTATAGCTTCATCAAATTGAATGTTCCATGATCTTGATGATTATTTCAATCCATAAAAGGATCTATATAACTTTTAAATATTTTTTTTCATCTCCTGAATTCACACACCCTTCTGGTTGTGTAATATAGACATCTTCTTGAAGGTTCTCATTAAGTAAAGCAGTTTTGACATCCATATTTCAAATTTCATAGTAATTTGGTATAGAAAGTAGAATTATCATGGATTTAAACATGGAAAATAGTGAAAAGGTTTCATCATATTCAATTCCTTGATGTTTTTTAAACCCTTTATCAACTATCCTTTCTTTATAGGTATCTACATGAGCTTCCATGTCCAATTATCTCTTGAATACTCATTCACACCCTATAGGATTTACATAAACTAGTACAACAACCATAACCTAAACATGGTATTGATACATGGAATCCATTTTATAATTCTTGTATTATTTCCATATTGTAGCTTTTGAGCTCTCTACTACCTCTTTGTAAGAGAGAGGTTGATCATTGTCAACCAATAATGACTCACCATCTTCGGTGACTATAAATCCATATCTCTTTAGTTCTCTTACTTCTCTGGTGATCCTACATAGTACTTATGTTTTAGTAACTACTCCTCCTATAGGTACCTTTGGAATTTGTTCATGTATCAACTCTTATAACACCCCAAAATTTTAAAATATGAACATCATATTCGATAGTGTGTATGGAACGCAACACCAAGCATAGAAAGGAATATCAAGTCCTAAAATTTTATGATATATTTACAATTTTAATAAATTAAATCTATTCTATATCTTTTAGTGCACATAATACTGAGTTATCTTGCATTATATGTAACACATAGTTTAGCTTTCATTACACACAAGGATGATTTTAACCAGATACTATTAATACTATAATTTAAAATGACAATTATATCCTAAATATTAAATTTTTGGTTAAAAATAGGATTAAATAACTCATGAAAATACATTTTTGAACTCATTGGTAATAAATTAATTAGAAATTAATATAAAACCAATTGAGTATAAAGGAGATGTTTTTATAAAAAACTAATTTTATCTGCCAAAGGTGTTTTATCTTAATAAATTATATTAATTACTATTAGTGGATGATATTAAATAAATTTATATATTATATATTCAATAAAATATTGTGAGATTCATCCAATATATTTGATAGGAATATGATAAGAACAAATCTAATTTTATGTATAAAAGCTATAATTTTCTAAAAGTAGTTTTGTCGCCTTTTAATGGCGCACTTGTTTTAAACCTAAATTTTTACACTATTATAAATATTTTAATAAAATAAACTTAATCTTAGAAATAATTATTTCAAAATTATCTTAGGGTGGATTTTTGGTATTTTTCTAAGAAGTTTCATTTTTTGATGAATAGTGAAAAATACTGAATTTTAATTGAAAGATGACTTTTTTCTAAATAATTTATAATGTTAAATTAGATTTAAAAATGGTTTTAAAGTAAATATATATATATTATAAATATATTAATATATTTTATTTCATTACATTCATTTTTATATTTAATTTAGATATATAATCATAATAAACTTTTGAACATTTACACTCTAAAAACACGCTTTCTAGTTCCATATGTATGATTAATTTAAAATTAATTTCTATCAATTTTATGATATGAATTTTAAAAAATAGATTAAAAATTTGGAATAATAATGATTTTTAATTTAAAATAAGTTAAATTTAATTTTTTTACACAAATTATTAGTGAAAACTGTTGAAATTAATTACAGTGGTTCAGAGAAAAATGAGTTTATCAAGGGACTAAAATATAAAATAATGGGATTAAATGTAATAAAAACATATAAAACACCCATTATATGGACATATTTTGATAATATATCTTATTTTATCAAAACAAATCATTATTGGAGGCACATTAGGTAAGGGAGACCTCTAAATAGTGTTTACTGTTTTGTATTTACAAGAATATCACTCCTCCACTATAAAAGGGAACTCACTCTCATCACTTATTGATACCTCCCAATTCATTTGTATCATTGAAAACCTACCCAATTAACTTTCCAAATTAAATAAACTCATAATATAATCCTTAACGTTTTCATAAATCCAACTTAGAAATGAATTAGTTCAAACCTAAGGTGGTTACACAAAGAAGAGGTAATGTTTTTCTAAATGCATTTTTATTTTATTTCATTATCCCCCTCTATAAATTCTTATTATATCATGAATATGTAATAACCTCAGTATATTAAATATAATAATATTTTTTTTATTTTTATTTTATTACATAAAACCACATACACTTCCATCAAATGAGATATGCAATCATCGTTCATTTGTATAGAGGACAACCACCTTGTGAACCGATGTCATTCATTATTCCATTACCACATTCAAAAGTTGGGAATAATAATGGACTTATAATTTATATATAATAAATATTATATTTATAATTTCTTTATTATTCTTTAAATATTATATAACACATTCTTTCATGCTTTCTGTTTTTTTGGAATGCAATAATGTCGTTCGTGTGTATGGTGGACTACCACCTCACAAAGTGATGTGATTCGTTCACACATCACATGGAATATATTAAATATGGGATTAATAAAAATATTTAATAAATATGAAATAAAGATGATACTCTAATGATAATATACATGTATATCATTTAATTTTATTTCTTTAATATGATAAGAAGATGGAAGTAGTGTCCATGCATACATACGGTCTACCATCTCCATAAATGGTGCATTTCATTTCTTATCACAAAATTTTCTGTATTAATATAAATATGAATATATAGAATATATATGATATTTTAATCATGTTTTAAAATCTTTATATGATAAAATAATGATCTAAGTAAGTGGAATAATAATAAAAGGTCAAAACATACTTGAAAAACAAGGTAATGAACACACAAAATGATAAAAATAATGAAATGTTGTTAATGAACATGTAATAATATGTAATAAAAAATAATAAATGATTTCATAAATATGAATATTATTCTTAAATATGTTAATAACATAATTAAAACTATTATAAATGGTGTTAAATGGAATTCAACCAAAAGAGAGTGTAAAGTAAGGGATGCCATCTCAATTTACATTCCATTCAGACTTATTTTTTATTATGCACCAATTTAATTTTATTTAGTGTATATAATTCAACTTTGACATGTAATATCATGGATAATTTATTAATAATTATATTTTAAGTTTAAATTTTAATTATATCACCCAAGGGTATTTGACTTGAAAATTACCAAGTGGTAAAAGTTATTATACAATCTCACTTTCTTTTCGTATTGTTAACTTTATCTTAAAACAATAACTTTATTGTAATCATTTTTCATTGGAAATTATATTTATATTAAATATCCATGTTATTTTTTAGAGGATATTTCTCTTTCATAAACTTTATACCATTTTTACATAAAGTGTTTACTTTGAATTTTATTTGATTAACTAGGGAAATATTGACAAATATTTACCCTTTACTCAATACAGATATTTTATAAGGCACAATTTTTAAAAGATAAATAGATTATTAGATATATGATAAATTATTTGGACTATTATAAAATTGGTCAGATAGTATTTAAAGTAATCCTCTCGATGCAACAGTAGTCTTATGAGAAGAATTAAATGGCCAAATTCGATGGGAATCTACCTGGTATATTTTAAATTTTCTTCTGAAAGTTATTGGGAGTATAGGTTTCATGTGAATGGGAAAAATGGTATCTAATATATAATAATTTCATTCATTGATAATTCATTTATTATTATAATCCATGATATTTTCCCTATTGAAAAATATATGGATGCATTTAATTCTCAGTTTACTGATTATACCTTATCCATTTATTTAGGTGGCATGTGTTTTCTTATATTTACCTTTCCATGTTATTTATATACTTACTTATTAGTTTATTCAATACATAGAATATTTGTTTAGTTATTTAAATTTCTATATTTATTATGATTATTGATTCATGATAGCTTTCATTGTACTTAACCCTTTTTTAGCATTTGAGCTCACTATTATTTTGTTTCCTTTCCCCAAGTTATGAAGAAGATATCTTTGAATGAGTTTTCAAGGATTCAATTTATTATATTTTTTTATGTATTCTATTTTATTATCTATTACCAATGTAAAATTGGTATCATGTATGTGTCTGGTTCTCCAAAACGACTACATTGATTGTTCCATAAAAATTTTATTCCTTGTAATCATGCCAGTGTAATAAAGCAAAGAACTGGATCTGGGTTTCTGGGGTTTGGGTTGTTACAATTGGTATCAAATAAAGATTAGTATAAACATTGAAAACATTATTTTGTAAAAAAATTATTATATACAACCATATGATAGAATTAGAGGATAAATATACAAGAACATCTAAAATAAACCATGTTTATCATTGTGAGATTAGATATACAAAAATATTTAATTTTTTTTATGTATTTCACTATTTTTGGGATTATACATTATGTTTCATAATGATATGATCTAATAAAATATATTACATTTTTTATAAATGGATCCTAGAAGGGATAAATGTACTAATACTTGTGTCTAATGTAGAGATTTCCATATTGAAGAAGCTGATTTGGATGGTATAGGAACTAATAAAGTTACCGATATATTAGGGAAGCTTAATTAGTTTATGAAACATAAAATTTCTTGTATGGAGAAACATTTTTCAACATCAAGAATATCCTAAGTTGGATCAAATTATGTGATATATCCCTCCACCATTTATCAGGACTAATGATCCAATGGCAGCTGAGAAATGGATTAATTCTTTAGAGAAGATATTTATGGCCTTAGGATATGGTGAAAATGAAAAGGCTATAATTTCAATGTATTATATCAATGGTTATGTGGATAAATAGTGGTAATTGATCAAGAATACTACAGAGGAAGATGAAATAGAAATCAATGAATGAAAATATTTTATGGAGGCATTCTTCAATAAATATTTTCCTTGTGAGCAACAAGTTTATTTGAAGAGAATGTTCCTTAGTTTAAAGAAAAGTGATTAAAAATGTGTTGTGGACTATGAATATTCCTTTACATGGTTAGATAGTAATTATATGGATTAAATACGCATCAAAGAGTGAAATATTTATGACTTCTTGTAAGGACTTAAGACAAGTCTCTGAAGCGTGCTGGTTTCTCAATGTTTTTCTTCGTGTGAAGAAATAGTTTTCTATTCTATGAAGATAGAGAAAGAATTATCCATGTCTTATGGATTAAAATGGAATAAAGAGAATAATTTGATTTAAGAGAAAATAAATGATAAAGGTAACAAGGGAAAGAAGGATTTTCTCACAAGTTATAACTATGGAAAGAATCACCATAGGAAATTCTTAAAGGTATCGGGAGTTTTTTATAACTATGGAGAGAAGGTTCACTAGGGAAAATAATGAAAATGGGATAAGTATAACATATTTATTAAGTTTTTAAACTATAAGTATATAGGTAATTATTTAAATGTATTCCCCAATCATGAAGATAATATACCTCAGAAGAAGCTAAGGGGTCAAGGTAAATCTTATACAATTTATACAAGATATGTGGAGTGATTAATGTGATTGGATCCTTGGAATATGATGTAAAAGTATTTTAATGATAATATTCTGGATATAAGAATTATGGAATATATAAGGATTTTTTTTATTACTATTTCTTGAAGGATTTAAAAGAATGAATTGAATAGTACCAAGGAAAGTGATTCAGCAGAAACTTTAACTTTTTGGAAAACACGTGGTTGAGGGAAAGAAAGGCTTTAATATTTTTTTATGTTAAGATAATGATGGTTGGATAAAGCGATGAATGATATGGATAAATTAAATTGGATAATATTGACTACCTTGCAACTGATTAATTAATTTTTGACAATATTATGTATTCTATCATTGATAGAGATAAAAACATTACTAGATTTAAGTAATATATCCAATAATATGTGTTTTACATAAGGAATAAGTAATCATGCATGTTTCAATTAAGGGTTTTCAATTTATTACCATGTTTCAAGAGAATAAATGATTAAGGTATTTACATGTTTGGTATATGATGATTTAGATCTACTTCAAGTTTATTTGTATTAATGATAAGTTCATTTTGAAAAATTAGTTGCCTTATAATGTTTTGTATCATTATATTTTGAAAGGGGTATAAGGTTAACCATTTATGAAATGGTTTAAGTTGATATTTTGAGAAGTATTTAGAGATTAACATATCACCTCACCATATCATGTAACATGTTCTAAGATATGAAGTATAAATATTTCAATGCATAACCAAAGTATAATATTGTGCTTATGAAATTTAAATGTATAAAGTAAGCATATTTTAGTATACATGTAAGAGTGAAATAATTTCTCAACTCTAGGAAAAAGGGTCTCAAAAAAATTGCCTTATAATCATAATTTTTTATGATATAAATGACACGTTCCCCACCTATTTTTTAACATCCCATGTTTTAAAAAGGAAACATTATGTTCGATAGCGTACACGATACTCCACATCGAGCTTAAGCAAACAACTAAATAATATTAAAATGTTACCATTAAAACCTAGTTGTTAGAATAACGGGAATTAATATTGTTTACTAAATTGTCAAAATATGGTTTAAAAATGTATTTATAATTAATTATTTGGTTAAAAATTAATTATAAATTAATTTAAACCCCTTTTTAAAATAAAAGGAAATGTTTTTCTAAAAAACAATTTAAATGTGAAAAAGTTTGTTTCATACCAATAAGTTAATAAATAATTATTTTTGGATAATAATTACAAAATATATATAAAACATATTTAATTTAATGTTTTAAATTAATCTTATGTGTTTTCTAGACAGGATATAAAAACAAATTCAATTTCATTCATTAAAAGAGAATTTTTCAAAAAAGGTAGTTGTATCGCCTTTTGATGGATAACCCACTTTAAATATTGTTTTTAACACTTTTATATGTTTTATTTGAAAAAATAAACTTTTTTTATTGAATTGGGACATCAAAATTTACTTTGGTTAAATTTTTGGTATTTTTCTGATAGGATTCATTTTTTGATGAATAGTGAAAAAATAATGCATTTTAACTGAAAACTACTTTGTCAATAAATTTATTTATAATTTTAAATAATATTTTGAAAGGTTTTACTATATAATTAGATTAATTTTGTATCATTTAATTTAATTTATGTCATTATAATCAATTTCCAATTGAAATTGGATATAAAAACTTGGTGAACTTTTGAATGTTTTTAATTTAAAAACTCATTTTTTTATTCCATAAACGAGATTAATTTTTAATTAATTTATGTTAATTATGTATTTTTAATCTGAAAAATGGATTCCATATTTTTAATCATGTGTAAAAACTATATAAATATCTCCCTTTTATTTTTTGACATCATGAATAGTTACTTTCATAATAATATTTGTTACCATGGTTAAAGGTAAATCGGGTAATTATATGTAAAAATTATAGTATAAAATTAAAAAATTAACCGAAAAATTGTACTCAATTAATTTTATTAGTGTGTTCAAGATTATCCTTGTGCCTATTTTAAGACCACTTAGAGCCACTTTAATGACTTTAATGCATTTATAATATTAAATTCAATGAAAATTCATTTTTGTTACACTTTTATTTTTAATAAGTAAATATTTTTTCATATAGAGTTATATAAAAGATCTATTAGACTATAAATATTATTTATAAACATAAAATTATTACTTAAATCATGGTAATTTATTTATAATTTTTAGTTAATAAATAATTTAGCTAAATCGTGACACAGGGATGATGTAGTAGTTGCTTAATTAATTAAAGAATCATATAAATGATATTATAAATATAAAAATAAATATAATATGACATAATATATTTCATAAACAGAATTTTATAACATATTTTACATGTTATTTATGTTTTCAAATAGTTTGTTAGACTATATCATGAAGTTATGATATTTTTGAAAAGTTACGAAATGAATATTGTCAAAATTGACACTAATGGTATTTTAAAATATAAAATATTTTATTAAATGATTTAAAATTTATAAAAATACAATATTTAGAAAAATATTTTTAATAAGTCCTAAAATTTCATATATGGATCTTTTATTGCTCGTTTGGCATGTAATTATAATTATATTGACCCTCAAAGTATAAATTACTTGATAAAAAAGTAAGAGTTAAAAGGGTTAAAAAAAATAGAAGGATTAAAAAGATATTAAAAACTTTTATAATTTTCATTGGATGATTTTATTTCGACCCATAATCATCCTATATTCTAAATAAATAAGTTTGGGTCAATTTATATTAAAAAATTAATTTATATTAATTTATTAATTTGAATAATCCCAAGAGTGCTCATCCCCTTTCCTATAAAAGGTCACCAATTATTCTCTTTTCTTTAAACCTTAAAACCTATTTTTTCATCCCATATCTATTTACATACAGTAATAGAGTTCATTACCACATTCTTGAGGACTTATTTTTGGCATAACAACCGCCTTAGAGGTGTTAAGGTGTTAATCAAAGGAGATCATTTAAAGAACAGGTTCCATTTTTAATTAAGTGTTTCTATTTTATTTATTCTTCCACATCCTTAAAATATTCTTCAACCATAATTATATAATAAATAATGTATCCTAAATATATATAAATGTTATTATTTTAATATCATCACCTAAATCCACCTCTACTTCCATCAAATTGGAAAATAATTAATCATTTGTGTGTATTTGTGAACTATCACCTCCACAAACTGATATAATTTATTTTCCATTACCATCTCTCAATATTGGTTATAATGTTTTTTTAGGTCCACTAGGTCTAATTCCCTGAGAGGGGAGTGGGTGAATCAGGGTATGGTAGATTAAAACTTTCTCCCTTTTGTATTTTGTTTTGTTGTTAGACAAAACCCAATTCTCTCTTCCTCATGTGCTAATATACAAACTGATATGAAATCATGAACAAGAAACAATGATTTTTACTTTGTTCACCCTCACTGGGCTACGTCCAAGGAGCATACAATGGGAATGTTCCAATTACAAAATTCACTAAGGCCAGTGGCCAATAATGAGTACAATGTTTGGGATAGATCTTCTACGCCCTGGCTCACTGCCTTTACACGTTTTAGGGTCTGCTCACTACATTCCCAAGGGTCACTCCCTATGCCTCTTTCTCTAGCTCACTGCTAGTGGAAAGGTTCACTATCTTTCTCTTCCTTCTATCACTGCTCTTGGAAAGGAATCCACTCACAGTTTATGGACTTGTGGGTCAAAAATATTTTATAGACATGCAGGTCCCTTTATTTTAATGAATTCTTACATCCTCAACTATAGGTAGATGTTCTATTGAAGTCCCTTTTTCACCTCTACATGAATTCCACCATCTTGGGTACTTCTAGGTACCAGAAAATACTTTTGAAAACTGATTTGAAGATTTTGAAAGCTTCCTTGTGCAAATCGTGAACCACCTTGTCCACCGAGTATTGTGTAGTGGGTTTGGTACATGGGACAACTTATTCACGTACCACTGCTACTACCTTGAACCGCCCTTCAACCGCAAACCGCCTATGCCTTCGCGATCGTGTACTGCAACTGCATACCAACTCTACAAACCTCCTTTGCAAAACCCCTCCTATCCGCGAACTGTTCTATGTTCACAGACTGCCTTCGCTTCCACGTACTGGAGCTCCCCCTCCACGTACCACTTACAGAACTCTCCCTCTCACGTATAGGAGATTCCTCCTCCACGTATTGATTCAATTCCTTTTATGTACCATAATTCCTCCTCCGTGTACCAGACATCCTTTTCGGGTCAGGAATCCCCACATACACCTTCAGCGCGAGCACTTTAGGTCTTTGATGAATTCCCAAAGAAAAATATGATTTCTAATGATGTTCAATCTTCATAGTAATCGGTGGGATTAGAAATTCTTATATATAAAAAAATATCTACTTAATCCATTGAATTAAGATTTACCAAATCTTCAAACCAGCCTCCACCGCGTACCAATCCTTCAGCCGTCGTGAACTGTAAGCCATCCATGAACAATTTTCCTACGCACTCCGCATACCGCCTTTTCTCCTACATGGTCAACCTCTACCACCGACTTCAACCCATCCACATACCACACCCCTGGTTAGCCACGAATTTTTTTTGGTTTCATGAACCGCATCCACGTACCGTTTTTTCTGCTCAGCGTAATGTTCTTGAAACATGGTTGCAGACCATGTATTATTGTACGTGATTCTCACCCTTTGACGACTTTCTTCAGCATTATTTATACAGTTCACACCTATGAAAAAATCCTTCCTTGTCCAATATCAAACTCCCGATTTTTAGGCCCAAAAATTTGGCAAACACTGGGAAGCTACGCCACCTTAAAAACCTATCTTTATCAAACACCAACTATACTCATTTGCGGTCATCTGGCTTTGTCAACAAACACAATCACACTCATAACATCCCAGGAGAACACCTTGAGGGATTTTTTTCCAACATGATTGAATTAATGATTATATATTATATTAATGATATATTTAAAATTATAATAGAATAATATAGCAATTATTTTCTTACATTCCATTCGCATAAAATTGAAAATGTTGTTTCTGCATACGTGTGAACTATATCCTCCACAAAGTGATGCGATTATTTTTTAATCCCCACATAACATGGGTAAAATATATAAGTATATTTAAATGATTAATATGATATAAATTATATTATTATCATTATTTAAGGATAAAATAATATTTACCTTTTTTATATAATGATTATTGAAAAATTAAAACATTACTCATGTTTACGTACGACTTAACATCTCTATAATTATAATGCTGTTCATTTTTCATATCCATATTTAAGTAATGGATTTAAAAGTATAATTTATATATATAAGTGATTATTATTTCATTAATATTATTCTATATATGATGTACTAATGACCTCTTTGACTGTATTCATCTTAACGAAGTCATTTTGGACTCAAACACCGAATATCATCAAAACATCCAACGTGAACTTAAATAATTAATTAATTGTTATAACATAGTAATAAGTTATATAAAAGGAATAATAAACTTTTAAAATGTTCTAAAGAAATTTAATGATTAACCTAAGTTTATTATTTAGGAAGATAGAGAACATATGTGATGAATTAGACTCAAGGTAAGGGACTTCATCTCAGTCTCCTTTCATTGAGGAATATTTTGATGTTATAAACCAACTTATTTTATGAGGTGTAGAAACAACCCCTTTGATATTTAATTTCAATAAAAGGTTTTAAAATGGATATTTATATATAGAGTCTTTTAATTTCATTTTAAACAACAAAAGGAATGTTCTTTTTTTAACGTATATGATGATAATGACTTCTTTTCCACTATGACTGTTATTTGATATTTGGATTCCTCTACAAGACTTAATGTTTTTAAAATAAAATGAAATAAAATATTACTTTTTCTGGGTTTTTTGGTATTTAAAATGTTTTTTAAATTTTAAAGATTATTTCAATATCTTGAAATGATTTCTTTTGATTGAAAATGAAATTTTATGCGTGAAATACTGAAAATTGAAATCTTTTATATGTTTTGATTATATAATGGTAATTATAAATTTGAAGGGTGGTTACGTGATAAACCAATGATGGGTGGTTACATTATAACCTCTAATTCATTTGGTATGGAAGTTGGTCGTATGGCTATTCCATTTGTAAGAAAGACATGTATGAAAGTCGGTCATATGGATATTCCATTTGTAAGAGTTACATGTATGGTATTTGAATATATGGTTATTAAATTTTAGTATAATTATGTCCAAAGTTACCTACTTATATATTTTTTGTTTTATTATGAGTTCATGAAAATCTTTGGTTTTCAAAAGGTAATATTATCATCTTTTTGAAATGGTGAACTCTTTTTCAGGGTAAAAAGGTAGGTTTTATTTTAAGTAAATCTTTTATGGATTTTCACTTAACTAATGGTCTCATTTATCTTTGTCCCTTAATGAGATTTCGTTCTCATCCTAGGTTTTGAAACAAATCATAGGGATTAAATATTAGTAAGGACAAAGAAGTTTTCATGATGAAAGTTTTGATTATGTGATATGAAAATAAATCATGTTTTATTTAAAAATGGATTCCTTAGGTGGAAAAAATGGATATTGAGTATAAGTATCCACTTTTAATGTATGTAATATTTAAGCATAATTCTATACAACTCCAGACATAAAAGATCTTTTGGAATGGATGAAAATAAATTCTTTTCAAAATTCACTATAATATGTTATGCATAAGGATGTGTTCTTATAGTTGGTATCAGAGTAGGGTTTAGACAATTTCGGAGATTATGATTTATTCCTAAGATATATAAATATCATCATGGGTTTAAAATTTTCATGTTGTTCATAAGTTTAATGTCTTTGAAACCCATTTTGATCCATTAAGCTATGAAATTTTAAGGTGGTTAATGGTAATTTTGGTGATATTAATTTTTGAGGTAATCAAGGGTTATCTTTTAGTATATTAACATATTTCAATAATATTATAAGAATTATATTGTTTTATAAAAAGGAAAACATGTGGGATGGTTTGCAACCTGTTGCATCTGGAAAGGTTGTGGTAATCGAACCCACAGCCGAAGGGTGATAAGGTGCATCATCTACCACTGGCCTATGTAAAGTCCCAGGTTAGTATGAATTTATATTTTTAGTTAATAGATTTTATGTATTAAGAATAAGTTAATTTTGGGAACCCATGTTTTATCAAATAGATAATATTGGGATTGGAAAATGATTTGGTGATTAAGTGATTATTGTCATTTTGTAAGATGTTCGCTATTTTGAGATCCCTATATGACTAAGGTAAATGTAAAACTATAGGATTTTATTTGAGAAGTAAACATTAGATTATATTTCGGAAGAATCCATGAATTTATTTAGAAATTAGTTCAATTATGTTTTTTTAGGGAAATGATTAACCTACCTTAGAGAATGTTGGATTAGGGTAATTACTTTTTAGTATAAGACTTCAAGAGTATTTTTTTTATTTTTATATAAATGTTAAAATTTATATAGGAATAATATGTGATTACATTCTTATAAATTTGGGCTTTCAATATTAGTCAAGAAATTTTTTGGGGTAATTATTTTTTGAATGGTCTAGGTTGAACTTTTGGTATTAATGTTGAATTTTGGAGATTGATCTTGTATTTTTTCATAAAAGGTTTATTATTTTTTGGAATTATCTTCTCTTTTACTAACCATTTTGGTTTCGGTTAATTTCTAAAGATATGAGAAATATATAGTTAATCATTTTTGGATTATTTGATTCTCTAGAAGTTGATTTTAGTGCTTCAAAAGTTCATCTTGAATATGAATAATTTGTAGAAGAATATAATTTTTTTTGTGGAAATTAATTAAAGGATGAAACAGTACTTGTAATGTACATGTATTTTCTTATGATACTAGTCCAGGTAGTAATAGAGTTCTTCAAATCTATGAGATTAATCTTAAAACAAAAAATTTTTCCATTTTCTTTTCCTACTAAGAAATCAAATGTCGTTTAACCCATTGAAAATTTATGGTTTTCTGATTGTTAACATTATCTTAAAAATGTTTTATATCACTCTCCATCAGAACTTGATGGTTAGTTTTCTCTTCTACATTAATTTTTTAAATCATGGAACCCTAGAATTTGTTATCTCAGGTGATCTTCGTACTTCACTTTCTTTATTTTAAAGTGGTAGTTTTATTAATCATTTTTTGATGAGGGTTGAAGTAAAGGTATTTTGAAAATTCATACCTTAGTTACCGAACTTGAATTCAAATTACAAGAAAACAATTTCTAAAATAGGTGAGATAATATAACATACTGGGTTTTTAAAAGGAAATACTATGTTCGATAGCTTACATGATACCCCATATAAAGCTTAAGCGAACAACTAAATAATATTTAAATGTTACCATTAAAACCTAGCTGTTAGAATAATAGGAATGAAAAATATTAACAGAATTTTGAATATATGTTTTAAACATGTATATATAATTAATTATTTGTTGAAAAAATATTTATCAATTAATGTAAAACTATTTTTAAAATAAAATGAAATATTTTTCTAAAAAACTATTTAAATGTTGAAAGATGTGTTTTATATCAATATGTTAATAAATCAATCTTGTTTAATTATATTAATGAAATATATATATGAAATATATTTAATTTAAATTTTTCAGATTCATCTTAGGTTTTTTCTAGACATGATATAAAAACAAATTCAATTTTATGCATATAAATAGTTTTTTGAAAAAAGGAAGTTTTACCGCCTTTTAATGGATAACCCATTTTAAAGATAGTTTTTAAAACTCTTTTACTTTTTATTTGAAAAAATAAAATTTTACATTTGAATATGGACATCAAAATTTATGTTGGTTAATTTTTTTGTATTTTTTTGTTAAGATTCATTTCTTGATGAATAGAGAAAAAAAATAATGCATTTTACGTGAAAACTACTTTTTCATCAAAAAAAATTTATAGTGTTAAATAATATTTTTGAATGGTTTTAAAGTATAATTAGATCAAGTTTTTATTTTTAATCCAATTTCGTTTATTGGAATTAATTTCATAATGAAATTGAATATAAAAACTTTGTGAATGTTTGAATGTTTTTACTATAAAAACTCATTTTCTTATTCCTTCAGTGGGATTAATTTTAAATTAATTTATGAAAAATATATACATTTAATTTGTAAAAATTTATTCCATATATAGAATCATAAGTTCAAAATTCTGTAAATAGGTACTTTTTTATTTTTGGGCATTATTAATAGTAATTTTAGTGAAAATATATATTACCATGGTTAAGAGTAAATGGAGTGATTAAAGGTAAAAAAAATTATAAAAATATAAAATTATCCTTGAACTTGTCATAAATTAATTTTATGAGTGTTTTGTAACCAATATAATCCTTGCGTCTATTTTAGGATCACATGGATCCACATGGAAAACTTTAATGCATTTATAATATGATATTCAATAAAAAGTCATTTTTGTTACACTTTTGTTTTTATCAAGTAATATGTTTTTAATATGGAGTTATATACAGGATATCTTAGACTATAAATGATTTTTATAAAGATAAAATTATTACCTTCATCATGGTAATTTATTAATAATTTTTAGGAAATAAATAATTAAGCTAAATGGTGACATAATGATGATGCAATAATTGATTAATTAATGAAATATTCATATAAATGATATTATAAATATTAAAATAAATTTAATTTTACATAATTTATACCATAAACAAATTTTATGGATTAATTTTACATATTAGTTATGTGTTCAAATATTTGGTTCGACTATATCACGAATTTGTGATATTTTTAAAAATTCCAGAATGAATAGTTCCAAAATTGACACTAATGGTATTTAAAAATATAAAATATTGTATTAAATTTTATAACATTTATAAAAAAAATATTTAGAAAATTAGTTTAAATAAGTCCTAAAATATACTAAATGACTCTTTTATTGATCATTTTGCATTTTATGGTAATTATATTTACCCTTGGAGTGTAAATTACTTAATAAAATCATAAGAGTTAAAAGGGTTAAAAAAATCTAAGGATTAAAAAGATATTAAAAACTTGTATAATTTTTGATGGGTGATTTTATTTTGACCCATTATTATCCTTTACTATAAATAGACCAGTTTGGGACTATTTATATTATAAAATTAATTTATAGTAATTTAATAATTTGAATAATTCCAAGAGCGCCCTTCCCCGCTCCTATAAAAGGGAACCCATTATTATCTCTTCTTTACACTATAAAATCTATTTTTTCATCCAATATCATTATAATTCTTTTAATTTAGTTCCTCTCTACATTCTTGAGGACTTAATTTAGGCATAAAAACCTCTCTATAGGTGTTAAGGTGTTAATCAAAGGAGATAATCTGAAGAAGATGTATCAGTTTTAATTAAGTGTTTCTATTTTCACTATTGTAAAATAAGATCTATACCAACTATTTTGGGCAAACCATTGTTATAATTCACTTATATGGACTTATACCAACGGTTTGTCCAAAACAGTTGGTATAGGTCACTAATTTGGACATATACCAATGGTTTTGGACAAATCATTGGTATAGGGTGACCTGTACCAACAGTTTGGGGAAAACTGTTGGTATAGGGTCACTTATATGGACTTATGCCAATGGTTTTGGCCAAACCGTTGGTATAGGTCCATAATAGATACCTTATACCAATGGTTTTCCCCAAACTGTTTGTATAAGTCCCCCCTATACCAACAGTTTTTTCAAAACCATTGGTATAGGTCCCAAAATCAAATAATCTATACCAACAGTTCTCAAAACCATTGGTATAGGTCTATACCAAGGGTTTTCAGAACCATTGGAATAGTTAAATGTATTTTTTATGGAATATTCTTACAGAGAACATTAAATAATTTAAAATTTAAAATATTTATGATAATACATATATATATTAATGAAATTATGTTCACAAAAGTCGAGTTAGGTTAGTGTTTAGGTCGTTCAATCATAAACTGGAGGTACTGGGATCAAAACCAACATAATGCTTCTTTTTTGAAATACATATACCAATGGTTTTATGTAACCGTTGGTATAGATTTTTCATATTACTTATACCAAAAAAATTTAAAATCGTTGTTATAGGTCTATACCAATAGTTTTTTCAAAACCTATGGTATAGACCTATCTCCAGGGCTTACTATCCGTCGGTTCTCCAAACCGTTGGTATAGGATATACCAACGGTTTGGAGGACTATAGCAATGGTTTCAAACCGTTGGTATAGGGTATTTTTCTAGAAGTGTTACTTCTTATTCCACTTCCTTAAAATATTATTCAACCATGATGATATAATAAATCATGTTTCTTCAATATACTGAGAAGTTATTATGTTAATATCATCCCAGAAATCCATCTCCACTTCTATAAAATGGAAAAATAATTAATAATTTGTGCATACGTTTGAACTATCACCTCCATAAACCGATATAATTAATTTTCCATTACCATCTCTAAAGACTATTTATAATGATGGAATTTATTTTTATATATGATATTAATGAAATATTTATCATTATAAGAGAATAATATATCAGCGATTTTCTCACTTTCCATGCACATAAAAATGATAACATCTTTCGTGAATATGTATGAACTATCATCGCCACGAAGTGATGTGATTCATTTTTAATCACCACATCACATGGATAAAATATATAAGTATATTTTAATTATTAATATGACATAAATTAAATTATGATCATTCCTTAAGGATAAAATAATATTTACCTTCATTTTATAATGATCATTGATAAATGAAAACGATACTCATGCGTACGTACGGCTTACCGTCTACATGATTGTAATGATGTTTATTTTCCATATCCATATTTAATGAATAGATTTAAAAGTATAATTGATATATAAATTTTATTATTATTTAATGAATATTATTATATATATGATGGACTAGTGACCTCTTTGACCGTATTCGACTTAACAAATTCATTTTGGACTCAAACACCGAATATGGTAAAAATGTCTAATGTGGACTTAAATAATTAATTAATTGCTATAAAATGGTAATAAGTTATATAAAATGAATAATAAAATTTGATAATTTTATCAAGAAATTAAATAATTAACCAATGTTTATTATTCAGTAATATGAGGAACATACGTGAAGAATCAGACTTGAGGTAAGGGACTTCATCTCAATATCCTTTCATTGAGGCATATTTTGATGTTATACACCACCTTATTTTATAAGATGAATAAAAACCCCATTTCACATTTAATTTCATTAAAAGGTTTTAAAAAGGAATCTCTCTATACAGATTCTTTTAAATTTTTTTAAAGTAATAAAAGGAATGTTTTTTTTAACATATACAACGAAAATGACTTCTCTTCCACCATGGCCATTATTTGATATCTGGATTTCTCTATAAGCCTTAAAGTTTTTAAAAGAAAAAATTAATCACTTATTATATTTTATAGGCTTTTTATATTAAAAGTGGTTTTAAAAATGGAATGATTAATTCAATATCTTGAAATAATTTCTTGTGATTACAAATGAAATTTTATGAGTGAAATGCTTAAAAATTGAAATCTTTTATGTGGAATGATTATATAATGGTATATGGAAATTTTATGGGTGGTTATATAATAAAAAAATGACGGATGTTTACTTTATAAAAAATGTATGGGTGGTTACATTATAACCTCTAATGCATTGGGTATGGAAGTTAGTCGTATGGTTATTCCATTGGTAAGATTGACATGTATGGAAGTCAGTCATATGGTTATTCCATTTATAAGAGTGACATGTATGGAAGTTGACCGTATGGTTATTACATTTTAGTATAATTATTTCCCAAGTTTCCTACTTATATATTTTATGTTTTCTTAGGATTTTTCAAGAAAATATTTAATTTTCAAAAGGTAAGATAATAATCTTTTTGAAATTATGATATCTTTTTATAGATAAAAAGGTATGTTTTATTTTAAGGAAATGTTTTATGGGTTTTCACTGGACTAATGGTTTTATTTATTTATGTCCCTTACTAATATTATTTTATCATCCCATGTTTTAATTTTTTTTATAGGTCTTAATGATTGGAAAGGACAAATAAGATGTCATGATGAAAGTGTTGAAGATGTGATAAGAAAATAAACCATGTTTTATTTTAAAAGGGATTCCTTTGGTGGAAAAAATGAATACTAAGTATAAGTATCCACTTGTAATTTATTGAATAGTTTTTCCTAATTCTATAAAAATATAGACCTAAAATATCTTTAGGAATGAAATAAAATAAATTCTCATCAAAAGTCACTATAATAAGTTATGTTTAAGGTAAGGTTCTTATATCTTTGGTATATGGATTTGAGGTTGTTAACCTTCTCTAGATCACTCACTTTCTTATTATAAATGTTCTCTATCACTCTTCATCCGTATTTGGGGGTCATTTTTCTCTTCTATGTTCAGGTTTTCATTTCCCACCTATGTTCTTCTATCTGGAAACCTTGTTATGTGATTATTAGGGATGGATTTTATACTTACCTTTCACACTTATTAAAGGGATATTTTATTAAATATTTTATAATGTGGTTTTTTTAATAATGGTATTTCCAAAATTCAAAACCTTTATTATTGAGATCAACTTTTAATTGTGAAGATACAATTTATTTAAGGTGGGGAGAATTTAACACCCTAAAATTTTAAAATATGAATATCATATTTAATAGTGTGTATGAAGCGAAAAACCAAGAATTAAAAGGAATATAAAGTCTCAATAATTTATGACATATTTAATATTTAAAATACATTCAATAAATTTTATAGCTTTTAATTCATGCAATACTAAGTTAGCTTTCATTATATGAAATACTCAGTTTAGCTTATGTTACACACAAGGTATAGTTTTACTGAATATTATTAATATAATTATTTAAAATGAAAAATTATCTATAATTATTAATTTGGCTGCTTTGATTAGTATTAAATTACTTATTAATATATATTATTTAATTCATTGTTTACCAATTAATTATAAATTAATATAAAAACCAATCGACTATAAATGAAATGTTTTTATAAAAAATTATTCTTATGCACCAAAGGTGTTTCATCTTAATAAATTAAATTAATTAATATTAGTGGATGATATTAATTAAATTTATGTATTATATATTAAATAATTTATTTTTATTTTCATCCAATATACTTCATAGGTATATGGTAAGAATAACTCTAATTTTACACTTAAAAGGTTGTATTTTTTAAAATGCGGTTTTTCTTTTTAATAACGCACATGTTGTAAAACTAAATTATTACACATTTATAAATATTATTTGAATAAATAAACTTATTTTTTTAATTTTGAATGTCAAAATTATCATAGGGTGTTTTTTTTATTTTTCTACGAAGATTCATTTTTTGATGAATAATGAAAAACACTAAATTTTAATTTAAAACTAATTTTTCATATAAATAAGTTATAGTGTTAAATTATATTTGTAGTTGGTTTTAAAGTTAAAATATATAAATTATACATATATTAATACAATTTATTTCATTGGAATAATTTTTATATTAAATTTATATATAAAAACTTAGTAAACGTTTGAACATTTACACTTTAAAAACCTGATTTCTCCTTCTGTCTGCGGGATTAATTTAAAATTAATTTCTTTCACTTATATGATAGGAATTTTGAAAAATGTATTCAATATTTGTAATATATATAATTTATAATATATAATAATTTCAACTTAATATTTGACCAAAATATTTACTCAAAACAGTTGAAATTAATTACATTGATTAAGAGAAAAACGAGTTTATCAGGGGACTAAATTTTAAACTTAAGAGGGAAAATGACCTGGAAACTTTTCCAAAAACCATTTTATGTCCATATATCTTCCATATTACATATTTTATAGAAAAATTTTTATTTTTTGATGCACATGAGTTATGGTAGACCATCAAATAGTGTCTACTTTCTAGTATTTATAAGAATATCAGTCCTCCTCCACTATAAATGGGCACTCACTCCCCTCACTTATTCACATCCTCAAATTCGTTTTTATCATTCAAAAACTACATAATTAAATTAAAAAATTCCATAATATCATACTATAATCCTTATATTTTCCATAAATACAGCATAGGAAGGCATTAGTGCAAACATTTGAAGGATACCTGAAGAAGAGGTAATGATTTTCTAAATGAATTTTTATTTTATTTACTTCTAGACCTCCATAAATTCTTATTATATAAGGATTATATAAAAACCTAATTTTCATAAATATACTTATATTAGGTTATGTTTTTGTTACAACCTAAAATCACACAAACTTTCATCAAATGGGATACACAATCATAGTTTGTGTGTATGGCGGACTGCCGCCTCGCAAACTGATGTTGTTTGTTCTTCCATTACCAACTTTCAAGGTTAGGGATAAAGATGTATGTATAGTTTATATATTATATTTAGGATATATATGATATATATGATAATTATAATGTATTTATGATTCTTTAATTAATATATAACACATAACTTCATGTTATCCATTTTTTGGAATATGATAACATTATTTGTGAGTACGATGGACTACTGCCTCACGAAGGGATGTGATTCATTCACACATTACATGGAATTCATTAAATATGGGTTTAATAAATATATTATACATATATTACAAAAAATATGATACTGTAATTATAATATACATAATTATCATTTACTTTTATTTTTTTAATATGACACGAAAATGGAAGCAGTGGCCATGCATACGTACAGTCTACCATCTCCATGAATGATGCATTTCATTTCCTATCAAAAATATTAATGGATTACTATAAATACCTATATAATGAATATATATATGACATTTTCATCATGTATTAAATTATGGATATGATGAAATCATTATATAAGTAATAGGAACAAAAATAACAAGACAAAACATACTAGAACAATAAGGCAATTAACACATGAAGTGATGAAAACAATGAAAGATTATTAATGAAAATGTAATAATATAAAATAAAATTATAAATAATAATGTAAAAAAAATATTAATATGGTTATTTAATAAGTTAATAACAATATTAAAAACAATATTCATAAGGTGAAATTGTGTTCAACCAACAGGGAATGTAAGGTAAGATATTTTGACTCAATTTACATTCTATTGATACTTATTTGTTATTAAGAACCAATTCATTTTTATGTGGTGTATATGCTAACCCTTTGACATGTAATATCATGGAAACATTCTTATTCATTGTATTTTTAGTATAAATTTTAATTATCTCACCAAATGGGATTTGAATTGAAATTTACCAAGTGTTAAAAATTAGTATATAATCTCACGTTGTTTTTTGATTGTTAACTTTATCTTAAAAATAACTTTATTATAATAATTTTTCTTTGGAAAGTACATTTATATTAAATATACATTTCCTTTTATAGTGGTTATGTTTGTTTGTTAAACCATATACCATTTTTTCATTTAGTTTTTAATTTGAAAGTAATTTGATTAACTGGGGAAATATTGATAAATATATATCCTTTACTCAATATGGATATTTAATAAGGAATATTTTTATGAGTTAAATCAATTATTTGATATATTTTGAATGATTCGGACTGGTATTACATTGTTTTTGGACCATTTAAAATAATCCCCTTGATGCATTGATAGTCTCATGAGATGAATTAGTTGGCCAAATTGGATGTGTTTCTACTCATTATGTTTTAAATCATATTATGAAAGGTATTAGCAGTAAAGGTTCCATGTACCTAGGAAATATGTAATCTAGTATTTAATCATTTACTTTATTTAGAATTTAGTTATTATTATTATCCATGATATTTCCACTATGAAAAAAATCTATGGATGCATTTCATTCTCAAATTATTGATATACCTTGTCAAGTATTCAGGTGGCATGTGTTTTTATCTATTTACCTTTCCATGTTATTTTCACACTACCTTATTATTTTATTGGTTACATGGTATTTGTGTTTAGTTATTTACCTTTTCATATTGATTATGATTATTGATTCATGATAGATTTTGATGTATTTAACCCTTACTAAGAATTTGATCTCACCCTAATGTTGTTTCAATTCCCTAGGTAATGAAGAAGTGATCTTTGAATAAGTTTCCAAGGATGCAGTTTATTATGTTTTATTATGCTTTATGATTTATTATATATTATCAACGTAAAATGGGTAGCATGTATGCATCTAGTTCTCCAAAACATCTAAAATAATCGGTCCTTTGGGATTTAATTACCTGTAATCATGCCATTATAAAAAAGTAAGGGACTGGGTCAAGGATTTTGGGGTCGGGGCTGTTACAACTATTTCATATCTTTAGCATTAAATTAATTGAAGGTAATCTTACTCACACTATCCTTTTTGAGGGTTTTCTCTCTTTCAAGAAAGATAGATTGTATAATGATATTCACTTTGTTATCTGAAGGTTTGTATAGGAAGTATCCCTTTTTTCTTTAGATACCCTATAAAGATACACTTTGTACCCAAAGGTGCTAGTTTGTTGCCTAGGAATACCTTAACAAATGACTCATAGACCCATTCATGTGTATGTGACAAGGCTAGTTTCTTTCTACTCTATAACTCAAAGATAATTCCATTTTTCACTTTATTTGGTACTCAATTTAATGTATATGTCACATTTTGTAATGAATTTCCCCAAAAGTATAATGGAAGTTCTTCATGACTCATCACCAACTTTACCATGCTTAACAGGGTATAGTTCCTCCTTTAAATAACACCATTACACTATGGTTTGTAAGGTGGAGTGAGTTAATATGGAATCCCAAACTCCCAAAAAAATCGATAAACTCTTAGTTGATACATTCACCTCCTCCATATGATTAAAACTTATTTATCTTCCTTAAAATTTGATTCTCTATTTCATTCTTGAATTATTTGAATTTCTCAAAGGTCTCAAACTTATACTTCATCAAGTAGACATATCCATATCTAATCAAGTCATCAATAAAAGTTATTAAGAAAGAATACCCACCTATAGATTCTACTAGAAATGATCTACACACATTAGTGTGTAACAATCCTAGAAGATCTGTGGCCCTTTCACCCTATCCAATAAATATTGGTTTGGTCATTTTCCCTTGTAAACAATAATTAAATCTTTCAAGTGGTTTTATATTAAAATAGTCTAAATAGACATATTGATAGATATTTTTCAAACATTTCTCATTTAAAAGTATAATATGGTGAGGCCACAATTGGGCGTTATATGAGTCATGTTAACATGATTCATTTCTATTTAAAATCCTTGGTTTTCATAATTTAATAAATAAAGACAATTATTTAAATGTCTTATACATACCATATGCTTTCTTTATTAAATAAACAACTTTTACTTCCAAATTTTAAAATAAAACCATCTGTATCTAGGAAGGATGTAGAAATTATGTTCTTTGTAACATTTGGTACATAATAAAAATCTATTTAAACCAATATAATTCCTATTTATAATTAAAATTGGTTGTCTCCAATGGCTAGATAATCCAACCTCACACCATTGGCATCTCTCAAATCCACCTCTCCTTTATAAATGATTCAAAATATACTTGGTTCCCTCATTTGGATATATATGTGAGCACCAAAAACTCTATATAATACCCAAATTGTATATATTTAAAGATTACACTTGATAAAGATTTCAATTTTATCTTCCCTTTTCTTCTAGGTGCAGTTCCTCTTCTAATTTCCTTGTTTTCTACATGAAAAACATACTACTTCCTTTTGCTTTCCCTACATCTCAATCATTCTCTTCTTAGAAGAATGGTGATTAGGATCTTTATACTTGTTATTATTGTTAGGCCCCTTAACCTAATTCTTATTTTTCTTATTCACCATAAGTATGGTGGGTTTTTCACACCCCATGTCCTTGTCCACTTGGAAAATTAGAGAAATAAGATCCTAAATACACTTCCTATTATTTCTCATATTATAATTAACAATAAAATAAGAAAAGGACTTGTGTAGTGAGGAAACTATGAGATCGGTTCACAGCTCATCTTGGAATTTAATCCATAATATTTCCAAGTGTTCAATGTATCCATTAATATTGACTACATGAGGACCATCTGAAACTCACTCTCCAATATTAGTTGTAAACAGATCAATGGAGATCTCGTATCTCTCTTGTATTTCCTTCTCTTGATATATATCTTGAAGCTGAGACTTCATGTAATATTCATCCATGTACTCATGTTTCTTCAGAAGCTCATTGTTAATGGATGATAGAATGAGATAATAAATATCTATGGAATCATTCAAATGTTTATCATAGAGAGATAACTCTTCCTCACTATCCTATTTACCAAGAACTTCAATAATAGTTTCTTCGAAAACATATAATTTCCTTTCATGGTGTAGGATATTACGTAATAACCTTTTGCACTCTTGGAAAAAATTTCTAGTGACAAGTTTATCCTTCAAAAGTATTGATCAAAGAGATAAGTTTGAAGTTATGTTTATTTATATTTATACAAATAATAAGAGCATAATTTTAGTACTTTATCAGATAAAATTTTACAGATTAATAAATATTATATTTATTAATCTCCCACTATTTTATAGAAACCCAATATCATTATCCATTGGCTTTGTAATATTCTATTTCTTATAAATTATAGTGTAAAGGATTCATATTCTTCTTCTTATCACCCCAAATTTGGTCGGTCAAGAAATTTTAAAAGTTTTATGCAGGAATTCCCAATTCCAACTTCATTAAATCATAGTTCCTTGATCTTTTGAGTGACCTCCCCAATCCTAAAATCATTAAATTTTATTTCCCTAACTTTTTTCTTCTAAGTTACACCATTTCCTACTTTTTCAGTCGACCCTTGATGTGAACTAAGTTTACTCAACCCAAAACATCAAGATAAAATTCTTTGATAATTGAAATCACTCCATTCTGGATGCTCAATAACTTTGAACTATAGTTCTATTTTACTTGAATAGTAGAATTATATACCGACTTAATATATATATATATATAATTGAGGTATATTATCTTCATATGTAAATTTCCAATTGTTATATTTATTACATGATTATTAACATTATTTGTATTTACTTAAGTGTTTAACCATTCTTAGATAATGTTTTCACATAAACTAGTTTATTTTAGTTGTATCTTTCTTTCTTGTTAGTTCATTAATTCATGTGATTATGAAAAAAGATGCATAATGGAATAACAATGAAACTTGAAAAAAAAATAAAGTGGTATAACCATGAGCTTTTACTAATGGTTAGTTTACATAGAAGATGACAAACTAACTATCGGCCTAGGAGAAAACATATTGAACCATTTATGCTTCCTGTTGTAGTTTTCCACCTATCCAACTATGTATCTATCTTGGATTGGTTTAATCTCTAATCCAAAATTGAACTGCCTTTACTAGCTTGGGATCTCCATCCATTACATATGATTTTATTCTTATGTGGGTGAGGGGAATAAAAAAATTATTTAAGGGGTTTACATAAAAGAAACCATGGTCATGCAGTCCATTACTTAATGAGAGGAGGGATGACACATAGTCCAGCAATTTAATTTAATAATAAATTAAAAGTAACCAATCACATACAAAGTTCTAGTATGTGCTCATGATAATCCACATACATGAAATGAATTACGCATTTAATAAAATTATCATTCAATTCTAATCATTTTTAATTAAGACAAATCACACTCAAATTAATTAATTATATTCTTTAATTAATCAATTATTTTGTCTTAATTAACATCAAAATATTGTTGATATTCTCATCCATATTAATTCTAAACAAATTAAATAAATTTATTTTTAATTAACTATGTACAAAAATGATCCTTGGAGGAAACATAGTGAGTACCCTTCCAAACTACCCAATGTGTATTATATTCTTATATTATTTACTCACATGGAATCTAATATACTTGACTTATCAGGTAATGTCACAACATGTACTATCAAATTAATGACCACATGGAACACATGGTATTTATGTATCATGTAGTATTTTGATGATCATAGAGTAATAATTGTATTACGATTTATACAAGATATGAAATTCTAAACATTATATAGAAAATTAATTAGGAATTTAATATATATATATATATATATAATATCATGAAGTGTGTATTATCAACTTAATGACCACACATAAGATATTTTTATAAGTTTTAAGTAGTATAATAAATTAATTTTTTAATTCTATATAATTTGGTAAAATTACACAATGTGTATATTCAAGCTACACATTGTGTATTATTCTCACCATCTATTTGTGACACATGCCTAGGTACTAAATATGTAACTGTGCCATGGAAAATATTGTATTACACAGCGTTTTCATGGGATACATGGTGTGTGGTCTCCAAGTTACATGGTAACCAGTCATGTAGGTCGTGTAAGAAGATACATGGAACATCTAAGACTAAAAGACTCTGCACCATGTATGGATGTTACATGGCATGTACTCCAGTTGGATATGCACCAAGATAACTCAGTAAATACATGGTGTGTAATTAAATTGATAGTGTGTAATAAATGTATATATCTTGAATTATTTCTGAATTCATTCAGGGTGCATTACACACGGGTACAAGTCATGTACCTCCGGGTTACACGGCTTGTACTATTGTATTGTATGGTCAGAGTCCTCAGCAACTTCAGATAAGTTCATCGAATTTATTTTATTTATAAAATTAATTCATTTGATTATATTTATGATAATGAAAAGAATTAATATTATCTCTCACAATTCAGATTAAATAATGATTTAACCTGAATTGAAAACCCACAAAAAATATGTAAATTAGTAAATGATATTTAAATAATTATAAATAAATATGTGATCACTCTGATGCCATTTGAAGGATCTGGTCATAGTGGATGTAGTGCATGGGTCATGCCTAACTCTAATTTTTTTCATGATCAATGATTAATCTGAGATTTACATGATGATAAATTTTGTGATGAAGGAAATTGAATCAAAGAATATAAGTAGTAGAAAAATATCAGAACCAAAGCATAGGATCTTCACATATTATTTATAATTAATTTCAAAAAATCAAGAATTACCTTTCAAATAATTCTTTAATTTTTGATGGACCTAAAAAGGTATCTATGTCATATCGTCGTTGTGTTATAGGAATCAAGAATATATTCCCCCCAATTATGATCCACATATGTTCCATGAACCTCTGAATGTCATTGAAGGAATCTCTGTGTGATTGGATGATAGATCCTAAAACTTGGATTGTTTTCCTTTGATCTCTTCAATAATCGATTCAAGGATGGGTTATCTTAGATCTATATATACTTGAGAGTGGTGGTATAGGTTGATCTCTCTTTTTTATTGATATAATTCTTATAGAGGGAGATCCATTTGTATTTTTGGGTATTCTCACTAAATATCTTTATGCACAATAAAAATGAATTAGTTTTATTAAGAAAATGATATAATTGGGTTTATACCTCTAGAGTTAGAAAATAATAATGGAACATGAACCCATATTATTTCCACAATCCCTACTAAACCACATATCTATAATAAAAATATTATTATTATTATTATTTATTGACATGCACTAAACTCACATATTAAATTAAATATTATTTATTCAAAAAATATTCAATATATATTATTTTTCACTGGACCATTAAAATAATTCATCCATTACTCTAGAATATTTATCAAGCCTTGAATAATGATTATTTATTTAATAAGTAAATTTCACTGCATTATCCACTAATAAATAAATAAATATTATATTCCGAAAATAGAAAATAAATATTTATTAAATATTATTCTCACATAATATTCTCTTGAATAACTGGTGATGGAATATATGTGATCAATAAAATATGAATCATTATTAAACCATGTGTGGGAAAAATATTTATTCAACTTGTTGAATAATAAATAATAATAATATTTAACTAAGATTCTAGATATACTCATTGTTTCGCAATGGAATTCGATAAAATAACCCAAATTCTAAGGTTATCATCTAGTTTTACTCCAAATAACCCATATAGAAAGAATTTAATTCCATAAAAACATAATACCTCATACAAATTCTTAAATTGTAATATAATCCCTTTAGCATGGTATCTCTAATCAAGAATGTTGCATGCTGGTGCCATCAACCTACGTTCTCGTTGTATCTTTCTTTGAATTTTTAAAAATAAAACATTCCAATCAAACACCATAGATATGGAATTATTTAGGCTATATCATTTCCATCAAAGGTCCTGAGATGTCAATTTCCATTAAATAAAATAATGGGAAATCCTTTCTCATGTTATTCATTAGTGGAATATTACTCATGACACACCTAACGTATCCTACCTCACCGAGAACATATGTCATCATAGTTTTTCATAAATACGTCAAATTATGTGACTTATAATAATAGTTATTAATATTATTAAATTATAAGGATAAATAAAAAAATTCATAGATAGAAACATCTAATGACACATATAAATGTGGATTTTCTATTACTGGGTCTCATTCTCATAATATCCAACACTAGATATTACTGAGGGCATACACCATGAGAATGTTCCTCAATGTCCAATGAGTCTCCAACCATGATATCCTGTATCAGTTTTGTCTCTAAAATGATTTCATCTAGCTATAGAACATTTATTTAATAATATTATCATGGCACTTCTAAGAACTTATCATAGTAAGGAACTGTTATGACCATTAAGTGTGGAAGCTACTCTTAGGACATTATCACATACTATGTTATACATAATAAAAATCATAATGTGATAAGGAGTTTATTAATAATTAAAAAAATTAATACGGGTAATCATAAAATACATAGAAGTTGGTTTTAGTACACTAACTCCAACATGGTTCATGCCTCAAGTATTCCATAATTAGTTAACTAAGGTTTTCCCATCAAGATATTTGGGAAAAATCATTTAGGTTGATTTAGACACCTTAATAACCAATTATATATCATAATTATGATAAATCATGGTATCACATTTGAAATAACCTAGGAAATAAAATAAACATATTATACAGACAAGTATACTAATAAATTAGACAAGGAACATCTAACAAGTATCAAGAAACCAAGCAATTCAACCTACATTGCATGGAATATTCATTTAATTTTAATCTCTATGTGCCTATAATTATGCATGTACAACACTTTTCCATTCTAGAAAAATGGTAAAATACCATAAATCAATAACGAGTGGAAGTAAAATAGTCACCTGATGTGAAATAATAATCAACTATAATAATAGGTCATCATTAACAATAGTCCCATCACTAGAAACTTGATATGTCCCTCATGAGTGGGTTGTTCAGACTCATACACTAGCTATTTACCAAGTGATGGCACATTCCTAGTCTCATTTCTACCAAACCAAATAGTAAGGCAAAAGGAAAAGAAGATATGATATCACTTTGTAATTTCCCAACCTATGAGCTACTATAATGGTTCCTCGATCCAGTTGGTCACATGGCCTCAAGTAAACCTCCCCATATTCTAAAGGATACCATCTAGTAGGGAGGATCTAAAGATGGTACAGTGGGGAGACTATACCCTTCGGATTAGTGATAAATAGAGAGGAATCATAAATAATGAAAAATGAAAGATAATAATAATAATAATAATAATAATAGTAATAATAGTAATAAAATTATGGTAATAAATGAATAAATGTTCATTCATGAAAAGCTATAATGAATAAGAAATATACATACATCAGGTAGTACATAACATGAAAAATGAAAAAAAACATAAGCCTCAAAGGCTTTCTCCAAGAGAATCTTGATAAATCTCTCAGTCATATACATCCAAGATCCCATGTATATGGATAACAACATAAGAATAATCCAGAATCCTAAACCTGCAACTATGAGGTCTGTTCGGGTACCACATGTCATCCTGAATAGGGTGTGGGATAAACTCAGTAGGCCACCACCAATGGTGTCTAATAAATACAATCCATGAATATAAAATAAATTAGTGTGTAGTTATATCAAAATTAAAGAAACATGATAAATTTAAATGAATTTATGTCAGATCAGGTTCCTCAAGGACACCTGATCGACAAAAAATGCTTTAGACTAAGTGATAAATTTCTCTAAACAAGTATCATTGTGTATATAAATATGCATGTATATATATAAGTGTTTATGCATATACATATATACTATATACATAGGACCATATATAGATACATAGTATTATCTAGGACATAATATTTAACTCAAGTGTCCACATATAATTATGAGAGTCTCATAGGATAGTAAGGGGTGTCATACCTAAGTATCATGAGTAATAAGGGACTCTATGCCCAAGTATCATAGAACTGTAAGGGTCAACATGCCCATCGATCATACAAGAATAACGGAAGTCATACCCATGAATAATAATGGACACCATGCCCATATATAATATGTGATTTCATTCCCTTGAATAATAGGGGGTACTATACCCATAAATAATAAGGGATGATTTCCCATCAATCATAGAATAATAAAAGATGCAATGCCTATGAATAATGAGGGATGTAATTCCTATGAATAATAAGGGATTCTATTCCCATGAATAATAACGTATTCCATGCCCATAAATAATAAGTATACATGTGCATTTAATAATTAAGCATAGTCCATGTTTAGTAATCATGCCATGTTATAATTTATTTATCTAACTAGGAAATGTTCGGATACATGATACAATACCTTAAAAACATTAATTGAAATAGTCCATCATGAATGTTCAAGTACCAAGAGTTAAGAAACATCATGTCTAAGCCACCTAGTAATTCATTTCATTCTATTTATCATTTCACTTTCCCATAAGAAGGGTTGAGCATTTTCATCTAATATCTGGGATCTCGCCAAGTGTGGTTCCTTTCTGTTTAATAATCTGTTTAATTAAATTATTCACTTCATTTAAAAAGGATGAATCAAGAATAATATAATCACATGGGAAATCTAAGTACATAATACTCCATTCTTACACTCTATTTAATTCCATTAACCAGTTAATTTTTAAAAGAGGAAAGTCATTACACCTCCAAGGGTGGCTTTAATTTAAAAACAAATCATAAAATGCCAAGGGAATATAGAATAGGGGTTTTATGAGTTTAGGTATATGACCTATGATGATTACATTAAGTTATTATGGACTAATAAAATTAAGGTTATGACATCTACTTAATAAATTTCACATTTAAAAGGTGATGCACAGAAGGTTTGGCATGAGGCCCAAGGATGTATTTTATAATCTATGAAAATTTTAAGAGAAAGAAAATAGACCACCTACCTTATTCTTATGATGCTTAAATCATCCCTTATCAGGATTTGATTTGATCTTGAATGAAAAAAATTAGAAGAATCGAAAAATGACCTAAAAATAGGGTGAATTAGCTCATACAAAGATAGCACTACAGATAATGTGACAAACAAAGAAAATAAATAAGAGGAGTCTTATACATATTGAGGTCTATCCAAAGAAATAAATGGTGGCCTATTTAGACCAAGAATGAGGGAGATCCATGGAAGCCCCGGGAGGAAGCTAAAGGAAATATCGAGTGGCTTATAGGTGTGGAAATTGGAGGATAATGAGGAAAATAAATTAATGGATACATGGGAAAATTGTAAATTTCATCCCTTTAATGAGTCAAATGGATTGGATACAAGGTTTTACAAACCATGAACTAACCATATAGGCTCATTGTATAAGTGAAACTAACCATGTAGACTAGGCTCACAGTTTTCCAAACCATGAATAGCACATTCACTCTCCTTAGAAAATTTTTGCAGACATCTTGCATAGTCATGAGATCTTCCTTGCATAGTTTAACTAACAATGTAACACCCTCTACTCTCTTGTACCAGGTTTCATGGTTTCCCCTAGTGGGCCAAATGGTTTTATAAAACCACCCCCTTTACAAAATAGGATATATATTTCAAGCTGCACGGTTAGTACTAACTATGTTCCAACCGTGCAACTTTATTTATTTCTCCTGAAACTGATTTTTCAAATATTAGTGCTCCCAAAACTCATCTGAACACTCGATACACCTCTCGAGCCTGAAATCACAATCAAAAACAATAATTTTAAGTGTTCTAATTCTCAAATTTACACTCCAAGGATTAGTTTAAGATTTATCACATCCACCAAATGAAAAACTCAAATTACTTTGAAAATTTAAACAAGTCTAAAAACAGGGGACATTACAAAGACACTCTTAAATGAAGATTAAATCTCATCAAATATTCAAAAATCATGGTTTTTGAACTAAAAAATTAGTTTTGGAGGCTTCACAAGCCTTTTGATATTAACAAAATATTAACCAGGGTTCCCTTAAGTTAAAATGGTTTATATATCACTGTGAGGTTCACTTTGATATATGGAATATCCCAAACGTGTACTCAGATCAAAATTTATGGTTGTTTGAAGTTCAAGTTCAATTTTAAACTTCCCTAAAAAATTTAATATTTTTTATTTTATTAATTATTAACAAATTATTATCTAGTTTTGTTTCATCTCAATTCATAATATTTAATTTGACTGGTTGTGGAGTTAAAATAGACACTCGAATCAAAATTTATCTTTATTTGATGTTGATGTCTGATTTTTAACTTATCCAATAATTAATATAAGTTTAAAATATTTAATAACTAATAATTATAAATAAATATTATGTAAAACATTATAATTAATTAAAATTTTCAATAATAAAAAATAAATGATTCTAAATAATAAATCATAATTATTAATAATAAATCCTAATTTAATATGTAATATTTAATATTTTTTCCATTAATTTAGAACTTATTTTTAAAAACCTATCGAAAATTTGCAGTAGTTTTTATAAACCTCACATAAAAATAAATTAAAAAAAATTACAAAAAAATTAAAAAACTGATTTAGCAGCGGTTTGTCAAAAACTCCCGCTAAAAACCCACTGAAAATTACTTTTTCGTGACATATTTAGGGGTGGTTTTGAAACCCACTACGAAATTCGTTTTTCCTATAGTGATACCAGAAGTTAGTGAAAACCTCAACAAGACTATAGAAAATATTGTGTCATCCATCACTGATATATATCCCTGTTATAGGTCCTTAAACTCCAATTATTTCTCAATAATCAATGTTTTTTGATAAAAAATGCTCATCAAAAAGATCTAAAAATGCATCTCAGGTTAATCCCTTGTCTTTCTTAGTCTAAAGAAAAGACATACCATCAGTGTTAAGTTGGTCCCTATAATATTAATTCAGTTGTCCTTACCTTTTAATCATTAGGTTTCCCAATTATATCAATGATACAATGGATCATATCCATCTATTCCTTTTTTTCTTTTGTATCCACTATCACCCTATAAATGGGAGAATGTTGTAGTTGAAACTCTGTAGTGATATTGGTTGTCATAGCTTCACCCAAAGGAAACCTTCTCTAGGCATATTATATCATCCAAACCAATATATTTATTATTTTATAGTTCATAGGAGGTTCCAAGACTATATCAAGTAGAAGAGGCTCTACCTTACCCCTTTATCACTTCTCAAGACAATGCGGAGGTGACATATATTTTTAATTCCAAGTGATAATTTAATATCAATAATGATAAACATCACATTCATCATTTTTATCATATAAAATAATTCACTATATGTGTCACTATATTGAATAAAATATACTTTCTATATTCCACATACCCATATAACCATATTTTCATCCATCATATATAATATATTTTGTGTATATAACACTATGGTGGCCTAATGTCATTTCCAATCATCTAGAACACTATACATACTCATATATTAAGTTAGAAAACCATTCATATTTAGGTTAATTAAATTTTCACTAATAACTCATTTAATAAATGTTAGAAAATTTATTGGTTAAGTTTCAATTAACTCAAACACTTTATTTTACAATCTGAGTCATTAATCACATACAAGAATACACATTCCCTATAATCCTACAAGACAAATATGATGCTTGAACTCACAGACTCTCACATCCCTGATTGAGAGTCAACGCATAAATAATATCACTTAAAAACTCAAATCATATCTCATAATACCTTGGTAACTAGGATTTTCACCACAATGATGTTGGATAGATATAAATACCGCCTCCATCTAATTCTTGACCAATCCTTACTTTAATAAACTAAATCCATAGAATCATAAAAAAATCAAAAATTGGGCTCAAATTCCATTTTTTAATGACCCATCATAGAACCTTAGATGGGTAAATCCACATGGCTTTAAATTCCCATCCATGTATGTCAAAGGTGTTGGTATCATAGCTACCATTTGATAAACCCACCAAACAGTATCCACCAAAACTTACTAAACATGGAAAAAAATAACTAGCAGTAAACCCATGCTATAGAGATTGGAAACTGGAAGACTCGATACCTAAATCACTACACTGAAATGAAAAATCTCTTAACATGATTAGAAAATAAATATTGGAAGAAATTATATAAAGAAAACAAAGTCATAAGAACTATAAGTTTTATATGGTTCTATATTTCATCCTAATACACAAGGGAACACTAAAACACTTTTTTAAGTATACTAAAATATGATTAAATTTTTTTTCAGTATCATATCACATAAATGATTCATAAAATTATTAAATAGTAGTACCCAGTTTGTGTGTTTAGTTTTCATCTCTATCTGATATTTTTGGGATGAAGTCCACCTAGACTAATCACCATGGACAATCCTTTATTCAGTCAAGGACTTCCTCCACCTCAAATTTGTTACTTGTTCAAAAATGATATCTATCAAAACTGTCATATGATGAATCTTATGTTTTTGTCCTTTGTTAATTTCCCACATTGCTTCCATGAGAAGTGATCAGATATAACTCTTAGTTTCACCTTTCATCTATACCATTCGGCCATCATCATTCGATTACACTATCGAAATACTCTATCATCTAATTTTATCATCTAAGGACATTGTCCAGCTCGAGGTTTTCATAACTTCTAATTTTCCATTGTTTAGAAATCATAGAACTTGTTTATAATTTCCCCACCACCTTCATCAAAACCATCATACATTAGATGTATGCATTTTTTTTTCCCCGTATACTAACTCCTATTCTAGAAAATGATTTTCATAGCCTAGCCTAACAATCTCGTATTAAAGAGTTATTTTTCAATATTAACCATCAAGTCCTCCACATGCCATAAAAAACTATTTCGTTCCTTAAATATTATTTTATATCTATCATGGTTACCCTATCATTCATTTCAGTTATCATATCCCAACTAAGTCACAACATCACCGCTTTATATCCTGGATAATGAATGTGGTATTTATATTGGATGAGTTTCAAGTCCCTTCTATCTTATAGATATCTAGCACTCCATCCTATAATAAATTCTAGTTTAATTGATAGTTTAGAAAAATGTACCTATTCCTTTAAGGAAACATTGTATTCTTCGGTAATTAAATTTCACTTTGTGAATAAAAAAGAGTATCCCATCATCTTGCCTCTATCTAAGATCTTCTAATATCCCCTTCATCCAAATCAACTCCTTCCTAGATTCTATATGTGTAGTGTAATTTTATTCCATTATTAAGAGTGAAACAAATAGTTTAATCCCAACTAATAGTACAAATTCTACTCTATCATAAGTAAACACATATCGAGGAATGATTTTTCAAGTGTCTCCATCACAAAAAAATTATGATTTTGAGAAACCTTATAATGGATCATATTTTATGAAGTTGTGTCATGCTACCAAAACCCTTTAAGTATAAGGAAATACACTTCATTACCTCCTAATATTCTTATCCAATGTTTTATATATATTTACTAGAAACCTCCACTGCTTATTCCATATATAAATGATTAAAAATCATGAAATACACCAAGCTTCTAACAGATTATGAATATGTAATTTTTTCCATGTACTCGACCATAAAAATATTCCCAATTATTTCTCCTTAATTAATTTGAAGTGTTTCGCCAAGGGTGTGTTCAAAATCTTCACCTCACCCATGTTGTAAATTTCTAACACCTCCAAATGTAATCTGACTAGCTGATGTAAAAAGTACCAAAACTTAAGCCTCTCATAATCCAAATCCTCAAAATACATGTTGATTGATTGAGATCCTTCAACTTGAAGATCTTATATATTTTATCCTTCAAATAACTTATCATTTCCTTTACCAGGAAAAAAATTATTATTTCATCAATGTACATAAGAATTATGATGAAAATTCCATCATTGAACACCTTCTAATAATAATAAAACATAATTTCTCTTAATAAACTTTTGATCCTTCATAAATTCATTAAACTTTTGAATCCAATTCCTTAGTGCCTTCCTCAAACTATGAATTATTCAATTAATCTTGCACACTTTATCATAATTATAATATTATTTGAAACCAACTAGATTATCCATGTAAATTTTCTCATCTAATAACCTGTGAAGGAATGTTTTCTTCACATTAAACTTCTCTAGATGAAGTGTTTCTATTTCAACCATGCTTAACACTATCTGAATAGTCATATATTTAATGATAGGTGAAATGATTTATAAGAAAATAACACCTTTTTTATTGAAACACATTTATTAATAGCTTGTAATTGTACCTATATCTAACATTTTATTTTTTCCTTTAGTCGATATACCCATTTATTTTGAAGGACTTGCTTCCCAATAGGTCTCTCTATCATCTCTTGTGTTCCAAACACATGGTTAGAATAAACTTCATACTACATACCTAACTCTCATTAATTTTAATCATTAAAAAATATATCCTCTTCAAAGCTCTAGGTCTCTATATCATTTGTTATAATCAAGTAGTATAAATCACTTCTGTACCAATGAACTTTGTGCCTCTACCTAGTATATCTATACAAATTTCCGTGTAGATTTCTTCCTTTTAGTACTGTAATTTTTAAATATTTATCTTCTAGTTTATTACCTCTAGCTTCTATAATCCTTGAGTTCTATAGTGCTTCAATACTTGGAAACAAAATCAGAATTTTATTACCTTATGGAACATCAATTTGGATAGTCTATTTTTCTTGGTAATGACATGATTCATCAATTATCAAAAACATTTTTAATGTATGGACATCCATTCAGTTGAACTTAATCCTTTTGATGATACTTTTATCTCATAATACTTCTCTAATAAGTTTCAATCCTTAAAAATAATTTCTTCATTGAATATCACATTTTAAATTTTGAGCACCTTATAAAGGTTATTGTCCTATAGTTGAAAAAAAACTCTTAATCACCATATCACATAATGTAACACACTCAGGAGTTAGTGTTAAGATTTTCCCTCCCCTTGAAAAAATTATTGATATAATAGAATGCACCAAATACTTTTAGATTAGTGGAAATACATTATTTATAGACTAACAGGATTTCATAAGTTTCTACCCCAATAGAGAAGGACTCATATTGATTATGTATGTTGTATAATTCATCACTTAAACCTAAAACACCTCAAGGAATCCCATGTGAATTCTCATACTAGTTTCTCTTTCAACCAATGTTTAATACATCCTCTATATGACATTGTTATATTTTAGAGTACCCATTACATTATTCTAAAATTATAGTCCTTTCTACTAATAAAACCTTTCAAATTACTTATTTTCATATTCCCACCACTATCCAACTATAGGTATTTTAATTTTCATTCGGTCTCCTTTTCCACTATATCTCTCCAAGAACAAAATATTTTGAATACCTCATACTAGTGCATGATAAAAAACACTCACACTTTCCATGTAGCTTTATTGATGGAATTTATATGATAGATTAATCCTCTATTATCATGAACCATAGATAGCCCCCTGGCATCCATAAAGACCATTTCTAACCTATGTCACTCAGGTGTATTACCTTATGTAACGTCCCGGATCTGGGTTCCACGCAACGGGTGCCCTGAACCCGGTTGGTCACATAACCTCAAGCATATTTCCTCAAACTCCAGAGGCTGCCGACTAGCAGCAAGGGCCTCAGACAGATAGTGGGGAAACTATACACTCATTTTTCAAAGTGTAGTATAGTGGAAAAATATATAAACATACAAAAGCGGAAGCAGTAAACAATATAGACCTAAAATGGAAAATGGAACTGAAGTAAAAGAAAATCAATAGTCATATATATGATGATGAAATATGTCTCTAATTCTAAGAAGGAATCCAAAATAGGATACATTGCAATCTGATACAATACAGCACAAGGTACAAAGTACAGCTAAACAGAACCAAAGTAGGGCAACAAGAACGCAGAAGCATCACAAGCCTAATCTCGGTCCCATGCTCTCATACTCCTCTTCAAAAATAATGTACCTATGTAGGGACTCTTTCCCTTATCGACACCTACAACAATATAATTTGTTTGGGCCCAAGACATGACCCAAACAGGGTGTGAGAAATAAATCCCTGTAGGCAACCACCTAAAGGCCCGTGCACAATTGTCAGTGAAAATGTGAAACAATAGTGTGCAATAATGAAATGCAATAAACTAGGAAGTAATAAAAGTTAACCATTCCTATCGGTTACAATGTCATTTTAATAATCATTTAACAATCCAATATAATTGAATTCTGAGTTTTTTCGAGACTCGGCCTCGACAGAAAATCTACTATACCAGTGCCACAGAAGAAACCACAACAGGATATCTAGCAAGTAAAAGATAATAATAATACCAAGCCTATGCTTTATCTTGGTAGGTACAACATAAGAAATCACCAAAGTGAATATTCAAAGTAAACATTGTCCTCAGACATGAAAATCCTTACCTTCAGGAAATAAGAAACGAAACTCTCAATTGACTGCCCTCAGGCATAATGAATATTTTCCTCCTGAATACGAGATATATCCCTCAGGCACAGAAGCTACTGTCCACAGGCGTAAGATACATTGCCCTCAGGCTAAACAAAACCTTTCCCTCAAGATAAACAAAACACTGCCCTCGGGAATTCCATAAGAAAAGAAAATAATTGGGCCGAGCCCAATGCATAAGCAAGAAATTTATATATGTTTCCTCTAAAGAAAAATCAAAACACGATATAATCACGGCATAGCCATAGGTATCCTATCCAAACAGCTAAACAAGGTAAAATCACCCTTGGGGTGGCCCTAGATCAAAGCAAGGATCTCAAACAGCAGTTTATATTTATTCATTAGATTACCTATTTAATTCTAGGTATCTCAACAGTCAAAGTCTCTACCATACGACACCATGAACATGGGAACGTGGCACAACGGTACACACAATCAACTCGACTTTTGGAATTAAACACAATCCCACCTACCTCGATCTCCTCTGATCGATATACATGATAGGAGCCTCCCGAAACAACTAAGAACGACTTAGATCTGAGATAAATGATAACTCATTCAATCCTAAATAGCTTCCCTTAGGGAAATAATTGGAAGGAAATATTCAAGAAGAGGGAACACCTTACCCACACGGTTCAAATGAGACTGACGGTGGAAGAATCGGAGTCCCGGTGAGCGATCTAGAGATCCTCCAAGTCTCAGCCTTCTCTATCACTACTCCTGGTGAGCCCTCAACCTCCTCTACCGAATGAGGAGGCTACTACCTGTTTTTAATGAAAAAACCTAACTACACGGCATTTACTCTCAAGTACAGGGTGTGTACTATTTTTTTTAGTTGTTCCTATGGAGGCTACTTTTCACCGCCTCACTGTTCATATGTCGACTAATTACACGGTGTCTATTATTAGGTACATGGTGTGTAGTTAGTTTTTACACCCTTAATCACCAACAATCCTACATGCCCTGTATTCTCATCCCACACAACCAAAGTACATTGTGTGTGTACAAAAGTACACGGTGTGTAGTTTGTTTTTACACCCTTAATCGCCAACAAGCCTATATGCCGTGCATTCTCATCCCACAAAGCCAAAGTACATGGCGTGTGTACAAAAATACACAGCGTGTACCCATAAATTTGGGATGTTTCCCACATTTCCCTTTTTTTCTCAAAAACACTTAAGGAAAAGGAAAAGAAGAAACCCGTACCACAAGAATAAGAACCATGTTCATACAAACTTCCCCCCTTAAATAAATTCATCCCCAAATTTCCCTTCCAAGGGTGGTAAAGATAAATCTGGGAACAATTCTAGCCACTAAGCACATAAGTCGGTCTCTCTATCCCAGTTTTCATCATGCACTCATCCATGCTTCTATAGCACCCATACCAGAGGAACTGACAGGACTCAGAGAACCTTCAGGCTCCTATAAATAATATTAATCGGATTCTCCTCAAAGGATACATCAACTTGAAGTTCAACCTCCTTAGGCTGAAAAACTTGATATGGGTCTGAGTGATAATAGTTCAATTGAGATATGTGGAAGACGTCGTGCATGGCCTGGTTCCTCTGTGGCAACTGAAAATGATAGGAAACTGGCCCGACTCTCTCCAGAATCTCAAATGGACCTACATACCTTGGTGAAATTTTACACTATCTCTTGATCTGTATGTGTCCCAACCTTGGTGAAACAAGCAAGAAAACCTGATCCCTAACCACGAACTCCAAGGGTTGTCTGCGGCAATCAACATAATATTTCTAACGATTTTGTGCAGTATCCATCCGCTTTTGAATCAACTGGACCTGATCTAAAGTCTCCTTCACAAGACCTGGTCCCAATAAAGCTACCTGACCTGCCTCCAACCAGCATAAGGGTGATTGGCATAGCCTACCATATAAAGCCTCGTAAGGTGTCATCTCAATAGTTTCTTGAAAACTATTATTGTAGGAACACTTGACAAATGTATGTGATTCTCCCATGATCTCCCAAAGTCTAGTACACATGCATGCAGCATGTTCTATAGAACTTGTATTGTATGCTCTGACTGGCCATCGGTCTGAGGGTGGTAAGCTGTGATCAGAAGCACCTGTGTACCCAGTGCCCTCTGAAAAATCTTCCAGAAACGAGATGTAAAACGAATTTCCCTATCCCAAACGATAGAACAAGGGACACCATGAAGAAATACTACCTCTTGGATATACAAATTCCTGAGCTCGTCCACATTGAAGGTATCCTTGATCGGAAAAAAGTGAGGTACCTTCGTAAGTCTATCCACAATAACTCATATGGCATCATTGCCTCGAGGTGACCTCAGAAACCCGGTCACAAATTCCATCACGACATCATCCCATTTCCACATTGGAATGGGTAACTGTTGTAACAGTCCAGCTACCCTCTGATGCTCTGCCTTCACCTGCTGATAGGTGGAACATCTCATAACAAAACTAGCTACCTCTCTTTTCATACCCGGCCACCAACACTAACGTCTCAAGTCACGATACATTTTGGTAACTCCAAGATGCACTGCCCATGCTGAAGCATGAAATTCCTACATTAACTCCTCGCTTATATCTCCTAGAACCCACACTCATCCATGGATATGCAGTACCTCATCATCGCATATTGTCCAACCTGTAGGAGGGTCCTCACTTGCCACCGACTCTCATAGAACCAGGTCTTATGAATCTGATAGTTGTCTCATCTTCACTCTATCCAGGAGGGTAGAATTCATAGCTAGGAAAGAAAGATAGGTTCTCCTCTGACTATCATTGTAACAACCTGAGTCTGGAGCCCCTCCACTAGTGCCCCATACCCAGTTCTCCACATGACCTCAAGAGCATTTCCCCGAATGCCAGAGGCTGCCGACTAGCAGTGAGGGCCTTGGTGAGTCAGTGGGGAAACTATTCCCTCATTCAGTAAGGTATACAAGGTAAGAAAACAACAATAAACAGCAGAAGCGGTAAAAAACATGCATAACAATAGAAACCAAACAGCTGAAGCAATGTATATATATAACCATGATGACAATGATGCAGTAGGTACAAGTATCTAAGGAAACAGCAAACACAAAAACGTGCTGAAATACAACTGAAACCAAGTGCAAAATAAAGACAAAGTAAGCTCCTCAACATCGCGAGCCACGGCTCGTTCCCATGCTCCCCAGCTCATGATGCAGTCAAGATCCCGAAGTAGAAGGGCGTTTGCCCTTATCTATACCTGCAGCAACATAGTCTTCTTGGGCCCAAAAGCATGGCCCAAACAGGGTGTGAGATAAAATCTCAGTAGGAAATCACCCAAATATTTGTGCCTAACAGTCAATGAATACATGGCAGTAAGTAAACAAGAAGCAGTAAACAAGAAAACACAAGCAGATACAATCCACAGTTCTAACAAGTAAAGAACACAAGTAAGCAGTCAACAACAAGAAGAACACAGGTAACCCTCTAGGTAGCTCTCATAGTCTAACCTCTATGCTTCAACCTATCAGTACTAGCAACCCTCTAGGAGGCACACACAGTCTCACCCATCTGGTTCAGCTACGTAAAATTAAGTAGACTCACTGGGGAAGCACTCACCGACAATTCTACCTATAGTCTCATATCGTGCTAAATGCTCTCTGGGGAAGCACTCAATGTCAATTCCCCTTGTGGCCCATGTCGTGGATCTACAGACACTCTGGGGAAGCACTCAACATCAATTACCCCTATAGTCTCGCATCGTAATTAAAAGACACTCTGGAGAATCCCTTCCGTCAATTCTTCCTTTGGTCTGCTACTCTAGGTTCTCACAATCTTGAGTATAACTAAACATGCTCAACGCATGTGTATCGTCCAAGTAAACCTCAAGAACTACTTGGCTAACAACTAAGGTTCAACAGCATTAAAAAAACAACAATTCCACTATCCTACAACTAGGCATGGCAACTGAAAAAATGCCAAACAGGCAGAAAAAGCATGGTAAAGCAATCTGAGCACAACAAATTACTTTAATCACAAGCAATAACCTCTACTAAAGAAATCAAGAAAAGCAGGCAACTAACAAGGGAAAAACAGGAAACACGCAATACCTCGTTCGGGGGTATTGGTGGAAATTGCACAAAATATTCATCAACATTCTACAGAAAGGCACAAACCACCTACCTCGATCCTAGGAGATCGATATACGTGAACCTCGATGACAGATTCCCCTTAGAACGACGTAGATCTGAGAAAACGCACAAAACGTTCATCCCACAATAACTTGGAAATGAGGAGGAATCAAGAAACAAGTCTAAAGAAGAAGGAAGAACTCACCGCTGTGATTCTAACACAACTGACTGTACTCGAATCAGAGAATGGATGGAGAGGCGGGAGTTCGTCGAATATTCGGTCGTGCAGGTTTCTTCGGACGGACGAAAACTGAAGAAGAAGATGATTTTGGGGGTTAGACGCGACCCTGGTCCGTTTCATGAAAAAAAAATTACACGGCATGTAATTCTTGAGTACACGGCATGTACTTTAATTTTTCCATACTCCGAAACAATCGGCCTCCACCTCAGCCTTACACACCATTTGTGTGGCCTGGACACGACCCGCACATGGCTTCGAGCTGGGGAAAGAGTACACAACGTGTACTCAGAAATTACAAGGCGTGTACTTCTGAAATTTCCAGAAAATTCATTTTTCTCAAAAACTCTAGAAAAAGGAAAAACATACCTGAAAAGAGATCTGAGTTCTTACAAACTTCCCCCCTTAAATAAATCCATCCCCGAATTTCCCAAATGAGGTGGAGAAGAAGAAACTTCGAACAGCTCTAGCCCCTGCGATCGAACATCGGCCTCCCTCTCCCAGGTCTCGTCCTGTACTCACCCGTGATGCCACAGCACTCGTACCAGAGGAACAGACCGACCGCGGAGAACCTTCGTACTACGATCGACAATCTGTATAGGATGCTCCTCGAATGACTCATTCGCTTCAAGCTCGACTTCCTCGGGATGAAAGACGTGAGATGAATCTGGAAAGTAACGTCGGAGCAGAGAGATGTGGAAGACATCATGCATGGCTCGATACCTCTGACATAGCTGCAACTGATAGGTGACTGGCCCCACTCTCTCCAAGACCTCAAACGGCCCGACGTACTGCGGTGAAAGCTTACCCTGTCTCTAAATCCTCTTGTGTCCCAACCTCAGTGCGACACGTAGGAAAAACTGATCACCGACCTCAAACTCCAGAGGTCATCTCCACTGATCAGCATAATAATTCTGTCGAGACTATGCTGTAGCCATCCTCTTCCGAATCAGCTCTATCTACTCTGAAGTCTCCTGAATGAGACGAGGTCCCAGCAAAGCTGCCTCTCCTGCCTCCAGCTAGCATAAGGGTGATCGGCATGGCCTACCATACAAATCCTCATATGGAGGCATCTGAATGGTTTCCTGGAAACTATTGTTGTAGGTGAACTCCACCAGAGGAATATGCTTCTTCCAAGAACCGCTAAAGTCAAGGATGCAAGCTCGGATCATGTCCTCAAGCACCTGGATCATGCGCTCGGATTGGCCATCAGTCTGGGGATGATAAGATGTACTCAAAAGTACATGTGTACCCAAGGCCTTCTGAAGTCCCTGCCAGAACTGAGAAGTAAAACGTGCATCTCTGTCTGAAACAATAGAGTGAAGAACTCCATGCAGACGAACGATCTATCTGATGTAATGTCGTCCCAGATCATCGAAACTAAAGGTCTCCTTGATCGGCAAGAAGTGAGAAACCTTAGTAAGCCTGTCGACGACAACCCAAACAACATCGTTTCCCGAGATGATCTCGGCAACCCGCTCACGAAGTCCACCGCAGCATCGTTCCACTTCCACTCTGGAATGGGTAACTGCTGTAAAAGGAATGTTGGTCGCTGATGCTATGCTTTCACCTGCTGAAGAGTAGAACATCTCAAGACAAAACCAGCAACATCCTTCTTCATACCTGGCCACCAGTATTGGCGATGAAGGTCCCGATACATCTTGGTGATACCAGGATGAACTGCCCAAACAGAGAAATGTAAATCCAGCATCAGCTCCTCGCGTATGTCTGCTGGCACCCATACACGTCCTTGGAAACACAAGATCTCATCCTCGCCCACTGTCTATCCATGAAGAGGATCCTCCCCTGACACACTCTCCCACAGGACTAAGCCTTCAGAGTCTGATAGCTGCCTCATCCGTACCCGATCAAGTAGTGTGGAGGTAACAGCTACAGAGGATAGAAAAGTCTGTCCCCATCTATCGTGCACCTCCATATGCATCTCAGAAAATAGAGCCATCAGTTTCTACTCAATACTGGCCTCCTGAACTGCCTGAATCTGAGTTCTCTTTCTCAATGCGTCTGCCACGGCATTTCCCTTTCCCGACATATAGGCGAGCTCGAAGTTGAAAGACTGTAGATACTCAACCCACTTGCGCTTCCTCATATTCAAATCACGTTGAGTGAAGAAATACTTGAGATTCTTATGGTCAGTGAAGACCACAAAGTGCTCTCCCAAAAGATAGTGTCTCCAACATCGCAAGGCATGAACAACAGCTGCCAACTCCAGGTCATGCGTAGGGTAGTTCTTCTCATGTGGTATCAACTGCTGAGACCCGTACACAACGACTCCATCTCCCTGCATAAGCAAAGCTCCTAGCCCGACACCTGAAGCATCACAGTAAACAGTGTAGCTCTTTCCTGGATCTGGAAAGACTAGTATCGGTGCTAACGTCAACCTCCCTTTAAGCTCCTGAAAGGCTGACTCACAAGAATATAACCACAAGAACTTTTCCCCCTTCTTAGTCAGACCTGTCAAAGGTTCTGCTGGATGAGAAAAGTCCTGAATGAAGCGTCTGTAGTATCCCGCAATCCCTAGGAAGCTCCGTACCTCAAAAAGTTCTTCGGCTGCTCCCAGGAAACTACAGCTCTCACTTTCTCTGGGTCCACAGATACTCCTACCTCTGAAATGACGTGAACCAAGAAGTGAATCTGATCCATCCAGAAGTGGCACTTCAAGAGTTTAGCATACAACTGATGATCTCTCAGTGTACTCAGAACGATCTCAAGATGGGTGGCATGGTCGTGTTGAGTGTGAGAGTACACCAAGATATCTTCCATGAAGACCATGATGAAGGAATCCAAGTAAGGATGGAACACTCGGTTCATCAGTGTCATGAAAATTTCCAACACGTTCGTGAGACCGAACGGCATGACCGTATACTCCTATAGACCATACCTTTTACTGAAGGCTGTCAGAGGTATATCTAATGGTCTAACGCGCAACTAATGATAAACGAACCTCAAGTCGATCTTCGAGAACACCCGGGCTCCTCAAAACTGATCGAAAAGGTCGTCAATCTACGGTAAGGGATATCGATTCTTGACCATCAACTGGTTCAGCTTTCGATAATCCACACAAAGCTGAAGGGTACCGTCTGCCTTATTCGCAAACAGAATAGGCAAACCCTAAGGAGAAGTACTGGGTCAGATGAAACCCTTAGCTTGTAGCTCCTCAAACTGCTTCTTAAGCTCCTACAACTCAGGTGTGGTCATCCTATATCGAGTAATGGACACCGGTGCCGCTCCTGGCATGATCTCAATAGAGAATTCTACCTCACACTCCGGAGGCAAACCTGAAAAGTCTTCTGGGAAGACGTCCCTGAAGCGATCCACCACAGGAGGAAAGTCCAACTGTGGAGTCCCCTAATCATCCAGATAAAGACTAGCAATCTGGGCTGTCACCCCTCCTAGCCCAAGATTCTCGAGTCCCACCCGACTCGCCCAAACGTCCCATTCGCCTTTATGAAGGAAGGATTCACCTTCTGGTAAAATGAAACTGACTCTGCAGCGATAACAGTCAATGAATTCCTGGAAGGGAATCAACCAGTCCATGCCAAGAATGACATCATATCCTGTCATCTCTAGGACATAGAGATCCCATAAGAAGCGATACCATGTAACCTCGAGAGGGCACTCTCTACACTGGCGTACACTAGATGTCCTCATTCCCAAAGGAGTGTCTAGTGTCAACAAGTCGGTAGAAGAAAAGATGTAGAGTCCAAGGCTCTCCACAATAGCAACTGAGATAAAGTTATGCATAGAACCAGTATCGAAAAGGGATAAAGATAAAAATGAGGATATTAAAATCGTACCTCGAACAGTAGAAGGGTCGGGATCCTCCTCCTAATAAGTCTGTTCCAAGGCGAAGGACTGGCCTGTACCACGACCCTGCGCCCCTGGCTGACCACCCTGAGCTGAACCGCCCTGCTGGTGCTGAGTAACTGGTGGCTGACTTCCACGGCCTCGACCTCCACCTCGGCCCAAATGGCCGGAAGAACTCTAGTTCCCCGACTGGTGAGAAGCTGGCGGGGCTTCTCCTAAACGAGGAGTCATGGAAGAACCCCGGTCACCTGCTGCTGGTGAGAAAACCTGGAAGAAACACTGAAGGTGACGCATCTTGCCGCATGATCGGTACTCCATGGGGTCTCTCTGGCACTGCGGCCTCGTGCTCCCTGTACGGCCACACTGATAGCATGTCACCTGGCTGCCTGATGATGCGTCTCGCTTCCTCGAATCACCACGCGTAGGCTCCCTACGGTGCTTCTTGCTGTCATATGATGGAAATCTAGCTCTGGAAGCAGAACCGCCCTGGATCGCAGCTCCAGAGTCTCTCAGATTGCGCTCCGCAATCAGTGCCTGGTTGACGATGGAAGTAATGGAAGTCAGCTGGAAGATGTTCACCTGCGAGCGGATCTCCCGCCTGAGTCTGTCCTCAAACTTCCTCGCCAATAACACCCCACTCCCATCCCCGAGGGGTGTAAAACACTGCAGCTCAGTGAAACGAGAGGAATACTCCATGACAGATAGAATACCCTGCTCTAAGCTCATGAACTCCCATGCTCGATCGGCCCTCAGGGTCTCTGGGTAGAAGTAGTCATAGAACATGCGCTAGAACTCCTCCCAAGCCATAGCCTGCTGCTGACCCGCCTGTGAGATCACGTCCCACCACCTCTTGGCAGAGTCTTGGAGCATGTAGGTGGCGAGCTTGACCCGCCTCTCTGGAGGTGTCTCCAAATGCTCGAAGATAGTCCGCATGGATTCCATCCATGACTCTACAGCCTAAGGTCCTCCCTCCCCCGAGAACATGGGAGGATGCTACTACTGAAATACCCACGTCAAGTCTGCCATAGACGAGGCAGGAGGCGGTGCTCCCTGGAAGGTCTGCATTATCCTCATTAAACCTTCCCTGAACTGCGCATCAGTTCCCATGACTGGTACAACAACCGGTTCCAAGGCTGGCTTAGCTGGGGGATCGACAGGAACTCCTTGATCAACCATGTCTGGTGTCTGATCGTTGCATGACAACAGACGTACGACCGAAGGACGTCTCAGAGGCATAGCTCTAAAAGATCAAAAGCACACCTTAGATCAGTAAAACAAGGACAGAGAACACAAGAGTAGAAAATGGGAACATGGGAAGAAAAACACACAAGTTTGCAAAAAACGACTACATGGCGTGTATAGAATTACACGGCATGTCTTCTTAAACCACTGACATGGGCGTGTACTCTCACCCTATAAGTTGTGTAAACTTCAAAATACACGGTGTTTTGTCCACCCCACATGGCATGTACTTGAAAATATTCCCCTTCACGAGTCTCCTTACACGACTAACCCACACAGTCTGACTCAACCTGAGACTACATGGCGTGTTCGAAACAGACACGGTGTGCACTAGGCAAGGCTTAAGCGGTCCGTGTTGTTGAGTACACGGCCTTCTACACAGCTGGATCTTACACGGCGTGCTCCGAACAAACACGGTGTGTAAAGGCGAAGGTGACATCGTCCTGTGTTGTTCGTGACATGGTCGGGTACTTGGAAAAGACTACACGGCGTGTTCCCTATGGACACGGCGTGTTCTACCCGTGCTTCCTCGGCCCGTGTTGTTAGTGACACGGCCGGGTACACGGCTCCGAACTCACATGGCGTGTACCAATGGTACACAGTGTGTTCCCGAAGTTACTTCAACGACACCGTGTTCTGCTCACACAGTCAGTGACACGACCTCAATACTACACGGCATGTATCTAAAAAGTACACGCCGTGTATTCTGGGTTTTTCTGGGCAGCAGCTCAAGAACTTCACAGAATTCCAGAAACACTAAAAACAAGGGAAAAGATGCCAAATTCTGATCCCGGAGGGCCCATAACACCTCAAGAACCAAAATTTGGCGTTCATTTTAGGCAAGGAACAAAGCAACAGTTTTCTAACATAGCAGCATAGAATCTATCAATCAACTATTACAACAGCATGCATAATCTACACAAAGTCTATCACAATAGCATGAAATCGCTAATTCACCCTAGATGGCATGGCAAGAATGCATGAAATGTGATTTCTACAAGTGCCTATATGATGCATGAGATGGGATACCCTCATCTCATCGGGTTGCGACAGAAATAGACCCAAAATATCAAAACAATAATAACACAAGCCATGTGAATCACTCTAGGTGAAATCATACCAACCATAAAATTTCAAAACCAGAAAACTACAATTAACGAGGTAGTATGTCTTTTCCCTGTACACAGGTTTGCTACTCCCGAGCACTGATTAATGCCAAGTACTGAATCCTTCCTATCCCTGGATAAGTCTCCAAACAGTAATTCAAGAGAAAAGAACCCCCCTGATACCACTTTGTAACGACCCAAGTCCGGATCCCCTCCACTGGTGCCCCGTATCCAGTTCGCCACATAACGCCAAGCGCGTTTCCCTGAATGCCAGAGGCTGCCGACTAGCAGCGAGGGCCTTGGTGAGTCAGTGGGGAAACTATTCCCTCATTCGGTAAGGTATACAAGGTAAGAAAACAACAATAAACAGCGGAAGTAGTAAACAACATGCATAACAACAGAAACCAAATAGCAGAAGCAATGTATATATATAACCATGAGGACAATGATGCAGAAGGTACAAGTATTTAAGGAAACAGAAAACACAACAATGTGCTGAAATACAACTGAAACCAAGTGAAAAATAAAGGCAAAGTAAGCTCCTCAACATCGCGAGCCACGGCTCGGTCCCATGCTCCCCATCTCCTAATGCAGTCAAGATCATGAAGTAGAAGGGTGTTTTCCCTTATCTATACCTGCAGCAACATAGTCTTCTTGGTCCCAAAATCATGCCCCAAACAGGGTGTGAGATACAATCCCAGTAGGCAATCACCCAAAGATTTGTGCCTAACAGTCAATGAATACATGGCAGTAAATAAACAAGAAGCAGTAAACAGGAAAACACAAGCGGCTACAATCCACAGTTCTAACAAGTAAAGCACAAAAGTAAGCAGTCAACAACAAGAAGAACACAGGTAACCCTCTGGGTAGCTCTCACAGTCTAACCTCTATGGTTCAACCTATCAGTACTAGCAACCCTCTTGGAGGCACACACAGTCTCACCCCTTTGGTTCAGCTACGTAAAATTAAGAAGACTCTCTGGGGAAGCACTCACCGTCAATTCCCCTTATAGTCTCGTATCGTGCTAAAGGCTCTATGGGGAAGAACTCAACATCAATTCCCCCTTTGTCCTGCGTCGTGGATCTAAAGACTCTCTGGGGAAGCACTCAACGTCAATTCCCCCTATAGTCTCACATCGTAATTAAAAGACACTCTGGAGAAGCCCTTCTGTCAATTCTCCCTTTGGTTTTCTAATCTAGGTTCTCACAGTCCTGAGTATAACTAAACATGATCAATGCGTGTGTATCATCCAAGTAAACCTCAAGAAATACTTGGCTAACAACTAAGGTTCAGCATCATTAATAAAACAACACTTCCACTATCCTACAACTAGGCATGGCAACTGGAAAAATGTCGAATAGGCAGAACAAGCATGGAAAAGAAATCTAAGCACAACGAATTACTCTAATCACAAGAAATAACCACTACTAAAGCAATCAAGCAAAGAAGGCAACTAATAAGGGCAAAATAGGAAACACGCAATACCTCGTTCAAGGGTATTTGTGGAAATTGCAAAAAATATTCATCAACTTTCTACATAAAGGCACAAACCACCTACCTCGATCCTAGGAGATCGATATACGTGAACCTCGACGACAAATTTTCGTTAGAACAACGTATATCTGAGAAAACGCACAAAACGTTCATCCCATGATAACTTGGAAACGAGGAGGAATCAAGAAACACGGCTAAAGCAGAAGGAAGAACTCACTGTTGCGATTCCAACGCAACTGACCATGCTCGAATCGGAGAATGGACAACGAGGTGGGAGCTCGTCAAATATTCGGTCGTACAGGTCACTTCGAACGGACAAAAACTGAAGAAGAAGATGATGATTTGTGGGTTAGACGTGACCCCGTTCCGTTTCATGAAAAATAAAGAATGTACCCGGTGTGTACTTCTTGAGTACACGGCGTGTACTTCAATTTTTCCATACTCCGAAATAATTGGCCTCCACCTCAGCCTTACACACCATGTGTGTGGCCTAGACACGGCTAGCACACGGCTTCGAGTCGGGGAAAGAGTACATGGTGTGTACTCAGAAAGTACATGGCATGTACTTCTGAAATTTCCAGAAAATTAATTTTTCTCAAAAAATCCAGAAAAAGGAAAAACATACTTGAAAAGAGATCCGGGTTCTTACAATTGTGCACCTCCAAATGCATCTCATAGAACAAAGCCATAAGCTTCCACTCACCACAGGCCTCTTGCACTACCTATAACTGAGTCCTCATACTCAGTACATCAGCTACTGTGTTACCCTTACCAGGTGTGTAGGAAAGCTCAATGTTGAAGGACTAAAGATATTCAACCCACCTTTGCTGTCTCAAATTCAAGTCACACTGGGTAAATATGTATTTAAGACTTTTTTGGTCCATAAACACCACAAAATGTTCTACCAAGAGATAATGTCTCCAACATCGTAACACATGAAGAACTGTAGCCAACTCAAGATCATGCGTTGGGTAACTCCTCTCATGTGGCCTCAACTGCCGAGACCCGTATGCAACTACTCGATCACCCTGCATCAACACTACTCCCAGACTAATACCTAATGCATCACAGTAAACTATATAGATCTTCCCTTCCTCTAGAAGTATCAGGACTGGTGCTAATTTCAACCTTCCCTTCAGCTCCAGAAAGGTTGTCTCACAAGCTTCTGACCAAACAAACTTCATACCCTTCTTAGTCAAACCCGTCAACGGTGTTGCTAAGCGGGAGAAGTTCTGTATAAAGTGCATGTAGTAACCAGCCAGCCCCAAGAAACTCCGTATTTCAAACACGTTCTTAGGCTGCTTCCAGGAAACTACTGCTCTCACTTACTCTGGGTCTATCACAACTCCTGCCTCTGATATAATATGACCCATGAAGTGAATCTAGTCTATCCAAAAGTGGAACTTTGAGAGCTTATCATATAACTGATTCTCTCTCAATGTACTTATTACAATCTCAAGATGGGTGGCATGGTCATGTCGAGTGTGAGAGTACACCAAGATATCATCCATGAAGACTACCACAAAAAAAATCAAAATATGGGTGGAACACACGATTCATCAGATCCATGAAAACTGCTGGTGTGTTTGTGAGTCCGTACGGCATGACCAAGTAATTGTATAGACCATATCTACTTAGAAAGTTTGTAATCAGTATGTACGATGTTCTAACATGAAACTGATGATATTTGGATCTAAAGTCAATCTTAGAGAACACTCGTTCACCTCGAAGTTGATCAAAAAGATCATCAATCCTTGTTAAGGGATATTGGTTCTTAACTGTAAACTGGTTTAGTTTCTGATAATCCACGTAGAGTATGAGGGTATTGTTTGCCTTCCTAGCAAAAAGGAAAGGCGAACCCTAGGGAGAAATACTGGTTCGGATAAAACCCTTGGTTTGTAACTCCTCTAACTGCCACTTTATCTCCTTCAATTCTAGCGTAGCTATCCTATAAGGAGGAATGGACACCAGTGCCACTCCTGGAACAGGCTCAATAGAGAAGTCCACCTCTCGCTTTGGAGGTAGACCTGAAAATTCATCCGGGAAGACATCCATGAAATGATTAACCATTGGAGGGAAATAAAACTAACAAGTTTCTTGGTCATCCAGATATAAACTCGCAATCCGAGCTATCACTCCACCTCACCCACGATGCTCGGGTCCAGCTCGGCTCACCTAGATATCCCATTCTCCCTTGTATAGAAACTATATGCCCTCTGGTGACATGAAACTCAACCTACGACGATAACAATCTACAAGGGATCGAAAGGGTACCAACAAGTCCATCACAAGAATTACATCATAGGCTGTCATCTTTAATACATAGAGATACCATGGAAAGTGACACCCAACAACCTCTAGGGGGGCACTCCTTGCACTGAGGCGCACCTGCTGTTCTAATTATCAATGGAGTGTCTAGAATCATGATATCTAAAGAAGAAGAAACATAGATCCTGAGGCTCTCCACAATGGGCACAGATATAAAGCTATGTGTAGCACCATTATAAAAAAGTACATAAGATAAAATAGAAGAAACTAGAATAGTATCTCTATTAGTGGAAGGTCTGAGATCCTTCTCCTGTTGGGTCTGTTGCACTATATATATCTGCCGAGTGTCGTGGCCCTACAACACAGTCAGGATACCCTGAGCTGACCAGCCCTGCTATCTCTGAGATCCTGGTGTCTGGCTACCATGGCCACGACTACCACCTCACCCTAAACGTCCCGACGTATTCAAATTCCCTGACTAGTAAGAAGATGTGGGCCCTTCTCCTGCATGTGGAGTCTGCACAGAACCCCTCTCACTAGTCACTGGTGGAAACGCCCTGCAAAAACGCTAAATATGACCCATCTTCCCGCCATCTCGGCACTCCACTAGGTCACATGGACACTGAGGTATCTTGTGCTCTTCTTTAACACACTGGTAGAACTTTACCAGGACACTTGAAGAATTCTTCTAGCTAGTACAGCCACTGTGAGAGAAATTTGTCTGCCTCTTCCTCTTGCCGGTAGAAATAGTATCAGAGACTGGTGTCGAACTGTCCTCGTCCACACCAATAGCTTCTCGCAGTTTCTTCTAAATAATAAACACCTGGTTCACAATATCATGCACTGTAGGAAACCTGAAAACATTCACCAGTACTTGGATGTCATATCAAAGACCATCCTAAAAGCATTTAGCCCTCAACGTCTCATCACCCACCAGAACTGGTGCAAAACGTTGTAGCTCAGTGAAGTGCGCAGAATAGTCCATCACTAACATGGAACTCATCTGCAGATTCATGAACTCTCGAGCTCGATCTTCCCTTAGCATCTCTGGAAAGAAAAATTCATAGAATACTACCTAAAAATCTTCCCACCCCATGCCTCAGTGATGCTCAGTCTGGGTGGTAGCATCCCACTATCTTTTGGCGGAATCACGCAGCATGTAAGTAGTGAGCTTGACCCTCCTCCCAGGAGGCATCTCCAGATGCTCGAAGATCGTCTACATAGAACCCAGCCATGACTTCCCAGCTTGTGGTCCGCCATCCCATGAAAACATAGGCAGATGCTGCTGCTGGAATATACGTGTCAACTCGTCTATATATGTGGACACCAGCGGTGCTTCCTGGAAGGTCTGCATGAACCACATGAAGCCTTTACGGAACTGTGCATCTGCGTCTGGATCCGGTATAACAGCTATCTCCACATCTGGAATGACTATAGGATCCACCGGTAGCCCATGGCCTACCATCTCTAGAGAAAAATTGTCACCACTCTCTTGGAGAACAACTTGTCGTCATCTCAGCAACATGACTCTACAAGTTCAAACACACGCCTTAGTTTAATTTACTGTTGAGGTTTCTTTTGTCCGGTTAAGAGTGAAAACAAAAAGAGGAAAGATCCACAAGAACTATCCAAAAAAAGACTACACAGTGTGTATAAGTTCTACATGGCATGTACCCTTAATCCCTTACATGGTCGTGTTCTGATGTCATCCTGGGCATGTCTCAACTCTAGGTACACAGCGTGTTACACCCACACACAACGTGTACACCACCCTATTTCCCCAGCCACACGGCCAAGTCCACATGGTCTCTCACCGGTCAAGACTACACAATGTGTCCCACAGGTACACGGCGTGTACTAAAAAGGTAACACTGACCCGTGTTTTTAGTTTGACAGCCGGATTCCAAGATTACACTACACGGCATGTTTATAACTGGCACTACATATATAACCTAAGGTTTCTCTATCGGTGTTGTTAGTCACACGGGTGGACATACGGTCAACCCTACACGACATGTACAACTGGTACACGGTGTGTTCCCACAAAAACATCCCTATCTTGTGTCTCTGCCCACATGACCTATGACGCAGTTAGAGACTGCATGGCGTGTACATAAGGTAAATGGTGTGTACTTAAGAAAAAATGTTTCTTCCTGAACATAAGAACACATGGAATGTATTCAGAACTACACAGTGTGTATTATAGGTTTTTCCAGACAGTAAGCCTCAAAAACTACTCTGGAGCCCAGAAAAATACTGAAGTGAACACCAAAGTGCCAAATTCCGATCCGTGAGGGCCCATACTCCCCATGAATCAAAACATGGCATCTTATACATGTTATAACAAGGTAAAGAAGTCAATGATCCACCAAATTCTGGTCAATGAGGGGCCATAACACCTCAAGAGCCAAATTTTGGCATTCATGGAAACAAAATATCCTACAAACAATACCCTATCAATAATAGGTGTATCAATCAAGGCACCTATAACAACATCATGCATTTTCTAGCACAACATCTATCACAACAACATGCAATTTCTAATGCACATACATGGAATGAAAATTATGCATGACATGTGATTCTAACATGTTCCTAAATGATGCATGGGATGGCATACCATCAACTCATCAATTTGCAACTAAATAGGACCCAAGTATAAAAATAAAAATAGCACACCACAAGTGCATCACCCAACGGGGAAAATCAAATCAACACTAAAATTTCAAAACCAGCAAAATTGCAATTAAACGAGGTAGATTGGCTTTTTCATGTACATGGGTTAGATACTCCCAGGCACAACTTATTACCAAGTACCAATTCTGTCATATCCTATCTATAGGATCCAAATAGTAATTCAAAGAAATGAAACTCCTCTGATACCACATTGTAATGTCCCAGATCTGGGTGCCATGCAACGGGTGCCCCGAACTCGATTTGTCACATTACGTCTAGCGCATTTCCCCAAATTCCAGAGGCTACCGACTAGCAGCGATGGCCTAGGACTAATAGTGGGGAAATTATTCCCTCATTTCTCAAAGTGTAGCGCAGTGGAAAAAAATATAAACAAACAAAAGTGGAATAAATAAACAATATAGACCTAAAATGGACAACATAACTGAATTAAAAGTTAATCAATAGTCATATTTATGATTTTTCAATAAGTCTCTAATTCTAAGAGAGAAACAAAAATAGGATACACTACAATCTGATACAATACAGCACAAGGTACAAAGTACAGCTAAACAAAACCAAAGCAGTGCAACATAAATGCAGCAGCATCGCAAGCCTAAGCTCGGTCCCATTCTCTCCTACTCCTCTACAACAATATTGTACCTGTGTAGGGTCTCTTGACCTTATCAAAACCTACAGCAATATAATCTATTTGGGCCCAAGACATGACCCAAATAGGGTGTGAGAAATAAATCCCAGTAGGCAACCACCTAAAGGCATGCCCAACTGTCAGTGAAAATGTGCAATAGCAGTGTGCAATAATGAAATGTAGTAAACTAGTAAGTACTCAAAAGTAACCATTCCTACTAGTTACATTGTCATTTTAATAATCATTTAACAATTTAATATAATTGAATTCTGAGTTTTTTCAAGACTTGGCCTCGACCGACAATCTCCCATAACAGTGCCACAACAGAAACCACAACAAGCTATCTAGCAAGTAAAAGATAATAATAATACCAAGACTGTGCATTATCTTGGCAGGTACAACATAAGAAATCACCACAATGAATATTCAAAGTAAACATTGTCCTCAGATAGGCAAATCCTTACACTCAGGAAAACCGAAACGAAACCCTCAGGTGACTACCCTCATGCATAACAAATATTACCCCCAGGCATACGGGATATCTCCCTCAAGAACATAATATACGACCCACAGGCATAAGAAATGATGCCCTTAGGCAAAACAAAACCTTGCCCTCAGGATAAAAAAACACTTTCCTCTAGCATTCCATAGGAAAATAAAATAACTGGGCCAAGCCCAATGCATAAGAAAGCAATTTATATATGTTTCCTCTCAAGAAAACTCAAAACATTCTATAATCACAGCATACCCATGGGTATCCTGGCCAAACGTCTAAACAAGGGAAACTCACCCTTGGGGTGGCCCTAGATCAAATCAACGATCTGAAATAGCAGTTTATACTTATTCATTAGATTACCTATGTAATAGTAGGTATCTCAGTAGTTAAAGTATCAGCCATATGACACCCTAAACATGGGTACATGGAAAACCGGTACACTAAATCAACTCGATAGTTGGAATTAAACACAAGACCACCTACCTCAATCTCCTCTGATCAATATACGTGAAATTCGCCTCCCAAAACAACCAAGAACGACGTAGATCTGAGATAAACGATTATCAGATAAAACCTAAATAACTTCGCTTATGGAAATAATTGTAAGGAAATATTCAAGAAGGGGGAAGACCTTACCCACATGGTTCAAATGAGACTGACTATGGAAGAATCGGAGTCCCAGTGAGCGATCAGAAGCTCCTCTGAGTCTCAGCCTCCTCTCCCACTGATCCTGGTGAGTCCTCAACCTTTTATTCTGAATGAGGAGGCTACGGCCTATTTTTAACAAAAAAAACATAACTACATGGCATGTACTCTCAAGTACACATCATGTACTATTTTTTTAATTGTTTCTCTGGCTGCTACTTTCCACCGCCTCACTGTTCATCTGCCGACTGATTAAATGGTGTGTATTACTAGGTACACGCCATGTAGTTAGTTTTTACACCATTAATCACTGATAAGCCTACACGTCCTGTATTCTTATCCCATATATCCAAAGTACATGGAATGTCTACAAAAGTACATGGCGTGTAGTTTGTTTTTACACCCTTAATCACTAACAACCCTACACGCCCTGTATTCTCATCCCACACAGCCAAATTACACGTCATGTGTATAAAAGTACATGGCGTGTACCCATAAATTTGGATTTTTCTCACATTTCCCTTGTTTTCTCAATAACACTTAAGGAAAAGGAAAAGAAGAAACCCATACCTCAAGAATAAGAACCGTGTTCTTATACCTTACATTAGAAAGAACACCTAACACTGCTTCCCCATAATTAATTCCTCTTAAGTTACATTCTCTATTCTTCCAACCTTAATCATCGCTTTAGCATCCAAGACTTTTATCCCTTTCTCAATAAAATGGCCCAAATAGTCTTTCCCTAACATTGAAGAAGTTACTTTCTTGGAATGCATCATAACTTCCAATACTCCCATGAGGTTTAATGTCTAGTCCTTAACTCCTTTTTTCATAACCATAGATTCATATGAAATCTTCCATGCTCCAACTATTAATTTTGTATAGAATCTCATGTGGTATAATTTTCCAATAAAAACAAGTTATTCCTTAACCCATAGGAGGCACTTTGGTTGAATGAAATGTTTATAAGGGAAAGGGGGAAAGTGATATCATTCCATATATCAAACACTAACATAAGGTAATATGGAAAACTCAAACCATAACCAAGAATGATACCAATCACTATAAGTACTTTTTAGATTAAAGGCAGTTCACCTCAAAAGAGGGGTTTTATTATTAAATCATGACATCGTTTTATCAAAAAAAATTACCACCTTTAATAATTTCATTAACTTTATCCAAAGAATAATTTTAACTAAACCATAATACATTAATTAAAATATATTAATGGTGTGATGATCAATTAATTAATGCATTAATAAAATTAAAGGAAGTGGAATCAGATCTTAACTCAAATGAGACCAAGCTGACACTTCGGATCTTAACGATTTATAACTCAAAGTTGATGCTACCCCTTATAAGCATATGCACCATAGAATATATATATATATATATAACACCCCAATCATCCACAGTATGTTTCTCTTTAAATAATACAATAGCGTGCAATGTACGCAACACCGAGTTCAAGTGCACCACGACCTATCAAACTAGCTATTTAAAAAGTGGTTATGAATAGTAATAACCATATTTTGAATTTAATATATATCCCATATAATTTTAAAATTCATATTTTGTGTTTCTTAGAAATAATATGAGGACAAATTCAATTTTTCAGATAAAAGAAGTATTTTTCAAAAACTGCAGTTTTTCTTCCTTTTAATGGAGAAACTTTTTAAATCCAATATCTTACACTTTTATATATTTAATTTAGTGAAATGAAATTATTCCTTATAATTGGGACATAAAAATTTATGTTGGATAAATTTTTGGTACTTTTCTGATAACTTTCATATTTTGATGAATAGTGAAAATACTAAATTTTAATTTAAAAAAACCTTTTTAATCGAATTAATTTATAGTGTTTAATTATTCATTTTAGTAGTATTAAATTATAGTTAGATTATATTTTTACTATTTAATCCAATTTTGTTCATTGGATGTAATTTCACTTTGAAATTGGATATAAACAAGTGTCAATCTTTTGATAGTTATTATTTCCTAAAAATACGCTTTTTGTTTTGGCAACGAGAATTAATTTTAAATTAATTTCTACCACTTCTATATATTGAATTTGAAAAAATGGATTATATATTTGGAATAAGGATGTATAAATTGTGTAAATAGGTACCTTTTATTTTTATACATTATGAATATTTACTTTAGTAAATATTTTATTTACCATAGTTAAAGGGTAAATCCTGTAAATAAGGGTAAACAAATATTATTATAATAAGATTAAATTACCCTAAAATGTGTCATATTCTTATTGGTTGGTACATATCCGACCAGGGTCCTCCTTGGGTTGATTTTGGGTTCTCATGGAGAAACTTGTAAGTGATAATGACACTTTATATTAATTAATTTAAAGTAAAGAAAAAAATGACATAAACATATATCTCTTAGTAAAAAAAAATTTACATGGGATTATATAAGTTATATTTTTTACTATAAATATTAATTGGAAAGATAAAAATATTTCCTACATAATGGTATTTTATTTATAATTTTTAGACATTAAATAATTAAATTTATTTATGACACAATGATGATGTAGTAATTACCTTATTAATAAAAAATCAAAATAATTGATATTATAAATATCTAAATAAATTTATTTTGAAACTTTTGATGAATTAAACTAGTTTTATAGGTTAATATGAAATTTTATGGTTTATTAAATTAATTTTTTCTGAAGTAATCATGTTGTTATGACTTTAACAAAAACAAAATACCAAATAGTGTCAAAATTGACAATAAAGAGTTTTTAAAACCAATATTATATTGTTAATTGATATAGTATTCCTAAAAATCTAAGGTTAGTCCAAAGAACTTAAATAATAATATATATGTCATTAATGAACCACTTTGGTTTCTCTTGGAATTTTATAGTAAGTTTATTAACCATATAATTTAAAAATACAAAGAGACATGGTAAATGTCAAACTATTTAACTAAGAGTTAAATCTAAAAGATAAAGTTAATATGGTAACCTAAACCTATCTAAAAACCTATTTTTTGAGAGATTTTTGACCCATCCCCACCTTATCCTTGAAAAACTTCATTTTTCAGCCATTAGAAACTGAAATGGATTTTATTATAAAATAATATTTCATGATTTTCCTAAAGTGACCCTCATCTCTCTTATAAAAGGGCACTTCCCCTTCTCTTAATTTAACACCTCCAAAGCCATTTGGATCAGCCAAAAACTACCCAAATATCCCCATAACTTCCATCACTTAAACATATAGGCCTTATTTTGATCATAAATCTAACCTAATGAGCCAGTTTTCTAAACTCAAAAGGAATCACCCGAAGAAGAGGTAAATATTTCACCACCTCTTTCAAGTTCTTTTCTTATTCCACTTCTTCTTTATTTGTTATTTACATTATAAAAAAATAACTCCAATAACTTCTATATAATTTGATGTTATTATAAATTTGGTAGAACCATATTCATTATTTGATCCATCCTATAAATGAAAAAGTCACCATACGTGCGTATGTACGGCTTACCGTCTCCATGTCGTGGTGTAGTTTTTCATTCAATACTTCACTATTTGGATGGGAATAATAATGAGTATAAATGATGTAGATAATAAATATAACTTGTTTATGATTCTGTATATATGATATTACATCCAATTACATAGGATTTTTTCATTAATATAAAGATATTTTTGCTCGTGCGTACGTACGGATTACCATCTCCATGAATGCGATGAGATTCATTTCCATATCATAACCATTCAAGAATAATTTTCATTTGATGACTAAAAATAATTTTTATGAACATAATATAATTCTTTATATGAATCACATACATCCTATCCATAACAAACATGGCTTATGTAACCAAACATATAAAGTAAAAAAGAATCAGTTAACACCGAAACGATGATACTACTGAAATGTTATTAATAAAGTAATATTAGAGGATCATATATGATATCATATTTATGTATATAGTTCTTGTATAATTTAATAACAGTGATTTAACTATTATTTAAGAGGTTAACATACCCTCAACCAAGGAAATGTACAAGTTAAGGGTTAATTTTACAATCTCTTTATTATCCGAGGTTGTTTTTAAGTAAGTATCTACTGGGATCTCTTTATCATCCACATCCATGTTTTCTTAAAAATGTATTTTAAAACATTTTTTATATTTACTAAACTATGGGTTAAAGTCATTTATACCCTTATTTGACCTTATATGTTTTGAAAGGAATCTTTCCGTCGTTTTCCAAACAAGGTACTTTATAACCTTTTCGACAAAATTAAGGTAAGAATGTTTTTTTAACTTATACGACAGGTGCGTCCATTTTCTGCCATTATAAAATCATTGAAGCTTCCCTTACAAGATAATAAACATATTTTCAAAATAAATGATTTCTTTTATATTTATGTTACTCTTAAATGGTTTCAAAATAGAAAGAGGTATTTCTTTCAAATATTTTTCATTTCATCTAGGTCAACATCCTTTGATAGTTTTTAAACTTGTTTGAAGTTGATTTATTATGATACAAAACTTCCAAATTGTATTGAATGTTTTGTGATATGTTTGACTATTGATTTGTTATTTTTATACCATTTATGATTTATGGTTAAAGTGTTGACAATTTGTTTGCTAGTTTTAATACGAATGTTTATATTATGTTTCAACATTTTCATATGAAAGATGTATTGGAATTAGTATGTGATGGGTGGAGGCTGGTATAACTCCTCGATGAATCAGTAGGTCTCATGAGACAATTAGAAGTGGAATTGGTCGAGGCCTTTTCCAGTTTAATATATGGTTTTGGCTGAGGCCTTAATCATTCTTAGAGGTGTCGGCCAAGGCCTTGACAAAATGTTTCAGAATGTCTGGCATAATACATTTCCTCATTATGAAAATAATAATGATGGTTCATGTGGTTATTATAATAGTATAATAACCATGACTATGTTTTATTATGTAATTATTTACTTATCTCATATTCCTTACATGAAGTTTTCATGTTTATTATTTGTAAAGACATGTGTTTTTAATTATTCATCATGCCTAACGTTTATGTTATCTTCTGTTATATTTCTTACCCTTACTGAATGTTTTACCTTACCCCTTTCTTATGTTTTATTTTCCCAAGATTCCAAGAAGATTATTATGATTTATATACAGGGTTAAGCTAAAGGGAATAATGGTGTTCTCAAAGAACTATCTATGTTGTGTTGTATTTTTAAAATTGAAATGTAAAAGTTAATGTATGTAATCTATTTTCCAAGACTACTAAATTGATCGGTCCTTCGGGACTTTATTCCTTATAATCATTCCAATGTATTAAAATAATGCACTGACTCTGAGTAATTGGGGTTGGGGCATTACAGTTGGTATCAGAGGAATTTTAGTACAAACCTTGGAAACTAGATTTAGAAAAACTCTAGTTAGAGAACATTACCCTAAGATAGACTTTGAGGATTAGTATTGAATAACTTCCTAGAATTTTGGTATTTTTGAGATTTTGTGAGTTTTCCAAGAAATACATCCCTGTCTGGATATGAGCAGGTAATGGAGGCTCTAGCACAGATGTACTTAGGGGTAAAACATAAAAACACCGCTTTGAGCAGGACTCAAACGAGAACTGGTGCACAACAACGGTCCTTTCTACACTCTTGGTTACGACACTCATGGGGGATATGCTTAAGATAATTCTCATTTCCTTTAAAAACCATTATGAAAGGTTTATGAGTATATAATTCCTCAAAGAAAACATTTTTTATGATTATGGATTATATCCATAAACTATTCAATTTATGTTAAGTGTTTTACAAGTTCAAAATTATATATTGTAGTTCATAAACTAATCTATTTTATTCTATTTTTTAGAAATGGCTCCTAGTGGAAGGAATGGAAACTGTATCAATGCACGTAATCCATGTAGGGATTTCACTCCTGATTAAGATAATTATAGCAGAGGTGGTGATGCAACTTGTGCTGATTAGCTTATCACTATACTCAGATAATTCACATAGTTTATGAATAATAACCTTACATGTATGGAGCACCCTGATCCACAATGTGAAGGATCAATGTTAGATCTCTTCATGAGGCAACAACCACCAACATTCAATGGGTCTACAAATACATTTTTTTCTGAACAATGGATAAATTTCTTAGAGAAAATATTTCATTCTTTGGGGAGTTGCGAAAGGGAAAAAGTTTTCATGGCAGTTTATTGCCTCACCGGAGATGCAGATCAGTGGTGGTCATTAATTCAAAACACAAAGGAGGATGAAGAAGTATCAAGTATGGAATGGAGGGAGTTTAAAGAACTTATTTTAGAAAAATAATTTCCTCATGACCATCGAGAGGATATGGAAAGGCAATTTATGAGTCTGAGACAAAAGGAGAAAGAGAATGTTGCAAAGTATGACGTTAACTTTACAAAGTTAGCAAGGCATATTGTAGATTATATACATAACCCAAGGAGTAAGATTTATTGATTATTTTATGGTTTAAAACCATTTCTTCATCGATCGTTAGTCTCAAAATCCTTCTCATCATATGAATATATTGTCTCATGTGGTATCAGGATGGAAAAGGAATTCTATATGTCTTATGACTTTAAAGAAAAGAAAGAGAAGAAGAGATCTACTGAACACTCTGAGAAAGGAAATAAGGAATTGGGGAAGAATGGAAGAGGTGAGTTTCCACCCTGTGATAATTGTGGAAGGAAGCACCCTGGCGCCTATCTAAAAGAAAAAGGATCATGCTATAAATGTGGATAGAAAGGCCATCTTGCTGGTGAATGTAAGGTAAAGAAAGAGGCTGTCAATGTTGAATGATAAAATTTTAGAGAAGTGGGTCATTATGAAAATGAATGTACTAATATCCAAGTAAACTTACCTCAAAAAAATCCAAGGGAGTAAGGAAATATTATGATTTTACTATAGATGATGTGGAATAATTAATATATTTGTGTTTTTGGATTCAAGAATTATTTTCTGGTTATAAGAATAATGTGATATATATAAGGATTGTATTGTAGTACTTTTTGTTTTCATTAATGATTTAATATGATTAAGTTAATCATATTTTTAGTATGTGAAAATAATAGAAACATTAAGTTATTTGGGGAATCGGATGTTGCGATTGATTTTGGAATTTAGAGACCTTTTAGAGAGAATTTGGACAGAAGTATTTTGGATAGCTATAAAGGTTGGAATGGATTAAGTTGAACTTTGGATAGTATTTCTTAAGCTTATTTTTGGAATATTATAATACTATAGTTTTATAAAAAGGAAAACTGGTAGTTTGGGCGACAACCAGTCACGTCGGACAAAGCTGCAGGAATCGAAACCACAACCAAAGTGCGACAAGGCTTTATGACCTACCACTAGCCTATAGGAAGTCCCTGGTTATTATAAATTAGTTTTCTTCATGGTATATGTTTGGAACATTATAGGATTAGGATAAATATAAAATTTTTGAGTTCTATTATCTTTTGGAGTGAAATATTTGTTTGTAATAGAAATTAGTTAAAGGATGTAACTCTACATGTCAAGTATATATTTTTCCCCTTATTCTATGAATAAATTAATTTTGAAACTTTAGGTAAGAGATCTTAAAACCAAAAATGTGTTATCCTAATACCTTATGTTTTGTTAAACTGATGATATTTTAAATCATCATAGATTGATGGCTTTGAGGCTCTCAATTTTATACTTGTTTGTGATTAATGACCTCAATCACTCCCTATAAATATTTACATGTTTCTTCCAATTATGTTTCTATAATTTTCACCAATGTTCTTTTATTCTAAACCCTAATTTGGTGGTGACTTTTTCATTTCCCTTTCCCTCTTATTAAGACAAAATTATATTAAGCCTATTTTTAATTTGGGTTTTCTACAAAGGTATTTTCAATTTATAACCATTTATTTTAAAATAACATTTTCAAATTGTGAGGACACAATTTATTGAAGGAGTTAAGAATATAACACCTCAATCTTCTACGGTATGTTACTCTTTAAATAATACAATAGCGTGAAATTTACGCAACACCGAGTTCAAGTGCACCATCACCTATCAAACTAGCCATTTAAAAAAGCAGTTATGAATATTAATAACCATATTTTGAATTTTATATATATCCAATTTAATTTTAACATTCATCTTTTGGGTTTGTTAGACATAATATGAGGAAAAATTCAATTTTTCAGATAAAAGAAGTGTTTTTCGAAAAATGCAGTTTTTCCTCCATTTAATGGAAAATCCTTTTTAAATCCAATATTTTACACTTCTATATATTAAATTTAGTGAAATTAAATTATTATTTAAAATTGGGACATAAAATATTAGTTTCGATAAACTTTTGGTACTTTTCTGATAAATTTCAAATTTTGATGAATATTGAAAAATACTAAATTTTAATTTAAAACAACTTTTTAATCAAAATAATTTATAGTGTTAAATTATTCATCTGATTGGTTTTAAAGTATACTTAAATTATATTTTTAACATTTAATCCAATTTTGTTCATTTTAAGTAATTTTACTTTGAAATTGGACATAAACAACTGTCAATATTTTCATAGTTATTATTTCTTAAAAACACGCTTTTTGTTTTGACAACGAGTGTTAATTTTAAATTTATTTCTGCCACTTCTGTGTTTTGAATTTGGAAAAATGGATTCAATATTTGGAATCAGGATGTTCAAATTATTTAAATAGGTAACTTTTATTTTTAGACATTATGAATATTACTTCAGTAAATATTTTATTTTCCATGGTTAAAGGGTAAATCCTGTAAATAAGGGTAAAAAATATTATTATTATTATAGTAAATTACCATAAAATGTGTCATATTGTTATTTTTTGATACATATCCGACCATGGGAATCCTTGGGTCGATTTTTGGACCTCATGTAGCAACTTGGGAGTGATAATGACACTTTATATTAATTAATTTAAAGTAAAGACAAAAATGACATAAACATATATCTCTTAGTAAAACATTTTTTACATGGGGTTATATAAGTTATATATTTTACTATAAATATTAATTAGAAATATAAAAAAATTTCCTACGTAATGGTATTTTATTTATAATTTTTAAACATTAAATAATTAAATTTATTTATGACACAATGATGATGCAGTAATTACCTTATTAATGAAAATTTAAAATAATTGATATTATAAATATCCAAATAAATGTAGTTTGATACTTTTGGGGAATTACACTAATTTTATAGTTTAATATTACAAGTTAGGGTTGATTAAAAGAATTTTTTTTGAATCAATCATATTGTTATGACTTTAACAAAAACATTTACCAAATAGTGTCAAAATTGACATAAAAGAGTTTTTAAGACAAATATTATATTATTAATTGATATAGTATTCCTAAAAATATAATTTTTGGCCAAAGAACTTAAATAATAATATATGTCATTAATTTACCACTTGGGGTTATATTTTCATTTTATATTAAGTTTATTAACCATATAATATAAAAATACAAAGAGACATGGTAAATGTCAAACTATTTAACTAAGAGTTAAATCTAAACGATAAAGTTAATATGGTGACCTAAACCTATCTAAAACCTATTGTTTTTGAGGTCTCCGACCCATAACCACCTTATCCTCTAAATTATTCATTTTGGATCCATTATAAACCGAAAATTATTTTATTATAAAATAATATTTAAAGATTTTCCTAAAGTGACTCTCACCTCTCTTATAAAAGGGAACTTCCCCTTCTCTTAATTTCACACCACAAAGCCATTTGGATCGGCCAAACCCTACCCAAATATCCCCCAAAATTCCCTCACTTCAACCTAGAGGCCTTATTTTGATCACAAAGTGAACCAAAGGAGCCCTTTTGATCAACTCCAACGAAATCACCTGAAGAAGAGGTAAATATTTCACCACATCTTTCAAGTTCTTTTCTTCTTCCACTTCTTCTTTCTTTGTTGTTTACATTATAAAATAATAACTCTAGTATCTTCTATATACTGTTATGTTATTATAAATTTGGTACAACCATATTATTTATTCGATCCATCCTATAAATGAAAAAGTCACCATACGTGTGTATGTAGGGCTTACCGTCTCTACATCGTGGTGTAGTTTGTCATTCAACACTTCACTGTTTGGATGGGTATAATAATGAGTATAACTGATGCAAATAATAAATATAACATTTTTTATTTTTCTTTATATATGATATAACATCCAATTACATATTATTTCACCATCAATATAATGTTATTTTCGCACGTGCATACGTACGAATTATCGTCTCCACGAACGTGATGAGATTCATTTCCCCATCGTAACCATTCAAGAATAATTTTCATTTTATGACTAAAAATAATGTTTATGAACATAATATCATTTTGTATATGAATCAAATATATCCTATCCATAACAAAAATTGCTTACATAACTAATCATATAATGGAAAATTAATCAGTTAACACCGAAACGATGATACTATTGAAATATTATTAACAAAGCAATATTAGAGGATCATATATGATATCATATTTATGTATATAGTTCTTTTATAATTTAATAACAATAATTTAACTATTATTCAGGAGGTTAAAGTACCCTCAACCAAGGAAAAGTACAATGTAATGGTTAATTTCACAATCTCTTTATTATCCAGGGTTATTTTTACGTAAGTATCTATTGGGACCTCTTTATCATCCACATCCATGTTTTCTTAAAAATTAATTTCACAAAAATTACTATTTACTAGACTATGGTTTAAAATAATTTATACCCATATTGGACCTTATATGTTTTGAAAGGATTCTTTTTGTCATTTTCCAAACAAGGTACTTTATGACCTTTTCGACAAAATTAAGGTAAGAATGTTTTTTTTAACTTATATGACGGGTGCGGTTATTTTCTTCCATTATAACATCATCGAAGCTTCCCTTACAAGATTATAAGAAAATTTTCAAAATAAATGTTTTCTTTTATAATTATGTGACTCTTAAATGGTTTCAAAATAGAAAAAAGTGTTTCTTTTAAATAGTTTTCATTTCATCTATGTTAACATCCTTTGATGGATTTTAAACTTGTTTGAAGTTGATTTATTATGATACAAATATTCCATATTTTATTGAATGTTTTGTGATATGTTTGACTGTGGATGTGTTATTTTTATACCATTCATGGTTTATGGTTAAAGTATTGACAGTTCGAATATTAGTTTTAATACAAATGTTTATGGTATGTTTCAACATTTTCATATGAGGAATGTATTGGACTTAGTATGTGATGGGTGGAGCTCGCTATAGCTCCTCATTGCATCGATAGGTCTCATGAGACAATTAGATGTGGAATTGGCCAAGGCCTTTCCCAATTTGATATATGGTTTTGGCCGAAGCCTTAATCATTCTTAAATGTCTTGGATGAGGCCTTGACAAAATGTTTTAGAGTGTCCGACATTATACATGCCCTCATTATGAAAATAATAATGATGGTTCATGTGGTTATTCGACTAGTATAATACCCATGACTATGTTTTATTATGGAATTATTTACTTATCTCGTATTCCTATCATGAAGTGTTCATGTTTATTATCTGTAAAGGCATGAGTTTTTAATTATTCACCATGCCTAATGTTTATGTTATCTTCCACTGTATTACTTACCCTTACTGACCGTTTGAGATCACCCCTTTCTTATGTTTTATTTTCCCAGGATTCCAAGAAGTGTATTATGATTGATATGTAGGGTTAAGAAAAAAGGAATAATGGCATTCTCAAAGAACTATCTATGTTGTGTTTTTTGTTTAAAATAGAATTGTAAACTTATTGTATGTAATATATTTTCCAATATTTCTAAATTGATCAGTCCTTCAGGACCTGATTCCTTGTAATCATGCCAATGTATTAAAATAATGCACCAGCACTGAGTAATTGGGGTCAGGGCGTTACATATATGTAACACCCGAGATTTTTATGAGTAATATTTTGTTTTTATATATCATCAAAGGAATCTTTCACTACACACTTGCTTGGCTTTCTTTACACACAATCGCGACCTTCCTCGATAGCTTGCGTCGTACGCAATACCGAGTTTCACTAAACAACAATATGCTATTAAAACTAGCCGTTATGAATAGTAATAACCACTTTTTGAAATTTTATAAATTTTATTTTTCAAAATGGACTTCATTTTTGGACTCAGAATATCGAAATTAGCCTAGGGTGAAATTTTGGTATTTTTCTGAAAACTTTCAATTTTTGATGAATAGTGAAACCACTAAGTGGTAGGTTAAAAACTGAATTTTTGCATAAAAATTAATTTTACCGCTTCTGTGAATGGAATTTCAAAACTCCGATAGACACGGTTTATATCAGTAAGTAAAATGTGGTTCAATGAGATAAAAATAATTTTTTGGTGAATAGTAACTTTTTTACTTTTTTTACCGCGGTTAATAGTAAATAGGGTAACTAAGGGTTAATATGATATTAATATTACCCTAACACATGTCCTAATTCCATTTTACAAGTTTAATTCGACCAAAAACAAACTTAGGAATAAAAATATGACCATTTAGGCCCACTTGGATTAGATTAGGACATTTATTATTAATTTATTTAAAGAAGGGTTAGAATAGTTAAAATCAAAGTTTAATAAGTAAATAATTTTTAATATGGGTTTATACATAAGATAAATTCGACTATAAATATTCATTAGAAATCTAAAACGATTTCCTACATAATGGTATTTTATTTGTAATTTTTAGACATTAAATAATTTAATTTATGTATGACACAATGATGATGCAGTAATTATCTTATTAATGAAATATTGACATAATTGATGTTATAAACACCAAAATAAATTTAATTTGAGACTTTTTATGAATTATACTAATTTTCTAGGTTACTATGATATATTAATGTTGATTTAATCAACTTGGTTCGAACATATAATTCTGTTATGACTTTCAAAAAAATCATATATCAAATAGTGTCAAAATTGACACAAAATAGTTTTTAAATCAAATATTATATTATTAATTGTAATTTTATTCCTAAAAATCTAAGGTTTGGCCAAATGACTTAGATAAGGATATATATATTAATAATAAACAATTTGGGGTTCGTTTGGCATTTTATAGTAAGTGTATTAACCATATAGTGAAAGAAAACAAAAAGACACGGTAAAAGTTAAATTATTTAACTTAGAGTTAAATCTAATTGATAAGGTTAAAATAATACCCTAAACTTGTCTAAATTCTATTGGTTGATAGGATTGCGAACCATCCCTACTTTAGCTTCTAAATAAGACCCTTTGGAACCATTATAAACCGATTTTGACTTTAATATAAAATAATAATTTGAGATATTCCTAAGGTGCCCTTCTCCTCCCTTATAAAAGGGCACCCCTCCCCCTCCTCCTCACACCAATTTGAGCACTCAAGCTCGTCCAACCCCTGCCATTTTCTCCTCTCCACTTCCCTAGAATAATCCTAGAGGTCCTGGTCTTCTTCAAAGACCAATCTTAGTTCCCTAAGTGGAGGATTCAAAGAGGCGTTCCAAAGAAGAGGTAATATCCATTACCGATCTTTTCAATTTCTTTCTTCTTCAACTTCTTCTTCTTTAGTTGTTTCAAGATAAAGTAATAACATCAGTATTACTTACATACTTATAAGTTATTATAAATATGAAACAACCCTAATTCACCTTCTATCCATCCCACAGAAAAATGAAATCACCGCGCGTGCGTACGTACGGAATACCGTCTCCACGCCGTGGTGTAATCTATTTTTCCACCATCACTTTACAAGGATGGGTATAATGGTGTAATGAGTAACTATTTATGATTATTGTAAAGTAATATTGATACTGAAATAATATATATATATACTCCAATAAATTTCCACGATCATAGGAACGATATCATCACTCGTGCGTACGTACGGAATACCGTCTCCACGATGTGATGCGACTCGTTCTACATGATCATCATTACATAGTAATTATATAAATGAATTGAATGAATAAATATGATATATGTTACACTAATAATATTCTGGATATAAGGTATCTATAACCTTAAAAGAAGAATAAGAATGTATTCGGAAAAACACGCATAAGAACAAAAGGCAATAAAGACCCGAGTAACAAGTAACAATGAAATATTACTAACAAGAAGCTAAGAATATGACCATATATGATATCATATCAATATGTATGATTCTGGAATAAGTCAATAACATTATTTAAACCATTATACAGGAGCTTCGGACACGTACAAAGCAAATCGGACCTAAGGTAAGGGAAATATCACAATCTCATTTTTATCCGATATTGCTTATTCGTAAGTATTTACTGGGGTGTATTTTATCATCCACATCCATGTTTCATCAATATGTAATATTATTTCCATCCACCTACAATTGTTTAAATCCAATTTTACCCTTCGGTGAGTTTTTAGTAAAAGATATGAAAGGAATCTTTTGTCATTTTTCGTACGAGGTACTTTTTGACTTTTCCGACAAAAGTATGAATAATGTTTTTTTTAACTTATACGGCATGAATGGATTCTTAAAACATTATTTCCAAGAATCTTCCTTTACAAGTTTTCAAGTTTATTTTTAATCAACTTCTTTTATTTTAAAGTCGTATGACATGTTATGAAAGGAAAAAAAAATTGAAGTAGAAAGGATATTTTCCTCAAGAATGGAGTTCAAGTATTTTATCAAAATTATTTTCCATCTAAGACAATAAAAGGGTTCTGTTTTTATCCCTATTATTACATGGATTTGATTATGTTGTGATGGAAACATTTTTATGAATTCCTTTATCTTATATGAGTTGTTTTATGATGTCATGTTGTTTAACAATCCCATTTTTATTACGTGGATTACGCTATGATGTATGGTTTATGATTATGTGGCACACATAAGAAAGGATTCATTATAAGATGGGTGGGACCTATATCTCCCTCCAATGCATTGGGTAAAGATTTTATATCTCATGAGATAGACATGGCTGGAACGGTAGGTTATACCGGTTCAGTGAAATAGGACTGGAACGAGGGTGACTCGGTTCAGAAAGGGACTTTGTCCACTAAGATAGTCTTGGCAATGAGTCATGACTAACAAGAAATGATTTTCCATGATTATGTGTGCATGCCACAAAGTTTCAAGTTTCATGTTATGATTATGGGGATCTCATTTTCACTTCTATGATTTATTCCATGTTAAGATTTTATGATCTCTTTTGCAGGTTATGATTTTCAAAAAGATATGATATGATTTTTATTTCCTTTATTTGCCCTTGCTGAGCATTTGAGCTCACCCTTTTATGTTTTCTTTTCCCCAGGTCAGGAAGATGGATATTAAGTAGAATATGCTAAAAGGGACCCTAGATATGATGAAATAAATGGGAGACACTGTAGAAGATTTATGAACCAGTTGTTTATGTTTCCCTGTTTCTAAAGACACTATACCTATACGGACCTTTGTGGTTTTTTCATATGTTGTAATAAGTGTGCTTCAATTTTGAAGTATTAACAATGTATGTAAATTATGGGTCGTTATAATATATATATATATAAGGACACCTAGCCCCTATGTTCACATTTTCATGACCATGAACATGTGCAAGGGGATCCTTACACATATTCTTTATGCATACGCTTGTCTCAACTTACCTAGGTATGCATATTCATATATATACATAGGCACACCAAGCCTCTTACATGTATACCCACTGCTATGGGTGAATATACACATAAAGTGGGAACCTATATATATATATATATATATCTACCAATACATATGTAGGTAATTCTCCAAGACTCTAGCGACTCAAAACCACATGGTAGGGACAATGCACTTAAGGAAAAACATTGAGAACTCAAAAATTACAAAACCACCAATTTTAAAAGGATAAAGAATAAGAATAGATGGAAACCATTACCTTAAAATGGAATCAGTGAGCCAAATCGAACCAATCTATTTCATCCTTGGCAGCAGATGTCAGAATACACATAAAAATGACCCAAGAGACACACCACATGCCCTAGAATTGGAAGAAACAACCAAAACCTAGGTTATCCCAAACCCTAGGTTTGGCCGAACTGAAATCGGTGGAGGGAAGTCCGAAAAATGGCTAGAAATGGGAGGAGAAGATAATATATCCTTACCATGGAGGATAGAGTGAAAACCCAGTGGAAATATAAAGGAAAAACAAAGAACCTAGGAGGCAGAAGGGGGGTCACGCGTGCCTAAGAGGATTTAGCCAGGGGTGTCACACCGCCTAGAGAGGAAGGAGGGTTGGGTGTGTTACGTAGGTAAGGTGAGAGGGAGAGAAGGAGACCCCTTTTGGATCTCTAAAAAAACAAAAGAAATTAATAATAATAATAATAATAACATAATAATAATAATATAATAAAAATAAAAATAAAAATAATATTTTATTATTAAAAAAATTTATTCATTTTTAATTTATAATTATTTTTTAATTTAATTAATTTAATTTATTAAAAAACACACTACAGTGTGCTCACTCTAAGAAAAAAATTAAATTCTGATTCTCGGTTTTAAAAATGTTGTTCCCAGTAAATGAAAATTTTAAATTCCCCTAGAATTTTTTTCATTCATTTAAAAACATGTGATGTTACAATATCCCCACCTTAGAACTTCTCTTTCATGATAATATTTTAGGAACAATGAAAACATCACCCGACCTACAAGGTTTGTGGAAATTTTGTTCAAACAGTCACATTGTGTTTTCATATTCCCAACGCACCTTTAAGCACTACTTAAGAATATGGAACTTAAGACATCCAAACTTGATGAAATGCTTGATTCACCTACTAAAACACTAAAATAGAGCTTATAATATATCATTAAAATATAGACACAATCATGTTGTCATGTATTTAAACATGAAGTCAAAGGTGCTTTCCAACTTAGGTCTTTAAAATTAGAAAGGGACAATTCCAAGCAATGATACCTCCACTATGGGAATTGATTTAGAAAACATGACTCTAATCATTTTAATGATACTCCTAGAATGATTTTATGGAAAAGGAATGGTTGAATCCTGATTGATCTAATAGAAATTTTCTACACATGCTTTTCCTGAAATATATAGTCGACCCTTAAACCATACTAACCTTAACCTGGTGGTGTGCCCATAAACGGTCCTTCACAACCAAAAACCCCAACAAGGAGGGAAAAAAGTCGATCCACTCTAGATGACCATTCAAGAAGAAATTCAGATTAGATGGAAAATTATTTACAAACTAAAATATGATTCCTTCTCCCAAGTCACCTCACATTTACCCCCAAAAAAGTCCATCGAAGTCCATACCTAACTTCTGGTGACATTCCCTGATCAAACCACTACATGGCCATTAAACTAATGTTCCTCAGAATGAACAAGGGTGTAACCCTGATCCAAGATATTGAAATCATCATGCCCATTTTAAACATAAACTCTAATCTTGAAAAAAAGTTCAGTATAACCTTAGATTTAAATGACTACAGTCCAAGTAACTAGCCAAAGTAGTCTACATTCCAAGTTTATAAGTAAGAAGTTGGTACAAATCTAAGACCCCCACATCATAACATTGACTGAGCCCAGATCATCCTCCTCCTAGTAGTCAGATAAACGAAAAATGCTGGTGTTCAAGATTTTATCATAGTAATTCTTACATGAAAACCCTAATGTCACTCAAAACAACCAAGCCTCGATTAAAACCATGCATTTAGTGTGCAACATTAAAACAACCAATCCAATAAACCCAACGGCTTTAAAACATTTGTGCGATGTAATACTAATGCTCTATTAGTGTACCTATATGATATCAAGATAAGGGGAATACTCTTCTCTAAGAAGGCTACACTAAGAGTATTTAAATAGCTTCTAGTTAAACACACCCAAGTACTAGAAATAAAAATTGTCATGCCACAAATGGTTGACTTCAAAGAAGAAACTCAACTTCACTAGCTGACGCATCATTATAATCGATCAAAATTAATTTTTCGACCAGAGGCATTACGTGATTTCTTATGATTTACCCACTAAAGTTAACCAAGAACATATAAGTTTCTTAAAGGTTGCATTAACAACCAACCACATCAATGTCGTGATTTTGAGCAAGGACCAACATTTAAAAAACTCACTAGCCCAAAAATGAATTTAAGAAAGACCAACCATTTTCAAATGGTTCTCTTTCGTTGTGCTCCTTCCACATGGATGGACACGTTCACCAGAACTGACATAACACTCACCACCATAGAAGGGTCCGAGTTGATGAAGAAAGGGACGTACTAGCTGCTCACAAGCATGCTAGATACAAATTCACCCAAATGTACATGTGATGCTCCTCTGGTTCATGTTCACTTATGTTATATCAATTGGATGGAAAGCCAAAAACCAAAAGGACCAGTGTGTCCAAACACCCATGTCATGATAAAGTCATTCTAAACATGGGATAAACTTGATTTATTTAAAATTTTAGGTCACTCAACCATAGAGATGACCTAAGAACACACAAAATAGGTCAAGGCTCAACAATTTCACAGAACTCAACTAGTTTGTTTCATCATTAAACACTCAATGGGTGTCGAATCCATAAATTCATACTACCCCGAGGTTACATGAGAAAGATGACACATCTTGAATACTAACCATAGGTTTTCCTTTCCATTTATTCAAGTATCAGATGGTTCATACAAGAGATTTAACCCCAAGTAATATTTTTACATATGACCACAAACCTGGATGATGACGTACCAATTCATCTAACACTAAGGATAAGAAAAGGTTCAAGCAACCTAAAAAGTGGTCGACCATTCCTGAGTAATTTCTGACCTATTGAAACCAAGAATTGCTAAATGATCATGCTCGTAACAAGGGTTAAAGATACCATGATCACCCATCTTAACATGGGTGTCATTGAGAAGCTAAAAGTCCTACTAGGGACAACGACGCCCGAAAATCACAAAACATCAGAAAACTCATTGTATTTAGCAAGTAATTTTTACACTAAGGGTGATACCTACCACAATCCAACCCCTTATTAGAGAAGAAAGCATCAAACCATAATGAGGTCATGCCTGCGAAATTCACTAGGCTCAAGATTCAGTCATCAAATCCATTGCTAAAGAAAAAAACGCATGTGGTAAGTGTTTGCGCTTCCGTTCCAATGAAACTAAGATAAGAAACTCAAAATAACCTTACATGAGGGTTTTAAATAGAGGAAACCACTACAGGTTCCATTTCCATGCCCTTTACATTTATTCACATTTAATATTTAAAAGTCTAAAAGATTTAATTCAAAACATCAAGTTCCATTTTACAACAGAAACTCAAGGTACTTGATTTAGCTAATTCCCCAAGGGAAAAATAGGAATGTCCCAACAATTTTTCTTTTAAAACATTAAACATTTATTAACATCTCATCTTTATTAGAAAATTTATTATATAAAATTCTTTTTTAACAAGTATGGAAGCCTATGAGAGTCCCACTGTGGAAAATTTGGGTTCTCTAGAGAGAAACCAAATAAAAATTATTAAAATAATTAAAATTAAAACACCCAAATGGGTCACATAATAAAAACATACACCAAATGTACTTGGGTACATTTTCATTTTCAAATCTATCTAGTTCACTTCAAATAAAAATTAAACAGATTTTACATTAATAAGTATTTCAAAAAGCATCATGTAATTACATTTAATATGGGCTGCCATTTCCCAATTCATGAAACACCAACACACCTAATGGAATGAAAATTGACTCCCATTAATCAAAACAAAACTCAATTCATAATTTAACATGATTATATACAATGAATCATTCATATGGGTGTCCATATACCAACCTATAAAGTTCCCATACACTTTATAGTCTGGCGTTTGGATCCCGTTTACTAACTAGTTTACCTTAGAATCTAAACTTTGTAACCCTTTAAATTTTAATTGCAACCTTAAAATGTATTTATATTATACTCAGAATTGTTTGAATCTACGGGTTACCCTTTCTTGATTATAAGGCACCCATACACATTACAATTGAAAATTGGTTCCCATTTTTTCACAACCCATATATTTCCAACTCATGAAATCATGTACATATTAAAACATAACTAGCATGTCAATACACACTTCTAACAGAGAGAGACATGTTATAATCACAGAATCATAGTATTTTAATCACATAAGCATGATACAAGGAAAAAATTCTAGTAAAAACAAAGCATGGAAATTGTATAGCATGCAAAACATATCATTGAAACATGGTATCTAACTAGGCATGCTAATAAATACAAGGCACAAAATAGAATTCAAGGCACTCAATCATATCAGCATGAAACCTATGAATGCAGCTACATAGCTTTGACAAAATTATGACATGTGAATCCCTATGTGCCTATTTTGATGCATGAAATGCTACTTCCTTTACATACAAGACCAAGGGTAAGATTCCATAAAGTACCATAAATCATCAGCAGTGGAAAGTACACCATTCACTCAAGGTGAAGTCATATCCACTATAATAGAAATAATCATGAACAATAATCTCATCCATGGACACTTGTTCAATTCCCCATACATGGGGTGATCAGTCCCAAGCACGTCTATTTACCATGTGTTGACACATTACTAGTCCCATGTCTACATGGCCAAAATAGTAAGACAAAAGAAAAAATAACCTTTGGTACCACTTTTCAGCATCTTAGTCTGACTTACCATCAAACCAGTAGTCGGACCGGTGGGTCGCATGACCTCAAGACACCCCCCCCCCCAATATGCCAAAGGCTGCTAACTAGGAGTGAGGGTGTAAAGGTAGTTTAGTGGGGAGACTATACCCTCATAATAAGAGTTTCACAGTGGTATAATAGAATATAAATAGTAGAAAATAGAGGAATCAATATAAATAAATGAAAAAGAAATGAAAGAAAAATATTATAATTACTGAATAAAAGTGGAAAATACCAATTTATACAAATCATTCTTACTTTTCCTCATGATTATACATGATCTAAAGAAAAAGGAATAACATAGGTTTTGATATAGTACAAATAATGAATTAAGAAAAGAAATAAAAGAAAATCTCCTAGGAAAACTCCATGAGCATCTTGAGAATCATCTCGATCCTATTATTCTAACTCCCATGTACAAGAAAATCAGCCCACACAAGCAATGAATCCAAAGACCTGCAAGCTTGTAGGACTGCTCAGGTAACCCAATACAATGGTGGCCTAAGTAGGGTGTGAGACATAAATCTCAGTAGGCTAGAACCACCGTTGTCTAGCCTAATCCAAACCTTGCAATATAAAATTAAGATGTGCACCATATATAATAAATCTAGAGTAATAACAATTAAATAATAAAAACCTACTCTGGGTTCTTAAATAGACACTCGTCCCAAATCACCTACTTCAGTATAAGCCAGAATTCAAAAAGGTATACCTATGTAATGAATAATATATATACAAGGGTTGAAAGTAACATGTCAAAACAAGGTAGGAAATTCCCCAAGATTTTGATTTATCTTGGGGTCTAAATCCCATGACAATACATAAGTGTGATAGTAAAGTAAGGGGAACATCTCAAGTGCAATAAAAATACATAATAATAATGAAGGATGCATTTCTATGATTCAAAAATCAAACAAATAAACAAATCTTTCAAATCCAAGTGTGGAGTCTAATGCCCATCCAAGGAGATATATAAAGAATCCCAAGTATCACAATGGGAATATCTAATATAAGCCAATACTATCGAGATTGTCCAAGTTGACCCTTATGGTGTCCCAAGTATCACTGTGAGGATTGGTAAACTCTGATTCTATACCAAGTATCTCACATAGGGGATGGAGTATCAACCAAGGAATGGAATAGCCATCCTCCCAAAAGGATCTTCCATTTTTTCTCCCCTAGGGAACTGGTATCACTCTGAAGTATAATAAACACCAGAGAATCCCTCAACTAGAAAGCCAAATCATTGCCCCCGGCATGTCGGGTCCAACCCAAACGAGCATGTGAGTCCATCCATGAGTCCTTAATATAGAACCCATGTTTTGTCTTAGCCTGTATCATGTAAGTCATATCACACATGGAAATTCATAAATATATAATTACATTCCAACAAAAAAGTATCTCAAAGCCATAGTCTATTTTAGTTATCCCAAAAATAAACATTAATCCATTAATATGGCATAAGGCATTTAAGGCCTCTATGAGGGCCTCACGTATAGCCTTCAATAAGTGGAGGGAATCAGGGATTGAGATCCTTGTAGGTATGCTAGAGAGGATATTTAGCATGTTATTATTCCATGATAGATGCACATTTATGCCTATAAGTTGTTTCTCTTTGTTGTGGATCATAACATGTGTTGTCAGTTGTACCGCTAGATTCTAGATAGTGCTGGAAATACCATTATGCTCAGTAGCTAACTCTCCCAGAACCACTATCGGTTGACTATCATCTAGATGAAGCTTGTCTTTAGCTGGATGTGACTGATCATGATGTAGTTACAGTTGTTCTGCCTAGTCAGTTAACACAGTCAATTATAGGGGGGTTCTTTCCTTTGCGCCATCGGTGCCTACTCTTTTGAGACTTAGATGGTTGTGACATATATGTCGATGCATCATTCGGAGGGGGTGCGGTGACTTAAGAAGATTTGGGCCATCCTAATAGGGAACAGATGTCATCATGGGTGTGAGAAACAGACCTACAAGCCAACCAGTCATCATAATTCTGAGTCTCTCAATTGGAAACTTGTTGTCATTCACCTTCACTCTCACTATTAGGCTCAATGGAAGATGTGTTCCACCTGTGTTAGTACATTTTGAAACTTTACCATACCAATATCTACTTGTTCTTAGATCCAATCCTTGAACACATAGAATTATTTTATGGTATGTACAAGGATCCTATGGTAATGGAAATGATCGGGGCGATTAGTACGCTCAACTTCAGGGGGTTTCTTGTACTCTGGAATCTTCAGAATCCCTTATTCCAATCCATTGAGGAAATTACCAGGAACATATGCATCTTTTAAAGAATAGGTATGGTTCCTCTTTCCAATGAAGGGAACTCTGGGATCTTTTCCCTGACAAGGGGGTGGAGCTGATGAGGGGTTGGAGCCACATTCTCTCATCTAGTTGGATGTTTTTGGAGAGGTGGTGCCTTATGATTCTATACTGGGTGAGGCTGAACATGATTAGGCTGCCTCACTCGGTGAGTCTCTACTGGAAGAGGAGCCAAAAACTCTAGTTGATCGGGGGCCTCTACATGTAATTCGGCATAAGTATATTCCTTGGTGGTTCTTCTTGTAGGAGTTGGGATAGTAAATGGATGTGTCTGCTTGATCTAATTTAAGGCATCCTCTAGGTGATGGGATTTGTTATAGAAATCCTAAAACCCACCTAGTAAGTTCTGAATGATGAGGGTAGGGACCATATCAGTCTTGATATTCCCCATGCACATCATCAACAGTTTTTCTTGAGTCAATGGCATATCGAGTGAATACTTATGTCCCTTACACTAGGTGATTAAATTTGAGGCACACTTTTCAGGTATTTTATTGAACTTGAAGAGGTTCAGAATTATTTTCTTGCATGTGGTGGGGATGAATTGGTAGATGAACTATCTATGAAGATCTTCCCAACTGGTGATAAACCCAATGGGAAACTGGTTATACCATAAGAACGTATGCCCTTCCAATTTTTGAACAAAACATCAGATCTTAGTGGACTCTTACTGTTATGGGGTTCCCAACATTGGCCCACGCATTGAGAAGAAGTGGTCCAAATTCTACAGTGAGTCACCCATCCCATTGAAAGGGGTGAATTTTGGGTTCCCAAAATCTACGGGCACTCGCATGTCATCTACGCATGTTGTATATGGATTCTCATTAGGTGGGATCATCAACTATCGCATCTCAACGGATTTTAGGTGAGAAGTGGGGGTATATATAAAATAATCTCGGAAGGGGTTCTTGTCTTGATGAGGATCTATGACCATCACTGCATTTACAGGATCATCAACACAGTAGGCAGGCTCAGCGGCTTGTAGAGTGGCTTGATCTGGGTCCTGAAGAATGTGATCATGCTACTCAAGTGGATTTGATGACTCATATCATGTTCAATTTCAATATAATCCCACATCTACACTATCTAGATGTGTGGGGTCACCAGGATTGACTAGAAGAAACTATCCAAGGAGGACTTGCAACTTCCCTTGAAGATAAGGAATAGGATCCTGTTGAGGAGCACCATAATTTAGGTGTCGCTCAATGAGGAGCTCATTGATAATAATTTTTTGATCTGTGACCTTCTAGAGAAAGGAATAAATCATAGGATCAACCTATGTCTTTTATGCAATATCAAATGGATCATAAGGCTCGAGAGGTCCATTTCCCTTATTAGTATTCCGATTGGTATAAAATGACGCAAAGGGATCTCCAAGTTTGATGGTCTGCCTTTTCAGGAATGTGCGGAAACCTATATGAGGGTATACCTAATATTATGATACCCAAGGGTGTAGGTTTTATCTATTGGACCCTGATTCAGTGCCCCATTCCTTGGAAAACTCAAGAAGAACCATATTTACCATAATGATGTCCAAAGGAAAATCATAAATATCATTGGGTAGGTCGGGTTGTCACAGGATAGAGATAAAATAGAGATCATTATACTATCCACAGACCTAAATATTCATGAGAGGAGATGCATCTTCTTTTATTCTATATATCAATATGAGGCTCTTGACGCATCCCTATTGGAGGGTCCAGTGCTAGTTGGGTGATGAATGGTGTTGAGACTCTGGGAGTGCTACCAACTCAACCATTCAATGATGTTGATCAATGTCTTTGAAGTGCTCTTAGATTCCAAGGTAGACTAACTGGTGCTCATTGAGGCGATGGAGTGTCATCTAGATAGTCAATAGAAAGCACGCAACTTGTACCTCAGTGGGGGACTCCATGATATTGAGGTTTTAAGTTGCATTCATTCATAATACCACTGAAAACCGATCAGTATCCAGAGTCTCCCATAGACATTCTTACTCAAAAGTGGGTCCCTAATCTTGGTTGGACCAATCTTCAATTGGTGTTGACTAAGAGATGGGAAGAGGAACTGATGTGGATTAGTGCAGTGGTTGGCTAGATGGTGGAGGAGACACTGCATGAGTCGACTGTTCACTGCATGCTAGGTCATCTCTCTAGGTAAATTCCAACCACATCATCTCATCCTTATATGACTGGGTGATCACCACAACCTTATTTACGAGGGTAGCAGTACTCCTTGATGGCTCAACTGGATTATCTTCATCTACCCCATTCCATAATTGTTCTCTATGGTCCTTAGTATAGGTGTAGAGAGAAATTGGTGATGATAGAGATGGTTTTACCATGATCCCTTAGAAGGGATCCAAATCGTCCACCACCTACATGTACTTATAGAGGGATTTGGGGATTTTTTTGATATCACTTTCTGAGATGAAAAAATTCACCTATCAAGATCTTATATTAGAATTTGATGTTGAATACTAAGGTGATGGTTCCATCATTGAATCACATTATTCTTTGGAATCTGATAGGTGAATAGTATTGATGATGACTTCTCAATTCCTAGGATTTTTCCTTCAGTGGCATCGATTCACCCTTTTACCCTGAGATGGATCTTCATAGAAAGATAATTCTTCATAATGGTGAGTAACTCCATACTGGTGGGTTATATCATGGGGAGGACCTCCACTTTTATTTTTTTGGATACTAGGATGGTCTCCATATCGGTTGTTATCGGATCGGGGAGGAACTCCACTTTGACTGGTGTAGAAGTGGGGGGGACTTACACTCTGGTTGTTGAAGAAGAAGGGTGGACCTCTAATTTGGTCAGTGGGGATATGGGGAGGACCTCTATAATGACCTATAGTAGTTGTATGGGGATTAAATCTATACTAATGAGTCAAATCATGAGAAGGACCTTCATACTGATCAAAATAGACATGAGTAATACATCTATGTTGAGGAACTCGAATACAGATAATACCTTTGTACTAGTTTCTGGAGTAGATAAGACCACTTCTTTGATAGGTGGGAACATATGGAGGGCCTCCATATTGATTTTTAAAGGATTGGGGAGGAACTCCACTCTGATTGGTTGTGCAATAGGGATGACCTTTCTGTTGTATGATGGTGATAGCATGGGGAAGAATTTTTCACTAATCATTGATGAAGTGGGGAGGACCTTGTCTTTGATTGATGATGGAGTGGGGAGGACCTCTTCTTGGGGTAGGAACAGAATTAGGAGGACCTTCAAGATGATTGGTTGTGACATGAATATGGTCTCCATGTTGAATAGTGGTAAAGGCATAGGGAGGACCTCTGTACTAGTTGTCAAAGTGCGGAGGACCTCCACTTGAATTGGGAATAGTGCAAGTAAGACTTTATTGTTGATTTATGATAGTAGGTGGGAACTCTTTTTGGGTTGGTGATAGTGTGGAGAGGACCTCCGCACTGAAACTCATCATCACGGGTTGGCCTATAATGGATCTTTGTGGTGTAGGAAATTGACAAAGTCAACCCAGCCTTCATGCAGGGCAGATGAGGTCTCGACCCCAACCGGGCATGGATAGATCTCTTATAATCTTCCATAAGAATATGGTGGAATGTGTTGATGGTGGAAAGGGACACTGAATCCATGGAATTTAATTCCCTTTTTTGGTATTATCCTTTGTTTATGCTCGAAGTTGATGTCGATTGGTCTGAACTGGGGCTAATGCAGCAGGTGTATAGTCCACCTATTCTTCAGCATAAAGGACCAATCATTTATGGCGATTATAGGGCCTAGTGGGATCCCTTCTTGCTGGGTATCGGGTGGTAGTCATGTTTTTGGTGACTCGGGCATCCCCCACCTCTTCAGTTTAGGGGAGAGAGTCCTAGGATTGCTTTGGGGAGAGGATCCGAAAGTGGTTCACTATTTGAATGGGGAGGTATTTCTCCCTATATTGCCCTTGGGGGTGGTAGTGTTGGTGAGGAACTGAAGCCCCTAGGTTTTGGCGGGCCATGGCCCTTGTGTGAATGAACCCATCATACTCATACTGACCTATGATGGTGTCCATGAACCACATCTGGATGATCTCCTAGGGTGATATCAAGCATGGTTTCCTATTATCTAAGTTCATAGTGGAATTTGTGGATGAGGTGGTGTCATGTGGGATTTCCGCATTAACATTTCTCTTGCCCCTGTGTCTACGGGTATTGGGTGGCTAGTTTCCTATAGCTTGGGTCCTATAAAGTAGGTATATTCAATTTTTAGTATGGATACAATGGAAGTAATTCCCAATTCCCTAACATCATCCAATCGTCCATAGGGTAAGAGACATTTCCACACTAACAATGTCATAGACTGGAATTTCAAACATTTAACTACACCAATTTTTGGTGAGTTCCATTTTAGGCCCACTGTTTGGTTGGTGGGTCCTAGTGCCGGATAGTTGGATCCAATGATATATTAATCTACTAATTTCTTGAATTATACTAGTCCTCATGTTGAGGAGACTAGGTTCACATAGAGTTCACCATTTCTATTGGTGAATCCCGATGCCATCAACATCTGACACCAATCCCTGATATGATAACCAATATGACTAATCCCCATGGTAGAAGGAGAAAAGTTTCACATCAGGTTCACTATTTCTATTTTTTATGGTTTTTTCGGGGCCAACTATATGAGTGTTAATGTGATATGGTGTTCTTGTTACCCCACATTCCCACTTTCCAAAGGTAGGTGACTTTCATCACTTTCAACGGTGACGTATGCTCCTTGATCGAAATGGGATGATGGGATGTTGGTTCCTCCTTCCATGGCTTCTTATTTATAATTTTTCACCTAGTACATATCTCCCTCATAGAGTTAATTCATGTTCATGGAAATCGTTCCTGGTGTCATCTCTTTGTGGATGATGGTCAATTACACTACTTCTATCTAGATATTCTAGTGGGTCTTGATAGGGAAGCAACCTTTGGTGAGGGGAGTAGTTATCTTGGGCATCACAATCATGTTTGGACACTGGGAACATTATTCACATATATTCTTCCTCAAATGAGGGCATCTCATGGTGGTATATTAGGTGGAGAACCCAAGGCATCATATTTGTACAACGTGGTATCTAACGCTAAATGTGTATATCTTTTAAGGAATTCACCTTGGGAATCCCATGTTTTTCATGAGTTAGCTAACTCTATTGGCTCATATCTTCCAAATATTTCACCTAATTCATCCCATGTTTTTCATGAGGTATATATATTGGGTCACAAGTTTTATATATTATGGATACAGATCATAATTCCTAGTTGAGATAGATCAGGGCATGAGTTTATCATATTGTTGAGACAGAAGTTTGATTAGGATGCCTCATGGAGGTGGATCAAGGAAGTGATTCCCTGTGAGAAAATATGTCACACTTTTCATTTTACCAATGGATGGGTCAGAATAACCCATAGACTCGGATTCGGTAGGTATGTCCCATAAAGGGAAGATGTCACACTGAGAAGGTGGATGGATTAGAACATGCTGTGGGAGTTGATATAGGAGGTGTATCCCATAAAGGTATGATTTCCCACTATAACAGTTTATCAAAAAACCCTTAGAGGTGGATCAGAAAGGTACGTCACTAGTAGAGAGAACCTTGGTTTACCATTGGTTGGGATTTAACCTCAGGGAGATGTCCTTTTCACCCTCTTTAAAAGATAAGGATCAAAACCCATGTAGTTCGATTCCATTATTTAAGGTACTATGATAAGACCGGTCCATGTAGTTTAACATCATGTGGTAGGAATTATCTAATTGAAAAGGGAGCATCGATGAGGGATGGTGTAAGGATTATGTATGGAATATTTCCTTCACAAGAGGATTTCAATTTGTTTGATTTGGTGTGGGGATTATGTGTAGAAACTGCCTGAGGGGCCTATAGGGGATGTGGTCTCTCGGGTAAGGGGCATTATCATACCAGGGATATGACCCAAAGAAAATTATTATGGATGTGTATGTTGTGTTTGGACCTCATGGAAGCTTCCCACATATCCAAATTAGTTGGGAATCAAATACCACATAGTTTGGAATGGAATGGGGCTTATACCTAAGGTGGTGGCCTATAGGAGCATGTGGTTGGGGATTATGGATGGAAGTAGACCAAGGTTGGAGGTTGGGGATTATATCTATAGAGAAGGCCAATAAGGTATATAGTGTAGATTTCACAATCACTACTAACCTATAAGTCCATGTGAGTCATGCTTGGTGTGAGAAATAATAGGAAGCAGAAGGCTGGATGCTTGTGTCGTGAAAGAAGCATCAACGAGAGATGGTGTGGGGATTACACATAGAAGTTTTCCAATAAGGATTTCATTCCATGTTAGCATGATCTCATTCCATGTGATAATGGTATCATTCCTTATGAGGTTAGGTGGTGCGGATACCATCCCATTCCACTCAAACATGATGAATCTTGTGCTTATTTTTGGGGTAAAGTCATAGTTTAATATCATGTGTTGAGGATGTTAAGACTAGGAAGTTTTAAATCATGAATCTCATATGTGGGGGACTTACTCATTACCCCTTGGGCCTATATAATCACTGCTCAAGAACCTCTAGGAGGATAATGGATTTAGAAATTCTAGGGTACGACGACAGAGAGGATTTTCCAATTAGAAGGTCCACATTAGTGAGTCTATGCAGAGAAGAAAAAGTAATTAGTGCACCTATTCTATGAATAAAAAAATAGGTGGGAATATTAGGATTCACTTGAAGTGCAGTGTGCCACATGAATGGGTGGAACATATCACATAGGGACTTGAGGTGTAGCTGAACTGACCTTGGATGGGTGTAGGGGATTCTAGAACTTATCCATCATGATGTGTCAATAAAATGGATTCATCATGAAGAGTACTAGGAGAGAGGTTTCATGAAGCTTAGTTTTAGGAAGATAGGTGATTCACAAAGCTTGGGTGCTTTGTAGAGATCAGGGGATTTGAAAAGGAGAAGGCTTTTCAAAATAGGGTGGCCCTACCTAAGGATAAAGTATGGGTTCATGAGACAAGTGCTTCAAAAAGGATGAATGCTTCAAAAAGCCTCAGGTGCCTCATAAGGCCTTATTACTATGTGAAGAGAATAGTCCTTCAGGAAAGGCATCTCCACCTAGGGTGGTGGCTTTCAAGAACACATTAAAGGATGTCTTTCAAAGCCCGAGTACCTTGGTTGATCCATTTTTTGTCTGTTTTGCGATGCTTAGGAGGTATGAGAATCAGGATCAATTTGGAAGTTAAAAGGTCAAAGGTCACCATATCCCAAATGCTAGAATGAGGGGGGTATTTATAGGAAAGAGGTTTTGTGTATATGGTAAGCGGTTATCAAAGAATTTGTAGTATTTGCGAATGGGTGTGACTCTATTAGACCCATGAAGGACACTGTCAATCCTTCACATGGTCACAATGTGCCATTGGACTTGTGAAGGACACTATCACAACTTTGTGTGGTCATGAAGTGGGATTCTTGACTGATGTGCTTCGTGAAATATATCCATTTGTGAAGTAGTGGTGCATCACAAAATAGACTTTTTAAAGAGTTTTGGGCTGTTTTGTCTTGGATTTACTTTGAATCGATCATGCCTTCCTCGAATATTCCTATAGCATGTTTTTTGGTTCCAACAATGATCTTCACAGCTTGAAATGGATTTTTCAGAAGAATCACTATTAATAGAATTTTTGAAAATTATACTACTTTTATTATCTTTAGTTAGTAATGACTATGACTTTACTATATAATTCTATTTTATATTTCTTGTCTGTCTCATCTTTCTATTATTCCGAGTCTTGGTAGAAATCTCTAGATTAGTATTCTCAATAGTATTTTTATTTTTCTCAGTCTAATATAGCTCACTAATTTTCTAAAATATACACTTCATAAAGAATAGATTGGATATCTAGAGGGAGCCTACACTCTAATACAACTTCTGGATCCCCAGGTGGGATTGACTACTAAGAGGGGAGGTGTGAATTAGTGGTTTTTTATGAATTCCTTTTCTTTTTAATTCAACCTTTAAAACTTATGAAGGTTCTCTATCCACTCAATATTTATCTCACGATCTCACCTCATGTGTAGTTGTGATAATGGGGAGTGAGAAACACACAATATTTAAAAAGTTTAGAAACAGAAAACTCCTTGATGTAACTAGTTATTCCCCATAGTTATTGATTCTTCACTATTAAACAATATATGACACTAGTATAAAAACCAACTAAAAGACTTCTTCTGCACCAACTCCAAATGAGAGATTACTTTTACTTCTATCTCCAAACTAAAGACTTCTATTATTTTATCTCCAACCAAAATACTCATTCTACTCTTGTATCCAACTAGAAGACATTACTTTATCTCAACACCAACCAGAAGACTTAAACTTTTGAGGTTTGATCCACTACAGGATGATCTCTTTGATCTTCCTCCATGATCTTTCAGGACCTAACTAGATCATGTACACTCCTAGTACCTTCAATAGTTATTGATTGAGTTTTTATATCTTTCTCAATTATTTTGATCACCTGTAATTGATCATTTGATTCAATGAAACAATGATCATGATGTTATTATTTCTTCTTAAGAAAGTACTGAACACATTTAGATGTGTAAAAGAGATTCACACACTTTCTTCATGTGTTATTTTATGAAAGGGTAACTTTCAAAATCTCAATATTATTCTCTTATGAAAAAAAACACATATTAAACATAATATTTATTATTTATGTACTTAAATAGGGTTAAATTCCTTTGGTTATATTCTCAATTGAATTATATGTTCATGAGTGGATGCATGCATATACTAACTTCATCATGAAACACATTGTCTACCCTGCACAAACCTGAATGGGTGAGAGTTCATTGTTCTTATTCACACAAGTCTCACAAATCCATTGCATTTTCCTTCATGTTAAATAAGTATATAAACACACTTTATTCATGAAAAAACTTCAAGAAAGTGATGATTAAGGGTGTGGGTTATTCCATTGTTATTTATGAAACACAGTGAGGATATAAAATGTCGCATGATGTCTTAATGTAGTTCTTGAAAACCCAAAGGGATTTATGGAACCTATCCTATATGAAGATCTTCGAGTGTGATAAACATAATTCAAAGTATCATGGTGTTTCTCCTCTTATCCACATAAGTAGAAGCTTTACAATAACTATTCTTCATGAAATGGTGGCATTCTCTGTTCTCTCTACTCTTTAAAAACAAGATCCCTATCATAATCACTAGTACCTTTTCCTCATCCACAGACATCGTTATTTATAGGAAAAATATATCTAACTTGAAACGCATCTCTTTTTGTTTTTATACTGCATGAAAGCTCCAAGATTTAATTTGTTTCAAGAAACTTTTTAAATATCTAAAGATATTTATGGTCCTCAAATAAAATTATACAAAAAAGGAATCCCTTGTTATGTGAGTTTGAGTTTTCTCTTAATGTTGAAATCCTTATGTGAATTCTCCTACTTTTTTTCATAATAACTAACTAATCCATGCTTATCGTCTACTCAAACTTCCTCCCACAACTCTGTTTTCATTCTATAGTAGTGTATTCCTTGAAAACATAATTGCATTCAAATCATATCATTTATTCATGGAGGTTATTTTTATCATTAACCCAACATCTTGGCCTTAGAATGAACATGGTATCCTAGAGATTGATCATGGGAGGTTTTTCTATGAACTCGGATGTACATAATCCTATTGGCGAGTGGTGAGGTTGAATATGATCCCATAATAGAGATCAAAAGTCTTGGATATAAGATATTGGATGGTTGACGTTTTACATGTATCATTAAAGGTGGATCTATAGTTCTCCCCATGCTATTATCCCACATCGGATCTCTATTCAGTTGAGTGTTGCCTTATAAAGTATTTTATTCCCTCTTCATTTATGATATGGCATTAGGGTCAGCATCTAGATACACTTCACACACACTACATGGGGAGAATCTAATACACTCTCCCCCTACGGATGCTATGTTCCCACTTTCACCCATGCACACACTTGTAGGAACTATGTGAACCCACACTCCTCTACCTCCATGAAGGCTCCTTAGTCCAACTCACCCATGTTTTTAAACCTTGGGCCCTATATGTGTGGTTGATGGGCTGACCCTTATGTTTTTTAATGGTTGGAACAATTTTTTGAAAAATGACCACCATCATTAACTAAGAAAAATTCTAAATATATAATAAAATTACAATACATTATCAATTATAATTCTCAATATCATATTCCTCCTAAAATAGCTCATGAAAAATAAAAATTATTTTTCATGGTTTTATTTTAATTATTATTCAAAAACTCTCATGTAATAAAGTTCATAATTCATGGCCTTCTTTAAATATTCTATCCATCATCATAAAAAATATTATTTTTCATAGTCTTTATTTATTTCTCTATTTTTATAAAATAATGTTTAACAATTGACACAAGTCTTTGAAATGAAGATAAATTCAACAATCATCACATTCCCAAGGATAATTGCTTGAGCATGACATCCAATTCCATCAAAATAATCTATAATATTTATCCAAGAATCAACGCTTAATCTTAAACTTACCAAACACATATTGAAACGTCATTAACAAAAAATGAAACACTCTTCCCAATAAGAAATGATCCATAAATTAATAATCTCTAAGATTAAATGAGTAATGCTCGATGTAGAAAAAAGAGTTAATAATTTATATATTAAATTTATCTATAAGTTAATACATAAAGTTATACCAACTCATAAAATACTCTTTCAGGGGTTGTTAAAAATATTTCCAAGTTGTCTTTGGCATAAAAACCAAAAAATGGATTAAAACATTAAAACCAAAGTTGTTTTATCCCCTTTCAAGTTACCATTATCTTTAAATCAAATAATCAATTTCTACCCTTTAGTTTTATAATTTATTTTTAATAAAAGGATATGAGAATATAATAAATATAAATAATCAATGAAAAAATTAAATTTCTATAATTTCAACATATGGAACCTCATCTTATGATATCTCTATGTCTAGAATCCCAACATCCAAAACTATAATGTTTGAAACTTCAACATTTTGGTTCTTCAAAATTTAGGTTCTTTCACCTCAACTTATTAAATTTCTAGAATAACTAATTCCAACACTTACCAAAATTTAAAATCTTTCATGATATATAGATATATAGATATCATTAAACTCAAGTCCTCCCAAGGGGTAAAATCAATCCCTATTATTCATCATGTTAATACCAAATGAAATGTTGTGGTCTATACCAATCAAAAAAAGTACTCTATAATGGATATCACATTTAGTTGTAAATTGTTCATATATATTAAGTTCACTTTAAGTTATCTCTCTGAATTTCATCCCCATAAATTCCATACATGATAAAAATAAACAAAACATATATGGGAATAAGGTGGTTTTTCCTTTATTTCTTAGTAAGAAAATAATGTTGAGATAAATTTATCAACCTTGAAACTACACCCAATTTATCTCCATATTTATGAGAAATATAAAGGATTGCTTCCATTTTGATTTTACAAACTTGAAATTTCAAGGGAATTATTGAATTCTTGTTACCTTTAGATTTTACCTTGTGTGGAACTTCCTTTTTCACATTTTTTAGTAAATTTCATGCATCATTTCCTATATGTTCAGTTTTCTATGTGTCTTTAATGGTTCTTTTACATTTTTTTTACCATCTCCTTCTATCATAGTATCCACTTAATACCTTTTTTAGAAGTGATTCTGAATGTTTGTTCATTCCAAAAAGTTTCTTAAGAGTAATTATGTTATAGACTCGAGGAAAGTTCACATGAATTTAAAATTCTTCTTCAAGGATGTATTCCACTAAACCTATACTTTTTTCTTTCTTAGATTGATTTACTTTATTCTTCCATATTGATTCCTTTAAATTTAATATTCATGGATATCTTGTAACTATCCATGATGTTTTCTTTCCTTCAATATTTTAAGCACCACATCTTTTATGTAGAATCCTCCTTCACATTCTTCTTGGGTGTGTTTTATTAAGTGTCTTCCTTTTTACTTACACCAAAATGTAGACTTGCCACCATTTTTTCTCCCCTTTTAATTCATATTTTATACCCTTATTCCATTAGTATTAAATGAATCCTTCTTGGTATGTGTAAACCATCAGTTTTTATCATGTTGAACACTTTTATTACAACTTCTAAAGAAGTTCTCAAGATATTAAAATCTCTTGGAAGTAAACATATTTTCATTATTCAATGTAAAATTTTTGAACTTAGAAGGATTTATCTTGAATTATAATTTTCAACCCATTAATATATACATTATTTTTATTTTAATAATTGAGTTTTTATACCAATAGTCAATAACCTTCTATCTGAACTTTTCACAGCATCAATAATATCTAATAAACCTTGACTTATTTTTTTATGAAACATTCTTGACAACTTTATTTCCTTTTTTTATTCATGTAAAGATAACTTCCTTTAAAGACCTTTTTGTGGAACTAAAATCCATGCTATTAATCACATTCACCTTTTATGAAGAAGTGGGTTTTTCAAAAATAATTACCAACCCACATATATCTATAATGTAGGATATAACCTAAACTTTTCATGAAAACATTATTAAAGCACATAAAATTATCAAGAGTGATGGTTAACTTTTATTATGATCTTATAGAGAATAATATCCTTAGATAATTTCAAGATCTTATTCCTAATAGAATTATTAATTTTAGAATTAATAATATTTTCAGAAACTTTCATTGAAGCAGCTCATATTTCAACTTCATGTGAAGATTCAACTTGATTTACATCTATATTTATCATATTTACCTCAAACTCAAGATGCTTAATATTTAGAGTGGTCTTCTGATATTTAAGTGATTTCACTCTATCTTCACATTCCATTATCATATTCTCAACTTGATTTTCATACACCTTACACTTTTCTTGATAGGGATTTTCAATCTCCTTTATCCCCATATCCTTGATTTACAACTAAGTATATTTGACAATAGTGACTCCATTCATTGATTTAAACATTTATTTAAATATTTTATTAATCAAACTTTTTCATCACATGATTTGTTTCAATTATTATACAGTCAAGGTGAAATTTTTATTATAAAATAATAAGTATTATCCCTTGGATTCAAAAGGTTCAGTGAGGGTTTTACACTCTTGAAACATCATAATCAATGATTTTTTCATATAGTCCCCACATATTATTAACTCTATTTTCTCATCATGTAGTTACTTAATAAACTCAAATATATAAGTAAAAAAATCAATGGAAAAAATTTCAAATAATTCTTCACCTCGGAGTATATATCATCAACTGATTTAATAGATTAATACTCTTCACTGTCTATTATAACTTGTGGTATCATTATACAAACTAAGAGGGGTGTATTAGGGTGTCTTGAAAAAATATTCACATCTTTAAAACAAATTGAATCTTGTATTTATATTGAAAATACATTTTTAATCGATATTATAGGTGAAATCAAGTACAAAAAAAATTTAAAGTGAAAAAGAAATAACAACTTTATTTAGTTCACCTATAATGAGTTATATCCAAGGAGCGCATATCAATGATGTGTTGATATTCCAAATAACCACTACTTCACTAGTATGTGTTAACATAATTTAACATAATCTTACTACTTATCTAATTTTAGTAGCCACTTTATCTATTCCACTCACTACTTTCAAGAGGGTTATGAATGATATAATCAACACATAGGTCAAGATCATAAAGATATCAATCAAATATGTAACAATAAACTACAACAGGTGTTCCCTATGATTATATAATCTTCATTTTAATATCCTAGATGATATGAATAGTAGATTAATCTTTCAATAGTGATATTAAATATAACACAGATTTATTTCATTTCACTTTTCAATTTTACATATTCAATTTTAGGTATTCAGTGAACTTCACTGCTAATTTTATGTTTTCAGATCATCAAGATTACTTTATATATTTTTTTATATGACACTTATTATTTTTCACAACCATCATCTATATTATCCAGTAATATTTGAATTTAAATTTCAAAATTAAAAAATAAGGTAACATCCAACTTCTTTTGATTCAATTCCAATACTTAGATAATATTCATATTTATTTCTACTATTGAAATACAAATAGTTACTTGTTAGAAGCTCCAAATAACTTCCAAAACTTTTTGCGATAGAAAAGTCATCCAATCCATTCAAATTATCAAATTTCCATAAATCATGACATGACGTCATACCTCGTTGCATGAAAAGTTATTTTCTTCCTCAAATATCTTAAATAGTTAAATGAGTTATATTGTGATATGAACCTTCATGATGTGTACCATATTGGAGTAGCAAAATAGTCTAAACTTTAATTTCCCCAACCCTATAACTTTTTCATAGTAGAAAATCATGGTGTGAATATACTTTCATAGAATTTACAATTCAAGAGACTATAATCTTAGAATTCAACCAATCATCCTTTATTCCATAATCTAACACATCATATTTTAAATAACTCATTCCATAACCACTAAAATTCACCTACCCATTTTTGTTGTGGGAATTTTGTTCCATGGTGTGTAATAAGAAACTAAAAATCTAGAAAATAAAGAAGTATTATGTTTTAAATAGGACTCTAATATTTCTTAAAATGACTCTTACATAAAATATCCTTTACTCTTATAAAATATTAAGGGACCTTTCCTTTTTTAGTCTCGATCCTTTCACAGTTTGATGTATTAGATCACTGTGTGATGTGTTCCAATAACTTTAATAACTTCAAATAATTTTAAATTTCCCAAAGTTCTTCAACTCATCCTTATTCACTAATCTTAAATAATAATAAATGACTTTAAAAAATGTCTTCCAATTGAAAAATAAAATCCAACTTATCAACATGTGGTTGCAATAATATCCCTCATTGTATTTTGTTTTCAATCCACCATGTATATTTTCGAACCTCTATATATTTTTTTATTTGATTTAATGCCCCCTAACTTTTACCTTGTAGTATCCCCAAGTAATTAGGTAATATATTTCTTCCTTTATAATTCATTATCCCTCTTTAATAATTCTTAAAATGACCTAGGAATTTCATACACATATATTATACTTTCTTTATATGAATATTCATTATATTACACAAACACATTCCTGGGGACCATAATAGTTTAGTTCCTTTGTAAACTTAGAACAAAAAATTCTAGTATATTGAAAGATATTAAATGTTTCCCATAAAGATCTTCTCATTTATTACCCCAACATAAAACCTTTCTTCATAACCTATGGAAAGGAAACATAAGAAAAGGGTAAGCTTAAATGCTCAGTAAGGGTAAACATGGAATATATTAATTTATTATCTTATGAAATAATAAGATAAGAAATATAGTATGTGATCATGAGAAAATTTCATACCCAACCTATAATAGATCATAAAAATGAGTCATGGAATAAAACATTATCTTTTAAAAATATATGAATCATAAGAATGAAACTTTATCATAACTCAATCATTAAATAGAAGTTCGTATCATAATTGTGTGTGGAATCATCATATGTAAACAAAACATTTTCATATGTAAACTTTAACTACCAAGACTCTCATATCAGGCTATGTCACCTATTTCCCTAACAGATCAAGCACATAGACTTGTTTCTCCTCACATATCAAGCACATCAACTTGCTTCCCCAAATTATCTCATGATATATAATTCATTACCCACTGCATTATAGGTATATACATTTCCCACCCATCACTTAATTAAAACTATACATATGTGTTCCACAGGATTATAAATATTTCACCGTCATAGAATCCATGTAAAGAAATAAGTTTCAAAAACACTTCATCATAACATAACTCATGAAAAAGAAATATGTTATAAGTATCATTCCATCATAAACATAAAACATTCATAAAAATAATAAGAATGTTGTCTTTGGGTTATATCCCTAGTAAATAATAAGTAACAGCAAATAATGTCATCTTTGATGGAAAATGATTTTTTCATAGATCACTTGAAATAATTCTGGAGGAAAGTATCATTTCCTTTAGGAAATAAATTTTTTTAAAGAGTCTTGAAATTATAAAGAAAAACATTTTCATTAAAAATAACCCTGTAAGCCTGTAGAGGAATATTCAAATCATTAAGGCATCATGATAGTGTAAAATTACTTGAATTCCATATAAGTTAAAAATAAGAATTCCTTCTGTATATTTTTATCAGAAAAGTCACAAAGATCCTTGTTTATAAAATAAAAAAAATATTCTTTTCAAATCATTTCATAAAAATTCAAACATTGGTGAAAATAACTTTAAATATTCATAATAGAATAGTAAAAACCTTTTTGAAAACATTTTTAGAAAACATGGATATGAAAGACAAATATTCTCTAATGGAGGATTAAAATAAAACAATCCTGAATATTGATGAGATTTTAAAATAAACCCTTACAACTTTATAATTATTTGACTCATATTCCACATCAAAGAAGAAAAATTATATGGATATGAAAATATCATAATATTAAGGATGAGAATTATAAAAAAAATTAATGGGAAGTATATATACCATGTTGAAGAAACAAGTAGTGTATAATTCATGTGTCCCAGATAAATGAAAGTGTGACAAAAATCTCTTACCTTAAGTCTTGAATTCCTTCATATACGTTCAAACCTCTTCTTTTTTGGGTATCTCCTTTTGATTTTCAAAAAAGGACTTCTGTGGTTGGATTTATACCTAAAGTAAGGCTTCTGGGATTTAGGTAGGGAACTTTAGGAGAAGATTTAGATATATTTTTGTCTAACCAAATCGGTTCTGAAGTGTGAATAAAAGATAATAAGAGGTTCCCTTTTATAATTGAGGTGAGGGGCACTTTTGTAATTACATGAAATAGTAATTTATAATAAATTCAATTTCAATCCAAATATATCAAAAAGGGAACTAATTTGAAGATAAGATATTATATGGTTTTAATCTCATAAACCAATATATTTTAGGCAAGTTTTGGTGTTATTTTAAACCTTATCATTTTTATTAACTCTTTGTTAACCCATTTTAATTTTAACTACAATAACAAATTTTTCAAAATTAAGCGGATGTTATTTTTAATTATAAAATTTAAATTGGACTATAAATGGAAAATTTATGATATTTTAGAAAATATATCATCCCCTTGTCCTTATTTAATTTTTTATATTTTTTTTTAAATAATTTATTAAAATATTATTTTCAAAGGATATCATTAGTGTCAATTTTGACATTATTCATTACCTTGACTTTAGGAAATCCATAAAAAAGATATATTAAAACTAAACAATTTAATAAAACCCTAAAATTTCATATTCACCAATGAAATTTGTGGATCACTTTATTCAATTCAAATTTTATTTAATTTAATATTTATAATATCATTTAACTAATTTTTTTCAATAATTAAATAATTACTGCATCATTATTGTGTAATTATTTTTGAAAATTACTTATTCACTAAAAAAATACATGATGAATATAAATTATTTATATTTATAATTACTATTTATAGTTGAAAATATACCCTAGATAACCCCATATTAAAAATATTTCCCTTTTTAAAAAAAGTGTATGACAAGTTTCACTTTACTTTGAATAAAATATTATAAAGGATATAATCTCATTAAAATGGACATAAATTATCACATAACCAATCATTTAATGATTATAGATGAAAAATACTCATCCAATAAAATTGGGGTAAGTGTTAGGTTCATTTTATAATATTTATAATATTGTTTTTATGCTTAATTACCTGATTTACCGTTAACCGTTGTAATAAAATTACTAAGTTTATTGTTCATATTGTACAAGAATAAAAGGATAATATTTACTAAATTTGGAACATATGATTTCAAATATTGAATCCATTTTTCAAAATTCAAAACACGTAATTATCTAAAATGAAGTTAAAATTAATTTCATAGACTGGGTGAGAAAATGAGTTATTAAAGTGAAAATGTTCAGAATATTGAAATATTTTTATATCCAAATTCAATGTGAAATTTATTAAAATTAACTAAATTATATTAAATGATATAAAATTTATCTACTTATACTTTTAAATAAAAATATATATATAATTTAACATTCTAAATTATATATAGGAAATATTTGTTTTCAATTAAAATTTAGTATTTTTCACTATTCATCAAAATATAGAACTTATCAGAAAAATACCAAAAACTAAACCAAAGTAAATTTTGATTTATCACTTTAAAATAATAATTTTATATTATAAAATATAATTTATAAAAGTTTCAAACTTTATTTTTAATAAAATTGTGCCATTAAAAGGCAATGAAACTACTTTTAGAATAATATTGTTTTTAAGCATAAAACTAGATTTATTTTTATATCATGTCTCAAAAACACATAGGATGAATGTTAAAAATTAGATTTAATATTATATATGTCATTAATATAATCCAAAAAGAGTTATGTTTTTATTTTATTGGTATAAAACAAACGTGTTCACATTTAAATTATTTTTTAGAAAAATATTTCCTTTTAAATTCAAAAGGGTTTTAAATGAGTAATCCATACTTTCATAATTCATTTAATCCATCTCATACCTGTCATTATAATGGATATGTTATAATTTTCTTTTATAAATAGTTATAATGATAAAATTATGTTTCGTAGAAACTCATTGTTGTGTGTAATGCAAGCTAAGTCGGTGTTGTGAAAGACATCAAAGAAATCAAATTATTTAAAAAAATCTATTTCATAAAAATCTCTAGGTGTTACAATTATTCTCCTTTTATAATAAATTTAAAAAGCTTCCTCTACTTTAGTTCATATCATGATCATATATTCTTAACACTACCACTGTTTCAAATCTAAAAAAATATCATTTTAATAATCTCTAACCTCATTTAAGTAAAATCTCAATGTGAGAAACAAGATAAATAATTAAGTGTTACAATGATGTCCAATTATAAATAAATTGATTAAACCTATTAATTTCTTAAAAATACTTATTTATAGTATCTCCCCTATCTTATTTCACCCAATAAAATCTAAATCCCAATAAACAAAAAAAAATGCAATCCATTTTTTTATTTAAAGCTACTTTTTTGAAAAAGTGTGAACCATAAAACCACATGAACCGTGAAACCCACACCCACAAGGAAACCATACACACCACTTTCAAAAATCATAGTTCAAAATTAAAAATCAAAACAAATTCCATCATTCACCTTGATCCATGAGTCGCTTACCAATCACAAAACATCATCCATCACCCTCGATCCACAAAAGCCAGATTAGACACCTTCCACCATCTTTAGACTCATCAACACCATCATCTAGACCATTGGAGAAGGAAACCAGATAAAGACTAGTGCCACCACTTCCATCCACCTCCATCGCTATTGTCAAGTCTCCATGCCTCCTTTATCCATATTAGTTGTGTATAGTACTTGGTAACAAAAATATAGTCTACTTATATTTTACTTAAATAAGTGAGATCAAGTTTCTTATTTAGCCAACTAACACAGTTTCTTCTAAGGTAAAATGCTCCAACACTTGTAGATTTTAGATCCATAATGTCTCTAACCAAATATGCATCTAAATAGGACAAAAAAATAAAAATGTTTTCCATCTTTGAACATTAAACCACTTTTAAATGTTCCCTAAATATATATCATTATTTTATTCTCTTTATTGCAAAGTTTTTTCTTAGAAAAACTCTTCAAATATGTTTCCAAGCACTTAATATAGAAAATATCAAGACTGGTAGTAGTGAGATAAAGTAATCTCCCAATTATTATTATATAGATCATTGATTCTACTCCCTTATTATCATCATGCTTTCCCAATTATGTTTAAACTAATATCAGAGCTTAAAATTGATTATACACTTCTATTCTTAATTTTTTCAACACTTTCATTCCATATTTTACCTGTGAAATTAAAATACTTTCTTCTTTTTATAGTATTTTTATCCTCAAAAGGTAATTAAATTCTCTAATCAGCGATATCTCAAATTTTGAAATGAATAATTTATAAAACTTATCAACTAATTTTTTCATGTTTCCTCTAAATATGATGTTATCCACATATACCATCATCATAAACTATTCATCTTCTGAGATTTTCACATAGATTTTGTGATCAACCCCTCCTCTCTTGAACTCCAACTTCTTTAAGAAGGTATCCAATTGTGCCTGTAAATCATTAGGTGCTTCCTTTAGGCTATATAGAGACTTTTTCAATATATTATATTTTGAATCATAATTTCCAATGAAAATCCAAAAAAAAATTTATATAAAATTATTCCTTCAAGGTTCTATTTAAAAATCATTTTGTCACATCTATTTGGAAAAATTTGAACTTTATTTGAACAAAAACCACTAGTAAAAGTATGATATACTCCTCTCTTATTAATAAAAAAATTGTTTCTTCAACATCAAAACCTTCAACCTGTACATAACCTTTACATTATATAATCTCTTTATTTCTGATAATTCTACAATTTTTATAAATATTTTTTTGTAGATTGATTTTATAATAATTATATTGTTGGGTTGTTTTGTTACATAAGCTCCCAAGTTTGATTCTTATCAATTTGATCCAAATATCAATACATGTATTTCACCCATGATTATTATTTTTATACTTCTTCAAATAAGGTGGGTTTTATTTTTGATAATTGAGAAATTCTCTCCATTATAATCATCTTATATGTGTTTGTTAGAGAATATTTATCACCAATAATATTGATCAGATCAACTTTAACTATTTTTCATATTGATTGAGTTGTAGTTTGTCTCCATTATTTAGCTCCTTATGCTACTAATTCAACTTTAGAATTGTCATGAATATGAGGATTTATAAATTATTTCAAATATATATTTATTTATTCATATTTTTCAAACACTTATTTAAGAAAAATACTTCTATAATTTTATTTGGATTCATACTCAACCACATTCACATTATTTATCTCAATATGAGTATCCTAAAAATAAACCTTCATCTAATAAAACAGTATATTTATTCGGATTAACTTATTTATTCTGAATGAAGAATTTTTATATAAAAAATCAAATATGCTAAAATTAGGAATTCTTTCATGCCATATTTCACATGGAATATTTTCTACTCCTGAACAAGGTAATTATCTATTCTAGGTATACACAACCACCTACCCTACTTCTTTACAATTGTTACATGATATGCAACTTTCTATCAACAATTCCTTTTTCATGTTGTTCACTATATGGTTTCTTATTTTTACAACCCCATTATGTTGAGGAGTTATCACTAAAGATACTCCATGTTTAATAACATTATTTTTTAGTTAATTTTCAACATCATATGATGTTTAATTTGTTCCAATATCTGATATCATAATCTTCTTAATTATTTGAGTTTCATTTTCTACACTTCTTCAAAATATTTTTATGTTGCACAATAATTCCCTTTTTTATTGAATAGATATATCACATCCCATACTGCTATAATCATCAATAAATAAGATGATGTACTTATAATTAAATGTTTTATACTGATTAATTAGACCACATTTATTGGGTTTGACCAGTTTTAGAAAACCTAATGCTCTCTTATTCTTCTTGGATATGGATTTCAAACCATATTTCCTCACATAAAATAATCATAAATATTTTCCTAGTCTCATATCAAATTAAGAATATCAATTTCAGATCTAAACTTGGATAAGTTATCCATTATTTTTTGATTAATGTGTCATATCCACTAATGCCACAAGTTGTTTTCTTCTTACACTATTAAAATATATGTATTTTATTTTTTATCAAACTCACATAGATTTTCATTTATCTTCCAAACTTTAAAAATATAATTCCCAATAATACCTTTGATATTATAGATAATTTTATTAAATATTACTTTAATTTTATATAATCTAGGTGCTTCTAATATTCAAATCTTTCAACAAAATTTTAGCTAAAGTTTTCTTCTCAATTTTCATTCATTCCTTCCGATATATTTCTATATGATTTGAGAATTTTATTAATCTCTTATCATTTTCTTCATCATAAGAAATCATATCAAATTATTATTCTTTAAGAGGATAAAACCTATTTTTCAAATGAATTTAATTAAATTGTCTTTCATCCATTTTAATTTTACTTCTATAAGATGTTTTACCTTTTCTCTTCCTATAATCTACTACTTTATGCCCAAAATTTGATCAATTAAAATAGTACCAATAAAATGAATTTCTATTATGATATGAAGGATAGATTCCAACTCTGATTTTCAAAATTCTAAAATCATCTACTATTAATTAATTATAAACTTCACCACAATAAGGTATATTGTTTCCAAGAAAACTAAAAAATTGATACTTCATAAATGAAAATCCCGTATTTTTTTCATTTCTTTATAACCCACTTTCTCTTCAACACCTAATTGATTGTCAAAAATTTATTATTCATTGATAAAATTCTCATTTCATATTATTGTAAGTGTTATTTATGTTAACCAAATTTTCCTTTTTTGTTTCACCATCATATCCAAGAATAGTTTTACCCATTCCACTGGGTCTTTGAGAACTCGTTATTTCATAAAAAGTTCTTATTCATAAATATGTTATTTCATTCAATATTTCATCCATGAATTTCTTAAACTAAATATTCTTCTTTTTACTATCTATTTTAATATTTTATTTTAGAATATTTCTTAATTATATGACTTATTCTTCAAGTGTTCTAGTATTCATAACTTTATCCTTGATATATATATTAATATCATCAATGATATTGTCCTATTTTTTAATTTTTAATCTATATCTTATGAAATATTTATATTTTATTAAAACTCAATCATGATTTTTTATAAATTTATCAAAAAAATTAAATTTATATTCAATATAATCAATATATCCTATATATTCCTTCAACAATCCACTATTTTTCCTATTGTTCTTTATCTATAGTTTAATCTCCTCAAGAGCTCCTTCCAATTCAACTTTTAGGCCTACAAATCCCTCTAGTTGTTCATTATCTTCTACTTCAGTTTTATAATTATCCACTAAATCCATAATTTCATCTTATATATCTGAGATGAACTCAGTCTCAGTGCCTTCTGAAAAATATTCCCATATATCATTTTCCTCGCTTCTTACTAAAAACATTACCTAAAATTTCTTTATATTCCTCTACTTGAGTTAAAGTTCCTTCTAGGAAGAAATTATTCTTTTATTTTAGTGAGAATTAAAACACAAAATCCTCTTCATTATATCTCTTTGAACACCTAATAGTGATGTGCCAGAGTTTTTCACAATGAAAACATGCCAAGGATAATTTTACATCAAATCTTACTTTTCTTATTTTAAAATTTCTTACCACAAGTGATATGAACTCATCACTTAGATCATATTAATTTTCAGACTCATGATCCTTTATCTTCACAACTTCCTTGCAAATTATATCTTTATATTAATGTTATAAAGAGATCTCAGGATTCACCCACATTTCACATGTGACCATATTTCTATTTAAGTTACTAAGGGTAATTCTATAAGGTTTATTTCTTCAAGTGATAACACTTTTGGGTTTTACATTGGTGGTAACCTTATGATGATTTTATTTACAATATTAGAATCCTAGATATTATGGTTGAGTATACATATTGCACCAAAAACTTCAGTAATATTATTAAAGAATACATCCACACTTTCATTGGAATTCATCTTCAAATCATCAAAACTATTTTGAAAAACTTGTAGTTTTATTTTTTTCACTTTTATTACACCTTCATAAATGCTATAAATTTTTTCCTAAACTCTTTTTTTTGTGAAAATATATCACATTAATATATATTTTATTATACAATTCTCTTGATAGATCATTTTGCACATTAGAATCATCATTCAACAACTTCTTATCATCTTTTATCATTGACCTTATTGAGAAATCACTTACTTTAATTCCATGTACTTATACTAAGTATATATCTATTCCAAGAGATTATAGATTTAATATTATCATATTCATTAAAATTTTATAATTACACCCATCAAACAAGGTTACTCCATTTGCATTCATAATATTATCTAGGAAAACTTCCTCTGATATATTATCCTAGAAAAAACCAATGGATTTGATACCACATTGTAACTCATGGTCCCATTATAAACCTTAAGAGGTAGGTAAATTCATTTTTCTTTAAAATTTATTCTTATATTTTAAAAAAATTAATTTTGTTTTTTAATTGGAAAATTCATCTTGAATCAGTCTTATAAGAACAATCAAATGCTAAAATAGTAAACTGAAAAGGATGAAACTTTACTTGGTTCACCCATAATGGGATACATATAAGGAGCACATATAAATGATGTATTGATGTACTAATTTACTACTACTTCAATAGTATTTTATTACAAGCTTTAGGATGATATTTCTGCTCATCCAATGTCCACAAACTTTTCTTATCTTCCATTTACTGCTTTAAAGAGAGTTAGAAAAGATATAATTGACATATAGGATGAACTCATAAATATATCAATCAAATATTAAACACTAAAATATAATGGGTGTTATTAATGATGCTATAATATTCATTTGTAGATCTTAAATGGTATGTATGGAATATTAATCTTCCAATAATGATCTTCAATCTAACTCGTATTGATTACACATCACTTTTAAATTATAGGTATTCAATGAAATTAACTTCTAATTATCTATTTTCATATCTTAAATTTTCCTCTAAATATTTACTATGTGTAATACTTCTTCTTCCACATAGAAACCATCATCTAAACTCCCATAATATTTGAATTTAAAATTCAAAATTCAAATCTAAGGCAACTTACAACTTATTTTTCTTTAATTCAAACACTAGGATGATATTCATATTGATTTATAATATATAAATATGAATATGTGGTTATTATAAATTACAAATAACTATAAAACATTCTTGAGATGACCAAGTCATCAAATCTGTTCGAATTATCCAATTTCCATAAATCATAGCAATATACCTCATGACATTAAAATTTGGTTTCTTCCTAAACTATATTCAAATACCAAATGAATCATAACATAACATGAATATTCATGGAACATTATTTATTAGAGAAATAAAATAGTTTGAAATTTAATTTTCATGGTCTTGTAGCATTTTCATTGATTATAGTCATGTTTTATCCCATTTAATTGTATTTTACAATTGAGTCTCTCATAGCATAGATATCCTTTAATTACATGGCCACTTAAAGAAACAAAAATCATTGAATTCACCCAAGAATTATTCATGGTGTTATATAACATACTATAGCATTAAATTCATTCTAGACCCACTAAAATTAATCTTCCCATTTTCATAGTGTATTGTCTGTGTCGTGGGGTGTAACATAAAACTATAAATCTAGCAAAGTAAAATAGTTTTACATTTTCAATATGACTCTTAAATTTTTCTAAGTTAATCTTACATAATATATCCTTTAGTCTTAAAAAAATATTAACTTAATTTTACATTTTTCTAATTTCTACTCTATTAATGGTGTGACACATAAGCTCACAGTGTGATATGTTCCTATAAATTCAATAACTTTAAAAAAACTCATTTTTTCAATCTTCTTAAACTCATCATTATTCACTCATCTATAACAAATTCAAATGACTTAAAAAATTTATTCTAGTTAAAAAAATACCACTTATAAAAATATGGTTAAATCATGATTTGGAACTGATTCTTCTTAAGGATGGTTGTTAACATATATGATAGATAAGTTATCACTTTTATTACCTTCAAATAGTGGTGTTTCCTCTTTTTAATTTTGAGAAGTTACATTTCATAACTTATTATCTTCATTTTTTCTTCTTTTTATTATAGTTTTAGAATAAATAATCTCCAAAATAGTATTGATAGGTATATATTCCTTATTATTTTACTAAATAATCATACTAACTTTATCAAATATTAAATTCATGTAAAATAGTCAAAAATAACTAGGGGAAAAATATATATCTAATCAAAGGAGTAACCTGGTGTTATGATACGAATTGATGTACCCATTTGATCCTATAGTTACACTAAGTGGGGGTGAATTAGTGTATATAATTTTTATCAAATTCTCTTCACTTAACTATTTCCTTCATTTATTATTTGAACCTCTATGCTTGTTTGGATGAATGGATCTTATATGTTCACTAATAAATTTGCATCACATGAATGACAAAATGTAAAATAGATAATAACACATTTTATATTTATAAGGTTTGATCCTAATGTGGTTATCTACTCCTTACTATGTTTGGGTTCAATTTGAGACATATATTTTATCACTATCAAATTGTAATGATTACAAAATGTAAGAAGTTTTCATTCTTGACTCAACACTTACAATAGGTATGAAGGTGTAACAACCCCAATTTGGGTATATAATGGTTTTAAAGTGCCTTTTTAATCTATTAAGATTTTTTTTGGGTTTCATGAAGTTTCATATGACTTATGAAGGTTGTGGAGTATTTTTAAAGGGCACGTAGTTAGCGTATGATTGGGGGAAATCATGTGGATCTCCCAGGTAATCATGTGGGGGTGTTTGGGGTGTCTGGGAAGGCTCATGGTTGGTACACAATATGTAAAAAATGTATGGTTTTTTATGTTTTAGATAGATATAATTCACATGGTTTTCCAAAACGTGTGACCAAACCATGCATATCATTAAATTGTTCTGAAAATTAGGTTATAAGGCTGGTTTTTCCCTAAAAATCATTTGTTTTCATATGGCTAGGGATCCTAGACTAGAGGGTTCCACATAATGATTTTTTTGATTCCATTCCTCCCAAAACATCTTCTCTTGTAATCTAGGAACATTGGTTCTAGTATTTGATGGTAAGATTCTCATTTCTTATCTTTTTTCTTCTGATTCATGCTTTTTCTTGGTAAAATCTTGGTTTGGGGATTCCATGAATGAATATACTTGTTAGAGTAAGTTATGATTGGGTTATTATAATAGATCATTATAGGAGGGTTTTCAGATCTTGGATTGATAACCCAAAATGCATCATTAATTGTCTTAGGAAATCAAATTACAATTTTATCTATTTGAACTAACATTAAATAATTTTAAAATGTAGTAATGTGGATGTTGAGTTCGATCCAAAATGGAATAGATAAAAATTACTTAGAAATTTAAAGGAATGGTTTTAAAATAGGAGATTTGAAATTGGTTTTTATTTTTATATTAAGTATATGAGGTTCATTAATAAATATAAATCCAGGATTATACACTTAGTTAAAGAAGGGTTCTGTGATTTTAATTCAGATATTGTCATAATCAAACTCTAGTGATCCTCCTCTTAGAGTACTCACCCTTTATTTTATAAATTCCCCTTTAACCTCTTATTTACTCAATTTAGTTTATAGATAGGTATTCCAAATCTTATTTAATCACATCTACCCATAACTCATGCATTGGTTGTCGTATGAGAATGGGGTATCTAGTTAATGAATTTTAAAATCATACACTCCTCTCATAGCAATAACAATGAGGGAGAGAGGAGGGTAAGATTAAAATGGAATTAAAAATACACAACCCATCATAGATCTCATTCACACTCGACTCCCTATACTAAGTACATTCCCCATTAATTACATTTCTTGGTATATAATAATTAATTCCTCGTTCTAGTTATGAGGGGGTATGTAAGTGGAAAGATACCTAAAGCAGCAGCGCTCCATAGTGGCGATAGAACTCTAGACTCCAGGCTCTAGTTGGTGGTCATAATCCAGTCTCCATCCCCAATCAATTCATATTTCTCAGTAGCCTCCCCTTCCTATTTATAGGTAGAGTCATCCCAAAAAATATCCTCCTTTCATTTTTTTTATCTACTTTGTATCGGTCATCAACCTATGTGTGATTCTCCATTTTGAATCAGCCAAAGTGATTCCTTTTCAAATGTTTCAAATTTTCCAGAGTCCTAATTATTTTCTGATAAATTTTAATTCCTTATGTGTAGTTGAGGCCCCATGCATATTATTATTTTAAAATACTCACGAAGCACTGCCTTTCATCACATTATGAACCTAAAGTTATCAAATGTTTGAATTTGAAGAATCTAAAACCTCATTAGCATGGGAAATAGCCACTATATCTTTTGTGTATGGTAATTTAGGTATCTAAATGGTTATTTCATTTCCATCTACCCATGGTCATAGCCAAATTCTTCTTTATTTCTTGGCACTGCCAAAATTTGTACATACACGGTGCAGCAGAAAACCCTACGAAATATCCAACTTCATGATTTTCTTATTTTTTTATCTATAGTATAGTAGGAATTATGATTACACAGCCTCTATCTCATTCATTTTCTTCTCAAGCTAGTGCTACTGCTAAAATGAACTATTATATAATAAATCCTTCAACCCTACGTTGTATAACCATTACATTTCTTTCTTCTTCATCTCAATTCATGGCACAATGGTGCTAACAGCATCACAATAGGAATGCTATATAATATATCTCATTCCATATTATTGAAATCAAGCTGGATAGGGGTTTTAAGACCACTAACTCCATTTTGTTCTAACCTGCGTGGGTGGGTCTCTCCACCCAAAACCACATGGAACTTCCTATCATACACCAGTGTGCTCTTATACTCATGTGTTTCACGTGCTTCCCCTTTTTGTCGCATGCAAGAGGCCTTCCTTGTGGGTTTCTTGGATGTATACCCTTCATGGGGTGTCCATGTGGCTTTCTCCCATTGGTTGAGGTATGATCTATGTTGTCCATTTTTTTGGATAACTCCCTAATAATTTATTTTTCAATTTTAACTCCTCTTCAAATCACAAAAATATCCCATAAAAATTATAACTATTTAATCCTCTCTGTTTCATTTTTTAATAATCAATCATAAAGTGTAATTCACCCAAATATAATATTTTTCAATTAATTATGGGAAAATAAATGAATTAAATTCTAAATTCAAAAAAAAATCAAACATGTTTGCATAATATGAACGCATCAAATCCCTCACACTTAAACAATGTTTGTCCACAATCATTTATCTCCACTTTTGAAATACAAATAGTTCCATTCTATCAATATTTAAAATTCAAAATTAATGAAACAAAACAATTATCAATGGGATGGAGAGAACTTTCAAGTGTAACATATGAAAGTTTAAATTCAACTCCTCACTAGACACAATGTATTTTATTTTCCCATGAAATGTGATGGAACTTATCTTTTATTCCATTCAAACCACTAAATTTATAATTATAAAAAATGTCATGTTGTGATTTAACTAAGCATTTTTTTCTATTATCACTCAATGTAAACATGTATATGGACTTATGCTCATGACTTGAGTACATTTACCAAACTTATTAATATGAATAAGACCTACATTATCAATATTGTAGATGAAAAAATCACTAAAAATATGAGGCATTTCAAACCATGATCAATTGACTCTAATTCTTAAGGACGATGGGTAATTGATGAATAAAGAAAATAAATCTAAAAAAGGATGTTTATATCTAATTATAGTGCATGATAATCAAATTAAATATGCTAAGATTCTCCTCTCAGAGATTATATCTTCCCCACATCCCAAGCTCCATGTAAAGATCCTGAACAATGAAAGCATAATGAATGTGTTACCCCTCTTGATTTTTTTTCTTTTTCTCTCTTTTTTCAATTTTTTGAAATTTGACCTAGGAAAAGTGTCACATACACCGCCCAATCTGAAATGACAAATATAATTGGTCAAATTATTGTGATTTTTGACCCTCCAAAACTCAACCAATTTTTTATTTTACTAGTATTATTATTTACAAAGAGAGGTAAATAATAAATACAATGAATAATGAAATAATCCTTTCCCAAAACCTAATGAAATAAACACAAAATTATTCAATAATAAAGCACATCACTTTTTACCATTAACTCATTTCCCCCCCACTTTTGAACTTTGATTATCATGAAAAACACTAGATTAGGGGTAGGAATGGATGTAATTGCCTTATAACATGACTCATTCCTATCAAAGGTCATTCATGGTCTTTAAGAGCTTAAGTTGTATTCATGAAAATGGTGGTTATCAAAGATAATGTATATATTAATAAAATACCTCAATCAAATTTAAATTTAAATATTTATAATTATAGTTTTTATAAGATAAAATGAAATTCCTAGTAGGTATCATGTCACAATTTCTCTGAAGAAATTTACTAAGAAATATTTAAAAAAATGTTCTAAAAACCTCTTGGGTATATGATCATATGATATTGAAGCAAATAAATCATTTCATGTGTAATAATAACAAAATAATCCATTTGTACTTCTGAAATTCAATTCATGAAATATTGAAGGTAAAAGTTTATCAACATGTGACTAAAACAAAAAATTAGGATTTTTTGAATACAAATTCTTATACTTCATTCTAATAATTCAATTCACATGTATTAGTTATTAACTTAAATTAATTTTAAAATAAAATCATGGAATCATGTGGTTCTTAAAAATTAAAAGCATCGTGTATTAAAACATTTGGACTAATCTAAGTGTGGGTACACATTTGTTTATTTAAACTTCAAAATAGATTCTGAAAATAGAGGAGTATAAGTGAGTATTGAAAATTAAATCTTTCTCCCCTTTTTCATTAAGATATTATTTTTTCCATATTAGTTTCTTACTTAAGTTATTGTAACATTAATCTACCTGGTCCTGGAAATTATATAAAAATAGTGAAAGTGTAAGACCATTCTCATGAAAGTTCGAAAATAAATGGAAGGCACCCCTAAACTAGTTCCTAAACCGAATTGAAAAGAAATTAAATCCTAAAGTCCTAAATTAGAAAAAAAGTTCTTTTCCTCTGAAAATAACATTGGTTATGGGATATAATCTTGACCTTACCACTCAAAGTCAAGTAATTGAGGTTAGTAAAGAGGTCACTCGGTCTGGATCTACAAATTGTTGAAGTTTTGATTCCTCTGTGTAGATGAGTCATCTTACTTCTTTAGAAAATATCTTCACTCTTCCTCTGGGTAATACTTTATCTTTCTCTATGGACCCAATCCAATGGTGTTTAGTCATTATTGAAAAATAAAAGTGCATATAACTAGCTTCTTAAACCTATTTTTCTTCCTTGAACTCTTTTGGGGTAGTATTTCATACCTTGTCTCTAGATTTTTAGAGAAAACTCTTATCTTTCCATACCTCTTTTTCACCTTCTTATTTCTTTTCTATAGTATCTAACTCACTTATTTTTTCAAGGATAACAAAATCCCCAATTCCTTTCAAGTAATATTATATCAACATATCACCTTTCTCATCCAAATTTTTCATTACCTGGTGTATATTGAACTTCACCTCTTCTCCACCAACCCTTAAGACTAACTCTCCACTTTAGAAATCAATATATACCCTTAAAAAAGTTAAAAATGATCTTACCAGTATTAGTTTGGTCTTATCTTCATCCAATTACATCATAATAAATTCCAATAGAATGTATAACGTTTCTACCTTGATGATGAAATTTTCAAGTTTTCCTTTGGTACATCTTAATTTTGTATGTACAAGTTAAAACAAAACATTAGTTGCATTCATCTCTCTTAATCATATAATTTTTAATGTTATGTATGACATTATATTTATAATTTCACTTAAATCACATAAATCTTTTCAAAAATCATTAGACCCAATATCAATCATAATAGAAAATCTACCTAGATCACTTTGCTAATTCGGTAAGATTCTTGATACCATAGCCTAACATTTCCCTGTAAATGGTATGGTTCCCAATGTTTCTAGATTCCTTTTGTTTGATTCAAATTATTTCATAAAATTCATATATGTGGGAATGTTTGTGATCACATTAGTGAATGTTATGTTGATATGAAATTTTTTAAACATTTATAGAAACTTTTATCTTTTTCATCAAACTCCATTTTCCATTTTCTCTTTAGAAAGGTTATTGGTGGTTGGCATATTGGTGGTTCTTGAAAGGTGATGTCATGGATGGTCTCAAATGATGTATAATTTTTAGTTTTTAGGTGCAGTAGATTTTATGACTAAGGTCATTCTCTATGGAGTAAGTACTTGAAAACATATTAAAGATATTTTGAAAACAAAATAAAAGAAAATTTATACTAAAAATGATGGTAGGTTTGTTCAAGGTTTATAAAATAAGAATATATATGTTGGAAGAATATTGTATTTTTTTTTAAGTTTGATTAATAAAACACAATGATAATATTTTTGAGAAAATATTTTTATAAGGAATAATCGATATAACTCTACCTATTCAGATACTTATTAATCATTATATTTGAAATTAAAATACACATAATTATAATCTCCTGATTTTTTAACTTTTGAACCCTATGATAGTTAACTTATCCATAAGGATGAAATAAATAAAACCCTAAGCTATATTTAGAACATCTAATCATAGCACCCAGATTTGATTGTCATTATAAGGCTAGATTATGGTTGGTGGTAAATTAAGGCGCAAATCCATTCTATAAATGAGAATTACTTGATTATTGGGATTGTATTTGAACTATAAAATTTGATCACATGTTGTTTTATTTACCAATTAATATTTATCTTTCATAATTTTCATATTACTTGATCTCACGTGTTTTATGTTAATTATTCAATTTCATTTTTGTTTTATTTTAAGCTAAAAAATCAATTCATATATAATATTAGGTGAATTAAATTAGCAAATTTATTAAAACATAATTGAAGAATGTGTTAATTATATCAATTACTAATAATGACTACTCTTTCATGGATGGTGCAGTCATCATAGAATTATTTTTCATATGTAAAGGTTTATAAAGGCTATAACCCAATCAAGTTTCTACTCTTGATTTACATCCCAAATAAGTGAATGAAATAAAAAATGAAAAAAATAGAAGAAATAGAATATAAATTAACAATTTTATTATGAAAACACAAACATTACAATGTGAAGAAGAAGAACAAGGATTCAATGAAGAGATACTTGCTTCAAGAGCTATCCATATTGAAATTATTAGAAAAATATAGTGAAACCACTTCCCCTTTACCCTCAATCTTAAAATCCATAAACATAACCATCTAATATTGAAAAATAAAAATTTATATAGGGGATGGGAGGATAGGTTTATAAGAGTTTACAAGTGCGAATAGAGAAATTTGGATAAATATTTTAATCCATGTTGAATTGACTTTTTGACCTAAAAATGTGTAAACTAGTTATCCTTCTAAAAGGATTATTTTTGAGTAATTGGGTTCTATATCTACAATTCAAATTTCATCCTATTATAAGCTTGTATGTTGAAGAAATGGCCAAAATGGTGAAGTAGTGATCAATTTGATGAATCTAATAAATCTTTGACTTTATGTCTCATTTACTCCAATCAAATGAATGATCTATCTTGGATGGTATAAATTAAATTTTTAATCTATTTATTGAGGAATTATGTTATAAAAAAATTACTACTAATAATCCAAAAGAACATATTTATTAGTAAAATAGTATAGTGCAATTTTAAGGGTCAAAAATATAATTTTCATCAAATTTGAAAATGAATGGTCTAATCCCAAATATTCCACAAATAGACATATTTAACACAATGTGTGGAAATTATGTCATTTATTATCAATAAAATATTCAATAAGAATTTATTTTATCAAATCTCTCACACTTACCCTTAGAAATTCCTAGGAAAATTCACATGTTATGTATTCCCAAAATCTGTTATAAGATTTGCATGTTGAAATTTCCCAATCCGTAGTGGAAATATAGGCAAAGAAATAATCTCATAAAGTAAATCTCAATAAATTTGAAATTAATTGTCTCGTAAATTATATTAAAATAAAATCCAATGGTATTAATGACGTTGGTCATTGAAAAACAAGTTATGGGTCTATTATTCCATAAATTCTCTGAGTGTGTTTGTGCTAACCATTTAGAACTCATATCTCCACCCTTTATTCAGAATATTCAGGTCAAATAAAAAATTTATTTTACTTAGTTTAATTCCACCAAAATTGTTCTATATTCTTTTCAATCAAATTTCAAGACCCACTTACTTCAGTATTCCTAAAACTTAAACCTGAAGCTCTCATCCTAGATATCCTCTCATGTTTTACATTTCATCACTCCACTATTTATTAAGATAATATATATATTTTTTAGGGATTAAAAATATCAGATATCTAGTACACACGCATAGGTCAATTCAGTGCAGTAATGAAACTGATAAAAAGATAAGTGAACATATGGATCAACCATTAATGTAAGATAAAAAATTACCCAACTTGGTTATACCTTCAATTAACTTGGAAAATTTTAAAAAGTCGTGGTTATGTGAAAATTATGTAGAAAAATCAATGAAACAATTTACTATGAATAAATATCAAAAATAATGGTGTCAAAATCTAAAAGGTTTTATAATGATTCAACTAATAACATCATCAATGGCTTTCATTTTTATAAAAAACCTTTAATGATGTAATATTATTCATCCTTATCATTCTACCAATTAATTTTTTGAATTTAAACAAGAAATTAAAATATGGTCTATGTGTAAATGATCATGTTACATGATGTTTTTTTATTTTTATATTGTTTTTTATTTCTGAAAAATAATAAAGAAAACACATAGAAAACACTCAAATGAAAATCCTAAAGAATCTAACCCAAAATTTTATCCCCTCCACAACACTTAAAATATTACATTATACTCAATTTAAACCTATGAGATTATATATTCACATGAAATATATAGTTTAAAATAGGAAAAATAATATAAAAGTGAAATGATTAGGGACATCTCAATGCTCTCAAGGGATGATGGGTCCATATAGAGTAATGAAATCAACTGTATTCATTGGAATTCTCTCAATGTATTTCTTAAACCATTTCCTGTTGACTATAAATATCCTTACTATTTCTTCTTGTGTGATCTCCACTTCACCTTAAATAAGAACATTAGAAATAACATAAGTACCTAACCATTTGTAATGCAACTTACCATGCATAAACTTTAATCATGAACTATAAATAAGAACATTTTCACCCTCATGAAACTCCCTTTTATAGATCATCATGTCATGGGTTTCATTTTCTTGTTCTTTATAGAGCCTCGAGTTCTCATATGATGATAATCGAATCTCCTAAATATCTCTAAGTTGCATATTCCTTTGATCTCTTTCCTTTGTTAAATCCATGTTGTACTTCTTTATCACCAAAATGATTGATGCTTGACTTCCATAGGAAGATGACAAGACTTCCCAAAAATAATTTGAAATGGGAACATGTCAATAATAGTCTTGTATGTCATACTATATTCCCAAAGTGCATCATCAAAATGATTTATCCAATCCTTTATATTCATTTGTATGGTTTTCTCTAAAAAAATAAACTACCAAATATAAGCCTAATCATTTTTTTGGGTTGGTATGGAGTATAAGTTTTCTGTGTCATCCCATAATTTTGATTGAGGGAATACAGAATCCAATTAAAAAAGTGTGACTCTCGTCATTTGTGATATCCTTTGATATTCTAAACCTATAAAAAAATTCCCCTAAATAAATACACTATAAATTGAGAATCATTGGTCTTGGTGGCCTTGGCCTCTACCCATTTTCTAACATAATAAATAGAAACAAGGATTTACATGAAACCTAATTATTTAGTAAATGGACCCATAAAATCAATTCCCCACATGTAAAAAATAACACATAATAATATGGTTTTTTAAGGAATATCATGTCTCCTAGAAATATTTAAAATGTGTTGGAAAGATGAGTATAACTTAAAAAAGACATCTGAATCATGGAACAAGCTAGTACAATCTACTTTAGAGTTTAAGAATTTCCTAGATTCCCTTTGGGTCCAAAGTTTCCACCACATGAAAGTATATGCTATAAATGTAGAACAGACTCAAACTCATGATTAGGAATACACCTTCTAATAACTTGGTCACTGCACATGTTCTATATTTATGGATTATCCTACACATAAACCAAGACTCGCTTTTAAATTTTTTTAATTGGTGTTTATTTATAGTTTCAAGTATTTTAGAGGCAATAATATAGTTAACTAAATCAGAATACCAAGTATGTATACCTAAGTGTGTATAAATATTCTCATCGTGAAATGTGTCCCAAAGTGGTACCTAGTCCGAGGTGCCATCTTCTAGTGTGTGAGTGATCCTACTCATGTGGTCTTTCACTAAGTTATCTAAAACCATATTTTACTTTATCTAAATATATAACTCTTGAAGAAGTGTCATCCAACATATAAGTGTGGTCTTTACATATAGATTATTCAAGAAGTACATCAAAGCTACATGATTATAAAAAAACCACTTTAGATCCCAATAAATAAGAATGAAATTTATCAAAATCAAATACGATAATAAGAAACTCGTTTTCCATGGTTTTGTAGTTTTATTATGCTGAATACAATATCATAAAAGCAGAGAAACCACATGTGAATGTACCTCCACCCTCTACAATAAGACCTATCTAACTATGAAGTTGGAAGCAAGACACATAAACTCAAATGGAAGCTCCCATTGTGGAAGTTGAATGATTAGTGGTGTGGGAAGGCACTTATTTAGATCAAAAAATGATACCTATTATGAATCTTAAAAAAATAATTCAATATCTTTTTGAATAAATAGAGATAATGGTACAGAGATATTACTAAAATATATGGAGAATCATTAATAAAAACTCATATATCTAAAGACTTATCAAACATCATACACACATGTAGGATATGTAAAGGATGAAATGATTTCTATATTAGATATATCAACATCAATTCCATGTTATGACATGACAACACCTAAGAAAACTCACTTCTTTACCATTAAATGACATTTCTCAAATTTCAAACTAGATTTTTTTCAATGCAACGATGAAACACATTACCCAAACTAAAGATACACTCATAAAATGAAGAAACATACACAATAAAATCATCCATAAATACATATATAAGGTTCATGGGGTGTTACAAAGTCTAGATGGAATCATTTTGTAATCAAATATACTAAATGACCATGTGAATTCCGGCTTATCCTAATCCTCTACAATATTGGGAACCTGAAAATAGCTATAGAAACCATCCAAGAAATAGGTTATCCAACCTAGAAGTCTCTCAAGCATATGGTCAATGAAATAAAGGAGGAAATGGTCCTTATAGATGGATTTATTTACTTTCCTATAATATATACACACTCCCCTACTATTTTTTACTCTCATAGGACCTAATTTGTAATTTACATTCTTTATAATAGTGAACCAAATTTTCTTTGGTACAACCTGGATTGGGATAACCCACTAAGAGTCCAAATGGGGTAAATTATACCCACCCCAAGCAATTTTCTGCATCTTTCTTTATAACATCTAATAATGTGGGGTTAAGTCTCCTTTGTGACTATCTAACTAGTTCCCCATCCTCTAAAATAATACTCTACATGAAAAAAGAGGGTCTAATACCTAGTATCTCTACTAAGGTCCACATAATTTCCCTCATATTATCCTTTAAAATATTTAAAATTTTGTTTATTTTTCAGGTAAGATATTATTATCTATTATTATAGAAACTTTTTCATCATTAAATAATTATAAATATTTTAGGTTTGGTGTAAATGGTTTGGGTTTCAATTTGGGTTTGTTCTGTATTGATGGAAATGTTTTGGGAACTGAAATATATTCACAATGAATATCAAGTATGAATAAAAAACATCAGCATCAGTGGATAATGAATTAAATTCATATATAAAATCAATATCCATGTCATCATAAGAAATTTCATTCTCATAATTAGAAAAAATAATCCATAAAAAATAATAAATGAGTGTGGTGTGATCTTGAGAAATTAGTGTGAAAGTATTTTGAAATATCAAACTAGAACCAATCCTCAAGATATCTCTGATAATAGAATGATCCCCATTTAAAAAATATTGAAAATAAATATTTATAGAATCATCACAATATAGGTCCGAATGGGAGCTTAAGAGAGTAGAATGGTATTCTAATGGGTACTTCATAGAGTATAAAATGTTAAATCTTATGATCTCATCTTTGAAATCTATATAAAGTGTACCCTCATAGAAATTTATGATTTTTTGCCAGTTTTTAGGAGGGTTCTACCAAGAATTATGGGATCATGATAACTTACCTAATCATCCTCCATATTTAGTACATAAAATCTACAAGAAAGATCATATCCCTTACTCAAACAAGTTCATATTCAAGGAATCCCTATGGATATTTCATAGCTCTATTTTCCAATTACATCACCACTCTTTTTGGATTTAACTCAACAATCTGTAAAGAATAGAAACAAATTGAGTCATTACATTTATTGAAACTCTCAAATCACATAAAGCATCAGAAAAGGTAAACTCTCCTATAATGCATGTAATAGTGAATGTCTCAGGGTCCGTAAACTTTTTTGACATCACTAAGGTTGGTGGGATGGGTGAAGAAACATTCCAACCAGTTTGATCCATTCATTTCCCTTTATCCCTATTCAATTTTTACACAATTATTTCAAAAACATGGCATACCTTAGAATTTTCTTGATTTCATCAAGTAGAGGGATGTTGATCTCAACACACATGAATGTATCCAGAAACCACTTTTACATAACCTATCCCTACATCTTGTAGGTTTTTACAGATCTATTCAGAAATAGAAGGGGTTTATGAGAAATCTCATTAATCTTTTACTAACCTTTATATTTATCCTTTTATTTCTCGTCATTTAGTTTTGAATGGCGATTCTCTAGGGTTGGAGTGAATCTCGATGGAAAAAATAAGAGTATATGTCTCAATTATTTTCTTCTCACTTCTCATTTTGATATAACTAATGTTCCCCTTGGGATTTAGATAATTTTTTTAAGGAATATTTCAAATGTTATTTCTTACCATTTCATAGAGGACGATGAAAATATGGCTCATTTAGGTCTTCAACTCTCTCACCTTTGAACCTTGACACTTTAGCTCATTTTTTATTAATAATAATTTATTTTGAAACCATATCAATATTAGAATGTATCTTTCATTTAGAATTACCTTATTGTTGTTGATTTACTAATTATTGGGCTTTAAATCTCCTTTGGGGTTATTGAAACCCTTGTTGTTAAAAAGGTGGCTGTTAGAATTTTTTTTAAAAGGGGGCCTTTATTGTTTTCTAGATTCATTCCTCATGTATGACTTATATTTACACCCTCAGTTGTATGTTGGTATGAAGGAATCATACATATTTTGGGGATGTGGTTGTTGTTTTTGTTGATATTATCTCTTATGTAATACAGTTTCACAATCCTCTATCTCTTGTAATTGGGGGTAATAGTTGGTAGGGTGGTATATTTTAGTGAAAATTTTACAAGTCCATGTAGGCTTAGGTAGGGATGTATTTTGAGCCAAAGTAATCAGTCTCACCATATTTTTTAATTCCTCTAACTTGGTATCAATTAAATTATTTTCTAGAGAATATAAACTTTTCTAATGTACTGCTCTAACATATGGTGTACCTTGACCACTAAATTTCTAGGAGTTTTGTTCCATATTTTCAATCAATGCATGTAACACCCTGATATTTTATGAGAAGTATATTTTTTTATGCCTTATGTTATACGCAACATCAAAGGAATCTTTCATGGCACACAACACTAGCTTGGCTTGCGTTACACGCAATCGCGACCTTCCTCGATAGCGTGTGTAGTACGCAGTACCGAGTTTTACGAAACAACGATATATTATTATAATATTATAAACTATCCATTATGAATAGTATTAACTGAATTTTGAATTTTATAACATTATTATTCATCTTACATATTTTCTATAACATGGTATGAGAACAAAATAAATTTTTCGGGTAAAATAAGTATTTTTCAAAAAATGCAGTTTTGCTACCTTTTTGATGACGTACCAACATTAAATCTAGTTTTTGACATGTTTATAAGTTCAATTTGAGAAAATAAAATTCTTATTTGGAATCAGGATATAAAAATTTACTTTGGATAAATTTTTCATATTATTCTGATAACTTTCATATTTTAATGAATAGTAAAAACACGATATATTTTAATTAAAAACAACTTTTTTCATCGTAATAATTTATATGGTTAAATTATAATATTAAATGGTTTTAAAGTATAAATATAATATATTTTTACCATTTAATATAATTTATTTCATTACCATTAATTTTACATTTAATTCATAGGTAAAAACATTTCAATCTTTGGTAATGTTTTAACTTTTAAAAAACCCGTTTGCTTAACAACGAGATTAATTTTAAATTAATTACTGCAACTTCTGTGTTTTGAATTTGAAAAATGGATTCCACATTTGGATTCAGTGGGTCCAAATTATGTTAATATATTACTTTTATTTTTTTTTTGAGATTATGAATAGTAACTACGGTAATTTTTATTTACTACAGTTAAAGGTAAATCGGGTAATTAAGGGTAAATATAAGATTATAAAATTATCCTAACACTTGAAAAAATCCTATTGGATGGATAAAAGTAGACCCATATCACCTAAGGGTTGGAATATATTCATTTCATGGACTTTTGACAATGAAATAATATAATTATTATTAAAACCAAAGAAAGTGGCAACATGTCACTCTCTTAAATATTATAAGTATAATAATTTTAATTTAGTGATAAACTTCATGAAACTTAAAACATTAATAGTTTCCAGGAATATAATAAAATTATATACATAATATGAATTTATTTATAATTTTTAGGGATTAAATAATCATCATTAATTATGACACAATAGTGATGTTGAAATTCTTTTATTGATTGAAATATCAAATAAATGATTTTAAAAGTATTAAAATAAATATTATATAAACTATTTAATGTGATCTAATAATTTTCTATATAAAAATGACATGTTATGAATCTATTAAATATTTTAGTTCGAACATATCTTCTGTATATATTTTATTTAAACTCAAATAAATGAATAGTGTCAAAATTGACACTATTGTTAATTTTTAGAAATTACATATTATAAAATTGTTTACAAATCACAAAAATATTTAAAAATTGTAAATTAAAATTTATATGGTCTAAAATGTAATAAAGTATAAAATTAAGGAATATTCACAACATATAGGTAATTATTTACATTGATTTAAAATTTAGAATATTATTACCACAAATAAAATTAAATATATTATATAAGGATAAATCATGTTGATAATGTTTAAAATAAATTCCCCACTTGTCTAAATTTTATTGGTTGATGATATTACAACCCTATCTCATCTAATATTCAGATTTGAATCATTTTGGAGGTTTTTAAGTGGAATTGGAATTTATTATAAATTAATATTTATTATAATTCCAAAGGTGCCCCTCTCCTCCCTTATAAAAGGGAACCTCCTCCCTCTCCTAATCACACCACTTTGAGACTTCAAGATAGGCCAAAACCTAAAAATATATCTTCTACACTTCCCTAGAAATATCCTAGAGGTCCTGGTATTCTTCAAAGACCAATCTTAGTGCCCTAAGAGGAGGTTTCAAAGAGGCGTGTCGAAGAAGAGATAATATCTGTTACCAATTATTTCAATTTTATTTCTTCTTCTACTTCTTCTTATTTAGTTGTTTCATTATGAAGTAATAAAATCAGTATCACTCATATACTTATATGTTATTATAAATATTAAACAACCTTATTTCACCTTCTATCCATCCTACGGAAAGTGAAATTACCGCGCATGCGTACGTACAGAATACCGTCTCCACGCCGTGGTGTAATCTATTTTCCACCACCACCTTACTTGGATGGGTATAATGGTGTAAATAATAACTATATATGATTATTTTAAAATGATATTTATTATTAAATAGTATACATACACTTAAATACAATTCCATGATCATGAGAACGATATCATCACTTGTGCGTACGTACGGCCTACCGTCTCCACGATGTGATGTGATTCATTCTACATGATATTCATTGAATAATGATTATATAAATGAATTGAATGAGTAAATATGATATATATTACACTAATACCATTATGTAAATGAGTTATCTATAAACTAAAAATATGAATAAGAATTTATTCGACAAAACACACATAAGAACATAAAGCAATAAACACCTGAATAATGAGTAGCAATGAAATATTACTAATAAGAAGCTAAGAATATGACCATATATGATATCATAACAATGAGTATGATTCTGTAATAATTCAATTACATTTTTTAAATCATTATACAGGAGGTTCGGACATGTACAAATCATATCGGACCTAAGGTAAGGTAAAATCTCGCAATCTATTTTTTTCTCCGAGATTGTTTATACTTCAAAATTTAAAGGGGAATATTTATCATCCACATCCATGTTTCCTCAATATGTAATATTATTTCCATCCTCCTATAATTTTTTAAATCCAATTTTACCTAATGGTGAGTTTTTAGTAAAATATATGAAAGGAATCTTTGGTCGTTTTTAGTATGAGGTACTTTTTGACTTTTCTGGCCAAAGTACGAGAAGAATGTTTTTTTTAACTTATACAACATGAATGGATTTTTATTATTTCATAGAACATTATTTCCATGATGCTTCCTTTACAAGTTTTCAAGTTTATTTTTAATCAAATTCTTTTATTTTAAAATTGTATGACATGTTAAGAAAGTAAAAATGTTTTTGAAGTAGAAAGGATATTTTCCTCAAGAATGGAGTTCAAGTGTTTTATCAAAATTATTTTCCATATAAGATAATATAGGGTTCTGTTTCTATCCCTATTTTTACATTTATTTGATTATGTTATTATGGAATTAATTTTATTATGTCCTTTTATCTTATATGTTCTATGTTTTGATGGCATGGTGTTTAAGAATCCCATTTTTATTACATGGGTTATTCTATGATGTATGATTTATGATTTTGTGGTACACATAAGAATGGTTTCATTATGAGATTTTTGGGACCTATATCTCCCTCCAATGCATTGGGTAAAGATTTATATCTCATGATATAGACATGGCTGGAATGGAAAGTTAATCCAGTTCAGTGATATAGGACTGGAACGAGGAGTTAACTCGGTTCAGTAATGGACTTTTTCCGCTATGATAGTCTTGGAAATGGGTCTTGACTAAAATGAAATGATTTTCTACGATTATGTGTGTATGCCAAAAAGTATCATGTTTTATGTTATGATTATTTGGGATTACATTTCACAACTATGATTTATCCCATGTAGTGATATTATGATCTCTTTTGCAGGATAAGATATTCAAAATGTTATGTTATTATATGATATGATTGATATTTCTTTTTTACCCTTACTGAGAATTTGAGCTCACCATTTTCTATGTTTTCTTTTCCCCAGGTCTGGATGAAGGGTATTAAGTAGAATATGCCAAAATGGACTCTAGATATGATGAAATAAATGGGAGACAATGTAGATGATTTATGAACCAGTTGTTTATGTTTCCCAGTTTCTAAAGACACTATACCTATACGGTCCTTTCATGGTTTTGTTATATGTTGTAATAAGTGTGCATCAATTTTGAAGTAATAACAATGTATGTAAAGTATGGATCGTTATAGTTGGTATTAGAGGAAATGTATTGTCAACCTTTGGAAACTAGGATGTGAAAAGCCTTAGTAAGAACCCTAAGGACAAGTCTAAGCATAGAACACAATCTTAGTGTTTTAGAAATGTCCATGAACAACCTATGATAATACCTAAAGTGTGAAATTTTCTTCTTGATTATGCGGTTTTCCTATTATGATTAGTGTTTCTCGCACTATGCTTCTTGGTTTTAGTCAATGGATGGAACCCAAAGGAACCATGTTAATGCTGAATGTGACGAGCAATGCAATGATTTTCCCCCTGAGCAACTAAACGTTATGGGAGATGGAATGAAAAATCTTGTAGCCATGCTCACACAACTTTCTCAAGCTATGAACCATGCAGGACTTCCAAACGAGAAAAAGAAGGAGAAACATTCTGTTGAATCCTTCATGAGGTAGTGTCCACCTTCATTCAACGGGTCTTCTGATCCATTAGTGGATGAACAATGGATTAGTACCACTGAAAAGATATTTTCAGTTCTAAAATGTTCTGAACATGACAAAGTCATCTTAACAGTGTATCGTTTGGAAGGTGATGCTGATTAATGGTGGAATCTTATCAAGAATACGAGGCAAAGAGATGAAATTGAGTCCATGGAATGGGATGAGTTCAAGAACTTATTTTTCAATAAGTACTTCCCTCGTATTATTTGAACAAAGATGGAGAAGGAGTTTCTTGAACTGAAGCAAAAGGATGATGAATCTGTTAGTACCTACAAAGCAAATTTTACAAGACTTGCAAGGTACGCTTTCGGAATTATTATCCAACCTTAGAGTAAAATCGATCTATTATTTAGTGTCTTAAAACCAAGTCTTCGAAGGGTGTTAGACATAAGGGACTTCAATAGCTACGAGGAAATTGTTTGATGTGATCTCAAGGTTGATATGGAGATTGGAGTAACCCATCAGTCATATGGGTTTGATAAGAAGAGGAAAATGGAATTCAAAGGAAAATCTAAAGACCACACTGAAAAGAAGATGAGTTTTCCATTATGCTCAAATTGTGGAAAGAAACATGGATGGAATTGTCTTAAAGGGACAAGAAAATGTTTTAAGTGTGGAAAAGAAGGTCATCGGGCAGTTGAATGTCGAAATAATGGGAAGAAGATGTCTAATGATGTGAACAAAGAAAGGGATACACAGAATGCACCTCCTAAACTTCAATGTTTCAAGTTCAAGGAGATGGGGCATTATACCAATCAATGCCTAAATCCAAGGGTTGTTGATGATGGTCGACATCAATAAACTCTTAAGGCCAAAGACAAAGGAAAGTCACATGCAATTACTATCGGTGATGTGGAGTATGATAACGAAGTGGTGAAAGGTACACTTACCATCCACTCTAAAGTAGAAAATGTTTTATTTGATTTTGGATCCACCCACTCTTTTATTTATGAAGAATTTTCTAAGGGTATCACTGTATTACCTCAACAATTAGATGTTGAGTTTGCTATGACAACTCCTAATGGCACAACAGTCGCATCAAAAGTTTATAATTCTTCTCCGATTGAAGTTTGTGGGAAATTGATTCCTGAAAATCTTGTGATCCTTCCTATAGTGGAATTTTATGTGATTCTTGGCATGTATTGGCTTTCTTTATATGGAGATCATATCAATTTCCAATGAAGGGAAATCACATTTAATATTCCCGATCAATCTACTATCATATATCGATGCAAGGATGAATATAACCTTCCAGTGGAAATTCCTTCCATCTTATGGGTCTTGATTCCAATAAATGAAGTTTATTTATCTCAAATGGTTGGATAGAAACTCACTATTAGTTTTTCTAGGTCTTCCACCAAATCGTGAAGTTTAGTTTTCAATAGAACTCATACCGAGTGCTATTCCCATTTCAAAGACACCTTATATAATGTCCCCAATTAAGTTGCAGGAATTGAATAAGAAACTCCAAGAGAATCTTGATAAAGGATTCATATGCCCTAGTGCATCACCTTGGAGAGCACCTGTTCTATTTGTTAAGAAGAAAGATGGATCAATGAGACCCTACATTGATTATTGAGAACTTAAAAAGATCACAATCAAGAAAAAATATCCTCTCCCACACATTGATGACTTATTTGACCAACTACACGGTGCTCAATACTTTTCCAAGATTGATCTTCGTTCAGGGTATCATCAATTAAGGGTCAAAAGGGAGGATATACCAAAGACGGATTTTCATACATGGTATGGACACTATGAATTTATAGTGATGTCATTTGGTCTTACTAATTCCCCTGCTATCTTCATGGATATAATGAATAGAGTCTTTAGAGACTATCTTGATCAGTTTGTGGTAGTCTTTATAGACGATATTCTTGTCTATTAAAAGAGAAAGGAAGAACATGAAGATCACTTGAGAATTGTATTAAAGACTCTAAGAAAGTAGAATCTTTATTCCAAATTTAACAAGTGTGAATTTTGGCTTCAAAAGTTTCATTTTTGGGTCACATAATCTAAAAATAGGGGATATCTGTGGATCCAGCAAAAACATAGGTTATCGAAAGATGGTCGAGACCAACAACAGTAACTGTGATCTGAAGTTTTCTTGTTCTGGCTGGATATTATCGATGTTTTGTGAAAGATTTTTCAAGGTTATCTAATCCACTCACCAGGTTGACTCGAAAAGGAGTTAAGTTTGTGTGGATGGAGGAGTGTGAAGAGAATTTCAAGGAGTTGAAAAGAAGGTTATCCAGTGCACCTGTGCTCACACTACCTTGTAGTGGAGAAAGGATTGTGATCTACAGTGATGCACACAAGAAGGGATTGGGGTGTGTTCTCATGAAAAACGATATGGTGATATCTTATGCCTCACGATAGTTGAAAATCCATGAGAAAAATTACCCAACTCATGATTTGGAGTTAGTTGCGGTAATCTTTGCATTAAAGATTTGGAGGCATTATCTTTATGGTGAACGGTGTGATATTTATACTGATCATAAAATTTTAAAGTATATTTTCACACAAAAGGAGCTGAATATGCACCAAAGAAGATGGTTGGAGCTGATTAAGGATTACGACTGCTCAATTAATTATCACCCTGGGAAAGCTAATAAGGTGTCGGATGCATTGAGTCGACAAGACCATGCTAGCTTATCCATGATGAGGATCTCAAAGGATCCAATATTTATGGACTTATAAAGGATAGATCTTGGAATTATAATGGAATGGGAAAAATCTTATCTTTCTCAATTGAATGTTCAACCATCTATACATGTGAAGATTAAAGAGGCACAAAAAGAAGATGTAGAGTTACAAAAGAATGTGAGAAATGTTCTTGAATTCAACCTTGATTGTGATGGGATAATAAGGTTCAAGAATCGGGTTTTTGTTCCTCACATCCCAAAATTAAAGAAGGAGCTGCTGGATGAATCTCATAGTTCTTCATTCTCTATTCATCCTGGAAGAACGAAGATGTATAGGGACCTAAAAGAGTACTTCTTGTGGGACGGCATGAAAAGAGATGTTGCTGAATATGTCTCTCGTTGCTTGGTTTGTCATCAAGTTAAAGTTGAGAGACATAAGTCTAAGGTGATGTTACAACCATTACCCATACCCGAATGGAAATGGGAAAACATCACTATGGACTTTGTCACCGAACTTCCTAAAACATCCAAAGGAAATAATATTATCTGGGTCATAGTTGATCGTCTTACAAAGTCATCACACTTCATTTCTATTAGAGAGGATTTCTCCCTTGATCAGATTTCCAGGATATATGTAAAGGAAGTGGTAATATTTCATGGAGTACCACTTTCCATTATATCTGATCGGTATCCAAGGTTTACCTCAAATTTTTGGTGAAGTCTTCAGCATACTCTGGATACAGAGTTGAGTTTCAGCACAGCTTATCATCCTCAGACAGACGGTCAGTCTGAGAGAACAATTAAAACTCTAGAAGATATGTTAAGAGTTTGCTCTATGTATTTCAAAGGTGGTTGGGATCAACACCTACCTTTGGTGAAATTTTCTTATAATAATAGCTTTCACTCCAGCATTCAGATGGCTCCTTATGAAGCTCTATATGGAAAGAAATGCTGAACTCCAACTTACTAGGATGAATTTGGGGAAAGAAAGCTATTAGGACCTGATCTTGTTGATGAGGTGGCAAAAAAGGTCAGATCTATTCAACAACACATAAGAGAAGCTCAGATTCGACAAAATATTTATGCTGACAACCGAAGAAAAGACCTATAGTTTGAAGTGGGTGATAAAGTGTTCTTACGAATATCTCCTTGGAATAGAGTAATGAGATTTGCAAGGAAGGGAAAGCTAGGCCCTAGGTATATCGGTCCTTTCAAAATACTGGGTCGTGTTGGGAAGTTTTCTTACTGATTGGTGATTCCACCGAATCTCTTTCAAGTTCACGATGTGTTCCATGTATCTCTCCAGAGAAAGTACATACCTGATCCTTCACATGTACTAAGCTAAGAATTTGTACCGCTGGAGCAGGATCTTTCTTATAAAGAATAGCCGATAGAGATTCTAGATCGTAGAGAAAACGTTTTACGGAACAATACCACTCGCTTGGTGAAAGTTTTATGGAGGAACCACCAATTATAAGAAGCTAAATGGGAGCTTGAGGATATGATGAGGGAGAGGTATCCTCATCTTTTTGTTACGAAGTGATGAATTTCGAGGGCGAAATTCATTTTAAGGGGGGTAGAATGTAACACCCTAATATTTTATGAGAAGTATATTTTTTATGTCTTATGTTATACGCAACATCAAAGGAATCTTTCACAACACACAACACTATCTTGGCTTGTGTTACACGCAATCGCGACCTTCCTCGATAGCGTGTGTAGTATGCAATACCAAGTTTTACTAAACAATGATATATTATTATAATATTATAAACTAGCCATTATAAATAGTATTAATTGAATTTTGAATTTTATAACATTATTATTCATCCTACATATTTTCTAAAACATGGTATGAGAACAAAATAAATTTTTTGGGTAAAATAAGTATTTTTCAAAAAATGCAGTTTTGCTGCCTTTTTTATGGCGCACCAACATTAAATATAGTTTTTGACATGTTTATAAGTTCTATTTTACAAAATAAAATTCTTCTTTGGAATCAAGATATAAAAATTTACTTTGAAAAAAAATTTCATATTATTCTGATAACTTTCATATTTTAATGAATAGTAAAAACACACTATATTTTAATTAAAAACATCATTTTTCATCGTAATAATTTATATGGTCAAATTATAATATTAAATGGATTTATAGTATAAATATAATATATTTTTACCATTTAATATAATTTATTTCATTACCATTAATTTTACATTAAATTCATAGGTAAAAACATTTCAATCTTTGGCAATGTTTTAACTTTTAAAAAACCTATTTTCTTAACAACAGGATTAATTTTAAATTAATTACTGAAACTTCTGTGTTTTTAATTTTGAAAAAATGGATTCCATATTTTTATTCAGTGGGTACAAATTATGTTAATAGGTTACTTTTATTTTTTTGAGATTATGAATAGTAACTACGGTAATTTTTATTTACTGCAGTTAAAGGTAAATCGGGTAATTAAGGGTAAATATAAGGTTATAAAATTACCCTAACACTTGGAAAAATCCTATTTGATGAATAAAAGATGACCCATATCACTTAAGGGTCGGACTAGATTCATTTCATGGTCTTTTTTCCATGAAATAATATAATGATTATTAAAACCAAAGAAAGTGGCAACATGTCACTCTCTTAAATCTTATAAGTATAATAATTTTAATTTAGTGATAAACTTCATGAAACTTCAAAAATGAATAGTTTCCAGAAAGATAATAAATTTTTATATATCATATGAATTTATTTATAATTTTTAGAGCTTAAATAATTATCATTAATTATGACACAATAGTGATGTTGAAATTATTTTATTTATTGAAATATCAAATAAATGATTTTAAAAGTATTAAAGTAAATATTATGAACTATTTAATGTTATAAACTAATTTTCTAGATACAAATGACATGTTATGAATCAATTAAATATTTTATTTCGAACCTATCTTCTGTATATATTTTATTTAAACTCAAATAAATGAATAGTGTCAAAATTGACACTATTGTTAATTTATAGAAATTACATATTATAAAATAGTTTAAAAATCAAAAAAATATTTAAAAATTGTAAATTAAAATTTATATGGTCTAAAATGTAATAATGTATACAATTATGGAATATTCACAATATATAAGTAATTATTTATAATGATTTAAAATTTAGAATATTATTACCATAAATAAAATTAAATAGATTATATAAGGATAAATCATGTTGATAATGTTTAAAATAAATTTCCAACTTGTCTAAATTTTATTGGTTGATGATAGTACAACCCTATATCATCTAATATTCGTATTTTAATCATTTTAGTGGTTTTTAAGTGGGGTTGGAATTTATTATAAATTAATATTTATTATAATTCCAAAGGTGCCCCTCTCCTCCCTTATAAAAGGGCACCTCCTTCCTCTCCTCATCACACCACTTTGAGTATTCAAGCTCAGCCAAACCCTGCCAATTTCTCTTATAAACTTCCATAGAGACATCCTAGAGGTTTGGGTCTTCTTCAAAGACCAATCTTAGTGCCCTAAGAGGAGGTTTCAAAGAGGCGTGTCGAAGAAGAGGTAATATTTGTTACCAATTCTTTCAATAATATTTCTTATTCTACTTCTTCTTCTTTAGTTTTTTTATTATTAAGTAATAACATAAGTATCACTCATATACTGATATGTTATTATAAATATGAAACAACCCTATTTCACCTTTTATCCATCCTACGGAAAATGAAATCACCGTGCATGCGTACGTACGGAATACCGTCTCCACGCCGTGGTGTAATCTGTTTTCCACCACCACCTTACTTGGATGAGTGTAATGGTGTAAATAATAACTATATATGATTATTGTAAAATTATATTTATTCTTAAATACTATACATACACTTCAATACAATTCCACGATCATGGGAACGATATCATCGCTCGTGCGTACGTACGGCCTACCGTCTCCACTATGTGATGCGATTCGTTCTACATGATCTTCATTGAATAATGATTATATAAATGAATTGAATGAGTAAATATGATATATATTACACTAATACCATTCTGTAAATTAGGTATCTATAACCTAAAAATAAGAATAATAATTTATTCGACAAAACACACATAAGAAGATAAAACAATAAACACCCAAATAACAAGTAGCAATGAAATATTACTAATAAGAAGATAAGAATATGACCATATATGATATAATAACAATGATTATGATTATGGAATAAGTCAATGACATTATTTAAATTATTATACAGGAGGTTCAGACACGTAAAAAGCATATCGGACCTAAGGTAAGGGAAAATCTCGCAATCTCATTTTTATCCGAGATTGTTTATACTTCAGAATTTACTGGGGAATATTTATCATCCACATCCATGTTTCCTCAATATGTAATATTATTTACATCCTCCTACAATTGTTTAAATCCAATTTTACCCATTGGTGAGTTTTTAGTAAAATATATGAAAGGAATCATTTGTCGTTTTTAGTACGAGGTACTTTTTGACTTTTCTGGCCAAAGTACGAGAAGAATGTTTTTTTAACTTATACAGCATGAATGGATTTTTATTATTTCATAGAACATTATTTCCATGAATATTCCTTTACAAGTTTTCAAGTTTATTTTTAATCAACTTATTTTAGTTTAAAATTGTATGACATGTTAAGAAAGGAAAAATGTTTTTTAAGTAAAAAGGATATTTTCCTCCAGATGGGAGTTCTAGTGTTTTATCAAAATTATTTTACATCTAAGATAATATAGGGTTCTATTTATGTCCATATTTTTACATTGATTTGATTATTCTATGATGGAATTAATTTTATGATGTCATTTTATCTTATATGGTTTATGTTTTGATGGCATGATGTTTAAGAATCCCATTTTTATTAAATGAGTTATGCTATGATGTATGATTTATGATTTTGTGGCACACATAAGAATGGTTTAATTATGAGATGGGTGGGACCTATATCTCCCTCCAATGCATTGGGTAAAGATTTATATCTCATGATATAGACATGGATGGAACGTCAAGTTAATCTGGTTCAATGATACAGGACTGGAACGAGGAGTGAACTCGGTTCAGTAATGGACTTTGTCCGCTATGATAGTCTTGGAGATGGGTCTTGACTAAAATGAAATGATTTTCTATGATTATGTGTGTATGAAAAAAAGTGTCATGTTTTATGTTAGGATTATTTGGGATTACATTTCACCACTATGATTTATCCCATGTTATGATATTATGATCTCTTTTACAGGATAAGATATTCAAAATGTTATGTTCTTATATGATATGATTGATATTTCTTTTTTTTTACCCTTACTGAGCATTTGATCTCACCCTTTTGTATGTTTTCTTTTCCCCAGGTCTAGATGAAGGTTATTAAGTAGAATATGCCAAAAGGGACACTAGATATGTTGAAATAAATGGGAGACAACGTAGATGATTTATGAACCAGTTGTTTATGTTTCCTAGTTTCTAAAGACACTATACCTATATGGTCCTTTCATGGTTTTGTTATATGTTGTAATAAGTGTGATTCAATTTTGAAGTAATAATAATGTATGTAAAGTATGGGTCGTTATAACACACATGTAGTTTTTGGTGTTTTTTTACCAATGATCCTCCAGCCAATTCATCCACTAGCTTCTCTCCAAAGGTTTGAGGAATTTATAAGATTATTGGATGAGGAGTGGTTCACTTATTTAGTGATTTTTTCATATTTCTCACAACTTCTTGAATCACTCCTAGTACTGTTACATTGACTCATCTTTTTCCTGCTTAATCCCTAAGATCTCTTTTCTAATGGAAGTGCTACTTGAATATAGAAAAAATATCTACAAGAAAAGACATTTCAAATCATTACAACATGTTATGTATTGATGTTGTAAATAATACATTCGATATTTTTCATTTCCATAAAGTGAGAATATGAATTATATTAGTTTAATTTGGTCTTCATAGACATTCCTTGGTTTTTGGGTTGATAAAATGACATTAAATTCTTTGAGATGTTTATTGGGATCCTCACGAGAGAGTCCAATAAATTTTATAAGAAGGTGCATCAGTCTATATTTTAATTCAAAGTCAGATTATAGGTTTGTATGTGAAATAAAAGTTATTTTATAATTAATTTCTAGTGTAGCTAATTCCCAAATGGTTCTATCAAGTTCATTGTTATTTTTTGTAGGCACTGGTTCTAGATTTATCATTGATTCAAAAGTCCTTCCAATTTCAATGTTCCCAGAATGGAGAAATTACTCAACTAGGTGAATGTTGAAACTTCCCATAAACTGAAAATATTTTATTTGATCCCTAAGGTTTCATTCAATATTATTATCAAGAACAAAGAGATAAATGCGATTATTTCACATCATAAATCAAAGAAAAATTAAATGCACAAAAATGGACCATAATAAAAATATAAGAAGTTTGAATTGATGGTCCAAAAATAGAAAAAGAAAATTTGAGAAAGGGTAAATAATGAAGAATAAAAATATAATAATATAATGGAATAAAATTAAAAAAATACCACTAATTAGTTACATAAAATACTTACCTATTCATAAATGATTCTAATTTGAAAGGCGTTGTTGTGTGCACTCTCAAATGATGTGTCATTTTTAGTTCTTAGGTGTAGCAGAGTGACTAACTGGGGTTATTCTCTAAGGAGGAATAACTTAAAACAATATATTAAATATATTTTGAAAATAAAATAAAATAAAATTTATACTAAAAATTATGGGGGGATTTTTTAAGTTTTATAACATAGGAGGATGTATGTTGGAAGAAGATTATATTTTTTCTTTTTGAAATTTTATTGATAAAATACAATGGAAAGATTTATTTTTAAAATATTTTTAGAAGATATAATTTATCTAAATATACCTATTAACATAATTATTAATAAAAATATTTCAAATTAAAATCCACTTAATTATGATCCCATAATTTTTTAACCCTCTAAATCTATGAGAATTAAGTTAACCACAAAGATGAAATGAATAAAACCCTAGGCTTGCTTCAAAACATAAAAGCATAGAACCCTGATTTGATTTCCATTTTAATAAAATATTATGGTAAGTGGTAAATTAAGGAATATATCTATCCTATAAATGAGTATGTATTGATTTTTTTGATTTTATTTGAACTATGAAAATTTATCTCGTGTTGTTTGTTTACCGATTAAGATCATTCCCTCGCAATTCACATATTACTTGACATCATGTGTTTTGTTTTAACTATTAAATTAATTTATTGGTTTATTTTAAGTTAAAAAATCAATTAATATATCATATTATGTGAATTACATTATCTCATTAATTCAAAACAAATAATTTAATAAGGTAATAATTAGATCAATTACTAAGAAAAACTACTCTTTCATGGGTGTTTTAGTCATCATATAAACTCTTTGCATGTGAAAAGGTTTACAAAGGGTATAATCCAATAACATTTATAATCTTGATTTCCATCCGAAATAAGTGAATTAAAGGATAATAAAATTTAACAAAACAAAAATAAATGAAGATAAACTAAAAGTTTTATTATGAAAACACAAACTTTACAACACAAATAAGAAAAAGAAGGCTTCAATGAAGGGATCCTTTATTATAGAGATCTGCCACTTGAAATTCTTGGTAAAATAGAGTTAAACCACTACAAATCTTCACTTAATCTCCAAATTCATTAAAAACCCATCCAATATAGAAAAAAACATACATTTATAAAGGGGATAGGATGATAGGGTTATAAGAGGTTAAAAGTTTGAATGGGGAAATACAGCCAAATATTTTAATAAAGATTTCACTAAATTGTTTACCCCCAAAATGCATGAACTAGATGTCCTTATAGAATGATTATTCATTTTTAATTAGTTACTTTATCTAATTTCCAAATTTTATCCCAACCAATCTTGGATATATATTATATGTCCTGATTATTTAAGTAGTGTCCAATATGATGAGACCAATACATCTTTGACTTTATGGACCATTTACTCTAAACAAAAAAAATATACAACTCAATTGGTATAAATAAAATTTTTATCCCATTGATTTAGGAAATTTTTTATGAAATTTTAAGTTCAAATAATCTGTAGAAAAATTTTATAACTAAAATACTACAATTCACTTTAAAGGTTCAAAAATAGAATTTTCATCGAATTTTTAAATGAATGATCTAATCCAAAAATATTCCATAAATAAATATATTTAACAAAATTTGAGGAAATTATGTCATTTATTACCAAAAAAATATTCAATACAATTGTTTTTTATCATATCTTATTCTCTGATGAACTTTTTATATTATTTTTCTTTTTCCTTTTTACTGCTTCTCTTTCTTTTTCACCTTATTCTTCAATCTATTTTCTAGCATATTTAGTACTTTATTAGGTTATTTTTTAACTTCTCAAGGTAATGTATTTTAGTTCTGGATAAATTTTAATTTTATTATCTAATAGAAAAACCCCCCTTGTAATCTCTTTGAGTTGGGTGGCAATCTTCCCTACTTGCATTTCTAGATTCCTCATTACCACTCATTGGTTTTGAGAGTCATTTATTAATTCTCTAATATGTACCACATTATCCTTTGAGTAGGCTATCAAATCCTTGATTGAATTTCATAATATTGTTATAAAAGAGGCTAGGGTCTCAACTAGTGAGTATACTTGACTCATCGGAGATGGCCCTTTATGTTGAGGTTGAAACCCTTGTGGAATCAGCTCAAATACTTTCCCTTGTCTTTGTTGTTGTTGTGGTTATGGCCTCCATCCATGCACAAAATTTTATGGTTATAATTAGTCTAATTATATTCTACATAGTTCATACCTTGTGGACATTGAGTGGCCAATATAACATCTAATTTCCATAGCATGATATTCATCTGTGTAGCCATAAAAATATTTTCCACCAGGTTCACTCTTTGTTCTTATCCTCCTTTGGTTTTCTATTAGAAACTATTTCTGGAGATTTCATCAAAAAAATCATAACTTTATTTGGTAAATTTATCCTCATATATTCTCAAGTTGTATCATTTACAATCAAATGGTTACCCTATGATAAACCCTTATAAAATTTTCTAATTAGATTCTAGGTTTCTATATCATAGTGAGGAAATATTTTAATTAAAATTACGAACCTTTCCCATGAATTATAGAGTGATTATTCATTCATTTGTTAAAAATTTAGATTTCTTAACCATATATCCATAAACTTTGGAGGGAAAATCTCATCAAAAACATCCTTAAAAATCCCTCATAGATCATGATTAAATTTTGGGGTAGACTTTGGACTCACTCATAATATTTTTCATTGATTGAGTAGAAAAATAAATATAGTCTTACTATGTGTCCTGTTAGTTTATTGAAGTGGAAGGTGTCACATGGTTCTAAGAAACTCCCAAGGTGAGAATTGGGGTCTTCATATAGTAGCCTAGTGAATTTTATAGAGTATTTTATCATCTTTATGATTTTCAACTTGATCTCAAACTATTGAGAAGTGACTAGAGGGACAAGGATACTTGGATTGATCCCCAAATTCAAGGTTCTTACATAGTTTATTAAAGATTCATCCCTAAGTTCGTTCTTTATAGATATTGGTGTTCTCCTTGTCCTAATACTTGTTCATCTTACCTTTCATCCATGAAATATTCTTCCTATGTGTTTTTCTTTATCTTCTTAGGGACTTTATAATTTTGGGACTGATTGAAAGATATCATTTTTTAACCCTAGTTGAGTACTTATGCATTGATGTGGAACTTGAAACTACTTAACAACAAGACCAAATTTAAAATTAGGTTAATGGGGAAAATAAAAATAGAAAATTAATAAATATTTTAAACATTTATTATCATCATTCCCTGATAATGGTTCCAGTTTTGATCACCAGAAAGATGTTTTTAATTTTCTTAGGAAATCAAATTACAATTTTATATACTCAAACTAACCTTAATAAATTTTAAAATGCATTAAAGTGGAATTTGAGATCATTCCCATGGATAAAATATAGAAATAAATTATAAAATTAAAGGAATGGTTTTAAAATAACATATTTGAAATTGGTTTTGGTTTTTATATTAATGAGATTATACACACCAAGAAATATAGATCCAGGTTCATTCACATAGTTAATTAAGAGTGATGTGATTTTAATTTAAATGTTGTCAGAATTGAACTCTAGTGAGACTCCTTTCAGATTACATATCCCCTATTTTATAAAGGCACATTTACCCTCTCATTTACTCAGTTTAGTTTATATATAGGTATTAAAAATGTTATTTAAACATAGTTACCTATAACTCATGCATTGGTAGTGATATGAGACAGGGGTAGCTAGTTGATGCATTTAAAAAACATACCATCATCTCAAAACAATGGTCATGCATGAGAGAGGAGGGTAAGATTAAAATGGAATTAAAAAAACACAACCCTTTAAAAATATCATTCACACCCAACTCCATACACTAATTACATTCCCCCTTCATTACATTGCTTGGTATTGAAGAATTAATTCCTCCTGATAGTCATGAGAGTATATGGAAGTGGAAAGTGCCTAAAGTAGTAGCGATCAATGGTGTAAGCCGTACTATAAGATCAATGATGCATTTAGTGGTTTAGGTCCAGTATCTATCCCTATTCAAGTTCACATTATTAGAATTATCATGCACTCAAGAGCGGGTCTAAACCCTTTTTGGTATAAACAATACCTTATAGCATAACCTATATCTCTTGAGTGCATGATAATTATAGGCTCTACATTGACATGGCATAGCCATCCACCCACATTCATATCCTCCTTGTCCCTCACTACTTGGAACATCCAAAATCGGAACCTCCATGGTACAACGGAAAACCCTACGTCATAGCCAAATTCATACTTTTCTTATCCATTTATCCATGGTGCAGTTTTAAGTATTGTTTCATATCCTCTGTATCATCCATTTTGTTTTTGATTTTGTGATACTTCTAAAAATGAACCCTTCCATGGCATAGCCTTCAACAATACATCATATAACCTTCATGTTGTTTTCTTCTCCATCTTGAGCCATGAAATAACATTGATCCATAGAGGAGTCTAAATTTCTTATTTATATGATATATAGGGTAACATGGCAGTGGTTGGACTATAGTGTAGCCTTCTTCTTTTCCCTTAAGCTATAAGGTGTCACGGGTCAATGGCTTCACCCATGGTACAACCCTACATTTTTAATTCGATCTCCATGGGCCATTACACTGTATAGGTATGGTTATGGAATAGTAATTATCTAAAATCTTATGGAATCAAGAATCCATTATATCCATCCATTGTTGGTTTATGGAACAACAAGTATGGTATCTTCATAGAATGTGTGTCTAAATAAGGTGATGCAAAAGTTGGCTTGAAACAGTGGAATTTTGGTTAAATTGAATAGTATCTGCAAAATTTTGCATCTTGTATTGGAAGTTCCAGCAAGTGAACGCCACTATATAATAGATATTACATCATTCACTTGATATCAATCTGGACAGGGGGTTAGAGGACCCCTAATTCCATTGTGCACCTCCCCACACTAGTGAGTATCTTCTCCTATTATTTCATGGACTTTCCCCCCGTGCACTGATTCACTCCTATTCATATAAATTGTGTATGATTCTCATCTCTATCGCATGAATATGGCCTTAACTATGGATTTATTTTTCATTTTTCCCTAATGGGGAGACCATGTGTCTTTCTTCTATAGGTTTATCTCTAGACTATGTTGGCCAATTGTTTTTCTAAACTCCCTAAAAACTCCTTTTTAAAATTTAGCACCTCTATACAGCACAAAAATCTCCCGTCAAAAGTTATAAACATTTAATCATATTTTTTAATTTTATTTTTTAAAACATAAAGTTTAACTCACCCAAATATAAGATAGTTTAATTAATTATGTGAAAAAATAACCAAATAAATTCTTAATTAAATAAAATTAAATTCAATATGTGTATAAAATATAAACTCATCACAGATCTATAAAGACATGGTGTGATCTCATCTTGGTGACTCAGTTCGAGATAGGTGGATTCTCTCCCTCTCCACTTTTAATAGAACTTTAAGGCTTTGGATTTCAAAATAAAATTTTTATATTCTATGATGGAAAATTATGATTATCCTCCTTGTTTTGTTGTCATTAAAACCATGAATCGTGGAAATCACCCTAAATGTGTTTGATAAAATTTCTACTTGATATTTTTCTATTGAAAATGATGATTTTTTAATGTTATAAAATTATATTAGGTGTGAATTTATGATATATTATAGGGAACCGTGTTTAGTTTAGACTTGGCTACCGATGTTGAATATATATGGCACTATAAATTATTATACTACTAAGAGATGGATTGAGTGTAAAAAGATGGGTACCACTATTATGTATGGGGTGTTCAGTGGGCCTTATTTGATAGGAGTGGCATGAATGGTTCTTTTCATTTCATGGGTGTGTACATTGCATGGGTGTGATTGTGAATGGAATATGTCTGTGGACTATTTTATGGAAAATGAATTTAAAAATGAAAAAATGGATTATGTTTTGAGTTAATCATATTGTCTTCTCTTTCTTATTTGTTATATTATGCTTCTCTGCTATTTTATATAAAATTTGAGATAGTTTGTTCTTGTACTAGTGGTGTGTGTGGAAAGATTTTAATAGATTTTTTATTGGTTTGGTATTCTCACCCCTATATATACACCTTAGTGAATATGTAGTCATTATTCTATATGTTATAGATAAATGGACATCTCTCTCACTTTTATATAAGATAATGGGGACACAATGTTCATTGGTTATGGAGTTGGAATCTTGGTATTCATTGTCTTGTGGATCTTGGGGATGATTCCATTTCAGGAAATTTTCCTTTCATTTTGGGTCTCTTGCCTTCCAATCTATTTTGAATACATTATTGTTTATTGTGACTTTAATATTTCTTTATGGTTTTATGCATTATAATTTATCTAGTGTTGATTCTTGCATCATATATATATCCTTTTTCTTTTTCAATTTGGAGTATATGTGAGTGTAAATATTCCCACATGATCTCATATAACCTTGATATTTATTTCCATCTGTTGGTGTTTGGGGATTTCGCCATATTTTAGTGTAATTTTAGTCCTTCCCAAACCAATGGGTTAGGTAAGGATATTATAAATGGTATCAATTTGGTTTGGTTCATACGTTTGGATGGTAGGCTTAAATATATGATGTATTTGGAATTGAAATGTAGAGTATAAAAAGTGGTATCTTACCCCTTTATATTGAAATTCAAGTTACTAGGGTGGTTCGGGTACAAATAGTGTTGTAAATTGCTTCTAGGGTTATCATCACCTCATAATTGTGGGTTTAGTTGATGGGATTTGAGTATCATATATTAGTAAAGAGACTTACCACTAGGATTGTATCATTCATGTGATATATGTTTGGTTATTATTTGGATCCATGTTTTTGTTTCTTCTTTCTAGTATTGATATATTACTTGTTGTTAGTGTTTCTTTATATTTAGGTCTTTATTGTGATTTAATTATGTAAAATAATGTAACATATATGTGTAACCAAAACATGAATTAGTAATGAATTTTCTTGGGATTAATTAATTAATTGGTAATTAACATCAATGTTATTTTAAGATAATGTTAACAATTTTATAATGAATGCATGAAAGAATAATTCCATGTGTAATATCTTTCTTTATTAATGATTTTTTCCATGTCTATACAATCAAAAACTCTTAAATGTGATTTATTGATTTTGTTTTATCTATATGTTTTAATCTTCCATGATATTCAATGCCTTAACTTAAACCATATAATTTGGAATTATGTTTCATATTGACTATAATTAGATAACTAGCATGCTAGAATTTTTAGTTTCAATTAGTTATGGAATCATGTTGAGTTCATGATGTGTTAATTTCAAAATGTTTTAATTTCTTCATTAGTTTAGGATGCTTGATTGGTAATAGAATGCTTTCAATAAAATGATTAACCATGGAACGTGATCATATGAAATATGGTAGTAAAGTAGGTTTCACGTGAGATTTTTTTATTTTATTTGAGAATAATTTCACATGATACATATTTTAACCACATTAAGAAACTTATATTTTTCTCAAATTGGTTGATTTACCGTGAGTAATAAGAAATTTTATAACCTTTTCATGCATATGAAATGAACGAGGCATATTGATCAAGTGTCACTTATGCACATATTTTTATGAGTTTTTTTTAATATATTTATAAATAATTTTATTATTTTTAATCCTATTTCACCAAGAAATTAATTGATTTATTTAAATGTGGATGATTTTTTTTAAATAATTAATTATAATAAATTAGGTGAAATTTCTAAATTTTAAAGAAATTATAAAAAATTTGAAGTTTGGTTTACCCTTACGCATGGAAAAAGGGTTGTGTAAGGTAAAATACTCAATACCTTTATGTCAAAAGAACTTAATGCAACCTATAAGGGTCATACGTACAAGATAAAGGTAAGGATGGAGATGCGTAAAAGTAAGTCTATCGCTATGTAAGGGTAAACACCACTATGTAAGGGTAACCTGAGATTTTCAAACACTATGTAAAGGTAGACATTGCTATGTAAAGATAAGTGAAATGGTGAATAAAGGTAATGTAAAAAGGTCAAAAGTGCTACATAAAGGTAAAAAAATATGTTGTATAAAGGTAACTCCAAATTCTCAAAAGTTATGTAAAGTTACCTCATGAGCTGCGTAAAGGTACCATCTATTGTGTAAGGGTATTGAACCAATGTGTAATCATACCTTAAGACTTTCAAATGATGTATAAAGGTAAAATACAGGTTATGTAAGTGTACCCATGGATTTCACTAGTTTTTTAAGGGTAATTGGTCTATTTTAAAGTCCACATAAAGGTAAATATAGAGTTATGTAATGGTATTATTGAGTTCCCAAACACTGCAAAAAGGTAAAATAGTGTTGTGTAAGGGTATCCCTAGGCTTTTAAAGGAGTTAATTAAAATTTAAAAAAATCCCAATGTTGTGTAAGGGTAACCCATTGATTTCACAAGTTTCATAAAGCTCCACCAAAGTTTGCGTAAGGGTTTTTAGATCATCGTGATCTCACTAGAAACACCATTTTCACTGTTGATGGAGCCCAAGATTGGGCCAAAATTCCAATACAGAAGATTAGGATCACTATGGTCAACCATGGAAGATCGAATTGATTCCTTGGGTGAATAATTAAATAAATAAGAATTGTTCTTCATGAATAATTCAAAATCAACTATGTGGAGAACATTGTCTATGTGAAATTACTCGGAAGGATCCAACTATATGAATCAACCACACTATAAAAATAGTTACATGGATTAGGATTCCATGAAGGTAATTTATTTATTTTAAGGGGAGTGTGAAAAGAAATTAAATCTAGATATACTCAAATCTGAATATTAAATAACATGGGAGAAAAAGATTTGATGTATTTAAGATGGATTTTGGATATTCAAAAGGATCAAGCATTAGACATACAATTCCTATAAATATTGGGGACAAACAGACACATAAAGGGAGGAGGATCATGGAATAATTAGATAGTTGTAGCCTTTGATTAAAATTTTATTTTTACTTAGTTTTATTTTTATATGTCATTTACTCTAAAATTATTCTCTATCTCATCTCTAATGTAGAGGTATAACTCTTCAGTGATTAGGGAAGGGATATTGAACCTTTTGTGTTACTTGAGTTTCAAATATTTTAATTAAATTATTTCTTACTTTTCACTATTAATTGGTTTTGATATTTAATTGTGTATTTAATCTTGAATATGATTTTTTTAAAGTTATTTTTTAATATTATGTATTTCTTTGTTCAAGGATTAATCATATCCCTATATTTTATCTTAGATCATATCGATTGAATGGTCTAGGGATAAGTAGTTAAGTGTTTAGTGATTTCTAATATGTAGGTAAGTTTTAGTGGTTATACATAGTTTCATGGGAATAATGATACCTAATTGGGTATTGCCTATGGTAATTAATGGTGATTCATTTACCATTTAACACGTAAGAAGAGGATAAGTCTAAATCAAGGAAATTTTTTGGTATGTTTTCACTATTATAAAACATAATCAAGGTTTAAAAGGGAAATGATTTTGGAACCTTTAATTTATCAATTAATAGTGAAAAGGGATTTAATTTTGAAGTCATTGATAGAATCATATTTGGAAATTAATACCTAACATGATCACTTATCACTCAATTTGGATTATAAGGTCTTTTTTCTTTTTCTATTACTCCAAAATTTCATCTATAATTCTGTTTTATTTTTTCACCTTTAACAACTAGATTTATAGCACTCCTCTCTAGAGACAAACTAGCTTACCACTAACACTATATTACCAAGTACATTAATTATCTTTTTTCACACCACATGATAGGTGTTCTTTAAGACTTGGCATAATTATCAAGGAGGTAGTGTCAATATTAATTTATAAATAGCATGAATAGGACCTAAAATGATGAATTATTTCCTTTAGATCTCTAAATAGAAATAACTTTTCTAAATAAAATCAAGAACCACAATTTAGATAATAACTTTGAAGAAATTAAGATTAAGGAATCGAGTGAAACTACCAGTATTCACTTTGATGCTAAAATAATGGTAATTAACCCAAGAATAAACCTTGATTGAGATTTTAAAAATAAACATTCTACCCATAGGTTAGAGCTTAGAAGATATCATGGGAATTAATCCCAAAATCATCTCACTGGGAATATTATTAGAGGGCGATTCCAAACATGTTAGAAACCCCAAAAGGAGGAAAAATTTAACCACCATGGAGGTAATAAAGAAGGATATAGTGAAGTTTCTATCAGTTGACATCATATACATAATTTTTTACTCATAATGGGTCATCCCTGACCATAAAGTTCCCAAGAAACCTGATTTGACCACTATAGAAAATGAGAATAATGAATTGATTCCCATGAGAGTTCAGAATATTTAGAGAGTGTTTATTGATTATATAAAGTTGAAACAACTCACTAGAAATGATCAATTTCCCATTCCATTAATTGACCAAATTCTATAAATGTTAGCTGGAAGAATACATTACTATTTTCTAGATGGTTTCTCATGATATTTTCAGGTACCCATTACTATGAAGGATCAGGAGAAAGAAAACTTTGCATGTACTTATGGAAATTTTTTCTACAAAATGATGCATTTTGGGTTATGCAATTCCCCATGTACATTTTAAAGGTTCATGGTAAGTATATTTTCAGATCACATTAATTAATTCTTGGAGATATTTCTTGATGATTTCACTGTATTTGGAAATTCATTGGAAAATTTCTTGGGAAATATGGAAAAAGTATTGAAAATGTGCATTAAAAATAATCATGTTTTAAAATTTGAAAATTGTGACTTCATAGTAGATAAAGGGAGAGTAATAAGACAAGTTATTTCACAAAAAAAAGTCATTGAGGTAGATAAATCTAAAGTTTAGGTGATAAAGTTTTTTCAATATCCCACTTGTGTGGAACATATTAGATCTTTATTTGACCATGCGGGATTTTATATAATATTCATCAAAGATTTTAGTAATATTTCTCTTATAATTTAGAGACTAATTTTATAAGAATATGAACTTAATTTTAATGATGATTATAAATAACCATTTCATGAGCTAAATAAAGGGCTAAATACCCTAATAATAATGCAAATAAAGGATTGGGAATATCATTTTGAGTTTCTTTTTGATACATAAAACCAAGTCATGTGAGAATACCTCTCCTAAATTATTGAAGTAAATCTACAAGTCAAATCTTATTACACAAGAATATTTGATACTACTCAACTCAATTAAAAAACCACTGAATTTCCTTGTAGTTTTTTTTGTATTATATAAATTTATATTTTATTTTATTGGAACTAAAGTGGTTTTCTTTTCTGTTTATGTGAACCTTAGGTACTCAATGAAGAAGGTTTATTCCAATACAAAGTTGGTTTAATGGTTGATAATTTTTCAAGAGTTCAATTTAGAGATCAAAGATAATAAGAGAGCTAAAAATCTAGTGGCAAATCAACTTAGCATACTTCCCAACACCACTAAATCATAAATTCCATATCTGAACCTGCTAAATGATGACATACTAGAAGAATAGATTCACATTATAGAAAGTTAAATACCATGGTATGCAGAAATAGTGAATTATTTGGTCACATATCAGGTACCTCATCTTTTTAACTCCCATAAAAAACACAAGCATAAATATGAATCTGCATTCTATACATGGGAGGATCCATTCCTTTGGAAATTTTTCAATGATCAAGTAATAAAAAGGTTATTTCTAGAAAGTTAAGTAGAGTCTGTATTTTAATTTTGTAAAACACTTTCTTGTGAAGGAAACTTTAGACCCCAAATAGTGATAATAAAATCTTGAAATCTAGAATATATTGGCCAAACTTGTTTAAATATTCTCATGAATTTTACAAGAAGTGGGAAAATGTAAATTTTCTAGAAATATTTCAAAAATAAAAAAGATTCCTCAAAACCCCTTTTTTTTGAAATATTTGAAGTCTGGGAAATTTATTTTATGGGAACCTTTCCCATGTATTTTGGGAGTTCTTACATACTTATTTCTATTGATTATGTCACAAAATGTGTGGAATCCAAGGCATCAATGACCAAGGGAACTACTTTTGTAATAAAATAATGGAGGTTGTGCTTAAAAATTATGGGTTCCATCACAAGAAATATACAACCTACCATCCACAAATAAATGGACAAGATGAAGTGTACAATTAGGAAATTAAAGGTACTTTAGAAAAAAAAAGTTAAACCCTACCGAAATTATTGGATCCAAAGTCTTGAAGACACGTTATGGGTGTATCAAAAAGCATTCAAACACCTATATGTATGAGTCCCTACTGGTTGATTTATGGAAAGAGTTTTTATTTACAGGTGGATTTGGAGAACCAAGCATATTAAGTTGTAAAGAAGATATATTTGGACCTATAAGGTACTAGGAAAGAGAGTAAATTCAAACTATAAGAGTTGTAATAAATCAAAAGTGGGTATTTTTAAGATTATTGAATTTAAAAATATAAGACTCAAGTGCCACATGGAAAGAAGATTCAACTGAATACCTAATCTAGAGACCAAGTTCTACTTTATAATTATATATTTAAGTTAATATTGGGTAAGATTAATTCTATGTGGGAAGGAGATTTTGTTATAACTCATATTTATCATTTTGGTTTCATTAAGATCAAGAAATAAGAAGAAGGAAACTCATTCACTATTAATTGGAGAAGTATGGAAAAGTTATATAGAAATCTACTGTAAGAACTAGTGGTGGAGATCACACTTCTCCAACCTATCTATTGATCATTTCTCATGAGGTTAGGTTGATCAAACGATGGTAAAAAAATTCATTCATGAGGAAACCTGAGTTTTAATGTTTTCTTAGCATTTAGTAGTTTATTATGTAGTTTCTTTAACCCTATAAACTTCAATTAAATAGTTCTTATTATATTATGAACTATTTTCTTTTTATATGAACATCTAGAAAGGTTGAAACTAAGTGGTATAGAAACTTCAAAAAGAGGATCAAAAGTGAGAAAAGAGATTAATGTGAAAGGGTATTTAATTCTTAAATTAATTATATTTTAACACTCTAATTTTCTTTAAATCTATTTTGGGCGTTAGAACAGAATTTTCATGCCCGCACTTATAATTTTTTTATTTGATTAACTTATCTAGGAGACATGAGTTTCTTAATAATCCCATGATTTCATGTTTTATATTTCTAAGATAATTATATTTAATGAGTAATATGGATAATTTAATTATTATAGTAAAGCATAGATGTTAATTTGATTAATCATAATTTTATAGAATTGGTTAATTCATGTAAATAAAATTTACCTACCATTTTTAATGCACTAAATTTATAAAATTCACGTGGATTGATTTTTTTTATTATCTATTCCATGGTTTATTATCCTAGATTTTATGTTTCATTCCTAAGAGGATTCATAGACCCAATTTTTTTCAATTCTATTTTGAGCATATTTTTTAGTGATCTTTGGGTATGTCACCTGCTAAAACTTACATTGGAAATTTTCAAAGCTATTACTATACAAAGTTGTTTTTAATATGATTGTGGAATGTTTTTTCAAAAACCTTTATCCTTCAGACCATATTTTACATTAATACTTATTTATATTTTATAATACATTAATTACCTAGTTATTAATTCACCACATTAAAATCCATTTATATCATTCCTACCCTACTCTACTTATATTTAATGATATTTTTAAATTGAAGTGTGGGGGTGAGGGACGTCATGGTAAAATGGATGAACTACATTGTAAGTAAACAGTTTTGGGGTTCTATTCTGTGTATTGGAAAAGGTTTTTGATTCATTCATTATACTTTTATTGATTCCCCTTCTTAAAAAAATAACAAAATAAAAAAATGGGTTTTGATTTAGAATAATCAAAAATCAGCATTACCAAATTGATAATTTTATCGTATGGTGTTAGGTGGTGGGTGTGATATTCATTCTAAGCATAACTTTTGAAAAAGTAAAAAAATATGAAAAAATAGTTTGAGAAAGAAAAAAAATTAAAAAAACAGAGAAAATTCAAGTGGGTTTAAATATTTCATTATGATTACATTTATCATGACCTTACTTTGAGTTTTGGGAAGTTAGAGTTGTCACTTTGAAGGGGATATTTCTATTTATATTTTAATTTTTATTTCATGTGCTATAATTTATGGGAAAAAAAATATTCTTTTATCCTTAATATTTTTATCATCAACTCTTACCAACCTTAAGCCTCAGAGACATAAAATCCTTAATGCAAAGACATCAAAATTTTATTTGACCTCTATCTTTATAAATAGGAGAATATATATCCTCTACAAGCCTATGAAAAAGGATCATGTACTCATGGGATGATAATTTCTCTTCCTGTATTTTTATCATGAGTGATGAGTGATAAAAATATTATAGTGAGGTAGATCATGACATGGAATGATTAATAATGATTAATTGAGAAGATTCAATAAATTAGAAGAGAAGAACCAACATTTTTTCAAAGGCAAAATGTAAAATACTTGGGTTGATTGTTATTTTGAAAATGTGAAGTATAATTGATATTTTCTTTAAATATTGAAATTTTGGTTTACTATTGATAATTTTTTGATTTAATTACTTTTATATTTAAATATTGGTAGAATGTTGTTCCTCTTTTATTTCATGTTGAGATTCAATGATTGAAATAAAGCATAGTTCATGTGTGGGGGTATTTGATGCACATATTTTTCATTCAAAATATGTAAAAATTTTATAAGGAATTATAATATTGTTAATCATATTTCCTTATGAAATTAATTAATTTATTTAAATGTGTATGACTTTCAATTAAAGAAAAAATTTGGATAAAATAGGTGAAGGGGATGAATTTTGAATAAATTATTAAAAAAATAAGTTTGGTTTACCCTTACTCATGGACAAAGGGATATGTAAGTGTAAAATACTCCCTACCTTTACACAAGAATAAATCAATGCATTATTTAGGGGCTAGACATGCTATGTAAAATTATGGATAGAGCTATGTAAAGGTAATTTTTTCATTGTGTAATGAGAAATGTTTCACTCTGTGAGGGTAAACGCCAACTACATAAGGGTAACCTAATATTTTCAAATATTGTGTAAAGGTTGAAACCTATATATAAGGTTAAGTTCAGTGGTGTGTAAAGGTAATTCATAAAGTTCATAAGTTTTGTATAAAGGTAAATGTTGTGTTGCATAAGGGTCACTCTACATTCCAAAAGGTTATTTTAAGGTACTTCACTAGCTGAGTAAAGGTATCATCCATTGTGAAAGGGTAGTAATCAAATTTGTAAAGGTACCCCAATACTTTCAAAGAATTATTAAAGTTAAAATGTATGTTATATAATCGTACTAGTGGATTTCACTAGCTACATATGAGTAATTGATCTGTTTCAAAGGTTGTGTAATGGTAAATAAAGAGTTATGTAATGTTATTACTAAGTTCTAAAATGACACATAAAGGTAAAATAACATTTCATAGGGTTAACCTAGGGATTTTAAAAAAGTTACATGAAGGTAAAAAAATTATCAATGTTGTGTAAGGGTATCCCATTGATTTTATATGTTTTGTAAAGGCCAACCAAAGGTTATGTATGGATCATCAGACCACCACGAGTTTGACGAAAACACTATTTCCACCAATATTGGAGCCCGATATTGAGCCAAAATTACAATAATGAAGTCTTATATCACCATGGTTAACCTTGGAATCTCAAAGTTATTCCCTAGAAGCATGATTCAATGAATATGAATCCATGTTCAAGAAGAAGGAAAAATTAGCTATGTAGAGCACATTGGTAATGTGAAATTATTCAGAAGGATTTGGCTACATGAATAAGCCACACCATAAAAATGACTATGTGTATTAGGATTCCTTGTGGAAAATTTATTTATTTTAAAAAAGAGTATGAATGAAAATTAAATTGATATATACCCAAAGCTGAAGATTCAAGAACGCGGGCAGAAAGATTTGAAGATTTAAAGATGGATTTTATGGATTAAAAAGGATCATACCTTGGGATTCCAATGCCTATAAATACAAGGGATATATATAAATATAGAGGTATGAGGATCATGGAATAATTGGATAGATTCTACCTTGTATTGTTGATTTATTTTTATTTTATTTTCTTTTGATATGTCATCTAATTCTCCATTATTCCCTATCTCGTCTCTAATGGAGGGGTAGAACTATTGAGTGATTAGGGAATGGATGTAGATTCTTTTTTGATGATTTAGTTTCATATATTTCACTAAAATTAGTGTTTCCTTTTCATTATTAATTGTTTTCAATATTTAATTTATAATTTAATCTTGAATGTGATTGTGTTTTAGTTAATTTTTTCATACTATGTTATTCATTGGTCAAGTATTAATCATCTCTCTCTATTTGATCTTAGACCATATATATTTATTTATATGAATATAATTAGTAAAGTGTTTTGAGATCAATGAAATGTGAGGAATTTGTAGTGGTTATACTTTGATTCTTGGGAATAACGATACCATATTGGGTATTGCCTAAGGTAATTAAGGGTGATTCGTTGTCTCTTTCGCACATAGGAAGAAGAGTAGTCCAAATAATGAAAATTGATAGGATTATTTTAACTAGTATAAAACATAATCAAGGGTGAAAAGGGGAAATGATTATGGAAACTTTCATTTACCAATTAATAGGGAAAAAATTAATTTCTAATACCATGATAGCATCATAATTGGGAAGCTAGACAAAACATCATCACTTATCTCTTAATTTTGATTATAATGTTTTTTTACTATTCATAAAACTCATCATCAATTCTATTTTATTTTTTCACCTATGACAACTAGATTTAGAGAACTCCTCTATAGAAATAACCTATCTTACCACTAACACTACATTCCCAATGAAATTAATTTTCTTCTTCCATACCCCATGACAAGTGTGCATCAGTCAATTCTTGGTGGTTTCATGATTTGTTTATTGGTTTTTATGTAATATAAATATATGTTCCATGTTTTAATGAGAAATGGGTTTTCAAATTATATAATTTTATTGGATGTTTTTGTTTTACATACATTTTTTTAGAATATTTTATGCAAATATTCAAGTTTTACAAAAGGTATTTAAGAGAATATGTTAAGAAAAATTTCAGGTATTTTGGGATCAGAAATTTTTTTAATTAATATACACTAAAAACCCTTTAAAATGGAACTTTGGGGGAAAATAATTATTCAAAGGGAACTTTTATCATTTTTAAACCTAAAATTGTATATTTTTTAGAAAAAAAATTATAAGGGTGTCATTATTATATGTTTCTTTTTAAAAATAACTTTTCTAAAAACGATTTCTAAATGATTTTACCAATGCATGTATTTTAAAAAGATTTAAATCACTTATTTTAATGGAATTTTATAAAAGTAAATTTTTAAAGAAAATAATAACGTTTTTTTTCAAAACATGGGAACATTATAAGTGATTTTATGGGGAAAGTTAAAACTTTTTTAATTAGTGCATGGAAACCTTGATGGTATCATGGATTGGGAAGAAGTGAGTTATTTTGATTTTGAATGATATGGATTGATATTTTATTAGTAAATTATAATAATGATTTTGTTTATTATTCTGGTTATCCTTATTTTTATTCTTATATTGATGGTGTGTTTATGATATTGTACTAGCTCATTTTCTTATTGTGTGGTCATACTTGCATAATCTTACCCTTACTATACAGGTTATTTTTATTGTTCTATGATATATGTGATATATTTATGGGAAATATTAGATTCATTAAGAACTGATTCCTCAAGGGATGGGCATCATGACACCTTCTGAGTATAGGGATATTCTGAGAGATAGATTGGTCACCATTACCATTGGGATATCCTAAATTTTGTGGAATTAATAGTCTTAGAAGTATATTTTCTATGATATATGGAATAAATTAGTTTCTAGTGTTCAATGTTATATTGATCAAAGTGAATAGTGAGTAAATTCTATATCAAGTGAAAGATATGTATATCTTCCCAATAGATTTGTGAAATGAACTATGTTGGACAATCAAGATAATTCACATCCCTCTATTTTTTTATTTCCAACTAATCTATGGAGACTGAAAGTTTAGTTGGGGGACTTTGTAATAAGTTTAACCATCCTTTTTTAGAACCAGTCTAGTTTAAATTTCTCAGTTAGGTGTTTTTCATCAGGGGTATTCTTAGGGAGGTTAGATTATATGGAAGTGTTTGGGGTATGGGTGCGTACATGGACTTGTATCTAGATTTAGTAATGAGAGATATATTTTCTAAGAAACCTCAAGTACTCTTACTTTCTATTCTTAGTGATTTACTTTTATTTCCTTATTCATGATTAATTGGGTAGTGGTATTGTTATCTTCCAAGGCTCTAGGTGTTGGGTTACTAAACTATTGGGTCATGAATTATTCATGGGATCAATCATTGAAATGAATTTTAGTCGTATGGACCAATATGATTTCATGGTTTTTTATCAAATGATTATCATTCCTGAATTTAGTGACCATGTCTAAAGAAGTTCAATTGTTTAATTTACATTCAATTTCCATTAATTTAAACTTAAATAGTTTGGATTCACAAAGGGATGGATAAAGGATTAAAATTGTATCTTCTATATCAGGATCCCATTTCAGTTCCTCTTTGTTTAAGGATGGTCTCAAGTAGATTGTCCATTCTAACATTTGGAAACTGCACAGGGCAGATGAAGAGCTTTATTTTAGTGTAAATTTAAAACTGATTCACGTTTTTCCATAAATAACTCATTACAATAGTACCCAAGTTTGTATCCATTGATTCTATTCTTAAAGATATATTTTATATAGATTTTTTTTATTTTTAATATTTTTTATAATTTTAAAGGGAATTCAAAGATGAACAAAATACTATTATATTTTCTATAAGTAGAAAAAGATGTAAATTGAATGGAAGTATAACTAGATAAGTATAATTAATTGAGTAAAAGCAGTATCTTATTCTATAAATTTTCTTGGATCATCCTCTCTTCATCTCTTAAAATTATTTTCACATTATTAACTCTATCAACACATGATATTTGATCACAAAACAAGAATCTAATTTAGATTAAAATATTGAGGTTCATAAATAATATCTTAGATATCGATCCCTTTCTAGTAATATCTGGTCAGTGAACTCAATGAACATCAAGCACAAAGTCATATTTGATCACTCACTATGCTCAAAATCCTCAATTGAGAATAGAGAAATTTAAACAATGAGATTCATCTTCTAACTCCTACTCAGTCTGAATTAAAATAACTATATTTTATAATCAATATTCTTTGATTTAAGATATATTGTCCATGGAATAGAATTAAGAATTAATCTAAATAAAATAAATAAATGAACATCAAACTTTAATCAATATTCAAAGATCATAAATGTGGAGTGAATTTATAGTATGAAATTAAATGTAGAAAATATCATAAATAAATGATCATTCAAATCCACACATCTAGGAAAATAAATATCTAGGAAATTATGGTCAAGGTATAGAAGTAATCTTCACTCTTCATCTTTATTGAAGAAAGTATCCTTAATAATTCTTATACCTTGATCTCCCAAAGAATCCTTTGGTTCTATACTCCCGGAATTGTCTCTCTTCTTTGTTCCAATTCTCTCTATTTTTCTCGGATCCCCTTCATATATAAATAGAAAACTCTTTTAATTCATCATGAAACAATTCTCACTACTAGAAATACAGTCTTTCCCAATGGTTCTGAACCGTTGGGAAAGGATTCAGAACCGTTGGTATATGTTATATCAACGGTTTCTGCAAACCGTAGGGAAGTAATCCATTGGGAAAGCTTTTCCCAACAGTTTACTGTGAACCGTTGGGATAGGGTGGGGAAAGCCTAACCTATCCCAACAGTTTGGCTTGAACTGTTGGGAAATCCCAAGGACTCTCCTCTTTCCCAACGGTTTATGAACCATTGGGAAAGGTTTTTTACCAACGGTTCAATGAACCATTTGTAAAAAAAGAATCAGAGATGCTATGCCAACGGTTTGAAACTGTTGGCATAGCCTATGCTGTGCAAATTGCACAGCAGCCTGCAATTTTCATAGCAGATTTGAAATTTGCACAGCAGGCCTCATTTTGTGCATTCCCTCCCATTTTCAATCCAATTATTATACCTACAATAAACTAACACATACATATACAATTATTGTACCTGCAATAACCAACTAACACATACATATATAGAAAAAATTCATACACATTTAACATATAATGCATCCTTGAACTATACACATCCATAATTAAATTAGAATTCATAACATAATTATAAATATACATAATTCATTTAAAATTCAATTTAAAATTTAGATGACAATTATATGTGGAATCCGGAATTCAATTCATAATTTCATCGGTTTTTTGTATACCATATATTTTTACCTGAAATGATGTCCATTTAAAACAAAATACATATACCTAGAGTGATACCGGCCACACCATGACTCAAATTGAGGTGATGTTAACTCGTACACTTCACAAATGACCCATCGATCATTGTCCTAAAGTATCAACATATTCTGAAAGTGTTTGCTCAGTTTTCTGTATGCTAGTTGATGTTTTCACTTAAAATGATGTCCTTTTGAAACAAAAGACAGACACTTTGAGTGGTGCCAGCCACACCACGTCTCATATTGAGGCGATGTTGATTTGTACAAGTCGCATATGACCCATGGACCGTTCTCCTAATGTTTCAACGGAAACCGAATGCATTTGGTCGGTTTTCCGTATGTACTTAAAATGTTGTCCATTTTAAACAAAAGAGAGACACTTAGAGTAATCCTATCTACACCGTGACTCGGATTGAGGCCAGGTTGGCTTGTAAAGTTCACATATGACCCATGGATCGTTATGATATATTATCAATAGATTCCGAATGCGTTTGGTCAGTTTTTCGTATTCCAGTTTTTCTTTTCACTTATAATCCTATCCATTTTAAACAAAAGAGACATAGTTAGAGTGGTGTCAGCCACACCGTGCCTCGGATTGAGGAAGGTTTGACTCTTACACATCACATATGACCCATGGATCGTTTTTCTAAAGTATCGACACAATCTGAATTCGTTTGGTCGGTTTTCCGTATGCTAGTTGATGTTTTTCACTTAAAATGACATCCTTTTGAAACAAAAGACAGACACTTTGAGTGGTTCCAGCCACACTGCATCTTAGATTGAGGCGGGGTTTATTCATTCATGTCACATATGACCCATGGATCATTCTCCTAATGTTTCAATGGAAACCGAATGCGTTTGATCAGTTTTCCGTATGTACTTAAAATGTTTTCCATTTTAAACAAAAGGGAGCCACTTAGAGTGATCCCGGCCACACCGTTCCTTGAATTGGGCATGGGTTTACTTGTACACGTCACATATGACCCATGGATCGTTGACATAAAGCATCAACACATTTTGAATGCATTTGGATGGTTTTTCGTATGTCAATTGTTCTTTTCACTTATAATCTTGTCCATTTTAAACAAAAGAGAGACACTGTGAATGGTGTCGGCCACACTGCGCTTCGGATTGAGGCGGGGTTGACTCATACACGTCACATATGACCCATGGATCATTTTCCTAAATCATCAACACATTTCGAATGCGTTTGGTCAGTTTTTCGTATGCTAGTTGATCTTTCACTTATAATCCCGTCCATTTTAAACAAAAGAGAGACACTATGAATTGTGTTGGCCACACCGCGCCTTGGATTGAGCCGGTGTTGACTCGTACACGTCACATATGACCCATGGATTGTTGTGCTAATGTATCAACACAATCATAATCCATTTGGTTGGTTTTCCGTATGTATTTAAAATGTTGTCCATTTTAAACAAAAGAGAGCCACTTAGAGTGAGTCTAGCCACACCATACCTCAGATTACGGCAGGGTGGAATCTTACACATCACATATGACCCATGGACCGTCTTCCTAAAGAATAAACACATTTTTAATGCATTTGGTCAATTTTCTGTACGTCGGTTGTTCTTTTCACTTATAATCTTGTCCATTTTAAACAAAATACATACACAAGGAGTGATCCCACCACACTGTGCCTCAAATTGAGGCAAGGTTTACTCTTACACGTCACAAATGAATCATCGATTGTTGTGATAAAGTATCCACATATTTCGAAAGCGTTTGATCAGTTTTCTGTATGTCAGTTGATGTTTTTCACTTAAAATGGCATCCTTTTGAAACAAAAGACAGACACATTGAGTGGTTCTGGACAAACCGCATCTCAGATTGATTTGGGGGTTATTCTTACATGTTACATATAACCCATGGATCATTATCCTAAAGTTTCAATGGAAACCGAATGTGTTTCATCGGTTTTCATTATGTACTTAAAATGTTGTCCATTTTAAACAAAAGAGAGCCACTTAGAGTGATCCCGGCCACACCGCAACTCGTATTGAGCCCTGGTTGGCTTGTACAGGTCACATATGACCCATGGATCGTTGTCCTAAAGCATCAATACATTTCGAATGCATTTGGTCAGTTTTCCGTATGTCAGTTGTTCTTTTCACTTATAATCTTGTCCATTTTAAACAAAAGAGAGACACTATGAATGGTGTTGGCCACACCGTGCCTCAGATTGAGGTGGGGTTGACTCGTAAACATCACATATGACCCATGGATCGTTGTGCTAAAGTATTGACACAATAAAAATGTGCTTGTTCGGTTTTCCTTATGTCAGTTGATGTTTTTCACTTAAAATGACGTCCTTTTGAAACAAAAGGCAGACACTTTGAGTGGTGCCGGCCACACTGCATCTCAGATTGAGGAGGGGTTGATTCGTACACATCACATATGACACATGGATCGTTCTCCTAATGTTTCAATAGAAACTGGATGCGTTTGGTCAGTCTTCTGTATGTACTTAAAATGTTGTCCATTTTAAACAAAAGAGAGACACTTAGAGTGATCCCTGCCACACCGCGACTCGGATTGAGACTAGGTTGGCTCGTACAGGTCACATATGACCCATGGATCGTTTTCCTAAAGCATCAACACATTTCGAATACGTTTGGTCGGTTTTCCGTATGTCAGTTGTTCTTTTCACTTATAATCCTGTCCATTTTAAACAAAAGAGAGACACTATGAATGGTGTCAGCCACACCGCACCACGGATTGAGGCAGGGTTGACTCGTACACGTCACATGTGACCCATGGATCATTTTTCTAAAGTATCGACACAATCTGAATGCATTTGCTCAGTTTTCCGTATGCCAGTTGATGTTTTTCACTTAAAATGATGTCCTTTTGAAACAAAAGATAGACACTTTGAGTGGTGTCAGCCACACCGCATCTCAGATTGATGTGGGAATGATTCTTACACGTCAAATATGACCCATGGATCATTTTCCTAAAGTTTTAATAGAAACCGAATGCGTTTGGTCGGTTTTCCGTATGTACTTAAAATGTTTTCCATTTTAAACAAAAGAGAGCCACTTAGAGTGATCTCGGCCACAATGAGTCTCAGATTAAGGCGGGGTTGACTCGTACACATCACATATGACACATGTATTGTTTTGATAAAGCATCAATAGAATCCTAATGCGTTTGGTCGGTTTTTCGTTTGTCAGTTGTTCTTTTCACTTATAATCCTGTCCATTTTAGACAAAAGAGAGACAATTTGAATGATGTCGACTACACCACTCCTCGAATTGAGGCAGGGTTGACTCTTACATGTCACATATGACCCATGGATCATTGTGCTAAAGTATCGACACAATCCGAATTCATTTGGTCAGTTTTCCGTATGTCATTTGATGTTTTTCATTTAAAATGATGTCCTTTTGAAATAAAAGATAGACACTTTGAGTGGTGTAGGCCACACTGCATCTCTGATTGAGGCGAGGTTGATTAATACACGTCACATATAACCCATGGATCATTGTTCTAAAGTATCAACACAATCAGAATCTGTTTGGTCAGTTTTCCATATGTACTTAAAATGTTGTCCATTTTAAACAAACAAGAGCTACTTAGAGTGATCCTGGACACACCATGCCTCGGATTATGGCAAGGTTGACTTGTACACATCACATATGACCCATGGATCGTTTTTCTAAAGTATTGACATAATTTGAATGCGTTTGGTCAGTTTTCTGTATGCCAGTTGATGTTTTTCACTTAAAATGATGTCCTTTTTAAACAAAAGACAGACACTTTGAGTGGTGCCGGCAACACCGCTTTTCCGATTGAGGTGGGGTTTATTCATACACATCACATATGATCCAGGGATCATTGTGCTAAAGTATAAACACAATCAGAATCTGTTTGGTCAGTTTTCCTTATGTACTTAAAATGTTGTCCATTTTAAACAAAAGAGATCCACTTAGAGTGATCCCGGCAACACCATGCCTCAAATTAAGGCAGGGTTGACCCTTACCCATCACATATGACCCATGGATAGTTGTGATAAATTATAAACAGAATCCAAATGTGTTTGGTCAGTTTTTCGTATGTCAGTTGTTTTTTTCACTTATAATCCTGTCCATTTTAAACAAAAGAGAGACATTGTGAATGGTGTTGGCCACACCGTGCCTCGGATTGAGGCAGGGTTGACTCGTACATGTCATATATGACCCATGGATCATTTTTCTAAATTATCGACACAATACAAATGCTTTTGGTCAGTTTTCCGTATGCTAGTTGATGTTTTTCACCTAAAATGATGTCCTTTTGAAACAAAAGACAGACACTTTGAGTGGTGTCGGCCACACTATGTCTCCGATTGAGGCGGGGTTGATTCATACATGTCACATATGACCCATGGATCGTTATCCTAATGTTTCAACGGAAACTGAATGCGTTTGGTCAGTTTTCCATATGTACTTAAAATGTTGTCCATTTTAAACAAAGGGGATCCACTTAGACTGATCTCAGCCACATCTCGCCTCGGATTGAGCCTGGGTTGGCTCGTACACGTCACATATGACCCATGAATCATTGTGATAAATTATAAATAGAATCCGAATGTGTTTGGTCGGTTTTCTGTATGCCAGTTGTTCTTTTCACTTATAATCTTGTCCATTTTAAACAAAAGAGACACAATTAGAGTGGTATGTTAGTTTTTTATTCACATTATTCAAATACACTATTTGACTATGGGACTTTAAATTAATTTATTTATGAAAAATTTTCATTTAAAATGAGAATATCATAAAATTAATAGAAGATAAAACTTTTATTAAAAGTCCTTATGGAAATATTAAGGTAAACATGATTTATGATAATCCTCATGTGTCTATTAGTGGAATGGTATTTACTTTAAATCTTGTGGACATTCATATAGAATATTTTTATATCATTATTAGTATGGAATAGATTTTATTTTATCATGCTATGAAACATTTCAAAGCTAATAATTTTATGCCCAATGAATACATCCCTTTTATAACATACCAAGAATCTATGATATTGATTAGATGTGTAAATGTGATTTACATTGATTATCATTATGAAAATAAATAAAATATATATTATAGATTTTATAGTAGTAAATAAAATCAAGGAGGGTGGGGGCCGCCTGGGGGGGGCTATCCGGGGGGTTGTCCGGTGGGTGTCTTGGGGGCTGTCCGGGGACCAAGGAGGGTGGGGGGGCTATGCGGGGGGTTGTTCGGGGGCTGTTCGGGGGGTTGTCTGGGGGCTGTCTGAGGTCCAGGGAGGAGGGTGGGGGGCTATCTGGGGGTCTGTTTGGGGACCAAGGAGGATGGTTGGGGGGCTATCCGGGGGGCTGTCTGGAGGGCTGTCTGGGGTCCAAGGAGGATGGTGGGGAGTTGTCCAGGGTCCAGGAAAAAGGGGGGTTACCAAACACACAACCACTAAAAGACAACAACATCCATAAAACAGATAATATATAAAAATAACTCAACTCCAGTACTATACTACGAGTCTAGATAAAACCAACAACTAGAATATATTAAATAGAAAATCTCAATAATATTAGTCAAAAATGTAATGGATCAATTTGTCCCACATCACCATCACCATAATCACCATCATCATCACCCTCATCCTCGTCCCCATCATCGTCCTCTCTCTCCTCAGCACCCTCCTCCTCACCCTTACCCTCCTCCTCACCCTTGCCACCCGCCTCGCCCTCCTCCTCTCCCTCCTCTTCCGCATCAGAATCCTCATTATCATCATCGTCAAGCTGGACATCGTCCTGACCACCACTAGAACTGCCACCTAGTGCACCATATATAGAACGTATTGACGACATATATTCATCAAAAGTTGGGTTGTCCTCTTCTAGAAGTGTTGGACATAGAACTTCAATAAATTTTATAAACGCACTATTTTCCCTAGCAGACTGTTCTACCATCTCTATGGCCCTTTTCTTAGCATTTTCTACATGTTCCCTAACTTGCTACAGCTTGGTGGCACTACAACTCGTACTTGAGGAGACACAATACCTCATCGAGGCTATCCTAGGTTGGCAGCATACTCTGCCAGGATGCTCCTCTCCCAACTCCAGATGTAAGTGACCTGTTGGCCCAAAATTATCTGGTTATTGGGCATCGAGGGCCTATAAAGTAGCCTATTAAAAATATAAATATATCATTAAGTTACAAAATAGATATTAAAATATAAATTCAATAGATTAAAACTTACAATCTACTTCTGAGTCGCTTCGTTGACGGCACTTCCATCCTTTTTCCGTCAACTCGAGCAAAACAGTTTTGCTTGAGGCACACGTCCTTCAATATATTTTATTTTCCTCTACAATGACATTGAAAACTAAATTTATATGAAAACTTTAGGAAACTATTAAATAATTGAGGAAAAAAAGAAAGTGTAAGTTGTAACGAAAACTTATAAACAATTGTCATACCTGCTTCCTCTCATGATCAGGCATCGTCGTGTGTCCCAGTGTGCGGAGGTATTTTTTTGTGTCAATGTTCTTTTTATTTTTTCCAGATGATTCCTAAATAAAATTCAAAAATGAAACATATAGTATTAATTAAAAACATGAAAGTTATTATTTAAATACCTCAAATGTAATTAATACCTTAAACTGGGTACTCGTCCAATGAGTAATCATCTAACGATACTACTCTATAGGACAATCATCCACCACTAGTACCGCCTCTAACTCAGTGCCAACTCTAGAAACCATCCAATATACAACTCATGCTTGTAGCCTCTACAAAGCTCTCCTAAATCCTTTAGACATTCCGGTCATGCACCCTCACCATCAATAAAATTAAATCGAAGCTGACAACAAAATATTAATTCATATAAATACAAAAATAGTTCATGGAATTAAATAAAACAGATTTTTTTACCCGTATCTCTGCCCAAGCTCTATCCTTGACCTCATGTGGCAAATTTCTCCATGATAGTGGGCTGAAGGTAATGAAGTTGGATTATTTGGAAAGTGTCACAAAAAAACTCAAACATTGTTGCCCTGTTTTCTTAACCATTTGGTTGTCTTCATTATAATCCACCATAACATGTGTGTGGTGGTTCCACACCGAACGCATGCGTGTATGCCCCCGCCCATGACTCTTGTCAGTATATGTATCTTTCATGAAAGAAAAACAAATATTTTATCAAAACATGTTATAATTAAAATAAATATTTCTATAAAAATTTGTTAGGGTTCTATAAATATACTTGTGTCGGTCTGATCGTTGAGCGCTGCTGGATCCACAGAAACTGATGGAACACCCTGTGGTGGAACAGGAGTCGAAGACAATGGAATATAGAAGCTCGGAGAGATAGAAGTATAAGGAAAAGAATATGGGACAGCTGTCTGACCGAATTATGGTTGGGGAGTGGGAATTATCATGGGATGTGAAAATGATGGGCCAGAAGATGTAGAAGATAGCGAAAACATGGGAGGCCTAAAGATCCTGTGTGTCCCTAACGACACACTGGGATCAGAATGTGGGAAGGAAGACATATCAGTGGGAGGGGCAGGGTCTAGTCGGGTACGCGCAGCTGCTCGTCCACCTCTGGTACGAACCCTCATACCACTGGCCTGAGTACTAGGACCAGTACTAGGCTCCTCTTCGAATAACTATCGACGTATAGGTGGATCCTACAAAAATGTTTACAAAAAAATTAATCACATAACATTATATATTATTTAAATATATCAATTTAATATAAAGTAATCACTACAAGCACTAATGATGGAATTCTCAACTCCGTCATTCGACGATTGTTCTCCATCATTTTTTTCCTTCGTCTCTCTTCAATTGGCTTCATTTCCTTCTTTTGAAAAAAAATATGTAATTAATTAGAAAAAGGAAACTAATGTGTAACCCAAAAAATTAAATATATGAGGGAATAGGGGGATTCGTTGGTAATTTAGCTATCAATTGTTTTAGAAGATCTTGAATGGATTTAATAAATCATACAAGTTGTAATGTTCACCAAGTTAGAAATATTGTTTGACTAGGTTTGAATACAGTTCAATTCCAAATTATAAAATGCAATTCAAATAAAACTACAACCAATAAACATTGAAAATTCACATAATGGTCAAGTCAGCTAAAACATATTTTTGATCAATACTAAATCAATTTGAATTTTACCAACCTTAAAAACCCAACTCTAGGTAAACCAAAAGAATTGAGAACATGGATAAATGATTCTATATATTTTCAACCACAACTTCAGGTTCACAACCAACTTTGACAATTGAGATATTGGAGTCATCAAAAGAAATAAATGGATTGGTTCCGATGGCACTAGGGACAGTGTCAATTCCATCATCAAAAATATGTCTTGGAATTACTTCAACTATGACACCAAATTCAGGTCGAAGTTGGTCTTTGACATAAAAAACTTGTTTATCCATTAATGCCAACACATATGGTTCTTCGTTAGCAAGAGTGCGAGTCATATTAATTACTCAAAATCCAAAATCATCAATAAATGTGCCATGTCTCGTCATCAAATCAAACCAATGGCATTTCATCATTGTGACTCGTCCATGAGAGTAAAAATACAATATTATTATTTTCTCAACAACTCCATAATAACCCACATTTTCAAATCGCAGTCTACTATCAGATGCACTGGCATAAAAATTTGTTGTGGTAGTAACCATAACACCATCATGTTGTGTTCTCATGTTCTTTTCTCGTTCAGTGACAATAAATTTGTACCCATTGATAACAATTGATTTATAGTCACGAACCATGGTATTAGGACCAAAAGACAAAACTCATATTTCCTCAAAGAAAGAGTCAGCAGACAAACTCAATACCTGCAATATAAATGACTATTAAACTTAATTAAATATTGATATAATTATTTTAAACATTAATATTTTTACCTTTAATTTTAACCTAGCAGAAAACTCTTTGCTATGCAAAGTCTCTCTCCTTCTCAAAGATAAAGAAGGATGATTCCTATTTATCATTGTTTTATGTTCACTTTAGATAAAAAAATATGAATATTTTAATAGATATATATGTAAGATATACATAATCAATTTAGTTACCTAATATAGTCATCGAACAAATCACAGTTGAATAAAACTGTGTGATGTGCCATCTCCCGCTCTTCATGGCTTAATGTCTTCAATGTATATGATCCAGGAATTCCTCCTGTTTGAGAAAGTGATGGAAAACTGGGTTCAATTTTCTCATACTGTTCTTCTTCATTTCTCATTGTTCTGTTCAATCTTGTAGTAAGATCTGACAAATACATCGAGCATAAATCCATACATTCTTGAGCCAGGTAACCGTTCACGATAGAACCTTCGGGATGATTTCTGTTTCGAACATAAGACTTTAATGTGAACATATTTATTTCAGTTGGATACATCCAACGAAAATAAACAGGTCCTCCGAGAAGTATTTCAGTGGGAATATGGACAGTCAGATGCAGCATGCATGTGAAAAATGATGGAGGAAATATTTTCTCCAACTCACACAAAATTAATGGGGAATCTGTCAACATTTTTTGTAAGAAAGACTTGGACAACTTCTTAGCACAAGGATCTCTAAAAAATGGCGTAAAAAATTGGTTGACCAATAAGGAAAATCAAAAAAGATACTCCTCTTCCTCTAATTGTAACAGGTTTCAATGGAAACATTCTTTCTCTTTCGAAATTTCATTTGACCCCTCCAAAACGAAAAACTGAAATCTTTCAATTCATTAAGCACGTCAGTTCCAGACATACGCTGAGGTGGATCATCGGTCTCTATGGTATTATCAAATCTTCAATGATTCATTCTATATGGATGATCCTTTGGAAAGAATCGTCGATGTCCCATAAAACTGAAACTACAGTGATGTTTCAGTCTTCTGGATCGTGTATTCTTCATACGAACTGGACATGATAGTTTTCCCTTCGTGCTCCATCCAGACATCATTGCATAAGCTAGAAAATCATTGATTGTCCACATAAGCGCAGCACGCATCTGAAATATGTCTTTCGAACATGAATCGTATGTGCACACACCCACATCCCAAAGAAGTTTCAACTCTTTTATTAAAGGTTGCATTTATAAATCAATATCAATATCGGGATCAGAAGGACCAGATATGAGTATACTCATGAAAGTGAAAGGTTTTTTTCATACACAACTATGGGGGAAGATTATAAATGCGTATAAAAACTGGTCATGTGCTCTGTGAAGTAAGCATCTTCCCAAACGGATTAAAACTGTCGCATAAAAGACACAGCCTCACATTATGCACGTCAGCTGCAAAATCAGGATGTCGGGCATCAAATCTCTGCCATGCAAATCCATCTGCAGGATGAACCAACTCATCATTAGTCTTCTTTCTATCAGTATCATTCCATCTCATTTTTATTGATATGTCCTCAGACATAAAAAGATTCTAGAGCCTGGGGATCAATGGAAAGTTCCACATTACTTTCTGTGGAACACGGGATGGTGTTCCATCAGATTTTGACTTCCAGCGGGATGTGCCACATTTTATACAATCATTTCGTTCAGCGGTTTCCTCCCAGAATAAACTGAAATCTTTTAGAGAAGCCTGAATTTTGTTTCTTTAAAATACAAGTTCCTCAACTAACTTCCATTCTATATAGTGGTTTGAAGGAATATCTGTATCATCTGGAAGTAAATCCTTCAAGAGGGTAAGAATGTAATCGATTGTTGTATTAGAAATCTCATACATAGTTTTCCCATGAAATAATCGGATTAAAAATTCTAGCTTTTTTATTTTATCTCATTGTCGATATGCTGCAGTCATGGCAGCAAGATTCAATTTTTTCACCCTATCAATATCATCATTTTCAATAGATGTATCAGTTGTGCTCATATCAAAGTCTTCTTGAGTCGAAATCCTTTCTTTTTCATGATGAAGAATAAATGTAAACCGATCATCTAACAAATTCTCCATTCCAGTCCTTTCATTTCGATCATCACCAATTTGAGATTTCATTTTCTCCCCATTGTGATACCACACAAAGTAGTTTTCTTGAAAACCATTTTTGGTTATGTGGTAGCTGACTTCTTCATGGCTCAACCAAGGTCTACTAACACAATTGGAACATGTGCAGTGTATGCGACCACTATCTAAAGCATTGTGAAATGAAAAATCTATAAAGATCCCAAATTGTTTTGAAAATCTCTTGAGATTCAATCAGTTTCATACATCCAACTTCTTTCCATTCTGTAAAAATAATTTATATAAGTCATTTTTTCATAAAAAATTCAATAGGATTGAACTTTAATAGAAAATACATTTAAGTAAATGATAAATGAAGAAGTTTCTAGTCAATGTAGTGAACTATTAAAATAATGTAAAGAACAAGTACTCATAAATTAAATTAAAATTTATTTATGTTCATTTTCATTAGGTCTATAAGAGGCACATGAAACAGGTCCCATCATGTGTTATAGGCATCCCAAATCATTCACTCATGTTCAATAACTCATTATTGACACCTCTATGGTCATACCTTTCATTACCCAATTACTTCCCCAAGTCAAGCGCACCCCATGGATGAATAAATTTTAGGCTTCTACACTAATAGGTTGTTCATGGCTTGTAAAAAGATTTAATTTCATTAAGTATAGACAAAAACATTTTTTTTAATTTGAAATTCTTAATAAATTATGTCAATGATAACAACATTACTGAATTAAAATTGTGACTTATCTAACATTTTTATGGCTATCTACACATGCCAGAATGGGTAGTGAAAAGCACCCCACCCTCATAAAAGTGAGTATTGGCCAATAAGGACACATAATATACAACGTACAATGAGAACCATATTTAGTTGACCCTAAAGTTATATTAGTACAGTCATCTTAGGGGAAATGGAATATATGATCCTGGTTAACTGGTGAATTCAAAAGATCGTATTCCATATGTTGGACACTATATAAGGTAATAAATCATGTGAGGATTGGTTTACATCATTCAATTTCTTACATGCTAGTGAGAATGAAGGCTTAAATTAATGACTTGAGTTCACTGATACCATGTCAGCCGTTATACACACCATGTGAACCCTTATACACACCATATGAACCCTTATACCATATCTTCATTATTACAACCATTAATAACAACTTATTAAATAACATCACTTGTTAATGATAATCAAATTGAACATAAATCAATAATATTATTAGATATATCAAGTAAAATGAATTCATACTATCTTACATCCTAAATGACCACCCACAACTATGATTAATGACCACAAAGCTCCCCTTTCGGCCAAATCAAAAGTGAAAACAAAAACACATAGTTGCAGAAAAAAACTTCATTTGTGTGAAGAATAATAATCTCATGGTCCTCATGATATTTAAACCACACAGTCATGATTTTCGAGATGAACTTTTATCCATGAAACCATATGAGAAACATGATTCAATACATGCATTTTTCTGATTTTCCCAAGCATTTTGAGGAACCCCAAATCAGTGAAAATGGTTATTGTGTTTTAAAAAGGTAATTGAATAACACATGTATGATGTCGAAGGCAGAATGATTAATGGTTATATTAGAAAAACTAATATTCACTAATATTGTGAATTTGACATTCTATGAATTAGTTTCATAAAGAAGGAAGAAGTACTAATTAGGGACCACATACTATTTTTCAAAGTTCAAGAAGATACTCCATATGTTCTATTGTTCAAAGGATAAGTGAATAGTGTGTCATTTTATATATATATATAGATTTTGATAGAAACATGATACATACTTGTTATGTAATACACATAGTGTACAAAAATTAAGATGAACAAGATCTTCATGTTTGGAATGATCTTAATGAAAGGAGTGATTTTCATGAAATAATATCAATAAATATTACAAACAATTTATTATTAGTTCAGATACATGAAGCTATAATATTTTAAGCATTGAGATTAAAAAAACTATGAATCTTCAAAATTTGAACACAATAAAGAGACACCATGCCCTTATAAATGTAAATGTGTAATGAAAACATTAATTGGACATAAACCGATATAGGTATTTGAGTACACAATTCGTGGAACAATCATAAAATTTTACAAAAACCCTAAAAATTGGGAATAAAGAAATCATTGAGAATAGAAGGATATGCTTGATAAGAGGTGGAACTATATCCTTGATAAAATATGGAAGAAGTCTAACCTGGTAGTTATTGATATGATGAAAGAGGTGGGGATTATTAAGTGCTTCTGCGAAGGAATCGCTTCTGGAGACCAGCGGAAGGGTTATGGAATCGTGGGGAGCTGGATGCCTGGATTTGGAGAATTTGGGGATTTTTTTCCCAACAGTTTTTAAAAACTGTTGGGAAAACTCAATCTTTCCCAGCGGTTTTATGAAACCATTAGAAAAACTAAATTTTTCCCCATCTTTCCCAACGGTTTCATCAAACCGTTGGGAAAAGTGATTTTTTTCCCATCTTTCCCAACGGTTTGATAAAACCTTTGGGAAAAGTCACTTGTTCAAGATATTTACCAATGGTTTATGCAAACTATTGGTAAAGATAACATATACCAACGTTTCTTTGAACCGTTGGTATACAAGTGTTGGGGAAAGTCCACTTTCTAGTAGTGTCTTAGGATCCATATCATAGTAGGAAACACTAATCTCATATCTTGAGATTCCATGTGGAACTCCTTGACTTTTCATTGTCCCTTTCACATGAATCTAGACAAACTTACAAAATGAACATGAGAATCCCATGTGAAACTTGATTTGACTCCAAGTAATTTGAATTTGGATGTGTTTTGGGTTAGATTCAATATTCATTAGTCATCATAATAAATTTTATAATCTTCATTGGGAATCCATTAATTCCACTACCACTATCTTAGTAACAGTTCACATGAACTAGATGATCATTTTAGTTAATTTTTTATATCCAAAAAAAAACCGATCTTCAAAATTGGTTTCACCTTGGGAAACCCATGAATATATTATCATTATTTTGTTTCATCACTTCATCAAAGCATTTCTTAAAATACAACCCATTCAAAATTTATTATCATTTAAAGTGTAGAAATTAATTATGTTAAAACCCCTCCATCTCTTTTGAATCACACCTGAAAATGGTGATTCAATGCAACAACTACAAAAACTGATTTTTTCTCAATCGACTTAATCAACCTTCAGCCTCAGGTTTTCAGGAAGTTCAGGATCCCATTGGACTACCTTCATCAGTGTAATACAACATTTATCATCTTTCAAGCTTGGTCAATCCTAATATCTCCATTACAACACCATTTTTTCCTCTTTACATCGAACTACAACATCTTTAACCTCGCATAAAACTCGATCTAGGTAGTTTTTTATTACTTAAATTGATTTTATTAAATATCTAATCAGTATCAGTGATCAAAGAACTTAGTGACTTAATTTGGATCTAGTTATCTTCTAATATGGAATAAAATATTCAACAGTGGCACAAGTGTGGATCTATCAACTTCCTCGAGTTTGGTCAACACCCACTTTCATAACCAACTTCAATCTTGGATTCCTTCATTCTTTTTTAGCCTTTAAAAACCTCAAAATTGTCTCATCTAGTTCACCTTAATCATCAATATCATTGATGGTGTTTGATCAATTTCAACTTAAGAGACGATGTTTTCCTCCTCAATATTTACTTCAACTGAGGATGGATTAAAGAAACATCCCATCCTAGTAGATATAGTCTTTAATATTGATCTTCAATAGCTTTGATTTCATTACCATCATCATGTTTTTTATCTTATTTTACTCAACATTCCTTTTTCTAATCAATACTACCTTTGAGATTTTATCCCTCATCTTCAAGACTCTCAACTTGGGTGTCATTCAAATAAGATCAGTGTCACCATCTACTAGTCGATCAATTTCTCATTTATGGCCGATGAGGCTTCATACTAAAGTAATGATTATTATCCCTAGTGGTAGGTTGAATACATCATAGTAGGTTAGATAATCTCCCCTCATGGTATCATCATATGAAAGGAACCATCAATCCATAATAGCATTTTAGGTTAGGACTTCATGTTATGGTATAAATTCATCCTACCATACAAAATATTGTAATTAAAGGTGTAGATTGTAACTTAAATTTTTTAACTTTTGGTTGGTTAAAATTGGAAAGAAATTCTTATAGTAAGTTCACATTCTTGTGTCCAGTTAGGTACTCAGTCATGCGGTCACTTGAGAAAATCAGGCATGGTCACTTGTGATTGTTAATATTTTAAAATCGTTAGCCTTACTCAGGGTCACTTGGGATTACCCATGTGGTTAGTTTATTTGGGGGGTTCCATAGTCAATTATAGTGTAAAGACTCCAACTCTAGTATCCTAGATCTGGTGTTTATTTTATTACATTGGAATAAGATACAGGTGATCTCATCCCAAATAATTGAATCGTTTATTATCCTTTCTAAACTAGATACATTATTGAACCACACATTATTTTTGAAAACATAAAATAAACATAATATTTTCTTTGAGAGAATTATTATTCTATATAGCATGTCTTTGAATATCATTCATAGTACACTTATGATAATCATGGGGAAATAAAACAAAATAAGGGTGAGTTCAGATGCTTGATGAGTGTTATGTATAGTGGAATCTAACTTGAGTAAATATGGCATAATCAATATGTAAAGGTAATTAACTAAAAACCTGTATTATTGAATCAATAAATTGAACATGAATAATAATAAGGTATGAATAAATGATGATAAAAAAATTATATATAAGTAATCGCATGTTATTGAAACTTATCTTTAGATATCATGACTATTCAAATAATCACATTGATAGCAATACCAAATTTTATAATGATGGAATTCATAATTTTATACATATTAAACTTATCATCGAGGACTTGTTCCAAGATATCTTACATAAATGAGTAATTACCAGTCCAGATATCCAACTTGTTTTTCCTCATGAGACCTATTGATGCATCGATGGGCTATGTAATTCTAATCCCCACCCATAACTTAATAATTCCAATGCTTTCATCATATTAATAAAGAACTTAATCATTACACCTTAACAATTAATAATTGTCTCTATTAGAAGAACTAGCACGAGGAATTTCAATAATTTCCCTAGTAAAAATAATCATAAAATATCTAGATAAATATGTTGGATGGTATCATTAGATTATATACTTTCTAAATCATAAGATTCAAAAGATCACTAGAATATTTCTTGTGAAAAATTCCATTTTCATTTTTAAATAACATACTTAAAATCTAAGAATTTGAAAAATATTAAGGAAAATATTTTCTTAAAAAATAACCTTGGAAACATCTAAAGGATTATTCAAATAATTGATTATTCAAGATGGTGGGAAATTCTATTTATTTTGTGTATGTTAAAATAAATATTCCTTTCACATTTTTAGTAAAAAGTCAAAATTACATCATTCAGAAAAATAAAAGAATATTACTTTTTAAATAATTTTAATAAAAATTAAAACATGGATAAAATTTATTTAGAAAATAATTTTATAATATTAAAAACATTCTTGAAATAATTTTTAGAAATCATTTATGTGGAAGAAAAATGATTATCATCTGAAGAGAGAAATAAAGTTAGTTTTTCTTAAAAACATTCTTTTAGTATCTTGAGTTCTTAAATAGAGTAAAATGAAAGTAAAACTTTTAATTTATATAAATAATAATAGTATAAGAAAATATATTTGGTTTAATATAGAAATATAATATAATTCCCCTAGTTAATTCTTAAACATAAACAATCCTGAATAATGATGAGTTTGTGAACCCTTATTTCAAGCTCGAATTGCTATAAAAGCACTCTAACCTTTTGTATGATAAATTTAAAATTATTATAATTATGTAAAATAATAATATATATACTTATAATATCATATATGATCAAATTATAACATTTTATCACCCATTTATTTATAATTCCTCAAAAAATCATCGTTTCTAGGTGTTAATAGTTCTGTTTTTCATGAGAGTATCAGTTTGGAAGTTCAAGTCCTTCAACATTGATCATGGTTCCATAATATAAAAAATTATAATAATGATATAAATTTCATATATATTCATATATATTCATATATATATATATATATTCATACATAAAATATAGAGATATAAAAATGATTTACACCATACATGGAGACGGTAAGCCATGCGTATAAATGAATGTTGTTTCCATTTTTCAACAGATAGAACTAAATAAAGGTAAATAATAATTAAAATTTATAGAATTGTAATAATATCATAAATAACCTATATATTTATTAAATCCATCATTATAACCATTCAATTAAAGTGGGTATGAAAAATGAATTGCACTGCTACGTAGAGATGGTGAGTCGTACATTCGCATGAGCGGTGTCTTTACTTTTTTTAGGATAGAAAGAAGGTGAATAATGCATGTTAAATCATCATAAAAAAATTAATCATATTTAATGTACTTAATTATTTATTTTATAATGGATACCATGTATTTATATGAGGCGGAAGAAGAAATAAACTTGAAAACACTTGGTTAAGAGTTATACATCTTCATTGAGAAACCTCTTTTGGATTACACCTTAATCCTTGAAGGGATGGTATTTTGAAAAAAATAAAAGCTCAAGGATGTGTTTAAGGAATCTATAAAAGTATTATTTCAAGGATTTAATAATATATAAGGCTCAAAATTTGTGAGGAAGAGAGGATAAGAGGTTTCCTTTTATAAATGAGGGGATATTCACTATTGGAATTACTTAAAGTACTAAATTAATTTTCATAATTAATTGACTAAAAATTGACATATTTTAAATATATTATGATTATAATCCTAAATAATATCATATAATAAAATTTATAAAGTTTATTTGATGTTTTAACCCTTATCCCTTAGTTTTAACCCCCCCCCCCCCCATTAATCCTTTTTACAATTACCATAATATCAAAGATTTATATTATTTAAGGTTCAATAATGCTACCATAAAAAAAATTTAATCATAAATGGAAAATGTTTTATATTTTAAACCATATCCCATTTAATTTCCCAAATATAATATTTTTATGATTTTTAAATCATTTAATAAAATATTATTTTTTATAAAATACCACTAATGTCATTTTTGAACTATTCATTTATGTTGACATTAAATCCATCAAGATAGTTATGGAATTAAAATATAAACCTTTAACACGTCCCTAATCTATTATATTTACATAAAAAATTGCAACATAATAATTCATCCAAATTGTAATAATTTTAATAATTTTAAATTCATTTATTTTGTTTTTCTATTAACTAAATAAATACTTTGTCGGTGTTGTGTAAGAATTTTAGGTAATTATTCAATAACTAAAAATTAAAAATAAATTAAAATGATAAAAAAAACTAATTTATATAAAAAATATAAATTAATTACTGGACTTATCCACTTTTATATTAATGCAAAAAAATTAGAGATATTAGTAAAGAGAGTATTATTTTGTATTTTTTCTTTTCCTAAAATAATATTAAGTCATAATCAAATAAAATGGCATAAAGTGGAAATATATTAGATAATTTTATGTAAATGTATGAACCCATTCATAAAATATGATAAAGGAAAGTTTTAGGGAAATTTTAAAGCCTTGTCTAAGATTTTTAACCCTATTTTAAATGTTTTACCCTTAGTATGTGACAAATATTTACTGAGGTTATTATTCATAATGATAAAACATAAATGAGACATATATAAAAAATTTTATTCTCAAAATTATAAATATGTAATCTATTTTTCAATATTCAATTCATAGAAGTGGAATAATTTAATTTAAAATTAAACCAACAAAATGCAATGAAAAGCAGTTTTCTGGAAAAAAAATGTTTTTGAAGTATAAAAGTTTTTATTCAAAAATACAACCTATAATTAAATAAAATGAACTTAATTAGATTATTAATATTTTAAATGAATTAATTTTACTTTTAAAACTATTTAAAAACAAAATGGAACTTTGTAAGAAAAATTTATATGATGAGAGTTTTCAATAAAAATAGTATCTTTCATTATTCATCAAAAAATAGATGTTTTCAGAAAATTCTCATATTTCCACTCTAAGATAATTTTCACATGATGATTTCAAAAATTAATTTCATTTTTTAAAATAAATTTTATAAAATTGGAAAACACTAATTATATTATTTTATTTTAAAAACCAATAAATCCCATTTTTGAGGAAAATATATTTTTAAACCATATAAAGACTTTACTATAAATTGTATACGTATTTGTTGATATATTTGATTTATCTAAAACCTTTATACATAGATTTAAAATTTTTGTTATTTCTATTCATTCCACCAATTTAACAACTTGGTTATAATGGTGTACTATATTACGGTTCATTTAGACTCGGGGTTGTGTGTATCTTAAGCTATTAAAGAAATTGAATTTATTTATAGGGAAATATATCATAAAATATTATGTTATTAAATTATACCCACCTTAAAATTAATTTCACCCTTGAAATTTCATCTCTCCAATACAAAAAAAATGTGGATATCATTGTTCCATCACATCCTCTGGTTCCCATGTGGATTCCTTAAATTTATTGTTTCAAAACAAAACTTTCATTAGGTGAGTAGAATTATTTCCTAGAACATTCTATCTATGATATAAAATCTTAACGGGTTGTTCCTTATAATAGATATCTTTATCTATTGTTATGATCTCTAAATTTAGTATATTTAAAGGATTGAGTATGTAATTCCTTATGAGAGATACATAAAACACATCGTGAACTTGAGAGAGATTCGGTGGAAGATAAAATCGATAAGTTTTCATCCCAATAAGATCAATAATTTTTAAAGGGACCAATATACTTAGGGTATATCTTTCCCTTATTTCCAAATCTCATAACCTTATTCGAGGGAGATATTTATAAGAATACCTTATCACCATCTTCAAACTATAAATCTCATCAACGATTGTTATTATAACTTTTTTCCGACTCTAAGATACCCTAATGTATTATTGAATGGCTCTAACCTTATCTACCATTTCCTTAGGTAGATCAAGTCATGCTAGATTTATTTCTCCTACTTAATTCTATCACATTGGATTTCTTCACTTCCTTTCATATAGGTATTTATAAGGATTCATGTTAATTATTCAGTGAAAACTCTTATTATATGAAAATTTTACCAAAGAAAGATATTGATCCCAACCACATTTAAAATCCATAGAGAAATTTATCAACATTTCTTTGATAGTTTTAAGGTTTTCATCCGACTGAACATTTATATAAGGATGTTAAGAATCACTTAAACTCAACTCTATATCTATATTCTACTGAATAATTCTCTAGAACTTTTAGGTAAACCTCAAATCCTGATCAGATACAATTGAGAGTGTAACTCCATGTAATCTTACCACTCACTTAATTTATAACTAATTAAGTTGATCAAGATAGAAATATTCTATAATTGTAATAAAATGCACTCATTTTTAAATATATCCACTACAACTTATATAGCATTGTTCCTTTTAGATGTTTTAAGGAGTTTGATGATGAAATCCATGATAATGCTTTCCAATTACCATTCTGGTATAGGTAATGTTTTTAACATACCCTTATACTTATATCTATCAAATTTAACTTTCTAACATACTAGGAATTGGGATACATAATCTTCAACATACCTTTTCATTTTATCCCACCAAAAATACTCTTTCATATCTCTATACATATTTGAACTTATTGTATGAATAGATAATTATGAACTATAATATTCACCCAATAACTCCTTTTTCAATTCAAGTATTTATGGGATACATACTTAGTTCCTAAACATTATCATTCCAACATGATCATGGTCGAACTCAGAACATTCCTTGCCTTCTTCTATAATTCCACATCTTTCTTTTATGACATCTTAAACTTATCATGTTTGGATGGTTGAAAATTTATCTAAGAAAGATAATATCTATCCCCTTTCATTGTTATTTCGAGATCCATAATCTTCAAATCTATAAATATTGGATCTTTTTCAATCCTCTTCATGGATAAACTATCATAGGCTTTATAACTCAGAGCATTATCCACCTTGTTCACCTTCCCAGGGTCACAAATATATTGAGTTTTCATAATCTTTGATCATCTCTAACCATTTTCTATAGCACATATTCAACTATTTCTATGTAAATATGTACTTTAAACTTTTATGATCGTTATATATATCACACCTTTAATCATACAGATAATTTCGTCATAAATTCAATGAAAATTTACCATAGATAACTCCCAATCATGAGTTGGGTCATTTTTATCATGAACCTTTAATTTTCATTAGGAAAAATCTATAACCATGTAATTATGCATGGGGATTCATCCTGGCCCTTTCTTTGATGAATCACTATAGATCACAAACCCTTATCCACTACAAGGTAGTGTAATCTCAAAAATCACTTACTAGCCTTTTTTTTTTGTTCTTTGAAATTATATTCGCATTCATATTTCCATGAGAACATAGCCCCCTTCTGAGAAAACTTGGTAAGTGAATTAGATATTCATGAGAAATATGTCAAAAAGTATCTGTAATATCCAACCAACCTAATAAAACTATGAATATCAGTTACTGTGGTTGGTATAGGACATTTCTTAATAACTTTTGTATTTGAAGGATCCACAGATATACCCTCACTTGAGATTATATGACCCAGGAATGAAAGGTTATAAAGTCAAAACTCACACTTGGTAAATATAGAATACAAAATATCCTTTTGTAGGGTCTTTATCATAATTCTCAAAATTTTTTCATGATCCCCCTTACTACTTGAACATATAAGAATATCACTTATAAAGACTACCAAAATTGATCAATTTAATCTCTACATACTTTATTTGTTAAATCCATAAAGATAATAGGAGAATTAGTAACTCTAAACACCATTACTATAAATTCATAATGACCGTAACTTATACAAAAGGATCTCATGGGTATATCCTCCTTCTTGACCCTTATCTTATGATATCCATATTGATGATAAATCTTGGAAAAATATATATCACCTCATAATTTATATAAAAAAATTTCAATATAGGCCAAATGATGCTTATCCTTGATTTTGATCTCATTTAATATCCTGATAATAAATATAGAGTCTCATTGATCTATATTTATTCTTAATAAAAAGAATAGGTGAACTACATGGTGAAGCACTAAGGAGAATGAATCCCTTGTTACGATTCTCCTAGAGTAGCTTATTCAATTCCTATAACTCAATCTAGGATATTCTATATGATGTCTTTGGAATATGAGTATCACCAGGTATGAGTTCTATTGAAAACATAGCTTCATAATTCTGGGGAATACAAGGAATTTATTTCATAAATACATTAATAAAATCCCATAAAATATTTATATATTCAATTTTTAGTTTATCCCTAACCATTGGAGAAAAATATTCCCCATTAATGGGTAGAAAATTCCATATGATGTAAGTAATTTCCATTATGTGTTTAGGTTTGTCCTCACACTGATAGAAGTTCATAGGTTGATTTGGAATATCAAATATAACCTATCTCCATTGATAATTAATATGGGTTATATAGAGAGGGATACAATCCGTACCCAAAATTATATAAAATTCAACTAAAGGAAGAATAATAATATTTCTAGGAAGAATATTCCCACAAACTTCCATTATAGAGGAGATATATACTTGATATATGGTCATCCTACCTTTATGTGTTTTCACTACCAACTCAACATCGAATCATTGAGTTAATGATTTGATACGCTTATAAAATTACTTAGATATAAAAGAGTGGGTATAACCCAAACCAAATAAAACATTTGAATTCTATAGTGGATGATAAGTGTACATTTCACCACATCACTATGAACTTCTACTTTTGGTTGTAGTAATTAAATAATATTTTCCTTCTCCCCTTTCTTCTTCTATGGTAAGTTTCCTTGAAATTTGGGGAATTTTTTGGAATAGTGTATCATATCCTTATAGTTAAAGAACTATACATTGATGGTTCTCTGTTTCCCTTGAATTCATAAGAATTATGACCTTTTTATCAATTATTGTACAAAACTTATTTTCCCTTTAAGAAAGTTCCCTAGTGTTTTCTTCCACAAGTATCGCAAGATGAAAAATACACCTTTATCTTCTTCCCCTTATCCATTTTTTTCTCTGTAATATTCTTTTTCTCTTACTTTCCTTAAAATCCATAAGACTTTTCAAATTATTTTTCTATCCTGATAGCACATGATATTATATCCTCGTATGATAAGAATGTTTGGAAGACTAGTTCCCTTAAAAGGATTGCCTTTGTTGTAACGACCCGAAATTTTGAATAAATCTTGTTTCCTAATTTCATGTGTTATTTTTTTTTATACTCAAAAAAATGTTTTAAATAAAATGATACCATTGGTTTTTGAGTGTTATATGACCATCGGTCAATATGACCACCGTGAACAAAATGTTTTGATTATTGTCTCTAAATTTAAGTAATCTTGGTTAATTATTATAGAAAGAAGATGTGATGGCCTCACCTAGTAGCCTTGGGCCGATCGAAGCCCATCTAACAGAGATTGGGAAGGAGGTAGCACCATTGGGCTTTGCTCTGGACCAAATCCAAGCCGAACTTCATCATGTGAAGCTAGAACGGAATCGCCTTCGCGAGAAGTTCAAACTGATAGAAATTACTACTCGGGCAATGTTGACTGAGCCGCCCCAAAATTCTATCACCCTAGCACACCTTACTCTTAGGTCCTATGCTGGTATTATAAGGGGTTATGTAACGAGACCGTAATTGCCTTGTGTAATCCTTTTTTTAAATAAAAATTTTGATTTCTTCTTATGATGATGTTTATGAATTTTCAAATGACCGGATAAATATTGTATGCATATTTTTGATGAATTTTAGAAAAAGGATATTTTAAAAATGGTTGTGTAAACCTTAAATAATTAAAAATGTGTAATGATTTTAGAAAAATGGTCTTCTACAATTATGTTCAGTACGAAATTTACAGTCTAATAAGATCAACTTAATTTTTGATGAATAGTAAATTATGAATAGTGATTTTACGCTTAGGATTAGTAATGTGACCAAATGGATTAGTAATTTTCACTCAAAGAAAGTTTTAATATAATTTAGACACCTTGATTAAGTAATGTGATTCAATAAAATGGTTAAATAACGGTTTCATAAATTATTATTCAAGTATTAGTTTTTCGGATGAATAGTGTTTTTTAATTAAAAAGTTAATTAAAAATAATTAGAAAATTATTTTTATAAAAAGGACTTTATTTTTGAACTCAGAGCATCGATATTATGTTAAGGTAATTTTTGGGGATTTTTCTGAAAAAAATGAATTTTCGGTGAATAGTGTATTTATTTAAAAATATAATTAAAAATATTTAGAAAATTATTTTTATAAAATGGATTTCATTTTTGAAATCAGAGCATTGATATTTGGTTAAGGTGAAATTTTGGGGTTATTCTGAGAAAGTTGAATTTTCAGTGAATAGTAAAAATACAGTTTTAGGGTTTCGGTATGTTTAATGACATCATAATGGTGTCATGATGATGTCATGAGATCTTTTGAGGGTTGGCCGGCCAAGGGTGATGAATTATTGTTTTGGGGGCCCCATGTGGCCTAACTCCATGATAAATGCCAAGGGAGAGCACATGGGTTTGAGAAAAGAACATGTGAGGAGTCCCTTGGCCATTAATGCCTTGTCCCCTCACTTTCCCTATAAATACCAAGCCCTCCTCTCATCCATTCGACTCCCCACTCATTCCCAACGAATTTCTGGTGTCATTACCTCCCAAGGAGTCCTCCCAAGGTGCCCCCAAGCCCTCAAGGTCCCAACCTTTGAGGTTTAAGAGTTACATTTTAAGGTAAGGGATCCGACCCCTCTCTTTCTTTTCAAGTGATCTCTTTTATGTCATTCCTTTTATGCTCCATGTTCTTATTTTGGAGGATGTTCTTTTATACTCCTCTTACTGCCCTTTTTATGTTCATATGATGAGAGACCCCCTCTTACTCTCATCATTTCGTTTTAAGAAAGTTTAAGTGGCGCCGTTAGGCTGCCGAATTTTCAAGGGATTCATTCACCTCTCTCTTTTTCAAAGTTCTACTTTCATGTCAATTCTTTCAAGTTCATTTTAATTATGTTGGGGTATGATCTCTATATCTATCATACTGGACTCTTATGTTCATATGATGAGAGACCCCATTTGATCTCTTCAATTCAGTATTTTGATGTTTTAAGTGGCGCCGTTAGGCTGCCGAATTTTTAAGTGGTTCTTCACCCTTCTCGTTTTGAAGTTCTACTTTCATGTCAATTCTTTCAAGTTCATTTTAATTATGTTGGGGTATGATCTCTATATATATCATACTGGAATCTTATGTTCATATGATGAGAGACCCCATTTGATCTCTTCAATTCAGTATTTTGATGTTTTAAGTGGCGCCGTTAGGCTGCCGAATTTTTAAGTGGTTCTTCACCCTTCTCGTTTTGAAGTTCTACTTTCATGTCAATTCTTTCAAGTTCCTTTCTATTATGTTGGGGTATGATCTCTATATATATCATACTGGACTCTTATGTTCATATGATGAGAGACCCCATTTTATCTCTTCAATTCAGTATTTTTATGTTTTAAGTGGCGCCGTTAGGCTGCCGAATTTTTAAGTGGTTCTTCACCCTTCTCGTTTTGAAGTTCTACTTTCATGTCAATTCTTTCAAGTTCCTTTCTATTATGTTGGGGTATGATCTCTATATCTATCATACTGGACTCTTATGTTCATATGATGAGAGACCCTATTTGACCTTGTCAATTCAATTTTGTTGAAGTTTAAGTGACGCCGTTAGGCTGCCGAATTTCCATAAGAGAAATCTAATTTTTGTCTTCCTTCCATGATTTCCATTTCAAATGGTATGTCCTTAAAATTTCATTACCATGTACATATATCCTTATTATTCTCTCCCCATACTGTTTTATGGATCATTTATGAGTGGGTGACCCATGTCCCCTCTCTTTTCAATGTTTTCTAAAACCTTGTAACATAGCCGTTATGCTGCAGAATTTTTCGTCTCAAAATGCCTCTCTCTTTTCTCAAAAATTATTTTATGTTATAAAGTGAATACTCAAAGCTCTTATTTCTACAAATTTATTCACATATATATCAAAATGTTCCATTTTAAATTCTGGGATTTACATACATGAGACCCGCTTTCCCTTTCCGTGGGTTTAAAGTGACGTAAAGATCATGTCTTTAAAGCAGTTTTTAAAACGTTATGATTATGAAATGAAACCCATTTATTTTATGCTATGTGGGTTATTTATGAAATGTTTGATGATGATATATGTGGCTCACATGATAATAAAGGCAAATTTAAGGGTGCGCCCTGATAGCGCTCCAATGCATTGGGTAATGATGTAACCACTAGAGATTACAATTTTCACGATACCTTGGTGAATAACCTTGGTAATTTTCAAATGACACCTTGGGGATGGACCTTGGTGATATGTTCATGATTGTCTATGTTAAATGATGTAGCCACATCTTCAAGTTATGAAAAATGTTATTTTTATTATGAAATGCCTCATGATTTCTTCCTCATGCCTTAAAGTTCTTTTCATGTCCTTATTGAAGTATCTCATGTTCACATGTAAAATGTTCCTCTTGTTTCCCTTACTGGGCCTTCTGCTCACCCTTTCTTTTGATGTATGTCCCCAGGTTATGAGATGCAGTAATGAACCTAGAATGAACATAAGGAGACGCCTTGCAAGTGTTTAAGAAGAATGTTTTATGTTTTTTTTTATGTATTATGATCCTTGTTTCCAAGACACTAAACCTTAACGATCCTCAGATTTGTGTAATGTAATGAAAGTTTTTGTTAAAATGGCGGGATGCTATAGTTGGTATCAAAGGATGGTTTAGTTATTTGTGGAAATTAGGATATGAAAACTCTACGAGGAACCCTATAGAAAAGTTTAATATAGGAAATCTTCCTGGTATTTTGGTGAGTATTGAGTAAGGGGTTGCCAAGCAAATACATCCCTGTCTGGATACGAGCAGGTAGAGGTGGCTCTGGCACAGATGTACATAGGGGTAAAACCCGAAAACACCGCTTTGAGCTAGACTCGAACGGGAACTGGTACACGACAACGGGCCTTGCTGCACTCTTGGTTACGACACTCCCGGGGGATATGCTTTGGTAAATTCATAAGCTTGGTATGAACCATTATTAAAGGAACAAAGATAAAATAAAATAAAGATTCACATAAGAATATATGATCATGGATAACCTAGATGGGAACCTAGGGGATCACAAGTTAGGGTATACTTTTCTTCTACAAGTTATCCTTATATGCTTTCAGTTCCTTTTCATGATTATTAGCTAAGTACTTAAGCCCCTAATTATGCTTTCCCTTCTTAGTTAATGGTGGGAAATGGAAGAACATGCTCCGACAACCAATGTGATAGGAAATGCGACGATTTTCGTATTAATATGACAGGGATGATTAGGGGATTAAAATATGATTATTATTTTGGAAGACGTTCATTATTTTGGGAACCATATTTGATAGAGGTAAATAGGTTTCTATGGTAGTTTCATTGAGGAGTAAGGTTGACTTATATTTTGAAGAATTGATGAATTTAAGGTGGACTTATAGTAATTTAGGTTACTTTTGGGAATGATTAACCTATCTTGGGTAAAATATGTTTAGGTTAGCTACTTTTGTTATAAGATGTTAGGAGTGGTTGATGTTGTCTGGAGATGAACAATGAAGTTGTTTTGGAAGACTATGTTATCAAATCCTTCTTGTATTTGGGTTTCAATGTTAGTTTGGTTTGTTTTGAGGAATTTTAAGGACCGTTATTTATGGAATGGTCTATGATGAACTTTGGGTAGTACCATGGAACTTTGATGATTTAAAAGTAGTTTCCATTCCTATGGGATTCTTTATTTTTGAAGAGTTGTTTTACCTTAACCTTTCTGTTTTTGGGATAATGTTTAAAGATAGAAGAAATAGATAGTTAATCTTTTGTAGATTATGTGATTCTATAGAAGATGATTCTTGTGCTTTTATGAGACCAAGTGTTTTTGAATTCTCATCATTTGGAGAAAAGATTAGTGTTGGTAGGGACTTGTTAAAGGATGAAACTCTACTTGAAGGTAGGTATATTTTCTTATGTTTTTGTTCTATGTAGTAAATGAAATACTCAAAATTATGAAAAGAAACATAAAACAAAAATGTTGTTGGTTTACGTTTCCTACTAGGTAATCAAAGACCGTTTACACACATCATAAGTTTGGGATTTTCTCATGGTTAACTTTCTCCTAATCATGTTCTCTATCACTCTCTCTCAGAACTGACCCTTTGTTTTTTTCCTCCATGTCCATGTTTTCCTACATGGAACCCGAGTGTGGGTTAACTCGGGTGGCCTTTGTACTTCCTTTTCTTTCTTTTAAAGTAATGGTGTTACTGACTCTTTTTCCGATGTGGGACTTTCAATGAAATTTCAAAACCCAATTTAAAAAAAAAATTGCGAGGACGCAATTTCTTAAGGGGGGAAGATTGTAACGACCCGAAATTTTGAATAAATCTTGTTTCCTAATTTCATGTGTTATTTTTTTTTATACTCAAAAAAATGTTTTAAATAAAATGAGACCATTGGTTTTTGAGTGTTATATGACCTTCGGTCAATATGACCACCGTGAACAAAATGTTTTGATTATTGTCTCTAAATTTAAGTAATCTTGGTTAATTATTATAGAAAGAAGATGTGATGGCCTCACCTAGTAGCCTTGGGCCGATCGAAGCCCATCTAACAGAGATTGGGAAGGAGGTAGCACCATTGGGCTTTGCTCTGGACCAAATCCAAGCCGAACTTCATCATGTGAAGCTAGAACGGAATCGCCTTCGCGAGAAGTTCAAACTGATAGAAATTACTACTCGGGCAATGTTGACTGAGCCGCCCCAAAATTCTATCACCCTAGCACACCTTACTCTTAGGTCCTATGCTGGTATTATAAGGGGTTATGTAACGAGATCGTAATTGCCTTGTGTAATCCTTTTTTTAAATAAAAATTTGGATTTCTTCTTATGATGATGTTTATGAATTTTCAAATGACCGGATAAATATTGTATGCATATTTTTGATGAATTTTAGAAAAAGGATATTTTAAAAATGGTTGTGTAAACCTTAAATAATTAAAAATGTGTAATGATTTTCGAAAAATGGTCTTCTACAATTATGTTCAGTACGAAATTTAGAGTCTAATAAGATCAACTTAATTTTTGATGAATAGTAAATTATGAATAGTGATTTTACGCTTAGGATTAGTAATGTGACCAAATGGATTAGTAATTTTCACTCAAAGAAAGTTTTAATATAATTTAGACACCTTGATTAAGTAATGTGATTCAATAAAATGGTTAAATAACGGTTTCATAAATTATTATTCAAGTATTAGTTTTTCGGATGAATAGTGTTTTTTAATTAAAAAGTTAATTAAAAATAATTAGAAAATTATTTTTATAAAAAGGACTTTATTTTTGAACTCAGAGCATCGATATTATGTTAAGGTAATTTTTGGGGATTTTTCTGAAAAAAATGAATTTTCGGTGAATAGTGTATTTATTTAAAAATATAATTAAAAATATTTAGAAAATTATTTTTATAAAATGGATTTCATTTTTGAAATCAGAGCATTGATATTTGGTTAAGGTGAAATTTTGGGGTTATTCTGAGAAAGTTGAATTTTCAGTGAATAGTAAAAATACAGTTTTAGGGTTTCGGTATGTTTAATGACATCATAATGGTGTCATGATGATGTCATGAGATCTTTTGAGGGTTGGCCGGCCAAGGGTGATGAATTATTGTTTTGGGGGCCCCATGTGGCCTAACTCCATGATAAATGCCAAGGGAGAGCACATGGGTTTGAGAAAAGAACATGTGAGGAGTCCCTTGGTCATTAATGCCTTGTCCCCTCACTTTCCCTATAAATACCAAGCCCTCCTCTCATCCATTCGACTCCCCACTCATTCCCAACGAATTTCTGGTGTCATTACCTCCCAAGGAGTCCTCCCAAGGTGCCCCCAAGCCCTCAAGGTCCCAACCTTTGAGGTTTAAGAGTTACATTTTAAGGTAAGGGATCCGACCCCTCTCTTTCTTTTCAAGTGATCTCTTTTATGTCATTCCTTTTATGCTCCATGTTCTTATTTTGGAGGATGTTCTTTTATACTCCTCTTACTGCCCTTTTTATGTTCATATGATGAGAGACCCCCTCTTACTCTCATCATTTCGTTTTAAGAAAGTTTAAGTGGCGCCGTTAGGCTGCCGAATTTTCAAGGGATTCATTCACCTCTCTCTTTTTCAAAGTTCTACTTTCATGTCAATTCTTTCAAGTTCATTTTAATTATGTTGGGGTATGATCTCTATATCTATCATACTGGACTCTTATGTTCATATGATGAGAGACCCCATTTGATCTCTTCAATTCAGTATTTTGATGTTTTAAGTGGCGCCGTTAGGCTGCCGAATTTTTAAGTGGTTCTTCACCCTTCTCGTTTTGAAGTTCTACTTTCATGTCAATTCTTTCAAGTTCATTTTAATTATGTTGGGGTATGATCTCTATATATATCATACTGGACTCTTATGTTCATATGATGAGAGACCCCATTTGATCTCTTCAATTCAGTATTTTGATGTTTTAAGTGGCGCCGTTAGGCTGCCGAATTTTTAAGTGGTTCTTCACCCTTCTCGTTTTGAAGTTCTACTTTCATGTCAATTCTTTCAAGTTCCTTTCTATTATGTTGGAGTATGATCTCTATATATATCATACTGGACTCTTATGTTCATATGATGAGAGACCCCATTTGATCTCTTCAATTCAGTATTTTGATGTTTTAAGTGGCGTCGTTAGGCTGCCGAATTTTTAAGTGGTTCTTCACCCTTCTCGTTTTGAAGTTCTACTTTCATGTCAATTCTTTAAAGTTCTTTTCTATTATGTTGGGGTATGATATCTATATCTATCATACTGGACTCTTATGTTCATATGATGAGAGACCCTATTTGACCTTGTCAATTCAATTTTGTTGAAGTTTAAGTGACGCCGTTAGGCTGCCGAATTTCCATAAGAGAAATCTAATTTTTGTCTTCCTTCCATGATTTCCATTTCAAATGGTATGTCCTTAAAATTTCATTACCATGTACATATATCCTTATTATTCTCTCCCCCTACTGTTTTATGGATCATTTATGAGTGGGTGACCCATGTCCCCTCTCTTTTCAATGTTTTCTAAAACCTTGTAACATAGCCGTTATGCTGCAGAATTTTTCGTCTCAAAATGCCTCTCTCTTTTCTCAAAAATTATTTTATGTTATAAAGTGAATACTCAAAGCTCTTATTTCTACAAATGTATTCACATATATATCAAAATGTTCCATTTTAAATTCTGGGATTTACATACATGAGACCCGCTTTCCCTTTCCGTGGGTTTAAAGTGACGTAAAGATCATGTCTTTAAAGCAGTTTTTAAAACGTTATGATTATGAAATGAAACCCATTTATTTTATGCTATGTGGGTTATTTATGAAATGTTTGATGATGATATATGTGGCTCACATGATAATAAAGGAAAATTTAAGGGTGTTCCCTGATAGCGCTCCAATGCATTGGGTAATGATGTAACCACTAGAGATTACAATTTTCACGATACCTTGGTGAATAACCTTGGTAATTTTCAAATGACACCTTGGGGATGGACCTTGGTGATATGTTCATGATTGTCTATGTTAAATGATGTAGCCACATCTTCAAGTTATGAAAAATGTTATTTTTATTATGAAATGCCTCATGATTTCTTCCTCATGCCTTAAAGTTCTTTTCATGTCCTTATTGAAGTATCTCATGTTCACATGTAAAATGTTCCTCTTGTTTCCCTTACTGGGCCTTCTGCTCACCCTTTCTTTTGATGTATGTCCCCAGGTTATGAGATGCAGTAATGAACCTAGAATGAACATAAGGAGACGCCTTGCAAGTGTTTAAGAAGAATGTTTTATGTTTTTTTTATGTATTATGATCCTTGTTTCCAAGACACTAAACCTTAACGATCCTCAGATTTGTGTAATGTAATGAAAGTTTTTGTTAAAATGGCGGGATACTATATTTGTCCCATCAAAGAAATGGTTAATATTACTCTTTGGATTACATAAATAGTCTCTAGCATGATTGTATAACCTTATAAAGTTATATTTATACTTAGATCTATTTTCCTCTTATTTTTTTCATGGACTTGGGAATTGTATCTCTATATCTACTCGATTTTCACAAGGAAATTATTTTTCCATGAAAAGTTCCTTAAAATCTTTTCACTCCATGATCTCTATTCCCTCCACATAATTAGTGTTTTGAATCAATGGACACCAATTATCTACATCCCCCATGAGATGATAAACATCCATGACAACCTTCTTACTTTCATTACTTCCCAAAGTGGGAAATATATTTTTCAAGGAACTTATCCATTGATCAACTATAAATGGATTTGTAGTTATATTGAATGATGGAGGTTTTTTTCTCATGAAATAGTTTAATATTGTCACACCATGTTTTGGATAAGTTGGATTCTCTATATAGTCATAGTTATTGGCCTTAACCTAAGTCAGATACCCCGATATAGTTATAATCTGCTCAGTTCAAACTCCATCTCTAGCTTCATTATCTTGTCTAGGGGGGAAATCCCTACATAAATTACATCCATTGATATGGTTTTCATTCTTTCTACTAGGATCTATGTCAAATTAAATGGATACACTAGATTAAATCATAACATTATCAATCAAAATTTATAATTTTGAAAATGGTGGCACACTTAACATAAATTGAAATTTATGCATAGCTAATATTTTAATCATAAGCTTAGTATATTTGGAAACATCTTCAAATAAAAAAAATATTTTAAAATGTTTTGTAATGGTTTGTAAATAAAATAAAAATTAACACAGTAATATCCCCTAGGACTTTCAAACTTGGTGTACAGTAAGGTCTCATTCATTGTGCTCTAGAATGATGGCCAAGATAAACTCCACCAACTCTTTTTGGGATTATTACCCCTAAAGGAATATGTTCCAAAACCACATCCAATTACAGTATATGTAAAGGGATATATTTCTAGGAAAACCACATAATTTATACCTTACCAAAAAAATGATATTATTCTATAATTATAAATATCCTCAAAGTATGTTATAAGGTTATGTTCTCTAATATATGTTTACCAAAATCTAGTTCCCAATTTTTCAACTAAACTTCCTCTAATACCAACTGTAAAGACCCAAACTCCAGTAGCACAGAGCTGGTGGTTACTTTATTACATTAAAATAAGATATAAGTGATCGCATCCCAAAGGATATATTAGTTTAGTAGTATTTATAAACTAGATACATTTTTGAATCACACATTACATTTGAAAACATAAAATACAACATAGTATTTTCCTTGAGAATATCATAATTATCTCAAGAATATCCTTGAATATCATTCATAATATACTTCTTGGAATCCTAGGAAAAGGAAAAAAATAAGGGTGAGATCATATTATTTGTAAGGGTTATATACAATGAAATATATCTTAAGTAAATAAGTCATAATCAATAGGGAAAAGTAATTAACTAAACACACATGTCATTTAATCAATAATTTAAACATTAAGAATAATATGATAAGAATAAATGATGATCAAATAATGTCATATAAATAATCACATGAGCTTAAAACTTAACCATGGATATAATAAATATTCAAATAATCACATGGACATCAATAATAGATTTCATAATGATATAATGCATAATTTTGGACATCTTAAACTTATCATAAAGACCCATGTCAAGACATATTACTTAAATGGGTAAGGCCTTGACCAAATACCCATGCTTTTTTTATTCATGATACCTACTAATGAATCAAGGGGATATGAAATTTTTGTCCCCACTAATAACTTAATAAGTCCAATTAATTCATCATATGAATAAACAACTTAATCAACATGCCTTAACAATCAATAATTTTTCATATTGGAAGAACTGTCACATGAAATGTCAATAATTTACCTAATAAAACTTATAATAAACCATAAAAACAGATATTTTGGAAAGTATCATTAGATTATATCCTTATTAAAGCATAAGATTCATCAAATTATATTTACATAGATGAAAATACTTTGAAAATATCACTAGAGTATTTCTTGAGAAAAATACCCTTTTCATTTTGAAATCACTTATTTAAAATCTAAAAAATCCCAAAATATTAAGGAAATAGTTTCTTTAAAAAGAACCATTGAAACTTGTGAATAAATCATCAAATCATTGAGTTCTCATGATGGTGGGAAATTATGTTCATTCCATGTATATTAAGACAAATATATCTTTCACATTTTCAATAAAAAGTAAAAAGTGTATCACTTAAAAAATGACAAGAAGAGTATTTTTTAAACCTTTTTTTAAAGTAAAACATGAATAAAATTTTATTTAAACAATAATAATATAATATTAAAAACATTCTTGAAACAAAAATTAGAAAAAAATTATATGGAAGAAAAATTATTTTTGATCGAAGAGATAAATAAAGTTGGTTTTCTTAAAAACATTCTTTCAGTTTCTTGAGTCATTAAAGAGAGAAAAATGAAAGGAAATTTTTTAATATCTATAAATATCAGAAGAAGAAGAAAATATATTAGTTTTAAGATATGAATATAAAATAATTCCCCCAAATGAGACTTAAACATAAACAATCCTGAATAATGAAGAGATTGTGAAAAAACCCTTACCCTAAGATTGACTTGGTTTGAAAACACTCTAACCTCCTGTATAACAAATTTAAATTTATTATAATTATATAAAAAAATAATTTACATTCTTATAATATCATATAAAATCTACCTATAACATTTCAATACTCATTATTAATAATTACTTATTAAAATCTTCATTTGAGGGACACTACTACGGATAGTGCTTTTATCAGTGCTAGAAAATGCTTTTAACAGTGCTAGAAAAGCGTTGCAGATATCAGGGAAGATAAGGGGGTCCCCTTTAATAGTACTAAAAAGTGCTGATAAAGGGTGTCCTTTATTCATGCTAAAAAATCCCTGATAAAGTCCCCCCCTTTATCAATGCTATTTTAGCGTGGATAAAGGACACTTTTTCTCAGTGTTGATAAAGTGGGACTTTATCAGTGGTCTAAACAACACTAATAAATGGGGCATTTATCAGTGATAAAAATAGAACTGATAAAGGCCTAGCTTCCCATGATGTGTTGTATATATAACAGCACACCCACCAACAGCACCTGCACATATGAACATCACACCCACCAGCAGCACATGCACAACTCACACACACCACATACATAAACCAACACCTGTACAGTGCACAAAAGAACAAATAAATTCACACAAGGGTTTGGAAAACAATTATATATACATTTAAAACAATGTTTTATATAATTAAGTTTACATTTATCAAACAAATAGTTAAAAACATTAATGTTTCATCCTTTGACATCTGTGATCCCCTCTCAAAAATGCCCGCCCATGACATTAGTTGCCGAGAAAATCATCCCAACTCAAGTAAAAGGTTCCACCTATTTAAGAAAGAAAATATTATGTTAATAATACTATAAAGAAATAAATTAAACATTAATATGAAAGAATACATTAATAAAATGTCAATTTTTAATAAAAAAGGCACATTTGGAGTTATACAGGTCACACTGTGCATCGTATTGATATGGGGTTGATTATTACATATCACAAATGAGTTATGGATCGTTGTCCTAAAATATAAAAACAAAATGAATTGGTTTTATTGGTTTTGAGTATGTACCTTATTTGTTTTACTAAAACTAATATTAAATTTAAATGGCATATTTGGATTTATATTGGTCACATAATTCAACCAATTGAGGTTTGGTTGATTCCTACATGTCACAAATGACTCATGGATTGTTTTTCTAAAGTATCAAAAAAATACGAATGGGTTTCCTGGGTTTTTAGTATGATAGTTGTGTTTTTTTACTAAAATATCATTTCAAACCAAAAACACACATTTTGAGTCACATCGGTCACATCGTGCATCGGTTTGAGGTGAGACTTATCATACACGTCACAAAATACTTATGAATTGTTGTCCAAAATTATGAGTACAATCAGAGGGTGTTTTCTTGGTTTTCAGTGAGTGAAATGTTTTGAGCTAAAATGTTCATTTTAAACTGATAACGGAAACTTTTAGTCATACTAGCCACACCGTGCATCGTATTGAGGTGCAGTTGATTCTTACACATCAAAAATGACTCATGGATCATTTTCTTAATGTATCAAAAAAATAAAAATGTGTTTTCTCAGTTTTCAGTATGTCATTTATTCTTTTTACTTAAATTAATGTCAATTTTAAATAAAACACATTTGGATTTATACTAGTCACATTATTCATCATATCGAAGTGTAGTTGATTCCTACACGTGAAAAATGACTCATGGATCATTATTCTAAGGTATTAAAGTAATCTAAATGCATTTTGTTGGTTTTCAGTATGTCTATTGTGTTTTTTTACATAAATATCATTTCCAACCATAAAAACGCTTTTTGAGTCATATAGATCACATAGTGCTTTTATTTGATTTGATACAACTTCATAAACATCATAAAGGACTTAAGAATCGCTATCCTAAATTATGAAGACCATCAGAAAGTGTTTTCTTGGTTTTTAGTGAGTGGTGCATTTTGAGATAAAATGTAAATTTTAAACTGATAACAGACACTTTTTGCCATACTGGTCACATCGTACATCATATTGAGGTGAGATTTATTCCTAAACATAAAAATTAACATATTGATCATTTTTCAAAAGTATCAAAACAATCTGAATGCATTTTCTCATTTTTTGAGTATGTCAGTTGTTCTATTTACTTAAATTAATGACAATTTTAAATAAAAAGACACATTTGGATTTATACTAGTCACATCACATGTTTTATTAATGTGGGGTTTATTCTTACATGTCACAAATGACTCGTGGATCATTTTAAAAAATTATAAAAAAAATGTGAACGCTTTTTCTTAGTTTTTAGTATGCTAGTTTTGTTTTTTTTACTAAAATTAATGTCAATTTTAAATAAAAAGAGACACTTTAAGTCATACCAGTTGCACTGTGAATCGAATTGATGTGAGGTTGATTTCTACACATCAAAAATGACTTATATATATTTTTTCTAATGTATCAAAACAATCCAAAATAGTTTTCTTAGTTTTTAGTATACCAGTTTTGTTTTTTAATAAAATTTCATTTTAAATTGGAAAAACACATTTTGAGTCATACCAGTAACATCGTGTGTCAGTATGACATGAGATTGCTTCATAAACATCACAAATAACTTATGAATCGTAGTTCTAAATTATTAAGATAATTAGAATGAGTTTTCTTAGTTTTCAGTGAGTGAAACATTTTGAGCTAAAATGTCAATTTTAAACAAATAATAGACACTTTTATTTATATCGGGCACACTATTTTTCGGATTGAGGTGTGGTTAATTCCTACATGTCAAAAATGACTAATGGATCGTTTTCCTAAAGTATCAAAACAATGAAAATTATTTTTCTTGGATTTCATTATTTTACTTATTCTTTTTTCATAATTTATTGTTAATTTAATATAAAAATACACACTTGAAGTCATAATCGTCTCACCATGCATCAGATTTAGGTGTGGTTGATTCCTACACATCACAAATCACTTATGGATCATTGTCTTAAAGTATCAAATCAATCCAAATATGTTTTATCATTTTTTAGTATGTCACTTGTTCTTTTCACTAAAAATACTAACAATTTAAAAAAAATAGACACTTTGAGTCATACTGGTCACATATTCATGTTATTTGTGTACATTCGTCCATCAAGTATGTTTCCCATTTATTTATAAACAAATATATATCATATTTTTAATAGGAGTCTTTTCAAAAATCATGGTAGTACTAAAAAAATATAAATATAAAAAAGGATTAATAAATATTTTAAATGAAATATTAATTATCATTGAAAATACCACTTTAAAGATGATGGTTTGTTCATGGAATATGATCTCTTTCATAAATTTACAAACATAATAACAACAATCTTTTTCATTCGTTTGTTTCAAACACTATAGAAAAATTGAGAAAAATAAGTAATTTTTTATATGTGTTTGGATAGTGAAATATTATTATATATACCCTGATACTTATCAAGTCATAGTAATTTTGATTTCCTTGTCCTTTTCCCCTGGACTCATTCCATGATATAGATGATATTCACGCATCACTTAATCATAATAGAATCCTCATTAAAAGATAATATAATTTATATAACTAGATATTTAGTTCTAAAATGTTGGATGTAGTGTATTTCAAATTGAAAAACGACATCATGTGTGGTCGGTTTGTTAGATATTCATGCATTGAATCCAAGAAAAAAATATTTGGAGTATCTAAATTGACTGTAATGAGCTTTCCTAAAAACACAAAAAATGAATATGTAATGAAATAAATTAAAATTTATTTTATATGATTAAATTTTATAGTTTTACCCCAGCATCATCGGTATTAAGAAGATTCTATCATCCATGTTTTTACTATTAAACAATTTCAGCAGGCCTGCAACTATTTCACCCTATTTCTTGGATTCTATTTATTTTTGTTTTGTAGAGGTGATGTGAGGACTAACAAGTCCAAAAAATCACAAGGAAATACCTTCAATTGTTTTTCATATATATGCTTGTGAAAAATATGAAATTTATTTATTCATAATTATCATAGTATACCAGCTTTTGGAAAATCAAATCATGAAAATGTACCTCATGTGTACATTTACAACTAAGCCACCTATCCAATCATACTCCAAGATTTTACTTACATTGTTAATACTAATTAAATATGGATCTTCCCCTTTGTACATATTTTCATCAAAAATAATTGTGTGAACCCCACTATCTTTCAACTTCATATTCACATGAGCATGCAATGATAATAAATACAGATATATAATGGGTAGGCTTAAGGTGATTTTGGTAAATCATTTCGATCAGTTAGTTGATCCATGAGATGGTTTCAAGCCATTAATTCTTTTCATCCCTCCCATGTGTCCATCTGTAATAACATTCATCGGTTCAAAATTATTTTCATTAAATGTTAAATGTTTATCTTGAATAATAAATTGGAAATGAATACCTCTTTGTCGACATGTTTTTTTACAAGTTGTGATGGTCATGTGATTAATGTTCGAAGAGCTTGTTTGACCTTATGAATATCTTCATCATTAATTGGAACTGGTATCTCAGTGATCGGTTCATGGGATACATTAATCAATACTTTTACATGACCTATTCGAAGTGGTCTATTGTTTATCATGGAGTTCTTGATATTGAACACCATAGCACTCGCTACAAGGCGATGGGTGGGTGTTGATAGATATAAATCACAGTCATTTTCACCCTTTACAATATCAGTACATGAAAGTTATCAATGTCTATATGATTCAAAATTAATAGAAATAATTATTAGAACATTTATTACCTTGGCTAAGACAATTTTTTTAGGGGAATGACTCACCTCAAAGCTATTGGGGTGGGGTGGGATCCTCATCCGCTGGTTGTTCTTGAGTTTTTTCTTATCTTTTCCACTCTTCCACCAAATTTTCCATGAAATCCCTCTATAATTGAATATTTTCTTCAAGTATATATATTATTTCTCTCATAATTTTGATTTCTTCACATTAATAATTCTCTTTTTTCTCAAAAAATGTTTGGGGTGTCACAACAAAACCTGAACCTCTAACACGGCTATACTTTTCTGGATGCTTCATGGCCACTGAAAGTATGTATGCATTCAGTTTGGGTGTTGATAATTCCTATGACTATGTTAGATAGAAAATATAAGAAAATAAGTAATCATTGTTATGTAATATGTATTTAAAGAAAAACAAATATTTATTATGTCATACTTACACATGTTTATCATGCCTTTTGTGTGTTTTCATCTATTAGTATCTCATCTTTATTTACTTGTCCCTCCTTCCATAGCACATGATGTGGGATGGAAGTGACTTTGGATTTGAATTCATAAATCTTCATATAAATAGAGGAACACAGTTATGGTGTTTTTTTATGTCACATAAAAGTATTACAGTACATTTAAAATACGTACCAATTTTTTTCAAGTGAAGCATACCCCATTCTTGCTTTACTATAGGGGTACGCTGGTTTTGTTGTGCGTTCCTTGTTTTTAGAACTCATTTGTCATTTCATAAATAAAAAATATTCAATCAAAGTGATTAATACACGTACCATCAAACAATTTATTACCAAACACAATGTACCTAAAAAGACTGATCTAAACGATGGCTAGTAAATGCATCCCATGCTCTTTGGGTTATTAGGTGTGCATAAATAGAAGTTGGGTGCGGGTTTATTTCTGATTTAACATCTTTAAGATAAAAACTCATTAAAATTATGAAGATGCCTCTATGAATCCTTCCAAAAATGATTAATACATAGTCCTTGTGTGAGTCATCCACTATAAATGCACTCTACAAGGGATGATGAAGAGTAAGTAAATATTTCAATATTTTATTTTTTAGTAAATTAAACAAATGATATAATAATGTTACCATAATATCTCCCCACATCAGTGTTTTAAGCTCAATGAAAACATGGTTCCATGACTATGCATCAATTAGTACGCATTGTTGAGTGACGATTCCAATGTAACTACTGAACATAGCCTTTTGGGGTTAACATGATGGCCCTGCTTATTCCATCCGACCTCATATTTTAGGCCTTTAACTTTTTCATTAAGGATTTTTTCTAACACTATGAAACTATGGAACTCCTATTTATTCTACGCTGCCAATTTTTAGTTGCTTACCATTTCCACAGTTTCAACATCATCAATATTTTCCTCTGAAGTTCTAGCATTGACATGTGTTGATGGTGGTTGTACCTCTGTACTGGGAGCAGTAGTAGTAGAAGGTTGAGAAACATGTTGTTCCTCTGCACTATCAGTAGCAACAGGTTAAGAGACCTATTGTGCCTCGGGATTGGGAGCATCATCACATGCAGAATTCATTATCTGTAGAAGTAGTTTAAAATTTAATTTATATTACATAAAATCATCAGCGAACAGATAATAACATAAATTAACATGATTTATATTACAAAAAAATAACTTGATTATTGAACTATATTTTTTTAAGGATGGATGGATTTGACCCCTCTATTGACTATCCAAATCCCTTCATTGTGGTCTCCTCTGAAATAAAAAATGGCATCTACATTGGGACCATTGCGAAAATGATTGTTACTTCCCAATTAAAGGTTCATCCTTTGTTGAATCTTCATCTGAACCATTAGTGGTTTTTGTTGATAACAAAACAATTGATCACTTTCAGTTTGCTGGATTTATAAAATAAAATACTAGTACTGCATGTGATGCCATTATAAACGGTTCTTCTTTATACCCTTCCTTATAGAAATCAACTTTCATGAATCCCAATTCATTTATTTTAATAGTACTCCTATTATCAACCCACTTGAATTGAAAAATCGGCACTTGGAAGTTCATATAATCCAACTCCCATATTTGTTGGATGATTTCAAATATGACATATTCGCATAAATTGGATTTTTATCCTTAGCACTAAAAACATGCATCGCTTCAACCAAAATTATAACTCCACTATTCTGTATGGTATTGTATTCATCATGTTCATTAGTATAGAATGTATAAAAACTAATTACATAATCATTGTAAGATAATATATACACACTTGTTCCCCCAAATAGTCATCGAAGTCATTCTAAAATTATGTCTGGATTTTAATCTGACTCCTTAAATATATGGTCTTGTAACCATCTTATAAACTATAAATTATGTGTATTTTATATCCATTTTTCATCCCTTGATGGATTTAAATGCTTAAGAATTTCATTGTGGGTTTCTACATATGGGTCAACCTCCAAACTATTATGAAAAACGTAAAGGTGGGCCTACTCCTGATCTATAATATTGATTGTGAAAACCACTCTTCCATAAATTCCATCACTCGTAAGCTACCCAGTGTGATGAGATTTCAGTAGACCAATGATTTCCACACCAGACATGTATTTGGTACAGAATTCAATGGCTTCCTCAACAATATATCTCTCTATAATACAACCCTCTAACTGAATTCTATTTTTGACATACCCTCTTCATATATTGTTCAATGGGGTACATCGATCTATAGTGTACATGACCATATAGTCGAATCACTCTCACAAATTGAACCATCAAATGAACCATCATATTAAAGAATGTCGGCATGAATAATATTTCCAATTCAAATAATATGACGACAATTTCTCTTTCCATACTCAGTAATTTTTTCAGGTATATCACTTTGTTGCATATATCTTTGAAGAAGAAACACGGCTTCGTTAATGTATAATGGACATTCTTAGGAAAAATGCAACGTAAGGATATAGGAATTAGATCTTGTATAAAAATGTAAAATTCATGTGATTTCAGACCCTTTAACATTAAATCATTCATTAACATGATGTTCTTAATATTTGATGAATAACCCTCTAGAATCGTTACATCATTAAAGAAGTTACAAAACTAATATTTCTCCTACCTAGAAAGAGTGTCACCAGCTAAAATAAGAAATTTTAGTTTTCTACCCTTCACTAGTGTCAACTCTTCTCATATTCTCATGTCAATCATGTCGAACCTAGACTTAATTCCATACTTTATTTTATCAGGTGCATTTAGAAATGTTCCTATGACACTATCACATACATTTTTTTCAACATGCATAACATCAAGAAAGTTTTTGACGTACAGACAATTCTAGTATTCTAATTCAAAAAAACGATCTCTTCTTCCTACTGGATTTCATAAGATTGTTTGAAAATCTTACCAAAAGAAGTGTCCACATATTTTACTTTATCAAATAGTTGATCAACTATTGGTGGATATAGTGTTGTACATTATTTTGAACTTCCATCAAATGATGTAATCTAATATCAGTACTTATGTTGTCGGGGTATAAATATGTGATGTCCTAGAAACACGGTTTTCAATAAATATCTCAACCTAATTTATTGTTCACCTTGTTCATAGACAGGACAGCCATGACTTCCTTTAATGTTATATCCTGACAAATTTCCATAAGAAGTAAATTAATTTATCATCTCATACAACATGGATCTCAACGTGAAATCTTCATTTCTATAAGTATCATAAAATGCAACACCTAAATCCCACAATAATTTCAAATCCTTGATCAATGGAGCCAAATAAACATCAATATCATTACCTGATTATTTTGGTCCTGATATAAGCATAGATAGCATGATGTGTTTTTGTTTCATGCATAACCACAGTGGAAATTTATAATTTACCAACATAACTGGCCATGTAATGTGAGTGCTCCTTTAAAAACCAAAAACATTCACTCCATAATGCAAGGCGAAGGTTTCTCAGCTCATTTACAAAATTAGGATACTCATGATCAATGCACTTCTACTGAGGATAGTATGCTAGGTGACATAGTTTACCATATTTATTTCTTCTTTATGCATACCACCTCAATTTCCCTACGGTCTCCTAACTTCCATATAGGCATCTAAACCTTGGAATGATTGGAAAGTACCATACAACTTTCATAGGACCGAATTCATCTTTCTTGTATCGAAAAGTACCACACATTAGGAATTCTCTAAGTGATTTATAGTCCTTTAGAAATAGTATATAGTCATTCAGGAAGGAATGTATTATTTCATAGATAATACCCATTGAACATGGCATTCATTTAGCATCGTATGTTTGGATTAGGAGCTCATTATCTTCTGGGAGCATGTCATTCAAGAGATAAATTAATTATGTAAAATTGGTGTCACTCTATCTGTTGTCTTCTTTAAAATTATATAGCTTTAGTATGGATGGAAATGTTGTATATTTAGTGCAACCACCATAAAAAGGTGTCTTTGCACAACTCTTTAACTGGTCAAACAATTTTGGACAATAATAAAGTTCACCTTCAACTGTCCTTGTCATTTTCTCAATAAAATCTCCATCATCATTCACATCTGTAATCACATCCTCGATAGGGTCTTTTTCATTGTCCATACTTGTAATCATATCAGATGATCATTAAAACACACTGTTATCCCAGCCACTAGCTACATTCTCTTTTTCCTCATATTTATTACAACATATATAACTTTGATCTATTTCTTAATAGATAAAGTGTTATTCCAACTCCTTTGGACTAACTTGTCTTGAATAACAGTAGCTTAAACATAGACAAATGATTTTAGAAGGTTCGTATGGATGATATTTCCAAAACTTGATGAAATCTTTAACTCCATCTTCATACTGTCTTGTCAAAAGATAGGCATCCATCCATTATTTATTCATATTCATTCTATTTTATTCAGTGATATTAGTATTTAAAAAAATATAAAAAACATTGATATAATTTAATGGTTTTTCTAATTCTATAAAAATATAAACTTAAAATATTATGAAAAAACTACAGTTTAAATTTCCTTTGAAAACTATTTAAAAAATCACACTTGAAATCCCATTAAAAAACCAACCATTTACACAAATTCCTATTTAAAATAATACACCCATTTTAAACTAAATCAATTAGTTCCAAACACTCTTTCACAAAACCACAATTCCTTTTTTAAAAAAATTCAAGGCAGCTTTATGACCTAACAATCTTAATCATTTAAAATTAGAGACAAACCTCTAAGAAACATTTCAAAACAATTAAACAATTTTAAAAGAGTCGCTTAGGAATTTTCATAATTACATAAATCCCAAGAGAGACACTTTTTAAAAGATACATAAAAACACCTCGATTCATCTCAAATTAATCAGTGTTGTATGATTCCATCACATTATTCCAAAGGTTGGTGTAATAATAATAATTTCCATAAGAATTTTATATTGTGCTCCCCACCATTGGATATCCCTTATCCATGATTCCATTGTATATTTATATCAATTATCCTTCACCACAACACCATAGTCTCAACAGATATATTCCATAGTCAGTGACTATACTCACAACCATAAAAAACGTGTGTTCCAATTTACTACAAACACTGTATTATCCTAATGATCATTGGATCACACCAAATAAATTGGTTATACACCCCAATAACAATTTATATGTCTCTCAAATGAAGTATTATTAGTTCCTTCCTTTATAAATACACCTATGAAAATATTTAAGACTAAACTCATTACATAGTAAAAAATTTCTCAAGTGTCATTTGTTTCACACAAATAATTTTCCTATGTTAGTAATCACTAGATGAAGCAGCTTATTCTTGTTTCACAATCGAATACTCCTATTACAGAATGTTCAATCTTCCCTTCCTAAGGGTGAAATTAATACACCTTATGGGTTTTAATTGTACATGATTCTCTCACCTCCTATACCCAAATCTGACCCCCATGTGCCAATTTAAAATTATAGATCTCCCTTCTAGTCTCTAAAGATCTCCCATCCATATCCCCTTGATCCATCAACCTTTGACCGATATGGTGGCGTTTGAGTGGTAATTTATTCTTAGATCCTTGACATTTCTCTCTTATTCTTTGTTAAATGAGTATAGATATATATTGTAGTTATGTTTTCCTTGACAATCTTATGATGAATTTATATGTTCTTTATATATCGGTGGAAAATCTAGCATATTTTCATAATTTCTCGATCAAGTAGTGATATACCTTTAACAATGAGCATTCAATGGGTAATTTTTATTGAATTGTCTTAATATACCTTTTATCATTGGAGTATTGATGATATAAACTTAATCCATTGATGATATAACCTTAATCCATTGATGGAGAGGTGTACATGAGGTCTTATGGATCTTTGAATCGAACCCGATAGTTTGATCTAAGGTGTTATCGGTAACTTAATACTTAATATCCAACAAAATCAAGAAAAATCATGAAACTTTGAAAATTTACACAAAATAAATCAAATTTTCTAAACCCCTAACTCAATAGAAGATTTCAACAACCATTGTGCAAGTATAGAAAAATAGATAATCACCAATCCAATATCATGTAAGAGAATCCACAATAACCTATAACCCAAAAATTTCTATCAACCACTTATCCCAATATTCCTTTAACCAACCAATTTCATTGCCTATTCCATCTCAATATGATGAACATAGAAAAAAAGAATTAGAAAAGTAGAGAAACTTGTCATGGATCACCATATATTGATCTCTTGATTCCAATAGATAAATCGAACAAATAGGGGATGAAAGGTCTCTAAATATGAATCACATATCACCAAAGTATTAGTGGAAATTAATTAATAATAAAATATTCATATTTAATTTTGAGTTAATACTTGAACTAGAATTTAAATGCATCATAGTGTGATAATTCAGGGTCATGTCATGAAGAAGCTATCTTCAGCAGATTTATGAGATCCACATCGTGATCTCCCATATCTATCGACATTTAAATATCATTTAATATAATAATATAATATGATCCAATAGGGGTTATAGAGAAATATGTGTCTCTCACTAGGAGAATATAATGTGTCACAGTAGATAGGAAGATCATTCCATAATAAAATAGGTTTACGGCTTGAATGGTTTCTCATTTCAGGACCTCTAACAACATTTAATTCATTGTTCACGGTAGGAAAAGTTTCATCAATGGATTCAATATGATTATGGAATCATACAAAAACTAGAGTAGATAATGAATAAATCAAGGGAAAATAATTGTTTACATGTAGAAAAATTTACCAAGAAATCGTTCTATAACCATACAAGATGTACTTGGAAGTCAATGGTGAAAAATACCAATAGAGTATATCGGGAAACCCATTTCAAATGGAAAAGTAAGGATGGTTTTATTTTAAAGAGTCATTATTCATATCAATGGTAATATTTCCAACTAGAATATCTTATTTATATTATTCAAGGGAAGGATAAAACTATTGAATATTTTACTTATATCAATTCCAAGAAAATACTCTCATTAATATAGGAAAAAAAGGGAACCATGAATGATATTGAAAAAAATCATAAAGGAATTAATCTAGGAAGCTAACTGGGGAGTATTCCAATATGATTCTTTGATGATAATTATGAATGTGATAAAAGAAGGGGTATTAATTTAAGGATTATTTTTAAAGACATGAAGAGAATACATGTGTGGCTAGAATGGTAAATTATAAAAGTGAACTTTTTATATGTGAGATTTATAAAGAATATATAGAGAGATGAATAGAGAATCTAGGTTGGTCAAAAAAAGATGGTTTCTAGCCTTTCATGTATCATGATTGAGAAGATAAATTTTCCGAATGTGAAGGTGAGTTGTGTGTTGGGTCAAGATGATATCATTTACTAGAATCATAAATAGGCTGGTGATGACCTCTCATTTTTATGGTTCCAAGTTAATAATATCCCCTTCGTAAAATACATCATGCATCCCAAATTCATAAACACAACACTTAGGTAATAGGATAAGATCCTTCCATGGAACATCAACAAAGTGGATGCGCATGACACCTTTTTTTTGAGTCATTACCCAAATGCTTCAGTGGGAAGGATTACTAGTTGATGATTCATTATAACCATGAATCTGATGAGTGGATGTGAAATATATGATGAAAATAGATACATAAGAAGAATCACTTCATGGATTGGCAGTTGAGGAACATGATGACACCGAACAGATGATAATGTTTAGAAGAAGGGTATTTTTCAGGTGTTACATAGTATGTGTTATTACTTCCCTAGATATAATTCATCTTGGAATCTCCACATTAAAGGATAATGGGAGATTACCATTCTAGATAGTGTTAGGTAGAGCATAGAGAATATATTGAATGGGGACCCACCTTAATATTTTATTATGACCTTGTTTTTGGGGGTTGGGTAGCATGGTACTAAGATAAAAATATGAGACAAGGTTTATGATATGGTGTGTTGGTTTCTTTAGCAGGAAAGGAACAATGTGAGAGAATGAAGGCCTAGTTATCAAACACATATTTAGGTTTTCCTAAAATAAATTGTGGTGAACAATGGTGTTGTCACCCAAGGAAGGGTGTCATTGACCTAATTTAAGAGGGGTATCTTGAGGATTGAACATGACCCTTATGGAGGAGGTAAGCCTAACCAAGGGTGATGGGTTAGATATAGAACAACTAGTATAGGTTTGAAACTGAATGTGGAAGGATATTTTATACTTTGAATGATGGTGGTATTTGTGTATGATGACAGGGGCTAGGTGATATTTGGATTCCAATCTTACAATGGACAAGGAATCTCAATTAGTCCATAGAAAAAGGTGATGTTCAGTTATGTCATGTTTTTTAGGATTTAAAATATTGAGAATTCTATATTAGAGTCTAAATCCACTATTCTGGTTGGCTTCCATCGAGGGAATTATAGCACCCTATGGTATCTTTTATAATACATCAAGAAGTGTAGTATAATCATTGATTAGTGCATCGTGGTTTTTCACACTTGGAGGGAGGGCAATTTCATGATATACATCTTAACTAGAAAAGGGAGGTCGAGTGAAATTATCATTCTTTACCAAGGTACTAGTTCATTTCCATTTGATTATTACCTCATCATAAGTGGTGATTCCCTAGGCCTCCACCACATCCACCCCTTAACATCCAAGTTTTTTGAATAAAAATATAATATTGAATGAGTGAATTAATATATGTAAATAGTAATTATGATTAGTTCCACCATTTTCATAATGGGAAATGTTATATATTTGTTGAATATAGTTTCATTGAAAAGTGAGGATTTAAAGAGAAATATTTTATATGATATAAGAAAATTTATTCGCTCACTGATAATTGTTTTATATTATTTATAAGGGAATTTTAATAGTTGTATTATGGTTGTTCCTTTTTGAATGAGTTGGGATTTTACACTTCGGGACAAGTAATGTTCTAAGCTTGGGGGATTAAATAGATATAATTCATGCATTAAATTTTTTATATTTCATTCATTTATCATATTATTCCCCTCTATCATAGCACACTTGACTACCCCAAGGACTTCCATGGACATTGGTGCATCTTGAGCTAACTCATCAACCCGATGGAATCCAACTTCACCATAAATTAGAATATTTTTCCATAGCATCTACATCATATCCCAACATGTGGAATTTAGTAACCAAAGCATAATTGATACCATTTTTTCATGAACCATAATTGGTTTACCTGACCTATCACCTGATCTAGCATGAGACAAAACATCTAGAAAAAAGGACAACAACCATGCAATTAATTTAGAGCACAAACAAGGACCACCACCAGCCATGATTTTCAGTGGGGCATTTAGCTCGTACAATTCACAACATCACCATCAATATCAAATTGCAATAACATGTGAAACGGATGAGAAAGAAAAGAAAACACACTGCGAAGGTGTGGTTCAGCGTGCGGCGGAGGTGCGTTCACAGCAAAGGAGATGTGTGCTGTGAAGGTGTCCTCCGACATAGGAGAGGCGCGCGACAGATGAGTCAGCAGTAGGGGAGAGTCGCATGATGGAAGAGAGGTGCGCGGAAAAGGGAATCACAGCGACGAAGGAGAGGCACATGATGGAGGGAATCACAACGGCGAAGGATAGGGGCATGGCATGGGGAATCGCAGCAGAGGAGAAGAGGTGAAGAGTGGAGGAGAGGCACGTGGGGAAGGTGGGTTTGCGGTGGAGGATTCAGTGGGAGAGGAGGAGGTGGAGGAGGAGGAGGTAGTGGCGGCGGTGATCGACTTTCGCAAGAGATTGAGGTGTGTAAAGAAAGAGGAGAAAGTTAGGGTTTCTTTATAAAACCTAGTGAAACATTTATCAATGCTAGCTAAAAAGCACTGATAAAGGTATGTTTTATCAATAATAATATAGAAAGCGCTGATAAAACATGTCTTTATCAGCGCTAAAAAAGTGCTGATAATGGTATCATGATAATAATTTATTTATATTATTATATATATTTCTAAAATTATATACATGATAAATATATATTTATATTTATAAAATTATAATTTAAATAATTATAAAATTATAAGAAATATAATTATTATATTTATAATCTTAGAAATATATATAATAAATATATTAATTATATATATTTATAAGATTATAGATGTGTATAACTATATTTCTTCTAATTTTATAATTATTTATATGAATATTTATTTATTTACAACTATAATTATAAATTAATATATATATATTTATTTAAATAATTATAAAATTATAAAAAATTAATATTTACAATATTTATAATTTTGATAATATTTATATTTAATATATTTATAATTATTTTATAATTATTTAAATATATTTGTATTTATTTATAACTATAAATATAAATATTTGAATTAATTTCTAAATATTTCTATATATTTATTTAATTCTATATAGAAAAATAAATATATTTTTTATGAATTAATAATTATTTAAATAAATATATATTTATTTATATTTATAAATAATAAATAAATATAAATTTATTTGTAATTAAAATTTATAATAAATAAATTATTTATTGTTGTAATTATAAATAAGTATATATATATATAATTATAAAATTATAAAAAATATAATTATAATTTTATAAAAATATATAATTAATATATTTATTATAATTTTTTAATTATTTAAATATATCTACATTTATTTAGAATTTTATTTATAACTATTTCTATTTTTTACATATTTGTATATAAATATATATAACTAATATATTTATTATAATTATTTAATTATTTAAATATATCCATATTTATTTAAGAATTATAGTTATAAATATTTGTATTTATTTATAAATATTTGTATATATTTATAAATATATTAATTTAATTATATATTTATAACTTTATAAGTAGTATAATAAATATATTTTTTATAATTTTATAATTTTTTACATATATTTATTTATTTACAGTTATAATTATAACTATAAATAAATATATTTATAAATTTTTGTATATATTTATAAATATATATATAATTATAATATATGTATTTATTATAATTATATATATATATAGTTATAATTATAATTTCAAATAAATATATTTAAAAAGTATTTATCTATACTTAAAATTTAATAATTATAAATGTAATAAATATATTTATTCTTCAAATATATATTTAATGTAATTTTGTAAGTATTGATAACATAATATAGTATATATATGGGTAACATGAATTAATCATACACACCTAGTAAAATATGCATACGAGCCATCAATGGAAAACATGAATAATAAGAAGAGTGTAATGTATAAATGAACATTCATGATGATACATAACATATATGCACACATGATCAATATATTAATTGACCAAATTCATTGAAAACACATATATATTTAATTATAATCTTATACTTTTTTAAAACATTATATATATATTTGAATTATTAAAAAATATATATATTAAATATAAACATTTGTTTTTTATTTAATATATACAAATAAACATTATTTTTGAATATAAATATAATAATTTTATTAAAATTATTATTAAAAAATTTTATCAGCGCTAACACTAGTGCTGATCATTCTACCCTTTATTAGTGTTAAAAAATGTTGATAAAGGGTACACATTTATCACCGCTTTTTTAGTGCTAACAAAGGTTAGATTTATTAGATCTTATATCTAGCACTAATAAGCCCCCCCCCCACCTCCCCCCATTAGCACTTTATGCTTAGCACTGATAAAACGAGATGCTTTCTGTAACACCCTGAGATTTTATTCTTTTTAATTTCATTAATGTCTTGTGTTGTACGCTACACAAAAATGAGCTTGCACAACACGCATCCTTGAATTACCTTGCATTACACGCAATCGCGACCTTCCTCGATAGCGTGTGTAGTACGCAATACTGAGTTTCACTAAACAACGATATGCTATTAAAATATTATTTAAACTAGCCGTTATGAATAGTAATAACCACTTTTTGAAATTTTGTAAATTTTATTTTTCAAAATGGACTTCATTTTTGGATTCGGAATATCGAAATTAGCTTAGGGTGAAATTTTGTTACTTTTCGGATAACTTTCATATTCTGATGAATAGTGAAAATTACTAAATTTTAATTAAAAACAAATTTTTTAATTGAAATAATTAATAGTGATAAATTATTAATTTGAGTGGTTTTAAAGTATATTTAGAATATATTTTTACAATTTAATACAATTTTGTTAATTGGATGTAATTTCACATTTAAACCAGACATAAACAAGTGTCAATCTTTTGATAGATATTATCTTTTAAAAACACGCTATTTGTTTTGACGACGGGAATTAATTTTTAAATTAGTTAATGTAACTGATATGTTTTGAATTTGGTAAAATAAACATCATTTTTGAATTCATAATATCAAATATATCTTAGGCCTAATTCTTTGTATTTTTCTGGAAACTTTTATTTTTTGATGAATAGTGAAACCACTAAGTGGTAGTTAAAAAAAACTGAATTTTTTCATAAAACTTAATTGAACCGCTTCTATGAGTGGAATTTCAAAAATCTAAGAGACACGGTTGATGTCAGTAAGTAAAATGTGGTTCAATGAGATGAAAATAATTTTTGGTGAATAGTAACTTTCTACTTTTTTTTACCACGATTAAAAGTAAATAGGGTAATTCAGGGTAAAAATGATATTATTATTACCCTAACACATGTCCTAATTCTATTTGATAAATGTAATTCGACCAAAAACAACCTTAGGAATAAAATATGACCATTTAGGACCACTTGGATTAGATTAGGACATTTATTATTAATTTATTTAAAGAAGGGTTAAAATAGTTAAAATCAAAGTTTAATAAGTAAATAATTTTTAATATAAGGTTATAAATAAGATAAATTCGACTATAAATATTCATTAGAAATATAAAAATATTTCCTACATAATGGTATTTTATTTGTAATTTTTATACATTAAATAATTTAATTTATTTATGACACAACGATGATGCAGTAATTATCTTATTAATGAAATATTGACATAATTGATGTTATAAATACCCAAATAAATGTAATTTGAGACTTTTTATGAATTTCACTAATTTTATAGGTTAATATGACATGTTAGTAGTGATTTAATTAACTTTTTTAGAACTAATCATTCTATTATGATTTTCACAAAAATCAATTACTAAATAGTGTCAAAATTGACATAAAATAGTTTTCTAAAACAAATATTATATTATTAATTGTTATTTTATTCATAAAAATCTAAGGTTAGTCCAAATGACTTATATAAGGTTATATATATTAATAATAAACAACTTGGTGTTCTTTTGGCTTGTTATAGTAAGTTTATTAACCTTATAGTGTAAGAACACAAGAAGATATGGTAAAAGTAAAATTATTTAACTTAATGTTAAATCTAAATGATAAGGTTGAAATAGGAACATAAACTTGTCTAAATTCTATTGGATGAGAGGATTTAGACCAATCCCCACCTTAGATTCGAAATAAATCAATTTGGAGCTATTTAAAACCGAATTTGGCTTTATAATAAAATAATATTTTTAGTTATTCCAAAGGTGCCCCTCTCCTCCCTTATAAAAGGGCACCTCCTCCCTCTCTTCCTCACACCACTTTGAGCCTTCAAGCTCGGCCAAACCCTACCAAATTCTCTTCTCCACTTCCCTAGAAACATCCTAGAGGTCATGTTCTTCTTCAAAGACCAATTTTAGTGCCCTAAGTTGAGGACTCAAAGAGGTGTTTCAAAGAAGAGGTAATGTCCGTTAACGATTCTTTCAACTTTATTTCTTCTTCCACTTCTTCTTCTTAGGTTGTTTCATTATGAAGTAACAAAATCAGTATCAATCATATACGGATATGTTATTATAAGTATGAAACAACCTCATTTCACCATCTATCCATCCTATGGAAAATGAAATCACCGCGCGTGCGTACGTACGGAATACCATCTCCACGACGTGGTGTAATCTATTTTCCACAACCACCTTACTTGGATGGGTATAATGGTGTAAATAATGACTATATATGACTATTTTAAAGTGATATTGATTCTGCAATATTATAAATACACTCCAATACAATTACACGATCATGGGAACGATATCATCGCTCGTGCGTACGTACGGAATACCGTCTCCACGATGTGACGCGACTCATTCTACTTGATCTTCATTGAATAATGATTATATAAATGAATTGAATGAATAAATATGATATATATTACACTAATACCATTCTGTAAATGAGGTATCTATAACCTAAAAATAAGGATAAGATTTTATTCAACAAAACACGCATAAGAACAAAAAGTAATAAACACCTGAATAAACAAGTAGTAATGAAATATTACTAATAAGAAGCTAAGAATATGACCATATATGATATCATAAAAATAATTATGATTCTGTAATAAGTAAATAACATTATTTAAATCATTATACAGGAGGTTCGGACACGTACAAAGCATATCGGACCTAAGGTAAGGGAAATATCACAATCTCATTTTTATCCGAGATTGTTTATACTTTGGAATTTACTGGGGTGTATTTTATCATCCACATCCATTTTTAATCAATATGTAATGTTATTTCCATCCAAATACAATTGTTTAAATCCAATTTTACCCTTCAGTGAGTTTTTAGTAAAAGATATGAAAGGAATCTTTTGTCGTTTTTCGTACGAGGTACTTTTTGACTTTTTCGACAAAAGTTCGAGAAGAATGTTTTTTAACTTATACGGCATGAATGGATTTTTAAAACATTATTTCCAAGAAGCTTACTTTACAAGTTTTCAAGTTTATTTTTAATCAACTTCTTTTAGTTTAAAATCGTATGACATGTTAAGAAAGGAAAAATGTTTTTGTGGTAGAAATGATATTTTCCTCAAGAATGGAGTTCAAGTGTTTTATCAAAAAAAAATTCCATATAAGATAATAAAGAGTTATGTCTCTATCCCTATTATTACATTGATTTGATTATGTTGTGATGGAATTATTTTTATGAATTCCTTTATCTTATATGAATTGTTTTATGATGTCACGATGTTTAAGATTCCCATTTTTATTACATGGGTTATGCTGTGATGTATGGTTTATGATTTTGTGGCACACATAAGAATGGTATCATTATGAGATGGGTGGGACCTTTATCTCCCTACAATGCATTGGGTAAAGATTTATATCTCATGAGATAGACATGGCTGGAATGGTAAGTTAATCCGGTTCAGTGTTACAGGACTGAAACGAGGAGTGAACTCGATTCAGAAAGGGACTTTGTCCACCAAGATGGTCTTGGAAGCAATGCCTTGGCTACTATGGAAATCATGACATGTGCTGAATGTTTTCCACAATTAAATATTTTATTCCCATGTTATTTTATCATTCTTAATGTTTCTTTATGATCTATGCCTTACGTACTTCCATGTTTTATGTCATTGCTCAAGCTTTTGATGTTTAAACATTATGTTCATGTTTTTAAGTTCAAATGTATATGGTATGTTTTATTTTATCCATGATTACCCTTACTGAGAATTTTAGCTCACCCTTTTTATGTTTTCTTTTCCCTAGGATATAAATAAAGGTTTTAGGTAAGAAAAAAAAGGGAAGATCTTTATAGGATATGTTGAAGATCTTTCACCACGATTAGAAGATTACGTTATAAGTTTCCAAATACACTAAACTATTACGGTCCTTGTGTGTGTGTTTTTGTTATGTACTAAGTATTCCACAAAAGTAATGTAATGTCCATGTATGTCAAGATTCGGGTCTCTATAGTTGGTATCAGAGGAAAGGTTTAGTCAACCTTTGGAAACTAGGATGCGAGAAATTTAGTGAGATCCCTAGAGATATTTCTAAGGTACGTTTAGGGATGTCCCTATGGTTAAGTATAAGTATAGGTTATAGTACTAGAATTATGATAACCCAAGATGTTAGATATTGAAGGTACTCCCCCTTTATTATATTGTTTCCCTAGCGTGATTTTTGCCCCTCACACTATTCTTTTGGGTTTTAGAAAATGGCTGGAAACAAGATGATTCATGATAATGGAGGATATAATGGACAATGGAATGATATTCTTCATGAGAAACCAAATGAAATGGGATTTGGAAGTCCAAACATCATTATTATGCTGAATCAGAAATCTCATAATATGATCAATAAACTCAGATTTGGTAAGTTTCCTGACTCTGCAAATAAGATAAAGATGAAGTTTCATGATGATCATAGAGGAAAGAAAGTTCAATTTCCCCTATGTAAATCATGTGGGAATAGGCATCAAGGAGAATGTTTCAAAGGAACTGGAAGATGCTTTGGGTGTGGAAAAGAAGGGCACAAAGCCAGTAAGTGCAAAGGAAAAGATTCAGTTAACACCAGGGATGAGGATAATGGTATTGCTACGACATAAACAATGGTTAAATGTTTTAAATGTGGAATTTATGGGCATTATGAAAACCAATTCCCTAAGGGAAAGTCTCATGAAGAGAATCAGTATGGTCGTATGGGTAGTATTTATATTGATGATGATGAAGAGACTACAAATGATATGTGAGATGAAAGAATTGTTGAAGCTCGATCAATGGTTTAAGAATGTAGTGTAATGATTACATGTTTATCATGTGTAATGTTGTATAAGTAATCTCATGGTACTATGGAATAAAGAGACATCTAAGGATTGTTACACTGTTTTCTTTCCTTAATTTTTGAAAGTGTATGATGAATGGTACCAGTAACCATGAAATATTATTCAGATATTTTTGGAAAGTAGATGATATGCGCATAATGAAGGGATAAGGATAAAATTAAATGTTTGACAATATTCATGAGCTCATGATTGATATAAGGACTAAGTGATATCATGGTTTGAGTATATAGAATTTTGAGAATTTTGGTTTGTGGAAAGTGTTAACTGTTAACTGCATTCATTTTTTCACTAAGGTTCAATGGGTATACATGATTAAGGTATTCACATGTTTGTAATTTGACCAACAAGATATATCTTATGATATATGGGGGATAAATGATGGCATTCACGTGATTGTTATGTGACATTTCAAGTAATCATTTTCATTATACTATGATCTTAGACCGAAGTATTTTAGATAAGCCTAAAGATTGGAATGGATTATGTTGGACATAAGTTAGTATTGTTTAAGGATATAAGTTTTTTTCGATATTATCTATGCGATGTTATAGTAATGTAGTTTTAGAAAAAGGACAACCTGTGGGATGGGCGACAGCCCATCGCGTCGGACAAGGTTGTGGGAATCGAACCCACAACCAAAGTGCGACTGGCATTTATCAACTAACACTAGCCTACAGGAAGTCCTTGTTTAGTATAAACTAGTTTTATTATATTAATAAGTATGATATGTGAAGTATAAGTCCATTTTAGGAACCATATATGATTAATCTCACTATAGATGGACTTATGTAATTTTTGATAACTTTTCTAACCTTTTGTTTGAGACAGATGGAATGACCCATCATTTTATCACATGATCTAATAACACATCACGAATGACAAATTCAACTTCATTTCTTTAAGAGATGAAGTGTAAATTGTCCAAAGAACGACCAATGGTGAGACTGTACCAAAATCACAAAGGTATTTCTTCTAATTCCAATTTCATCAACTTTAGGTAAATGATCTTGAAACCCAAAAATGTTGTCCTAGTGCCCTTATATCCGATGAATCATATGGTACCTTATATCATCACAAATCTATGGATTTGTGATTTCTGGATTTTCCATAGCCATGTTCTCTACCACTCTCCATCAGAACATGATGGTTAGATTTCTCTTCCATACCCATATTTTCAACTATGTGGAAACCCAGTGATCAGTTTATTTGGGCAACCGTTACGTTTCATACTTTTGTTTTTAAATATTGGTTTTGGTATTCCTTTTTATGATGTGGGTTTCTATTAAAGAAACTTTCTATTAGTAAACTATTTATAACCCTGATGAATTTCGAGGGTGAAATTCATTTTAAGGGGGGTAGAATGTAACACCCCGAGATTTTATTCTTTTTAATTTCATTAATGTCTTGTGTTGTAAGCTACACCAAAATGAGCTTGCACAACACGCATACTTGAATTGCCTTTCATTACACGCAATTGCGACCTTCCTCGATAGCATGTGTAGTACGCAATACTGAGTTTCACTAAACAACGATATACAATTAAAATATTATTAAAACTAGCCGTTATGAATAGTAATAACCACTTCCTGAAATTTTGTAAATTTTATTTTTCAAAATAGACTTCATTTTTGGATTCGGAATATCGAAATTAGCTTAGGGTGAAATTTTAGTACTTTTCGGATAACTTTCATATTCTGATGAATAGTGAAAATTACTAAATTTTAATTAAAAACAAATTTTTTAATTGAAATAATTAATAGTGATAAATTATTAATTTGAGTGGTTTTAAAGTATATTTAGAATATATTTTTATAATTTAATACAATTTTTTTCATTGGATGTAATTTCACATTTAAACCAGACATAAACAAGTGTCAATATTTTGATAGTTATTATCTTTTAAAAACACGCTATTTGTTTTGATGACGGGAATTAATTTTTAAATTAGTTAATGTAACTGATATGTTTTGAATTTGGTAAAATAAACATCATTTTTGAATTCATAATATCAAATATAGCTTAGCCCTAATTTTTTGTATTTTTCTGGAAACTTTCATTTTTTGATGAATAGTGAAACCACTAAGTGGTAGTTAAAAAAACTGATTTTTTTCATAAAACTTAATTTTACCGCTTCTGTGAGTGGAATTTCAAAAATCTGAGAGATATGGTTGATGTCAGTAAGTAAAATGTGGTTCAATGAGATGAAAATAATTTTTGGTGAATAGTAACTTTCTACTTTTTTTACCACGGTTAAAAGTAAATAGGGTAATTAAGGGTAAAAATGATATTATTATTACCCTAACACATGTCCTAATTCTATTGGATAAATTTAATTCTACTAAAAACAACCTTAGGAATAAAATATTACCATTTAGGCCCACTTGTATTAGATTAGGACATTTATTATTAATTTATTTAAAGAAGGGTTAAAATAGTTAAAATCAAAGTTTAATAAGTAAATCATTTTTAATATAAGGTCATACATAAGATAAATTCGACTATAAATATTCATTAGAAAGATAAAAAGCTTTACTACATAATGGTATTTTATTTTTAATTTTTATACATTAAATAATTTAATTTATTTATGACACAACGATGATGCAGTAATTATCTTATTAATGAAATATCGACATAATTGATGTTATAAATACCCAAATAAATGAAATTTGAGAATTTTTATGAATTACACTAATTTTCTAGGTTAATATGACATGTTAGTATTGATTTAATTAACTTTGTTCGAACTAATCATTCTGTTATGAGTTTTACAAAAATCAATTACTAAATAGTGTCAAAATTGACATAAAATAGTTTTTTAAAAACAATATTATATTATTAATTGTTATTTATTCCTAAAAATCTAAGGTTCAGCCAAATGACTTATATAAGGTTATATATATTAATAATAAACAACTTGGGGTTCGTTTGTCTTGTTATAGTAAGTTTATTAACCTTATAGTGTAAGAACACAAGAAGACACGGTAAAAGTAAAATTATTTAACTTAATGTTAAATCTAAATGATAAGGTTGAAATAGGAACCTAAACATGTCTAAATTCTATTTGATGAGAGTAGTTCGACCCATACCCACTTTAGATTTAAAATAAATCAATTTGGAGCTATTTAAAACCGAATTTGGCATTATAATAAAATAATATTTTTAGTTATTCCAAAGGTGCCCCTCTCCTCCCTTATAAAAGGGCACCTCCTCCCTCTCTTCCTCACACCACTTTGAGCCTTCAAGATCGGCAAAACCCTACCAAATTCTCTTCTAAACTTACCTAGAAACATCCTAGAGGTCCTGGTCTTCTTCAAATACCAATTTTAGTTCCCTAAGTGGAGGACTCAAAGAGGCGTTTCAAAGAAGAGGTAATGTCCGTTAACGATTCGTTCAACTTTATTTCTTCTTCCACTTCTTCTTCTTAGGTTGTTTCATTATGAAGTAATAACATCAGTATCACTCATATACTGATATGTCATTATAAGTATGAAACAACCCTATTTCACCATCTATCCATCCTACGGAAAACGAAATCACCGCGCGTGCGTACGTACGGAATACCGTCTCCACGCCGTGGTGTAATCTATTTTCCACCACCACCTTACTTGGATGGGTATAATGGTGTAAATAATGACTATATATTAATATTGTAAAGTGATATTGATTCTTAAATAGTATAAATACACTCCAATACAATTACACGATCATGGGAACGATATAATCGCTCGTGCGTACGTACGGAATACCGTCTCCACGATGTGATGTGACTCATTCTACATGATCTTCATTGCATAATGATTATATAAATGAATTGAATGAATAAATATGATATATAGTATACTAATTCCATTCTGGAAATGAGGTATCTATAACCTAAAAACAAGGATAAGAATTTATTCGACAAAACACGCATAAGAACAAAAAGTAATAAACACCCGAATAAATAAGTAGTAATGAAATATTACTAATAAGAAGCTAATAATATGACTATATATGATATCATAAAAATAATTATGATTCTGGAATAAGTAAATAACATTATTTAAATCATTATACAGGAGGTTCGGACACGTACAAAGCATATCGGACCTAAGGTAAGGGAAATATCACAATCTCATTTTTATCCGAGATTGTTTATACTTTGGAATTTACTGGGGTGTATTTTATCATCCACATCCATGTTTACTCAATATGTAATGTTATTTCCCTCCACCTACAATTGTTTAAATCCAATTTTATACTTCGGTGAGTTTTTAGTAAAAGATATGAAAGGAATCTTTTGTCGTTTTTCATACGAGGTACTTTTTGACTTTTCCGACAAAAGTACGAGAAGAATGTTTTTTTTAACTTATACGGAATGAATAGATTTTTAAAACATTATTTCCAAGAAGCTTCCTTTAAAAGTTTTCAATTATATTTTTAATCAACTTCTTTTAGTTTAAAATCTTATGACATGTTAAGAAAGGAAAAAAATTGAGGTAGAAAGGATATTTTCCTCAAGAATGGAGTTCAAGTGTTTTTTCAAAATTATTTTCCATCTAAGATAATAAAGGGTTCTGTTTATATCCCTATTATTAAATTGATTTGATTATGTTGTGATGGAATTATTTTTATGAATTCCTTTATCTTATATGAATTTTTTTATGATGTCACGATGTTTAAGATTCCCATTTTTATTACATGGGTTATGCTATGATGTATGGTTTATGATTTTGTGGCACACATAAGAATGGTATCATTATGAGATGGGTGGGACCTTTATCTCCCTCCAATGCATTGGGTAAAGATTTATATCTCATGAGATAGACATGGCTGGAACGGTAAGTTAATCTGGTTCAGTGTTACAGGACTGAAACGAGGAGTGAACTCGATTCATAAAGGGACTTTGTCCACCAAGATGGTCTTGGTAGAAATGCCTTGGCTACTATGGAAATCATGACATGTGCTGAATGGTTTCCACAATTACATGTTTTATTCCCATGCTATTTTATCATTATTAATGTTTCTTTATGATCTATGCCTTACGTACTTCCATGTTTTATGTCATTGCTCAAGCTTTTGATGTTTAAACATTGTGTTCATGTTTTTAAGTTCAAATGTATATGGTATGTTTTATTTTATCCATGATTACCCTTACTGAGCATTTTATCTCACCCTTTTTATGTTTTCTTTTCCCCAAGATATAAAGAAATGTTTTAGGTAAGAAAAAAAAAGGGGAAGATCTTTATGGGAGATGTTGAAGATCTTACACCACGATTAGAAGATTACATTCCAAGTTTCCAAAGACACTAAACTATTATGGCCATTGTGTGTGTATTTTTGTTATGTAATAAGTATTCCACAATAGTAATGTAATGTCCATGTATGTCAAGCTTCGGGTCTCTACACTTTCCTTGCCCTGTTTTGTGGTAATGGGTGTTAACTATTTCGTTTTTCATGAGAGTTTCAATTAGGAAGTTTCAATCCTTGACCTTTGATAATGGTTCCATCATATCTAGAATTATAATAATGATATAAATATAATATATATTCATTATATATATATATATATATATATATATTCATCCGTAAATTTAAATATTGAGATATGAATTACATCGTTCAGGGAGATGATAGGCCATACGTGCGTAGGAACGCTGTTTTATTTTTTGAATGATAGAATGAAAGAAAGGTAAATAATAATTCAACATTCTAGAATCATAATAATATCATAAATAACATAAATATTTATTAAATCCAAAATTATAACCATCCAAGTATATTGGTTATGAAAAATGAATAACATCGATATGTGGTGACGGTAAGTCATGCGTACTTACAAGTGATGTTTTCACTTTATGTAGGATAGAAAGAAGGTGTATAATGGTTGTTACATTATCATAGTAATTATTAATTATAATAAATATACTGAATTAATTATTTTATAATGGATACCATGGATTTCTTGTAGGTAGAAGAAGAAATAAAATTTAAAACAATCGGTTAAGAGTGATATCTCTTCGTTGAGAAACCACTTTTGGATTACACCTTAATCCTTAAAGGGATGGTATTTTGGAAATACCATAAGCTCTGGGATTTAGTGACTGAATCTAGGAAAGTATTATCATAGGTATTTTTTAAGATATAGGCTCAAAATTTGTGAGGAAACGTGAAGAAGTGTCATTTTATTGGTGAGGAGAGGCACTCGTGGAAATACTTAAAGTATTAAATTAATATAAATTAATATTTACAATAAAGTGACTCAAAATTGAAATATTTAGAATATAGGATACTTATAGGTCAAAATTATCTCATAAAATAAAATTTAGACAAGTTTATGTGATTTTTAACCCTTATCAATTAGTTTTAACCCCTCATTAATCATTTTGACAATTACCGCATTATCAAACTTTTCTACTACTTAAGTGTCAATAATTTTACCATAAAAGGACAGGTGACCCATAAATGGATCATGGCTGATATTTTCAACCATATATCATTCATATTTCAGGAGATAAGATTTTTTAAAAATTTAAATCATTAGATAAAATATTATTTATTATAAAATATTATTAATGTCATTTTTAGATCTATTCATTTAATTTGACCTTAAAGCAATAAAAATAGTTATAGAATTTGAATATAAACCTTTAAAATATACCTAATATATTATATTTATCTAAAAAATTCACATAATATAATAATTCATCCAAATTGTATTACTTTTAATATTTTTTAAATCATTTATTTTATTTTATTTTCTATTAATTGAATAAATATTGTGTCGGCGTTGCATAAGCATTTAAGGTAATTATTCAATCACTAAAAAATATAAATGAATTATAATGAAAAGAAATTAATTTATTTATAAAATATATATTTATAACTTAGCCTATCCTTTTTTATATTTTTATAAAATAATTAGAGTTATTAAAGTCAAGAGAGTGACATTTTGAATTTATTTATTTCTTAAAATAATTTAAAGGTCACAATAAAAGAAAAATGCAACCAAGTGGTGGTATATTTGAGAATATTTTAGACATGTAATAAATCCATCCATCAAATATGAAAAAATAAAGTTTTATAAAAAAATTTAAAGCCTAATCCCAAAGTTTTGACCCTATTTTACCCGTTTTACCTGTACCAATGTGAAAAATATTTATCAAGGTTATTATTCATAATGACCAAAAATAAAATATAACTATTTACCAATTTTTATAATACTATTTTTAAATATTAAATCAATTTTTAAATATTAAATTCACATAAGTTATGCAATTTAATTTAAAATTAAACTCACAAAATGCAATAGAATGCAGTTTTCCTAAAAAAATGTTTTCTGAAATATAAAAAATTTATACCAAAATAAAACATAAAATTAATTCCAATGACCATAATTATATTATTCATATTATAAATGAACTAATTTTACTTTTAAACCCATTTAAAAACAAAATTTAACCTTTCAAATGCTTAAGATGAAAAGGTAGTTTTCAATAAAAATCGGTATTTTTCACTATTCATCAAAAAATCTATCTTTTCAGAAAATTATAAAAATTTCAATATAATATAACTTTAAAATGATAATTTAACAAATAAAGTTAATTTTTTAAAATAAATTTTATAATAATGAAAAAAATTAATTATATTATTTGATCACAAAAACAAATAAAAATCATTTTTTGAGGAAAAATATATTTCTGAAGCATATAAAGACTTTACTAAAAATTGAGTAGTTATTTATCGATATACATGATTTATCTAAAAAAATTATACATAATTTCAAAATTTTAGTTTTCTATATTTATTATACCAATTTAATGTCTAGGTTATAATGATATGTTATATTATGGTTCATTTAAATTCGGGGTTGCGTGTATCGCATGCTATCGAAGAAATTGAATTTATTTGAAGAGAAATATATCATAAATTATTGACGTATTATATCAAGTAAAAGTTTAAAGTCACATAAAATTACCCCCACACTAAAGATATTACTTTTCTTCAAGAAATCAATTTGTTAAATTTAGTTGAAGAAAAGAAATCTCAAGACTGAAAAACTCAAATACCACTAAGAATTGATTTTCATAAATATTTTCCCATATGAACTATCATAAGTTCTCAAAGTGATTACCCTCTTAAAACTAAAAAGTTCTATTAAAAATTTGGTTATTATTTCATAAAAAAATTAGAAATTAAAAATTTTGAATAGAATTTAACACACTTCAATTTTCATCCAACTGAAATTCCAAACTTCTCTTTACCTCTAGGAGAACAAACTCACATAATTTAAGAGATCAACATAAATAGAGACAATTAATGGATTATTGAAATTTAATAAATATAAATAAACCATAATTAAATCATAAAAAATTAAAATATTAAATAAAATGGAGTTCAAACTGGATTATTATTTTTGTTTCACAATCTAATTAGATTCATATCTTACGAGTTAAATTCAAATCAAAAAGTTCAAAGTTAGTGATTCTTGTCTAACATTCTTCGGAAATTTTACCAAATGAACTTTTTTCCAATAGTTCAATAAAAATATATTCTCAATTTAATTATAAGGGGTAATAAATATTAACTTCCTTAAATATGCATCATAACCTTTAATTTTGAGAAAAGTTATCACCCATTATAAAATTTCTAAGTAATGCTTAAAAACTCATAATTTTAAAAAAAAAAAAATTTTTTATGTGATCAACATTGAAAATAATTTAATAAAATTTAAGACCCATCCACACACTTAAAAAAAAATTCCTAATATTTAATTCATGGTGGAATAAACTGTTAACATATTTTTATTTAAACAAATTTTAAACTCATAAGTTCAAAAGCATTTTCAAGGGTCACAGAAATTCAAACAAATTTTTCCAAAAAAAGAATTTGTTTTAAAATAAGTTCTTAAAAATGCATTTTCTATCTCAATTAACATTCTAATGGATTTTAAAATAAACTCATGTTATGTATCAGGTTGAAAAGTGATTATATAGAAAACATAAGTTTAAGTCCAATGGTATTCTGGATGGTAAACATCAGTAAATAGATTTTTTAAGCAAGAAGAATGAACAGAATAAAAAATAATATATAACCTAATATATTAGATTTATTTCCCATTGAATGTACTCAAGTACACCCCTTCATTACTTCAAGTAATCCTCTTTTGTTGGTCGACTTCAAGATCTTAAAAATAAAAATAGATTAACATTAAATTGTAGAAATAGTTATTAAAGTAAAATAAAACAAGAATTTAGAAGTTAAGTGGATTGATTAAAGTTTCTTAAATTCATATCTTCTATTGATCATTATAGATCATAATACTTATTCTCCAATATGAACATGAAGTGGGGAGCTTCCCCAAGTGTATTCCTTTTGGTGAATTAATAGAATTAAAAACCTTACATTAAGATTAATTTTTTCACTACAAAGCAAAAAAAAAAAAAAACATAAAACTAAAAATGGTTATTTCTCCTCCCCCCCAAATACACACACTTATTCTGTACAATTACAATTAGTAAATTAATATAAAATTCTTTAAAATTTAGCATTATTCATTTTCAATAAGGATCTACTCTCATATAATCTTCTTAATATCTTATCTAAAAAGTTTAAGTATATTTTTATTAACTATGAATGGATTATTATTCTCTAGATCCCAAATCTATGATGCACCAAAAGGGAAAAAATGAGAAACAATAAAAGTAACATCCCATTTATAATGAAATTTACCTAGGAATAGATAAATCCTTGAATTATGTAGCAAAACATTGTTTCTAACCTAAAATTATTTATTCAAAATCAATTTATCATGAATAGTCTGTGTTTTCTCTTTAAAAATCCTAGAATTTTCATAAGCATTATTCTTGATTTATTCTAACTCATTCAAACATGGATTCCTCTCTTTACTAGCTTCAAACATATTCAAATTTCAGGATTTAACATGTAACAACCCTAACTCCAGTAACCTAGATTCGGTGTATACTTTATTAAATTGTCATAGATACAAGGGATCTAATCCTAAAGGACAGATCAGTTTAGTAGCCTTAGAGAAGCAGATATATACATGATTCCCATATTATATTAAAAATATAAAATAAATACCCTAAAATAATTCTTTACTATTTGCTATTATTCATAATATCCTTCTTTATATCCTGGGGAAAATAAAAAAATAAAGGGTGAGCACAGATGCTCAATAAGAGTTGTGTATAATAGAATATATTATGAATAAATAATTCATAATAAATATAGAAAGGTAAATAACTAAAAACACATATAATTTAATCAATAACTTGATCATGAAAAGCATATATGGGTGATATTAATTTAGTAATATCATAGATAATAATAACAGAATTCTCAATGAAGAAAATGCTTAATATCAGATTTTTTGATTTTAAAAATCATGATATCTATACATTCAAAGCCTTGTTCTAATTTGGTTTAGTCAATGGGTTGGTATACATGATAAACTCATTTAATATTAGCTTACCGATTTGTCTCATGAGACATATCGATGCATTTAGGGGATATATAATTTCAGGCCCCACCCATCAATGCATTTCCAATACATTCCTCATATATTGAATGATCAACTTGATATTTCCCAACCATGATCCAAGTATCACTTAGAGGAGGATGGGGTGAATCATTGTTATATTTTCTTTTCAGTTTCCTTTCTTTTGAAACAACCTTCTCATCCTATTAAAGAGTTATTACTTTGCTGAAAAAAACACATCAGCAGGAACATAAAAATTTGCAAGGTTCACTACTCAACAAGAGTATATATTTCCTTGGTATGATTTAAAAACAATCCAATACCACATGATCCACTAGAAAACAATTATTTTGGGTGGATACATAAATTAGGATATTACCTTACACTTTTGTTTCACTATTTTCAATACAACAGTGCATGTGTTTCAAGTAGCATGAAATGATGAAATACAAGTTCATGTAACAAGTTAATAAACTTTCACAAGATGCTTCGAAACATGTTATTGTGAGACCTTATCAACTTTAAAAAATATAATCTAAAAAAATCATTGTTTTCCTACCTAGAAGAAGATAATAACTTCTCTAAAAATTTTAATCATACTCAGTATGATAACCTGGTCAGATTCAGAAGTCCAATTGCTTAGTCTAAAAATATAAATATGTTATAATATCGCTGAAACAAATCTTGAACTATTTCTTCCTTAGTCTATAAATCTTAGTACGAATATCTGATCTAGTGATCTAGACTGACTTGATAATGATGGAATGCAATCTTCCTTATTCTTCTTCTGACCAAAAAAATACTCATGAATGATTTTTTTGGAAACTCATTCCCAATAGAACTTTATAACTTCTGTCTCTTCTCTACACAAGAATAGTGTTCTGATCCATTAAAAATTACCATGTACTTACTTCCTTTTATAGGTGCACCAAAAATGGTTTAGGAAGGATTTTGAATATTTTTCTTACTTAACCAAATTTCTCAAATATTCAAATTCCCCTGTATTTTCAAGTCAATATTTTTCTTATTCAAAACTTCTCTACTCTTCAGGATTCTTCTTGAACCTTTTTGAATCTTCTCACAACAACAGATAGCTTAAAGTTATATAACCATTTTTCAGTTTGATTTTAATTTCTATTCTTATTTTTTCAATGCAGTGAAGTCATATATACAACAGTATATTCTTCATTACGTTTCACCATACCAATTAAAAGATAACCAGTCTTTGAAACTATTATTCCATAAACATTGTTGATAATTTTTTAGACTTTGGTTTCCTTTATTTTTCTATAAACATATTCACAACTTCTAAATATTCCTTCACTTCATCAGTAACACTACATCACCATCTTCAACCCTATTTGGAAAACACGTTTGCAACTACTTCAAAAAAAATTATTCTTTTCTTATTTTCCTCAAACCAATGATCCTACATATAATGAAATCCAACATCCAATGACTTTTATCAGTGCCAGACTCTTCCTAATGTATTGGTCTCTATATCACTTTGATTGATCAGTGTCTCTTCCAGTCTGATGAATCTTGACCCATTTAATAAAGACACTCAACTCTTTCTTTCTTTTTCAATTGATCCAACTGATAACATATCATAATTATTCTTTCATTCTTAACCCACTTGAAACAAATAATTCAACTTGATGAAAATGGTTGAATAAATTATTGATTGATCTTTGATACAATTTTACATTGGTCCAAACAACTTCAAATTTATCATCAATCCAAAAAACATTTCTTCCTTCAATAACCTTTTTTAATCATCGTTGTGTCTAATGATCATTGTCAGGATTACTCTAATGATTGGTGGAACACCATGTCCGATGACTAGTTTTTGCAATAACTTATTTCCTTACCAACATCTTTCTCTAATGATTTGTCTCTTATGACTTTTTGGTCTGAATAAAAATCAGCATCTTTGTTTCCTTGTGTTTCAAACAAACTTCACAACCTTCAAAAAATTCTGTGTCTGGTGCTCTCACACTGATAAATTGAAACTAGAAGGATTTGACTTCTGAAAATTCCTCCTTCCATAAAATTATACTTGCATCGTGCCTTCATTAGGAATTTAAGAACATTTAGGATCGGCATAGCATCATCTGAATTACATTGTAAAGTATTATAACTTCACATCCTTCCATTATCCTCATTATTTCCAACCAATCCTCAATCTGATTGGAAGCACTTGTTCTCCCCATTTCCTTCATAAGTCTTGCATCATAAGTTTCTAAAACAACTTATGATTTATGAGAACTCTAATATTTGCATATCATCATCATATTTGGATAAGATACATTCAGTCTCTAATTATTTTCAACATTCTGATTCAAATTTTCATTCCAGGCCCAAGATGAGTCTGATAAACCTTTCCTCCCAGAAAACTTCTTATCAAGATGATGGACTTTCTCAAGAATTGTGTATTCGATATTCTGATTAATATTGTGATTATGATTGCCAAATTTTACGAAGCTATGTTATTTCTTTCTCTTTGACAACAAAATATAACCCTTTCAACACAAACTTCTTCCAGCTTCCAAAAATAAATTCTTCTCAACTTTTTCCAAATAATACCCCCTTTGGATTTTTTTGTCAACAAAGGTTCACAAATAATTAAACTTTGTAACCTAAAGAAATGGATTATTTATCAAAAATTATAAGACTATTTGAACTAACTCATTATAGAAAATAGTAATCATTGACAGAAAAAACATATTGTCCAAAAGTAATGACTCGTGAAACTTCTTCATATTTTCTTCAAAACTTTCTTCAATTATTCCACTTTCATGTAAACAATTGTTTCATACAACCAATCCAACAAACTGTTAGAATATTTCACACATTTACATGATGAATTCATAGCTTACCCAAAAATACCCCTATATACATGCTTCTTTAAAAGGTTTATCACATATCAATGGATAGATTTATGAAAAACTTCCCCTTGACATCACTATCCAAAGACTAGATGAGAGAGGTTATAGAAACACATAACTCAACCATTATGATAAATAGGTTGGATTCCCATGTTCAACCTCAGTTTGAAAAATGATTCATTTTGTAAAGTTTTTATGAAAATGTGAGCAAATTGTTCTGGTGTATGAACATTCTCCATCTTTAATTCATTCTTCTCCACATGATCTTTGATGAAGATGTATTTGATGTCAATATGTTTTGAATGAGAATGTTGTATTGGGTTTTTGGTAAGGTTAATAACTCTTTTATTATCACAAATCAAGATCAATGGTAATTTTACTTCAAAAAGAAAGTCTTCTAACCGGGTCTTCATCCAGATAAGTTGAGTAGTTGATTGAGTATCAGAAACATAATCATCTTTATTCATGATAAGAGTTACTAAATTCTGTTTCTTTTTATAGAAACTAACATATATTTTTATAAGAAAGAAAACCCTAGAAGATAATGATATTCTATCATAAAAATTTTCATCCCAATCATCATCTGAATACCGAAACAATTAAATACTTTTTGAGTTATCATAACTTCTTTTGAAATTTTTTATGTCGTTGATATATCTGATAATTATTTTTCCAAACAATAAATGTGATTCTTTTAGAGTACTCTAAAATATTTCATATAAGGTAACAACATAAAAAATTTCTGGTCTTGAAGCATTCAAATACATAAAACTTTCAATTATCTTCCAAAACTCTTTAAAGTAAAATTTCTTTCCTTCTAAATCTTCAAACAACTTGGTTCCCACTGAAATCGTTGTTGAAACTAGTTTCAAATTTGATATGCTGAATTTATTAATAAGTTCCTTAGCATAATTTTCTTAGTAAAGAAATATTTGTTTCTTATTTTTTGATATTTTTAACCTAAGAAATTATTTCATTTCACCTAGAATAGACATATCAAACAACTTTTTGATCTATTCACTAAATCTTTCACAAGTTATTTCATCATTTCCAGAAAATATAATGTCATAAACATAAAAAATTACAATGAGGAAAAATTTATGATTTTATTTGATGTAAAGATTACTATCAATTATTCCTTTTATAAAACTCATCTTTCTTAAGTAGGTATACAATTTGGAATACCATGCCCTCAGAGATTTTTTTATCCTATACAAGGATTTATTCAACTTTCACACATAACTTTCATCATTTCCAATAAAAAATCCACATGGTTGTTCGATATAAACTTCCTCATAAAGTTCACCATTCAAAAATTTTGATTTTACATATATTTAAAAAAATAACTTCATTTTTCAACAACAGAAATAAATATTATGATTGTTTCTAACCTTGACGCCAGAGCAAAAGTTTCATCAAAATCAGTTCCTTCAATCTATGAGTAACCTTTTCACACTAATCTTGTTTCTTTCTTATCAGTTCACCATATTCATTCAAATTGTTCTAGAAAATCCACTTTTTAGAAATTATATAACAAACCAATATTTATAGTACATATCTTCTTAAATAAATTCAATTTACATGATATCTTATGTTGTATAAAACACTGAGCTTAATTGAACCTTGATATACTATAAAATATTAACATGAGCGTTGGAAAAGTAATGTGATTATTAGGAATAGTAATGTGACCATTAGAATAATAACCTCACCTATGAAAGTATAAATAAAATTTTTGTATCTTATAAATGAAAATATTATATATTTATCTCATGCAATAAGTAAATAAATGTTTTAAAATGATAAATTAAGTGTCGTTATTTTTTTGAAACGTAAATATTTATTTACAATTTTATAATTAATATAATGATTTAAAAAAAAATTTATTTTCATAAAATAGATTCATAAATTAATATTTTTTTGTATTATTATTATAATATAATTTTATGAGTCCTTAATTAATTTTTCAAAATGTTATAAAATCAGTTATAATAATAAAATTGGTATTTTTCGAATAAATGATGATTTAAATTAAAATTAAAATTTCTAATATTTATAAGATTATTTTAAAAAAAATGGAGTCCATTTTTGAAATCTACATCTCAAAAAAATTATGGTAATTTTTTATGATTTTTCTGAAATAGTTGAATTTTTGTGAATAGTGAAATGCAGTAATTTACCATATTTAACATTATAAGTTAAATACATTAATATTTGAGTCATTGATGATGTAATAACCCATCATTTTGAACTCACATTCACTATTTACTATACTTAGTCACAAGAATCATCACTATTGATAGTCTTAAACCTAAAATAATAAATTAATGAATAAAATAATCAAAAAATACCCCTCTCATCTACTATAAATACCACCTCTCACCACCTCTTCTTCTCACACATTATAAGATGTGTATATTTCTTATATTCTTCCAAATTCCTCTCTAAAACCTCTTCCCCACATCCTGTCATTTCTGGTCTCACCAAAATACCAATCTGAAGTGCCTTAAGGAGGTTCTTAAGTAGACACTATACAAGTGGTAAAATCCTCTTTCATTTTCTTTTCATTTATTTTAATTTTTTTTTCATATCCTCTCCTTAACTCCTCAATAAAAAATGCACAATAACCCCAATATCTTATATATACTATAATTTTATTATGTTAATGTAATACCCATCATCAAACCCCTTCTCCTCTCCCTTTTATTCTAAAAATGAAAACATCATTTGTGATGTGTTTATTTACCACTATCATGGATGTTGTGTTTTTATTTTCCATTATCGCATTAAAGGATGATCATAAAACCATTATTATAGTTAAATAATATTTTATTATACATATTATAAGTTATATAATGTTTTGTAACCAATATATAAATATGATATTAAATAAAATTATATAAGTTTGTCATGGTCGTAAAAACTGCCAAAATAAATTAAATCATTTTCATTAACGTTTTATCTAATGAATAATTCTCATACCATATAAACAAATTATAAATAAAATCATTTAAACTTAAATAATTTCATTAATAACATATAATTTCAATTATGGATAAATTTTCCCATTTTACATGAACTTCTATACTTGTATACAAGCGAACCAATCATAAAAAAACAAGAAAACAAACACTCTCAGAATGAAAAAATTGAATCTTATAAATCATAAAAAGGCCATACATGAAATTAATAAAATTATAATAAATAAAATAAAGGTATAAAAATGTTATAAATTAGTTAATTAATGATTTTAATTTGATTATATAGGACACCAAGTACAGGGGTAGGATGCTTTCGTGCATATAGTAAGGGGTTTCTCATCTCACTTTTATTTCTATGAGATATGTGTTATTCACCACTTATTCCTTATGTGTGGTGTATGTATAATTCCTCTTTTTATTTATGATTATCATTCATTCGATATTTCATTAAATATCCATATTTCTTGTATCATGGATATTATTGTCTTAGATGTATACAATTTTTATATACAATGTTTATTTTGAATGTAGTTTTAATTGGGGAATATTGATGAATTTTTATCCACTAATAAATAAAGATATTTTGATAAGTCGTATTTTTATTTAATTAAATATATGTATGAATAATTATTTAGACTTATAGTGATGGTTAGAGCCCAAATTATATATCCCCTAGATGCATCGACAGGTCTCATGAGATAAAATAGTTAGCGACAAACCCTTCATGTTTTTTTCAAGAATAATCAGATGGGTTTGTACCCACATACTTAAACCATATTGATGGTATAATGGTTCATGTTAAAAATACATGAAATCTAATAATTAATAATTTTATTCATTTAGTATTTATTTTATTACTTTCCATGAGATTTTCACTTTGATAAAATCTATGGTTTCATTTTCATTATCAGTTTGTTGATGGCATATGTTTTTTAGTTATTTACCTAGTCATAATGATTATGCCTTATTTAATTTTCTTTAATTATTATTTATTCAAGTAATCCTTACTAATCATTTGACCTCACCCTTTTATTTGTTTTCCTTCCCCAGTTTATGAAGATGAAATTTTTCAATAAGTGTCAAGGAAGCATTTTATTTTACTTTGTTATGTTCTATGTTTAATTCCCCACATAATAAGGGAACCATGTATGTATCTAGTTCTTCAAGACTGCTAAACTAGTCGATCCTTAGTGATGTGATATATTGTATTTATGTCATTATAATAAAATAACCATCAACTTTGATCTTCTAGGGTTGGGGTTATTACAGTTGGTATCAAAACAAGTTTATTCAAAACCTTGAGAACTATATGTTAAATAAAAATTAGAATTATAATAATTCCTTATAGTGAATTTTTGGCACAATAATAATGATAATTATGATCTAAATCATTGTGTTTCATTATTTATTGATGTCACCTAATGGAAGAAAGGTAATTAATACCCACAGACCGTGTAGGGGTTTCCCCACTGTGAAAGTCAACACGGTTAGTGTTGAAGATGAGTAGATCATGGCCATATTAGGACATCTTGCTCAGGTTATAATGAATAACCATACTACACCTATTATGGATCATTTCATGTAGCAGAATCCCCCATATTTTAGTGGGACTACTAATAAATTGGTAGCTGAGTGGTGGATCAATTCCCTTGAAAAGATATTCCTAGCATTGGGATGCAATGAAAATGAAATGTTAGTATTGGAAGTGTATTGTTTTAAGAGATATTTTGATCAATGGTGTTCATTGATCCAAAATACTAAGAAGGAATATGAAATAGAAGACATGGAATAGATAACTTTTAAAGAAATATTCTTCGATGAATATTTCCCTCATGATCAATGAACTGAAATGAAGACAAAATTATTCAGCTTAAACCAAAAGGAATAAGAGAATATTAAAAGGTATGAGGCTACCTTCACAAGACTAACTAGGTATTCAATAGATTACATACATTATTTGTAAAACAATATTGATCATTTCTTTGAAGGTATTAATCCAAGTCCTCAAAGGGTACTAGCTTCTCAAAAACTTTTATCATATAATGAAATAGTATTAATTTCCCTCAAAATGGAGAAGGAATTTTCTAGATCTAATATGTTCAAGTAAAATCGATAGAATAAGAGGCCTTCTGATAAATATGAAAAGGGTGAAGCATCAAAGAAGAATAGGGGAATGAATAAGTTCCAGTTATATGAAAATTTTAAAAATAATCATCCTAGTAAATGCTTGAAAGTCATGGGAGTTTCTTATAAGTTTGGATAGATGTTTTGTCAAGCTAATGAATTCTAGGGGAATAAGAAAATAAAGGATGTTCAATAATTCAACTTTAATGAAACAGGTCATTATTCAAATCAATTTCCCAAGTGCCAAGGGATTATACCACAGAAGAGTCCAAGGGGAGATAGTCAAGCTTATGCGATCACCACAATTGAAGTAGAAATACTCAATGATGTGGTGGTGGGTACATTAATATTATCTTAAATTTTATCCAATACATTATATAATTCTAGATCATCACACTCTTTTATATCTACCCATATTTCTAAGAAAATAATATATTTCCCTTTTGATTTAATAAGGGAGTTGTTAGTCAAAAATCCTAAGGAAAGTCTCATTAAAACAAAAAATGTGTCCGTCGGTGACATTTATAACAAATAAAAATTATTTAGTTACTCAAATTATCATTATACCTATGATTGAATTTGATATAATCCTCAGTATAGACTGTCTTTCAAAATATGATAAGAAAATTTATTACAATAAGAAGGAAATTACGATTTGTGATGAAGATCTAGAATTATTTGTCCTTATAGGAGAAACGTCATCATATGAAACTTATATAGATCCACCCCCAGTAGCTTAGTAGCTCTAATGAATGAAATTATTGGGTAGGAAGAGAATAAAACATCTAAGGATCAGGAAAGTAATCTTCAAATTGATTTTGTACCAATTATATTGGAATAAAATGATGTATTTCCTATGGAATTACCTGGACACCCCCCAAAGTGTGAATTTGAGTTTAACATTGACTTAATCCCGGATGTAATACTAATATCAAAGACTCCTTATAAAATAGCCATTGTCAAATTATTATAATTGAATAAACAACTACAAGAGTTGAGTAATAATGGATTGATTCTACCTTGTGTTTCGTTATGGGGGTCCCTTGTTCACTTTTTTAAGAAGAAATAGGGATCCTTGAGGTTGTGCATTGACTATAGAGAAATCAATGCTCTCCCAATAAAGAAAAAGTATCATCTTCCTTTCATTGATGATTTATTGGATCAACATCACAGAGCTCAATATTTTTTGAATATTGGACTTCATTTCGGGTATCATAAATTGTGAGTAAAGAAGTAATATATTCTAAAGAAAACATTTTGTATAAGGTATGGACATTGTGAGTTTACGTTAATTCCATTTGGATTGACTAATGAACCCTCTTTTTTCATAGATCTAATAAATAGATTATTCAAGTAATATCATTAGATTTTTTGTAGTATTCATTTACGATATTCTAGTGTATTCTAAAATATATGGAGACCATGAGAATAACTTATGGTTTATTCTTAAGACTCTCATAAGGAGATATTTATATGGTAAATTTAGAAAGTGTGAATTCTAGATTTAGTAAATTTATTTTCTTGTCCATATTATCTCCATGAATGGAATCGTAGTTGATCTTATAAAGAAAAAGGAAATCCAATAATGTCCTGTACCAATGAACATAACCAAGGTACATAGTTTTATTGGTTTAGCAAGTTACTATCGGTGTTTTGTTTAGAATTTTTCTCCATTGGATAACTCATTAACCGGGCTCACATGTAAAGGGGTTAAGTTCGTATGGACAAAATATTGTGCAGAATTTTTTGAATAATTGAATAGAGGATTAGTCAATGCTCTAATTTTTCCTTTAACCTCAGTAAATGGTGGGTTTTTAATATATAGTGTTGCAGAAAAGAAAGGATTGGGTTGTTTCCATATGAAAAATGATAAATTTATTTCATATGCATTAAGGCAGTTTAAGATTCATGACTAAAATTATCCAACTCATGATCTTGAGTTAGAATCTATAGTTCTTACTCTGAAGATATGGAGATTCTATCTCTATGGTTAAATATGTGAGATATATATGTATCACAATAGTTTCAAATACATCTTTACATAAAAAAACTCAACATGAGAAAAAGATGATGGCTCAAGTTACTCAATAATTATGATTTCTCATTACACTACCACCCAATAAAAGAAAATAAGGTAGCAAATGCATTAAGCATGAAATATCATGGACTTCTGAACTAAATGAGGATTGATAAATATCCTATATTCATGGATTTATTAAATATGGATATGGAAATTGTAGAGGAAGGGGAAACATCACTCCTTTTTCAAATGATTTCTAAACCAACTTTACTGGAGAAGATAAAAATTTCTCAATCTAATGATGAGAATTTTTAAAAGAAAATTAAAGTCGTTAAGGATGGAAGATTGGAAAACTTCATGTAAGAGGATGGAATTATGAAATTTAGAAAAAGGTTATGTGTTCCATTAATACCTAATCTAAAAAAGGAACTATTAGATAATGCTCATAACTTAAATTTTCCTATACACCCAGGTAGTACCAATATATATAGAGATCTGAAGGGACATTTTTGGTAGGATAATATGAAGTGGGAAATTATTGACTATGTGTCAAGATTCCTAGTTTGTTAATAAGTTAAGGCTAATTGATAGAATCCTATAGGACTCATGAAACCTATATCTATTCCTATGTGTAAGTGGTATGAATTTACTATGGACTTCATCACCAGATTACCAAAGACCCCCGAAAATAAAGATTTGATATGGGTTACTGTTGATATCCTTATAAAATCAGTATATTTTTCTTTCTATAAGATCATATTTACCTCTTGAGTGCCTAGAAAGAATCTATATTAATTAAGTCATAAGAATTTATGGTTCACCTCTATCGATTTTGTCTGGTTGAGATACTCATTTTACATCAAAATTCTAGAAGAGTTTTCAAAGGGATTTGGATACTGAGATTCATTAGAGTTTTGTTTCTCACCCTCAAACTGATAGAAAGTATTAAAGGACTATTCAAACATTATAAGACATGTTGATATCATGATCACTTGACTTTCAAGTTATCTGGGATCAATATTTACTTTTGGTAGAATTTTCCTAAAATAATAGTTTTCATTCTAGTATTCATATGATGTCATATGAAGCATTATATGGAAAGAGATGTCATACTCCAACTTGTTGGGGTGAAGTTGGTGAGAGGAAAATTATGGGCCCAGAACTTATTAATGATAAAACAATAAAGGTAAATACTATTCAGGCTCATATTAAGGTAGCTCAAAGTATACAAAATAGTTATGCTGAAAACTGGAGAAAGGATTTAGAATTTAATTTGGCAGATCATGTATTTCTAAAATTATCTCCATAGAAGGGTGTCATAAGGTTCAGTAAGAAAGGGAAACTGAGCCCCAGGTACATCAGAACATTTGAAATTTTGGGAAATAATTTGGGTTGTAACTTACTGATTATCAATGCTGCCAAGTCTCTCCAAATTCCATGATGTGTTCCATATATCATTGTTAAATAAGAACATGTCATAACCAACACATGTACTCACCTATGAAGAAATGGAATTGGAACCTGATTTGTCTTGGTGTGAAGAGCATGTTACGATTCTTGACACTATCGATAAAGTATTGAGAAATTAAATGACTCGACTGATAAAAGTTCTTGGAAGAAACCATAAAATGGAAGAATCAATGTGGGAACCTAAGGATGTTATGAAGAAGAACCACCCTCATCTGTTAAGAAGGAAATATTCATGAAACATTTTAAGGATGATGTTTTTGAATGAGGGAATAATATAAAAACAAAAGATTTATGGTATGTATATTCTTAAATAAATTCAACTTACTTGACAACTTATGTTGCATGCAATACTGAGCTTAAACAAACTGTGATATACTATGAAATATTAACATGACCGTTGGAATAGTAAAGTGACCAGTAGGAATAGTAATGTGAACACTAGAATAATTACCTCACCTATGAAAGTATAAATAAAATTTATGTATATTATAAATAAAAATATGATATATTTATATCATGGAATAAGTAAATAAATGTTTTAAAAATGATAAATTAAGTGTTGGTATTTTTGTGAAACGTAAATGTTTATTTAAAATTTTATAATCAATATAATGATTTAAAATAAAATTTATTTTTATAAATTAGATTCATAAATTAATATTTTTTTTCTTATGATTATAAGATAATTTTATGAGACCTTAATTAATTTTTCAAAGTGTCATAAAATCGGTTATAATTTTAAAATCGGTATTTTTCAAATAAATGATGATTTTAATTAAAAATTATATATATCATATTTAGAACATTATTTCCATAAAATAGGTTACATTTTTTAAATCTACACATCAAAAAATTGTTAGGGTGAATTTTTTGTGATTTTTATGAAATATTTGAATTTTTGTGAATAGTGAAATACGATAATTTACGGTATTTAACATTATAAGTTAAATACATGAATTTATGAGTCATTTCTGATGAAATCACCCATTATTCATACCTCACATGCAATATTTATTGTACTTGGTCATAATAATCATCATTATTGATAGTCTTGAGAAAAAATAATAAACTAATGAATAAAATAATCAAAAAATGCCCCTCTCTTCCACTATAAATACCACCCCTTATCATCACACCTTCTAAGACTTGTAACTTGCTTATATTTTTCCTAATTACTCTTCCAAACCTCTTACCCATATACTGGTATTTCTAGACTCACAAAAAAACCAATCTCAAGTTCCTTAAGGAGGTTCTCAAGGAGACACTATACAATAGGTAAAACCCTCTTTCATTTTCTTTTAATTTATTTTAATTCCTTTTCTTTCCTTATCTTTTCCTTACATCATATATAAAACATGAATGATAAATCCAGTATATTTTATATATTGTAATTTTATTTTGTTAATGGAATATCCATCATCAAACCCCTTCTCCTCTCCCTTTTATTCTAAAAATGAAAACATCGTTTGTGATGTTTCAATTTACCCCTGTCATGGATAATGCGTTTTCATTTTACATTACCACCTTCAAGGCTGGTCATATAAACATTATTATGGTTAAATAATATTTTATTATAAATATTATAAGTTATAAAATGTTCTGGAATCAATATATAAACATTATATTGAATAAAATGATATAAGTTTTTGATGGTCGTTTAAACTACCAAAATAAATTAAATCATTTTCATTAACATTTTATCTAATGAATAAATATCATAACATATAACCAAATGAAACTTGAGATCATTTAAAGTTATTTTTTTTCATTAATAACATATATTTTTAATTATGTAGAACTATTTCTATTTTATATGAACTTCCATAATCGTATACAAGCAAACCGATCATGAAAAACCAAGAAAACAAAAACTCCTATAATGATGAAATTGAATCTTATAACTCATAAAAAATTCCATACACAAAATTAATAAAATTATATTAAATTAAATACATGTATAAAAAGTTTTTAATTAAGTAATTAATGAATTTAATTTTATTATCAAGGACACTAATTATAATTACAGAATGCTTTCTAACATAACCTAAGGGGTTTCTCATCTAACTTTTTTTTATGAGATATGCCTTATTCGCCACTTATTCCATGTGTGTGGTGTATTTATAATACCCATTTTATTTATAATCATAATTAATTGAATATTTCATTAAATATCCATATTTCTTGTATCGTGGATATGATTATTTTTTTAGTCGTACACCATTTTTACATACGATATTTATTTTGAATGTTGTTTTAACAAAGGAAATATTGATGAATTTGTATCCTCTAATAAATAAAGATATTTTGATAATTCATATTTTTCTTGAATTAAATCTATGTATGAAGAATAATTTTTACTTGTAGTGACGGGTGTGGACCGGCATTATATATCCCCTTGATGCATCGATAAGTCTCATTAGACAAAATAGTTATCGAAAAACCCTTTGAATTTGTTACCTAGAAGAATAAAATGGGTTTTTACACAAAAATTTAATCATTATTAAAGGTATGATAGTTCATATGTCAGATAAATGACATCAAATAATTAATCATTTTCTTCATTCAGTATTTAGTTATTACTTTCTATGAGATTTTCACTATGAAAAAATCTATGGTTGCATTTTCATTCTCAGTTTATTGATGGAATGTGTTTTTTAATTATTTACCTTACCATAATGATTATTACTTATTGAATTTACATCACTTATTATTGATTCATGTAAACTTTACTGAGAATTTGATCTCACCCTTTTATTTATTTTTCTTCCTCATGTTATGAAGATGAAATTTTTAAATAAGTGTAAATAAAATAGATTATTTTACTTCAATATGTTCTATATTTAATTACCAATGTTATAAGGGAACCATGTATATATCTAGTTCTTTAATACTAATAAACTGATCAATCCTTGGTGATGTGATCTCTTTTATCTATGAAATTTTAATAAAATAACCACCAACTCTAGGCCACTAGGTTCAGGGTTGTTACAAATAACATTTTGTCAAATGTTTTAGATATGAGTTCTCAAGTATAATTATTTTATTTCTCACCCAACTATTCATTCATAGCCTGAAACCGTTATGGTTGCTCAAAATATTCATTTACATCTTTTAATTCAACTTTTTATACAAAGAATTGTGTCTAATAGCTTTTGATTTTCTTCTTATTTAAACCTTTTGAGGTTGATCACCAATAATGTTTTGAGCTTCCACTTGCTTCCTCAGTATGGGATGAGATTTTCAATATTCTTCCACATTACTAGAAATGGATGAGTTTAATTCTTCTTCCTAAGTATAATTATAATTTTTTTCATCCGTATCATAATTCTCAACATAAATTATTTCATCATGTTTATCTTCCTTATCTACATGAGTTTTTTTGACATATTCCTCGTCATTTTCAATAACTTTCACATCAACAGAGTCAACTAATATTCCTAACTATTTATTTAAACATCTATAACCTTTTCCTTCAAAATCATAGCTAATAAAACTTTCATATTCACTTCTCTAGTAAAAATTTCCAAGGTTTCCAACTTTCTTATTTAGGATGCATAGAATCCCAAAAACTATTAAGTGTTTAAAACTTGTATTTTTGTCATAAAACATTTCATAAGGAGTCATATCAGAACTTTCCCTATGGAAACATCAGTTATAAATATAAATATTATTGCTAATGTATTTCCTCCAAAATTAATGAGAGATACCACGTTCAAGTAACATAGTTCATCCCATCTCAACCAAACGTCTATTTTTCCTTTCAGAAACACCATTTCGTTGAGGATTGTAGGGTGTACTAAACTTATTTTGAATTCCATTATTCTAAAGATAACTTTCAAACACTTCATTTTTGTATTCCCCACTATTTTTTGTTCTCAAATTATTCATTAAATAATCAAATTCCTTCTCATATTTCCTCCTGAAACTTTTAAACATTTTTAGACCATCTGAATTATATTTCATATACATAACAAAAGTAATTTGAGTAAAGTAATCAATGAAAATAATGATGTACTTGTCTCCATGAGTTGATTGTTTTCTCATTAGAACATAGATATCATAGTGAATAAGTTTCATGAGTTGTTTTGAACAAATTTCAAATTTATTATTCATAGAGTCAGTAAACTTTACTTTTTGATAAATTGTGAAACACCAATCACTTATTATTGAAATATCAAGATTTCCAAGGACATTGTATCACTTTGATAACTCCATAATGTTTCTCTAACACATGATTCCCTACCTTTATTCCATAATTTATTATCATCCATCATACCTAAGTAACATGAGTTTTGAACCTAACTAACTTGAAACATGTTTATTTTTGTTTGTTGGCCTCTTGTAACTATATTTACATATTCCTATCTTTTCACCAAAAAACCCATGTTTTCTTAAAATAAATTTGTTTCCTTAATCAATTTTTTTTGAAACACTTAGAAAGTTTTGTTTTATCTCATCAACAAATAGATCTTTCTTGGACTTCAACTTCTCTTCCCTAATAATAGAAGATCCAATACCTTTGATTCTGAGGGATTCATCATTGAAAATGTCACTATTTATTCTTTGAATTCTTTCACATTCTTCAAAAATTTTAAATATCCTTTAATATGAGAAGAACACCCACCATTTAAGATCCATTATCACTCTCCTTTTGTAGCTTTGAGAGCGGTTTAAATAATAAGATATTTTTCTTTCCCTTTACCTTTCTTCATAACTGGATTCTAAGAATTGTTAAGAAACTTTTGTTATGCTAGTAAAAAAACAAGATGTCCTATTTCAAGGTGTTTAGGTTATTCATATTTTCACAAATAGTTTCCAAAGGTTGGAACCTATTTTCACCTTTTACACCATCCTTCCCAAGTTTCTTCGAAACATCTTTCTCATAATAATTCCTTTGATAGGATTGATTCCGCCTCAAAATTTTCCATTTGTAGCTTGTGGAATAGTTGTAATATTTTTTATTAAACTAACACTTTTTTATGCATGTTCAAATACACAACAATACTAGTAAATTCATAGAAAGAATATTTACCTCTAAAACTTCTATATTGTATGATGTTCTGAGAATGTTTCTTAAGAACCTTTTTGTATTTATTATTAAAACAATTTTGACAACCAACCTTTCTATTATCAATCAAAATCTTATTTTTTAGCTCGATAATATTTTCATCCTTATTAGAAATAGAATTAATAAAAAAATTGGAATCAAAAAATTTAGAAACTTATGAATTATACACTTTTTTGGTTTTTTTCACATATATAACTTTCCTATATTTCTTATTCTCATAAACAGCTTCAACTTTCTTCTCATCCTTTGAAGGTAACTTTTAATACTTCTTAGGATTACCCTTTCCAAAGCTTTCACTAAATTTAGAGATATAATTCTTGAAACTTTTAACCATCTGTTCATATTAAGAAATATTATTTTAGAAAATTTCTAACTCTTCTTATTTTTCCTTCAAATTTACTTCTAAATGTTCATTATGATTCTTTTATTTCTTAATACAGTTCTTCAAATCATTAATCTCTTCCATGAGCTTAACTTTCTCATCAGGAAAACATTCATGATTTTTTATTGAGGAATTTTTATTTTTTTAATTTCTTTTTTTCTTTCTAAATCCTTTCAATCTTTCTCATACATAATTTTAATTATTCTCTCAAATGAAATTCTTATCGATTTTCTTCTTCTTCTGAACTACTTCTTCTGAAATCTTCATTGTTAACTATTTCAATAAAATTATTTTCTATATCATTCTCAATAAATTATTTAGATTAATCTTTATTGTAATCTTCTTCATCATATTTAGAAAAAAAAACATTTCCTTTTGGATTTGGAGAATTTTTTATCTTTCCCTTCGGAATAATATTTATCTTTATCTACATGTTTCTTCCACAATATTCTCATCCTTATTTCATCTTTATCACTATCATATTCTTTATTTCTTTAGGCAAAATTAGCTTCAAAGTTCCTAATGGATCCAAATTCAAAACACTTCAAGGGAAGTTTCCCTTTATAATTTCCTATACCTATTTTCACATTTTTAGAAAACAAGGAAAAAAATAATTAATATTTTTTCATATCTCATTTTCGAAATTAGAGTCAATAACTTATTCTTCTTGAAGAACCTTCCTAGAATTTCCTTCCTTGGTATCCTTGAATGACATTTCTCTATCAATTTTTTTCATTTCATAGATTTCTCCCTTCTCATTTGATAATCATCCATAGATAATGTTTCTAGATATATATCTTCCAATAAGGAAAATTTGGCATAAAACTTGTCTAGAAGGATTCTAAATATCTTTTAAATAATAGTAGAATCTTACAAATTTTCACCAAGACATATAATACTACTAACAATTTCATTCACCCTGGTAAAGAAGTCACCAATAGATTCATTCTCTCTTATATTGAGATCTTCATACTTCATCCTCCATATTTGTAACTTGGTAATATTCACATTTGTATTACCTTTATAAATGTTCTTCATCATATCTCAGATATCTTTTACAGTGGAAACACCCTTCACTCTCAAAAACTCACTTTCATAAGGTGATGAGAGTAAAGTATTCTTATCTCTTCCGTCATTCTCAAGATTTCTCATGTCAACAGATGTAAGAGGAACTTTTTCATCAATAGGAGGAAATCCATCTATTACAGCTTCAAGAACATCATAACTAAGAGATATAAGATAAAGAAACATTATATCTTTCTAGATATGATAATTATTACCATTAAAGATTGGAATCCCCTTATTTCTTACACAATTCATATTATTCATCAAAACATATCTTGAAAACTTCAACAAAGAGTGAACGAAAGGGAACCTTTTCTCTGATACCAATTGATATTACCAAGTTGGGATCCAAGTATCACTAAGAGGGGGAGGTGTGAATAAATGATATATATTTTTTTAAGTTTCCTTTCTTTTGAAACAAATATCACCTCCTATTAAATAGTTATTACATCATTGAAAAAAATAATCACACATCCATAGGAACACAATAATTTATAAGGTTCACTACTCAATAAGAGTGGCTACATCCTTGGATTGTTTTGGAACCAATCTAATACCAAACAATACACTAGAAAAAATAATTTTATGTGGATACAACAATTAGGATATTCCATTACATTTCTATATCATTATATTCAATAAAAAGTGAATGTGCTTCAAGTAGAATGAAATGATGTAATACAAGTTTTTGTAACAAGTTAAAATACTTTCACAATATTCATTAAAACATGTTACTATGATACCTTGTTAACTTTCACAAATATCACTCCAATGGCCCGAAGGCCTTAAAATATTTTTTATTATTATTGATAAGTCCTCATTTTATGGTAATAAAGAGGAAACTCGAGGAATTCGTGGACATAGGACAATCACACTTGAAGTACAAAAAGAGATACAGCTGGATTGAAAACCATATCAGCCCCTCCCTAGCATAAAAACAAGATGAAGAACTCCAATGATTCAAGACTAATCAGCAAGAAAGTTTACAATGTCAAAGAACAGGCCTGATCTGACGGCTGACGACATACCCTTTCAAACAAACAAATCTGAAAAGCACTAAAAAGGTAAACCACCAGCTCTAAATCCTCCTCTGGGACTATTCCAAGGATCAAGTCCAGCTGCACATCTCCCCATCTCAGGATCGAACCAAACAAACACAACTTAAAACGAAACCATCAAAATCCTTAAGATATCCAAAACACCTACAAAGTCAGGAAACAAACAAAAGGGTAGGGCCAAGATTAACTCTCTCTTAGAAAACACAGCTGGGACCGAAACTAGAAGAACCCTGGTGCAACCCCAAGGCACCCTTTAAACACATCCACAGCAACCCAAAAAGGATGAAAACCAAGAAGATGAAGCCAAATCTTCGTCACCTAGGACTGGAAGATCCAACAGCATATCGATTGAGCCTCACCGATGCGGGGAACCGATCAGGTATGAGCCAGCAACGCTGCTCTGGGCTGGAGGAGATCAGATTAAAGTTGTGGAAGAACCCACTCTAGATTCCAAATCAGACCATAGAATGCAGAAGGGACTAACAAGAAGAATTGGGACACCTCTAATGAAAACACCACTAAAAGAAATACCAATTGAAAGATGAACAATATTTGAAACCATTATTCCATAAACATTGTTTCTAATTCACTAGACTTTGGTTTCCTTTATTTTTTCATAAGTTTAGTCACAACTTCTAAAGATTCTTACTCTTCCTCACAACACCTCATCACGAGCTTCAACCCTCTTTAGCAAATACTTTTATAATTGATTCAACCAAATTATTATTTTCTTCTTTTCCTTGAATTTATGATCCTTAATATGATGAAATCCATATTTCAATTACTTTTTTTAGTGTCAACCTAAACCTGATTGATCAGACTCTATCTCACTCTGATGGATTTGTGTCTCTTCCAGTCTGATGACTCTTGGCCCATTAGATAAATACACTCAACAATTTCATTCTTTTTCTCTTGAACTAACTGATAACATATTAGAGTTCTTCTTTTGTTATTGACCCACTTGAAACAAAAAAATCCAACCTGATGAAAATGGTTGACTATATATTTTATTGATCTATGGTCCCATTTTGCATCTCTCCCAACAACTTATACTTTCTCATCGGACCAACAAACTTTTCTGCCTCTTATTACATTTTTCAACCATCAATGTGTCTGATGATCAGTGTTAGGATTACTCTTATGATCGATGGAACATTGCTTCCAATGACTGGTGTTAGTAGTAACTTCTTTCCTTACCAACATCTTTCTCCTATGATTTTTCTCTTTTGACTTGTTGGTCCGACTGAAAACCAGCATCTTCATTTTCTTAATTTTCAAACAAAACATTATAGTCATCAAAAAATTCTATGTTTGGTGCTCTCGCACTGATAAACTGGGACCATAAATATTTGAATTTAAAAGCTTCCTCCTTCTACAAACTTCTTATTGTATCATGACTTCCTCGTGATTTTGAGAACATCTATGATCAACATAGCATCATCTGACTTCCATTGGAAATTATTATAACATTACATCCTTCTAGAGACTTCTTTCTTTCCAAATAAACATCAATATGATTGGAAAAACCTTTTCTCCCATATTCCTTCATAATTCCTTCATCACAATTTTCCCAAAAAACTTATGATTTATAAGAACTCTATGATTATCAAATAATTTTCAGATTTTCATCTGATCCATTTAGACTCTGATTATATTCCTCATTCAAATTAAAGATTTCATTCTTAACCCAAGTTGATTCTGATGAAACTTTCCTCTCAGAAAACTTCTTCTCAATCTAATGTAATTTCTTAAGCATTATTCTTATGATATTTGTATTATGATTGTGAGTTTGATCACCAACTTTTATAAATAAAGGTGATTTATTTCTCTTTGACAAAAAAAAAACCCTTTCAACAAAAACATCTTCCAGCTTCCAAAAACAACTTCTTGTCAACTTGGTTCCAACACAACTTAAATTCATAAAAAATATTCCTTTTCAAAAAAAATCTATATTGAGTAAATAATATTTATTATCAATAATTTCCCATTCAATGAAATAACTTTCAAATTAAAACATCATATGTAGAAATGGTATACCATTTAAGAAATAATCATATCCATGATACAAAGAAAATGGATATTTAATAGAAATATAATTTCTAATGATCATAAAAAATTTAATGTTTTAAGACAAATTTAATGCTTATAAGATTAATCAAGATATGAGAGATGATAATAAAAAATAGATTTTGTAGTAAAAAACAATTCTTTGAAAGAATATATAAAAATAGAAATGGAAAATTTAAAATAATTTTTCATAAAAAAATTATTTATAAACCCATTGAAACTTGTAAAATAATACAAAGGGCATAAAATGGTTATGGTGGTCGGAGATTTCGTTAACACTGTATACGTTAAAAAATTGACATTTTAAAAAGAAGGTTCAAATGGACCTTTAGGGTAAGAATTAAAACGTTACTTTAAAACCATGTAAAGATGTAAAGTATAAATTAAAATGATATTAATAAATCATTTTAGTAAATAAAAATGAATTTTTTATAACAATTTTGAAAAATATGGATATGAATGAAAAATATACCCAATCAAAAAAGAGGAATAAGTTGGGGTTTTATTTTAAAATTATATCTTGAAAGAGTAACTTTAATTTAATAATTATCCATCATTGATAAATTTATATTCATCTTAAATGCCTAAAATGGGTAGTATATACACCACATAAAAATGAACTGGTTCAAAATACCAAATATGCCTCAATGGAGTGAGAATTGAGATGAAATCACTTACCTCAGGTCTGACTTGTCATGTATGTTCTTTATCTTAATAAATAATAAATTTGTGTTAATTATTTACTTTATGAAAAAAAAATCAGTTTTATTATTAATTTTATTTCATTTATTACCATGCAATATTCATTTATATATTCAATTAAGTTCATGTCAAATGTTTCGATGATATTCAGTCCATATGTCCAAAATGAATTTGGTAGGTTGACTATGCTCAAAGAGGTAATTATTTCATCATATAAAGAGTAATAATAATTTCATAATTATATTTTTTATACATAAAGTATACTTTTAAAAATAATTAATAAATAAGGTTAATAAAAATGATCTACATTGCAATCATGGAGAGAGTAGGTCGTACGTACGCATAAGTAACATTTTCCATTTTTCAATGATCATGATGGAAATAAGGTAATTATTGTTTTATATTTCCTTGATTATCATTATATCATTAACACCACATTATTTCTTTAAATAAATTTATATATACCAGTCATTTGATTCAATGGTTAAAAATGAATCATGTCGCTTCATAGAGGTGGTAGTCCACACGTACGCATGAACAACGTTATCATTTCTCAATGAATTTGAATGTGAGAAAATATATGATATATTAATTTTATATAATTATAAATATTTCATTAATATATTATATATAAATCAAATCTATCATTATAACCAACTGTGAGAGGCGGTGATGGAAAATGAATTACATTTATTCATGTGGCGGTAATCTGTCATACACACGAATCGTTGTTTCGTTTCTTATTTGATGGAAGAAGATATAGATGAAGTTTATGTAATTAACATAATAATGTAAGATAATAATTTTATTTTATTATAATTTTTGAATAATATTTGAATGAGTTGGAAGGATAAATGAAACAAAAATGATTGGTTAAGAATGATACCACTTCTTCAGACAACCTCTATAGGATTATGCCTAAATAATTCCTGTATTGGAATTATGATCAAACTAATAACTATTGTATGTGGGAAGGTATGTAATAAAGGTATTTGGGTATGTATTTTTCAAACCAAAAGTTTTTTAAATTATTAATAAAAGAGGAGAGGATGTGCCCTTTTATGAGTAAGGGGAGGGTCACTTTTGGAATTTCTTAACATTTTAAATTAATATAAAATAATATGCACATTAAAATGGATTAAAACTTATATAATTATAATATAGTATGACTAGGGTATAAATCCTATCTTCCAATAAAATTTTTAAAAGTTTTAGTTTTGTTTTTAACATTGTCTTTTAGTTATAACCCACCTTGTTAACCCTTTGGACAATAATCAGAGTATTGAAATTTTCTACCCTTTAAAGGTAAATATTTTTACTATAAAATTATAAAAGACTAATAAATGGACCATGTTTGATTCTTTCAACCATATCCCATTCATTTTTTCGAATATAAAATTTTTTTGAATTTCAAATAATTTAATAAAATATTATTAATGTCATTTTTACACTATTCATTTCATTTGACTTTAAATATATAAATACAATGAGTTAATTGAAATATAATCCTGTGAGACATCACTATAATTTTATATTTATCTATAAAATTTTTGTAACATAATAATTATTTTAAATTATCTTAGTTTATGTATTTTTTTAAAATTATTTATTTTATTTTTTATTAATTAAATAAATGATGTGTTGGTGTTGCGAAAATATTTAAGGTAATTATTTCATCACTAAAAATTATAAAGAAATTACCATGATAAAAATTAATTTATTTTTCAAGTGATTATTTATAACCGAACATAAGTTTTATTTATCCCTATCATAAAATATTATAGATATTAAAAGAATTAAAGTAACATTTTTTCTTTATCTCTCACTTAAATATTATAAAGGTCAAAATCATATCCAAATTGAAACAAAAGGTCATATTTTATAATGGTCATATTTAAATAATAATATTACATGTTTTTTTTAGGCTCGGTGTTTCATGTTGTATATGCTATCGAACATAGTGTTTTTAAAGAAATTGGGATATTACATTCTTCCATCATACAAAAATTTCATCCTAGAAATTTTATTGAATATTTCATTCTAAAAAAATGAGGGTGACTCTTCTTCATAACATCCTCAGGCTCCCATGTTGCTTCCTCTATTTTATGATTTTCCCAAGTACCTTTATAAGCTGATTCATCTAATTCTGCAACACTTGCTTTCTAGTGTAAAGAATCTGGATAGGATATTCATAGTAACAAATATAATTTTCAAGTTCTATTTCTTTATAGGTGATAACATGTGTTGGGTATGTAATATACTTCCTTAACAAAGATATATGGAATGCATTGGGCACTTTAGAGATACTTGGTGGAATTTCCAATCGGTAAGCCACAACTCCATTTATTTCCTAAATTTCAAAATGCCTTATATACCGAGGGATTATATTTCCCTTCTTACCAAATATTATAACACCCTTACATGGATATACTTTAAATAAAACATGATCTCCTACTTGAAATTCCAAATCTTCACATCAGTTAGTAGCATAACTATTTTTCCTACTTAATCTTATTTAATATGAGTCTGAATAGCCTTTATATTTATCATTGTCTCCATAAAAATATTTGGACTAAGAATATTTCTTTTACTAAATTAATCCTAAAAAGTTGTAGTATGACATATCTTGAAATATAATGATTCATATGGCCCTATTTGAATAATTTAATAGAAGATATTGTTATAGGAAAATTCTATTAAAGTTAAATATTTATCCCATATACCTTGAAAGTCAAGTGAAAAAGACCTCAACATGTCTTCCAATGTTTGAGTAGTCCTTTTAGATTTCCCATCAATTTGAAGATTATAGGTTTTGATTAAATGAATTTTAGTATCAATAGACTTCTAAATACTTTTTATGAATTTTGATGTAAATCGTGGATCATGATCAGACTCAATTAAAAGAGGTTCACTATGAATTATTACAACTTAATTAATATAGAGCCTTATAAGTCACTCAAGCAGTAAATCTTATCTTATAGATAGTGAGTATGAAAATTTGGTAAGGTAGTTAAAAATAACTCACATTGTATCATTATTTCTATGATTACTTTTTAATCTAGTTAAAAATTCCATAGTAATGTCGTCCCAATTCCATAAAGGAATGGGTAGGGGTTGCATGACCCCTCTAGGATGTCTTCTCTCAACCTTCACTTGTTGATGAACCAACATCTAGATAGATAATCATCAATTTATCACTTCATATTATCCAACTAATTATGTTACTTTAAATATATATACATCTTGGTACTACCAAGGTGTATAAATAAATTTGAGTTATGATCATCATCTAATAATTTAGTTTTTATCACAGGTATAAATGGAACACATAAACTATTTCCAAATTTCATAATTTAATATTCATATACAAAGTGTACTAATTCCCCATCATTCATGAATTTACTTTTCTTTTAAAAATTCTCATCCTCAGGGTGAGAACTTTTTATCTTCTCCAATAAATACGGTTTTGAAATCATTTGAAAAAGAGTTATGTATCCCATTCCTTAATAATTCCTATATCCATATTTACTAAATCCATAAACATAAGATCTCTCTCAATACTTATTTTGTTTATGACTCCATGATCTTTCCTAGTCAATGAATTTTCTACCTTATTCTCTTTATTTAGGTGGTAGTGTGTGGACCAATCATAATTCTTTAGTAGCTAGAGAAATCATATTTTCCTCATGTTGATCTCTTTATATTAAAATATGTAGTTTAGACTCTTATAATATATTTATATCTCATATCTTTCACCATAGAGATAATGTCTCCATATCTTCAAAGTGAATATTGTAGCTTCCAACTCAATATCATAAGTTATATTATTCTTTTCATGAGTCTTTAACTGCCTTGATGCATATGAAATAACTTTATCATCCAAAATAAAAACATAACCAAGTCCCTTCATTGATGCATCACTATATATCATAAATCCATAATTTTCTAATAGTATATTCAAAATCATATCATTGACCAATATTATCTTAAATTATTCAAAATATTATTTGCATTACTTTGTACATATGAACTTAACCCATTATCATGTAAGCTTGGTTAATGGGTTATCCAATCAAGAAAAGTTTTGAACAAATAGATGATAATAACCTACCAAACCAATGAAACAACCTTACTCTATTATGTTCATTAGTGTGTGACCTTATTTGAAATATTTTTTCTTAGTAGGATCAATTAAGATTCCATATTTGGAGAAAATATGGCCAAGAAAGGAAAGTTTCTATAGAAAAAATTGACACTTACTATATTTCTCATATTACTCTTTTCTTATAAGATTATAAATAATAATCTGCAATTGATTCTCATATTCCTCATATATTTTATAATACACAAATATATAATCAAAAAAACACAATAAAATTGTTAATATATTACTTGAATGCTCTGTTCATTAGATCCATAAAATGGAGGGTGAATTAGTAAATCCAAATTACATTACTATAAATGCATAATGTCTATACCTCATTTGAAATGTTTTATTTGGAATATATTTATTCTTTACTTGCAATTAATGATACCCAAACCAAATTTAAATCTTTAATAAATATCAGGCTCCATGAAGTTGATTGAACGAGTTATCAATACGAGATAGAGGATACTTGTTCTTTATCATAATAGCAATGATTTCTCTATAATCAATGCATAGCCTGATATATCCATCTTTCTTCTTGAGGAAACGAATATAGGCTCACCAATTTGAAACATTGGGTCATATAAATCCCTTACTATACAAATCCTCTAGTTATTTCTTTAACTCTACTAATTCTATAGTGTCCATTATATAGGGAATCTTTGATTTAGGTATTTCATCATGAATTAAATCGATATAAAACTCAACTTAACACTCAGGTGGATGTCCAGGTAATTCCTTGGGAAATACTTCAACGTACTCCTATACAATAGGTAAATCCTCAATTTGAAAATTACCTTTTCCATCTATAAGTTGTGTCTACTCTTCTTCCCCAAGAATCTTATTCAGAAGAGCTATTGGGGGTGGATCTATACATGACTAAATCAATGAAGTATCCTCTCTAAAGATAAGAAATTCTATATCCTTATCACAAATCATAATTTCCATAAATTTTCAATAAATTTTTGTATAATATTTTGGAATCCAATCCGTACTAAATATTATATCAAAATCAACCATAGGTATAATAATAAATTCTATAAATGGGGAACATTTATGTGTCAAAATGGATGTTGACTGACACATCCTTCTTATGGTGAGACCTCCACTAGAATTTTTGAAAGACAACTCCTTTATTAAGGTGTTAGGGAAATATATAATTTTCTTTGAAAATAGGGTTGATATAAAATAGTGAAAAGATCTAGAATCAAATAGATGAATAGGTAAATTTGAGGCTATAATTAAAGTATCTACCACCACAACATTAGTAATTTCAACCTATTCTATAGTGATTGTATAATCTTGGACTTCTCCCCTTGGCCTCTTATACAGTAGATTCCCTTGATGTTTTGGACATTTGTTTGAATAATAGCCAATTTATTTAAAGTTGAATCACTATATAGTAGCGGACTCTTTATTCCCCTTATATTCATTTTATAAATAACCCTTATCTCCTCACATGTAACAAACTCTCATTCCCTTCAAGAATTTTCAAGGATCTTTCTTTCCATAATTTTCAGAAGATGGAAATTGATTCATTCGCTTTTTATTATTTTATGTGTTCCTTTTTCTTGGTGCTCAGTCGACCTCTTATTCTCTCGATTTCCCTTGAAGATATAGGATCTAGAAAATTCCTTCTCCCTATTAATGTCACTTTATAGTATATCATCATATTATGATAACATTTTAGAAACTAGATCCCTTTAGAGACTCAGCTTATATCCATCAAAGAATTTTCAATTTTTCTTTATAAATTACATATGTAGTCTAAAAAATGCTGAGATAATCTTATAAAGTTATCCACATACTATACCACACTTTCTTCTTCATTTTACTTTAATGTGAGTAACTTCTTCCCCATTTCATCTCATTGTTCTCAAGGGAAGTATTTTTCAAAGAAAATCACTTTAAAAGTTCTTCATTCTATGATTTCTATTTCTTCAACCTCTTTAGTGTTTTGGATAAATGACCAATATTGATTTGTATCTTCTTTCACATAATACACTTCCAGAATAAATTTTTCACTTTTATCACATCCCAAATCTTGGAATATATTTTTTAGAGACTTAATCTATTGCTCATCTAACAATTTATTAGTAGTTCCACTAAAATATGGAGGATTCCATCACATAAAGTGACCCAATATAGAATAATCACATTGTAGAACAATAGGTTGCTCTATTTGGGAAAGGTTATTCATCATTACTTGAGTAATATACCCTAATATGGCCATGATCTACTCAGTTCCAATACCATTTGTATTGGCTTTCTCAGTAGGGAAATCTCTACATTGTCTATGGGAGTTGATTCCCTTTCTTTTAGGTGCCATAACTGAATAATGGCACACACTGAGTTAGCTCATAATCATCATGAATATTGCACCATAAAATAAAAATCCCTTTAATAGTAAAAATTTTCAAATACTATAAGGGGTTATTATAGTTCTCATGTTGGATATGTTTATTTAAAATCTAGTTCCCAAGAAATATAATTATCTTCCCCTAATTACAATAGTAACAACCCCAACTCCAGTAACCCAGAGCTAGTGTATACTTTATTACATTTTGTAAGAACCCAGATCTTCATATCATGTATGGATCTTGAATTTGGGTTGTTTTTTAGGAAAAGTAAGAATTGGGAAATTTTCTAAGTACACGTTGTGTACCTGGTGGTCATGTGTAACTTTGTACTAGCCATGTAATGGCCGAGTACATGGTCGTGTAGGTGACCTGGAAGACTGCCTAAAGTGGGGGTCAGTTGAGGCTAGTACATGGCATGTACATTAAATGAACACGTCATGTACTTTTATTTTTAATTGATTAATCATATCAGGGTCGCGTCTCATCTCTATAAACCTTTTCTTCTCCCCGTGTTTCATACATTAGAGTGACGTACATCCGAAGAACTTCTACCACCTCTTGTTCCTTTGTCTGAGCTCTGATTGAGATGCCACTGGGTGTGTTGGATTCCCACCAGTGAGTTCTCTCTATCCCTAGATCCTCTCTTCCTTATTCCTCCTCTCCCGTGATTTTTTCAAGGTTGAAAATTTTTGACCTTTTTTTATATCTACAATGTTCTAGGACAATTCAAGGTCTGACGTTCAAGAGTGTTCATTGTACAACATTGAGGTAGGTGGTTTGGGCCTTTCCTTGATTTTCTTTGGAATATATATGCCTAAAGTGGTGAATACCCATGTTGGGGTATTGCGTGTTTTGGATTTTGACCTTGTTTAATGTCATCTATAGTTTTATTGTTTGATTAAGGATTTTTTCCTATGCATGATATTGTATACCCTTGTTATGGGACATCCCTTGGTTGTGTTCCCTTGATTATTTGTTTATGGTTGTTTGGACTAGGTTTCCTTGAGACATACCTTGTTTCCATGACTTGAATTTTTTAGGATGGAGTTGATTGATTTAATGAGTTTCATGTGTTATGCTTTTGAATGTTATCCATTTAGTAATTCTAGATTACATGTGTTGCTTTGATATGATATGTGCACTAATATTCCAATGGACCATGAGAGACTTGGACCAGGAAAATCATGGGGGTTTACATGTTGATTTATATAGAACCATGAGAGCCTTGGTGTAGACTTGACCCAGGGGTATTGACCATGAGAGCTAACTAGGAGGTCATTTATGATTTATTTATACTATGTTAACCTAGGGGGTATTGACTTTGAGAGCTACCCGGAGGTTGTGTATGAATCATTGATGCTTTGTAGACCAGGGTTATTGACCGTGAGATCTACCCAAGAGGTAATTATCATTACATTGTGCTATGTGGGACCATTGAGGTTAGACCGTGAGAGCTTTCCTAGAGGGTTGTTTATTGGATAATTGAATGATTATGACGAGTCTTCCAAGCCAAAGAACAAGCTTGGACTCTATCATACTTGGTTGCTTATATGGTCTTCTAAGACATCTGTTGTAATTATTTTATAGGGGGAACAAAGCTCAGGCTATATCCTGAGGTTATATTATTCAATGGTTTGAATAATTTATAAATGAAAATAAATGTAATTGAAAAATATAGGATTGTTTACTTTTGAGTAATTCCTAGTTTATAGCATCATTTTTTCTTATTACTTACTATATATATATTCACTGATAGTTAGGCATAGATCTTTTGGTGGTTGCCTACTGAAATTCGTCTCACACCCTATTTGGGTCATTCTTTTGGACCCGAACATATTATATGGTTGCAAGTGTAGATAAAGAAAAGCATCCTTCTTCATCAGATACTTGATTACTCTTAGATCTGGAGAAAATGGAACCAATCTGAGGCTTGTGATGCTAGTGGAGTTTACTATTTTCTATACTTTGATTTCAGTACTGTATTTTCCAGCATTGTGACTTGTTTGGATTCTTTCCTAGATACATGTGACATGCATCATTTATTATATATATGTTGCGGTTTTTTATACTATTAGTCTTCCACTGTTTGCTTCTGTTGTATGGTATTATTGCTTCCACTACTATTTATTATTTTTTTATTCTTTTGTGTATACTATTCCAATGAGGGTATAGTTTTCCCACTATCAAACCTTAGCCCTCACTACTAGTCAACAACCTATGGCATTTGGGGAAATGCGCTTGAGGTTATGTGACCAACTGGGTATGGGGCACCCTTAGGCGGCACTCAGAATTGGGATGTTACAAATTGGTATCATAGGAGTTTATTTTCTACTTTATCTTACTATTTGGGTCCAATAGACAGGTGTATAAAAGAATAGGTAGTTGGTAATAATTTATGCTTGGGAGTAGCTAACCTGTGTATATGGAAAATCCAAGTCACCTCAAATATTGTAATTTTTTTGGTTTTTCAATTGTTACAGTTGATTTGATTTCACAATTGGGCAACACACTTTCTTTGTGTTGTTTTTATTTATATCATTGTGGTTCTATTTCTACTGAAACCCTATGAGATGAGGGTATTCTATCTCATGCATCATATAGGCACTTTCTAGAGATCACATGTCATGCATTCTTGTCATGTCATTTAGGATGCATTATTGATTGTATGTTGTTGTGATAGATGTTTTTCTAGATGTGCATGTTGTTGTGATAGATGTTATGATATAATACCTTCTATTTTGATAGGGTATTCTAATATGTAATTTTTCATTTGGATGGATGTCAAACTTTGGTCCCTGAGGTGTTATGGGTCCTCCTGGATCAGAAATTGGTGGATCATGTTTGAACTTTAATTTAATTTTTCCAAGTTATGATGTGAATAAGGATGTTAAAATTTGATTCACAGAGATTATGGGCTCCCACAGGTCAGAATTTTTCATTCTGTGGATAAAATTTAAAGTTTTTAAGGGTTCCAGAGAATTTTTATAGGCTTACTATTTAGAAACCTAGATAGTGTGGCGTGTGATGTTATGAACACATGCCATGTGTTCTTCTATTCTAGAAGAAACAACTTTTCTTAAGTACATGTTGTATACTAGGAGTACACACCATGTATTACTTGACTCTGTGACTGACTGTGTGAGAAGATAAACAGGGTTGGAAAACTTCTAGTAAAACATGTTGTGTCTTGATTGTACATGTTGTGTGTAGAGAACCATGTATCTATCCATGTGACCAACGACACAAGTGGATGAAACTTAGGTTGTACACATTGTGTCTATCTTATACACGTCGTGTAGAGTCAATCGTGTGACCAATAACACAAGTATATGGAACTGAACTAGTACATGTCGTGTCTAGGGTGAAAAATCCATGTAGTGTTACCAAGGAGAGAAACATGTAGTTCTATCCATGTAGAAGAACTTGTGTAGGAGGGAAAATTCAAGTACACATTGTGTTATAGGAGGAACACACCGTGTGTATGGGTGTTATACGACCAGGTTCGGTAGAGGTACACGCCATGTTAAAAGCTTAAGGGAACACACTGTGTAGTGTTTATACATGTAGTGTAATCTTGTTTTGTAAAACTTGAATGTTTATTCTCGTTTTCCTTTCTTAAACTTTTAAGATGTTGTCCTTGATAATATTATACTGAGGTGTTCACTTGACCTTGTAGAGTCATGCCACCAAGACGTCCTCCAGTTGTGCATTAGGTGCAGGGCGATGACCAGACCCCGAAAAGGATAGATCAGGGACTACCAGCAGATCCTCCCATCATGCCTATTTTGGCACCAACTATTATACCAGACACATATGCCGGTGCGCAGTTCCATGAAGGCTTTATGAGGATGGTTCAGACTTTTCAGAGAGCACTGCATCCTGCACCGACCATGGTAGAGTTGAGTAGGGTGTTCCAGCAACTGCATCCTCCCACTTTTTCAAGGTATAGAGGACCACAGGAGGCATAGTCACGGTTGGAGTCCATTCTTTCTATCTTTGAGAATCTGAAGACACCTCCAGAGAGGAGGGTGAATCTTGTAATGTATATGATGCATGATTCTGCCAAGAGATAGTGGGATGTTATCACATAGGTGGGAAGTCATCAAGATGTAGTTTGGGAAGATTTTTATAGGACCTTCTATGACTACTTCTACCCCAAGATGTTGAGGGCCAATTGATCCCAAGAGTTCATTCATTTAAAGTAGGGCACTCTTTCAGCGATGGAGTACTCTTCTTTTTTCACATAGATTCAGCACTTTTCATCTATTATATGAGGTGATGAGTTATATTTGGCTAGGTGGTCTGAGGATGGTCTCAGGTATGACATCTTATCATAGGTGAATGTATTCAGGATAACTTTGGTGACTGCTATAGTGAACCAGGCACTGATTACCAAGAGTAATATAAGGTATTTGGGAGTTGCGATCTAGGACGGTTCAGCATCCGGGGCAAGTACTCCTTCGACTGATAGTAGGAAGTGCTGCAAGGAGCCTTCACATGGTTATTCCAGTAGCATGGATGTATCTACAGGTAGCCATGTGAGGTGATACTAGTGCAAAAATAGTGGGAACACAAGACCTAAATGCCTGAGAGACCCAGTTGAGTGTCGAGGTTGTGGTAAGATGGGTCATCTTCAGCATTTTTTTTTTCAATTTTTCTCTCCAGCAGCTAGTGAGAGGGGATCAATTATGACTCTACGTTCAGGAACAGGACCAGCAGTTTCTCCTCAGTTACGGAACTAGAGTTCATTATTTCGTTCAAGCCAAGGAGGTGGTCATGGTCATAGTAGTCAGGCTATAGGTTTTCAGAGACAATAGGTTGGATAAGCTCAGGGTAGTCAGGTAAGGTCACAGGGTCATGGTATAGGTCAGACCTTTATAGTGGAGCAGACCTAGTAGGAGAAGGATCCCGGACCCTCTATGGTTAGAGGTTCAATTCTAGATTCTTCCATTTTAGTTTTTTATCTTTTTGATAAAGGGGATTCCCATAGTTTTACATTTTTTGTTGTTGTGGAGAGACTTGGGCTCTGTATCTTTACTTTTTAAGATGTTATTATGCTAGAAACTCCATTGGGTATTAGGACGACTAGTGTATGATAGTGCAAGGAGTTCCATATTGAGGTTGGCGTGTGTCATTTCTTATGGGACCTCTACATCTTAGAGATGACAGGATTGGATGTCGTTCTTTTAATGGACTGGTTAGTCTCCGTCGAGGACATTGTTGACTGTTACCACCGTATAGTGAGTTTCACATCACCAGAGGGTGGGTCTTTTCTAAAAAAGGGAAAATGGGATGTCCATGAGAGCAGAGCTAGACCTGAGAATCATGGGTTAGGAGGAATTGCATTTCGAATTTCTAGTTTATATCTGGAAGACCAGGGGACTTCACAGATGAACTTTCCTCTAGTGTTGGATCGTTTCAGGGATGTCTTTCTAAATGACTTTTTAGGTTTACCTCTGGAGCGAGAGGTATATTTCTCTATGGATATTGTGCTTGGAGTGGCATTGGTGTCTATTCCTCGTTATAGGATGGCTAAAACTGAGTTACAGGAGCTCAAAAAGTAGTTGGAGGAGTTGCAAGCAAAGGGTTTCATATGACCCGATACTTCTCCATGGGGTTCACCTGTTCTTTTTGAAAAAAGGTAGATGATACCCTTAGACTTTGTGTGGATTATCAAAAGCTGAACCAGTAGATGGTCAAGAACCGATATCTCTTGCTGAGGATTGATGATCTCTTTGATCAACTTCAAGGAGCCTGAGTGTTATCTAAGATTTACTTGAGATATGATTATCATCAGTTATGAGTTAGACCATCAAATATACCTCTTAAAACCTTTCAAAGCAGGTATAGTCTATATGAGTATTTGTTTATGTTGTTCAGTCTCATGAATGCATCGACAGTTTTCATGGTACTGATGAACCGATTGTTCCATCCTTACTTGGGTTCTTTTGTGGTAGTCTTTGTGAAATATATCTTGGTGTACTCTCACACTCAACACGACCATGCCACCCATCTTGAGATCATTTTGAGTACACTGAGAGAGCATCGGTTATATGCTAAGCTCTCAAAATACCACTTTTGGATGGACCAAATTCACTTATAGGGTCATGTTATCTCAGAGACAAGAGTATCAGTAGACCCAGAGAAAGTGATAGCAATAGTTTCTTGGGAGCATCTAGAGAACTTCTTTGAGGTGTGGAGTTTTTTGGGGCTAGATGGTTACTAAAAATGCTTTATACAGGACTTCTCATGATTAGCAGTGCCATTGATGGTCATGACTAAGAAGTGTGCGAAGTATTTATGGATAGAGTCATGTGAGTCATCCTTTTAGGAGCTGAAAGGGATATTGACTTCAGCACTGATACTAATTTTTTCAGAGCAAAGAAAGAGTTACATTGGTTACTGTGATGTGTCAGGTATCGGACTGGGAGCAGTTCTTATGTAGGGGGAAGGAGTCATTGCATATGGGTCTCAGCAGTTGAGGCTACATGAGAGTAATTACCTGACATAGGATCTCGAGTTGGCTGTAGTTGTGCATGATTTACGTTGTTAGAGAAATTATCTTTTGGGAGAGAATTTTGTGATATTCACTAACCACAAAAGTCTCAAGTATATCATTACTCAGCATGATCTGAATTTGAGACAAAAAGGTTGATTGAGTACCTTCAGTCTTTTAACTTTGAGATTGCCTACACGCTTGGGAAAGGCAACGCAGTGGCTGATGCGTTGAGTAGGAGGACTCAGATACAGGAAATTCAGGAGGCCAACAATGAGTGGCAGCTTACATCTCTATTCTCTAAGATTCATTTGGAGGTTCATGACAGACAGGGGTATACATTTATTTATTCTATAGTTGTTACCTCTACTCTACTAGATCAAGTGAGAATGAGGTAGCTATCAGATCCCAAAGGCCTAGTCTTACAGGAGAGTGTGTTAAGAGAGTAACCTACTCCTGGGTGGACCATAGGAAGTGATGAGGTCTTGTGTTTTCATACAAACATGTGGGTGTCAGCAGACATACATGAAAAGATGATGTGAGATTTTCATTCCTCGGTTTTGGAAATTCATCTTAGTGTCGCCAAGTTGTATTAATATTTACACCGTCAGTATTGGTGGCTAGGTATGAAGAGGGATGTTGCTGATTTTTTTATGAGATATTCCACCTGTTAGTAGGTGAAGGAAGAGCATCAATAGTCATTAGGGGTTTTACAGCAGTTACCCATTCCCAAGTGGAAGTGGAATAATTTCATGATGGATTTCGTGATGGGTTTACCGAGGTCTCCTCGAGGTAATGATGTGGTTTGGGTTATTATTGATAGACTCACGAATATTGTACATTTATTTACAATCAAGGAAACATTCAGTATTGATGATCTTGGAAGTTTGTAAATCTGAGAGATTGTACATTTTCATGGGGTTCTGCACTCTATCGTTTCAGATAGGGATGCTCGTTTTACTTCTCGTGTCTGGTAGGGACTACAGAGGGATTTGGGTATATATGTACTTCTGAGTACAGCTTACCATCCTCAGATATATAGATAGTCTGAGTGCACGATTCAAGTTCTGGAGAGAATTATTTGAGCATGCATCCTAGATTTCGGGGGTTCTTGGGAGAGAAACATACCCCTAGTGAATTTTTCCTACAATAATAGTTTTCAGGTGACGATTCAGATGGTGCCTTATGAGGCTTCTTATGGTAGGTCATTCTGATCATCCCTATGTTGGATGGACGAAGGAGAGGCATCTATGTTGGGACCTCATCTTTTCCCGGAGACCACTGAGCTGGTGGAGTTAATTCAAAAGAGTATAGCTATAGCATAGTCTCACCAGAAATCTTATGCTAATTGACATAGATGAACTCTAGAATTTGAGGTCAGAGATCAGGTTTTCTTACATATCACACTGAGGTTGGGACACAAGAGGATTAGAAGATAGGGGAAGATTTCACCGAGGTACGTCGGGCCACTTGAGGTTTTGGAGAGAGTCGGTCTAGTTTCCATTCGGTTGTAGTTACCTCATACGTATCGAGATATACACGACGTATTTCATGTTTCTCAGCTACGGTGTGACTTTTCAGACCCGTATCGCGTTTTTCAACCTGAGGAGGTTGATTTGGAGGTGGATGCATCCTTTGAGGAGCACCCTATTCGAATCGTGGATCATAGTACAAATGTTCTCCATGGATGTTCTGTTCCTCTAGTACGAGTGCTATGGTAGCACGGGGGAGTACAAAATGAGACCTAGGATATGGAGGTCGACGTATGATCACAGTGGCTAGATTTGTTTGAATTTTCTTCTTCGCCACCCTTGGAAGGGAAATTCAGGGATGAATTACTTTAAGGGAGAATTTTCTAAGAACCTATATCTTTATATCATGTATAGATCTTGAATTCAGGATGTTTTTGAGGAAAATTTAAGAATTGGGAAATATTCTAAGTATATGTCGTGTGCTTTGGAGTACACATCGTGTACCCAGTTGCCACGTGTAGTCATGTACTGGCTATGTAACGGCTAAGCTCATGGTCGTGTAGGTGACAAGGCAGACCGCCTAAAGTGGGGGCCGATTGAGGCTAGTACACGGCATGTATATTAAATGAACACATCGTGTACTTTTATTTTTAATTGATTAATCGGAGAAGGGTCACATCTCATCTCTAGAAGCCTCTTCTTCTCCCCATGTTTCTTATAGGATAGTGACGTAACTCCGAAGAACTTCAACCTCCTCATGTTCCTTCTTTTGAGCTCCAATTGAGATGTCACTGGGTGTGTTGGATTCCCACCGGTGAGTTCTCTCTTTCCCTAGAGCCCCTCTTCCTAATTCCTCCCCTCTCATGAGTTTTTCAAGGTTGAACAATTTTGAAATTTTTGTAGATCTATGATGTTCTAGGAAAATTCAAGGGTTTAAATTCAATATTGTTCATTGTACAACATTGAGGTAGGTGGTTTGTGACTTTCCTTGATTATCTTTGGAATATATATGCCTAAAGTGACAAATACCCATGTTTGGGGTATTGCGTGTTTTGGATTTTGGCCCTATTTAATGCCTGATATGGTTTGATTGTTTGATTAAGGGTTGTTTCCTATGCATGAGATTGTATACCCCTATTATGGGACACCCCTTGGGTGTGTTCCCCTGATTAGTTGTTTATGGCTATTTGTCCTGGGTTTCCTTGAGTTATACCTTGTTTCCATGCCTTGAATTGTTTAGGATGGAGTTGATTGATTATATGAATTGCATGTTTTATGCTTGTGAATGTTAGCCATGTATTAGTTCTAGATTACATGTGCTGCTTTGATATGATATGTGTGATGATCTTTTAATGGACTGTGATAGCCTTGGACTAGGAAAACTGTGGGGGTTTCCATGTTGATTCACACATGACCATGAGATCCTTGGTGTAGACTTTCCCTAGAGGTATTGACTGTGAGATCTACCCAGGAGGTTGTTTATGATTTATTTATACTATGTTGACCTAGGGGTTATTGAGTGTGAGAGCTACTCGAAGGTTGTGTATAAATTATTGATGCTTTGTAGACCGGGGTTATTGACCATGAGAGCTACCCAGGAGGTCGTTATCATTATAGTATACTATTTCGTACCATAGAGGTTAGATCGTGAAATTTTTCCTAGAGGGTTGTTTATTGGATAATTGAATTATTTTGATAAGTATGCCGAGACAAAGCACAAGCATAGACTCGGTCTTACTTGGTTGTTTAGATGGTCTTCTGAGGCATCTTTTGTTACTATTTTACAGGGGGACACAGATCTTAGGCTAGATCTTGAGGTTACATTATTCAATGGTTTAAATAATTTATAAATGAAAATGAATGTAATTGAAAACTGTGGGATTTTTTTACTTTTGAGTACTTCCTAGTTTATTGCTTCATTTCTTCATATTACCTACTATATATATATATATATATTCACTAACAGTTAGGCACATATCTTTTGGTGGTTGCCTACTGGGATTCGTCTCACACCTTATTTGGGTCATGCTTTTGGACCCAAACAGATTATATGGTTGTATGTATAGATAAGTTAAATCACCCTTATTCGTTAGGTACTTGATTGTTGTTGGATCTAGAGATCATGGGACCAAGTTGAGGCTTGTGATGCTGTTAGAGTTTACTATTTTTTGTACTTTGTTTTCAATACTGTATTTTCCAGAATTGTGACTTGTTTGGATGCTTTTCTATATACATGTGACATGTATCATTTATTTTATATATGCTTCTGTTGTTTATACTATCAGTCTTCTTTTGTTTTCTTCTATTGTATGGTATTATTTCTTCTACTACTGTTTATTATTTTTGTTATTCTGTTGTGTATAATTTTCCAATGATGGTATAGTTTCCCCACTATCAAACCTTGGCACTCACTGCTAGTTGGTAGCCTCCGGCATTTGGAGAAATTCTCTTGAAGTCATGTGAAAAACTGGGTATGGGGCACCCTTGGGTAGCACTCGGAACCAGGACGTTACATATTCACATAGATATAATGGATCTAATCCTAAAGGACCAATAATTTTAGTAATATTGAAAAACCAAATACATATATGATTCCAGTATTACATTGGAAATATAAAATACATAGTATAAAAACATACTTACTTGTTCAAAATTATTCATAATATCCTTATTCATATCCTAGGGAAAATAAAACAAATAAAGTGTGAGCTCGGATACTTAGTAAGATTTACAAATAGTAGAAGTTATAATGAATCAATAGGGAATAATCAATATGGAAAGGTAAATAATTGAAAACACATTTCATTTAATCAATAACTTTATCGTGAAATGCATCCATGGATAATATCAATGTAGTAATCTCATGGATTATAATAATTGAATTCTCAATGAAGGAAATGCTTAATATTAGATGTCACGATTTCAATCATCGTGATATCTATACCATCAAAGCCTTGTTCCAATATAGTTTAATCGATGGGTAGGTATACACCGTAAACCCATTTAATGATAGCTTACTGATTTGTATCATGGGACCTATTGATGCATCGAGGGGCTATATAATTCTAGACCCCACCCATCACTTCATTTCTAATGCATTCCTTGTATTTTTAATGGTCAAATTAAATTAATTAACAATATTAATTATCAATAAATTTCCATGTCAAGTAAATAATGTGGATTATCAATAATTCACCAGTCAATAAAATAACTTTCAAATCAAAACACCATGTGTAGAAATGGTATACATTTTACTCAATAAGAATATCTATGATACAAATAATATGGATATTTAAGGGATATGTAATGTACAATGATCAAAATAAATTAAATGCCTTAAGAGAGATTTAATGTTCACGTTTTGTTGAGTTTTTGTGGCGTGAAATGGGTTTCACTCATCGGGATACCATTTTTACTTTTCCTTAAAACTCCCAATGGTTCCCCCAACTATATCTAGGTACAGACCTAATTTCCAAAGTTCAATGGCCATATGGGTTTTCAAACCTAGCGACTCTTAGGGAATCACATTGGTTGAGAGTATGGGTGGTTGGAATCATCGTACCCTTTTGGGGGAACTATTTCCTACTCTGAGAATCTCTTATAGATTTAATATATGTCCGTGTATCTCTTCTTAATATTGATATGAGAACAGTTACCCTAAAAAATGATTCATTGGTTAGTTATCTCATTAAACAAAGAAAGCGAGTCTCATTGATGAATTGAGGAGAGTGTGGTCTCATTAGTGAATCCATTTGTATGTATCCAAGGTTCTTCATCCATTTCTGTGGCAGTGAATAGTTGTTTCATGTGCTGAAGTAATATGACCAAATGCTTTTGAATGTGCTGACACACAGGTAGGCAGTTAATATTTCAAGGAGGTAATTGAGGTCTTATGATGCGTCCTACATATCCTAGTTATTGTAGGAATCAAGACCAATTTAGTTTGTTAATCTTGTTCAGTTTAGTATCATACGGATAAGACATATGTGCAGGAACTGAGACACCAAATGTTTATGCTTGGGTCTCAAGGAGATGTCCTACATATCCCAGTTATTATAGGAATTATATTCATTGTAATTCGATCACTCCCTTGGAACTCGGCACAATGTGTATTCTCTTATGTGAGGGTTGTTCATACCATACTACTCATCAGGGATTACATATTGGGATTTCCCTGGTGAATAGAGATTAATGATTTCCAATGAGATGTTCATTGTATCTCCCTAATCCCACATGAGATATGCTCGATGTTAGAAATAAGAGGGAATAGATGATTAGTCTTATGGTGTGTGTGTATATGGGACTTGTATGCTGGGACATTCCTTGGTATGTTTGGTATAGAGCTTATTCCTTGGAAAGGCATCCTATATATCTCAGTTATGGCGGGAATCTGAGTTCTCATAGTCCATTTATCCCTTAACTTGTTGATATAATAAGGTGGATGATCACACTCATAGACATTATGATCATCCTCAAGGTTTTAGGAATTTTATGGGGTCGTATAAAGATGGATTCCTTATTGATTAGGGATATACTACATGATGCTGGTAGTTGGGTATTACACGATGAGGTTTCCCTTGTAACCCTGGGGTATATAATGCAGATGACATGATCAGTGAAACTCCATAATCCCACATTATCCATGCTCGTTGTGAGAAGAAAGGGTTATCAAGTGATCAATGTCATTACTTTGGGTAATGGGATTAGATAATGGGATCTCCCTAGATGATCAATATGGATCTTGATCCTTATAGAGGTAGCCTATGTATTCTGAATATGGAAAGAATTAGATTCACTTTAGTTCCCTTGATCATGGATTACTCTCTAAGGTTACCCTTATATTTTGGGCTTAAACACTGAGGATGGATAGGGATATCAAATCCTATGATTCCCTCATGGCCTGATCTGCTTATATAGAGGGTGTCTCGTGACCCTATTTACTTGTCTGGGAGACATCGCATGACCTATTTGGCTTGTCCTTGAAGCCATCACATGACCTGTCTTGAAACATATGGGGTTGTCTCAAGAGTCGGTGAGACATGGTCTAAAGGATGTTGCGTGTCTTGGATAACATTCTTGGGGATCATCATGAGACCTGACTATCATGTCTGAAGGGCATTTCGGGTCTCAATTAGGTTTCCCAGAGGGTGTTGTGAGAGCTTGGTTTTCATGCCCAGATGTAATGGAGAGACTTGACTGATATGATTGAATGTCGTTATATAAGTCAGGTGATGTATCTGAAGGACTTAGCAGGTCTTTAGTGATAGAACTTTTAGGTTTTGCAACACTAAGGTGTTGTTCCTAGAGGGTTCATGTGACTTTCTTTGACATTTTAGGAGTATTTCGCAAGCCCCACATAGCATGATTAAGGAATGTCACGATATCAAGATGATGTATCTTGGTGTTATACCATGTCCTTATGTGACCTGCATGAGGTGCATGAGGGCCAACAAGCATGTATTTTGTTTAAGTATTCCACTTTTGATCTTAGCTATAGACCTTGTATTTTTAATTCCTTAGGTTTGTTCAGTATCATTTTATGTTGAGTATCATGTGATCTTGTAGACATGTGGTATGTTCTTCGCATACCTTGCCAGCAGCCCTTCACGTGATCTATGAATAATCACGTGAAGTACCTTATGTATGGTTCATGATCTCTCTGACTGGTTTCTATTATATTACCTAATAGGAATCTTGTCGACCATGTGATTGGTTTCTCTGAGAAGTCCACTTTGATTCTTGTGACTTTTGCACTCAAGAGATTCCTTTTCATAGTAGCTGGTGCATTTTTTGTGCTCGGTGGGGAATATATAGGCCTCACCACCACAGATGCTCAAAAATTTGTGTGTTCTATCTGGAATGGATCCAATTTGGAGTTAGTGAAGTGGTATGGCACTACACAGTTTCTCGATTCTCTATCATAGACTGTTCTGAGTACATCTCCTGGTTTTCAATGATCACTAGTCCCTTCCATCAATGCTTCCTTTATTGGATTATTACCAATTAATGGGGACTTATTTGATCATGTGGTCATGTCAAAGGACTTTTCATCTTGTCCTATGGACATTCCCAAGGGCCTTCGTGAGATCCAAGATACCTGTTGAAATGTGTTTGTGAGATGCTTAATGACTTATCTGGGGGCCTTCTGTAAGACAAGGATGGTTTGTCCGGGGGTCTTCCATGAGACAAAGATGGTTTTTATGGGGGTCTCATGGGACCGTGTTGTAGACTTCCTTAGAACTTTGTAAGGTTTTTACGACCGTGAGTACCTTCCACCTCTACCCTATTTTATCTCCCTTGTTTTATGTGACAAAGGTTGGTATTCATGTGAGATTTTATGAGTAATGTGAGGGACAATTACTCTATTTTTTAGTGATAATTCATGTGAACAATATGGATTATATGGGGGTGTGTGATCATTTTGTGGACAAATCTATTAATTTTCCCTTAAAGATCCAAAGGAAAGTGCAACATTTCCTAGGCATACCTAGGATTTCCATGTGACGAGGATAAAAAGTCAAATTGCTTTCCCAAGATGAGGTGAATGTGTCCCCAAGTTCTTACAGTGTCTTGCAGTTTTCTAGGGGTTCTCCACATGTCCTTCAGTGACTGAAATCACCTCTCACCTCCTCCATGTTATCTTCTTTGTTTTATTTTAAAAATGTTCAGGAGTTATGAGAATTTTCATGAGTAATATCTAGTAAATTTATCATTTTGAATGATTCCATGGTGTATGATCTTCACAGGAACTAGGGGTCTCTTCCTTTGGATATTATTCCCCTTATTTTTAGAGGAATTTTGGATGGGTTGTCAGGCACTTTCTAATGACAAACCAAGCATCCTGGGGATGCTCATTTGATTTTCATCATGTGGAAATCAGTCATCTTTAGTTCCTTCATAAGATTAGGAAGGTTCATTGAAGTAGGGTCAATGGGATTCATCGTAGGCTATTCATAGTGCGTGAAGTCTTTGCATGACCTTGAAATGGTCACACGATCATGAGTCCCTTGGAGTCTCACAAGACCTACAGGACTCGGTTCATTTGATCTATTGGGGAAGGTAATACCCATGTTCAGGTATTTCTTCCTTTGTGAATTTGATGTTTCTTATTTTTTAGGCATCAACAAATGCCCCCCCTCAAGAGCAATATTCATGGGGAAAAGACTCGGTTCAGAGGAAAACTAATGCCTGCCTAAGCCATTGGTAGTGTTGTGAACCAGTTTCTTAGGTGACATTTGGTCAATCAGGATATGATTGGTATTTTGTGGAACATTATATATATAGGGGGTGGAGGGAAATTCATTATTCCGATCACCCCTTCTCTAGAGAACTCTAATTTTTTTATCCGTCAAGATCCTCCATCGTGAGACCATGCCGTGAACCCTGATCGTGATCCTCATTCACGAGTATGTGCCATGATTTCATTTCATTAGAACTCTCCCACAATATTTTCTCTTTCTTAGAAGCTTGTCCGATCCAACCATGAATTATACCTCAGTAATTTCTCATACTTCAGCTATGAGGGTTGCAGTTGTCTTGAGGACTTTGCGAGAGTTGTTGGCCCGTTCATTCGATTTATAGTGACTCATGGGACAATGTTCATGTCACATGGCTGCATGTCTCCAAGGGGGTCATGAAGTTCATGTGATTCCCTTCAGGGGTTATGCAACCCATGATTCCTCTAGAGATCAGGCAATCCATGAACTCATTATGTGGTTTTTGAATCCCTTATTGAGTCATACAACGCATATGACACCACTGGAACATTCATGCCTTTATTTTTTTATAAGATTATATATGTTTTCTTTGTCTGGCATTTGCCACTTACTGTTTTTCATATGGATTCTAATTCTCATCAAGGTTCCTCATCTATGACCAATCAAAGGTCCATGATCTCTAGAAATCGTAATGTCAATCCCTTCTACCATTTGTATACTAATAATGAGACCCTAAAGATATTCCTTTTCCCTGAAATCCAAAATTATCTGTTATATCATCGAATTCCTCTATACAGGTTTGGTTTACTAGATGATGCTACCATTCCCCCTCCAGATTTTAATCTTCCATCCTATTGGGTGTTTAGTTCTCTTGACTTCATTCAAAAAATAATTTCTAAGGATGGTTGGCTGGTTGTAGATTAATCCTAGGGTTTTTCTTATCTGTTGTCTAACTCTTCTATGGGTCCGAACGGTCATGATTTTTCCCATCAACCTATCGCTCAAATCTATTTGATTATATTTTCTTCTTATTTTAATAATCTAGGTAGCATATGGTATTCGGAATGGGATCTCTGTCCCAGTGGAAATTTCTCTGATGAGTGGGTGTGTTCTTTCTGGGTGAGGCAAAGCTTCTTAGAGTTCACTGATGATTTATATAGGGTTAACCTTTATGAGGTCGTATGGATCTCTCAATTCATCATCTATCTCCAGCCTGAACTCCTTCGAGAGATGATCAGCCATTGGTGCCCTGGTACCAACACATTTCACTTTCCCCATGGTGAATTAGGCATCATCCTATGGTACATCTATCATTTTGGAAGGATTATTTCCCTTAGATAAATGTATAATGAATTCCTTATAGCTTCGTATTTCTAGGATGATCCTCAAAAGAACCAATTTTTGGTGAGGTGGTTGCTCATTATTGCAAGGGATAAATAGAAGAAATATCTAACAATTTGTTTTCTCATTTCTTTTAGTGATTGGATCAATATTTTCTTCTATAGTAGTGGAGTTAGACCATCTGTTATTCACCCCCATAGGTGCCCCTCCCAAAAAGTCCATGATAGTGATGGATCATATTGATCCATCTTAGAGGATAGAGATTATACCTTATGAGGATATTGTGTGAACTCTAAGATATCTCCAAACATGAGACTGGTAGGTTTCATAGTCATGTTCTTGAATGGATGCATCTTTCTAGCTGGGGACACATGTTCAGGAATCTGTGTTAGCGCGCTGGTGATAGCAGCACGACTTGAAAAAGGGTGATGCCTTAACTTGTTAGTACCAGTCCTTGCATGCCTTTATCAAATGTTGGGAAAATTCAACAAGGTATCACCCCTTATAGGACCAGTGGTCCTCTCTAGTTCCTATTTGTTTGGATAGGGGATCATTTCTATTATGAATATATCAGTACTTCCAGGATCCCAGATACCATATACCATCCTAGATTGTTGTACATCTCTAGGGTTGAGGCTATGTCTCTAAGCCCTGCTGAGGTTAAGGGTGTGTTATTACATTCTTACAAAATTGACCTTATCCTCTTTCATGCACTTATTGGGCTAATTGTGGTTGAATATTCTCCCTTGATGAAAGATCTTATATAATCTCCCTTTGGGGTGGGGTTCTCACATCCAAGGTGGAAGAGATTATCATCTGTGAGAAATAAACACTATATCAATTCTCTAAAAATTTTGGCTATATTCAGATGGTCTCCCTTCTTCCTTTGGTCAATGTTTGAGGGGAGAGATATCCTGGAGTTGTCTTCAAATTTTGGAGGATGATAACATGTGAAGACACTAAGGCTGAGATTATGATGTCGCATGCTGATGCTTCTTCTTCTTTCTTTACCTAGGATTATGCCTATGCTTGGGTAAAAACTTATCCCGATGGAGTTTTGGGCCAGCTAGTCCTTCATGTGAACAGGCCTTTGGCATCTTCAATTCCTTTGTTAGATTCAAAAATGGAGTTGATAAAAGATCTGGATGAGACATCAATAAAGAGACCTCGTTCGGGTGATGACCACTCGAACAGTGAAATAGATTCCATTAAGGAGGTTAATCCTCCAACATAGGCTACGGATGATGAGTCTATTGAGATAAGAGAACATGAGGCTTCTTCTCCTATTTCGTCACTGATATGACTGGTTGATCATCCTTATATCGCATCAACCTCATTGGATGTAGAGGCTAAATCACATCATAGACTGGTCTTGGAATGGATTCATGCCTTGATTACTAATATCCCCATGGAAATATTTTTCAACTAAGGGGAAATCCTTCACTAGTTATTTCATGACTTAGGGGAAGACGACTTCAACCAACAGACTTTGTAGAAAATCATGTAGCAAATCATCTTGACCAAAATAAACTTTTCCATTAATGAAAGGGATTTTCATGATCATGTGAATGAGGCTTCCCTTGCTAAGAAAATGATGGATATAGTAGAAGCATTAGAGTAGGGTAACCAGTTGTTATCTAAACTGCAAGCTCATATGGATGCTTAAACCGTTCATATATAGAGATATGAGGAGATGATTTCTCATCTGAGATATAAAATTTAGACATCATCTACCTCATTATATACTTATCAGAGGAGGGTTTAAGATTTGACTACTCTGGTTAAATCTCTCTATCCTAGGGTGGAAGCAGAAGAAGTATGGAGAGTGTCACTTCAAAGCTCAATTGATGTCTCTCACTAGACTCTTATGGATCTTGATAGTACAGTCAGTCGTATTTTACTATAACTTAACTTTTGTATTGTACTTAACCCCCTTTTTTATGAAGCCTCAGATAGTCTCTGAAATGTGGAGATTCCTCCCTCTTTTTCATACTATGAATGGATGAATTTTATGAATTCTCTATAATTGTATTCATCTTTATTCCTTTAACAATGTGTATGATATCTAGTTTCTTTGACATTATGAGAATCACCAATGATACCCATCATTTTCATAAATTCAATAAAATCTGAATATCTGGATTTAGATATTTGTTTCAGGAAATGATCATGAATTACCACTAACATGGCATTCCTTACTAATGAATCTATTCCAGTACTCTTGTAAAATATAAGTTTCATAGGTATATTGCACCAGGATTTTCTAGAGATGATAGGCTTGGAGAGCATAGATTGATTTTTCTAAGACCATATGGTGAGCCTTATAAACACTCACATGCTAAATTATTTCCATGCGCTTTATTTTAGAGTCTTTTAGCTCAAACCTTCTATTGCTTTAGTTTAAGTAAATTTATCTTAGAACTTCTTTTAATTTAGTTTAAGGCCTTTTAGCTCAAAACTTTTATTTCTTTAGTTTATGGTCTTTTAGCTCAGACCTTCTATTGCTTTAGTTTAGGGTCTTTTATCTCGAACCTTATATTACTTTATTTTAGGGTCTTTTAGCTCTAACCTTCTATTTCTTTAGTTTAGGGTCTTTTAGATTGGACCTTCTATTGATTTAGTTTAAGGTATTTTATCTCAGACCTTCTATTTATTTAGTTTAAGTTCTTTTAGCTCGATCATTCTATTTCTTTAGTTTATGTTCTTTTAGCTTAGAACCTATATTGCTTTAGTTTAAGGTATTTTAGATCAGAACCTATAAATGATCATGAGATATGGTGGAGACATTCTAGAAATGACCTAACACACACTGATTTGTTGGGTTTTCTCTATGGTGTTACTAAGGCTCACAAGTAACGGAAAGACCTTTTTTCAGAGTGACACATTTGGTTGCCAGTCATAGACGCATATGCAGGAGCCATAGGTATGCATGAATAGTCAAGAAAAGGGTCCTTTAAGATGATTATCCTTTCCAAGGGCTATGTAAATCATAATCTAAAATCCTGATTCAATAAATATAAGATGATTTAGACATGTCGGGTATATACCATAACATTCTGAGATTCTATGTTCCACTATGGTGTTTCTAGGGTTCACAAGGACTGAGTCTCCATTCTGGGAAGGAGATGATGTCATTATTTTGGGGGTCAAGGACCTTATGAGTCAGTAGTATGCCATGCAAAAGATGATATATGCCTCTCTCTAAGGGATATAAAGTGTTTTTGAAGACTCAAACATCCATATGATCAAGTTGGATATTGAAATAATGCTATCTAGGAAGGGTTCTGTAACCCTAAGGCAATTAGCTCTTAAATCATGAAGCTCGAGCCTTATGCCCTGTGTTTTTGAATCACAAGGTTTGGGATATCAAAGGCTAGGGAATGAAGTGTCACAGTCCATCCTTGAGAAAGGGTATGAAACACTATGACGTTATGTCGAGGATATCGAATCTTTTTGGAAAATTTGGTGTAGGGATTGTAAATCACAACCCATAGTGTTAGAGTCAGGAGGATGATATGGGACAGTCATACAGGGAGTGATTCAAACACATTGAGGTATTAAGTGTTGTCATGATGATGTTGGGGATCATGAGGATTAGGATGTCCTTTTTCAGAGTAACGCATTCGATTGACGGCCATAGGCTCATATTCAGGAGCCATGGGCATGTATTCATAGTCAAGAAAGGGTTCCTTGAATTCAGATATACTTTTCAAGGTCTATGGAAGGTTTTAATGATCCGAGACACCCCAACTCATGAATTGTGATCTATAGAAAGTGTAAAATCCAAGGAGGATGAGAGTTTCCCTAAAATTTGTGCCACCGCCTAATGAATGTATTCTCATGGTGAGGAAATGTGAAAAACCATTAATCTAACTTTTTCTTGAACTAGGGGGTCCAACGAACATAGCTTGGATTTTACTAGAACTAATGGGTAGACCCTATGAGCTTTTATGCCTTATCTATTTTTGCCTTAATTTTTTCCCTAAAATTTGAGAATGAGTGGTTTAGCAGATGGAGACTTGACTTTTTCTCAAGTCTCCCTTCACGGGTTTTCGACCTTATAAGTTTTGTGTCTCTTTCATTAGAATTTTAAGGTCTTTTGATTTGTACCATTATGGTCTAGATTTTAAGCTCATAAAACTTTGAACAAAATGCAGTCATTTTAGGATCATGACTCACATGGACCTAATATGGGATATGTTACACAAGATCCAAATTAGGATACCTAGGGTAAAGATCACCCCAACATCCTTTTGATCGGGAGATGGGAATGTTGTAAATCATGGATCGAGGTTCTCAATTCATGAGTAATGATATGGGACATTCATACAGGGAGTTGTTCAGATAAGTTGAGGTGTTGAGTGTTGTCGTGATGATGTTAGGGCTCATAAGGATTGTAATTTCCTTTATCATAGTAACACATTTAGTTGATGGCTATAGATTCATATGTAGGAGCCCTGGGCATGTATGCATAGTCAAGAAAATGGTCATTGAAGCCGGATATCCTTTCCAAGGGACATGGAAGGTTTCGGCGATCTGAGACACCCAAGGCATGAAGTGTGTCTTATGGATTGAGGTGCTTTAAAAATGGTGGAAGCACCCCATACTCTGGTTGACTGGATTAAGTCTCTTGTGGTCCTTTGATAAGGAAGGATGAATGGGTAACAGTTTTCCCAGTTTAACATTGTATAGTGGGGATGTAATTTCTTATGTGCAGTTTAACGTCATGTGGTAAGGACGTACTTCCATACAGTTTAACATCATGTGGTAAGAATGTACTTTCATGCAGTTTAACATCATGAGATAAGGATATAATTCTATGTAGTTTATCTTTATGTGGTAAGGACGTACTTCCATTTAGTTTAACATCATGTGGTAAGGGTGTACTTCCATGCAGTTTAATGTCATGTGGTAAGGATATACTTCCATGTAGTTTAATGTCATATGGTAAAAACGTACTTCCATGCAGTTTAACATCATATGGTAAGGATGTAGGAATCGACATGAAAGTGTGGAAATGTCACGGTTGGACCCAAAGATAGAGACTTGGGAGTCACTATGTATCTCAGGAGGATGATAATAAAGCTACACATAGTTCTAAATGAAGTCACTTGTGCAAGTCTGACCCATACACAAGGAGGAGGTCATTTTTTTAAAGGTTAGGGCCAAAACCTCATTTATTATTAAATCAAAGTGAATACCTATTTTAACCAGGTAGAGGGAGACCCATTACATAGCCCTAAGTCCCAGTGAGCATTTAACCCATTACATATCCCGTAGACCCAAATTTTTATGCAAAGACCATTCTGTGAATAGTACTGCTACAGTTCCTGTCTGCTATAGTACCCAGCCGCCGCTACAGTACCATGCCGCTGTTACAATGACCTACCACTGATACAGTGTCCTTCGTTGCTACAGTGTCACCGCTGCTACAGTGCACTACAATACTACTACAGTACCTGCAGCCAATGGTTTTTGAACCCCCATTTTTCATGTAGGATTATGGGGTGTTTACCACTAATCTAAAACCCAACTATAGAAGGTCATTTTTATATTTATTTTTTGTGACTGGGCTTATATTTGGAAATTCGGGCGTCGCTATGTATCTTATGAAGGCATGAATAATTTCACATGTAGTTTTTGAACGGGAAATACTCTATGTAGGTATGGCCTATACATAGAGGTGGGAATTATTTCCATTGATCATTTTAGTTGGGCCCAGGATTGGAGATCCAGGCATCACTACATATCCTGTGAGGGAAGGAATCAAACTACACAAATTTCTTGATGTTATATGCAGTTTAACATCATGCGACAAGTAAAAAGGTGGAATGATGTGAATAAATGTAAATGTTGTGACTGGGCCCAATAATGGATGTCTGTTCATTTCTACGTATCTCATAAAAGGTGAGAATCTAGCCATATGTAGTTCTGTAAATTCTATTCAGTTTAATATCATGCAGTGAGGATAGATTCAAACCAACATTAATTGATGGGAACATTGTGGTTAGGCCCAAGAGTAGAAGTATGGGCATCACTATGTATCTCATGAGAATGAGAATCAAACCACATGTAGTTCTTGTAAAACCATGCAGTTTAACATCATTCAGCAAGGACTCGTAATTGAACTATTGTGTACCTTTATTCCTTTCTTGTGAGGGTAAGTCCTTACTGCAATTCCTAAGCTCACATGAGCTATACTTGGTGTGAGAAATAAGGAACAACATGGGTTTATCTATAATGTAGAGACAGAAGGGGGGATGACAAGGGAATCTTGTATCATGTAGTGGTTGGAACAAGATATAGGATCAAGGCATCCCTATGTATCTCATTAGAAATGGGAATCAAGACATATGTAGTTCAAGAATAACTATGCAGTTTAATGTCATGTGTCAAGAAAGTGGGAAACTCTACATGAATGGAGATGGATATCACAGATTTGTGCAGTTTTACATCATGCGGTAAAGACATTGGGTCACCCATCATGAAGGGGGAAGTTTTGGGTTCATTCAGTTTTACATCATGTGGTAAGGACATTGGATCACCTATTGTGAAAGGATAATAATCCTATGGCTACAACCAAGAATAGAGGTTCAGGTGTCACTATGTATCTTGTGATGATAGGAATCAATCCATGAATAGTTCTTAGGAAACCGTGCAGTTTAAGGTCATGCGGTAAATAAGAAATCCATACAGTTTAATTTCATGTGGTCAGGAAGAACTCTATATAGTTCAATGTCATGTGGTTAGGATGAATAATGGGACTTACTTTGATGTGGATTCCTAGAATAATATCTTATGAAAAGTATTTCTTGAGAAACCTTGCATTGGTGGGAGGTGTGACATACTCCCCATCTATGGTGACCAGAGAATAGGCTCCATTACGATAAACCTTATGTATTATATAAGGTTCTTCCCACTTTGGATCCAATTTTGGGGGCTTCTTTCTTGGTATCATTAGGGTTCTCAAGTCCAACACCATTTCTCCTTAAAGAAATGAGTGGAGGCTCTAACATTCCGACCCGAATCACCACTAAAACGGTGGCTGAACCGGTCACCACATGGCCTCAAACACATCTCCTCTTATTCCATAGGCTGCCGACTAGTATCGAGGGTCTCAGTAGGTGATAGTGGTGAGACTATACCATCTTATCATAGTTGCAAAGTGGTATAATAGAGTAAATAACAATCAATAGTGGAATCAGTAAATAGAAATGAAAAATAGCGAAAGATAATTAATAAAAATTTAATAAAAAGTGTCCAACACCAATTTATAAAATAGATGAATTCATGACATGGTAATGATACATCATTGAAAGTAGTAAATAGTACAACATTCTTGTAAATACAAAATAAAAATAAGAAAAATACACAAATCCCCGCGGGCGATCTTCATGAGCATCCCGAGATCCAGCTTGGTCCTTCTCCCCTAACTCCCAGGTACAATAAATATATAAAACAACCTAGAACCTATAAATATAAGGTATACTTGGGTAGCAAGGGTACCCGAGCAGGGTGTGAAATAATAATCTTAGTAGGCCGACACCCACTGGTGTCTATCCTAATCCCCACAGCACAATATAATTTAAACAGTGTGCGGGAATGCATATACAAAATAAAGTAGAACAATTTAACTAAAATCCAAGTAAATGCTTCAACCCTCGGCTGGTGTCTGAACATGTAACTAGTTCATTAATTAAGTAATTTCCAATTTATATTGAAAGTTCATGTGAGTCATATCCAACACTGACATCACCTTATGATAGTATAAATAGTGAAGGTTCCAAGATGTTATAAGGAAACCATGACTGATGATATTTAATAATGAAGTTATAATATTTAACAAGGTAATCATGATTGATGATATTTAATAATGAAGTTCCAAGGTAATGACCAAGGCAATATAGACCTCAAGGGCTATTAACTCCGTAGTATCTAAGTCTATCTAATAGGTAATATTGTAATCCAAGGAGAATATTCCAAGGCATTCCACAATAATATTCCTACTAAATCCAAGGTGATCATCCAAGGTAAAACCTGGCTAAGAAGTGATAGGTCCCTATGGGTTGTAATCAAGATGACAGGACCTCATGAAATCTTATGGCCCCTACTAGATCTGTTGATTCCCAACCACCCCAAGAGACAATACTGATGGATAATTCCCACCCAATCCCTAAATCATTGGATAAATTGAATCATATAAGGACCACACCCAATAGGGATGTGTCTGTCCATTCTAAACAACCTAGCCTTTGAGTCCTATTGTTGATGCTTTTTCTAGATTTATGAATGTTGTTAATAACACTCATCCCAATTTTGTTACCTTAGAAGGTGAACCCTCTATTAAGATAGAAAAACATAAGACACACTCTAAATTTAGTGAATCCAATCAATATGCACTTGATAAAGTATTCAAAATTGATAATGACTACCTGCACTTGGGTGCTAAAAAAGTGAAGAAGCTGATTGTTGACCCAGATGGATTTATTAATTCACCCCCTAAAGAGAAATTAAAATGTATTTATTACTCTAAGTTGGAGAGAACTATTATCACCAGATCCTCAGGGATTTAATTGTAAAAATATTTGATCCCACCTCATCCAGGTGTTGGTGGGGATCCTTCCTCATCTTCTGATGAAGAGGATTCCTCCTTGTCCTTAGCTTTAGAGGAGTCGGTGGAGTCAAAGGAATCCATTAAGATAAAGAATTTCACTTGTGTTATTAAGGAGGGTAATAAGGAAGAATTTTACCCCTAGATCAAAGAAAAATAGAGGTAGTCCTTTGGAAGGTATCTTAACAAGGAGATAAATATAGATGAGTATCTATTTCAGATCGGTTTCGAAATGCCCAATGGATCTATATCCAGCAATACGTGGACCTGCTTTCCAAAGGCAGGCGTTCACTGGGCTATTTGGCCAGCGATGCTTAAGAACTCACATTGGTCGATAGGATGGGAATTCAGGATCATCACACCCTTTTGGGGGGAAATTATTGCCTATTCCGGGACTCTCTTATAGATTTAAGACTTATTCGTATGTTCGCGAATCTTTGGTTTATACCCAAACATAGTATCCACATATTACTCCTGGTTGGCAATGGTTATTTGGATGCAGGGGTCCAAAATCATTTATTATCGAGGTTTACCATCCCTCGTTGGATTAATGACCCCGAGGAATCTGGACTCACTGAGATGGTACTGGTTTAAAGCCTCATAATTAGGCACTCTAGAGTTTATTGTCATCCAAGGGGGACAGACAATGACGTGAGCGTTTGGATCGAACCCGTAATATGAGCTTCCTACGTATCCTCATGAGAATAATCAGAATCCACGTAGTTCGGTTTGGTATAGGGCTTACGCTCAAGGCTGCCCAGGGTTGGTGTGGTGAACCGACATGAAGGTGGTCGGATCGACCGGTTGTTGGGCTTGAACCTCGGGGAGGCTTCCTACGTACCCTGTCTAGGAGACAGGTATCAAAGTCCATGTAGTTCAAATGGGAGTGTCAGATAACCGACGTGAATATGGACCTGGGGGTCTGATGGTGATCGGGCTTGAACCTCTTGGAGGCTTCCTACGTATCCCTATGGTGGGGAATCAAAGTCCCCGTAGTTCGAATAGATTGGGGCTTACACTCTGAGGAGGCATGTGGTGTGTATTGGGGCTTACACTATGAGGAGTCCAATGGTGTGGATTGGGGCTTACACTCTGAGGAGGACCATAAGAGTATTTCATGGTCTATGCCTACTCTAAGCCCACTTGAGTCATTGGTTTCTCCCAAATTTACCCAAGTTTTAAGGGTCAAGAGGTCGCTTGTAGTGTAGCTTGGGTTGTCGAATCCTCAGAGACCTAACAAGAACCTTTAGACACTCAATAAAAAGAGATGGATTTTTGGATATGAAGTGGACAACTTGGGTTGATTTTAGATGGTTTTGAAAGAGCACTAAAAGATCTATGTGAATTAAAATTATGAGAAAATGAGTTGATCCTAGGTTATTGCTCGGAGTGGATTGAATGAATTCCTTTTTTTACGATTTTAATTTCATTGACTCGAGAAGGATTCATGCAATGAATTCAAAATAACCTCATCACTTACTGATTAAACACCTTCAAAACACATGATAATCACCTATACACTTGTAGGATCATTTTCATGATCACTCCAAGGTAAATTATGTAATTAGCACATGAAAGTGGGGTGAATAAATTCAATAAGGAAGAGGAAGAATAAAAATCATTGAATGAAAGAAACTAAATTAAAAGAAATTAATAACATTTAGGGAGTGAGAAATAACATTCAATCCAGACCCTTGATACTACCTTGGATCAACCCATAAAAGAGCTATCCCTCCATTGATGACAAGTTCTCAACAGAAGTGGAAAGTAGACTTACGAGGGTGGAATTGAAGAAGTAAAAACAACAAAAATAACGATCACTCCACCGTTGTGTGAACAAAATCACAAGGTTTGGTGTGAATAAATTCACACCTTGAGGCAACGGTATCAAGGTGATAAGAAGAAGAACATAACAAGATAATAAGAAGAACTTTTATTAAAAACTAAGGTGATTTGAACAACTTACATGGGAAGGAAAAATGCTACAAAGACAATTTGGCATAATAACATTACAATCAAAACAAAGCTCCAAGATCCCTAAATCCTCCACCAATACTACCTTAAATAAAAAAATGAAGTTTTTCCCGAGACCCCAACATCCCATGTGCCTTTAATTAATTGTGTTGGGTAAAGGTGGGTGGAATATTAATGTAGAGAGACTTTTCCACTTCTTGCCCCGAAGTTGCAGCCAGCTTGCATCCGCCGGAAAGACGCGCCTAAAGGTCCTTCGAGAAGGCCAAATTTTAGTGGGCCCTAAAATAATTAAATTAATCACAGGATGTACCCTTACATCATGTAAACTTTCAGGAAAAAATAATAAACCGTTCATGAGATGTGATATAAATAGTGGGATATTTTTCTCGGCCACAGAATCTGGCCCAGAATTGAATCTTCAACTTGGTCCGCCTTAATCACCACCATTTAGGATGAATTAGCACTTGATCCAGCAGAATTATTTGTTCCTATATATTTCTTCTATACTCCCATGAATTTTGGGCTTCATTGGTCCTATATTGTGGGACCCACATTCCCATCAGTGGGATGATATCCAATCTGCCTTCTCCAGAATTGTTTCCTTTCATCGCCAAATATCCCCAGCATACTTTATGAATCCTCCATTGATACCTGAATGAAAAATGTTCATATTTATGTTTATATACATTTCCAAAAATATAAAATTAAAATATGGAAAATTACATTCTTTAAAATCAGATCAAACATTGGTCCTAAACTGGTGCATATTAGGCATGAAGTGCACAAATGATGAGAATGGATGTTCAAAATTAAAATCCACTAACTCAAGCCCATAAGATCAAAAATGAACATTTAATACCCTTAAAATTAAATCAAAATATGTGTTTTTATTAGCTAATCAGTCATTCTTGGTGTGAGAAACAAGAGGTAGTAGGGAAAAGACGATCACGTCGCGAGAGCTGTGTCCGTGGGAAGTGGAGTGGGGATTATGCATGGAGCGGCCCAAAAAGTTGGGGCTTACTCCTAAATGGATGCCCATGGAGACAAAGCGCAATGGGATAGGGACTTGGCCCCAAAGAAGGACGGAGCAACATCTTTCCCCACTACGCCCTTCCTTGGCCATGGTCGTGGGGAAGTACGGAGGTGCATGGGGGCTTCCTTCTGATGGGTAGTCCACCACGCCCTGGGGAAGGGAGAAGTGCCCTAGTACTAACAAGTGGAGGGAAAGAAAGGGGAATCCTGGGCTCAGACTATGCATTATCGTGGTAATGTGAACCCAGTAATGTTTCGGGAATCCGCTCAAGGGCTAGAGCTACCTCTTCACCCTCGCTTACTGTGGGTATGTGAAATCAAAATAGCGTGCTGATGTTCCTGAAGGTTACATCACACGGGTCTGGTGGATTTGGTGGAGGCCTCGGCTCGAGGCCGATGAATGGGCCAATGAGGAGGTTGCGGAGGATCAGGTCATATTGGAAGGATTTTATCTGGCTCGAGTAATGGGAACTCTGAAGAATCCGGCGGGCCACACAGGTGTATGAGTGGTGGCACCCTTCACGTAGGGAGGTACTATGTGGCTGGAGAAGCTGTCCGCGAACCAGGGTGGTCCACGGACTGATTGGAATTCTGTGAACCGGGGTGGTTCACAGTTTGGTGGGTATCTCGCGAACCAGGGTGGTTCGCGGCTTTAGGTTTGGCCCGTGTACCAGGCTGGTACGCGGAGGGGTCCATGCGAGTAGCAGCGGCCAAGGGCGGCACCGATTGGGGGTTTGTCGGTCGGGGCTTCGCCCTTGTAAGAGGGTGATATGCGGTGATACGAATTTTAAAAGGGCATAAACTCCCTGTTCTGTGGGGAGTGCATCTTCGGAGGGGCCATGGTTCACGGTCTTCTTTTCTTTGTTTATTTAAGTTCGCGGTTCACCAAGTGTTTATGCATTTTTGGTTCCTTATTAATTCACTTCCAACTTCATATCTATTCTATCTCATGAATAGGAACTTCGCTGTTTGTGAAATCCTAAGCCCCTTCCTTTGAAATTATTCCACCCGAATCTGATCGATCTCCAAAATTGCCTCTTTTCTGGTTCTTCCCCCTTGATATCCTTTTATAGAGTGGGGAAAGAGATATATCTGTGGTCATGTGGCACCTTTTACGAAGGACCATGATCGGGGACCCGGTTCACGGATGACTTGGTCAATCCATGATTCATGGGTGCATTAAATTAACCTCCCCCCCCCCCCGCAAACCAAACTAGCTCGGGGAGTGCTTCGCGGCCGCGCAGGGTTCCGCCTCCATTCCGTGAATGACAGCGGATGCGGCCTAGGATGGTCGATGTGGTCTGTGGCTGGGGAGGTTCGTGATGGTGGACCGGTTTGGATCCCATCCTTCTTCATGACCGCGGAGGATCTCCACCACTATTCCGTGAACGATATCATTCCACAAAGGGGGTGCTTCTTGGAACCGGTCGCGTGGCATTATCATTGGACCAGTTCGTAGACCGGTTCAGCTTGCGCCATCCTTTGAGTATTCTAAACACTTTTCCTCAATTCATTGGGGGGAAATTGGGTAGAATATCCCTTGGATTAAAGGGGATTCTCATTCTTCCTTTGTGGATTTTTCAGGACCCTACAAATGCCCCCCATCGGAATGGGGTCCGATCGAAACGAAGAGGAGGTCATTACGATGTAGAGTGGTCCTGAAACTTGGATAGTTTTTGGTAGGGGAGTGGACCCGATAGGGGACCATGCCTATAAATACGGGGGTCCCTCCTTTTTCCTTTACTGGATTCTTCATGAAACCAGAGCTCTCTTTCTTTTTGTCTCTGCGCGCTCGTTCCTTCACAAAATGCCTCGTCCAAGAACTAGCTGACACTTATGTGAACCATTCCTTGTTCGTGGTTGCCTTCATTCATGGACCAATCTCCCAACCACGAACCAATACTTTTAATTAATTAAAAATTAAGTCACAATGCACCGCGTAGGAACTCGCTCCGCGTTTTTGATGGTCCACGGTTCAAAACCTTCCATACTTTGAAAATTTCTAAAGTCCTCCGAACCTAATTATTTAAATCTGGGATTAAGATTCCGCAGAGCAACCTATTTCATGGTATTCTGGACAACGCTCTGCGGGCCAGAGTACCGCGGACCTCTTCCGCGTAGGATTGGTTAGTAGGATGCAGTCATCGCAAACCACATCTTGAGGCCTACTGCGGACCTTGTTATGAGGGCTTCTTGAATCCTTCGCCATATTCTTGGTATTTTTGTCTATATTTTATTATTCCGGACTAAACATTTGGCTGGTTTTTATAATGTAGGGAGAGAACATGGTTCCCCCTCGCCCTACACCCAGGCCTACTGCCAAGCCTCTCCCAATTGGTTCATGGATATGTCTATCTATGATTCATAGAGTAGAGAGCATCAAAGAGGACCCTAGTCAGTCCATCATTCCTGATAATAGTGTCTTGAAGAACTTTCTATCTCCTGAGATCCTGGGTTATCCACTATCAAATCAGCTTCCTCTTTACGGCTTCGTTCTTCAAGACGACTCCACTATCCCCCCTTCCTTCTCAGTTCTTCCGTCACCTTTCTTGGAAGTGTCACCAAAGTGCATTCATGCGAACCTTACCTCATTGGGGGAGATAACCTCTGATCCTAGCCTGAAAGACGCTTTCATTTTGAGAGACTCTATTTGGACCCAAATTGATCAGTGCACTCAAGACTTCTCTCAAGAAGTTGTCTTCAAGAATTACCCCTCTATTATCAACCTTGCTCGAGTGGATCCTGACATAGGGTGGATTCCTAGGTGGGATCTTCATTCTGGTGGGATTCTCTCAAATGACTGGGCTTGGGCCTTCTGGGTTCATCATCATTGTCAGGAATCTTATGAGTCACTGGAAGCAGTCAATATGTACTCCGTAGTGTGGGCCTCCCAGTTCACCGTTTACCCCCCATCTTTGATCCTGTCTGACCTACTCAGTCTCTGGTGTTCAAGCACTAATAATTTCCACCTAGCCCATGGTGAAGTTGGCATTAGCTTATGGGAAATATACCAATTGGGAGGGCTTCCAATCATTGGTGAAATGTATGATGAGTTTTTTCCCACTCCTGATGCATGGGATGACGTCGAACAAGTGCCTCCGTTGGCAAGGGATCTGCTGGTTATGGCGGAGAAGTCATTGGGTCAGGCCTTGTGTGCCCTCTCTCTTATCCCCTATAGCACTGGGATAGGGTTATTTCTGAACACCACTAGTCTTGTTCCGAAGATCAAGCACCCCAGGAATCGTCCTTCTCAACAATCACTAACCATCCCAGGTTCCTACTCGGTGGTTCTGGAGATGGGTGACTACCTTTCATGGGGTTACGAGGTGTTCCTTGATGTGCCACCTATTCTCAGGTTGGCAGGTCTGTTTTCTATGTTTTTGAGTGGGTGGTTATTCCCTTCTTGGGATATCAACCCATGAGTCAGGGCTTGCACCTTGATGATGGCAGCTGAGTTGGCAGAGGGTCGCCTGGTGAATTTGGTCATTCCCACTTTGGCTTGTATTTACGAATTACTGAGCCACATGCAGGAGGGCGGGTCATCTTACCATCTGAGTAGGCCATTTCAATTCTTATACGGCTGGATAGCGAGTCATTGTCGCTGTTATGAGTATTGTCATAACACAGTCATTCCACTTCCTACCTTTCGGCCTATCTTGCTCGATATAGCTGGGGTTTGCTTGAAGTCTATCAGTTTTGATGAATTCATCAAGCTTCTGAGTGACTTCTCTCAGTTTTCTTTCACTCCCTATACCACCCTTTCTGGCATCATGGTTGAAAACTACAAGGGGATACTAGAAGAGCGTTCTTACATGATTTCAGTGCAGGATGGGTTTCTTTCCGCGCGGATTGATTGGGTTTCTCTGTGAGAGTTGTATGCCCCCCATAATTTTTCCCACCAGTTCGGGTGTATGCAACTCAAAGTTTCCCTTCCCCCTCCTCAGGCTTAAGGACTGCACCCGGCCACTCTCCATCAATGGTGGTTGATGCTGATGCGGGAGGGATCTGACACAAGCATTCCCTTGCCTGGCATAGGAGTGGTTTCCAACCTATCCTTGGAGTACGTAAGAATGTGGGTAAAACATTATCCCGATGGGATCCTGGGGAATGTTATCCGGTAGGTTCCCAAATTAGAATTCATTGCGGCTGTTGTGCCTTCTATACCTTCCTAATCGACTCTGAGGGAGGACTGCATGATGGCTTGTCGGTCAAAGTGACTCAGGAGATTTTCCTCTCTCAACCCCTCTACGGCCGAAGTTCAGACGTACCCCGCTCTCTTGGACGTAGATGAGTAGGGCCTTGTAGCTTCGGGTCCCAGTGAGACAATTCCTAAAGTTTTGTCGATCGATATCGGACTCAGAAACTTGATTCCCAAGCCTAAACCGGGGTTAGAAGCTTCAAACCTTCCTGCTTCGGAGCCACCTTCTAGCGTGCACATGTCTGCACTGATTGCGATGCTAGAATTTGTTCTCATTCTATCTAATGAGGATACCAAAGATCCTCATGTCATGGTGGACCACCGAGCAGTGCGCAGGTGGGCTTGGCCCCTAATTTTTAAGATTGTCACCGAAACTCCTCTGGCTGAGATGGAAACTAAAACTGAAGCTCTCCGACAACTCTTCTTGGGTTTGGGGTCAGGTGGATTTGACTATCGGAAGTTTCATTTTCTTGATTTCCAGGTTGTCACGGCCCGTGAGGAAGTTTCCACTAGTGAATTCCAACTTTATCACTTCGCTGCCTCTCATTGTGGGACCCGAGCCTTGGAGGAAGCCATGATAAAGCTCCATCAGCTGATAGCGTAGGAGGCAAGCTCTCTAGATCAGGCGGCCACCCTATCTACCGAGTTGCATGAATGTGGAGTATGGGCAGTGATGCTGAGGGATCAGTTTTCATATATGACTAGTAACCTTGAAGCCACCAGGAAAGGAATCAACGATCTCCAAACAGCAATGGGATAAACTCGTTCGGTGGCCAAGGTTGAGGCCAGGGAGAGGGCTGTGTTGGAGAAGACTAGCAACAAACTTTGTCACACGGTTGCTGATCTGGTGGAGAGAAAAAGCCAGGCTCCTTTGTGATGATCAGAGTCATTCTTGTACACTCTGTCTTGCTTACCCCCACTTTTTTTCTTCTCTTTTTTTGTGAGGGAGAGGCCCCAGCTTGTGGATGCCCTCCATTTTTGTTTAAACGGAATACAATCTTTTTCAATCTTTCCCTGGTTTAAAATTTGATTGTTGCTGGAACAATTGTTTTGGAATTAACAACTCACTGGATAAAAATTAATCATAATTTAGGAAAATAGAAACAAACTCTAACTTTTGTCTGGATCATGGGATCCAGTGAGCATAGTTTGACTATTTCTAGGGTTTTATAGAAAAACCCCTCAAACTTTTTGTCTTTTTCTTTTAATACCCCAATTTTTTCTGGGTTCATTTGGTGTGGACCCAGCAGGTGTGGCCCAGATTTTTCTTAGGTCACCCTTTTCAGGTTTTCGGTCTAATAGGCTTTGTGCCTCTTTTCATGAGCGGTTTAAAGTCCCGCTGACAAGACTATCATTACTGATGTTTTAGGTTGAACAGTTTTTACCAGGTATGGTGGGGCGAGGGCCCCAATGAGGTTTTGTTGATTAAAAGATGTCTCAATATCCTCCAGATGCATTTGGGTGGAGCATGTGTAGATTTGAACGACATGTAGGGAATGTCTCAAGGCATGGGATCTGTATCGCCGTATAGAGATAGGAAGGGAATCGATTAAGGAAATATTGCCTTTGGTAGACAGGCCAGGGGCGATCAGTATGCAGATCCACTGAGGGCATGGTATGAATATTCATGAATAGGTGTCCTTAAGTCAATGACTCTCTATTTAGAAATGCCAAATGGTTCTATATCTAGAAATGCGTGGACCTTCTTTCCAAAGGTAGGTGTTCGCTGGGCGATTTGGCCAGTGATGATTAAAAACTCACATTGGTCGAGAGGATGGGAACTGGGGCTCATCACACCCTTTTGGGGGGAAATTATTGCATGTTCCGAGACTCTCTTATAGATTTAAGATGTATTCATATGTTTGTGAATATTTGGTTTATACCCAAATTTAGTATCCACGGATTACTCCTGGTTGGAAATTTTTAGTTGGATGCAGGGGTTCGAAATCATTTATACCTGAGTTTTACCATCCCTCGTTGGATTAATGACCTCGAGGAGTCTGGACTCACTAAGATGGTACTAGTTTAAATCCTTATAATCAGGCACTCTGGATTTTATTTTCATCCATGGGGGACAGGCAACGACGTGATCGTTTGGATCGAACCCATAATACGGGCTTCCTATGTATCCTCATGAGAATAATCAGAATCCACATAGTTCGGTTTGGTATGGGGCTTACGCTCCAGGATGCCCAGGGTTGGTGTGGTGAACCGACGTGAAGGTATTCGGATTGACCGGTTGTTAGGCTTGAACCTCGGGGAGGCTTCCTACGTACCCTTCCTAGGAGACAGGGACCAAAGGCCACGTAGTTCGAATGGATTGGGACTTACACTTTTAGGAGGACCATGGTGTGGATTGGGGCTTACACTCTGAGGAGGCCCATGGTGTGGATTGGGGCTTACACTCTGAGGAGGCTCATGGTGTGGATTGGGGCTTACAATCTGAGGAGGCCCATAAGAGGATGTCATGGTTGATGCCTACTCTAATCCCATGTGAGTCATGCTCGGGGTGATAAACAAGAGGCATCAGGGACCAGACGATCACGTTGCGAAAGGTGCGTCTGTGGGAAGTGGAGTGGGGCTTATGCATGGAGCGGCCCAAAAAGTCGGGGCTTACTCTGAAATAGACGCCCATGTGTCTTCCTCATGTCTGGCCATGAGGGCATCTCAAATCACTGGTGGGTCAATGCATTGAGGTCTATACAAATGCGTGAGTGCACAAGCGGGATAACACCAAGGGCGTTGGAGTTAGTCCAAACAAATAGAGATGAAAAGTGTGAATCACATGTCTGACATTCGGAACGTGGTGAGGGTGGCGTGATGATGGAGGAGAATTGTTGACCGTGTTCGAAACATAGTATCCATGTCACGTTAGCCTGAAATGGGGACAAGCCAATGAGGGTCGATTGCTGACCATGTTCGAAACACAGGACATGACTCAAAGTGTCATCCAAAGTCTTCCAGGGCATTGGCCCAGGACAGTAGGTGAGCCAATGTGGCATGGGACCAGGCCGTTAGGGGGTCCCTTCAGACATAGAAGTGGATGAAGATACAAATTAAGGACATGAAAAGCATGGGGTGGAGTGATGGAATGTTTGAATAGATTCCAACACTCTTGAAATCACGCCACTGTGATCATGGCATTAGGCATCCTGTGTTTGGAACATAAGGATTACTACAATTTAAAGTCATATAGAGAGTACTGAAGACATCACAGTTTAATGTCGTGTTTCAGGGACTATTTCCATATAGTTTAACATCATGTGGTCAGGACGATGGCCATACAGTTTAACATCATGTGGTCAGGACTACTAGGTATGAGATACCTAGAAATGGTTGGTGTGGGACTTACGCAAGGGCGGCCCTTTCTGGATGAACCTAGAAAAAGGAGCTAGGTAATGGGGTTATAGGAGAGTCATGAGGATTAGCTTGACTCATGACATGTATAGGACGGATGTTGGGGCAGCGTAAGGGTGCAATGTAAAATACTGTTGACCCGGCCCGAAAGGTTCGCAGTGCGACTCTCCATTTTTCAGCCCTAGGTACATTGGCCCCTATGAAATCCTTGATCGCATAGGAGCAGTGGCCTATCATTTAGCACTTCCACCGAACCTAGCTCAAGTTCACGATGTCTTCCATGTGTCTCTCTTGAGGAATTACATACCCGACCTTTCACATGTACTGAACCCAGAGGTGGTACAACTGGAACATGACCTCTCTTATGAGGAGCAGCCAGTGGAGATCTTAGACCGTAGAGACAAGGTTCTACACAACAAGAATACACACCATGTGAAAGTGTTGTGGAGGAATCATAAGTATGAAGAAGCGACATGGGAGCCTGAGGAAATAATGAAGCAAATGTACCCTCACCTTTTCGACTAGGCCTTGGGTATAAAATTTTGGGGATGAAATTTCTTAAGGGGGAAAGAATGTAACAGCCCAAACTTTTTGAATAGTATATTAATTTACTCTTAGCGATTTAATAGAGATGTTAATGGTTAATGCAGAAAGAAGATTCGATGGATTCATTCAGTAGACTCGAACCATATGAAGCCCACTTATCAGAGCTTGGAAAGGAGGTGGCATCTTTGGGCTTTGCTTTGGACCAAGCCCAATCCGAACTCCAGCGTGTCAAGCTTGAACAGAATCTCCTATGGGAGAAGTTTAAGTTAGAAAAGATTACTACTAGGGCAATGTTATCTGAGCCTCCCTCAGATTCTCTCACCATAGCACACCTTACACTTAGGTCATATGCTGGTGTTATAAGGGTCTATGTGACGAGACCGTAGCTACTTTGTGTAATACTTTGGGATAAATAAAATTGTGATTTGTTCGTTTAGTGAATTTTGTGAATTTTCAAATGTACGGATAATTTTAGGATGTATATTATTGATGAATTTTGGAAAAAGTATTTTTAAAATATTTATGTAAACCTTAAATAATTAATGATGTGTAAAGATTTTCAAAAAATGGTCTTTTACAAATGTGTTCAGTAATAAATTTAGAGCCTAATAAGATAAACTTAATTTTTTGTGAATAGTAATTTATGAATAGTGATTTTACGCTTAGGATTATTAATGTGACCAAATGGATTAGTAATCTCACTTAAAGAAAGTATTAATATAATTTAAGCACCTTGATTAAGTAATGTGATTCAATAAAATAGGTAAATAACGGTTTCATAAATTATTAGTTAAGTATTAGTTTTTTCGAGTGAATAGTGTTTTTTAATTAAAAATTAAATTAAAAATATTTAGAAAATTATTTTTATAAAATGGACTTTATTTTTGAACCCAGAGCATCGATATTATGATAAGGTAATTTTTGAGGATTTTTCTGAAAAAAATGAATTTTCGGTGAATAGTGTTTTATTTAAAAAAATTAAATTAAAAATATTTATAAAAATATTTTTATAAAATGGAGTTTGTTTTTGAATTCAGAGCATTGATATTATGTTAAGGTAAATTTCTGGGAGTTTTCTGAAAAAGTTGAATTTTCAGTGAATAGTAAAAATACAGTTTTAGGGTTTTGGTATGTTTAATGACATCATAACTGTGTCATGATGATGTCATGAGATATTTTAAGTGATTGTTGACTTATTAATAGTAATTTAGGGTATGAGGTGTACCAAGTGGCCAATACCATGAGGTAATACCACCTGTTTTTCCAATACCACCAATGAGGTGTCCCTTGGCCATTAATGCGTTGTCCCCTCACTTCCCCTATAAATACCAAGCCATTATCTCATCCTTTCCATTCCAAAATCATCCTAAATGAAGTTCCAGTCTCCTTACCTCCAAATTAGTCCTCCCAAGGTTCTCTCAAGCCCTTCAAGGTCCCAAACTTTGAGTTTTAAGAGTTACGTTTTAAGGTAAGGGATTTTATCTCTCTCTTTCATTTCATGTACTCTCTTTTATGTCATTTCATTTATACTCCGTGTTCATATGTTCGAGGATGTTATTTTATATTCACCTTACTATAATTTTTATGTTCATATGATGAGAGACCCCATATTTCTCTGATCAATTCATTTTAAGAATGTTTTAGTGGCGTCGTTAGGCTTCCAAATTTTTGTAAGGGATTCTTTCACCCTTCTCATTTTCAAAGTTCTATTTTCATGTCAAGTATTTCAAGTTACTTTTTCTTATTTTGGCGTAGGATCTCTATATCCATAATACTTTGCTTTTATGTTCATATGATGAGAGACCCTATTTTATCTCATCAGTTCATTTTTTGAAGTTTTAAGTGACGCTGTTAGGCTGCCGAATTTTCATAAGAGGAATCTTATTTTTGTCTTCTTTTCAAGTTTTTTATTTCATATGGTATGTCTTTAAAATTTCATTACCATGTTCTTATATCCTTTATATTATTTCCCTATACTGTTTTATGGATCATTTATGAGTGGGTGACCCATGTCCCCTCTCTTTTCAATGTTTTCTAAAACCCTGCAACATAGTCGTTATGTTGCCGAATTTTCGTCTCAAAATGTCTCTCTATTTTCTAAAATTCTTTTATTTTATTAAGTGAATACTCAAAACTCTTTATTCTACATGGTTATTCACATATATATCAAAATGTTATATTTTAAATTCTGGGATTAACATACATGAAAACCACTTTCCTTTTTCGTGGTTTTTAAGTGACATAAAGATCATGTCTTAAAAGTAGTTTTTAAAATGATATGATTATGAAATGAAACCCATTTATTTTATGATATATGGGTTATTTATGAAATTTTTTATGATGATATATGTGGATCACATGATAATAAAGAAAAATTTATGGGTGCACCCTAATAGCACTCCAATGAATTGGGTAATGATGTAACCACTAGAGATTACAATTTTAACGATACCTTAGTGAATAACCTTGGTAATTTCAAATGACACCTTGGGGATGGACCTTGGTGATATGTTCATGATTGTCTAAGTTAAATGTTGTAGCCACATATTCAAGTTATGAATCATGTTATTTCCATTATGATATGCCTCATCATCTCTTTCTCATTCCTTAAAGCTATTTATCATGACTTTATTGATGTATATCAAGTTCACATGTAAAATGATTCTCTTGTTTCCCTTACTGGGCCTTCTACTCACCCTTTCCTTTGATGTATGCTCCCAGTTTATGAGATGTTTTAATGAAATTAGGATGAACAATGAATAATCCTTTCAAGTTTTTAAGAATAATGTTTTATGTTGTTTTCATATATTAAGTTCCTGGTTTCCAAGACACTAAACCTTAAAGATCCTCGGTTTTGTATAATGTAATGAAAGTTTATGTGATAAAAATGTGGGATGTTATAGTTGGTATCAAAGGATGGTTAATTATTTGTGGAAATTAGGATATGAAAACGTTAGGAAGAACCCTATAGAAAGTTTAAATATAGGAAATATTTCTGGTATTTTGGTGAGTATAGAGTTAGTGGTTTATCAAAAAAATACATCTATTTCTGGATACGAGCAGGTAGAGGCGGATCTGGAACAGATGTACATATGGGTAAAACCCAAAAACACCGCTTTGAGCTAGACTCGAATGGGAACTGGTGCACGATAACAGGTCTTACTGCACTCTTGGTTACGACACTCCTAGGGGATATGTTTGATTAATCGCAAGCTTTTTATGAATCATTATGAAGGAATTATAGAGAAATATAATTGTTTAGGCATGATGTTTTAAGACATAGAATCCTTTATAGTCAAAAGATTTGTAAATGAAACAAGTTTCTCACTAAGGTTTTATTCTTTTAGAAAATGGCGGGCAATTGGAGGAACCGTGCAAATGGTGACCGCAATGCACCATGTGCTGATGGACCTCCGATGGAAGCTAGAATGGAAACATTCATGCGCATGATGAACCAACTAACTCAAGTTATGGGAAATAACTTAAATCAAGCTGAGAGGATGATCTCACCACAAAGGGAACAACATTATGTTGAGTCGATTATGCGTCAACGACCACCAACCTTCAGTGGATCGACTGACCCATTGGTTGCGTAACAATGGATAAGCTCCATTGAAAAGATATTTTCTATACTCCATTGTTCATAACAAGAAAAAGTTACCCTTGTTGTTTACCGCCTAGAGGGAGAAGCTGATCAGTGGTGGTCACTGGTCAAAAACACGAATCCAAGAGGAGAGATGTAAGCTATGGAGTAAGAAGAGTTCAGGGGAATATTCTTTAATAAGTATTTCCCTCATTCCATGAAGACGAGAATAGAGAAGGAGTTTCTCGAGCTAAAGCAAAAGGAGAACGAATCTGTCAAAAGCTATGTGATTAACTTCACCCGACTTTCACGATATACCTCTAGCTTTGTCATGGACCCTAATGGGAAGGTTGATAGATTCTTTGGTGGAAGAAAATCTCATCTGCGGAAGAATCTTGCCAACAGGGACTATGATAGCTATGAAGAAATAGTTCGAAGTGCTATGAAAGTCGAACTGGAGTTTGGTGAGACACAGTGGTCTCACAAATCTAATGAGAAGAAGAGAGCTCTAGAACCAAGCCTGGGAAGAAGTTTTGATCAGGAAATAGGTGGAAAGAAAATGCAACATGCCACATGCAATAAATGTGGGAAGAAGCATTTGGGGAACTTCTTGATCAGAAGTGGTAAATGCTACAAGTGTGGAAGAGAAGGCCATATTGCTCGGAATTGTTGTAGTAATGTGAAGCCTCAACTTCCCAACACTAACGAAAGATGAAATATGGTTCTGGCCCTACCCGAAGTCCAATTCTTCAAGTGTGGACGGCTTGGGCACTTTGCTAATCACTATCCAAATCTGAGGGCAGTAGAGGGGAATCACCATCAACCTCAGCAAAGGGAAAGGGAGCAAGGTCGTGATTTTTCTATCACAACAACTGAAGTTGAAGCTCCGAATGACATGGTAGCAGGTACTCTTGTTGTCCTCTCAAAACTATAAAGTACTTTGTTTGATTCTGGTTCGACGCATTCCTTTATTTCCTCCATGTTTTCAAATATTATAGAATCAATCTCCGAATTTCTAGAGGTAGAGTTGTCATTCAAGACTCCAAGTGGGATTATCCATGCATCAAAAGTGTTTAGAGACTCTAGTGTTTACTTTAGTGAGCACAATCTTATCACAAATCTAGTAGTCATTCCCATGATGGAATTCGACGTTATACTAGGGATGGACTGGCTCTCAAAGTATAATGCTAAGATCAAATGAATAGGTAAGGAAATCTCAGTAGTCTTGAATGAACAACCTACAATTATATTCCAAGGAGAGATATCCTGACCTGATCCTTTTCTAGAAGCACCTCCTATAGAATTATTTATGGAGTTAATCAGTGAGGATAAAGAAGGAAAAGGGAGTATACAAATAGAAGATGTTATGATTGTTCAGGAATACATGGATGTATTTCCTGAGGAGTTACCTGGACCTCCCCCAGAAAGAGAGGTAGAGTTCTCCATTGAACTCGTACCTGGATATCAACTGATATCAAATACCCCGTATAGAATGGAAAATTTGGAGCTAGAGGAGTTAAAGAAACAACTCCAAGGCCTGTTGGAGAAGGGGTTTATCCGACTGAGTGTGTCTCCTTGGGGAGCACCAGTTCTCTTTGTGAAGAAGAAGGATGGATAAATGTGGCTATGAATTGATTATAGAGAACTGAATGGGATCACAATGAAGAACAAATACCCTCTTCCAAGAATTGATGATTTATTTGACCAACTTCTTGGGGCTCAATTCTTCTCCAAGATTGTTCTTCGATCTGGTTATCATCAACTAAGGGTGAAGAAGGGATATATTCCAAAGACTACCTTCCGATCAAGATATGGGCATTATGAGTTTACTGTTATGCCCTTCGGCTTGACTAATGCTCCTGCTATTTTCATGGATTTGATTAATAAAGTCTTTAAGGACTATCTTGATAACTTTGTGGTAGTTTTTATTGATGATATTTTGATATATTCAAAAAGTCATGAGGATCATGAAGATCATCTGAGGGTCATTTTACAAACTTTGCGGAAGGAGAGGCTCTTTGGAAAGTTCAGAAAGTGTGAGTTTTGGTTACAACAAGTGGATTTCTTGGGGCACATGGTAACCAATAAAGAAATATTAGTTGACCCTACAAAGACAATGGTTGTGGAGGAGTGGCCTCAACCCACAACAGTAACTGAGATTCATAGTTTCCTTAGTTTAGTAGGATATTATAGGAGGTTTGTGAAAAACATTTCACGGTTTTCTAATCCACTAACAAAGTTGACTCGAAAAGGGGTTAAGTTCATCTAGACAAAGGAATGCGAGGAAAGTTTCCAAGAGCTGAAGAAGAGATTGGTTACTGCACCGGTGTTAACACTAACCTATATAGGAGAAGGATTATTTATTTTTATCAATTCATCTCTAAAAGGGATTGGGTGTGTCCTCATGCAAAATGACAAGGTCATTGCTTATGTATCTCGACAGTTGAAGATTCATGAGAAGAATTATCTTACACATGATCTAGAGCAAGAGGAAGTTGTTTTTGCTCTAAAGATATGGAGGCACTATCTTTATGGGGAGAAATGTGATATATACACCGACCACCAAAGTTTAAAGTATATTTTCACGTAGAAATAATTGAATGTGAGATAAAGGAGATGGTTGGAGCTTATTAAAGACTATGATTGTTCAATTCATTATCACCCTGGAAGAGCAAACAAATTCGCGGATACGTTAAGCAGGAAAGACCATGTTGTTCTGGAAACAATGAGGATCCTAGGAGATCCCTTGATTAAGGATCTAGTAAAACTAGACATGGGAATTGTAAGGGAAGGGACATCATCAACCCTATCCCAAATGATTTCTCAACCTCCATTATTAGATAAGATCAAGAAGGCTCAAAAATAAGATCCTTTGTTGCAGGAGAAGTTTGAGGCTGTAAAGGATGGGAAGTTCCCTGATTTCAATATTGATCAAGAAGGTGTACTGAAATTTTGTACAAGACTATGTGTTCCATCTATTCCGGAGATAAAGAAAGAACTGATGGATGAAGCTCATAGATCTACTTTCTATATACATCCAGGATTCACTAAAATGTATGGAGACCTTCGTAATCATTATTGGTGGGATAACATGAAGAGATAGATTTCTAATTACACTACAAGGTGACTGGTGTGTCAACAAGTAAAGGCAGAACGGCAACTTCCTAAGGGGTTATTACAACTGCTACCCATACTAGCATAGAAGTGGGATAATATCACTATGTAACTTGTCACTGGTCTCCCGAAAACATCCAAAGGGAACAATGCGATATGGGTTATAGTGGACCGTCTCACCAAGACCACCCATTTTATCCCTTTTTGGGAAGATTTATCACAGGATCAACTTTCCAAGATATACGTAAAGGAAGTGGTAAGGTTGCATGGGGTACCACTATCCATCGTATCTGATCGTGATCCAAGATTCCCATCAAAATTCTAAAGAATTCTTCAACATTCTCTAAATACTGAATTGAATTTTAGTACGGCCTATCATCCTCAAACCGATGGCCAATCTGAAAATACTATTCAGACACTTGAGGACATGCTAAGATTATGCTCAATGGAATTTAAAGGTGGATGGGATCAACACCTCCCATTAGTTGAGTTCTTATACAACAACAGCTTCCATCCAAGTATTCAGATGGCACCCTATGAAGCTCTGTATGGAAAGCGATGTAGAACTCCTACTTGTTGGGATGAAGCTGGTGAGAGAAAGCTTCTTGGTCCTAATCTTGTGCAAGAGATGACAAAAAAGTTTCATGCCATCCAACAACACATAAAGGCTGCTCAGAGTCGGCAAAAGATCTATGCTGACAACCGTCGAAGGGACTTGGAGTTTGGTGTTGGCAACAAATTTTTCCTTCGAATTTCTCCATGGAAGAGAGTCATGTGGTTTGGGAAGAAAGGGAAGCTCAGCCCTAGGTACATTGGCCCCTATGAAATCCTTGATCTCATAGGAGCAGTGGCCTATCATCTAGCACTTCCACCGAACCTAGCTCAAGTTCACTATGTCTTCCATGTATCTCTCTTGAGGAAGTACATACCCGACCCTTCGCATGTACTGAACCCAGAGAAGGTACAGCAGGAACATGACCTCTCTTATGAGGAGTAGCCAGTGGAGATCTTAGACTGTAGAGACAAGGTTCTACGCAACAAGACAACCCACCTTGTGAAAGTGTTGTGGAGGAATCATAAGTATGAAGAAGCAACATGGGAGCCTGAGGAAACAATGAAGCAAAATTACCCTCACCTTTTCGACTAGGCCTTAGGTATAAAATTTTGGGGATGAAATTTCTTAAGGGGGAAAGAATGTAATGACCCAAACTTTTTGAATAGTATATTAATTTACTCTTAGAAATTTAATAGAGATGTTAATGGTTAATGCAGAAAGAAGAGTCGATGGCTTCATCCAGTAGACTCGAACCATATGAAGCCCACTTATCAAAGCTTGGAAAAGAGGTGTCATCTTTGGGCTTCGCTTTGGACCAAGCCCAATCCGAACTCCAGCGTGTCAAGCTTGAACGGAATCGCCTATGGGAGAAGTTCAAGTTAGTAAAGATTACTACTAGGGCAATGTTATCTAAGCCTCCCTCAGATTCTCTCACCATAACACACCTAACACTTAGGTCATATGCTGGTGTTATAAGGGTCTATGTGACTAGACCATAGCTATTTTTTGTAATCCTTTGGGATAAATAAAATTTTGATTTCTTCCTTTAGTGAAGTTTGTGAATTTTAAAATGTCCGGATAATTTTAGGATGTATATTATTGATGAATTTTGGAAAAAGGATTTTTAAAATATTTATGTAAACCTTAAATAATTAATGATGTGTATAGATTTTCAAAAAACGGTCTTTTACAAATGCGTTCAGTAAGAAATTTAGAGCCTAATAAGATCAAATTAATTTTTGGTGAATAGTAATTTATGGATAGTGATTTTACGCTTAGGATTAGTAATGTGACCAAATGGATTAGTAATCTCACTTAAAGAAAGTATTAATATAATTTAGGCACCTTGATTAAGTAATGTGATTCAAAAAAATAGGTAAATAACGGTTTCATAAATTATTAGTCAAGTATTAGTTTTTTCGAGTGAATAGTGTTTTTTAATTAAAAATTAAATTAAAAATATTTAGAAAATTATTTTTAGAAAATTCACTTTATTTTTGAACTCAGAGCATCGATATTATGTTAAGGTAATTTTTGAGGATTTTTCTGAAAAAAATGAATTTTCAGTGAATAGTGTTTTTATTTAAAAAAATTAAATTAAAATTATTTATAAAATTATTTTTATAAAATGGAGTTTGTTTTTGAATTCAGAGCATTGATATTATGTTAAGGTAAATTTCTGGGAGTTTTCTGAAAAAGTTGAATTTTCAGTGAATAGTAAAAATACAGTTTTAGGGTTTTGGTATGTTTAATGACATCATAACTGCATCATGATGATGTCATGAGATATTTTAAGGGATTGTTGACTTATTAATAGTAATTTAGTGTATGAGGTGTACCAAGTGGCCAATACCATGAGGTAATACCACTTGTTTTTCCAATACCACCAATGAGGTGTCCCTTGGCCATTAATGCTTTGTCCCCTCACTTCCCCTATAAATACCAAGCCATTATCTCATCCTTTCCATTCCAAAATCATCCTAAATGAAGTTCCAGTCTCCTTACCTCCAAATTAGTCCTCCCAAGGTTCTCTCAAGCCCTTCAAGGTCCCAAACTTTGAGTTTTAAGAGTTACATTTTAAGGTAAGGGATCCTATCTCTCTCTTTCATTTCATGTACTCTCTTTTATGTCATTTCATTTATACTCCATGTTCATATGTTTGAGGATGTTATTTTATATTCACCTTACTGTAATTTTTATGTTCATATGATGAGATACCCCATCTTGCTCTGATCAATTCATTTTAAGAATGTTTTAGTGGCGTCGTTAGGCTGCCAAATTTTTGTAAGGGATTTTTTCACCCTTCTCATTTTCAAAAGTTCTATTTTCATGTCAAGTATTTCAAGTTACTTTTTCTTATGTTGGGATATGATCTCTATATCCATCATACTTTAATTTTATTTTCATATGATGAGAGACCCTATTTTATTTCATCAATTTAATTTTTGAAGTTTTAAGTGATGTTGTTAGGCTACCGAATTTTCATAAGAGAAATCTTATTTTTTTCTTCTTTTAAAGTTTTTTATTTCATATGGTATGTCTTTAAAATTTCATTACCATGTTCTTATATCCTTTATATTCTATCCCTATACTGTTTTATGGATCATTTATGAGTGGTTGACCCATGTCCCCTCTCTTTTCAATGTTTTCTAAAACCCTACAACATAGTCGTTATGTTGCAGAATTTTCGTCTCAAAATGTCTCTCTCTTTTCTAAAATAATTTTATTTTATTAAGTGAATACTCAAAACTCTTTATTCTACATGTTTATTCACATATATATAAAAATGTTATATTTTAAATTCTGGGATTATAATACACGAAACCCTCTTTCCTTTTTCGTAGGTTTAAAGTGACATAAAGATCATGTCTTAAAAGCAATTTTTAAAATGATATGATTATGAAATGAAACCCATTTCTTTTATGCTATATGGGTTTTTTATGAAATTTTTTATGATGATATATGTGTCTCACATTATAATAAATACAAATTTAAGGGTGCACCCTGATAGCACTCCAATTCATTGGGTAATGATGTCACCACTAGAGATTACAATTTTAATGATACCTTGGTGAATAACCTTGGCAATTTCAAATGACACATTGGGGATAGACCTTGGTGATATGTTCATGATTTCCTAAGTTAAATTTTGTAGCCACATATTCAAGTTATGAATCATGTTCTTTCCATTATGATATTCCTGATGATCTCTTTCTCATTCCTTAAAGCTATTTATCATGACTTTATTGATGTATATCAAGTTCACATGTAAAATGTTTATCTTGTTTCCCTTACTAGGCCTTCTGCTCACCCTTTCCTTTGATGTATGCTCCCAGGTTATGAGATATTGTAATGAACTTAGGATGAACAATGAATAATCCTTTAAAGTTTTTAATAAGAATGTTTTATATTGTTTTCATGTATTAAGTTCCTGGTTTCCAAGACACTAAACCTTAAAGATCCTCAGTTTTGTATAATGTAATGAAAGTTTATGTGATAAAAAGGTGGGATGTTATTCCCACGGAGGATATCCGCCTCTATTCCACAAACGACAGCGGTCTGCAGATGGGGTGCTTCACGGAACCGGTCGTGTGGCGTTATCAGTGGACCGGTTCGTGGACCGGTTCGGCTTGCACCATCATTTGAGTATTCTCACTACTTTTCCCCAATTCTTTGGGGGAAAATTGGGTAGAATATCCCTTAGATTAAAGGGGATTCTCATTCTTCCTTTTCGGATTTTTTAGGACCCTACATTATCTAAGTATCATAGATCTGATGTTTGATAGGGTGAAATTTGAACTAGATAGAGACCCTGACTTTGATTGTTTACACCTACCTCGGGAATAGTTGTGGTTTACCTTTCTATTGATGGGTGTTAATGACTTACAAATGGTGATCTTGTATTTTTATTAAATTTGGGGGAAATTTTCCCTTGAATCTAGTGCTGGTATATACTGAATGCCACCAAATGCATAGAAATTCCCTTGTATAAGGAATAGTGTATGATGACATGTCTACTATATTTTTACTATTGTTTATGGTTTTTCTAGAGAGTTACTCTACCTGACCAAGAATAAACATCTTGTACCTGTTTATGATAGGGAATATCATTTTTTTTCTTTTTCTGAAGGAACCCACTAGTTTATAAATGTTTCTAAATTTATATTTGATATGAAAAAGACTAGATATTTTCTAGGTTAAATTGCACAACCTTGTTTCCTACACTCTTTGTTTCATGATTTAACCTTTTAGAATGAATATTTGTGTTTCCACTCACTGCAAGGTAATTCTTTTGAGGTCTGAATTTATGCTGAAATTATTCCAAGATGATTTCTTCCAGCAACTAGAATCTTTCATCATTATCGTCCAAGTGTTTCCTTTGATGTTCCTAGAGAAGATGTTTATCATTTCCAGCCTTGATTGTTTGGAAAGATAATACCTAGTATGTGTAAGTACAGTTTCTTGATTACCAAGATTGAAACCCACCTTGAAAAAGCAGAACCTGTTCATAGTACATCTTTGGTTTTCTGCTCCCAGTCCCATCCACAGTTTGGGTTGAAACTGTAGTAAAACAAGGAGACTCTATTTCCATGCTTTATGATCTCATGTTTTCTAGGCTTATAGTTTGGGAGAAAACCACTCCATTACATTATTTAAATTTAGGGTTTGATTGTCAAATTTTCATATTTTCATTTTTAAGAACCAATGTCTAGTGGTATCATGGCTTTGATTCCATGAGAAGCTTCCTGTAGTCACATCTTTTTGCCAGAAGAACTTTTTTTCAGTCATTAGGATATGGAGTATTATGTGCATATTTCACTAATGGAATTTATGGACTTCTTATTTTTTAATAGTGGGTTTTCTTTTCTATCCATGTCCTTATACTAAAAATAGAGATGTTATCTTTGATAAAAAAATACCTCATATGATGATTCAGGCCAAAATTTCACAGCAACATGGAAGATGTCATCTTTCACTACCTTGACATTGACCAGATTTATTTTCATATTCTACCTCATATTCTGTAATCTCTAGATCTTAAACTAGTGAAAATACATTTCACCTCATGTTATTAGTTTTTTCTACCTTTTATTTTAATAAATTTCTAGGGTATGAGTTGGGTAACCAACTTATAATCGAATCTTTTTTTAAAAAAATAATTAAGGTTCACACTGCTACCTTTCATTAACATAGTAAGGAGTTCTACAGACATGCAACCTACTATTAATTTATGAACTTGAGTATTCCCATATAATTTCTAAATGGGAATCCATGTATAACCCAAGGTATAAGTATGATAAACCATTGATTCCATCAATGGTATTCCTACTTGGGAATCCATGTGTCACCCAAGGTGTTATTTAGCATTCAATACATTCAAAATAATTTAATAAATTCATTTAAAGGTTAATTATCATGAATTAACCATTTCATTTAATCCAAATCATTCAATTAACCAAAACATGTCAATTGTATTTATAAGTCTCCATTTTTCACTTGAGAGGTGTCAAAGGAAAAAAGTCAATCACCTACATAGGTAATTCCAATATAAAAAATAGCCAAGAACTTAAACAGTTCCTTAGTTCTTTAATAATTAAAGAAAAGGAAACTCTGTATTTCTAATTCCATTAGGTTCCATGTCCTAAACATTCCATATACCAAACATAACATCAAGGCATAAATAAAACAGCAGGGAAATAAGGCAGGCAACATCAAAGTTTATCACTACATTTTAACTGGAAGGCAGTGCACCTCCGTTGGAGGGGTTTTATTATAAAAACATGAATTTATCAAACTAAAATACATTTATCATATTTAATAAAATATTAAAATTATGCAGTTACATTAAACTAGTAAACTCATAAATCAAATTATTTAAAGAATAAATTAAAGAATTCTTAAATAAAGAGGTCGATGATAGGGATACTACCTCAAGCAGACCAAGTCAACACTTGGAATTTGATGCTTTATAACTCAAGAAGTATCCCACTCTAATGCACTGTAGAGACCCGAAGCTTGACGTAAATGGACATTACATTACTTTTGTGGAATACTTAATACATAAGAAAAATAGACACACAAGGACCGTAATAGTTTAGTGTCTTTGGAAACTCGGAATAAAATCTTCTAATCGTGGTGAAAGATCTCCAACATCTCCCAATAAAGATCTTCCATTTTTTTCTTACCTAAAACCTTTCTTTATATCCTGGGGAAAATAAAACATCAAAGGGGTGATCTCAAATGCCCAGTAAGGGTAAACATAGAGAACATAAAACAATCCATAAACATTTGAATGCAAAAACTTGAACATAAAATCTAAACATCAAAATCTTGAGCAAAGACATGAATCTTGGAAGTACATAAGGCATATATTATAAGGGAACATTAATCATGATAAAATAGAATGGGAATAAAACATGTAATTGTGTCATCCATTAATCACATGTAATTATTTCCATAGTAGCCAAGGCATTGCTTCCAAGACCATCTTAGTAGACAAAGTCCCTTTCTGAATCGAGTTCACTCCTCGTTCCAGTCCTGTAATACTGAACCAGATTAACTTACCATTCCATCCATGTCTATCTCATGAGATATAAATAATTACCCAATACATTGGAGGTAGATATAGGTCTCACCCATCTCATAATGAAATCATTCTTACTTGTGCCACAAAATAAACTTAAAACATTAATCATTACCCAAAGAATAAAATGGGTTTCATAAACATCATCCTATCATTTCATAATCCATATAAAACAAACGGACATTTCATCATAAGAAAAGTGAACCATGTAAATTATAGAGACATTAAACTTAAAACATATACATATGAAATAATTTCATCTTATATGGAAAATGGTTTTGATAAAACATTTGAAATGAATTCTTGAGGAAAATATCTTTTCTTCTTCAAAATCAATTTCTTTTCACAAAACGTCAGGCTATTTTAAAAGGAAGTTATTTTTTTGAAAATAGTCATGAAATCCTTTGAATGAATCTTTATGCAAATAAGGCTTTATAAAACCATAAAAATCCATTCGTGATGTATAAGTTAAAAAAACATTCTTCTCATACTTTTGCCGGAAAAGTCAAAAAGTACCTCGTAACGTAAACAAAAGAAAGATTCCTTACATACCATGTAGTAAAAGTCAAGAATGGGTCAAAAGGAAATTAAACATACATAAAAACTCTTTTATAAAACATGGACATGGATGATAGAAATAACCCCAGTAAATACTTTCGAATAAGCAATCTCGGATAAAAATGAGATTTGCAAAATTATCCCTTACCATAAGTCCGATTTGCTTCATAAGTGTCCGAACCTCTTGTATAGTGATTTAAATAATGTTATTGACTTATTAAAGAATCATATTCATTGTTATGATATCATATATGGTTCACTTATGACTTTATATTACCCGTTCTTTTGTAAATTCCATGTTAAAGAGCGTTTTGGGTAAAATCGTTTCATTTGTCGTCCGTGTTTTGACTTGTAATTATTCATATGATTACTTAGATCATGATTAATTAATTCCAGAATATAAAACATTATTTATATATAATATATATTCAGAATATACATATATATAATAGATCAGTAAATGGAAAGAAATACATCGTTCATGGAGACGGTAGGTCGTACATACGCATAAACACTGTTTTCGTTTCCTTATTGAGTTGAAAGGAATTAAGTAGATGACATACATATATATACACATAAATCCAGTATCATTATTATGTCATATATTTCATGATTACTTATTATATATACTTTATAATCATTCATGAATGGTTAACGTGGAGAATGAATCTCATCACGTCGTGGAGACAGTAGTCCGTATGTACGCCCGAGTGATGATATCGTTCTCATGATCGTGGAATTGTATTGGAGTGTATGTATACTATTTCAGAATCAATATCAATTTACAATAATAATATATAGTTATTATGTACACCATTATACCCATCCAAGTAAAGTGGTGGTGGAAAATAGATTACACCACGGTGTGGAGACGGTATTCCGTACGTACGCACGCGCGGTGATTTCGTTTTCCGTAGGATGGATAGATGGTGAAATAGGGTTGTTTAATACTTATAATAACATATCAGTATATGAGTGATACTGATTTTGTTACGTCATAATGAAACAACCTAATAATAATAAGTGGAAGAAGAAATAAAGTTGAAAGAATCGGTAACGGACATTACCTCTTCTTTGAAGCGCCTCTTTGAGTCCTCCTCTTAGGGAACTAAACATGGTCTTTGAAGAATATCAGGACCTCTAGGATGTTAATAGGTAAGTGGAGAAGAGAATTTGGCAGGTTTTGGCAGATCTTGAAGGCTCAAAGTGGTGTGAGGAAGAGAGGGAGGAGGTTCCCTTTTATAAGGGAGGAGAGGGGCACCTTTGGAATAACTAAACAAATTATTTTATTATAAAGACAAATTCGGTTTTAAATAGCTCCAAATTGATTTATTTAGAAGATAAGGTGGGGATGGGTATAAATCCTCTCATCCAATAGAATTTAGACAAATTTAGGTTCCTATTTTAACCTTATCATTTATATTTAACATTAAGTTAGATAATTTTACTTTTACCGTGTCTTTTTGTGTTCTTACACTATAAGGTTAATAAACTTACTATAACAAGCCAAACGAACCCCAATTTGTTTATTATTAATATATATAACCTTATCTAAGTCATTTGGGCGAACCTTAGATTTTTAGAAATAAAATAACAATTAATAATATAATATTTGTTTTAAAAACTATTTTATGTCAATTTTGACACTATTTAGTAATTGATTTTTGTGAAAATCATAACAGAATGATTAATTTGAAAAACGTTAATTAAATCAATACTAACATGTCATATTAACCTATAAAATTAGTCTAATTCATAAAAAGTCTCAAATTACATTTATTTGTGTATTTATAACATCAATTATGTCAATATTTCATTAATAAGATAATTACTGCATCATCTTTGTGTCATAAATAAATTAACATATTTACAGTATAAAAATTACAAATAAAATATCATTATGTAGGAAATATTTTAATCTTTCTAATTAATATTTATAGTCGAATTTATCGTATGTATAACTCTATATTAAAAATGCTTTAGTTATTAAACTTTGATTTTAACTATTTTAACCCTTCTTTAAATAAATTGATAATAAATGTCCTAATCTAATCCAAGTGGGCCTAAATGGTCATATTTTATTCCTAAGGTTGTTTTTGGTGGAATTAAACATATCCAATAGAATTAGGACATGTGTTAGGGTAATAATAATATCATTTTTACCCTTAACTACCCTATTTACTTTTAACTGTGGTAAAAAAAAGTAAAAAGTTACTATTCACCAAAAATTATTTTCATCTCATTGAACCACATTTTAGTCCTTGATATTAACCGTGTCTCTCGGATTTTCGAAATTCTACTCACAGAAGCAGTAAAATTAAGTTTTATGAAAAATTTAGTTTTTTTAACTACCACTTAGTGGTTTCACTATTCATCAAAAAATGAAAGTTTCCAGAAAAATACCAAAAATTAGGCCTAAGCTATATTTGATATTATGAATTAAAAAATGATGTTTATTTTACCAAATTTAAAACATATCAGTTACATTAACTAATTTAAAAATTAATTCCCGTCGTCAAAACAAATAGCGTGTTTTTAAAAGATAATAACTATCAAAAGATTGACACTTGTTTATGTCTGGTTTAAATGTGAAATTACATCCAATGAACAAAATTGTATTAAATTGTAAAAATATATTCTAAATATACTTTGAAACCACTCAAATTAATAATTTATCACTATTAATTATTTCGATTAAAAAAGTTGTTTTTAATTAAAATTTAGTAATTTTCACTATTCATCAGAATATGAAAGTTATCCGAAAAGTACCAAAATTTCACCCTAAGCTAATTTCGATATTCCGAATCCAAAAATTAAGTCCATTTTAAAAGATAAAATTAAAAAAAGTGGGTATTACTATTCATAACAGCTAGTTTTAATAATATTTTAATAGCATATCGTTGTTTAGTGAAACTCGGTATTGCGTACTACACACGCTATCGAGGAAGGTCGCGATTGCGTGTAATGCAAGGCAAGTCAAGGATGCATGTTGTGAAGGCTCCTTTTGGTGTAGTGTACAACACAAGACATTAATGAAATTAAAAATAATATTTTTCATAAAATCTCGGGGTGTTACATTCTACCCCCCTTAAAATGAATTTTGCCCTCGAAATTCGTCGGGGTTATAAATGGTTTACTACTCGAAAGTTTCTTTAATAAAAACCCACATCGTAAAAAGGAATACCAAAACCAATATTTAAAAACAAAATTATGAAACGTAATGGTTACCCAAATAAACTAATCACTGGGTTTCCACATAGGTGAAAATATGGATATGGAAGAGAAATCTAACCATCATGTTCTGATAGAGAGTGGTAGAGAACATGGCTATGGAAAATCCAGCAATCAAAAAGCCATAAATTTGTGATTATCTAAGGTACCATCTGATTCATCAGATATAAGAGCATTAGGACAACATTTTTGGTTTTCAAGATCATTTCCCTAAAGTTAATGAAATTGGAATTAGAATAAATACTTTCATGATTTTGGTATAGTCTCATCGTTGGTCATTATTTGGACAATTTCCACTTCATCTCTTAAATAAATGAAGTTGAATTTTTCATTCGTGATGTGTTAGCAGATCATGTGATAGAATGATGGGTCATTCTATCTGTCTCAAACAAAAGGTTAGAAAAGTTATCAAAAATACATAAGTCCATCTATAGTGAGATTAATCATTTATAGTTCCTAAAATGGACTTATATATCATTCTTCTTAATATAATAAAACTAGTTTCTACTAAACAGGGACTTCCTGTAGGCCAGTGGTAGGTGATAAAGGCCAATCGCACTTAGGTTGTGGGTTCGATTCCCACATCCTTGTCTGACGCGATGGGTTGTCGCTCGTCCTGCAGGTTGTCCTTTTTCTAAAACTAAATTACTATATCATCCCATAAATAATATAGAAAAAGGTTCTATCCTTAAACAATACTAACTTATGTCCAACATATTCCATTCCAATCTATAGGCTTATCCATAATATTGCATTCCATTGTCATATTATAGTGAAAACAATTACCAGGGATTTCATATAACAAGCATGTTAATACCATCGTTGATCCCCATATATCATAAGATATTTCTTGTTGGTCACATTCCAAACATTCGAAGGCCTTAATCATGTATTCTCTTAAAAAAATGAATACCCATTGAACCTTAGTGAAAACATGAGTGCTGTCAAAAGTTAACTCTTTCCACATACCAAAACCCCAAAATTCTATATACTCAAACCATGATATAACTATTTCCTTATATCAGTCATGAGCTCATGAATACTATCAAACATTTAATTTTCTCCTTATCCCTTCATTATGCGCATATCATCTACTTTCCAAAAATATCTGAATAACCTTTCATGGTTACCGGTACCATTCATCATACACTTTCAAAACTTAAGGAAAGACAACAGTGTAACAGTCCTTAGATTTCTCTTTATTCCATAGTACCATGAGATTACTTATACAACATTACACTTGATAAACATGTAATCATTCCACTACCTTCTTAAACCATTGAGTGAGCTTCAACAATTATTTCAACTCATATATCATTTGTAGTCTCTTCATCATCATCAACATAAATACTACCCATACAACCATATTGATTCTCTTTATGAGACTTTCCCTTAGGGCATTGGTTTGCATAATGCCGGTACATTCCACATTTAAAACATTTAACTATTGTTGATGTCGTAGAAATACCATTATCCTCATCCCTGGTGTTAACTGAACCATTTCCTTTTCACTTACTAGCTTTGTGTCCTTCTTTTCCACACCCAAAGCATCTTCTAGTTCCTTTGAAACATTCTCCTTGATGCCTCTTCCCACTTGATTTACATAGGGGAAATTGAACTTTCTTTCCTCTATGATCATCATGAAACTCCATCTTTCTCTTATTAGCCGAGTCAGGAAACTTACCAAATTTGAGTTTATTGATCATATTATGATATTGCTGATTTGGCATAATAATTATGTTTGGACTTCCAAATCCCATTTCATTTGGTTTCTCATGAAGAATATCATTCCATTGTCCATCATATCCTCCATTATCGTGAATCATCTTGTTTCCAGCCATTTTCTAAAACCCAAAAAGAATAGTGTGAGAGGCAAAAATCACGCTAGGGAAAACAATATAATAAAGGGGGAGTACCTTCAATATCTAACATCTTGGGTTACCGTAATTCTACTACTATAACTTATACTTATACTTAACCTTAGGGACATCCCTAGACATACCTTAGAAATATCTCTAGGGATCTCACTAAAGTTCTCGCATCCTAGTTTCCAAAGGTTAACTAAACCTCCCTCTGATACCAACTGTAGAGACCTGAAGCTTGACGTACATGTACATTACATTACTTTTGTGGAATACTTAATACATAAGAAAAACAGACACACAACGACCGTAATAGTTTAGTGTCTTTGGAAACTCGGAATAAAATCTTCTAATCATGGTGAAAGATCTTCAACATCTCCTAATAAAGATCTTCCATTTTTTTTTCTTACTTAAAACCTTTCTTTATATCCTTGGGAAAAGAAAAGATCAAAGGGGTGAGCTCAAATGCCTAGTAAGGGTAAACATAGAGAACATAAAACAATCCATAAACATTTGAATGCAAAAACTTGAACATAAAATCTAAACATCAAAATCTTGAGAAAAGACATGAATCTTGGAAGTACGTAAGGCATATATCATAAGGGAACATTAATCATGATAAAATATCATGGGAATAAAACATTTAATTGTGTCATCCATTAATCACATGTAATGATTTCCATAGTAGCCAAGGCATTGCTTCCAAGACCATCTTAGTGGACAAAGTCCCTTTATGAATCGAGTTCACTCCTCATTCCAGTCCTGTAATACGAACCGGATTAACTTACCGTTCCAGCCATGTTTATCTCATGAGATATAAATCTTTACCCAATGCATTGGAGGGAGATATAGGTCCCACCCATCTCATAATGAAATCATTCTTACTTGTGCCACAAAATAAACTTAAAACATTCATCATAACCCAAAGAATAAAATGGGTTTCATAAACATCATCCCATCATTTCATAATCCATATAAAACAAACAGACATCTCATCATAAGAAAAGTGAACCATGTAAATTATAGAGACATTAAACTTAAAACATACACATATGAAATAATTTCATCTTAGATGGAAAATGGTTTTGATAAAACATTTGAAATGAATTCTTGAGGAAAATATCCTTTCTTCTTCAAAATCAATTTATTTTCACAAAATGTTATGCTATTTTAAAAGTAAGATATTTTTTTGAAAATAGTCATGAAATCTTTTGAATGAATCTTCATGCAAATAAGGCTTTATAAAACCGTAAAAATCCGTTCGTGCCGTATAAGTTAAAAAAAACATTCTTCACGTACTTTTGCCGGAAAAGTCAAAAAGTACCTCGTAACGTAAACAAAAGAAAGATTCCTTACATACCATGTAGTAAAAGTCAAGAATGGGTAAAAAGTAAATTAAACATACATGAAAACTATTTTATAAAACATGGACATGGATGATAGAAATAACCCCATTAAATACTTTCGAATAAGCAATCTTGGATAAAAATGAGATTTGCAAAATTATCCCTTACCTTAAGTCCAATTTGCTTCGTAAGTGTCCGAACCTCCGGTATAGTGATTTAAATAATGTTATTGACTTATTACAGAATCATATTCATTGTTATGATATCATATATGGTTCAATTATGACTTTATATTTCCCGTTCTTTTGTAAATTCCATGTTAAAGAGTGTTTTGGGAAAAATCGTTTCATTTGTCGTCCGTGTTTTGACTTGTAATTATTCATATGATTACTTAGATCATGATTACTTAATTCCAGAATATAAAACATGATTTATATATAATATATATTCAGAATATACATATATATAATAGATCAGTAAATGGAAATAAATACACCGTTCATGGAGACGGTAGGTCGTACGTGCGCATGAACGTTGTTTTCGTTTCCTTATTGAGTTGAAAGGAATTAAGTAGATGACATACATATATATATACATAAATCCAGTATCATTATTATTTCATATATTTCTTGATTACTTATTATATATACTTTATAATCATTCATGAATGGTTAACGTGGAGAATGAATCTCATCGCGTCGTGGAGACGGTAGTCCGTACGTACGCCCGAGCGATGATATCATTCTCATGATCGTGGAATTGTATTGGAGTGTATGTATACTATTTCAGAATCAATATCAATTTAAAATAATCATATATAGTTATTATGTACACCATTATACCCATCCAAGTAAGGTGGTGGTGGAAAATAGATTACACCACGGCGTGGAGACGGTATTCCGTACGTACGCACGCGCGGTGATTTTATTTTCCGTAGGATGGATAGATGGTGAAATAGGGTTGTTTCATAATTATAATAAAATATCAGTATATTATTGATACTGATGTTATTACTTCATAATGAAACAACCTAAGAAGAATAAGTGGAAGAAGAAATAAAGTTGAAAGAATCGGTAACGGACATTACCTCTTCTTTGAAGCGCCTCTTTGAGTCCTCCTCTTAGGGGACTAAACTTGGTCTTTGAAGAATACCAGGACATCTAGGATGTTTCTAGGGAAGTGGAGAAGAGAATTTGGCAGGTTTTGGCCGAGCTTGAAGGCTCAATGTGGCGTGAGGAAGAGAGGGAGGAGGTGCCCTTTTATAGGGGAGGAGAGGGGCACCTTTGGAATAACTAAAACTTTTATTTTGTTATAAAGCCAAATTCGGTTTTAAATAGCTCAAAATTGATTTATTTCGAAGATAAGGTGGGGATGGGTCTAAATCCTCTCATCCAATAGAATTTAGACAAATTTAGGTTCCTATTTTAACCTTATCATTTAGATTTAACATTAAGTTAGATAATTTTACTTTTACCGTGTCTTTTTGTGTTCTTACACTATAAGGTTAATAAACTTACTATAACAAGCCAAACGAACCCCAAGTTGTTTATTATTAATATATATAACCTTATCTAAGTAATTTGGATGAACATTAGATTTTTAGAAATAAAATAACAATTAATAATATAATATTTGTTTTAAAAACTATTTTATGTCAATTTTGACACTATTTAGTAATTGATTTTTTTGAAAATCATAAAAGAATGATTAATTCGAAAAAAGTTAATTAAATCAATAATAACATGTCATATTAACCTATAAAATTAGTTTAATTCATAAAAAGTCTCATATTACATTTATTTGTGTATTTATAACATCAATTATGTCAATATTTCATTAATAAGATAATTACTACATCATCTTTGTGTCATAAATAAATTAACATATTTAAAGTCTAAAAATTACAAATAAAATATCATTATATAGGAAATAGTTTTAGATTTCTAATGAATATTTATAGTCGAATTTATCATATGTATAACTCTATATTAAAAATGCTTTAGTTATTAAACTTTGATTTTAACTATTTTAACCCTTCTTTAAATAAATTGATAATAAATGTCCTAATCTAATCCAAGTGGGCCTAAATGGTCATATTTTATTCCTAAGGTTGTTTTTGGTCGAATTAAACTTATCCAATAGAATTATTACATGTGTTAGGGTAATAATAATATCATTTTTACCCTTAACTACCCTATTTACTTTTAACCATGGTAAAAAAAAAGTAAAAAGTTACTATTCACAAAAATTATTTTCATCTCATTGAACCACATTTTAGTCCTTGATATTAACCATGTCTCTCGGATTTTTGAAATTCTACTCAGAGAAGCGGTAAAATTAAGTTTTATGAAAAATTCAGTTTTTTTAACTACCACTTAGTGGTTTCACTATTCATCAAAAAATGAAAGTTTCCAGAAAAATACCAAAATTTAGGCCTAAGCTATATTTGATATTATGAATTAAAAAATGATGTTTATTTTACCAAATTCAAAACATATCAGTTACATTAACTAATTTAAAAATTAATTCCCGTCGTCAAAACAAATAGCGTGTTTTTAAAAGATAATAACTATCAAAAGATTGACACTTATTTATGTCTGGTTTAAATGTGAAATTAAATCCAATGAACAAAATTGTATTAAATTGAAAAAATATATTCTAAATATACTTTAAAACCACTCAAATTAATAATTTATCACTATTAATTATTTTGATTAAAAAAGTTGTTTTTAATTAAAATTTAGTAATTTTCACTATTCATCAGAATATGAAAGTTATCCGAAAAGTACCAAAATTTCACCCTAAGCTAATTTCGATATTCCGAATCCAAAAATTAACTCCATTTTAAAAGATAAAATTTCAAAAAGTGGGTATTACTATTCATAACAGCTAGTTTTAATAATATTTTAATAGCATATCGTTGTTTAGTGAAACTCGGTATTGCGTACTACACACGCTATCAAGGAAGATCGCGATTGCGTGTAATGCAAGGCAAGTCAAGGATGCGTGTTGTGCAAGATCCTTTTGGTGTAGCGTACAACACAAGACATTAATGAAATTAAAAAGAATATTTTTCATAAAATCTCAGGGTGTTACATGCACACACTTCCATATATATATATCCTTAAACTGATGTACATGTCCCCTGATCCATGAGATATCATGTACATGGAAGATATATATATATATATATATATATATATATATATATATATATATGTATGTATTCATACCTGGGTATATGTGTGTGTGCCCTTGATTGTTGACCAAAACTCGTTATATCAAAATAGGACACGCACACACTTCCATATATATATATATATCTTTAAACTGATGTACATGTCCCCTAATCCATGAGAGATCATGTACATGGAAGATATATATATATATATATATATATATATATATTCATACCTGGGTATATGTGTGTGTGCCCTTGATTATTGATCAAAACACGCTATATCACAATAGGAGCTCAAGATTATTGTGGCTAGGACTATCTCACCTCAAATTAAATACCAGGGACTCAATAACACCATAAGACCCTAAATTGGATGGTATAAAACTAAGAAATGAGAATAAATCTCACCCCATATGGCAGTGGAAACCCGAAACAATCTAAAACATCTCACCTTTGGCAGCAAACACCAAAACCCACCTGAAGGGGTCTTAAGAGACGATCTGCACACCCTATTCAAGGAAGCAATACAAAAATTGTATTACCCCTTCAAACCCTAGGTTCGGCTGAATCCCGTAGGGTGATGGAGAGACAAAAATCAGCCGAGAAATTGGGAGGCGAAGGGGTAGAGAACCATACCTCGCTAATTCGGTGAGAAAATATGAAGAAATCTAGGAAGGAGATCGACCGAAGTTGGATTTATACTCCCAAGGGGTTCTTACAGTGGGGTCATGTGCCATGGGTAAAGGGAGATCCCTTTTTGGGTTCTCTTAACACTTAACCTAATAAAAATAATCATCATCATCATCAGAATAAAAATTATATTATTATTATTATTGCCATCATAATTAAAACAATTCCTAATTATTATTTTCTCATTTAATTATCATTAAACTTATTTTATTTATAATTTTTAATTTAATTTATTAATTTCCTAAAGAAATACAAACCACATAGTTTGTCTCACACGGTTTTCCAAACCATGAGAAAAATGTGTAATGTACAGTGTTTAGGTGATGCCACCAAACACCAACCACGCGGGCTAGGTGCACAGTTTGAGAAACTGTGTGCAGCCCATGCGCACACCTCTTTCCACCTGTAAAAATTCATACAGTTACCTATTATAGGCCTCATGGTTTTAGACAAACTGTGTCCCCTCTACAGGTCCTTTAAAACCTGAGTTTTAGGTCTGGTGCTCCCGAAACCCCTAAATCCACCCAGGAAACTCTTCAAGCCTTTACCAAAGCCTGATAACATCACTTAAAAAGGTTCCAACACTTAGAACTTCATTCCAAATATTGGTTTTAAATTCGACCCATCCAATAATTGAAAACGTTTAAAATCCATTGGATTTTTTTCCAGTTCAAAAACACAAGACTCTATAATCTCCCAACCTTAGAACTTGTTGTCTCTGAGAATCCTTTGGAAACAAAGAAAGCATCACCTGACCTACGAGGGTCGGGAAGTTTTTTTCAAACTATCATATTGCATTTCTTATGCCCAATTCACCTTTAATAATTACTTATGAATTATCCACTTAAGCCTTTACAAATCAATCTAACACTCATTGTCCAAAAGAAACAAAAAAGAAGAAGATCTCACATGCCCATTAAGATAGAGAAACGATCACGTTATTGTCTCGATAAACATTTGATTGATGGTGCTCCCCACTATAGGTCTTAACTTACGAAAGAGTCCAATTCCAAGCCACAGTACCTCCACTATCATAATTTTCATACAAATCATGCCTCTAAGAATCATAATGATGCTCCTAGAGCTATTAAATTAAAAAGGGACGGCTAGATCCCTATCGAACTAGAAGAAACTGGCCACGCAAGCTTTCTTAGAAGACATTACCGACCTTGAAATTTCACTTTCCTTCACCTGGAAACATGCTTTAAAATGTTTCCTTATGACCATAAACATTGAACAAGAGAGAGATAATGATTCAATCCATGTGGTCAACTTATCTCAAAGCTTTCCGAATTAGGCGACCAACACTATTCCAAAAGAAACAGATAGAGTCCATGAGTCTGACTAAGGAAATCCTACTTAGGAACCCAGGAATCACTCAGGACTTATCAATCCTCTATAAAAACCATGCGTTAGTGTGTAACACTAATAAATATCATCCAACAAGCTCAAAGGCTTTAATCTTTTGTTTGGTGTAAGATCGACGCTCTCTTAGTGTATCTAGGATGACGTCAAGATATGGTACATGCTTGTCTCTTAAGAAGAGAACACTAATATGATTGAAATGGTTTCCAATCAAACACACCCAACTAATGGAAGGAAAAATAGTTAGACCACACCTGGTCTACTTCAAGGAATAAGCTTGGTTTCACCTGCTGATGCACCGACAATTGATCGAACACATGCTTTTACTACCCTGTGTCATTTCGTATTTGTTCAAACTCTACCATCAAAGTCTAGATCCTGACCAATGATGTTTCTCAAGGATTAAATACACCACCAACCTCATCAATGTCATGCTTCCAAGTAAGCACCAATATAAAAAAATACCTTCAACCCTCAAGGGAATTCAAGAATAAGTGACCATTTTAAATGGTCCTCATGGATTGTGTTCCTTATACTTGAAAGACACACATTTACCAGAACCTACATGAAACTCCCCATATTAGGAGTTTCCTAGTTGAAAAAGTAAAGAAAACTATTTGTTCATAAGTGTGCTAGATCAAAACAACTTAAACGAATATGTGATGCTCTTCTAAGCCATGATCACAGCATCAAATCAATCAAAGAATATCAAAACCATGAGATCATCATTTCAAACACCTAATCCTTCCAAAATTCATCTGATCATTGGGATGAAACTGATTACTTAATGCTAGGTCACTCTACTATGGAGATGACCTGAGACTATACTCAATAGCACAAGAGATTTATTTCAGAGTCGTATTGCCACATACAAGTATTATCTTGGACGACGCCATAACTAGTCATCCATTTATAAGAAGAAGAAAGGTTAAAATGACCTATGAAGTAGCCGAACATGATTGATGCATGTATAACCTATTGAAAACAATCATTACCCAATGCTAAAACCCATAAAAAGGTCCAAAAATACATGAATACCAATCCGAATAAGGGTGTTGCTTTAAAACTGAAAGTCCTACTAGGGACAACGACATCAAACATCAGAAAGATCACAGCACTAGCAAGGCATTTAAATTCTAAGGGTTCTACCTAACATGAGATATCCCCTTACAAAGTATAAGTGTTGACCCTAACAGTGGTCTATGCCAAAAAAAGTCACTAGGCTCAAAATCCAATAATCTAATCCATTTCTAAAGTTTCTATTCCAAGGCAACTCAAAGAAGCTTCAACTACCCTTATATGATGGTTTTAAACCGGGGACACCACTACAGGTTCCATTTACAAGCCCTTTAAATTTATTCACATTTAATATTTAATCATAAAAAGACTTAATCAAAACATCAAGTTCCATTTTTCTCAAAAAAATCACAAGGTACTTGATTTTAATCAATGCCCCAAGGGAAAAACAAGCATGTTTTATATAACCCCATTTTTAATCATTAAAAACTTATTAACATCCCGACATAAATTAGTAAATTTATCACATAAATTCCTTTTAAAATTATAACAGATAAGGTGGCCTACTAGGGTACCTTTTTAACCAACCTGGGTTCTCTAGAAAGTAACCCAATAGTAATTGCTCAAATTATTAAAGTTCAAACACCCAAAAGAGTCATCACACAAGAACATTCCCCAACAGATCTACTTGGGTCCAGTTTCACCTTTTAGAATTTAACCAATTCATTTCAAGTTAAATCTAAACATATTTCACATTTATAAACATCTCAAGGTATATAATGTCATTATAATTTAAAATGGGTTGTCATTTCCCAATTAATGAAGCACCCATACACTTTATGGATTGAAAATTGGCTCCCATAAAAAAAACAAACTAAATTAAAACATTACCATGATCACATACAATGGTCCAGTGATATGGGTGACCACCTACCAACCTATAAAGAACCCATACAATTTAAAGTTTGGAATTTGGATACCTTTATTCAAAAACCAATTTCACTTTATAATTAAACTTTAGCAGCCTTTTACAAGGTTCTGAATACACGAGTTACCTTTTCCCAGTTATAAGATGCCCATACACCTTACAACTGAAAACTAGATCATAACGTAATCACAACCATTTAATTTATCAAAGAAACCAATTATATATAAATAAGGCAAGGCATATCATCATAAACATTAATCATAGATTGCATGCTATTTAGCATAGAAACATGGAATATCACTAAAGGCATAAAATCCAATAAGTAGGCAAACTAAAGTGCAACTACATGGCATGGCATTGTGCATGGAATGTGAATTTCCTATGTGCCTATATGATGCATGTAATGCATCTTCTTTCCATATAAATCCGAAGGTAAAAATACCATAAACTCATAAACCAATAAGCAGTGTAAATTACACCAGTCACTCAAGGTGAAATCATATCAACTATAACATCAAACAGAATGAAAAAAAATTCATAGCCCTAGCCACAGGGTAATTTCCCATATATGGGGTGATCAGTTCCAAGAATGGATATTAGCCAAGTGCCTACACATTTCTAGTTTTCTACCTACCAACCCAAAATAGTAAGACAAAGAAAAAATACATCCTTTGATACCACTTTTTAACATTCTAACCCATCTCACCACTAAGATGATGGCCATACCGATCACCACATGGCCTCAAGTGCATATCCTCGTACACCAAAGGTTGTCGACTAGTAGTGAGGGTCTCAAGAGGTGATAGTGGAGAGACTATACCCTCTTATCAGAGTTTCATAATGATATAATAGAGTAAATAAAAATCAATAGTGGAAATAGTAAATAGCAATGACAAACAGTGGCAGACAATTAATAACAATTTAATAAAAAGTAGAAAATGTTAGTTTATACAACAGATGAATGCATGACATGGTAATGATACATCACTGAAAGTAGTAAATAGTACAGTATTCTTTTCAGTACAATAAAATAATAATAAAAGGACACCAAATCCCCAAAGGTGATCTTCCGGAGCATCCTGATCTCCAGATCAGTCTTTTTCTCTTAACTACCATGTATAAGAAATATAGTAAACAACCTAGATCTTGAAAATATAATATCTACTGAGGTACCAAGGGTACTCGATCAGGGTGTGAGATAATAATCTCAGTAGGTCGGTACCCACCTATATATATCCCAATCCCGATAGTACAATATAATTTAAATAGTGTGAATCCATGTATATACAAAAAAAAGTGGTAAATTTCAACTAAAACCCAAGTACCTTCTTCATCCCTCGACTGGTGTCTGAACATTTAACCAGTTCATTAATTATGTAATTACCAATTTATATTCAAAGTTCATGTGAGGCATAGCCAACATTGAGATCACCTCATGATAGTATAAATAGTTATGGTTCTAAGATTTAATAAGGCAACCATGATTTATGATAATTAATAATGAAGTTCCAAGATGTAACAAGGAAACCATGATTGATGATATTTAATAATGAAGTTCCAAGGTAATGACCAAGGAAACGTAGACCTCAAGGGCCTCTAAATTAGTAGTATATGAGTATAGATAAGGGGTAGGAGTGTAATCCAAGGAGTATATTCCAAGGAATTCCACAATAATATTCCTAATGAATCCAAGGTGATAATCCATGGTAAAATGGGGTGAAGTAGTGACAGGGCCCTATGCGTTGTAACCAAGGAGTGTATCCAAGGCCTCCTTTAATGCTACATGAGGGGTACTAGAGTGTCATATTAGGCATCCAAGAAAAGAAAATGATTAGTATCTATGTGGGTCTCAACCTAAGAAAGTTTCATCCTTGAATCGGAATAGGGTTCCCAAGTTCTCAAGGCATTCCTCGATAAGAATCCAAGGCAAGCTCGAGTCCGGACACTCCTATTTAATAATGAGGTCACTTAATTTTTCATTTGGTTCAAGCATTTATTTTCATTAATTTGATAATTCCAAGTATCATTCAACCTTTATTAAATCTATTTATAGCATATTCAACAATTAAGGTTCACTCTGCTACCTTCTATTAACATGGTAAGGGGTGTTATGGACATGCAACCTACTATTCATTTATGAACTTGAATCCTTCCATGGAATTACTACATGGGAATCAATGTATCACCCAAGGTATAAGTACAATAAACCATTGATTTCATCAATGGTATTCCTACTTGGTAATCCATGTGTCACTCAAGGTGTTATTAACATTCAATACATTTGAAATAATTTAATAAATTCATTATAAGGTTAATTATTATGCATTAACCATTTCATTTAATTAAACTCATTAAATTTACTAAAACATGTCAATTGTATTTATAAGGATCCATTAGTCACTTAGGATGTGTCAAAGGAAAAAATTCAATCACTTATATGGGTAATTCTAATTTAAAAACTGTCCAAGCACTTAGGCAGTGCCTTGGTTCTTAAATCATTAAAGAAAAGGAAACTTTGTCTTTCTAATGACATTAGGGTCCAGGTCCTAAACATTACATATAACAAACATAACATCAAGGCATAAAGAAAATAGTAGTGTAATAAGGAAGGCATTATAAAAGTCCATCACTACATTTTTATCTTGAAGACAGTGCACCTCTGTTGGAGGGGTTTTATTATAAAAACATGAATTTATCATACAAAAATCCATTTCTCATATTTAAGATATTATTCAAGATATGAAGTTCCATTAAACTAGGAAACTTATAAATCAACTTATTTAAAGAAGTAATCAAAGCATTCTTAAATAAAGAGGTTAAGAATAGGGATCATACCTCAAGCAGACCAAGCCAACTATTGGAATTTGATGCTTTCTAACTCAAGTAGCCACCCACTCACAAGCATGCACTTCCATATATATCCTTAAACCAATGCATGTGTTCCTCTCACTATGAGGGAACATGCACATGGAAGATATATATATATATATATAAATATATATATTCATAACTAGGTATATGCGTACGCACCATCGATCATTGATCAAAAATCATTATCTCATAATAAGAGATCAAAATTAATGTGGATAAGACTATCACACCTCAAATTAAATACCAGGGACTCAATAACACCATAATACCATAAATTGGATGGTACAAAACCAATAAACAAGAATAAAACCTCACCTCAGATGGTGGTAGAAACCCAAAATGATCTGAAACACCTTGCCTTCGGCGGAAAACAATGAAACCCACCCGAATATGTCCCGAGAGATGAGTTGCATGCCTGATTCAAGGAAGAAACACCAAAATCAGATTACACCTTCAATCCCTAGGTTTGGATGAATCCTGTAGGGAGACAGAGAGACCAAAATTGTCTGAGAAATTGGTAGGAGAAGGGATATATAACCATACCTCGTCAATTAGGTGAGAAATCGTGAAGAAATATGGGAAAGAGATCGACTGGAGAGGGACTCATGTGCCTAAGGGGTTCCTATAGGGGGGGCGGGCACCATGGGTAGAGAGATAACCCTATTTGGGTTCTCTTAACACTTAACCTAATCATCATCAGCAGCAGCAGCAGTAGCAGCAGCATAATAAAAATTATATTATTATTATCATCATTAAAGCATTTCTTTATTATTATTTTCTCATTTAATTATCATTTAACTTATTTTATTTTTAATTTTTAACTTAATTTATTTATTTCCTAAATAAGAACAGACCGCATGGTTTTCCAAACCATGTGAAAACTGTGTGGTTTATAGTGTTTAGGTACTAATAACAAACACCAACCGTACGGGATAGGTACATAGTTTTAGAAACTGTGTGCAGGATATGCACACACCTTTGTCCACCTGTAAGAAGTTTCACTGTTACCTGTTATAGGTTGCATAATTTTAGACAAACCATGCACCCTCTAGAGGTCCTTTAAAGCCTGAGTTTTTGGGTCTGGTGATCCCGAAACCCCTCGATCCACCGAAGAAACTCTTTAATCCTTTACCAAATCCTGATAAAATCACTTAAAAAGGTTCCAACGCTCAAAAATTAATTCTAAAGCTTGGTTTTAAATTCAACCCATCAAACAATTGAAAAAGATCAAAATCCCTTGGATTTTTTTTCGGTTCAAAAATACAGGACTCTATAGAGGTGAACCTTTTTATTAAAGGCATAAGATATCTAGTTTTAATGAATTTCTAGATTTTTAATTGTGTAAAACCTCTTATCCTCTAGTTTTTATAACTTATCCAGCCTCTTTTGTAATTTATCATCATCTAAGAGTTGTTTAAAAATGGAAATTTTGAGTGAGGGTAGTTGGATTTATATGGGTAACACTACCTTGGTCTAGTATACCAGTGATTATGGTATTGTTTGTGTAGCAGTATACGTGGTGGTATAGTAGGTCCATAAAGAATGGAGGAGTTTGTATGGCCAAGACTTATTATCCTTATTCACTATCTTCTGGAGTATATTCAATAGAGTCTTATTGAAGGCCTCTATCTGTCCATTTTCTACTTAATGATAGCTATATGAGTGATTAGACTCGATTTTGTACTCCTGGTACAGCTTCCTCAACTCTGTGGAGAAGAAGATGGTGTTTTTGTCTATAAATATTGTTTAAGGGACTCTGAACCTGGTGATGATATGGGACTTCATGAAGTTGATGATGTTCTACATCCCAAACTCCTTGAGGGGTATGGCCTCACCCCATTTGGAAAAGAAGTTGGTAGTAATAAGGATGTACTTGAACTGCTTATTTTCGGTTGGGGGATATGGTGCCACAACATCCATACCCTAAATAGAAAACAACCCTGAATATTTAGATATATTTTGTAATTATAGAGGTTTTTGGATGAAGTTCGCATGGATTTAGAATGCATGAAATTTCTTGGTTAATTCCACACAGTCCTGTATCATGGTTTTCTAGTAATATCCTAACCTCCTGATCTGATGGGAGAGCCTGGTCCCGAGTTTATGGGTGCCACAAGAGCCTGTATGGACTTTTTCCATGATGGAAGAAATATCTCCTTCTATTATGAATCTTAGGAGGATCCCATCAAAGCCACTCTTTTAGAGTGTTTTTTTTCTCATTCGGGCTATCCTATAGGGTAAATTTCACTGTACGGTGCTGAATATGTTCCCTCCCAACTCTATCTGTTGGGAGAGTCCCATTTTGAAGATAGTCAGTTATGGGCTCTATCCATCCGAGGGTGACTACTGGTGTATCACGCTATGTCATGGTGTTGACCCGATTGATCTCTTCTGTATCAAAGATGATGATTGCTAAGACCATTCTCCGATGTGTAATTAGGAATATTGTTTCTTCTTGATCAAGATTGACCAATATGGTGGACACATTGGCCAATGCATCAGTGTAAGCATTATGTGATCGGGAACATTATGCAACATGGGTTCGAAAGGTAACTCTGTCATTAGTCCCCTGACAGAGCCAGTGAGAGGGGCCAGTTCTTCCTTCTTGATGGCATATTTTCCATTGAACTACTTTATCACTAACTTTGAATCCCCTTTGAGGTTTAGGTAGGCTATTTATAGTCATAGGGACAATTCCAAGCTAGTGATGAGGGCTTGGTATTCTACTTCATTATTTCTGCATCCTTTGAATAGTGAGAAATAGTAGGGGAAAACCGCTTTGTTAGGAGAGACAATTACAATCCCTAGGCCAACCCGGTTGAGCTTTGGGTTATCCATCCTTATTTTGATAGGAATTTGTGAGGAACCACCAAAATATATCTCCCATGTAAGGGGAGTTTCATGGTTATAGAAGACCTCTTCATCTAGAAGCTCGGTGTCTTCCAGTATATTATCTAGGGCAAGATGTGATGTAAGGAAATCAGCTAGGGATTGTCCTTTTACTAAATTCTATGACATAAACTGAATGTCATATTTCTTAAGAATGACTGACCATTAGGCCAAGTGCCCATTCAGCATCGGAAGACCAAGGATGTACTTCAGCGGATTGATGTGAGAGACTAATTGGACTTCATGGTGCTACAAGTAGTGCCTCAACTTTTTTACTACAAATATGAGTGCAAGGTAGTTCTTCTCGACATCAAAGTATTGGGTCTCAGTACCTAGCATAGTCTGACTAAGTTAATAGAGACTATTCTCACTTCCTGTATCATTATTTTGTGTGAGGAGGGCTCCCAATGAGCATTCCATGGAAGTCACATATAATATGAGTGGCCTACCTTCCACCAAAGGAATAAGAACTGGTGGGTGAAGTAGTTACTACTTGAGACTCTCAAAGTATTTTTGGTAATCATTGTCCCATTGATAGCTGGTTCATTTCTTCATTAGCATGGTGAAGGGGAGATCTTTTTCGGCCGGGTTGGTAATGAACCATCGAATGTAAGCAAGGTGCCCCTAGAGTCCCCTTAATTATCTAATATTTATGGGGGATACATTAATAAATAAAACTAGTATTCTTTGGGTCTAACTCAATGTCATAGTAGAATACCACAAAACCAAGGAATTTCCTTGATGTTACCCTAAAAGTTCATTTCAGCAGATTCAACTTCAGATTGTGCTATCACGGCTTGTCAAAAATTGTTTGAAGGTCTGTGAAGTGATCACACCGCTATCGGGATTTAATCACTGGGTCATAAACATAACATTAAGCTATATTTCCCAATAATGTATTAAAGATATGGTGTTTGGAACGTTTATATGTGGTTCCAGTATTCTTCAAGATAAAGGGAATGACCTGATAGAAAAAGATCCCCTGAGGTGCTCTAAAGGCAGTGGATTCTTCATCCTCAGGGGTCATTTTTATATAATTGTACCACGAGTACACATCCATGAAATAAAGGGCTTGGAAACCAGAAATTTCATTAATCAAGAGTTCTATTATAGTCAATGGGAAAATCATCCTTTGGTCAATATTGATTAAGGTATCTAAAATCAATGCATACCCTAATCTTCCCATTCTTCTTCTTGACAGGGTTGATGTTGGAAATCCATCTCGAGTACTGCACTTCTTGAACAAATTTGTCTTTGATGGACTGGTAAAATTCCACCTCTATATTGGTGGCATTAAAGGGTTGCATCATCTTGGCTTCCTGTTTGAAGCCTCGATTCTCATTTGGTATCCTGATAGGGTGCATAGCCACATCTAGGTTCAGTTTAGGAATTTTTATATAGTTCCATGTGGATACACATTGGTGCTTCTTTAAAAATTCAATGTACATATCTTTCTCTTCAAGGGGCATAGTGGAACTAATCAATATAGGTTTTGGGTCTTCCTTTGTTCCAAGATTTATCTACCTAAGTTCATTAATGGTGTTGGATACACCTTCCTTGAATGCTAGAGGGGTGTTCCCGAGGTCAACCTCATATTCTTCCATCTCTAAGTCTATGGAATCATTTTCCAATGAATATAGTTATTTGGGGGACCCACTATCATTATTAGGGTGAGAGAGGCCATGAGAAGATATATTGTCATCCCCTGTTGACTAAGTCATTTAAGAGAGATGTTGGAGCTAATTGTCTTAGATGTTTTCATGGGGAAAGGAGTGTCTTGTACCTCTAGGATTAAATTTGTGATCTCAACTAGGTTTATGGGGATCACATAGTCATCATAAAACATACTCCATGGATTCACAAGGGTGGTCCCCAATCTATTGGAAATGAAAACTTGTACATCATCATCCATTATTGGTCATTTTCCTCACTTTTTATAGAAATTTTCTTCAACATATGTGGCCCCACAAGTCTCAAAGTGAGCATTGTCACCATGTAGTATTCTGACTTTTCCATTAATGGGATACTTCATACATTGTTGGAATGTTGGAGGTATCTCCAAGTGGCTATGGAGCTAGGGACTTCCAAGAAGGATGTTATATGCTATGTCTTGATGGATTACCATAAACTTAGCATCTGATATAAGATCCTCAAACTAGGCTTCAAGATTGATTTTCTTGAGTGGTCTTTTCTCACGTTTATCATACCCTTGGATGGTTAGAATAGTGGGAGACAAATCCCCTTCTCCATATCCCAAATGTCATAGGTTTCGAACTAGGATAAGATTGATCCCAACACCATTATCAATCAGATCCCTTTGGATTTTAACATTATTGAGTCTGCCTAAGACATATAGAGGTCAAATGTGTCCTTGAATAGCCTCTTTTTAGTCTTGATCAGTGAATGAGATAGAGATGTGACATTCTGATTACATTGTCTCCACTCAATAGACCTTGGCTACGGTGACTTCTTTCTCTAACTCTTGTGGGATCTATAGGGCTTCAATAAGTAACTCCCTTAGTTATTTTGAAATATAGAGCACATTGAGGACTGAGATATTGGTTGGTACTATCACCAATTATTTTAGAACATCATATTTTTGTGTCAAAGTTCAATGCTTTCTGATATGGGTTTGTTCCTGGATGTGTATATGAGGAACCAAAGCATTTAGGGTGTATGGACCTAGTGCTTGTGCAAAGGTTGAGGGAGAATTTGTTTCCAATGGTACAGGTCGTGTCAACCATCTCTATTACCTGGGTTGATCAGATTAGACCTCCATTAAGTGGTCATTCAAGAAAATCGGATGTGAATGACTGCTGGAGGGATCTAAGGAACCTCCTTTCCTTTTTTGAGCTTGCTGGAGCACCTGCCCATGAGTCTTAGCTTCATATATGTCTTCCATGGGGATATGACCAGAATATTGAGTCTGACTGTGTCTGAATTGTCCCCTGTATCCTTGGATCTAGCACATACGACCTCTCATTCCCCAGTTATGTGTGTGAAACTCATGCTCTGGGGAAAAATCATCATCAGATAAGGGTTCTGATGAGAATTCCGTTTGTTGGGGCAGTGCCCATTCCTCAGATGTTATAGGGAAGAAATCAGTAAGAGTTAAGGATCACTTTAGAGGAGAGTATGACTCTTCATATTCTGTTTCTTCCTACTTCTAGTTGTCACACCCACCTTTGGGAGGAATATTTTATGTTCTCACCTTAAATGGTGGAGCTATCATGGTTCTACGCAACTGTTCTTTTAGAGTGGCATGGGATCGATCAACTATCTTTTGATTCATCTATTGGTTGAATTTTTGCATGCGCCAAGCCAGTACTTTATACCAACCATCCTCCTTTTCTAACCAGATGATGGTTATGCAATCCACCTACTCTGGGGATTTTTCTAGAACCACCTATCCAGATTCAACCATGACTTGAAGGTTTCCCTTAAAGATGAAGCAGTTATAGATATTATGACTCAGCTTTCTGTAGAAAGAGAAGTAATCGGGGTGGTCAATGAGATTGACTTCCTCATGCCTCCAAGGTTGTGGGAGTGTGAGTAGGTAATTATTCATGGATTCCAAGAAATAATTGGGTACTTGTTCATTTTTGAAGGAGTATACTTTGTTCATCCATTCCATAAATCTCGAGCGACCCTGATTTCTATGTACTTCTAGCTGAGGGAGATTCTATTGTTATCGCTACTTGACAAGATGTGCTTAGAGATTCAGGGCATGCCTAGGTATTTGGAAAGGCACTACAGCTGTCTTGAGAGTGAAAGATGCATCTTATTCAATAGCTATCCTTTTTCCCTATGTTGTGGGCATGATTCAGGTTTTAGATTGGGTCTGATAAATGGATTCTTCTAAATATTGGGACGTTTAGGCAAACTCGTGAAATCCACCTAGATATTTCATTAGAATCAAAGGTGTATGAAACTCATCCCTAATATTTTCATCACATAGTTCCAATAGTTTCTCTTGTGAGAGAGGAATGATGAGTGAGTAGGTCAAACCCTTCCACATTGATATGAAGTTAGACACCCTCTCATTATCATGTTGTTTTCAATTTTTTAGGTCAACAATCATCGTATTCCTTGGTATAGAACTGAATTGATGAAGGAATTGACGAATAAGGTCTTACAATCCTGACACAGATCCTGCTAGTATACTGTTATACCAAACAAAAGTTGGCCCTATTAGAGTCTATACAAAACACCTCAACTTTGTTTCCTCTAGTTTATATCAAGGGCATATCATCAGCCCAAATTAGGATACTAAGTATGTGAGATGTTGTTCGGGGTCACCCACACCATCAAATGTAGAGAAGGTTGTATTAACAAAATTAGGTGGAGGGAAAGTGTTGTCCACCCAATCGGGATATGGATTCCTCTCAGGCTTCATAGGTGTGTGTCTCCCTTTCATGGCTTCCATTCGAGTAGTAAGGGACGCGATGAAATTAAGTAGATTAGGGGTAACCATTTTTTGATTTGTATCCCATCTATAGGTATATGGTGGGGGTTGACGATGTGTCCCCAATTTTATATCCTATTGATTTTTGAGTCATCCCAAGATTTGATGGTTTTCTTGGAGAGGTAGAATTTGTTGCTGCAATAGAGGTAAATCATGATAATTTTCAACTTCCTCATTTATGTGGATTGGCTCTCCAAACCCAGATCCAACTTGATGCCCAAATACCTCTCTTGCTTGAGGATAGTCCATGGGAGGGAGAGTATTCATCTCCTCCTGAAGACGATACCCAATGGGGGTATTTTCTCTAAGTAACTCCTCGTTGAGTTGTCAAAGAGTTTGTATTTTTCTCTCATATTGTGAAAATTGTTCCTCTAGGGAAGGAATCCTATTTCTTCTGGGAGGTGATTGAGATGTGGTTTTACCCTTCCCCTTGGTGATATTCTATCATGGAGGTGGCAGTTTGATGTTCAGGGGTGCCATGTTTTGGAGCCTTCTTTGGTTCCTAGTGCATGTAGCCTCATTTGGTGCATCCAAACCACCCTCCTCTCAATGTATGGTTTTCATGTTGCATACTTCTGCACTTGTGTCTTGATCAATATATTCCATGTTGACAGTGATGACATTCAGAGAGGCATATAGGGCAATGGTTTTTGTGCCATTAATTTCTACGCAACAAGCTGATTTGGTACTACCTTATCTAGGGTTTTTATTCAAACCCTTGGCTATATTGGGTCATTTTGACTTATGAACTCAGTAGGGTCTGATTTCCTTTACCATACTCTCCTCCCTCCTTATCCTATGAACAATGACTTTGAAGGAGTTTATGGTCTCGATTGCTGAATGGGCCCTAACCAAAATAGGTTTGTCTTACGGTGGGATGAGCTGGTGGGATGTCGACTATTGATTTTTTCCTCCCAACCTAGAGAAGACCTATTCCCTCTGTGGTGATGATGATGTAAATTCTCCCAGCCCTATGGGATGGGGGTCATATGGGGCTATTATTGGCATTGACTGGTCCTATTGTTGAGGATCCAATGACTCCAGTTAGCGACTTAATGATTCCTAGTATGGACATGAATATATAAATTCCCCGATTCCAGTGGGGTGGGGTTGTTCTGGGATCTTTTTTTATGTCCTTAGTGTCCTATGAGCTGATAATGAACCTGATAATGAATATTGATATATAAATTTCCCTAGCCCAGTTGGTTGGGGTTCACCTGTGGCTATTGAGGGTATGTCCTGAATCCTCTTAAGAATTGGTGATATGAGAGGTGGAGGAGGTCATGGATATTCCCCTGGACCATGGGAGAATCTACTCTTGGAAGGCTATTATGGAAGCTTCTATTGCGGTCCACATGATGTGGTACAGCTGTTCTCGCATGGGGGTTGGGTGTGATGGCAGCCCATTATGGGAACTACTCCTTACGTGAAGTTGTTAGGGTGATCGAAACTTCAGCCTCCATATTTGGAATGTCCTCTTATTGTATTGAGGGGCCCGGTTTGAAATCATGTTGGTTATCATCCCTCCCCATCCATGGTGCATGGTCACCATTGAAGTGGGGGGATTCTATTGTAGTGACCATCCAGCCTGAGCATTACCTAATCCCCTAATTTTTTCAGAGGCTATAACATTGTAGGATGTTGTATCTGAAGGGTTATGCTATTACAAGGGAGCAGAAAAGTGTAACACTCTATACTATCCCCATCCTCAAATGTGGATTCATGATGTGGCTTTGGAGATCAGTTTCTGGAGAGTTGTGATGTAATGGTGGCAAGCATGTTTCAAATTTGTGTTTTTGTTTTCCAATTTTGGATCCCATTCCATGGACACAGTTTCTAAGTATATATGAAAATAGAGTATATTTATTGTATAAAGGTGACACTCATATCCCAGATACAGGAGATATCGATCCTTCAGTCACTGATTAGTAGCCCACATATTTTGGCATAGGTAAGAAATTCACTCTTTTTCTATATCATCTAGGATATCATAGCTGGAAATAACAAGGGGAAAAATTATGGGGAGATTGTTTTCAGGTAACTCTCTTCATATTTCAATTTCGTCCTCCTCCTCATTAGACTTACACTCCTCCATCTGGTCATACCATATAAGATAGTTCAGATGGGCGCCTACTAACAAGAGTGGAGTGTTAATAGAATTTGATGGGGAATCATATATAGTTGACCATGATGATTCAATAACATCTCTATATGAAGGTGTCAAAGTTTTGTTCACCTCTCTATACATAGGTGTTTGGAAAAAGGTGATATTTCCTTTCCCATGAGAGATGTCATTTGGGGGAGGTTGACCATGGTGTATGTTAGTAGGAAGGTCTCCACGATCCATCTACACACAACCATGAGGATGACTATCATGGTAATTAATTTATTCTATTTCTACTTATATAGAAGAGTCGAAAGAACCTTGTGGTATTGAGAATGTGTCTTGAATGACCTCAAGGACACTGACATTGAGAAGATTAAGAACATGAACCATGTTCTGCATCATGGTCAGAATATGTCGACCTACCTTTTGTAATTGTGTAGGGATATGAGCCTGCTATGTGATGGTTTCTAGAACTTGTATATAACAGTCTGGTTCTATAGGAGTACTATCCTACTACTGTGAATCTTATGGAATATACTGATGATCCAACTCATTATTCATATGAATGTGAGCATATCTGAAGGTATGTTTCATTCTCACTTGGTGAGCTTCAGTCGGTATGGGAATATGATTTTTATCCTGAGCCTTTGGAATATACCATCGGTCTTTCTTGGTAGGAATATGAGCCTTCCCCAAGGCATGTTCCACTATCACTAGGTGGTATTTGGTTGGATCAGAAATATGATCTCAGTCCCAATATGCATTCCCCGTCAAAATATGTTGATGGACCTCCAGAATGGGAGAAGTAATATGATCCTTCCCCTATGTTTCCATGGAATTATATTGGTGTATTCATTCATCGGTGGAAGTAGGAATATTCACCTAGCTTCCGTGATCTTCCAAAATATGTCCAGAAGATTCAGTGACATGAATGTGAGTTTGTCCCGGGCCTTGTGCCATTCTAACTTGGTTATACCTAGTTATAATGGAACTATGTGCCCGATCCTAGGCCTTTGGAGTATGTCATTGGACTTATTCAATAGGAATATGAGCTTGTACTGAGGTATGTTCCACTCTCACCTGGTGATCCCCAGCCAGAACAGAGATATGATCCTGATCCTGGGACTTTAGAATATGTTGCCAGACTTCTTTGATATGCATGTTCCCCTATCCTGAGGCATGTGCTACTATCACCTGGTAAGCCTCAGTTAGAATAGGGATATGATCCTGGTAGGACGCCTCTCCCTTCATCAGAATATACCGATAATCCTCCCAAGTAGGAACAAAAATGTGTGCTTACTCCATTACAACCACATGTTCACGATGATCGAAGTATTGAGTTGTCCTAGATATATGGATAAGAATATGATCTTGTCCCTTAATCTGAAATATTGATAAAATATTTCGGTGGAGTTCTTCAGTTGTTTCTAAAATATATTGGAATTTTAGAAAAGTGTGTGTAGGGATATGAGCCTTCACATTTTCTATCTCCATGATAAACTAGAAAATGAATTCAATTGAAGTGGCTATATGTGCCCACTTATTTCCTCCTTGTTCCACTAAAATATTCCAATGGACTTTGTTCATGGGGATTGGAGTATGAGACTCCCCCATGCCTGCTATGGGTATATTCCTACAGACTTGTTCCGAACGAGTAGGGATATGAGCCTGCTTGCTGATTCTTGTCTGGATATACTAGAAGTAATCATTGGTAGAAGTATGATTATGAGACCTATTCTATATATTCAATGCCTTCCTCCTCTGATGATTCTTCCTTGTAGCCTGTGCATGGGAATCAGAGGTGGATGTGTGTCGGATGGTACCCTCAGCAGGTGAATGATGGGTACTAGTGAGATGGTGTTGGTGACGGCGGTTAACAAATTACCTCATCGGTGGAACCTGGACTAAAAGGTAGTTGTATTTGTCCTCTTGGTACACCTTCATCAAATATGAAATATCGCAGTTGTTGTGCTCTAGGGATAAGCTCTCAAAGTTGTTGTTCAGGGCGATGAGAGCCACTGGCTTAGCTACAGCCTTTCCCAAGTGATGTGGACTCACCATTCGTTGTGCCTGGATAACTTCATAAGCATCTTTCATGGTCAGTATTGTACCATTTCGGTGGTATTCTCAGACCATCATATTTTCCACCTATCGTTGGAATTGTCGATCATGTGAAGTTATCTTGCGAGCCGCAGATTTTGTAGTCACAGATGATTTTTTGGAGCCAATACTGGATGATGAAGACATTATCTTGAATCAGTATGTTGTCAATATATGTAGTCATGAAGACAATAAGGAACAAGTTTACCAATTAGTGAAATATATTAGGCATAATGTGCTCAATAATATATGCATGGTTAACACAATTGTCATGATATTACCTAATTCATGCATTATGCTCGTTTGGACTTTTCAAAATGATGATTGACTTATTTCATGAGAACCCTGGTTATAGAGGACCATCTATAATATCATGTTGGTCTTTCTGCTTTATTTTTATATGGTTTTCAAAACAAATTTTATTGAATATTCTCATCAGTTTTATCATTTGTTTTGTATATAGGGGCAAACAAAATGGACCAACAGACAATAACCAATCATTTCGTGGTGTGAAATGGGTTTCAATCATTCGGATACCATTTTCACTTTTCTCAAAAACTCCCAATGGTTCCCCCATCTATAGCTGGGTATAGACCTTATTTCCAAAGTTCAGTGTTAATCTCGGTTTTTAGTCCCAGCGACTCTTGGGGACTCACATTGGTCGAGAGTATGGGAGGTCAGGCTCATCACAGCCTTTTGGGGGAAACCATTGTCTACTCCGGGACTCTCATCTGGGTTTTTAGGCCCAAAGACTCTTGGGGACTCACATTGGTTGAGAGTATGGGAGGTTAGGCTCATCAAACCCTATTTTTTCACGCCAGGATGTGGTTAATATTTCGAGGAGGGGATTGATCCATTATTAGGTATCCTACATATCCTGGTTATTGTAGGAATAAAAAACCATATATTTCCTTAATCCTGTGTAGTTTATCATAATTCATAGAGGATATATGTGTGGGTATTGAGACACTAAATATTTATGATCAAGTCTCAAGGATACATCCTACGTATCCCAGTTATAGAAGGAATCAGAGTCATCATAGTTCAATCATTCCCTTGGGACTAGGCCCAAGGTATATTCCCTTATATGAGGTTTTTTCATACCATACCACTCATTGGGGATTACATACTGGTATTTCCCTGGTGAGTGGAGATTCATGATGTCTAATGAGATGTTCATTGCATCTCCCTAATCCCATGTGAGTTATGCTCGATGTGAGAAATAAGGGGGAACATATGATTGGTCTCATGGAATATATATATGGGACTTGTATGCTAGGATAGTCCTTGGGATGTTTGGTATAGATCTCAAATCTTGTAAAGGCATCCTACATATCCCAGTTATAGCAGGAATCAGAGTTCTCGTAGTTCATTTATCCCTTAACCTACTAATAGGATAAAGTGGAAGATCAAACTCGGAGACATTATGACCATCCTCGAGGTTTCAGTAATGCTAGGGGATCATATGAATATGGATTCCCTATTGATCAAGTACATACTACATGATTTTTACAATTGGGGCTTACACACTGAGGTTTCCCTTATAACCCTAGGGTATATAGTGTAGTTGACATGATCAGTGAAACTCTCTAAGCACATGTGAGCCATGCTCATTGTGAGAAACAAGGGTTAGAAAGTGATAAATTCTATTGCTTTGGGTAAGGGGCTTAGATACTGGGATCACCTTGGATGATCAATATGGAGATCGAACTTGGAGAGGTGGTCTACATATCCTGAATATAGCAGGATCAGAGTTTTCATAGTTCCCTTGATTGGGAACTACACTCTGAGGTTGCCCTTATATTTGGGGCTTACACATCAAGGATGGATAGAGATATAAAATCCTAGGATCCCCTCGTGTCCTTGTCTACTTGTCTAGAGGGTGTCGCATGACCCTGTTGACTTGTCTGGGGGGCATCCCATGACCTGGTTTCCTTATCCTGGAAGCCATCACATGACTTATCTTGACACATATGGGGGGTGTCACAAGAGTTAGTGTGAATTGTTCCAAATGATATCTCATATCTTGGATAACATGCTTGGGGATCATCATGAGACCTGACCGTCATGTCTGGATGGTGTCTTGGGTCTCAGATAGCTTTGTCAGAGGGTGTTGCGAGAGCTTAGTTGTTACGATCAGATAGAATGGAGAGACTTTACTAATATGATTGAACACCATTAAATAAGTAAGGTGGTGTATCTAAAGGATGTTTTAGGGCTTGGGTGATAAACCCAATAGGTTTCGTGGGACTAAAGTAGTGTGCCCAGAGGGGTTGTGTGACTTTCTTTGACATGTCAAGAGGATTTTACATGCCCCAAATAACATGCTGAATGAATGTCATGAGATATAGGTGATGTATCCCAGTGTTATCATGTGTCCTTGTATGACCCACCCAAAGCACATGAGGGATAGTGATCATGTATTTCATTTAATACTTATACTTTTGATCTTGGATCTAGCCCTTTTGTTTTGAATGTCTTAGGTTTGTTCAGTATCAGTTTATTTTGAGTCTCACGTGATCTAGAAGACATACAGTATGTTCTTAAAATACCTCACCAGTATCCCTTCATGTGATCTATTAATCATCATGGAAATTACCTTATGTATGGAACATGATCACTCCGTCTAGTAACATGTATATTAATTGATGGAAATATGGTTGGTTGTGTAATCGGTTTCTATGAGAATTTTTATTTGATGCTTGGGAATTCTTCGCTTAAGATTTTCCTTTGCATAGTAGTCGTACATTTTTCATACTTGGGTGAGGAATTTATAGTCCTCACCACCCCTTATTCTTGACAATTTGTGCCGCATATCTAGCACAGATCTAGGCTATAGTCAGTGAAGTGGGATGTCACCATGTAGTTTTGCGAGTCTCTTTCCTAGACCGTTCAGAGTGTGTTGCCTGATTTTCAATGATCGCAAGTCTCTTCCATAAACGCTTCCTTTATTAGATTATTTCCAATTAATTGGGTATTGTTTGAACATGTAGACATGTCAAAGGAATTTTTATCTTGTTCTATAGACATGCCCAAGGTCCTTCGCGATATCCAAGGTTCCTATTGAAAGGTATTCGTGAGATGCTTGGTGACTTGTCTGGGGGGCTTCTATGAGACAAGGATGGTTTTTCTAGGGGTCTTCTACAAGACAAAGATGGTTTGTCTGGGGGTCTCACCAAACCGCACTATGGACTTCCTTAGCGTGTCGTAAGCTTTTTATGACTGTGAGTACATTCTTCCTCTTCCTTATTTTATCTCCTTTGTTTTATGTGAGATTGCATGAGTATTGTGAGGGAAAATTACTCTATTTTATGGTGATGCATCACATGACTGATATGGGTCATATGGGGGTGTGCGAGCATTTCATGGAAAAATCTATTCATTTTCCCTTGAAGAGACAAAGGGAAGTGAAACATTTTCTAGACATACCTGAGGCTTTATGTGCAACAAGGCTAACAAGTCAAAGAGATTTTGTGAGATGATTCGGACATGTCGTTAAGGTCTTTCTATGTCATATGGTTTGTCAGGGGTGTGCCACATGTCCTTTATCAACCACGAGCACATCTCACCTCCTCCTAATTATCTCATTTGTTTTATTTTAAAAAGGTTTGGGAGTTATGAGAATTTTTATGAGTAATATCGAGAAAATTTATCCTTTTGAATGATTCCATGGTGCATGAGCTTCATAACCACTGGGGGTCTCTTCCTTGGGAAATTATTCCCCTTATTTTTAGAGTAATTTCCTATGCTTTTTCAGGCACTTTACAATGACAAACCAAAAATCATGGGGGTTCTCATTCGGTTTTCATCACATGGATATCGGTCATCTATAGAGCCTTTGTAAGAGTAGAAAGGTTTGTTGAAGTGGGATCCATGGGATTCATCATATGTAATACATTGTGCATGAATTGTTCGTGTGACCTTGAAATGGTTACAAGATCACAAGTCTATTGAAGGATCATGCGACCAACAAGTCCCGCTTCCTTTTCTCTTATGGGGAAGGTAATACCCATATTCAGGTATTTCTTCCGTTTCAAATTTTCTGATTCTTATTTGACAGGCATCAATATTCCATGATATTAATCAAGAAATGAGAGATGGCCATAAATATATAGATTTTGTATAATAATCGATTCTTTTAAAGAACGGATGAAAATTGAAATGGAAAATTTAAAATAAGTTTTCATTAAATAGTTTTATTTTTAAAACCAATGAAAACTTTTATAAGAAGCTAAAATTTGTAAAATGATTATAGCAATGGGAAATTCCATTAATGCCATTTATGTTAAAATAAAACATTCCTTTTGACTTTTTATATAGAATGTTGAAAATGACCCTTTCAAGAAAACATTATAAATATTCCTATAAAACCATGTAAAAATTCAAGTATAAATTTAAATTTACTTAATAAATCATTTGAGTAAATAAAAATGAATTTTTTAAAAAAATTGAAAAGTATGGATATGGAAGAAAAATATACCCGATCAAAAAGAGGGATATGATAAAATTTTCTTTTAAACAAATATATTAAAAGATTAACTTTAATTGAATCATTAATTGTAATTATAAAATGTATATTCATGTTAAATACCTCAAATTGGTGGTATATACACCTCATAAAAATAAACATTTTCATAAAACCAAATGTGTCTCAATGGAGTTGAAATTGAGATGAAATCCCTTACCTTAGGTCTAAATTATCACATATGCTCTTTATATTACTGAATAATAAACTTATGTTAATTATTTAATCTATTTAAAACCTTTTTCAAGTTTATTATTCCTTTTATTTTATTTATTACTAGGTTATATTCATTTACTTAATCAATTAAGTTCATGTTGATTGTTTTGACAATATTCAACTCAAATGTCCAAAAAGACTTTAGTAGGTTGAATGTGGTCAAAGTGGTCATTATTTTATCATATATGGAGAAATAATAATGACATAATTATAATTTTTATACTTTAAATATAATTTTCAAACCAATTAAAAAATATGGTTAAGAAAAATGAACTACATTACAATCATGGAGACGGTGGGTCATGTGTACGCATGAGTAACGTTTTCCATTTTTCAATGATCGCGATGGAAAGAAGGTAGGTATTATTTTATATTTCTATAATAATTATTATATAATAAATAAAATATTATTTATTTAAATAAACTTATATATACCAGTCATTTGATGAAGTGGTGAAAAACTAATCGCATTGCTTTGTGGAGGTGGTAGTTCACACGTACGCATGAACGACATTATCATTTTTCAATGAATGGGAAGGTAAGAAAATATATGATATATTACTTTTATATAATTATAAATATTTCATAAATATTATTTATATATATATATACACACACATCCATCATTATAACCATTTGTGAGTGGTAGTGATGAAAAACAAATTACATCGGTTTGTGAGGCAGTAGTCTGTCATACACATGAATGATGGTTTCATTTCTCATTTGATAGAAAAGGATATGGATTTTGGTTATTAAATTATCATAATAACATAAAAATATATGATATATAGTTATGTTATTATATTTTCATGGTTGAATAACAATTTAAGGAGGTGGAAAAGAGATAAAACAAAAACGCTTGGTTAATAATGATACCTCTTCTTCAGACAACCTCTTTAGGATTATACATGAAGTCTTCCTAGATTATCTTTATGATCCAAAAAAGAACTGTATAATGTTTAAACAGATGTAATTATGGTATTTTCATAGGGATTTAAAAAAATAAAAGGTTTTTAAAGTGTGAATAAAATAGGATAGAAGGTTCCCTTTTATAATTGAGGGGAGGGACACTTTTAGAATTTTTTAAATTATTAAATTAATATAAAATAATTTTCATATTAAAATGGATTAAAACTAATATAATTTAAATATATTATTATTATTTATCTAAATAATATCATCCAATAAAATTTGGAAAAGATTTTTTTTATTTTTCTACCCTTATCTTTTAGTGTTAACCCCCTGTTAACCCTTTTGACAATTATAGTGGTATTAAATTTTTATACCCTTTAGGGGTTAATAATTCTACTATAAAATGAAAAAAGATAGATAAATTGATCATGGATTATGTTTTAAACAATATATCATTAATTTTTAATAATATAATATTTTTATTAATTTTAAATCATTTGATAAAATAATATTTATTATAAAATATCATTAATGTCATTTTTGAAAATATTCAGTTAATTTGGATTTAAATACATAAATACAAAGAGGAAATTTGAATATAATACTTCAAAAAATCACTATAATGTTATATTTATCTATAAATTTCTTGTAATAAAATATTTCTTCCAAATTATATTAGTTTTAGTATTTTTAAAATATTTTTTTTATTTTTCTTTTAATTAAATAAATGATTTGTCGTCATTGTGCAATAATTTAAGATAATTATTTCACCACTAAAAATTATAAATAAATTACCATGACAAAAATAATTCATTTATATTTAAAATTACTATTTATAATTGAACATAATTTTTATTTATCTCTATCATAAAATATTATATATATTAAAATAAGAAAAGTGACATTTGTGTCTTCATCTCTCACTTAAATATTATAAGGGACAAAAAGATATAAAAAAGGGTAAAAGGAAATATTTTTGAATTTGGTTTGATTATGGATGAAATAGACTCATCCAATGAAATTAATTTGAGTTTTGGGCTGATTTTTAATGTCTTATCAAATTATTTTTAACCTTAATTACCTAATTTATCTTTAATGTGGTGACAATTATTTACTATGGTTGTTATGCATAATAACCAAAAATAAAAGGTAAATAAATAAAAAAATTGGACCTCATGATTCCAAATATTGAACCTATTTTTCAAAAATAATTTCAATAATTGGTATAAATTAGTTTAATATTAAAACACAAAACGTAACGAAAAAATAGTTTTTCAGAAAAAAAATGTCTTTTTAAGTATAAAAATGTTTTTATACTAAATTAAATCAAAATATTTATTATAAGGAACTTAGTTGGATTATTAATAATATTAAGTAACTAATTTTACTTTTAAAACATTTTTTAAAAAATGGGACTTTTAAATGCTTGAAATAAAAATTTAGTTTTCAATAAAAACATTATTTTTCACTATTCATAGGAAAATCAATCTTTTGAGAAAAATCCAAAAATCTCACCCTATGATAATTTTCATATGTTTATTTAAAAAATTAATTTAATTTTACCAAATACCTTTTCTAAAATTATCAAAAATTAATTATAGTACTTTCTCACAAAAACAAATAAAAATCATTTTTGAAGAAAATAAATTTTTGAAGAATAAAATGATATTACTAAAAATTGAGTGTTTATTTCCTAAGAACTAATAAATAAATTTTTATTTAGTATGACCTTAATATATATTTCATTATGTGGTTATTTCTATTCATACTTTCCAATTCAACGGCTAGTTTATAATAGTCATATTTAAATAATAATATTTTTTGGTTCGTTTAGGCTCGGTGTTGCATGTTTTATACATTATCGAAAATAGTGTTCTTTAAAAAAATAGGATATCACATAATATCTTGAAAATATCAATGTTCTAACTCCACAATTATATTACAGGCGCTATAAAAGACTATCCTATAGGGTTATATCTCTGTTGCAATTTTATAGGTTTTCCTATACACCCACAAAGCATCCTCAAGTCTTAAACTCCAATCTTTCCTACTTAGGTTTACTATTTTTTTAAGAATATATTTGATTTAACTATTTGAAACCTTATCCATACCATTTATCTATGGATGATAATGGGTACACAATTTATGACAAACCCCATATCTTTTCAACAAATCATTTATTTTCCTATTGTTGGAATGTGTGCCTTTATCAGTAAGAATGAACATTGGCATCCCAAATCTACTAAATAGATTTCTCTTAACAAATTTGGACACCAATTTAGCATCATTAGTCCTATTTGGTATAGATTTAATCTATTTAGACACATATTCTACAGAAATTTTGATGTGATAATATCCAAAGGAATTAGGAAAAGGGTCTTTAAAATCCATCCTCCAAATATCAAAGACATCACAAAATAACAAATATTGTTGTGGAATATCATTAATTTGAAAAAATTTTCCTTGGAATTGAAAAGATTTATAGGTTATAAAAAAATCATGAGATATTTAAAGATGGTATTCCAAAATAAACCTTAATCCAACACCTTCATAGCTATTTTATGGGGGCAAAATTAGCCTCCATAATTCAATCTTTGGAAGAATTCTAGCACTAAAGAAATTTCAAAATTTTGGATACATCTCCTAATTATCTGATTACTTCCCAAATTCCATAATTAAGTATAATCCTAAACATATTATCTAGATTCACTAATCAAATTTTCAACCTTATTTTTTGAAAACTAGTGAGGAATAACATCAGCAGCTAAGAAATTCACTATGTCTAGAAACCAAGGATTCTTACCAATAGTAGTAGAATGAAATACCTCCCTAGGTAAAAACTCTCAAATTGGTTCAATAGATGAATTTTATTGAAAAAAATCATTAGGTATCCAACTAAAATGATCATCCATAGTGTTCTCAATTCCTTTCTTATCTTGGTTCTTTATGTCAAATTCTTGGATCAGTAAGATCCACATAAACAACCTTGATTTTTATTCTTACTTATTCATGAGATATCTAATAGTTTAATGGTCAGTGAAAGACACAATTTTAGTTCTCAAAATATAGAATCTAAACTTATCAAGGGAAAATAAAATGGATAATAATTATTTATTTATTTATTTGTAATTTTATTGGGAGGTGTCTAAATTCATATAAGCATAAACAATGACATATGATTTCCTTTCTACTCTTTACCCAAGAACCTCCCCTAAAGATAATTCTGAAGCATTAGTCATCAATTTGAATAAAATATTTTATTAATATTTTATAAAATCAAGCATGTATAAGAAAATATTAGATGTCCTTTATAGTCTTTGGAAAAGTAAATAAAGAGATAATTTCAACATTGGACTTGTCTACCCAAATCTCATTCCTAGACACTTCATGACCAATCACAATTCCACTCTCAACCATAAAATGGCATTTCTAAAAGTTAAGAACAAGGTTGTTTTAATTTAACACTCTAAGAAAAGCCTCTAAACTTCTCAAAAATATTTCAAAATATGACCCATACACTGTAAAATCATCCATAAATCCCTTAAGAAATTTAGATAAAATACTAAGCATGCATCTTTGGAAGTTGTTAGGGTAATTACATAGTTGAAATGAAATTATCTTTTGAGAAAAAAGTACCAAAAGGACATGTAAAAGTTTTTTATCCTTGTATTCTAGAGAAACATGAATTTGGAAGTAATAATAAAAAACATCTAGGAAGAACTAATGGGATTGACCATCTAACATTTCAATGATTTAATCATGAAAATTAAAAGGAAAGTTGTCCTTCCTAGTAACTAAGTTCATCTTCCTATAATCTATGCATATCCTCTACTTATTTGGAAACCTAGATAGCACTAATTCTCTAAATTCATTCTTGAAAAATGTGAATCCACCATTTTTTAAAACAATTTGGATTGGAATTACCTATTGACTATCTGAAATAGGTTAAATTATACATATAACCAACAAGGTTAACACCTACTTTTTAAAAACTTCAAGAAGGGTAGGATTCATACCCCTCTATAATTTTCCAATGAGTTTTGTAATTTTACTCTATAAGAATCTTATGCATGCACACTAAAGGACCAATCCCTGATAAGTCATCTAAATACAAGCCTATGGCTTTCCTATTTTCCCTAAGGACCTCTAAGAGTTGGTTCTATTGTTCACTAGACAACCTTCTTGTAATTATCAATGAAATTTCAATTTCTTATCTAAGTAGGAATATCTTAAATTTTCAGGTAAGGATTTTAGTTTATAAGAACATGAGTAGTATTATTTATAAAAAATGAGTTTTGTGGGTTCTTTAACTCTTATTTCTACCTCTGATTCATTTTCTATGATCGTATAATTAAAAAAATCTAAAGCAACAATATAAACATTTTTGGATAGTGAATATGTGTATGTATCAAATGTTATATTAGATTCAAAATAACAATCATGATGTGATCATTTAACCTCATAATGGGAATTTTTCAAGTTTTGAATAGTTTATTCACTTGAAGATTTATTAAGGAAAATTGAATGATCTAAAGAAAAACATTTGTAGTAGATTTTAAATATGTTTCATCCGCTACAAATTCATTTTCATATAATATTTCAGAATCCATATCTAATAAAGATGTTCTAAAAACTTCATAAAAATCTTCATCCATTTCTAAATTATTTTTAACATGAAAATTAGATTTTTCACTATTTCTATCTTCAAAAAAATCAAAACATCATTTATTGTTTTTAGAAATAGATTTGGTCTCAATAACTTTACAACAGTTTTCAATATATTTAATTCTAGAAAATTCATCATTAAGAAAGTGTTCATTTTCCAAAGAATTCATCGGTGCATTATTTTTGGATAAAATCAGGAAAAAAAACACTAATGAAAACCAATCAATCGTATTATCTTATTATGTATAATGGTTCTCTATAGAGTTTTTTATTGATTCAAATATATGAAATTTAACCATTTAAACTCTAAAATCTAAAAATAAAGTTACTTTGTGAACATTAATCATAGACTTAGAAACTTTCAAAAATAGTCTACCTATAATTAAAGGTTTATGAGAGCTAAATATTATATTTTATATATCTAACACATAAAAATAATAGGGAAAATAATATCCTTTACCTTAAGCAAAACATCTTCAATGACTTCAACCATCTTAGCTCGACTTCTATAATCCAGTTGGATAAATATTCCATATTTCTTAATCTCTCCAACCTACATAGATGAAAAAATAGAATAAGGAATAAAATTTATGGTGGAACCTAAATATAACTTATCATCCTAAAATTTACTGTCTCCAATAAAATAAGGTGTAAAAAATGTACCTAGATCCTTACATCTAACAGGGAGAGAGTGGTGGATCATAAAGAAAACCATCCTTCCCAAATTTAATTTATCACCTCCCTTGAAATTTCTTTTATCGGTACACATTACTTTGATGAATTTATCATATCTTCATATTTTTTTAACTATATATAATAAGGTAGTATTAAAATAAACTTTCATAAAAGTCTCAAGAACATCCTTATCCACTTTAGTTTTAGAATTATTTTTAACATGAGTATAAGAACACATACCTTCTTTTCAGGTATGGGATTTTCTTTTCTGGTGTTTTGAGAAAAAGAGGAGAATCTGTAAATTTAAGGAGTACACGTCATGTACTTAGGAGTACACTCCATGTACCCGGTTGTTGGGGGTGACCGGGTACTGTCCGTGTAATAGCCGAGTACATGGCCGTGTGGGGTGACCTAGAGACCACCTAAAGCGAGGCCTAATAAAGGCATATACACTTCGTGTAATTTTAAAAGACACGCCATGTACTTTTCTTTTTATTTTTTAAATCGGACCAAGGTCATTTCTAATTGGAAGAAATTCCTTCTTCTCAACTCGTCTCATCCAGGAGTGACCGTAGGGAATGATTCTTCTCTGAACCCCCAATCAACTATTCGTTCTCTGAATCAACCGTCATCAATTGCATTGGAATCGCCACGGTGAGTTCTTCCTTCTTCTAGAGCCTCATTCCTTGATTTCTCCTCTTTTGTGAGATATCCTTGGTTGAATGTTTTAGACATTTTTGTAGATCTACGTAATTATAGGTCAATTCAAGGGCCTATGTCGGATTATATTGATCATACAACGTCGAGGTATGTGGTTTTTTCCTTTCTATAGTTAGTCTTTGAATTTTATGTGCAAAATTTTCCAATACCCTAGATTGGGGTATTGCATGTTTATAGATTTTAACCCTATTGATGCATGTTATGATTGTTTGATTGAGTTAGGGAATTTGTTTATGAATAGGGTTATTTTTCCATGCTATGGAGGTGTTTTCCCATGTTTGTTTTGGTATTGAACATTTGGTCTAGCTTTTCCTGTTAGGATACTTTCTTTCCATTCCTAGTGTTGTTAGGATGGAGTGATTTATCTGATGTTGTTATATGCTTTGTATCTATTTAGCCAAGTGGTTCTTAAGGTTTACTTTGGCTTCTAGACATTGTTTGTGCACAATTACTTAACACAGGGTTGTGGGAACCTGGTCTAGTGAGACTATAGGGGGAATTAATATTGACGGTTTCCCCAGAGTGTCTATTATTTTTCACATTGTGATACCATAGGGGGTATTGACATTTAGTGCTCCCTCAGAGTGTCTATAGTTACCGTTACGAGACCATAGGGGTAATTTATATTGAGTGCTTCCTCAGAGTGTCTGTAGTTCATTGTTAAAAGAATGTAGAGAGAATTAACGGTGAGTGTTTCCTCAGAGAGTCTTTGTTTGCATGAGACCAAAGGGGTTAGACCATGTGATATTACCCAGGAGGTCGTTATATCCTTGTATAAGTTGAACCAGAGGGGTTAGGCTTTGAGAACTTACCTAGAGGGTTACTTGAGATTGATTGGTTGAACCAGAGGGGATAGGCTGTGAGAACTTCCCAGAGGATTTCTTGTTTTCATTTGGTTGAATAATTGATGAATGTAAATGAATATAATTGGAACTGTAGGTCTTTTAACTTTTGAGTACTTCCTTGTTTATTGATTTATTTTTCTTATTTCCTGCCATATATATTCACTGACTATTAGGCACAGATCTTCGGGTGGTTGCCTACTGGGATTCATCTCACACCCTGTTTGGGTCATGATTTTGGGCCCAAACATATTATATTGATGTAGGTATAGATAAGGTCAAGTGCCCTTCTACTTCAGGTACTTGACTATTGTGGAGCTGGGGAACATGGGACCAAGCTCAGGCTTGCGATGTTTTTAGAGTTGTTTACACCTTTTTTACTTTGTACTTTGGTTTAGTGTTATTTTCCAGCATTGTTACTTGTTTGTATTCTTTCCTAGATACTTGTTACATGCATCATTATTGATATATATATATATATATATATGTTGCAGTTGTTTATTTACTTCTAGTATTCCACTGTTTACTATTGTATGGTATTATTATTGCTTCTGTTAATGTTATCTGTTTATTTCCACTACATTACTCTACCAATGAGGGAATATTTTCCCCACTATCACACCCAAGGCCCTCGTTGCTAGTCGGTAGCCTCTGGCATTTGGTGAAATTCGCTTGAGTCCATATGACCAACCGGTTATGGGGAACCTCTGGGAGGCACCCAAAACTGGGACGTTACAAATTGGTATCAAAGGAATTCTTTTGTTCTTGACATACTATTTGGATACTATAGTCAGGGATAGGATAGAATAGGTATTTAGTAATAAGTTGTTCCCGATAGTAGATTACTCGTGTACAGGGAAAAGATAATTTACCTTGATTATTTCAATTTTTATGGTTTGAAATTTTATAGTTAATTTGATTTCACTGTTGGGTGATTCACATTTTTTGTGTTGTTAATGTTGATAATATTGAGGTTTTATTTCAGTTGCAACCCATTGGTATGATGGTATTCCATCTCATGCATCATATAGACACTTTCTAGAGATCACATTTCATGCATTATTTCCATGCCATTTAGGGTGCATTACCGATTTCATGTTATTGTGATAGATATTATGCTAGATATGCATGTTGTTGTGATAGATGCCTTGATAGAATACCTTCTATTTGATAGGGTATTGAATTGTGTAAGGTTTCATTTGAATGCACACCAAACTTTGGTCCCTGTGGTGTTATGGACCATCATTTATTAAAATTTAGTGGATCATTGCATTTTTATTCATTTTATATGACATGTATAAGATGACAATATTTGATTCGTAGGGAGTATGGGCCCTCACGGATCAGAATTTGACACTTTAATGTTCATTTCAGTGTTTTTCTGGGTTCTGGAGTAGTTTCTGCGGCTTAATATCCAGAAAAACCAAGAATACATGGTGTGTATTGCTGAATACATGCCATTTATCCTTCTATTTTGGAAGGAACTATTTTTATTAAGTACACACCATGTACTGTATGTACACGTTGTGTAGTCTCTAACAGTATCATTGGTTGTGTGGGTAGAGACACGGGGTTGGGAAATTCATTGGAGGAACACGTCGTGTATCAGACGTAAACGTCATGTTGTAGGGATTGTGTGTCCACCCATGTTACTAATGACATGGATGGATGAAACTTAAGTTATACACATCATTTCAAGCTTGAACACACCGTGAAGTGCAACCCATGTATCTGGCCATGTGACTAACAACATGAGTTGGTGAAATCCTTCTAGTACACATCATGTCTAGCATGAACATTCCATGTATTCTCGTTCTAGTATAATTGTGTGGGTTTCATGTATAATAACTCAGGTATGGTAAAATGATTCAAGTACATGTCATGTCTTTGGAGAACACACCATGTGTATAAATTTGTTACACGATCTGGGTTGGCAGAAGTACATGTCCATGTGAAAGCTTAATGAAACATGTTGTGTAGGGGTTATACACATTGTGTATCCATGTTTTAAAAAACCTGAATGCTTTCTTTCTCCTGATTCTTCCTTGAACTTCTAAGTTCCAGTCCTTGATAATCTTGAACTAAGGTGTTCTCTTGAACTTGCAGATTCATGCCACCGAGACTTCCTTTGGTTGTATGTTAGATATAGGGAAATAATCAAACACCGCACATAGTAGACCAGGGATTACCAGTAGACCCTCCTATCATACCGGTCTTGGCTCCAGCCGTCATTCTGGATACAGGTACCGATGCACAGTTCCGAGAAGGCTTTATGAGGTTTGTGTAGACCTTCCAGGGAGCACCCATCCTGCCCTGTCTATGGTAGAGTTGACGTGGGTCTTTCAGTAGTATCATCCTCCCACCTTATTAGGGGATGGAGGACCTCATGCTGCTGATTCATTGTTAGAAGCCATGCTATTGATATTTTAGAATTTGGAGATGCCTCCAAAGAGAATGGTGAAGCTCTCTATTTATATGCTTTGGGATTCCACTAAGAGATGGTGGAATGTGATCTCACAGGAAGGATGCCAGAAGGTTATAGGTTTGGGTGAGTTCCAGCGTACCTTCTAAGACTACTTTTACCCAGAGATTTTGAGGACCAATCGAGCCCAATAGTTCATGAGTTTAGAGTAAGGTAATCTCTCGGTTAGGGAGTATTATTCCCGCTTCACGGAGTTTCAGTGTTTCACACCAATTCTAGGGGGTGATGATCTCTTCCTAGCAAGGAAGTTTGAGGATGGTCTTAGGCATGAAATTGGATCTCAGGTGAACATATTCAGGTTGATGACCATATCTTTCATAGTCAACCAGGTGTTGATCATAGAGTGCAACCTGAGGGATTCTAGAGCTATGGTCCAGGGAGGTTCAGCATCCATAGTTAGTGATTCTCTAGATGATAGCAGGAAGCATCATAGGGATTCTACATGTGGAGATCCGAGTAGGCAAGATACACCTTCAGGTAGCTAGGTGGTATGCTACCAATGTGGGAAGAGCGGGCATATGAGGCCACATTTCCCAAGAGACCCAGTTGAGTTCTGATATTATGGAAAGATGGGTCATCTTAAGTGTTTTTATAAGTTTTCTCACCAGTAGCTAGTGACAGAGGTTCTTCTATGACTCCTCGTTATGGAACAGGACCACCAGTTTCTCACTAGTCTGGGAACTGGAGTTTGTATGGCCGTTTAGGCCGAGGTGGAGGTCGAGGTTGTGGTCATGGTAGCCAGTCTGAAGGCTTTCAGTGACAATAGGTTTTATCATCTTAGGTTGGTTAGTCTGAGTTATAGGGCCGCAGTACAGGACAAACTTTTCAGTGGAGCAGACCCAATAGTATCAGGATCCTGAACCCTCTACAGTTCAAGGTACGATCCTAGTTGCCTCAGTTTTAGCTTTTGCACTTTTCGATATAAGGGCTTCCCATAGCTTCATATTTTTTTCTTTTGTGGAGATCCTTGGGCTCTGTATCTTTACTTTTGCTAATGTCTTGACACTGGAAACTCTATTGGGGACAAGGATGGTTAGTGTATGTTAGTGTAAGGAGTGACCTTTTGAGATCGGTGGTTGTCACTTCTTATGGGACCTCTATGTCCTAGATATGATAGGTTATGATGTCATTCTTAGAATGTACTGGTTAGTTCCCTTCCATACGGTTGTCGATTTTTATCATTGTAGAGTGAGTTTCACATCACCATAGGGTGGTTTTTTCTTACATAAAAGAGAATTGAATGTCTATGAAAGTATAAAAGGACCCAAACAGGTTGGGAGGAGTTACAGCCTAGATTTCTAGTCTATATCTGGATGACCAAGGGACTTCACAGTTGTACTTTCATCCAGTGGTGGATCACTTCAGGGATGTCTTTCTAGAGGAATATTCAGGTTTTCCTTCAGAGTGAGAGATGAACTTTTCTCTTGAGCTTGCGCTAGGAGTGGCACCGGTGTCAATTTCTCCTTATAGGATGGCTACACCAGAGTTACAAGAGATCAAGAAGAATTTGGAGGATTTGTAGAAAAATTTATTCATCCAACCTAGTACTTCTCCTTGGGGTTCGCATGTCCTATTTTTGAAGAAGGTGGACGGTACCTCATACTTTCTCTGGATTATCGGAAGCTGAACCAGTTGATGGTCAAGAACTGATATCCCTTACCGAGGATTGATGATCTATTTGATCATCTTCAAGGATATCGGGTGTTCTCGAATATTGACTTGAGATCCGGTTATCATCAGTTGTGCGTTAGACCATCAGGTATACCTCTTATAGACTTTCGAAGTAGGTATGGTCTATACGAGTATGTGGTTATGTCATTCAGTCTCAAAAACATGCCTGCACTTTTCATGGCACTAATGAACCGGTTATTCCATCCATACTTGGATTCTTTTATGTTAGTCTTCATGGATGATATATTGGTGTACTCTCACACTCGACATGACCATGACACACATCTTGAGATCGTTTTGAGTACACTGAGAGAGAATCATTTATATGTTATTCTCTCAAAATTCCACTTTTGGATAGACCAAATTCACTTATTGGGTCATGTTATCTCAGAGACAGGAGTATCAGTAGACCCAAAAAAAGTGAGCGAAGTAATTACCTAGGTGAAACAGAAGAATGTCTTTGAGTTACAAAGTTTTATAGGGATGTATGGATACTAAAATTGTTTCATACAGGACTTTTCATGCTTAACAGTGCCACTAACGGGCCTCACTAAGAATGGTGCGAAGTACTTATGGTCAGATTCTTGTGATTCATCCTTTCAGGAGCTGAAAGGGAGGTTGAATTTAGCATCGATACTAGTATTTCTAGAGTCAGGAAAGAACTATACTGTATATTGTGATGCACCAGGTATCGGTCTGGGAGTAGTGCTTATGCAAGGGGAAGAAGTCATTGCATACGGGTCTCAGCAGTTGAGGTCACATGTGAGGAATTACCCGATGCACGATCTCGAGTTGGCTACAATTGTTTATGATTTAAACTGTTTGAGACATTATGTGTTGGGAGATAATTTTGTGGTTTTGACCGACCATAAAATTCTCAAGTATATCTTTACTCAACATGATCTGAATCTGAGACAACGAAGGTGGGTTGAGTACCTTCAATATTTTGACTTTGAGATTTCCTACACACCTAGGAAATCCAATGCAATGGTTGATGCATTGAGAAGGAGGACACAAATACAGGAAGTTTGGGAGGCCAGTAGTGAGTGGCATCTTATGGATCTATTCTCTGAGATGAATTTGGAAGTTCACAACAGACAGGGGAATATGTTTCTTTCTTCTGTGGTTGTTACCTCTACTCTACATGATCGAGTGCAAATGAGGCAGTTATCAGATTCTAAAGGCCTAGTCCTATGGGAGAGTGTGTTAAGGGAGGAACCTATTCCTGGATAAACTATAGGTGAGGATGATATCTTTCACTTTCATGGGTGTGTATGGGTGTCATTAGACATACATGAGGAGATGATGTAGGGCTTTCATTCCTTATTTTGGGCAGTTCATCCTGGTTTCACCAAGATGTATTGAGATCTGTACCGTTATTATTGGTGTCCAGGTATGAAAAGAGATATTGTTGGGTTTGTCATGAGTTGTTCCACCTATCAGCGGGTGAAGGCATATCATCAGCGACCAGTAGGACTTTTACAGCAGTTACCCATTCCCTAGTGGAAGTGTAATAATGTCATGATGGACTTCATGACAGGTTTACTGATATCTCCTTGAGGGAATGATGTAGTTTGGGTTTTCATTGACAGACTCATGAAGGTTTCTCAATTATTGTCGATCAATGAGACCTCTAGTATAGATGAGCTGGGAAGGTTGTACATCCAGGAGATTGTATGATTACAAGGAGTTTCTCACTCCATTGTTTCAGATAGGTATTCCCATTTTACTTCTTGGTTCTGGAAGGGACTATAGAGGGATTTGGGTATACAGGTACTTCTGAGTACAGCTTACCACCCTCAGATAGATGGCCAGTCCGATCGTACTATTTAGGTGTTGGAGGACATGCTTCGAGCATGCGTCCTAGATTTTGGAGGTTCTTTGGATAATCACATACCTCTTGTGGACTTTTCCTACAATAATAGTTTTCAAGAAACTATTTAGATGGCACCTTATGATGATTTATATGCTAGGATATATCGATCACCATTATGTTGGATGGAGGCTGGAGAGGTAGCTATGTTGGGAACTTGTCTTGTTCAAGATACCACAGAGCAGGTAGAGTTTATTCAGAAGAGGATGGCCAATGCATAGTCGCTACAGAAGTCTTATGTTGGTTGAAGGAGATGACCTCTGGAGTTCAAGGTTGGAGATAATTTTTTTCTATGTGTCACACCAAGGTTGGGAAATAGGAGGATTAGTAGATAGGGAAAGCTTTCACTGAGATATATTGGACCGTTTGAGGTTTTGGATAGAGTTGGTCTGGTTTCCTATCAGTTGTAGTTACCTCAGAGGTATTGGGCTATGCATGACGTCTTCCACGTTTCTTAGCTACAGAATTACTTCTCAGACTCATCTCATGTTTTCCAACCCGAGGAGGTTGAGCTGGAGGTGGACGCATCATTCAAGGAGCATCCTATCCGGATTATTGATCACAGTACAAAGGTTCTATGTGGTCGTTATGTTCCTCTAGTATGAGTGCTATGGGAGCACGGGCGAGTATAGGACGAGACTTTGGAGAGGGGGGATGATGTACGATCGTAGTGGCTGGAGCTGTTTGATGATTCTTCTTCTACGCTGCCTTGCTAGGGAAATTTGGGGATGAATTTTTTTTAAGGGGGGAAGTTTGTAAGAACCCAGACCTTCTTTTCAGGTATGGGATTTTCTTTTCTGGTGTTTTGAGAAAAAGAGAAGAATCTGGAAATTTAAGGAGTATACGTCGTGTACCCGGTTGCCACAGGTGACCATGTACTGGCCATGTAATGGCCGAGTACATGGCCATGTGGGGTGACCTAGAGACTTCCTAAAGTGGGGCTCAGTAAAGTCATATACACATCATGTAATTTTAAAAGACACACCATGTATTTTTCTTTTTATTTGTTGAATTGGATTGGGGTTGAATCTAATTGGCATAAACGCCTTCTTCTCGACTCATCTCGTCCAGGAGTGACTGTAGGGCATGATTCTTCTCTAAGCCCACAATCAACCGTTCATTCTCCGAATCAACCACCTTCGATTACGTTGGAATTTCCACGGTGAGTTCTTCCTTCTTCTAGATCCTCGTTCCTTGATTTCTACTCTTTCATGAGATATCCTTGGTTGAACGTTTTAGACGTTTTTGTAAATATACATCGTTCTAGGCTAATTCAAGGGCCGAATCCAGAGTATATCGATTGTACAATGTTGAGGTAGGTGGTTTGTGTATATTCGTAGTTAGTCTTTGAATTTTATGTGAAAAAGTTCCCAATACCCTAGAATGGGGTATTGTGTGTTTATGGATTTTAACCCTGTTGATTCATGTTATGCTTGTTTGCATGAGTTAGGGAACTTTTTTATGAATAGGGTTATTTTTTCATGCTATGGAGGTGTTTTAACATGTTTGTTTTGGTATTGACCATTTGTTCTAGTTTTTCCTGTTAGGTTGCTTGCTTTCCACGCCTAGTGTTGTTAGGATGAAGTGATTTATCTGATCTTATTATATGCTTTGTAGCTATTTATCCAAGTAGTTATTGAGGTTTACTTTGGATAATGGATATCATTTGTGCACGATTTCTTTACACAAGGATGTGGGAACCTGGTGTAGTGAGACCCTATAGGGAATTGACATTGAGTAATTTTCTATAGTGTCTGTTATTTGTCACGTTGCGAGACCATAGGAGATATTGATGTTGATTGCTCCCTCAGAGTATCTATAGTTACTGTTACAAGACCACAGGGGGAATTGATGTTGAGTTCTTCCTCAGAGTGTCTGTAGTTCATTATTAAAAGACTATAGGGGGAATTTATGGTCAGTGATTCCTCATATAGTCTTTTTTTTCATGAGACCAAAGGGGTTAGATCTTGTGAGCTTACCCAGATGGTCATTATATCCTTGTATAAGTTGAACTAGAGGGGTTAGGCTATGAGAACTTACCCAGAGGGTTACTTGATATTGATTAGTTGAACCAGAGGGGATAGGCTATGAGAACTTCCTAGAGATTTGCTTGTTTTCATTTGGTTAAATAATTGACGAATGTAAATGAATGTAATTGTAACTGTAGGATTGTTAACTTTTGAGTACTTCCTTGTTTATTGTTTCATTTTTCTTATTGTCTTCCATATATATTCATTGACTGTTAGGCATAGATCTTTGGGTGGTTGCTTATTGGGATTCATCTCACACCCTGTTTGGGTCATTCTTTTGGGCCCAAACAGATTATATTGCTACAGGTATAGATATGGGAAAGCTCCCTTCTACTTCAGGTACTTAACTATTGTGGAGCTAGGGAGCATGGGACCAAGCTAAGGCTTTCGATGCTATTGGATTTGTTTACTTTTTTCCCTTTGTACTTTGGTTTAGTACTATTTTCCAACATTGTGACTTTTTTGGACACTTTCCTAGATACTTGCGACATGCATCATTATTGATATATGTATATGTTACAGTATTTTATTTACTTTTAGTCTTCCATTGTTTACTATTTTAAGGTATTATTATTTATTCTGCTACTGTTATCTGTTTCTTTCTGCTATATTACTTTGCCAATGAGGGCATGGTTTTCCCACTATCACATTAAAGGCCCTCGCTGCTAGTCGGCAGCCTCTACATTTGGGTAAATGTGCTTGAGGCCATGTGACCAACCGGGTACAGGGAACCTCTGGGCAGCACCCAGAAACAGGATGTTACAATGAGGGATTCCCTAAGGGTAAGGTAGTGTCTTCTTGTATATTTTCAAGTCATCATTAACTTTTTTATTACCTTTTTAAGACCCCATAAAATTTTTGAAATCTCTATAAGTTCTTTCAAACAAGATTTAATTCTGTTTATTTTATTTCTCTTTCTCTATAGATTTATGAATAGATGGTTCAGGAACAGGTTTGATAGGTGATTTTTTAACCTCTTTAGTTTCATTTTCATTTGTTTTGTGATTGGTTTTGTTCTTATTATGTTCTTGTTCATTAAATTCATATTTTGGGTTTTTTAATTTCTGTTATATCATCATCATCATCATCATCATTTATTTATTTATAAATTAAAGAGGGGAAGGATAGAAAAGAACAAAAAACCTCCAAGGAAAAAGTAAAAAAAATAGGCACAAGACTAATGATTTATGAAGTAATGTAACCCAAGGGAATCCCCCCTTATGATATCCACGCCCTTTGGTTTCAAGAGGTTCACATTAGAGACACAGTAGACGTTGGAGTTGGGCTCGGCCAAGGAGGAAAGGTGTGAAGGACCCCGGGACACCCTGAGAGGGGAGGGGTGAATCAGGGTGAAAAATTTTCTTTTAATGTGATGGATCTTGTTCCCACGTTGGTAGGAACTTATTGAACCTGTATGATGAATATGATCAGAAATAAAACATTCACATGCACAGAGAAGACACAACCCTTTTTACATGGTTCACCACTAAGGGCTATGTCCAAGGAGCATATGCTGACAAGTTGGCTGTCGTACCTAATTCCACTAATCTTCACTAGCTATGGATTATAAAGGTTTGGGCACAGTCACTATGTCCCAGGCTCACTTCCTTTACAAAGGTTCATGGATAGCTCACTGCTTCCCTCGGGTCACTCCCGTTGACTCCCTCTGGCTCATTGCCCTTGGTGAAGTCCCGCTCAGTTTATAGACGTGAAGGTCTCTTCATCATTTCTTAATGAAAGCGTCTTTTGTTATATGTAGATGCTCTGTTGAATTCCAACTATCACTCATTAACTGGTCTTCAACTTCGTGTAGCTCCAAGACAATCAGCAAGCCCCAACAAACACCAGGCGCGCAACACCAAGACGGCTCGCAGCTTTCAAGTACAGCACGCAAGTTATAATTGGCGTGCAAGTCCTCCTCCAACACTTGCGCGACTCAACATTCTTCGAAATAAAACTTGTGTGACTCAAATTATTTTCAACCCAAATCGATTTTGAAGCCTAATGGAAACATGTTGCGCAACTTCAATTCTGGCGTGCAAGTATCACCAAATCACTTGCACGACTACTGGTCGGGCAGCACACCAATGTCATGCTACTTCACCTTGCGCGACCCACCAACACTTGCGCGACTTCAACACCTATGTAACACCTCGAGCTTCCACGATATGCCTCTCTTTCAATAATAAAGTAACATTTCAATCTTTCCAAGAGTGCCCCTTCTCTCCTCTTATAAAAGGCCCCCACCACTACCACCTTACTCACACCTTCAAAGCCATTTGGCTCAGCCAACCTCTGCCCAAATACTCTCCCAACTTCCATCCCTTACTCCTAGAAGCCTCACTTTGGGCAGAATTATTCCCAAGGAATCCTTTGGCTCAAATCAAAAAGAGTTACCTGATTTTAAGGTAATGTCTTCTCTTGTGTTCTTTTATTTTATTTTTCTTCTCCAACCACATAAACACTTTTTATTCATTTCTTTTGTAACAACACCAGTATCCTCAATATACTAGGATGTTTTTATAAGAAGTATTCGAGCTACACTTACACACACCTACATCTAATGGTTAAAGAACATACTGTTTCTGTGGATGGCGAATTTTTGCCTCACGAAACGATGATTGTTCAACACTCATATAACACCTCTAATGGTGGCCATTATGATGACACTATTTTTATATATGATATATATTTTGTTTTTGTTTTCCTTATGATTTTTTATTTTTCATTTATGGCATACCTTTATGGTTTCCATTATGGGTAAATGTGATATTTTCATTTTAGGAATTGCGGACTACCGCCCCCTCAAAGTGATTTGAATCGTTAATACCATATGTGGGATGTATAAAGGATGGATTAAATGGTATTATACACTATATTATACTGGAATTATATTATACATTTATATCATTATGATTTCATTCCATTAAATACGAAATAGAAATGAAATTAGCGTTCATGCGTACGTACGGCTTACCGTCTCCATGAACGGTGCATTTCATTTCTTACCTCTAAATGTTACGTAATATTATAAATGAATGTATATACTAGAAATATATGATATATATGATATCTAAATCATGAATATAATTCTGGATATAATGGATATTTCACCACATGAACAACTTGTAATTATAAGAAGTTTATTTTTGACTCAAGTACCAAAGATCAACAAAATGACCGTTATTAACTTAAATAATTACATAAAGTTAATAACATGGTAATAAGTGATATAAAAGGAATAAAAAACTTGAAAAAGTTTCTTGATCAATTATAAATTAACTCTAGTTTATTATTCAGGAGGTTAAAGAATGGTCGAGTCAAGACAGGATGCAAGGTAAGGGAACTTCTTAACCCAATTATCATTCTTTGGGTTAATCTCCTACTTTCAAATTATGTCATGATATTATTATGTCCTATCTTGTATTTTTACTTTCTTTATGTGTACTTATAGTGAATACACATAATAGATCTATTTTATTTTAAAAATGATCTTTGCAAGGACTTCGTCTCAATCTCCTTTCATTGAGGCATATTTGGTTTTATACACAACTTTCCTTTATACGGTATATAAACCCCTTTGAATTTTACGTTTAATCAAAAGGAATCTTTTTATATGAAGTGTTTTACTAAACGACAAAAAGGAATTTTTTTCTTGTCATACATATGTGGCGACAACGACTTCTCCGCCACCATGGCCATTATTTGGGTTTTGGCTTCCTCTACAAGCCATAACTTTTTTTAAAAAGAAAAATAAATACCATGTTTTACTTTTCTTTTATTTTGGTATTGAAAATGGTTTTGATAAAGTTTTTATTATATCAATGTGTTGTATTTATATCTTGTGATTGAAGTGTGGAAATTTTATGTTTCCTTTATGCATGTTTTATGTGATACAATTATGTTATGGTTTATGATATGTTTAAACCTGTTCATATGAGGAATGCATTGGACTTAATAAGTGACAGGTGGAGCCCGCTATAGCTCCTCGATGCATCGGTAGGTCTCATGAGACAAACTAGTGTCTTGGCATGAGGCCTTGACAAAATCTTATTTGTGGTCTTGGCATGAGGCCTTGACTACGTGGTTATGATAGTCTGGCATTATGCATTCCATCATTATGAAAGTGGTTATTGATATTGCATGAGATTATTCAACTAGTAGAATATCCATGTGAGTAAGTAAATGGCATTATTTAATTTTATTTTTTCCATATTATGTTGAAGTTCAAGTTTAAAAAGGATTTTGTTTTAGTTATACATTGCCTTAAATGTTAATGTTTACTTATGAAAGCTTCCGTAATATTGTTATCCTTACTGAGCATCTGAGCTCACCCCTTTCAATGTTTTAATATTTTCTAGGATGTGAAGAAGTATTTTATAAATGACCTGTAGGGATAGTCAGAAGAGGATATGAGTGCGGACTATGGAGACTTTTTTTTATTGTAGTTTTTCACTTTATGATGTAATGTAACGTTTATGAATGTATCTAGTGTTTCCAAGGCTACTAAACTAATAGGTATTTCGAAACATGATCTTTTGTGATCATGCCACTACTACGAAGTAATGCACCGACTCTGGGTAGCTGGGGTCGGGGCGTTACAGTTGGTATCAGAGGAAGTTTAGTACTAACCTTGGAAGCTAGATTTAGATAAACTCTGATTATAGCACATAGCCCGAAGATAGACTTTGAAGATTAGTATAGAAGAAATTCCTAGAATTTTGGTATTATAGATATTTTGTGAGTTTTTCGAGAAATACATCCCTGTATAGATACGAGCAGGTAGAGGTGGCTCTGGCACAGATGTACCTAGGGGTAAAACCCGAAAACACCACTTTCAGCTAGACTCGAACGGGAACTGGTGCATGACAACGGCCCTTGTTGCACTCTTGGTTACGACACTCCCGGGGGATATGCTTAGGATAATTCTCATTTTATTTACAAACCACTATAAAGGGTTATGAGTATATACTTCCTCAAAGAAAACTTTTTTTATGATTATGGATTATATCCATAAATAGTTCAATTAGTGTTAAGTGTTTTACAAGTATGGAATTATGTATTTTGATTCATAAACTAATCTAGTTTATGCCATTGTTTAGAAATGGCGCCTAGTGGAAGGAATGGAAACTGTATCAATGCATGCACTACGTGTAGGGATTTCCCTCCTGCATAAGATAATTATTGTGGAGCTGGAGATGCAACTGGTGCTGATCAACTTATTACCATACTGGGACAACTCACTCAGGTTATGAATAATAACCTTACTCGTATGGATAACCCTGATCCTCAACGTGGAGGATCAATTTTAGATCGCTTCATGAGGCAACAACTGCCAAAATTTAATGGGGGTACAAATCCATTATTAGCTGAGCAATGGATAAACTCCTTAGAGAAAATATTCCACGCCTTGGGGAGTATTGAAAGGGAAAAAGTTGTCATGGCAGTTTACCACCTCACTGGAGATGCCGATCAATGGTGGTCATTGGTTCAAAACACAAAGGAAGATGATGAAGTATCAAATATGGAATGGAGGGATTTCAAAGAGATTTTCCTAGAAAAATACTATCCTTGCGACCATCGAGCAGATATGGAAAGACAATTTTTGAGTCTAAGACAAAAGGAGGATGAGAATTTCGCAAAGTATGAGGCCAACTTTACAAGGTTAGCGAGGCATGCTGCAGATTATATATGTAACCCAAGAAGTAAGATTGATCGTTTCTTTGATGGGTTAAAACCATTTCTTCGTCGAGCATTAGTCTCACAAACCTTCTCATCATACGAAGACATTGTCTCATGTGCTTTCAAGACAGAAAAGGAATTCTCTAAATCTTATGACAATAAAGTAAAGCAAGAGAAGAAGAGAACGGTGGAACAAGAGACAGATAAAGGGGAAAAGGGAAAGAATGATTTTCCATTATGTGATAATTGTGGGAATAATCACCCTGGTACTTGCCTAAAAGGAATGGGAGTTTGTTATAAATGTGGAGAAAAAGGTCACCAGGCGTGTGATTTCAAGGGAAAGAAAGACGCTATCAATGTTGAATGCTACAATTGTAGAGAAATGGGGAATTATGAAAATGAATGTCCTAAGCATCAGGGAAACTTACCTTAGAAAAGGCCAAGGGATCAAGGCCAATCTTATGTTGTGACTATAGTTGAAGCGGAATAATTAATGTATTGGTGCTTTTGGACTCATGGATTATATTCTGGTTATTAGAATAATGTGATATATATATAAGGATTATACTGCAGTACTTGTTGATTTCATTAAGGTTTTAATATGATGAAGGTAATCATAATTTTGTATGTGACAATAAGATAAACTTTACCTTGTCTGAGGAATCTGATGATACAATTGATTTTGGAATTTAGAGACCTTTTATAGAAAGTCTGGACAGAGGCATTTTGGATAACTATAAAGGTTGGAATAGATTAAGTTGAACCTTGGATAGTATTGTTTAAGGTTAAAACATTTCTGAAGATTACTTTTGTAATATTATAATACTATATTTTTAGGAAAAGGACAACCTGCAGGTCGGGGGATAACCCATCGCGTCGGACAAAGCTGCAGGAATCGAACCCACAACCATAGTGTGACATACCTTTATTACCTACCACTAGCCTACAGGAATTCCCTGGTTATTACAAAATATTTTTCCTAATCTAAATGGTATGTGGTAATATTTAGAACCTTATACAATTAGGATAAATATAATATTTTTGAGTTCTATTATCTTTTTGAGTGAAAGATGAGTTTGTGGTATAAATTAGTTAAAGGTTGAAACTCTACTTGTCAAGCATAAATATATATATACCTATCTCTTATTCTATGAATAAATTAATTCTTAAACTTTAGTAAAGGTATATTAAAACAAAAAATGTGTTATCCTAATACCTTATGTCTTGTTGAACTGATAATATTTTAAATCAACATAGATTGAAGGCTTTGAGGCCCTCAATTTTACACTTGTTTGGGATTGATGACCTCAATCACTCCCTACAAATATTTATGCTTTTCCTCCAATTATATGTCCCTAATTTCCACCAATGTTATCCTTATCGAGATCATAATTTGGTGGTGACTTTTTCATTTCCATTCCCCTCTTATTAAGGCTAAATTCTAATAACCTTATTTCTGATGTGGGTTTTCCACAAAGCTATTTTCTATTTTCAACCATTTATTTTCAAAGAAAATTTTCAAATTGCGAGGACAAAATTTATTGAAGGAGGGGAGAATGTAACACCCCGATCTTCCACGATACGCCTCTCTTTCAATAATGTAATAGCATGCATTGTACGAAAGTTCGAGTTCTAACACACCGCGACTAATAAAAGTAGCCGTTATGAATAGTAATAACCACTTTTTAAAATTATAGAAATTTTATATTTTAAAATGGACTTCATTTTTGAATTCGTAATATCGAAATTATCCTAAGTTGAATTTTTTGTAATTTTCTGAGAACTTTCAATTTTTTATGAAAAGTGAAAAATACTTAAAAACAACTTTTTTAATAAAAATAATTTATAGTGATAAATTATACTATTTAGTGGTTTTAAAGTGTAATTAGAATATATTTTTACCATTTTATCCAATGGTGGTCATTAGAATTAATTTCACTTTGAAATTGGACATAAACAATTGTCAATCTTTTAATATATATTGTTTCTAAAAAACACGCTATTTGTTGTGACAGTGGGAATTAATTATGAAATTAATTAATGCAACTTATATGTTTGGAATTTTGTAAAATATACATCATTTTTGAATTCGGAATATCAATTATAGCTTAGGGTGAAATTTTGGCATTGTTCTGAAAAACTTCAATTTTTGATGAATAGTGAAACCACTAAGTGGTAGTTAAATAACTGATTTTTTCATTTAAATGAAATATTACCACTTCTGTGATTTTATTTTCAAAAATACGACATACATGGTTTTCATTAGGAAGTAAAATTTGGTTCAATGGGATTAAAATAATTTTTTGGTGAATAGTAACTTTTAAGTTTAATTAATCGTGATTAAAGATAATTAGTGTAATTTAAGGTAAAGATAATGTTATAATAATATTAAATGACCTTTACACTTTTCCTACCCCTATTGGATGAGTCATGGCCGACCAATACAACACATGGGTCAACTTGGGGACCCCATGGAGCCACTTTGGTAGGAAAATGACATAAATAACTTTTATTTAAAGTTAAAATAGAAATGTCACAAACATAAGTTGTTTTACTAAAACAATTTTTAAATAGGGTTATACAAGTAATATTTTTGACTATAAATATTCATTATAAATCTAAAAATATTTACTACATAATGATATTTTTTTTATAATTTTTAGACATTAAATAAATTAAATTATTTATGACACTATGATGATGCAGCAATTACCTCATTAATTAACGATTTAAATAAAATGAAAAGATAATGTAAAATCTAAGACTTCCACTTGTCAAAAACATATTGGATGAGTATATTTCGAACTCTTATCACCTTATCCTCGAATTATATATGTTTGTTACCTTTAGAATCCAAAAAGCATTGTATAATAAAGTAACATTTCAATCCTTCCAAGAGTGCCCCTTCTCTCTTCTTATAAAAGGCCCCCACCACTACCACCTTACTCGCACCTTCAAAGCCTTTTGGCTCGGCCAACCTCTACCCAAATACTCTCCCAACTTCCCTCCCTTACTCCTATAAGACTCAATTTGGGCATAATTCTTCCCAAGGAAGCCTTTGGCTCAAATCAAAAAGAGTTACCTGATTTTAAGGTAATGTCTTCTCTTGTGTTCTTTTATTTTATTTTTCTTCTCCAACCCCCTAAACACTTTTTATTCATTTCTTTTGTAACAACACCAGTATCCTCAATAAACTAGGATGTTTTATAAGAAGTATTCGAGCTACACTTACACACACCTACATCTAATGGTTAAATAACATACTGTTTCTGTGGATGGCGAAGTTTTGCCTCATGAAACGATGATTGTTCAACACTCATATAACACCTCTAATGGTGGCCATTATGATGACACTATTTTTATATATGATATATATTATGTTTTTGTTTTCCTTATGATTTTGTATTTTTATTTTATGGCATACCTTTATGGTTTCCATTATGGGTAAACGCGATATTTTCATTTTAGGAAGTGCGGACTACCGCCCCCTCAAAGTGATTTGAATCGTTAATACCATATGTGGGATGTATAAAGGATGGAGTAAATGGTATTATACACTATATATATACTGGAATTATATTATACATTTATATCATTATGATTTCATTCCATTGAATACGAAATAGAAATTAAAGTAGCGTTCATGTGTACGTACGGCTTACCGTCTCCATGAACGGTGCATTTCATTTCTTACCTCTAAATGTTACGTAATATTATAAATGAATGTATATACTGGAAATATATGATATATATGATATCTACATCATGAATATAATTCTGGATATAATAGATATTTCACCACATGAACAACTTGTAATTATAAGAAGTTTATTTTTGACTCAAGTACCAAATATCAACAAAATGACCATTATTAACTTAAATAATTACATAATGTTAATAACATGGTAATAAGTGATATAAAAGGAATAAAAAACTTGAAAAAGGTTCTTAAGCAATTATAAATTAACTCTAGTTTATTATTCAGGAGTTTAAAGAACGGTCGAGTCAAGACAGGACGCAAGGTAAGGGAACTTCTTAACCCAATTACCATTCTTTGGGTTAATCTCCTACTTTCAAATTATGTCATGATATTATTATGTATTATCTTGTATTTGTACTTTATTTATGTGTACTTATAGTGAATACACATAATAGATCTATTTTATTTTAAAAATTATCTTTTCAAGGACTTCATCTCAATCTCCGTTCATTGAGGCATATTTGGTTTTATACACAACTTTCCTTTATACGGTGTATAAACCCCTTTGACTTTTATGTTTAATCAAAAGGAATATTTTTATATGAAGTGTTTTACTAAACGACAAAAAGGAATGTTTTTCTTGTCGTACGTATGTGACGACAACGACTTCTCCGCCGCCATGGCCATTATTTGGGTTTCGGCTTCCTCTACAAGCCATAACTTTTTTTAAAAAGAAAAATAAATACCATGTTTTACTTTTCTTTTATTTTGGTATTGAAAATGGTTTTGATAAAGTTTTTATTATATCAATATGTTGTATTTATATCTTGTGATTGAAGTGTGGAAATCTTATGTTTCCTTTATGCATGTTTTATGTGATAAAATTATGTTATGGTTTATGATATGTTTAAACCTGTTCATATGAGGAATGCATTGGACTTAATAAGTGATGGGTGGAGCCTGCTATAGCTCCTCGATGCATTAGTAGGTCTCATGAGACAAACTAGTGTCTTGGAACGAGTCCTTGACAAAATCTTATTTGTGGTCTTGGCATGAGGCCTTGACTATGTGGTTATGATAGTCTGGCATTATGCATTCCATCATTATGAAAGTGGTTATTGATATTGCATGAGATTATTCGACTAGTAGAATATCCATGTGAGTAAGTAAATGGAATTATTTAATTTTATTTTTTCCATATTATGTTGAAGTTCAAGTTTAAAAAGGCTTTTGTTTTAGTTATACATTGCCTTAAATGTTAATGTTTACTTATGAAAGCTTCCGAAATACTGTTATCCTTACTGAGCATCTGAGCTCACCCCTTTCAATGTTTTAATATTTTCCAGGATGTGAAGAAGTATTTTATGAATGACCTGCAGGGATAGTCAGAAGAGGATATGAGTGTGGACTATGGAGACTTTTTTTTATTGTAGTTTTTCACTTTATGATGTAATGTAACTTTTATGAATGTATCTAGTGTTTCCAAGGCTACTAAACTAATCGGTCTTTCGAAACTTGATATTTTGTGATCATTCCAGTGCTACGAAGTAATGCACAGACTCTGGGTATCTGGGGTCGGGGCGTTACAACCTGCACGACGAGAGCTATGAATTTCTTCAATTCCAAAGTTCTTATTGAATGAGGAGGGGTGGTCTTCTATTTATAAGCATTTGGATACCCTGTGCAACGGCGTGCAAGTCTTCTCTTGGAGCGCAAGTCTCAGAGCGTAACCCTTCTGTCCTCCTAGACACTTTCGCGACCAACTTCCAATCTTGGGTGCCCCTATTTACTTTTCCATATTTTGTTTATCAAAACACGATGGTCAAATGGCGCGCAACTTTCCAATCCTCTAAGGTACCAGCACGCAAGTCTTTTCACGGCGCGCAAGTCACTTGCATGACCAAACCAATACTTGCGCGACCCTCTTCCATTTGCCATATTTTCATGTTCTCATTCTGAAAAACATCAGGCGCGCAAGTTTCCAAGCCTCCAAGGCCTCAGCATGCAAGTATCTTTTCCAAAAACACATTTCTCCATATTTCAAATTTTGAGGCCCAAAAATTTGGAAAACACTGGAAAACGGCGCCATCTTCAATATTGTTGTCCGCTTGAACTGTATGATCACCTTGCTGGTACACATTCTAAACTTCCACTGAGGATTGACAACAAACACAAACCATACTCCAAAACATGCATAGAAGACCATGGTTCCAACAAGGTGTTCCTCCACTTTATTCCCTTCACGCCATGTGTGAAGCACTTTGATATTGTTATTGGGAAGCATACCCAGAAACTTTATAATGGTGTAGGTTACGGACCGTGGGATGGAACCAACACCCTTAAGGGAATTATACATAATCAGGGAGTCTTTATCCACATCAGAGAGAATGATATTGGACTATTGGCAAAGGGTAAGACCAATAAGAGTGTCCTTGGCTTCTGTCTGGATAGAATACCCACTACCCAGATAAGCATAGAAGGCCATAATGACCACACCTTTGGAGTCCCGAACAACCCCACCTCCATGGATGGTTCCCCAGCGATAAGAACCATCGGTACTGCAAGTAGGAGGATTCCATCGCACCCATAGGGGTCTTGGGATATTACTACTACCTTGATTTTTTAGACCACTAATTTTAGTTTCCATTTCACACATTTATGTTACCATGTTTTTCAAAAGAACTTAGTGTTGTTGAGAAATTTATTACTATTTTTTAACCATCACCTCAAGATGTTAAACATATTTATGATTATTTTAAGTTGTCTAAGAATTTATAACAAATTAGTTATCTTGATTTTGAAAATATGTGTAATTCATTCTAGCTTGATTACCAAATTAATCATGATTATACCTAGGTTATTGATTGGATTTATGGGGTTGTAAATACCTATTTGGTTTATCAAGTTGCCTAAATCTATTGTTCTATTGGTAATTCCAACCTTTGTTAAAATTATGGTTGGGTTGAAAGGTCATAGGTTGGCTATTTTGGTTGGGAAATTGACTATTCTGGTTTTTCTAAAAAGGATTCTAAGGTAATATACCATTACATGATTGTAGAGATTCTTAAAATTGATGATATTGATGATTGAAATGGTCATGATATGAACAGACTTCATAGTTCATTTGGATTTTAAAAAATAGTTCAGATGGAGTTTGATAGGGGACAGAGTTAGATAACATTTGTCTCATCAAATTGGTGATATCACTCAACTAAATTTCAATTCAAAAATTATCATAAGTAGAAGTAGATACTTCCATGGATGGTTTAACATAAATTAAGCCTCTATTTCCAAACTCCTATGAATTTTAGGTCATATTAACTAAGATATATTTAGAATCAAAATGAGTCTTATCCGCTAAAGATACTCTAGCAGCTTCATTTTTTATACTCTTGTCCATAAAGGATAAACCTTTATAAAAAATTTTAATTGGTATATTATTTGAAATCTAGTGATGAGGACAGCTAAAAAATAATTTATTAAACCTTTACCAATACTTGTGTAAACTCTCCGCTTATAACTACCTAATTCCACACATGCCTTTTCTAAGTGAGGCAGTCCTAAATGTTGGGAATAATTTCTCTATAAAAAATTTCTTGAGCTAATGTCAATTACCTATATTGGTATATTGGGAGCACTAGAACCACTTCATAGCTACCCCATCTAAAGAAAAATTAAATGATCTCATTTTGATTTGTTCTTCACTCATCCTATTTTGTTTCATTGTAATACACACCATGTGAAATTCCTGAGGATGTTTATAGCAGTATTCACCTAGAATCCCATGAAATTTAGGTAAGTGGTGTATAATTCATGATATTAGCTCAAAACCATAGGATATCTTAGGGTATTCTAAAAAATTTTGATGGTTTTCAACATCATGAGCAGCTAATTCCTTCAAGTTCTTCCATTCATCAATGTTTTCAAAAAATTTAAAGTTTTTTGTTTATAATAAATCTATTCCTAGGTATTATGTTTTTGAAATTTTATTTTTTCCTAAGTTTTCAATTTCAATGGCTTGATTTTTTCAACTATTATGGACCTCAAACTATACAAATTTTCTATCTCTAAAATTTAAAGATTATTATCTATCATTAAATAATGATTTCAATGAGTTTAAGGAAACAATATTCTGTATACTATTATTATTATTATTATTATTATTATTATTATTATTATTATTATTATTATTATTATTTAACAAATATTTGGTAGCCTCTACAGTAACAGTTCCATTTGGAAAGACGGATTTTAGTATCTATTTAACCCTACTTCAAGTTTTCCACTAAATACTATAGTACTGTAGTACCCAAGGGTGTCTCCAATATGAATATCCTTAAAGAGTAATTTTTCATCACTTTTTAAATTTTTAATATTTTTTACTATTATGAGGGGAATTCATATGATGAAAAAAAATATTTTATTTTCTATAAAAAACAAAGATGGAAATATTATGGAAGTAGAACTAGAGAATTATAATTAATAGAATAATAGTAGTGGCCTATTCAAGAAATTCTCATGGACCATACCTCTCTTTGCCTATAAAAATGATTTTCACATTATTAACTCCCTCAACACATGATCTATTGACACAAAACATGTATCTCATTTAGATTAAAAGATTGATTTCAGTGACTAATATCTCAACTATTGATCTCCTTCTAGTAAGATCTGGTTAGTGAAGTCAGTGATCACTGATCATAAAGAATAGCTGATCACTCACTATGCTCACAATCCTCGATCGAGAATTGATAAATTTAAATAACAATAATCAAATTCTAACTTCTACTTAGTTTGAATTAAAAAAACTAAATTATATGACCAACATACTATGATTATAGATATATTGGTTATAGAATATATGTAAGAGTTAATCCAAATGATAAAAAAGTGAACATCAAAATTCAATCAAAATTCAAAGATCATAAATCTGAAGTGAATTTATAGTATGAAATTGAAGGTAGAAAAACATACAGAGAAATAACCATTATAATACACTTGATTAGGACACTAAATATCTATCCATTCATGATCAAGGTATAGGAGAAATCTTCACTCCTCGTATTCATTAAATAATGCAACTACAATAATTCCTCCACCTTGATATCCTAAAGAATCCTTTATTTTAATGCTCCCTAAATTGTCTCTCAACTCTATTTCTATTCTATTTTTTTCTATAATCCCCTTCTTATGTGAATAAAATATATTTTAATTAATTTCACAAAAATTATCAGGCTACAACTCACAGTAATCAACATTGATCTCATATCTTGAGTCACCATGTGTCACTCCTTGATTTTTCATTGTCCATTTTATGTGACTCTAGCCAAAATTACAAACTGAACATGAAAATCTTACATGAAACATTCTTCAACTCAAGTAATTTGAATTTGGGAATGTTTCAGGTTCAATTTAATCTTCAATATCCTTCCAAATAAATCCAAAATATTTGGGGGTAATCCATTAATTCTACTACCACTATCTCTGCTACAATTCCCATGAACTCGGTGATCCTTTTAATTAATGATTTGTATAACAAGAAAACATGATATTTAAACTTGGGTTCACCTTTGAAAACCCATGCATAGAGGCTCATCATTTTGGTTAGTCATGTTGGACCAAAAAGGATGGGACCACTGGTGCAACAATAATAATGAGATAAAATAAAGTGAAAATGTAGAAATAAATAGACACCAAATGTAATGTGGAAAACCCCCCAAAATTAAAGGGGTAAAAAACCATGGAAAAAATAAGGATCTTTATGATTAAAAGTGATTACACACCCCCATACTATTATAAAAAGAACCACCTTATAAATATTTACCTTGAATATGTGGGTAAACCACCTCAAACAATACCACACAAATACTGAACACCCAAATAATAGATGAGAGATTACTGGTGAAGCTGATTGTTGAAACCATTAGGGAATATCTCCATTTATAGGTTTCTATTATCTCCTCCTTCTTCATTCCTCCACTAGTTGGTTTAGTGGAGCTAGAAACCAACCACCTACCCTAGCTCACCCCCTTTGACAAAGTGGGGGGCAGCACCTTCCTCCAATTAAAAAACTTTCGACACATATCCCTATTAGAGATTTTATTGAGAACTAATCACATCTCCACACATCCTTTCTATCTTTCAATCATGTTGCCCGTGTATCTGTGAGGTCGCTCGAGGATCGGCACCATATGAACTTTATCAAATTTAATCTCCTTCATCATGAAATCTGATATAATTTTTTTAGTGTAACTTTTCTACATATCCAAACTTCTTTCATCCACCACATCTCAAACAAAGTGATATTGTGCACCAATGTGCTTCATTTTGGAATGAAAATATGGATTCTTGGTAATGTTTGAGGTGCTCTGCCTATCACAAAATAATGAAATATGATCCTTTATGTGCCCAAGATCCTCCAACATCCTTATTATCCAAATTGCCTATTTTAAAGCCTATGTAGTTGTAATTTACTCTTCCTCCATCATGGATAAATCCACAACTGACTGTAACTTTGAAATCCAGATCACAGCTCCTCCTGCAAGAGTAAATACATAACCAGTAGTGGATTTTCTCTGATCATAATTTCCTACAAAATATGAATCAACATAGCCTCTGATAGTGAATTTTGATCCTCCATACATAATGCAGTATCTGAGGTCTCCATGATTTATCTTGGGATCCTATTCACTATGCTTCAATTTTATCATCCTAGATTATCCATGTATTGACTAACTGCTCCCATTGCATGTGAAATGTCTAGTCTAGTACAAACCATAGAAAACACCAGACTCCTCACTGTTGATTCATATAGTACTCGATATTTCTTCATCCTATCTTATTCACTACTAGGAATAATCATTGAGGATAACTTTAAATTAAGGGGATGATGGGTAGATATCGGCTTACAATCTTGAATGTCGAATCAATTCAAGAATTTACATAATTAATTATTTTATGATGGAAAAATATTTCCATTATTTTTGTCTCATAAAATATACATCCTAAGAATATTTTTTACTGGTCTCAGGTTCTTCATATCAAACTCTTTATCCAACTGTACCTTCATATCTTGGATTTGATCATTGTTGGGTCTTGTAACTAACATTTCATCCATATACAATAGAATAATGATGAAATAATTACCATTCAAACCCCTAAAATATAAAAAAGGATCTGAATGAATATTGTTGTATCTAAGTCACATGATATAGGAATCAAATATATTGTACCAACACCTCGGTACATACTTGAGACTGTACAGATATGTGTCCAACCTACAAACCAAGTTCTCTTTACCTTATTATGAAAAACCTTCTGGTTAGAGAATATATATATCTTCATCAAGATCACCATAGAGAAAAATGATATTCCCATATAACTATTATAGATGTAAACTGTATGTAGCACACATTGCTAAAACTATTTTAATAGTTACCATTCTAACAACAGGAGAAAATATTTCATTGAAATCAATACCTTCCTTCTAATAATATCCTTTGACTACCATTCTTGTATGATATCTTTCCACCTAGTTATTTCTATCCCAAGTTATCTTAAATATCCATTTTTTTTATATCCTTCCTTCTATGAAGTAATGTAACAAGATCTGAAGACTTGTTCTTGTGCAGGGATTCAAGTTCCTCCTACATCACCATCATCCATGAGGATACATGTAAAATATTTGGTCACCTCCACAAAAGAAGATAGCTCTCTATCCTCCTTCAATAAGCAGTGTGAAATATTTCTCTCAATGACATATTCTGAGTTCTATACTGGTGATATTTTTCCTCTAGTTGATCTTCATTGTCCAGAATCAACATGTAATTGATCATCATGTTCTGGTAATGCCTCAGAAGAAACTGGTTCTTCCTTGTATTTTTCCTCCACCTCAACTGTTGTATTTTTTGTGTTCTATTTCTCCATGTCTCTATCAATTTTCATTTTCACCTTTTCTTCTACAAAAATGACATCTCTTTTGATGACAAGTTTGTGGACAGTGGGGTCCCACAAACAAAACCCCTTCACACCATCAGATTATCCCATAAAGATACATTTCTAGGATCTTGAATCCAAATTCGGTCTTTCCTAGCCATTAAACATTACATATATAGGACTTCCAAAAGTATGTAATCAAGAATTTTTAGAGGGTTTACAACTTCAAATATCTATCGGTGACTTTATATTAATCTTCATTGAAGGATATTGGTTGATCACATAATATGTGGTATTCGTTGCTTCTACCTAGAATGTTTTGGCAATTCCTACAGTCTTCAACATCACCCTTGTTCTATCCAACAATATTTTGTTCATCCTCAATGCCACTCCATTTTTTTATGACTGTATTCCACTATTAACTATATCTTGATTCCTTATTTTTGAAAAAAAATTATCGAACTCCGCACTTGTATATTCTCCACTATTTTCAGTCCTCAAACACTTTATATTATTTCCAGATTCAAGATCCTTACACACTTTGAATTTTTTTAATACTTCAAAAAAATCACTTTCCTATTGATTGTGTATACCCAATATCACATGGAATAATCATTAATGAAGGATAAAAAATATCTTGGTTCTCCTAGGGATATAATTGATGCTTTCCAAACATCAAAATAGATCAATTATAAGTTCTCCTTGCTTCTTGCTATTGTCATCCAGAACTTTAACCTAAAATTAACTTTACTCTTGATTGGGTACACCCAACATCACCTGGAATAATCATCAATGAAGGATAAAAAGTACTTCGGTCCTCTTAGGGATATAACTAGTGCTTTACAAACATCAAAATGGATCAATTATAAGATCTCATTTCTTATTTCTATTGACATACCAAACTTTAACCAATGTTTCTTAATAAAAAAATGCTCAAAAATGGTAAGGATGCCTTTATAAGACTAGGAAACAGCTTCTAATCCACAAGAATCTCCATGCCCTGTTCATACATATGGACAATCTTCTCATTCCATAACATCATCAATACTTCCATTGAGGTAGTTTATGTGACAACTATCTATGCCTCCTTGTACGTTTCACCCATAAGAACAAAGAGGTTCTATGAGATCTTATTTTCCTTCATCACCACAAGAGTTCCCTTCACAATTTTTATCACTCCATTCTTTGTGTGAGTCTTGTATCCTATATCATCAAATTTTCCCAAAGACAGTATGTTCTTTTTCAATCCCTTCACATGGTGTACTCCCTGGATAGTTTGAATAATTTTGTCATGCATCCTTAGTTTGATGGTACCGACTAAAATGATCTTTAGGGTTTGATTGTTCCCCTTCTACATAATTCCTTCGATGATAGTTTCATATTTATCAAACCAAACCTATTGAGGTGTCACGTTCCATGTCACTCCCGAGTTGATTATCCATGTGTCGTTGAGATGTTATCTTCTTCTAGTAGTCATCGCTACTTCCCTGACTAGTATATCTTTGTTTCTAGAAGTAATAAACACATTTCCATCCATGTCATGATTATGAATCCCACTATAACCACACTCCATTTTCACATCTACTGATCTTTCATCAATTTCTAGTCGATAATTATCCTTCCACATCACGTCCTGTATCTTCATTTTCCACAATGTAAAATTATTCCCATTGAATTTCTTGATCTTAGATTTTTTTTTACCATCTAGAAACACCATGAATATAGAACCTACACAATTTTAAAATGGTGTATTTAATAATTTCAATAATTTTTTTCTAATTTGAAAGATCAACTAGAGCCTCAATCACAAAGCATACTCAAATTTATATGAATTATTAATAGCCAAAATCTGAACATCACTAGAACATAACCTTACTTTGATACCAATTATTGGATCAAAAATAATTGACCCACTGATTTATAAATAATAATGAGATAAAATAAAGTGAAAAATTTGAAAATAAATGGTCACCAGATGTAACATGGAAAACCCCCCAAAATAAAAGGGGTAAAAACCCCATGGGAAAATATAAGGATCACTATAGATAAAAGTGGATACACACTACCTCAATAATAAAAGGAGAAACCCATCATGAATATATCTCTTGAATATATAGGGAAACCACTTCACAAAATACTATGCAAATATTGAACACTCATATAATAGATGCGAGATTATTGGTTGTAACACCCCCATTAACTTTCTATCAGGTATGTTATAATCTTTTCTTTTGCTTTTCTTTTTCATTGCAATAGTTTCTTCAACCATGAAAATGGGAGGATACCTATAATGGTGAATTTAGGTATTTGTTGTAATTTTCAACAAAAAAAAACTTATAGTTCTGCTGTTTTTTGGGAACTTACACACCGTGTAGGTGAAGTAAACATCGTATAATGGATTCTAGGAAGAACCCATGAACTAGGTATATAGTGTGAGTGTTTTACATGCCATGTAATAGGTACACTCGTTGTATGTATAAAAATATGGCTTTTATTTAAAATGTGATGGGTTTTATGGAATATATGGACCTTGAGGATTACACGATGTGTAAATGGGTTACATGTCGTGTAAAGGTTGTGGTGTTGGTTTTTTAGGTCATTGTGTGAGTGGTATGTTTAATTAATTATTTTTGAATCCTTCCTCACTCAACCTAGAGATCTCCATGTGTGATTTTGGGTGACTCCTTCCCATTCAAATCAATTATTTCAGTGATTTATCGTTGTTGTGGTTGGATTTCTCCTCTTCAGGTAAGTATTTCTTCTGGTTCTTCTTTAGTTTTAGTTAAGGATATGGTTTGACTATGGTTTTGTAATCATATCATTATTTCTATTGATAATTTTTAGTCTCTTATCATACTTTATCTTTTAAAGGAATATCTTTTGGTTTCTAATCATTTTTATCAAAGGAAGTTAGGTTTTCTACATCCTTGGGGTAGGTTAATATATCCAAGCATTCTAATTTCTTGAATTTCCTATTGTTCTTATTGATTCCTTGATATTTGAAATGGAATTTCATGTGTTGAAATTGAAAAATGCGTGGGTTCATGTTTTAATGTGGTTTTTTATTTGAAAATGGAATTTCCTTTATTTGGAAGAAAATTGATTTTTCAAACCTTGAAGAAGATTGGATTAGATTTGAAATGGTTTTATAAAAATGTGATCATGGTTTTTAAAATGGAAATTGAAAAACATTGTAAAGTTAGAACCTTGGTTGCATCAAGAAAGAGGTGTGTATGGCACCAATAGGAGGTAACCTCTTGTATATTGACGGACTATGGTATCACATGATAATATTTGTATCCAACCTTATGACATTTTGGCTTGTGAGTTTCTAGTATATATTTTTCATAGGGTAGAGCCCGACTGGAATGTGCATTATTGTTTCTGGTTGTTTATTGCATGATATATTATTTCATGGATGTCGGATCACATGTATATTTATATTTTGGTATGTCTACCTACTTTGTTTTATGACTGGAATATTTCCTGATTTGGAAAACATCATATGAAATTTTTTTAAAAATCCAAGTACTATTTGAGAAATGTTTTCAAATTGTTTTATTTATAAAAAATTTTGTAAAGCTGTTTTTTTAAGAAAGAAATTGTGAATTATTGATATTAAAACTCATATATATTCCTTGGTGGTTTCTTAATGGGATCTATTTCTCACATCCTACTTCTAAATTTGGGTAGTTTTAGACCTTGTTTTGCAGGACACAGGTAAAAGGAATGTCATTTTGTATCATGTTAGCATCTCTTTATGTCATTGTTTCGGTTTGGGATTCTTTTTAGAGGTAATGGGTGGTCACATGGAGACTTGTTTGTCTAAACTTGTCATACTTACTATTTTATCCAGTTTTTATTAGTTGTATCTCTCTTTGTTTCCACTTTGCACTCTAGTTGTATGTATTATTTTGATTATATTCAAGACTTGTTTTGTTATCTTTGTTATACCTCACCCCATAATGGTCTGGCTTGGGTAAATGGTCTGGTTTCCCAGGTTGGTCTGTTATAATTTTTTATCAAAGGAGTTACTTAGCCTGAAGTGTGTCAGAACTACCTAAGTTGGTTTTGTGTCTTGGGTAGACAAGAGTAATATCATCATAATTTTAATTTTAGGACCCAAAAAGGGCCTATAAATGTCACTTTTAGGACTAAATATGAGTTTCCATGGGTGTTTTTAAAATATTTACTAAGTCTAAGACCTAGTATTTAGGTTCATTTGAATGAATTGTATGGTAAATCTATTTAAATTGACATATCTACTAAGTTTAGGGACTTGTTGTGTGTAAGGTTGTCTAAATAAACTAAGTGGGGGTTCATTTAGATGGAACTATTCCTTTAAAAAGGTGTTTCCTTTTGTGCTGGAATTCATAATTACTTTAAATTCTTTTCATTTTAAAGATTTTTTTTGGATTCTAAAAGTTGGATCAATGGTTTTGGAGTTTTTTCATGACTTCTTAGTAATTTTATTATGTTTAATAAACAATGCCTCCTAGAAGAGATATTCCAAATACAAGAGGGGAAGCTATGAGATAGATTCCACATGCAGATCCTCCAGTGGACTCTTCTTTGGTTGAAGAAGTTTTCTATACCATTTAGACTATGGGTTCAGTGGGCGCTGTGAACTTGGGATGAGTAGTGGATCATGGCTAAGAATTTACCAAGAAGTATCCACTTGTCTTCCATGGTGACAAAGGAACCCAAGAATTAGAGGAGTGTCTTGAATATATTGAGAGGATATTCAAATTTTTGAAGACTCCTAAATATTATCAGGTGGGTTTTTTCACATATATGCTTGAGGGACTAGGATGAAGATGGTGGGACTCTATAGTGCAAGATAAGTTTCATGAGGGTCTTACCTAGGTTTATTTCAAGAAAATATTTAATCAGATATTTTATCCTAAGACCTTACATGCAGAAAATACTTTGGAGTTTCTAACCATGGAGCAAGGGGATCATACCATTCTAGAGTATTCAACTCAATTTGATGAGTTGGTGCATCTGGCACTAGAGCTTGTCACTAATGATTTCCTAAAGGATCGAAGGTTCGAGATAGGAATGAGGGATGATATTCGATTGATGATAGTTATTTTTTACCTTCTAACCTTTGTGGAGGTAGTGTATAAAGCATATTTAGATGAGGCGGACATAGTTTTAAGTATAGGTTTGGTCAGAGCTTCAGTGGGTATAGCAGTTAGATAGCGTGCTTCTTCTGGTCAAAAAAGGAAGAACAAGAGTGATTAGTTTTATGCATGAATAGTTTAAGGGGCTTCTTCAGGGAAGAAATATGTTATTTTATACCATTTTGTGAGGCATGGTCATATTATTCCTCATTATATAGATGATCTTATGACTTTCCATTTTTTTGGGTGATCTAGCCATCTGAAACATTTCTATGATAGGATGTCCAAAGGCAGTAATTCGGGATCCACTTTCACCAAGGGATCGTAAGTTCACATTGATACTCCCAAGGGTGTTGGGTCTCATTATTATACCCAAGGGGTGTCTAGGTGGCTAATTCTAGATGGATTTATTCATAAGAATGTTTTCCAAAGGAATCTGGAGTAGGGCTAGCTATTGTTATAATTATGGTGTGTATTTCGTCTTCTATATTACTGACTTTGTTTGATACATGTGTCACTCATTATTTTATATCATCAAATTTGGTTGAAATTTTTAGTTTATGTTTTAATATTATTTCATTCTTGTTAGATATTTATACACCTTTAGGAAAGATGTTCGAACAAGGTTTCAAGTTCCCCACGTGTCGGGTGGTGATAACCACCTTTGAGGTGGTTTGGGACTTCTTAATGAATGATCTTGACATCTTCGACTTTGTTATCATCATGGATTGGATGGTCATTGTAATGCATTAGATATAATTTTATCACCATCGGTTATAGTTCATATCTATTTATGGGTTCACTCATGTTTTCTAGGATGAGTGGGACTCAAGATCAGGAAGGGAGGGGCATGTTGTTCCTTATACCGGTATAATCTCATGCCAGTTTTCAGAAATGTTTCTTAATATATTTGAAACTTTCTTGGGTGGTCACCTACCTGTTGTTGTGTATTCATACCTAGAGGTCTTTTTGGATTATTTTTCTATTTTACCACCACAAAGATAGGTTTATTTTACTATTGACCTACTACCTAGAATGATTCTCATTTCTATGTTATCCTATTAAATGGAACCTACTGAGTTGGAGGAACTTAAGGTCCGGCTTGAGGAACTAGAATCAAAAGGATTTATTCATCCTAGTGTGTCACCATGGGATTCACCTATACTCTTTGATAATAAGGAAGATAAAATTGTTAGTCTTTATACTGATTATCAGAAGTTGAATCGGGTGACCATTAGGAACAAATATCATTTACCTAGAATTGGTTATCTATTTGATCATCTTATAGGGGATCATTAGTTTTATAAGATTGAACTATGATCAAGGTACCATTAGTTTATATTTTGAGATGAGTAAATACCCAATACAACATTTTGAAGTCGATAGGGCATTTAGAGTTTCTGGTTAGTTAATTTGGAATAACTAACTCTCCTACATTTTTTATGGCTTTGATGAACCGGATCTTTCATCGATTATTAGATTTTTTTTTGTGTTTTTAGATGATATCTTAGTGTACTCCAAGTTATATTATGAACATGTGGACCATTTTTATGTTATTCTTCAAACCTTGAAATGACATTTTTTGTATGGTAAACTTTACAAGTGAAAGTTTTGGATCCTAGAGGTAAATGTTTTGGGCCATGTGATATCTGAGAGGGGAGTCTCAGTGGATCCTAAAAAGGTACAGGAAGTTATTTCTTGGTAAAGGCCTAGAAACATGTTTGAGATCCAAATTTTATTGGGGTTGGTTAGTTATTACAAATGGTTTGTTCAAGACTTCTCCAAGATTGCATCTCCGGTGACATCTTTGACTCATAAGGGTGTAAAGTTTGAGTTGGGTGAAAAATGTTAAAGATCTTTTGAAGAGTTTAAAGTGAGGTTGACTTCAGCACCAGTGTTGATTCTCCCAGAACTAGGTTTGTATTATGACGTTTTCTTTAATGCATCGGGTATGGGTTTGGGTTGTGTCTTGATAAAATGGAAACAAGTGGTGGATTATGACTAATGTTAGTTATTCCCTCATGAGACGAACTACTCTACCCATGATATTGAGTTGGTAGTAATTATGTGTGCACTCAAGATGTGGTGTCACTATCTTTTTAGGGAGTTATTTATAGTATATTCTGATCACAAAATCTTGAAGTGTGTTTTCACTCAGAGGGATATTAACTTGTGATAGATACTTTGGGTTGAGTATATTCATACCTATGATTTTGATATCATATATACCCCTGGGAAGGGAAACATGGTTGTCAATTCACTGATTAGAAGAGTATTGATCCAAGCAGTGAAGGAATCAATTGAATAGTGCTCTTTGATGAGTTTTTTTCTAAGATTATCTTGGGAGCGAAGGAGGTTGGTGGATAGGTGTTCTTGGATTTGTTAAAGGTTGAATCATATTTTTATGAGTGATTTTGACTTGAGAAAATGATAGACACCAAGAGATGATTCTTAGAAGGAATCCTAAATAGTGGGGAGACCTTGAGCGAGTAGTCTCGATCTCCCAATGGATCTTTGTGATTTCCTAGTAGGTTGGGTGTTCATTTTTTACCTAAGACATTAATTGTTAAACAATGGAAATTGGTCATGCTGTTCCATGAACCTTGCATCTAAAAATATGTACCATGATTTGAGATGTTGGTATTGGTGGCTAGGGATGAGGCAGTCAGTTATGGATTTTTTATCGCGGTGTCTCATTTTTCAAAGGGTCAAGGTGGAACACCAGAGAACTACAGGTTTTTTGTAACCTTTACCCATTATGGTATGGAAGTGGGATAAAATATCCATGGATTTTTTTCATAATTTTACCATGAAATCCTATTGGTAAGGATGTGATTTAGGTGATTATAGACAGACTCACTAAATCAGTGCATTTCTTACCAATAAAGAAAATGATGAAATTGGACAAATGTTAGTACTTATATGTCCAAGAGATTGTAATAATTCATGGAATTCCCTCTACATTTGTTTCTGATAGTGAATAGAGGTTCACATTTAGATTTTGGAAAGGTTTTTAGTAGGAAATGGGTTCCCTATTAAAATTGAGAATGGATTATTATCCATATATGGATGGATAGATAGATAGGGTTATCTAGGTTATTAAGGTTATTATCTAGGCTTGTGTGATTTATTTTGATGGATCTTGGGATATGAATTTTTTTGGTCGAGTTTTCATTTAATAATAGTTATTAGGAATCAATCGGGATGTATACCATTGAGGCTTTGTATGGGAAGTCATGTTGATCTCCCTTGCGCTGGGAAGAGTTGGGAGAGCGGTCCTTGGTTGGGCCAAGTCTGGTTTAGGAGATGATGAAGATGGTGTAGTTTATCCAGAGGCATTTCATCATGGAAAAGAGTCATCATAAATCTTATTTGGACTCTCATTGTTTTTCGGTGGAGTTTATGGTTGGTGATTTTTTTTCAAAGTTTTAACTTGCTTGGGAAATTGTCAGTTGGGTAAGTAGGGTAAGTTGGCACCACAATTTGTAGGACCCTTTGAGATCATTGAGTGACTGGGGAGGGTGGCATCCTGATTGGACTTTCTATCTAGTTTGACATCTATTCATGATTTGTTTCATGTTTCCTAGTTGAGGATGTATATACCAGATCCTTCCCATGTGATTAGATGGGAGGATATTGATCTTCAGCCTGATACCACTTTGGTTGAGCAGCCAATTTAGATTATGGATCACCAGGATAAGGTACTATGTGGTAAAATGATCCCCTTATTCTAGGTACTATGGAAGTGTGGATAGTATTTCCATGAGATTTGGGATCAGGAGTCATTGATGAGGTAGTAGTGTCCTTCTCTATTTGCATATCTAGGATCTTGAGCACTTTCTGGGATAGAAAGCTTTTATAGTGGGGATATTATAATGCCTCATTAACTTTCTATCAGGTATGTTCTAATATTTGATTTTAGTTTCCTTTTTATTGGGTTAGTTTTTCTGACCATAAAATTTAGAGGATACCTATATTGATGAATTCAAGGATTTTTTGGAATTTTTAACTTAAAAACCTGTAATTTTTCTTGTTCTATGGGCACTTACACACCATGTAAGTGAAGTGCATATCATGTAATGTATTCTAGGAAAAAAATTTGAACTAGGTACATGGAATTAATGGTTTAAACATTATGTAACAAGTATGTGTTATGTATGTATAAAAATCAAGTTTCTATTTAAAAGGCGACAGGTTTTTCGTCATATACGAACCCTGAGGATTACATGACTTGTAAATGGGTTACACACTATGTAAATGCCATGGTGTTGTTTTTTTAGGCCATCGTGTGAGTGATATGTTTCATTAATTCTATATGATGCTTTCCTCTGTCAACCTAGAGATCACCCTAATATATTTTGGGTGACTCCTTCCTATCCAGCTCGATTTTTTCAATGATTAATCATCGTTGTGGTTGTATTACTCCTCTCCGGGTAAGTGTTCCTTCTGTTTCTTATTTATTTTTTGTCATGGAAATAATTTGGATGAGGTTTTATAATCATATCATGATTTCAATCGATCATTTTTAGTCTCTTATTTTTCCTTATCTTATAAAGGTAGATCTTGCAGCTTCTAATCCTTATTATAAAAGGCGGTTATATTTTCTACATTTTTGAGGTGTTTGGATCTATCTGAGTGTTATAATTTCTTGAATTAAATATTTTTCTTATTGATTCCTTGATATTTTAAATGAAATTTAATTTGTTTTGAAATTTAAAAAGTCATGGGTTTATGTTTTAAAAGGGTTTTTTCTTTGAAAACAAAATTTCCTTGATTTTGAAAAAAAATTATTTTTAAAACCCTAAAGAAGATTGGATTAGATTTTAAATAGTTTTATAAAAATTTGAGCAGTGTTTTTAAAAATTAAATGGACAAAAATTTCATAGAATAAACCTTAGGTTTGTTGAGAAAGAGACATGGGTAGCCTTAGTGTGTGCTTTTGACACCACTAGGAGGTAAACTCTTTTATATCAATGGACTGTTGTAGGACTCGATATTAGTTGAATCCAACCTTATGCCTTTTTTGATCATGAGTGTCTAGTACATATTTCCCATAGGCTATAGCCCTACTTTAAGGTGAATTATTATTTTTGGTTCTTTATTTTATGATATATTGTTTCATGGATGTTTCCCCATATGTATATTTATATTTTAGTATTTTTACCTGCTTTGTTTTATGAATGGTATGTTTCTCTCTTTGGAAAAAATGATATGAAATGTGTAAAAACTCAAGGACTATTTGAGAAATTTTTTCAAATTGTTTTATTTATAAAAATTCTTGTAAAACTATTTTTTTAAATCAATAAATTGTGAATTCTTGATATTATAATTTGTATATATTCCTTGGTGGTTTCCTACTGAGCTTTGTTTCTCACACCATACTTCTACCTTTGGGTGGATATAGACCTTGTTTTAGGGGTACATGTCTAGTGAAGAGAATTTTATAGCATGTTGGCTTCTCTTTATGTTTCTGTTTTGATTTGGGATGATTTTTAAAGGTGAAGGTTGGTTACATGGAGACTTTTTTGTCTAGTCTTTTCATACTTCATGGTTTATTCCATTTGTCTTAGTTGTATATATCTTTGTTTTCAATTTTCACTCTGGTTTTATGTCTTGTGTTTCTTATATTCAAGACTTGTTTTGTTATCTTTTTTATACCTCACGTCATAATGGGATGACTTGGGTGACTAGTCTGGTTGACCCAGGTTGGTCTATTATACTTGTGAAGTTGATTGCTAAAACCATTTGGTAATCACTTCATTTATAGGTTGTTATTATCCCTTCCTTATCTCTTCCTCTTCTGGTGGGTTTGGTGGAGCTGGACACCAATCACCTTCCCTATCCTACCCCCTTTGATAAAGTGGGTGGAGGCGCCGTCCTCTAATTAAAAAACTGCTAACAAGTCGCTTCATAAAATAATTTCTTCTAACACCACACGTTCACCCATTATCATCATAAAAACTATAATAATTGGATATATTGAAGACTATCCATCTCCTTTGAATCACGCCTTCAAATAAAGAATCAATACAACATCTATAGAAAATATAATTCTTCCTTAATCAACTTAAATCAACCTTCAGCCTCAGGACTTCAGGTAGCTCATAATCCCATTGGACTTCCTTCATTAGTGCAGTACAAACTTTATCATCTTTCAAATCTGGTCAAAATCAAACTCTCATTTACAAACCCATCTTATTCATCCTTACATCGAACTCCATCATCTTTAATCTATAAAGTAACTCGATCTCATCATTTTTTTTATTTAAATTTATTTTCTCAAATCTCAAATCTGTATCAGTGCTTGATGAAATTAGTAACCTAATTCAGATCTAGTAATCTTCTTTGATGGAAGAACATCTTCAATGGTGGTGTGGGTGTGGCTCTATTGACTTCCTTGAGTTTGGTCAATATCCATTCTCATAACTAGATTTAATATTAGTTTCTATCAAGCTTCATTAACCTTCAAATGACCTTATAAATGTCTCAACTAGTTCACCTTAATAATCAAGCTAATTGATAATGTTTCATCAATGTTGACTGAAGACACAGTGTCTTCCTCATCAAGGCTTGATTCAGCCGAGGAATTATTTAAGAAAAATCTCATTCCAGAAGATCTGGTATTTAATTTTGATCTTTATTGGATTTTATTTCATTAGATTCATCCTATTTTGATCTTGGTTGAACTCATATTTCCTTGTTCTGATCTCGAATAGCTTCAGGATTTTATCCTCCATATTCAAGACTCACAACTCAGACATCATTCAAACAAGATTAGTATCTTCATTTACTAGTCAATTAATATCTTAGTTTCCTTGATTTTGGTCAATATCCACTCTAATAACTAGATTTAATATTAGTTTCTATCAAGCTTCATTAACCTTCAAATGACCTTATAAATGTCTCAACTAGTTCACCTTAATCATCAAGCTCATTGATAATGTTTCATTGATGTTGACTGAAGACACAGTGTCTTCCTCATCAAGGCTTGATTCAGCCGAGGAATTATTTAAGAAAACTATCATTCCAGAAGATTTGGTATTTAATTTTGATCTTTATTAGATTTTATTTCATTAGATTCATCCTATTTTGATCTTGGTTGAACTCATATTTCCTTGTTCTGATCTCAAATAGCTTCAGGATTTTATCCTCCATATTCAAGACTCACAACTCAGACATCATTCAAACAAGATCAGTGTCTTCATTTACTAGTCAATTAATTTCTTAGTTGTGGTTGATAAGGCTTCATACGAAAGTCTTGGTGAGGTTCCTCCATGTAAGGTTAAATGCAACATGGTAGGTTAGATAATCTCCCTTCATTATAGCTTCATATAAAATAAATAGTTAGTCCATGGTAGAATGGTAGACCAGGACTTCATTTTATAGTAGGTTCTCATTATTCCATGTGCAGTCATGGTATTCAAGGTGTAGTAGGTCTCTCCATGGTAATTTTAGATTTTTTTACTTGAAATAGGTTCAAATTAGAAAACAACTCTTTTTTTTAGTTAATATCCTTGATTTCAGTTGGGTACTCAAGCATGTGGTCACTTGGTAAAATTAAGCATGGCTCTTTTGATTGTTTATGTGATAACTTAAACAACCTTTATCATGATCACTTGGTATGATTCATGTGTTCATTATATTTTGAGGGTGTTGTGATCACTTATTGTTTTCAGTCACTTGTAGACACCTCTTGTGGTCAGTATTCCTACTGCTCCTCCTTTATGTGGTGAGTATTACATTTATAAGGTAGGTTATCATGGTCATTATTCTTACCATGAGTCATATTTTTTAATGGTATCTTTTAAATATGTGAAATAAAAAATGTAGACAGATTGAATCAATGAGTTACAAGATTTTTTTAATAAAAGAAAAATAATTACAAAAATATATTTTCTAATTAAAAACATTGGAATAAAATAGAATTAATTACAAAACAACCTAACATATCAGAATTATCTTGAATTGTTAGTCAAAAATACTTCAAGGTAACATTGCATCATTTTTGGGTTGGTTCTGTTTGTTGACAATACAGGTTTTTATAGTGAATTGTTGAGTTCCAGAGATGTTGTTGATAATCCATGTGGAAAACGAACCATGAAAAAGGAATAGAATATCTATAGGTAGTACAAAAGAATAGATACAAGGTGGCATTGTTTTCTAGTGTTTGCCAAATTTTTTAGGTCCAAAATTTGGAATTTAGTGAGCATCGTGAAAAGTGGATTTCCTTGAAGATCTCATCAAAATATGGAAAAAATGAGTTTTTCAAAGATTCGATTATTAAATTGTATTTCTCAGAGATTGGAAGAATGTTGATGGTGATCTCTACGATTACAACAATTTTCACGAACAGTAGAGGTAAAGAGAATTGTGGTGAAGCTTTCTAGTGGCGGCATAAAGGAATTGACAGAACACTTCGTGATTATAGAAAGCTCTATGATCTGAAAATTTCCATGGTGCTTCTCGATTTAGAGAGAATTTCAGTGGAAATTTCAGAGCTTTGTGATTTTAGATTATGTGATGCATACTTTGTGTGGAAGGTTCTCGATTCAGTGGAATCATCTATAAATAGGCCTCGACCCCCTCGAGAGAAAGAGAGAGATAAAACAAAAAAACTAAGCTCTCAAATTGAAAATTAGATTCGCAGAGCAATGGATCTTCATAAAATAAATTGGAATTCACAAAGGTAGTTGAGTTATGTGAAAGGAAGGCACACTGCGAAGGCCAGTTTGGCTTTGCGGAGGACGTGCACTTTGTAAAGGCTTGTTTAGCTTTGCGAAAGCGCAAAGACCAATGTGAGATTTGTGAAGCAGTGAGCGCTGCGATCTAGAGATCTATGAGATCTGGTGAACTTTGCAAACCTGTGAGCTCTGTGAACCTGTGAGCTTTGCAAAGAGGTTAGATAATTGCAAATACTTGTTTCATCTTTGCAAGTATGTTAGCTCTATGAAACTGTGAGATTTGCAAAGAGGTTAGATAATTGCGAAGACTTGTTTCATCTTTGTAAAAGTTGGAGCTTCGCAAAGGCAATGTGCTTTATAAAATAGTTTTAAAAGGGATTGCCTCGTGTTCATAGGCAAAGTGTTATTCATCAGTGGATGAAAGTGGAACTTCAACAGAGCAACTATCTATAATTGAGGATGTATTCATTAGTGATAATGTATAGACCTACATGTCTAAAAATTTTAGTGGATATTCTGAAGAAGTAGTGATACCTCTTCAGTTGAGAGAGCATTGACTTCTCAAATTGTGAATGGTTGTAAACTAGGAGGGATAGTGAGTCCACTTCGAACTTCTAAACAGCAGTGCGCCTATAGTTTATTTGGTAAATTGGTACATTGCTAGTGTATTCTCATTGGACGTAGCCCTGTGAGGGTGAAACAAGTAAAATTGTTGTGTCATGTTCATGCTTTAAGATTCATTCATACTCTACAATGGGAAGAAGAGAGAGAAGTGATTTTTTTCTAACAACAAAACAAGATCAAAAGGTGCAATTGTTTTAATTTTTCATACCCTGATTCACCCCCCCTCCCCCCTCTCAGGGTATCTAGACTAGTGTACCTAAAAATTGGTATTAGAAGAAAAGTTTGATATCAGTGTTTCTATCTCGATGGAGGTCACCAATCACAAGGGAATTTTGATCTTTTAGGGAAAAAAATTAATCTATGGAAGAATCGGATGCAACACTACTTCTAATCTTTGGGAATGGACATGTTTATAGTAGCAATGTGTGGTATCTCAGCTAACATCAATAGTGGTGCTTCATTAGAAGATGAGAGGAGAGAATTGGATGTTGACACCAAGGGAATTAACGCTTTAGGGGGAGCCATATCCAATGCTATTTATATGAAGGTGATATCATAAAAAATATCACATGATATGTGGGAAAAGCTGTTGAACATATATAAAGGAGATACAAAGGTTAGAGAGGAAAAGATGTAAGTTTTGTGGAATAAGTATGAAGATTTGAAAATGAACCTGAATGAGTCTATTGATGAATTCTTTGACGGGGTAAATATTGTTATGGAAGATATGAGTGGCCTTGGAGAAGTCATTGAAGACATAAAAATCATGAAGCGCATCTTGAGAAAAATTCCACCTCGGTTCAATCTGAAAGTTTTAGTACTGGAAAATAAAGATCTGAAATAGCTGACACCAGAAAATTTTCATAGTACCATGGTTGCATATGAAATGAGGAACAATGATAATGAGGATGTGAAAAAGGGTAAATCCAAATAGGTGGAATTCAAGGCCATGAAGAAGCTCACCATTGAAGATACTCAAGAAGAAGAAGAGATGGATGAGGTCATGTCATTCCTTTCTTCAAATCTTCAAAGAGGAAAAGTAAAGTTTAAAGGGAAACTTCTACTAGCATGATTTAGATGTGAAAAGGTTGGTCATATTATGGCAAGGTGCCCCAAAAATTTTCAAGATGACGATAATGATGATGATGAAGTTGAAATTGTCAAGAATAAGTCTTCATCCTATATGAAAGGTAAGAAATAGTTCAAGATAAATTTCTTCAAGAAGAATAATATTCTTTAACAAGAATTTGACAGTTCAAATGAGTCTGAGATTGCAGAGGTTAAGGATATTGAAAACTGAAAAGATCATGGAGAAAATGTTATGGTGGATGTTGTTGGTAGTACTTAAGAAAAGGAATAATCTGACATTGATAAAGAAGAAGATGTTGAAGGAATAATTGATATGAAAGTTGAGTTAGAAGCCACTCTTGAAGAGATATATGTTTGGAGAGACAAAACAAATAAATCCAACAAATTTTTCCATGAAGCCAAACTTAACATGCAGGAAAAAGAAGAATAAAAATCTGAGCTAATGGAATAAATTGATAAACTCAATTCATCAGCACTAAAGAACTCAGAATCGGTAAGTTGGTATAAAATAAAGGTTTAAGAGAAGAATAGGAAGATTGATAGCTTTAATAACATAGTGAAAATTCACATAAATCATATAAAAGATCTTGAAGAGAAATTTTTCAATCTGCGACAAAAAGTTAAGGACCAAGAAAAATGTTTGATTCCCAGCATGTTATTGGGAAAGCATATCATTCAGAAGAATGAAAAGATGAAATAGGAGCCTAGTATTTCAGCAGAAAAGAAGAAACAATCGAGCTCAAATGTTAAGTCTGATTTGGGGCTCAGTAAAAAATAAAAAGCAGTCAGGGTTGAAGTCGGACCCTAAGCACTCGTTCCAAGGATGAAAATTGATGTGGGTACAAAGCAAAATTAGGAAATTCAAAGAACCCAAGGGACAACTGGAAGTAAAAAAGTTCCACATAGGAATTAACCTTTCATTAGGTCTTATTGATATAGAAATATGGGACACTCATAGAATGTGTGTTCTATAGCCAAGAGATACCAAAGGGCACAAGAACAGAGGTGGCATCCAAATAGAGAACAGTTCTCTAGAACATATTTTGAAGGACACTATTTTTTTTTGGAGGATTTGGAAACATGGATAGATACTACACATTGACCATACAGAGGAATGTGCCAAATCAGAATCAAAATGTTTGCAAGAAGTGGATCAATGAACCAACAGGTGATTTGAAAATGAAAAATAGATTAGTAGCCTTGAAAGATGAATTCGATCCATCATACTCTGAGAAAAATCATAAGTCTCAATCTATGTCGAGTGTGAAGACAAAAATATGGACCAATAATAAGAGAGTATAAAAGGAAGTGGTTGCTGAAATTTCCCTTAAATCATCAAACCGTTCTAGTGTACGGATCCTTGATAGTGGTTGTACATCTCACATGATAGGAAATAAGGATATGGTTACAGGTATGAAATATGACAAAGAAGGAGTTGTCAAGTTTTTAAATGATGAAGTCCTGAAGATAATTGGATTAGGAAAGTCCAGGTTTAGGGGTAAAGAAATAAGACGTGTTGATGTCTTGGTTGTATAAGGTCTCAGTCACAATTTACTTAGTGTCAGTCAACTATGTGACTCGGGGAATTAAATACGGTTTACCAAAAAGACGTGTGTTGTCAAGGGAAGATATGGTACAGTGATCCTATAGGGAAAAAGAACAAAGGTGAATCTATACCTGTAAAGACCCGTAAAATTCAAGGAAAATTTTTTCTTAATTTTCTTTAGAATTTTACAAGAGCGCGGTTTCAGACGGCACCTGATTCCGAGGCCCGGAGTGCCCGGAATTAATTTCTGAAGTTTGGCTCGGGTACGTTCAGTGAACGAACGAGCGGGATTTTCCTAACTTTTGATCCGGTGCTCGGAATTGAAATCCGAGGGCACCGATGAACTCGCAGCGCCGATATTCGCTTAATGAGACCTTTTCGGAAGTTGCGTTTGTTGCGGGTTGAAAGTTAGTTTTTGGGTTTTTAGTTTAAGTTAAATAAAATTTGTGAGGAACAAATTTTATTTTTATCTAGTTAAGTCCTACCAAAGGGAGTTGGGAGTGGGACCCACATCCACTTAACCTCCCTTGGGAGGATTAAGTGAGGTGGGGTCCACACGAACCCCAACTCCTCAAATTCTCTCAAAACCTCCCCTTTAACTCATTTCATTAAATGTTGTCAACTTGAGTTACTTAATTATTTAAGGGAGTTAAATCCTTTTTGAATTTCAAACCTTTGAAATTCTTGTGGTTAAGTTATGTAATAATATAAGTTAAAGCTTATATTATTCTAGGGGATTCTTTTAACACCTTGGGAGGATTTCTTGAGAGCTTTGGAAGTTTTTCTTCTTCTTCTTCAACTTGACGAAGAACCTTCGAAGAACGAAGAACGCTCAAACTCCGACGAAGAACGACGCCTCTCTTCTTCGTCCTCGGTGTCAACAAGAGGGAACGCCGCTTCCTCTTCGGACCTTCTTCGTCGGCATACGAAGATTCGACAACGACCCTTCCTCCGCGACACCGATATTTCGCGACTCCGTCAACGTGCGACTAACAAGGTAAGGGTTCTTGAGTTCGTTGTTTCCTTTTTATTTGACTTTCCTCGAGACTTGACGTAGAACGATCAAGTTCCGACGAAGAACGCCGCTCCGCTTTTCTTCGTCTTCGGTGTCAACGAGAGAGAACACCGCACCTTCCTCGGACAACCTTCGTCGGCGTACAAGGATTCGCCAACGACGTGCCTCTTCGGATGCGCCTCTTCGTCGTTGAATTTGACGAACGACGACCGCGTCGCCCGACCTCCGCGACGTCGTCTTCCGCGGACATAGTCAAATCCTATAACTTATACCCGAGGTAGGGGATGTTGATTTAATATTTAATTATCTCATTCTTGCTCGTGGTTCGTATGACTAACGTGAGGATGTTGTTTATTTAATGTTGCGTTATTAATTTAACGTGAGGGGGCCGGACCGCACGAACACGGCCGAACCCCCCTCCATCGTTCTTGATTATTTTTGCGGATGGAAGCAAGTGGGGTGGTGCCGTCGCACCACGCGGATGATTGTTCGTTTATTTTACGCAACGCCGTCGCAAGCACTCCATGGAAGAAACATCAAGAACGCGACGCCGTCGCGCCGCGTTGAAAGAATTAAGGTGCGGCGGAGGGGCGCGGTGCCGTCGCACCGCGCCGGACGAGGAGACCGCGGCCGGATCCGGGCAGCGGCGGGGTGTGAAGACCGGCGGCCGGGCCGCCGGCGTCGGAAGTCGAAGGCGGGACCGGAATTTCCGGTCCCGTTGGTAAAAACCGGCCGGCCAGCTGGCCGGCCGGATGACTTAAAACCGGGGGAATTAAATCCCCCGGCCGGATCATTAAAACCCCCCTCTTAATGAGGGGGGCGGTTCTTGAGGGAAGGGGGCAACCGGCCCCCTTTGGTTCGGCGCCAGCAGGCCCCCCACGTGCGGGGGGGCCGTTTCATGAAATTGGCGCGGCACAAGGCCGCGCAGCCTTTTCCTTCAGCGGGGGAATTAAATTCCCCCCCGCGCGGCCTCCTTAAGCGGCGCCAGCGCTCGCCGCCGCGGCCCGCCGCCGCGCTACCGCCGCCGCCGCAGCCCGCCGCCGCCGCCGCCGCCGCGCCACCCCCCCGGGGGGGGTGGGGGGGGGGGGGGGGGTCGGGCCGGGTCGGCCCGGACCCGGACCCCCCCGTTTCGAACCATTTTTGGTTTTTGGCTCATAACTTGAGCCTCGGACCTCCGAACGACGAACCGTCTGCGGCAACGCGATCCTTGGATCGAGACGGTCGTTTCGGTATATGGCACTCAAGGTTTCGGGTTACTTTGAGTTCGGCCGGGTTGGTTCGTTCACGAAACCAACCGGGCCTTCGGAGCGGAAACGCTCATATCTTGAGCCACGAACGTCCGATTGACGCGCCGTCAGTCGCGTTGCGTTTCTCTTAATGAGACGGATCTTTTGGCATACTCCGCCCGAGGTTTGGACGCAGGTGGAGTACGGTCGGGTTGGTTTTGCCTTAAAAACCAACCGGGCCCCGGAGACGAAAAAGCCAATAACTCACAGACCGGGCGTCCGATTGACGCGTCGTCTGTTTCGTTGACTTCCTCTTGATGAGACGGAACTTTTGACATACTCCGCCCGAGTTTTGGATGCAGTCGGAGTATGGCCGGGTTGGTTTATACCCGAAACCCAACCGGGCCCCTGGAACGGAAAAGCTGATATCTTACAGACAGGACGTCCGCTTGACGAGCCGTCAGCGGCGTTGGTGGTTACGTTGAGTAACGGTCCCTTTGAGTTTACCCTATGGGAGTTCGGGGTACAGTTGAGATACGGCCGGGATTGGTTTCGCTCTCGAAACCAACCGGGCCCCTGGGACGAAAAGGCTAATAACTCACAGACCGGGCGTCCGATCGACGCGCCGTCTGTTGCGTTGAGACCCCTGTGACGAGACGGACCTTTGAGACACTTCTTCGTGGGACTTTGAGATACTTGGAGTATCGACCTGTAGCTCGTGGAGCGGACCCTCCCAGTGACGAGCGTGCGAAGTACGGAGACCGTGTAGCTGGCTGAGACCTGACGACTGCTTGACCGACTCGACTTGGAGTGAGTCGACTAGCCCAGTGGACGGAGCACTACTTTCTGAGGTGCAGACCCATGGCGGACGGAGCACTACCTGTGTGACAGTGCAGACCCGCGGTGCTCGTCCGGAGAGTACCTCAGCAGGCTACTAGGGGGTGTGTACTACGGAGTTTGGGTGACATACCTCGGCGGGAAGCACTACTGTGTTTGGGTGGCTGGCCCGCAGTACTCGACAGGAGGAGTACTTCAGCAGTCTTAGGTTAGCGAGCAGTACCTCGGAGTCGTGACAGGACCACTGTACACTCTAGAGACGGAGCTCTTTAGCAGTTACGGTTTCGATAATGAAAATCCTGGTTTGAGCTGAGACTTTTGACCTTGTGTTTACTTCATGATTGAGATGGGTCACTTGCTAACTTTGGTATATGTATGGGCATATACCCGGGTAGTGGTTATCCGTCGATTTCACAATCCTTGTGTTTCCTCATGATTGAGATGGGTTACTTGATAACTTAGGTATATGTATGGGCATATACCTAAGTAGGGTTTATCTGTTGAGATCTTCTTGTGTTTATCCTTGTTGGTTTTAGTGAGACCTTGAGGGTCTCGGGGTCCCTACTGAGTATCGTTATACTCACCCCTGCACGGGCTATGCCCGCACCTCGTTGTGTTGGTTACAGACGACGGACAGTGCTGACAGAAGCCGAAGGTTCAAGGACTGGACGGTACCTGGAGGTGGACTATACGACGAGGCGGTACCCGGAGGTGGACACTGGGCGGGACATACTCGGAGCGGATGGCGGGACCCGAGGAGCAGAGGAGCTATCTATACCCACCCTTCAGGTGGGATTTCCAGTGGACATCTCAGCGTAGCAGCTTTACTTTTCAGTCGTTGTTTTCCCTTTCGAGTTGTACTTTACAGTTGGGCTTGTATTTCCGGCCCCTTTTTACTTTTCAGCTCTTCTTTTTGTACTTAGTGTTTTACTTCCACTTGCTTACTCTGTGGTGTTTGTTTACTTTTCAAAGGCAATGCCTTCCCTTTTTACTGGGATTTACGCCTTGGTGCTAGTCGCCAGCCCCTGGCCTATGGAAGGCGGGCTTGGGGTAGTCACGGCACGGACCCCGAGGGCGGGTCGTGACAAATTGGTATCAGAGGAGTTCGGTTCTACCGCAGAACTTATAACTCTGATGTTTCTTTCTGTGAAGCAATAGTGTTGAGAGTACCGAGTGTGGTTTTCAGTTCAGGGAGTCCAGTGTTGGTGCGGGCGGCCGACGTATCCATACACCAGGACCCTGACAACTGATTTCCGACTTTGTGCACGAAAACACTGATTGCGTGTGTGTTTTCAAAGGTTTTTCCCCTTAAAACAGCTCAAACCAGGTCAGCTCACCAGGTATAATCGTTTGATCGTGTTACGTTGTTTCTTTCAGGATGGCCCCACGACGGCAGCCAGCTAGGGTTCCGAGAATCGAACGTGACGACAGCCCACCGAGCGACGAGGCCTCGGTGCAGGGCCCTTTGTCAGCAGTGGCACCGGCGGTAGCTCTACCCGCCGAGCCCCCGATGCTTCCAGCAGCAGTCGCTGACGATGCACGTCGCCTCAGCGCACTGCATGAGTTTCAGCGCCAGCGACCGCCCAGGTTTCGCAGGGAGACGGATCCCCAGGCTGCAGAGGACTGGCTGGAGGCAGTGGTTCGAGTGTTTAGGCTAGTGAGGACACCAGCAGACCTCATGGTGATCCTCGCTGCGAGCCTACTACACGCAGCAGCAGGTAGGTGGTGGAGCCACTTGTTTCAGTTTTGCGATGAGATGAACTTCGCATGGGAAGACTTCGAGACCTTCTTCAGGGTGGAGTTTGTGCCAGTATCTCTACACCCCGAGCGTGTACAGGAGATTCTGCCTTTACCGCGTGTTTTTCGATCAGAAGCCGAGTCATCTGTGGGCAGTAGACAGATGATGCAAAGGTCTAGGAGGACCAGACCAGCAGTTGGGCGATCTCGGGTTTTAGGACCAGTGGTGCAGGGCACCTGGAGTGGGATCAGAGCTAGCCGTGCAAGGAGCAGGTTGTGTTACTCCTGTGGCGGAAAGGGTCACCTGGCACGTGACTGTCCGAATCCTCGATCCGCAGGCTTGGAGGGAGCCACCGAGGTTGAGGCAGCGACAAATGCTTGAGCAACAGTAAAGCAGGTGGACAGGAGCGGAACTAGTGGATACGTCTCTTGTACTTCTAGTTCCATGTTGATGTTGCTTTTGTTTAGCATCTTGTATTATGAGCTGCAATAATAAAAGACGCATACCTTTGTGATGTTTTCATTCCTGTCCTCTTTTGTGATGTTACTAAGAGGTTCCAGTTGACTGTTGACTTGACCCTCACTTGTGAGACATCTACTGGAGGAGACCCAGTTACCACACACTGATGCCGACAGTGTGACTCAACCCCTGGAGGCGAGAGTAACGGTTGGATCTCTTAGTAGTAGCGTCGAGGCCTTACGACGTCATCCTTGGTATGGATTAGTATCATCCATGTTAGGATTGACTGTTTTAGGCAAAGAATGTGGTTCATCCAGGGGATGAGACCAGGTTTCTCTTATCGGCAAAGAAGAAATCTTGCAGCTCATGTGGGACCAGAGATGGTCCGGGCCACGTCAGAGGAGGTCCATGTCATCCAGGAGCGGATGAGGACAGCATAGAGCCGGCAGAAGTCATACGCTGACAGGAGGCGGAGGCCACTAGAGTTCGAGGATGGTGACCACGTCTTCTTGCGGGTCTCACCTCGACGTGGTATTCGGAGATTTGGCCGAGGCGACAAGTTATCTCTGCGCTTCATCGGACCCTTCCAAGTCCTCAGCAGGGTTGGTGAGGTGGCTTATCGCCTGGCTCTACCACCTCAGCTGCACCGGGTGCACGACGTCTTCCACGTATCTCAGCTGAGGAGATACGTGCACGACCCGACGCACATCTTTGACCATGGGGAGCTTGACGTTGACGATGGGGTGACTTTTACGGAGGTCCTGGTGTAGATAGAGGACCGACAGGAGCGGGTCCTACATGGGTGGTCGATTCCTCTTGTGCGCAACAGATGGCGGCACGGGAATCTCCAGGAGAGCACATGGGAACGGGAGGCTCAGATGCGTGCTCAGTAACCTCTTTTGTTTCCCTAGTTTTTGATGTAGCTTTACGGGGACGTAAAGCCCTGAGGTGGGAGTAATGTAAAGACCCGTAAAATTCAAGGAAAATTTTTTCTTAATTTTCTTTAGAATTTTACAAGAGTGCGGTTTCAGACGGCACCTGATTCCGAGGCCCGGAGTGCCCGGAATTAATTTCTGAAGTTTGGCTCGGGTATGTTCAGTGAACGAACGAGCGGGATTTTCCTAACTTTTGATCCGGTGCTCGGAATTGAAATCCGAGGGCACCGATGAACTCGCAGCGCCGATATTCGCTTAATGAGACCTTTTCGGAAGTTGCGTTTGTTGCGGGTTGAAAGTTAGTTTTTGGGTTTTTAGTTTAAGTTAAATAAAATTTGTGAGGAACAAATTTTATTTTTATCTAGTTAAGTCCTACCAAAGGGAGTTGGGAGTGGGACCCACATCCACTTAACCTCCCTTGGGAGGATTAAGTGAGGTGGGGTCCACACGAACCCCAACTCCTCAGATTCTCTCAAAACCTCCCCTTTAACTCATTTCATTAAATGTTGTCAACTTGAGTTACTTAATTATTTAAGGGAGTTAAACCCTTTTTGAATTTCAAACCTTTGAAATTCTTGTGGTTAAGTTATGTAATAATATAAGTTAAAGCTTATATTATTCTAGGGGATTCTTTTAACACCTTGGGAGGATTTCTTGAGAGCTTTGGAAGTTTTTCTTCTTCTTCTTCAACTTGACGAAGAACCTTCGAAGAACGAAGAACGCTCAAACTCCGACGAAGAACGACGCCTCTCTTCTTCGTCCTCGGTGTCAACAAGAGGGAACGCCGCTTCCTCTTCGGACCTTCTTCATCGGCATACGAAGATTCGACAACGACCCTTCCTCCGCGACACCGATATTTCGCGACTCCGTCAACGTGCGACTAACAAGGTAAGGGTTCTTGAGTTCGTTGTTTCCTTTTTATTTGACTTTCCTCGAGACTTGACGTAGAACGATCAAGTTCCGACGAAGAACGCCGCTCCGCTTTTCTTCGTCTTCGGTGTCAACGAGAGAGAACACCGCACCTTCCTCGGACAACCTTCGTCGGCGTACAAGGATTCGCCAACGACGTGCCTCTTCGGATGCGCCTCTTCGTCGTTGAATTTGACGAACGACGACCGCGTCGCCCGACCTCCGCGACGTCGTCTTCCGCGGACATAGTCAAATCCTATAACTTATACCCGAGGTAGGGGATGTTGATTTAATATTTAATTATCTCATTCTTGCTCGTGGTTCGTATGACTAAAGTGAGAATGTTGTTTATTTAATGTTGCGTTATTAATTTAACGTGAGGGGGCCGGACCGCACGAACACGGCCGAACCCCCCTCCATCGTTCTTGATTATTTTTGCAGATGGAAGCAAGTGGCGTGGTGCCGTCGCACCACGCGGATGATTGTTCGTTTATTTTACGCAACGCCGTCACGCGCACTCCATGGAAGAAACATCAAGAACGCGACGCCGTCGCGCCGCGTTGAAAGAATTAAGGTGCGGCGGAGGGGCGCGGTGCCGTCGCACCGCGCCGGACGAGGAGACCGCGGCCAGATCCGGGCCGCGGCGGGGTGTGAAGACCGGCGGACGGGCCTCCGGCGTCGGAAGTCGAAGGCGGGACCGGAATTTCCGGTCCCGTTGGTAAAAACCGGCCGGCGATGACTTAAAACCGGGGGAATTAAATCCCCCGGCCGGATCATTAAAACCCCCCTCTTAATGAGGGGGGCGGTTCTTGAGGGAAGGGGGCAACCGGCCCCCTTTGGTTCGGCGCCAGCAGGCCCCCCACGTGCGGGGGGGCCGTTTCATGAAATTGGCGCGGCACAAGGCCGCGCCGCCTTTTCCTTCAGCGGGGGAATTAAATTCCCCCCCGCGCGGCCTCCTTAAGCGGCGCCGGCGCTAGCCGCCGCGGCCCGCCGCCGCGCTACCGCCGCCGCCGCAGCCCGCCGCCGCCGCCGCCGCCGCGGCCCGCCGCCGCCGCCGCAGCCCGCCGCCGCCGCCGCCGCCCGCCGCCGGCCGCCGCCGCGCCACCCCCCGGGGGGGGGGGGGGTCGGGCCGGGTCGGCCCGGACCCGGACCCCCCCGTTTCGAACCAGTTTTGGTTTTTGGCTCATAACTTGAGCCTCGGACCTCCGAACGACGAACCGTCTGTGGAAACGCGATCCTTGGATCGAGACGGTCGTTTCGGTATATGGCACTCAAGGTTTCGGGTTACTTTGAGTTCGGCCGGGTTGGTTCGTTCACGAAACCAACCGGGCCTTCGGAGCGGAAACGCTCATATCTTGAGCCACGAACGTCCGATTGACGCGCCGTCAGTCGCGTTGCGTTTCTCTTAATGAGACGGATCTTTTGGCATACTCCGCCCGAGGTTTGGACGCAGGTGGAGTACGTTCGGGTTGGTTTTGCCTTAAAAACCAACCGGGCCCCAGAGACGAAAAAGCCAATAACTCACAGACCGGGCGTCCGATTGACGCGCCGTCTGTTTCGTTGACTTCCTCTTGATGAGACGGAACTTTTGACATACTCCGCCCGAGTTTTGGATGCAGTCGGAGTATGGCCGGGTTGGTTTATACCCGAAACCCAACCGGGCCCCTGGAACGGAAAAGCTGATATCTTACAGACAGGACGTCCGCTTGACGAGCCGTCAGCGGCGTTGGTGGTTACGTTGAGTAACGGTCCCTTTGAGTTTACCCTATGGGAGTTCGGGGTACAGTTGAGATACGGCCGGGATTGGTTTCGCTCTCAAAACCAACCGGGCCCCTGGGACGAAAAGGCTAATAACTCACAGACCGGGCGTCCGATCGACGCACCGTCTGTTGCGTTGAGACCCCTGTGACGAGACGGACCTTTGAGACACTTCTTCGTGGGACTTTGAGATACTTGGAGTATCGACCTGTAGCTCGTGGAGCGGACCCTCCCAGTGACGAGCGTGCGAAGTACGGAGACCGTGTAGCTGGCTGAGACCTGACGACTGCTTGACCGACTCGACTTGGAGTGAGTCGACTAGCCCAGTGGACGGAGCACTACTTTCTGAGGTGCAGACCCATGGCGGACGGAGAACTACCTGTGTGACAGTGCAGACCCGCGGTGCTCGTCCGGAGAGTACCTCAGCAGGCTACTAGGGGGTGTGCACTACGGAGTTTGGGTGACATACCTCGGCGGGAAGCACTACTGTGTTTGGGTGGCTGGCCCGCAGTACTCGACAGGAGGAGTACTTCAGCAGTCTTAGGTTAGCGAGCAGTACCTCGGAGTCGTGACAGGACCACTGTACACTCTAGAGACGGAGCTCTTCAGCAGTTACGGTTTCGATAATGAAAATCCTGGTTTGAGCTGAGACTTTTGACCTTGTGTTTACTTCATGATTGAGATGGGTCACTTGCTAACTTTGGTATATGTATGGGCATATACCCGGGTAGTGGTTATCCGTCGATTTCACAATCCTTGTGTTTCCTCATGATTGAGATGGGTTACTTGATAACTTAGGTATATGTATGGGCATATACCTAAGTAGGGTTTATCTGTTGAGATCTTCTTGTGTTTATCCTTGTTGGTTTTAGTGAGACCTTGAGGGTCTCGGGGTCCCTACTGAGTATCGTTATACTCACCCCTGCACGGGCTATGCCCGCACATCGTTGTGTTGGTTACAGACGACGGACAGTGTTGACAGAAGCCGAAGGTTCAAGGACTGGACGGTACCTGGAGGTGGACTATACGACGAGGCGGTACCCGGAGGTGGACACTGGGCGGGACATACTCGGAGCGGATGGCGGGACCCGAGGAGCAGAGGAGCTATCTATACCCACCCTTCAGGTGGGATTTCCAGTGGACATCTCAGCGTAGCAGCTTTACTTTTCAGTCGCTGTTTTCCCTTTCGAGTTGTACTTTACAGTTGGGCTTGTATTTCCGGCCCCTTTTTACTTTTCAGCTCTTCTTTTTGTACTTAGTGTTTTACTTCCGCTTGCTTACTCTGTGGTGTTTGTTTACTTTTCAAAGGCAATGCCTTCCCTTTTTACTGGGATTTACGCCTTGGTGCTAGTCGCCAGCCCCTGGCCTATGGAAGGCGGGCTTGGGGTAGTCACGGCACGGACCCCGAGGGCGGGTCGTGACAATACCTAGTAAGTGGACAAGAATATATGTGTTTTTTATCCAGAGAGGAAGAAAACAAGTTATGGCATAAACGACTTGGTCATCTATGCTATCCATCCCTAGAATAATTGGTAAAGTGTGATGTAGCTAGATACCCCCCTAAGCTATCACGGGATCATAATCATACGTGCGATGCATGCCAAAAAGGGAATCTCATCAAAAAGATGTGTAAGGAAAAGGAAAATAAGTCAACAAGAGTGATTTAATTGGTGCATACTAATGTTTGTGGTCCTATCACACTAAGAGAAATTGATGGAAAGAGGTACTATGTTATTTTCATTGATGACTATATATGAATGGAATGGTTATTTGTTATTTCCCATAAGTCTGATGTGTTTAGCTGCTTAAATAAATACCGGAGGGAGTGAGAAAGGATTCTTGGATAGAAAATTCTAAATTTTTGTACTGATAATGGTATGAAATTCACAAATAGTCAGGTGGAATACTATATCAAGAAACATAGGATAAGGCATCAATTTTCCTCAGTGAGAACTCCCCAACAGAATGGAGTGGTTGAAAGTATAAATCGGATCATCAATAACATGGATAGAACGATACTTCTAGAAAAAGTCCTACCAAAGAAGTTATGGAAGGAAGAAGTGTTGACATCAGTCTAAATTTCTAACAGAGCTCTGTTGTATCTAAAGGAAGGAAAGACTCCGTATGAGATGTGGTGTGGAAATAAGCCAACAGTGAAATACTTTTGAATCTTTGGAAGTAAGTGATTTATCCTCAACAAGGAGAAACATAGGAAATTTGAGTCGCGTGGAGATGAGGGGATATTCCTTGGATACTCAGGTAAAATAAAAGAATAAAAATGATTTAACAAGAGTCTGGGAAAAGTAGTTGAGAGAAATGATGTCACTGTTATAGAAAATGAAGAGAATACTCAATATTATAGTGAACATTTTCTTGATGAAAGTGATGAAGATGAAAGTAACATAGGAGGAGAAGAAGTGCCCGATGATAATTCATAAGAAGATATTGATTATGAGCATGAAGAAGTAAAATTTGTATCTGCACATAATCCAAGGATTTGAGGTGAAATTGATAGGTAGAATATCATTGGTGATCAATCAACTCTAGTTTAGACAAGAAGAATGAAATCACTGTAGTAGACATCTTTCCTATCTCAGGTAGAGCCTAAATGCTTTGCTGATGCAGCTGAAGATGAAAACTGGGTTTAGGATATGAATAAAGATCTAGATCAGATTGAGAAGAACCAGACATGGGAGATTGTTTCGATGCCAGTAGAGAATAATGTCATCGGGATTAAATAGGTCTATTGCAACAAGATTAATGAATAAATGGGTCTATCACAACAAGATGAATGAATATGGCACAGTGATTCAAAACAAAGCATGACTAGGGTGCAAAGGATACTCCCAGATAGAGGGAATAAATGTTAATGATACATTTGTACCGATTGCAAGGCTAGAGACAATCAGATTATTCCTAGCCATTGCAGTGCAAAGGAAGTTCAAAGTGTTCTAGATAAATGTCAAAACTTCATTTTTGAATGGGGTTCTAGATTAAGAAGTGTATATCGAGCATCCAGATGTTTTTCTCATTCATGAGGATGAAAACAAGGTTTGTTGGTTGAAGAAGGTGTTATATGGTCTGAAAAAAGAACCAAGAGCATGGTAACTCGCATCCTTGATGCCCTGATGCCCACAGCACCTCAAGTAACCCGCATCCTCGATGCCCCGATACCCAAGGAACCTCATACATATATATATATAAATATATCACGCACCCAATATGGCACCAATCCCACTAACCAGCATCTAGTCAGTCCACATATGTCATGTGCACCTCGTGCACTCAAAACAGACATGCCGCAATAGGTCATGCTAAAAAGAAAATAAGGAATTCATGTCCACACTTGTGGTGTAACTCTAACCGTCATCGGATCACCAGCCTAATCAGCCCCTAGCATCTCTATAGCGTGCATCTGGCCTGAAGTACAGCTACCTGATGCCTAAACTCCCTGCAGTGTCTCTCCAGTTGTCAGCCACTAACCCCTCAGCTAGGTTCCACTATCTCTACTATGTCCTCCACGTGCAGCTAAACCTCGGCTACCCTATCCTGGTACCAAACTTGAACCAACTCTAGATGCCACCATTTTTCATGTTCTCTACCTTCTGTCCATGTAAGAAGGATGCCTGCAGAACCTCTCAAGATGCCCAACCTTTCTACATTCCCAACACTCCTTTGGAGGCCTATTGCACTGAGTCTGAACATGTCTTGACTATCCACATTGAAAGAAAACCACTACTGAACTGCTAAGAGGTGGTCTAGCTGAGTCCTTGTCCTGACTGCCTGCTAAAACTCATCTCTTTGTCACTTCCTGTTATTCGAACCATCACCTAAATCTCCTGCCAGGCCAACCTGAGGCATATCCCTCTGGCTGCCCTCTGCTATGAGTGACTGATTTATCACCTCTAAGAAAGAAACTAGCCTAAAGATATTTACCTAGTTCCAAATGGCATGTCGCAATCCATCCTCGAAGCGCCTCACCCTTGCTAAGTCATCATTTACCATACCAGTTACAAAGTGAGACAGCTCGGTGAAAGTAGTTGTATAGTCCATGACGGACATGTCTCCCTACTAAAGGCTCAAGAACTCCCGATCCCTCTCTACCCTTAGTGTCTTTGGGTAAAAGTTCTCAAAGAATTTTTCCTCTAAGTCCTTCCATGATATTCCTTCGTTCCTGTGAGCCTAAACTTGCACATGCCACCAACGCTTTGCCGGTCCTCGCAGCATGTACGTCACCAGCTTGACCCTTCACCCTGGAGGCGTCTCGAGCTGCTCGAAGATCATCTGCATGCTCTCTATCTAGTTCTCATCCACCTATGGACCACCCTCACCCTAAAAAAGTGGTGGGTGATGCGACTCGAACTCTCACATTAGATATTCCATAGATGGATCTGTACCCTGTGCACCTCTATCGATCCCCTGCAAGACACGTATCAGGCTAGCTTGGAGCTTCTCGTCAAGCCACGGCCCGAATGCTGCCAAATATGGTTGTGGCCCTATCTTCATTGGATCCCACCTAATCCTATCCCCAATCCTATACCCGTAGCTCATGCTCTACATGCACCTAATCCTAAACATGTTCCTACACCTTCGGCACTGTATCACCACTCGCCTGACTCTCCATCGAGACGTATAAGAGGAACCCAATGAATACCATAAATGGTTAGACATCCTACATATATATATATATATATCAATATATTCACGTAGATAGGAGAAGTAGTAAAAGGCAGTTCATAACTAATATATTTACTCTACCCCACCACAACCCATGACCACAGCATCCCAGCCTCATGGCCTCCTTACCCGCCCCTCAACAGATCCAAGTATCAAAAGTACCTCAGGCAAACCCCATCTTGACAACCAATGTTTCCTCAAACCGACGACTGAGTCGCCCAATCCTGATGATCAAAATCACCTCAACCATAGTACCTTCCTGCTCGTACAAGATCTAGACCCAAATATACTTCCACTTTTAATTCTAAAAATATATAAAGCATGGCATAACATATTTCAATAAAAAAGAAATTTTTTCATAAATTTAACCTATTCACATTTTGAAAGAATATAAGGCATGAAAATTGATATTATTCACATGGAATTATCACTTCTCAAAGCATACGTGTAGTTATGAAATCAAAATACCCTAAAATGTTCCTATCAAAATCCAAGAAAATAACATTGCCATACTGAGCTAAGGTCCAATTCTCCCTTATCACACCAGGTTAAGGGTTACATATCACAATCAATAACATCACACACCAAGTGAGCCACTGGGGTGGAAATCATATAAACAGTAATCTGAGAAAAATCAAAACAACAATTCCCACCCAAGGAAACTTGGTACATCACTTGTACCTGGGGTTTTAGGCACACAAGCACAAGTTAGAAACCTAGTTCCAGTAACAACCTATCTCTAGTCTACCATATCCCAAATAGAAAAACTAGCATAAATAAAAAAAGATAAGTCTCAATATAACTATTATCCAGCAAGACACTGCTACTAAATCCCTATTAATAACTCCTTTGATACCAATTTGTAATGACTAGGATCCGAACAGCCACTCAAACAATGCTAAACAGGTTGGAGGTTACTACCTTAGGCGCACCTCCCTGAACACCAAAGGCTTCCGACTAGTAGAAAGGGTCTGATAGGTATAGTGGGGTGGCTATACCCCCTTGGAAGACAATAATGGTACTGGTCTGATCAATAATATATAACATGCAACGGAAATAAACGACTCGGCAGACTCGAACCATACCTGCATAGGGGAAGCACAATCAATAGAAATAAATAGCGAAGGCAATAAATGTAAACAACAGTAGCAAAAGTAAATAGAATAGCATGTTGAACACCACTTGTAACTACTAAACAAACCAAGCATTCATCTATAGCAAGTCAATATATAAAAAGGGGCACCAATGGATAACCAATAGTAGCTACAAAACAAGTAAGCATACTGATACAAAAAATAAATCAAAACAAAGTAAACTCCAGCTAGGTAAGACCTCAGGGTCCATACCATCTCCATGCAATAGCTAAAGCAATCCGGCTCTTGAAGCTAACCTATTTCCTACATGTAAATCCATAAAATCTACACGTGTCTCAAAGAGCCCATGCAGGGTGTGAGACGAATCTCAGTAGGATACCACCCAATGGTGTGTACCTAATATAAGTGTTTCAGTAGGCATTCAGTTATAAGAAAACCAGTAAACAGTACGATGCACAAATAAACACAAACTCCACTGGTGCCCAACAGCCACCATGGAGTGGCACCTGCTTTGGCCAATGCTGAAATCTCTTTCATGTAGCCCGGAACCATGTGCCCCCTGACACCACGTGTCTCTAGTACTGACGTCCTAAAGGCATGTCCAAGAAGTAGTAACTCAAAGGAACAGTGATACCTGTCCTCAAATAAGTATATAGAGAGACAGCAATGTCTACCCTCAAATAAAGTAACCGGGGGTACAGTGATGGCTACCCTCAAATAACGGAGATCCTCTACCCCCAACCGGATAGCCTCAACACTGTCCCCTGAAGGCTTTTCACCTTCCATGTGGCTTCTTATGACAAGCACCCTCAAACCAATAGTACCTAAATTGAAAATAACGAGGGCCTCTGCCCACACGAGTGGTCAAAACCACCTCATCACATAGTCTCTCTGTGTGCACACTACTCAAGTTCCGGGTGAGTGGAAATCACCAAAATAGTACCCAATCCATAACATCTCTGACACCCCGTGCCCCAAAAACCATATTTCTCAAGTCTGGCGGCCTTACCATCCAAGTAACCCGGGCCATGCCCAACTTGACAGTCACACTACCTCAAGTCGACGTCCATGACACCCAATACTGTGGTCAGAACCACCCAATGTAACCCGGGCCAAGCCCAACCTATGGTCAGCATCACTCAAGAATATATGGCCACTCCTAACACAAACCCAAGGGTCCAGGAATATACAATGACACGTATCACATACATAATCACAATGAAATACTTTAAACATGCAAGACACACTAAACAGTTGAGTTGCACTAGCCAGGTGTTGTCCCGTACCAGCACTAAGATCTTGAAAGCCTCTAACAAGTCATATCAAGGTTTAATAAACTAAACTCAACAGTTTAAAACCATAAAATTCAATTATAACCATTTTGGCATCCCCTGGCCAAAATACCCCTGACCAAGAACAATTACACTCTCAACCATAAAATAGAATTTCACAAAGTTATGCACAAGACTCTTTTCATTGTACACTCTAATAAAATCCCTTAAAATTATCATAATTCTTTCAAAATATGACACATACACTGTAAAATAATTCATAAATATCTTAATAAATTTAGATAAAATACTAATTATTCATCTTTAGAAGTTGGAATGAGAATTACATAGTCCAAATGGAATTCTCCTATAACCAAAAGTTCCAAAAGGACATGTAAAAATTATTTTATCCTGGCATTCTATATAAATATGAATCTGAAAGTAACTAGAAAAAACATCTAGGAATAACTAATGGGATTGACCAATTAAACTTTCAAGGATTTTATCAAGAAAAGGAAAACAAAGTTGGCCCTTCTTAGTAACTAAGTTCAACTTCCTATAATTTATGCATACCCCCCACTTATTGGGAAACCTATCTAGCACTAATTATCTAAATTCATTCTTAAAAACTATGAATATACCATTTTTATTAACAATTTAATTATACTTACCCATTTACTATCTAAAATAGGAAAAATTATTTTTACAACCAACAAGGTTGTCACTTACTTTTTAACAACTTCACGAAGGGTAGGATTCAGCCTCCTCTAGAATTATCTAATGGGTTTGGAATTGTCCTCTAGAAGAATTCTATTTATAAACACTAAAGGAATAATTCCTGATAAGTCATATAAAGACTAGAATATGGCCTTATTATTTTCCCTAAGGACCTATAAGAGTTGGTTTTATTTTTCACTATACAGACTTATTTCAATTATTAATAAAACATATATTTATCCACTAAGTATGAATATTTTAAATTTTTAGTTAAGTATTTTAGTTTATAAGAACTTAGGTTGTCCTATTTAGAAAAAAATGGGTTTTATAGGTTCTTTAACTCTTATTTCATCATATTATTTATTTTCTATGATAGTATAATTATAAAAACTCTAAAGTAGAAATATAACCATTTTCCGATAGTGAACATGTATCTGGCTTAAATTTGATATCATATTCTAAAGAAACATCATGAGGTGACCCTTTAACCTTATAATGGACATTTTTCAAGTTTTTAATAGTTTATTCACTTGAAGATTTATCAATTAAAATAGAATGATCCAAAAAATACCATATGTAGAAGATTTTAAATATGTTTCATCCACTATAGATTCATTTTCATATAACATTTAAGAATACTCATCTAATAAAGATGTTCTAAAAACTGCAGAAAATACTCATTTATTTCTAAATTATTTTTAACATTAAAATTAGAAGTTTCACCATTTACTTATTCAAAAAAACTCAAAATATCATGAAATTTTTTCATAAATATATTTGGTCTCAATACTTTCACAACAAGTTTCAAGTTCTTTAATTATATAAAATTCATCATCAGGAAAGAGTTCATTCTCTAAATAAATCATACGTACATTATTTTGGATAAAATCAAGAAAAACTCTAATGAAACCCAATTAATCATTTTAACTTGTTGTGAATGATGGTTTTCTATAGGGTGTTTCATTTATTCAAAGATATGAAAGTCAACCATTTGTACTCTAAACTCTTAAAATAAGGTTCCTTTGTGAACATTAATCATAAACTTAGCAATTTTCAAAAATGGTCTACCTAGAATTAAAGGTGCATGAGTGAAAAATCTTATATTTTCCATATCGAACACATAAAAAACAATAGGTAAAAAATATCCTTTACCCTGACCAAAACATATTTAATGACTCCAGCTGGCCTGGAAATACTTCTATTATCGAGTTAGATAACTATTCCATATTTCTTAATCTCTTCAACCTACATATATGAAAAAATAGAATAAGGCATAACATATATGGAGGAACCTAAATCTAACATAGAATCCTGAAATTGATGATCTCTAATAACACAAGGGGCATAAAATATACCTGGATCCATGTATTTAATAGGAAGAGAATGGTAGATTGTAGAAGAAACAATCATTCCCAAATTAACTTTATCACCTCTCTTGAAATTTATTTTATCATTACAAATTTATTTGATAAATTTAGCATATCTTGGTATTTTTTTAACATCATCTAACAAGTGAATATTAACCTAAACTTTCCTAAAAGTCTCAAGAAATTCCTTATCCATTTCAATTTAAGCATTTTTTTTAATGGGAGGGATTCACAGAGGGTAAGGTAGTGTCTATTTATACATTTTCAAGTCATCATTATATTTTTTATTACCTTTTTAAGATCCCATAAAATTTTTTAAATCTCTATAATTTCTTCAAGAATGATTTCATTTTGTTTATTTTATTTCTCCTACTCTATATATTTTTTATTAATAGGTTCATGAATAGGTTAGGTATGTGACTTTTTAACCTCTTTAGGTTCATTTTCATTTTTTTCATAAGTCGGATTATCATTATTAGGTTTTGGTTCATTAAATTAATCTTATGGGTTTTGAATTAAAATTATAATTATTAGGATTATTACACTAACATTATCTCTTCCTCTTGGGTTCACTTCATCTTATGATGGAAGATTACCTCTGCCTTGATTTTTCATACCACTAATTTCAATTTCCATTTGACCCATTTTTGTTACAATATTTTTCAATAACACTTGGTATTATTGAGAAATTTATCACTATTTTTTAACCATCACCTCAAGATGTGAATAATATTTCTGATTATTTTGAGTGAGAAGAGGATTTATAACAAATTAGTTATCCTAATTTTGAAAATATGTGTAATTAATTATATCTTGATTACCAAATTAATCATTATTATAAGTAGGTTATTCATTATAGTGTTGGGGTTTCAAATACCTATTTGGTTGATCAGGTTTCCTAAACCTATTTTTTTGTTGGTGATTCCAACCTTGGTTCAAATTCTAGTTGGGTTGAAAGGGCCTAGGTTTTCTATTTTGGTTGGGAAATTGACTATTCTGATTGTTCCTAAAAGGATTATTAGGTAATATACCATTACATGGTTTCAGAGATTATTGAAATTGAGGATATTCATCATTGAAATATTCATGAGCTGAATATATGCCACAATGCATTTGGATTGTAAAAATTGGTTTAGATAAAGTTTGATGAGGGATAGAGTTAGATAACATATGTATCATCAAATTGGTGAGATCAATCAATTTAATTTCAAATATTCCATTATCATAATTAAAATTATAAACTTCCATGGATAATTTAATATAAATTAAAACTCTATTTCTAAACTCCTATGAATTATATGTAATATTAATTATGAGATTTATGGCATCAAAAAGAGTCGTATCCACTAAATATCCTCTAGCAATTGCATTTATCATACTCTTATCCATTAAGGATAAACATTCATAATAGTATTTAATTAGGAGATGATATGAAATTTAGTGATAAGAACAGCTAGAATATAATTTCTTAAACCTTTTCCAATACTCATGTAAACTCTCCCCTTACAACTGCCTAATTCCACACATGTCTTTTATAAGTGAGGTGGTATTAAAGTCAAGGGATAATTTATCTAGGAACATTTTTTAAGCTAATTTTAATTCCCTATAGTTGTATATTAGAAGTATTAGAACCACTCTTTAGCTACCCCATCTAAGTAAAAAATAAAATTCTCACATTTTGATTTGGTCTTCACTCACCCCCTATTATTTCATTGTAATACACACCATGTGAAATTCCTGAAGATTTTTATAGTAGTATCACCTGGAATCCCATGAAATTTAAGTAAGTGGTGTATAATGCCTAATGTTAGCTCAAAACCATGAGTTATCTCAGGGTATTCTATGAAATTTTGATGGTTTTCAACATCATGAGAAGTTAATTCTTTCAAGGTCCTCTATTCAACCATGTTTTCAAATTTTTTCAAGTTTTTTGTTTGTAATAAATCTATTCCTAGTGATTCTATTTTTAAAATTTCAACTTTTTATAAGTTTTTAATTTCAATGACTTGTTTATTTTTTTCAAATATTATAGACCTAAAAGTATACAAATTTTTTATATCTAGAATTTCAAAATTATTATCTGTCTTAAAATCAAGATTTCAACGAGTTCAAGGAACCAAGATTATATATATATATATATTATTATTATTTTCATTTTTTAACAACTCTTTGGAAACCTCCCCAAAAATAGTTCCAATTGAAGATCCATATTTTAGTATCACTTTAACCCTACTTCAAGTTCTCTTCTAAATACTATAATACGACAGTAGCCAAGGGTGACTCCAATGAGCCTTCCCTTAATGAGTTATTTTTTGTCACTTGTTATAATTTTTAATATTTTACTATTATGAGGGGAATTCATGTGATGAAAAAAAATATTCTATTTTCTATAAACAAATAAATATGGAAATAGGATGTCGTTAGAACTATAGAAGTAGAATTAAGAGAATAAAAGTAGTGACATATTCTAGAAATTCTCATGGATCATCCTCTCTTTATCACTTAAAATTATTTTCAAATTATTAACTCTCTGAACGCATGATCTATGATCACAAAACATAAATCTCATTCAGATTAAAGGATTGAGGTTAGTAAATAATATCTTAGCTATTTATCTCCTTTTATAAAGTTTTTTTCAGTCAACTCAATGATCATCGAGCACAAAGACATAGTTGATCACTCACTATGCTCACAATCCTTGATTAAGAATTAAGAAATTTAAATATTGATAATCATATTTTAACTCTTACTCATCCTAAATTAACAAACAAAATTCTATGATTAATATACTCTGATTAGATTTATATTGGTCATGAAATATAAGTAAGAATTAATCTAAATGATGGAAATAAATGAACATCAAACTTTAATCAAAATTCAAAGATCATAAATTTGGAGTGAAAGTACAGTATGAAATTGAACTTATAAAATATCATAGAGTAATCACCATTATAATACACTAGTATAGGACACTAAATATATATAAAATCATGATAAAGGTATAGGATTGATCTTCACTCCTCGTCTTCATCGAAGAAAGTAGCTGCAAAAATTCTTCCACCTTGATTGCCTAAATAATCCTTTGATTTTGTTGTCCCTAAATTGTCTCTCTAATCTTTTCCTTTTTCTCTTTGTATTTTCCATGATCCCCTACTTATTTGAATAAAAAATTGTTTTAATTATTTGTGAAACAAGTCTTAGGATACATCTCATAGTAAGAAACATTGAGCTTGTCTATTAAGTTTCTATGTGGCACTCCTTGATTTTTCATTGTCCCTTTCACATGACTCTAGCTGAACATACAAACTTAACATGATAGGATCACATGAAACTAGATTTTACACTATGTGATTTGAATCTAGGTGTGTTTATATTTTGATTCAATCTTAAATATCCTTCCTAATAAATTCTAAAGCTTTGTGGGGAATCCATTAATTCCAATACCACTATCTTGGCCACAATTCCCATGAACTCGATGATCCTTTTAGTCAATGATTTGTATACCAAGAAACCCTGATATTTGAACTCTAGTTCACATTTGTAAAACCATGTATAGAGGCTCCTAATTTTGGTTATTCACTTCATCAGAGAATTTCTTCAAACACCATGCATTCACCCTTTATTATCATCAAAAATATAGCAATTGGAGATGATTAAGCCCCTCTATCTCCTTTGAATCACACATCTAAACAATGAATCAATACAGTGTCTATATAAAATATCATTATTCCTCAATATAATTAATCAAAATTTATCCTCAATTCTTCAATAATATCAGGATTCCATTGGACTACCTTCATCAATGTAGTGAAACTTTTATCATCTTTCAAACCTAGTCGAGCATGATCTCTCCTTTAAAAACCCATATTCATCCTTCTAACATCATAATCCAGTATCTTAAATGTGTAAAGGAACTTAATATCATAATTTTTTATTCAAATTTATTTCATTTATTCTCTAATATATATCAATGATCAATGAAATTGGTTACCAATATTTAGATCTAGTCATCTTCTTTAATTGTATAATGTCTTTAACAGTGGTGTGGGTGTGGCTCTACCGACTTCCTCAAGCTCGGTAAACACCCACTCTCAAAACTAGCTTCAATATTAGTTTCCTTAAAGATTAATCAGCCTTCAAATGGAATCATAAATATATCATCTAGTTTTACTTAATCATCAAACTTGTTTATAGTGTTTCATCAAGGTTGACCGAAGACACGGTGTTGTTCTCCTCGATATTTTATTCAACTGGGGATGGATTCAATAAAACTCTCATCCTGATAGATCCAGTATTTATTATTGATCTTTAGTGACATTGATTTCATTATTTTCATCCTATTTTGATCTTTGTAGACTTGGATTTCTTTTTTCTGAGCTTGACTAGATTTAGGATTTTATCCTCCATCTTCAAGACTTTCAACTCAAGCATCATTCAAACAAACTCAGTGTCTTCATATATTGGTCAATTAGTTTATTAGTTGTGGTCAATGAGGATTCATATGAAAAGAAAAGTGATTCTCCTATATGTAAAGTTAAATACAACATTTTAGGTTATATATTCTACCTTCATCATAGCTTCATATGAAATGTGTGGTTAGTCCATGGCAGCATAGTAGGTCAGGACTTCATTTTACAGTAGGTTCTCATTATTCCATGTGGCATTTTGGAATTCAATTTTTAGTAGGTATCTCCATGGTAACTCCAATTTTTTTACTTTTAATAGGTTTAAATTGGAAAACAACTCTTGCGGTGAGTTTATATCCTTATTGTTAGTCACTTGGGAAAATCAAGCACGGTAACTTATGATTTTTCATGTGATAACTTTAGCATCCTTGCTCACAATCACTTGGGATGTGTAATGTGGTCTGTTTATTTTGAGTTTTTCATAATCAATTGTTGTTTTTAGTCACTTTCAGACTCCTCTTATGGTCAGTATTCCTACCACACCTCCTTCATGTGGTGAGTATTACCTTTATAAGGTAGGTCGGCATGGTCAGTATACTGACTGTGAGTCATATTTTCCAATAAAATTATAAACAATGAAATTTTATCCATTAAAAATGTGAAATAGAAAATATAGATAGATTGAATCAATGAGTTACTATATTTTTTTTAATAAAATAAAAATAATTCCAAAAAAATATTTTCTAATTAAAAATATTGGAATAAAAAAATAATTAATTCCAAAACAACCATAACATATCAAAATTATCTTAAATTATATTCATTAATGAAAATATCATTAATGACATTCAAATAAAATGTTATATAAATTTATAAAAATATTCAAATGTGGAACATTTAATCAATTATAGCACCAAAAATATCATTTTCAACCCGTCTTTCAAATAATTTCAATTTCAATCACATAAAAACATAAATTAAATAATTGTATTTTATTGACTCATTTTCACATTAAAAACTCAATTAAATTTATAAAGTTAATGTGGCTTCAAGTAAAATATTAAATTCATATTAGTAGAAATTATTGAACACCAACGGGTGGGTATGTTAAGACTATTATCTATACCTTTCCATTAGGGGAAGTAAATTATCTAGGGATTTGGCAGAATATTATCTAAAATCATTTAATATTAGTATATCATCAAGGTGTGTATTGATCAAATTGTTGAGTTAGTGATTTTCATTATTATCTAGGGGATAGTGTCTATAATGATCTAGTAGTGGGGTATGTTTGGGAAGTGTTGACCTTACATTTTGTACTAATTATTCTCAGATTTGACTAATACCTAGTGTCCTTTGTGGGTTAGTGTTTAATGCATTTATCATTAGGATCTAGGTTATCTAAGAGTATAAGATACCACCTTTTATATATAGCGCAGCTGAGGTAATATTTATTCTAGGAGAAAGTATGTGGAGAACTTTAATAATACATAGAAGGCTTGTTTGACTGTTGGGGAGATTTCACAGGGTTCCAGTTGTCCATAGATACTTCAATTAGCCCTATTTGGAGCATTTTACCACCACTTATGTTTATTTCCAGTTTTCCAAGTTGTTTTATCATTGTATTCCAGTATTTTTAAGTGAAGAATTATGGGTTCCTCGTTGATTCTTGGGAATAAAGGGTTGTCACCTGGGTAAGCAATGGGATTTAGTTATTCAGTGGGTATGACTATTTGAGATTATTAACTATATCGGTGGGAATATTGGTTGGGTATAATTAAATTATTGATTTAATGAAGTGCATGTCGTCCAATTTTTCTATGTGGTATGAGTGTTAGTTTATCTATGTTGCATAATTTCTTAGCTTGAATGGCCCTAAGGCCTTATTTTTTTACTTTATTATATATAATACCCCTTTTAAGGGTTGAAGGGGAACCCGTACATGACCTGTAGGCCCAAGGCACAAGTCCCGACATGACCCGCAATACATGACCCAAAGGCCCAGAGGCATATCATGCCCAATACATGACCCATAGTCCCATCCCACTAGAACTTACCCTCCCTAGCATCTTTCATCATTGATCGCCTTAGCTCCCCACCTTGCATTGTTGATTGGCTAGCATTTCCCCATACAAAGTTGCACGGTGCCTGGTCCCGATGGCGGCTGCCATACCCTCTCATTCTTCCAATCCAGTTAGCTCTGCATCAAGTGGCTACTACTCCTATTGCTCTGATCCTCTTCTGGGGCATGTTCTATGTGAACTGGGCTACTCCATGGTCTACATGACCCGAAGTCCCTATGGCCCAAAGGCCTTTGATGACCCAAAGGCCCTGGAGACCCGTAGGCCCAAACTGATGGCCTGAAGGCCCAAATCGGGTGAACAGTTCTGGCTGCTACAGTACCGAACAGTAACTGCTATAGTAATTGCTACAGTGACTGCAACATTGCTACTACAGTATTTCTACAGTACTCGGAAATTCGCCTCCACTCGGTTTTGAACCTGGGTCTCTTGGATGCCAAGCAGGAGCCCTTACCACTCGGGTACAGGCTCGTTGGCTGTTGCATAATTTCTTAGGATCCTATCATTCTTGATTCAATTATTCATTCAGTTTCTCACTATGTATTTTATCTTATGATGGATGTTCTACTATTTTTATAAGTTTATGAGTACCTTTCATATGTATCTTATACTAGAATCAATCAATTTACAAGGAATGTTGTGGGTGATATACTTTTATGTTGGACTAGTGGTTTGACCTAATGTCTCATCAACACTAGCCTCTAACCTTTTGGGGACAGAAAGACCAATGGTGTTGAGAATGTAACACCCCTGGTTTAGGGATATTCTGGTTTTATATCTTCTTTTTAAGTTATTAAGAGGTTTTTTAGGAAGTTATGGATGATTTTTTTGAGATCGTGGAGGTTTTTTTGGAGGGAACGTGGTTAGATCACGGTTGGGGGAAATTGTGTGGATCTCCTAGGTAACCATGAAGAAGTATTTGGGGGTGTCTGGGTAGGTTCAAGGTTAGTCCATGGTTAGTGCACTGTTAGTGAATGGTTTGTACAAACCATGTAGCAACCATGCAGATGTGTATGTTATTGGATAGAGATGACTCACACGATTTACACATGGTTTTCCAAACTATGTGGCCAAAATGTGTGCATCATTAAAGTGTTCTAAAAATTAGTTTTTTAACCCAGATTTCCTCTAAAATATCCATTCTTTCTTCTGTAGTAATTCCTATCAAACCATAGGGTTTTTTTTGGAAATTTTGGTGATTCCCTTCCTCCTTAAGATTATTCTTTTGAATTATAGGACTATTGGTCCTAGAATTTGAAGTTATGAATGCTATTTCATCTCTTCTTTCTTATACTTATCTCTTTATCCTGGGATAAACCCTATTCTAAGGTTTTCATGCCCATATCTAGTGGTTATAGTAGGTTTTTTGGGGTTATTATGATAGATCATCATATGAGGTTTTCTAGATCCCATATCTATGAAGATGTGATGTGATTTCATCTTGGAAACTCAGTTATCAATAGGTGGTTTCTCTCCCTCTCCACTTTACATAGAACTTGAAGTCTTGGGATTTTAAATAAATTTTTTATATTACTTGATGGAAACCTGTGATGATCCTCCTTATCTTACTATACTTAAAACCATGGATTATGGGTGTCACCCTCAACATGTTTGATAAAATGGTTTCTTGATAATTTGGTATTGAAAATGATGATTTTGAAATGTTATGAACTTGACTTGGATGTGAGTTCATGATTCACATTATGGGGCCTTATTGAGTTCATAATTGGTTACCAGTGTTGAATATAGTGGGCACAGGAAATTAGTATACCACCAAGCGATGGCTTATATCTTGAGGGACGAGTATCGCTCATGGTTATGGGATATTTAGTGGGCCAAATTTGATAGGAGTGGCATGCATGGGTGTGTGAATTTCATGGGTGTATATGTTTCATGGTTTTTTGTGTTAATGGAATGTGTGTGGGAACTATTTTGTGGAAAATTTATTTAAAAATTAAAAAAAATAGATTCTTGTGTGAGTTAATCATATTGTCTACTCTTATTTATTTATTATATTATGCTTCACTCATGTTTTATATAAAATGTTGGATAACTTGTTCTTGTTCTAGTGGCATGTTTGAGAATATTTTTGGTGGATTTCTTACTGGTTTTGTGTACTCAACCCCTGTATATGGACCTTGATGTGTATGAAATTATTATTCTATATGCTGCAAATGAAGGGAGATCTCTCTCACTTTTCTAGCAGAGCATGGGGATAATATGGTCCTTGGTGATGGAACTAAAAGATTGGTATTTGTTAAACTATGGATATTGGGGATAGTTCCATACCAATAACTTTGTCTTTTATTTTAGATCTATCATCTTGTAGTCTATTTTGTATACATTGTTGTATGTTGAGACTGTGATAGTTCTTTCTAGTTTTTTGCATTGTAATTTTTCCAATGTTGATCCATGCATCATATATGCATCCTTTATATTTTTTAGGTTAGAGTATATGTAAGGTTAAATCATCCCCCACAATCTTATATACCCTTGGAATTTACTACCAGCCTTTAGTGTTAAGGGAATGTCACCTAAGTTGTAACAACCTAGAATTTTATGAGTAGAATTTTCCCTCTGATTATATAGTTGTGTCATATTTAGTAATCTAACATAATTAAAACACACCATATAATAAAACCAACTAAATTTTATCATATTAATTTAAAAATTAAATTTATAGAATAAAAATGGCCATAAGATTTGAAAATATTACAAGGGAATAAAAAATATAAAATAAGATAAGTAAAATATGAAAATTTAGATCTGCTTGATCCACCAAAAAACTACACTCATTAAAAATGTTGTAAAAATGAATCATAATATTAGTAGTAAAATATTCATCTTGAAAATGAAAATATATATAACCTTGATAGAAAATATAGGTGAATAAATAATGAATGAAAGATTATGTATTTATAGAAAGTAGGTATCTCATATCACTATTATAAATCTGATCGTTGGAATAGTAATCTGACCATTGGAATAGTAATATGACCATTGGGAATAGTAATATGACCATTGGGAATAGTAACCTAATCGTTAGAATAGTAACCTCCCCTATGGAAATGTAAAATAATATTTATGTATCTTATAAAATTAAAATATTATATATTGATACCATGGTACAAGTAAATAAATGTTTAAAAAAATATAAATTAAGTGTTTAAATTTTTATAAAACATAAATGTTTTAGTTACACTTTTATAATAAATATAATTATTTAAAAGAAATTTTATTTTCATAAAATTTATTTATAAATCAATATTAAGTGTATTATAATAATAATATAGTTTTATGGGACAATAAGTAATTTTTAAAAGGGTCAAATTATTGATCATAATATCAAAATTGGTATTTTTTTAATAAATGGGAATTTTATTTAAAATTAAATTCCTCATATTTATAAAAAAATTGATAAAATGGATTTCATTTTTGGAATTTAAATGTTGAAAAATGGTTAGGGTGAATTTTTTGTAATTTTCTAAAATAGTTGAATTTTGTGTGAATAGTGAAATATGGTAAAATGTAGTATTTAACATTATAAGATAAATACATGAATTTTTGAGTCATGGATGATGTAATAACCCATTATTTTGAACTCAAATTCACCATTTACCATATATAGTCACAATAATAAATACTATTTATATTCTTGAGACAAAATAATAAACTAATGAATATAATATTCAAAAACACTCCTCTCTTCCCCTTATAAATCTCACCCCTTCTCCTCACACCTTATAAGACTTAGATATTTCCAAATTTCTTCCCAAATATCTTCCCAAAACACTATCCCATTTCCTAATGCTTCTTTTCTCACAAAAATACCAATTCCATGTGCCTTAATGAGTAGTTCAAGGAGGTAAAATTCAAGAGGTAGTATTCTCAAAATACCACTTTTAAATTCTTTTCTTCTTCTACCTTATCCTCACCTAACTCATAAAACATGAATTAATAACTCTAGTAAAATACATATACTAGAATTTTATGTTTATAATGGAATATATACCATCAATCCACTTCTCTTCTCCTCTTATTCTAAAAAAACACCATCTGTATTATATCGGTTCACCACCTCTGTGGATGATGAGTTTTCATTTCCCACTATCTCCTTCATGGAAGGTTTAAATTCAATTATAATTGTTTAAAATTAACTAAATATTTATATTATATATGGTTTCACATTCTGGGATGATTATATAGTCATAATATTAAATAAAACGAAACTATTTCATGATGATCAGTAAAACTATCAAAATAAACTAACTAAATAAAATTAATATTTTAATAAATGAATCATCCGTATATTAGAACACATATGGATACTTGGAAACATTTTAATTTTTTAAAGTTTATGAATACCATTTCATTTCAATTCTATAGTTTTCATCCCATTTGACAAGAACATCAATAATTAACCATAATTCATCGACCTTCGAACCATGAAACGAATTCCCCTGGAACAGTGAAATTAATATTTATATATCATATAAATGTCTATAATGATTATAGTAATTTAAATATATAATTTTCTAGGAACATTACACAACCTTATTCTAATCACGTTCTCTCTGAACAAGGGAAGGTTCTTAGCTCAGATTCACCTATTGTACAGGGAATCAAGACTGTCATTCCTTTGGCTATCAATACCAAGGGGGATAACAACCCTATTATTGCTAGCTCAGCTCCGTTATTAGAGAAGGAAATTACTCCCTACTCTGTGGAAGGATACAAATCTTCTATGACTATGAAGAATAAATCTTCTGTGAAATCAAGTACTAATAATTCCTTTAAGTTACTTGGTTCAGGTTGTAGTGAGGAGGATGTTCAAAGAAACATTCATGAAACTAAATTTGTTGAGATGATGGATATTGTTGATGATGGCTTACTTGATGGTGGTGGTGGTGCTGGACCCTAGATGTGGTCCAAATCATGGAGAAGATTATGAAATCCTCGAGGTCGTGGTGGCTTCTCCTTTCATCACAACATGTGTACAAGATTTGAGGGAAGCTAATTTATTATCTTTTCATTGTATTCATCCTATACTACTCCTCCCTTGTACTTTCTAATTTTGATTTAATAAAAGGGTTTCAGTTTCCCTAACTTTTCAAAAAAAATGTTAAGTGCAAGTGAATAAAAGTTTCAGATATAAGGTAAGGGATCTATTTGAACCACCATTTAGGTTATGACCTTTCTCACTCTAACTATATTTACTTATCTCTTTAATATTATGTAATTATTATAAATATATATGTATATATATATGTATATGTATCTCACATATATACCTAAATTATTCTCCCTTATTTTGATGGGGTAATACATGCCTTATGTTCATTTCTTTAATTCCTTCTTTATAAACCCTCCTTGGTTTATGATATGAGGCAAGATCATGCAACCCATTTATTTCCATGGGTATTTATTATGTTTATGACTTATTATTGATTAACTTTATGGAAAACATAAGCATGTACATGTTATTATGGGTGCACCCAGATAGCGCTCCAATGCATTGGGTAATGTTTTTGTCTCATGAGATGGTATGTATGGGATTAGGAAGTGAACCTAATATATAATGGGACTCTTTCCACTATGTGATGTTATCTTAGTAGTTATCCTTGAATTATGCTTATGTCATGTTTTATTTTTTTTAAATTTTCTATGTTTCCATGATCTTATAATACCATTTTCTTTATGTTATTTTCCCATGTGATTATTCATTAGTCTTCTCATTTATGATATCATTTTATTCCATATTAATAAAATTTTATGATTCATTGTCATGTTTATTCCCTTACTGGTATTTTTAGCTCACCCCTTTATTTATTTATTTCCCCAGGTTATCCTATGAAGTTTTAGGAGCTTAATGGGAAAGAGGATCTCATTATGGAGAATAAAATAAAAATGTCATGTTTTAGCTTCCATTGATGTAATATGAACCTAGTATTTCAAATACACTAGTCTTTTTGCTCTTTTGGTTGTATTTAATGGATATTTACATTAAAAATCATGTAATAATATGTGTAAAAGGTTTGGGTCACTATATACGGTTAGTGGAATTTAGATCCTACCCAAGTCAATGGTTTGGGTCAAGATGTTATGAAAAGTATCATCCATAACCCTCTAGTAGGTAATGTACTTAACCTAATGTTCTCTCTTGATAGTAAGTTTTCTCTGAATAGGTTCTTTATACTAGATCCCACTAGCTTACTATCTCATAATAGTTTTAGCAAAGATTATACTGGATCCCTCCATTTTCCAGTGCTCCTCCTTCAAATCTTATTGAATAAGATCTTTCATATTCTCCAGGATATCTCTACATCATAATGAAAGATATTCTTCCTCAATGGTAGGTATTAAACTACTAATGATTATATAACTCCAATAGGATGAATGTTTTACCTATTATTGAAATATTTACAATTATAAAATTTATTATTATCAAGTAACTCCAAATTTTATTCTTCCTCAACTCTGAATATTTGGAATTAACTATTCCTTCTAAATAAAATTAACTTTTGAATCTTCTTATGCTTCTAAATCACTTAACTTCTGAATTAGATATGCTTCTAATTCTTATTATGTATTGAAGATACAGTTCATATAACTCACTAACTTCCTTAACTTAATATATCCACTAGAATATGTAGGTCAGACTCACTTATTCTTCTTCAAATTCAGAAGATCATTCAGAATATGAAAGTTTGTTTCTCTTTATCTCATCTAAATATCTCATTATTATAAACTATTTTTAGAAAAAGATATCCTCTTTTTATATATATCACTAAATACTAAAACTTCTATGAAATATGGAATCAAAAACTCTAGAAATTACTCATTTTTAAATTATCACTTTCTCAATTATGAGGAATTCCTTATTTATATCTACCAATAAATCCAACTTTACTAAGACTTATTTATATTAAACTCTTGGTCAAACTTCTTCACCACTTCCTAAAATCTCATCTAGAATCAAATAATTCACTTTTTTATCTTTATATCTTGAATTACAATTCATCCTCATCACATTAATTTCATAAACATAATAAATAATTGCTCTATAACTTTAGGTTTACCTTAAAAAAAATTTTGATGACTCTTATATATCCTTTAGAACTTATAATTAATCATATGCAACACTTGAGTTTCCATAATTATTCTTCCATAGCTCTAACACATCATCTTAACTCTAGATAACGTAATCTCATGCTAACACTACATAGCTATTCTTTATGTATTCCACTCTTCTCATATTTCAAACTTTAGACTTCCTCAACTTCTGATCTCCTCAACTTCTGATATTCTGGAGTTAGGAAAATTATTATCTTGTAACTCCTTCTAGTATTAACTAAAAATCATTTTTCCATAAATCTTGATTTTCTAAAGTTATTATTCAGTATAAGTGAATCTTTCAGTCTTCACTTATTCTCAATAACTCCTTCATCATTTGGATAAAGGTTATTTTTAATTATATGTTAACATCTTAAATGTGTAGTTCCTAATTCTACTTTGAATTCCAGTATTCAACATCAATCTTTTCAATAACTCTTATTCTAATTCTGATCTTTAGCACTTTATCAATATTTGATCATATAGCTCTTCTATGTCATCTTGTGATTCTAATCCTTTATTCTATTTTTGGATTCAGCAATGCTCACTTGAACTCAATTTGTCTTCATCCACTTCTCATAAACTCACTCGACATGTCTGATTCCAAAACTGCCTTCTTAATAAGTTTGTTAAGTCAAATTTTAGAACATATCTATATCTATATAGTATTCAGAGTCCTATGTGAACTTAGTTATTCTCAAATTATTTTTATATATAACCATTTTAATATTAAAGTAAACCATAGGTTAATCCTATGTGAGACTTTACCAATTATTAAACTTCTTTAATCATTGTAAAAGACTTCTCTACAAATTCTTTCACAAGTCATATTTTGGAATATAACTAATTTATGACTTTATCATTTTAACATAACTTTAATCATAATCAATTTTTATAGGGACCCAGGAAACCCTGAGAGTAGGGGTGAATCAATGTGTAAGCATAATTAAACTTTTATTTCTTGTATTTTCTTTTGTATCTTGTTCCCTTATTATAAGGAACAGAATTAAACCTTAATTTAATTTCTTGATCAATAAAATAAAAATAAAAACATGAATATAGTAATGTAAATTAAAGGAACATATAGATTTTACTTAGTTAATCTATAAAAGGAAACTCTAAGGAGCATGAACTCAATATTTTTTTGGATTAATAGAATCCACTATAACTCACTGTTTGATGGATACAAATTTTAGGTAAGGTCACTTCTAAGTAAGGCACACTACCTATATAGTATTTAGGGATAAGTTCACTACCTCCAAAGTATTACTTCTTATATATGGTTTAGGGATAAATCACTACATCTCAAGTCTCACTGCTACTTCTTCTCCTATGTGCACTTCTTTGGTGAACGAATCAATTTATAGAATTATAGTCATTTTCTTAGTTTAATGACATGAAGGTCACTACAAGTTTAGTTCTTGAATTTTTAATCATGCTTCCAAATATTGATTCTAAAATTAATATCCATCATTTATCCCAATAGCATTTTTTGATATAGAAAACTCCTCATGAAAATATTTTAGAAATTGATCTTTAAACAATCTTTACACAGTAGCAAAAATATGGATAATAATTCAAATACATGAAAAATTATTCAATATGATCTGTCTTATTCACTTAGATTAATCACACATTTCCATGATATACATAAACTCGATCTTCAATGATATAATCATCATATACTCTCCTATAGAATTTGATATGTAATGTTTTTTACAACACATCTGATAAATTCCATACATGATATTTAATGTAATATCATCCTATAGTAACATTGTTCTCTTCTAATACAGAACTTCAATGAACTCCATTTTATTGTCACCTTATTTTTGGAACACACAGATCCACTTTTGTATCCTTTATTCTCCCTCTATATTTTCTCTCTTCCCTTTATTTTTTTTATTTCTTCATAGTAGATCTAATATATCCAGAAATGTGTTTGAATTTAAAATTTAAAATTCAAACAACAACTAACTTTCAACTTCCCCAGCTTTAATATTAGAATTTGGATCATATTTAAATTAATTCCCACCAATGATATTCAAAATGATAGTTATTAAATGTATAAATAACCATAAAACCATCAAATGGATACCACATAGATAATTCTCTTTGAATTATGCAGATTCCTATATTATAACATGGTAACCCTCATTTTAGTGTAATGAGTCAGTTTTGATTTAATCGATTTCAGCTGATATGAAGTCTATGGTGTGTATTAGTTCTTCATAGTGTGTTCACCTATAACTTCAAGCTTCAAACTCTCTTTTAACTACCAAATTTTCACCCTTCATGGCATAGAATAAATATTGCAGCATAGTCTTCAATAATTTCCTTTTATCTTAAATTTGATTATTCTATAAACCTCCCTTGTGGCATGGAGGTCACCAAATCACCAGATCCTTCAATACATGCTTGGAATTCTTCATTCTGAAATCATCATCTTGCAACATAGACATAAAAAATTGTATTTTATGATTATATAGATTGTGATGTATCACTTCCTCCAAGGTGCATGAACCCTCAAAACTCCATCACCATAGAAATTCATCTCAACTTACTCTATGACATGGTTATCTGTTCTACAGTGTGGAACCCAAAATATTCTCACTGAAACATATTACAAAACATAATGTGGCATAGACATTTGTTCTACATCATGGTCCTTATTAATAATTGTCCCACATTTAACTTCTATGTAGTCTTATCTATGTTTTTTCAACCAAGATGATACATAAAAACCTTGAACAACTTCTTATGGTGTCACCCTGCACTATAGAAAATTTTTCACATTATTGCCTTGCATTGTGGAACTTAATTTTCTACCTATAACTGACCTATGTTGGGATCTCTATACTTCAATGTCTCCCAGGCTAATCCATTTTCAAGCATATAAATTTTCCTCTAGGTGTATGTCTAATTTACTATGCTATAATCCAGCTGACCCCTTTTTTCTAAACTTTAAAATAACATTGAAGAGTGTTCAATGGGATTATAATTTGGAATATGCCAGTTGCAACTTCTATATTTCAACATTTCTATATTTCAAAACTTCATTATAAGCTCAAATATTTTTCACCAAAAAAATTAGCAAATAATGGAAAATGTTTTCATTAAGAACAATATATAGAATACCTTCTTTAATCAATGCCCACTGTTTTCATGAACTTGATAGAGATATCAAGGTGTTTCTTTTTATATCTCCCTCAGTGCATCCATGTGATTCAATGTGAACCAACACCCCAAATATTCTATGAACATTCAGCATTGCTAAGATTTCAATGTCTTCATCGATTCATCCTCTTCATCTATTATTAATTAGCTTCACTCATAATAGTTTGTGTCAAAAAATACAATACACACAACCTCTTGGTTATATAAATTTAACCCTTTTTATTTTTTTGAAAATATTTACTTCCATAAAATCCAACAAGCATAGATAGAGATAAAATAACTCCCTTATTCTCATTCAATACATGATTCTCCAAAAATAAGGACCATGAGGATTTTATGTATTTCTATCCATTTATTTATTTCTTCCTTTCTCTCCATTTTTCAATAAAATATAAAGGTTACTTTATCCTCCCCCTTTTATTGGGTATCTTCTTTATCTTTTATCCCCCTATTTCAACATAATTATTGCACCATATTTATAAAATAAATAAATATCTAGACATACCTCAAAGTATTATATAATAATATATACTTTTCTCCCCCATCATATTAACATTAAAATATCTTGAAATATAAATTTTAAGAATATTTTCAAAACCTATGAACTTATTTCATCCATTATTTAATGTAACATGTTTCAGTTTTAGTCTAATTTCATTGATATCCACATTCTTCTTAAGAAATTATAGTGAGTGGATTTACCACTTGGAAAAGAGAAATTAACAAATCCTATAAGTGTATTGAGTTAGAACTTGGATTAGGAATCAAGATATTGTGCTAATAACATAAATTTTATCTATATCACTCACTGGTTTATATTGAACACTTATAGCTTGAGAAATTAAATTTCTTCAACAAAAAACTTCTTATGATCCAATCACATTCACACAAATACTATAGTGCATAAGTAGTTAAGTAAAAGAGTGTGATACATGCCCTATATTGAATCAATTAATACCACTTTTAAATAGGTAACTAGTTATACCACTTGATGTTCATGCATATTTAATTCTTCATAGGGAAGATTTTCTTTGGTAAGTCTAAGCAGCCTTTGATTTATCATCACCAACTCCTCATTTAATGCCTTCAGTTATCATACTGATACCAATTATAGAATTAATATATGGGGATACATTCTTATTGGTAATTTTATTTTATATCCAGTATCTTTTAGGTATCTTTAAAATACTCAATTGATACCACATTTTTTAGTACAAAAATATATAAAACAAATTATCCGCCAAGATTGTATCTATTTCTTCAACAAGTTTTTCATCTACTTCTTCATGGGATACCAAAACTTTATAAGGCCTGATACAATGTATATAATTTCATAAATGGATTGATACCATTTGTAAAATTTATATATGTATTTGACACATATTTCTCTTCAAATTGGGATCAATACCATCTGCACTTCATCATTCTAGCATGCATAATCAGATTTAGTTCTAACTCTTCATGGTGACTATTATATATCACTTTCTAAAACCACTTGTAGATCATGTTTTTCCTTGGCACCACTTGAAATTCTATACCACTCCATGTATCTACAAATTTAACCAAATTTATTCATTCAATCTCTTAACCAACTTGTATTCAAAATCTTCAATTATTTTAGCACTAGTGATACCACTTGTAGAAATAAATTTATACTTTTTCATCCAATACCAATGCATCCATTTTATCCTCTTCCAATGAACTCACAAGAGTATACACATATTTTATAAATGTACAGGTAATGCATATTCATTTCCATAAATTCACACAAGGTGAATATTCCTCAGTTATCATATCTACCCATTAATCCTACATCAATATAATATATATATATATATACATCTCAGGGAGAGGGTTACCTCTAAACATCCTCAAGTATAGGATTGTGGTTGACAATGATAAGATAAATTATTTATTTTATCTTCCTTTCCAACCTTATTAAGGGTTTTCATTTCAATAAAACCACTAATTAATTGTTCCTACTAAAACTATTCTTTTTTATATTTATTTTCCTTTGAATTTTTACAAGTTCCCTATGTGGTAATCTTCTCAATGATCCCACTAGTGCAATCTTACTTCCTATTGATGATAGTAAATTTTGAATTTTTCTTGTATGACATGTTATTTATTTACTTAGTTAGAATCATATTACTAATAAAATCCCCCTTACTTAATGCACCATTTGTGCATTATTTTCCAAGATTCGTTCTCCATACAAGTTAAACTCTTCCATACACTTGTTTTTTCTTTGTGGTGGTATAGATGAAACCACTTAATCATGACTCCATATTGTTCTCCATGACCATAAGATAAAATCTTCTTTCTTATTTTTATTCCATGATTTCTTATTTTCCTTCTATAGAGGTTCATATAAATAAAAAACACTTTGGTTCTTAATAAGATATATGTTATGTTTCTTCATTATTTTCTTTCAAATCCATTAATTAATTTTTAAGTGAAAAAAATTTCTCATTAATTTATTCTTATATATTTTGTACCGGTTAAATATGGTAAGAGGTGGCATGAATTATTCTTTTAAATATTAATATAAATTTAAAAGGTAAATTCAAAAATAAAAGGTATTGATATGATAAAACAATAAATTCAATACATATTAAAAGGTTAATTTAAATATTAATTGAGTGATTATGAATAGTGGAAATAGAAAAATTGAATTTATGAAATTATGTGTATTGTGTTTGATGTGTAGTGGAATATAAATAATTAGTACATAAAATAAAATAATAATAAAATACTTTTTAATAAAGGAGTTTAGAAATAGCTCGATGTGAGACTCTACGTATCCTCCCCTCAGGTTAAGAGGTTTTGTATTACTCCATTGAACTTAGTAGTGACCAAGAAACTCATCCCTCGTTATTATGGTTATGAGTGCCCTCTTGAACTTCATTGGTAGTCAAGGAACCCATCCCTAACTTTTATGGTAGTGATAACCCATTGTAGAAAGAGATGATATGAAGAGTAGTTTTCCTGGTAAAAACTCAGTACAAAGACACTCTCTAACATCTCTTAAGTATCTATATAATTTATATGATAAGTAGAGATTATATAGAAGAAAATATCTTAGGATAATTAAGAAAAATTTTAGTTGGATCATGAAAGAACTTGGAGAGAATCTACTAGAGCTTTATCATTAGTGATCAAGATTTAATCAAATATCATATTCACAATTGAGGCATTGTTGTTAACTATTTGATAGATTTTAGATGTAGGTTTAATCTTAAAATCCACCAAGGATATTATTTATAGGCTCTAATAGGTCTAGGAATCTTTTGGAATTAATTGGAGTCATTAAGAATTTTAAATGGGAGTTAAAGAGTTAAGGGGTTCACTGAGATAATTATTTTTGAATTACTATATCAAAGTCACTGGATAGCCAAACAATCCCACATAAAATTTGGTGAGGTGACTAGGGATATCCTGGCTCTATTTTCTTACACCGGTTGTTCAGTGCTCCTCTACTGGGTAATCAGTGGACTCCTACTACATGAGTTGTTCTGTCCATCACCACCGGCTAGCCAGCAACTATCCACCAGCTAGCCGATAGACTTCTTATAGGATGTTCATTCTTTCCATAACCATCTTATTAGCCTCCTAATGTGTTAATAATTTTTTAATGATCACAAATCCTATACATTCTGTAAAGCTTGTTAATCATGTTTAATCTGTCTCAAATGTGTACAGATGATTGATTTCTTTATGCTTTAAATAAACCTATCAAAGATCTTAAGTGCTATGTTTGATTATTGTAAATTATTTTTAATTTGTATTATAATGGATTTCCTTGATAAATTAATGATTCTAATACATTCTATGAATATGACTGTTTAAGTTGGTATACATATATTTTGGCTAAGTCTGAAAAATTGTGAGTCTACCACCGGTTATGTTTTTCTGGAAAAGGACCCAGACATCATGACCAGACATCGTGACCAAACACCATGACCCAGACACCATGACTAGACACTGTGACCAGACACTGTGACCCAGACACCATGACCAGACACTGTGACCAGACACCATAACCCAGACATCATGCTGAGACACTGTTTGAAGTTTGGAAAAGGACCAGACACCGTTATCCAGACACTACATCTGTGCTACCGGTTCTCGATCTCTATATAATTATTCCATAATGATTATCTCATCACTCAAAGTTAAATAAGGAGACAACGTTTCAAGGATAGACCATTTCAAGGAGACATCGTTTCAAGGAGGCACTGTTTCAAGGAGACACCGTTTCATGGAGACACCATTTCCAGACAGACTGTGACACCATTTCTTAATCTGTTTTGTTGTTTTTCAATTTAATTCTAATGGACATATTTGAGTCTTTTAAATGCACTAACATATTTAATGTTTCTTTTTAGGCATGTCACCTGACAGTACGAGGTACTAGGTGAAGAATATGTGCATCCCATCAGATCCAACACATGCACTCCAAGAATAAAAATAACAGTGTGGCCAGAAAAAAAGAGAGAGAGAATAGAGAAACAAGTGTGAGCGATAACGACGAAGCATGAGAACTCTTGATAAAAGAACTGACAAATTCAACTCAATACATATAAATAACACATGAATAAATCACTGAGATACCATTGATCATATTCGAGAACATCTTCGCAATACAGACTTCACGAAGAACACGAGCCAGATCTGAACCAGAGCACCAAACTTGTGATACTCTGTTTCTCCCAAGAGGACTCGATTCCTACATATGCTTCATCCTAGAAGTCAAGATCTTCGTAGAATAACACTCAAAGAAATTCTAACCTTTACTCATAATTTTTTCTCTGTTTTTTATTGTTTTTATCTTTCGAGTAGTGTGAGTGTGTGTCTGTATAAAAACATACATTGTCTCCTGAATTAAACTTAAGGATACAAGATATCCTTCCTCTCACATTTTTTTAAACTTGTTTATTCCCATAGATAAGTGTGGAAGAGGTCCCTGTGTGACCTGATAGTTTATGCCCACGAAGAACTGTGGAAGAGGTTGTGTGACCTGGACAGTCCTATGTACTGTTGTTTACCCTGATTCAGGGTGTGGATCAAGTTTATTAATATAAAATACTTCGTAGAAGATGATAAAAAAGTGGAGTGGATTAGGTCTCGACTTGAGGCTGAACCACTTGTTTTATATCCACTGTGTTGTTTAATTTAGTTTTCTCTGTTTTACTGTATAATTCAGAAATCACTAACTTTACTTTGATAGTTAATCTTAGAAAGAAGTTATAATTGTTTTTCCTTATTATAATATCTTCAAAAGTAATATTAATAACTGATATTAAGATTACTGAGAATTAATCAATCTTCTGAGAAGTTATTTAAATAGTCAAACTTTCATAACCGTATTAATTTGATTAACTGGGCGGTATTTATTTTTATTGGGGAACCTTTTAAGAATACTTTTAAAACAGAAATTTTTATAGATACTCAATTCATCCCCCTCTTAAGTACCCTGCTCCAACCAATATTTGGTATCAGATGAAGGTTTGTTATTCCTATTAAGACTCTATTTTTGACCCTATTCAACTATGATTTTAGTTGTACTTTAAAGATCTGTAAATTTCTGTTAATTCTAAATTTCTAGCTCTTTAAAATTAGTTCTTTATTATGGATAATAGATTGGAAGGTGTTGTAACAAACAGACCACCATTATTTAATGAAACCAATTATGGCCAGTGGAAAATTAAAATGAAAATTCATTTAGAAATTATGAGTTTTGAAATTTGGTCTTCAATGATAAATGAGTATAAGATTTCTACTACTAATATAATCAATTGGGATGAACCTACCAAGACTTCCTATAATAAAAATTTCAAATCCATGAATTCTTTGTATTTCTCTTTAAGATATGAGGAATTTAACAGAATTTTTTCATGTAAAACTACCCATGAAATTTGGGATACTTTGTCTGTTTCACATGAAGGAACTTGTAGTGTGAAAGAAATGAGACTTAATACTTATAGTATTAAATATGATAACTTTAAAATGAAATCTGATGAGCCTATTTCTAACATGTATCTCAGGTTCAAAAAAAAATTCAACATAATGATTTCTCTTGGAAGAGAAGTCACTACCAAAGAACAAATTATGAGAATTCTTAGATGCCTGCTTGATATATGGAGAGGAACCTTTGTATCTATTAAAGATTCATGTGACATTAACAAGTTACCTGTAAAATAAATCATTGGGAAACTAATGACGTATGAAGAGGAGCTGAAGGTCTAAAAAGAAGAGTAGGATGAACCCAAAATAAAATCAGTTGCATTTAAGACCACCACTTCTAAACACAAAGAGAAAGGGAAATTGGAAGCCTTTGTACAAAGTTCCATCAGTGAACAATCATCACCTAACAGTGATGAGGAGATGGATCAATTATCCATAAGGTTTAAGATATTCTACAAGAATAATAAATTTTTCATAAATCCTAACTTTAATGGAAGATATGATCAAAAAGAAAGCTAGAAGAAAGATTGGAAAAGAAGTGACAAGTCTGATGTGATGGTATGCTATGAATGTAAGCAGAAGGGACATATAAAGTCTGACTATCCTAATATCAAGTAAAAAAATATGAGGACAAATATAGAAAGTATAAAAAGGCATTGAAAGCAACATGGAGTGCTTTTGAGGAAAATTCAAGTGACTCAGAATCCTCACATGATGAACAAGATAACAAATCCAATATGTGTTTTATGAAAAACACATCTGAGGTAATACTGGAATCTTTTATACACAATTCCTACTATTCTGGAGATGTGAGTGATTTTGAAAATATGTCTAATGAAGAAATGTTCGAGTACTATAATATGTTTGAAGATACATTTAGTGAACTAAAAGATAAATACAAATCTTTAAAGAAATAGCATGCTCTTACCTCAACTGTTAAAAGTGAACTTACTGTAGAAAGGGAGAAAAATGCTCAATTACTCAAAGAAAACAATGAACTAAATCTATCTAATGAGAAATTGAAAAAGGATATTGAAAGGATTACTAATGTTAAAGATACTTTGGTACAAATTCTAGGTAAATAGATTGATCCTAAATATACTACTAGCATTGGCTATCAACCTGGTAAAAGAAATTTTGGAAGAACTAATTTTGTTTCTAAGTCTAAGACATACAGCTTTACTCCTAGTTCTTAAAAACCTTTAGATAGTTCAAGTTATGATACACTCTCTACTGTTTCAAGCTTTTTTGAACCAAATAGAGTTTATTTTTCAACCACTTTACATGATGCTTATAGGAAACCTATGAGATAGATATGGGTTCCTAAAGCACTAGTCACTAATATTACTGGACCCAAACAAATATGGGTACCAAAATCTGTTTTTATTTGACTATTTTGTAGGAAAGATTCTTAAAGAGATCATGTAAAATATTATGGTACTTGGATAGTGGGTGTTCAAGACCCATAATAGGACACTATTCATGCTTCAAGAATTTAATAAAAATTGATGGTGGACATGTCACCTTTGGTGACAATGCCAAAGGAAAGATCATTAACCTTGGCCAAATCAGTAACTCTAACTCAGTCTTAATTTCCAAAGTACTTTTTTTGATGGATTGAAATATAATAATCTTAGTATTTCACAACTATGTGATGATGGATTTCATGTTAAATTTTAAAATGATGCTTGCAATGTTTTCAATTCTAAAAATGAATTAGTATTTTCTACATTAATAAATGAAAATGTATACTCTGTTAACTTAGATTATTTAGTCTCTCAAAATTCTTAATGTTTAAGTGTATTTCACAGAGTCCTGGCTTTGGAATAGGTTACTAGGACACTATAATATTCAATCTCTTAGAAATTTAACTAGAAAAATATTAGTCAAAGACCTACCCAAACTTGAGTTTCCAAATGATAAAGTGTGTAATCCTTATCAAAATGGAAAGAAACACAAAAATTTCATTCAAACTAAATAAAGAAGTGTCAACTTCTCAACATCTTGAACTGTTTCACATGGATTTTTTAGTACCATCTAGAGTTTCTAGTTTATATGGAAAGCACTATGTTTATTTTCATGTAGATGAATTTTCTAGATATACTTGAACTTTATTTTTGGCTCACAAAAGTTAATTCTGCTCTCATTTTACCAAATCTGCCAAAACTGTAGAAAATATTAGTGGACATAGAATTAAATACTTAATAAGTGATCATAGTTATAAGTTTCACAATCAAGAGTTTGAATCCTTCTGCTCACAAAATAGTTATAGTCATAATTTCTCTACCCCTAGAACACCTCAATAGAATGGAGTTATAGAAAGAAGAAATAGAACCTTGCAAAATATTTCTAGAACCATGCTTAGTGAATATGAATTACCTATTTATTTTTGGGCTGAAGTTGTAAATACAACATGCTATATTATCAATAGAGTGTTTATTAGACCTATTCTTAAGAGAACTACATATGAGTTATGGAACAATAGAAAACCCAAAGTAAGCTACTTCAAAGTTTTTGGTTGCAAAGTCTATATCCTTAATACTAAGGACAATCTTAACAAATTCGCATCCAAGATTTATGAAGGAATATTTTTAGGATATTCAATATCTAGTAAATCCTATAGAGTGTTTAACAAAAGAACTAAATGTGTGGAAGAATCTGTCCATGTCAAATTTGATGGAACAGATCCACATGAGCCTAAAACCACTCTAGAGAACCTATAGGATGATGTATCAAATCTGGAAATTAATTCAAAATCATCTAACCATCCTGTAAAGGAATCTTTGAAAACTTCTAGTTTTGGAAATTCTTTAGATTCAAGTCACAATGAACCTAAACCTGTTGAAGAACTTGAAATCACTAGTCCTTTTTCTAGAGCTGTTAGAACTCTTAAGAACCATCCTTTAGATGTTGTTGTAAGAGACTTAGATAAAGGAACTCAAACTAGAGATTCTCTTAGAAATTAGGTTGAACATTAAGTTTTCTTGTCACAACTTGAACCTAATAACGTTAATGATGCTATCAATGATGAATTTTGGGTGATGACTCTGCAATAAAAACTTAATCAGTTTTAAAGGAACAAAGTATGGAAACTTGTTGACCAACCCAAAGACACATTCACCATAGGCACTAAGTGGGTGTTTATAAATAAGGTAGATGACGCTGGTAACATAGTTAGAAACAAGGCTAGATTGTTTGCACAAGACTATATTCAAGAAGAAAAAATTGACTATGAAGATACCTTTGCACCAATAGCTATACTTGAAGCCATCAGAATTATGGTTGCTTATTCCACACATCTAAATTTAAAACTATATCAAATGGATGTTAAGAGTGCATTCATAAATGGGTATATAGTTTAGGATGTCTTTGTTGAGAAACCCCCTGGTTTTACAAATCCTCATTTTACAAAACATATTTTTAAATTATCAAAAGCTTTATATGGTTTAAAACAAGCTCCAAGAGCTTGGTATGATAGACTGAGTACTTTTCTTATTTCTAAAGGTTTTAAAAAAGGAATATTTGATCCTACCCTTTTTATAAAATTAATTTCCAATGATGTTTTAGTAGTTCAAATTTATGTAGCTGACATTATCTTTGGATCTTCAAGAAACTCTTTATGTATTGAATTTTCTAAAATAATGCAAAATGAATTTGAAATGATTTTAATGGGTGAACTAAAATTATTTCTTAGATTTAAAATCTTTCAAAATAATGATGGTATTATTTTAAATCAAAGAAAATATACTAGAGATCTTTTAAAACTTTTTGGCTTGGATATCACTAAAAGTAGTGACACTCTAATGAGTACTACTTATAAGTTGGATCTTGATAAAGATGGAAAATATGTTGATCAAACCACTTGCAGAGGGATGATTGGAAGCTTACTCTACTTAACTACTAGCCAACCTGGCATTATGTTTAGTGTATGTATGTGTGATCATTTTCAATAAAACCCTAAGGTATCTCATTTAAATGTTGTTAAGATAATTTTCAAATACCTCAAGCATACACCCAATCTAAGATTATTCTATCTCAGAGGACAATCATTTGAGTTAGTTAGTTATTATGATGCTGACTTCAGTGGTTGTAAGTTAGATAGGAAAATCACCTCTTGAACATGTCACTTTTTAGGCAAGTCACTAGTATCATGGTGTAGTAAGAAAACAAACTATGTTGCATTATCTACTACAAAAGCTGAATACATAGCTACTGGTAGTTTTTGTGCAAAAAAATTGTGGATGAAATACACATTACTAGATTATGGATATCAATTTAGGAATTTACCTATAAATTGTGACAATATAAGTGTTATTAATATCTCAAAAAATCGTGTTTCACACTCTAGGATAAAATATATTGATGTAAGGCGTCACTTTTTGTGAGATCATTATCAAAAAGGTGATATCACTTTGGAATTCATTAGAACTGAATATCATCTTGCTGATATATTTACCAAACCATTAAATTCTGAAAGAATATATTACATCATACATGAGTTAGGAATGATAAATCTTAAGTAGTAAGTATATTGTTTCACAGTTTATGGTTTCACAAGTCACTATCTTAAGACTATTGTCTAACTCTAATAGTTCTATAGTTTTACTATCTTAAAAGTTGATGTTTCATGTTTACGGTCTCACAATTACTATCTCTCGGTTACTGTCTGTCACTTACTATCTCAAACAATATAGTCTCACAGTTCAGAAATCACACTATTATGGTCTCACCGTGAAAACCTGTTACGGTCTCACCATGAAAGACTATTACGGTCTCACCATGAAAGCTTGTTACAGTCTCACTGTAAAGATGCTTTATTATTTTATTTACATATTATAACTCATATCACGGTAATTAATTATTTTATTCCTTTACTTTCCTGTGCTTTTATTTTTGCGATGCTTTATATCCCTAAATTGTAAAAACTAAATAAGTTTCACTCCTTTATTCACCTGATCTCTCTTCTCTCAAACCGTAACCCCTCTTTCAATCCTTCTCTCTCTCAAAACTTTATTAAATGCCCAGGATGAAACACCCATCGTCGCCAACTCCTGAGAAGTGAAGATCAAAGAAAAAGATAAAAATAGCGCCAAATTTAGCACCTGAAGGTCCTTTGAATCCGAATCTAGTGAACAAAATAGTGGTGCCTGAAAAGAAAATTTTCCCCAAGTGGCTTATGTCAAGTAATTATTTACTATTGAAAGTTTTAAGAGAGAAAGGATGGATGGATTGGTTTATAAAGGAGGATAGGCTGATTTACCCAAAACTTTTGCACAGTTTTATCAGTATGTTCAATTATCTTTTGACACATAAGATGAATTTGGTGTGAGAAGCTGGATCAATAAACAAATATGTACCTTTTCTTCAAGGTTATAAGTTGCATGCCTAAGGATACCTCATGAGGGTATTTGTGAGGACTACCAAAGAGGTCATCCACCTCTAAGTGAGATATTTGTTTTGGAAGAAGCATTGGGAAGCTTAACTAGAAATGAAACAAAGAGATGAGATATAGCTGCTGAGCTATATGGGGAAAACAAACTTTTGTTTAAATTTGTTTAGAATCTTATTCTCCCCAGAAAAGGTGATTTTGCTACACTCAGGTATCATTATTTGGCAGATTCATCCCAAGATGCTTCATGAAATTCAAGAAGTCAAAGTTGAGAACAGAAAGTTAAGTTATGAAGTGAATTCTCCCAGAGGTATGGTTGAAGATATGTAGAGAGTGATGAAATCTAGATTAGAACTTGTTTCTCATCCTATTGAGGATATTGGTAGTCAGATTCTATAGGAATTTCCCTCCCTTATTCAACCTAATCTAACCTCCTTGGATGAAAAAGTGTATGAAATAAATAAGAAAATTTTTTAAGAGATGTGTGAGCTTGTTATTGGTCTTAAAAAGTTGACTGATGAGTATAAGGGCTATATCCAAAAGGTTCTAAATCAACTGAAATCCCTTACTTTAGCTATTACAAATTCTAATACTTCTAGACAGTCATATCAACCCTCTTTGGACAGTGATATGCTCAGAACAGTTGTTAAAGAAGAACTTCAGTCTGTCATCAGTGGTTTGGACAAAGAGTCTCTATCTGTGGTTGTCAAGAATAGTGAAAGAGCTCTTGATTTGGTGAGAATTCATTCCAAGATTTCCAATGATGCTCAAGAGGAAATTTCTAAGAAGGTGGACTTATATTTCAATATGGTCTTCTCTAAGAATGATTTGAAAAACCACTTCAAGTACCTTGTAGAGAATTTGAGAATCCCTCCTGTCACTCAAGCTTTCAAAACTCAAGTTCAAAATATTAAGGATTTAACTCCCTTGTTAGAAAAGTTTATGGAGAACAAGGATGACTTTGATAAAGATATGTAGTACGGTGGTGATATCATTGATGAGTTCATCAAGATTTTTAGGCCTTATATTCATGTATAGAGTACTACTATTGTGGCTCCTGTAGATGCACCCTTGAGACTTGGTTTTCCTGCCATCTCATCCTCTGCCCTTACCTAAACTTCTATGTCTGTCTCTCAGGCTCTGAGTCAGATTAGACCTGTTATCCTTGACCAAAAATTACCTCTTTCTTCCACCAAACCTACCTTGGCCCCCTCTATTTTTGAAGGACTCCCTCTACCTTCTCAGTCAGTTGCTTCACTCCCTTCTTCCACTTCTTTTTCTACTCCTATGGCTTCTAGTGATGTTGTTTCCAAGGGAAAAGAGAATACATATAGTGCTGAAGAAAAATGAATACTATCTTTTGATAGGGATGATTTTTGTATTTTTGTTTCTTACTATTTTTAATGACTCCTTTTTATCCATATAATTCATTATGAACTCTTCTTATCTACTCTCTTATTTCCTCTTGTACTCTTTTTGATAATACCAAAAGGGGGAGAGACATGCACTTTAATTTCACACTAAGGGAGAGACACATTACCTAAGACTAGATATCTCACTCACATGATTTGCGATCATCAAAAAGGGAGATATTGTTGGCCTCATCATGTGTTAATCATGTTTTAATGATCAAAAATCCTATACATTCTATAAATATTGTTAATCCTATTTAATCTGTCTCAAATCATGTGTACAGATGATTGGTTTCTTTATGCTTTAAATAAACTTATCCAATATATTAAGTTATATGTTTGATTATTGTAAATTATTTTTAATTTGTGTTATAATGGATTTCCTTGATAAATGATTAAGTCTAATCCATTCTATGAATATCACTATTTAAGTCGGTATATATATATTTTGGCTAAGTCTGAGAAACCGTGAGTCTGCCACCAGTTATGTTTTTCTGGGAAAAGGACCCATACATCGTGACCAGAAACCATGAGTCTGCCACCAGTTATGTTTTTCTGGAAAAGGACCCATACACCGTGACCAAAAATCGTGATCAGACACCATGACCCAGACACCATGGCCAGACACTGTAACCCAGACACTGTGCTAAGACACCATTTGAAGTTTGGAAAAGGACCGAACACTGTGATCGAGACACCGCATTTGTGCTACCGGTTCCCTATCTCTATAAAACTATTCCATCATGACTATATCATCACTCAAAGGAAAAGAAGGAGACACCATTTCAAGGATACACCATTTCAAAGAGACACCATTTCAAGAAGACACTATTTCAAGGAGACATCGTTTCAAGGAGACACCATTTCATGGAGACACCGTTTCCAGACAGACTGTGACACCGTTTCTTAATCTGTTTTGTCGTTTTTCAATTTAATTCTAATGGTCATATTTGAGTATTTTAAATGAACTGACATAATCAATGTTTCTTTTTAGACATGTCACCTAAAAGTACGAGGTATGAGGTGAAGAATACATGCATCATATCGGATCCAACACATGCACTCCAAGAATAAGAAGAACAGTGTGGCCAAAAACGAAAAGAGAGAATAGATAAAAAAGTGTGTGTGATAACGACAAAGCACAAGCATTATTTAGAAAATAATTTACACATGTAACCCAATACATCTGAAGAACACACAAAGCAATCACTGATATACCATTTATCAAAGTTGAGAACATCTTCACAATACAAACTCCATGAAGAACACGATCCAGATCTGAACCAGAGCACCAGACTTGTGATACATTGTTTCTCTCAAGAGGACTCGATTCCTATATCTACTTCATCCTAGAAGTCCAGAGCTGTATAGACTAACACTCAGAGCACTTCTAACCTCATCTCGTCATTTTTTCTCTATTGTGTATTATTTTTAACTTTCGATCAGTGTGTGTGTGTCTATATAAAAACATGCATTGTCTCCTATATTAAACTAAAGGATAAAATATATCCTTCCTCTCACATATTTTTACACTTGTTTATTCCCATAGATAAGTGTGGAAGAGGTCCCTGTGTGACCTGATAGTTTATACCCACAAAGAACTGTGGAAGAGGTCTTGTAACCTAGATAGTCCTGTGTACTATTGTTTACCCCGATCCATGGTGTGGATCACGTTTATCAATATAAAGTACTTGATAGAAGGTGATCACAAAGTGGAGTGGATTATGTCTCAGCTTGAGACTGAACCACTTTTTTTATATCCACTGTGTTGTTTAATATAGTTTTCTCTGTTTTACTGTATAATTCACAAATCACTAACTTTAATTTGATAGTTAATATTTTAAAGTAGTTATAATTGTTTTTCCTTATTAGAATAACTTCAAAACTAATATTAATAACTGATATTAAGATTACTGAGAATTAATCAATCTTCTGAGAAGTTATTTAAATAGTAAAACTTTCATAACCGTATTACTTTGATTAATTAGGTTGTATTTATTTTTATTAGGGAACCTTTTAAGAATACTTTTCAAATAGAAATTTTAATAGATACTCAATTCACCCCCCTCTTGAGTACTCTACTTCGACCAACACATCTAATGTTCGGTGGATTTGTATCAGTAGGTTAGTGTTGTTTATAGATGTTAATATTCAACTATGGACTCTCGGACTTCCTTCCATGACCTTAGGTTGATCATCCAACTTCATTACAAGATCTCAAAACATGATAAAAGACATTTTAAAACCTTCAAAAATATTATCATTATGAATTTTAATAGTCTATAACATTTTCACTAATTTCATAAAATAAATAACTAAAAATTAATCAAATGAAATCATTATAAACACAAAAGAGTGTTTGTGATCATAAAAACACTATGAGAGATAGATAGGTACAATAATATCCCATTTTTTATGATCAAAAGAACATAATATAAATGATATATCAAGTGTAAATCATGAGGGAAATATGTAGAAATGTATTCAAGATATCAATTTATACAAGATACCAATAAGATATTCAATATGATCAAGAAGTAAATAAATCAAAAATTCCATATTTTAAACAAGAGTAAAACATTTAACTCCCCCTTTGTGAAATAATTAAGTAATAACACATATAACAACAATAAATTTCTCCCTAAATAAAATTTATCCACCTTTTTGATAAAAATAAATTTGTTCCCTTAATTTCAATAAAACTATCCCCCTTTAAGGTTCAATAAATTTCTCCCCTTTTTTGATTATCAAAAAGAAAACAAGAATTGGAAAACACTTAAAATTAAATATTTGAAGAAAAAATCAAGATAGATTTTAAAAGATAAAATCAAATGTATTTTAAAAAAATAAGTAAAATCAAAATAGAACCCGAAGATTTCAAAAATATCCCTTAGCTTCCAAACTCCCACTTAATAAGTGAATTTCATAGAGAGAGAAAAGTTTAATGTAAGTTTTATGATAAAAGAAAAAAGTTATTTAAAAAATATAAATAAAAAAGTAAATAAAAGAGAAAGAGAAAGGAAATAAAGAATAATAAATTGAAAGATAAAGGTGAATGAAAAAATAGATAAATAAGGATAAGAAGAGATAAGAAGAAGAAAATTAGAAAATAAAAAATGGTATATACCTTTTCCAAAACACTCCTTCCCTCAAAGAATGTTTTCTTCTCTAATGAAATATTTATTCACTAGAAGAGCTTGAAAATGTTCCTTTGGATATGAAAACATACATCAAAATCATCTTACCATTTTTTTTCAAAGAAAACTAAAAAACATTGTCAAAGATAAAATTATATGTATTAATTTTTACTCATAATTAATATTACTTTAAGAGAGATAAAATAAAACCTTTTTTAAAAAAAGAGAGAGCATATACATAATTGATCATATAAGTTTTGAAAAAAAATATATTAAAACATTTTTAACACTTAAAACAACACATATTCAAAGTTTGAAAACAAACTTATTTATAAAAACTTAAAATAGTAAAAAATAATAATTAAAAGGTACTTGTTTTAGAAAATATAACTTTGAAGTTTGAAAATAAGAGAAAAATATTTTTTTTATTTAAAAAGGTAATTTAAAAACAAAGTCTCTCTTTAGGAAAATTTCAGAGATTAATAGATAAGGATCCCCCTAAAATGAATGAACAAGTGATATATAAGGATCATAGACATGAGAGAAATAATAAATAAAGAATATCATGATTTTAGAAAGGAGAAAAATATTTAAACAATATCAGGAATCAATATAAATTTTAAAAATATTAATCAAGCTATCCATGTTCAAATGGAAGTCATTACAAGAATACCATTCCTAACTATCCTTTAATGAAATTTAAATGATCATCTTCTATAGTTTTAGTGAAAATACCATCAAGTTTAAAGTTGTTTCTAATAAATTCCAATAAGATATTACCCTTTTGGAAGTGAACTATTAAGAAATGGTACTTAAGGTCTATTTTCTTAATGAGAGAGTGCTAGATATGATTTTTAGAAATATTTATGGCACTATTGTTATAAAATTTAATAGGGATATGGTCATATGTATGCCCAAATTCTAAGAGAGAGAGTTTCATCCATATTATTTGGGCATAAAAACTCTCTGTGACTATGTATTCTACTTCAATAATAGAAAGAGTAATAGAATTTTGACTCTTACTACTCCAAGAGATAAGGTATTTTCTAAGTAGGTAGAAAGTATCACTTGTAATTTTCCTATCTAGTTGACATCCACTAAAATCAACATCAGAAAAACTATTTAGTTCAAATAAATTCCTTTTGGATAAAGAAAATTTAGATTTTTAGTAATTTTAAATAATAAAAAAAACTTTTAATGGATTTAAGATGATATTCTTTTGATTTTGATTAAAAACAAGTGCAAATACAAAAATCAAATACAAAAAGTAAACATGATGTCAGGATGGGTTGTAGTAAGATAAAGTAAAATCCCAGTCATACTTCTATAAATCTTATTGTTGAAATAATTATTGGATTTATCCATTGTTATCTTACAAGTTTCACTCATGGGTGTACTAATTTCATTATATTGATCCATGCGAAAATATTTTAAATTTTAATTATTTTATTTTCCTTGGTTTAGAAAAATACCATCATTCGTTTGATAAATTTAAAAATCAAGAAAGGATTTGAGTTCACCCATAAATATCATTTCAAATTCCTTTTTCATTAAATCATAAAATTCAAAACAAATAGATTCATTGGTTGAGCTGAAAATTACATCATCAATATAAATTTGGAAAAGTAATGAATCATTTGAGATATGTTTAAGAAAAATAGTTGAATTCTTTTTTCCCATTTTTAAACTATTTGAAAAAATAAAATCAGTTAAATGTTTATACCAAGACTAAGGGGATTTTTTTAAACCATAAAGTTCTTTAGTCAATTTGAAAACATGATTTGAAACATAAAGATCTTAAAAACTAGGAGTATGTTGCACAAAAACGTTTTTGTTGATAATACCATTTAAAATTCACTTTTAATATCCAAATGAAAGAGTTTTTAATTAAGGTGAGAGGATAATTACAACAAGATTCTAATGGATTATAACCAAGCAACGGGTCAAAAGGTTTCACCATATCTTATTCTTTCTTCTTAGTTATAACCTTTAGCTATTAGATTATCTTTATTTCAGTGATATTACAAATCTCATATAACTTATTTCTAAAACCCCATTTAGTTAATATGATGGTATGGTCATTGATTATTTCCATGAGAGTCCATACATCATTCTTATTGAATTGATCAAGTTCCACTTTCATGGAATGAACCCAATTTTTATCATTAATGAAATTGTTAATATTTTGGGGTTCTAAGTGTGAGACAAAATTAAGATGTTAAACTTCATTTAAGACCAATCTTCTAGTATGAGTTCCAACTTTAAAATCTCCAATGACATTTTCAAGGGAATGGTATTTATATTTTTTAAAATATTTTTTTAGATAACTTGAAGGTTATTCTTTTTCAAATTCAACTTCTTTAGTTTGTAAAGTTTCATTTGAATTAAAAACATCATTTTTAACAAAAAAAATCTCAAGAAGATATTTTGGAAAAAAAATTATCAAAAACAACATTGATTGATTATTCAAAATTTTTTAGTCCTTTTGATAAAGACCCAGTATTCCTTGCTTGATTTGGAGTTCCTGAGAAAGATACCTTTATCGAATTGTGAATAAAAAATTCCAATATTTTTTTTGGGTTTTGAGAGTAAAACATTAACAACCAAAAACTTTAAAAATACAAATTTAGGTTTTTTATTTTTCCAAAGTTCATAAGGTTAATTTTTGAGAAAAGGTTTTATGAGAATTTGATTAATGATAAAACAATAAGTATTTACATCCTCATCCCAAAAAATTAGGTAAATTAAATTCATTTAAGTGTTCAAGTGATTTCTTGGAGAGTTTTATTTCACATTTATACTGCATTGTTTTGTTGGGGGTTCAAGGAGCAGAAATATAATGATTGTATCCTTAAGAAGAGCCTAGATCATCAAATTCATTATTGTCAAATTATCCTCCATGATCAATTCAAATATAAATAATTTGATAACCTTTTCATTTTCAACTTTTTTATAAAACTTTATAAAGACTTTTCAAGATTCTTTTTATGATATAATAATTAATCCCATTTAATCTTGTAAATTTATCAACAATAACAAAGTTATATGATTTATCTCCAAGACTTTAAATTTGATAAGTTATAAATAAATCAATATGAATTAATTAAATATATTTATAATAAGAAACCCCTTTTATATTTAAAATAATATTTTTGTTTCTTACCATATTGGAATGCTTCACAAACCATGTCATCTTTGAAATGTAATTTTTGTAAATCTTATACTATTTGATAACGATTAAGTTTCACAAGTGAGTGTGTACTACAATGACCACAGTTTCTATACCAAATCCACAAATCAAAAACTTATCCACTCAAACATTTGACATTTTTACTAAATAAATATTCTAAATTGATTGTATACACATTTTGAAAATAATAAGTGGTAGATGAAATATTTACCTTTTAGTTAAAAACTTTATAAAAATCATTTTAAAAAGTAATTTTAAAACTATTATCACACAAATGGATAATTCTTAATAAATTTTGTTTCAAGTATTTGATAAATAAAAAATTATTAATGATATTTTAGTTATAAAAACTGATGGTGCCTTCACCAATTATCTTACCCATAGAGTTATCATCGTAGGTGATGTGACTTCCATCTAGTTTATCAATTTGATTGAATTCAGAGAGTTTACCACACATGTTTCTTGATCAAACACTATCTAGGTACCATAGTGATTCTCATTCATTACTCTTAAGATACTTTTCCTACAAAATCAAAAAAATAAAGGTCTTGGTACCCAAACAAACTTGGTTCCACTGATGTTATCCAATAAATATTTAAGTATCTATATTTTTTAGTATATGATTTTATTTTGGAGATACTGGATAAAATATGAATTTATTTTGGTCTCCCATATTTTAAATTCTTGTAATAACATTCATAAATTAAATGTCCAATTATTTTATAATAATTTTAAAACTTATCTTGTGATAAACCTTTAATAAAATTTGTTTTTGATATATTTTTTCAGGTGTTTACTTGATTTGATATACCTATACCATCCCATTATTTTCCATATCTTTGAGATCCCAAATTTTTATTTATATTATTTTCACCTTTATTAAATTTGGAGATATATCTCTTTATGTATTTTATTTTATATTTGAGTTTATTAACATATGGTGTATTCTTAATTTTTAGGGATAATTCTTCCTTTTCCTTGAAAATTTGTTACTTCTATTTTAAAAGATGTTCTTTTTCATTAATCACTTACCTGTATTTCTTATTAAGTTATTTTTATAATGAAATAAGTTCATAAAAACATTTTTGATTTGATCATGAGTGAATTTTATCTCTTTTTAATTAATATTACTTGAGGATAAAGAGGAATAAGAAGATGGGGAAGAAGTAAGAGAATAATAAGAATAAGAAGAGGGGAACTAACATCAATACCTTCTTCAATATATTCCATAAGCCACTTAGAACTTGATTCACTTGAAGAGGTTAAGGAATTTGAGTCCATTGAGTCATCTCTTACACTCTAGTTTATAACTTTGAGAGTCTTCACACCTTATTTATTTTCTTTAATATTCTTTATATAGATGGGGAATTTTATATTGATGTGGCCCTTTTTCTTACATTCATAGCATGTAAATTTTGGTTCCACATTTTTATTTACCTTCTTATTTTGATTGAAACTTTATATTTATTAAATAATGTGTTCTTGTTCTTTGAAATTTTATCAAATTATTAAACTTCACCTTAGGATGAGTCACCATTAGTAGCTTTAAAGGCAATTGTTTTCTTTATATATTTGTATTTATCGGCTTCTTTATCATCTTGTCTATTCATATTAATTTCATACTTAAATAGTGATTTGATAAGATCTTTGACCTCTATTTTCTTCAAGTACTTATCTTCTTGTATATCCATGACTTTGGGTGCCCAATTTCTTGTAAAGATAGAAAGTATCTTTTTTACTAAGGCTTATGTAAACAAATCATCACCAAGAGACTTTCAACCATTGCATATATCAATAAACTATATAAACATACTAGTAATTTATTCATTTTGATGCATAAAAAATATTTTAAAATATTTTCTATACATGCATAATCTATTATTTTAAACTTTTTTTGTTCCTTCATGAGTGAATTCTAGAAATTTCCATATTTCTTGGGTAGTTTTTCATGTATAAACATGATTAAATTTATTTTGATCAAGACCACAATGTAGATAATTCATGGATTTTATATTAATATCAAAGGATTTAATAACATTGAGTTTACACTTATCTTATAGTTCCTTAGTATGATTATATTCATACATAACCATTTTCTAGATAAGGAAACCTATTATATTGAGAAAAGTTAACATGTGCTTTTTTAAATAGTAATAATTCATGTCATCAAATATAGGAGCATGTGAATAAGAGTTAGATTCCATTTTAGATAAAATTTCACTTAAAACCGACTAGGATTAAACGAAAGTTTGGATCTGATACCAATTGTTTTCCTAAATAAATATGGATTGAGGGGGTGGATTACCCTTTTAAAAATCAATATAAATTCAAAAGTTTAATTCAAAACTAAAAGGTATTGATACGATAAAGCAATAAGTTCAATACATATTAAAATTTTAATTTAAATATTAATTGAGTGAGTATGCACATTGGAAATAGAACTATAAAATTTATGCAATTATGTGTATTAATTTTGATGTGTAGTGGAAAATAAATAATCAATGCATAAAGGAAAAAAACAAACACATTTTGATAAAGGAGTTTGGAAATAGCTCAGTGTGAGACCCTACGACTCCTCCCCTCAGGTTAAGAGGTATTTTATTACTCCATTGATCTTATCAGTTACTAATAATCCCTTCCATTGTTGTTATGGTTTTGAGAACACTCTTAAACTTTGTTGGTATTCAAAAAACTTATCCCTCGCTTTTGTGGTAGTGAGCACCCATTGTAGAAGGAGATGATAATAAGAGTGGTTTGTTTAGTACAAACTCCTTAAAAAGATGATCCCTAATATATATTTAATTATTGGTATAATTGATATGAAATATAGATATTATATGGAAGAAAAAATCCTAGGAGATTGAATAAAAATTGTAGTTGGCTCTTGAAATAACTTTGAGATAATTCAATAGCACTTTTCCATTGGTGGTCAAGCTTTGATCAAGGATCAGATTCACAATTAATGCATTTTCATTAAGTGGATGATATATTTTTGAGGTAGGTGGATCTTTAAATCCACAATGGAGACCTATTTATAGGATTTAATAGGTCTAGTAATCTTATATAATTAATTAGAGTCATTAATAATCATTAATGGGAGTTTAAGAGCTACATGGTCTACTGAGATAATGATTTTTGACTTGATGTATTGAAGCAACTGGCTATCCGGATGATCCCACCAGTTATCTAGTGAGGTACTTGGGGATCTCTTAGCTCTGTCAACTTCCACTGGTGGTCCAGTGATCATCCATCAGGTATCTAGTGGACTCTTGCTACATGAGGTGTTCTATCTATCACCACTAGTTGGCTAGTATCTATCCACTGGTTGGTCATTGGAATTCCTATAGGATTAGCATTTTTTTTATAACCACCAGTTAGTCGGTGGCTTTGTACTAGCTAGTCGATGCTTCCTACAAATGTGCATCTTTAATTATGGCCTCTTGGACTTCCTCCCATGGCCTTTGGTTGATCTTCCAACTTCATTAAAAGACCTCACAACATGATAAAATACAAATTAATCCTTATAAAATATCATCATGATGATTTTGAATAGTATATAATATCTTCACTAATTTCATCAAATACATGACTGAAATTTACTCAATTGAAATCATTAGAAAAACAAAAGAGTGTTTGTGATCATGAAAACACTATGATAGATAGAGAGGTAAAACAGTGTCTTACTAGTAAGAGTAGGAAATCTCATCTTGACATATCCATTACTTCTATTACTGCATTACCTTTCTATATGACCAATTCTAACACAAATATAACATATCATAATGAAATATTCATACCTTCCAATAAACTTCCCTGAATGTGATGTATCAGTAGGTATTTTTTATCGTACATGAATCTCTTATTCAACATAACATATTTTATTTCAAAATAATCTTGATTTATACTAATAATAGGAAAAGTATACTTCCCCATTAATCCTTCTCATTTTAGAATATTATAATACCTCACAACATGGCCTTTATTACCACATTCATAACATCTTCTGATGTGATGATCATTGTTTCTTCTTCTCTTACATGGATTCCAGCCTTCTACAGCCATTATTCACTTACTCATCAAATATCATTGTTCTAAAAAACAAAAAAATACCATTAAAGTTGAATTTTGAATTTATTTTTCTAGAAAAAAACATTTCTTATAGATTTTTATCTATTTTTGAAACCAACAAAACCACTGTTATAAAAATAATAATTATAAGAATAAGAAATATACCTTCTTTCTAGTTATTTATAAAACTCTATTCTTATATTTCCTTCACAATATGATATCATATCAATAGAATCTTTACAATATCTTACTATATGACCAAGCATTCCATAATAGAAACACATATTCCATACTTCTCTCTTTGAATCCACTTATTTGATTTAGAAACTTCCTTCATGTTTTTATTATAGATCACTGTATAATTCTTGATTTTATTGGATGGAGATGTATCAATCTTCAAAATCACTTTATCTTTAATAGTTGATCTCTAAAATTCAATATATATTGATTTCCTTCTTGATTACTTTAAAAATTCACACTGGTTTTTCTTATTTTTTACTATTGTGTCTTCATAGTTCTTTAACATTACCTCCAAATTGAAGCACTTTAGTTTGAGATAAGAACTTTAACATAAAAAATATCTTACATTGTCTTAATATTCTATTTTGAGTAAGCTGAATTGATTTTTAATTCCTTCCTCCATAGATACTAAATAACTTTCAAATTATTTAATTTTTTTTCTTTTAATTATAACTGAGCATTATTGATAGTTCTTCCTGATTGTAATACTCCTTACACTGATTTAAACTTTTCTTAAAAAGTATTGATTGAATATCCATATTTAAATTCTTTCATATCTTCCTTTTATTAGTTAATAAAACATATTCCTTTAACTTTTTTCTCAATGAGATCCTTAGAAAGCATTGTTATAATATCATCATTTTCTTTCAATAATTTCTCCAGAGATTTAATATTCTTCTATAGCTATTCCCCATTACCCTCCATTGCATCCTTTGCCTCTTATTCCTCATTAGTACTATCATCATACTCATGTGACTAATCTTTACAACTAAATCCTTTAAAACTTTTACATTAAAACAAATTATCTTATGAGGGGTCCTCAAGAGTCTTGTTTTTTAATACAATAATTTCTTTAAGAGAGACACAATTTTTTCATCACATTATTTAACAAAATCACTCAGAATTTTAATCATCTTCATTCATTTTCTTGCCTTTTAATTCAAATCATTAGCTAATTATTATTTTTCATGAATTGCATCTTGGTCCTCAAATACTTATTTAAATCGGTTCAATTCAGTCTCAAGTTGTTCATCACACTCATAGTACTCCTTCAATATTCCTCTGGGATTCTAGTTCTTATTTATCTAAATATATAATTCTTTAAGAGAACCCTCAAGATCTATTTCAAGATCAAAAACTTCCTCTTGTCGATTCTCATATTGAAATATCATTCTACCCTATTGAGAAATAGAATCCATAATAATATGATAATATATCTTCAATGTTGAATCCACAACAAAACATGTTGGCTATGATACCACTTTTAAGGACTCAGGACAGCCAAATAGGGGGGTTAATTGGGGTGTAAAAAGAATTAAACTTTTATTTATGCTCTTTTCTTAAGGATCTGTAAAAAACTTTTATCTATGATATCACTTGTGTGGTGTATAAAATTCCACATATATGTCTTTTATCATAAGATTTATGAAATTCTAGTGGTTTACAAATTTATTTCAAGTTATCTCCTTCAGTGTTCTTAGGATTTAAAAGTTACTAAAAATATAAGGGATTTTTCTTTAAAACATTGTTTTAAATGTTTTAAAATATTTCTCTTATATTTACATGTTCTTTTAAATGTTTTAATAATGATCTTATTTATACTCATAAGGAATTATTAAGTTCATTTTCAACTATCTTTTACTTTATTTACAAAGTTTTAAAAAAATAATCTTTTTAATGTCATTCATACGAGTCTTTTTTTCTATCTTTACAAAGATAGGTAAAAAATTAACATTTACTACTTGATCACTTTTTCCCACAACTATGCTCTTTATTCATTGTTAATATTTATTTTAAAGTTTCCATGGTTTTTCAAATAATATCATATTCTTATTATTCTTTGAATTTTTATTTTTAAAAAGTTTTCAAAAGAAAAGGATATTTCTTCTTATTATTATATGAAAACTAAAAGTGTTTTATCTTATGTGTTCAAATGGATATTTTTATGATTTTTATGATAAAATTGAAATCCTAGATGTTTTTTATTCATGTTATGGATCTTGGACATTGTACATGATGATGGGTGGGTCTGATGTAGCCCTCTAGTTCATAGGGTAATGATTTGTTCTCTAAAAGATATGATGTTGAAATTAACTGGTTAAATTAATCCATTATGAGATTGTGTTGGAATTAACTAGTTAAGTTATTCCATTATGACTTTATGATGTTGGAATTAACTAGTTAAGTTATTCCATTGTGACTTTATTTTGAATAAATTGGTTAAGTTATTCCATTATGAGTTTTATGAATATGGTGTTCCAAGAAACCTTCATGGTTTAATATTTATTATGATATTGTTTTATGAAAAAAAATTACCAATGAAGTTGATTTCCATATTTGAATTTAATTTTTATACTATATTAATGTTCTTTATTTAAAGTAAATACTTTTTCAAAGGTATTCAGGTATTTCAAATGGCTAACAAGTTTTATTGTTCTTTTATATCTCTTAGTAATATTTATTTTTCTCATCCCATATTTTCAAAAAAAATCACATTGATTAAGGATGATTATGAATGATTATGAATTATATATTTTGATATTTAATGAAGAAAGTGTATTATTAGGAGAACTTGTTTTCATGGGAAAAATATACACTTAGTGAAAGTGTAGTTTTCATTATGAATGGGTTTTCATAATTCTCTAAAACTCTAAACCTAAAAGATCTTAGGTATATAAGTGACTCGATATTTATTGTAAACATTGTAATTATGGATGGTAAAAATTGAGTCTTATATATTGGTATAAAATCTATTTTATTAAATAATATGTTTTTAGTATCATATCCAAGAGTGCAGGTCTAGGGTGTCACACTCATGGTGTCACCCTACACTACAATGACTTGTCCATAGTGCCTCCCAACAATTTGGCACTACCTTCTCTATATAGAACTGACCTATATTTTGATATATTCACTCCTCTTCTACCCAGGATAATCTACTGTCAAGCTTGGACACTTCCCTCAAGGTGGACAGCTTCTTCAATGTGCTAGCCTTCAGCTAACCCATTTTTTTAACTTTAAAATACCAATGTGTCATGGTTAGTGAGCTTTCGGAATGAAATATACTAGTTTCAATTTAGAGATTTCAAAGCTTCCTTATAAGATCTAATATTTTACACCAAAAAAATTATCCAACACTAGGAAATATTGTCAATAAGAACAATATCTAAACTACCTTCTGAAATAAATTCCCACCATTTCCATAACCTTGATATAGATATCAAGGTGTCTCTTTACATATCTCTTCCAGTGAATCTATGTGATTCAATGTGAACCAAAGCCCAAAATATTCTATGAACATTCAACATCACTAATAATTAATTGTATTTACCTATATATACTCTCCATCTATTGTCCACTAGATTCACTCACACTTGTTATTGTCTAAAAATCCAACACACACAGCCTCTTGGTTATAACAACTCTCAAACCATAGTGATATTTGTTACTTTGAAATATAATCATAGCATCATCTGAGTTTATCTTTTGGATTCACAATTTGGAAAATCTTTAACTTCTCAAGAAAATACACTTTATATAAGTTTTGGTTTACACTTATGTAGAATTTTATATCTTCAAGTTAATATGATGTGACTCAAAACTTCTAAAAAACTCTTCTATAGCTATAAAAAAACTTGTATTCAAATTCATGTACTTTATTTATTTCTTCTCTCATAGTTCCCACTTAATTATCTTGAATGTACACCTACCTACATTTTTCATCTTTCTGGTAAACTTTATCTCATAATCCACAACTCGTCGGGTAACTTTTGAGATTACTTGTGGGTTATCTTCAATTTGTACCTATTTTGAAAATAGTCCTTCCATACATCATCTCCAAATATTTATTCATCCCTAATGATTCTTTCATAAATTTAAATTCCACACAAGTAACTTCCAAATACATATTTTGAAATAATTTTCCTCCAACTCAACTTCTTCAACATTATCCAAGTGTAGTTAAACTTGTAACATAAATTTTCATACTTCATAAACACAAGGATGGATTCTCACAAACATCAATAAGGACAAATATAATACAATTATTTCATCAACCATCATCACTTTTCATTGATTCAATAAATCCCAAGTCAATAATCATTAGATATTTAACTGCTTCTAGAAACTAATGATACTGTATACTATCTGAAACTTCAACTTTCCTTTCTTTTGGAATGATATCTTTTTGACCATAGAATTCTTGACCTTAGGCAACTTCATCTTCATCTTTAATCTCCCTCTTTCCTTGCTCATTAACTTTATCAGCTATTGATAACAAATACAATGCTCATATTTACAAACCATTGGGTTATTCATAGATGAGATCTTAACAAGTATGTAGTGGTTCCCTCAGCTCCTTAGAAGCACCGCATTCTCCTCATTTATACAAAAATGTCAATTTTCACTTCAAATTTTTTATACCTTAGATAAATACATTAATCAAAGGAAAAAATCAAAAAACATAATTAAATTCTAATCATAAAATATGGGTTCATTACATTATGGTCATGGTATAGTCTTAGAATTGTCATCAATGGGTTCTTAGAAGGATCATTATGTGATATTAATGATATTTAATAATTTGATTGATGTTTTTGTCATTTGATAGAGACATAAATAGGAAAGGAGTTTGAAGATGAGTCTTAATGAAAATTAACATCCAAGTATCCACTAGGACTGTATTGGGTTCCCTGTGGCATGGGAAGTATCCCAATGAACCCAATGGATAAGTCAATGGGTACCCAATGGAAATACATTAGTTTTAAAAATTCTTAGGTATTTTAAGTGAGTTCATGGTGGGGTTTGAATAGGTACCTAGTAAGTCTTATAATCATACCCTGATATTTTATTAAAGTTTCTTATTTTAAAGTGGATCATCACATATCTAATTAAAGTGATATTTCACTTGGTTTAAAAACTTTTAATTATATTGTATGATATATATAAATCTTATTTTATCAATTAAATGTGAGAGATTAATGGGAGATACTGAATTTGAGGATATAAAATTTTTTTCAAATAAGATCAAATGAATTTGTCTATATATTTGAGTAAGGGATATTAAATGAATATTTTTTTGTTTTTGTGATGTCTATAAGTTATTAAATATTTTTTTGATATTTTTCCATTTGATCATTTTCTTGTAATTTTTTAGTAACACATAAAACAAAGTTGGAGTCTTATTCTTCTAAGTGATTTGAATAAGTGATCATGTCCATTTATAATATAATATATGATAATAGTGAATATATAGCAAACCAAACAAAAATTGCATGCCTAAGGACTATAGTAGTTTAGCCTCTTTGGAAACTTAGAACACAATATTCTAACTTGGTGATAGACCTTCAATGTTTCCCACAAAAATCTTCCCATTTAGTACTCCTCATACGTATATCCTACCTAAATATTTCTTTATAACCTGGGGAAGGAAACATAAGAAAGGGTGATCTTAGATGCTCAGTAAGGATAAACATAAGAGATACACAAGCATAACATGAACATAAGGGTATGAGAAAATGAGCATAACATTTAAATATCATACCCTACATATCAAAGATCATAATCATGAGTCATGGAATAAATATTTATAGTTCATAAGACATGAATCATATGGAAATCAAAGAACATGAGTCATGAGAGCATAACATTAGCATAAGTCATAGATTTGTGGAAAAAATAAGCTTAAAAATTGTGAGTATGTTTAAATAGAAATAAGTTCACTCATTAAATTAAGTAAATTTAATCAGGCCCTTGCATAAACTTATGAACATGAAACCATGTCCATGCATAACATTGTGAATGTGAAATCATGTTCACACATAACGTTATGGACACATAAGTAGGTCCACGCTTAACATTATGGATATAAATGTAAGACCATGCGTAACTATACAGACATTAAATTAGGTCCATCTATAACATATTAGTAGTCCAGGTTTACTCCCAAGACCAAATTAGTAGTCAAGGCTCACTACCAATGCTATCTTAGTGGAATTGGTTCACTCCCCAAACCATCTTAGTAGTCAAGGTTCACTCCCAAGACCACCTTAGCAGACAAATTCCCTTAATGAACTAGGTTCAATCCCCATTCCAACCATGTATATATCATGATATATAAATCTTTACCCAATTAATTGGAGGGATATATAGGTCCCACTCGTTACATAATGAAATCATACATGCATATTCTAGAAGATAAAACATTCATCATATCATGAACTATAAAAAAGATGGGTTTCATAAACATCATATTATAACCCATAAAATGAAATGGGTATCATAAATATATAATTATACCATAACCTATGAAAAATAGATAGGTTTCATAATCATTACATCGTAAAATAACCCATTAAAGTAAGCAGGTTTCATAATCATTTTATCATGGTAGAACCTATGGAAGAGAAACGGGTTTCATAAACAACTAGTCATATTAAACATAAACCATTCAAAGAAAGAATAAGAATGGTGTCCTTAGATTATATCCTCATTAAATAATAAAATATATCAAAGTAGGTTATCTTATATGGAAATGATTTTGAAAGATCACTTGGAACATTTCTTAAAGAAAATAACCTTTCTTTGAAAAATATTTTTTAAGACATAAAAAAATTTCAAAATTATTTTCTTTTAAAACCACTTTTAAAAAATATTAATTAATATTTAAAAAACATTTAAAGCATTTATTTAGTAAAATACACTTTTTACTTTGAAAAAATTCTTTTTTAAATCATAAAAAAATTGAAAACTTTCTTTTTTTAAAATAACCTAGAAATATTATAAAGGAAGATTTGAAAACCATTTTAAACAATTTTCAAAAGATAAAAAAAAATTAAAATCCTTTTCCTTAATAATGATATTAAAATTTAATTTAAAAATATTTTTATAAAAACATTTTATTTTAATAAAATATATGTTTACTAAAGAGATAAATAAGGTCATATTTTCTTAAAAATAATTTCTTAATTATATTAAGTACCAAAGAGTGGGAAAATGGTACCAATAATTGAATATATAATGAATAAACATAGAATAATAAAATTCATGAGAATATTTGAGATATTAATCATAATATTTTATCAATGGAATCATAATCATAAACAATCCTAATAAATGATGAGATTGTAGCAATAAACTCTTACCACTTTAATAACTTTGAATAAAAATCCATATAAAATAATAACATTAAATGAATCATAAAATATAATTAAAATAGTGATATTTATGATATAAAATTTTAAAGGGGATTTATATACACCTCATGAAATAATATAAGTACATGTCATAACATACTTCTCAAAGAAGAAAAATTGTGACAAAAATCCTTTACTGATTTGGTAACTTTTGAACCGAAAATCCCATGAAAGAGAGATCATAAAATGGGTATATAAAAAAATAATTTTAAGTATAAGAATTATAAAATACATTCATGGGAATTGTATACATTACATAAAATAAATAGGTGGTGAATATGGCATGTGTCTCGTGAAAGTAAAAAGTCAGACAAAAATCCCTTACTACTTGAGTGACTTTTAAATCATGTGATCTATGTAAAAATAGAATCAATTTAAACTTTTAATATCATTAAATAAATTCAATTAATCATACAAAATTTCATGGGTTATTATATACACAACACAAAATAAATGAGTGGTGAATATGGCATAAGTCTTAAGGAAATAAAAGTCAGACTAGAAGTCCCCTTACCTTAAGTCTTGAATTTCTTCATACACATTCAAACCTCATGTATAATAAATATAAATTTTTTATAAATATACCATAGAACCATATTCTTATATATAATACCATATATTATTTTATTATGAATTTATATTACCCATTTATTAACAATTCCATGTTAAAGTTACATTTCTGGAAATAACATCTTTATTTTTCATATATGTTTTGACTTGTTATCTTTGGTCCTCTCTCTTTGATCATGATTTCCTCATTTAAATAATTTAAACCGTGATATAAATATAATATATATTCATTATATATATTTATAATAATCTATAAATGATATAAATAGGAAATGAAATACATCGTTCATGGAGACAGTGGGTCGTACGTACACATGAACGTTGTTTCGATTTTCTTGTCATATTTGAAAGAAAGAAAAGTAAATGATATATATATATATATATATTATTTAAAGTATAATTATTATTTAATATATATCTCATAAGTCTATTTAACCCATACTTAATATATTCCATTTAAAACAAGAATGAATCAAATCACTCCGCAAGGTGGTAGTCTTCCGTACACACGAACAACATTATTGTATTCTCACAAAATAGAAATCATGAAGGTATGAGTTATATAATAATTAAAAAAGTATAAAGAAATAATAAATATCATATATATCATATATAAAGAGCATTTATATCATTATGGACAACCTTGATAGGTGGTAATGGAAGAACGAATGACATCGGTTCGTGAGGCGGTGGTTAGCCGTACACACGAACGATGATTGTGTATCCCATTCGATGGAAGTGTGTGAAGTTGTAGGTATTAACCTTAACATAAAAAAATATAAGTATATTTAGGATACTAATTTTATTATATAATCATGGTATAATAATAATTTAATGGGTGGATAAGGAAACAAAACAAAAATGCACATTGATGAATGTTACCTCGTCTTCAGGTAGCTCTTTTGGTTTGCATCAAAGAACTTCCTTGGTTAGATTTCTGCCCAAATGTAGAATTATAGGATGAGGTGATGAAATTTGAGATTTGATTCATCCATAGTTTTGATGATCCAAATTTATTTAGAGGTGTGAATAAGTGGGGACAGTGAATTCCCTTTTATAATGAAGGAGGAGTGGAATTCTTGTAAATACCAATAACTAAACACTATTGGGAGGTCTCCCTTACATCATGTGCCTCCAATAATGAACCATATTTGATAAAATAGGTTATATGTTCGAAATATGTCCATAAAATTAGTTTTTGTCATGTTTATAGGTTATTTGTCCCCTTAAGTTAAAGTTTAGTCCCTTGGTAAACTTTTTTTTTTCTTAATCATTGTAATTATTTTAAATATTTTCACTAATAATTTTGGTTAAAAATTAAGTTGACCTTATTAGACATTATAAATTATTATAATTAAAAATATTGAATCCATTTTTCCAAATTCCAATCAAATTATTGGATGAAATTAATTTAAAATTAATCTCATAGACGGGACAAAACAATGAGTTTAAAAAGTGAAAATGTTCAAAAGTTTGAAATGTTTTTATATCCAATTTCAATGTGAAATTGATTCCAATGACCTACATTGGATTTATTGATTTATAATTTAAATAATTATACTTTAAAACAAATTTAAAATATAATTTATCTATATAAATAAATTATATGAAAAGTCAGTTTTCAATTAAAATCCAGTATTTTTCACTCTTCGTCAAAATATAAAACTTCTTAGAAAAATACTAAAAATTGACCCTAAGATAATTTTTACATTAATTTTTCAAAAATTAAGTTTATTTTTTAAAATATAATTTATAAAAATTTCAAAATTTAGTTTTAAAATAAGTGTTCCATTAAAAGGTGGTAAAACTGCCTTTTAGAAAAATACATTTTTTTATGTGTAAAATTAGATTTATTCTTATCTCTTATATAGAAAACACATAAGATGAATTTTAAATAGTAAATTGAATATATAATATATATATATATATATTATTAAAATCATTCATCTAAATTGGTTTGTTTAATTTATTAAGATAAAACATGTTTGTGCATAGAAAAATAGTTTTTCAAAAAATGAATTTCTTTATATTTAAATAGTTCTTACTTTAATTTCTAAATAATTAGTTACAAAAGAATTAATTTTATAAACATGCATTAAAAATATTTTCATATTTTATTTAATCCCTTTCATACCCATCTTCTCAATAGTTATGTGATAGCAATAATAATATTTTAATAATATGTCACATTTCATTTAAACTCAGTATTGCATATAATACAAGCTAAGCTCAATGTTACATGTAATATAATCTAAAATTGGCATTGTGTGTAACCCAAACCAAACTCAGTACTGTGTGTACCTCAATCTAAATTTATCATTGCATGTAGTGAAATATTAAATTTGTGTAGCATGCAATGTAAGACACCAAATAATTCTAATTTATTCAAAAAATAATAATTTATAAAAACTCGAGGTGTTATATTCTACCCCCATTAAAATGAATTTCACCCTCAAAATTATTCTGGGTCATCAAAGGTTTAATTATTGATATTTCCTCTTACGAAACCCAAATGGTAAAAATGAATAATAAATATTCCCTTAAAAAAATAATGTTGGAAACATAACGGTGGCCCAAGGTGACTCATAACTAGGTTTCCACATAGAAGAACATAGGTGGGAAGTGAATATTTGGACAATGAAGAAAAGAATAAATAATCATAGAGAATGATAAAGATCATTGATCATAAGAAAGTGTGTGATCCAGATAAAGTTAACAGCCATAAAACCATAACCTAAATAGGCATGAAAATGTCATTGATATCATCAAAATGATTATAACAGGATAATATTTTATTTTAATATCTTATTCCTAAAGTTGAAAAATTTTCACAAGTAGATATACTTACTTTATTTAATTCCATTTCATATGCATGATCTTACCCTTTGGTTATGCCTTGATCTATTTACACTTCATCGCTTACTCCAATAAATGAAGGTGAATTTGTTATCCTTGAAGCACTAAGTGATCATAATATCCGTAGATAGTGTTGGAACCAAGGTTGTTCTTTGATAATAATGGAGTATGGTTTGTGTTTGTTGTTAATCCTCTAATGCTTGATTAGGTAGATTGTAAGGAAAGGGATCATACAGTTCAAGTCGTAAGTAGTATTGAATGTGGAACAGTTTCCCAATGTTTGCAAAATTTTTGGGTTCAAAATCATAATTTTGATGTTGGTAAATGAAGGTTTTTCACATACGAGGGAATGGTATGTGAAATGACAAAGAAAATTGAAAAAATAAGGGAACCGCATACCTCAGAACATGGACTGTATACCATGTTCTGAGAATGGTTTGTGGCCACGTAGGCAGCGAGAACGGTATGCAGAGCAGTTCAAAAAACTTAAATGGTTTGTAGTGATGGTTCACGGTGAAGGCATGCGGTATGCAGAATGATAAAGGTTCACAGGATTGTTGCAGTTCGTGAAATATGAGTGGTATGCAGTGGAGGATTACAGTACATAGATGAAGTTCAGTATGTAGTGAACATTGTCCCACATTGAAAAATTGGGTAATTCGAATGATAAAAATTTGTAGAGTTATGTGTTTATTTAAGGAACAGTAATTCCCTTCATTAAGTAATTAGATTAGAGATTAAAATTTTAAGAAGAAATCTGGTGAAGTTTGAAGTAGTTCACAGAGGAGAAGATGGTACGTGGAGAGAACCATCTACGTAAGGAAAAATAGTCTATAGAAGAGAGTTTGGTTCGCAGAGGAAGCTCTTACAGTACACAGTGGATCAAGGCAGCATACGAAGCATGACAGTATGCGAAAGAGCTAAGCAGTACATGGAGTAAGGAAGTTCGTAGAGTAGGGTAGTTCATGGAGGAGCTGGATGGTGCACAGAAATAGCAGTGGTACGCGGAGAAGGTGATCCACGAACCATACCCACTACTCAGTACGTGGAGGAGGTGAAGTGGTACATGGAATATCCAAGGAAGCCTGAAATGTGACTAAATCAGTTTGTGAAATTAATTACCATAACCTATCAGTGTTCGAGAAAGTAAATTAAATCTGTGGGTGATAACGGGACTTCAACATAGTATCTATTTATAGTTGGGGATGCATGATTTAATTCTAAACAATTGAAGCGCCCTTCAAGTCGATAAATTGATTGAATATTCTTACAATGTTGTGAGAAAGGGGGGGTCAATGAAAGTGATCCAAGGGACGTAGTGAGATATCCCTAAATAATTTTAAATGCAATGAGCCTGGAACAAAGTGACTGTGATAAACTCTTGTAATCCACAACTTGTGAATATTAGTGGTTTTTGGTATGACTAAAACATTTTCGGTGTATGTTCCTTGGATGTAGCCCTCAGTGGTGAACCAAGTAAAATTGTTGTGTCATTACTTTTAATGTGATTGTTTGTTTTATGCACTTCCTCATAAAATGGTTTTAATAAGTTCCTAACAATGTGGGAACAAGATCCATTCGTTTAAAAGAAAAATTTGACACCCTGATTCACCCCTCCCCTCTCAGGGTGTTCTGGGCTCCTTCAAGTGGTATCAGAGGGAGGTTGCTGGTGTTAAATCTGTCTTGCTTTTCTAACATAGAGAATATTGTTAATGCTATGGGAGTTCCTTTGTTTGATGGAAGTAACTTTCAGATATGGAATAACATGATAATATCTCATCTAATATATCTTGGAGTGGATGTATTTTTTTCCACTGCATAAGAAATATAGGTCACTGATCCAATCGATATATTTATGACTAATATAGATAGGAAAATAATGGATGTTGATGCTAAAGCACAGAATTCCATAACTACATCTCCTTTTGATCAAATATATCTGAAGGTGATTAACTGTATGTTAGAAAAGTCTATGTGGGAGAAACTGGAGAATATTTATGAAGGTGACAACAAAGTTAAGGATGAAAAACTTCAAGTTTTACACAACAGGTTTGATGATATGAAGATGTACCCTAATAAAAATTTAGATTATTACTTCAATAGAATTACTGAAGTTATATGAGTAATTTGAGTGCTTGGATAAGAGATAAAAGACATTAATATTGTAAATAAAATCTTGAGAATACTTCCACCCCTTTATAATGCAAATGTTTCAACTCTTGAAGAAAGGTATCTTTACAAAATTTCTTTGGATGATCTTCTGAGCAGCCTGGTGGCATATGAGATGAGAGTTAAACCAAAATATGCAACGACTCGTGTAAGAAAGGAAATGGAATTCAAAGCCATAGAAAAACTATAAATTTTATGATATATTTTTTATAAAGACGATGAGGAAAAAGGAAATTATTTCTCTCATTTCCAAGAAACTAAATAATGGAACAGAGATATTTGAAGGCAAGATACCTCTGGCTTGTTTTCATTGTGGAAGAGTTGGTCACATTACCTCTCATTGACCAAGAAAGTTCAATGATTAAGAAATCAAATATGGAGACATTCAAAAGACTCAAAAAAATATTTTTTCAAAAAGATAGACTACAAATATGAAAATAAATTTCAATGAAAGAGTTTTGTTTTTGAAGAAGAAGACAATGACAATGAACTCTTTGAGAAGGAGGAAGCAGAATTCAAATCTGGGAACCATGCTTCCATGATGGATGCAATTGAAAAATTAGAACCATTAAAAGATAAGGCTAGTGATAATCAATTGACCACATATTTCAATACCAACTTTAAACTTAAGTATTCTTTTGTTAAACTTAAGAATCATTGTAAGAGATGCAATTAATGGAAATTAATTGTTGAAGAGTCATCAGAATATGTTGATCAGCTTAAAGTGAAAGTTGAATGACTAGAGGAATTTTTGAAAATGTAGTCATCAATCCTTGAAATAACAGAAGATATTGTGGAACTAAAACTAATAATTGAATAATGGGGAAATTTCATCAATTACCTTACCTCTAGATTGGAAGAGAAATCCAAGACTATTGAGGGTTTAGAGGAAGAAGTTGTTACTCTGAGAAGTAAACTCAAAATTGAATCAATTTTAAAAGAAGCAAAAAAGAAAATAAAATTTGGAAAATTATCAAATGCTGATTTTCTAGAAAGATCTAAGTGTGGTTCTGATGGAGTTGAAAAAAAAATTAATGAGCAAAAACCCTCATGCAAGGGAAACAGTGCAATTGGTTGTGATGTCGAAACATCAAATGTTACAAATAAAGGTGTCCAAAATAAAGGCAAGTTGAAAGTGGGTCATGTTGAAAATTCACCTGATGGGATGAAAAAGAAATCCTAAATTCAATATGAAAGAAGAACTGAAGACTATCCTCATGTATCCAAAAATGATAGGTATCCAAACATTGTGCCCAAGGAAGGAGACATGAGAAGGAATCGTAATGAGAAGACATTTACACTTATGAAATGTCAATTCTGTGGCTATATGGGCCATACCATGTCATATTGCAAAGAGGTAAGGAGTTATATGAATGGGGAAGAGATAAGATTTCAAAAAAGGAGAACATATCCATATCCTACTTCTTATAGAAGAAATAATTTCTATGGATATTGTTTTCACTGTTCTAACTTTGTTCATAAAGTTGTGTTTTGTAGGCAAAAGTATGATAGGAGAAATTATGACAATGCTCGGAGACAGATCAATACTCGTCAACCAAACAGTATTGCTATTTCAAATAGGTTTTCTCCTTTGGAATAAGATTATGAATATGAAGAAATTGTGTACATGGAATAGATAATTTAAATTCCATTAGTGTTATAGCATCCCGCCTTTTTATAATATAACTTTTCATTACATTTTACAAAACCGAGGATCATTAAGGTTTAGTGTCTTGGAAACCAGGAACTTAAAACATGAAAACATAAAACATTCTTATTAAAAACTTGAAAGGATTCTCCTTATGTTCATCCTAGGTTCATTACTTCATCTCATAACCTGGGGACATACATCAAAAGAAAGGGTGATCAGAAGGCCCAGTAAGGGAAACAAGGGGAAACATTTAACATGTGAACTTGAGATACATCAACAATGTCATGAAAAAGAACTTTAAGGCATGAGAAAGAAATCATGAGGAATATCATAAAAAATAATGTATTTCATAACTTGAAGATGTGGCTACAACATTTAATATTGACAATCATTTTCGTCTCACCAAGTTCCATCCCCAAGGTGTCATTAAAAATTACCAAGGTTATTCACCAAGGCGTCATTAAAAAAATGGTCATCTCTAGAGATTAAGTCTTTACCCAATGCATTGGAGCGCTATCAGGGCGCACCCTTAAATTTGCCTTTATTATCATGTGATTCACATATATCATCATCAATAATTTCATAAACAACCCATATAGCATAAAATAAATGGGTTTCATTTCATAATCATAATATTTTAAAAACTGCTTTAAAGACATGATCTTTATGTCACTTTAAACCCACGGAAAGGGAAAGCGGGGCTCATGTCTGTAATTCATAGAATTTAAAATAGAACATTTTGGTATATATGTGAATACTCCTTTAGAATATAGAGCTTTGAGTATTCACTTAATAAAATAAATGAATTTGATAATAAGAGAGAGACATTTTGAGACGGAAATTCTGCAGCATCACGGCTATGTTATGAGGTTTTAGAAAACATTGAAAATAGAGAGGACATGGTTCACCCACTCATAAATGATACATAAAATAGTATGGGGACATAATATAAAGGATTTAAAAACATGGTAATGAAATTTTAAAGATATACCATATGAAATGAATAACATGAAAGGAAGACAAAAATAAGATTTCTCTTATGAAAATTCGGCAACCTAACGGCGTCACTTAAACTTCAACAAAATGAATTGACGAGATAAAATAGGGTATATCATCATATGAACATAAAAGATCTGTTTGATAGATATAGATATCATACCCCAACATAATAAAAAGGAACTTGAAAGACTTTACACGAAAGTAGAACTTTGAAAAATGAGAAAGGTGAAAGAATCCCTTAAAAATTTGGCAGCCTAACGGCGCCACGTAAAATTCAACAAAAATGAATTGACGAGATCAAATAGGGTCTCTCATCATATGAACATAAAAGATAAGTATGATATATATATATATCACACCCCAATATAATAAAAAGGAACTTGAAATACTTGACATGAAAGTAGAGAACTTTGAAAAATGAGAAAGGTGAAAGAATCCCTTAAAAATTCAGCAGCCTAACGGCGCCACTTAAAGTTTAACAAAAATGAATTGATGAGATCAAATAGGGTCTCTCATAATATGAACATAAAATATTTGTATGGTAGATATAGATATCATACCCCAATATAATAAAAATGAACTTTAAAGACTTTACATGAAAGTAGAACTTTGAAAAATGAGAAAGGTGAAAGAATCCCTTAAAAATTCGGCAGCCTAACGGCGCCACTTAAACTTCAACAAAAATGAATTAATGAGATCAAATAGGGTCTCTCATCATATGAACATAAAATATCAGTATGATAGATATAGAAATCATACCCCAACATAATAAAAATGAACTTGAAAGACTTGACATGAAAGTAGAGAAATTTGAAAAATGAGAAAGGTGAAAGAATCCCTTAAAAATTCGGCAGCCTAACGGCGCCACTTAAACTTCAACAAAAATGAATTGATGAGATCAAATAGGTTCTCTCATCATATGAACATAAAATATCAGTATGATATATATAGAGATCATACCCCAACATAATAAAAAGAAACTTTGAAAGACTTGACATGAAAATAGAACTTTGAAAAATGAGAAAGGTGAAAGAATCCCTTAAAAATTCGGTAGCCTAACGGCGCCACTTAAACTTTATTAAAACTAATTGATGAGAGAAAGAGGGGGTCTCTCATCATAAGAGCATGAAAAGGTCAGTAAGAGGAATATAAAAGAATATCCTCCAACATAAGAGCATGGAACATAAAAGAAATGACATAAAAGAGATTACTTGAAAAGAAAGAGAGTGGTAGGATCCCTTAACTTAAACGTAACTCTTAAAAATAAAAAGTTGGGACCTTTAGGGATTTGGGGCACCTTGTTAGGACTCCTTGGGAGGTAATGAGACTAGAGCTTCATTGGGGAAGAGTTGGGAGTGAAAACTAAAGGAGGGAAGGGTGGGTATTTATAGGTAAAGTGAGGGGACAAGGCATTAATGGCCAATGGACACCTCATACCTTATCTTACTATTCATAAGTCGACCATATTGATTACATACTTAATACATCATTTAATGATGTCATTAAACACCCGTAACTTAAAAACAGTATTTTCACTATTCATCGAAAATTCATTTTTTTCAAAAAAAACCCCAAAAATTACCTTAGCATAATATCGATGTTTTGAATTCAAAAATAAAGTCCATTTTATAAAAATATTTTTCTAAATATTTTTAATTTAATTTTTAATTGAAAAACACTATTCACCCAAAAAAACTAATACTTGACTAATAATTTATGAAACTGTTATTTAACCATTTTATTGAATCACATTACTTAATCAAGGTGCCTAGATTATATTAATAATTTCTTTAAGTGAGATTACTAATCCATTTGGTCACATTAATAATCCTAGGCATAAAATCACTATTCATAATTTACTATTCATCAAAAATTAAGTTGATCTTATTAGACTCTAAATTTTGTACTGAACATCATTGTAGAAGACCGTTTTTTAAAAATCATTACACATTTTTAATTATTTAAGGTTTATATAAATAATTTTAAAATATCCTTTCTCTAAAATTCATCAAAAATATGCATACTATATTTATCGGGACATTTTAAAATTCATAAACTTCATCATAAGAAGAAAAAAAAATATTTAAAACAAAGGATTACACAAGGAAGTTACGGTCTTCTTACATAGCCCCATATAGCCCCAGCATAGGACCTAAGTGTAAGGTGTGCTAAGGTGAGAGAATTTGAGGGCGGCTCAGCCAACATTGCACGAGTAGTAATTTCTATCAGTTTGAACTTCTCTTGAAGGCGATTCTGTTCTAGCTTCACACGATGAAGTTCGGCTTGGGTTTGGTCTAGAGCAAAGCCTAGTAGTGCTACCACCTCCCCAAGTTCCGTTATATGGGCTTCGATTGGCCCGAGACTACTGGATGAGGCCATCGAATCTTCTTTCTATATTAATTAACCAAGATCACTTGTATTTAGATACAAAAATCGAAACGTTTAGTTTACAGCGGTCATATTGACCAATGGTCATATAACAGTCAAAACCCAACGGTCTCATTTTAATTATACTCATGTTATCAAATGAAATGGTTTTGTTGAGTATAAAAATAAAATAACACACAAAATTAGGAAACAATATTTATTCAAAATTTCGGGTCGTTACAATCTTCCCCCCTTAAGAAATTGCGTCCTCGCAGTTTTTAAAATTGGGTTTTGAAATTTCATTGAAAGTCTCACATCGGAAAAGGAGTCAGTAAAACTATTACTTTAAAAGAAAGAAAGGGAAGTACAAAGGTCACCCGAGTTAACCCATACTAGGATTCCATGTAGGAAAACATGGACATGTATGAGAAAACAAAGGGTCAGGTTCTAAGGGAGAGTGATAGAAAACATGATTATGAGAAAGTTAACCACAAGAAAATCACAAACTTATGATGTGTGTAAACGGTCTTTGATTACCTAGTAGGAAATGTAAACCAACAATGTTTTTTTTTACGTTCCTTTTCATAATTTTGAGGAATTCATATACTACATATAAAAAACATAAGGAAATATACCTACTTTTAAGTAGAGTTTCATCCTTTAATAATTTTCTACCAAAACTAATCTTTTCTCCAAAACGATGAGCATTCAAAAACACTTGGTCTCATCAAAACACAAGAATCATCTTCTTTAGAGTCACGTAATTCACAAAAGATTAACTATCAATTTCTTATATCTTTAAACATTATCCCAAAAACAGAAAGGGTAAGATAAAACAAATCTTCAAAAATAAATAATCTCATAGGAAGGGAAACTACTTTTAAATCTTCAAAGTTCCATGGTACTACCCAAAGTTCATCATAGACCATTCCATAAATAATTGTCCTTAAAATTCCTCAAAATAAACCAAACTAAGATTGAAACCCAAATACAAGAAGGATTTGATAACATAGTATTCCAAGGTAAACTTTATCATTCATCTCCAAACAACATCAACCACTCCTAAAATCTTATAACAAAACTAACTAACCTAAACATATTTACCCCAAGATAGGTTAATCATTTCAATAAGTAACCTAAATTACTATAAGTTCACCTTAAATTCTTCAATTCTTCAAAATATATGTCAACCTTTACTCCTAAAAGAAAATACCTTAGTAATCTATTTACCTCGATCATATAGGGTTCCCAAAATAGTGAACGTCTTCCAATATAATAATCATCTTTTAATCCACTAATCACCCTTTTTTTAAGAAGAACAGCTTCACTATATCAACATGTGGTATATAACAATAGATGTTTTCCTTAATGATATAAAATCATCTTAGGTAGTGACTTGATGATATTAGAAAACATAAAAGATATTCTCATAGAGCATGAAATAAAATACAACATGACATAGACAATTATTGCGAAGAAGTTACATGTACTTCAGTCATCATGATCCATCTCGGCATAGGACTTGCATTGTTCCCTTGTCCTCGAATATTGTTGATGCTCATCATGCTTCTCACCCATTCCAAGAGAGCATTGCCTTGGATAATTTCTAACTTCTCCACATTTACGACATCGAAAAGTATAAGGTACATTAGATCGAACCTTATCTCCATTCATCACATTATCCAGTTTTTTAAAGCAATTGGCTACTTTATGCCTTATCTTCCAACACTTAAAACATCTCTCGGTTCCTTTGTGACATTATCCTTGGTGCCTCTTCCCAAACTTTTTGCAAAAAAATAAATTGGGTCTTCTTTCCCTTATCAACTTTATCAGATGAACGTCCTTGAGACTTTGTCTTCTTCTTCCTTGATGAATTTGAGCATTCAACTAGGTACCAATTATTAATTGTGATTTTTAATAGCTGGTTTGGCATAATCACAATATGTTCAAATTTATCTCTCATCATCTCTGTCACATTAATAAGGCAATCGTCACATTTCCTATCACATTGGTTGTTGGGACATGTTCTTCCATTTCCCTCCATTAACTAAGAAAAGAAAGTATAATTAGGGGCTTAAATACTTAGCCAATAATCATTAAAAGGAAATTTTAACAATAGAAGGATAAACTTGTAGAAGAAAAGTATATCCTAACTTGTGATCCCCTAGGTTCCAATCTAGGTTATCTATGATCATATATTCTTATGTGAATATTTATTTTATTTTATCTTTGTCCCTTTAATAATGGTTCATACTAAGCTTATGAATTTACCAAAGCATATCTCATGGGAGTGTTGTAACCAAGAGTACAGCAAGGCTCGTTGTCGTGTACCAGTTCCCATTCGAGTCTAGCTCAAAGAGGTGTTTTTGGGTTTTACCCCTATGTACATCTGTGCCAGAGCCACCTCTACCTACTCGTATCCAGACAGGGATGTATTTGCTTGGCAACCCTTACTCAATACTCACCAAAACACCAGGAAGATTTCCTATATTTAAACATTTCTATAGGGTTCTTCCTATAGTTTTCATATCCTAATTTCCATAAATAACTAAACCATCATTTTATACCAACTATAACATACCGCCTTTTTATAACAGAACATTTCATTACATTTTACAAAACTGAGGATCTTTATGGTTTAGTGTCTTGGAAACCAGGAACTTAAAACATGAAAACATAAAACATTATTATTAAACACTTGAAAGTCTTATCCTTATGTTAATCCTAGGTTAATTACTACATCTCATAACCTGGGTACATACATCAAAAGAAAGGGTGAGCAGAAGGCCCGGTAAGGGAAACAAGGGGAAACATTTAACATGTGAACTTGAGATACATCAACAATGTCATGAAAAAGAACTTTAAGACATGAGAAAGAAATCATGAGGAATATCATAAAAAAATAACATATTTCATAACTTGAAGATGTGTCTACAACATTTAATATTGAAAATCATTTTCGTTTCACCATGGTCCATCCCCAAGGTGTCATTAAAAATTACCAAGGTTATTCACCAAGGCGTCGTTAAAAAAAATGGTCATCTCTAGAGATTAAGTCTTTACCCGATGCATTGGAGCGCTATCAGGGAGCACCCTTAAATTTTCCTTTATTATAATGTGAGACACATATATAATCATCAATAATTTCATAAAAAACCCATATAACATAAAAGAAATGGGTTTCATTTCATAATCATAACGTTTTAAAAACTGCTTTAAAGACATGATCTTTATGTCACTTTAAATCCACGGAAAGGGAAAGCGGGTCTCATGTGTGTAAATCCAAGAATTTAAAATAGAAAATTTTGGTATATATGTAAATAATCCTTTAGAATAAAGAGATTTGAGTATTCACTTAATAAAATAAATGAATTTGAGAATAAGAGAGAGACATTTTGAGATGGAAATTCTGCAGCATCACGGCTATGTTACGAGGTTTTAGAAAACATTGAAAAGAGAGAGAACATGGGTCACCAACTCATAAATGATCCATAAAATAGTAGGGGGACATAATATAAAGTATTTAATAAAATGGTAATGAAATTTGAAAGATATACCATATGAAATGAAGAACATGAAAGGAAGACAAAAATAAGATTTCTCTTATGAAAATTCGGCAGCCTAACAGCGTCACTTAAACTTCAACAAAATGAATTGACGATATCAAATAGGTTCTCTAATCATATGAACATAAAATATCAGTATTATAGATATAGAGATCATACCCCAACATAATAAAAAGGAACTTTAAAGACTTTACATGAAAGTAGAACTTTGAAAAATGAGAAAGGTGAAAGAATTCCTTAAAAATTCGGCAGCCTAACGGCGCCACTTAAACTTCAACAAAAATGAATTGGAGAGATCAAATAGGGTCTATAATAATATGAACATAAAAGATCAGTATGATAGATATAGAGATCATACCCCAACATAATAAAAAGGAACTTTAAAGACTTGACATGAAAGTAGAGAACTTTGAAAAATGAGAAAGGTGAAAGAATCCCTTAAAAATTCGGCAGCATAACGGCGCCACTTAAACTTCAACAAAAATGAATTGATGAGATCAAATAGGGTCACTCATAATATGAACGTAAAAGATATGTATGATAGATATATAGATCATACCCCAACATAATTAAAAGGAACTTGAAAGACTTTACATGAAATTAGAACTTTGAACAATGAGAAAGGTGAAAGAATCCCTTAAAATTCGGTAGCCTAACGGCGCCACTTAAAATTCAAAAAAAAATGAATTGAAGAGATAAAATAGGGTCTCTCATCATAAGAACATAAAATATTAGTATTATAGATATAGATATCATACCCCAACATAATAAAAAGGAACTTGAAAGACTTGACATGAAAGTAGAGAACTTTGAAAAATGAGAAAGGTGAAAGAATTCCTTAAAAAATCGGCAGCCTAACGGCGCCACTTAAACTTCAACAAAAATAAATTGATGAGATAAAATAGGGTCTCTCATCATATGAACATAAAATATCAGTGTGATAGATATAGAGATCATACCCCAACATAATAAAAAGAAATTTTGAAAGACTTGACATGAAAGTAGAACTTTGAAAAATGAGAAAGGTTAAAGAATCCCTTAAAAATTCGGCAGCCTAACGGCGCCACTTAAACTTTCTTAAAACGAATTGATGAGAGAAAGAGGGGGTATCTCATCATAAGAACATGAAAAGTTCAGTAAGAGGAATATAAAAGAACATCCTCCAACATAGGAGCATGGAGCATAAAAGAAATGACATAAAAGAGATTACTTGAAAAGAAAGAGAGAGGTAGGATCCCTTACCTTAAACGTAACTCTTAAAACTAGAAGGTTGGGACCTTGAGGGATTTGGGGCACCTTGGGAGGACTCCTTGGGAAGTAATGATACTAGAGCTTTGTTGGGGAAGAGTTGGGAGTGAAAACTAAAGGAGATAAGGGTGGGTATTTTTAGGGAAATTGATGGGACAAGGCATTAATGGCCAAGGGATACCTCATACCTTATCTTACTATTCATAAGTCGACCATATTGATTACATACTTAATACATCATTTAATGATGTCATTAAACACCCATAACTTAAAAACTGTATTTTCACTATTCATCAAAAAATCATTTTTTTCAGAAAAATCCCCAAAAATTACCTTAGCATAATATCGATGTTCTGAATTCAAAAATAAAGTCCATTTTATAAAAATAATTTTCTAAATATTTTTAATTTAATTTTTAATTAAAAAACACTATTCATCTGAAAAAACTAATACTTGACTAATAATTTATGAAACCGTTATTTAACCATTTTATTGAATCACATTACTTAATAAAGGTGCCTAGATTATATTAATAATTTCTTTAAGTGATATTAATAATCCATTTGGTCACATTAATAATCCTAAGCATAAAATCACTATTCATAATTTACTATTCATCAAAAATTAAGTTGATCTTATTAGACTCTAAATTTCGTACTGAACATAATTGTAGAAGACCATTTTTTAAAAATCATTACACATTTTTAATTATTTAAGGTTTATATAAAAAAATTTAAAATATCCTTTCTCTAAAATTCATCAAAAATGTGCATACTATATTTATCCAGACATTTAAAAATTCATAAACTTCATCATAAGAAGAAAAAAAAATTATTTAAAACAAAGGATTACACAAGGAAGTTACGGTCTCCTTACATAGCCCCTTATAACCCCAGCATAGGACCTAAGTGTAAGGTGTGCTAAGGTGAGAGAATCTGAGGGTGGATCAGCCAACATTACATGAGTAGTAATTTCTATCAGTTTGAACTTCTTGCGAAGGTGATTCTGTTCTAGCTTCACACGATGAAGTTCGGCCTGGGTTTGGTCCAGAGCAAAGCCCAATGGTGCTACCTTCTTCCCAAGTTCCGTTATATGGGCTTCTATTGGCCCGAGACTATTGGATGAGGCCATCGAATCTTATTTCTATATTAATTAACTAAGATCACTTGTATTTAGATACAAAAATCAAAATGTTTAGTTTCCAGCGGTCATATTGACCAATGGTCATATAATAGTAAAAACCCAACAGTCTCATTTTAATTATACTCATGTTATCAAATAAAATAGTTTTGTTGAGTATAAAAATAAAATAACACACAAAATTAGGAAACAAGATTTATTCAAAATTTTGGGTCATTACAAGTGTCCTACACTCAATCCAATATCTCATGGAAAGAAAAGAATAAAATTGAGAAATCTAACTTTGTAGAAGTAGCTCTCAAAGATACCAAGAACAATAGCACTTGTATTCGTGATAGTGTATGTTCATCCCATATGATAGGAAATGAAGACCTATTAATGAATATCAAGAAAAAGGTCGATGGAATAGTGAGGTTCGGTAATGATGGTGCTTTAAAGATCAAAGGAAGTAGAAATATTGAACTGGCTAATGATGATCTGAAGAAGACTGAAGTTCTTTATGTGGATAGATTGCGTCACAATATTCTTACTATGAGTCAACTCTATCACTTAAGTCTTATTGTGACATTCAATCAGAATGGTTATACTATAAGAGGAAATTATGGGAATTCTCTCAAGAAAGGTTGTAGAACATATGGAAACTTATATCAGGTTGATAGTAAAGAGAACATTTTATACCTAACAGTTGAAGAGGAAAACAACTTGTGGCATCAGATATTGGGGCACATCAATCAGAAGGACATGGAAAAGATATCTAAGATGAATATAGTCATGGATATCCCTAATCTGAAGCATGAATGAGAAAAGACCTATGACTCCTGCATGCGAGGGAAGTTGGTATGAAGTTCCTACCATCCAAAGAAGAAAATAGCATCTAATCTCTGTGAACTCATCTATAAAGACGTTTTTGGCCTGATAAATGTTTATGTAACACATGGATAAAGGTACTTTGTTATTTTCATAGATGATTAAAATATAATGGCATGTGTGATCATTATACACAGGAAGCAACAAGTTCTTGATTGCATGAAAACCTATTGACAAATCGTCAAGAATGATACTGGATGGAAGATCAAAGTCTTGAGGTCTTAAAATGGAGGGGAATTCACGTCCATTGAATTTAAAAATTACCTAGAGAATCATAGGATACAGCATGAGGTGTCTACTGTGAGAACTCCATGGAAAAATAGAGTTGTTGGGAATAGGAATCAACAGGTAAACAACAGGGCCAAAACTATGCTGATCGAGAGTCGTATTCCTCGACATTACTTGAAAGATGCATTTCAAGTTGTAGTGTATATTCAAAACTGAATAGGGATTTATATGGGTGATACAAAGACACCATATGAATTGTGGCATGGAAGGAATCCCTCCTTGAAATGTTTTTTTGTTTTTTGAATCAAATTTTTTATTTGAAACAAAGAATGAAATCAAGGGGAAGTATGGTGACAATGCTGATGAAAGAATATTTCTTGGATACTCAATGAATAACAAAGCCTACAAGTGTTTTAATAAGTGCTTGGGAAGAATTTTGGAAATAAGTGATGTGGATATCATTTAAGTGAAAAACACGAATGCTTCAAGGAATTATTATACTAATATGATATAAGATGAGGAAGAATATGAACATGGAACAAATTATAATATAGAGGTAGAGGAAGATGTAAAAAACTCTCAGGAGTCATATCATAATGTTGACTCAGAAGAAGAATCAGAATATGAATCCATATCTGGAAAGAATTCAGTCAAACCACAAAGGATAAATCGAATAGCAGAGATTGATCAGTTCAACATTATTGGGGATTGTAATGCACCTACATAGACAAGGAGAATAAGTAATAATGTACAATATGAATTTCTATCAGTTGTGAAACCTTCCTCATTTGAATAGGCTACAAAGGATGAGTCATGGGTAAAAGTAATGATTGAAGAGTTAGATCATATTGACAAAAATAAGACTTGGAATCTTGTCAAAAGACCCAAAGGTCACAATGTGATTGGTACGAAGTGGATTTTCAAGAAAAAAAATTACGATCAAGTAAATGTGATCAAAAATAAGGCATGCTTGATATGTAAAATATATTCACAAATCGAAGGTGTTGATGTTGAAGAGACATTTTCTCCAATAGTGATACTGGAGTTAATCATACTGTTTCTTGCCATGGAAATTTAAAGATCTTATAAAGTGTATCAAATGGAAGTCAAGATAGAATTCTTAAATGGAGTCTTGGAAGAATAATTCTACATTGAACAAACCATGGGTTTCTTTCTTGGAAATGATGAACTGAAGGTTTTCAAATTAAAGAAATCTCTTTATTGCCTGAAATAGGCACCACGGTCGTGGTACTCTCGATTGGACTCTTATTTGATAAATCTTGAGTTTAAAAGAGGAGGAGTGGATCACAATCTCTAGGTGAAGAATACTCAAAAGGATTAGTTCATGTTATTGGTATACATGGATGATATTATTTTCAATGGAAGTAGACAGGGATCAGTGGATGAATTTTCTAATCACATGAAATCATAATTTGAAATGTCCATGATTGGTGAACTCACATACTTTTTAGGGTTGTAGGTGATTTAGAAAAAGGATTACACTTTTATTTCTCAAGAAAAGTATGAAATAGATTTGTTGAAGAAATTCAATATATATGATTCCAAACCAATTTCGACTCTGATTGTAGTTAGAACAAAGCTTGAGAAGCGTGATGAAGAGACTTCTGTGGATCCCACCATGTACAGAAGAATCATTAGAATCCTGTTGTACCTGATGGCGATACATCCAGATATTGTCTTTGCAACTTTCCTTGCGGCATGTTTTCAGAGTAATCTGAAGGAAGAACATATGGTGGTAGTAAAAAGAATCATGAAATGTATACAAGGTACACATAATTATGGGTTATAATTTGCTGCAAGAAGAGATAGTGAACTATACACTTTTTCTGATGCTGAGTGAGCTAAAGATGTAGTGGACAGAAAGTCCACCAGTGGTGGATCATTCTATATTGGGATGAAATTCATGGGCTAGATGGTACAGAAACAGGAAAGTACTTATCTTAGTACTAATGAAGCTGAATATATATCTTCTACAAAGGCATGCACTCGGTTAATTTGGATGAAGAAACAACTGACTGACATTGTTGATGAGGTGAAACAACCAATGGTGATTTACTATGATAACAAGAGTGAAATTGATCTTACAAATAATCATGTTCAGCATTCTCGTATGAAATATATTGAAATAAGATGCACTTTATCAAGGAAAAAGTTTAACAATACGTGATTAAAATGGATCATGTGGGAACTGATGAGAAAGTGGTTTATATCCTGACCAAGCCACTATCAGTGACTGTGTTTGAGAAACATCATTTGAACCTTGGTGTTCAGCCACCTCCCAATACATAAGAAGGTCATGAAACTCCCCTCTCCCCAATTGTTTTAACTGTGTTAATCTGTTTGTGGAAGTGATGCAGGTTTATAGGGGAGATACGATCCAGGGGGAGTATGTTCTGCACTCTACAATGTTCTAATACCAGTCTTTGGGTTTATTTTCAATGAAGGAGAGAAATGGATAAATTCAATGTGAAAATGTGGAGGCTGAAAATGAAATGTTATAGTTTTAGGCTGGTTAAAGGATAATTGATAATTTCAATGGAGATAATGTGAAGGGAGAAAACAATTTTGTGTCATGAGGAAGTAGTTAGAGCATTCATTTAAACACGTGAGAACATGATTCATGTCTTCCCTCTTGTTTTCTACAACAATCATTGCTCACGTAGACTTAGAGTGTTGGCTGAGTTGATTCTTGCATCTCAGGTTTTGATAATGGTTGGTGCTCTATTAAATTTATCTACATATTTCCAACAAACCCAAAGGGTGATACTGTTGGAACCAAGGTCGTTCTTTGCTAAGAATAGAGTATGGTTTTCTTTTGTTATCAATACTCTAATGGATGATCACGGAGATTGTAAGGAAAGGGATCATACAGTTCAAGTTGTAAGCAGTATTGAAGTGGTTCAGTTTCCCAGTGTTTGCCAAATTTTTGGGCCTCAAAATCAGGATTTTGATGTTGGAAAATGAGGGTTTTTCACATAGGAGGGAATGGTGTGAGAAATGACAAATAAAATTGGAAAAATAAGGTAAATGCATACCTCATAACATGGACTGTGTACCATATTCCGATAATGGTTTGCAGCCGCATACCTGGCGGGAATGGTACGCAGAGTGGTTCGCAGAACCAAAAATGGTTTGCAGCGACAGTTCACGGTGAAGGCATACGGTACACGGAATGCTAAAAGTCCGCGGGATTGTTGTGGTTAGTAAAATAGGGGTGGTACGCGGTGTAGGCTTACAGTATGTGGATAGAGTTTAGTATGCAGTGAAGATTTTCCCACATTAAAAAATTGGGTAAATCGGATTAGCAAAATTTATGGAGTTATGTACCTATTTAAGGAGTAGTAATTCCCTTCATTAAGTAATGGGATTGGAGATTAAAATTTCAGGAAGAAATACAGTGAAGTCTGAAGTGGTTCACAGAGGATAAGACAGTACACAGAGAGAACCATCCACATAAGGAAAACAATCTACATAAGAGAGTGTGGTTCGTAGAGGAAGTTCTTACAGTACGTAGTGGAGCAAGGCAGTATGTGTTGTAGAAAAGTACGTGGAGGGTCTGAGCAGTATGCGGAGTAAGGCAGTTCATAGAGCAGGGCAGTTTGCAGAGGAGATAGACGATACGTGAAAACAATAGTGGTACATGGAGAAGGTGATCTGCGAACCATACCTTCTACTCAGTACATGGAGGAGGTGAAGTGGTGCGCGGAACACCCAAGGAAGCCTGAAAAGTGACCAAATCAGTTTAAGAAATTAATTACCATAAACTATCAGTGTGCAGGAATGTAAATTACATATGTGGATGATAATTGGACTTCAAAAGAGAATCCATTTACAGTTTAGGATGCATGATTTAATGCTAAACCAATGAAGCAGCCTTCAAGTCGATAAACTAAGTGAGGATTATTCCAATGCAGTGAGCAAGGGGGAGTCAGCGGAAGTGATTTGAGGGACGTAGTGAGATATCCCTAAATCATTTTCAAGGTAGTGATCCTGGCATAGAGTGACTATGCTAAACTCTTGTAATCTACAACTTGTGAAGATTAGTGATTTTTGGTACGACCGACACACTATCGGCGTATGCTCCTTGGACATATCCCTTAGTGGTGAACTAAGTAAAATTGTTGTGTCATTTATTTTCATGTGATTGTTTGTTTTCCAAACTTCATCATCAGACAGGTTTAACAGGTTCCTACCAATATGGGAATAAGATCCATTCATTTAAAAGAAATAGTTGACACCCTGATTCACCCCTCCCCTCTCAGGATGTTTTGGGGTCCTTCATATAGAATGATAATTCATTATTTCTATCTTCAGTTATCATCAAAACAAAGTGGTTAACATAGGTTATGAATAAATCTTCATATGAAGAAATAATATATTAATATCTAAATCCTCTATCAAATTTAAACATAAACCTTTTCATAAATGGTTAACCTTTTGACCCTTCTGAAAGATGAAAATCCAAAACTCTATAAAGAAAGTCAATGAATTTCCAAAATGAACTTATCATTAATACCCATATTCCATAAAGTGGATATTGATTGTCACATACCAAACATGTGAATAACTTCATCATGTATTCTCTTAAAACATGGTAATAACCTGAATTACCATAAAACCTTGTTGAAAACATGCATGCTTCCTTACTCCTTAAACACAGATTATTGGATATATTACTTGAATATAAAAATTTTGTTACTCTATCCATGATAGCATAAACCACTTTTTCAAAAAATTATTAATACATTTACAAGGTAATCAATGTTATCCAATTTACTTTATTCTTAACCAACATCTCTTTATCCAAACTAAAAACTATTTTCTCAACATCAGGAACAAATTAAGGGTTACCTTCCCTTAATCATGTGTTTTCTATAAAATATAACCTTTCCATTAAATAAATTTTCTGTTCCATCAATATCATTCAACTTATCCTTTCAAATCCTTAATGAAAAACTTATACTAGAAAATCCTTATATATTTCATAATTCTTGAATCTGAATACAAAAATACTTCAACCAAACCACTTCCTTGTCAAACAATTAACTAAGATTTTTCATCTTATACATTAACACTTCTTTCCTTTAACATTTCATTCATCAATAAAAAAACCATTACTCATACAAACTTTCTGATTTATTTCATGATATTTCTCCCTAAGACATTGATTTGTATAATTCCCATACTTTACTTAAAACGTTCAATTGTCTATGGTATCTTAGGGAGTCCATTATTCTCATCCATCACATTAAATGAATTTTTCATTTTCCCTTTGTAGTTACTTGATTTTTGTACTTCTTTTCTATAGTTAAAACATCTTCATATTCATATATGACATATATTTGTAGTATCTAGGTAGGGATGTAATTTCGTGGAAACCACTCTCTCAATCCTTTACCAAAATTCCAGGACAATTTTCTAAACTTTGACTCATCCTTAGACTTATCCTTAGAGACATCCCTAGACATGTCCATATAAATATCCCTAGAGATATTACTAAATTTGTCTCATCCTAGTTTTCAAAGGTTGATAAACCTTTACTTTGATACAAACTATAGTGACCTAGGCTTAATATATCTGGATATTACATCATTTTAGATGAATATTCATCACATTACAAATGTACATGCCTGAGAACAGTAATAGTTTAGTGTCTTTGGAAACTTAGAACACAATATTCTAACTTGGTGATAGACATTCAATGTTTCCCACAAAGATATTACCATTTAGTACTCCTCATAGGAATATCCTACCTAAAACTTTCTCCATGACCTCGGAAAGGAAACATAAGAAAGTGTGAGCTCAATTGGTCAGTAAGGGTAAGCATAAGAGATATGAATGAATAACATGAAAATAAGGGTATGAGAACATGAGAATAACATTTGAAGATCATACCCTGCATATCAAAGATCATAATCATGAGTCGTGGAATAAAGATTGACATTTAATAAGACATGAATCATAAGAAAATCAAAGAACATGAGTCATGAGAGCATAAAATTGTCACAAGTCATAGATTTATGAAAAAAAACCTAAGATTATAACATTGTGAACATGTTTAAATATAAAAAAAAATTAACTCATTAAATTAAGGAAATTAAATCAAGATCTTAAATAAACTTATAGACATGAAACTAGGTCCATGCATAACATTGTGAACGTGAAATTGGGTTCACGTATAACTTTATAGACATGTAAGAAGGCCCATGAATAACATTATAGACATAAAACAAAGTCTATGAATAACATTATAGACATGAAATAAGGTCCATACATAACATATTAGTGGTCAAGGTTCACTCTTAAGACTATCTTAGTAGTCAAGGCTCATTTCCAAGGCTATCTTAGTGGAATGGGTTCACTCCCTAAACCATCTAAGTAGTCAAGGTTCACTCCTAAGACCATCTTAGAAAAAAAAATCCCTTACTAAACCGGGTTGATTCCCCATTCCATCCATGTCTATATCATGAGATATAAATCTTTATCTGATGCATTGGAGGGAGATATAGGCCCCACCTATCACATAATGAAATCATATATACATATACCACAAGATAAAATGTTCATCATATCATGATCAATAAAAATAGATGGGTTTCATAAACATCATATCATAACACGTGAAATGAAATGGCTATCATAAACAGTTCATTATAGTATATCCTAGGTAAAATAGATAGGTTTCATAATCATTATATCATAGAATATCCCATGAAAGGAAGTGGGTTTCATAAGCGTTTTATCATGGTATAACCCATGGAAGAGAAACGGGTTTCATAAACAACTTTTCATCGTAAACATAAACCATTAAAAAATAAGAATGGTTTCCTTGGATTATATCCCCAGTAAATAATAAACTATATCGAAGGAGTTAATCTTAGATGGATAAGGATTTTTAAAGATCACTTGGACCATTTTTTTAGGAAAATAACATTTCTTTAAAAATTATTTTTTAAGACATAAAACATTTTCAAAATACTTTTCTTTGAAAAACACTTTGAAAATTTATGAAGTAATGTTTAAAAATAATTTCAAACATTTCTTAAGTAAAATATCCTTTCCTCTTTGAAAATTCTTTTTAAATCATAAAACACTTTGAAAACCTTCTTCTTTGAAAATAACCTTTAAAACTTATAAAGGAAGCTCTGAAATCCATTTTAAACGCTTTTAAAAACATAAAACATTTTTAAAATCCTTTTCCTGGAAAATGATTTTAAAATATCATTTAAAAACATTTTTAGAAAACATGGTTTTTCAATAAAATGGATTTTCGACCAAAGAGAAAAATAAGGTCGGATTTTCTTAAAAACATTTTCTTAATTATCTTATGTACCAAAGAGTGGAAAATGATATAAATACTTTAAGATTTCATGAATATCCAAAGTAGAAGAAAATTCATGAGAATATTTGATATATGTATCATAATATTTCATCAATGTTTGCATAATCATAAACAATCTCAATAAATGATGAGATTGTAGCAATAAACTCTTACCACTTTGGTAACTTTGAATCAAAATATCCATTAAATAATAACATTACATGAAGATTAAAATATCATGAAAATAAGTATATTCATTATATAACATTTCAAAGGGGTTGTATATGCACCTCATGAAAGAATATAAGTGAATATCATAACATATGTCTCAAAGAAGGAAAATTGTGACAAAAAACCTTTACCGATTTGGTAACTTTTGAATCGTAAACCCCATAAAAGAGAGATCCTAAAATGGATATTTAAATAAAAATAATTTTAAGTATAAGAATCATAAAACACATTCATGTTTAGTATATACACCACATAAAATAAATAGGTGGTGAATAAGACATGTGTCTCACGGAGGTAAAAAGTGAGACGGAAATCCCTTACTACTTGAGTAACTTTTGAATCATGAGATCTATGTAAGAATAGCATAAATTGAAACTTTTAATATCATAAAATCAAATTAAATTCATGATATAACATTTTATATTTCATTATACACACCACACAAAAGCAACAAGTGGTGAATATGGCATAAGTCCCACAGAAATAAAAGTGAGACCAGAAATCCCCTTACCTTAATTCTTGACTTTCTTCATACACATTCAAACCTCCTGTATAATAAATATAATTTTATTATAGATCAACCACAGAACCATGTTCTTATATATCATAACATATATTATTTGATTATGACTTTATATTACCTGTTTATTAATAAGTTCATGTTAAAGTTGTGTTTCAGGTAATAACTGCTTTGTTTTTTCATATATGTTTTGTCTTGTTATTTTTTTCATCTTTCTATGATCATGATTTTCTCATTTATAGAATGTAAACCATGATATAAATATCATATATATTCAGTATATATATATTTATAATAATCTATAAAGGATAAAAATAGGAAATGAAATGTGTCATTCATGAAGATGGTAGACCGTACGTATGCATGATCGTTGTTTCCATTTTCTTATCGTATTTCAAAGAAATAAAATTAAATGATATATTGATCGTGTTGTCGAGCGTGTCAAATTATTTATTTAATTTTGACTAGAATTTCTGCAGTATAGCAGCAACCCTAGGTCGTCTCTCGACGGAGCCTTAGATCATTAATTTAAAAAGAGGGTTTTTATTATGAAATTAGAAGTTGAATGAGGTTTTGTAAAACTTGGGGGTTTTATTATTAAAGATGAAAATAGTGAATGAAAGCGATAAAACAATGTACAGATTAACAGAATTAATTAATCGTGATCAACCCGGGATACTCTCATGATGTTTATCCTTCATCGCTTCATGATATAGGGTTATGATCTTTTAATCCCTTGTTTTTAACACCTAGAACCAGAATTTTACTGATTTTATACTAGGATACCTCCTAGGGTTCAGTTGAAAACACACAATGATTCACCGGACACCGCTGATGATTGGGTGAATTGTGTTTGACTTCATAACCGAAACTCACCAAGGAAACACACGAAGAACTCGATGTGCTATCCAGGTTTGTATGTTATTTCTTTGTGATACCATGAAATAAATTTACATATCCTTGACAGTGCTTATGTGAGTTCAATTGACCAATATGAACCACACAAACACTACAATTGAAAGGGGAAAAGAAAGTGGTGAACGGTGTGTGAAACATCACATGAATGGGTACCCCCAAACATGATCATATAAGTTGAGCATGAAATACCAGTACATAACTCAATAAAATAATAATATGGGATGATGAAAAACAACACAACAACTTGGAATTCAAAAGATCATTCAAATATTACAAGCATGAATCTTGGGATTTACATCACGTTCCTCCCCGAGTGATCACAAGGGGTTTAGAAACCCATGGGAGAGGAAGAAGAAGAAGATGTTGAATTAGCACTTCTCATAGCCTCTAGAACTTCTAGGGATGTTGAGAAGACTCCTGGGGGACTCCGAAAGGGTAGAACCTTGCCTCCTGGCCGAACTTCCAAATGGGGAGCCCAAGGTGCCATTTTATAGGAAAATTGGAAGGTGGTTCTAGGCACACAGGTTTCTTCAATCCACTTGTACCACACGTTTCAGCCTTCATACATCCTTATATAGCTTTTTAGAAAATATAAAAGTTTTATCTCCACCTATTGGATGTCTCTACTGAAAGTTTGGCACTATTTGTACAACTACAGCTCTAGATATCGATAAAATACAGAACACCGCATTTGACTTGGTCCAGCTTTGATTTCTTGGACAGATTAGTTATTATGGGCATCATAGAGGCCGAATGGGGCTTCGTTTTCTTCATATGAAATGTATACCATAAAATTTTGGACCGGACCACAAAATTTAAGCCCATTAGGATGCACGGTTCAGTAGAAATATGCGGTTGAGTCCACTAGTGTTCTTGGATCATGTGCAGATTGGCCCATCTTTCTTGGACTTCATCATGGGTTCTCCAAATCACCTCCACCTTCAATATAATTATCAAAGCATGTAAAATTTACCTTTTTAAAAGTGTTAAACACAAAATAATTGAATCAAAAATGGAGTGAAATTTGTTATTATACTTGTAATGTTCAATACAATACCAGTTTAATACATTGGTATAAGGGTGAAATAAAACAGTGAATCGTGGTACGATCACACCCCCAAACCTAAACATTTTAACTCTTGGGAAAAGTCACATATCCAAATAAAATGATGCATATATATATATTTCCAATATCATGAAAATTTAACATTTGAGGAAATTTTAATTCACCAAAGTAATGTGATCAATACACGAACCGCACCAAGGAGTTCTTCCCAGTGAAAATGGAAAAAGATGTCTCATAAATCATATCACAATAAAATTCAAAGAGATTCATGACACCAAAATGATCAAGGAATTAAAAAGTCAACCATTCCACTAACTCTCAACCTGTGTGTGTGAAAACCATTCCATGCTATTCTTTCCACTTTCTATCAAATAAATATAGGTTATTTTAACATTATTCACCTTTAAATGATTTTTCACCGAACATGTCCTACATACTTTGCAATAATATTTCAAGACTCACTCACTTAAGCATTCCCAGAAGTCAAACCATAAGCTCCTAACCTAGATATCCCCATATGTTGCACATTTCATCACTCCCCTCATTTATTATTTTTTTTTAAAGTTGCATTTGGAACAAATATCACACTCATCTCTCAACCCTTGTTTGATCTCCTCATGACACTAATTGAAATAGTTATAACAAGATCAAAGGTTGAGGAGGGGTGGTTTTTGACCTACCCAAGACACAGCAATTTTTTGGTTTTGAGGGCATACAATAGTCGGACATTAGGTACACACGCATAGGTCAATCTGGTACAGTAATGAAACAGATCAGATAAGGAACGAATGTATGGAAATATCATTTAAAGCTGAAAAATATTAACCCAATATATATTTACCTTATATTAAGTAAGAAATATTCACACTTCATGGTTTAGTACAAAAATTTGTGGAGATAGTAGTGACACAGTTTTCTCAATAACTACTCACACAAGGGGCATCAATCATCTCCAAGGTTTCACATAGATACGACCATTTATATCATTGACAGAAAACCAATTCACTAAAAAAAGAAAATCACTCCCTGATATAAAAATATTATTTTTAGCCTTAATTATGGTATTTTTACTTTCCCCCTTTATGGTCACCAAATCATCGAACTTCTAAATTTTTGATGGGTAAAAATAAAAATACCATAAAAAAGGATAAAAAAAGAAGAAAAGAGAAAACTATGAAAATTCCTAACTAAACCAAGAATGTATCCACCCCCCCACACCTAGAATGTGTAGTGTCCTCACTGAAATAATTGAGAATGTGAGAATGAAGGATAAAACCTGGTGTGTTTTATTGGTATGATGCGTCAAAAAGGTGGATTTCCTCCACTGGATTCTTCAGAAAATCCTTATAGAAGTGTTTAAGTCGTTGCCCATTGACGGTAAGACTTCATCCACTCTACTCATGAAAAACCTGTATTGCACCAAAAGGTAAACATCAGTAACAGTATAAGGACTGGTCCATCGAGAACGAAGCTTACCTAGGTGGAGCTTAAGCCTGGAATTGTACATGAGGACCTTCTCACCAATATGGAACTTCCTCTGGTGAATCATGCTATCATAAATAACCTTTGTATTCTCTTTATAGATCCGGGAGTTTTCATATGCATCACGTCGAATTTCTTCCAACTCTTGAATTTGTAGCTTTCTTTTCTCACCTACATCTGAAAGGTTCATATTACATTGTTTAACAGCCCAATATGCACGGTGTTCTACCTCCACCGGGAGGTAAAAATCCTTTCCAAACATAATCCTATATGGTGGCATTCCGATCGGGGTTTTAAAAGCAGTACGGTACGCCCAAAGTGCATCATCCAAGCGCAAACTCCAATCTTTCCTATTGGGTTGTACCGTTTTCTCCAAGATTCGCTTAACTTCCCGATTTGAAATTTCCGCTTGTCTGTTAGTTTTTGGATGATATGCAGTGGAGACTTTATGAACAAACCCATACTTACAAAGCAAGTTTTTCATGTTACGATTGCAAAAATGTGAACCCTGGTCACTAATGATGAATCTTGGTAAACCAAACCTACTGAAAATTTGGGACCTCAAAAAATCAACAACCACTCGAGAGTCATCGGTCCTAGTATCCTTTGCTTCCACCCATTTAGAAACATATTCAACAGCTAATAAGATGTACAAAAAGCCAAATGAATTTGGAAAAGGCCCCATGAAGTCAATGCCCCATGCATCGAAGATTTCACAGAATAACATGGGTTGTTGGGTATTTCATTCCTCTTGGAGATATTTCTTGTGAATTGAAATTGAGTACATGATTTAAAAAACCTATGGGAATATCTATACAATGTTGGCCAATATAATCCTGAGTCAAGGACCTTTCGAGCAGTACGTTGAGAGCCAAAGTGGCCCCCACAAGCCAATGTGTGGCAGAAGCTCAAAAATGAGGTGAACTCATGGTCAGGGATACACCTACGAACAACCTGGTCACTACATATCCTCCACAAATATGGGTCATCCCAAATGTACCATCGAGAATCATGTTTAAGTCTCTGGGATTTTGAAGTGCTAAAATCAGTGGGGACCCTAGATGTTTCTAGAAAATTCACAATGTCTGCATACCAGGGGGTAAGGTCCACAACATCACAAAGGTTCTCATGAGGGAAGAATTATCCAATGGGGAGAGGTGAGTCAACATGATGGTCCAGTGGTGGAGAAATCCTACTAATGTGGTCAACTACCACATTTTTCACTCCTCTCTTATCTCTAATCTCAATGTCAAACTCCTGGAGGAGGAGCATCCACCGAATAAGGTGGGGTTTGGCTTCAGGTTTCTTTAAGAGGAAACGAAGGGCAGCATGATCAGAGAATATGATGATTTTTGACCTGAGAAGATATGAACAGAATTTTTCCAAGGCAAACACAATAGAAAGGAGTTCTTTTTCGGTGGTTGTGTAGTTTACCTAGGCAGGGTCAAGGGTACGTGAGGAATACGCAGTGACATGAGGAGCCTTCTCAACCCTTTGTGATAAAACCACCCCAACTGTAAAGTTATATACATCACACATAAGTTCTAAGGGGAGATCCCACCTTGGTGGTTGGATAATGGGAGGTGATGTGATATTATTTTTTAGTGAATTGAATGCATCCTCACAATTTTTATAAAACAAAAACTCAGAATATTTTTGCAATAACCGGGACAATGGAAGTGCAATCTTACTAAAGTCTTTAATGAATCGATGGTAAAAACCAGCATGACCCAAGAAATATCACACCTAACGAACACATTTTGGATATTGAAGGGTTGAAATTAATTCAATTTTAGATTTATCAACTTGAATTCCCTTATTTGAAATTACATTCCCAAGAACTATCCCCGCTCAACCATAAAATGGCATTTCTCATAATTTAAAACAAGTTCTTTTTGAATGCAGCAGTGGAAGACAGAACCTAGGTGTTCCAAACAATCATCAAAAGAAGATCCATATACTGTGAAATCATCCATAAAGACTTCCATACAACTCTCAAGGTACTCAGAAAAAATACTCAACATACATTGCTGAAAAGTACCAGGAGCATTACATAGACCGAATGGAATCCTTCTGTATACAAATGTGCCAAATGGACAGGTAAATGTTGTCTTTTCTTGATCCTCGGGGGCTATATGGATTTGGAAATAACCCGAATATCCATCAAGGAAACAATAATGGGACTTACCAGCCAATCGTTCTAACATTTGGTTAATGAAAGGTAATGGAAAGTGGTCCTTCCGCGTGGCTTGATTCAGTCGATGGTAGTCAATACAGACTCTCCAACTATTTTGCACACGTGTTGGAACCAATTCATTCCTTTCATTTGACAAAACTGTTATTCCTGTTTTTTTTAGGCACAATTTTCACTAGGCTAACTCATTTACTATCAGATATAGGATAAATGATCCCCGTAGAAAGTAATTTACTGACTTCCAATTTTACCACTTCAAGGAGAGTAGGATTCAATCGGTGTTGAGATTGTCTTACGGGTTTAGCATCATCATCCAAAAGTATATGGTGCATACAAATAGATGGGATAATCCTAGGAATATCATCCAATTTCCATCCTATTGCCTTTTTACACTCTCTCAAAAGTTTGATTAGTTTCGATTCCTATTGTGGAGAGGGGTTATTGGAAATAATGACGGGAAATTGGTCAATACCCTCAAGATATGCATATTTTAAATTAGAAGGAAGTTATTTAAGTTCCAAAACCGGTGGTTTCTGGATTGAGGGAGGGGATTTAGGGGGAGTGAGGTCCATTAAACTGTCTATATGCTCATGTTTATTCTCTAAAGATAGAGAATCTATAGAAATGAGATTTGTAAAATCATCGACGGTCATGGGTACCTCATAATGAACACATTAATCAATTAAAGAACAAAACTTACACTTTTCAAAACCCACACAACACTCAAAACATGAATCAAAACTCAAATCATCCAAGGGTGAAGAAAACAAAAATGAATTAGAGTTTGGGTTGAGGAGAGAATTGTGTGTGTTTCCATCGTTTGAGAGAACTTCCATCAAATAGACAGGAAGAGTGGAGTACTCTTAAATGGGGTGTTTCATAGCCTCAAGGATGTTAAAACTTACCTTTTCTCCTCCGAATTCCATGGACAGCATACCATTTTGAGCATTGATGATCGTCTTTGTTGTTTTTAGGAATGGCCTCCCAAGTATGAGAGGAGCATGTCCTTGGGTTCGGGTATCTTCCATCTCAAGAATTTAGAAATCAGTAGGGAAGATGAGATTCTTCACTCATACAAGGACATCCTCAATCACTCCTGTTGGATGCGTTGTACTCTGGTTGTAAAGTTACATGACAATTCGGGTTGGTTGAAGCTCTCCAACCTACAGAGATGTATACACAGAGTGAGGCATTATATTAATGGAAGCACCTAAATCTAGCATAGCGTCAAAAAAGAAAGTCTCCCCTATGGTACACTGTATCGTGAATGTTCCCGGATCCTTGAATTTTGTTGGAATTTCTGGTTGAATCAAGGCCGAGACATTCCTACCCAAGTTGACTCTCTCATTCCCCTTCAGCCTTCGTCTATGGGTGAAAAGTTCTTTAAGAAATTTAGCATAACGGGTAATTTTCTTGACTGCATCCAATAAAGGAATATTAACTTGAACTTTTTTAAATGTATCCATTATCTCATTATTAATATCATTATTAGAATTTTTATTAGATTTAGAGAGTCTTTGTGGGAAAGAAAGAGGAATGGATTGTTCATTTGAATCATCAACGATAATTTGATTGCCCTTTTTATTTTGTTTTTCATTACATGGAATTTTTGATGGTTGGGAAGGAGTGTTTTCAAGAGGGGGACATATCTGTTTCATCGAATCAGTAGAAGGAGAAGCTTCTTTCACACTATGAAGTGTAATTGCACATACATTACCTTTGTCCTTCGGATTGGTAATGGGTTGGGATGGTAGTTGTTCAGACCCTTGCATCATAAGCTCACCAATGGTGTTCACCAATTTTCCCACTTGAGTTCACAAATCTTTAATTGCTAATTGTGTGTTCTGTTGGAACTGGAGGTTCTGAGTTTCCATTTTCTTCACCATATCCTTGAGGCTTGGTTCAAATTTGGGAGGAGGAGGAGGATTGTTTTGAGAAGTTGAAGGATAATAAGGTTGCATACCTTGGCCTTGTTGATACCAATTCTGCTTGGGGTAGCTTGAGTTTCCTCCTTGTCGGTACTGGGGTTGTGCTTGCCACCCTGGATTTGGATTTGGCCTGAATTGTTCTTGCTTGAAGGGAGGTGCTTGTTGGAATGGACGCCCTGGGAACACAGCTGCACAAGACTCAGATAAATCTTGAAGTTGTGGGAACTGGTCAGAAAAATGAGTGTTATCAGAACAAATACCATAATTTAATGGAATAGAAGTAGAGTGAGAGTTACCTTGTGCTTGAGATAATTGCATTAAAAGGGTATGAATCTCATCAAGTTTAGTATCTACCTTTTTTTCTAGGTCTGAATGACTTACCTCATGAACTCCTCGGTTTGGTGAAATTGCTCATGTACCAAATTGTTGTGCATTTTGAGGCATGTTGGCTATTAAGTCACGAGTAGAGAAAGGAGTTTTATCAAATAGGGCACCACCAGCTGTAGCATCAATCATTCCATGATCCATGGGAATGAGTCCCTCATAGAAGTATTGGATTAATAGTTGTTCACTAATCTGGTGGTGGGGGCAGCCTAAGCAAAGTCTCTTGAATCTCTCCCAGTATTCATGAAGGGTCTCTCCTTGTGATTGCCTAATTCCATAGATTTATTTCCTAATTGATGCAGTTCGGGAGGCAGGGAATAACTTATCTAGAAAGAGTCTTTTAAGGTCATTCCATCCCCCAATTGTGGTAGTCAAATAGTATATCCGATCTTTGGCTACACCATCAAGGGAGAAAGGGAAGGCCCTAAGCTTAATTAAGTCCTTGGACACATTTTGGGGTTTCATGGTAGAGCACACTATGTGAAACTCCTTTAGATGTTTGTGAGGGTCCTCACCGGGAAGACCATGGATTTTTGGAAGGAGGTGGATGAGGTCTGATCTTAGCTCAAAATTGGCCGCTTCCTCGGGATATTGGATGTTCGCAAGTTGGTACTCCACATCCGAGGTGGTCATTTCTTTTAAAGTTTGGTTATTTGTAGCCATGTTTTCTTAGGTTTGACTGGGTTCAATTTTGTATTGGTTTAGGACCACTTGAGCTTCCAAAATGGGTTCCTCAATGTTACTTGATTGACCTTCTCTAGATGCCTTGATTTGTGTGTGAAGTGACTTTTCAATTTCAGGGTCAAATTCAAGTAGTATTTCTTTACCAGATCGAGTCATGCAAATAATTTGTGAAGTTTTTTTTTGAATATGGATAAAATCACTTAAGAAAGGTTAAAAGAGAATATAATGTTATAATACAGAATTATAGAGAGGGATATGGAGAAGAATAGAGAGAGAGAGAGAAAGAACACACCAAAAACAACAAAAAATAAAGACAAACCCAAAAAAAACAATCAAATGGGGGTGGGGTATTTAAAAGAGTACTAATTAAGAATAAAAATAAATAAATAAAAGGAAATAAAGAAAAAAATGATCTTGAGTCCCTGGAAACGGTGCCAAAATTCGGTCGCATTGTCGAGCGCGTCAAATTAGTTGTTTAATTTTGACTAGAATTTCTGCAGTATAGCAGCAACCCTAGGTCGTCTCTCGATGGAGCCTTAGATCATTAATTTAAAAAGAGGGTTTTTATTATGAAATTTAAATTTGAATGAGGTTTTGTAAAACTTGGGGGTTTTATGATTAAAGATGAAAATATAGAATGAAAGCGATAAAATAATGTAGAGATTAACATAATTAATTAAGCGTGATCAACCTGAGGTACTCTCATGATGTTTATCCTTCATAGCTTCATGATATAGGGTTATGATATTTTAATACCTAGTTTTTAAAACCTAGAACCATAATGTTACTAAGTTTATACTAGGATACCTCCTAGGGTTCATTCGAAAACACACAATGATTCACCGGACACCGCCAATGATTAGGTGAATTGTGTTTGACTTCATAACCGAAACTCACCAAGGAAACACACAAAAAACTCGATGCGCTTTCCAGGTTTGTATGTTATTTCTTTGTGATACCATGACATAAATTTACATAGCCTTGATATTGCTTATGTGATTTCAATTGACCAATATGAACCACACAAACACAGCAATTGAAAGGGGGAAAAGAAAGTGGTGAACGGTGTGTGAAACATCACATGAATGGGTACCCCCAAACATGATCATATGAGTTGAGCATGACATAACAGTACATAACTCAATAAAATAAGAATAGGTTATGATGAAAAACAACATAAAAACCTTGAATTCAAAAGATCATTCAAATATTACAATCATGAAGCTTGGGATTTACATCACGTTCCTCCCTAGGTGATCACAAGGGGTTTAGAAACTCATGAGAGAGAAATAAGAAGAAGATGTTGAAGTAGCACTTCCCATAGCCTCCAAAACTTCTAGGGATGTTGAGAAGACTCCGTGGGGACTCCAAAATGGCAGCACCATTCCTCCTTTCCAAACTTCTAAATTGGGAGCCCAAGGTTCCATTTTATAGGAAAATTGGAAGGTGGTTTTAGGCACACAGGTTTCTTAAATCTGCGTGTACCATGCGTTTTGTCCATCAGAAAGACTTATCTAGCTTTGGATAAAATATAAAAGTTGTATCCCCACCTATTGGATGTCTCCACCGAAAGTTTGGAACCATTTGGACAACTACAGCTCTAGATATTGATAAAATACAGAACACCGCATTTGACTTGGTCCATCTTTGATTCCTTGTATAGATCAGTTAGTATGGGCATCATAGAAACCAAATGGGGCTTCCGTTTCTTCATATAAAATGTATCCCATTAAATTTTGGACCGTAACACAAAATTTCAACCCATTTGGATGCACGGTTCAGTATAAATATGCGGTTGAGTCCACTGGTGTTCTTGGATCATGTGCAGATTGGCCCATCTTTCTTGGACTTCATCATGGGTTCTCAAAATCACCTCCACCTTCAATATAATTATCAAAAAATGTAACATTTTCCTTTTTAACAGTGTTAAACAGAAAATAATTGAATCAAACATGGAGTGAAACTTGTTATTATACTTGTAATTTTCAATACAATACCAATTTAATACATTGGTATAAGGGTGAAATAAAACAGTGAATCGTGGTACGATCATATATATATATATATATATAATATTTTTGATATCATTATTATGTAATATATATCACATACGTCCATTAAACTTGTCCTTAATACATTCCATGTAAATCTTGAATGAATCACATCACTTCGCGAGGTGGTAGTCTGTCGTACACACGAACAACATTATCGTATTCTAAAAAAATGGAAAGCATGAATGTATGTGTCATGTAATAATTCCAGAAGCATAAATACATTATAAATATCATATATAAATATCATGTACATCATTATTCTTAATCTTGAGATGTGTTAATGGAAGAATGAATGACATCGATTTGTGGGGTGATAGTATGTCATACACACAAACAATGATTATGTATCTCATTTGATGGAAGTGTGTGAAGTTGTAGGTCGTACCCTTAATATAAAAACATCTCATTATATTTAGGATACTAAGGTTATATAATCATGGTATAAGAAGAATTTAAGGGTGTGTAGTGTAGGTTCTGGGCATAGTGGAAGCACGTTGGTGGTTGTACCCAACTTTAATTTTTGTCGTTAACGACGATCAATCCAAGATCTATCATGATAATAAAATGACGGATCTTCGAAATAGAATGAAGAATGAAAGAAAATAGGGGAGTCCCAAAACCATAGAGAGGATCATCATATGTTGGTTAATATTTAATTTAATTAAAAGACAATAATTACCTTGATGGAATTCTCTCTCTGTTGATGTTTCTGGTCACGATCTGATGTGATCTGTTGTTGCATCGTAGAAGCCAATTGTAGGCTTCCTCTAGAGGTAATCCACATGTGCTCCACGTATCTCTAGAATTCACCAAATGGGTCTTTGGTTTCTAGTGTGTAAGAGCCTTCGCTTGTGATGTCTGCCTTCGATCACCTTGAGATCCGCTTCCAAAGCGCTCTCCTTGATCCGGTGGAGGAGGATCTCTCTCGTAACTTGAGAGCATTCTTGGAGGAAAATAATTATCTCTTAGCTTGAGAGATTTCTTTTGATCCATTGTGCACAACCAAAAAGAATGGATAGTATAATGATAATAATATAATTTGGATTTTAATTACTTAGAATAATAAAATGAATTAATTACATGAAAACATTTATTCATTTCATTTTAATTCTTAGTAAGTCCCCATGTCTAATAATAATAGTTGACTATTATTATTACTTTACATGAACCTAGCGAATTACTCCTAATATTATTTAATTAAATAAATATTATTATTTCTCACAAATCCTCAGAAAAACTACATGTCATGTATATTGATATAAACAGCATGTACTTTTGTTTTTCCATTTTCTTTATTTCCTCCACCGCTTTTATTAGACCTTTAATAATGACTATTTATTTCTCAAATAAATATCACTTCATTACTTGCTAATAAATATATTATTTCACCGACACTATATTCTCCTGAATAATTAGTGTTGAAATAAATGCGATCATACATCCTTGAATAATTATTAAATCAAAATCGAGAATAATATTTATTCAACTTGTTAAATGAATATTTAACTAAGATACTTGGACACACTTAGTGTGTGACCCTCTAGGCCTCTTTCTCAGTGGAATTAGGTGGAGCCTGCCTAAAGTCCAAGTTTATAATCTAGAAACATGCCAAGACACCCATAGAAAAATAATTTAATGCCATAATGACGTGTCACCTCCTACAAACGCTTACCGTGTAATGTAATCCATTTGTATTGATATCTCGAATCAAGCGGGTTACATATTGGTGCCATCAACCTATGTGCTTGATTATTCTTTCTTTGACTTCTTGAAATTGAACTTTCTTATTCCTCACCATGGCCATGGATTTATTTAGGATATATCAATTCCATCAAAGGGCCTGAGATATCTACTTCTATTATGGAACAGAAGGGACAAATCCTTTCTCGCATTATCTATTAATGCAGTATTACTCGTGATGCACCCAACATATCCTACCTCACTACGAACAGTGTGTCATCAAAGTTTTCATCAATTCATCTAAGTGTGAAATTTTTAATACCCATTAATAATAATCTTAAAGTCTAAGGACCAATACAAACTTCCACAGATAGGAACATACAATGACACTATGAAATGTGGATTTTCTACTGGTGGGTCTTGTTCTCATAATATCCTCTTGGATATTACCAAGGGTGCACACCATGAGAAGGTGCCTCAAAGATTTATGAGTCCTCACCATTAATGTCCTATATTATTTTTGTCCCTCAAATAACATCAATCAGCCATAGAACATATATTCCAGAATAGTGTTATGGCACTTTCGGGTTCTCATCATAGTAGGGATCCGCTATGACCTTTTAGTGAAACAACTATACTTAGGAAATTATCACATGAATTATCACGCAGAAGAAAAATCAATATGAGATAAGGTATTTATTAATTAATAAAGTACAAAGTAGTTGGTTCTAGGCCACTAACTCCAACATGGAGAAGGAAACAAAATAAAAATGCACATCGATGAACGTTGCATCTTCTTCAGGTAACTCCTTTAGGTTTGCACCAAAGGACTTCCTTGGTTGGATTTATTCCCAAAGGGGGATTATAGGATGATTGTAGGGAAGTTAAGAGTTGATTTTGGTAGGGTTTAGATGATCCAAATGGCTTGAGAGGTGTTAAGAAATGGGGAGAGTGAATGCTTATAATAGAGGAGTGGCATTCTTATAAATTCCAAAAGGTAAACACTACTGGGAGGTCTCTCTTACATCATGTGCCTCCAATAATGAACTATATTCGAGCCAAAGAGGGTATATGATCGAAATATGGCCATCCGATGGGATTTGGACATGTTTCTAGGTCATTTGTCCCATTAAGTTAAATTTTAGTCTCTTGGTAAACATGTTTTTCTCTTAATTGTTGTAATTAAATTTAACGGTTTTCACTAATCATTTTGGTCAAAAATTAAGTTGATTTTATTATTCATTATAAATTATTTTGATTCAAAATATGAAATACATTTTTCTAAATTTCAATCATAGAAGTGGCCTAAATTAAATTAAAATTAATCTTACAGACAGGACAAAACAATGGGTTTTTAAAGTGAAAATGTTCAAAACTTTGAAATGTTTTTTATCTAATTTCAATGTGAAGTTAATTTTAATAACCTTAAATTGAATTTATTGATGTATAATTTAAATAATTATACTTTAAAATAAATTTAAAATATAATTTAAATATATAAATAAATTAGACGAAAAATCAGTTTTCAATTAAAATCCAGTATTTTTCACTATTCATCAAAAACTGAAACTTCACAAAAAAAATCACCCTAAGCTAATTTTGACAATAAATTTTCAAAAATAAATTTTATTTTGTTAAATATAATTTATAAAATTGTCAAAATTAGTTTTAAAATAAGTGCCATTAAAATCTGGTAAAACTGTCTTTTAGAAAAAAAAATATCTTTTTATGCGTAAAATTGAATTTATTCTTATCTATTGTTTAGAAAACACATAAGATGAATGTTAAATAGTTGATTGGATATATATTGTATATATTTAATTAAAATAATTCATCAAATTTTTTTTGTTTAATCTATTTAGATAAAATATATTTGTGCTTAGAAAAATAGTTTTTTAGAAAAGGAATTTATTTATTTTCAAATAATTCTTAATTTTATTTCTAATTAATTGGTTGTCAAATAATTCATTTTATAAACATGAATAAAGCATAGTTTTATAATTTAGTTAATCCCTTTCTTACCCATCATCCCAATGGTTAGGTGATAACTATAATAATATTTTAATAATATGTTACGTTTCATTTAAACTCAGTGTTTCGTGTAACACAAGTTAAGCTCGATGTTGCGTGTAATGCAATCTAAACTTGGTATTGAATGTAACACGAGCCAAACTCAGTGTTGTGTGTACCTCAAGCTAAACTCAGAATTGCGTATAGTGCAAGCTTAATTTGGTTTAGCGCAATCCATCAAAAAAATTAATTTATTTGAAAAAAAAATGATTCATAAAAACTCGGGATGTTACAGAATATGTATCATCTATACATCATACCAAAGATGTAGTTGTCACATTGAAGAAAAACCTTATAAGAATGATGTATTCAATATTTATTTTATTTTTTCACACGGGTAAGGATTTCATCAAACAATAGATTAACTACTATTATCAATAATATAGGTATAACCAAAAAGGGTTTGTAAAATTGATGAAAAAAACTAAGGTTCCAATGATTCACTGCATCCCCTCTCAATGAATCCATCCATCAAGGCACAACAATTTCTCATCTTTAACACTACATAATTTATCATGTTTAATTAACCATTGTGAAGTATGAAACATATTCTTAAATACAAACCATGATTTATCAATGATTCATCTTGATCTATAAAGTAAAAAAACAAAAGTTGTGCAAAATATCAATCATAATCCATTTAATAACACCATTAATTTTTAAAAAGTCATACTAACAATACTTATTCACATTGACCAAATGAGTAGCCCAATTCCATAACACAAACAAATTTTGTGCACCTCCATTCCCCATAGAATATATATATACACTATGCCAAAATTTGTATTTAGAGGCGGTTTTTTTTCATTTAGTGGCGGTTTAAACTGTCGCTAAATCATTCTACGACGGTTTAGGAAAACCATCGCTAAATCATGTGTCAGGAAATAATTAGCGGCGGTTTTTTAAAACCATCATAGAACGGTTTTGTGGCGGTTTTAACTGTCGCTAAATAGTTTTTAATTTTTTTATATTTTTTATATTTTTTTGTTTTCGTAATTTATTTGTTTGTTTGTTTGTTTGTTTGTTTGTTTTCATAATTAATTAATTAATTTTTTTATTCTGATATTATTTATTATTTATTATTACCATGTTCATACCAATCTCCATGCACAAGTCCATGCCCATGCACATGCCCATGTCATATATAGAAATTCTGTGTTGGGTGAGATTTGAACCCTTTACCTCTTGCTTATACTACAAAGACTTTACCACTACAATATGCTCCCCATGTGGTCAGTAAATCGAATTTAGTATACTTATATATATATATATATATATTGGAAAAATAAATAAAACTTACCAAATAGATACACACTAAATAATTATTAATCAATAATGATTAATCATTAATCATTAATCAATAATTAATAATTACTAAATACTAATTACTAATTACTAATTATTAAATAGAATATAAATGAATAATAAATAAAGAAATATATAATATGGAAATAAATGGTAAATAAAAAATAGTAAATAATAAATATTAAATAATAAATAGTAAAATATAAATAGTAAATAGTAACTTGTAAATAATAAATCCTAAATCCTAAATAATATATAATATATAATATATAATATATAATATATAATATATAATATATAATATATAATATATAATATATAATACATAATATATAATATATAATACATAATATATAATATATAATACATAATACATAATACATAATATATATAATATATAATAGATAATAGATTATAAATAATAGATAATACATAATATATAATACATAATATGTAATATATAATATATAATACATAATATATATTATATAATATACAATACATAATATATAACATATAATATATAGTATATAGTATACAGTATATAGTATATAATATATAATATATAATATATAACATATAATATATAAGTAATGTATAAATAATAAATTAATTAAAAAATAATTTAATATATGATAAATAAATAACAAATTAATAATAAATTAATAAATAATAGATAAATAAATAAATAAATAGTCATTAGAAAATAATAAATAATTAATAATTAATAACTAATAATTAATAATTAATAATTAATAATAACTCATAATTAATAATTGATCATTAAGAATTAATAATTAAAAACTAATATTTAATATTTAAAAAGTTATAAGTAATTAATAAATTGTTAATAAATTGTTAATAATTAATTAATAAATAAATAATAAATATTGAATATTGAATAAATAAATAATAAATAATAAATAATAATAAATAATAAATAATAATAAATAATAATAAATAAAGAATAAAGAATAAAGGATAAAGGATAAATGATGAAGAATAAATAAATAATTAATTATATAATTATATAATTAATAATTAATAATAACTAATAATTAATAATTAATAATTAATAATTAATTATTATTAATTAATAATTAAAATTTAGTAATGAAAATTTAAAATTGAATATTTAATAAATAATTAATAAATAATAAATAAATACTAATTAATTAATAAATAATAAATGATAAGTAAATAATAAATCATAAATCATTAATAAATAATTAATTAATTAAGAATAATAAATTAACAATAAATTAACAATAAATAAATAAATAAATAATGAATAATAAACTAATAATTAATAATTAATTAATAATTAATGTGTACATAATAACTATGTAACGTCCCGACCCCAGTTACCCAAAGTCGGTGCATTATTACATAACATTGGCATGATACAAAGAATCATGTCTCGAAAGACCGATCAGTTTAGTAGCCTTGGAAGTACTAGATACATTCATAAGTTTTACATTACATCATGAAATAAAAAAACATCAACAACATTTTGTCCCCTTTCGAATGCACTTATATCCTTAGCCTATCCCTGTAGGTCAACCATAAAATACTTCTTCACATCCTGAGAAAAAATAAAATATAGAAATGGGTGAGCTCAGATGCTCAGTAAGGATAACAATATAGTGGAAACTTTCATAAATAAGCATAAACATTTAAGGCAATGTATAAGACTAAAACAAAAGTCTTTTAAACTTAAACTTCAGCATAATATGGAAAAGATAAAATTAAATAATGTCATTTACTTATTCACATGGATATTCTACTAGTCGAATAATCACATGCAATATCAATAGCCACTTTTATAATGATGAAATACATAATGCCAGACTTCATAACCACATAGTCGAGGCCATGTTCCAAGACTACAAATAAGATTTTGTCAAGGCCTTGTTCCAAGACACTAGTTTGTCTAATGAGACCTACCAATGCATTGAATATCTATAGCGGGCTCCACCCGTCACTTACTAAGTCCAATGAATTCCTCATATGAAAAGGTTTAAACATAACATAAACATTCGTATTAAAAATAGCATACGAAATGTCAATACTTTATCCATAAATCATGAATGGTGTAAAAATAACACATCCACAGTCAAACATATCACAAAACCTTAAATATAATATGGAATTTTTGTATCATAATAAATCAACTTCAAACAAACTTAAAATCCATCAAAGTATGTTGACATAGATGAAATCAAAACTTTTTTAGAGAAATATCTCTTTCTATTTTAAAATCATTTTAAAGTAATATAATTATAAAAGAAAACATTTATTTTGAAAATATTCTTATAACCCATAGTCTAGTAAATAGTAAAAATGTTTTGAAATACATTTTTAAGAAAACATGGATGTGGATGATAAAGAGGTCCCAGTAGATACTTACGTAAAAATAACCTCAGATAATAAATAGATTGAGAAATTAACCCTTAACTTGTACTTTTCCTTGGTTGAAGGTACGTTAACCTCCTTTATAATAGTTAAATCATTGTTATTAAATTATACAAGAACTGTATATATAAATATGATATCATATATGACCCTCTAATATTGCTTTGTTAATAATATTTTAGTAGTATCATCGTTTCGGGTGTTAACTGGTTTGTTTTCCTTTATATGATTGGCTACATAAACCATCTTTGTTATGGATAGGATGTATTTGATTCATATACAGAATGATATTATGTTAAAAAACATTATTTTTAATCATAAAATGAAAATTATTCTTGAATGATTACGATGGATAATGAATCTCATCGCGTTCATGGAGACGGTAATCCGTACGTACGCACGAGCAATAATATCATTATATTGATGGTGAAATCGTATGTAATTGGATGGTATATCATATATACAGAATCATTAACATGTTATATTTATTATTTACATCAGTTATATTCATTATTATACCCATCCAAAATAATAAAGTGTTTGAATAACAAACTACACCAGGACGTGGAGACGGTAAGCCATACATACTCACGTATGGTGACTTTGTCATTTGTAGGATGGATAGAATAATGAATATGGTTGTACCATTTTTATAATAACATCATATTATATATAAGATACTGGATTTTTTATTTTATAATGGAAACAACAAATAAAGAGGAAGTGGAAGAAGAAAAGAACTTGAAAGAGGTGATGAAATATTTACCTCTTCTTCGGGTTCTTCCTTTTGATTTGATCAAAAGGGATCCTTAGGTTGGCTTTATGACCAAATTAAGGGCTCTAGGATTATGGAAATAAAGTTGAGAGGATATTTGGGCAGGTTTTGGCCGAGCCAAATGGCTTTGGAGGTGTGAAATTAAGATAAGGGGAAGTACCCTTTTATAAGATAGGTGAGGGCCACTTTAGGAAAAACTTGAAATATTATTTTATAATAAAATTATTTTCGGTTTCTAATGGCTCCAAAATGATTTATTTAGAGTATAAGGTTGGGGTGGTTCTAAAAAATCTTAACCTATAGGTTTTAGACAGATTTAGGTCACCATGTTAACCTTATTTTTAGATTTAACTCTTAGTTAAATAGTTTTTCATTTACTATGTCTCTTTGTATTTTTATATTATATGGTTAATAAACTTACTATAACAAGCCAAGAAAACCCCATGTGGTTCATTATTAATATATATAACCTTATATAAGTTCTTTTTAATAACCTTATATTTTTAGGAATATTATATCAATTAATAATATAGTATTTGTTTTAAAAACTCAATTATGTTAATTTTGACACTATTTAGTATTTGGTTTTGGTAAAAATCATAACAGAATGATTACTTCAAGAAAAATTATTTAATCAACCCTAAAATGTCATATTAACCTATAAAATTAGTGAATTGTTCAAAATCCTCAAATTTCATTTATTTAGATATTTATAATATCAATTATTTTAATCTTTCACTAATAAGGTAATTACTACATCATCATTTGTGTCATAAATAAATTAAATTATTTAATGTATAAAAATCATAAATAAAATACCATTATGTAGGAAATATTTTTATATTTATAATGAATATTTATAGTCGAATTTATCTTATGTATAACCCTATATTAAAAATGGTTTAGTTATTAAACTTTGAATTTAACTCTTTTAACACTTCTTTAAATAAAATAATAATAAATGTCCTAATCTAATCCAAGTGGACCAAAGAGGATCATATTTTATTCCTAAGGTTGTTTTTGTTCTAATTACACTTATCCAATAGAATTAGAACATGTGTTAGGGTAATTATAATATCATTTTTACCCTTAATTACCTTATTTACTTTTAACCATGGTAAATAAAAGTAAAAAAGTTAGTATTCACCAAAAATTATTTTCATCTTATTGAACCACATTTTACTTACTTATTTCAATTGTGTCTCTCAGATTTTTGAAATTCAACTCACAGAAGTGTTAAAATTAAGTTTTATGCAAATTTGCAAATGCTCCTAGGAGGTGGGTAAAAGACGGTAAAAAGTTCAATAAAATTTTTATATATCTAAAATTATTATAAAATGACTCCAATGAATTAAATTGAACTTATATAGGTATTATGTATCTATTTTGATCTAAAATAAATTTAAATAAAATAAATAATTATTTAAATCAAAAAATTGGTTTTAACCAATAACGCAGTGTTTTTCACTATTCATCAAAAATTGAAAGTTTTCAGAAAAATACCAAAAATTCACCCTAAGCTAATTTCGATATTCCAAATTCAAAAATGAAGTCCATTTTGAAAAATAAAATTTATAAAATTTTAAAAAGTGTGTATTACTTATTCATAACAGCTGGTTTGATTGGTCGCGGTGTGTTAGAATCTCGAAGTTGCGTACAATGCAAGCTATTGCATTATTCGAAGGGAAACATACCATGGAATTGGGGTGTTACATTCTCCCCTAATTAAAATAATTTAATCCTAGAAATTTCTAGAATATTATTGCATAAAAAAGATTTGGGTGTTTCTTCATCATAAGTTCCTCGGGTTCCCAAGTTGCCTCTTCCATCTTATGATTTCTCCATAAAACTTTTACTAGATGAGTCGTCTGGTTTCTCGACACTTGTTCTCTGGTATCAAGAATTTTGACAGGCTCTTCACAATAAGATATATTAGATTCCAGTTTAATTTTCTCATAGGTGATTACATGCGTTGGGTCAGGCATGTATTTTCTCAATAGTGATACGTGGAACACATCATGAACTTTGGAGATACTTGGAGGCATTTCCAAATGATAAGCTATAACTCCAATTCGTTCTAGAATTTTGAAAGGCCCGATGTACCTGGGATCCAATTTACCCTTCTTACCAAAACGCATAACACCCTTCCATCACTAGTGCAGAAAACATTTTTTACAGTGGTTATTTTTTATTTTTTACGTCGGCTTTTGGCTGATGTTATTACAAGAGATGTTGTAAACATTGTTTTTTACGTCGGTTATTTTACAACCGACGTAAAAACCACAAATCTGAAGCATTTTTCATGTCAGTTGATAAAAATCCAATGTGGAAAACGCTTTGGAGTCATGGTTTATTACATTGATTATTTAATAACTAACGTGTTATATACCCTTTCACGTCGGTTATTATATAACTGACGTCATAAATCACTCCTTCAAAGCATTTATCACGTTGGTTATTTTTATAACCGACGTGATAAACCTGTCTGCCAAGCGGTTTCCAAAGTCGGTTATATAATAACTGACATGAAAACATATCTATGATGTCGGTTATTTTATAACCTAAATAAAAAACTATCCATTTCCATTTATTACGTTGGTTATTTCGCATGAATTTGTTACGTCGGTTTCTAAATAACCGATGTTAAAACTAATCCCAATGCATTTTTTACGTCAGTTATGAAATAAATGACGTAAAAAACAATTTTTTTTAAATAAAACTGATCAAACACTGCTATTCCCATCCAAAATACCTGAAACATACCAAAAACAGACCAAAACAGACCAGAACCCCCCCCCCCCCCCAACCCCACCCACCCCACTAGACATCCCCCACCACTGATCAACCACTGTTATTCCCTGCCAAAAGAACTAAAACAGACCAAAAACAGACCAAAACCCAACAAAAAACAAACCAGAACCCCCCCCACTGTACAGCCCCCACCACACCCCTGGACACCCCTAGACCAAAAACAAACCAAAACCCGACCAGAACCCCCCCCCCCCCCCACCCCACTGAACATCCCCCACCACACCCCTGGACACCCCCCCCCACCCCTGGACTACCCCCCCCCCCCTCCTAGACACCCCCCACCCACACACACACACACACCCCTGGACTGCCCCCCACCCCCTGGACAGCCCCCACACCCCTGGACAACTCCCCCACCCTCTTGGACACCCCCACCCCCTGGAAAGCACTCCCACACCCCTAGACAGCCCTCCCACATCCCTAGAAACCCACCCCCACCCCCCTGAACAGCCCCCACCACACCCCTGGACAGCCCCCACACCCCTGGACTGCCCCCCCCACCCCCAAAACATCCCCCCACACCCCTGAACAACCCCCCACCCTCCTGGACACCCCCCCCCACCCCCTGGACACCCCCCACCACAACCCTGGACACCCCCCACACCCCTGGACTGCCCCCCCCCCCCACCCCTAGGACAGCCCCCCACACCCCTGGACAACCCCCCCCCCCCACCCTCCTAGACACCCCCCACCCCCTGGACAGCACTCCCACACCCCTGGAAAACCCTCCCACACCCCTAGAACCACCCCCCCCCCCACCCCCACCCCATTGGACAATACTCCCTTGGACAGCCCTCCCACACCCCTAGACCCCCCCCCCCCACTGGACTACCCCCCCCCCCACCACACACACACACACCCCTGGACATCCCCCCACTCACCTAGATATCCCTCCCACCCTCCTGGACACCCTCCCACCCCACTAGACATCCCCCACCACACCCCTGGACACCCCCCCCCCCCCACCCCCCCCCCCACACCTCACTAGACACCCCCAGACCAAAAACAGACCAAAACCCGACCAGAACCAGACCAGAACCCCCCCCCCCCACCCCATTGGATAGCCCCCACCACAACCCTGGACACCCCCCCACACGCACACCCCTAGACTCCCCCCCCCCCAACCCCTATACACCCCCCCCCCCCCCCACACACACACACACCCCTAGACAACCCCCCTCCCCCCCACCCTCTTAGACACCCCACCCCCCACCCCCTAGATGGACAGCCCTCCCACACCCCTAGAACCCCCCTCCCCCCTGGACTACCCCCCCCCCCACACACACACACACACACCTAGACACCCCCTGAACATCCCCCCACTCGCCTAGACATCCCTCCCACCCTCTTGGACACCCTCCCACCCCACTGAACAGCCCCCACCACACCCCTGGACACCCCCCCCCCTCCCACCTCACTGGACACCCCCAGACCAAAAACAGACCAAAACCCGACCAAAACCAAATTAGACCCCCCCCCCCTCCCCACTCCACTAGACAACCCCCACCACACCCCTAGACACCCCCCCCCCCCACACCCCTGGACTGCCCCCCCACCCCCGGGACAGCTCCCCACACCTCTGGACAACCCCCCCCCCCCCCCACCCTCCTGGACACCCCCCACCCCCTAGACAGAACTCCCACACCCCTGTATGTCCCTCCCACAACCCTAGAACCCCCCCACCCACCCCACCCCACTGGATAGAACTCCCCTGGACAACTCTCCCACACCCCTAGAACCCCCCCCCCCCCCCACTGGACTGCCCCACACACCCCTGTACACCCCCTAGACATCCCCCCACTCGCCTGGACATCCCTCCCACCCTCCTGAACACCCTCCCACCCCACTGGATAGCCCCCACCACACCCCTAGACACCCCCCCCCCCACCTCACTAGACACCCCCAGACCAAAAACAGACCAAAATCTGACCAAAACCAGACCAGAACCCCCCCACCCCACTGGACAGCCCCCACCACACCCCTAGACACCCCCCCCCCCCCCCACACCCTTGGACTGGCCCCCACCCCCTGGACAGCCCCTAGACAGCTGTTGTTGGGATAGGAGGCGTCTCCATCCCTTGGGGGGTTGAACACCGCTGGAAGGTACTCATCACTCTCACATGCGAAGCTTGAGCTCTCAAAATGTTTCACTAATGCTTTCTTCCCCTATAAACATTATTCATTCTATCACTTTGATTCCAGTATAACCAAGGGAAACGCCATCATGTGTGACTAAAATACATGTATCTTGGTGGTGGTAATCTCCCGGATCTTGCGGGACTGGAAATGATGCTCCCAAGGCTTCCCATGAGACGCCTGAAACGACGTTAACAAAAAGCCCGACGGTGGGAATAGGGCGCCGATTTAGTTGATGGAGAGGGACAGAGAGAAGACGACTGTAATGATCCGAAATATACCCAAAAAGTACACGCAAGTGACTATTTAGTTTCCCAAATTAGATGATTGAAAAAATATATGTTTGTTTGTGTGTGTTTTTGGTGACAGACGGGATATGCTGGTAATGTTCCTGGACCAACATTGCATGGAGGAGACCAAAAAAACACACAAACAACCCTATATTTGTTCAAGCATCTAATTTGGAAAACTAAACAGTCACTTATGTGTACTTTTTGGGTATATTTTGTATCATCGTAGTCGTCTTATCCGCGTCCCTCTCCACCAACTGAACTGGCACCCTCTTCCCACCGTCGGGATTTTTGTTAACGTCATTTCAGGCATCTCATGGGAAGCCTTGAGAGCATCATTTCCAGTCCCGCAAGATCTGAGAGATTGCCACCGCCAAGATCCAGGTATTTTAGTCACACATGATGGCGTTTCCCCATGGTTATACTGGCATCAAATTGATAGAATTAATGATGTTTACAGGGGAAGAAATCATTGGTGAAACATTTTGAGAGCTCAAGCTTTGCATGTGAGAGTGATGAGTACCTTCCAGTGGCGTTCATCCCCCCGAGGGATGGCAGCGCCTCCTCTCCCACCCCCCTGGACTACCCCCCCCCCCCCCATCCCCATGGACACCCCCCCACCCCACTGGACAGCCCTCCCACACCCCTAGAAACCCCCCTCACCCCATAGGACACCCCCACACCCCTAGACACCCCCTGGACAGCCCCCACTCCCCTGGACAGCCCTCCCACCCTCCTGGAAATTCTCCCACCCCCTGGACTGCCCCCCCCCCCACTCTCATGGACACCCAGGACACCCCCCACCCCACCGGACAGCCCCCCCACACCCCTGGTACCCCCCCCCCCACCCACCCCACTGAACACCCCCCCACACACACCCTTGGAACCCCTCCCCCCATACCAGAATCCATACCAAAAAAACCATCATAAGTAGACCAAAATAAAAAGTAGAGAAAAATTAAACATCCACATATATAACATTCAAAATTTACAATGTCAACTTAAAAAAACTAAATCCAACCTAAACGACTACCAAATACACAATTACAATGACAATATTCAAAATTACATTTTACACTACAAACAACTAAAATTCAATCAAACCTGTAAAATAATTTGACCATTCCACTTGTAAGTGTTTGACGTCTTTATCACTATAGGGTTGAGGGTCGTCAAATAGCTACAAATTAAAAGGATAGTAGTTTATCGTGTATAATGAATAAATCAAATGAAATATTATGGCAAAGTTTAAAAGGAAATCTTACCAGGTCAAAGTTCACAACTGTTCCAGTTGTTATTATTTCATACATAAATCTTAACATATAATATCTGAATTCGATGACTCCTTGTTGTTCATGAAAATTCTATTTGAATGAGTATAAATTCAATATGTTATTTTTATGTAATAAATCAAAAATTACAAATTATAAATGGATATTTACCTTTAAATTTACATATTTGATCTTCGCACTCCTTTTCTTTGTGTTTTTTCGAAAGTAGACTCATCCCCTGTTAGAAAATAATACAAATGGAATAAATTTAAAATTCATTATAATATATAAAACTATTGAGAAATTGAAACTTACTTTTCTAAAATTTTCTTAAAACTTTCCCGCACATCGCCATGGACAGAGCATATCCAATAAAGTGTTTTCTCCCTTGGGAAAAATACCCCTAACATCCAATGATCACTGATAAAAGAAAATTTAAGGTTAGTGGTTTTTTATGTTTAAAAGATAATGAACTCCTTGAGAAATATGTGTTTCATACCTCTCACAAAGAGGCATCATCCAACATTGTGTGACTGTATTCTGTTTAAGTATTTCAGCAATATAAAGCATTATTTGTTCCTCATCCAATGCACATGCTTCAGAGGAAATCAAATGTGGGTCCATGAATCCATATACATATGTCCTCTCATTATTATCACAAATGTTATGAAGAAACCTAATACAAAATATACATAAGTATACATTTTTAATAAATATAACGCAAGGAAAAGGTGTTAATACTTACATGGAAAAAATTGCACCACGTTGATGCCCAACTTATCTCCAGTAACAAGCTCCATGATATCAGTTTTCACAATCCCCACAGTTATTGAACTTCCACAAACATGATCTTCCATTAGAAACTCATAATGATCCACCAAAAAATTTTAATATCTTGACAATCTATCAAGACTACTAGAATCTGTATCTGATGTCATAGCCATTTGTCTTTGTTGTTGTCTATATAGTATTTCTTTACCTTTGAAGTATTCCTGTAAAAATAAATAGAAAAATATATTAGTTTTCAAATGATAAAACAACTTTAATAAAAAAAAATATAAGATATAACATATATACCTCTATGGTAATGAGTCACAGAAGTCTGGATGTCCAAATTAAAAAATGGTTGATACTATGTCCAACTGTTATCACCTCATCTGTAGGTAATGGTACTTGAGTTGATCTATCTATAATATCCTATACAGTGACCCTATGATTCTCTACCTCTAATTGTTGATGATGAATTGTATCTTCTATACAATATACCAACCCATATGCAACTATATGATGTTTAGGATCATCAACATACAACTCGCAATAAGTAAGAAGTTGCGGCGGAGGAGTAGGATAAAAAATGGGGTCCACGGGCTGAGGTGGGGGAGTGGGAGCTACTGGCAAAGGTGGAGGATAAATAATGGGGTATGTAGGGGGAGGTGGAGGAGTGGGATCTGTAGTCTGAAATTGTCTTTGCATGTCTGCAAACATAGACTGTACCGACGCTCTAATCTTTTCCTCCATAGTCGCATTAATATTATGAACTTCAGCCTCCAAGGATTCTATTTTTTTTATAAACACCCTCAATGTAAGAATTTGAAGAACGTGGAAACACTTTTCTTATCGATACACCTGCCGGATATCCTCGTACACAACCAGGATGTTCGGGCTTTCCCAATACTGCAGATAAAATATCTTGCCTCCCAGCAGCTGTAAATATCCCCTGTGAGCTCTGATCCTCAAGAGAATCCTATATTAATTAATTGAACATTTATTTAATGATTGAAATTATATGAAGAAAATAGTTAACTTAAATAAATAAAATAGATATCTTACAATCCTCTCAGCTACGATTCTCAAATATTCTAAAAGATATTACCCTTTTTTCCCATCCGAGCTCTCTTCCATTTTTGATATCTAGATAAAGGGGATGGAGGGGCCACCTCTCCAAAGCTTGAAGACTTGGCTCTTAGTTTTTGTAATTTTTCTGCCATCATTTGTTCTTCCAATAATGTATACCATCCCCGAGATAAACTATGAGGGTATACATTTTTAGATTGGATATCCTGATGATATTTCCTTATTTTTTGTAAATTAAGAATAAGAAATCATTAAAAAAACATTAATAAGATCATTTATATAAGAAATATTATAAAAGTTTACATTTCCCTTACCAAAAATGAATCTTTTATTCTAATTTCAACAAAATGTCTTCATGTGTCTTCATCTATGAAAGGATATATATGAAATGGATTTTCATGACTTCTATGACCAAAAATGAAATCAGATGAGAGGGTTGATTTGAAATCCCTCTATCTCCTGGCAGCCATCGATAAGAATTTTTTCCTGACTCCTCCAGTGTCAGGAATATCAAATTTCATCTGATAAAGAAGAGGTTAAACATATTATATATACTAGAAACATTTAAATAATAGTCAAACAATAGTAAAATATCTTACCAAAATCATCTCCCACAACTGAGATATTATCACTTTGTCCACACTTCTCCAGTCATCATATAAAATGCTTACTTTTCTCTTACCCTGAGTTGATACAAAACTCTTAAAATCTTTTGCATTTGGACCTCTAGGAATATCATTCTCATCAAACTCAAAGAGTATCCTCTGATCCTACGTACGATCAAGTGATAATTTTGGTAAACGTGTGCACCCACATTTACCAACTCTTGAACTCTTTGTCATAATGGGAGCACATGAGGAATATTGGGGAACATCAAGAGGAGCATGTGAATGTTCCTCCCCAGAGGTATGACCAATATTCTCATCTCCAGAATCATGTGTTTGATCAACTTATTGATCTATCATTATCCTTCAAATCTAAAAAATAAACATTAGTTCACAAATATACAAATTCAAATATTACAATACTAATGTAAACAGAAAATATAAAATTTTACTAAGTTACATAATAGTAAACATAGTTAATATGTTAAGCATGTTAAACAATGGTAAAGATGGTAAACATGGTAAACCTGGTAAACATGGTAAACATAGTAAAGTAATTGTCATTGAACAAAAATAATAGATATATAATTTATGTAATGGTAAACATGATAAAGTAGACTAAACAAAATTAGAACAAACAAAAACTTATACTTATTTGTTTTAATGCATGTTTTAATAAAGAAAAAACTTACAATATCTAACATTTTATGAAAATAATAAATGTAAACAATAAATAAAAAAAATGTTACATGTAATTTTAGGAATGTACAAATGGATTGTTTTCCCAAATTCCTTCTTCGTGATCGTTCCTTATGGAACAAACCATGTATTCAACATGCTCATCATTATGTTCTGTTAATATTTCCATGGAAGTAGGGATCTCACATAAATCAGAATCTTCATCAAGTTCATCCTCACCAACATATTGTTTCTTCCCTTGTAAAACAACAGCCTACTGCATATCTGATTTATCTACTACATAGAAAAAAAATTTCATGTGTTTCCATTATAAAAGAATCAGCTGTGTCTTCTAATCTATTCAGATTAACAACTGTCATTCCAAATTCATCGTGTCTGACATTGTTGTTACCGATAAACCATTTACAGTTAAAAACAAGAACTTTAATTTTAAAGTAATCAACCTCCCATATTTCTTCAATCACTCCATAATATGTACTTGATGCAGAAATTGGGTTTTTGTCTTTAGCACTCGAAAAATGCATTGCTTTTGCAAACACCAATACACCACTATTCTGAACCGCACTTCTATTGTCCTGAGATTTTGTATCAAAGGTATATTCATTAATGTCATAACTGGACCATGTTATCACATTTAAACATGGACCACCCACTACCCATTTTAATGTCTCTAATACATCTGATCTACCAAGAAAGGTCTTTTTAAACCATGACAAAAATGTTTTGTTGTGCTCATTCAAAATCCACATTTATTTTTTTTGGATGACATTATTTCAAATCATTAATATTCAATGTGATATACGGTTGATAATCATCTATGTTATTCAAGATGTATAATTCTAACTTCTTCATCTGTTCAGCTGGCAGCGATTTGACTTTCAAGCTACGAATCCCCTTTCTCTCATTATTAACTCATTCATGGAGAGATGGAGTCAAACCTATATGTTGCGTTGTATCCAAGTAGCTCGTACAAAACTCTGCAACCTCCTCAGAAATATACTTTTCAATAATGGAGGCTTCAGGTCGATATGGATTCTTAACATACCCCTTTAATATTTTCATATGCCTTTCAAAATGATACATCCAATGAAGATATAAAGGTCCGCGATGCTTTATTTCTCAAACCAGATGAATCATTAAATGCACCATTATATCAAAAAAAGTTGGAGGAAAATACATTTCCAATTGACAAATTATACAAATTGCATCATTTTCCAAAATGTTCAAAGGATTCACATCAATCACCTTATTACAAATTGAATTGAAAAAATAACACAGCTTTATTATAGTATTTTTGACACTGATGGGCAATATTCCATGCAATGAAACTGGTAGAATTTGTTGCATCATGACGTGACAATCATGAGATTTCATACCTATCAACTTTAAGTCCTTCAATGAGACAAAAAAAATTACATTTGAAGAATAACCTTGAGTAACTTTGATATCATGAAAGCACTGACAAAAGCTAATTTTCTCCCTCTTGGATAATGTATGACAAGATGAGGGAAGAAATTTTCATCTTCCATTAGGAGTGTGAGCTAACTCCAAATGTATTCCCATTGATAGTAAGTCTAATCTTGAATTCAACCCATCTTTTGTCTTTCCTTTAATATATAACAATGTTCCAATCAAACTATCATAGATATTCTTCTCCACGTGCATGACATCAATATTATGTTTAACTTCATGATATCTCCAATATGGTAGCTCAAAAAATATTGACCTTTTCTTCCAAATATGTATATCATTAACATATTTATGTGTCTTTCCCAATGTCACATCAAGGTTTTCCACCCTCTCAAAATACAGATCAGGGGATAAAGGTTTTAAAGCAATATCAAATTCTTGTGAGCTATTGAATGCCTTTTTTAGTCTTATATAAGATTAATCCATAGGCAAAAACTTTCGATGAACCATGTACATTGTTTTCCTCCCATGATGAAATTGACAATATGAAGTCTGTTGTTCGCAAATTGGACATGTTTTATGCCCTTTAACATTGTATCCAGACAAATTTCCATATGCTGGGAAGTCATTTATAGTGAACATAAGCATTTCATGCAGTTGAAAATATTTCATTTTATAAAAATCATACACCCTAATACTCCCATAAAAGTTTCAAATCATTAATCAATGGTGACAATAAAACATAAATATCATTGATGGGTTGCTTCGTACCAGAGATCATTATACTCAACATGACATATTTGCACTTCATACAAACTTCAGGAGAGAGGTTGTAAATTACCAATAAAACAAGCCATGAACTATGTGTGTTATTGAGGGTTTGGTATGGATTCATTCCATCTATGCACAACCCTAGTCTGAGATTTCTAATTTCATTTCCAAATGTAGGATATTGCTCATCAATTTTCTTCCATTGTGGATAATCAGCTAGATGACGTATTTTTTCATCATATATTCACTCATCAGCATGCCATCTTAACCTTTTTTCATCATGTGAATTAGAAAATAAACGTTTGAAACTATGAATTATAGGAAGATACCAAAATAGATTTGAAGGGATCTTTGTAATCTCTACATCAGCCTGTGATTTTTCTTTCAATTTATACCGTGATGTCCCACATTTAGGACACTTTAACAGAAATTCATATTCCTTCCTATATATCATACAGTCATTCGAACAAGCATGTATTTTCTTGTATCCCAATCCCATAGGGCATAATATTTTCTTGTCCTTATAATGTGAATCTGGAAGATCTTTATCTTTTGGAAGAATGTCTTTCATCAATTGTAGCAGCTCTGTAAAACTTCTGTCACTCCATCCATGTTTCGCCTTCAGGTTAATCAATCTTAACACCATCGACAAAACCGTAAAATCTATACAAATGGGATACAATGGTTTTTAAGCATCACCTTATAGGCACGCAACTGTCGGTTCTATCTTAATTTGTTCTACTGCAATATTGCAAATCATTTCTTTAATTCCATCGGATTTACCATCTTGTGAATCATCATCATAAGTAGATCTGACATTCTGTCCAGTTTCACCATGCCAAATCCAAGGGCTGTAACACAGATTAAAACCATGAAAATTTAGATGATCTTTTATGTCTCTAATTTTCAACTTCTTAATATTCAAACATTTCAGGCATGGACAGAAAAAAATGTCACTACTTGGAACATTTCGTTTAGTAAATTCCAAAAAAGACATCAACACCTTCCTCATATTCATTTCTCATTCGATGTGCCGTAATCCAACTTCAACTCATTATTACCTATAACAAATATCAAAATTATACATCTTTTTAAGATAATACAAATATATGTTTATATGAAAAATATCATAATTTGAATGTAAAACAATTTTGAAATATAAAACAAATCTATGTGTATTTAAAAAAAATATTCTTGAAAATGGTTTTAAAAAGAAAATATAGTTAGATATAACAGTTTTAAATTCATCTTGGATCCTTTCTTCTTAAGGTTAACAAAGAATACATCCTAGTGAAATTAAATACCAAATTCACCCTTCTGTAAAAAAGAAATATGAAGTATAAATATTAAAATATGTATACATTCACTACTAAAAATTACACAGATCTTAATGATTTGAAACCTTTGGACACCCCCCCCCCACACCCCTCTGGACACCCCCCCACCCACCCACCCCCCTGGACACCACCCCCACCCCCCTTTGACACCACCACCACCCCCTGGACACCCCTACCCCCTTGGAAAATACCCCCCACCCCCTTGGACACCACCCCCCACCCCCTTGGACACCCCCTGGACACCACCACCCCCTTGGACAGCCCCCCCCCCCCCCCCCACCCACCCACCCACCCTTGGACACCACCCCCCACCCCCTTGGACACCCCCCGGATACCACTACCCCCTTGGACAGCCCCCCCCCCCCCCACCCCACCCCTCTGGACAGCCCCCCCCCCCCCCCCACCCCTCTAAACAGCCCCCCCCCCCCACCCACCCCCTTGGACACCCCCCACCCCTCCTGGACACCCCCCCCCCCACCCCCTACCCCCTTGGACACCCCCCTGGATACCCCCCAACCCCCTGAACACCCCCACCCCCTTGGACACCACCCCCCACCCCCTTGGACACCCCCTGGACACCACCACCCCCTTGGACATCCCCCCACCCCTCTGGACAACCCCCCCACCCCCTAGACAGCCCCCCCCCCCCCCACCCCCTTGGACACCCCCCACCCCTCCTAATAACCCTAGAACACATCGATTACTATAAAACCATCAATTTAAAAATGACCAAACATACCTAATAATAAAAGGAATGAAGGAGAAGAATAAGTGGACGAAGAAGAAAATAATAAAGAAAGAAGAACATGGAATAAGTAACTTATTTAAGGAAATCAAATTTCAATAGAAGGAAAGAATCAAACACCATAGCAGAGGGAATTCCATGGAATATAAGAAAAACATGGGGCCTCTAATGGTTGATAGAAAATTGGAGAAAATTTAGTAAACCTGAGAATCAAATCAAATTTAAAATAAAAAATTGGATGGAGAAAATCACAGTGTAAAGCCTATCATCATGGCACAATGGGGTCAGGATAACTGCATCTTTGAAAACCACGACATGGTCTCCCCCATAACCCATAATTTTATCATATTCAATGACTATTCAAAATATATATAACCAAATATAATCATATTTCAACACCCATCATCTTTTCATAATGCTTGAATCCCTAAAAATCATAGTGGAAACCTCAAGCTTCTTAAATATCCACAAATTTTCCCCTATTCAATTTGAAAGAAATATTGGCTACATCATAGCACAAAAATGACCACCATGATGGAACCACCATAAATTAAACAACACTAATAAATTATAGTCTAATATCCATGAAACAATACAATCATCATGTCATAATCTCACAAACCACAATGCAATAGTCAATCCCAACTGACACTTATCCCCCACCCACTTGGACACCACCCCCACCCCCTTGGAAACCCCCTGGACACCACCACCTCCTTAGACACCCCCCCCCCACACCCCTCTTAACAGCCCCCCCACCCCCTGGACATCCCCCCACCCCTCTAGACAGCCCCCCCCCCCACCCCTCCAGGACACCACCCCCCACCCCCTACCCCCTTGGACACCCCCCTGGATACCCCCTAACCCTCTAGAAAGCCCCCCCCCCCCCCGGACAACCCCCCAAACCCTCTGGACAGGCCCCCCACCCCCTTGAACACCCCCACCCCCCACCCCCCACCCCCTTGGACAGCCCCCCCCCCCCCCACACACACACACACCCCTGGACTGCCCCCTCCCCCACCTCTATGGACACCCCCCCAACCCTCTGGACAGCCCCCTGAACCCTCTAGATAGCCCCCCACCCCTGGACAGCCCCCGTACCCCCCTGAACACCACCCCCCACCCCCTTTGACATCCCCCACACCCCCTTGGACACCTCCAACCCCCTTAGACAGCCCCCGCACCCCCATGGACACCACCCCCCACCCCCTTTGACACCCACTAGACACCCCCACCCCACTGGACAGCCCACCCAATCCCCCTGGACACCCCCACTCACTTGCACCCCCCCCCCCCACCCCCTTGGAAACCCCCTGTATGCGCACACACACATGATAGAACACACAAAAATTGTAAACTTGCATGATATCACTTCCATATGTTTATTTTATCAGAAAATAATTTAGAATGGTATATATGAACACTATGAAACTTACCATGATAGAAAGAACAAAGAAAAATAACATCTCAAAAAATTAGTTTAGGGCATCGTGGAAAATAAAAATTGAAAAGGAGTCGTGTGAGGATTACTTGAGTGTTGTGAGTCGACCTGATAGATATGATGATAATAAATATGAAAAATGGTGTTGGCAAAATGTGGCTGGAGGAAATGCCCTATCGAAGAAAGCAGAATGACTGAATACGGGGTGCGATAAATCATTTAAAAGATTTATCATGTCAGTTATTTAATAATCGATGTGGTAATATATTTTTTTTAATTTGTATAACATCGGTTATTAAATAACCGACATAGAAAACAATTTATCACATCGTTTATAAAATAACTGACATGTTATATTTCGCTTTATACCAACGTGATAAATTACTGAGATTAGCTTTATCACGCCGGTTTTTTTATAACCGACATGGTAAAGCACCGATCTTTCCTTTATCATGTCGGTTATAAAATAACCAATGTGATAAAGCACACCAGATTTAATTTTCAAGTCGGTTATACAATAACCGACGTAAAAAATCTAATCTCCATATATTTTATGTCGGTTATTTTATAACCGATGTAAAAAATGGATCTTGATCGATATATCACATCGGTTATAAAATAACTGACGTGATATATCAATCATTAAAGCTTTTCACATCAGTTATATAAAACCGACGTGAAAAATGTCGATGTGTTAAACGTTTTTACCACTAGTGCATGGAGATACCTTCAAGAAAACATGATCTCATACCTGAAATTCCAAATCCTTCCTTCGGTTATCGGCATAGCTATTTTGCCTACTTTGAGCTGGTTTGATGTGGGTTTGGATAACCTTCACCTTTTCTATTGTTTCCTCAAAAATTTATGGGCCTAAGAGTTTTCTTTCACCAACATCATCCCAACAAGTTGGTGTGCGACATCACTTTCCATATAACACTTTATATGGTGTCATCTGAATACTTGAATGGAAGGTATTGTTATAGGAAAATTCTACCATAGTTAAATATTGATCCCACATGCCTTTAAAGTCAATTGAGCAAGATATCAACATGTCTTCTAAGGTTTGAATAGTCTGTTCTGATTTTCCATCAGTTTGAGGGTGGTAGACAGTGCTCAGACGAAGTTTAGTATCTAGGGCCTTCTAAAGACTTTTCTAGAATCTTGATGTAAAATGGGGATCATGATCAGAAGAAATCGATAGGGGTTACACCACACCCCTTTAAAAGTGGATTATCAAAAATCAATAAAAATGAAGGCCTTCTGGCCATTGGATGGATATAGTCTTTCCATACGTTCAAGTGGTAAATCTTCTCTTATAACAAGAAAATGTGCTGACTTGGTAAGACAATCAATAATGACCCATATTGCATCATTCCTTCTATGAGTCTTTGGTATCCCCATGAAAAATTCCATCGTAATATTATCTCATTTACACTCAGGTATGGAAAGAGGTTGCATGACTCTTCCAGGTTGTTGCCTTCCAGCTTTAAATTGTTGACAAACCATACATCTTGACACAAAATCAGCAATCTCCCTCTTCATGTTGTACCATAAAAAATGTTCTTTAAAATCTCTATAAATCTTAGTGCTACCAGGGTGTATAGAGAAATTTGAGCTATAAGCATCATCCAATAATTCCCTTTTTAGATCAGGTATATTGGGAACACAAATTCTCTTCCCAAATTTCAAAATTTCATCTTCATATATGAATTCACTCAATCTCCTATCATTCACAGCTTTAATATTATTTTGAAACTCCTCATAATTAGTATGAGAACTCTTTATCCTTTCTATTAAAGATTGTTTTTCAAACATTTGAAAAAGTATTGATGTTTCACCTTCCATGGTTATTCTCATATCCATATTTACTAGATCTATGAAAATAGGATTCCTTTCAACTCTCATATTGTTCAAAACTCCATGATCCTTTCTACTCAAAGAATCTTCCACATTATATGCCTTCTCCAGGTGGTAGTGTATAGTGAAATCATAATCCTTGAGTAGTTCAAGCCATCTCCTTTGCCTCAAGTTGAGTTCTTTTTGCGATAAAATATACTTCAAACTCTTGTGATCGGTATATATCTGACATTTTTCACCATAGAGATAGTGTCTCCATATCTTCAAAGAAAATATTACAACTTCTAACTCAAGATCATGAGTATGATAGTTTTTTTCATGAATTTTTAGCTTCCGTGATGCATAGGCAATAACTCTATCATTCTGCATAAGGACACAACCAAGTCCTTTCTTTGAATCATCACTATAAATAACAAACCCATCATTCCCCAAAGGTAGGGTCAAGATAGGATCATTAACTAATATTCTATTTAGTTCTTCAAAACATTATTCACACTATTTTTTCTAAACAAATTTAACCCCTTAATGTGTGAGCTTGGTTAATAGGTTAGCCAACCGAGCAAAATTCTGGACGAAACGTCGATAATAACTTGCTAAACCAATAAAACTGTGTACCTCAGTTATACTCATCGGTGATGGTCATTCTTAGATTGTCTTGGTCTTTGAAGGATCAACAAAGATTCCATCCTTAGAGATAATATGGCCAAGAAAATAAATCTCCTAAATCCATAATTCACACTTGCTAAACTTCCCATATAATTCATTTCTTCTAAGAGTCTTTAGAATAATGTGCAATTGATTTTCATGATCTTCATAGATTTTGAAGTATACCAAGATATCATCAATAAATACTACTACAAAGTCATCAAGATATTCCTTGAAAACTCTACTCATTAGATTCATTAAGACAAAGGGTGCATTAGTCAATCCAAAAGGCATTACTGCAAACTCGTAATGCTCATACCTAGTTCAAAATGTTATTTTTATAATGTCTTCCTTCTTCACACACAACTGATGATATCCAGATCGAAGGTCAATCTTTAAAAAATATTGAGCTCCATGAATTTGGTCGAATAAATCATCAATGCGAGGTAGGAGATACTTTTTCTTTATTATTATAGCATTGATCTCCCTTTAGTCAATGCACAACCTCATAGATCCCTCTTTATTTTTAACAAAAAGGACAGGGGGCCCCCATGGAGAAACAATAGGGTGAATAAATCCCTTGTTACTCAATTCCTCTAGTTGTTTATTTAGTTCTACTAATTCCATAGTTTCCATTCTATAAGGGGTCTTCGATATGGACCTTGAACCATGAATTAAATTAATAGAAAACTCAATTTCTCATTCTGGAGGATTTCCAGGTAAATCCTATGGAAACAAATCAACATATTCTTGCCCACTAGGTACATACTCTATTTGAACATTCATTTACTCACCCATAGTTATTTCATTATCTTCCTCCCCAATAATTGAATTTAGTTGAGCTACTGTGGGTGGATCTAGATAAGAATAAAGTGGTGACATTTCTGATTTAAAGATAAGGTACTCCTTATCATCATCGAAAAGTGTGACCTCCTTCTTATTACAATAAATTTTCGCATCATGGTCTGAAAGCCAATCCATTCCGATGATTATATCAAATTCAATCATGGGTATGATGATGATATCAGTAGTTAAAGAACATTTATATTCCCTAATGGGAACTGATTCATAAAACTTTGTTGTGATGATACTTCCCTTAGGTGTTTTTACTAACAACTCTCTTGTTAATTCAAATTGAAAATATCTAATTTTCTTAGAAAACTGGGAATATATGAAATAATGAGATGATCCAGAATCAAATAAAGCATTAACTAAACTTGAGGAAACCATTAAATTACCTACCACCACGTCTTTCGGAGCTTCAACCTCAGCAATAGTGATCGTATAAGCTTGGACTTTCTCCCTTCACCTTTTATGTGGTAAGTTCCCTTGGTGATTAGGACATTCATTTGCATAATTCCCATTTTCTCTACAATTTTAGCATTCAACATTGACAGCCTCTTTCTTCCCCTTGTAATCACGAACTTGGTGGCCTTTTCCACAACACTTGTAACAGACTCTCATTCCCTTCAGGCAAGTATCGGGGTGTTTCTTCCCACATTTAACATAGGATGGATATTCAACTTTTCCCTTCTTCCCCTTATTTCCATTTCCAGAGTGTTCAGCAGATCTCTTTTTCTCTTGCTTTTCTTTAAAGTCATAAGACTTAGAGAATTCCTTTTCTGTCTTGATAGTGCATGAGAAAATATATTCATACAATGAGAAGGATTATGAGACTAATGGTCGATGGATAAATGGTTTTAAACCATCAAATAATCAATCAATCTTACTCCTTGGGTTACGTATATAATCTTCTACATGCCTTTCTAACCTTGTAAAGTTAGCCTCATACTTTGCGTCATTCTCATCCTCCTTTTTCCTCAGACTCAGAAATTGTCTTTCCATATCCGCTCAATGGTCATGAGGAAAGTATTTTTCCAAGAAAATCTCTTTAAACTCCCTCCATTCCATGTTTGATACTTCTTCATCTTCTTTTGTGTTTTGGATTAATGGCCACCATTGATCTGCATCTCCCGTGAGGCGATAAATTTCCATGACAACTTTTTACCTTTTGCTACTCCCCAAGGCATGAAATATTTTCTCAAAGGAATTTATTCATTGCTCAGCTAATAATGTATTTTTACTCCCATTTAATGTTGGTGGTTTTTTTCTCATGAATTGGTCTAACATTGATCCTTCGTGTTGTAGATCAAGGTGCTCCATATAGGTAAGGTTATTATTCCTAACTTGAGTGAGTTGTCACAGTATGGTGATAAGATGATCATCACCAGTTGCATCACCAGCTCCACTATAACTATATTGAGTAGGAGGGAAATCCCTAAATGGATTACATGGGTTGATACGATTTCCATTCCTTCTGCTAGGCGGCATTTCTAAACAATGGCATACACTATATTAGTTTATGAATCAGAATACATAATTCCAAACTTGTAAAACAGTTAACATAAATTGAACAGTTTATAGATATAATCCATAATCATAAAAATGTTTTCTTTGAGTAAGTATATACTCATAAACCCTTCATGATGGTTTGTAAAGAAAATGAGAATTATCCTAAACATATCCCCTGGGAGTTTCGTAACCAAGAGTGCAGCAAGGCCCGTTGTCGTGCACCAGTTCCCTTTCGAGTCTAGCTCAAAGAGGTGTTTTCAAGTTTTACCCCTAGGTACATCTATTCCAGAGCCTCCTCTACCTGCTTATATCTAGACAGGGATGTATTTCTTGGAAAACTCACAAAATCTCTACAGTACTAAAATTTTAGGAAGTTCTTCTATACTAATCCTCAAAGTCTATCTAAGGGTAGTGTTCTCTAATCAGAGTTTTTCTAAATCTAGTTTCCAAGGTTTGTAATAAACTTACACTGATACCAACTGTAATTCCCCGACCCTAGTTACCCAGATTCGGTGCATTATTACATAACATTGGCATGATACAAAGAATCATGTCCCGAAAGACCGATCAGTTTACTAGCCTTGGAAGTACTAGATATATTCATAAGTTTTAAATTACATCATGAAATAAAAAACATCAAAAACATTTTCTCCCCTTTTGAACACACTTATATCCTTAGCCTATCCCTGCAGGTCAACCATAAAATACTTCTTCACATCCTGGGAAAAAATAAAACATATAAAGGGATGAGCTCAGATGCTCAGTAAGGATAACAATATAGCAGAAACTTTCATAAATAAGCATAAACATTTAAGGCAATGTATAAGACTAAAACAAAAGCCTTTTAAACTTAAACTCCAGCATAATATGGAAAATATAAAATCAAATAATTTCATTTACTTATTCACATGGATATTCTACTAGTCGAATAATCACATGCAATATCAATAGCCACTTTCATAATGATGGAATGCATAATTCCAGACTTCATAACCACATAGTCAAGGCATTGTGCCAATACTACAAATAAGATTTCATCAAGGTCTTGTTCCAAGACACTATTTTGTCTCATGATACCTACCGATACATCGAGGAGCTATAGCGGGCTCCACCCATCACTTACTAAGTCCAATACATTCCTCATATGAAAAGGTTTAAACATAACATAAACATTCGTATTAAAACTAGCATACGAAATATCAATATTTTATCCATAAATCCTGAATGATGTAAAAATAACACATCCACAGTCAAACATATCACAAAACTTTCAATATAATATGAAAGTTTTGTATCATAATAAATCAATTTCAAACAAGCTTAAAATCCATCAAAGGATGTTGACATAGATGAAATCAAAAAAAATTTAGAGAAATATCTCTTTCTATTTTGAAATCATTTAAAAGTCATATAATTATAAAAGAAAACATTTATTTTGAAAATATTCTTATAAGATCGTATGGGAAGCTTCGACAATGTTATAACGGTACAAAATAGCTACACTCATTGTATAAGTTAAAAAAACATTCTTACATTAATTTTTCGAAAAGGTCATAAAGTACCTTGTTTGGAAAATAACGGAAAGATTCCTTTAAAAAAATATAAGTTAAAATAAGGGTATAAATTACTTTAACCCATAGTCTAATAAATATTAAAAATGTTTTGAAATTCATTTTTAAGAAAACATGTATGTGGATGATAAAGAGGTCCCAGTAGATACTTACATAAAAAACCTCAGATAATAAAGAGATTGTGAAATTAACCCTTACCTTGTACTTTTCCTTGGTTGAGGGTACGTTAAAATCCTATATAATAGTTAAATCATTGTTATTAAATTATAAAATAATTATATATATAAATATGATATCATATATGACCCTCTAATATTACTTTGTTAATAATATTTCAGCAGTATCATCGTTTCGGGTGTTAACTGATTCGTTTTCCTTTATATGCTTGGTTACGTAAGTCATGTTTATTATGGATAAAATGTATTTGATTCATATAAATAATTATATTATGTTCATAAACATTATTTTTAATCATAAAATGAAAATTATTCTTGAATGGTTACGATGGGGAATGAATCTCATCGCGTTCGTGGAGATGGTAATCCGTACGTATGCACGAGCGATAATATCATTATATTGATGGTGAAATAGTATGTAATTGGATGTTATATCATATATAAAGAATAATTAACATGTTATATTTATTATTTACATCAGTTATATTCATTATTATACCCATCCAAAATAATTAAGTGTTTGAATAACGAACTACACCACGATGTGGAGACGGTAAGTCGTACGTACGCACATATGGTGACTTTGTCATTTATAGGATGGATAGAATAATGAATATTGTTGTACCATTTTTATAATAACATCACGGTATATAGAATATACTAGAGTTATTATTTTAGAATGGAAACAATAAAGAAAGAGGAAGTGGAAGAAGAAAATAACTTGAAAGAGGTGATGAAATATGTACCTCTTCTTTGGGTTCTTCCTTTTGATTTGATCAAAAGGGATCCTTAGGTTGGCTTTCTAACCAAAGGAATGGATCTAGGATTAAGGGAGGAAATTTTTGAGGATATTTGGGCAGGTTTTTTCTGAGCCAAATGGTTTTGGAGGTGTGAAATTAAGAGAAGGGGAAGTACCCTTTTATAAGAGAGGTGAGAGTCGCTTTAGGAAAAGCTTGAAATGTTATTTTATAATAAAATCATTTTCAGTTTCTAATGGCTCCAAATTTATTTATTTAGAGTCTAAGGTGGGGATGGGTAGAAAAACTCTCATCCAATTGATTTTATATAGGTTTAGGTTACCATATTAACCTTATCTTTTAGACTTAACTCTTAGTTAAATAGTTTGTCATTTACCATGTCTCTTTATATTTTTATATTATATGATTAATAAACTTACTATAACAATACAAGATAACCCCATGTGATTAATTATTAATATATATAATATTATCTAAGTCCTTTGGCCAAAATTTAGATTTTTAGGAATATTATATTAATTAATAATATAGTATTTTTTTTAAAAACTCAATTATGTCAATTTTGACACTATTTAGTATTTGGTTTTTGTGAAAATCATAACAGCATGATTACTTCGAAAAAAAATTATTTAATCAACCCTAATATGTCATATTAACCATGAAAATTAGTGTAATTCATCAAAAGTCTCAAATTACATTTATTTTGATATTTATAATATCAATTATTTTAATCTTTCATTAATAAGGTAATTACTACATCATCATTGTGTCATAAATAAATAAAATTATTTAATGTTTAAAAAATATAAATAAAATACCATTGTGTAGGAAATCTTTTTATCTTTCTAATGAATATTTATAGTAGAATTTATATTATGTATAACCCTATATTAAAAATAGTTTAGTTATTAAACTTTGAATTTAACTCTTTTAACTCTTCTTTAAATAAAATAATAATAAATGTCCTAATCTAATCCAAGTGAACCAAAGGGGATCATATTTTATTTCTAAGGTTGTTTTTGGTCGAATTAAACTTATCCAATAGAATTAGGACATGTGTTAGGGTAATTATAATATCATTTTTACCCTTAATTACCCTATTTACTTTTAATCGTGGTAAATAGAAGTAAAAAAGTTAATATTCACCAAAAAATATTTTCTTCTTATTGAACCACATTTTACATACTGATGGCAACCGTGTCGCTTGAATTTTTTAAATTCAACTCACATAAGTGTTAAAATTAAGTTTTATGTAAATTTGTAAATGCTTCTAGGAGGTGGGTAAAAGACGGTAAAAAGTTCAATAAAATTTTTATATATCTAAACTTATTATAAAATGACTCCAATGAATTAAATTGAACTTATATAGGTATTATGTATCTATTTTGAACTAAAATAAATTTAAATAAAATAAAAAATTATTTAAATAAAAAAAAATTGGTTTTAACCAATAACACAGTGTTTTTCACTATTCATCAAAAATTGAAAGTTTTCAGAAAAATACCAAAAATTCACCCAAAGCTAATTTCTATATTCCAAATTCAAAAATGAAGTCCATTTTGAAAAATAAAATTTATAAAATTTCAAAAAGTGTGTATTTCTTATTCATAACGACTAGTTTGATTGGTCGCGGTGTGTTAGAATCTTGAAGTTGTGTACAATGCAAGTTATTGCATTATTCGAAGGGAAACGTACCGTGGAAGCTTGGGATGTTACATTCTCCCCTCCTTAAAATAATTTCGTCCTCAAAATTTCTAGAATATTACTGCATAAAAAGATTTGGATGGTTCTTCATCATAAGTTCCTCGGGTTCCTAAGTTGCATCTTCCATATTATGATTTCTCCATAGAACTTTTACGAGATGAGTCGTCTGGTTTCTTAGCACTTGTTCTCTGGTATCAAGAATTTTGACAGGCTCTTCACAATAAGACATATTAGATTCCAGTTCAATTTTCTCATAGGTGAGTACATGCATTGGGTCAGGCATGTATTTTCTCAAGAGTGATACGTGGAACACATCATGAACTTTGGAGAGACTTGGAGGCATTGCCAAACGATAAGCTACAACTCCAATTCGTTCTAGAATTTTGAAAGTTTCGATGTACCTAGGACCCAATTTAACCTTCTTACCGAAACGTATAACACCGTTCCATGAAGATACCTTCAAGAAAACATGATCTCCTACCTGAAATTCCAAATTCTTCCTTCAGTTATCAGCATAGCTCTTTTGCCTACTTTGAGCTGCTTTGATGTGGGTTTGGATAACCTTCACCTTTTCCATCATTTCCTCAACAAGTTCTGGGCCTATGATTTTTCTTTCACCAACATCATCCCAACAAGTTGGTGTGTGACATCTCTTTCCATATAATGCTTCATATGGTGCCATCTGAATACTTGAATGGAAGCTATTATTATAGGAAAATTCTACCATAGGTAAATATTGATCTCACATACCTTGAAAGTCAAGTGAGAAAGATCTCAACATGTCTTCTAAGGTTTTAATAGTTCGTTCTGATTGTCCATCAGTTTGAGGGTGGTAGGCAGTGCTCAAACAAAGTTCAGTATCCAGTGCCTTCTGAAGACTTTTCTAGGATCCTGATGTAAAACGGGGATCACGATCAGAAACAATCGATACAGGTACTCCATGAAGTCTTACAACTTCATTAATATATAGTCTTTCCATATGTTAAAGTGGTAAATCTTCTCTTACAGTAGGAAAATGTGCTGACTTGGTAAGATGATCAACAATGACCCATATTACATCATTCCTTCTAGGAGTATTTGGTATCCCCATGAAAAAGTCCATCATAATATTATCACATTTCCAATTAGGTATGGAAATAGGTTGCATGACTCCTCCAGGTTGTTTCCTTCCAGCTTTCACTTGTTGAAAAACCATACATATTGACACAAAATCAGCAATCTCTCTCTTCATGTTGTCCCACCAAAAATGTTCTTTCAAATCTCTATGCATCTTAGTGATACTAGGGTGTATAGATAAATTGGAGCTATGAGCATCATCCAATAATTCACTTTTTAGATCAGGTATGTCGGGAACACAAAGTATCTTCCCAAATTTCAAAATTCCATCTTCATATATGAAGTCACTCAATCTCCCATCATTCACAGCTTTAATCTTCTTTTGAAACTTCTCATCATCAGTCTGAGAACTCTTTATCCTTTCTAATAAATATGGTTTGGCAACCATTTGAAAAAGTATTGATGTTTCACCTTCCATGGTTACTCCCATATCCATCTTTACTAGATCCATGAAAATAGGATCCCTTTCAACTCTCATCTTGTTCAAAACTCTATGATCCTTTCTAATCAAAGTATCTACCACCTTATTTTCCTTCCCCGGGTGGTAGTGTATAGTGCAATCATAATCCTTGAGTAGTTCAAGTCATCGTCTTTGCCTCATGTTGAGTTCTTTTTGTGAGAAAATATACTTCAAACTCTTGTGATCGGTATATATCTCACATTGTTCACCATAGATATAGTGTATTCATATCTTCAAAGAAAAAATTACAGCTGCTAACTCAAGATCATTAGTAGGATAGTTTTTCTCATGAATTTTTAGCTTTCGTGATGCATAGGTAATAACTCTATCATTCTGCATAAAAACATAACCAAGTTATTTCTTTGAAGCATCACAATAAATAACAAACTCATCATTCCCTGATGGTAGAGTCAAGATAGAATAATTAACTAATATTCTCTTCAGTTCTTCAAAACATTATTCACACTCTTTTTTCCAAACAAATTTAACCCCTTTACGTGTGATCTTGGTTAATGGGTTAGCCAACCGGGCAAAATTATGGACGAAATGTCGATAATAACCTATTAAACCAATAAAACTGCATACCTCAGTTATACTCATTAGTGCTGGCCATTCTTGGATTGCCTTGGTCTTTGAAGGATCAAGAGAGATTACATCCTTAGAGACAATATGGCTAAGAAAAGAAATCTCCTGAATCCATAATTCTCACTTGCTAAACTTCCCATATAATTCATTTCTTCTAAGAGTCTTTAAAATAATGCGCAAGTTATTTTCATGATCTTCATAGATTTTGGAGTATACCAAGATATCATCAATAAATACCACTACAAAGTTATCAAGATATTCCTTGAAAACTCTATTCATTAGATCCATGAAGGCAGAGGGTGCATTAGTCAATCCAAAAGGCATTACTGTATACTCGTAATGCCCGTACCTGGTTTGAAATGCTATTTTCGGAATGTCTTCCTTCTTCCCACACAACTGATGATATCCATATCTAAGGTCAATCTTTGAAAAATATTGAGCTCTATGAAATTGGTCTAATAAATCATCAATGCGAGGTAGGGGATACTTTTTCTTTATTGTTATAGCATTGATCTCCCTATAGTCAATGCACAACCTCATAGATCCATCTTTCTTTTTAACAAAAAGGATAGGGGGATCCATGGATAAACACTGGGGAGAATAAATCCATTGTTACTCAATTCCTCTAGTTGTTTCTTTAGTTCCACTAATTCCACAGTGGCCATTCTATAAGGGGTCTTCGATATGGGCCTTGAAGCATAAATTAAATCAATGGAAAACTCAATTTCTTATTTTGTAGGATGTCCAGGTAAATCCTATGGAAACACATCAACATATTATTGCACAATAGGTACATCCTCTATTTGAACATTCCTTTACTCACCCATAGTTATTTCATTCTCTTCCTCCCCAATAATTGAATTTAGTTGAGCTACTAGGGGTGGATCTTGATAAGAATCAGGTGGTGACGTTTCTGCTTTAAAGATAAGGTACTCCTTATCATCATCGAAAATTGTGACCTCCTTCTTCTTACAATAAATTTCCGCATCATGGTATGAAAGTCAATCTATTTCGAGGATTATATCAAATTCAATCATGGGTATGACGATGAGATCAGTAGATAAAGAAAATGTATATGCCCTAATGGGAACTGATTCAGAAAACATTGTTGTGATGATACTTCCCTTGGGTTTTTTGACTGAAAACTCTCTTATTAAGTAAAATTGAAAATATCTAATTTTCTTAGAAAACTGGAAAGATGTGAAACAATGAGATAATCCAGAATCAAATAAAGCATTGGATAAACATGAGGAAACCATTAAATTACCTACCACCATGTATTTCAGAGCTTCAACCTTAGTTGTAGTGATCGCATAAGCTTGGCCTTACTCACTTGGCCTTTTCTATAGTAAATTCCCTTAGCGCTTAGGACATTCATTTGCATAATGCCCCTTTTCTCTACAATTGTAGCATTCAACATTGACAGCCTCTTTCTTCCCCTTGCAATCACGATCTTGATGGCTTTTTTCACCACACTTGTAACAGACTCTCATTCCCCTCAAGTAAGTACCGGGGTGTTTCTTCCCACATTTACCACAGGATGGATATTCAACTTTTCCCTTCTTCCCCTTATTTCCATTTCCAGAGTGTTCATAAGATCTCTTTTTCTCTTTCTTTACTTTAAATTTGTAAGACTTAGAGAATTCCTTTTCTATCTTGATAACGCATGAGACAATATCTTCGTACGATGAGAAGGATTGTGAGACTAATTCTCGATAGAGAAATGGTTTTAAACCATCAAAGAATCGATCAATCTTACTCCTTGGGTTACGTATATAATCTGCTCCATGTCTTGCTAACCATGTAAAGTTAGCCTCATACTTTGCGGCATTATCATCCTCCTTTTGCCTCAGACTCAGAAATTGTCTTTCCATATCCGCTCGATGGTCATGAGAAAAGTATTTTTCCAAGAAAATCTCTTTAAACTCCCTTTATTCCATGTTCGATACTTCTTCATCTTCCTTTGTGTTTTGGATTAATGACCACTATTGATCTACATCTTCCGTGAGGTGATAAACTGTCATGACAAATTTCTTCCTTTTGCTACTCCCCAAAGCATGAAATATTTTCTCTAAGGAATTTATTCATTGCTTAGATACTAATGGATTTGTACTCCCATTAAATTTTGGTGGTTGTTGTCTCATGAAGTGGTCTAACATTGATCCTCTGTGTTGTGGATCAGGGTGCTCCATACGGGTAAGGTTATTATCCATAACTTGAGTGAGTTCTCCCAATATGGTGATAAGTTGATCAGCACCAATTGCATCACCAGATCCACTATAATTATCTTTAGTATAAGGAAAAACCCTACATGTATTATGTGGTTTGATACAGTTTTCATTCATTTCACTATGTGTCATTTCTAAACAATGGCATACACTATATTAGTTTATGAATCGCAATACATAATTCCAAACTTGTAAAACAGTTAACATAAATTGAACAGTTTATGGATATAATCCATAATCATAAAAATGTTTTCTTTGAGAAATTATATACTCATAAACCCTTCATAATGATTTGTAAAGAAAATGATAATTATCCTAAGCATATCCCCCGGGAGTGTCGTAACCAAGAGTGCAACAAGGCTCATTGTCGTGCACCAGTTCTCGTTCGAGTCTAGCTCAAAGCGGTGTTTTCGGGTTTTACCCCTAGGTACATATGTGTCAGAGCCACCTCTACCTGCTCGTATCTAAATAGGGATGTATTGCTTGGAAAACTCACAAAATCTCTACAGTGCCAAAATTCTAGGAAGATATTCTATACTAATCCTCAAATTCTATCTTAGAGTAGTGTTCTCTAATCGGAGTTTTTATAAATATAGTTTCCAAGGTTTGTACTAAACTTACTCTAATACTAAATATAATGCTCTGACCCCAGTTACCCAGAGTCAGTGCATTATTACATAACATTGGAATGATACAAATAATCATATCCCAAAAGACCGATCAGTTTAGTAGTCATGGAAGTACTAGATACATTCATAAGTTTTACATTACATCATGAAATAAAAAACATCAACAACATTTTGTCCCCTTTCGAATACACTTATATCCTTAGCCTATCCCTACAGGTCAACCATAAAATACTTCTTAACATCTTGGAAAAAAATAAAACATAGAAAGGGGTGAGCTCAGATGCTCAGTAAGGATAACAATATAGCAGAAACTTTCATAAATAAGCATAAACATTTAAGGCAATGTATAAGACTAAAACAAAAGTCTTTTAAACTTAAACTTCAACATAATATGGAAAAGATAAAATCAAATAATTTCATTTACTTATTCACATGGATATTCTACTAGTAGAATAATCACATGCAATATCAATAGCTACTTTCATAATGATGGAATGCCTAATGCCAGACTTCATAACCACATAGTTGAGGCCTTGTTCCAAGACTACAAATAAGATTTCGTCAAGGTCTTGTGCCAAGACACTAGTTTGTCTCATGATACCTACTGATACATCGAGGAGCTATAGCGGGCTCCACCCGTCACTTACTAAGTCCAATGCATTCTTTATATGAAAAGGTTTAAACATAACATAAACATTCGTATTAAAACTAGCATACGAAATATCAATACTTTATCCATAAACCATGAATGGTGTAAAAATAAAACATCCACAGTCAAACATATCAAAACACCTTCAATATAATATGGAAGTTTTGTATCATAATAAATCAACTTCAAACAAGCTTAAAATCCATCAAAGGATGTTGATATAGATGAAATCAAAACTTTTTTAGAAAAATATCTCTTTTTATTTTGAAATCATTTAAAATTCATATAATTATAAAAGAAAATATTTATTTTGAAAATATTATTATAAGCTCATATAGGAAGCTTCGACGATGTTATAACGGCAGAAAATAACCACACTTGTCGTATAAGTTAAAAAAACATTCTTACATTAATTTTTTCGAAAAGGTCATAAAGTACCTTGTTTGGAAAACAATGGAAAGATTCTTTTCAAAACATATAAGTTCAAATAAGGGTATAAATGACTTTAACCCATAGTCTAGTAAATAGTAAAAATGTTTTGAAATACATTTTTAAGAAAACATGGATGTGTATGATAAAGTGGTCCCAGTAGATACTTACGTAAAAACAATCTCGGATAATAAAGAGATTGTGAAATTAACTCTTAACTTGTACTTTTCCTTGGTTGATGGTACATTAACCTCCTGTATAATAGTTAAATAATTGTAATTAAATTGTACAATAACTATATACATAAATATGATATCATATATGACCCTCTAATATTGATTTGTTAATAATATTTCAGTAGTATCATCGTTTTGGGTGTTAACTGATTCGTTTTCCTTTATATGCTTGGTTACGTAAGCCATGTTTGTTATGGATAGGATGTATTTAATTCATAAACAGAATGATATTATGTTCATAAAAATTATTTTTAATCATAAAATGAAAATTATTCTTTAATGATTATGATGGGTAATGAATCTCATCGTGTTCGTGAAGATGGCAATTTGTACGTACGCACGAGCGACAATATCATTATATTGATGGTGAAATCATATGTAATTGGATGGTATATCATATATACAGAATCATTAACATGTTATATTTATTATTTACATTGGTTATATTCATTATTATACCCATCCAAAATAATGAAGTGTTTGAATAACGAACTACACCACGATGTGGAGACGGTAAGTCGTACGTACGCACATATGGCGACTTTGTCATTTATAGGATGGATAGAATAATGAATATGGTTGTGCCATTTTTATAATAACATCACATTATATAGAAGATATTGGAGTTATTATTTTATAATGGAAACAACAAAGAAAGAGGAAGTGGAAGAAGAAAAGAACTTGAAAGAGGTGATGAAATATTTACCTCTTCTTCGGGTTCTTCCTTTTGATTTGATCAAAATGGATCCTTAGGTTGGATTTCTGACCAAATGAAGGGCTCTAGGATGAAGGGAGGAAAGTTGGGAGGATATTTGGGCAGGGGTTGGCCAAGCCAAATGGCTTTAGCGGTGTGAAATTAAGAGAAGGGTAAGTACCCTTTTATAAGAGAGGTGAGGGTCACTTTAGGAAAAGCTTGAAATATTATTTTATAATAAAATCATTTTCGGTTTCTAATGGATCCAAAATTATTTATTTAGAGTCTTAGGTAAGGATGGATCTAAAAACTCTCAACCAATAGGTTTTAGACAGGTTTAGGTCACCATGTTAACCTTATCTTTTAGATTTAACTCTTAGTTAAATAGTTTGTCATTTGTCTTGTCTCTTTGTATTTTTATATTATATGGTTAATAAACTTACTATAACAAGCCAAGTGAACCTTATGTGGTTCATTATTAATATATATAACCTTATCTAAGTCTTTTGGTCAAAACCTTATATTTTTAGGAATATTATATCAATTAATAATATAGTATTTGTTTTAAAAACTCAATTATGTCAATTTTGACACTTTAGTATTTGGTTTTTGTGAAAATCATAACAGCATGATTACTTCGAACAAAAATTATTTAATCAACCCTAACATGTCATATTAACCTAGAAAATTAGTGGAATTAATCAAAAGTCTCAAATTATATTTATTTGGATATTTATAATATCAGTTATTTTAATCTTTCATTAATAAGGTAATTACTACATCATCATTGTGTCATAAATAAATTAAATTATTTAATATCTAAAAATTATAAATAAAATATCATTATGTATGAAATATTTTTAGCTTTCTAATGAATATTTATAGTCGAATTTATCTTATGTATAACCCTATATTAAAAATGGTTTAGTTATTAAACTTTGAATTTAACTCTTTTAACTCTTCTTTAAATAAAATAATAATAAATGTTCTAATCTAATCCAAGTGGACCAAAGGGTGTCATATTTTATTCCTAAGGTTGTTTTTGGTCGAATTACACTTATCCAATAGAATTAGGACATGTGTTAGGGTAATTATAATATCATTTTTACCCTTAATTAACCTATTTACTTTTAGCCGTGGTAAATAAAAATAAAAAGTTACTATTCAACAAAAATTATTTTCATCTTATTGAATCACATTTTACTTACTGATGTCAACCGTGTCTCTCGGATTTTTGAAATTCAACTCACAGAAGCGGTAAAATTAAGTTTTATGCAAATTTGCAAATGCTCCTAGGAGGTGGGTAAAAGACGGTAAAAAGTTCAATAAAATTTTTATATATCTAAACTTGTTATAAAATGGATTCAATGAATTACATTGAACTTATATAGGTATTATGCATCTATTTTGACCTAAAATAAATTTAAATAAAAAAATTGGTTTTAACCAATAACGCAGTGTTTTTCACTATTCATCAAAAATTGAAATTTTTCAGAAAAATACCAAAAATTCAACCTAAGCTAATTTTGATATTCCGAATTCAAAAATGAAGTCCATTTTGAAAAATAAAATTTATAAAATTTCAAAAAGTGAGTATTACTTTTTCATAATGGCTAGTTTGATTGGTTGCGGTGTGTTAGAATCTCGAAGTTACGTACAATGCAAACTATTGCATTATTCAAAGGGAAACGTACCGTGAAAGCTTGGGGTGTTACAAACTAAATAATAAATAAGTGAATAAATACATATTAAATATTAAATAAATATATATATAAATCATAAAACCTTAAGAACCTCAGAAAACCCTAAAAACACTGAAATGACCATAAAACCTGATCTGGGACTCTTTTTTCTGCTCCAAAAACAGTCAAATCGAAGATCATGAAATGAGCTTCGATATGATATGTGGTACAGACCAAACAAACGCCTGGAGTGAAAGTTATAACCGTTTGAATTTTAAAAAATCGGAGTCTGCAACTAAAACCTCTGTTTCGGAGGCTTTCTGGGTCTTTTTGGCAGAATAAAAAGAGGCACAATACTCACAGAGTTGGTACCAGACCTAAACGGCGTAGAGCTCATCGCAGGCTTTGATTTGATATGTGGTAGAGCCCAAACGGACACTCGGATTAAAAGTTATGGCCGTTTGAAATTTGAGTTCGATTTTCTAACGTGAAATTTGAATGTGTTTTTTTCTTTCATTATCACATGATTTAAATCTCACTTGGTTTTAGTTCATTTGATAAGCTTCGATTTGACTGGTTGTGGAGCAGAAATGGACTCCTGAATCAGAAGTTGCGGTTATTTGATACCGAGGTCTGTTTTTCAACTTATTGAAGATTTGTTTTCAGATTAAAAATATTAACTAATAATTATAAATATTTACTAATTGACACGTTATAAATAATTAAAATTATAAATAATAAACTATATTTGATTGTAAATAATAAATAAATAATTTTTTTTCTTCAATTTTGTGGTGGTTTTTTAAAAATACTGCCGCTAATAAAATTGTATAAAAAAATTGGAAGAAATTTTACAAAAATCATAAAAAATATTTTAAAAAAAATAGCGGCGGTTAAAAAAACCGCTGCTAAAACACTGTTTTCTTGTAGTGATATATATATATATATATATATGAAAATGCCCCAAATTCTACATTTGGTCCATCTAAAACATGGGGCAAAGAGATGCCAATGTTGAGTAGGCTTAAATCAAGCCTTGAACATCCCAAATACATGAATAAAGCATACCAAATCAAATATTCTTACCCAACCCAAATCTAGGCTTCCCAAAATCCAAAATTCTCAAAATGGCAACTTAAATAACGGAAAGAACAAGAAGAATATTAAGGCCGAAAGAACAAGAGTATTACCTTGGATTCAATGTGGAAACACTAAAATGTAAAATTTATTTAAAAAACATTTATAAAATTTTGATTTGACAACCATGCACGTCAGACATTGACCCCACAAATTAGTATACATGGTTGATCCGAGAGTGGAGGTACAAAGGAAATAAAACTACATACGAGGTTTGAAACCAAGATCTCCTCAACTAACCGTCATGGGTACAACAGGGGCGTAACCACTGAAATACATCTCATAGGGCAATGACCTCACAAACTAGTGTTTGCTTGATAAATATATTTATGTGTGATAGAGAAGTTGGGGTGAGTTGGATTGTGAGATGATCTATGACACATATTTCATCGCATGCATATTTTAATGACTATTGAACTTATCAATATCGTGAAAAGTCATGGAATATTGTTATACTCAACTCTATTATTACATTCTTGTGATCACTTGTTGCAATTGGATTGAGACCAAGACCTCTTAATTGAATATAGAAAATTGTCCTAGTCATAAGCCCCAACATACCCGAGATGATTTTTAGCATCATACGCCTTTCAAATCTAAGTTGAAATTTTCAGCGGCATATATGACTTCAATGTATCTAAGTTGAATCTTGAGAGAATCGTTAGTTGAAAAAGATTAAATCTTATATGGAAGGAAAAGGGTAGTAAAAGTGTCAAAAAAAAATCTGTGTAGATAACGAAATAACTATTAATTTTACAACCGCATTTGATCCAGCGTCTTATATTCGGAGAAATTTTTTATCAACAAAATAAAATATATCATACATACGATATAACATAAATTCCATGAATAAGAAAAGAAACTTTAATATTTTTCCGAATGAAATCATCTCATTTTATAAATGAGACTAAATTCGGATGATTCATGTTAGAAGTGATAAAATTGATGGGAAAAAAGATAAAATAGTTGTGTAATTGTTGTATCATAAATTTACAACTCAAATTTGCAATATGATAAATTTATTATTAAAAAATAAAACATATCACATGTGTGATAATTAGATATATTTAACAAGAGGTGGTTTATCTTGAATAAACATCTATTTTTTTATGATAAGATGAAATTCAATTTTAAATGATTAGAAATGTTGAAATTTCACCCCGAATTATAAAACAACCCGCAATTATTTTCTGTAATTTTTTTTTTATTGAACAGAAACTCCAAGAGCCCGTTCCCTGCATGGTGTACCCAGCCTCGAGCCTCAAATGAATGCGCCAGGCGATTGCGTCTTCCCATGCTGCCCTGCACCGTCGAGATGGATAAATGGTGACGCAATGAAATCACGATGGAAACGCACAAAATGGAATTGAATCCCCAACTCCGAATGACCCTAACCACTAGAGCACACCAGCATTTTATACCTCATTTTGTCACCCAAAAAAAATTTATTGTCAAAAAATATGATTTACGATCTATACATGTAGGGTGAAACAAATTTTATCTGCAAAAACGAGGTTTAAAAATTACTATTTTTTTTTAATAAAAACTTGTTTCGTCAAGAATGCCATAAAATTAATTTCATATGAAAAAATGCAAAACAGATTTAAAAATGGTGTAAAAAATGCATCAAATAGTGCTATTTTTACTGAAGTTTCGTTTTACCCATCATTTTTAGGCAAAAAGATTCTTCAAAAAATAATATATATAAATTTCATTCATATTAATATATCTTCAAACAAATCATAAAATTTTTATAATTTATACGAAATTATCCTCACAAATAAAAATTTTAAATTGCAAAACCAAACGGACCGGACCAGTTTCCCGGTTTTTTCAGTACCAGACCGAACTATATCGGCTGGACCACCTGATCCGGACCGGTTCAAATAACATTGAAAATAACTCAAGAAACTGTGCAACAAAAACATGATAAAAAAAGGTTACCACTCAGCCCAGCCAAGATGTCAACGTCCCCGATCCAAGCAGAGCAAATATCAAAAATAGGGTACCGCTCACCAGCATGAGGAGCTCAAGCCTTCACCGTCACCCTGAAATGCAAAATTAGGGTTAGCAGAACCAGGGGGACGCATCATATGTTGTGGCACCTCTCAGCCATTGATGCGCAACTTGACCCTCACACAAGGTCGAGGACCTGATCAAAAGTACCAGACCACTCATTGCAGTTGATATTCCGGCTTCAGAACCCACAAAGAACCAGTCGAGCCTTTCTGCAATGCGGCGATCTCCTTCAAAAGATTCTTAAACAGCGGCAAGTCATTCGAGGGGATCCTATCCTTGAAGTGCTCCACAATGCTGCCCGAACTCCCCGTCCCACCCCTCCCCTGCAAAAACGAACATATCTGACGGGCCAACACCTCGGGCGGGACTGACTTGGCTCCCCTGCCAGAGCTCGAAGTGGATAAATTGAACTGATGGTCCAGACCGTCCCCAACTGCCCTTTCCTGATTTCCCCGGATCTTTGTGAGTAAGTCGGCCGATGACAAGGCCACCTTCCCACCTGCAAAGCCATCCGGCTTCCGCGTTCCGGAGTTGGTCACCTGTGAGTTCACGGTGGAGCCAAATTTCCGGCGAACGGTGGGTGGAGCACCAGCGAGTCCGGATTTTCCGGTCCATGTCGGGACAGAAATGCTTTCTTGGCTTCGGAGCATTCGTGAGTGCCGTAGTGCCTCAGCTGCCCTTTGGGCGACTTGGGTTGCTTGCTCCTGGAGCCACAGCTTCTCACTGTCATGGGCATTCATGATCGTGTCGTGGTTAATGGCACTCTGAGAAATGAAGAAGAAGGTCAACTCAACAAACCTGTAAGGCAACTAAACCGGGTATCCCAGCTTTTCATGAAATCGAAGCAAAAGAACTCATTCGTTAGCGGTTACAATCTAAACCGTACTTTAATCTACCCATATAAGTACAAAGGGTTCTCTAATCGCAGTCCCGCTTCCCAGAGGAACATAGAGTTCCGATCGCATCTAATAGGAGGGATGCCTGCCTTCACTAAAGAAAGGAGAAGACGAACCCCCGAAAGTATGCTTTCAGAGTTCCTTTTCAATAAAGAATTTTTTGTGTTCAGTTAGTAGGAATCGGGCGTCTCCCCCTTCAAAACTATGGGATGTGTTGGCAATTCGTATGTGATGCCCGACCGACCTGCCTATCTCGAACGTGCTACGTAAAACACAAACATACATGGATGAATGAATCATTTTTTAAAGCCCGATTAATATTTGAGGCAGGATGAAGCTTCAATTGGTTACCCAATCCGTGTTCATCCCGATGATAATATAATATAATATAATATTTTTTTAAAAGAAATCATAATATTGTGTATCTAATAATCTAAAGCGATTATTTTATAAAATTTTCCTTTTAATATAAAATTATTTAAAGCCTGGTAAATAATTGGTCCGTGATTTTATGCATATCCCGAGGTAAAACCCCAGTCCAAACCAGATATGTCCAGCCCATGTACACCTCTAGTGTTGTCCCGTATCATCTCACCCTTCGGCATAAAAAACAGTTGGAACTACTGGTAAACAAGTCTAAAAGTAGGCTTATCAATAAATCTCCCTTGATATATATATATATATATATATATAACAAAATTAATAAGTGATTTTTAAAAATCAGTAGCGCCTGTTATTTTTTAAAAAACGCTTAGTTTTTTAGAGCCAAAAAGTTTTTTTTTTAAATCAATTCTTTAAAATCATTTTGCAGTCCGGTAAAATAATTTCAAAAATCAGAATCCAAAATATCACTTTTCAGCTCTTCTCAAAAAACTATTGAGAATAGATGTTTTAAATCCGGTTCTGAGATTTAACGTAAAAAGGTAACTTTTTAATTTTAAGACTTGATATTTCAAAAATCACTTGTAAAAACTAACACAAAATCACTTATTTTTTAAGATGAAACAAATGGGCACTTGAATTCTTAAAGATGATCACATTAAAATGTGACGGGAAAGCAATTTTAAAAACATTTATAAAAGTTTCAAGTGTCATAAACTTTTTTATAAATATCAACAAACATGTGCTAAACCTACTCTCAAAGTTTCAAGTGTCATAAACTTTTTTTAAAATATCAATGAACATGTGCTAAATCAACTCTCACAGCTCCTTCGATACAATTGAAGAAAAGAACTAACTTCTGGAATGTTTAATTCTATTTTCATTCTTATCACAACACCCTAAATAACACAAAAAAAAGGACAAAGGCCAAAAGCCAAAGCCATAAAATGAATGCGTGTGAACTGAAAATACTTGAATGGTACATCAAACAAAAAAGAAACCTAAATGAAAATCAGAAACTTACATGAATGCCATGAGCATCAAAAAGACTCTTCAAAAAATCTGTTTCTTCATCAGTTGGGTCATCAGTTTGATCAACCTTTTCTTTCCCCTTTGTCTGGGATGGCACAGCCTTCGAGTTGACAGTGTTAATTGCAGCCTCATTAGCACCCATTCCTGTTTTCTGCTTATGCTGAATATGATTCCGAGTGCCAACCACAGTTGCATCATCTGCCAACTGACTGAAAATATTTGACGTTTCAGTAGAGCAACTCTCATTATCATCCGTCAAAGTGAACAGATCCCTCATGTCCCGGGCTTTAAAGAACCTTCGCTGCTGTGGGTTCTTCAAAATTTTATTCGTAAGAAAATGCTTGTAAATTTGTCTGTGGTACACCTTCTCTTCTATGGTTCCCCGAGTGATTAATCTATAAACTACCACATCTCGCTTTTGCCCGATACGCCAAGCACGCTCCCGAGCCTGCAACAGACAACCCAAAATTTACATACAAGCTTTCACAATTGACAAAGCTTAAAATTTCACTTTCAAAGTTACTATGATCATTGGATAATGAACATATTAAAGGCAACCAAATAACATACCATACCTGCATGTCCGTTGATGGGTTCCAATCAGGATCAAAGATGATTACCCGGTTTGCACCAGTAAGATTTGTCCCCAATCCACCAACTTTAGTTGTCAAAATGAAAATGAACACATCACTGGAGTTGTTAAAATCATCTATCAAAGCCATCCTTTGTTTTACGGGCGTGGCACCATCCATTCTCAAGTAGCTATAGCCTGCAGCACTCAAGAAATTCACGATAATATCGAGCATCTGTTGAGTTTGGGTGAAAAGCAGAACACGGTGATCTTGCTCCTTCCACATCTTAAGAACTTGCACGATGACCTTCATCTTCCCACTCCGTTCAGGATTGCCGTAGTCTGGATTATTAAAGGCGTGCTCTCTTTCAAGAAGATCGGGGTGATTGCAAATCTTTCGCATAACATCAATCCCATAAAGAGAGTTCCGATTTCCATCAAAAATCTGTTCCACCTCCGTGCTAGCAAGGAACGCCCGGTAAGTGGATCTCTGCACAGCAGTAAGGCTGCAAAAGAGGACATGTTCGGTCTTCTTTGGAAGCTGCAAATGCACATCAGTCTTTACACGCCGAAGGAGGTAAGGCATAATCAAGTCCCGTAAAACCACTGCACACCTAGGGAATCACATATTTTGTGTTCTTAAATTATTCAGCACTGCCCAAAATTAAATATTAAAAATGGTCAAATGACTTGCATAATGTTTGCGGGATTTGGTACAAGAGGTAAATTACAAACACTTCCAATAAAATCCCACTAACTTGTCCAATAATTTACCAGCACTGATAAGGCAGTGAGAAAGAATTAGGTAAATCGACTGTATCACTATATTAGAAGCGGCAGAATCTACCCTTCCAGAGAATTACAAAAGAAATGGAAGACGGAGAAAAAGAACTCCCCAGGAGATACTCCCTGAGGCCAAGGCCGATGCCTCCATTCAGCTTAAGCTGGAACTAAACCGAATGTCCTCTCCCCCTCTCGACAGCTAAAATTTATACACCCTGAAGTACAATTACCACACTACCCCTTCACTTAGTAGTCTGACCCTTCCTCATGAAGTACGTCTTAAGAGTACCCTCAGCCTGTATCCTCAACAGGCTGCCCTCTCCACGGTACCAGCCAATGCTGGTCATGATCAAGGACCCTGATCGAGAGAAATGTTTCTGAACAGACTTGTTCATTAACATCCTCCAAGAACAGAGGCAATGTATCTTCCAACTGGTCTCCCGCTGCCAGCTTAATTTGGGAGACATGGAAGACTGGATGAAGGTGACTGTCCTTGAGAAAATCAAGGTGGTAAGCAACACTGCCTACCCTCTCGACAGCTAAAATTTATACACACCCTGAAGTACAATTACCACCCTACCCCTTCACCTTAGTAGTCTGACCCTTCCACATGAAGTGCGTCTTAAGAGTACCCTCAGCCTGTGTTGCCGGGAGTGTGCTGGGACTCCCTGCCTTATCACTTCCTCTTCCTTGAAGAAACACCTTGTCCCCAAGTTGAAAATACGGATAATAGTTTTGAATCAGCACAGCATTTTCCCAAGTAGTATCCTCAACAGGCTGCCCTCTCCACTGTACCAGCCAATGCTGGTCATGATCAAGGACCCTGGTCGAGAGAAATGTTTCTGAACAGACTTGTTCGTTAACATCCTCCAAGAACAGAGGAGGCAATGTGTCTTCCAACTGGTCTCTCGCTGCCAGTTTAATTTGGGAGACATGGAACACTGGATGAAGGTGACTGTCCTTGAGCAAATCAAGGTGGTAAGCAACACTGCCTACCCTCTCGACAACTGGAAATGGGCCATAAAATCAGGTGGCTAACTTGGGACAAACTTTGGAAGTAGTGAAACTAGGTTGATGAACTCGCAGCTTCACAGACACCTGATCACTATGGTGAAAGGTGACCTCTCTCCTTTTCCTGTTAGCCGAACGTTGCATAGATTGTTGGGCTGCATGCAGGTTTGCACAGAGCTGTTGCAACACTTCATCTCTAACCACCAGAGCAGCAGCCACGGCCGTCTCGCCCTTAGAGTAATGAATCAAAGGAGGTTTCTGCCCATAAACAACCTCAAACAGAGTTTTGCCTGCAGAAACATGGAAAGAAGTGTTATAACAAAACTCCGCCCACGATAACCATCTGATCCAATGCAGAGGCTTGGTCGAGGAAAAACAACTTAGGTTTCAATGCTTTGGTTTACCACTTCAGTTTGTCCATCAATTTAAGGATGATAGGACGAACTCATTTTCAATTTCATTCCATGCAACCTGAACAGCTCCTTCCAAAACAAACTAGTAAATAGTGGGTCCCAATCACTCACTATAGCAGTGGGCATACCATGTAACTGTACTATCTCCTTCATAAACAGTGAGGCCACATCTGTAGCGGAATAGGGATGTCTTAACGGGAGATGAGCAAACTTGGACAGCCGGCCGACTATGACCAGAATGATGTCAAATCCTTGGGATTTGGGTAGACCGGAAATTAAATCCATTGAGACCTCTTCCCAAACAAGCTCCGGAATTGGAAGTGGTTGCAGGAGTCCGTATTTGTGTTGTTGGCAAACTGCACATTCTCGAACAAACCTTAGTACGGTTTGGGTCATGCCACACCAATACAACCTACCATCCAGCCATTTGTAAGGCTTTAAAAATCCCTTGCGCCCTCCGACCGGGAAAGCATGATAGAAATGGATCAGCCGTAGAATCAAACTGGAATCCTTCGTCAGTACCAACCTTTGAAAAATAATAGTCCATTATGAAGAGAATACCCCGGTTTAGCTGTAGGATCTTGCGTGAGAGCTGCCACAATAGATTGCAGACCCGGATCCCTGGAAACTTCATTCTGGACTAGCTGAAGCTCGACCCATAAGGTTCTGAAACAGCCAGGTTGAAAGACTTCACTTCCATGATCCGTGATAGGGCATCTGCTGCACGATTTACTTTTCCAGGCTTATAGACTATTTCAAATTCAAAGCCCAATAATTTGGCTTGCCAGAACTGTTGATCCATCGATGGTATACGTTGACTTAACAAATGCTTTAAGCTTTTGTGGACCGTATGCACAACGAAATGTCACCCCAGAAGGTACTGCTTCCAATGGTGGACCGCGTGCACCAATGCCACAAACTCCTTTTCATACACTGACTTGGCTAAATTGGAATCTGATATGGCTTTACTGTAATAAGCAATAGGTTTGCCTTCCTGCATGAGAACAGCCCCGAGTCCATGATAATAAATGCACACGGCTCGAATTAATTCCAAATTAATTCTTGGTGCATTAAACACGGGTACACAGCGTGTAACAACGGGCTACACGGCGTTTATTCTTGTGTTAACCGCCCGGAATCCTCGGCACCTCTGGAAGAGTTGTTCAAATGTATTTCGTTCATAAAATTAATTGATTTGATTATATTTGCGAGGACAAAGAAGAACAAATCCCACGATTCGGATTAAAGAACGATTAAATCGGAATTGAAAATTTAACACTAAATGCGTAAATCAATCAATGATCTTTAAATAATTATAAATAATTATGCAACCGCTCAGATAGCACTTGTAGGTTCTAGGTGCAACGGAAGCACCGAATTGGATATACACAACTCGGCTTTTAGTCGTAATCGATGATTAATTCGAGATTTACACAACGATAAACGTTGTGATCAACGGAAATGAATCAAAGAATAATTGATGATTGAACGTCGGAACCTATATGTAAAATCATCACATATTATTTATAGTTAATTTAAACAATTTAAGAATTATCTTGCGGTGAATTCTTTCTTCGTTGATAGATCTGACAACGTATCTACATCGTATCGTCATTGTGTTGTAGGAATCAAGAGTAGATTCCCTCTAGCGATGATCCAAACATGTCCCACGAACCTCTGAATGTTGTTGTAGAAATCTTTGGATGCTAGCACGGTAGATCCAGACGCTTGCATTGTTCGCCTTTGATCGCCCCGAGAATCTCTTCAAGGGTTCTCTTCAATCTCTCTAGACTTAAAAGTGGTGGCGGTGGAGGATCGCTCTTCGTTTTTTAGAGCGTTCTTAGAGACGGAGATCTCGAGGGCTTCGAGAGAATTCTCTTACAATTGTCGTTGTGCACAACAAAATGAATTGACCAGCTAAGGAAATAATATAATTAGGTTTATATACCGCTAGGGTTAGAAAATAATAATTGCACATGCGCCCTTATTATTTTTCTTAATTCCTGCGGAACCCCATGTCTATAATAATAATATTATTATTATTATGACTTGACATGCATAAAGTCAGCGAATTAAATTAAATATTACTTATTCAAATAATATTCAATATATATTATTTCTCACTGGGCCAATAAACTCGGTTCGTCATTCCTCCGCGATATTTATTGAATCTTGAATAATGATTATTTATTTAATAAATAAATATCGGTGCATTATTAGCCAATAAATAAATAATATATTCACTAATATCAAATAAATATTTCACTCACAAAATATTCTCTCAAATAATTGGTGATGGACTATATGCGATCAAGCAAACATGAATAATCATTAAACCACGTGTGGGAATAAAATTTATTCAACTTAATAAATAATAAATAATATTATTATTTAACTGAAGTTCTGGATACACTTTGTGTGTGACACATCCAAAGTATCCTACTTTGTCGCGAACATATGTCGTCACGGTTTTCGTCAATACATCAAAATACGCGACTTAAAACATCCATTAATAATAATATTAAAGTAAGGATCAATACACACGTCCGCAAATAGAAACATCAAATGACACATAAATATGGATTTCTTACTGGCGGGTCTCGTTCTCATAGTTTCCTACACAAGAAATTACCAAGGGCGTACACCATGAGATGGTGTCTCAAAGTCCTATGAATCTCCACCCCTAATAGCCTATATCATTTGTCCCTCAAATGATTTCATCCGGCTATAGAACATATATGTTTTAAGAATACTGTCGTAGCACTTATAAGTTTTCATCATAGCAGTGAACTATTATGATCTTTCAGTGCGACAACTACTCTTAGTACATTATCACATACTATGAGAACAATCATGATGTGAAAAGAAATTTAATAATATTCAAAACAATGAATACAAATTATCATAAAGTACACAAAAGTTGATTCTAGGGCACCAATCCAGCATGCCCTTCTAGCGGGGGGGTATTTTCTGTGAGACCGCGTGAGGGGGGGGCGAGACTGTTAATTAAGAGGGGTGGAGTGAGAAGGGTGGGGAGGAGACTATTCACGAGAGTTGCTCAGGCAATTCGACCGTGAGGCTTGGGCGAGGGAGCGACGGTGACTCTCGAAGTGCCTTCTCCCCTTTCCTCCGTAATTCTGGTTCGTTCAACTAATATAAAGAAGCATTCCCCTATTTTTCTATCACTGGTCCAACCTACCATTCTTCATCATCACGCACGGCGAACGCACGCACTGCCAAATTGTCGCTCGGAGGAGGCACACCCAGCTAGACCGCCTTCAGAGGAGGCACGCACCGCTAGCTTGCGTCAGAAACACTGCGCACTGCCAGATACCTGCCTAGGAAAGAGCGTGCTGCCAAATTCGTTCGCAGGAGGAAAACACCGCCAACAAAGAAGGCAAAGCAACTTGCCAATGGAGACACGCCATCGGGACCCCTCGATGAGGTGGACCAGCGTCTACAATGGATCAACACCATGCTCTTCAAGACACAGCAAGGCCATCAAACGAGGGAGCAAAATCGGGATCGGGAACGGCACGAGCAAGCTGAGTTATGAAAGAAACTCACAACCCGAGTGCGTAGTCTGCAAGAGATGCAGCGCCGCGATGAGGAGCGCACTTCACTCACGTCAGCCTCAGAAATTAAAGACAACAAAACACAGCAAACGACGAGGGCGAGGTTCCAAACGATGTCGCTGCAAGACGATGCACGACAACTAGAAACCGAGGAAACCGAGGAAATTGACACACACTTGTCTAGAGTTAAAGTTAATGAGAAACAGAACGAAGGTGCTCTCAAGGTAGTGATTGCGACAATCGACACATATGAACCCATGTTCGTCGTCCAAGGAATTCAGCTCCCAACGTTTGACGTCATCGATCCAACGGAATGGCTCGCTCTAGCAGAGTTTTGTGTATGGAACGAGCCACGAGTTGGTCTGCAAGTGGGGGTATGCGGGTGGGTTCAGCTACACGGACCAACAACCCAATTACAAGCAATCTGCTTGGTCAGGCATGTTGCAATAGCTAAAATGGAAGGAGTGGATCCCTGAGTTTATGAAGGACCATACAGTTTTTACAAGCAAGAAGAGGGGTTGTGGCAGCAACACTCACAACCCAGTTCACAACAGCACACAAGGGACCTTCCAAGTGGAAGGAGGGGAAGTGTTACTGGAGGAACTCCTAACTTCGTCCCTCCAAAGCTGATCCATGGAGGGAGGAGCATATGAGAGATTGTTTGGCATGCATGTGTGGCAAGGACACATTATAAAGACCTCAACAGCACGGTCTTCAATCAGTGATGTTGTTTAGTTCTGCCCACAGCACAACAGACAATGGTCAACATCATTGGGCATCCGCCCATGACTTATATTTTAAGTACAACCCACCTACTGGGAACCTGCGGAATTTTGTGTCAGGCGGGACACAACTGTCTGCGACTAGGAAACACATTCTAGAAGAGGGTAGCAATGTCCTTCCGAGGGGGAATATTTTCTGTTAAGGCCACATGAGAGGGAAGGAGGCTGAGGCTATTAAATAAGAAGAGGGCTGGAGCGAGAAGGGAGAGGAGAATATTTGTGAGGGTTGCCCAGGCAGTTCGGACAATGAGGCTTGGAATTCGACCGTGAGGCTTGGACGAGGGAGCAACAGTGCCTCTGGAAGTGTAAACTCTTTTCTACTCTTCTTCTACTTCTCCCCTCTCCTCTGTAATCCTGGTTCATTCTTCTAAAAATAAATAAGCAGTTTGTTTCGGACCCCAAACAGCTCGATTTGAGTAACTAGAGCATCCAAATGCCGCAATAAAGCTTTTGAAATAAAATTATGACTGGCGCCACTGTCTATCAACGCCAGAATTGGTACACCGTCAATATTCACTTCCAGCAACATGGACTTCGTTTCTCGGGTTGGTTATTCCTCTAAAGCATTGAATGACAAGGCTTGGCATGCCATTTCCCACAATTCTCCCTCCCGTTCACAATCATCCTCTCCATTAACTACACATTCTCCATCATCGCCTTGGGATTCTACACATTCCCTAACCATAATTTGAAACCCTTTCTCAGGGCATCCATGCGCGGGCCCGAACTCCATGCCGCAAGAAAAACATAAGCCCTCAGCTCACGCTTCATATTTTTGATTCATGTGTCGTCACGGTGTTTTCGATCTCTGGACGCAGTCCTCCCAAAAAAAACTGACAGACCATGATTCTTTGAGACCTTAAACTCAAAGAGAAACCCTTTCAAACTCGGCAATGTACTCTTCCACTGTTTCCGTCTGTGTAATGCCTTTTAACTGCTTCGAGGGGTCAGTCTCTGCAGTAGTTCCATGTTGGAGTCTGCATCCCACATTGGACTTGAGGTCCGGTGTGGTCTTAATTATTTGTTATAAAAGAACCCCAAGAGCTCCTTTAGAGAGTACACCTTGAGGGTTAGGGGTCATCCTATTTTATTACTCTACATGGTATCAAAGGGAACCTAATCCCGACCCCCCCCTCCCATCTATTTTTTTTCTTTTCCCGTCGGCCTCTAGGGTTTCTCCCAGTTAGGGGGGCGGTGGCCTCCATGGTCAGCGAGCCATGGGTATTCTCCACCGCCCCCCTGCCGGCTATCCCTCCCGAGCGCCGCTCGGCCACTATCACAGGCAGCCTCCCTGCTTCGGCTTTCCCAGCAGATCTCCCCGCCTCCCTCCCTCCCAGCAGGTGCCTCTGTCCGGCGGTTCTCTCCCCCTGTCGGGGCCTGCATCCCGCGGCAACCACCCTTTCTTCCTGGCTCTTCGACGTTCCTCCCGCAGCGATCCTCTGCCCCGTCATCCCGCGCGGCTCCCAGCCGATGCTCTTCCCAGCGGAATCTCAGCGCATCTCCCAGCCGCTGCGAATACCTCCCGCCAATGCTCTTCCCGGCAGACTCTTGGCGCCCGTCGGCTCTCGACCCTCCCGCCTAGGTCACGCCACCCGTCGCGCCTCCAGATCCCGACGGCGGTCTGATGCTGTCCGGCGGCTCCTTCCGCCCTCCCGCGCGACTCACGACTCCCGCATCTCCTGTTGCGCTCCGCCCTAACGGCCCAACGTGCAGCGGCTCTCGTCTCTCCCGCGGCTCTTCCTCCATGTCGGCATCGTTCCAGCCCCGCCTCCCTCCCTCCGCAATCGACTCCCCTTGCCGGATCTCCCCCTTGTCGGCGCCCCGATCCCGGCCCTACCTTCCACAGTTGCGCCCTTCCCAGCGACGACTCCCGACCGCTCTTCCCAACGGCGATCCCGGCGTCTCCCGCTCGTCCTCCAGCGCGCGTTCCCGGCGCCCTCATCCGCCGCGACTCACGGCTCCTCCACCCGACGGCGACTCCCGCTTCACCCGTCGCTGCTCCTTCCGCTCTGCGCGACTTCCGGCGTCCCGATCCCGACGACCTTCAAGCGCGCGCCTCGCCGTCCGCGATCTCGACGGCCAGCCGCGGATCGGCCTCCTACCGACGCGGCCTTCCCTCCCGCGATGGACGCGGCCTTCCCTCCTACGATGGACGCGACGGCCAGCGGATCTCCTCCCGGCTCTCCGACGGTGGCGCTCCTTCTGTGCGAAACTCCCGCATCTCCCGCGCGGCTCCCGCATCTCCCCTCGTCCAGGCGCACTCGGCCGACGCTCCGACTTCTCCCTCGACGGTTCCCAGCCGGCGCTTCTCCCATGCAGCATGCCCCGCCTTCTTCGCTCTAGGAGAACTCCTCCGCCTCCCATCCCAGTCTCGGCGCCTCTGCTTCTCCCGGCTCCGCCTCCTGTGCGAGTCTCCCGTCGGCTCTGTTGTTGTCTAGCGGCTCCACCTTGCATGACGCCCTCCAGTGCGCTGCTCTGCAAAGAAGCCCTCCCTCCCGGCGGATCTCTCCCCCTGTCGGCACCTCCAACAGCCGCTCTCTACCCCTGTCGGCTCCTCCAGCAGCTGGCATCCGGTTTTGCTCGGAACCCCCCCCCCCCTCCAGTGCGCTGCTCTGCAAGACAGCACTCCCTCCGGCCGGTTTCATCCGTTCCAGTCCGGCGAATCCCATCGTCCGGCACTTCCTCCGGTGGACCGCTGCTCCTTCCATGCTGGCCACCTCCTGCGGAATCCACGCCTCGCCGGCATCTCCCAACGACTCCCGGCAGCCGCATCTCTGTCCGTTGACACACCCTTGCGCTGGCGCAGCTCTTCGACCGCCTCGAACGAAGCCCTTTGGCGCCGCCAGATCCCGCAACAATTATGCGGAATTCCCGCCTCCCGTCGCCGGCCCCGCAAGTGCGGATTTCCTGGCGCTCTGTCAATCGGCCCGGTCTGAGTGGTTCATCTGCTGCGTCCGCGACATCATCCATCCATCATCCTACGGGGAACTTCGATCGTGAGGGAGAGCATCAGCCTTGCAACTTTTTCTTTTATTCTGCTTTGTCTTGTTTTGTCATCAAGTTGGGTATGTCCAGCTTGAGGGGGAGTGTTTGCAGCGTCTTTTGATTGCTTTATTTTTTCTTTATGTGTCCAAGCTAGGTCACCTAGCTTGAGGGGGGTGTTGGAGTCTGCATCCCACATCGAACTTGAGGTCCGATGTGGTCTTAATTATTTGTTATAAAAGAACCCCAAGGGCTCCTTTAGAGAGTACACCTTGGGGGTTCGGGGTCATCCTATTTTATCATTCTACATTCCATAACGGCACAAAAGTTCAATCCTCGGCTCTTCCCAAGATAAATCCGGTCGAGCTGACAAAAATGAAAGAAGTTAGTGTTGCACCGGTCCTTCCATACAAAGCTGCGCTAACGGAACTCGCAAATCGTTGCACGTTTTATGGATCATGAAATAAGTTTCTACCTGCGCTATCCAAGCAATTGGATCCTCTCCAGCAAACGACACCATCTCTACACAATTGTCCCGCAGTTCCTCCACTCCATCACCCCTCGTGCGAATGTAGATTCTGTTCATAAACTAGTTTCTCTCTCTTGATCCTACCACTACTCGAGCTAAAATCAGAATTTACCTCATTTTTTTGTTCCTGATTTGAATCCATCTGCTCCTTCCCTTCGTTCCGGACTGTTCCTCTGTATCTGTAAACTGGCTACCTCATCTTCTGCTTGCTGCATGTTCCCAGGACGAGGCTGACGTAACGAGAATTCTATAAACGCCCTGTCAGCTCCTGTAACACCACCTGCAGCTCCCGCTACTGCCTCATAAGTTCCACCTGTCCTCAGAGTAAGATTTCGACCGTCGACTGTACTTTCGAGAATCACTCATCATGTTTCTTCAACCTTTTGTTCTGATGTAACATTTATGCCACCTGTGCCTGCATCGTCTTCTCCAAACCAACAATTGCAGTCTCCACTGATGCCACTCGCGACTCCATCCTGGTCGCCATCCAACAGCAACACCGAGGGCGCACAGCTCAACGTTTAAATTCTCTCTCACAATCGGGGGACAACGCTCTCAATGAAAGCACCAAAAGATAGGCCTGTGAGAGAGAATTTAGGTAAATCGACTGTATCACTATATTGGAAGCAGAAGAATCTACACTTCCAGAGAATTACAAAAGAGATGAAAGATGAAGAACTCCCAAGAGACACTCCCCGAGGCCAAGGCCGATGCCTCCCTACAGCTTAAGCTGGAACTAAACCGAATGTCCTCTTCCCACTCTCAACAGCTACAATTTATACCCACACTGAAGTACAATTACCACCCTACCCCTGCACCTTGGTAGTTTGACCCTTCCTCCTGGGTACATCTTAAGAGGACCCTCGGCCTGTGTCACCGGGTGTGTGCTGGGACTCCCTGGCTTATCAAGCATGCAGCCAATTTCGGAATGATTCAAGCATGACTAGCATTATTCATTAAAAAGCAAGTGAACCATCTGTTACAGTATATTCATATTGCACAAACTAATTCACTTTCCATAACAGCAGTACAACAGTAACAGAGTAAGGTTGCAAAGGCAACCCAGGTTGAATAGATTGTTAGGTCAGATTTGGTTGTCAGGGCTCTGGGGGGTCATTTTTTAATTTTTCTTTCTTTTTCATTCCTTGCTTTTTCTTTTCATTTTTTTTCATTCAATTTACTTTCTATAAACCAAATGGGGCCTTGAAACTACCAAAACAGAACAAGGTTATGATGAAATAAATAGAACATGCATTTTTTATGCTCACTGACATTATAAAAGATTTCAATGGCTTTGCTAACCTGTATGCAGTGGAAACTTGAAAGGGTGAAGCATTAGCATAACCTCCCACAGATATCGGAACAGAAAATTCTGCCTCAAACACAGGCAAAACCCCCAATTTTCCAGGGAAAACAAAATCAAACAATGACCACAACTCAGTTAGCTTGTTCTGAATTGGCGCACCACTCATTATTATCCGATGAACCGTCTGCAGCTGCTTGCAAATTAGCGTAATGTCTGCATTTGGATTTCGAATCCGATGTCCTTCATCCAATACCGCATAACCCCATTCAACTTCCAGCAGTTTGTCTCCCAGCAGCCTAAGTTGTTCGTAAGTCGTAATCAACAAACCAGATTCTGAGTTCACAACTTTACTGATCAAAATATCCCACTTTTTAGCATTCTTAGTTGGTGGCTTCTCTTCAACATCACTGTTTAGCGACCCTTCACTTTCATAGTCACTTTCGTGGGATTTTGCAGGCTTAGTCATACTACATGGAACCTGTGCGGAATCATGTAAAATCTCCACCCTGAAGCCTTCATACCATTTATTAGCTTCCCTTTTCCATTGTCGCAGGAGTGTGACAGGACAGACAATTATACTGGGTTTGTACATACCACTGAAATGCAAAGCTCCAAGAAAAGACAAGACCTGGATAGTTTTACCAAGACCCATTTCATCACCAATGATCCCACCAGCTCTTTGGCAATGCAGCTCCCACAGCCACTGCACACCCACCTTCTGGTAGTCAAAGAGATTTTCAAAAATTGCTTCTGGGATTTTCAGCCCGCCTTCAAGCATTACAAAATGGGTTTCTTCATCTTCCACGTGAAGATACTTCTGGCCGTCTTCCCCATCGCCAATCAGCTCATCTGTTGTATTTAACGATGTAAACAATTTTTTTCATAAAGCACGGTCATGAATTATATGGTTTTTTCAAGGACAAAATAACAAATGTCATTGAAAAGCAAGACCTGTCCAAATAACAGTGCACTGGTAACTTCAGGATTTCTTAATGTGAACTAGTGAACACATAACCAACAGAGGTGCAAGTAGAAGCATCAATTTTGAACCCAACACAATAACCCACCAAGACACGACACAAGCTAGATGGGTTTGGGTTAGGAGTGAATGGGTTCGTGTTGTAATCAGATTGAGTCTGAATCATATAACCCGATTAAAAATACAATGATAAGTAAAATATAAAAAATATAATTGTTGGAGTATGGGTAACTTCCAGCCCCACTTACTTTGTAACTTCCAGCCCACTTCTTTTGTAACCTCCGTTGTAACTTCCTCCTACAGTTTTTTATAAATACAGGCCCTCTCCTTACCTTGAGGGTAAGAGGGATCTCTGCTTTTACATGGTATCAGAGGGATTTTTATCCCGAACCCTCCCTCCTCTGCGGATTCCCGGCGTTCTCCCGGCCCCGCCTCTATATCCGCTGCTCTAGCCATTCCAGGCGAACCCTCCCTCCAGCCAACACTGTCCCGCGACATCTCCTCCCAGGCAGCGCTCCCTTCCAATCCCGCGGCCCCTACTGTCCTGCGACATCTCCTCCCATCGCGGCCCACGACGCCTCCCCGTCGCACCTCCAGCAACGTCTCTTCCCGTCGCGCCTCCCGCGACGCCTCCCAGACGTGCCTCCCGTCGCCTCCCGGCTCTTCCCGGCTCAACGCCTCCCGACGAGGCGCCCTCCTACCGGCGCGGATCGCCCTCAACCCAGCGTGCGCGCCTCCTACGCAGCTCACCCCTCCGCCCAGCACCCTTCCCCGGTGGCACGGCTCCCGGCCTCGGCGTCCGCCATCCTCCCGCGGTGCGCCCTCGTCCCAGCAGGCCTTCGCCCGGCGCCCGAGCCTCTCTGTCGCGCTCACCCCCTTGTCCCGCTGCTCTCCGGCGTCCAGCCCGACGACCTCGGCGCGACTCTTCTCCAGCGGCTCTCCTCCAGGTGCGCCTTCCCTCCCGGCGCGTCTCCTCCCGTCGCGCCCCGCGACACCTCCCCGTCGCGCCTCCCGCGACGCTTCCCAGACGCCCGACCCTCTGGTGCTCCCCTCTCCCGCCGCGAACAGCCGGCCTCCTCCTCCAGATCCCGCCGCAGCACCCAAACAGCAGCACCCTCGACCAGTGGCGCCTCCGCCCAGCAGCATAGTCGCCCCGGCGCTCTCCCTCCAGCCCCAACAGCTCCATCAGCACAGACCAGGCTCTTCCCGGTCTTTCCAGCGCCCCACGTACACCGCTCCCCGGCAAGCCTCCCTGCATCCGGCTAATCCCTCTGCTGCCTCTTCGGTATCACCGCTCCGCTTCCATGGCAGACTCTTCCCCACTGCAGCCGCTGATCACCGCTTCTACCCGCCTTGTGGATGACCGATTGGACTCCACCAATTTCTCCATCTGGCGGAAGACTGTTGTGATGTCCCTCACCGGCATGGACCTCGATCATCATCTTGAGAATCCTCCACCAGCCGCGGCTGATCCCAAATATCGTTCCTGGAAACTTGCTGACAGCAAAATCTTCGCTCTGCTGGTCAATTCCATGGAACGATCGGTCAAAGATGTCACCCGCACCGCAAATACCGTCAAGGAGCTCTGGGACTCCTTGAATATCATGTACTCTGAAACCAATAACCTCGCTCGGGTGTCCGATATCCTTCAGTGATTGTCCCATGTTCGCCAGCAGGCCCAATCCTTTACAACATACTTCCTGGAATGGAAAGGGCTGCGAGATGAATTGCAGGAGTTGTGGCCCATTCCACAAACACCGGTCGAAGCTCAAAACCAGCGCGACCAGCTCTGTCTCTTCACTCTTCTCAACGGCCTCGCTCCAGAATTTGCCACCACGGCAATCGAATTGCTCGCTAGCTCGTCGACGCTGGAGATCCCACAGGTGTATCACCGACTCAGCAAGGCCCAGCGGGCTCTTCCTCCTCCCGCCCCCGTTATCGACCACTCAGCTCTCGTCGGTCACGGCGGTGGCCGTTCATCTGGTCCTCGTGGACGTGGTCGTGTGGACAGTCGACCACGTCCCCTCTGTCAACACTGTGGCAAGGTTGGCCACACGATCGACCGATGTTGGGTCCTGCATGGACGTCCATCTCAGCGCCCGCGGCAGGGCCAGACGGCAGTCCAGGAAGCACCATCGGCAGTTGCAACTCTCCCCCACTCTCTGGACCTTTCGATGGCCGACATCCGGCTGACTCATGATCCTCGGGACTCTGCCGAAACCGGCCCATCAGCAGCTTCTATAGCCCATTCTGCTCACTCCACTGCCTTTGTCGGTCGTCGCTCCCCTGCTTGGATGTTAGACTCGGGAGCCTCCGACCACCTCACCGGTGATGCTGGTATGTTGACCTCTTATTGCCCTTACACCGGTCCCTCAGCCATCACGGTCGCTGATGGCTCCACTATCCCGATTGTGGGCTTCGGCACCTGCTCTCTGACTCCAACAATTCACCTACCCTTTGTGGCACATGTACCCCGCAGTCCATTTAATCTTCTTTCCATCAGTAAGCTGACAAAAGATTCTAACTGTGCTGCCATATTTTCCTCCTCTGGTGTTGTTTTTCAGGAGCAGACAACGAACCGGGAACTTGGTAGAGGCCGACTTCAGGATGGGGTCTACCTGTTCGATGCACCAGCGCCCATCGCTTGCTCATCTACCTCTTCTCCAGCTTTGGATCTTCATTCCCGGTTGGGACATCCGCCGGCATCCACCATTCATCATCTTTTTCCAGAATTTCGTCGGAATATTTCATTTCATTGTGAGTCTTGTACCTTTGCAAAACATCATCGATCTACATACCTACCTCGGGTGGATACACGGGCCACGAACCCTTTTGATCTCGTTCATTCAGATGTTTGGGGTCCTTGTACCATTTCGAGTCATTTAGGCTACAAGTACTATATCTCTTTCATCGATGATTATTCGCGAATGACTTGGCTTTACCTCCTTCGAGAACGCTCCGACGTGTTTTCCACCTTCCAAACATTTTATGCTGAGATTCAGAATCAATTTTCCCTCTCGGTCAAATGTCTCCGCTCCGACAATGGGCGTGAGTATCTCTCCAATTCCTTTCGGCAGTTTCTCCAGACGAAAGGCATCCTTCATCAGACCTCCTGCCCTGATACACCCCAGCAGAATGGCGTGGCCGAGCGGAAACACAGACATTCTGGAGACTGCTCGTGCCCTCCTCTTTCACCGACAGGTGCCTCTGCAGTTTTGGGGCGATGCCATTCTCACCGCCACCTACCTGATAAACCGTCTTCCTTCCACTATCCTTCGAGGGGAGACTCCTTTTCGGACTTTGTTCTCCTCTCTCCCTCTTCACTCTCTTCCCATTCACGTGTTTGGGTGCCTCTGTTACGTTCGCGACACACGTCCAGGTCTCTCCAAACTCGCTCCCAAATCCCTCCGCTGCATCTTTTTAGGCTATTCCCGCACTCAACGCGGCTATCGCTGTTTTTCCCCCGACCTACGGCGGTATGTCATCTCAGCCGACGTTGCCTTTGTTGAAAGTTCTCCATTCATCCTTCCTTCTCCTCATCCTGACCCTGCCATCGATGATTGTCTTCCTCTCATCATCCATCCTCCACCGTCGTCAACCCCTGTTGACACACATTTTGGTCAGGTTTACTCCCGGCGTCCTTCGACTGTATTCCCCGTCCTGGCCAATGAAACTGACGCTCCCGCTTCGTCCGCTGCTCCTGCTCCGCCACCCGAGGACTTGCCCATTGCCCTTCGGAAAGGTACTCGATCCTGCCAGCGTACTCCTCTATTTGTATCTTCATACAGGGGTTTGTCCGCTCTGGAGACAGTCTCTGTACCTCGCACGGTTGGTGAAGCCAAATCTCACCCCGGGTGGCTAGCTGCAATGCGGGATGAATTGCAGGCTCTAGAGGATAACCATACTTGGGATCTTGTACCTCTTCCAGCAGGCAAACAGGCCGTGGGCAGCAAGTGGATTTTCACCGTCAGGCTCAATCCCGATGGCACTCTCCGCCGCCTCAAAGCCCGCCTTGTTGCCAAAGGCTTTGCACAGACGTACGGTGTTGACTACTTTGATACTTTCTCACCGGTTGCCAAGATGGCCTCTGTCCGATTATTCATCTCTCTTGCCGCCCATCATCAGTGGCCTCTTCATCAGTTGGATGTCAAGAATGCCTTCCTCCATGGCTTCCTTGAGGAAGAAATTTATCTGCAGCAGCCCCCCGGATTTTGTGCCTTCGGCGCTGAATCTCAAGTTTGTCGTCTCCGCCGCTCTCTTTACGGCCTCAAGCAGTCTCCACGTGCTTGGTTCGGCCACTTTAGCACGGTCATTGGCGACTTTGGGCTTTCTCGCAGTTTGAAGGATCACACTGTCTTCTACCGGACGAGTGCACGTGGCTGCATCTTATTGGTCGTATATGTGGATGACATCGTCATCACCGGCAACGACTCTGTGGGTATTACCCACCTCAAGGCCCATCTACACCACCACTTCAACACAAAGGATCTTGGTCCTCTCACCTACTTTCTCGGCATCGAGGTTTCCTATTCCTCAGACACCATCTCCCTCTGCCAACGGAAGTATGCATTGGATATATTACAGGATGCTGGGCTGACTCAGGCCACTGCGGTCGATACTCCTCTCGAGCCTGGGGAGCGGTCTCTTTATGCCTCCTCAGCACTATACCCATATCCAGAGCGGTACCGTCGGTTGGTGGGCCAACTCAATTATCTCACCATGACTCGACCCGACATCGCCTGTGCGGTTGCCAAGGTCAGTCAATTTATGGAGCATCCAACCACCTCTCAATGGGATGCTGTCATCCGCATCGCCAAATACATCAAGAGAGATCCTGCCCGTGGTCTTCATTACTCCCAGCATCCTCATCAGTATATTGAGGCCTTCTGCGATGCTGATTATGCTGGCTGCCTTGCTACTCGGAAATCTACATCTGGGTTTGCCATATTCTTCGCAGGCAATCTCATTTCTTGGCGAAGCAAGAAACAAACGGTCGTCTCTCGCTCCAGTGCCGAGTCTGAGTACCGTGCCATGGCCACCGTCACTACCGAGATCCTATGGCTTCAACACCTCCTCCAGGAGCTTGGCTTTCCTCCGCAGACTTCTGCTCACATATGGTGTGACAATCAGGCCGCCACTAAAATTGCTTCGAATCCCGTTTACCATGAACGCACGAAGCATATAGAGGTGGACTGTCACTTTCTTCGCCACCACCTGGAGAACAAACATGTCAGCTTTAGCCACATCTCCACGGCGGACCAGCTTGCTGACATCTTCACCAAAGGCCTCCCCGGTGCTCGCCTCGCCTCTCTTAGTTCCAAGCTGGGGATCCACAGCATCTGCCGCCCAGCTTGAGGGGGAGTTACGGTCTTCCTTTTTTTTTATATCCAAGCTAGGTACACCTAGCTTGAGGGGGAGTGTTGGAGTATGGGTAACTTCCAGCCCCACTTACTTTGTAACTTCCAACCCACTTCTTTTGTAACCTCCGTTGTAACTTCCTCCTACAGTTTTTTATAAATACAGGCCCTCTCCTTACCTTGAGGGTAAGAGGGATCTCTGCTTTTACAATAATTATAATAATTAATTTTATAATGTATTTTATTTTTATAATCAACTTAATTTGAAATAATTTAACATGCCTACAACACGTTATTTATTTTAAATGGTTTAAGTGGGTCAAGATGCAACATGAATAAGATTTGATTCACATTAATTATGTGACTTTTGGTCTAGATGGGATGGGTCAATTTGGTTAGGTCATTGAGTTTATGTGATATTAACTAATTGGACATGTCATGATGCAAGTTATGTTATAAAGTTAAACGAATTAGCAAATCGGGTTAGGGTTGATCCCTTCATAAATGAGCTAGGTCAGGTCAATCCGTTTAATTAAATGGGTCAATTTAGGGTTGAGCTTAAATGGGTTTGTATGATAACCAACCTGACACGAACCCAACCCGTGAACTCGAATTCTCACCTCTAAGTGCAAGATCTGAAAGCAGTTGCCTGCATCAGTATGGTTAGAAAAGTTTGCACAAAATGTCTTAAAAATGGAAACGTAAATTTCCATGAGTTGAAGATCATGACATAATTAACCAGGCCTCTTCCATGTCATTATAAAACACTAATGAGTTAAGAGGAAGTTGAAAAAATATTTTATTCCACAGTCAACATAATTGAGTGAGGTAGCAAAACTATATAAAGCAAAATCCATAAAATAAAATAATTCAAGCCAATAAAACCAGATATCACAGGGATTAGCGACTTTCTTCAATCCCACAAAATCTGATCTTGAATCAAATTTTTCTTTTTGCTTTTTTTCTTGGACAAGATTTCTGCTTTGCCTTTATAAAAAACCTATACTTAAAGTGTAGATATTGATCCAAATGTTTCATGCTGCAATGGGAAAAAAAATAATCTCACTTTATAGATTGCTAAGGAATTAAAGGCTTTCATATCATAATAGAAATGGAATTCCATTGCTGTGAAAGTGAAGATATTTTATTTCACATGTAGAAATGTTTATCAGAAGTTGCTTCAATACGAAACAAAAAGGTGGACATGATTTCCAACTAGAATTTCAAAAGAAACTACTCATGTCCAATCAAATGGAGCTAAAATAAAATATAGCACTGAGAACTAAGCGGAAAACCCATAAAGCTAATTTGCACACTCAAGGAACATGCAAAATGAACAATGAGAATGAATGTAGTTTTATCACAGATGACGAATGCCATGCACGTCTATAAAAGCCTAAGATTTTTTCCCTGTCTCAAAAAAAAAAAACAATGCCAGTTGTTTGGTACTGAAAAGAACTAAACATGAGGCGGCTATATAAAACAATTGTAGGCATGGAGAACATCAACGTACCACTCTCTTTTGAAAACTCTTGTGAAGATAACTTTCTCCATTTCTTTGCAGGTGAAGGCCTTTTCTTATTTCTTTTTTTAGTTTTTTTTGACACCCCATCACTTTCTATGGATTGAGGGGATTCTAGAGGCTTTTTCAGCCTGCGAAAAGAATGAGTAGGTGGTTCAAGTTTTGGTGCATCCTCTACATTAAGAAGTTTAGTAGTTGGACGTGCCTTTGCAGCCTCAGACATTGATTTTGCAGCTCTTGCAATGCTATCAGATGCAGTATGACCAATTTCATCATCTTCTAGAACAACATCTTGCCTATTCGATGACAGTGGTTGTTCAATACGGCGTTCAAAGCCTTTAACCTTGTGAAAAGGAGTCAAGATCCCTTTTCGAACTAACTCATCTCGTTCCTAAGCCAGCAATGATAAATAGTTAGCTCATTATCGAGTTTTGAGCCCCTGGAATGTTAATAAAATTGGAGGCATCCAACAATATAACATGATTAAACTGTTTAATTGCTGTGATTATACCATATTTAACTTCAAAGGAATAGAATCAAAAGATTGTGAAGAACTCACTGTCTCAACAAATCCAGCAGCAGCAGCATCCAGCACCGAATCAAAACCAGTGTCTTCGGCCAATGAAACCTTCCTTTGCTGCTTATTAGAATTTTTCTTTGGTCTCTGAACTTCTAAAAATCTTTGTTTGGGTTTCTTCTCTTCTCTAACCAGGCTTTGCAATACAACATCATACTCAATGCCTTTGGCAGAGTAATCCTCACAAACATCTGAAAGTTCTTTCTGTAGTTGAAATCTTGTTTTTTTGAGGCTGCTGAGTCGATCAGCAGCTAGGGCCTGCTGAATGTTCAGATCACTGGCTAAGGGGAGAGGAGTACCCAGATCATCAATAGCATCTTCTTTTGTGCAGTGATCACTTATGGAAGGAGCACTGCCTTTCCCATCTCTCACCGGCCCAATGGTAGATGCTACAGCATCTATTTCAAGTTCTACTGCCCTCAATTTATTATAGAGCACTTCTTTAACTGAAGACGATGGTTGACCTTTCTTGGCTTTATCGCAATGTTCTGCATCAATGTTTTCATCAACAACGTTGTCGTTCCCAACTTTTCTGTTTGCCTGTCACATGGTGATGCCTACGATCAAATCATCAAAACATGAACTACCAATGCACAAGTAACCAACAAATTACATTAACTGGGATAGATAAAACGGTAAATCTCAAATGCCCAATGCATAGGCCACCCACCAAGTACAGAACCACTGTACAATTGTCAGCTTATCTAGGTTAATATAATTTTTCCTGAAGATTTAACATAAGCCAAAGTTTTACCACAAAACCAATGGTGATAGGGGGAAGGATTGTCGATTATATCATGTTCCAATTGATATAACACGACACTTTTCATATATTGACACAAGAAATTACATGGGGAACTAATAACAGGCCACAAATATAAGGCCAAAACTCATCAAACATAAACCCCAAAAACAATGACAATCAAGAAACAGCCCAAAACGATTGCAAGCACCCACACTCCCCAAACTCCTGTCTATAATAAATGTGAAACTCTCAACAAAAATAAATACTAAAAAACAAATTGTTCAAAGAAAAGTAGAATCTCGATCTCCCACTTGAGGGTGGACAAAGGCCGCGCAGTGCCTCCAAGCTACAAACCCATGCTCTTCTGCTCACCAGCCACTGTTCTAATGAATTTTTCCTTTGTAAACACAAGAGTATGCTCTTAAATTTGCATCTCCAGGCCCTGTAATACCATGTGGAACCTCTGGCCCTTAAATATGTATGCATTCGAGTATGGGTTGTCTGAATATGCATGCAAATAAGTTTGAATGCAGAAAACAAGACGAATAGACCAACATTCTCTGTCACACTTGATACAAGCATTATATGTTGACAAAGGTGCCACTCAACAGACAACAATCGCCACATATAAAACATATGCAAAAAATACAGAAATAAATGAGGCCCAGGATGGGAGCATCAGAAATTATTTCTGCATATCATTAGGCATGGCAAAGCAGGTTTCAGACAATCAAATGACCAAATTAATACCTCTGCAATTAAGTCACGTTCAATGTCTTCAGGATTTGCTGATGTGACGCCCAAGCCACTCAATAAAATTTTATTTACCTCCTCTTCTTCCATGGGATTGCACCAACAATTTTATCACGATACAGCCCTAAAAAATTAGCTGCGCCAAAACAATGAGCAAGAAAGCCACTAGTTAGTTTGCATTCTATGTTTCTTTGCCTCAATAATGCAACAATCTCAAAAACAGATTCTTCTTTTTGTTCAAGCATTTTTTCCCTATTCAGTATCATCAAGTGATCATGTAAGGCGCCTTGGGGGTGCCAGCCCAAATTTTAAGAGTTGTGAAACAAAGAAGTTCTTCTAAACCAAATTTTTTACAGGGATAACAAATTCTCTTGGTCTGGATCATGGGTACCGAATCTAGAAATTGAATTATTGATTTCTGAACCGTGACTTGAATATTTCAAGGTACAGGTGTAATTTTAAGAATAGCTTCCACGGGAGAAAACCCCAGAGATTTATCCGAAATCTGACATTTATAATGAAGAATACAGTACAATACACATAGCAGCACGGTAAATATTGAAGAAACTTCGAAAAGCAAGGTCGTGAATCTCATTCACAATCACGCTTAACCTCCTGCCTAACGTCACCGGATCTGTATACCATAATGATGATGGTTGTACGAAGATGGTGGCGGATTGGATCAAACAGGAACGCGTAATGTGAACTTGTCTTCAGAAATAGCCCATGGGAAGAAACGTGGGGAATGAAGATTGAGGAAAGAGACGAACTCGGAAGAAACGTGGAGACGAGGAAGGCAGGGATCGTGGTGGCTACGGACAGGGCCGGCCCTACATCTAGTTAAAAAAAATCATCAATAACTACAAATCCTATGAATCAAAAACAGCACCGAATATAAAAAAAAAAATAACAATTATGATTGCAAAAAAAAATACATAATTGAATTTACCTGCTCGTAGCAGTGGAAGTATGCGGAAGTCGCGAGGGAGAACCCTACGAAGATTCGGGCGTGGAGAAAGTGTGGGAGACGACGACGTGCGTGATGTACAGTAGACGACGATCAACGATGAGTGAGGCGGGGACGGAACAGGTTACAAACGATGCCCATGGCGACCCGGGCGAACAAACGCTGCTCACGGACTCGATCCCCGCACTGCCGATGTCTGTGGCTGTGAGGTCTAGGTCGTCTCGAATCACGGGGAGGAAAGGGGGGGCGGCGCGGCGAAGGTCAGGGTGAAGAAGACAAGGAACGGCGACAAAGGGAGGTGGAAGGGGCGGTTGGTTGCCCCCGCCCAGTTGTTGCCCTGACTCAGGGGGGGCTTGCGGGGCTTGAAGGGCTTGCCCTTGAGGGAAGAAGGCAGACTCGTCGTCTTCGTCACCTTTATCGTCGCCGTCGCCGTCGCCGTCGCCGCTTGTACCATGGAAGGGTCGACCACAGCAGCCAGCGAAATGGTTCAGGGGAATTGTTTCCTCGGTGCCTTGCTTCTTTTGTTCAAAATATTCCCCATGACGGCTTCTCCATCTTATTTTTTTATTTAATTTATTTCTTTAAATATGAAAAGATAAATTGGCTAACCAAATAAACATCATTTACACCATATTTATGGAATGTCATGTAGCAACTCTAGTTTTGTAGTGTAAGACTTTGTAATATTTCTAGAAATATTTTCGAACTCATACGCTGAGTCGGTACAAGATTTCGGGACCCAAAGAACCTTGGTGCGGTAATATTAAAAATATTAAATATATTTTATCACGTGCGCACAGTTTTTCAGTAATAGTGGACTAACTCCTAATTGAAGGCTCGGGTCGTAAATCTGAGACCATGGTTGAGTTCAGAACACGAGATTTACCCTAGACACAACATAAAGTTTGTCAGTGTCGAGATGTTCCGAGCGCAACGCTTCCTTAGGTGACGCTTGATGATGACAGTGATCGGGCAGAATCATCGAAGAGTTCAGATAAAGATGGCACTCCTTTGTCGCAGAAGGGTGTGGGTCCTTTATCCATGGAGACGGTATTCCCCCGTCACATTAGGGCGTGAGTCCTTCATACTCGTTGTGTAGATAGAGATAGTACTCCTTTGTCGCACCAAGACACGAGTCCTCTATCCGTGGAGTCGGCGCTCCTTTGTCACGTCAGGGTGCAAGTCCCCCATAGCGCCCATACAGGTAGAGACGGTACTCCCCTATACTCGGGTGCAGATCCTCTATCTACGAAGTGGTACTCCCCCGTCTTCAAGTTTCAGTGGGGTGCGAGTCCTCCATGGGAGTTGGAGCTCCCTCGGTTGGAGAGCGCAGTTGTGAGGAGCAAACCCTTCCATTCGATAAGCACAATACCTGGTTAGAAGTTAGTGCTCCCTCGACGCGGTGAGGTGCAGACCTCTCCGTATGGGTTCTCCAGAGGTTTTGCGAGATGGTTAGGAGTTACTACTCTCTCGTCTGCAGGGCATCAATGAGGTGTGGGTCCCTCCTTTTTATCTCTTGAGGTTGCACGTGGTGCTTGGTTTGAAGTTAGAGCTCCCTCAACTGTGAGAGCAGTGGCGAGGGGGTCCTCTCCACTTGGGTTCTTATGAGCTTGTGCGAGGTGCAAGACAGCGAAGACATGACCTCTAGTGTTGGGCACCAAAGTTGGACCTAGAGAGTTGTTCTCGACGAGTGATATCTCTCGGATGAGTACCACCAGGGATGACAAGGCTCATGGAGTGAGATCTCTCAGACGAGCGATACCTTTGAACCTCAAGTAGAATTCCATAACTGACAGCGAGCTCAGGACCTCATGAGACCTGGAGTCTGAGACAAGTATATCCGGGTTATTCTGAGATTCCTTGCAGTGTTGTTTGATTGACACACCACGTGGAGATAAGCTAACTAGTCATGTATAGTCGAGGAGTGGTTGAGATGGAGTTTCTTGTTCTCTATTGTTTGGGTTTCCTCCTCTGGATTTGGGTCAAGCAGACAGTTTTCTTTCAATTGCCCTTTTTCTTTTGGGTTTTTGAGGCGCGTACTGGGTATTGTTATACTCATCCTTGTATTGGCTTTGCTCACACATGTTGTGTCTCATGCAGACAACAGACCTTTCAACGGAGTCCTAGGACTCAGAGCATGCAGAGCATAGAGAGCTAAATAGACTGAGGTGTGTACCAGTGGTTGAATTTGACACCAGTCCCCTCTTTCTGAGCAAGTTGGATAATTTTGCAGTTTTTTATTGGCTAGTATTTTTCCCTTTTCATGCTTTCAATACTTTTGTCATACTCTATATGTAAGATAGTTGTATGCAAGTATTTTTTGTATCAGTTTTATCATTATCTTTTCACTAATGCATGGAGATGTATGTGTGTGCATGCATACAAGTACCATAAGTTAAGACCTCCCACGTATGAGATATGTCAACTCGGCATTGGTCGCCAATCCCTAGCATATTGAAGGTGGGCTTGGGGTAGTGGTGGATCGGCCTTTTGTCGGCCAAGCAAGCCCTGGTAGGTCGGGTTGTTACAGAGTGGTATCAGAGGAGAAATTTCCTTAGGAACAGGGTTATTTTTCAAGCTATGAGCTTAGTTTGGGATTTATGGTGACAATGTTGAAGTGTTTCGAGTTCAGCTTTTAGGTTAAGGACTCCAGAGACGGTGTGACGACCGACGTATCCATTCATCATGACTCTGATAACCTGCTTCTTGACTCAGAACATCTAGACATTGGTTGCAGGGAAACTTTGGTACATACATCATATAGGACTGGGTTGTGGTTTTTATGTCCTTCTTGAGTCATCTTTATAGATATACTCTTTGACTGTGACACATCTTGTATTCTTTCAGGATGTTTCCACGACGACAACCTTCGAGGTTTCCACAACAGGGTCAAGGGTATGACCTGATGAGTGACGAGGCCTCCATGCAGGGGCCTGGTCATGAGGCAGATTCTATTTCGAGTGGATAGCTAGTAGTGTTTCCACCCATTGATCAGTGTGTGGACCCACCTCTGAGGGTTGAGGTGGATGTGACATGTCAGACTGATCCGTGGATGGATCTGTTGGTGCTAGATAATGGTACGCACGGATCAAGTACATATCGTGAGTTTCCGAGGTAGGGATCGCCTGTGGTCCAGGTCGAGCATGACCCACTAACTCAAAGTGTGGGACGTAGGTCATGAAATATGAGGTTTCATCAGATACCTCGAGGAGAACTCATTTCATTGAGGCAGAGGCGTTGTTTTGCTTGTGATGAGTATGGACACCTCACACAAGATTGTCCGAACCGCCATGCAGTTAAGAGGGAAACGATTGATGAACCACCCTGGTAGAGACAACGATAGGAGCACGGAGTTCCAAATGATGGAAGACGTGGTAGAGGAGTAATAAGAGTAGTAAGAGGTGGCAGACGATTCAACCAGTTTCTACCACCACCCCCAAGTGGTCTGCGTGAGGCTCAGGGAACTGAAGGATGAGGGTAGGGACAACTGCAGGCAGTAGTGGCCTATGAACCGAAAGATTTGAGGATGATTAGAGGTATGATTTGCATCCTTTCTACTTTTGCAGTAGTATTGATAGATACAAGTGTGAGATGCCTTTTTCTTGTAACTTCTTTCTTGAGGTTTATCTAGAGTGATGTGGGGCATCGATAGAGACCTGTGTTGATGATGTTCAATGTAGCTTCAGTCTCACAAGGAAGAGGAACATTTCCCCCACTGAGACATATTATTGTGACGTGATACAAAACCTTGTGAGATAGTCAGTGCAGCTTAAAGAAAATAGTGTCAAGGTGTGGTGGATGAGTTCCTTCAACTTGTGTGTTCGGGGAAGTAAGTGTATAGGTGTTGAAACAAGCCCTGGTTATGGAAAATAGGCGGCATAGGGAAAAGATGAGCTTCAGGAAGAAGGGTCTTCTGACCTAGAGGCTTGAGTGTGGTTCGGGGTGCGACATGTGACTTATTTCCTTAGTTGTAGTAGCATAGGGTCATGAGCCACTTATCCCTGAGTGCGGCCCCTATTCAAGGACTAATGATACTAGTGGAGCCTTTTTGCTCGACCCTTAAGTTTGGAGGCTCCAACTAAGAGAATTAGAGGTCATGCACTCTTATCCACAGTGTGAACTAACTCTGGAGGTGAGATCCTCACATATAACATTTTCGTAGCGGCAGAGGGAGGCCATATGGTTCTTTCCTTAGTGTGGACTGGTTGCCTACAATCCACACTTGAAATGGTTACTACCAGTGGGTATGGTGGTGTTTCCAGCTTGTGGGATGGTGTTTCTCTCATTTTCAAAGGAGTGATCCCAGTTTGAGGAGGATAAGCTCACGTGTGGGCAAATACAACTGACTTTTATAGGATGACTAGTATGACCCATGGTGCGATGGTGCTATGAGATTTCAGTTTCCTACTATAGTGGTGGAGTTGAGGGTGTCTACATGAGGATGTGTTAGGTTTACCTCCTCACCCAGAGTTGTTTTTTGCATAGACTAGAACCCAGGGACTACCCCGATATTTGCATCAATATATCAGATGACTGTCATGAAGCTTTATGAGCTATGGTGCAATTGTCGCTCCACCATCAACGTAACACCGTTTGAGGCCACATTCGGAAGGCCCCGTGGGTCACTATTGTACCAATTTGAGCCAGTGAGAGATAGTGTTTTTGGGCCTATAGTTGATGGCATTGATGGATGTTGGGTGTGCAATTCATCCAGGGGTGGATGAGGACTGCCAGTTTATGTCAGTGTCTGCATCGGGTTAGCGAGGTGGTGTACCGCTGGACCCTAAGATGACGGATGGACCAGGTTCTTGGTGTTTTCCACCTATCGCAACTGAGTTGTAAGAACCCAGTTCTTATTTCTGAGGTACAGGTTTCTTCTTTTCTCTTTTCCTTAAGCGTTTTTTAGAAAATATAGAAAATGGGGAAAATCCCAAAATTTGGGAAGTACACGTCGTGTACTTTGGCCACACGCCGTGTACTTTTGGCCGTGTGGAGTGAGTACACAGGACGTGTGGCCGTGTCGGTGACAAAGGGTGTAAAGACCGACTACACGCCGTGTAGTGGTCCCTTACATGTCGTGTAGTCAGTCGGCAAGCGAATAGTAAGACGATGGCTAGCTGTGCGACAGAACACGCCGTGTGCTCAAGGAGACACACCGTGTAGTCACGTCAGCAGGTGAACAGTGCCACGCTGGCGGGAAGCCGCCAAAGGAACAGTTAAAAAATGGGGAGTACACATCGTGTACTTAGAAGTACATGCCGTATACTTTGTTTTTTTGCTTAAAATGGGCAGTAGCCTCCCCTGTTCACAGGGAAGGCTTAGAACGGGAAGAGGGAGCACATGAGAGGAGGATGAAGCTTTGGAGATCCGCCGAGCGTTCTTCGGGAATCCGTTTCCGCCTCGGAAAATCTCTTTGGAACAACGCGGGTAAGCTCTCTCATCTCCCAGTGCGTCTCTTGCCAATTCTTCCTCTAATGGAAGTTATTTGCATTTAATCGAGAATTCTTTTACCTCAGATCTACAACGTCTTTGGGCGTTTCTGGAATCGACGTTCAGATATATCGTTCGTTGGCGTTTTTGGTAGGTGGCTTGGTGTTTATTTTCCAACTGTCGTGCGTTTTTGTGCGTTTTTGAGCTACGAACCCATATTTGTGGTGTCGTGTGGCTGAGGTCATGGATATTTAACATACCTAGAATTGAATAGGTAATTGAATGTGATATAAAAATGCTGTTTGGGATCGCTGCTTAGATCCAGGACCACCCCAGGAGTGCGTTCCTCTATTTAGTCGTTTGGCCAGGATACCCGAGGGTATGTCTTGTTTATTTTATGCCTTGAAAGTAATGATTATAGAATTTCCTTGAGATTAATTGCTTGTGTACTGTTTTTTTACATGTTGGGTATGACCCGATTATCTGTTTTAGCCTGAGGGCAGTGTTGTGATTAGCCTGTGGGCATTGTACTACCTAGCCTGTGGGCAACTTCTTCCGTGCCTGTGGGCAGTTGATTCTGTGCATGTGGGCGACACTACTTACGCCTGTGGGCAATATCCGTATACCTATGGGCCGATTCTTGTGTTGTGATTTCTCTTTACCTGAGGGTAGGAGTTTACGTGTCTGAGGACATTGGTTGTTTACTTAGAATATTCACTGTGGTGATATTTTAAATTAAATGATTAAATGAATATTAAAATGGAAATATAACTGGTTAAGTTATTTACTTTCGGTACTGCTTAATTTATTGCATTTTATTACTACACATTGTTGTTGCATGATTTCACACAGTTGGGCACGGACCTTTGGTGGGTGCCTACTGAGATATATTTCTCACACCTTTTTTGGGTCATGCTTTTCGGCCCAAACAAAATATGTTTCTATAGGTGTAGATAAGGGCAATGGTCCTTATATAGGTACTTGATTGCTGTTGGGGTGTAGGAGAGCATGAGACCGAGCATTGGCTCGTGATGCCGTTGGCTGTTCTGTTTTGCCTTTCTGTACTTGTACTTCAGTTGTATTGTATTATTGCAGTGTAGCATGTTCTGGCTGCTTTCATAGAGTAGTGACATGCTGTATCTTCATATTTATATGACTTCTAGTTTCCCTTTTTGTTATCAGCTATCCATTCAGTTATATATACTATTATTATTTCCGCTGTTGTTGTATGTTTAAATTATATTCCGTTGCGCTACACTTTGACAAATGAGGGCATAATTTCTCCACTATCAGACTTGGGCCCTTGCTACGAGTCGGCAGCCTCTGGCGTTTGTGGAAATGTGCTTGAGGTCATGTGGCGAACCGGGTTTGGGGCACCCGTTGAGTGGCACCCGGATCCGGGACGTTACAAAGTGGTATCAGAGGGCGTTTCTTTTCTTTGACTTACTATTTGGAGCCTTAGTCAGGGATAGGACGGGAACGGTAGTTGGTAATAAGTTGTGCCCGGGCGTAGCTAACCCGTGTACAGGGAAAAGCCAATTTACCTCGTATTGCAATTTTTCTGATTTTTTAATTTTACAGTTGAATTGATTTTCACCGTTGGGTGACGCACTTGTGATTGTGTTGTTTATATTTTATCTATGGGTTCTATTTAGTTGCAACCCGATGATATGAGGGTATGCCATCTCATGCATCATTTAGGCACATGCTAAAAATCACATGCCATGCATAGTTCCATGCCATGTAAGTGCATTAGAAATTGCATGTTGTTGTGATAGTTGATGTGCTAGAAAAGCATGCTTTTGTGATAGCTGCTTGATAACTACCTGTTATATGATAGGGTATTTTGTATGAGCCAGTTTGTAGAATGAACTCCAAACTTTGGTTTTTGGGGAGTATGGGCCCCCATTGATCGGAATTTGGTGGATCATTGACTGTTTATTATGTTATAACATAGATAAGATATCAAACTTCGATTCGTGGGGAGTATGGGCCCTCACGGATCGGAATTTGGCACTTAGGTGTTGTTTTTCAATGTTTTCTGGGTTCTGGGGAAGTTTATGAGGTATACCGTCTGGAATTCCCAGTATACACACCGTGTAGTATCTTAAACACACCGTGTATGATCTTCTGTTCAGGAAGAAAAATAAACTTTTTGAGTACACGTCGTGTAGTCTAAGTACACGTCGTGTAGTCTAAGTACACGCCGTGTAGTCTCTTCCCGTGTCATAGACCGTGTGGGTGGGGACACGAGGAAGGGAAATGCTTGGGACGAACACGCCATGTATCGGATGTACACGCCATGTAGTGTTGACCCAGGGTCCGCCGTGTAACTACAACACGGGCGGACGAAACCTTAAGACATACACGCTGTGTCCACTGTGGAACATGCCGTGTAGTGTGACATGGGAACCCGGCCGTGTAACTAACAACACGGGTCGGGGTAATCCTTTCGAGTACACACCATGTGTATATTGAACATTCCGTGTAGGTTGAGCTGTGTAAACCGACCATGTAACTAACAACACGGGTCGGCGGAGCTCGTATAGTACACACCGTGTACCTGTGGGACACACCGTGTAGTCTTGTCCGAGGACAGACCATGTGGAGTAAGCCGTGTGGCTGGGAAACGGGGAATTTTACACACCGTGTGCGGGTGTAACACACCGTGTAGAGTCAAGCCGAGCAGTCGTCCGTGTCACAAATGACACGGGCAGTTGGAAAATTTCACCATACACGCCGTGTAGTTTTGTACAACGGGAGCCGTGTTTCTTAGCCTTGTAGAAGGACCCGGGCAGGGGAAGATAAGTCAAGTACACGTCGTGTAGTCAATATACACTTCGTGTAGTCTTGTTTTGCAAATTTTGAATGCCTACTTCCTCCTGTTTCCTTTTAGGTTTCTTCGTTTTCGGTCGTTGTTAATCTTGTTCTAAAGGCGTGTTTTTGACCATGTAGTGTCATGCCGCCGAGACGACTACGCATTGTTCGCCAGGAGAGCGGAAACGATTATACTTCAGAGATGGTGGGACATGGGCTACCAGTGGATCCTCCAGCAGAACCAGATGCGGCGCCATCCGTTATACCGGACACAAGTGCGGATGCGCAATTCCGTGAAGGCTTTATGCAGTTCATGCAGACCTTTCAGGGAGCACCGCCTACTGCCACATCTATGGCTGAGCTGACACGTATCTTTTAGCAGCAGCATCTGCCTACGTTTTCAGGGGATGGCGGACCACAAGCTACGAATTCTTGGCTAGGATCGATGCAGACTATTTTCGAGCATCTTGAGACGCCTCCAGGGCGGAGGGTCAAGCTCGCGACAAACATGATGCGTGATTCCGCCAAGAGGTGGTGGGATGTTACCACCCAGTTAGAGCATCACAGAGACATGACATGTGAAGATTTCCAGACAGCCTTCTATGAATTATTCTTCCCAGAGAAGCTGAGGGAAGATAGAGCTCAAAAGTTCATGAATCTGCAGCAGGGCGCTATGTCGGTGATGGACTATTCTGCTCGCTTTACTGAGCTTCAGCGCTTTGCACCCGTGCTGGTGGGCGATGAGACGCTGAGAGCCAGATGCTTTGAGGATGGTCTTCTCTATGACATCCGGGCGCTGGTGAATGTTTTCAGGTTTCCTTCAGTACATGTTATTGTAAACCAGGCGCTGATTACAGAGAGGAACCTGCTAGAATCTAGTGGTGTGGGCCAGGGCGGTTCAGCACCAGTTACTAGTACTATTTCTACTGGAAAGAGGAAGAGACAGATGAACTTCTCTCAGGGTGGTAGTACCAGTCAGAAGAATGCTTCAGGTGGCTAGGTCATGTGCTACCAGTGTGGTAGAGAGGGGAACAAGAGACCTTAGTGTCCACGAGACCCAATGGAGTGTCGATCTTGCGGCAGGATGGGTCATCTGCAGTGCTTTTGCAAGGAGTTTCCACCGATGGCTAGTGAGATGGGTTCTGTGCAGACTTCGCATGCAGGAGTAGGACCGGAAGCTTCTTACCAGTCGGGAAACTGGAATACGTCAGGGCGTGCAGGCAGAGATGGTGGTCGTGGCCGTGGTAGCCAAACACCCGGATCTCAGAGGCAGCAGGGCGGGACAACTCAGGGTAGCCAGGCTGTGTCGCAGGGCCGCGACACTAGGCAGACATATGCAGTGCAACAGACCCAGCAGGAGTAGGATCCCGGACCTTCTACAGTCAGAGGTACTATTCTAGTAGCTTCTGTTTTATCTTCAGTACTTTTCAATATGGGTACTACACATAGTTTCATATCTGTACCCATTGTGGAGAGCCTTGGAATTTGTGTTTCTACTTCTTCTGATATCATGATGCTAGACACACCATTGGGGACTAGAACAGCTGGTGTGCATCAGTGCAAGGAGTGCCCCCTTAAGGTTGGTGGGTGTCACTTTCTTTGGGACCTCTATGTCTTAGAGATGACGGCCTATGATGTCATTCTCAGGATGGACTGGTTGGTTCCCTTTCGAGCCTTTGTAGACTACTATCGTCGCAGGGTGAGTTTCACGTCACCAGAGGGTGGAGAGTTTCTATACAAGGGCGAGTGAGATGTTCAGGTGAGTCGAGCTGGACCAGAGCATCATGGGCAAGGTGGAGTCACAACCCAGATTACGAGCTTATATCTGGATGATCAGGGGACTTTTCATATGGATTTCCCTCCAGTGGTTGATCATTTCAGGGATGTCTTCCCGGACGACTTTTTAGGTCTTCCTTCAGAGCGTGAGGTGGATTTCTCTATTGATCTTGTGCCAGGAGCAACACCAGTGTCCATTCCTCCTTATAGGATGGCTATGCCTGATTTGTAGGAGCTCAAGAGGAAGTTAGAGGAGTTACAGGCAAAGGGATTTATCCGGCCCAATACTTCTCCGTGGGGTTCTCTGGTCCTTTTTGCGAAGAATGTGGATGGTACCCTCAGACTCTGTGTGGATTATCGGAAGCTGAACCAGTTGATGGTTAAGAACCAATATCCCTTGCCAAGGATAGATGATCTTTTTGATCAACTTAGTGGAGCACGATTGTTCTCAAAGATTTACTTGAGATCAGGATATCATCAGCTGCGCATTAGACCATCTGATATACCTCTCACAGCTTTCAGGAGTTGGTATGATCTATACGAGTATACGGTTATGCCGTTCGGACTCACGAACGCGCCAACAGTTTTCATGGCTCTGATGAATCGTGTATTCCATCCTTATCTGGACTCTTTCGTGGTAGTATTCATGGACAACATCTTGGTATACTCTCACACTTGACACGACCATGCCACCCATCTTGAGATCGTATTGAGTACACTGAGAGAGAATCGACTATATGCTAAGCTCTCAAAGTTCCACTTTTGGATGGACTAGATTCACTTCCTGGGTCATTTCATCTCAGAGGCAGGAGTTTCAGTAGACTCGGAGAAGGTGAGATCAGTAGTTTCCTAGGAGCATCCTAAGAACGTGTTTGAGATATGGAGTTTCTTAGGGCTGGATGGTTACAACAAACACTTTATACAGGACTTCTCCTGCTTAGCAGCACCGTTGACAGGCTTGACTAATAAGGGTGTGAAGTTTTTTTGGTCAGAAGCTTGCGAGACAGCCTTTCAGGACCTGAAAGGAAGGTTGACATCAGCACCGATCCTGATACTCCTAGAGCAGGGGAAGAGCTATACAGTTTACTATGATGCATCAGGGATTGGGCTGGGAGTAGTGCTGATGTAGGGTGGTCGAGTTGTTGCGTATGGGTCTTGGCAGTTGAGGCGACATGAGAGGAATTACCCGACACATGATCTCGAGTTGGATACAATTGTTCATGTATTGCGTTGTTGGAGACATTATCTTTTGGGAGAGCATTTTGTGGTTTTCACCAACCACAAAGTCTCAAGTATATCTTTACTCAGCGTGACTTGAATCTGAGGCAGAGAAGGTGGGTTGAGTACATACAGTTCTTCGATTTTGAGCTTTCCTATACACCTGGTAAAGGTAATGTAGTAGCTGATGCACTGAGCAGGAAGACTCAGACACAGGCAGTGCAGGAGACCAGTGGCGAGTGGCAGCTTATGGCTTTGTTCTCTGAGATGCATTTGGAGGTGCACGACAGTCAGGGGCAAACCTATCTTTCATCTTTAGTTGTGACTTCTACCCTCCTGGATCGAGTGAGGATGAGACAACTATCTAATTCATAAGGCCTAGTTCTACGGGAGTCGGTGGCAAGTGAGGACCCTCCTCCTGGTTGGACGATAGGTGATGATGAGGTTTCGAGGCAATGATGTCATGTGGGTTGTTGTGGATAGACTCACGAAGGTAGCTCACTTTTTGCTGATCAAGGAGACCTTCGGTGTTGATGAGATCGAGAAGTTGTATATCCGAGAGATCATACATCTTCATGGGGTCCCTCGTTCTATCGTTTCAGATAGGGACACCCGTTTTACGTCTCGTTTCTGGAAGAGTTTTCAGAGGGCACTGGGTATACAGGTGCTTTTGAGCACATCTTACCACCCTCAGACCGATGGTTAGTCAGAGCGTACTATATAGGTGCTTGAGGACATGCTGCGTGCATGCATCCTAGAATTTGGGGGCTCTTGGGAGAAACACATGCCCCTAGTCGAGTTTGCCTATAATAATAGTTTTCAGGCAACTATTGAGATGACACCATACGAGGCTTTATATGGTAGGTCATGTCGATCACCTTTGTGCTGGTTAGAGGCAGGTGAGGCAGCTTTTCTGGGACCACTTCTCGTGCAGGAGACTTCTGAGCAGGTCCAGTTGATTCAGAAGCGGATGGCTACCGCGCAGTCTCATCAGAAATCTTATGCTGATCACCGCAGATAACCTTTGGAGTTCGTGGTCAGGGATCAGGTTTTCTTGCGTGTTTCACCGAGGCTGGGACACAAGTGGATCAGGAGATAGGGTAAACTTTCACCGAGGTATGTGGGTCCATTTTAGATTCTGGATAGAGTCGGGCTAGTTGCCTATCAGCTACAGTTACCACAGAGGTACTGGGCCATGCACAACTTCTTCCATGTATCTCAGTTGCGCCGCTATCATTCAGACCCGTCTCACACCTTTCAGCCAGAGGAAAGTTGAGCTTCAGATGGATGCGTCCTTTGAGGAGCATCCGATTCGTATTATTGATAGGAGCACGAAGGTTCTCCGAGGCCGGTCAGTTCCTCTCGTACGGGTTCTATGGTAGCATGGCCGAGTGTAGGAAGAAACCTGGGAGCGGGAGACTAATGTATGTGCTCAGTGGCTGGAGTTGTTCACGGCTTTATCTTCTCCACCCTTGGAAGGGCAATTCGGGGACTAATTGCTTTAAGGGGGGAAGTTTGTAAGAACCCGGTTCTTATTTATGAGGTACGAGTTTCTTCTTTTCTCTTTTCCTTAAGTGTTTTTGAGAAAATATGGAAAATGGGGGAAAATCCCAAAATTTGGGAAGTACACGCCGTGTACTTTGGCCACACGCTGTGTACTTTTGGCCATGTGGAGTGAGTACACATGGCGTGTGTCCATGTTAGCGACGAAGGGTGTAAAGACCGACTACATGCCGTGTAGTGGTCCCTTACACACCGTGTAGTCAGTCGGCAGGCGAATAGTAAGACGGTGGCCAGCTGTGCGACAGAACACGCCGTGTGCTCAAGGAGACACGCCGTGTAGTCACGTCGGCAGGTGAACAGTGCCACGCTGGCGGGAAGCCGCCAGAGGAACAATTAAAAAATGGGGAGTACACATCGTGTACTTTGTTTTTTTCGCTTAAAATGGGAAATAGCCTCCCCTGTTCACAGGGAAGGCTTATAACGGGAAGAGGGAGCTCGGGAGAGGAGGACAAAGCTTTGGAGATCCGCCAAGCATTCGTTGGGAATCTGTTTCCACCTCGGATGATCTCGTTGGAACCGCGCGGGTAAGCTCTCTCATCTCCTAGTGTGTCTCTTGCCAATTCTTCCTCTAATGGAAGTTATTTGAATTTAAGCAAGAATTATTTTACCTCAGATCTATGATGTCTTTAGGCATTTCTGGAATCGACGTTCACGTATATCGTTCGTTGACGTTTTTGGTTGGTGGCTTGGTGTTTATTTTCCAGCTGTTGTGCATTTTTGTGCGTTTTTGAGCTACGAACCCATATTTGGGGTGTCTTGTGGCTGAGGCCATGGCTATTTAACAAACCTATAATTGAATAGGTAATTGAATGTGATATAAAAATACTGTTTGGGATCGCCGCTTGGATCCAGGACCACCCCAGGGGTGCGTTCCTCTGTTTAGTCGTTTGGCCAGGATACCCGAGGGTATGCCTTGTTTATTTTATGTCTTGAAAGTAATGATTATAGAATTTCCTTGAGAGGAATTTCTTGTGTACTATTTTTTTACATGTTGGGCATGACCCAGTTACCTGTTTTAGTCTGAGGGCAGTGTTGTGATTAGCCTGTGGGCATTGTACTACCTAGCCTATGGGCAACTTCTTCTGTGCCTGTGGGCAGTTGATTCTGTGCCTGTGGGAAACACTACTTACGCCTATAGGCAATATCTGTATGCCTATGGGCAGATTCTTGTGTTGGGATTTCTCTTTACCTGAGGGTAGGAGTTTACGTGTCTGAGGACATTGGCTGTTTACTTAGAATATTCACTGTGGTGATATTTTAAATTAAATGATTAAATGGATATTAAAATGGCAATATAACTGGTTAAGTTAGTTACTTTAGGTACTGCTTACTTTATTGCATTTTATTACTGCACACTGTTGTTGCATGATTTCACACAGTTGGGCACGGGCCTTTGGTGGGTGCCTACTGAGATATATTTCTCACACCCTGTTTGGGTCACACTTTTCGGCCCAAATAGAATATGTTTCTGCAGGTGTAGATAAGGGAAAGGGTCCTTATACAGGTACTTGATTGTTGCTGGGGTGTAGGAGAGCATGGGACCGAGTATTGGCTCGTGATGCCGCTGGCTCTTCTATTTTGCCTTTCTGTACTTGTACTTCAGTTGTATTGTATTATTGCAGTGTAACATGTTCTGGCTGCTTTCATAGAGTAGTGACATGCTGCATCTTCATATTTATATGACTGCTGGTTTCCCTTTTTGTTATCAGTTATCCATTCAGTTATATATACTGTTATTGCTTCCGATGTTGTTGTATGTTTAAATTATATTCCGCTGCGCTACACTTTGACAAATGAGGGCATAGTTTCCCCACTATCAGACCTGGTCCCTCGCTGCTAGTCAGCAGCCTTTGGCGTTTAGGGAAATGCGCTTGAGGTCACGTGAAGAACTGGGTTCGGGGCACCCGTTGAGTGACATTCGGATCCAGGACGTTACCTGAGTAGACATGCACATGCTCCGTTGCATGATGTCGACCTAGTTTGAGCTGGATGGTAGGTGCAGAGTGGTCTTTTGAGGTACCCGATGGTGTTTGGGATTTGACCAGAGGGAAACCTTCTTAGGCTTATGGTTCCCCTAAGTGAGTGCTTGTAGACAACACGAGAACCCTCTGGTGAGCTCACTGGTGCGGGAGATCTAGTTGAGAGTTTAGTTTTCTCCCTTGTATGTAGGCTTTATCTTTTCATGACGAAAAACCTAAAGGTGGGGAGAGTGTAGAAACTTTGGTTTTTCCATGTATGACTTTGGAATATTTCTGAAGTCAGACGATGAGTCGGCATGGGATTTCGGGACTCAAAGAGTCTCAGTGCAGTGAAATTAAAAATATTAAAAATATTTTATCACACATACATAGTTTTTTAATAAAAGTGGAATAACTCTCAATCGAAGACTCGAATCGAAAATATAAGACCACAAATAAATTCAGAATGTGAGATTTACCCTAGGCACAATATAATGTTTGTTAGTATCAGGTGCTTGGTTGAGGGCATGTTGGAGGAAGTGCTAATGATATATTAGTTTCTTTAAAAATAAATAAACTAATATACCACTCCCCTCCTTGGGTTCTCATGCACAACAGAGGAGGATACCCCCCTAAGGCCGAATCGAGGTGAGGAGGTGCCACCAATCCTTGTTTTTGACATCGATCATCACCAGATCAAGGTGCATCAGGTTCCATGCATTGTTTTGAACCTGAAGCTTCAACATTTTTCCATGAGGTAGGTAGATTTGTGAGATTTATGTATCAATCCCTTTTTATGCATTATTTTATGGTTTTATATCCCTATTACAACTACTAGAGATCCCCTGGGGGTAGATCTGTGGGTTTTAGTGGAAATCGTGGAGTTTCAGGTGGCACACAGGGAATTCCTGATCACACAACATGTAGTGCATGAGCACATGCTACGTGTTCTTCCTGTTTGGGGAAAATGAACTTTAGGGACTACACATCATGAAATGGGGGTACATGTCGTGCAGTGAGCCCAAACTGTATGGTTTAGGACATGTACAAGGTTGTCATGTCGAGGTATATGATCATGTGGAGGTACACATCCAGACACACAAATATAAGGTTTTATACATGGGCATGATGTACCAAACATGATCACGGGCTGAGGACATAGACAAGTAGTAGGGTAGTCAAGACACACTGTGTACTAAGTGTACATGCCGATAGGGGAGACATGGCCAGCCAGTCATGTATGGGAAAGGACACACACAAGAGATCAGATGAGGTCACACACCATGTGACATGAGGTATATGCTATGTATAATCCCAAATACATTCTGAGTATTGAGAGGGGATACACCCAGGGGTTGATTTTTAGAGACACGTTGTGTATTGCGGGTACACACCGTGTGCTACCCTTGGATACTTCTTCCTCATGCATCACCATATTCAGGACTCAGATGGAGGTCTACAAGTAGCATATCTTGAGTAGTTTTCTATTTTGGATGTGATGGTGGCTATGGTTTTGGAATTGAAGATATGATGTGAGATGTTCTGAGTGTGACACTTCTTTAAGAGATGCTTGATTATGGTAGTGATCAGGTAGGATCATCAGAGATTTCAGATAGAGATGGTAATCCCCTATCACACCAGGTCACGAGTCCTATATCCATAGAGATGGTACTCCCCTATTGAATCAGGGATCAGGTCCTCCATACTCATCGTATAGATAGATACGTTACTCCTATGTCGCACAAGGGTGCGGGTCCTCTATCCATGGGGTCAGTACTCCCTTGTCGCATCAAGGTGCAGGTCCCCTATAACGTTTATACAGGTAGAGGTGAAACTCCCCTATACTCAGGTGTGGGTATCCTATCTACGGAGTGGTACTCTCATGTTTTTGAGATCCGGTGGGGAGCAGGTCCTCCATGCGAGTTGGAATTACCTCGACTATGGAGTGTAGTTGTGAGGAGTGGGCCCCTATACTTGTTATGCACGATATCTGATTAGGATTTAGTTCTCCCTCAATGAGGTGAGGTTCGAGCCTCCCCATATAAGTTCTCCAGAGGTTTTATGAGATGGTTTGGAGTTAGTAATCCCTCAGATGTGGGGCATCATCGAGGTGTAGGTCCCTCCTTTTCTATCCTAATGTTACACACAGAGCTTGGTTTGGAGTCAGATCTCCCTCTATTGTGTGTAGTGGTAAGGGGTGGGCCTCTCCACTTGGGTTATTATGAGCTTGTGCAAGGCACAAGACAAAAAAGACAAGACCTCTAGTTCTAAGTACTAGAGTTGGACCTATAGAGTTTTTCTAGATGTGTGATATCTCTCGGATGAGTTCCATCAGGGATGAAAGGGCTCATAGAGTGAGATCCCCTGGATGAGCGATACCTTTGAGCCTCAAGTAGAATTCTGCAACTAGCATGAGGTCGAGACCTCATGATACTTGTGGTATGAGATGAGTATATACGTTCTATTTTAGGATTCCTTGTGGTGTTGTCTGATTGACACACCACATGGAGATGAGATGACTAGCCATGTATAGTTGAGGATTCATCAAGATAGAGTTTCTTATTATCTCTCATTTGGTTTTCCTCCTTAGGATTTGGTGTTTCCTTTTAGTTTCTCCCTATTCTTTTGTGTTTTTGGGGATTTTACAAGGTATTGTTATACTCACCCATGCATGGGATCTTCCTGAACATGTCTTGTCTTATGTAGACGACAAGACTTTTCACTACTGGAAAAATAATCTATACCAACAGTTTGGAGGACTGTGGCCAGGTAAGCCGTGAGGATAGGTCTATACCAATGATTTTGGGAAAACCGTTGGTATAAGTAATATGAAAATTTATACCAACGGTTCCATAAAACCGTTGGTATATGTATTTCAAAAAAAAACATTTGGTGGGATTTGATCCCAGGACCTCTAGTTTATAATTGAACGACGTAACCACTAACCTAAGATGACTTTTGTGAACATAATTTCATAAATATATATATGTATTATCATAATTATTTTAAATTTTGATTTATATAATGTTCTCGGTAAGAAGGTTCGATAAAAAATCAAAGGACTTATACCAACGGTTCTCAAAACCGTTGGTATAGACCTATACTAATGGTTTTGAGAACTGTTGGTATAATTCCTTTGATTTTGGGACCTATACCAACGGTTTTGGAAAAACCATTGGTATAGGGGGGACCTATACCAACGGTTTGGCCAAACCGTTGGTATAGGGTCTCTATAATGGACCTATACCAACGGTTTGGCCAAAACCGTTGGTATAGGTCCTTTATAATAGACCTATACCAACGCTTTGGCCAAACCGTTGGTATATGTCCAAATTAATGAACTATACCAACGATTTGGATAAAACCATTGGTATAAGTCATATTTCCAGTAGTGTTTGATGAAGCCCTGGGAGGACCCAGAGCAGGTGGAGCATAGAGAGATAGACAGAACGAGGTGTGCACTAGTGGTTGAATTTGATAGTAGTCCCATCCTTATGATCAAGTTAGATTATTTTGTGGTTTTTTGTGGACATTTATTTTTCCCTTTTCATTATTTTAATAATTTTTTCATACTCTACTTGTGGGATAGATATATTCATGCATTTTTTTATCAGTTTTATAGTTATCTCTATACTGTTGCATGGAGATGTATGTGTGTGCATGTGTATAGGTACCATAGGCTAAGGCCTCCCATGTTTGAGATATGCCTACTCTATGTTGGTTGTCATCCCCTGGCCTATTAGAGGCGGTCTTGTGGTAATGGTGGCTCAACCTTCTGCTAGTCAGGCGGGCTCTAGTGGTTCAGGTCATTACACATCACATTATTTGTGTGGAAACAAGGCATCCTATAGCGTCGAGTGGTTTGTGCAATGAGGAGACTTCCTATTTATGATGCAAGATGAAAAAGCGACTCCCTGTGGAAGAGGTTACTATGTAAGTTGATATATATTTTTACATAGCGTTTTTTTCTATTTGTTTTGTTTAGGGTTCATCATTGATGATGAGGTTTGGTGATAGTTCATGATGATTATACTTAGATTCTAAGATGTGGTAGTGATTGAGATGAAATGACCAAGATGAATGTTATTGTCTAGTCATAAATTATCCTTTTGTCAAAAAATTTGATGAAAAAAATGATGACGCAAGGTTTTTGTTTCAATAATAAAAAGAAATGATGCCATGTGAATTTTCTTGCTCTTCCTAACGATTTACATCTGCAGTAACTTTCATATTACCAACAAATGATGTTTAATATAGTCAAAGTCAAATTTTAAAGTGTTTTTGTTGTTATGCATTGGTTCGAGTTGTTTGTTACGTTGTATGATTCGATCTTACAACAGTGTTGTAATCTAAAAGCATCATTTTGAGCTTTGAAAGAACAATTATGAAGTTCATATTTCTGATGATAATGAATTTTATAGTGGAAAATGTTATGAGTTTTCAATTAAATTTTTAACATAGATTGGTAAGTGGGATTTTTCACTAATGCTCCTAATCAATGTTAGGCTATCACTCATGTTCATTAATATCACACCACATATTTTTTTGTATGGAATTCCATTTTATAATTCTTATGTGTTAAATAACTTTTCTTGCACATTATCTCAAGCTAAAACTAATAGTTACTTTGTCACGTTAAGATATAATATTATAATACAAAATAAACATTAATACATTACAAGAAATCTATATGAAACATAATTATGAAAATTACAAGAGGAATAAACTCAGAAGCGTATAAAAGACAATAAGCTTGAAATGTTCATCTTTATGGTCCCCCATAACGATCTCATCACCAATTATAACCATGGAAAGAAGAAAAAAATTTAGAAATATGATATACATATTGTCAAAAAAATTAATGAATTTTTAGATAAATATGTAAGGTTATATATAAGAATGGAAGATTCTAATATGTGAAGGGTTTTAATGATGTTACCAACCTTCAGTACACAGTAGAAGCAATTATAAAACTAAAACAAGAAAATAACAGGTAAATGTAAAACACAATGATGAAATAGTAAAATAAAAATACCTTTAAATGGGTTTGGAATATTTAGATCAAACTAGGATAGATGAATTTAATCCTTCTGCGGTTTTTGCCGATAATGAAAACCACCAACACCATTATGAGATTCTCTTTCCATCCAAGTGATAATAGTCACTCATATAATGATGGGTTTTGTATGATAATCATATGAACATATGCAGTGGAAGACAATCCAAACACAAGAAAAACTATCTTTGAGAATCAACACATAAATAAATTGTTTAAACAATGTACTTGGAAATCACCAATGACAACAGTCTTCTTCTTTCTCAGTGAAGGAGAATGCCTGATAAAGATCATGAAAAAGTGAAAAAATGCACTATGCCTGTGAGGGGGTACACCAACCAATGGTTCTATGATCATACCGCAAGGATACCAAATGATGAAGGGGTGCTAGTGCCTTCATCTCAAACAATGAACAATAGTGTGGGAGGAAGAGAGAAATAAGAGGCTTGCTCACAATTGCTTATCTACAACAGGAAAAGTCACATCCCTCTATATATCCATCCATGATGTGTTTCATTAAATGAAAATGAACCGACCATATCAATGCATCTATATACATTTATTCCCATAATTAATTGAATTCTATTCAATGAATAGTCAAGCTAATTAATCCATTCACAACGAATTGTAACTGATAATAAAACTGTTCAAGAGAAATAAATATATATCAAATATATATATTTATTATCACATGTATTCAATACATGCATCAAATGCATGTAATTAAATATACACTTTATATATATAATATCATATTATATATATATAAGTGCATATCTAAAAATCTCCCACTTGCACTAAAATCCCATAAGGACTTTATGCATAACTTCACAACTCTTTATGAATCCATCCAAACTCTTTTGGATACAGTTTTTCATCAAACTCTCTTCATTTTGAACAAACACTTTGTCCAAAATTTTATCCTTATCCAAGGGCCTAATTGTGTAACCCCATGGGCCTTAGCAGCATTGAAAACAACTAGGAAATCTCTATTTCATAGATGTAAGTAAAGAGCAGCTTTTATCAAAGCATCAGTGTTACTCAAGCTACTAAGGGTTCTGGTGTGATCTTTATCCAACACGCTCATATATCTACATGAACATGTCCACCACAAGATGTATCATATACACCATATGTATCTTATATAATCCCTTTATCCATTACATTAAGAGACCACTAGACACGGAACATGTCAATCTAGTATAGGCCTCTCATCATTTTCATGATTCTCCAAAAAAGACCAACTAAGTGGATGAATAAATCACATGTCATTCATCTATCTGATAAGAATATCACATGTCACTTATCCAAGTAGTTGAACAAATCATATATGAAACAACTAATCATGGTCACACATTTCCTCAGTCTAATTCAATCAAGGGCCATATGTCTTTTATTGTCATACAAGTGGATAAATCACATCTTAGTTGTATTCCAACTGTCGACATGATCAACAACATACCCAACCACCACTGTATTATTTAAGTTTATATATTGATTTGCGTAAGTATGATATCAAAGTATGAAGGTTCTCATGCAAGGTATCTCGCCAAACTCAGGTAAGAAGGATTGATAATAAGCATATCCCGTAAGTATATCTATGATTGTATGACATTCCATGAGATATACTTTAGTGAATCAATCTAAGTAATAAGTCTCTACTTATTACCTCAAGAATCTATTTTTAAATATCTCATATACAAACCATTGTAATGGATATAATAATCTATTCAATCTAACCTTTATATATCATCACAACCCATTATACTCCATGATGATCATCAGTTAGGGACAACTCAAAGTTTGTACTTTGAGGGGATATTTATCATTTGACTGTTCATGTAAAATATATTACAACACACATGAATGAATAATAAATGGATATTTCCTTTATTAAAATGACATAATATATTTAAAAACATTACAACCAATCTCTTATAGAGATATAAAATGACCCTCATACAGTTGCTGCAGTAATGGATTCATTTTTTGAACATCACATCCATATTTAATTTCCATCACATCCCTATGTGACCATCTGATAAAATGCACCCACTAACCACCCAATGAGTGAAATTTATGAAGCAAGCTAGTTTTAATAATGGTGATACATAAGAATAATATTCCTTAAGTTAAAATATTTGAATATATATTCAAAATTCTTAACTTCATAACATCAAATGTTATAATGTTATATTCTGTCAACAACTTAGAACCCTTTCTAAGTATATCATCATTATCTTTGGAACCTTTTCCACATTATCTTTGGAACCTTTTCCATTAAAATTTTTCCTTGAAATATTTTGTAAATAATCTAACTATTTACATTATCACCTTACCAACACATCCTAAACTTTTTTTAGGATAAATTGATATCCATTTTATTGCGGTAACAAATATAACTATTTACACTTCCTTTTAGCATCATACCCTAAAATCTTTTAGGATAATGTGACAATCACTTCATTATGATAAACATATGTAACCTTTTACATTTCTCTTTACCAATGTTTCTTAAAACTTTTAGAAAATCAAGTGAATTTCACTTTGCAACTGAGCTGGCATAATAATGATATTTACTTTATTACAATAACGAAATGTAACTATTTGCATTTTTCTTTACCTTCACATACCCTACATTTTTAGGATATTAAGTGAAAAATCACTCAAATTCAGATTGGAACAATCTTTTATTTGTTAAATTTGAACTTCTATAAGTTCATACATACTCCATCTAGCCTCTTAGACATCATATTATCTTTAGATTATCTTTCTAAGATTCAATACAAACTACTATGCGTTTTAGGAAATAACATTTATTTCCTTTTAGTATGAATATGAAACAAATAATCTAATGTTTCCAAATCATAAATGGTATTATATGTGTTCAAAACCTTTCCTTTTATAAAGAACATTTTATTAAAATATCTCATCGATGGATGGTGGGAACACATTCCCTCATGTTTTAACAAATATAAGGATAAACACTTTTATCTTGGATAAACACTTCTATCCAAATATTCTTCTCAAAACATGTTATAGAAATACAATGAATCATAAATATGTATATACATTTAATCATCTCATAACAACCCTTTGTTATTAAACATCCTCTCTTATCATATAAGAGAAGTGAGATGAAGATACACATCTTTTACTTAGATTCATCCAAGCTTGGCACATTCCTTTACATTAAAATTCTTGATGTAGTAAATATTTACTCCATCTCATGAATATAAACTAAAAGCTCAATCAATTCTTCCTTTGATTTTGAACTCATTTATATTTACAACACTTTATAAAATATGCATTCGGTATCACATACCCTTCAAAAATCAAAGAATTAATTTCTATAAAATCCTTACCTGGTATGGACATTCTATGGAGTTTCACAAACTCCATCAGGTATATCTTTTATAATCCAATCATATTGAATTATTATCATTCTTTTCTTGATAGCTGCTACGGGAAAAAAGACTTTTTGCGACGGGAATAAATCTCATCGCAAAAAGTTCATCCAAGTGGTTATTTGCGACGGGGCCCGTCGCAAATATCTGGTGGTGGTTAATAGCTTTTTGAGACGGGATGTCCTCCCGTCGCAAAAGGTGTGTCAGCAGAGACTATTTGCGACGGGTCCTGTCACAAATAACTTTTTTTTTTGTGACGGTAATAAATCTCATCGCAAAAAGTCCGTCCAAGCAGTTATTTGCGACGGGATTTCGTATCCCGTCGCAAAAGGTTTGACGCGGGTTTCGCGCCAAATCGCGCGAAGGGTATTTGCGACGGGGCCCGTCGCAAATATCCGGCGGCGGTTAATAGCTTTTTGCGACGAGATGTCCTCCCGTCGCAAAAGGTGTGTCGGCAGGGACTATTTGCAACGGGTCTCGTCGCAAATAACTTTTTAACCGCCGACAGTAATTAATGCGGGTATAGGTATTTGCGACGAGTCCCGTCGCAAATAATCTAACCTATATATACCTCCATTCGTTTTTCTTCTCATTCCACTCAATTCTTATATCTTGTTTCTCTCTGAACTCTGATTTCAGAGGAATTTCTTTTAAGTTATTTTTTTTGGACACAAAGAAGTTGTGAAGTCGTCTACATCAATAGCAAATCAAGTTTAAAGGTATTTATGTTTTATTTAATTTATTATTTATTTCAATTTTTTATGTTAATTTTTATTATTATTGATTAGTTGTAATTAAATTGAATTTACATTGTTTTGTCATGAATATTTATTTGTACTAATAAATTGAAATTTTTAGTATTTTTTAATAATTAGTAGTAATTAGTAATTATTAACGATAATTAGTAATGCATATAATTAATTTGTAGTAATTAATAATAATTGGTAATAAATAATAATAAATACTAATAATTAGTAATAAATATTAATAATTATTAATAAATAGTAATAAATAGTAATAATGAGTAATAAATAGTAATAAATTATAATAATTAGTAATAAATTGTAATAATTAGTAATAAATTGTAATAATTAGTAATAAATATGTAATAATTAGTAATAAATTTTAATAATTAGTAATAAATTGTAATAAATTGTAATAATTAGTAATAAATTGTAATAATTAGTAATAAATTGTAATAATTAGTAATAAATTGTAATAATTAGTAAAAAATTGTAATAATTAGTAATAAATTGTAACAATTAGTAATAAATTGTAATAAATTGTAATAATTAGTAATAAATTGTAATAATTAGTAATAAATTTTAATAAATTGTAATAATTAGTAATAAATTGTAATAATTAGTAATAAATTGTAATAATTAGTAATAAATTGTAATAATTAGTAATAAATTGTAATAATTAGTAAGAAATTGTAATAATTAGTAATAAATTGTAATAATTAGTAATAAATTGTAATAATTGGTAATAACTTGTAATAATTAGTAATAAATTGTAATAATTAGTAATAAATTGTAATAATTAGTAATAAATTGCAATAATTAGTAATAAATTGTAATAAATTGTAATAATTAGTAATAAATTGTAATAATTAGTAATAAATAGTAATAAATTGTAATAATTAGTAATAAATTGTAATAATTAGTAATAAATAGTAATAATTAATAATAAATTGTAATAAATTGTAATAAATTGTAATAAATTGTAATAAATTGTAATAATTAGTAATAAATCGTAATAATTAGTAATAAATTGTAATAATTAGTAATAAATTGTAATAAATTATAATAAATTGTAATAATTAGTAATAAATTGTAATAATTAGTAATAAATTGTAGTAATTAGTAATAAATTGTAATAATTAGTAATAAATTGTAATAATTAGTAATCAATTGTAATAAATAGTAATAAATTGTAATAATTAGTAATAAATTGTAATAATTAGTAATAATTAGTAATAAATTGTAATAATTAGTAATAAATTGTAATAAATTGTAATCAATTGTAATAATTAGTAATAAATTGTAACAATTAGTAATAAATTGTAATAATTAGTAGTAAATAGTAATAATTAGCAATAAATTGTAATAATTAGTAGTAAATTGTAATAATTAGTAGTAAATTGTAATAATTAGTAATAAATTGTAATAATTAGTAATAAATTGTAATAATTAGTAATAAATTGTAATAAATTGTAATAATTAGTAATAATTAGTAATAATTAGTATTAATTAGTAAGCGTCAGCCATGTCCAATGTAAACTCTATAATTGTCCTTGCTTATTTGATCACCTTGCAAGTAGCGTTGTAATAGGACAACCCAAGTCATGCCCTTCTCATCTATAAGAATTATCTCACATGACCTGTCACATACATGAATTATTTTAAAGTTAAATTTAATTTAATTTTTATTTATGATTTTTTTGGGGTTTATCAAGATTTTATGATGGAATGAGTGAGTTTTCATGAATTGGGCCAAACCGTGAGACCAATTCCAGATTTAAAAATATTTTTTTTCTTTTATAACTTTTTCATTTTTTAATATTTTTCACCCATTCCAATTTCTAAATGGTCTCCCCTGACATATTAACACCACCATTGTAGTTTGGAGCCTTTAGAAATCCATAACCAAGTTGTATATGAGTTTTTATTTAAGGGATTGGGCCAGCCCGAAAGCCCAATTCTAGTTTTAAAAATAAAATTTGTTTAATTAATAACTTATTCAATATTAAGGTTTTTTCGGTGATTCCAAGCCCCACACACGCCCATTAAACCCAGCCGTGCGTCCAGTATCCTCCCACCCTCTTTGAAGCTCATTTTCCTCACGGTTTAGGTCAAAACTTCTGAAGCACTCACATTTCATCTATATTTAAAAAGGTAATTTTATTCCTTCATAAATCTTTCATTATTCACTCTTTTCCCCCCATTCCAGTTCTCAATTAACCTTATATTTCATGTTCCGACCTCAATTGAATTTTTGGCTATTTTCAAATTCATCCACTGGTGTATTTGGGGAGATTTCTTCAAGAACCCTCAAGTGAGTGAGTCTCCTTCATTCTTCTTTCATTTTTCTTAGGGTTTCATTCAATGTGCTTAGGGTTTCTTCCTTTATACATGAAGTCCCAAATTTCCAGAGGGTAAGGTGTCAAACCTAAGGTTTAACCTTGGGTTTTCTTGGTCCAACTTTCTATTTTTAGGTTTGATCTACCCTTCTTGAGGTGCGGCGGTGGTGCGTTTGTGTTTTCGCATAAAGGATTCAAGGGTTTCATTTGATTTGGTAGGTGATTACAATGTTGATGCAATATTTGTGTATTAGCATGCTGTATTTATCATATTTTTAGGTTTATATCGTTTTATTATTACTGCAAAAATTGGTTCTAATGATGTTTCTATTGCAATTGAATTTTAAATGCCAATTTGGTGTGAAATTTGGGGTTTTCCAAAGAAATGTTTTATTTGTTTATTTGGGGATGCCCTATAAATACATAGTTGTTTTTATTGACCTATAATAAGGATTAAAATAATGTTTATAATGTTTATACCCTTTGGTTATTGCTGAAAAAATGGGTTTTAATTGTGTTTGTAAAGAAAGTGAAGTTTTGGTTCCACTTTTGTGTGAAAATGAAGGTTTTACAAAGTTATCACTTCTTGTTTAACATGGGGATGCTTGAAAATCGATTTGTTGTTTTTATTTAAATTTATTGGGTTGCCTTTACTATTTTGGTAACTTAAAAGTGTGAACATAGTGTAAAAGTGGGTTTCTTAAGGGGTTTTGTGTGCAAAACAACATGGGATTTTGAGAAATTGTTTTATTCAAATTCAAAGTGTTTGTTGTGTGTTTTAAGTGGTATAAAATGCGATAGCTACTGTATTTGGTGTATGTGACCATTAGTGGTGTTTTACATTAAAATGGATATTTGTCAAATGCTAGAATTGTTTGAGCACAAAGGGGGAAGCCCGGGTACCTAGGTGGGGCGGATGTGTACTTGTACGGCTAGTGGACCAGATGAGTTTTGTCCCTGTTTCACTTAGCATTTGGATAATGACAACTCTAAATAAACTATGTGGATGATGATTGGGGACCACTAGGTTATGGTTATGTTCCCTACTAGTGGCTCGTGCACGATAACAGATTTTACTATGGTTACATTACACCGAGGTACGAGGTACATGGGGTCTGAGACTATCTAGTGCCTAAGGGTGTTCCCGATTTTGTTGCTCATTGGATTTGTAGTAATTGCCCTTTTATTTGGGTGTATTTGGAATTATATTGAAATAGATAACATTCCTATTTAAATGTCTTAACATTCTGAATGTTTTATCTTGAAATTGTTTTTCAATTTAAAGTTGTATTTCTTGGAATTTGTCGTCGCTTTTCATTGCATATTAAAACTGCTTGCTTTTTCACCTTGTATTGCATGCACCTTGGAATCATTGGGTGATATCCTATTGGGATTAGGCTCAAACCATACTTACACCCCTTGGGTGTAGGTATACTTTATTATTTTTGACCCAGGTAAAGGAAAGGCATTGGGTGATGGTGGTTCGGGGTGTTAGTTCCCATCCTTGGGGTGGAGTTGTGGAGACGACTGGTGGGTGATGACCCCTTTTCATGTGGAGTCCTTTGGGTTTTTCTTTATACTATATATTTGTGTCTTTGGAACTTTTTTTACTGTATTTAAATCCATGTATTCAATTCTGGTTTTTTTATTAAGACTTGTTTGGCTATAAATTTCAGAATTTATATTATGGGTTGTTTTTAAGGTTTTATGCTTTCATACTCGGGTAAATCGTTCCAAAACCTAATTGTTTGATACTTGGGCACTTATTCCAGCCCGTGGGGATAGGGAACGCCCTTCGGGCCTTGTCACAAGCTGGGTTTGGTGCCGGTTTTGGCGGCAACCAGATTTGGTTCGTGACAAAATGGTATCAGAGGCAGGTTCAGGTTAACTCTTTTGGTCATGTTATTTGGGGAAGAGTCATGATATTCTGGAGTTAGGATTGTTAGTACTTGGAATTATATTTATGGGTAGTGTGCCTGATCACCACACCTCATTATGGGATTCAAGTTTCTAGGAGAATTCGGGATTTATCTAAGTCCTTTGGTTTTCTCGGTTCGATGATGATTAGGGAAAATGAAAAGAGAGTTGGGTTAATGGTCTTAGTGAGCTCGTAGGGCCTGGAAAGCCATGTGGAGCCAAGGATATTCCTTAGAACACTCTCTGTGACAATGAAGTGATTGGAATATGGCCGCCAACCATATTTCCAAGTCACCCACTGAAACTAGTTTCCTCTCACATTGTTTTGTGCTTTAGTTTTGAAAACTTGGCACTTTGGTTTTAAGAAGCGTAAAGTTTTTGTAAAATTATTTTCAAATAAATAGGGTATGGTTTGATTTATGAAATGGTGGAACTGAATTTTCAGAATTTTTTTGAAATGAAAAATGGTGTGATTACACCTCTTTTGAAAGCAGGAACTATATTGAAGTTGGTTTTGAAAAGTGTTTCCAATAGAGTTTTCTAAACAATAAAAGGGTGTTTTAATGGGATGAGATGTTTTGAAATTGATGTGAATATCTTTAAAGTGAGTTATTTTCTAAATGGTTGTGTCTTTCTGAAATTTTTTGTAAGATGTGAATTGGGATTTTGATCTTGTGGATAACAGTTTTGATAAAAAGGATGTGTTGGATGACTGTTTTGGTTTTGAAAAGTGGAAAGAATTTTTTGTTTTAACCTTTGGTATTTCCTTGAGCAACCACATGCATGAGGTTATATGGGATGATGGATGTTTGATGGAATGAATGGATGAGTGCTAGAACAGATATGAGGAGGGTGCCCGGTGTGGCACAAAAACATGCATGTGTGAGGCCCATGGGGTACCATTGGTGGATATGCTTACTGCTGAACCGTTTGTTTTCAATGAAATGGTTTTAATAAAAAACACGATGTCTTGATAAATTGTTTGGGATGGTGTGTATTATGTGTTTTTGAAAAAGTTGATGTTGTGGGATGATTTGAGTACAAGAACCCCTCCCGCTTGAACTGTGTTTTGGGTTTGGGTTTGGTCAGTAAGTTGTGTTGTAGGGATGGTTAGTGGTCTCTTTTGAAAAATGTTTTGGGACGACTTTATGGTGGTTCCATTAATGTGTTTGGATCTGGTTTGTGGTATATCTTGACCAATGGACCATCTTGGTTGGGTCCTTGGGTTCAATCGTTGGATAAGGTATACCCCATTAAAGGTTAGTGCACAACTGAAGTGCAACCCGAATTGTTTCGTCGTTTGATGACCCTCCAGTTGATCAATATAAGGAATCTTTTTCTTGATATTTTTAGATTGGGTATACACCCTTTACTTTCTTAGTTTTGTGTATCCTATTGTAGTGGGAGAGTGATCATGTAAGGTTTAAAGAGACCTTATCCTCTTAAGTTTCCTGATTTACCGAAGGTGGAAGTGGTCTGGGGTTGTTAGCATGGATGAGTATCTGAATGGTTTCTAAGAGGTCCTCTTGGTCCATCGTAGTCTCTTCAAAGAAGGAGTTCACAATAAACTACCAGTGTGAGAAATATGGTCACAAGAGGATATTTTGGCCACTTTCTAGAATTGTGTGTTGTTTGGGGATGTTGTATAAGGTCCCACTCCATGCATTGTTTATATCAGTCGCAATGGTCATGTTTGGTGAAGCCTTGTGATTTCGTGAACTCGATTAACATTAAAGGTGAAAGTCATGAAATCCTCTGGGAGTCTCTTTATGTTGGGAGAATTTCTCCCTTGGAAAAACTTCAAAATCTCCCATTTTAGAGGAAGGTGATTATAGGTGTTATTTACTTGTATAGTTTCTCATTCAAAGAAATAAGGTGTGATGTGTGTTAATTTTTAGGCCCTTGTTTCAGTGAAATATTGAGTTAGGGTGAAGTGAGTTTGGAATGTGTTATGTATTGGTAATCTTATCGGGGATTTCAGTATAGTTGTTGGTGGCACCGAAAGAAGAATTCTCATTTAGGGGGGCTTCCAAAGCCTAACTATGAGGTCAAAGATGCTTCAATCATTTGAGCTCCAGCCATAGTTCCCGAAGAGAAGCTGACTCGTAGTCAGGGGAAATCCCAGGGTTGTTTAAAACCATGTATAATGTATTATCCTCAGTATGAATGATAGTAAGATTTTAAACCTCTAGTGTCATCATCTTTCTTCCATTGTTCCCATTCAATGGAATTTGGTTGAGGGCCTTGTGCCGATGTCATCACCTAATGTCATTCCCTCCCCCTTTTGTTTCCATCGAGTCATTAGAGAATAGTTGGAAATTTGGATAGACATGCTGAGGACACAGTTTGTGTATGATTAGTAGTGACCATGTTCTAGGAAGCCATGCGAAAAGAATGATCTGCACAGTTAGTGCAGAATTTTCCCAAACCGTGCAGACTGACGCTGCGCCCTTCCCAAATCTTTAAAAACAAATTGGGTCTTTCTGTGTCGGCCCATGCTGGTCGGTTAAGATGGTTGGTTCTTATGGTGGGGAGACCCACTAGGATTCTCATGTACATTCCTTCATAAACTGTGAATGGAATTCTACCCTTTGTACTAGGGAGTTCGTTCAGGACTCCCCCGGTTAGTGTCTTGATTCTATCTTGTAAAATAATATAGGTTGCCTCTTATGGTGGGGTGCCTATTTGTGTCCCCCCATACCAATAGCCCTGATTTATCCATGGTATTGGCTTGGTGGTAGGTAGTCTCATTCAAAACTATCTAGATACCAACATCTTCCTTAAGTAAACATTGGGATTGGAGAGCTCCCAATGGTTTAGTTAATGTTCGGTAAGTGTAACCTTGTTCGAAGTTGTTGTTCATTTGGGTGAATTTCTTGAGTCTTGTTCGGATAGCGTTTGAGGAGTTTCATTTTGGGATAAAGTATGAATGCGATTGATCATTTCAGTAAAGTGGTGTAAGTTTGGGTTGTGAGATTAATCATTCCTTAATTGATCACTGGAGGTGTTTTGGACCTTGGGGGCGAAGCTTGGCAAAGAAGTACATCTTGGTTTATCGGTTGGGTTTGGTTTTGGTATCTGGCCTTGTTGTAGCTTTCCGGGGACAAAAAGTTTTCATGGTGGGTATAATTGTCACATACATGACTTATTTTAAAGTTAAATTTAATTTAATTTCTATTTATGATTTGTTGTTGGGGTTTCTCAAGCTTTTATGGTTGAATGGGCGAGTTTCCGTGAATTGGGCCAAACCGTGAGCCCAATTCCAGATTTGAAAATAAATTTTGTTTCTTTTATAACTTTTTCATTTTTTAATATTTATCACCCATTAAAATTCCTAAATGTTTTCCCCTGACATATTAACACCACCATTGTAGTTTGGAGACTTTAGAAATCCATAACCAAGTTGTATATGGGTTTTTATTTAAGGGATTGGGCTAGCCCGAAAGCCCAATTCCAGTTTTAAAAAAAAAAATTGTTTAATTAATAACTTATTCAATATTAAGGATTTTTCGGTGATTCCAAGCCCCAAACACTTCCATTGAACCCAGCCGCATGTCCAGTATCCTCCCACCCTCTTTGCAGCTCATTTGCCTCGCGGTTTAGGTCGAAACTTCTGAAGCACTCACATTTCGTCCAGATTTAAAAAGGTAATTTGATTCCTTCATAAATCTTTCATTATTCACTATTTTCCCCCCATTCTAGTTCTCAATTAACCTTATATTTAGTGTTCCAACCTCAATTTAATTTTTGGCTGTTTTCAAATTCATCCACTGGTGTATTTGGGGAGATTTCTTCAAGAACCCTCAAGTGAGTGAGTCTCCTTCATTCTTCTTTCATTTTTCTTAGGGTTTCATTCAATGTGCTTAGGGTTTATTACCTTATACATGAAGTCCCAAATTTACATAGGGTAAGGTGTAAAACCAAAGGTTTAACCTTGGGTTTTCTTGGTCCAACTTTCTATTTTTAGGTTTGATCTACCCTTCTTGAGGTGCGGCGGTGGTGCGTTTGTGTTTTCGCACAAAGGATTCAAGGGTTTCATTTGATTTGTTAGGTGATTTCAATGTTGATGAAATATTTGTGTATTAGAATGCTGTATTTATCATATTTTCAGGTTTATATCATTTTATTATTGCTGCAAAAATTGGTTCTAATAATGTTTCTATTGCAATTGAATTTTAAATGCCAATTTGGTGTGAAATTGGGGGTTTTCCAAAGAAATGTTTTATTTGTTTATTTGGGGATGCCATATAAATACTTAGTTGTTTTTATTAACCTGTAATAAGGCTTAAAATACTGTTTATAATGTTTATCCCCTTTGGTTATTTCTGCAAAAATGGGTTTTAATTGTGTTTGTAAAGAAAGTGAAGTTTTGGTTCCACTTTTGTGTGAAAATGAAGGTTTTACAAAGTTATCACTTCTTGTTTAACATGGGGATGCCTGAAAATCAATTTGTTGTTTTAATTTAAATTTATTGGGCTGCCTTTACTGTTTTTGTAACTTACAAGTGTGAACATATTGTACAAGTGGGTTTCTTAAGGGGTTTTGTGTGCAAAACAACATGGGATTTTGAGAAATTGTTTTATTCAAATTCAAAGTGTTTGTTGTGTGTTTTAAGTGGTATAAAATGCTATAGATAATATATTTGGTGTATGTCACCAGTAGTGGTGTTTTACATTAAAATGGATATGTGTTAAATGATGAAATTTTTTGAGCACAAAGGGGGAAGCCCGAGTACCTAGGTGGGGCGGATGTGTACTAGTACGGCTAGTGGACCGGATGAGTTTTGTCCCTGTTTCACCTAGAATTTGGATAATGAAAAATCTAACTAAACTATGTGGATGATGATTGGGGACCACTAGGTTATGAGTATGTTTCCTACTAGTGGCTCTTGCATGAGAACGAATTTTACTATGGTTACATTACACTGAGGTACAAGGTACATGGGGCCTGAGACTATCTAGTGCCTAGGGGTGTTCCCGATTTTGTTGCTCATTGGATTTGTGGTATTTGTCTTTGTATTTGGGTGTCTTTGGAATTATATTGAAGTATATAACATTCCTATTTAAATGTGTTAACATTATGAATGTTTTATCTTGAATTTTTTTTTCAATTTAAAGTTGTATTTCTAGGAATTTGTCGCCGCTTTTCATTGCATATTAAAACTGCTTGCTTTTTCACCTTGTATTGCATGCACCTTGGAATAATTGGGTGGTATCCTATTGGGATTAGGATCACATCCTACTTGTACCCCTTAGATGTAAGTATACTTTATTATTTTTGACCCAGGTAAAGGAAAGACATTGGGTGATGGTGGTTCGGGGTGTTAGTTCCCATCCTTGGGGCGGAGTTGTGGAGACGACTGGTGGGTGATGACCCCTTGTCCTGTGGAGTCCTTTGGGTTTTTCTTGCTGCTATATATTTGTGTATTTGGACCTTTTTTTACTGTATTTAAATCCATGTATTCAATTCTGGTTTTTTATTAAGACTTGTTTGGCTATAAATTTCAGAATTTATATTATGGATTGTTTTTAAGGTTTTATGCTTTCATACTCGGGTAAATCGTTCCCAAACCTAATTGTTTGATACCCGGGCACTTGTTCCAGCCCATGGGGATAGGGAACGCCCTCTGGGCCTTGTCATAAGTTGGGTTTGGTGCCGGTTTTGGCGGCGACCAGATTCGGTTCGTGACATGACCCTTTACATAGACCATTCTTCCTTGAAAATTTAAGGGAAAGATACTGAAGTCCCCTTAAATTTTTAAGGAAGAATGATCTATATAAATGGAGCGAGATAATTCTTAGAGACAAGGACGACATTACTTTGGTTTTCCTATTGTAACACTACTTGTGAGGTGATCAACCATGCAAGGACAATTATAGAGTTTACATTGGACTTCTTGTACTTATCATGGTACTGCTGCGATATCTGCATCCAGCTCAAGAGGAGCTCGTGGAGAGGCATCATCTTCTGCCTCACTGTATCAAGAGCATTTACGAGCTCAGAATGACCTTATAGAGTGTTTTCAGAAGCAGCAAGAAGAGATGCGTCAGTAGGAGCAGCAGCAGAAGCACCAGCACGCGGAGGAGATGCGTCGATGGCAGCAGCAGCATCAGGAGCAGATGAAGTACATGCGTCGTCTGAAGACGACCCCCAATGATTTTTTCTTATGTTAAAAATATTTGAATTTAACATTTGTAATATGAAATATTTACAGTTTCTGTCTTTTATATTGGTTCGAATATTATATAATTTAATTTTTAATATTTTATGATTTTTTTGTGAATATTGAGAATTTTAATAATTTTAATAATTTTTATTTTTTTATTATTTTAATAATATTAATATTATTTTTTGATTAATCATAATTTTATTAAATATATTTTTCAGTATTATATTTTTTAATGTTTTTTTATTTTACTAATAATAATAATAATATTTTATGATTTTTTTATATTTTTTTGTGAATATTGAGAATTTTAATATCTTTTTATTTTAATTATTTTAATAATATTAAAATTAATTTTTCAATAATCATAATTTTATTAAATTTATTTATTTTTTAAATTTATTTATTATTTGCGACGAGATCTTTTGCGATGAGTTTCCGTCACAAATAGTCTAAATAATTTTTTTAAAAAGGTATTTGCGACGGGATTTGGGACCCGTCGCAAAAAGTATTTGCGATGGGCCTGTCGCAAATAGTCTGATTTTTTAAAAAAAAAACGTATTTGCGACGGGATTACGGGCCCGCCACAAATACTTTTTGCGATGGGCCCGTCGCAAAAAAGTTTATATATATAAAGTATATAATCGGAGAATTATTTGCGACGGTGAAGCTGCCCGTCGCAAAAAATTATTATTTACGACGGGCCCGTCGCAAATAATACTTTTTGCGACGCTGTTTTCTACGACGGGCTATTTGCGACGGGACCCCGTCGAAAAAACTTATTTGCGATGGGATCCCATTGCAAATAGCCCGTCGCAAATATCTAGAATTATAGTAGTGAGATCTAAGTTTTAATGACCTTAATTTGCTTCTTGAAGAAACATTGTTAGACTTTTAAACCAACTTTTCTTCTTTTGATTTGAACTTTTATCCACTTGTACTATCTATGTAGTACTATCACTACTAAAAAATAGGCCTTTAACAGCACTAGAAATAGCCTTTATCAGCACTAGAAAAGTGCTGACTACATGATCGAGGCTAAAAGCCTTGGTATTTTATCAGCACTGAAAAAGCGCTGATAAAGGGTATTTTATCAGTGATTTTAGAAGCACTAATAAAGTATACCTTTATCTGCACTTATAAAAGTGATGATAAAGGACATTTTATTAGCGCTTTTAAAAGTACTGATAAAGGGTCATACTATAGTGTGTTGTAACAACACACCGTAGCACCACTGCAATGTGTTGTAACAGCACACCACATCACCACTGCAATGTGTTGTAACAGTACACCGCAACACCAAAAACACACCAGATATCAACAAAAACAATTCCAAATATAGGATTTAAATGAAATGAAATTTACAAGACAAATACAAGAAAAAAACACTATATTATAGACATTTCAAACATTGGTTTATACAATTACACACTACTGGAAAATGGACCTATCCTCATGGTTTTCTCCAAAACCGTGGGGATGAAACCCCCCTATACCCACGGTTTTGGAAAACCATGGGTATATGTGTCTATTCAAGACCTATACCCATGGTTTTCCAAAACCGTGGGTATAGGGGGGTCTATCCCCACGGTTTTCCAAAACCGTGGGGATAGGTCCTAAAAAGTGACCTATACCCACGGTTTTGGGGAAAACCGTGGGGATAGGTCTGGGCTAAAATACCTATACCCACGGTTATGAAAAACTGTGGGTATAAGTCACTTTTGTGTGCGCGGGAAAATTTTTTTTCCCGCGAGAAGGAATTTTTTTTTGGTGGGAACCCTATACCTAGGGTTCTTCCCTCTATACCCACGGTTTTTATAACTATATTTAACTAAATATATATATATATATATACATATAGGTGATGTTAGGGTAGTGGTTAGATGTGGTGTTTGCAGCGAAGAGGTTGTGGGATCGAAACTCGGCGCCTGCATTATTTTAGGACCTATACCCACGGTTTCAAAACTGTGGGTAAAAGCCATTGACATCGTGGCAATTGGCTATGTTTCGGTGACACGGTGGCAGGACACCTATACCCACGGTTTTGGAAAACCGTGGGTATAGGCTGCGGACCTATACCGATGTCGTTCCAGCCCACGATTCCCAAAACCGTGGGTATAGGCTATAACCACGGTTTTGGGGGCTATACCCACGGTTTTGAACCGTGGGTATAGGCCGTTTTTCCAGTAGTGTACATAAATACAAATCATTACATATATTCAAAAACATCAATGTCCCTTTATCTTTTAATCCTGACTCGACTCATGCTCTTTCCGAACAAATAACCCTTTCTCAAGAAAAAGAACACACCTATATAAGAAAAAATTCTTATGTTTGTAATAATATAAAGAAATAAATTATCAAAAAGTGTTAATTTTACTAAAATTAATGACAAATTTAAATAAAAAACGCACTTGGAGTCATACCGGTCACACCGTGTATCAAATTGCGGTGGGAATAATTCCAAAACATCTCAAATGAATTGTGGATCATTGTACTAAATTATAAAAATAATCTGAATGTGTTTTCTCAGTTTTGAGTACGTAAATTATCTTTTTTACTAAAATATCATTTTAAACTGCAAACACACACTTTTGACTTATTCTGATCACATTGTGTATCAATTTTATATGAAACAGATTCATACATGTCAAAAATTAATTATGAACCATTTTCCTAAATTATCAATAAAATATGAGTGTGTTTGATCGATTTTCAGTGAGTGGCACTTTTTGAACTAAAATGTTGATTTTAAACTAATAATGAACACTTTGAGTCATACAGGGCACATCCTGTATCAGATTGAGGTGAAACTGATTCCTACAAATCAAAAATGACTTATGGATAATTTTTTTAAAGTATCAAAACAATCCTAATGTGTTTTCTTGGTTTTGAGTAGGACAATTGTCCATTTTACTAAAATTGATGACAATTTTAAATAAAAAGACGCACTTTGAGTCATACCAGTCACATCATGTGTCAGATTTAGGTGCGATTGATTCTTATATGTCCCAAATGACATATGGATTGTTTTCCTAAAGTATCAGAACAATATGAATGTTTTTGTTTGGTTTTGAGTATATCACTTGTCTTTTTTTTTACTGAAATGTCATTTTAAAATTTAAATGCACACTTTGAATCATATAGAGAACATCATGTATCAGATTGAGGTGCAATTGATTCTTACATATCACAAATGACTAAGGGATTATTTTATTAAAGTATCAAAACAATATAAAAATGCATTCTTGGTTTTGAGTATGTTAGTTGTCTTTTTTACTAAAATTAATTTCAATTTTAAATAGAAAAAAGTATTTAGAGACATATCGGTCACACCATGCATTAGATTGAGGTGAAACTGATTCATGCACATCTCAAATCACTTATGGATTTTTGTACTAAAGTATCAAAACAATATTAATGTGTTTATTTAGTTTTGAGTAGGTCGGTTTGTTTTTTTACTAAAATTGATGTCAATTTTAAATAAAGACGCGCTTAGAGTTATACCGGTCACACCGTACATCAAATTGAGGTGCGACTGATTCTTACAAATTCTAAATCACTTATAGATTTTTTTCCTAAAGTATCAAAATAATCTGAATGTGTTTTCTTGGTTTTGAGTATGTCACTTGTATTTTTTACTAAAATGTCATTTTAAACTTGAAACATGCACTTTGACTCATACAGATCACATTGTGTATCGGTTTGATATGATACCAATTTCTACACATCACAAATGATTTATGAATCAATTCTCTAAATTATAAAGAAAATACAAGCATGTTTTCTTGGTTTTCGGTGAGTGAATTTTTAAATTCAAATGTCAATTTTAAACTTATAACTTACACATTGAGTCATATCAGACACATCGTGTATCAGATTGAGGTGCAACTGATTCTTACATGTCAAAAATGACTTAAGAATCATTTTATTAAAGTATCAACACAATATGAATATGTTTTCTCGGTTTTGAGTATGTCGGTTTTATTTTTTACTAAAATTAATGTCAATTTTAAATAGAAATAAGTACTTGGATTCATACCAGTCAAATCATGTGTAGGATTGAGGTGCAGATGATTCTTACATGTCCCAAAGTCTCAAAAAAATCCTAAATGTAAATGTTACCATGATTTACTTTATTATAGTTTTTTATTCCGAGGGACTTGTAACATCATCGTGTGTAGAAGACATTGTCTACATGATTAGTCAAACATTTAATTTATATTATGTTAATATAGTAGAGAACATATAATATTATGAGAAAAAACATAATATATTAAAAAACACTTTTACCTTATCATTGAATTCTATTTTTTTAAATGTTTCAAGGATTTGGTTCCTCCATAAAGAATCCAAATCCCCTTTTGTAGTCCCCTATAACATACAAGACATTGTCTACATTGGGACCGACATGAACTGATTGTGACATCCCAATGAAAGAGTCATCATCAATTGAATTTTCATCTAACTTGACATTTTTTTTAGTCACCAGCAGGACAATCAACCAATTCTTGTTTATTGGATCAAAGATATAAAATACTTGAACTTCTTGTGATGACATTATGAATGACTCATCCTTTTCCCCTTTCACACTGAAATTTACTTTCACAAAGCCCATTTCATCAACTTTCACTCCATTGATATTGTCAACCCATTTACAACAGAAAAGCGACACTTGAAATGTTATATAATTGAAATCTTATATCTATTTGATAATTCCAAAATATGACATATTTTCATAAATTGGATTTATATCCTTGGAACCAGATATGTGAATTACTTAATCCACACGAGTAACACCACTATTTTTCATCTTACTGAAGTCACCATGTTATGTTGTATAGAATGTATAACTATTGATTACAAAACCAGTGTAAGATATAACATTTTCATTCAGTCCTCTGGCCAATCATTGCAGTCGTTTGACAATTGAATTCAAATTTTCAGATAACTCCTTATAAATTTGATCTCTAAACCATCCTATAAACTGTTTATTACGTGTATTTGATATCCATACTTTATCATTTGATGGATTCAAATCTCTAAGAATTTATTTGTGAGCTTCAATGTATGAATAAACATCTTCACTATTATGTAATATATAAAGGTGCACTTTCTCCTGCTCTGTCAAGGTAATTATAACAACATCTATTTTGGAAATACCTTCACCTAGAAGGCATTCATTGTGACAAGAATTTGGGAAACCAATGCTTTCAACATCTGATAGGTAATCGATATATAATTCAATAGCTTCTTCAACAATATATTGTTATGAAATACAACCTTCTGAACGAATTTGATTCTTCACACACCCTTTTGAAATATTCATATACCATTTAATGGGGTACATCCATCTGTAATGGATATGACCACATAGTTGAACCTCTCTAAACAAGTAAACCATCTGGTGGACCATTATATCAAAGAATGATGGTGGGTATGACATCTCTAATTCACATAATATGACTGAAATCTTCTTATTCATGATGGGAAACTTCTCCAGGTCTACAAATTTACTACATATGGCTTTGAAAAATAAGAAGATACCGATTAATGTATGTCATAAATTTTGAGGTAGAATGCAATGGAAAGTAACAAGTATTAAATCCTGCATAAAAACATGACAGTCATGTGATTTTAGTCCCTGTAACTTCAAATTATTCATTGAAATGACATTCTTGATATTTGATAAATACCCTTGTGGATCTTTTACACTAGTAAGGAAAAGAAAAAATTGTATTTGTTCCTATCTTGATAGAGTGTAAGCTGTTGAAGGAAGAAAATTCCACCTTTTACCCTTCACTAGTGCCAACTCTTCCCTTATATCCATTTCAATCAAGTACAACCTAGCCTTGATTCCATCTTTCATTTTACCAGGAACATTTAGTAATGTGTCAATAACACTATCAAATACATTTTTTATACATGCATGACATCATGAAAATGTATGACATAAAAACAATTCCAATATGGTAATTCAAAGAAAATTTATCTCTTCTCCCAACATGATTTTGTAAGGTTTTCTGAAAATGGTTTACCAAAATCAGTGTCAATATTTTTTACTTTATTGAAAATTTGATCACCTGTTAATAAAGATGGTGTTGTACCTTGTTCGATATTCCCATTAAATATTGTCATCCGGGATTAGTATTTATTTCATCAAGGTAAAAATTTCCAATTTCCTAAAAACACAGTCTTAAAGGAATGTTTCAACTAAACCAAGTATGTGCATTTTTCACAAATGGGACACCCCGATATTACTTTAATTTTATAGCCTGATAAATTTCCATAAGCGGGGAAGTAAGTTATCATTTCATACAACATGACCCTCAATGTGAATTCTTCACTTCTATGAGCATCATATATTGTAACACCTATATCCCGCATCAATTTCAGATCTTTGATCAATGGAGCCAAATAGACATAAATATCATTATCGGGTTGCTTTGGTCTAGATATAAGAAGAGACAACATAATGTATTTTCACTTCATGTATAACCATGGTGGAAAGTTATAATTTACCAACATGATGAGCCATGTATTTTTAGTACTACTCTATACACCAAAAGGATTTATTCCATTTGTAGATAATGCAAGATGCAAGTTTCTCAGATCATTTCCAAATTCAGGAAACTCGTAATCAATTTTCTTCCACTGAAAAGAATCTGCTGGATGACATAAATTCCCATATTTAATTATTATATCTACATTTCATGTTAATTATCTCATGGTTTCCTGACATCCATATAGTATTCTAAACCATAGAATGATAGAAAATTACCATACATATTTTGAAGGAATTGATTCATTTTTCTTGTATCGATTTGTGCCACACTTAGGGAATTTTATGAGTGATTCATGGTCCTTGTGAAACAATATGCAATCATTTGGACAAGAATGTATTTTTTAGAGATCATTACCATTAAACATAATTTTTTTTAGCATCATATGTTTGTAATGGTAGTTAATTTTCTTTCAGTAGCATATCATTCAGGAGACCAAGTAGTTTTGTAAAGCTGGTGTCACTCCATCTGCTGCTAGCTTTTAGATTATATAACTTCAATACAGCTAACAATGTTGTGTATTTAGTACAACCAGTATAAAATGGTTTCTTGGAACAACTATTTAACTCCTCAAACAACTTTGGACATTCACTAAAGTCATCTTCAATTTTCGTTTTCATTTATTCCATGTGATCTTCATCATCATTTACAAAGGTATTCATATCAAATGATTCATAAACCGAAGTATCACCCCAATCGGTGTCTAAATTCTGTTCTTCCCTATGTTTAGTCCAAAATTTATAGCTTTGATATATTTCGTGACAAATCAAATGTTATTAAAACTCTTTTGGACTAATTTTTCATGAATAACAACAATGTAAACACACACAAAGGATTTTAGAAGGGTCGTCTGCATGATCTCTTGCAAACTTGATGAACTCTTTAACTCCATATTCATAATCATCTGTCAAATGATTAGTGTGCATCCATTTTATATTAATATACATCCTATTGGGTTCATAAAATATTAATTTTGTACAATATATAAATAAATACACATAAGATATTCATTATCAAAGGTGAAAGTTATTGACAATTCTAATAAGGGAAAATTGACATTTAATTATTTCAAAGAATTTAAGTATGTTGAAGAAAATGGTTAATTGGATTTAAGAAAATAATTACTCCACTATGGAAGGTGTTATCCAATGAATTCATTCAAAGGTGAAATTTATAGACAACTCATCCATATCACCTCATCTCCTAGACATTTATCATCGCATTTTGTTGTTTAACACATCCTTCATCTCTTGTGGACATGCACCTATGTTGCTTGAAATACTCTAAGAAGTAGTCATACATGGGATGAATAATGCTCAGAGTAGTATAAGAAACATAAAAGAGATGGGGGGTGAATTTCAAGCAACAAATTTCAATAATGGTTGTTTGGGAGATGAATGTGATAAGGATGATAGTTGTCTATAAAAGAGATGGGGGATGAGTCTCAAGTAACAAATTACAATAATTTCTAATATATAGAATTTGAAAACTTCCATTCTATTTTTTTGAACAAGTGATGTAGCAACCTAAGGAATTATTACATTTAAAATTAATGGTATATCAAATATTTGAAAACACCTCAAGACTCTTGGGATGTCATATCACCACACCGACTCATCCCAAGGATTCTAGGGAGGTTGTCACATCATATCTACCCATATGAAGGATTATAGGGAGGACATCTAATACACATTGACACACCCTTGAGATTATAAGGAGGTCCATAAAGAACTTGGCATAAAATAATAATACACATCAACAAGATGTATCATAAATAAGGGAGAAAAACAAACCAACACTTGAAACATCTATCCCATACACATTTAAACACACACATATATATAATTTAATTTATAATACACATAATTACAAAACAAATGCACATTTAAACATATTTTTTAATGAAAATAAATAAAATCTCTTCATAATTTGGAAATCTAGAACCATAATTTGTGAATAAATAATTATAAAATCACCCTTGCATTATAAGTTCTAAAAATGCATATAAATAGATTGAAATATATATATTTACACACACACACACACATATTCCCCCAGGGTCCAGCTCAGTTGGTAGTGGCTCTGCGGGGTCTCGGGTTCGAGTCTCGCTGAGTCATTCCTTGTTGGTGTAAAGTAGGATTTTCATTGTATTTCTCCCCTCCCTGAACTGTTGTAATTATATATATATACATATATATAAATATATATATTTATAAAATAAACTTGAATTGATAAAATTCTATGTAACCCTTACAAAAAAATATCACAACATAGTAAAATAAATACAACCCCATACTAATTTTGAAGTCATAATATTTGTTGTTTTTTGATGGTCTTAAACATAATTTTTTAGATTAATTTCGCTATGTGATGATTGTAATGAGGTTTTATTTATAAAGAAAACATTATTATTAAATAGAATAAAATATGGAATGACTGTTAACCCATGTGAGAGGATCAGTGGGAATCTCTTTCCGAATAGAGACTCCAACCATTCCATCTATCTGAGTTCAATTGATGAGAAAAAATGATGTCATAGAAGGTTGAGTAATATTTTTAAAATAATTTTGTGACAAAATTAAAATTAAGATGTGTTGAGAGACTTGGCTCATCTCAAAAGTTAAAGGGGATTGATTTGTGAGACAATCCAAAAGAGAAAATCATTAAAGGCAATCATAAAAGGGTGGAAATTCAATCCAATAATCATCTTTAGTCGAAACATTTTAATTTTTTGGACTCATGAGACACAATTACACTCAAGGTGATATTTATTTCATCACATTTATTGATGACTTTACCATAATGAGTAATGTGATGATTTTAAAAAATAAATCAGATGTGGTGGAAATGTTCAAGATTTCCATATGAACAGTTTAGAATGAATTGGGGGTGTGAATTAATTATTTCATATCTAACAATGATAATGGATTCACCATAGGTGATTCTCTAAGATTTCAAAACAACGACAAAATTAAGCTTGAAAAGAAAGATGGGGTACATATGTAGACAATTAAGAAAATTGATTCAAAACAACAATTTAAAAAGACTAAAACATGATATCCAAATTGGTAGTCAATCTAACAACAAATCATAAAAAAATCATTCTTTCATAATCTAAAATCAAAATAGTATACAAGGACAGGAACACAAATAACTCATGAAATCATTGAGAAATAAATAAAAAACGAAACAAAAAAATACACAAAGAAAATCACAAGTCTTACCACACTAGGTTAAAGAAAATCCACTTTGGAAACCCTAACTACAACTGAACACTGAATTCATGATGATGCTCGAGAAATTAGAGGTATTAAAGTGGTGTTATTCGAGCTTTGATTAATTGAGGATAAGCGCCGATGGTGGGTGACTTCTGCGGTAAGCTTCTGATATCACAACAGGTTCGCAAATGGTTAGGGTTTTTTAAATATATCGGGATATTTTTATCAACATTTAAGTAATAAGAATTGATAAAAGGAATATTTATCAGTGTTTTCTTAGTATTGATAAAGGTTCATTTTATCAGCGCTTTTTTAGCACTAATAAAGCTTCATCTTTATCAACGCGAAAAATCACTCATAAAGACCTACCTTTATCAGCACTTATTACTTAAGCACTGATAAAATATTTATAATTATAATTATAAATAAAAAAATTGTAAATATATATAATTAATAAATATATAAAATATAAATATAGTAAATATATTCCTTTTTAAATATATTAATTATAGTTTTATAATTATTTATTTATAATTATAGAAATATTTTTGAAAAATAATATTTATATCTAATTTTAAGTGCATGCATGAATATATGTTAAAAATGAGTGAAATTGAATAAATTAAAAGAAGTATGCTTTAACAATATTGAAAAAATGGATAAGTTTTGTGTGTGTTCATTGTATATAAAAATGCATTAATTATATATATGTAAAATCAATATAACACACATTTGATCTATGTTAAATTGAAAAATCAAATGACACATTCAATTATATGTCCATTACACTATGCAATTAGTCAATATTTTTAATTAATATTAATTTTTAATTATAAACCATTATTCACTAAATATATAACTATTTAATGTAAAAAGCATAAATATTTTGTAAGATATAAATCATATTTATATACATTAATATATATCTATATATTTAATATATAAAATTTATTAACATTAATTATCATAATTATATAATTAATAAAATGTTTAATATTTAATAACGTATAATCAATTTATTCATTTTTATCAATAATTATTTAATTAATAAATTTTTTAATATTTTTTTAAAAAATCATTTCATTTTATTTATTCATACCTTTATCAGCGCTAAAAATAAAGCGCTGATAAAAAGTACCCTTTATTAGTGCTAACAAAAAAGAACTTATAAAGGGTACCCTTTATCAGCACTAAAAATAAAGTGCTGATAAAGGTTCAATTTATCAGCCTTAAAAAAATGCTGATAAAAGGTTAAATTTACGAGCGCTTTCTTTAACACTGATAAAGATTCCATTTATCAGCGTTTTTTATAGAACTGATAAATACCAGCGTTGTTAAATGCCAATTTTGTAGTAGTGTAGAATCTAGAGATCATATGCCTAGTTCATCCATTCTCAACACTTTGAGAATATTGGTGAAACATTTTCATTGAATTCAATCATATTATTAGAACATTTCCATTAATTACAATATGATAAAATCCCTAACTAGGACAATCCATTTTAGTCTTCCATTTAAAGCACGTTATATAATTAAACAAATCATAAACCATGTGTAAGAAACACCCATCTCATTTCATTTAAATAACCATTTTTTACAATCTCTTCTCAAGAGATAAATGAGATATTGTACAAATATTATGACGAGTTTATCCAAGATTAAAGTATCCAAGTCATCAATGTAGCAACTCCTTCTATCCATTACTTGAAAAAAATCAAGCTTTGATTCTTTTCATATTTATGACCTTCTATATATTTACAACACTTTGTAAAACATACAATTGATATCATATATCTATCAAAATAATAGAATTTATTTTTATAACCAATAAATCTTTAAGGAAACTTTTAGTCTCACAAAGTCATTAATATATTCAATCATATTGAATATCATTTGACATACTCAATCATATTGATTATATGAGACTAAAATCATTGATATACCAAATCATATTGAATACATGATTGGATACTAATATTACTTTGGTTATTTTACATCTAATGTCTTTGAAACCTTAATAGAATCATTCCATTATTCCATAATCATCTAGATTAACTTATTTAATAATTTCAATATTTGGTTACTCATGAAATAATTGTTATAACACATATAATATTTCTCAAGAATTTTTCTTAAGTTACCAATTTATAGAGTAACTTACATTAAACATCTCATTCTCAAGGATTAATTAAAAAGTTTTAGCTTGCTGATGATGGTGATGATATATATCTACAATGAAAACTTTTTATCATATGAATATCATGTTTTATATCTTTTCATCTAGGTATTTTAATGAAAGTGCTCCCACTAAAATTAAATACCCACACATCATATCCATTTAGTGATCCAAGATCCAAATTTCACTAAGAAAATGACCCCATTATGACGTAAAAATCACCACTTAATTATTTAGGTAGGAAATAATACCAATCACAATAGTTTTGATTCTTGGATAATTGAGTGGATAACCCTTTATCCAAATCCATCATATGAATTCACTTAGTTATATTCCTCTAGTATCACAACCCTTACAGTTTCACAGCTAAGTGTAACCCAAAACAAACCTAAAAAAATCTAACACAAGATAATATAGGGGCACCCCTCTATGGTGTAAAACTATCTATTGAATAATATCAAGTCACTCATTATTTTATTATCTTACACAAGACAATCCAGGGGCACCCCACTATGGTGTGAAATTACTCGTTTGGATGATTGAGGTCTTGACAAGTATTTCTCTTGAATAAATCTCACACTTAGTATTTGAGGAGTTTTTTTAAGGTTTCACCAATTTAATATCCATCATATGCATATTAAATTCACAACTATTACATCCTATGTAATAATTATATTCTCATGTTTTATTCCTTTTTTTGTATGAATGCTTCTAATTATTTAATTTTGGAATCCTTATTCCAACCACCAAATTAATGTGTTCACACCACATTAATGTGTAACTATTTACACAACCCACAAGTCTGTGTTAATAACCCAAAAATAGAAGTTAAGTATATTCACACATATCTAAATTCATCATACACATAAGGTACATGAAAACTTCATGTAAAGGAATATAATAATATGAAATTGGAAAACTCCACTTGAGTAAGCCCAGAGTGACATATAGCCAACCTCATTCACTTTCCTAGTCAAGGCAAGCCTCTAGGAAAGTAGGTGGTCTAACCCAAAGTCCCTTTACCCAGAGAGGCTTTATTTAATAGAGAATTTAATTAATTAAAACTCTAAAACCTAATATACATAAATTATGCCTAACAAATACTATCAAGATCATAATAAAATTACAAACTGAGGTCAAGGTAGATGAAAACTAAATTTTATGATATCAAACCTAGCATGATATGAAAGACTCTATCCTAAAAGAAATTCATTATATAAATTTTAGAATATAGTTATTTATAATATAAAAAATCTATAACTATGAATATAACTAGGAATAACCTTTAAATAAATGAACAATTCAAATATTTAAACATGAGATAAACATTTATGAATAGTTTCATAAATAAAATCTAATTATAAACCCTTTTATAATTTTAGCTTTAACATTATGTACATTCCACAAATTTTGAATATAAACTCTTTATATTATTTTCAATATGAAAACTTTCATATTTATCATAATATGGAATTTACTTTTAAATATATAATATTATATGAATTATAAACTATTTCAAATTCAATTTCTATTATGTAAACCTTTTATATAATCTAAATATCATATACTTAGTTATTCTTTAAACCATGATCATATAAATTATCAAAACATATTTTTATGTGGCTTAAATAATATCCATATAAAAACCCTTTAATTTGAACAATTTCAAATTAATTAATTATGTACTAAAAATGAATATTAAGAAATTTAATAAATAAAAAATTATTTATTTTCCAAAATATGAGATGTTTATGAACTATTGATAAATAAATGTTAATTATAAACATTTTATAAATTAGAAAGAATATAAAAATTTTACATTCTTATCAATATGAATCCTTTAACATTTTATATTAAATGTAATTTATATGATATTTCATGAATTATAAACATTTTATAATTCAATGTCTATTATATAAACATTTCTATATAATCTAAATATCATATATGTTAGAATTTATAAATTCTTTATAAATCACCTTTTAAAATTTCTAAATAAAACATTTATTTCTATATCATAAATCATTCCATTTGATTTGTCAAAAGGTATTTAAAAAATATATTTATCAATTAACCATAAACATTTTATAGTTAATTAATTTATAAAACACTTTTATAAATTTATATAAATATTTCAAAATACCTTTTCCATCATTTATAAACAGTTTATAAATAATACAATTTAATTCAAAATTAAATTATCTTGATTAAAATAAATAATTTATTTATTTTCATAAATAAGAGTAATATATATGAACATTTCATATTTATTTCCAGGCTTGAAAAAACATGTTTTATTATTAAAACATATTTTTCATAAATTAATAAACATGTTAATTCGTCAAAGAATCCTACGCTCTCATACCATGGATGAGTTTTTTATAATCATCATATAACCATATGAAGTAGAAGAAAAACCAAACACAAGTAGATCTATCTTTGAGAATCAACATGTAAATGAACTGTATAAATAGTGTACCTGGAAATTGTCAATGACAACAATCTTTTTCTTTCTCGGTGAAGGAGAATGATTGATGAAGATCATGAAGCAGTGAACAAAAGCACTCTGCCTCTGAGGGGGGTACACCGACCAATGAATATGCAATCATATCGCGAGGATACATAAATGTTGAATGGGTGATAAATCCTTCATCTCAGATGATGAATAGTATTATGAGAGGAAGAGAGAAATGAGAGTCTTGCTCACAATTGCTTATCTACAACAGGAGGGATCACATCACTCTATATAGACATTCATGATGCGATTCATTAAATGAAAAATCGTTAGCCATATTAATGTATCCATATACATTTATTACCATAATTAATTTAATCCTATTCAATGAGTGGTAAATCCAATTAATCTCTTCATAACAGATTGTAACTGATAATAAAATCATCCGGGAGAAATAAATATATATCAAATATATATATTTATTATCGCATGTGTTTAATACATGCATTATAATACATGAATCAAATGCATATAATTAAATATATACTATCTATATATACTATCATATTATATATATATATATATATATTAGTGCATATCTAACATATAAGGCAAAGGATTGAAGAAGAAAATGTTGGTTTTGGGTGTAGTGAAAGCACTTATCGGGGCCGAGCCTGACTCAGTAATTGTTGGATTCAATGGATAATTTTCATATTGTACAAGACATAAACATCATGACCAACAAAATTTTTCCAAAGAATATTAAAAAAATAATTTCACCAAAACCAAGAGAAAAATATTTTTCACATTAAATTTATAATTAATTTAAATAGATCAAAAGAAAGAATACATCATCTTGAGACCTTTATTCAATGAATTTTCTGATCATCCAAAACCCTTTTCAGTCAACCATCATTGCTCATATAGGATAAAAGTTTAGAATCCATCTAGTGGCGATCCACATGTGATCCTATGATCTCTAAACAACCACGATGGATTGTCAGGTGCTAGCGTGATAGATCGATCATTTTGCAATTTTCTTCTTAATCCCTATGAAAATTCCTTCGAGCTTGAAGAATTTTCCTTACACTCTCATTCTTGAGATGATAGAGTGGTAAATATAATCTCTAGAGCATTATTCAATCTTGAGAGAGAGATCAAAATCTAATTGTACACAACGATTCTCTATTTTTATCAATATCTATACAATATACATGACCGTCTATTTATAAAGTTAGGGTTAGGGTTAAAATATTATTTAATTTCACAATGACCCTTAAATAATATATTAAATATTTTATGACCCCATGTCATGTAATGATAATAATAATATTATTTTCTCATGGAAAGTGGTAACTGGCACAATAATAAATGTTAATTTATCATCTTGATAATTAATATTCATCATCAGAAAAAATCTTGGTATACTAGTCCTCCTCAACATTTATCAAATACCTGAAGAAATGTTATATATCCGCATAAATAAATAATTACCTTACAAATAAATATTTATTTAATTTATGTGATCAATCAATCTTGAATAAAATTATTTCTCAAACTTGAGAATAATATTTATTCCAATAATTAAATTCAAAAAGAATTAAGTTGAGATAAATTAAAACACTTAGTGTGTGACCCACTAGCCTTATTTCTTGTTGCAATTAGGCAGACTTGCCTAAAGTCCATGATTACTGTCTAGTAATGGGTCAAGGCACCCAAGAGAAAGAATTTGATGTCATAATGTTGAAAACCACATGTGAGTGCTCACAATTTTATATAATTCCATGATATGTAATGTACCCAACCCAGAAGCCACTAAACCGGTGCCCTGATCTGGGTCACCATATGACCTCAAGCGCACCTCCTCGTATGCCAGAGGTTGTTGAATAACAACGAGGGTTGAATGGATGACGTGGGGTGACTATACCCTCTTTACCAGAGTAATCCACAATAGATAACATATGAAATAAATAAAACAATAAACAATAAACCATAAACATGCATTACTAACCATTTCCCAAATAGGGTACAACCACAACCAAACATTGAGTATTCCATGTCATGATAGCAATGAAAAAAGTGAAGGAAACCCAAAATAAATAAAAACAACTAAATTCAAAAAATGGGTTCTGAATCTAAGTCTGGATCCTCATCCATGCACATCCTAAGCCCAACTCAACTCCCTAGAATAGGGTCTTTGCCCTTGTCTTGACCTGCAACCATGAAATCGACCCGGGTACCCAACAGAGGTTTGATCAGGGTGTGATTAAAACTTATTAGGCCACAACCAATGGTGTTTACAAAATATTCAGTCCAAATAGAAAGAACATGCAAGTATGAAATTAATGAAAAATAACCAAAAGACAACTTGGGTACCATTAGTTAACAATATTCACTTTATCCACTTCCATCATTATTTCCATTTTCATCACTAATACCATCTTAATTACCAATTTCATTTTCATCATATGATCTATGGGTTAGGCATTTACATCATTTACACAATGGACTAAGCCGGTAAATTATCATGCATAAGGGGATAAATCAAGTTCCCTATCTCACCAGGGATAAAAATTTCATAAACAAATACATTACACTTACCTTGGAGCCTCGGTCCTGGTAGTCTCCTCAAATGAAACCATTAGGGGAATAGAGCCTAAGTCCCCTTCCTTAACCCGTGCATTATGGGGTGGGGTTTAGAGCCTCATTATAATCCGACCCATAGACATAGATCCTCAAGTCCAATACCACACAACTACCAATCCATGTGCACATACTTATTTATCCATTTACCACATATACCATATCATAAACCATGCTCAATCAATACACATAACATTTACAATTCACAATTCATTAACACATGAATCATCATCAAGCCTTAACCCATTAGTACATTTACCATTTACTTAGCATAACCCATTTAACCCATTTCCATTTTCATACCATAACCCATATAGCATATTCAACAATTTCCATACATTAACCCATTTAACATATTCGAAAATTTCCATACATTAACCCATTTAAAATATTTAACAATTCACATGAATTAACCCATTTATCATATTAAAAAATTCATATGCATTATACTATTTACACAATTCAATTACTAACTCATAAGTCATTTGACACATTCAATTTATTCTATTTAACCATTTTCACATTTTTCCAAACAATCCCTTATGACATTTCCAATGACTAGACACAACTATAAATATTACATTTTTTAACTCAAATAACATATCAACATGTTCATCATGGGATATAATTTATCATGGTCCAATTATATGATTAACATTACAATTTTCCATGTTTGGGAATGTTGGCGCACCCCATAGGTGGACCTAACCAGTCTAATCAATCTCAATGCACCCCATGGGGATCATGAGGGGTCTAAATCATCATTTATCCAACCATTTTACCAAATTTTACTAAAGGAATCAAAATCACATCAAGAGGGAAGCAATATCACAACCACACATGCATAAATCAACAACAAGACTATGGGATATAACTTGCAGACCACCTACCTCAATTTCGAAGACAACTACTTGCTCAACCTTGGCCCTTGATTGGGATTCAAACACCCTTATAAAACCCAAACTAAGATCCACTAAAAGAATAGGGTTTTAGGTATTCAGAAGAATAAGAGAAACTACACAATCCCTAAATCGAAAAATAGAATAAAGAGAAGCGTTAGACTCAACCAGAGCTTTGATCCACACCCAACAACACTTCAAATGGATTAGAATCAATGGAGATACACCATTGGGAAGATTTGGGTGTTTTGGTTCATTTCTAGGGTTTAAAGGGGAATAAATGAGGAGAAAATCAGGTGAGGAACCTTAAAATGCTGAGGGGGAAAATTGGTAAAAGCCCATTTTTAATGAGGTGCATGGTTTGGCCACACAGTTTTCCAAACCGTGTGCCAACCGTGCGTCAGCCTTTATCCAAGAGGGTCCAATTTGCACGGTTACTTAGGAATCTTGAATGGTTTGACCAACAGTGTGTCAACTATGGGAAATGACTCTATCTAAGATTACACATTTTGGCTCTCCCACTCACACAGTTTACACTAACCATGTGGCAACCATGAAAATTGCACAGGTTGGTCCGATTTCCCTTTCTTTCATGTCCTAAACCCCTAGAGCACCCCTAGGCTTCCTCATACACATGATGAACATTTAATTTTAAAAATTTAAGGGATTAAAACAAAAATTTAAACAAAAATATACCTCATTAAGTCTGGGATCTTAAAACCTCATGACCTTATAACGGATCGTCCTCGAGCTGCACTTCCAAGCATCATTGAGATTCCAAGGAAAATAGGTTGGGCCACTGGGTCCACATGTCCATATCTCCCTCCCAAGTTTCTTCCTGATCCTTACCATGTTTCCATGAAACTTGGACCAAAAGAATGGTCTTTCCCTGCAAGACTTCTCACTATAATCCACAAAATGAAATGGATGCTCCTCAAAGGACGCATCAACTTCTAACCATACATCAACCACCATAACTCTATAGGAATACTAGGAAACACTGCCTAAAATGAAACACAAGGAAACTTTGCACACAATATCATACCATCATGGAAGATCCATCCAACACCTCATCAGTCTGATCTACTTCACAACTCATGGCCCAAATCACTTGGCGCCATTTTAACCTATTTTTAAAACTCTAACAATGACCCAAACTCAACACCACCCGAAGAAAACACTCGGTATTTCTGATCATAGTTTCTGACTTACATCAATCCAAAACTTGAGGCCTGATGGTCCTATTCTACAATCAAACATCCAAGACACAACCACAACACTCAAGGAACTCTACCAGTCAAACCCGAGTAAACACTCATTATCAAGGTCAAATCACCAAAATTGTGCTTACTCGAGTTCCATCAATCCAAAACACCAGTCACATCACCAATTGACCACCTACCACCATGGTGATCTCTACCACACACTTTAGATTACCCCCCACCTTCCAGTGGTTGGAATATCCACTATTGGAAAATACTACCAAAACATCAACTCAACTTTCACAACATACCTGACGCATTCCCAACTCACCGCAACCAAACATCCATAAGGACTTCACCCCATATTGGTGTCCATCCTTGCCATCAAAACTACCTAGGAGGACATCCCTACACCATCTATTTGCGTAGTAAGAATAAATTGACCTCACTCAAGTTTTCCTTCATTTTCGAAAATACATTTCCACTACAAACACTAATCTGGATGTGGGTTGCAACTTACCACATCCATTACTTTTACCATATCACATCAGACCACCTCTGATTAGCTTGTTCCAGAACATCCATATTCTTATTGGCATGCTAACCCCTTTTCAAATTCCCAAGGTTATTACCAAATTGAATCCTAAAACTATCATTTAAATCACCCATCAGGTTCATTACCTAACTTCCATTATAACTCCACCATCATGACATCCACTATCCTCCAACCCATCATCATGCTCCACTACATCCATCAACATTACCAACATAAGAACTCATACCGTCCATACAATGACTAAAGATATGTTCTTACTCAAAACCATTCCAAAATTTGAAACATAATTTTTTCTCCATTACACCCACAAGAGGTGGTCTATGAATCACCACATTTGTCCCTTGATTCTAGATGAGTCAATATGTCCCCGACCGACTCATCCTAGAAATGATTAACCTCACTATTGGCATGAAACTACATCACATGGCCAAGGTAACTTCACACATCAAGACATTCCAATGTCACCCAAAGAAACCTACCCAAGTCCATGCCCAATTATTGATGGATTTATAGAACCCAACCTCCCTTTCCAAAAACTATTGTCATGTATCACCATGTCCTTTGATGACTTTTAAACAGGCATCTAGAATTTCATTTGGAACCAACCTGAGCCTAAAGACAATGCTTGGCTCAATTAACCACCACAATAAAGGCCCACCTGTCCTCTATGAGATGAAAACCATAGGTTTCCCATTGGAATATTGATACCACTACATCAACTCCATGCTCTACTCCACACATCAAGGACTAACTTATTACTCCCCACCTTAGGAGTGTTGTTACCATCACTTTCCTAAAGTAATTCCAACCACAACAGTTCACACTTAGATCATAATATGAACCCAAAAACTTGGACTTGGTCATCTACATTTTTCCAGAACATCAAAACAAACATCACACAATACCTGTTCCCAGCTTCCGAGAACAACACTTACAACATTCGTCGACACCCGGTCCATCCTGAGGACCTCACCCGTAACTGTCGATAGTGTACATACCACCATATAGCTCCACATATACCTACCCATTAGTGTAAATCCCATGATGCCCCACATATAACCAAAACGCATTCAAGCTACTTGGCATAAAGACAAAGCTTTCCCACCATACTCGAGAAGATGTCAAGATGTTGGGAATGATCATCACTAGCTAAAGTATGTTAAGAAGTTGTCAATGGACACCACCAAAACTTATCCATTGCTGATGTCACATCCCCCTATGGAGCACCATAAACTAACAAAATTTTCAGTCTTACCTATCCACACACATCTCATCAGCACTTAACCACCACTACTTAGGTGTGACTGTCAACTAAGACTCACCACCACTCCACAAAAATCCACCAAGAATTTGTGAACCAACATTTTCTTTGACACTACTGCCACCACACCACTCAATTTATTATGTAAAGACCCTAGAAGTTAACAACAAAAACATAATGGTCCACCAAAATAATAAAAACCCATGGTCTCCTACATAACCAGGCTTCCCACTTCGGTTCCACAGAGAACGACATGCACTTATCTTGAGCCACCTGTTCACCCAACCCCAATAGACCTATTCCATAATAGCACATGCCCACATCTGGACCTCATCAGATCACTCAAGGTACCATACTTTTCTACGACCAAAAATTAAAACCGACCTCATATTACACAATCTAAACATCACTAGGCCTATCCCAATGCCCACTTACTCACCTAGCCCTGCCTCCTAGATGATTATCCCCATCGACCTCAATACATTCTCAAAATCTCACCCAACAACCAAACCATTTGTACAAAATCCCATCCACGTGACCATCCTCACCTCAGGTGTCACCTTAATAACAAAATACTCCATCCATGCTTCAATCACCCTTGTCTCATCCACCCTAAATCAATATCAAGGCCTCCACCAATCATCATCCAAACAGACGGGTCAGACATCCAAATGATACAACCCTTAAAGACCAACCTTTAATCCAACTACTAATACTTAGGTTCCCTTTTTAAAGAACCAGGACACAACCATACCATTTACCGAAACTTTAAGATGTTCATTATGTGTTAATTTCACCTCCGAAGCATCTACTATGCTTCATATTCCAAGGAACATGCAACACTAGGATAACCTCCCTCAAGGTCACCCCCAGTATTTACAAGACTGTCAACTCATTGTCACAACTCATGTAACATCTCCAAAAACCACTGAACTTCCCACTTATCCCTCTAGGACAAACCTGAACCTGCCCAAATCTAAAACATCCATCTGTGCCTCATACACCCAAGAGCACTGAAAAAATGACCAACCACTCTCACGGGTCACTTTCGAGGGCCAAACGACACCAAATTATAAACTAGGATTAAGGGTAACAAGTCACTAGCCCCTCTCTAGGATACATACATAAAACTTCCAACAAGTCGCCACTCACGGGTGAACCTCCTTTTCCCATTCCAAAACACTACATCCAATGTACCCCATTAAATATTCACTCTAGGTTTCACACCAAGCATACTTGCACACACACATCAACACCATGAGCCAAAACCCCTACTCTAGGGTCAAAAACACAACTCATAGGGTGTGATCCCACATGGGTCACCACAACCACAACAAAAAACCCATCACTAATGACTCCAAAACCAAGAAACTCATTCGTAAGCCCATCGTACAACCCACACAATTATGACCCAAAAGGGTCACCACTTTCACATTATTAGGTAACACCTCAAAACCTCAAGGTCACAACCCCCAAAAAACCATAACAAGGAACAACCATTTATCCACACATCAAGACTCATCAAGGTCTCCCAACATATAATCAAGGTCTCGTTATAGGGTGCTCTCACTTCCCAAACAACCCATACAAAGGGCTAGATAAACAATAAAAAGAATACTCAATACCATTCTTCACCTAAATTTCCATCATTACACATTCTATTATAATTAACTTCATTTTGAAAACCCAAAAGTTTACACTTTAGAACGTTTTATTCACACAAAATTTCAAAAATCCATACTTATTTAGATTCATATTTCAAAACATTTTCATCAACAAACATTTCAAGGAAATTCCAATAGGTGTAGACTACAATGGAAAACACAATACCAAACATAATCAACCCACCCCACACACTATCCCAATGGGTGTTATCACATCTCTAATACTACGATAAACCATTCCTACCACAGGTCATGGTCAACATTAGGTAAACCAACCAACATGGACACAAGTATTTCATTAGAAAGTCTTTTTTTAAACCATTTTCACTTTCAAAATGCAAATATTTCCCATTTAGGCACCTTTTACATTTTGAAACTTATTGCAAACAATATTTTAACTCATTCAAAACCTTAATTAAGCACAATTATTTAACTATTTTACCATCATAATATAAATCTTTATCTTTTAGTCACCATTCCATCTTTACAATTTATCACAACAATTTTTAACCCATTTAAAACGTTTCTTTAACCACACTATTATTTAACCATTCATTTACATTCTTTCCATTTACCCATTTTTATCATATTTATTAGATACCATTTTCTTCAAATTTTAAAGAAGGTAAAATGAAACCTACCATTCATTCCCTACACACTCATCTCATGTGTGCCTATCATGATGCATGCCACATATATCCCTAGGTGCCTATAATGATGCATGAATGCACAACCTCATATAAATATGGACATAAGAAAAATATCATAAAACAGTCACATCACACAAAAATTGCATCACCCAATGGTGAAATATCATTCAATTATAACAACACATATCCAGAATAATAATTCCCACTCCGGGTACTTGGGTTTTCCCTCATACATGGGTTAGCTACTCCCATGAATGAGCTCATTTCCAAGTTACCATGCCTCACAATATCCTATATATCATTCCCAATTATTATGAACATAGAAATTAATTGCTCTGATACCACTTTATAACATCCCTAACCCAGAATCCACTAAATTGGTGCCCCGATCCGAGTTTCTACAGAACCATAAGCATGCCTCCCCATATACAAGAGGTTACTGAATAGCAGCGAGGGTCAAATGAATCACACGGGGAGACTATACCCTATTTACCAGAGTAATACATAATAGATAACATATAAAATAAAGGAAATAATAAACAATAAACTAGAAACATTCATTACTAACCATTTCCCAAATAGGGTACAACCACAACCGAACATTGAGTATGCCATGTCATGTTAATGGTTACAAAAGTGAAGGAAACCCAAAATAAAGACAAACAACCAAATCCCAAAAATGGGTCTTAACTCAAAGTCTAGATCCTCATCTATTCACATCCCAAGACCAACTCAACTCCCTAACATAGGTCCTTTTCCCTTATCCTGACCTACAACCATGAAATCTGCTCGGGTACCCAACGCACCCCGAGCAAGGTGTGAGTACAACTCAGTAGGACACCACAAATAGTTTCTAAAAAATATCTAGTCCAAATAGGAAGTGCATGAAAGTATGAAATAAATGAAAAATAACCAAAAGACAACTCAGGTGCCATTATTTAACAATATTCACTTTATCCACTTCCATCATTGTTTTCATTTTCACCACTTATACCATCTTCATTACCAAGTTCATTTTCATCACATGATCCATGGGTTAGGCATTCACATCATTTACACAATGGCCTAAATCGGTCAATTATCATGCATAAGGGGATAAATCAAGTTCTCTATCTCACCAGGGATAAACATTTTATAAACAAATACATCACACTTACCTTGGATCCTTGGTCCAAGTAGTCTCATAAAATGCAACCATTAGGGGTATAAATCCTCAATCCCCTTACCTAACCCATGCATTATGGGGTGGGGTTTAGAGCCTTAGTATAACCTAACTTGTGGGTGTAGATCCTCAAGTCCAATACCCACAACTACCAAGCCATGTGCACATGCTTATTTATCCATTTACCACATATAACATATCAAAAACCATGCTCAATCAATACACATAACATTTAAAATTAACAATTCATTAACACATTAATCATTATCAAGACTTAAACCATTAGCACATTTACCATTTACTTAGAATATCCCATTTAACTCATTTCCCTTTTCATACCTTAACCCATTTAACATATTCAATAATTTCCATACATTAACCCATTTAGCATATTCAATATTTTAATTACATTAACCCATTTAGAATACTCAAAAATTCACATGCATTAAACAATTTATCATATTCAACAATTCACATGCATTAGACCATTTACACAATTCAATTACAAACTCACAAGTCATTTGACACATTCACTTTATTCCATTTAACCCCTTTTCACATTTTGAAAAAAATACCTTATTCCACAAACAATAACTAAAAAAAACTACCAATATTACATTTTTCAACTCAACTAACATATCAACATGTTCTTTATTGGATATACTTTATCATGAGTTAATTATGTGCTTAACATTACAATTTTCTATGTTTAGGAATGTTAACACACCCCATGGGTGGCCCTAACTGGTCTAATCAATCTCAATGCATCCCACGAGGATCATGAGGGGTCTAAATCATAATTTATCAAACCATTTTACCAAATATTAATAAATGATTCAAAATAACATCAAGAGGGAAGAAATATCACAACCAAACATGCAAAAATCAACAGCAAGACTATGGGATATAACTTGCAGACCACCTACCTCAATTTCTAAGACAACTACACGCTTAAACTTGGACCTTGACTCAGATTCAAACACCCTTAAAAACCCAAAACTATGTCCCACTAAAAGAAGAGGGTTTTAGGGATTCATAAGAATAAGATAAAATACACAATCCCTAAATCTAAAAAGAGAATAAAGAGAATTGTTAGACTCACCTGAAGCTTCAATCCGCACCGAATGACACTCTAAACTGCTTAGAATCTAAGGAGATCCACTCTTGGGAAGATTTGGGTGTTTTGGTTCATCACTAGGGTTGCAAGGGGAATAAATGAGAAGAAAATCGAGTGAGTAACCTTAAAATCATGAGGGGGGAAATTGGTAAAAACCCATTTTTAATGAGGCACATGGTTTGTCTGCACGGTTTGCCAAACCATGCACCAACTGTGCACCAAACTCTATCCAAGAGGGTCCAAGTTTCATGTTTACCTAGGAATATCACACAGTTTGATAAACCATGTACCAACTGTGAGAAATAACTCCATCCAAGGTTGCATGATATGTCTCTCCCACTCGCATGATTTATATTAATTGTGCGCCAACTGTGCAACTTGCACAGGTTGGACCAATTTCTATTTATTTCATGTCTCGAAACCCCAAAGCACCCCTGAGATTCCTCATACACTTGGTGAACATTTAATTAACCAAATTTAAGGGATTAGAAACAAAATTTAAATAAAAACATACCTCACGAAGTTCAGGATCTTACATGATATCTCATCAAGAAACTTTCACACTTGTGTCATCAACTTATATGCTTGATACATATTTCTTTACCTATCTAAAATAAACTCGTCTTTACACCATGAATATGGAATTTATTGAAATAGTTCTATTTTAATCAAAATGCTGAGATATCTACTTCCATAAATATGGAAGAGACAAATCCTTCATCATCTTATTTATTAATAACATGTCATTCGTGATATACCCAACATACCCAACTTTTCCAGGAACCATTTCATTATAGTTTACAGTAATACATATAACTGAATGATTCATGACATGCATTAATAATAATATTAAAGTTTAAGTACTATTTCACATGTTCACAAACATGAATATTCAATGAAACATAAACATGCAGAATTTATATTGGTGGGTCTGTTCTCATAATCTCCCATCTTGGAGGCTTCCAAGTGTGAACTTCATGAGATAAAGTCTCATATGCTTATGATTACTTTCAAATAACAGTCAAAATACTATATTCCCCATCATATAATGTTATTCGACCATGGAGCAATGTTTAAGAATATCACCATGGAGTTTTAAGGTTCTCATCATAGTAGGGAACTATTATGCCCTTTTCAATGCAATGGATACTCTATGAAATTATTACATTATATTCATGTAGAACTATGAATGATATATAACAAATTATTTTAATTAATATTATATTATTTTAATATACATGCAATCTAAATCACACTGTTTATTCTAGGACACCAACTCCAACAAACTCCCATTTGGACTAGAGCTAAATACCAACAACTTTCAATCCACCAGATATCACATGATAATCATGTTTCTACTGATTTAAGGATTCAATAAAGGGGTCCAACACATTTTATTATGTAGAGACTCTTCTCACCACAACTTCACCTCTCTGGTAAAAATTTCTCAAGAGTTGATATTTCTAAAGTATGTGCTTTGTTTGCTGATGTGATCTTGTCTCCTTTGTGAGAGTCACTGCTATAGTATTATCACAATAGAGCGTGGTTTGATCTTTACTAATAGAAATAACATTAATCTCTTATATTAAATTGTGTATTCAAATTGATTCTTTAGACACCTCAGAATCCACAATATACTCATAATCTGCTATAAAATCTAAAACCATGACCATCTTTGAGCTCTTCTAGCTCACAACACCTCTATTGAGAGTGAAGATATATCCTGATTGTGATTTTAGATTGTATTTATTAGTTTGGAAACTATAATATTCATATCCCCAGATGACTATCTCCTCATCTACTCTATAGACCAGAAAAATATCCTTATTTTACCTATGATACATAAGTATAGCCTTGACTTTCATCCACTGGCGTTCACCTGGGTTAACTTGATATCTTCTTACCATGCTTAATGCATATGTGACATCTAGCTTAGTATATATAATATCATATACGACCAACCCAATCATTGATGTGTATGGAATAATTGCCATATTTTATCTATCCTCATGTGTTCAAGGGAACATTTTCTCAGAAAGATGAATTCCATGTGACACTGGAAATAATCCCCTCTTGGATTATTCTATACCAAATCTTTTTAGTATCTTTAAATATATGTAATTTGACTTATACTTAGGAGCCTATTTGGTCTATTATGATGGATATTGATCCCAAGAATATATATTGCTTTACCTAAGTCCTTTAGGGAGAATAATGTATTCAATCAAGCCTTGATAGACTATATTATTGATATTTTGTTTCCAATAGGTAGTATGTCATCAACATAAGATATAAAGAAAATTATTTTACTTCCACTTAATTATTTATTGACATAAGACTCACATTTGTTCTTTATGAAACCAAATTTTGTTATAGATTCATCAAACCTAATGTTCCATAACCTATATGATTACTTTAATCCATAAATGGATCTATGTAACTTGAATAATTTATTGACATCCTTTAGAGTCACAAACCCTTTAAGTTGTGTCATACAGACATCTTCCTAAAAGTCTCTGTTAAGGAAAGAAGTTTGGACATCCATCCACCAAATCTCATAGTCATGGAAATCTACTATGACAATTAGAGTTCTAATTAATTTTATTATATAAATTGTTGAAAATTTTTCATCATAGTTTATTCCTTGATGTTGTTTTAACCCTTTTACAATCAGTCATGCCTTATAGGTATCGACTTGTATATCCATGTCCAGTTTCTTCTTGAATACCCATTCACGACTAACAATATTTACATCCACTAGAGGATTTACCAAATTCAAAACTTCATTTTGGTATATGAAATACATTTCATAATTCATTTATTCTTTCCATTTGGTAGCTTTAGTTCCACTTATTGCTACCTTGTTGGTTACAAGATCATTATTATCAACTAATAATGACTCATCATCCTCAGTGACTAGAAAAACATATCGTTCTAGTTCTCTAACCTCTCTTGTATTCCTATATGGTACTTATATCTCTATAAAATCCTCTTCTATTGGGTCTTGTGGAATATGTTCCTATGCTAACTCTTGCGTATCTTGATCCATGACTTCATCAAAGTATATCTCGCTCCCACCACCTCTTTTATAGATATTTTCCCTCTCAAGGAATGGGAGATGTCTATCAACCACAACCTTATTATCTGAGGGATTAATTAGGTAACATCCCCTTGTTTCCTTAGGATATCCTATAAAGGTACACTTAGTGCATTGGGGTGTAAGTTTTTTTCTAGAAATAGACTTAACAAATGCTTCTTAGCCTTACACTCATACATGTGACAACACGAGTTTATTACATACCAAAGTTCATATGGAATACTGTTTGTTATTTTTTTAGAACTTCATTTAGAATGTGTATTTATGTCTGTAATGTGTATCCCAAATAGGATAATGAAAGAATCACATGACTCATCATTGATCTCAGCATATCCAACAAAGTGTGATTCCTCCTTTCACTTACTCTATTCCGTCATGGTGTATAAGGAAGAGAGAGTTGGGATAGAATCCCAAACTCTTGTAAATAATAAATTAAGTATTGATTAATATATTATTTAACATGGTATGATCAAAGTTTCTTAATATTCTTAACACATTGGTACTAAAATTTATCCTTATATTCCTTGAATATATCAAAGGAATCAAATTTATACCTCATTAAGTAGACATATACATATTTACTAAAGTCATCAGTAAAAGTTATGAAGTATGAGTACCCACCCCCGACTTCAAATAGAAATGGTATACACACATTTGTATGAACCAACTCAAGAATCTAAGTGGTCCTCTAACCTTTTCCACTAAATAGATCTTTGGTCGTTTTTCCTTGTAAACATACAAAAAAATACACCAAATGGTTTTAGTTTAAAAGAATCCAAATATCCATCTTGGTGTAATATGGTAAAAAAAATTGTTTACATAGCCTAACCGATGATGACATAGTTAGCTATGGTATGAATCATGTAAACTATCTTCATTATTGATTGTCATTACTTGGTTTGTGTAACCCAACACTTAAAGATTATTTTTAAATACGTCTTACCATAAAAATGATTTATTTATAAAATAAGTAACATTTATTTATAAATTTGAAAATAAATGCCTTTGTATCAAGTTTAGACACAAAAATAATGTTTTAGTGATTTAAGGAACAAAATAACAATATTTTAGAACCTAGATCATTTTTGTCAGCAATATGTGGTGGTAGTCCCTAATAGACACAACAACAAGTCTAGATCCATTGGCTACTTGTAGATATACCTCCCCTTATAAAATCTTCTGGAATCTACTTGGTTTCTATATTAGAATACATATGTGATAACCTCATGTCATATCTAATACCTAATTTATATAAACAAATATATTTCACTAGATAACTAATGTACTTAAAGATTGACCTTTCTTCTTTATCTAGGTGAAAATTTTCTTCCAGTGACCCTTCTTACCACATGAAAAATAAATAGCATTGCATTCCCTTATTTCTACATTGATCCTTTGCTTCTTATAAGGGTGTTGTGAAAGATATTTTCACTTGGAATTAGTATTGGGGATCTTTTACCAACCATTACTTTTATTCACCATAAGGATATAAGTATCTTTTCACTTCATATCCTTGTTAACTTGGTGAAGTAGAGTAAAAAGATATAGTAGAGACTTATCTATGTTATTCATATTCAAATTAACAATAAATATGGAGAAGATATAAATGAGTGATGAAAGAATAAGATTAGTGCATAGTTCTTTAGGAATTTTAAACCCTATAACCTCTAGGAACTCAATATAGACAATGGGTTTAACTATGTGAGGCCCAGATGGCATACCTTCTCCAAGTTTTCTTATAAATAACACATTGGATATCTCAAACCATTATTATATTACTCTCTCCTGGTAATGATCATAGAGATGCTAGAGCATGAAATACACATCCATGTTTTCATGTGAATTTATGAGTTTATTAGACATGGATGCAAACATTGAACACTAAAAATCAACCACATCAATCAGATCTTTATCATAGATATTTAACTCATCATCACTCACCTCATTTGTAGATCAGACATTGAGGATTTGAGCTCGCAAGACTTTCATTCATGGTGCAATACTCTTCATAGGTGTTTGAACCATCCCTGGAAGTTATTTACAGCTAGAAGATAGTATTTATCCATAATTTATCTTAAGGATAATGTGGTTGATGAACTTTTAATTATTTATACAATAATAGAGTATATTATTATCACTTTTCTTGATTAAAAATTATGTGAGACATAATAATTTTAATTTCATTAAGTCTTCCACTATTTTATCAAGCCTTAATAGCCCTCACCATTGAACTTGGAATGCTCCGCCGTTAGAATATTCTAGTATAAAGGATCTATATTTCCATTATTATAATCTATATGGAGGCCAAGAAAATTATAATAAAGTGTTTAGGTAGGCGGTCTTGCCAACTGAAAATTGGAAGCTCCTTATATCATTGAGTGGACTCCCTAATCTAGAAATCTTGACTTGAATTTCCTCAAAACTTACCACTAAATTTGTATTGGATAGAAGAAAGACATTAAACCCAATACAAATTCAGTTAATTCAACCCACTATCTTAGTTATGAATTCCCAATAATTAAAAGTTCCCATGATGGAGGCCAAAACAACACTTTAACTATGGGTTTATCTTAATTCAGACAATGAAAGGCTTGAGGACTTAATATTAACTTAAGGGATTTTGTTTATTATGTGTAAATTTTATTATTTTATCTTTTACATGTCTTGTTAATATTAAATGGATTTTACTTAAGGGATTAACCATTTTCTGATAAAATATTTACACATAATCCATTTATTTTAATTCCATCTTTTCATATTAGTCCATTTATTTATATGATTGTGGACTTGCATCCATAAAATAAATCATCTCTAAGATAGAAATAAAATAAATAAATAAATGACATAATCATGTTATTTATATAATAGTTTATTTATTGAGAAAACAATAAATCAACCTATGAACCTACAGGAAAACTCCTTATGTTAGTCTTTAAATGAGTTGCGACATCCCATCTGTCCACCTATGTAATTCTTGAGTTGGTTTCACCTCAGTTCTATCTTGAACTGACTCCATGTGACTTCAGATAATCTTTTTATAACATATTTTTTTATAACTCACACATAGGTGATGGGAACCAAATTATTGATTGAGGGGAATTACATAAAACAACATTATACATGCATATTCTACATTATAAAAGAGGGTGGTATGACTTGAAGGCCATCGTATTTAATTTAATAATAAATAACTATAAAACCATGTAATAAAATTAAATTAAATAAAACCAACACATATATAAGTCTAGTCAAAAGTCACGACTCATAATACATGTGAAACGACTATGAATTTAAAACAAATAGCTAGCATTCATTTCAATTCATTATTTAATAAGATAAAAAATGCTCAAATTAATCTGATTAATTGTATTATCAATAAATTATTTCATTTTGTATTATTCTATCTAGATAACCTAAAATTTCCATCCACTGTGATTTTAAATAAAATAAAATATTTTATTTTATTTAAAAATGAATAAAATTAGTACAAAACTTTGGATTTGGAAGCAACTTGGCGAGTACCAGTTTGAACTACTCAGTATAGTTCTTCTTGTATACAATGTAGGTTCTAGGCGCAATGGAAGCACATGATGGGCATGTACCCAAATTTGAAAATTTTCATAATCGATGATTAATCCTGGATCAATATTACGATTAACACTAGTATCCATAGAATTGAATCAAAGATAAAAGAAAAATGAGAGAACCCAGAACCGAGAAGAGAGGATCGACATATTTTGTTTATAATTAATTTAATTAAATTATAGAATTACCACCAAGGTGATTCTTTCTTTTTTGATGAATCCAACCATGGGTTCGAGGTGCAGCTTTGTTGTGATGTAGAATCCAAGGATAGGAATCCTATAGTAGTGATCCACATGTGCTCCACATATCTCCAAACATCACTGAAGGAGTCTTCAGGTGATAGTGAAAAAGATTCTTGTGCTTGTGATATCCACCTTTGATCGCATTGAGAATCACTTTTAAAGCATTCTCCTTGATCCGATGGAGGAGGATCTCTCTTGTTCTTGAGAGTGTTCTTGGTGAGGTAAGAGTTCTCTAGGCTCTAGAGCTTTTCTCCAAGAATTTTTTGAAAACAATGATTGGTTATATGGTCTAATGACCCCTTAAATAATATAGAGAATAATAACATGATGGGGAATTTAATTCACCAGGTAATAATAAATAATTAGCACTGACACTGTTACTTAATTTATTATTCCACATGAAACCCCATGTTAAATAATAATATCATTGCTATTATTTCCATGACGTGTGCTTAACTTGCATGTTATATTTAAATATTATTTAACCAAATAATATTTAATATTATTTCTCACCGAACCCATAACTTGGTTCGCCAATCCTCCTCAATATTTACCGAGCCTTGAATAATGACTATTTATTTATTAAATAAATATAATGGCATTATTCTCCGATAAATAAATAATTCGTCCGAAATATATTCTCTCGAATAACTGGAGACAAAATAAATGCAATCAGGCATACTTGAATAATTATTAAACTATAACCAGGAATAATATTTATTCAACTTGTTAAATAAATAAATTATTTAACTGAGATACTGGCTACACTTAGTGTGCGACCCTCTAGGACTCTTTCCTGTTTTCATTAGATGAGCTTTCCTAAAGTCTAAGATTATTGTCTAGAAATGGGTCAAGGCACCCAAGATAAATAAGTTGATGTCTCAATGACATGTCACCTCATATGAACGCTTACAATGTAATATAATCCATTTGTCATGATATATCCAATCAAGCGGGTTACATGCAAGTGCCATCAACTCATCTACTTGATTTATCATTCTTTGAATTCCTAGAATTGAACTAGCCTAGAGAACACCATGTATATGGATTTAGTCAGGCTATATCATTTCCATAAAAGGGACTAAGATATCTACTTCTATAGAAGTGACAAATCCTTTCTCTCATTATTCATTAATTAAGTATTACTCGTGATGCACCCAACATATCCTACCTCACCGTGAACATTTGTCATCATGGTTTTTGTCAATACATCTAAGTGAACAAGTCATAATACCCATTAATAATAATCTTAAAGTCTAAGTACCAATTCACACATCCGTAGATAGGAAAATCCAATGACACTTATGAACATGTATTTCCTACTGGCAGGTCTTTTTCTCATAATATCCTCTTGGATATTACCAAGGGTGCACACCATGAGAAGGTGACTCAAAGTTTCATGAGTTCCAACCCCTGATATCCTATATCATTTGTGTCCATTCAAATGATATCATCTAGCCATAGAACATATATTTAAGAATAGTGTCATGGCACTTCTAGGTTCTCATCATAGCAGAGATCTACTATGAACTTTTAATGCGACAAATATTCTTAGGAAATTATCACATACTATGTCACACATAAGAATAATCATGATGTGATAAGTAGTTTATTAATATTCATCCAATCAATATAGGTTTATCATAAATTACAAATAATTTGGTTTCTAGGGAACCAACTCCAACAGACTCCCACTTACATTAGAGATAACTGCTAACAACCTTCAATTCTCTAGCTCTCACATGATATTCATGCTTTTGTTGAGATAGGCCTTTAGTTAAGGGGTATGCCATGTTCTCTTCCATGTACACTTTGCTCACTGCAACTTCACCCATTGATATAAATCCCTCAAGAGGTGATACTTTTGGAGTATTTTCTTTGTCTATTGATGTGAACTTATCTCTTTTGCAAGATCCACCACTGCACTATTATCACAATACAATGTAATGAGATCTTTATTACTAGGAACCACATCAAGATCCTGGGAAAAGTTCCGAATCCAGAAAACTTCCTTGGCTACATAAGAAGACTCTATATATTCAGACTCCAATATATAATTAGTGATAACTTGGTGTTTTTAACTCTTCCAGCTCAAAGCTTCTCTGTTGAGACAAAAAACATATCCAGATTGCGACTTCAGGTGATTCTGATCTGTCTGAAAACCAACATTAGTATACCCTATGATGATAAGATCCTCATCTCCTCCACACACCAAGAATACATCCTTAGTTATTCTCAGATACTTAAGGACAATCTTAACAGTAGTCCAATACTATTATCCTGGATTTTCTTGATATCTGCCTACCATGATCTGTGCATAGGCAACATTATGTCTGGTACATAACATGACATACATGATAGATCCTATCTCTAGAGCGTATGAAATATTAATCATTATATCTTTCTCATGTTGTGTCCTGGGACACATTTTCTTGGAAAGATGTATACCACGTGACACTAGAACCAATCCCCTCTTGGATTGTTCTATACTAAATTTCTTTAGTATCTAGTCAATGTATGTAATTTTACTTAGTCCAAGAAACCTCTTAGATCTATCGCGAATGATATTGATCCCTAAAATGTAGGTTTCTTCACCTAAGTCCTTCATGGAGAATCACTTGATCAACTAGTCCTTGACTAACTGCAAGGCTAGTATGTCATTTCCAATAAGAAATATGTCATCAACATACACTACTAGGATAATGACTAAATTTCCATTAAACCACTTGTAAACACATGGCTCACATTCATTATTAATGAAACCAGATTCTCTTATGGATTCATCGAATCAAATTTTCCATGATCTAGATGCCTTATTTAATCCATAAATGGATCTCCGTAACTTGTATACCCTTTTAGCATCACCTAGTGTCACAAACTCTTCTGGTTGTGTCATATAGACATATTCCTGAAGGTTCTTGTTAAGGAATTCAATTTTGACATCCATATGGAAAATCTCATAGTAATGGAAATCTGTTATGGAAAGTATGATTCTTATGGATTTAAACATGGAAAATGGTGAAAAGGTTTCATCATAGTCAATTCCTTGATGTTGTTTAAAACCTTTATCCACTAGCCTTGATTTATAGGTACTAACTTGACCTTCCATGTCCAGTTTCTTTTTGAATACCCATTTACACCCAACATGATTTACATCAACTGGTGCATTGAACAGAACCCATAATTAGTTTTGATACATGGAATCCATATTAGAATTCACAAAATCTATCCATCTTGTAGCTTTTGAGCTTTCTATTGATTCTTTGTAGGAGAGAGGTTCATCATTTTCCAAAAATAATGAGTCACCATCCTCGGTGACAAGGAAACCATATCTCTCTGGTTCCCTTAACCCTCTTGTACTCCTACACAATGCTTGTGTTTCAGGAACTACCTCTTCCATGGGGACCTATGGAACTTATTCCTGTATCAACTCTTGTGTATCTTGAGCATCAACTTCATCGAATTCAATCTCACTCCCACTATGCTTTTTGAGGATGTGCTCCCTCTCAAGAAAGACAACTTGTCTGATAACAATCACTTTCTTGTCTGAGGGGTTGTATAGGTAGTATCCCTTTGTTTCCTTGAGATACCCTATAAAGATACACTTCGTGCTCCGGGGTGTTAATTTTTTTTTCTAAGAAAGCCTTAATAAATTCCTCACATCCCCATACACATGTATACGACAAAGTGGGTTTCTTTTCACTCCATATCTCGAAGGGAATCCCATTTTCCGCCTTAGTTGGTACTTGGTTTAATGTGTATGCCTCAATTTGCAATTCATATCCCCAAAAGGATAATGGAATATCTTCATGACTCATAATCAACCTTACCATTTCTAATAAGGTACAATTCCTCCTTTTACTAACACCATTCCACTATGGTGTATAAGGTGGAGTGAGTTGAGATAGAATCCCAGACTCCCATAAAAGGTCGATGAAATCTTAGTTAAGATATTCTCCACCTTGATCTGATCTAAGCTTCTTTATCTTCTTACCAAGATGATTCTATACTTCATTCTTAAACTCCTTGAATTTATCAAAGGACTCAAACTTATACCTCATTAAGTAGACATATCCATATCTACTCAAGTCATGAGTAAAAGTAATGAAGTAAGAATATCCACCTCTAGATTCTATTGGAAATGGTCCACACGCATCAGTGTGTACCAATCATAGAAGATTTTCGGAACTTTCACCCTATCCACCAAATGGTGGTTTGGTCATTTTCCCTTATAAACAAGGGTGACATCTATTAAGTGGTTTTATCTTAGAAGAGTTTAAATAACCATCTTAATAGAGATTTGTAAAACATTTCTTGTTTATATGACTGAGATAGTGATGCCACAACTGGGTGTTGTATGAGTTATGTGAACTTGGTTCATTATCAACTGACAAAACTTGGTTCTCATAATTTAATACATATATACTATTATTTAAATGTGTCATACCATAACATATGTTGTTCTTATAAAAGTAACAAGATTTATTTCTAAACTTGAAAATAAATCTATCTGTATCCAAACTTGATATAGAAATTATGTTCTTGGTGACACTAAGTACATAATAACAGCCATGTAAAACCAAAATAATTCCCATCGACAATGTGAGGTGGTAGTCACCAATGGCAAGAGCAGCCAACCTCACACCATTGAAAGCTCGTAGATCCACCTCTCCTCTAGCAATTTTCCGAAATCTACCTGGTTCCTGAATTTTAATATTGACATGAGCACCACAAACTGTATCTAATACACAATGTGTAGAAATGGAAAGATCTCACTCAATAACGAATGAAACTTTGGCTTCCCCTTGCCTCTGGGTGCAGTTTCTCTTCTAGTGGCCTGACTTTCCACATGAAAAGCATACTGACTCCTTTTCCTTGCCTTGCCTCTGGATCTTCTTCTTCTTGGTCGGACGATGCTCAGGAGCTTTAGACTGTTTATAAATCTTATGCCCCTTTTCCTTGTCCTTCCTCTTCCTATTAACCATAAGGAATACGGGTTTTTTCATGACCCTTGTCCTTATCAACTTGAAAAATTAGGTTAAGAATCTATGATATACTCTTCTCATTATTACTCATATTATAATTCATAATAAAAATAGAGAAGGTATTAGACAACGATGATAGTATGAGATCTATATGCAACTCATCTGGGAATTTAATCCCTAAGATGTCCAGATGCTCAATATAGCCAATGATCTTGACTACATGTGGTCTAGCTGGGGTAGACTCTCCAAGCTTAGTAGTGAACAAAGCATTGGAGATCTCATACCTCTCCTGTATCGACTTATCTTAATAGAGACCCCAAAGGTGAGACATCATTATATAAGCATCCATTTACTCATATTTATTCAATAGATCATTGGTCATGGATGATAGCATGAGGCACTAAACATCTGTAGCGTGATTCAAATGTTTCTCATACATAGAGAGTTCCTCATAACTCACCTCATTTCCAAGTTCAACTGGTAAAGGCTCTTCCAGCACATAAAGTTTCCTCTCATAGCGAAGGATAACCCGAAGGTGCCTTTTCCACTCCTAGAAATTAGTGCCGGTGAAAAAGTTTTCCTTATCGAGTATGGATCACAATGATATGTTTGATGTCATTTTGATTGCTATTTCTACAAATTAAAATAAACAAAGTTTTAGTAATTTATCTTGATAAATAAATAAAATAAAATAAATTAATATCTATTAGTCTCCCACTATTTTGTTGAAACCTAATAGCCCTCACCATTGGCTTCAAAATATCCTGTTTCTTGGACGTTCTAGTGGCAAGGATCCATATTTTCCTTTGTATTACCCCAACTAGGGTTAGTAAAGCAACTTGAAAGGTTTTAGGTAGACATTTAAAATGAAAACTGCATTAACTCGGAGCTCCTTGATCTGTTGAGTGGACTCCACAATCCTAAAATCCTTAATTTTGGATTTCCTCAACCTTTGCCTCTCAATTACACCAAGTCCTGCTAGGGAAATCAACCCTTGATGCAAACTAAGTTAAGTCAATCTAAAACTTCAAATTAGAATTCATCGATAATTGAAAGCACCCCAACTAGGGTTTGTCAAACACTTTGAACTATGGTTCAATTCTAACCGAAGTAATAGAAGGCTATACTGACTTAATATTTAATTGAGGGATTTTATCCTTTATATGTAAATTTCCACTTATTATCTTTTCACGTGCTTGTTAATGTTAAGTGGGATATACTTAAGTGATTAACCATGTATAGATAATATTTACGCATAATCCATTTTTATTTTAGTTCCATATTGTATGCTTGTCAGTTCATTAATTATGTGATCACGTCAAACATCCATAATAAATAACCATACAACTGACAGAAATAAAATAAAGGGTACGATCATGATATTTACTATTAGTTATTTTATCTAGTGGTTTATAAACTAACCCTGACCTAGGGGAGAAACACCTTGAATCATTTAAAGTTTGTTTTTACAAATTTCCACCTGTCCACCTTTGTATCTCCTTGGATTGGTTTCGCCTCAGCTCCTAACATGAACCACCTCCTCTATCTTGGGAGCTTCATCCATTACATATAATTTTAACTCAGATGTAAGTGAGTTATAAAAGGGGGTTTACATAAAAGAAACCATGGCCATACATGACCTACATATTAATGAGGAGAAGGCACGCATGCCAACAATTTTAATTTAATAAATAAATTAAAAGGGAACCAACCACATACAAAGGTCTGGTCTATCTCATGATCATCCATATACATGCAATGAATTACACATTTAATAAAACAAGCATTCAATTCTTTAATCATTCTTATTAAGATAAATTATGCTCGAATCAATTAATCATTATTTTTAATTAATCAATCCTTTTTATATTAATCCTGTTTTTGAATTTCCTTGAGATTCTCATCCATAATCTTGTAAATAACTTGTACCTTAGAAGAAACTCTTTGAATACCCATCCAAAACTACCCATCATGAATTTATACTTGTATACACTTTTTTATTTGTGACATGTAGAATGCACGCATAATTATAATTGTAATACAAATCATACATGATGTGCAGATCTTTGAACATTAAACATATCTTAATTAAAAACACACACACACACACACAAATATATATATATATATATCAAACACCTATAACATGTTGTGTCCGAGATTTACACCCACATGAAGTTACATGTCTCAAGGGTTACATAATATAATAATAAATTTTTAAATATGTGTAATCTAGAATTAGTACATGGCGTGTAGATCTGACTACATAGCATGTACCCTCCTCACTGTCCATTCGAATTACATGCCTGGGAAAACAACATGTGAGGTGTACTTCAAAAATCTTCAGATTACACAACATGTCTAGTGGGCCACACATCATGTAGACTCCGCATTACACGGTCACCAGTCAGTCAATCTGTGTATGGGATACATGACTTGACCCTGACTCGAAGGGACTACACGCCGTGTCCAGTGGTCCACATGACATGTGGTCTGATTGACCATGCGCCAGTCTGTCCTGGTCAACATGTGGTGTAAGAATTAACTACATCGCATGTCATTAATGCACACAACTTGAGTAATTTTTGAATTACTCCTGATGCATTGAACGCAAATACATGGTGTATAGATACGACTACACGACATGTATTCTTGTGTTATCTAGACAGAACCATCAACGCCTCCTGATGAGATCCTCGATTTAAGTTTAATCATAAAAATATCCATTTCTGTTAGATCTGTGATAAACAATAAGGGAGGAACATATCTCAAAATTTATATTACAATAATGATTAAACATGAATTAAAAAACTAAATTACTAAATAGTAAGTCATCAAAGAATTATTTAAATAATTATAAACAAAAATATGACTCCTATGATACCACTTGTAGGTTTCGGGTGAATCAGAAGAAAAATATGGGTGTGTACCCAACTTTTCAAATTATCATAATCGATGATTAATTCAGAATCAATACGACAATGAACGCCGATATCCACAAAATTAAATCAAAGATAAAATAAAAATAAGATAACCCATAACCAAGAAGAGAGGATCAACATATTTTATTTATAATTAATTTAATTAAATTATAGAATTACCTCCAAGGTGATTATTTCTTCATTGATTCATCCGACCATGGTTTTGAGGTGTGGCTTTGTTATGATGTAGAATACAAGGATATGAATCCTATAGCAGTGATCCACACATGCTCCACATATCTCTGGAAGTCACTGAAGGAGTCTTTGGGTGCTAGCATGGAGTATCCTTGTGCTTGCGATGTCCATCTTTGATCACCTTGATAATTGCTTCCAAAGCGTTCTCCTTGATCCGGTGGAGGAGGACCTCTCTCATTCTTGAGAGTGTTCTTGGAGAGGGAAGAGTTCTCTAGGCTTGAGAGCTTTTCTCTATGGATTTTGTGCACACAATGATTGGTTATCTAGTCGAATGACCCCTTGGGTAATATAGAGAATAATAACATAATGGTGAATTTAATTCACCAGGTAATAATACATAATTAGCATAGGTGTCGTTACTTAATTTATTATTCCACGTGAAACCTTATGTCAAATAATAATAGCAATGATATTATTTCCATGACATGTGCTTAACTTTCATGCTATATTTAAATATTATTTAACTAAATAATATTTAATATTATTTCTCAATGGACTCATAACTTGGTCTGCCAATCCTTTTCAATATTTACTAGGACTTGAATAATGACTATTTATTTATTAAATAAATATAATGACATTATTCTCTGATAAATAAATAATCCTTATGAAATATATTCTCTCGAATGACTAGCGATGAAATAAATGCAATCAGGCATGCTTAAATAATTATTAAACCACAATCAGGAATAATATTTATTTAACTTATTAAATAAATACATTATTTAATTGAGATACTGGCTACACTTAGTGTGTGGCCCTCTAGGCCTCTTTCTCATTGGCATTAGAAGGGCTTACCTAAATTCCAAGATTACTGTCTAGAAATGGGTTAAGACACCCAAAAGAAAGAATTTGATGTCACAATGACATGTCACCTCATACGAACACTTACTGTGTAATATAATCCCTTTGTCTTAATATCTCCAATCAAGAGAGTTGTATGCAAGTTCCATCAACCCATCTTCTTGATTTCTCATTCTTTGACTTATCAAAATTAAACTTTCCTAGAGAACACCAGGGCCATGGATTTAGTCAGAATATATCATTTATATCAAAGGGCCTGAGATATCTACTTCCATATAAGTGACAAATCATTTCTCTCATTATTCATTAATGCAATATTACTCATGACGCTCCCAACATATCCTACCTCACCGCGAACATCTGTCATCATGGTTTTCATCAATACATCTAAGTACGTGAGTCATAATAACCATTAATAATAATATTAAAGTATAAGGATCAATACACACATCCGTTGATAGGAAAATCCCATGACACTTATGAATGTGGATTTTATACTGGTGGGTCTTGTTCTCATAATATCCTCCTGGATATTACCAAGGGCAGACACCAAGAGAAGGTGCCTCAAAGTTTCATGAGTCTCCACCCCTGATAACCTATATCATTTGTGTCCCTTAAAATGATATCATCCAACCACATAACATATATTTAAGAATAGTGTCATGGTACTTCTAGGTTCTCATTATAGCAGGGATCTGTTATGACCTTTTAATGGGATAACTATTCTTAGGAAATTATCACATACTATGTCAGTCAGAAGAAAAATAATAACGTGATAAGTAGTTTATTAATATTCATCAAATTAATATAGGTTTATCATAAAGTACACAGAATTTGATTTTTAGGGCACTAACTTCAACAGACTCCCACTTACACTAGAGCCAACTGCTAACAACCTTCAGTCTGCCAGCTCTCACATGATATTCATGCTTATATTGAGATAGGCCTTTAGTCAAAGGGTCTGCCATGTTCTCTTATATGGACACTCTACTCACTTCAACTTCACCCCTTTTATAGAAATCCCTCAAGAGGTGATACTTTCGGAGTATGTTCTTTATCGATTGATGTGACCTTGTCTCTTTTGCAAGATCCACCACTACACTATTATCACAATACAATGTAATGGGATCTTTACAGCTTGGAACCACATCAAGCTCCTGGACAAAGTTCCGAATCCATAAGGATTCCTTTCTTTAATCCATAAATGGATCTCTTCAACTTGTATATCCTTTTAGCATCACCTGGTGTCACAAACCCTTATAGTTGTGTCATATAGACATCTTCCTAAATGTTCCTATTAAGGAATGCAATTTTGACATCCATCTACCAAATCTCATAGTCATGGAAAGCTGTTATGGAAAGTATGTTCTTATGGATTTAAACATGGAAAATGGTGAAAAGGTTTCATCATATATAATTCCTTGACGTTGTTTAAAACCTTTAGCCACTAGCCTTGATTTATAGGTACTAACTTGACCTTCCATGTCCAATTTCTTTTTGAATACCCATTTACACCCAACTGGATTTACATCAACTAGTGCATCGACCAGAACCCATACTTGGTTCTGTTACATGGAATCCATCTCAAAATTCATATCTTCTATCCACCTTGGATCTTCTGAGATTTCTACTACTTATTTTTAGGATATAGATTCATCGTTTTCCAAAAATAATGAGTCACCATCCTCACTGACAAGGAAACCATATCTCTATGGTTCCCTTACCTCTCTCACACTTTTACACAGTACTTGTGTTTCAGGAACTATGTATTCCATGGGGACTTGTGGAAGTTTTTCCTCTACAAACTTCTATGTATCTTGAGTATCAACTTCATCAAGCTCAATTTTTCTCCCACTATGATTTTTTAGAATGTGATCCCTCTCAAGAAAGACAACCTATCTGGCAATAATCACTTTCTTTTATAAGGGGTTGTATAGGTAGAATCCCTTTGTTTTCTTAATATAACATATAAAGATACACTTAGTGCCCCAGGGTGCTAGTTTTTTTCCTGATAAAGCCTTAACAAATGCCTCACATCCCCATACACATGTATGCAGAAAAGTGGGTTTCTTTTCACTCCATAGCTCGAAGGGAATACCATTTTTTCCTTAGTTGGTACTTGGTTTAATGTGTATACTGAAATTTGAAATGCATATGCCCAAAAGGATAATGGAAGATATACATGACTCATCATCGACCTTACCATGTCCAATAAGGTGAGGCTACTCCTTTCACTAAAACCATTTCACTATGGTGTATAAGGTGAATTGAGTTGAGATAGAATCCTAGACTCCCATAAAAGTTCAATGAACTCTTAGTTAAGATATTCTACACCTTGATCTGATTGAAGCTTCTTTATCTTCTTACCAATATGATTCTTTACTTCATTCTTGAAATCCTTGAATTTCTCAAAGGACTCGGACTTATACCTCATTAAGTAGATATAACCATATCTACTCAAGTCATTAGTAAAAGTAATGAAGTAAGAATATCCACCTCTATATTCTACTAGAAATGGTCCACACACATCAGTGTGTACCAATCCTAGTAGCTCTGTGGACCTTTCACCATGTCCACCAAATGGTGGTTTGGTCATTTTACCTTGTAAACAAGTGTGATATCTATTTAGTGGTTTTATCTTAAAATATTCTAAATAACCATATTGATAGATATTTTTCAAAAATTTCTTGTTTACATGTCCAAGACAGTGATGCCACAACTGGGTGTTGTATGAGTCATGTGAACTTGGTTAATTATCAATTGAAAACACTCAATTCTCATAATTTAATACATATAGACTATTATTTAAATGAATCATACCAAAACATATGTTGTCCTTATAAAAGTAACACCATTTATTTCCAAACTTGAAAATAAATTATGAGAACCGAGTGTTGTCCTTATTAATACATATAAATTTTTATTTAAATACGTCATACCATAACATTTATTGTCCTTATAAAAGTAACACAATTTATTTTTCAACTTGAAAATAAATCCATCTGTATCTAAACTCGATACAAAAATTATGTTCTTGGTAACACTAAGTACATAATAACATCCATGTAAAACCAAAATCATTCCCATCGACAATGTGAGGTGGTAGTCACCAATAGAAAGAGTAGCCAACCTCACACCATTATCAGCTCGTAGATCCACCTCTCCCCTATAAATTTTACAAAATCTACTTGGTTCCTACATTTGAATACTTATGTGATCACCACAAGCTGTATCTAATACCTAATGTGTAGAAATGGAAATATTGCACTCGATAACGAATGTAACATTGGATTCCCCTTACCTCTAGGTGCAGTTCCTCTTCTAGTGGCCTGACTTTACACATGCAAAGCATACTGCCTCCTTTTTCTTGCCCTACCTCTGGATATTCTTCTTCTTGGTTGGATGGTGCTCATGATCTTTATACTGTTTATAAATCTTAGGCCCCTTTTCCTTGTCCTTCCTCTTACTATTCACCATAAGGACTATGAGTTTTTTCACGCCCCATGTCCTTATCAACTTGGAGAATCAGGGTAAGAACTCCAATAGACTCTTCTCATTATTTATCATATTATAATTCACAATAAAACTAGATAAGGTCTTAGGTAGTGATGATAGTATGAGATCTGTATGAAACTCATCTGGGAATTTAATCCCTAAGATGTCTAGATGCTCAATATAGCCAATGAGCTTGACTACATATGGTCTAGCTGGGATAGACTCTCCAAGCTTATTAGTGAACAAAGCATTGGAGATATCATACCTCTCTTGTCTCGCCTTCTCTTAATAGAGATACCTAAGGTGAGACATCATGCTATAAGAATCCATTTCTTCATGTTGCTTCAAGAGATCATTGGTCATGGATGATATCATGAGTCACTAAACATACTTAGTGTCATTCAAATGTTTCTTGTACATATAGAGTTCATAATCACTCACCTCATTTCCAAGTGAAACTGATAAAGGCTCTTATAGTACATAAAGTTTCCTCTCATGGTGAAGGATAACCCAAAGGTGCCTTTTCCACTCCTGGAAATTAGTGCCGTTGAGAAGGTTTTCCTTCTCAAGTATGGATCATAATGATATGTTTGATGCAATTTTGATTTTTTTCTAAAAATTAATATGAACAGAGTTTTAGTACTTTATCTTGATAAATATAAATAAATAAATAAATAAATATCTATTAGTCTCTCACTATTTTGTTGAAACCTAATAGTCCTTACCATTGGCTTCAAAATATCCAGTTTCTTGGACATTCTAGCAGCAAGGATCCATATTGAACTTTGCATTACCCCAACCAGGGTTAGTCAAGCAACTTAAAAGGTTTTAGGTAGGAATTCCAAATTACAACTACATTAACTCAAAGCTCCTTGATTTGTTGAGTGGACTCCCCAATCTTGAAATCCTTAATTTTAGATTTCTTTAACCTTTGCCTCTCAGTTACACCAAGTACTGATAGGGTAATAAAACCTTGATGTAAACTAAGTTAATTCAACCCAAAACTTCAAATTAGAATTCCCCAATAATTAAATCACCCCAACTAGGGTTGGTTAAACACTTTGAACTATGGTTCGATTATAACCGAAGTAATGGAAGGCTATAATGACTTTATATTTAATTGATGGATTTTATCATTTATATGTAAATTACCACTTATTATCTTTTCACATGATTTTTAATGTTAAGTGGGATATACTTAAGTGATTAACCATGTATAGATAATATTTACGCATAATCCATTTTTATTTTAGTTCCATCTTGTATGCTTGTTAGTTCATTAATTATGTAATCATATCAAACATCCATAATGAATAACCATACAACTGATAGAAATAAAATAAAGGGTAAGATCATGAGCTTTAATATTGGTTAGTTTATCTAGCGGTTGATAAACTAACCCTGACCTAGGGTAGGAACACCTTTAACCATTTAAGGTTTGTTTTTATAGCTTTCCACATGTCCACCTTTGTATCTCCTTGGAATGGCTTCGCCTCAGCTCCTAACTTGAACCACATCCTCTAGCTTGGGACCTCCATCCATTACATATGCTTTTAACTCACATGTAAGTGAGGGGTAAAAGGGTGTTTATATAAAATAAACCATGAGCACACATGCCTTACATATTAATGAGGAGAAAGAACACATACCAAAAATTTTAATTTAATAAATAAATTAAAAGGGAACCAACCACATACAAAGGTCTGGTCTAGCTTATGATCATCCAAATACATGCAACGAATTTCGTATTTAATAAAACCATCATTCAATTATTTAATCATTCTTATTAAGATAAATTATTCTTGAATCGATTAATCATTATCTTTAATTAATCAATCATTTTTATCTTAATCCCTTTTCTTAATTTCCTTGAGATTACCATCCATAACCTTTTATATAACTTGTACATTAGAATAAACCCAGTGAATACCCATCCAAAACTACCCAACATGTATTTATACTTGTATACACTTTATTCTTTGTGACATGTAGCATGGCCACAAAATTATAATTGTAATACAACTCATACATGATGTGCATATATTTGAACATTACACATATGTTAATTAAACACACACACACACACACACACACATATATATATATATATCAAACACCTATCACATGTTGTGTCCCAGCTTTACACCCACACGAAGGTATATGTCTCAAGGGTTACATAATATAATAATAAAATTTTAAATCTGCATAATCTGGAATTAGTACATGGCGTGTAGATCCGACTACACAACGTGTTCCATCCTCACCATCCATCTAAAGTACACGCCTAGGAAAACATCATGTGAGGTGTAATTAATAAATATTCAGAGTACACGACATGTCTACTAGGCCACACACTGTGTAGACTCTGCATTACACGGTCACCAGTCGGGCAAACTGTGTATGGGATACACGACTTGAACCTGACCTGAAGGAACTACACACCATTTCTAGTGGGCCACACGACACGTAGTCCAGCTAACCATGTGCCAGTCTATCTTGGTCAACACATGGTGTAAGAATTAACTACACTGCATGTCATTAATACACATATCTTGAGTAATTGCGAATTACTTATGATGCATTGAACAAAAATACACGGCGTGTAGATCTGAATACACAACATGTATTCTTATGTTATCTGAAAAAAACCATCAGCACCTCCTGATGAGGTCCTCAATTTAAGTTTAGTTATAAAATTATTCATTTCTGTTAGATCTGTGAGAAATGATAAGGGAGGAACATATCTCAAAATTCAGATTACAAGAACGATTAAACAAGAATTGGCAAGCTAAATTATTAAATCGTAAATCATCAAAGAATTATTTAAATAATTATAAAAGAAAGTGTGACCCCTCTGATACCACTTGTAAGTTCCAAGCACAATGGAAGTGCAGGATGAGCGTGTACCCAACTTTGCAAATTGTTACAATCGATGATTAATCCAGGATCAATACGACGATGAATGCCAGTATCCACAGAATTTAATCAAAGATAAAAGATAAAGGATATAACCTAGAACTGAGAAGAGAGGATAGACATATTTTATTTATAATTAATTTAACTAAATTATAGAATTACCTTCAAGGTGATTCTTTCTTCATTTATGAATCCGACCATGGGTCTGAGGTGTGGCTTCGTTGTGATGTAGAATCCAAGGATAGGAATCCTATAACAATGATTCACATGTGCTCCATGTATATTTGGGCGTCACTGAAGGAGTATCTGGGTGCTAGCATGGAAGATCATTGAAATTGTAATGTTCACCTTCGATCACCATGGGAATCACTTCCAAAGTGTTCTCCTTGATCCGATGGAGGATGATATCTCTCTTCCTTGAGAGTGTTCTTGGAGAGGGAAGAGTTCTCTAGGATCAAAAGCTTTTCTCCAAGGATATTGTGCACACAATGATTGGTTAGACGGTCTAATGATCCCTTGGATAATATAGAGAATAATAATATAGTAGGGAATTTAATTCACTGGGTAATAATAAATAATTAGCACAAGTGTCGTTACTTAATTTATTATTCCACGTGAAACCCCATGTCAAATAATAATAGAAATGATATTATTTCCATGACACGTGCTTAACTTTCATGTTATACTTAAATATTATTTAACCAAATAAAATTTAATATTATTTAACCAAATAATATTTAATATTATTTAACCAAATAATATTTAATATTATTTCTCACCAGACCCATAACTTGGTCTGCCAATCCTTCTCAATATTTATCAGGCCTTGAATAATTACTACTTATTTATTAAATAAATATAACTGCATTATTCACTGATAAATAACTAATCCATCCACAATATATTATCTTGAATAACTAGTGACTAAATAAATGTGATTAGACATACTTTAATAATTATTAAACCACAACTGGGAATAATATTTATTCAACTTGTTAAATAAATAAATTATTTAACTGAGACACTATATACACTTAGTGTATGACCCTCTACGACTCTTTCTTGTTGACATTAGGCGGGATTACCTAAATTACAATATTACTATCTTGAAATGGGTCAAGGCACACAAGAGAAATAAGTTTACATCAAAATGACATGTCACCACATATAAATTCTTATTGTGTAATATAATCCTTTTATCCCAATATCTCCAATCAAGTGGGTTGCATGCAAGTGCCATCAACCCATGAGCTCGATTTTTCATTCTTTGACTTCCTAGAACTAAAATTTACTAGATAACACCATGTACATGGATTTAGTTAGGATATATCATTTCCATCAAAGTGCCTAAGATATCTACTTCTATAGAAGTGAAAAATCCTTTCTCGCATTATTCATTAATGCAGTATTACTCGTGAAGCACCCAACATATCCTACATTGTCGCAAATATCTGTCATCATAGTTTACGTCAATATATCTAAGTGTGTGAGTAATAATACACATTAATAATAATATTAAAGTATAAGTAACAATACACATATCTGCATATAGGAACATCTAATGACACTTATGAATGTGGATTTTCTACTGGTGGGTCTTGTTCTCATAATATCCTCCTAGATATTACCAAGGGAACACACCATGAGAAGGTGGATCAAAGTTTCATGAGTCCCCACCCCTAATAGACTGCATCATTTTTGTCCCTTCAAATGATATCATCCGTACCTAGAACGTATATTCAAGAATAGTGTCATGGCACTTTCAGGTTCTCATCATAGCAAGGATCTGCTATGACCTTTTAATGCGACAACTATTCTTAAGATATTATCACATAATATGTCATGAAAAAGAAAAATCATGATGTGATAATTAGTTTATTAATATTAATCCAATGAATACAGGTTTATCATAAAGTACAAAGAAGTTGGTTTCTAGGGAACTAATACAATTCACTCATACGACATATCGTGTACATGAAATGTGTTGTAATTTAATAGCATGTACTGTCAAATTAACGACACATGAAACACATGAATATTTTATTGTCTATATAATTTAATGTATTTATTATTTAGTTTGCAATGATCATGAATGATTTGTAGTTTTGAATGTTACACAGAATTAATTAATCATTTAATATAATATAAAACTTAATGACTGACATGCACTATCAAATTAATGGCACATAGAACTCAAGTCGATGATGTTTAATGGAGTAATTAATTAAATTTAATATTTCCACATAAACAGATAAAGTACATGGTGTGTGCAAGATATCCACATAATGTGTACTTTTCTTTACTAGATATCCGCAGTACGCGCCTAAGGACTCAGTGTGTACTTCTTGCCGAAATTTATGAAGTACACAATGTGTATAAAGGATACAAAACATGTACTTAAAGTTACATGGCTTCCAACCTATATGTGTCATGTATTAAATAAACATGGTGTATTAATTTCATGACACATCTTGACCCCGTATTTTCTGCCTTGAAAGCATGTGGACTACATAGCGTGTAGGAAATATATATGGTGTGTAGTATAGAAAAGTTTTTTTCCACCCTAGTTGGTCAACATACATTGAATTTAATGCATGTGGTGTGTATCCATTACACCACGACTTAGAGTCCATGCAGGTACCCTAGTGAAATGAACAAGGATATAGGACATGTGAAAAAGTAGTGCACACTGTGTAACCTTATGTTATCCAACCAGAATTCTTGTCACCTCAGGTTGGGTTCTTCAGATGCGTTCTTTATTAATTATTAATTTATCTTGGTTATGTGTGTGAGAAACAAAGAGCAGGAAGAATATATCTCGATGATTAGATAAAGAATGAGTGAAACTTGAAATAAAATTTAAAATTTAGATACGTAATGATAAAAAATCAAATAAATAATTAGAAATCTAAATGTGACCTCTATGATACCACTTATTGGTTCTAGGAACCGCAAAAGTGCTTATCTAGGCCAATCCTGACTCATAAATTATTGGATTTGATGGATCATTCACATATTATACAATCCATAAACATCATGACCAATTAATTTTTTCCAAAGAATATTGAAAAAGAATGTCACAGTAACCAAGAGATGATCCTTTTCATGTTAAATTTATAATTAATTTAAATAGATCAGAATAAAGAATACCTCATCTTGAGATCATTATTTTGATGAATTTTTTAATCATCCATACCCTTTTCAATCAATTGACATTTCTCTTGTAGGATCCAAGTGTATAATCCTTCTAGCGGTGATCCACATGTGCTCCTATAATCTCCAAACAATACTAATGGATTACTGGGTGATAACACGACATATCGATCATCTTGAAGTGTTAGTCTTGATCACTGCAATGATTCCTTTGGTCTTGAAGAATTATACTTGTACTCTCATTTTTTAGATGATAAAGGGGGAATAATAATCCTTAGAGAATTATTTGATTTTTAGAGAGAGATCTAAATATCATTATGTACAACGATTCTCTATTTTAATCAATCTCTTCACAATAGACATGGTTATCTATTTATAGAGTTAGTGTTAGGGTTTAAATATTATTTAATTACACAACAACCCTTAAATAATATATTAAACCTTATATAACCACATTACATGTAATAATAATAATAATATTATTTTCTCATTGTGTGCGCTAACTAGAATAATGATAAATATTATTTTACCCTCTTATAAATTAATATTTATCTCAAGACATAATTTTGGACCACTAGTTCTACTTGAAATTTATAAAATACCCAAATAAATATTATATATTTTCATAATTAAATAATTACATTGTGAATAAATATTTATTTAATTTATGAGATCAATAAATCCTGAATATAATTATTCCCCGAACAAGTGAATAATATTTATTCAAATAATTAAATTCAAATTGAATTTAATTGAGATCAATGGAAACACTTAATGTGTGATCTTATAGGATCATTTCTCATTGGAATTAGACATACTTTCATAAAGTATAAGATTACTATCTAGGAATGGGTCAAGGAACCCAATAGAAAGAAGTTAATGTCACAAATTAGATAACCACATATGAGTGCTCACCGTGTAATAGAATCCCTTTGTCATGATATACCATCAAGTAGGTTGCACACTTGTATCATTAACCTATATGCTTGATATGTCTTTTTTTAACTATATGAAATAAAACTGTTGTTACACCATGGACATGGAATTTAATGTGACATTTCTATTTCAATCAAATGGATGAGATATCAACTTCCATAAACATGGAAGGTACAAATCCTTCATCGACTTATTCATTAATAACACGTCATTTGTGATGTATGCAACGTACTCAACTTTTCCATAAGTTGTTTCATCATGGTTTATGATAATACATCTAAGTGTGTGAGTCATGATATGAATTAATAATAATCTTAAAGTTTAAGTACCATTACACATGCTCACATATAAGAGTATTTAATGACAAGTAAACATGTGGAATTTCTACTAGAGGGTCTATTCTCATAATCTCCCATCTTAGATACTACCAAGTGAAAAATTCATGAGATAAAGTATCATATGCTTATGAGTACCCACACCTGATGGTCAATATACTATGTACCTCATATAGAGTTTTATTTGACCATAGAATAGGTTTAATAATACCATCATGACATTTTAAGGTTCTCATCATAGCGGAGAACTGCTATGCTCTTTTCAATGTCACAGATACTCTGGGACATTATTACATTAAAGTCACATAGAACTATGAATGATATATCATAAGATATTTTAATTAATATTAACTTCTTTGAATATACATTCAATCTAAAGAACACACATTTTCTTCTAGGACACCAACTCCAACAGAAAACAGAAAGAACTATAGAAAATATCAGATGAGGAAAACTAGGCAACTCTCTCGAACGAGGAATACTAGAGGACACTAAGTACCACATTCAATTTCTCTCAATTGAATGAATACTACACCCCTCCTTATTACTATTTATTGTCATATGGTAATTCAATAGCCTCCAAGGAAGATAAATTTTTAGCAAACAAAAGTAGGTGCAATAAATAGATTACAATGGTCATTTAGAGATTTAAATAGCCTCTAAAAGTGGCTTAAGTCATAAACCACCTTGGGAGGTGAATTAATGAACCTTCAAACTGGTAAAAACTATCATAAAGGAGGTTCTTAAATGGTATTTAAAGGCATGCTTATGAAATTCCCACATGTAAAGGGCCTTGGGAACCAATTACTTTAAGCCCAAGCCCAAATCCCATATGAGATTTGTCATTTCCTTGTGTTTATGTCTTAATAATATAAATAAATCATTATTTACATTGTAAAGAAACATCAATTATTTAATTAAATATTTAAAATATGTAAAACAAAAATTCTATTCATGTTTATAATAAACATTAACATATATACACATTAACTATTAACATTAATCTAAAAATTCCAATTAACATTATCTTATGTTTGACTCTAGGGGATATTTTTAAAGCTGAAAATAATTATATATCTCATTAATAATTATAAAATCGAAGCAAATTATAGAAACCCAACATAACTATCCAAATTAAAAATAATTTTGGTGTAATCTAATCTTCCATATGTCTATTAGCGATGTTCCTTTGTCCTTAATATCAAGATTAAGCCTGAGACATGGATAATTTCAATACCATAAATCTAATTCCTTTTCTCAATCCTTGTGTTGACTAAATATTATATAATTACATCATATGTAATTTTCTTGGCATGGACATTCACTTAGTCAAACCTCAATTGCAGTCCATGATTTTATAACCCGTCATATGGGTAGACACATCCTATCTTGGTTAATTAAATACCTCTGCCTGATTAGTGACATACCAAATTGCCTTCCACTAAGATAAATTATAAAATGTGTAATGACTCGAACCATCAGGGACCTCCTTGCTGGTGGAAGGTCGAGACCTTACAACCCCAAGCCTACCTACAATAGGCTAAAGGCTGGATACATGCACTATGAAGACATAATATAAAATGGGAGGCCATTGACTAATGTACCTGTACACACACACCCATTTCTCCATACAATAATGAAAATGAATAATAAAAATATAGTCACATCTAGAGTAAACCATTTATACAATAACCTCTATGGAATACATTAGATTAAAATAATATAAAATTGAAATGCAAAGGGTAAAAATACATGCCTACCCAGAAATGAAGTCCTAACTTGAAAATAACTAGAAATAAAGAAAGCTGAGAGAGCCTGAATCCTAATCTCTAATCCCACCCATTGTATGTGGTCAATGTACCCAGACATCACTATGATCCACCATAATCATCGTCAATATATCCCTCATCTGCATAAGACATGACACATGTAGGAAAATCCCATGCTGGGATGATTTTATACATACCTAGTTGAATGCCTCGAAAACCAAAAGGGAGTGATAGAGCGATACAAAAATAGTCAACTCAAACCAAAGCAAGAGGGAAATGAAATCCAATACATATACATGCTCATAAAGAAACCTAGATTAGAGAAAAGGGGATCTCCATCTCACAACCTGACTGAAGTTGATGAGTAAGCATGTAGCTAAAAAAGTCCATCACTGATACCCAACATCAAATGAAACATCACCGAAATCTATGTGGAGGGGCCTGCTCCTCATTAATGTGCTCCACAACCAAGAGAGCCATGCTTTGTGGAGGACCTGAATCCTATCAGAGCTCAAATATGGGGGAGTACCCCTCCATAGATAGAGGAACCATGACCTGAATAGGGGAGTACCATCTATACCTGTATAAAGAGTATGGGGGGCCTGTGCCTTGGTGCAATAGGGTAGTAACATCCCCATGGATAGAGGACTCATGCCCTGCATAGGGGAGTACCATCTCTACTTGGAATCTCTCCGATGATCCCACCTAATCACTACCATCGTCAAGTGTTTCCTAAGGAATCATCCTACTTGGAACATATCAAATTATATATCAGAATCCACAAAAAAGAAACCATCATGTTCTATGTGGAAAAAAATCAAGATAAGAAACCCACGAGCTAAAATATGAGTCCAAAAAAAGGACATACGAGAGGTAGAATACTCTACAAAGGGTACACAACATGTACGAGGGGTCACACAACATGTGGCCTCACACCATATCATGGATGTATCCTCCCTAGAAACTGATTAGGAATTCATGTATCTATACACGACATTCCCTCTAGGGTACATAGAGTGTATGACCACCCAGGGTCTTGGCCATGCATCTCAAACCATGCCCGTGTATTCTTACCCATGCCTCTGTACTTGGGTACATGATGTGTCCATTCACATAGGGCCCTAGGTGTGTGTGTCTAGCACACATCTTGGATACCTAGGTAGAGACACACAATGTGTGGGACCACCCACATGGTGTGTGATACTTAAATATACCAGAAACCCTAGCATCGCAACCAAGGGACTACACGACATGTGTTCTTCCGGACTACACAATGTGTTGTCAAGTTTTTTCATAGAAATTGAAGTAGGCCTCATTCATCTTGGACACACATCTAGATCCATAAAACCCACTATTTGACCACCTAAAATTGGTGGGGGTCACCAGTGAACATATATTTCCGGCCTCTGATGGCTGGAAATCAGAAATCCATCACTCGTTGAAGGTTTCATCGCACCTCTCATAGCTGTTTGGGGTCCTAAAACCCTTGAATATCATCCAAATATCATGATACTATCTTGATTAATCTCCAAGGTTCCAAACTATCCATCATTCTCATCACCATCATGCATTCAGGGGTTTGATCTCACTTGAATCTAAACCGACAAGTCGAACTGTGACCACACGGGCCAATGATGAAGAACACAAAGAAAATTTGGGGGAAAACACAAGAAACAAAGGTGTACATCATTAGCTAAAGTGATCCTGAACAATGATCACATAGCGTGGGATCAAGTGATTAACATGGAATATCATAATATAAACTGATTTAATCAATTTAATTTAAAAAAGGGGCATGTGAAAAGAATGAGATTACACCTATTAAGAAGAAAATATCAAATCCATGTTTTAAGAAATAAATAAAGGGAGATAATCTATAAAATAATATTCCCTATCTCATTTTTGGATCAATAATTAGTGAATAACGTGTTCTCTAATGATGTGGGGATCCTGTTGTGTTTGATTCCTACCGATCCACCTCGATCTGACCTGCCACCATCCTATAATGTGATATTCCAATAAAGAATAGAGAATATCCTACTTTGAGAGCTCTCAGGGTTATGCGGTTAACCCCAGTGAAATGATATAACAACATTTAAGTGAAGGGAATTAGGTTTATTGGGATTTTAAAATAAAATAAATTATTTATTTAATTTAAACACACCACCAATGACCACTTTAATTGAAAACCAAGTGTCGATCAACCTTCGGTTGTGCCTAGGGTAAAATCCACATTCCATATTTAATCATGTTATCAAATTTATGATATGTGAATCCATTCATGATATATTCTATTAATCATTAAAAACTACATTCACATGATATTAAAATATTTAATATTTTATAATATCAATTTCAGGCTCACTGGGCCTCATAATCTCAAGTCATCTCAGCACCTAGCTCAAAAAATATTCCTTAATATATTTCAAAGTTTTAGAAGGAAAAAACAAGGTCACTAAATTCTTCCCTCATTTAAGTATTATCATCCTAAAAAACACAAGCTATACAAAAATGTGGGGATACTGAGTCTGCATCTGACCCTCTCTCGCCCAAAAGGTCTTCTACACACTCCCATACTACCACAACACATGAACAAAGGGAATGAACCATACTCACAGGATCCTATCCTATTGATACTCGATCGCCACTGGGTAATCTAAAAAGGTGGATCCATTCTTGATGTCCAGTTCACCCCAATAAATAATGCGCATAGGATCATGCAGACATCTTCTCAGAAAAGGCACATGAAAGATGTCATGCGGCCAGTCCAATTGTGGTGGCTGGGATAAGTGGTAAGAAACCTCATCAACCCTACATGGGATCTCAAATCACCCAATGAACCTTGGGAATGGCTTGATTCCCCAACCAAATCTTTACAATCCTCATCAGGAAGTGACTCTCAAAAAAACATGGTCTCTATTCTCAAACTCTAGGGGCCTACAATATCAATTTGCATAAGATTTCTATCAGCTCTAGGTTGTCCTTATATGCTCCTGGATCACTTTAAATTTCTCTATCATCACTTTCACCATCACTGGTCTAACTAGAGATGTATCATCAATATTAGTTTATCATAGGGGTGACCTATAGGGTCTCCCATACACGGCCTTGAAAGGTGGAATTCCGATCATAGAGTGATAACTGTTATTATAAGAAAACTATTCCAATGGAAATTGATATTCCCAGTTCTGACCAAAGTCTAAAAAAAAATACCTCAACATATCCTCCAACACCTAGATAGCGTGCTCGGTCTGCCCATTTGTCTAGGGGGAAAACACCATACTCATCTGCAACTAGGTCTTGAATTCCACCTACAAGCCTCTCTGTAAACATGGCATGAACCATGCATCACAGTAAGTGAAAATTGTTGAGGTTACCCCATGAATTCAAATGATCTCTCGCATGTAAAAATATCCCATATTATCCACTAAACTCTTCTCCTTGATGGAAAGAAGTTTTCTGACTTGGTAAGTCGGTCAACTATCACCCATATGGAATCATGCCCTCTCACTATCCATGAAATCCCCATCACAAATCCCATGGATATTTTATCCTATTTCCACTCTCAGATCTCAAGAGCCTATACCAAACCTTCCAAAACCCAGTGTTCATCCTTCATCTACTGACATGTGAGACATCGAGTGACAAACTCAGATATGTTGCACCTCATGATATCCCACAAAAATTACCACTGAAGGTCCTTGTATATCCTTGTCACAATGAAATGTACAACCAAAGGGGAATTGTGAAACTCCCTCATCACCTCCTCTCGTATCGTGACCAAAACTACTATTTATCCCTAGAAAAGGATGATGTGATCCCATACTTCAAGGAATCCATTTAGTGAATCTTCTGAGGATATTTGGTCATAAAGAACCACACATTAAATGTATACCAATTAATCTTCTTTCACACACTGAAGGAGAATAGGAGTCAACACCAATGACTAAAGAAAAGTTGTACCCATCTCATCCACCATGGTCAACTTTAAAGAATCCAACTACTTAGATACTTCCTCCACCAGGCGTGAATGAGAATTACTACTAAGGTCATCTTCCACCATGTAACACTTCCTAAAAGTATAAAGTATCTCAAAGTAATAGTCCTATAGGAAATACAACCAGTTTCTATATCTCAGGTTAATATATCTATGAGTGAAGATGTACCCAAAAATCTGATGGTCTAAGTAAACAATAACGCACTCTCCTATAAGATAGTTCCTCCACATCATTAGAGCGAAGACTACCACTACCAACTATAGATCACAAGTTGTGTAGTTATTCTCATGGGTTATCAACTTATTCAATACATATGAAATAATTTCCTACCTATACATCAATATGAAACCAATCCTAACTCCAAAGGCATCACAAAACACTATGTACTCCACACCCTCCTCTGGTAGTCTCAACACAGGAGTACAAGTCAACCTCATCCTCAACTGCTTGAAGGATCCCCAATACTGCTCAGTCCTGATAAATGGATTCCCTTTCCACATCAGGGCGATCACAGGGTCTGCTAATCAAGAAATGTTAGGTATAAAACTGATATAGTACCCCCTCCAAGATAAGAAAACTCCACACCTCTGACATGATCTTGGGTGGATCCCAAGAAATTACTGCATAAATATTTTTCAGGTCCCCAACTAATCCATGCACAAATATTACATTCCCTATAAATTTAACCTCACAGATCCATAACTAGCACTTTGAGAGCTTACCATAAATCTAGTGCTCCCAAAGTAAGTCTAGGACCATCCTCATATGTTCTATATAATCATCCTCTGACGTAGAGTAAATGAGTATTTCAGTGATGAAGATAACCAAAAAATTGATCCAAGTATGGTTGTAATTTCTAGTTAATCAAAGATATAAACACATTGGGGGCATTTATAACCTTAAAATACATCATCGAGAACTAATAGTGTCCGCAGAGACATCAAAATGTCGTCTTCAGAATATCATCCACATGAACCCTCAACTGGTGGTAGCTAGTCTCAAGATAAATATTTGATAACCAACTCACACCCCACAACTGATCAAAGTGGTTGTAAATCCTCAACAAGTGGTACTTGTTCTTTATCGTTACCTAGTTCAAGAATTGATAATAATAAAAAATCCTCAAGCTCCTGTCCACCTTTTTCATGAATAAAACCGAAGCTGCCCAAGGGGACACATTGGGTCTGATAAATACCTTCTCTTAAAGGTCCTCCAACTACACCCTTAGCCCCTGGATCTTGGTAAAGACATACAATATGGTTATGAAGATATCAACGTGGTCCTGAGGTTCAAGTTGATGCAAAAATATATCTCCTTCAACAAAGGTAGTCTCAAAACATCCTTAAGAAAGATGTCCATGTAGTCCTCCACTACCAAAGGAATCTAGATACTTGAAGATACCATTGAACCAAGGGACAAAATCACTAACTGATGTGTGATGGGTTGTATCTTCCTTCCCACAAGACCCACTTTCCCTGCCATGTGATCTATCTCACCCATAAAGGAGAATCTCACCCCATTAGTCTGAAGGCATATGATTCATCTACGTTGTTAGTCAATCTGGGCCTGAACTATAGACAACCAGTCCATACCCATTAATATTTTATAAGGTCTCATCATGATGACCAAGATTCCCCACATGGAAATGTCTCCACCAACCAATAGCTTGCACTACCAGTAGATAAGTGATATCAAATAATCATTCCCTATAAGAACCTCTAGCCATAGATTTTGGGATAAAGTCTAAAATGGAAGCTCTAACCCTCACACAAATTATAATGAGATGAAGGAATGACTAGAACCTATGGATATCAATACTAAAATAAGATTATAATAAACATAGATTGCACCTCACATCATATCATGTGTAGCCTAGTCATACCCAATATGGCTTAAAACTCCCCATGACCCCAACCGCCATCACCCTGAGCCTAACATGGGACACCTAGTGGTGGTGGTTGAAGTAGATCATAGTGTCTTACAACACTAACTAATCCTCAAACCTGAGCTTCTTCTGCTCCCTGCTAGCACCAGCTCCCTGAGGTCCACCCTAGCCTCATCTGAGAGATCCCTAATCACAACTCTACCTTTTCCATGAAGGTCCATCCATTGTCTACTTATCATAATCAACGTGGTGGGTTAGGTAATCATGATCCAAGTGTCCTTGATTTTAAAAAGCATAAAATCTCCCATCTTCAGGATGACTAGACCCTTAGTGTGATCCTTAAGCTACAGAACCATGTGTCTGAGTTTGAGCATGGGTACACCGCCTGTACCGAGACCTCAATATCTATCACCTGCCACTCACAGCAGAAGGCTCAAAATTGTGATGTAAACTACCAATATTATCTACCCGATATCCATATGATAGGAAAATATCCATAATTAGAGCTCACTCTAGCACTTCTGTATAGGTAGGGAGACACAAGGAAACCACACTAGTCCAGATGTCCCTGTAGAGGCCCTTATCAAACCTCTATGCCTAGAAGTAGCTGTCTCATACCATGTTGAGGGAGTATTGCATAAGTTCGATAAAACTCACAACATACCCTAAAACTATAATATCTTCTTAATACAACTCAAGTATCTTCTAGATCTAAACCGAGCATAATAATTATGGGAAATACTTCTCATGAAATAGTTTCTAGAAGTCTATACATGAGAGAGTCATCTCATCATGGGTCTGTGTAACCTGACTCCACCAACACCTAGATTCTCAATGGAAAAGGATGGCTTCCAGCACAACCATATGGTCTACTAGTGTATGAACCATCCCAAAGAATCAAACCACTGACTCAAGCCAATTCTCCACTGCCTGGGTATTTGGATCACCATGGAACCTCAACGACCTCTAGCATTGGAACTTTCATAGAACACTCAGCCTGTGTGCATCCTCATCTTTCCCTGATAGTACCAAATACTGATTGATAGGTTGGGGTGCCACTAACTTCCCACCAGGAGGAAACACCACAGTAGATAGCCCCAGAATTGAGGCCTCATTTCTCATTAGATATTCATCATAATCTTGAATAGATAACTTGGTTGGATATCTTTATGGAGGCATCCTTAAATGAATCAAGATGTACTATGGTCAGATGATCATGTATATGGGGATCTGAATCAATAAGGATATCCAAAGGACTCAATCCTATATGATGAATGACCCATTATTCCCTGCAACCAATGTATCAATATTCCAAGTCGAAAAACAGATAGTCAGAGTCTTGGTGTATGGATACGTCATTTTCCACACCAACATTGGGTTCCCTAGACTGAAAGACACACTCAAGACACTTTGAAACCATTTCCCTAATTCCTAACCAATCCTCATAAGGGGAAAACTTCAAACACCTTCCCAAGGAATGAACTACTTTGATACCACTCCAAAATGACCTGGACCACTAGGACCTTTCTAGATGGGGAAGATCAATCCACTACCACCCCAAACACACCTCCAATAGACCAAGGGCTAGAAAAATGTTCCGAGAAGGAATATTATAAAATGGGAGGACTTTTCCTAATGTACCTATATTCACACACCCATATATTTCCATGAAATAGTGAAAAAGAATAATAAAAAGATAGTAACATCTTGAGTAAACCATGCATGCAATAAAATATAGGGAATATATCAAAGTATGATAGTATAGAACCAAAATGTAAAGGGGAAAAATACACACCCACCCATAAATGAAGTCCCAACCCAATAAAAACTAAAAATAAATAAATCTAAGAGATCTTGGATCTTGATCTCCAAGACTGACCACTGTTCGCGGTCTATGCACCTAGGTATCACTATGATTAATCATAATTACCATAGATATATCAGTCTTATGTATAAGACACAACACATTTGGTAAAATCCCATGTAGGGGTGAGTATATCCATACCCAGTAGATCACCCTGAAAACCAAAAGGGAGTTATAGAGAGAAAGGGGATCTCCATCTCACAACCCATATGAAGTTAAAGAGTAAGCCTAAAACTACAAAATTCCATCACTGATGCCCAGAATCAAATGCAACCTCACCATAATCTATGTGGAGGGGCCCTCTCCTCACTACTACACTCCACAGTTGAGGGAATTGTGCTCCATGGAGGACCTGCACCCCATCAGAGCTCAAAAATGGGGAAGTATCCCTACATAGATAGAGGAAATACACCATGAATAAGGGATTAATTTATCTACTTGTATAAAGATTATGGGGACCCGCTCCTTGGTGCGACATGGGAGTACCATCCCCATGGATAGAGGACGCGCGCCCTGGGTAGGGGAGTACAGTCTCTACCTAAAATCTCTTCGATGATCCCATATAATCAATACCATTATTGAGCATCACCTAAGAATGAATAACACTTGTAACATCTCTCATAATATCTAAAAATCCATAATGAATTCTAGCATCACGTTCTACACAAAAAAACACTCAGTATAGGCTACACGCGGGCCAAAATCCGTGTCCAAACGAAAGAGATACGATAGGTAGAAGACTCTACAAGGGCTACATGACGTGTATGAGGGGTCACATGATGTGTGACCTCACACCATTGCTTGGTTGTTTCATCCCTATACATTTCTTAGGAATCCATGTATTTGTACATGACATTCCCTTTGGGGTACACAGTGTGTATGGCCACACGGGGTCATGACTGTGCATCTTAGCCTTTGCCTGTGTATTCATGTCTATGCCCGTGTATTTGGATATACGAAATGTCCATCCACATGGGGCCTTGGACGTGTGGGGTTAGCACAAATCTTGGCCACCTGGACAGGATCACATGGCATGTTGGCCCACCCACTTGGTGTGTGATACTTAACTCTTCCAGAAACCCTAGCACTGTAGTAATGAGACTACACAACGAGTGTTCTTCCAGACTACACAGTGTGTAGTCGAGTTTTTCATAGAAATTGAAGAGGGACTCACAAATTTTGGACACACCTCCATATCCTAAAAACCCTACCATTTTATCACCCAAAATTGGTGGGGGTTATTGTAAAACATCAATCTCCAACCATCGATGGATGGAAATCATAAATCCATCACCCGTAGATGGTTCTATCACACCTCTCATCATCTTTCGGGGTCCCAAAACCCACGATCATCACCTACATACCATGATAACATATCAATCCATCCCCAAGGTGCCAAATTATCCATCATTCACATCACTTACACACATCTAGGGGTTCTATTGCGCTCGAATCCAACCCAACAAGTCAAACCATGACCACATGGGAAAACAACAAATAACGTGAAAAAAAAGTTAGGGAAAAGCATAAGAAACAAAGGTGGGCAACATTATATGAATCAATCCTGGCCAAAAATCACATAGTGTAGGATCAAGAAATTAGCATGGAATATCATAATATAAACTGATTTAATTAATTTAATTTGAAAAAGGGGCTTGTGTAAAGAAAGAGATTACACTGATTAAGAAGAAGATATCAAATCCATGCTTTGACAAAGAAATAAATGGATATAATCCATAAAATAATGTTCCCTACCTCATTTATAGACCTATAGTTGGTGAAGAACTCATTTTTCAATGATTTATGGATCTCTCTATGTTTGTTTCCTATTGATACACCTTGATCTGATCTATCACCATCCTCCGATGTGATCCACCAATAAAGTATGAAGAATCTCCTCTTCTAAGAGCTCATAGGGTTATGTGTCTAACCATAGTGAAAATCTATAATAGTGTTTAAATAGATGGAATTAGTTATTTTGGTAATTTAAAATAAAATAAATTATTTCATTGATTTATTTAATTTAAACATACCTCCAAAGACTGCCTTAATCGAAAACCTGGTGCCGACCAACCTTAGGTTGCACATAGGGAAAAATCTGTGTTTTGGATTTAACCATGGTTTCATATTTTTGATCTAAGACTCCATTCATAAGATATTACATTAATCATGAAAACTATGTGAACATGATATTAATATATTTAATATTTATAATATCAATTATAGGTTCACTGTGTTGGAGTTGGTGGTCTAGAACCAACTACTTTGTACTTTATTCATTAAATAAAAGCCTTATCACATCTTGATTGTTCTTCTGCGTGACATGTCATGTGATAATGTCCTAAGGACAGCTGTTGCATTAAAGGGTCGTAGCGGATCCCTGCTATGGTGAGAACCTGAAAGTGCCATAACACTGTTCTTGAATGTATGTTCTATGGCCGGATGATATTATTTGAGGGACACAAATAATACAGGTCATTAGGGGTGAGGACTCATAAAACTTTGAGGCACCTTCTCATGGTGTGCGCCCTTGGTAATATCCAGGAGGATATTATGAGAACGAGACCCGCCAGTAGGAAATCCACATTTCATAGTGTCATTGGATGTTCCTATCTACAGACGTGCGTATTGATCCTTATACTTTAAGATTATTATTAATGGGTATTACAACTCGCACACTTAGATGTATTGACAAAAACTGTGACGACACACTGTTCGCAGTGAGGTAGGATACATTGAGTGTGTCACAAGTAATACCGCATTAATAGATAATGCGAGAAAGGATTTGTCCCTTCTGTTCCATAACGGAAGTAGATATCTCAGGCCCTTTGATGGAATTGATATAGCCTAAATAAATCCATGGCCATGGTAAGGTATGGGCAAGTTCAATTCCGGGAAGTCAAAGAAAGAATAATCAAGCACATGGGTTGGTGGCACTAGCATGCAACCCGCTTGATTGGAGATATCGAGACAAAGGGATTATATTACACGGTAAGCATTCGTAGGAGGTGACGCATCATTGCGGCGTTAACTTCTTTCTCTATGGGTGCCTTGGCATGTTGCTAGATGCTAACCTTGGACTTTAGGCAGGTTCAGCCTAATGCCACTGTGAAAGAGGCCTAGAGGGTCACACACTAAGTGTGTCCATGTATCTCAGTTAAATATTAATTTAACAAGTTAAATAAATATTATTCTCGACTATGGTTTAATAATTATTTAAAGATGTCTGATCGCATTTATTTTGACACTAGTTATTCGAGAGAATATACTGTGGATAAAATAAAACATTTATTAGTGAGTAATGTAGTTACATTTATTTAAGAAATAAATAGTCATTACTCAAGGTCTGATAAATGTGGTGGAGAAAAATGGAAAATAAAAGTACATGCCGTGTATATTAAATATACACGCTGTGTAGTTTTATGGAAAACAAGTACACACCGTGTATTAATTATTACACGCCGTGTAGTTTTTCCAATTGGGATTTTGAGGATTTAATATTGTTTTATTAAATGATATTTATTATAATCAGTGTGGGCGCATGTCAAGGAATTAATAATTCGACATGGGGGTTTTTCAATAAGAGTTAATGAAATAAATAAAACGCGTAACGCGTTTATTTATTGTCATAACTCTATTAACCTCAAACCTGATTATAAATATCCTTGCAACCCCAACATTTTTTTAGAGCCATTGTTGTGCACAACGGATTTGGAAATACTCTCAAGCCAAGAGAGAATTCCCTTTCCACCAAGAACGCCCTCAAGTTACGAGAGCAAGATCCTCCACCGGATCAAGGCGGTCGAAGGCGGACATCACAAGCGAAGGTTCTTCCGCGCTAGCACCCGGAGATCTCTTCGGTGATGTTCGGAGATACGTGACACACGTGTGGATCACCGCTAGAGGAATACTACACTTGGATTCTACGACGCAACGACGGATCACCGAATCATGACCGGACACATCAACGAAGAAAGAATTCCAACAAGGTAATTCTTATGCATTAATTAAATTAATTATAATCAACATATGATGATCCTCCTCAAGGGTTCCAGGACTCTTCTTTTCTTTTGTTTCTTCGTTCTATTCCAAAGATTCGGCGTTTTATATCGTGACTAATCTCGGATTGAACGTTGTTTAATGTTAAAATTAAAGTTGGGCAAACCCACCAACGCGCTTCCGTTGCGCCCGAAACCTACAAGTGGTATCAGAGCGGTCATATCGTTGGTTATAATTATTTAGTTTTTTGTTGGTGATTTATGCATTTAATAATTTAGTTATTTCAATTCATGTTTAATCGTTCTGGAAATCTGAATATCGAGATCTGTTCCTCCTCTCTCGTTTCTCGTTCACCTCACAGAAATGGATTTTTCTTTTAATTTTGATTAAAATAAAATAGAGTAACTCATCCGGAGGAGCCAAATGTTTCTGGCCGTATAACACCAGAATACACGGCGTGTATTCGGAAGTACACACCGTGTAGTCTAGGTTCAATGCATTGACTGATCCGCCAAATCAGGCCATGTATTGGATTCTTTCTAAGAATTTAAGACACCGTGTGTTGACCAGAAACAGGTGGCACACAGTTTCAGGAATACATGCCATGTGGTCCAATGAACACGGCGTGTAGTCCCTTCGGGTTAGGGTTGGGTCGTGTACTCCGTACATAGCCTGCCCGGCTAGAAACCGTGTAACGCGGAAACTACACGGCGTGTTTCCCACTGTACATGCCGTGTACTCCGAAAATTTCTGAAGTACATTAACACGCCCTATCCCCGGGCGTGTACTTCGGATGGACGATGAAGAAAAAGTACACGCCGTGTAGTCGGAACTACATGCCGTGTAGTCACCCAAATTACGCAGATTTATTAAAATTTATTATTATATTATACAAACCCTTGAGACGTGTACCATGGTGCAGGCGTAAAGCTGAGGCACAACACGTGATAAGTGTTTTATATATATGTGTTTAATTTAACATCTTCGTAATAAATGGGAATTCACCGGGTTTCCTCCAAGGTACAAGTTGTGTACAAGGATAATTTTAAATGAATTTATTTGTTTAAAATTATGATGGATGAGAATCTCAAGGAAATTCATAAAAGGGATTTAAGATAAAAGGATTGATTGATTAAAGATAATTAATTTATTCGAGCGTGATTTATCTTAAACAAGAACGATTAAAGAATTGAATGCTAGTTTTATTTATGCGTAAATATAGTTGCATGTATGGATGATCATGAGCTAGACTGAGACCTTTGTATGTGAATGGTTTCTTTTAATTTATTTATTTAAATTAAATTTGTTGGCCTGCGAGCCATCTCCTCATTAATATGTAGGGCCTACGCGCCCAAGGATTATTTTATGTAAAAACCCCTTTTTTCCCTCACCTGCGTGTGAGATAAATGCATATGTAATTTATGGAGCTCCCAAGCTAGTGGAGGCGGCTCAAGTCAGGAGCCAAGATGAAACCAATCCAAAGAGATACAAAGGTGGACAGGTGGAAAGCTGTAAACACAAACCCGAAAGGTTCAAGGTGTTTCTCCCCTAGGTCTTGGGTTAGTTTATCAACCGCTAGATAAACTAACCAATAGAAAAGCTCATGATCATACCATTTATTTTATTTCTATCAGTTTCATGGTTTATTTATTGTGGGTGTGTTGTCATGATCACACAATTAATGAATTAAACGAGCATGTAAGATGGAACTAAAATAAAATTGGCTTATACGTAAATATTATCTTAGACATGGTTAATCACTTAAGTATATCCCACTTAATATTAACAAGCATGTAATCAAAGATAATAAAATGGAAATTTACGTATAAGGATAAAATCCCTCAAAATAAATATTAAGTCGGCATAGCCTTCCATAATCTTGGTTAGAATCGAACCATAGTTCAAAGTGCTTGACCAACCCTAGTTGGGGTGATTTCAATTATCAGGGAATTCTAATTCAAGGTTTTGGGTTGACTTGACTTGGTTCGCATCAAGGGTTGACTGCCACAGCAGGACTTGGTGTGACCAAGAGGCAAAGGTTAAGGAAATCCAAAAAGGATTTCAGGATTGGGGAGTCCACTCAGCGGATCAAGGAACTACGAGTTAATGCAGTTGGCATTTGGAATGCCTACCTAAAACCCTTCAAGTTGCTTGACCAACCCTAGTTGGGGTAATGCGAAGGGAAATATGGATCCTTGCCACTAGAATATTCACGCAATAGAATATTCCGAAGTCAATGGTGAGGGCTATTGGATTTCGATAAAATAGTGGGAGACTAATAAGTATTAATTTATTTATTTGTCTCAATTTTTATAATAAAGTACTAAACCTTTTCTCATCTTAAATTGTAGAAACGACAAGAAAATGACTTCAAACATATCATTGCGCACCATACTCGAAAAAGAAAACCTTCTCACCGGCACCAATTTCCAAGAGTGGCAGAGGCGTTTACGCATCGTCCTTCGCCACGAAAGGAAATTATATGTGCTGGAAGAGCCTATTCCAGTTGTGTCTGGGAAAGAGGCTAGTGATGAGGAATTATCTCTCTACATGAAACACATGGATGATGCCACAAATGTCCAGTGTTTCATGCTATCGGCCATGTCTAATGAGCTCTTGAAGAAACATGAAAATATGGATGCGTATAGCATGATGTCTCACCTTAAAGATCTCTACTAAGAGAAGGCGAGACAGGAGAGGTATGAGATCTCCAATGCTTTGTTTACCACGAAGCTTGGAGTGTCTGCGCCAGCTGGGCCTCATGTGGCCAAGCTTATTGGCTACATTGAACGCTTGGACGTCTTAGGGATTAAATTCCCAGATGAGTTGCGTACAGATCTCATCCTATCATCATTTCCCAATACCTTCTCTAGCTTCATTGTCAACTATAACATGAGCAGCAATGAGAAGAGTCTATCGGAGCTTCTGACCTTGATTCGCCAGGTAGATAAGGATATGGGGCATGAAAAACCCGCGGTCCTTATGGTGAACAAGAAAAGGAAGGGCAAGGAAAAGGGGCTAAAGAATTATAAACGGTCTGAAGCCCCCGAGCACCATCCCTCCAAGAAGGGGAAGATCCAGAGGCAGGGCAAGGAACAGGAAGCAGTGTGTTTTTCATGTGGAAAGCAGGGCCACTGGAAGAGGAACTACACCCAGAAGCATGGGGATGCTAAAGGTACATTTGTTATCGAGTGCAATCTTTATATTTCTACACATTGGGTATTAGATATAGCTTGTGGGGCTCACATCTGTATTCAAATGCAGGAACCAAGTAGATTTAGAAAGATCGCCAGAGGAGAGGTGGATCTTCGAGCTGCCAATGGCGCAAGGCTGGCTGTGTTGGCTATTGGCGACTATCACCTCTCATTGCCAAATGGCATGATTTTGGTTTTACAAAACTGTTATTTTGTGCCTAGTGTTACCAAGAACATAATTTCTGTATCTTGTTTGGATATGGATGGATTTATTTTCAAGTTTGGAAATAAGGGTTGTCTCTTTTATAAGAACAACGTATGTTATGTTATGGCACATTTGAATAATGGTTTGTATGTATTAAATTACAAAAACCAAGTGTTGGCAATCGATAACGAAACAAACTCACATGACTCATACATCACCCAGTTATGGCACCGCCGCCTTGGTCATGTGAACGAGAAGCGCTTGAAAAAGCTCTGCCAAGATGGCTATTTAGACTCTACTAAGCTAAAACCACTTGATAGATGTCATGCTTGTTTACAAGGAAAAATGACCAATCCTCCTTTTGGTGGACAAGGTGAAAGGGCCATAGAGCTTCTAGGATTGGTACACATAGATGTGTGTGGACCATTTCCAGTAGAATATAGAGGTAGATATTCTTACTTTATTACTTTTACTGATGATTTGAGTAGATATGGCTATGTCTACTTAATGAGGTATAATTCAGAGTCTTTAGAGAAATTTAAGGAATTCAAGAATGAAGTAGAGAATCAACTTGGTAAGAAGATAAAGAAGCTTCAATCGGATCGAGGTGGAGAATATCTGAACCAAGAGTTCATCGATCTTCTATGGGAGTCTGGGATTCTATCTCAGCTCACTCCTCCTTATACACCACAGTGGAATGGTGTTAGTGAAAGGAGGAACCGCACCTTGTTGGACATGGTGAGGTCGATGATGAGTCATGCAGATCTTCCATTATCCTTTTGGGGATATGCATTACAAACTGCAGCATACACATTAAACCGAGTACCAACTAAGGCAGCAAATGGAATTCCATCCGAGTTATGGAATGGAAGGAAACCCACTTTGTCGCACACACGTGTATGGGGATGCGAGGCGTTTGTTAAGGCCTTCTCAGGCAACAAACTAGCACCCCGGGGCACGAAGTGTATCTTTATAGGATATCCCAAGGAAACAAAAGGATATTACCTATATAACCCCCAAGACAAGAAAGTGACTGTCGCCAGACAAGCCGTATTTCTTGAGAGGGAGCACATCCTCAAGAAGGATAGTGGGAGCAAGATTGACTTCGACGAAGTTGATGCTCAAGATACATAGGAGTTGGTACAGGAACAAGTTCCACAGGTCCCCGTGGAAGAGGTTCCAGAAACACAAGTACTACGTAGGATCTTAAGAGAGGTAAGGGAACCAGAGAGATTTGGTTTCCTAGTCACCGAGGATGGTGAATCATTATTGTTGGACAATGATGAACCTCTCTCCTACAAGGAAGCAGTAGAAAGCTCAGAAGCTGCAAGATGGCTAGAAGCTATGAATTCTGAGATGGATTCCATGTATCAGAACCAAGTTTGGGTTCTGGTCGATGAGCCAGTTGATGTAAAGCCTGTTGTATGAAAATGGGTATTCAAAATAAAGATGGACATGGAAGGTCAAGTTAGCACCTATAAAGCAAGTCTAGTGGCTAAAGGATTCAGACAGTGTCAAGGAATTGACTATGATGAAACCTTATCTCCAGTTTCCATGTTTAAATCCATAAGAATCATACTTGCCATAGCATCTTACCATGACTACGAGATTTGGCAGATGGATGTCAAAACAGCATTCCTTAATGGGAACCTTCAGGAAGATGTCTATATGACACAACCAGAAGGGTTTGTGACACCAGGTGAAGCCAAACGATTTTTCAAGTTGCAGAAATCCATTTATGGATTAAAGTAAGCATCCAAGTCATAGAACATTCGATTTGATGAAGCCATAAAGGAATTTGGTTTCATTAAGAACGAATGTGATCCATGTGTTTATAAGCGGTTTAATGGGAATGCGGTCGTCATCCTAGTGGTATATGTTGATGACATATTGCTTATTGGAAACGATGTACCAGCCTTACAGTCAGTTAAGGACTGGTTGAACAAGTGTTTCTCCATGAAAAACTTAGGAGAAACAGCCTACATTCTAGGGATCAAGATCATTCGTGATAGATCCAAGAGGCTTCTTGGACTAAGTCAGGGTATATACATTGACCAGATACTAAAGAGATTTAGTATGGAAAAATCCAAGAGGTGATTGGTTCCAGTGTCACATGGATTACATCTTTCTAAGAAAATGTGTCCCCAGACACAACAGGAGAAAGATAGGATGAGCAAGATCCTATACGCTTCGGCTATAGGATCCATCATGTATACCATGTTATGTACCAGGCTTGATGTTGCCTATGCACTGATAATGGTAGGCAGATATCAAGCAGATCCAGGAGAACAGCATTGGACTGCTGTTAAGACTATCCTTAAGTATCTGAGAAGAACTAAGGATATGTTCCTGGTGTATGGAGGAGACGAGAAGCTTGTCATCAGAGGGTATGTTGATGCTGGTTTTCAAACAGATCAGAATGATCTGAAGTCGCAATCTGGATATGTTTTCTGTCTCAATGGAGGAGCTGTGAGCTGGAAGAGTTCAAAGCAGCCAGTTGTCGCCGATTCTACAGCGGAGTCCGAGTATATAACAGCTTCTGATGCAGCCAAAGAAGCCGTTTGGATTCGGAACTTTGTCCAGGAGCTTGATGTGGTGCCTAGCAGTAAAGATCCCATTACATTGTATTGTGATAATACTACAGTGGTGGATCTTGCAAAAGAACCAAGGTCACATCAACAAACAAAGCACATACTCTGGAAGTATCACCTCTTGAGGGATTTCTATCAAAGGGGTGAAGTTGCAGTGAGCAGAGTGTCCACGAAAGAGAACGTGGCAGACCCCATGACTAAAGGCCTATCTCAGTAGAAGCATGAATATCATGTGAGAGCTAGCGGGTTAAAGGTTGTTAGCAGTTGGTTCTAGTCCAAGTGGGAGTCTGTTGGAGTTGGTGGTCTAGAACCAACTACTTTGTACTTTATTCATTAAATAAAAGCCTTATCACATCTTGATTGTTCTTCTGCGTGACATGTCATGTGATAATGTCCTAAGGACATCTATTGCATTAAAGGGTCATAGCGGATCCCTGCTATGATGAGAACCCGAAAGTGCCATAACATTGTTCTTGAATGTATGTTCTATGGCCGGATGATATTATTTGAGGGACACAAATAATACAGGTCATTAGGGGTTAGGACTCATAAAACTTTGAGGCACCTTCTCATGGTGTGCGCCCTTGGTAATATCCAGGAGGATATTATGAGAACGAGACCCACCTGTAGGAAATCCACATTTCATAGTGTCATTGGATGTTCCTATCTACGGACGTGTGTATTGATCCTTAGAATTTAAGATTATTATTAATGGGTATTACAACTCACGCACTTAGATGTATTGACGAAAACTGTGACGACACACTGTTCGCAGTGAGGTAGGATACGTTGGGTGCGTCACGAGTAATACCGCATTAATAGATAATGCGAGAAAGGATTTTTCCCTTCCGTTCCATAACGGAAGTAGATATCTCAGGCCCTTTGATGAAATTGATATAGCCTAAATAAATCCATGGCCATGGTAAGGTATGGGCAAGTTCAATTCTGGTAAGTCAAAGAAAGAATAATCAAGCACATGGGTTGATGGCACTAGCATGCAACCCGCTTGATTAGAGATATCGAGACAAAGAGATTATATTACACGGTAAGCATTCGTAGGAGGTGAAACGTCATTGCGGCATTAACTTCTTTCTCTATGGTTGTCTTGGTGTGTTGCTAGACGCTAACCTTGGACTTTAGGCAGGCTCAGCCTAATGCCACTGAGAAAGAGGCCTAGAGGGTCACACACTAAGTGTGTCCATGTATCTCAGTTAAATATTAATTTAACAAGTTAAATAAATATTATTCCCGAATGTGGTTTAATAATTATTTAAGGATGTCTGATCGCATTTATTTTGACACTAGTTATTCGAGAGAATATATTGTGGATAAAATAATATATTTATTAGCGAGTAATGCAGTTAAATTTATTTAAGAAATAAATAGTCATTACTCAAGGTCTAATAAATTTGGTGGAGAAAAATGGAAAATAAAAGTACACGCCGTGTATATTAAATATACACACTGTGTAGTTTTATGGAAAACAAGTACACGCCGTGTATTAATTATTACACGCCGTGTAGTTTTTCCAATTGGGATTTTGAGGATTTAATATTGTTTTATTAAATGATATTTATTATAATTAGCATGGGCGCATGTCAAGGAATTAATAATTCGACATGGGGGTTTTTCAATAAGAGTTAATGAAATAAATAAAACGCGTAACGCGTTTATTTATTGTCGTAACTCTATTAACCTCAAACCTGATTATAAATATCCTCGCAACCCCAACATTTTTTGAGAGCCATTTTTGTGCACAACAGATTTGGAAATACTCTCAAGCCAAGAGAGAATTCCCTTTCCACCAAGAACGCCCTCAAGTTACGAGAGCAAGATCCTCCACCGGATCAAGGCGGTCGAAGGCGGACATCGCAAGCGAAGGTTCTTCCACGCTAGCACCCGGAGATCTCTTCGATGATGTCCGGAGATACGTGACACACGTGTGGATCACTGCTAGAGGAATCCTACACTTGGATTCTACGACGCAACGACAGATCACCGAATCGTGACCGGACACATCAACGAAGAAAGAATTCCAACAAGGTAATTCTTATGCATTAATTAAATTAATTATAATCAACATATGATGATCCTCCTCAAGGGTTCCGGGACTCTTCTTTTATTTCAGTTCTTCGTTCTATTCCGAAGATTCGGCGTTTTATATCGTGACGGATCTCGGATTGAACGTTGTTTAACGTTAAAATTAAAGTTGGGCAAACCCACCAACGCGCTTCCACTGTGCCCGGAACCTACACACTGGGCCTCAAAATCTCACACCATCTCAGCTCCTAACTCTAAAAATATTCCTTAATATATTTCAAAGTCTTACTAAGAAAAAAAGGGTGACTACAAAATGGATTTATATGGGTATTAAACTATGAATCCTCGCAATTAGGGTACCTATTTGAGAACCTCATGTTGAAGGATCCATAGACATTATTCACTTAATTAACATCAATGAAACACACATGACAATACACATAGTGTACTTTAATCAAGTCAATCTAAATATAATTCCACCAACTTATATCCTATGAGTGATTAGTCACATCTCTATAAAAGTGATCCTACTCATAATAATTTTAACATATCATCCAATCCAATATAATGACCATTAATCAGGGATAACCTAATAATACATATATTCTAGGGTGTTGTTATCATATCATCTCTCATTCTATATGCACCAAAAATAAATGAATAATAATTCATTTACATTAATATAAATTACATGATAAAACATATTCACAATATAATAATATTTGACCGACTTCAGGGCACATACACTAACAATATTCCAATTTCACTAAATCCAATCACCCATGTATATACTACTAAGAGATTTTTTTTGGCATTCATATTTTTATTGCATAAGGGGTTTTGTTAGGGGATATATAACATTATCATCTGTAAGAACTCAACACATCTTAATATCACCTCTAGAAATTATATCTTGAATGAGAAAACGTCAACATAGAATATGTTTGGATATTTTATGGGACTTGATTTCCTTATCTTGTGCAACCACTTCACTATTATCATAGTAGATTTCAATTAGATGTATAATGCCTGGGATTATCCCTTGTTTGGAAATGAACTTTTTTATCCAAATAACTTCTTTAGACACATCAGATATTGTGATATATTATTCTTTTACTATAGAATCAAAAATTATCAATAACTTGGAACTTTTATAGCTTATTAATCCACTATTAAAGCAAAACACAAATCCCAACTAAGATATAAAGACATTTTTTCAATTTAGAAACTAGCATGAGTCTAACTATTTACAAAAATCTCTTCCTCATTGCTAAAGATTAATAATACATCCTTATTTTTTCTCAAGTACTTGAGGATATTATTTATGGATACATAATGACTTTTACCAAGCACTACTATAATTTTTAACTATACCAATGGTTTAAAAAAATGTTGGTATAGGTCTGTTATACCAACAATTTTAGCTAACCATTGGTATATAATGGTTCTAGGTGGGGTATTACAATAGTTTTGATAAACCATTTGTATAGAATAACCTATACCAATGGTTTTTTAAAACTTTTAGTATAGGATCATGGCTATACTATCCTTGTGAGCCCCTTTCTCTTACTATAATTCACTCCCCTTCATCTAGATTCTCCTCATTCACATTTCCATTTGGACCCCTTCAATTAAACCCAGATTCATCATTTTTAAACTATTTTTCAATGAAACCATCAAGTTATATTGGTTCTATTATCATTTATTGTGAGTTTTTATTGAATGGTTTCAACCATCAAGGTATCTTGGTTGTAAGAGAACGTGTGAATAATTTCCATCATAGATAAAAAATTTTATGTGTTGGATGAGTTTGTTGGTTGTTTTGAAGAATTTTTCTAATATATTATCATTTATTGTGAGTTTTTATTGAATGGTTTCAATGTCATCTAAAAATTTCTATGTACTATGGTCCCTATCCTTTGATGTTGGGTGTTATTTCACACTAAAAAATAAAAACTTATAAGTTATGTCTATTCTATCTGATAAAGTTTTGGATATATATGAAAATGGTAATTATTAAAAAAATAGAATTTGTATGGTATTAAGATTTATTTTATTAATGTATTGATTAAGTTTAAAATTAGTTCAAATAAAATTTCAATTAATATTTTAGTTTTGATAGATTTATTTTAAGGAGAATTTTCATTGATTTACTATCTATATGGGATTTAAAGACCCATTTAGAAAATATGTAATTGTTTACATTACATGAAATGATTTAAATAAATAGTGGAATAACTAAGCTCTCTTTTTCCTAGATGGAGGTTTCCAGCTTCCATCAGGGGGATATTGTCAAGAATCAATAGTGTCATATAGGTAGGCAGCAACTCACTTCAAGGGAGATGGGTAAAGTGGAGGCCTCACAGTGCTAGTTTGAAATTGAATGTGGATGAATCCTATGTGCATGGGGAGATGGGAGGGGTGGATTGGTGAAATATGGTAGGGGTTTAGCCATATTCGGTTTTAGTGTGTTCTAAGGCCTGGGAAATTACATTGGAGTATAAAAAAGGGTAAATAATATTGGTATTTTGTTGTGAAGACTGAATAACATCATCATTGTTGAGGTGGGCTCAGATTCCAAAATTCTGATGGGTTTCCTTAATAATAAGATGATCACACCATCGTACTTGGCTTATTATATCAGTAAGTATAAGTTGATTATTGGAAAAGACATGGAAGTGAGTCACATAGAGGGAATGGAATTTCATGGTTGATACTCTTATGAAAAAAAGGAGTCCAAGTGAAAGTTTCATCATTTATCATTATAATGGGTCTCTACCACATGAATGTAATCTCATTATTAGGATTCACTACTTCATACCCCCTTGAGGTTCAGATTTTTTTTAATAAAAATTTAATTTTTAGTGGGATGTAGGTGATAAATATAAAGATTAAATTATTTCCAAAGGGCCTTTTCCCTTCTAAAATTACAGTTTTCATGATAAAGTAAGTTGTTTTTGTTATGATGATATCGTTGGCACTAAAAACACGTATTTCACCCCCAAAGGCCAGTTTAGATGAACCAAACATCTGACCCACCCTAAAAGAACATTTCAAGGCTAAGGATTAGGTCACGATTAACTATGGAGTGATGCACACAAATGTTTGAATTCACACGCAAAGGGATTACTGCCAAATGTGACACTAGATATAAAAAGTTTTGTGGATAATCTAGATTCTGAAATAATGTTCAATGAATATGCACACAAAAAGGGAGGCTTGCGCACAAAAATTTCATTTGAGTGACCAAATAGTTGTGTGTGAATGGTGACTTCGAGTCCCACATATTATGCAGTTGATCCCCATTAGCACTAAGTAACGTGCACACAAAAGAAGATCTATTTTCACAAAACCTTCATGCAACCAACCATTTTCACAATAAAGGTGATGGGAAACCACATATGTTGTGCGATCAAGCCTAAGCGACAAAGGATTGGGAAGCACCCAACCTTGTTTTGTGCTACATTGGAGTTGTGCGACGTGGATCAGTGATTTCATCTATAAATAAAACCTTACCTCAACACCTTTGGGAATGGATCTCTGGAAGACAAAGAAACACTCTCACTCATGTAAACCTATCTTCCATGATATCAAAAAACACCAGAATCCCATGGACCCTCAAAGGTATAGAACTTGCACGAGTGAAATCTTGTGCGTCCCAACCTGTCTTGGCCTGCGGTTAAGAGATCCTCATGCAACACCTCTTAAGGCTGGTTAGGTTCACACAAGAAGTAGCAACATTTATAAAACCATGATCTGCACACAAATCCAAATCTATTACACACCTAGGACACCCAAATCCATGTGTTGTACTTATGATAGAGCCCATAACTCATAAAACTCTATTTTTAATTAATATAATAAATTTGCATGCAAATTTTTTTATCCTTAACCCGATGTCCACTATGCTTCAAGTGCATCCATTAACCAAACTTTTTCTCTTAATCATAGGTACCCTAATGAATTTTTATTTTAATTATAGGTACCCTAATGTTGAGCCTCCTGATTTCCACTCCTCCATGGCAGTGTCTACACTATGACCCACCCAGAGGTGCATAAGTGATGGAAACATAATCCCTAAAGGTGTCGTTACCAAGGGAAACAAATTACCTTTCTTGGTAGAGAGTCCTTAAGATGAATCTACCTCCCAATTTGACTAGTCATCCTCAGGGTGTAAGCCCCATCCACATCTAAAACACATGATGTAAAATGCCTAGCTCTATATCATAATCGTACAAAGTTAAACTACTCAACAATGTCCTCAGCACCTGACATAAAACTCTAGCCTTACCTTGTGTGATGAATATAGGATTCCCTATGTACAATCATCACAGGACACCAACTTTCCCCCCACTATGGGACGAAACACCCACACCAGACAGCTTCCATGTGTAATCCCCACACCATCTTCCCTCACCTTGGGATGGAACTCCTATGTCAGGTAGCTTCTATGCGTAAGGGCCACACTATCCCTCATTAACACTCCTTCCATGAAACAAGTGCCCTTACTACACAATGTTAAACTATATGAACTGGTCTTGTCACACAATCTTAAACTATTCCATTGAACTATGTGGGTTTCAATCCCAACAATATACAAGTGTTAAATTATCCCCCTTGGGGGGAACACTCCATCATCCAAGTGTAAAATCACCCCCTGGTGGGGACACACTCCATTATCCAAGTGTGGAATCACCCCCCTAGGGGGACACACTCTATCATCCAAGTGTGAAATTTCCCCCTTGGGGGGACACACTCCATCATCCAAGTGTGAAATCATCCCCTTTATGGGGCACACTCAATCACCCAAGTGTGAAATAATCCCCCTAAGAGGGACACACTCCATCACGCCAGTGTGAAATCACCCCCCTTAGGGGGACACACTCCATCAAATCATGATTGTGAAATATCTACCCCTAAGGACATGCTCTCCCACCCATTATATCCCCACAAGATGTTAAAACTACACTCAAATCATCTCCACAATATGTTAAACTTTTGACCTGATCCAGAATCCCTACCCTATACAATAAAAATGAGATTTATGAGGTAAAAAATATTCCCCTAACATCATCTACCTCATGATTGACATGGGATACCTTGAGTTCTATGCCTAAGAAGCCTCACACACAAGACACCCTCCAAAAGAAGAATACTTTATAGGTTCCCAACATGCCCAATATCCAGACATTCTCAAACATTCCCAACCTTACTAACTCCTCTAATTGAATGTTGCTGCCCTATCGAGACATAAATCAACATAATTAACCAGCATCCACCTCGATATGGAACCATGAATGAGTTTCACGAACATGACTTAAATCTACAAGGGAGACCCAGATTAGGTGATGATATCCAAGGAGGAATCCATGGAAGGAGAAACCAACATCCCACCATCCCATTTTTATCAAGGAGCCAACATGAACAATTAAAGTGATTGAAGCCACTTGCCTTTTTAAAGTGGGAATATGGGGCAATGGAGTAGCATAAATGATGCACCAGACCCAACGAAATCATCAGAAAAAGAAATGGTGAACCCTATGTAAAGCTTTTCTCCTCCAACAACAAGTAGATCAATAATGTTGGACACCATCAGATTTGGGAATCACCGGGCCCAAACATTATTGGCATCAAGATTCCCCAAACAGAAATGGTGAACCCAATATGAAACTCTTCTCTTAAACTATGGGGAATAATAGAATTAGGGAACCATAAGATTTGAATGTCACTAGATTCAGATATTTTGTGCCAGGTCCCACCAAGAAAGCGGTGGGACCAACAAGAAACTCACCTGCAACTTGGGGCAGATAATGTTGGACATCCTTAGTTTGTGAAATCATTAGTGTTGATCCCTCCTCCATTTTAGGAATAAATGAAAATATTGGGGCATTGGGAATCACCTTTACTATATATGTACTAATGGATGAATCCATATTCATTACAGAACTCAAGCTACAAGAAATCAGTGTCCTAACACCAATAGGCAAAGGGGAAGTGGAAACATTGGTGAAATAATCCCACACAACTATGCTAACACCACTACAATCACCACATCTTCAACTGCTGGTAGCACATACCCCATCTCACCCTATAATATCATTTAGAGGATGGTGATCAAAAACTTTGTTCACTAGTACGAGTAAGAAGGGGTCATTACCACTAGGAATATGTCCCACCAAGATCTCTAGGCATCGACGCCTCACCGACACCGCCACCCACAAGGGTCGTACAGGGAGCATTCATCCCTGTTCCAATGGAGAAACTCTATGGAAGACTCTCCTCAAAGCACTCTGATAGCTCACTCCCCTATGATGAGAAGGTATAGGATGTTCGAGCGATGACTATAGTGACCACCACTAGGGAGATGCCTTGGAGGGCTCCCACCAGGCCTCATCAGCATCAACACCGATCAATTATATAGGTCGAAGAGTGGGTTGACTCATTCCCCACTCTTCCATCCCTAGTCCAGAACACCCGACACTAACGTCGGGGGTAGGCCTAAAACATTTCCTAATAAGAGGCATATTCTATAGCTCTAGTGGCCTATTCAACCACCAGAACATCCCATAACATCCCCACAATAGGTTAATGGGGATCCATCTTTGACCACCTGGGATCGATACCTCAACCCTCTCATAGGTATCCCAAGTTAACTCTCTTAGTCACTGGTGCCACCAGAAGCCATTACAGACCATCCTGTGATGATGAAAACTAGTGATGAGATCCTCCCCACACCATCATCAATAAATGTGGAGGTTCTCTCTACACCATAATAAACCAACATGAATGTTCTCCCCATTCCATCATCAACCAATGTAGAGGTTTTCTCTATAATACAATCAACCAGCCAGAGGTCCTACATGTGCTACCACCAACCGGTGTAGAGGTCCTCCCTGCACCACCACTAACTAATATTAAGTTCCTCCCCATGCCAAAGATATTACCTACTCTAAAGAAGCATCCCAGGGTAGGAGGGTAAAAACCCATCATGGAATCCATGCCCACAACGTAGGCCACAACCCACATGGGGGAAAACAAATCAACTCTCAACAATCCTCACTTGGAGAAGTCCCACTACATTAGAGGAAAAACTCTGGGAAGCGTCATGTCATCATAAAATTCTTAAATTTCAAAGATATGGGTGACTCAATGACGGAACCTTCACCCCTTCTTCTAGAGTTCGGGAAAAAATCTCATAAATTAAGGATTATGATATCAAAAAATGAGGTCTATAAGATCTCTAGATCCTTACACAAGTACCTACAAGTGGAGGATGTTATAGCCTCCTTCCAAGGATTCACATTGCAACCATCTCTACCACCACTAGTTTCCCTCCTCTCTACCTCCACATAAGAAGTTGGAGAGATGTAAGGGTCTGGTTTGACACCCTAATATTATGGTGATCACTCTACCGATCCTTTAATGGATGTTTCCACTCTCACACATGAGGCAGTGGAAAACACTCCATCATACATGAACATGATCTTGAAGTTGGATCCACCTCCGAGAGATGTCTCTTAATGTAGTGGATATTTGACCTATGAAGTTCCCCTTCTTCTGATAGATCATCCATAAAATAGGTTTTCATTGATGTTTTCACCCTTATCTCAGCCTATGATAATCAGGGTTTGGGTTGAACAAGAGCAGGACCCTTCCCTTGAGCCAGAGGACCTACGAGAGATTATGGTCGCTGACCAGCTATCAATTGTGTTTTTTCCACCTACAACTCTAGATTTTGTCATCCCATAGTCCCTCATTGAGGACCAAGAAGTATGTTTTTTCTAGATTATCTTGGAGACATTCCACTGCCTAAGGGATTAGAAACTGACCTACCTAGGGATCCATGAGCACCTCAACCCCATCAACTATAAATACAGAAAGATTGAGATCACAATGATCCTAGTAGATTAGCATCCTGAGTCATATATCTACCACCAGACTCTCCAGAAAACCCTTTTTAAGAGACTTAATGTTATCCATCAATTCATGGAAGATGTGTCTATATACGTACAATTCAGAGGTTGGGGGCAGTATTCCACCCTCCATTTCATCCTTATCCTACGATAGGGAAAAGATCGATAGTCCGACTCATCTACCATTGATGAAGGTTCCTCTATGATTACCACCATGGTAAATTTTTTCACTACCAAACCACCAAAGGATCAGAGGAACATGGCCATCGATGCAGGGAACAACAGAGAGAACCCACCTCAAGGGGTGACATAGTACTAGGAAGACCCCTCAAAAGACATTTATACTCATCATAGGATACAATAACTAGGCCTCAGGAGTCTCCATAATGAGACATTACTACATTCCCATCATTATGTTGACAAATGAAAGGGACATGTTGAAACCTTCGACCCATCCAAGGTTACGCCAAAAGAAAAGTCAAACCCTAGGATAACTACCTTGTTTCAGGAGCTTGAGGAGTATAAAATGATCAAAACTGAACTCATTAATGAGCAGTGATCAGACCCTAATAACACCATAAGGGACCCTATCTCTCCTTTAGTGGGGCACCCAATCCCCCTCATCTAGACACCCCAATTTGAACTTGGTGAACCTGTGTATCTGGTTAGAGAAAAAGGCAGGGGGTATGGAAAATTACTAAGATATGAGTCACCCACCTTGCCTAAATAGATTGATTATCCACCTCGAGATCTATTTCATGATCCAAATTGATTGGATGATAACATCAATTCCTTGGTGGTCATAAACCCTTACCAAGATGACGTGATAACTACTCTCATTTCCCACCTTGAGTCTTTGGAAACACAACAGGCAGCGGTTCCACCCAAAGGGAGACCATACAGGACATGGGTGGATCATGTTTGAGCACCCAAGAGTTTTATAATCCTAGAATTAAACCATTTAATGGGATGGATGTCATGCTATAGTATCTGATCCATTTTTCCTCAAGGTATGACCCAATGTCGGGGACTCTAGAACAACAGGGGACCACCAAGATCCGATGTTTCATCTAGAATTTAGAAGGGACTATGTTCGTTTGGTATAGTCAGCTTCCCAAAAAGTCTATTAATAGTTTGTAGGATCTTCATATATAGTTCCCCTACTAGTTTAGCCCCACCTCATGCAAGACGAGCATCAATGACCTCTTAAAATACAAACAAATGCCTGATGAGAGAGTTGCTGACTATGTCTCCTAATGAAAGGGACTCACGTACTCACTTGATATGTCATTTTCACAGGAATAGTTTCTCATGAAGTACATAGATAATTTCAGGAATGAGATAGTACTTACCCTCATCTCACTGAACTGATCGGGTAGATTTCGAAAATTCTCTGAAAAGACTCAGCGTCTGGAGGAAGCCTTGTAGCGGACTAGACAACAGTTGCACCCATTTCCCCTTCCAGCTCCCACATGAAGAACCATAAAACCAGAGAAAACCACTATTGTGCATGTAGAGGTAACTAAGCTAGTACACCTAATGGATCCTTTATCGAATGAGCCTCACTGAGTGTATCCATACCAGGCATAACCTCATCCAGTACAACTTTGTCAGGCATAGCCTTTCTAAGCGTAGCTACCTCGACAAGAGAATGTGGTTCCAGCCCCCTTCAAGTCCAGGCTCCTAGGGTGAATTTTGAATAAAGAAGAAACAATACTTACCCCTTGAAGTATTCAAAGGTTCCAAGATACTTATCTGTTCCCTAGAGAAGGGAATCCTAAAGTTTCCAGAGTGTAAGAGACCCTAGGAGGCTAGAATCACTGGCTGCGCCAATCACTGCCCACATTATAGGATCCTATGATACATCATCAAAGAATGATTCATATTAAAATATTAGATCTAGGACCAAGTAGATCATAGATTAGTCAAGTTGGGTAACATTCTAGCATAGGTGACATATGTATCCGCTAACTTTGACAGTGACAGTGAAGACTCCAACAAGAGGCAATAGGATCCCAACCATGGGATGCAGAATTATGATGTCTGGTTGGATTGTAAGATAATAAATCATACTCATGGTATTATCTATGTCTATTGAGAAATCCAGAACCTCCTATCATTGTCATGACTCCTCTAACCACTACCTCCACATCTGCATCACATCCTTCCAAGTCTTGGAAGAATAGACACCAACAGTGCATGGGAAATCAGAGTCCCACACCGGTGCCAAATCCAGCTCACACTCTTGGAAACTTATTGAATCCCAAGTTGGTAGATACACCCAGGGTCCACCCAACCCTGTAATACTCCACTAATGATGAGAAAGAGTATACCACTATAAATTTCATCGACCTAGTGGACCACCTCACAAAGCCTGACAGTGAAGAATTCCATGTGAACCCTCTGGGTGCCTTCAGCTTACATCATTCAAGGAGAGGTATAAGTCATAATAATTATTAGAATGATCAGTATAGAACTTCAAACAAGGCTATTCATACTACTAAAACTAGGCAGTAGGCCTTTTTTATCTCAAAAAGAACAACACTCCCGGTCCACATCATCATGTATGCCTCTATGGTCGACTGTATTTTTTGACCATGCAACTCATCCACAACTACACTGTGATCAGATTCATCTAGATAGGGTCCGACCATAGCTGTTCGATACCAAGTTGTCAATTTTTTAGATAAACCTATCTAGCTAGTAATAGAATATCTCTAGTACTATCGAGGACCCAACGATTCATCCAATGTAATTTGTTGCACCATCTACCAAAGAACGACCCTTCATGGGAAAAAAATATGCCCCTAGAATAGAAATATGATGTACTAAAGCACCTCACTAGCATACCCGCAAGGATTTCAATCCTTGAGGCTCTCTACCTATCAAAGGAAATATGAGATTCCCTCATTTAAGCCTTAAAAAAAATCCTCATTTAGTTCGAATTTGAGGTAGATATTACTGAGGCCTACTGTACTAAAGAGGTCGAACAAGAAGAATGTTCAAACATTATCTAAATTTATGGGGAAGATAAAGGTTTCACCATTAAAGGGCACATACACCTATTTTATATCACAGGTCAGTTCAATGGTGTGGAAATCCACCACTGCCTAGTGGATACTGGTTTTGGGATCAACCTCATTCGGATACAGACACTCTATAAGCTAGGACTAATAGAGGTAGATCTAAATCCCTCTAACTTGAAATTTCAGGGGTATGATAAAAGTGATTAGAAGATTCATGGAAAAATTCAGCTAAATACTCAATTTAGTGCCCTAGTATCAAGCAATGAATTCATGGTAGTCTCATATAATACTACCTACAACATGATAATGGGAATACATTTGCTTAATTTGCATGAAGAAGTCCCCTACTCATATCATTAGTGCCTCAAATACTCCTTTGATGGTTGAGTAGGTGTACTCCAAGGTTATGTGCCCCAATTTGACTCTCATGAGGCCCGCTATCTAGATGTTGGGGACTAAAAAGGGAAAGAAAGTAGGTTCATACCAAGGGGTTTGAGTACATTAATTCCATCAATGGTATAAAAACCATTGTAGTCATCCATGGGTATACATTAAGGTCAACTTTGTTCTCCCAATTCATCAGTTATATCCCACAATGCCGGACCTGTGGGTTGTTTCATTGTCTCTAAGAAAAAGGAGTGTTCACATATTACCTCACACTCCTAAACTGGATAGGCGTGACTGATACCAGAAGCTTATACTCTTGTGAGGTATTGAGAATTTCTTCCCATGGCCACCAATCCATATCATTCCTACATGTTCTAAAAATTAGGGTTGGATTGAAAAAGGTTGACTCATCGCCATTTCTTTGATATTAAGAGTGGGTCTAGTTGTTGGAAACTGGATGGGATTGGCTCAGTAGCTTCTGCCACCATAGTTTCAGTAGAGAGGGAACCCCTCATCAAGGATTTTGTATCTACTAGAGTAGACACTAGTGCTCCCCCTGGGTTGACTTTCCTATAAGAGTTTCCTCCTCCCTTTGATCATCCTGTCTCAAATGATGAAGAGGATTTGGAAGACACCCTTCCTGAATTTGAAGAGGGTGTATCCACCACTATTGATGAGTTAACCCAGGTGAACCTTGATACTGAGGAAGATATGAGATTGAAATTTATTAATGCGGCCATGTCCCTAGAGGATCAGTAATAATATGTGGACTTATTGAAATAGTACTATGATGTATTCACCTAGAGATATGACCAGATGCCAAGGTTGGACCCTCAGGTTTTCGTTCACCATCTTGTCCTTCCAGTGAGTCATCACAGGTTCAAATAACCTCCCAAAAATATTCACCCCTCTCAATGTGCTATTTTCAAGGAAGAATTTGACAATATTATTAAAGACAAATTTGAAAGGGAGGTCTATTATCCTAGGTGGCTAGCCAAAATTTTTCTATTAAAAAAGAAAAATGGGCTGATCGAAGTCTGTATCGACTTCTAGAACCTCAACTACCATTGTTTGAAGGATGATTTTTCCCTTCCAGTAATAGAGTTGTTGATTGATTCCACAAATGGGTTTCATGTTCTCTCTTTTATGGATGGATACTCCAAGTATAATTAGATCCAGATGGCCCCTAAGGATGAGTATTCCACTGTTTTTAGGGCACCTCAAGGAACCTTTTTCTATGAGGTTATGAATTTTGACTTAAATAATTCTAGATCCACTTACTAATGATCCAGGAACCACATATTGAATCAAATTATTGGGACATTGGTGGAATGTTACATGGATGATTTTGTGGTCAAATACTTCCAGTGTTAGGACCATATCAAGGATCTTGATAAAGTGTTCAACTTCCTCCTCTCCCAACACTTGAAGATGAACCCCTTAAAGTGTGTGTTTGGGGTCACCTCTTGAAAATTTCTCATCTTTGTTGTAATATACATAGGAATATAGATTTACCCATAGAAAATCAAGGCTATCAGTTAAATCCCCCCCTAAGAAATCTCCAAGAGTTGCAATGACTATAAGGACACTTAGCCTACATACACCGATTTATTAAAAATCTGAACAGAAAGTGTAAGCCCTTCTCGAGGATCGTGAAGAAATAAACCATTTACTAGTGGGATGAGGAGTACCAGAATTCCTTTAAGGATATCAAGAAGTACCTGATACAACCTCTAGTACTAATGTCACATATCTTAGGTAATTCTTTAGTCCTCTACATAACCACTCTAGAATAGTCCCTCAGTACCCTCCTAGCCAAGAAAAACAATGAGGGTAGGTAAAAAAATCTATATTATATTATATGTATGATCCTAAAAGAAAAGAACAGATATTAAAACATAGAGAAGAGTTTACTTTCAATGGTGTTTGTAGTGCAGAAGCTATGACATTATTTGTTGTATCATGAGATACAACTGGTGTCTTGAGTAGACCTGCTAAATTATATCCTCAATTTCCCTATGCTGAAGGTTCAATAAATTAATTGGGTAGTAATCCTCTAACAATTCTATATTAGGGTTTTTACACAAAAGGTTGTTAAAGTCTAGACACTGTTATACTTCCTGGCTGCATATCCAACCCCTGAAGAACTGTCCATGGATATTGATTTTCTGAATGAAGTTGTTCTCTTAGTGGATCAGGATGTACCATTTTGGAAGATACATTTCTATGGATCCTCTTAGAGAAAGACCAGTAGAAGGCTAAATGAACCTAATCTTAATAGGGTAGGCCTCAGAATCATTTTCATCACCCTGAAAAAGGTCATCCTTCCATACTCATTCTTATTGTCAGAAGGTTGTACCAATAATGAGGCAGAGTATCAGAACCTTATTACTGGTCTTGAGTTTTACCTTGAGATTAATGTACCCTATTTACATGTTAAGGGAGACTCTGAGTTAGTCATTAAGTATATTAAGGGAGACTACACCATCATAAAGCAAGATCTTGTGCCCCTGTTGGAACGTACCTTCCAGTTGATGACCCAGTTCCCTTCTCATCTGAAGGTGACCCATGTTACTTAGTCCCAAAACAGTCGAGCTGATGCTTTAGTAGGTATGGTAGTGTCCCTCACATAACCTAACTAGGATAACCTGGTCGTTCATGTGGCACACCGTAGGGTCATTTCCCATTCCACCTTAGATGATGACAACCAAAAAGTGAATCAAATGACACTCGGTACTTCTATGCCAGGATCTTAAAATTCCCCCATGATTGAGGAAACACCTGATTGGATGACTCCTTTCATCAAGTATCTCTAGCATGGCATTCTCCCCTCAGAACAAGATGAGCATGAGTGAATCCGTTGACGTGCAACACAATTTACCCTCTCGAGTGGGCATAACCTTGAGAAAACCCTATACAAACATGGGTTTGATGGAATTATCCTCTATTTAATCCAAAGAGATGAGATACCTTAGGTTATGTAAGAGGTTCATGTAAAATCCTATGATTCCCATCAAGAAATATTGAATCTATCTCACCAAATTTGGATGTTGGTCTACTTCTATCCCACCATGGTTCATGACTACATTGAGTTTTCCAAGAGGTTGTATGCATGTCAAATCTACTCTAACTTCATATACTAACCACCATAGTTTCTCCACACCACCAAGTACTATTGTCACTTTATAGTATGAGGGCTTGACATTAAGGGGCCATACCCGCTAGTGAAAATTCAACATTTCAGGTTTATTTTGACCGCAACAAAATTATTTTCCAAGTGTGAAGAAGCAGTTCCCCTAAGGAAGTCAAAACTCAGTATGTGATTGAGTTTACAAGCTATCCCACATCATCCATAAATTTAGAGTTCCTCACACTATTATCATAGACAACGACACCAAATTCTAGGATGCTGAGTTGAAGAAATTGTATTCTAAGTAAAACATCCTATCCAACCATACTTCTCATTACCATGCATAAAAAATGGGAAGATTGAGGCTTTCAACGAGACCCTCTATAACATCTTGCAGAAAATGACAGGACAAAACAAAAAGTGTTGGTCTAACAAGCACACCAAAACCCACTGGGACTATCATAATACAACTAAAAATTCCACCTAGGTGACCCCATACTCCCTAGTGTATGAAACAAAGGCATTTTCCCATTGAGTTTTAGTTTTTATAACTCTGAATGGTAGTTTATGACCAAAAAATGATAAACATGATGGAAAAATTCTATCTTTATGAGCTGTAATTCCTTGAGGAAAATAGGCTCTAGGCCTTGCATAACTTGGAGAGGCATTAGAATATGATAGAGAGAGAATTCAATAAGAAGTTTCACCTATACTCCTTCCTCCAAGGTGACATGGTACTAGCTCAAACTCTATGACCTTAAACTAGGATTCATGGTCTAATTATTATGATATTAAACTATTTTTAGCCCCATGGTATGAGCTCTATGACCTTAAGATAGTAGAAACCATAGTTCGAGTTGTATGGATTTAAACTACAAAGCCCAATGTCCTTAGTGCATGATGTTAAACTATAGCTTTACCCTATGTATTGAAAATGTTATTCCTCATATACCAAGTGTGAACTTTCCACACAAATATCATCCTCAGAACATGATTATAAACTGTAGCCTTAACCCATGTCATAAGCATGGTATGTGAACGCACTATCGTGACATGTCAAATTGATTATGATTTTAAGGTTTATTTATAGTCTAGTTCAGACTCTAGGTCGTCTCTTAAGGAGCGTTGGTGGGTTTAGGGTGTGTGTTTTTAATAAGAAGTACTAAAAGAGGGGTGGTTTTAAAATAGTTTAAAGAAAATTACTTGATTTAAAGAGTTTAATAGTTGATAAATAAAAGTGGTGCTTTAGAATTATGAGATAAGGAGATCATTTCAAGTTAACTACACATATTAGTGAGTTCATTATTCAGAAAAATACACATGGTTTAATGGAATCCTTTGGTTGAGGGTTGTCAAGACCTCAACTTCCCTCTTGCCTCTTAAACGATGCTCAAAGAACCACCCCTTGATACAAAAATCATGTTGTCAATGTTTGAGTATAAATCATAGAGAATAAATGATACCAAATCATACTAAAATATTATGTATGTGTTATATAAATAGGACTCTTGTCTTGTCCAATTGGAATAACCCAATATTCTCACTTTAAATCTCAACCCAATCGATGTTGAAATAAAAAAGTGTTTCACTTAATTATAACAATAGAAATGAAATAAGAGAATAATAATTTCAAGATAATAAATAAGTGAAATATTTATCACACAAATTACAAAAAAATAGTAGAATAACAAGTGTTTTAACTCCCTCCCAAGTGTGTGTAGCTCCCTCGAAATTATTGTCCACCATTTAGCTCGACATCGGGAGGAAGATGAAGCTCGGGTGGAACTCCTTCTTAATTATTGATCCCCCTATGAGGATAGGGGCCTCTAGAAATTATAGGATGAGGATAGGACTCCCCTGGAACTCCAAATTGGAAGCAATTTACTCCTTGTACGAACTTAAAAATGAGGTTCCCATGGTGCTTTTTTATAGTCAAAATGGGACATGGTTTTGGGCACCCTGTTTTTGAGATACCACTTGTGTCTCGGTTTTGGAATAGTAAAAAGCCATATCACGACTTTACCAAAAGATAAGAGTTGTTTGAAGGCCTCTTTAATGTATACTTGTCGAATTTGGATTCCATTAGACAACTTTATTTGGAGATATGTTCAAAAGACCGAAACAAACTTTTGAATACAGGCAGATTCTGTCCCCTAGACAGAATGGTTTGGATGGGCCACCAAATGGACGAATTAGGCTTCGGTTACTCAATAAGAGTTATATACCATAATATTTTGGAGATGACCACCAATTTTCAACCCATTTTTATGCATGTAATTCTCTTACTGTTCAAAATAGTGGACATATGTCCATGGGATGCCATGCAGTTTGGCCCATTTTTCTTCTGGATGATCTTTGGGCCTCCAAATCACATCCACCATCAATGAAAATATCAAAACAAGTATAATTTCCCTTTTTAATGGTGATAAATATTAATTAATTGAATAAAAAATGAATTTAAATTTATTATTATATTTTTAATATTCATTACAAAACTAGTTTCAAACAATGGTGTAAGGGTGAATTGAATAGTGAATCGCTATGCGATCAATATGCCCCATGAAAACCATAAGATTCCTCAATGACTCCATAAAATAGGGTTTCCCACACTTATGGAATTGGTCTCCTACCATTACATGTCCCAAAAATATGTGTGTATTAATTCCCATTTACATTGGATATGTAGTGATGTCTTAACCACCTATCTTCAGGCCCAACTAAAAATTCACTAATATTTAGCCCTTTTTTCCAACTTATAGTCCAAGAATTATGACCTTAAACTATGTGAAATGTGTTCCATGATATTCATGTGGCATTTTGCCTTGAATCCCACTTATTTAACATTGTGTTTTACCTCTTTCATTCCTTTAAAATACCCTTAAAACAAATACTCCCTTAGTCCAAGCATCATGAATTTAAATTATTTCCAATTTCCCCTGGTCCAATCCTTACAAACTTAAACTATGAGTAGTTGGATTCAATATTGATTCATGTAGTGCAGAGCCTCCTTGGATCCTTTCATGTCATTTTTTAACTCTTTGAAACCACATAAACATATTCTAAGTACCTACTCATGGTCCAAGATCTATGACCTTAAACTACGAGTCTTGTTCCAAGCTCTATGACCTTAAACTATGAGTCTTGGTCTAAGATAAATGACCTTAAAACTAAGAGTCTTGGTCTAAGAATAATTACCTTAAACTATGTGAATCCTCCCTTAATTATCATAGTTTACTTCATCTCTAGTGTTTCAGTAGGCCGATTCTCCTACCACTTTCTAAAACTACACGTGGATTGATTCCCATTCCCATAGGATATTTAGTGATGCCTAGACCTTCTATCTCCGGGACCAATCAAAAATTCACTATAAAAACAACATTACCCATAGATACATGACCCTAAAGTACCCACATAGGCCTTATATTTTGGTATAATCCCCAATTATATTCCTTGACCCAGTAACAGGTCGAGATGCCCTCATGACCCAACACGAGTAAGAAAAGAATGGGAAACTCCATGTTTAAGCCCCACCAATTTCCTTAGCATAATATGTTAAACTATATCCTTTCACCATATAAATTTAGGGTTCCACATATAAAAAATATTATATGATTAAATATCCTCACTCGAGAGGACAACCCCCTACCAATGTTGGTCTCCTACCACACTATGTTCCAAAACTATATGCGGCTTGATCCCCATTCCCATGGGATATGTAGTGATGCCTAGATCTCATATCCTGGGTCCATCCCCCTTCATCGACTCATTATGGTTTCTTTCCTTCCCAAACATCATGATTTCGACTTGGGTGTGACTTGTCGAGTTTTGTGTGGCAGAGGGACTCTTTGGCCTTCCTTTCATGCCAGGTTATCACTCTTTTATGCCACACAAGCCTCCTTAAGACACTCATTCCCCTTGGGTCTAGGCTCTATGAACTTAAACTAGTAGTTTCCCCTATCATATGAGCTTTATGACATTAAAATAGTATCATCCATAATCTGATTTTTACAACTTTAAACTAAAAATCCCAACTTCCTTAGCACATGGCGTTAAACTGTAGTCTTACCCCACATAAAACTAGGATTCCTCATATGAAAAGTATGGGATGACCAAAAAAACTATAAAAATAGGATGACTCATATGGTAAATGTGAGATTAAATAAACTAACATCATCAGCACATGATGTTAAACTATATTCGTACACCCTAAAAATTAGGATTCCTAACAATATGATATGGTTCAATATCCTTTCCAGAGAGGAAATTGCCTCTCTGGTATTAGTATCCTTCCATATCATGTTCCATAACTACTTGTGGATTGATTCCCATTCTCATGGGGAATGTAGTGATTCTCAAATATCTTATCTTGGGACTAACCCTACCATTGACTCATTTTAGGGTCTTTCCCCTATAGGCAAGGCTTAATAATATCCTACCAGCATGTTCATCTAGTGCATTTGAGAACATGGAAGAATATATCCTAGGGAACTCAATATTAGCTATGGGACACTTCCCACTTCCACTTATATACTTTTAAATTAATTATATTTGGATAATAACCATCCTCCCAATCTGAACGGGCTCCCTAATGGAAATAGTGCCTAGCCACAATGTCTCTCCTACCATCCTGGGCTCATGCCTCAAAGGATATTTGGTAATAAATAATAGCTCCCATGTTTTGAACTTGGTCAATGGTTAATTCCACATTTGTTCATCCCATCCTAAAATTATGAGAATATAGAGCCTATGTTAGCAGTTGTTCCCTACTTTTTAGTTATTCCCCTTTTACTATCCAAGTATTGAAAGTCATGATCCACCCTTATGAGATTTTTCGACCACTTTTTCCCCTTGTTCTGTTCTCCCTTATACAATGAGAACTCCATACAACTCCTTGTTTATCACATAGAGCATGAGTAAAATGATCGTAGGATCTGGGAGGGAGTTTTCCTCAAGTAAGGTTGAGATGCACGGGTTCTCCATTGGCCTAAACTCTACGACCTTAAACTAGGATCCCTAGTCCAAGAATCACAACTTTAAACTATGTTCCAGTCATCTTGGGAATGTGTTGTGTGGAATCAAGCCTCATTGGCCCTCAATTCATGTCAGTTTGTCACTATACTAAGATACACATGTCCTTTTGGGATGTTCACCCATTGATTCAAACTCTACAACCTTAAACTAGGAGCCCAAGTCTAAGCATCGTAACTTTAAACTGTGTGTAAGTCATCTGGGAATGTGTCATCTGGTGTTGAGACTTATTAAACCTCAATTCACATCAAGATGCCTCCATTCCATGCCATTCACACTTATTTGAGATGATCTCTACTATGGTATAGGAATTATGACTTTAAACTATCTTCAATTGGTCTGAACTCTACAAACTTAAACTAGGATCCCAGGTCCAAGAATCACGACCTTAAATTGAGTGAAAGATTTCTATAGGATGTTTTGTGTGATATATACTCATAGAATATTCATTCATTTCAGGTTACCTCTACCCTATTACACACACATCCCCGCTGAGACACACAACCATGTGGTCTAAGCCTCAAAACCTTAAACTATTTTGACTTACCCCAAATTATTTTTCTTGGTGCAGGGCCTCCTAAGCATGCCATTTTCACCAGTTTTGAATCCTCTAGTGTCATGATAAACTTTTTGGAGGCAATTCCACTTATGTATAATCATTATAACCTTAAAATATTTCAATACTATGGTCCAAGATCTATGAACTTAAACCATGAATCATGGTCTGAGCATTATTACCCTAAAATATTTACAACTTATTAGTCTAATTGGTATAACCTTAAACAACCAAAGATAAGAGTCTCAAACATTTTTCAAGTTGAAAACCATAAGGAAAACCTGATAAAGAGTTAAACCCCCACATCAAATCACTCCTAGGACTTGGGTAGAAATAAGAGGATAAAAAGGAATAGGTACAAAGCCAGTATGGACCCACTATAGACCCCCAAAAAAACCTACCCATGATCACTGAACCCGTCAGTTCAGGAAAAATTCAGAGCCAAATATTAAGTTCCATTTTCCTTATGAGAACCTCTAGGGAGTACCCCAATTGTGGTACCATCCTACACCCCCAGCACCTATGTATGGGTGGGTGTTATTCACATTGCTTTACACATCCTAGTCATAAGATTCTAAACTATATGACTCAATGTCCCAATCACATGATGTTAAATTGTGCAATACATCATCCTCACCATATGATGTTAAACTGTGTGTCCATCAGCCCAATCACACAATGTTAAACTAAGTTATACATCATCCTTACCGTATTATGTTAAACTACGTGTCCATCATACTTATTTCATGATGTTAAATTGCAAATCATCTTAGAACCTCAACTAAGAAGCCCCTTTACCCTTTGGTTTTGGTCACCTACTGCATTATTCATGTTATTTGACTATCTCTCAACATATAAGAGGATAGTCCCATTGGAATATGAGTCTTACCTTTTTTCATACTAATATACTTACCCAATGTGCTCAAAATCCATGGTGGTGTAATTCTGTGAGTGTTGAAATCCATTCAAACATTTCATCACTTCATCCCCAAACTTTGCATCTCCCTTGACTTGGAACCCCATCATCTTTCATGTCCAAATATCCCCCTTGATGGTATAGTAACTAACCACAATGGATCACCTACTATCTTGGGAACACACCTCAAAATAATTCTAGAAACATATTGAGATAGGTCTCATGTTTCGAACATGGTCAACGATCGACCCTAATTTGTTTGTCTCTATCATTAGAGAAAAAATAATAGATTCTGTGTTTTAAACATGTTCAATAGTTATTCTCCATCATCACTCCACCCCATTTTTGTTCCAAATCTTGGGAATCTCAATTCACACTCTTCATCACCCCTTTGTTTGAGTAGAATTCAATGCCCCTGGTGTTACCCCATTTATGCACTAGTGCATGTTCTGGATATTTAGAGAGTCTCACGCTCCATAAAAAAATTTATTGGCTATGAAAATATGGGTGTCCAATAAAGAAATTAAAACCCTATGTGTTCATCCATTTCTTGAAACTCTCATATAAATGAGCAATCACATGATCATCCCTTGTTTCTTACACCAAGCATGACTCACGTGGGCTTAAGGATTGGTTGTTGGTTGTCACATTAATGTGACTGAACTGTGGAATTAAAGTGTATAAAAAATGTCTATTAATATGAGAATTTTTTAAAAAATAAACTTCAAAATAATATGAGGGTCATCCACACACTAGAGCCTCTCTCTTTTTTCCAGCAAAAATAATCCCTAGGGCTCTGCATCGGTATTCGAGTGCTCCAACCCATCCATCCTTTGGAGTGTGGCCTCCAAAACCTATTATAAACTAATGATATATTCCTCTTCCCCTTAATCCATAGGGAAAATCTCATCAACCCTAATCCACACTTGACCCTTATCATCTTGGCACTCAACTATTTGAGATACCACCTCTTTTGCTCGAGCATCATCCACCGCCAATTGAACCCTCAATTGAATAATGATTTATGATTTAGTATTGATGAATAACACATGATTGTTCACTTTCTATTTCAGTCATTTAAGTTCTTGATCAGTCTTATGAAGCTTCTTGGTTCCAGGAAACATCAAATTCTTGACTTCCTAAATACACCCAATTGGCAAGGCAGTCACAGTAAAACGCATGGAGGGAGTGAGTATCCGCCCCTCTAGTTCCCAAGTTCTATAGCCAGTGGTGGAGGGACCCCATAAAAACCACTAGATGTAGCTCCAGAGTTTGGGTAATAAATATCCACATGCTCCTCCATTACCTACATTGGAAGATGAAATTATCCTCAATAATGTTAGACCTAGAATCTTCCAATTCCTTGGGTGGAACATGTTCATACTTTGGGGAGGCTACGAGGACATCAACGGTAGGGTATTCCTCCAGGATCCTCTCATATAGGTCAAGATAAAGGTCTTTAGGGAGGCCATATTCATATGAATATTCATTGGAAACACCATTTCTGATAACCTTGATCTCTTCCTCTTGAGAGATATCACCCACATATGCAAAGGGTTGCCCTCCCGGGATCAAGGTAGAGTCATCTTGAATGATAGGATTCTTAATAGTTGGCACAACCATTATGGGAGGTTCCCTAGGTTCCCCAACTAATCATTTACTGGGAGCACACCCTCTCGAGTACCATGCTGAAAAACAAATCATGCTATTTAGTTTGAACAGTGATAGTGTATTAGGAAAACATGGGTCACATATGGGAGAAAGACTTAAAAAAAGTTTTGGGTGAAATTTTGTCACAGAATTTCGATAGGGAATTCCACCATAGGAGACCCCTCAGCACTGGTTGGTACTTCGATAGCCAGCACCAAACCCTTTAATGCTGGTTGGGTGGGAGATGCATAAAAACAAATAAATACGTTAATGCAATAGACTTAAATAACTCTATGAAATTTTGATAAGAGTTTGAATGGTTGAAATTAGTTCTTACCTCGAGGAATGGGGGTCATAATTATGAGTTACCCCATACGGTCTACCTTACTGGTGGTAGGAACTACTGTCATAATACTAGGGTGTAGTCTCCTATAGATGACTAGGAGGACCGAGCTCTCCAAAACCACTCTTCCAATCTCCTCATTAGACTCTCCAGTCATAGAGGCATTGGGAATAGACTCTAAGGTGTACCCACCAATACCCATTGGGGCACCCTCATCCCCTCAAACTAGGAACCCTTGGCCCTCCTCAAGTGTATCCTATATAATATTCATCCTGATTAGAACTTTTCAAAGAAAAAGGGTGGTCTAAAGAGATAATTAAGTTAACAAACTAAGCTTAACTCATCAAATATAAGCTCATTAAGGTATTCATTCTTAGGGGTGACCTCTTCTCTCTCCCAGGGAGTTGGGTGATCTATAGTTGATCTCCAATATTCCTCATCATTGGTGCCCTGTGTGTCAGCACCAAGGGATGATACCACCTACATTGATTCTTCAGTAGATATTTCCCTATCAAGATCAGGATCCCCATTGAACATCACATGAACTTAGTTGGTGGGAAGACTAACTCCCCCATGCTGGCATAAAAATTCATCCATATCTGATAGGTACACAAATCATTCATGAAAGTTTACCCCTCTGTGATCCTAGATAACCCCACCTCTAACAACTCAATTCCTTCCTGATTCAGCCTCCTCTATAGATGTTTTTTAATTAGATTCAACTATAGTATTCCTTAGGTCACCCAGAGTGTGGGGAAGAAATCATCAACAACAGGCTGCAATAGATACCATAACTTATTTCATGGGGCCTCCATGGTTCTACTAGTCCCAACCTAAGAGGAATTCACCTACTCATTCGGTCGCTTATGAAGGATTCCCTCCCCTCCATGAGGCATAGGTGAAATAGAACCTTTATTTTCTCCCACTGCAACCCTAGTAGAATCCCTCAACACTTAACAAGAACCTTAAGAAGTATCTCATCTTCCACTCTTCTACTCCTATGCTTTGATTGATGTCATGATTATCCTTGCACATTTACACAAGATAATGCCTGCATATGCCCCTATTTAATTTCCAACATAACTCTAAAAGAGACTAGTATTGACATTATTGGGAGGCAGCATGATGACTGTGCCTTTTCCTGTGAACATCCACTACAACTGAAGAAGTATACAAAGATGTATTTCCTCATGGATTCCCATGCATACTCGCTTCATCGGCTGCTGGATGCATCTGAATTGTTGGGCAAACCGAGACAGAGTATACGAATCACAATAAGTGTTTTCATCTATCCTGGTGACCAATAATCCACCTTAAAAGTTCTATATATATTCCCGCTATTCCAGCACCCCCTCTAGATTATCCACTATCTTATCAGATGGATTCAATAATGGATGGAATTTTTAATTTTACTGTGTTGTCGATACTGACTGTGACCCTTACTTTATTTCGATTCACCATAAAAACCTTGTAAATGTTGATAAGTGAGGGATGTAGGCCAAAGTTTGTATTAGTAATGGTGTTTGAGAATTCATATACTCCAAAATGCATTGAAATCAACCCATTCAAGAATTATAATGGACCGAAAAATCCACCTGGGCATGCTCCGTCTTGCCATGTGGCCCAACTGGATATAGATTTGGACCAACATCGATATTCCCAGGTTTACCAAATTGTTGGATGCTATGATCTCTACCATTAAGAGTATCCTAGGATACAAGAACATGTGTACATCCCTTATGGGAATCATCCAACCGCTAAGGAAGGTGGATAGAAACACAGTGTAACAGACCACCGACTGTTATCCCTCCTTCATGTTTTAGCCCCACTATTAGTAGCACCCTTCCTCCAAGATCATCCAGTATGATCTTGGTTTCCTCCTATATTGCACTAATAGAAATTTATTCGGCCTCACTATAATCTTTATAATTAGAATCTTCATAAACATCCCCAAATAGGTTTTTAATGCAATATCCCAATGGAAAGGGGGATGATGCTTCAGTACTTGAGTCAACACATCTAGAAGGATATGTGCCACAATGAGGGTACACTCCCTATATCCCCAGGAAATTGGAACCAAGAGGAATTTTTCATATTTAAATCCTGTTAGTGGGATATCGTTGATATAGTGGAGGTCCCATAGGCTGATCCCCACCTCACCATAAAGGAGGTGAAAGGTGTTGGTGTCTGAGAACCACCAACTAATAAGTTATGTCAGTATCTCCTATTAATGATACACATGGAAATGAGATGTCCATATTGTTTCATAAAACCCTATATGTCACATTTTATCCCCTTACTCATGAATAGTGAAGTGTACCTAGTACACCCATTCCCACTCATCAGTGAAGTTCCCCGCAGCCAGCAAGTCCCAATCCTTATACCAACCCATGTCATTATTCTGGATGTTGGTATGGAAGATGCTCGTATAACAGGATAATAACTCCTCATTCTCTAGAATTTCCCCAGTGACCATCCTTATCCATCCACTTAGAGTGTAGATGGTGGTGTCTTCGTGCTCCCTAACAAGATGACCTAAGGCAATGATGTTCCAACGAGTATGATTGTCATGACGAGTGAAACAGAACAATGGGGTATTCACTTTAATGAATGGGATGGACACATCATCCATTATCCCGAAGTTTCAAAGAGGTAGGTGGTTTCTTAAAAGATATCATATTTAGGCTTCAGTCAACAAGCCTAGGAATGCCTTGATATCGGAAACCACTCTTCTAGCATGAGGAATTTCTAGGTTACCTGCCATATCATCCCTTAGGGTAGTAGCAATAGCTTCGATCTCAACTTGGTCAGTGGGGTTGACCATTTATTGAAGATATGTGAATTTAAACATTAGATTGTGCATTTTTAGGCTATTTTCATGAAAATTATCCATGTCATGTAACTTTGGAGGTGGAAACACAAAATTTCTATTAAATTACATAAATTGTTTCTCGAAAAGTAGGAGTTGTGTGAAAGTCATGGATTAGAGCTCGAAATTTCATGCAAAGGGGGTGAGTTTTGTGCATGAGAGACAGATTATCATGCATGGAAGTCAAATTATTGTACAAAGGGACCATCTCCCTATTTATAATCATAGGTCCACTAGATTGTGTGAGCACACAACACAGTTGTGTGAACTAAGTTAGTAGTTTCACGAACGTGTAGAAATTGGCCACACTCTTAAACATTTCCCTTGGAACCCAACATTCTGGACTCTCATTAGCTCCAATTCTGAGGGGGTCATTTTTTGGTGCTAAAAACATGTCTCTCATACCAAAAGTCTAGTTTGGATTAACCAAACATGTGACCCCCCCCCCCTTAAGGAACATTCTGGGGCTGATGAGTAAGCCACATGTAACTATGGAGTGATGTGTGCAAATGTTTGAATTCGTGTGCAAAAAAAACAGATCTAAAGGCTACATTGAAGATAATAATTCACGCATATACTCCCAAGTCTAAAATTATTTATAATAAGAATGTTCACAAAAAAGGAGTCTTTCACACAAAAAATTCATTTTCAAAACCAAATAGTTGCACATGAAAGGCGACATTGAGTCCCACATGTTATGTGGTCAAGCCCCATCAACACCCAAGGCATGTGCACACCAAATAAGAGATATGCATGAAAAACCATCATGAAACCACCAAGTTGCATGATAAAGGAGATGAGAAAAAAATATGTTACATGGTCATTCTCAAGTGGTAAAGGAATGGGAAGCGTGTAGCCCTGTTTCATGCTATAGTGGAGTTGCGTGATGTCGACTGATGATTTCAGCTACAAATAGAACCTCACCCCAACACCTTGGGGACCGATCTCCATAATATGAAGAAACACTCTCACTTGTGCAAACATATCTTCTATTACATTTGAAACACCAGAATCCCATGGATCCTAAAGGGTAGAGAAATTGTGTGACCGACCACCTATAGGCTCCAACATGTCTTGGCTTTTGGTTGATATATCCTCACGCGACACCTCTTAAGGCCGATCAGGTTTTTGCAAGAGAAAAAACCATAACGCAACCCTAACCCACGTGAAACTACAAATATTGTTCTCACCCACGCTACCTAAATCCATATGTTGTACTTTTACTAGAGATCATAGATCATGCAACTCTATTTGCATGAAATATAATAAATTTGCACGCAAAAACTTTCTGGTCCGTGACCTGACGTCCCCTATGCTTTAAGTGCATCCATTACCCTACATTTTTCTCATAAGCATGGGTACCCTAATACCATTGTATCCTAATAATGGGTACCCTAACATTAGGCCTCCTAATTGCCACTCCTCCATGGAAGTTTTAATGACAAGCCTCACCTAGAGGCACATGAGCGATTGATATGTAATCCCTAAAGGTGGCGTCACCGAGGGAAACAACTTACCTATCTTGGTAGAGAGTCCTTATGAAGAATATTCCCCTTGCCTTGACATGGTCCTCCTCAGGGTGTAAGCCTCATCCAAATATGAGCTTCATGATGTAAAACTATATCCTTACCCTATGAGATGAGCACAATATTCCCCATATACGATCATTATAGGATTACACATCCTCCCTCATCATGGGATGAAACCCCCACATTAGGAAGCTTTTATGTGTAAGCCCCTCGCCATTATCCCTCACCGTGGGATGAAACTCCTACCCCACGTAGCTTCTAAACGTAATCCCTACACCATCCCTCACTGACGCTCCTTCCACAACATGACCATCCTTACCACATGACATTAAATTGCACAGATTGGTCTTATCACATGACCTCAAACCATGGAATAAAACTACATGGGTTTTGATCCCCATTTACAGATAGGGTATGTAGGATGACCCCATGAGGTTAAATCCCAAAAACATCCAAGTGTGAAATCATCCTATTTTGGGGGTCACACTCCATCATCCAAATATGAAATCACCCCCTTGGGGGTACACACTCCACCATCCAAGTGTGAAATAATCCCCCTTGGGGGGACACACTACATCATCAAAGTGTGAAATCATCCCCCTTGGGGGCGGGGGCACACTCTATCATCTAAGTGTGAAACCATCCCCCTTGGTGGGGATCCATTATCCAAGTATGAAATCACCTCCCTTGGGGGGGGGGCACACTCCATCACCCTAGTGTGAAATGACCCCTTTGGGGGGACACACTTCATAAAATCCTAAGTGTGAAATCTTCCCCCCTGGGGACACGCTCAACCACCCATCCAGTCCCCGTAAGACGTTAAAAATATGACCTAATTATCTCCACAAGATGTTAAACTTGTGACTTTATCCAGAATCCCCACCCATACAATAAATATGGAATGCCTGAGGTAAAAATCCTCAAAATATGTACGCCCCTAGCATCAGCTACCTTATGATAGATATAGGATGCCCTAATTTCCGTGCCTAAGATGCCTCATGTATGAGATACCATCTAAAAGAGGAATACTTTATAGGTGCCCAATGTACCCAATATCTAGACATTCCCAAAAGTTCTCAACATTACTACCTCCCCAGACCAAAATTTGTTGCCCTATTGAAATAAAAAGTAGTGTAATTAACTACCATCTACCTCGAAATGGAACTAGGAATGAGTTTCATGAACATGAATTAAATCTATGAGGGAGAATCAGACTAGGATATGAGATCTAAAGAGGAATCCATGGAATGAGGAACCTAAATCCCATCATTCCATTTCAATTAAAGAGATGACATCACTGATTAAAGTGATAGAATATGACCACCTTTGGAAAGTGGGAATGTAGGGAAATAGAGTAGCACGCATGATGCGTTGGCCTCAATGAAAGCATCAGAAACAGATGTTCATGTATGTTAAATTTGGTTTTTATACACAGAAATAGGGAGTGATTTAAAATGGAATCGACTTCAATCTTGTTTTAATGATTTTCTAAGTGATTAAAATAAAGTAAACATGTCTCATTTCCTTAAATAAATTTTTGATTTGGTAATGAAATTTGGTTTGTAAACTAAAGCATGGTTGGTTTCCTGGTGCATTAGAAATAAATATTTTTTTGAATTTTGATATGACATTATACATTGGGATTGAATATTTTTAGATTGATATTGGAATTATTGAATGATTATGAGTATTACTTATGTTTTAATTGGTTTTATTCTTAAGGTTTCAATAAATATTTTATGTTATAGTGTTTTTTTCACTATATAAGATGTTTTTTAAGGTTGTAATGTGTTTGGATGGTCTATATTTTGTAAGTTCTTAATCATTTAGCTTGATTATCCATGTTTTCATAGAATTATGACATATAGATACCTCTCCATTATCATGAATTTTTTGGTTATAGTATACCATGTTCATATTGATATATTTTTTTGATAACATAATGGATAGAAGTTGGACGTATGATACTGATTGAATCTCAATTGAGTTTCAAAATAAATTGGATTATTTTTTAGATTTTTCATTCAAAAATGCTTTTGATTAATGTCTTATATATCTCCATTATTACAATCATGTTGGAAGACCTTGGAGAATTCATGAAGAAGTTAGCTACCATATAAAAAAATTAGGTTTTCAAACAATCTATTATTTATGGTATCATAATGGAGAGAAAATGAAATCTTAGATTGTTCATTATTGAAATGAAAGGGATGGAATGGAGAATTTAGTATTTGATTGGTTTCAATTTATTAATAGTCATGATAAAGAAAGTATACTAATGAAAGAAGATAATGATATGAATACATATGATGTAACTAATGAAAATGATAATGTTGATAGGGTGAAAAAATTGATGGATAATTCCAGTTGGTAAAAGGACAAAGCTATAATTTTTAATGTGGTTATATCATGGGAAAACATGTATAGAATTTTTAATACTAACATCGATTATATTCTTATACTTTTAAAGCTCTTACTTCCTGATGATGTAGATATTTCCTCAAATCATTATATTTCATGGAATTTAATTGATAGACTTGTATTTTCTATAAATAAAATTCATGATTGCCCAAAAGATTATAGTTTATTCTAGGTAGAAACTACATGCCTAAATGATTAAGAATGTGTTATATCTTGATGGAATCCAAATACATATGAAACACCATCTTGTGCACCACAAAAAGTAATATGAAAATTTCTATTGATTCTTAGACTCCAAAATATTTTCATGTCTGATGAAATCTTAACAAATATGTGATGGCATGATGTTGAGAGAATTAAGGATAATGACGAGTTGGTTCGTCCTATAGATGTATTAACATGGCGAACATTTGATGCATGCTATCATGATTTTATAGTTGAGGTGTATAGTATCAAGTTGGGTCTATCATTTGATAGTTTTAATCAATTTGGTTAGATTCATACTTCACAAAATACGTGGACAATTTTCATTCATATTTATAACCTTCCTCCATGGATGTGTATGAAAATAACCATTCACTTTCTTAAGCATACTCATATCCATACTTTGTGATCCTAACAATGATATAGATTTGTACATGCAACCTTTAATAAAAGAGTTGAAGCATCTTTGGAATTTGGGTGTGCACACATATGATGCTTATTTGAAAGACATATTTTAGATGCATGGTGCACTTATGTAGATAATAAATGATTTTCCTACTTATATAATGATGTCTAGATAGAGTATGAAGGGAAAAATATCATGTCCTATTTGTATTAAGGATACACGATCTGGAAGACTTAAATATCAATGTAGTTTTGGTTTAATGGGACATCACTGATTCTAGCCAATGGATCGCTTGTACAGAAATGATTGACAAAGGTTTGGTGGTACCATTAAGACAGAGAAGCCACCTCAGTATATGTTTGGAACTGATGTACTTACATTGCGCCAAAAAAGGCGTTCAATGACGGTTTAAACCATCACTAAATTGTTCTATGATGGTTTTGGAAAACCGCCACTAAATCGTGTGTCGACATTTATTTAGTAGCAGTTTTTTAAATTTTTTAAATTTTTCATAATTAATTTTGTTTATTATTTTATTATTGTTATTTTATTATTACTATTAATTTATTATTTTTATTTTATTATTGTTATTATTATTATTGAATTCTCATAATTAATTTATTTTTTATTTTTTATTTATTACTATGCACATGCATGCATATGCCATATATAGAAATTCTGAGTTGGGTGAGATTTGAACCCCTTACCTCTTGTTTATTCTCCAAAGACTTTACCACTCTAGTAGGCTCTTCATGTAGTGAATAAATGGAATTTAATATACTTATATATATATATATTGATGTATAAATAATAAACAAATAATAAATAAATATATAATAAACAAATAAATAAGAAATAAATAATGAAATAATAATGAAAAATAAATAAATAATAAATAAGACTTTAATAATAAATTAATAATAAAATAATAGTAAATTAGTAATAAAATAATAATAAATTAAAAATAAATTAACAATTAATGTATACATAATAATTAAATAATAGATAAATTAATAATAAATAATTAATAAATTAATAATAAACTAATAAATAATATATAAATAATAAAATAATAAAATAATAATGAAAAATAAATAAATAATAGATAAATAATAAGTAAATAAATAAATAAATAAATAATTAATAATTAATAAATAGTGAATAAACAATGAAAAAATAATGAATAAATAATGAATAAATAATGAATAAATAAATAATAAATAAATAAATGATAAAAAAATAAATGAATAATAAATGAATAATAAATGAATAATAAATGAATAATGAATAAATAATAAATAACAAATAAATATTAAATAGTTATTTAACAATAATTTAATAAAAAATAAATCAATAAATAATTAATCAATAATAAATAAATAATAAAATAATAAATAATAAATAATAAATAATAAATATTAATTGATTAAATAATAAATAATAAGTAATAAGTAATAAATAATAAATATAAAATAATAAATGGATATAAATATCTATAAATATATATACATGTAAAAAAATTACATAAATATATATAAATACACATTTATGTTGCATAAATATATATAAACACACCTAGATATATAATTATACATGAATATATATATATATATATATAAACACAAGTAAATATAAATATCTCTATATGATATAAAAATATATAAACATAAATATGTTTAAATATTTTCAAGTGTATATAAATACACACAAATATTCATAAATTCATATAAACACATATATATAATTGATAACAATTTATCAAAAATAGGGGAAAACACAATAATTGTAACACCATCAAACCAATAGGAATGTAAATCAATGGAATAAAATCATAAATGACATAAAAAGCATATAAAGACACTCTTAAATAAAGATGAAATATTATCAAATGTGTATGATATATATATACTTAAATTTATTTAAATATATTGTATATTAATATTTATTTACATATATTAGAATATAAATACAAATGTATATCTATTTATCAATACACACACATATGTATATATTAACATTATTTATATTTGTGTTTATATATATATATATATATTCATATAGTTTTACTGTAAATTTATTTATATACTATATTTAATGATAATGATATATTTATATAAAAATACATTTATATATGATGTATACACACAATATTATTGACATGAAAGTATATATTTATATTTCTCAAACACACACACACACACACACATGTATTTATTTACATATATTAGAATATACACATAAATATAGATTTTTTATTGACACACATAAGTTTTTATATAAAAATTACTTTTACAGGTATATATATATAAATTAATGCATTTTTATAAGGTAAATAAAATTGATAATTATTTATTTTAAATAAAATGAATAAAAAATATTTATTTCCATATGGTTTATATATTTAAAAATACGTTTCTATGTAATTATGTATTTATACAAGTGATTTATTATAAGTAAATATAAGTAAATATACATATATTTAATTATAAATAAAACTACATTATAAAAACTGATAAATTTTGAAAACCATAATATCAATATGAATGTAATCCCTAGAAATAAATTCAATCCACACTAAAAATGGGCAGAAGGACCCCATTAAACGGGGCTAAAATTCCATCAAATGTTAAAAAATTGTGATACCCCGACTAAAAACCCAGTTTTAGAGGCCTTTTGGGCCTTTTTTGGCCTCAAAAAATGTGACGGGGGTCTCCCCAATTAATAAGGCACAAAGCTCAAACGGACATTCGGATCAAAAGTTACATTCGTTTGAAGTTCAAGTTCAATTTCCTACTTTTCTTGAAACTATAATATAATTTTTTATTTTAATTATTTAAAAATTTAAATCTAATTTGCTTTTAGTTCATTTCACAAGCTTTGATTTGACTGGTTGTGGAGATAAAACGGACTCTCAGATAAGAAGTTATGGTCATTTGATACTGAAATCTGATTTCTAACTTATTAAAAATTTGTTTTAAGTTTCAAATTATTATTAAATAATAAATATAAATATTTATTAATCAATAAATTATAATTAATTAAAATTATAAATAATAAACTATATATGATAATAAATAATAAATAATTAATCATAATTAAATATTTATTTTTTATTTTTTCTCTTTAATTTAGTGGTGGTTTTTTAAAAAACCACTGCTAAAAATAAATTTAGATTTCTTTTGAAAAAAATAATAAATAAATAAATAAAATAAAATAAAAAAGCATTTAAAAAACATTTAGTGGCAGTTTTAAAATCCACCGTGAAAAAATTGCCACCAAATCGGTTTTTCCCTGTAGTATTAAAGAATTGCAAGATGTCAATTTTTTATTCAGGAAAGGTTAGATAAAATATAAACAGGGAAAGAATGTTTCCACTAAATCCAAATACAATTGGAAGAAGAAAAGTATCCTCTTTGATTTTTCTCATTGGTTAACCAATTTTTATGTCATTATTTAGAAGTAATGCACATTAAGAAAATCATATGTGAAATGTTTCCTTCAATTTTCTAAATGTCATGGGGAAGACTAAATATGATATATGATCTCAACATGACTTGGTGAATTAGGGTATCACACCAAAACTACATCTTGTATCTATCTGTGAAAATAAATGGAAAGTTCCTTTTACTTCTTATGTGATAATAACTTTAGGGAAAAATCATTTTCTAGAAGTATTAGAAAATATCAAGTTTCTTAATGTCTATTTAAGTAATATAAAAAAATGAGTTAATAAAAGTGAGTTGAAACTCAAATCTCTTAAAACACATGACTACCCATCCTTCTTCATGAATTGATTCTAATAAAAATATGTCATTTAATATCTAATAATGTAAGTGTGATGGCGATTAGTTTATTCCATTTATATAGAGATCTATGTGCTAAAATTTTGTCCAAAAATTTCTTTAAAAAAATATAGGAAGAGACACTATTAATTTTGTGTGAGTTATAGACAATTTTTTCTCTATCTTTTTCACTTTCATGTTGTATCTGAATGTATATATTCAAACATAAACACTTTATGGGGTACCTATTTATTTTTTTTGGATGCATCCAACTGGATAAAATATGTTCACAATTAATTCTTATATATGAAATAAGAATCATCCTGAAGGTTCTATTATGAAAGGTAACTTGGCTCAAGAATATATGGATTTCTGTTCAATGTATTTGGGTGATGTGATCATGATACATAACCATCCAATGATAAATGAAGAAGAGTAATATAACCAAATTGTATCTACTTTTCTATCACTTCCCCATGCATGGGGGATTCATATATCATATATATTAGCTACATTGAGCCTTGAAGACTGAGAGATGACACATCACATAGTCTTGTTCAACCGTGATTTATTTGATGCCTACATCAAGTAAGTAATTTGAACATGTATATATAATCTTATACTAAGTAGTTTCACTTATTTCATAATGTTTAATATCTTTTTATATAGGGAACTTAAACAAATTATAGGTAGAACTCATCATTTATTACCTTTGAGAAGGAGAGAGACTTTGCATAGCAAAAAGTTTTCTTTTTGGTTGAAAAAATGTATGAATATTAGTTTAATAAATAGAAAAAATAAATATTCATAAATTTTTAATATTCATTTATATTCCAAGTATTGAGTTCACCTATTGACACAGTCTCTAAAGAAATAAGAGCATCAGCTATTGGTCCCAATTATTTTGTTCGTGAATGCAAATCACTGGTCATCATTCACTACGGAAAAAATAGGTACTTGCGACGGGTCAGCCACCCCTCACAAATACTCCCGTCGTAGATGATCTAACCTATATATACCCCCACTCGAATTTTCCCATTTCACTATTCTCTTAACTTATCTCTCATTCTCTACCCTCACATTCCTCTCTTTGCTTTTTTTTTTTAAGTTTTAAATTTTACAATGGAGTATCTTTCAAGCTTTGTATCCAATGAAAGATTCAGTTTTAAGGTAATTATTTAATGTTTTTATTTTTTATTAAATTTATTTTATTTTATATTCGTAATAATTATAATTAATTAGCGGTAATTAGACTTAATTAGAATTAGTTATTTTTATTTTTCATTCATTAGTTTTAAAAATATTTTGTTTTAATTAGTTGTAATGTTTTTAATTAAAAGTAAATAGTTTTAATTTGTAATGATTTGGTTCAATTATCAGTAATTAATAACAATTAGAAGTAATTATTATTAATTAGTAATAATTAGTATTAATTATTAATAATTCGTAATAATTTTTATTAATTAGTAATAATTAGTATTAATTTGTAATAATCACTAATAATTAGTAATAATTAATAATAATTAGTAATGATTAGTATTAATTTGTATTAATTAGGGGAAATTTGTAATAATTATGGGTAATTAGTAATAATTAAGGGTAATAAGTAATAATTAGGGGTAATTAGTAACAATTAGTAAAAATTTGGGGCAATTAGTGATAATTAGTGGTAATTAGAGGTCATTAGTAAAAATTGGTAATAATTAGTGGTAATTAGTAATAATTAGTGGTGATTAGTAATAATTAGTGGTAATTAGTAATAATTAGTATTAATTAGGAAAAAATTTAGTATTAATTAGTATTAATTATTAGAAATTAGTAATAATTAGTAATAATTAGTAATAATTAGTAATAATAAGTAATAACTAGTAATAATTCGTAATAATTAATAATAATTAGTAATAATTAGTATTAACTAGTATTAATTATTATTAATTAGTAATAATTAGTAATAATTAGTAATAATTAGTATTAATTAGTAATAATTAGTAATAATTAGTAATAATCGGTATTAATTAGTATCAATTAGTAATAATTATAATTACTTAGTATTAATTAGTAATAATTTGTATTAAATAGTAATAATTAGTAATAATCAGTAATAATCAGTAATAATCAATATTAATTATTAAGAATTAGTATTAATAAGTAAAAATTAGTAAAAATTAGTAAAAATTAGTAACAATGAGTAATAATGAGTAATAATTAGTAATAATTAGTAAAAATTAGTAAAAATTAGAAATAATTAGTAATAATGAGTAATAATTAGTAATAGTTAATAATAATTAGCAATAGTTAGTAATAATTAGCAATAGTTAGTAATAATTGGTAATAGTTAGTAATAATTAACAATAGTTAATAATAATGAGCAATAGTTAGTAATAATGAGCAATAGTTAGTAATAATTAGCAATAATTAGTATTAATTAGCAACGATTAGTAATAATTAGAAACAATTAGTATTAATTAGCAATAATTAGTATTAATTAGAAATAATTAGTATTAATTAGCAATAATTAGTATTAATTAGCAATAATTAGTATTAATTAGTATTAATTAGTATCAATTAGTATTAATTAGTATCAATTAGTATTAATTAGTAATAATTAGTAATAATTCATAATAGTTAGTAATAATTAGTAATTAGTATTAATTAGTAATAATTAATAATAATTAGTAATAATTAGTAATAATTAGTAATGATTAGTATTAATTAATAATAATCATTAATAATTAGTATGAATTATTAATGAATAATAATAATTTGTAATAATTAGTAATATTTTTTATTAATTAGTATCAATTAGTATTAATTAGTATTAATTAGTAAAAATCAGTAATAATCAGTAATAATTGGTATTAATTAGTAATAATTAGTAATAATTAGTAATAATTAGTAATAATTAGTAATAATTAGTAATAATTAGTAATAATTAGTAATAATTAGTAATAATTAGAAATAATTATTAATAATTAGTAATAATTAGCAATAATTAGTAATAATTAGTAATAATTAGTAATAATTGGTAATAATTAGTAATAATTATTAATAATTGGTAAAAATTATTAATAATTAGTATTAATTATTAATAATTATTAATAATTAGTAATAATTAGTAATAATTAGTAATAATTAGTAATAATTATTAATAATCAGTATTAATTAGTAATAACTAGTAATAATTAGTTTTAATTAATAATAATTAGTAAAAATTAGTAATAATTAATATTAATTAGCATTAATTAGTAATAATCAATAATAATTAGCAATAATGAGAAATAATTAGTATTAATCAATATTAATTAGTAATAATTAGTAATTATTAGTAATAATTAGTAATAATTAGCACTAATTAATATCAATTAGTATTGATTAGTATTGATTAGTATTGATTAGTTTTAATTAGTAAAAGTTAGTAAAAGTTAGTAAAAGTTAGTAAAAATTAGTAAAAATTAGTAATAATTAGTAATAAATAGTAATAATTAGTAATAATCATTAATAATTAGTAGTAATTATTAATAGTTTGTATTAATTAGTAATAATTAGTATTAATTAGTAATAATTAGTAATAATTAGTAATAATTAGTAATAAATAGTAATGGTTCATAATAATTAGTATTAATTAGTAATAATTAGTATTAATTGGTGATAATTTGTGGTAATTAGTAATAATTAGAGGTAATTAGTAATAATTAGTGCTAATTAGTAATAATTAGTAATAAAAATTAGTAATAATTAGCAATGATTAGTAATAATTAGTGATGATTAGTGGTAATTAGTAATAATTAGTTATAATTAGTAATAATTAGTTGTAATTAGTAATAATTAGTAAAAAATAGTAGTAATTAGTAATTTATAATATATTTTATTATTTTATATTATATTATATTTTAAATTAATTTTAATTACTAAAACATAGATATAATTACAAAATATTAATGATAATTTTCATATAATAAGTGAGGTAGGTAAGATGTGACGCGTCTTATTTGGATCGTCTTATTATTATATCAAATTATTCATAAAAAATTTATTTATTTTATATTTTTTTAGAGAAATATGGAACAAGGAAGTTAAAAATAGTCTTTATTACATGATCATGATTGGATAAATCATTAAATAAATTCAAACAGTTCTGGTATAAATCTTGTATATATTGAAGGTATTGAAGCTTTTTTATCATTTGCATCATCAAAACATGAATTTGTTTTAGAAGGGACAATTAAGTGTCCATGTAAGAAATTTGATCTGTATAGGTTTGACACAACTGACAATGTTAGAGGTCATCTATTTCATTTTTGTTTTCAAAAAGATTATATTTTTGGTTATCAACATGGTGAACGTAGTTCCATAGAAGATACTAATAATTTGGTTCCAAATCCATCATGATTTCAAAATTTAGTACATGATGTGGATGGTTTATCTTTTTAATAAACTGAAACTCTAGATGATATTGATTTAACCATCTCAATTTTATGAGTTGTTGAAGTCTTCTAAAGATCATTATATCCTGGTTGCAAGATAAGAAAATTTAAAGTAGTTGTAAAATTTATGGTTATTAAATCAGATAATGGAATGTCAAACAACTATTTTTATCAAATATTCTCTTTGGTTAAAACACTGTTACTTGAAGAAAATGTGTTTCTTATAAATTTATATGAGATAAAGAAGCTAGTTCGTAATTTGGGTCTTGGTTATCAAAAGATTCATGCATGTTCAAATGATTTCATATTATATTATGGTGAAAATGATTCAATAATTAGCTATCCTACCTATGGAAAATCGAGGTAAAAAGAGGATCAACTAGGGAATTATGGATTGATTACTATAAAATAGTTGAGGTATTTCCCGATTACACCCAGATTATAGCGTTTATTTATGTCTCAGAAAATAGTGTCATTGATGTCATGACACAAAACCAATATTTCAACCGGTAAAATCTTAAACCATTCCACTAATGGTGATTTATGGAAACATTTTAACAACGTACATCTATATTTTGATTCAAAAGCTTAAAAAGTGAAATTAGGTCTTTCTAATGATGGTTTTTGTCCATTTGTTTCTTATGGTAGTTAATATTCTTGTTGGTCAATCTTTATAACTCCGTACAATTTACCTCCTTGGATGTTGATGAATGATCCATATATATTTTTGACCTTATTAATTATAGGAAATCCAAAAATGAATATCAATGTTTATTTGAATCCATTTATTGATGAGTTAAATTTATTATGGAATAATGATGTTGTTGTGAAATAAAATTTCTTAATGAAAGTTGCATTAATGTGGATAATTAGTGACTTCCCAACATATGACATGTTATATAGCTGGAGTACACATGGTCCAAAATCATGTCCATACTGTATGATAGACAATAAGGCGTTTATGATCATCAATGGAAAAAAACTTGTTTTTTTGAATCTCATTGCAGATTTCTTCCAATCGATCATCATTTTCAGAGGAATATAAATGATTTTAGAAAAGACACAATTAAAAGAGATGAACCTCCAACAATGATCTCAGGTATTGAGTTAAAATTCATTATCTCTTCATTACCCCCATTACCTTTAGACTGACTATAAACCAACATAAAATTTATGGCTTTGGGAAAGAACACAATTAGATAAAACGAAGCATTTTTTGGGATATTTTATATTGGTCTGATTTGTTGGTCCATCACAAGTTGGTTGCCATGCATATTGAGAAGAAAATTTTTAACAATATATTTTATATATTTTTGGACACACCTGGTAAGACCAAAGATAATATAAAGGAAAAATTAGATCTTTCCCAAATTTACGAGTGACTAGAACTTAAACTGTTTGAAAATGTCAGATCACAGAAGTTAATGAAGCCAAAAGTAGCTTATATAGTTTCCAAAGAAAATCGATTATTATTTTTTTAGTGGATTTCATATTTTAGTCTTCTAGATGGTCATGTTTCCAATTTGGTTAGATGTATCATAAGTGTTCATATTACCAAATTAAAAAGTCACGAATGTCATGTTATAATGGAAAGACTTCCACCAATTAGATTTATAGGTTTTTTTAATTCTATGATTTGGGATTCTCTAATAGAAATATCATATTTTTTCTGATACATTTTTGTGGTGAAAATAGACTAAGATGCACTAAGTAGACTCCAAGAAGATGTTGTTTTAATTTTATATAAATTGGAAAAAATATTACAAACGAATTTCTTTGATTCAACGGAACATTTGATATTAAATTTTCTGCATGAAGAAAAATACAGAGGTATGGTACAATTATAATGGATGTACCTATTCGAGTGATGTATGCATAAATTGAAGAAAAAGGTACGTAACAAAGAATCAGTTGAAGGATCAATTACAGAAGCTTATTTTCATGAGGAAATTTCTTTATTATGCTCTCATTATTTTCAATCTGAATATCCCTCAAAACATAACTGCATGGTCCATAATGAGGTAAATGTTTATGATGAAATGAATAATCAATTATAAATTTTTAATCATCCCAAACTTGAATTTGGTGGAGTTTATGAATGATGGATTTCAAATGATGAACATCACAGAGCTCATATGTATGTTCTGCTCAACTATGAAGAAATGACACTATTTGTACCATGAGTTCCCCTATCACTTATTCTATAATTTTTTGTCAGTAAATTAATAATACTTTATTTTTAGATTATATTATAATCATATAAAGAAATAGTTTCCAAAAATTACAACATCCTCTCTTGAAGAACGTTAGAAAAATAATTTTTCCTACTGGTTTCAAAAACTGGTAAAGTAAATTGTTTATGATTTAACATATAAAATCAATTTATTACTATTTATATTGATAATTTTTTTTCAAAGTTTTAGGTATCTCAACATGCTGATAAAATTGATAATCGATTGTGTGTATTGGGTAACCCACCATCCAAAATGGTTAAATATTATAATGTTTATGTGGTGAATGGTTTTTGATTTTATACACATGCATATAGGGAATCAAAATAATAATAATGAATAGTGGTGTTTGATTGAGAGGATCTCATCATAGAGAAAGTTAAGTTGAATTTTACAACATGATGGAAGAAATAATTAAACTGTGTTATCTAAGAAAGAATTATGTAATAATGTTTAAATCTAATTGGTTGGATACTGATAGAGTCTTGTGTGTTCATCCGCACTATGTAATCATTGATATTAAATATAAAATCCTTCTTATAGTAAATAAATCATTTTTATTGTCTCATCATATACATAAAATTTATTATAAAAATTATTGTGATGCTTCAAGAGAGTTAAATGATTGGTGGAGCATAATAAAAATGAAATCTCGTGAAAATAAATTTATCCAAAGTGAATGTAGTTCCGCTGAAGTAAAAGGAATTGAAAATTTTCAAGATAAAACTCCAAATCCATATTTTCCATGAAGAGACATGAATATCAATGATGACACCCCATAGTTATGGGTCGATGGAGGCGATGATGTTGTTGATGTAACAGGTAGATTTGAAATAGCAAGAGATGATGAAGATGAAATACCCATGGAAATTGATGATACCGAGGAGGAATATGAAGATATTGAAATTGTCATATACAAAGATGAGGATAAAGATTAACACAATTACATATTGGTTATAATCATAAATAATAGTTATTTTAAAATTTATTTAATCAATAACTTTATATTATTAATTATTTGTAGGTTTTATGGTATCCTGTTGAATATAGCATGTGATACTCTATTTGGGAGGCATGAGAGGTCTTTCTATGTGAGCGTTGCCGTCAATTTTTGCACAATATGAGGAGGAAAACAATACAAAAAGCTGGATTCATAGATTTTGACCAGTATTCCTGCGCCAACCAACCATATTACATCTCATCTCAAGTTTGGGATGAATTATGTTCATATTGGATGGGACCTAGTTTTTAGAGAAGAGAATCATTAGGTCGACAGAACCGAGGGAGACAAGAGGTGACACATCAAGCTAGTAGTCGCACATTCAGTACGCATCGACAACATATGGTAAGTAATTTTTTTAATAATTAAATAACTTTAAATGTAAACTATTTATTTTATACTCATATAAGCAGTCGAAAAACCTAATATTATAAATTTTTATGGTTATAGAAGTATTTACATCGATACTATCACTAGATACGTTAGAGGTGATCACCGACATCATATTATGGTCGTTATAATTTCTTTTTGAGTTTTAAAATTAAATAAAAATAATATTTTTACCATTTTAATTTTAAATTTCAATTGAAGGAGTCATATGAGGCCACAACATCTCATACATAGGATGAGAGATAGGCTAAGACCGAGGATCAGTCCTCCAGTGTAGTAGGATTTGATGATGCAGCATGGATACAGGTGACTAATTATGTCTTTGAGAAAGGATGAGTTGTTGGTATAGACTCTCAATTAATGCCTGAGAGTTATTATGGTACCGCTGCAATGTCATCGTGTAGCTCGAGAGAAGCTCATAGAGAGTCACCATCATCTTCTGCACAGTATGAAGAGCTGCTGCGATCTCAGGGTGAGATTATAGAGACCATGCATAGGGAGTAAGAAGAGCTCCATCAATAGCAGTAGAAATAATAGTAGGAGGAGATGCATCAATAATAGGAGTAGCAACATGAGTAGACGATAAAGTACATGTGATGTCTGACTCATGGTTTAGGGATGAAGTTCCGTCTACCAGCTCCTCCAGCTCCTCCAGATAACCCCTCAGTGATTTATGTACTTTTTATGATAAACATTTGAATGTATAATTTTTTTGTAATATTTTTATTAATCCATATATTTACATTTCTATATAGCGCACTATTTATATTATTGTGAATATTGTGTTTTTTTAATTTTATTATTTTATTATTTATTATTATTATTATTATTATTATTTTATTATTCATTTATTTTATTATTATTATTATTATTATTTTATATTGTTGCGAATATTTTTTCTATTATTTTATCATTATTTTATTTTTATTATTTATTTATTTATTTATTTATTTATTATTATTATTATTATTTTTATATTGTTGTGAATATTGTGTTTTTATTAGTGTTTTTATTATTTTTTTATTTTTTATTATTTTTATTATTTTTTATTAATTTTACTAATTGTCTTATTATTATTATTATTATTATTTTATTAAATTTTATTAATATTAATAATATTATTATTTTAAAAAAAATGGTCAAGGCACAAATATCCTTTTTATTGAAAGTGAAAAAGAAGGACAAAGAGGAACATAAAAACATAAGATGTCCAATAAGAAAAACATGCTGACAGAAATAGTGAAAACTCAAGTAACATGAGACTGAGTGCTCATGATATGGTGAGAGGATCACCCTCCTCTTCCACGAGGGTGTCTACCCCTTCTCCAGGTTTTCACTTACATCCATGGTCCACCTCCATTGTCTGGTAGACCAGTATCTTCAAACTCCTTAGTATCTTCTTTTCCACATGCTTTCTCATTTCCTTGTCCTTCTTCCCTGCTATTATTATTATTATTATTATTATTTATTTTTTTACTAATATATATATATATATATATATATATATATTAAAGTTTTTTGTGATGGGTACATCCACCCATCGCAAAAGGGTTAAAAAAACAGAGAACTATTTATGATGGGATCCCATCGCAAATAGACTATCACAAATACCTTAATTTCCAGTTATGATTGAGTAAAATTTGATATATCTGATTGAATGGTGAACATGGGAACCCAACACAATGACATCATGTTAACTATAATGAAAAATTATTTTTCTAGTGCATCAAATAATATGACTCAATATGAAATGCATCTTATTATGGAGTTGTTGAGAAAATACTATTATTGGATTATTACTCCCATAGTTGAGTCCCTATTATGAAATTCAAGTGGTTTGATTAAATGATGCAATGTATCACACGTTTTGATTACTATGAATTTATAGTTAATGACATGAATCACTTCCTAACTACTGATGAGCCATATATTTTGGCATTAATGGTGAAAAAATTATTTTATATGAAACATCATTCTATTCCTTTAGTGTCATTAGTAAAGTAATCCCAAAACACATTTTTTATGATAGTGGGGATGGAGTTAAAATTATTGCTTCCCCCATTGGTCTTGATCAATACATTGCTTATGATGACTCAAATAGTCCAATAGTTAGAGTTGATTGTGAACCTAAAGTAGTAGTGGGTAATATATAGAAGCTACCATATGTGTTCTCAATTTATTCAGTTTAGATCAACTTGATTCTTTTGGGTTCTTTCTATTCAATTTTATTTATTTTGGTTTCATTTTGTAAACTATAGACCACTTTAAGTAGGTTTTTTTATTCTTATAGTTTATAAACATTAAGCAAAGGAACTTTATTTTTTTCTCTTGGTGGAATAATAATAAGCACCATTTTATACCTTTTTATTTCCATAATGATGAATGTTTAAATTATTTTACTTTGTTTTTCTTGGATATTAAATGATCATGATTATTTTTTTATTTATGAATTATAATTCCATATATTCTATTCAAATCAACCCAATGATGGAGTCAAACCAACCTATAATGGTCATTTAATTTTATTTAGGTTGAAAAAAAGTCCTAAAATAAAAACAGACCTAAAAAAGATGTAATAGTGCCTCCCAAGGTCCCTTAATGGTATTGGAGGTGTTGGGAGTTGATAAGTGTATTTCATGCATAAATTTTAGAGTGTTTTAATGTATTGATTTTTGTATTTAAATGATGAATCTTGCCAATTTTGGAATTATTTAACTTGTTTTATGATTTTTGGTAGGAAAGAAATGATTTATAGAAAATGAATAAAAAGTGAAGAAAATATGAACCAAAAGACACTTCACACCGTGAGAAAATCAAAGTGGCCTGACACCTGATTTTTTAAGATGAAGAGGAGTTGGAAACTAAAGCCAGATGACTACATGTAATGCAATGTAGTTACATGCCGTGACTTTTTCAAAATGAATTTTCCACGTAAGACAAGTTGTAACTTCAATACAAATGGTGAAAGACCAATACATGTCATGTAACTGCATTACACAACGTGAAATTTTTCGGGACAAGATTTTGAAGAAGATTTTCCCGATATTCACAACACCTGAAGATCGGGGGATTACACGTCGTGTAACCTAGTTACATGTCATGATGATGATGACACGCTAAAAAATAAAGATTCCACGAACAAGGCTTTGATGGGATTCCCTATAAATGGAGACCCTCACCTACCCTTCCAAAGCACTCTGGGACCAGAATAGGCTAAGCGACACCAAGGGGTGACCACTAAATGATGGAGTGATGATCTGAAGCCCATCTTCACCACCGTTCTCGCCACCTTTATTCTTCTATTACCCATGACACTCATTCTCATCATGTTTAGCATGAGAGAGTAGTTTCTTTAGTGTCAGGTGATGTGATTGTAGGGGTATGTGTTTCTAGGAATTGTTTTTATTTATTGTTCATGTTTTGGATTGTTTCAACTCATTCTATCAATTCGAATTCATCTTCTTTTTACATTGCATGACCATTGTTACGTTTTGAGGTTGTTTCATTTTATTGCATAAATTAATTGGATTATTTTATGTATGACCATTATGTAATCTAGGAAAATTATGTTTAAATAAGGTTTTGGGTCACCTAGTTTTTCATTTTCACCCAATAGATGACTATTCCAAAGGTGCAATCACATTAGTAGGGCATGATACCCAGATCAAGGATCCCTGCAGACCCAATTCTGACACCAATCATGAATAGATCAATTATCAATTGAATCCCTAGCACACGAACCTAAAAATCACTGAACCCGACATGCCTCTCATCTTGATTCAAAACCCAATCTTTGCTGCTTCTGTTTCTTTCTTTCAAAATAATAAAACAATTTCTGTTTTAGTTTATTTAATTAATTTTGAACATATGATTTTTCCCCATGGGTTCGACACTCAGACTTTCTAGATACTACATATTTAGTAATTTTATCTGAGTTTTAATAAATTACTTAATTTTTTTATCCCCATAGGAATTAACAACACCCCGAGGGCTGTCAGGAGTCCAATAAAGCCTTTGGAAGGTGAAACAGGTCAATGGAGACAAGAAAAATCAGATCATTTGGATTCCTAGAAGAATTTCACTGACCAACTACTAGGGATCATTAACTAGGTAATGGGAAAGGAAGAGATAAGGTGCTCCAGTGGTTCTTACTGGCTCACTGGTGTGTCTCACCGACTGGCTAGTGGGCGAGGTAGAGAGTAGGTGCTCTTGTTGTACTCACTGACTAGTTGGTGGTTAGATCTATCTAGCTGATGACATAAACTAAAAATTCCATTAAAAATGGCCCTCCAAAAGCTATTTAACCCATCAATTGATCAATAAAATTCCTAAGTTGATATCTAAACATAATAACTAAAATACTATCAAATGAAAATTTTAGAATAATAAGAGTTCTTTGTGATCATTAAAACCTCTAAGAGAGTGAGGGGTACAATAAAATAAACTTAATAATCTAACCCAAAATGAACCAAATGAATTAACCCAAATGACCAAATAACCAAATAGCCAAATAATCTGACCAAAAAGTTAATCAAATGACCAAATGACTAAATAACCTAACCCAAACTGAATTGGATTTAATTGAACATATAATAAGAAAACCATATCATATCCATGTTAATATTTCTAATTAGTATGAATTGATTATGTTATGATATTAGTACTAAATTTATAATTAAATGTATATTAATTTTATAATGTAGGAAATGAAAAATACTGAAGAGATATAGAGGAAGGGAATGTTTGAAAATTATCATTGTGTGAGAGAGTTGGGAATTTATCCTTTATTTCCCCTTGGGAGTATACTATTTCAAACACACACACACACACAAACATATATATCTATCAATAACAGAACATATAATATCACATCATTAATATTTTCTAAAATTTATTCAGGTTCTACCATCCAAGAGACAACTATTCTCCAGTAGTGACCGACCTACCAGTTTGATGGAGGTAGGTACTAAAGCTACTCGCAATAGTCATTATACCCAATCACAACCATAAAATTAAATAGATATATCATATACCATAGATTCTCATACCATGGTTTCCTTATAGGAACCATGGATATTAATACTACCTATATTGTCACCACTATTTTCATATGATTATCCTCCTCATTTTAATTTCCATATCAGATGATGGATCCCACTCTCCATCCATATTATCATTTTCCGTAGACTTTTATGTCGTCAACTCCATTTCATACTTCTCCATTCTCTCAAAAATTTTATGTCCATTCTCCTTCAAATTTTTCTCTAGCACATTTAAATAATCCCAAGAATATGTTGGAACCCCTATAACTACACAATTTACCGATACTCTATAGCCTAAGTATCCATCATATCCCACTGATCATCCCATCTCAGGTATATATATACAACCCTAGTAAATTTTTGTAACCATAATTTATTTTTATTGTAACATGTATTAATTTAATATTTTTCTCTTATTCTCACAGTTGGATCTACCACTATTAGAAGACATGGTAAGACTCACATGTGTGAAGTATGGAACCACCAGACACAAGTGATGGTCAAGTATAATGAAGATAATTAAATGATTCATAAAACTAGAAGATAATGTAAGAGTTTTATGGTGATGCTTGACAAGTGCCGTGACATCATTCTCGTGAAACCGATTTCCTAAAGACACCATGATAATGAAATAAAGGATACTTCATGAGCTCAAATATGAATAAGAAAATTTATTATATTAAATTTTATATTATTATTGTATTTATATGAATTAATATTTTGATAACATCTTTGCTATAATTTTCTAGATGATGAAGTTGTGAGGGATGTGAAACTGATGAACTTAGGTAATCTATAAAGAGAATATATGAATGAGCTATATAATGGCTACAATGATAGAGTTGTATTAGATTTATAGGGTATACCAACACTTGATGAGAGTCCAATAACAAAATATTAAGAAATTATTACTTATTGGAAGAGTGACGAGTTCAAGGTATTATTCAAATTTAATGTTTTTTAATAGAAAATGATTATGATTTTTATTAACACTTTATTTCATATTATATTATTTTATTTTTAAGGAATATTTATAAATAAATAAAAAATCGAGGATGATATGAAGTATGTCTTGACTTTGGGGTGAACTACTATGTTGGATCCTAAGAGACAACATGTATTTTTCACGTACAATTGAGTTTAATTAGGTACCAATATAAATGAACCAAACCAAATCAAAACCACCACACCTGACCTAAATTGACATGAATAAAAAAAATGAATTGGATCAAGTTAAAATAAAAAGTAACAAACCAAACAAAATAGGCATGAACCAACTTTATCAAGGAAGAGTTGAACCATACCAAATCAAATTGATATGAATCATCCCAAATTGAATTAAAATGACATGATGTAATACAAATAGACATTAAATGACCAAAAAATAATTTAAATGGATAAAAAAAACTAAAATTAATTGAAATCAACTGACTTGACCTAGCTTAAATCGAATAAAAATGAACTAAATTGATCCATGCCTAATAGAATGAAATAAAATTAAACCAAAATGAATTAAATGAATATAAACTAACCTGAACATACTCAAATTGAAAGAATAAAATAAAGTCAAACTAAATAGAAAATTTTTTAATGTTCACATTTAACTATAAAATGATTATAGTTTTTAAACTATTTACAATTTTTAAATATTTTGTAAACAACATGTAAATTGTTTACAAATAATTAAATAGTTTATAAAACTCCTTATAAAAATATGTACCTGGAATACAATCCCAAAACTTAAAATTCCAAATTCCAACATCAATATATATATATATATAAATGATGGTTTTTAATCATAGAAACTCAAAATAAATGATCTTTTAAAGATTTACCATCCAAAATCTCATCATCCCTTAGAATTTCAATCAACTCTGAAAACCTCAATACTCAAAACCACAATTCTCATCTCAAGAGTACTTAATAACATCCCAATAACCTATTCATTATTAAATACACAAGTTTCAACCCTAAATCACCATAAATAAATCCATATGTCCATCAAACTAGTCATTCATCAAAAAAGCTACTTCTGATTTCCGTTTAAACCCCAAACATCTATAAAAATGGATAAAATCTAAAATAAGCACCCAAAATAAAACACTCCTACCTAATTCCATCCAAGGAAACAATATATAATGGTTTTATACTAAATAAAAAATTCCCAACATAAAACCTAAAATCAACATTATCCTTCCATTTAATATAAAATTCTTAAATTTCATTATCAAAACAAATGCTTCTTAACAACTCAATAACTCATGAAATCAAGAAAAATTAATACTATCATAGCTAAAAGAAACCATAAAAACAAAAAAAAATCAATTAATTCAAAACATCCCAATAGGGAATCATAAGAAACACAGTTCTAACTACACAAACATTAACATCTCACATTATATATAATAATTGAACCAAAAAATTCATAGACTGCAATATGAAATAATTTTTAAAATAGAAATCATATTAACACATTTATTTTAAATATAAATCTTGGGTTTTAAGTCAAATAATCATTTAAAAATCCAAATTTCATAAATTCACCCCCTTTAAATTAAAAACCAAATATGATAAACATTAGATAAAAATTTGATTTATCTTTAACAGGTCCCATAACACTACCCTTATACACCTTAATCAGATTAAATTAAATCACCAACTCATTTTGAAACACTTTTAACCCAAAACCAGTCCTTTTTAATCACCCAATAGCCAAGAGATTAAACATTTTTACAACTAGTTCATAAGTAAATTAAATCATCAATAAAATATTATTGAATAATATTTTCTTACATTCAATTTCATTTTAAGTAGGTGGTATTGAACATAGAAGAGAATGTGCCTTAGGAAAAAATTTTTTGATCGAGTAGAAAGAAGAAAGACGAGAGTGTTGTAAATGAATAGTCATAAGAAAATCTTGTAAGTTTTATTCCACTACTTTCAAATTTTAATATCTATTTTATAACTAAAAATCTAATTTATAATTGTAAACAATGTGATTTAGAGGCCCTTGATGATCAAAATGATGAAAAATTTGGTCCAAATGATCATTTTCAATGGATATTAGATGATAAGAACTATGGGAGAGTCTACTATCGACCCGAGAAGAGTATAATTCCTACTATGTATTGGGATAATTCAGGAAATTCTAACATATTTGGTAGAACCGAGTTATAAGAGGCCCATGCATAGGATACATAGGCCCATATGTAGGTATTTGAGGCTAAAAAAGTAGATATTTTAGATCATTAATTAAGTAAAAAGTACAAAAATAACTCACTGAAAGCTATGGAAGCTTTATATATATCACTTCCACTAGATAGCACTGCAGTTTTTGATACATTCATGTCATCAATGCACTGCTTATATGATTCACCCGATAAGGGAAATGGTGATCCTAGTAGTGGGTAGGGTGATGACTTACCTAGTGGTGATGAAAATAAAGATATACTAGGTGATGATGTTAGTGAGGATGCTCACTCAGTGCCCCATCTAGATTGACCACTGAGAGGGGAGGGGTGAATAAGTGGTTTCTTTCCACGAATTAATTTTATTTTTAATTCAACCTCTTAAACTTATTAAGGTTATCAATCCACTTTATATTATATATCAATATCATCTCGTGTGTAGTTATAATAATGGAGATAGAGAATCACACAAAATTTACAAGGTTCGACAAAATCCCACTCCTTACTACAACTGTTTATTCCTCCCAATTGCAGATTATTTATTATTAAGCAAGTGGCTACAACTAATTTTAGATATAACTGAAAGGATTTTGATATGGATCCAACTAAGAGACTCTATTTTCTTCTAGATATAACCAAAATACTTCTTTCTCTATCTCTAATTGAGAGACTCATTCTAATCTTATCTCTAATCGAAAGACTTCACTTTCTCCCAACACCAACTAGAATACTTCACCTTTATTGAAGGCTTGATTCACTGTAGGATGATTCTATGATATTAATCCATGATCTTGTAGGATATTACTTGATCACATACATTTTCAAGTATCTTTAATATCTATTGAAAGAGTTTATTGGTCTTTCTCAAATATTCTTATTTTCTATAACCGATCAGTTGCCTCAGTGCAACACTGATTGAGAAATTCCTTTTAATTTTAAAGACCCAAACTCACTTGGATGTGTGAAATAGATGAACATAATTGTTATTAAATATATTATTCAAGGATAATACTTTCATAATCTAAATTCAAGTTCTTTTTGTATTCTCAACTTGATTCATGCATGCATGCAATATGCATAATTCATGACCATTGCACATGCCCATATTATTTTATATGCCTTTTGTGTATATGAATTCACATATGAATGTGAGTATAAACATGAACTATTGTTCTTGAACACACCACTATATACCTTTAACTAACTCGAATGGATGTGAGTGTGACTAATCTTTTGTGTTAAAGTTCCTTTTCACAAACTAGGTACACACACACACTGTATGCTTCAAAAACTTCATGCATAATAGTATATGACACTATTTTTTTATTCTCCATGGGAAATAGTGTAAGTTTACACTATTTTACAGTATCTCATAGTTTTGTACAAACTATAATGATAATTTTAAGTTAATTATGCTCCTAAATGGATTCTTAGAACATGTTCTTCGTGAAGAACTTCAAGTGTGTAAACACAACTCTAAGCCCCATGGGATCTCCTCTTCCTCGCACAAGCTGAAGCTTCATGGTAACCTTCAAAAAATAGATGTTAATTTTGATTTTTTTTTCTTTATAAAAAACAATATTCTTCTCAATATTATAGCATAACCTCATCACCTTAATGTTTCAGTATTTATAGGTGAGCCTTCACTGGCTTTCATCCATTTTTCATGTCGCGTCAAGACTGGATTTAAACTCCCACAAAACATGTCATGTCATGATATTTTAATATTAAATATTTCAATATTTCTCAAACATATGCTGAAAAACCTAGAACTATTTCTTACATGAGTTTTCATTGCATTCCTCACATGAATTTGATGATGATTGCATGCTTCACCATATTTTAAACCTTGAACGCATTTTATATCCGAATGGATGAACAATCGACTGCAAATTCATTTTCATTCAAAATTATTATCCTCTTAAAATATACTCATGCATAAAATATGGAGATTTCATGCATGGAGGTCCTTAATCTCATTGAATCTGCATCTCAGGCTCAGAATATCCATGGAGATTTTGGTTTGATGATGGAAGTCATGATATTGAATACTCTAGTGTACTGGATATCCTACGAAGGATGAGGTTGAGGATGATGTCTCAAGAAGATCGTACAACTCATATCATCTTGATCGAGTGGAACATGTTATGTCCATATTTTTAACAATGGAGGAATAATAGTTGTAGCATGAATGTCTCACATCATATTAAAACAAGGTTGAGCACAATCCTTTAACAATTCCATGCTGCAACACTTCCAAGCTTCCATGGGAGATTAGAACCCGCAACACTACACCGCACGCCATACAGGCCACACTGAAACATGTTATACCAACCACCTATACTATCCCAAACCCATGGAAACCTAGCCACATAATTCTGTGGGCTTATACACAACCTTCACACACCTTAACACCTCATACTGGCTTGCAGGCTAGCTCCTGCATGGTGAACCATGCTCTCACAAGTGCAGTTGAACTAGCCTACTTACTGGCTTGAGGTTAGTCCTATTTTTTAATTCAAGGTACCTTCATATAATACTGAGAATTCATTATAAGTATAACATATAATTCTAATAATCGACTCCTCAACTTATTCATACAAAATGTAAATACATTTTTTATGGAATTATTAATATTCTTCTTCAAAAATCATCTTGAAAAATAATATTTTTCATAGTCATCATTAATTCATCTTCTTCACTTTATGAAAATAAGAATTTTCATGGTCTTAAACTTATTGTATGCAATGTTATCTCCAAATAACATGTCTTTAACTTTTAAATATTAGTTAAAAAATCATCACAATTACCAAGCATCACCACTTCTCACCAAACACATATTGACACATCATTGACAACAAATGAAACACTGGGCCCAACAATCTCCCCATTTTTATTTTGTTGTCAATATCTATTTATATATTTAGAATTAAATATGCATGATACAAAACTCCCCCTTGATAATAAAATTCAAATTACAAGTGATGGGTCTTCTCAAAAACATAACCTTATTCATTATATAAAAATTCCTGATCACTTCTAAGAGAGGGATGATCTCACATGGTTCTCTTAGTAAAGATCCTTTAGTTAATCAACTCTAAGACTATGTGGGATAAACCTGTGTAGAAAATGAGAGATATAAAACTAAGGTTTCCCATGCTGTACATAAATTACCATTCATGTGAAATCATGCTTATAAATTCTAAATTCTCATGTAATGGGGGTTGCAAGTAAAATGATTTATCAATAAAATTCTAAATCCTTCATATAATTTAATATACACATCATAAAGTTTAGGTGAAAAATATATATCTCCCCCTTTTTCACATTTTTTCATCAACCAAGGACTCCCATTTAATTTATAATATAATAAAATTAATAATAATGGTTGAAAGTGTGATTGAAATACCTTAATCTTCATTTTTGAATCTATCCCAAGGTTTTCGGATTCATTTTCAAGGTTTCTACCCCTTAAGGGATGCAAAATTTTCTTCCATTTCATAGAAGTTAGTAGACACCATGAAGTAGTATCTCTTCATGTTGTTCGGCAGTGAAAAAATCAAACATATCCTTCAATTCCCTACATGTTAGATTGAAACACATAAAATAATAAGTAATAAGGAGGGATATCTTTTTTTAAGAGGAATAATTCAGACTGAGAGATTACTCTCAATCTAGGACATTCCTTTATATAAATCTCAATATTGAAAGATTTATTTGGACCCATTATTTTTTTTAAATATCATTAGTTTTATTATCTTCTCTCTTCTATTCTTCCTTTTTATGTTGAATAACGTTTTCAGCCACATTATTCTTGATCTTCAAGTTTACAACAATGGATAACTTCTCTTCAACTTTCACCTCATTTTCTGAGACCATTTTCTTTCCTTTAGATGTAACAATTTTCTTAGCTTCCTCTAATTTTTATCTAGTTTCAATTGATTTGGTTAAACAATTAGATAATAATCATTTACATTCTCAGACTTGTCAAAATCTTTATATGTCTTTCCACTGGTTTTATTTTGAAATGTTTTTCTTTTCACAACATAGGAAACTTCTCCATCTAGCCTATTCATGCATACCTCATCCTTGTGACATTTCAAACTATATCTACCACAAAATTATTTCAGGATATAGAATTTTTTTTTGTGTAGATAGTTGTGGTGAAGATATGTTCACATTTTGTTTTCTATCATATTTTTATCCTCAGATACTCACTGAAACTCTCCCTTGATTCTTACCTCATTCTTGGTAAATACATGTTAAACTAGTAAGAATAATATTTTTTGACCATGATTACCACAACACCAATAAAAATTGTGACATTTAATTCTTCTATTTTCATGACCGCCTCCCTCCAAAGATTCCCCTCCTAGGATGACAATGGAGAAAGAGAGATAATGACCCCTGAGTCCTGCCTCCAGTAGGCCCCGGTTTGGCGACTAACACCAAGGGTATATAGATCTCACAATATGGGAGTCATTACCATTTTTTTAAACAAGATCTGGAGATATTATGGATCATACACAAAATAAATCCAAAACATATATAAAATAAATCCAAAAACCATCCCACATGCATGTTTTAAAATAGAATTGAAGAAAATACAATAAAGTCTCTAAAGTGAAGTACCCAAAAGCAAGCTAAAGTAGAGACTCAAAAAATGTTCCAATGCCCGATCTAGTAACGCCCAACACAATCCATGTAATCATCATAGAAACCTAAAAGTAGTTTTATATACATAAGGTGAGAATATAGGTATACTCAGTAGGAAAACCAAGGTCTCTCATGCACATGTGAAGGAATCATACTAATGTCCTTGTGAGAAAACAACAGAACCAAACAACACCTAACATGTATACTAACCACCCCAACCTCACCAAGGCACACTCACCAAATAACGCAAGTCAAGTAATGAAATATAATGCACATAGATGATAGGGTGACTCACATCGCTTTCCCATTTATTAGATGCTCCTTCCTAATGACAAACATCCTCACGCTCCCACCTCTTCCAAAAGTACCACGTCACATCCCGCCCACACACACCTGGGCATCACAAACCACACCACATCCCACCCACAGAAACTTAGGCCACAAACCGCATCACATCCTACCTGTAGACACCTGGGACACAAACCACATCTCATCCCACCCGTAGACACCTAGGCCACAAACCACATCACATCCCACCCGCACACACTTGGGCCACAAACCACATCACATCCCACTTGCAAACACCTACTCCACAAACCACATCTCACCCCACCCATAAAAACCAAGGCCAAAAACCACATATCATCCCAAAGTAACATGGGAAAGCATAGCACATCTCATCCCGAAGACACATGGGAAAGAATAACTCACCCACACACATATTAAATTGGATATGGATCACTACAGATCAAAGGATGGAGGATATGAATCAATAATTGGGATATAAATCCTCAAAATTATAAAGAGGGGTTACTGGGTCACCTGGGGTCGAGGAAGGGTCACTACAACCATAGGTTTTGACAACCCGGGCGGCTGGAAAAACACTTAAAAGTTACAGTAGTGTGGTATTACATGATGTGTAATACACTTTCACTATGTGTAATTCCCCATGGTTGACTTCTGCTAAAAAAACCCATAACCTTTAAATTTATTTGATCTTTCAGACCCTGAAACATTTCACGCTGTGAACCAACCTTGTAAAAATCATGAAACCAACTTTCACATCATGTAATACAACTACATGATGTGTAACTCCTGCAACATCTTTTTTATACCCCCATCTCTTAAGAAAACTTCTGGAACCTCCTATGAACATCTCCAACAACCAAAAAACAGAAAATTAATGGATCAGGAGGACACATACCGTTACATCAGATAACTCTCGAATGATTCTCATCATAGAGAATCCAAAACCAATCTTAGAAGGAAAAAGGGGTCTGAACAACCACCCTGTGAGATACCTCTCAAGAGTCTCACCACTCCTCAGGCACTACCACCAACCAAACATGCCAACCCAAACAAACACAACCACACTGCACATAACCATTATGAAACTGTATCACCCTCTACATATCCCAAACCAACAACCACTATGGATAGTGAATTTCACTATCTTAAATACACAAATTAGGGAATTATATCCTCCATGTCTAGATACTATTCACTTTGGGTGGCACTGAATCACCCTCACGTGCTTAATCACATCACAATTAATGCATCTTGATTATGAATCTGGTACTTCCCCTATTTTTATGTTAGGAATTTATCACATACCACACCACACACACCTCAAACCAAGAGAAACAACTCATCTCATAAAACAACAAGGTCTTAAACATCACATTAAAAAAAAGATAAAAACTCAAAAAAATATGGGTACTGGGAAAACTTATGTGTTTCTATCTCCTAAGTACTCTCCTCTTGACCATCATGCCTTCACAACACATGAACCAAGGGAATCGTTTACCCATGTAGAACCTTCTCTCGATGATCCTGAACCTCTATTGGTAGCTTCATGAATGTTGCATCATTCTTGATATCCAAATCTCCCCATTCAATGACATGAGAGTCATTGTAAAGATACCAATGAAGCTAAGTGATGTGAAAGACATTATGGATTCTCTCCAACTACAGTGGAAATTCCAACTGGTACACCACCTCGCCAACTTTCCCCAACACCTTAAAGGGTCTAAAAAACCTATGAGAAAGCTTACTCCCTCTACTAAATCTCTGCTTCCCACGTCAAGGGGAAACCTTCAAGAACACGTGGTCCCTAACCTCAAACTCCAAAGGCCTCATCCTATAATTGGTATAAGACTTCTTCCAGTCCTGCACTGCTTTCATCTTCCCATGAACAAGCTGAACCTTCTCTGTCATGCTCTGCACTACCTCGGGACCAAGAACAACTGTCTCCCTAACCTTTGTCTAGCACAACAATGAACGACATGGTCTTCTGTACAAATCTTAAAATGGAGTCATGCTAATGGAAGAGTGATAGATATTATTATAAGGAAAACCTACAAAGGGTAGGTTTCATACCTAAGATCATCCAAAGTCTAAGATGCATGATTTAAAAATATCTTCCAATGTATGGATAATCCTCTCTATCTACCCATCTATCTGGGGGTGGAAATCAGTGGTAAGGCATAAATGGATGCCAAAATCATGTTGTAATCCCCTCCAGACTCGTGAGGTAAAACGTGTGTCCCAATCCGAGACAATGGATATCAGAACTATATGTAGCCACACCACCTCATACACATACCCTTTTTCCAAGGCATCCACTATGACTGACTCCTTTATTGATAATAAGTGATCTGATTTCGTTAGCTAATCCACTACTACCCAGATAACATCATAGCCCCCTGAGCACTGGGTAACCCTATGAACAAATCCATCGAGATGTCATAACATTTCCACTTGGGAACATCTATGGGATGAAACAAACCACCAGGAACATGGTGATCAACTTTTACTTATTGGTAGACCAAGCATCTTGCCATAAACTCTGCTAATTCCCACTTTATTTTGAGCCACCAAAACTGCATCCTCAAACCATGGTACATCTTAGAAATTATTGGGTGTACCAATAAAGGTGAGCTATGAAACTCATGAAGGGATCCATCATGAATAGCCACTAAAACAAAAAACTTACCATGGAACAACATATTATTATGACCATCCTTCGAACATCCCTTCAGAGCATCACTATAGCCAACACGATAACACAAAACCTCTACCTCTAAGTCTCCCCACTGAGACTCTTCCACCTTATACATCTAAGAAGATTTCACTATCATCTGAAACAAACATCCTCTACCACCATCCAATCTTGAATCCAAGTTAAAAGCTTCCAAATCCTCCATCACTCTCCAAGCATCCGCAGATTCCTGAACAACCTCCATTCGCGACTTCCTGCTTAAAGGATTGACCATGAAATTCCCCTTTCTTGAAGTGTATTAGATTTCAAAATTATAGTACTAAAGAAAATATATCCACCTCTACTATAAAAATTTTAGATCTCACTAGGAAAAGACACACCTCAAACTTTTGTGATCCATGAAGACCACAAAGAGCTTGCTAATGAGGTAATTCCGCCATAACTTTAGCATGAAACTGACTTCTGCTAGCACCAGATCATGGGTGGCATAGTTACATTCATGGGGATATAAGTTCATGGACCCATAAGAGTTCACTACTCGCTACTACATCAAGATTCATCCCAATCCTAGATGGGAAGCATTATAGAACACCTCAAACATTACCCCTTCTTCAGGAAATCAGATCATTGGAGCATTGAAAAACTTCCCATTCAGATATCTGAATGCCACCTGACACTACCCACTCCATACAAAATTTTGGTCCTTCCAGGTAAAAGCTGTCAACATGGATGAAATTCGAGAGAAATCAGATATAGACCTCCAATAATAGCATGCAATACCAAGAAAATTGTGAACCTATTCCATGTTCTTAGGTGATACCCAAGAAAAAACTACTTCAACCTTTGATGGGTCTACTACTATGTCCTACTGATGCACCACATGATCGAGAAAATGAACCTATCATGTCTATAAATTACACTTAGAAAAATTTACATAGATCTGGTGGCTTCGAAGAACCTGCAATATTGTTCTGAGATGCTCGATGTTCTCCTTCTCTAACTTCGAGTAGATTAAGATATCATTGATGAACAAAATGAAGAACTGATCTAGGAACTCATAGAACACAAAGTTAATAATCCCCATGAACATAGCCGGTGCATTCGTAACACCAGAAGACATGAATATAAACTCCAAGTTACTATATTTGTACCTGAAGAAAATCTTCAGGATATATCCCTACTTTACCCTTAACTGGTGATATCCAAACCATAGATCGATCTTATAAAACCAGCTTTCCCCTATCAACTGGTCAAAAAGATCATCTATCCTCAGAATAGGGTAATTTATCTTGATTGTTACCTGATTCAACATCTATTAGTCTATATACAGCCTCATATTACCATCTTCCTTCTTGGAAAACAATAATGGAGCACCCCACGGTGACACACTAGGCTAAATAAAACCCTCATTCTTCACATATTCTATCTGAATCCTTAGGTCTCATAGCTCATAAGGTTCCATCCTATAAGGGGCCATCAAGATCGGAGAAGCAATGAGATACAAGTCTATATCGAACTCAACATCACGTCAAGGGGGTAGTGTCACAACCTCATCGGGGAAAACATTCAAGAACTCCCCAATAACCTCAGGAGCCTCCACTATCCCAACATCTGTTGATTCCATTTACAACTCATCCAATAAGAAGAGAAGGGGTTCCACACGCTGACTTCCCATTTGACAAATTTTCTATCTAATGAAAACCACACACTATACATCCATGTCTGAAAACACGTCTCTCCTTCAAAAATATTCGATCACAACATGCATGGAATACAACCATTTGATGCCAAGGATGACATTGTATGGATGCATCTATAGAAATAAAATATCCCCATGGGACTTATGTGGTCCCATTATTACTCTATATCCCTGACACACATCAAAAAAGATGGTATGGTCTTCGGCTGGCATACTCAACACCAGGGGAATGAGAAGCCTCTTTATGTATATTCCTAAAGCGCAGGCTAGAGCAGGTAAAAAAAAGGAGTGCTAATCTCTTGAATCAAACAAAGCACAAGCAAGGTTTATAAAAAAACTTATCATACCTCTAATGATATCTATCATTGATGGAACTGTCGCCTTCGCTGCATGAAACCAACCACACCTGACATCTTTACCTCTATGGTAATGAACACCTCCACGAACATGCCTAGGTTGAGGCCCCTAAACATGAGGAACATCCTAAGGTTAACCTCTACCTTCTCTATCTCCCCTCAGTGGAGAAAAATCCTACTACCCCTGCCGTTGAAATAGCTTGATTGGAAGCTACTACTGAGGCTGGAGCTAGACCTATCCACCTCTACCAAAATGAGATTGAACAGACACTAGGAACTAATTATGAAGATGGATATGAACTCCACATAAGAAACACCTCATCCCCAAGATGATAAGAAGATCATGAGAAAACTGGAACTAAAAGGTTAGAAAGGAATATGCTGAGGTCGACTCCCTGCCATTCGAAACCTAGAAGGTCTTGGCACCTGAGACTTTCCACTAGTAACACCACCTCTCAAATAACTACACTGGCTCCCCTATCACGGTATACCTCATCACGAGTGAATCTTTTCAATCACCTCTTACTTCTTCTAAACCTCCAAGTATGTTGTAAATGTAAAAGGAGTAATTACATACTAGATCAAAGGATAGAGATCCTCATCAAGATGTCTTTCATGAGTCTCCTCATCCAAAAAGAGTTCTGGTGTAAAATAAAGGAGGTCCTTAAACTTGATCCCAATATTCCACACTGATATAATCACATACTTAAGGGAGAGTATCTCCTGCCTCTTTTCAACCTTCATGGTTGATGAAAGGAACTCTACTCAGAACTCCTTATCAAAGTTGACCCACAAAATTTCTTCTTATATCCTCTCCCATAGATAAAGCATCCACAACTAACACGAAACTACTCAAATCTAACTGACTGCAAAAGGAACCGAGTACTCTATCAGGGCCTAGATTAAACTGAAGGTGATATCAAGCTCTTTGAGCCAGCTTTCTATCTCCATGTCTGAAACACTGCCCTTGAAATTTTTGAAATATTTCCGATGGAAAGCATGCAATGTTCTCTTCCACTAGTCATCCTACCCAACTGGATCAATCCTCCACCGATCAACCAGATCAGCCTACTGAGCCTCAACTACCTAAGCCACACATGGATGATGACCAGGATCCATATCTAAAAAGGTAAACAAATATTTCCTAAGCCCAAGTAGTATGGTATCTGTATTAAGATTAATTTTAACCCATTTAATAAATATTCAGTTATTCATTCCAATTCTTCCAAACCATCCCAAATAAAACAATAACACAAGATATAATGATGTATGTAGAATTTCTAAGGTCTCTACCCTACAAATGGTGTAGCCTCACATGGTCGTTCAGTAGGCTTAGAGTCCTTGCATCGGACCACGAGGGGCCCTAAAATCTCATCTCCTAACCAGTCTTCCCTAGACTATGTCACACACCAAGATCACCTGACACTATTTCCATACCAACCCATGCAATACTTATTATTCATAACTCTAAAATCCATCCTATATCTCAACTATCACCTCTGATACCATTACCTCTCAACCCCCTTCCTCCAAAGATGCCCCTCCTTAGTTGGAAATAGAGAAAGGGAGATAATGACCCATGAGCCCTGCCTCCAGTAGGCCTTGGGTTGGCGAGTAACACCAAGGGTATACAGATATCACAATATGGGAGGAATTACCCTTTTTTGAAACAAAATCATGAGATATGATGGACCATCCACAAAACAACTCCAATACATATATGAAAGAAAGACAAAAACTATCCCACATGCATGTTTTAAAATAAAACTGAAGCAACTACAATAAAGTCTCCAAAGTGAAGTACCTAAAAGAAAGATAAATTAGTGACTCAAAAAATTCACCAAATCCCAAGATAGTAATTCCCAATATGGTCTAATAATCCTCTTGGAAACCTGAAAGAAGTTTTATATACTTAGGGTGAGCATACAAGTATACTCAGTAGGAAAACCAAAGTCTCTTGTGCACATGTGAAGGAATAATACTAATACCCCTGTGATAAAAAAAAGAAACCAAATAGAACCTAACATGTATACTAACCATCCCAACCTCGCTAAGGTATGATCAAAAAATAACGCAAGTCAAGTAATGTAATATAATGCACATCGATGATAGGGTACCCCACACCACTTTCCAACTGATTATCCACTCTTTCCTAATGAAAAAATCCATCATGCTCCCAAATATTCCAAAAGTACCACATCACAACCTAGTTGTACACACCTGGGCCTCACAAACCACACCACATATTTACCATAGACACCTAGCCCATATACCACATCACATCCCGCTTATAGACACCTGGGCCAAAAATACCATCTCATCCCACTCGCAGAAACCTGGGTCACAAACCACATCACATCCTACCCATAAAAACCTATTTCACAAACCACATCACATCCCACATGAAGAAACCTAGGCCAAAAACCACATCTCATCCCACATGAAAACACCTAGACCACAAACCACATCTTATCCCAAAGACACCTGGGAAAGTATAAAACATCTCATCACAAATACACTTGGGAAAGAACAACTCATCTTCACACACCTTAGATTGAATATGGATCACTACAAATCAAAGGAGGGAAGATAGGAATAAATCCTTGGTGTAAGAATCTTCAAAATGCCGAAGATGGGTCTTCGGGTCACTTGGGGTCGAGGATGGATCACTGCAGCCATAGGGTTTGGCAACCCAAGTGGATGGAAAAACTCTTAAAAGTTATAGAAGCAGGGTATTACACGCCGTGTAATACCCTTTCACACCATGTAATTCCTCGCAGTCAACTTCCGCTGAAAAACCTGCTGCCTTTCAATTTATTTTATTTTTCCGACCCTGAAACATTTCACACCATGAAAAAACCTTGGACAAGTTGTGAAACCAACTTTCACATCATGTAATATAGTTACACGATGTGTAACTCCTGTATCAGCTTTGTTGTACCCCCAAATACTAAGAAAACTCTTAGAACCTCCTCCTAATATCTACAACAACCAAAAACTAGAAAAGTAACAGATTGGGAGGACACATACCATTACATGTATATTGGTTCCATACGAATCATGATTTGTGTTGTTATTGTCCTCTTACAAATTTAACATCACTTTGCTTAGGGGGTTGTGGCCTTCTTGGTATATTCTTCCCTTCCCTTTATATAGAATATTTCATCTCATTATTATTGGCCCTCATATCCTCACTTTTGTTTTTTATATATACACTATTAAAAATAATATATTTTTCAAAAAATTTAGGTGCACTTTTAACTTCCTTCTCTCTATCTTGATAAGATTCTCCCTTGATCTCAATAGATTTATCAAAATCTTCTCTATACTTATTCAACTCACACTGAACTGTGACACATATAGATTATGACTCATCAACTCTTCTTCTCTAGTAGTAAACTTCTCTTCAAGTTCTCATATAATATTACTTTGTTCAAAAACTTTCAATTTGTGCTTCTTGATCTCATTAAAAAAGTTTCTTCCTTCTTGATAAAATCTTACTTTTCTTCATAAACAAGTACTATTTTCTTCTCATTCATTTCAATAGTTAATTTCTTTTTTTACTTTCTATAGATTCTTCTTTTCTTTTTTAAGATATTAGACTTTTCCCATGTAGAATTCTAACTATTATTTCAGCTTCCACTCAATTTCTATTTCTTCTTCTTCTTTATTACTACTACTTGAAGAATCAATTCTTTTTCTTTTCCTGAGAAAATAAACCAAATTCATTATTTGAAGAAAAACTTGATGATGAATCATGATTTTGATTTATCATAAGATTTCTCTTCTTACTACTGAAGCGTTTCTTCTTCTTCTTATTACCCCATTTGTGTTTATGAGATATCTCATCATCTGATTCTAATTATGATTTTAATTATTCAACCTTCTTATTTATAAAATTCTTGAAAAATGACTATTTTAACCATAGTTAAATAAATTTGGTGGTTTCTTACCTTTTAAATTCCACATGAATCTTTTGATTCCTTTTGATATAAGAGAAGTATCCTAATTGAATTCATCATAATTATTATCACTGTTTGAATCATCTGATTTAGCAATCTCTTATTCTTTAAATTTCTTTTTTCTTACCAATTTAAAGGTATTTTCAAAATTTCATTTCTTCTTGAAAGCTTGAATTTTTATCATCTTATAGGTTATGAGAATTATGTTTAGTTTATATCTTTCCTTTTGGGATGAAACATTTGAATCAAAATGATCTAGAAAATTTCTCATTAATTTTTTCAACAATGATAAATTCATCCAACTTCTCACCAAATCCTTGGATATTTCTCACAATATCATTTACCCTAGTAAAATATTCATCAATAGTCTCATCATTAACCATCTTTATATATTTAAATTTTCTTCTCCAAGATTGAATTTTGGCCTCCTTAACTTTGAAATTACCTTCATAGCTACTTTTCAATTTATCCCAAATCTCATTGAAAGTTTGGAGACCCATGAAATTTTTATAGACCTTCTCTGATAAATAAATAAAGATGAAATTTTGATCCTTTCCATCTAACTCTATATTTATCTTATCATCTTATGTCATAGTGGTATCATCCCAACCCTAAATCCATAGAGTGGTGCCTGAGATAGTTGGCCACAAGACCCCAACACACCTTCCCGTATTCCATAGGTTGTCGACTAGCAGTGATTTCCTAAGGTGTGTGTCACATATGTGATTTTTTTAGACATTACTTATTTTATTTTTGGTATTGTATTTTACCCTAGGTTTACTTGAGAGTTTTTTGAGACAAATGGAGTTTTGGGCCCAATAGAAGGTGGTTCATAGTTGGCGCCTAGTTAGGGGAAACCGTGTTCCTAGGATAGTGACACTGTCCATGCCACATGACTAGCCGCATGGGCGTGCGCTCTCCCCCAGGAAACCATGCAGCCTATATAGGTAATTAAAAATGTGGAATTTCCCCATTTTACCTCTTTGTATTTAACCCCAAATGACCCATAATCTGATCCATATGATATTTTTAGCCCTAGGAGCTTCCCCCTCTCCCTCTTGGACCCCTTAGACCTAAATATTTGGGTGTATTTGGCCTTGGATCTTCAAGAGTCGTCAATTAAGTCTTTCTTTTCTTGATTTCTTATATCTTATAGGGTTATTCTTCCCTATTTCTTGGGTTCTATTTTCTCTAGTGGGCTGGTTTCCCTATAATGGGTTGAATATTTTTTCTCTGGGTTTAATCTTAGTGGTTTTGGTTCGATCTTTTATTTACAGGGTTCCCTTGTGGTGCAGTTGTGGTTTTCCATTGGATTCCATAAGTTTACAAGATTAAGGTAGGTTATTCCATGTTTTATCATTATTAGATTATTATTATATGCTTTCATTCTTCTTGAATATGTTCAATAGATTATATAAAAGGTGAGAAATGTGTTTTTAAAAGTATTTGGTATGCGTATATGTTAAAAGATGGTTTTCAAAATGAAATGGGTTGTGTTTCATGTGTGATTTCTTATAATTCTTCTTAAATTTGTTCAATGAATTGTGAAAGTGGTGCGAAGCATACTTTAAATTGGATTTGGTGTGCATGTGAATTTGAAAGAGGTTTTGCCTATGAGAAATGGTGGTTTTCCAGGTGTAAACATATTTCTTGATGTATGAATGTGAGAGTGGTGATTTATGTGATATGTGAAATGAGAATTGATCACAAAGGGAACCCTAGGTATATAGGTGGGTGGACTAGGACTAGTATGATAGTCAGATCAGTGGGGTCAAGGCCCTGTTTCTTCTAGCAGGATTGAAGATACAACACTAACTAGACTATGATGATGATGATGATTGAAAACCACTAAAACTTTGGATGGATTTCTCTCTAGTGGACCGTGCATGATTATGTCGTGGGTTATGGTTTCTCTACCATGTTTCATTGAGATACAAGGTTTCTAGGGTCCCACTAGTGATAGAACCTATAGGGATTTCATGTGATGTGGTGATCTATTGAGATGTTGTGCATATCATTAGTATACAATGGACTTTACTCTTACAATAAACTACAAATAATGTCTCTTTAAAAATGTTTTCCTTAAAATGTTTTATTTTAAAAAAATTCTAAGTTGTTTCTTAAAACTTTCATGGTGATTTGTCTTCTAATGTTATATCATGGAATCTTTATTTTAGGTGTCATCATACTGGGCCTTGGATCACACCCTATATACACACTTGGGTGTATGTATACTTTGTTATGTATGACTCAAGTAAAGGAAATATGTTCTGTAGTGGTGATGGAGGATCTAGTTTTTAGTGTTTCTCTCTTACAGGTGTTGGTGGAGGTGTCTTGAGGGTGACTACCCTCTTATTTCATGGAGTTTTTTGGGTTGTGTAGTTGGTTCCCCTCCCCATTTTGGTATTTTGGTTTTGTTAAAGTTGTAAAATGTTTAACTTGAAGTTGTTGTATATTTTGGGTTTGGATATTGATCATGGTGTGTTGATTTATTATTGAGTATTATTTATGGTTGTTTATCAAGGGTAAAATCATTCCCAAAAATGTATAGATGATACCCATACACTGGTTTCTAGTCCATGGGGATCAAGAACACCCTTTAGGCCATGCCACGAGCTAGGTCGGGTGTCGGGTTGGATGGCACCCCATCATGGTTCATGAAAAAATGTTATCATAGGAGGTTTTACTCTTTATTTGGGTCATGATATTTGGGAGAGTCTTGATACATTGAAGCTGGGATTTTTGGGACTTGAGGTTCTAGTTGTGAGTGGGGTGTTTGGCCAACACACCTCATGAAAAATCTTGAGTTTCCATGAGATGTTGGGGTTTGATTTTACTTCTCCTCCAGGTGATACGTACAGGCTGTAGACTATGTATGTACATTGGGTGGGGGTGGTGTGGTTTGGTATATATTGTTATTATAATGAATGTGTCTTTGTTTTGATCTATGGAAGTATTTGAGTTTTTTTTTGTTTTTGAAATTTTTTTGAATGGAGTATTGATGGTTCTTCCTTGTGGTTGTTGCTTTTCCTAGAAAGATGCATCCTAGGAGACCTCCTGTACAACTGATGAAAGAGTCCATATAGATTTATCCCTCACTAGTTGATCAGAGACTAGTGGAAGCTATGGTTCGGGTTGTCCAAGCTTTGGGTCAGGGAGAGAGCTATGGTCATTCTCTTGTTGGGGATTCTGAACCATGTCCTGTAAAGGAAAAGGATCAGGAGTTCCTCAAGAACAATCCTCCTTCCTTCTAAGGTATCATGGATCCACAAGAAGTAGAGGAGTGTCTTGAGAAGATAGAAATGATGTTTGAGTTTCTCAATACTTATGAGGTAGTTAGAGTGAAATGTGCATCATTATTGTTGGAAGGTCCTAGTGTGAGGTGGTGGGACTTAGTGGTTCAAGATAGGAAGCTTGAGCATATGGGTTGGAGTGATTTAAAGGTTATATTCAATGATCAATATTTCCTTGAGACCTTGTCTTTCATAAAGACCCAAGAGTTTTTGAATATTCACTAGGGGGATCGGACCATGACGGGGTATGCCAATCGTTTTGCTGAGTTATTTCGATTCACACCCAAAGTGGTTTCCAATGAGAAGCTAAAGGATCAAAAGTTTGAGATGGGATTACGACTAGATATCCAATCCGAGGTATTCTTGTTTACATTTAAGACTTATACTAAGGTAGTTGATCATTCCTTGATGGTAGATATTGATTTTAGTGGGAAGCCTGGATTCTCTCGAACAATGTCAGTAGTGGTCTAGGGAAGTGGCAGTTCATCTAAAAAAAAGAGAAAACGAGACAAGAAGGAGAATAAGGGAGGTGGTTATTCATTACATCCTTTTGAAATGTCTTATTCGATGGCTTCAAATGCTGGGTCAGTCTTGTGACATAAGTGTGGGAATGAAGGGAATATATAGTTTTTATGTTTATCTCCACCTTGACCTTTCCATAGGTGTGAACATATGAAGCATTTGTAGTGGTTTTGCAAAGCCACGCGTCCATATCAGGGTGAAGTGGGTTTTATGAACTTCATAGGGATACCAACCTAGCCAAATCCATCTATGACAGTGGGTTATTTCTATGGCATTCATGGTGGTAGATTTAGATCTTTTTTTGGACAAAGTCAGTTCAAGGAAAATCCGTAGGTCAGTGGTCGTTCTCAAACTTAGGCAGAGATGAGGCACCTTCATGCTTTGGATCAGGAACCGATGGAATCAGATGTAGGACCTACCAAATTTTGAGGTACAATCCTTATTGAATCATCTATAGCTGTCATTTTGTTTGATACTAGTGCTTCATTTTCTTTTATTTCTCCCCATTTTTTGGATTTTTATAAATTATCCACTGAGATTATGTCATATGCGATGGAGCTTATGATGCCACTTGGTAAGAAGAGAGAGTAGGGTTTTAGGAGTCCATATTGTGCACTCACCATGTCAGGGGTTGAGATGGAATGAGATTTATAAGTTTTGGAAATAGAACTCATTGACGTAATCCTTGGTATAGATTAGATGGTGCATTTCTAGGAACATATTGATTATTATCGGTGGCATGTGAGTTTCATGGAACCTGATGAAAGTGACCAGTTTTTTCAAGGTGAATGGGATCCTCGGCCAGGTCTTACTAGACCTCCACTTCTAGAGTTGGGAAATCTTGCCTTTTAAATTTCATCGATCAGGTTCATGGATGATGATAGAGGTCTCGTGGATGGATTAATTATTATTGTGGATGAGTTCCTATAGGTATTTCTAGATGAATTATATGGGTTTTATCCGGAGCAGAACATGGAGTTCACTATTTATTTGGCGTAAGGAACACATCCAATATCTCTCCCCTCATATTGTATGGTACCCATAGAGTTGAGGGAATTAAAGGTACAACTGGAAAATTTGGAATCCAAAGGATTCATTCTTCTATGAATCTCACCCAGGTCCACCCCATTTCTATTTGAAAAAATGGTTGATGGATCTATCTATTTATGTATAGATTACTGGAATTTGAATAAGGTGATGATCAAGAAAAATACCATTTTCCCTGTATTGATTACCTTATTGATCAACTTAAGGGGGTAAGGTGGTTTTCTAAGATCGAATTGCGTTATGTGTATCACCATGTTAGATTTAGAGAGGAAGATGTTCCAAAAATATCTTTCCAAAGTAGGTATGACCATTTTTATTATTTTTCCATGCCTTTTAGGTTGATGAATTCTCTAGTGGTATTTATTTCTCTCATAAAACTAGTGTTCCACCAGTATCTTGACTTCTTTTTCATGGAATTCGTGGATGACATCCTACTCTATTATGGGATTGAGAAGCGTGATCGACACTTGAATATTGTGCTAGGAACTCTTCAAGATCACTATCTTTATGAAAAATTTTCCATGTGTACATTTTGGATTTGGGAGGTGACGTTTCTTGGTCATGTGATCTCAGAACAAGGGGTTTTAATAGACCCCAAGAAGATCAATGCAGTGGTGTCATGGGAGCAGCTAAAAAATGTTTTTGAGATCAGGATCTCTTCAGGCATGACAGGGTATTACTAGTGGTTTGTTCAAGATTTTTCTTTGATTTCATCATTCATGACTGCACTCACCCATAAAGGGGTGAATTTTTAATGTATCCTAGAGTGTCAGAAATCATTTGATGGGATTAAGTGAATATTGATCACAACCCCTATTTTGATCTTTCCAAAATTTGGAAAGGGATATGTGGTTTATTGTGATTCCTTAGGTATGGGTCTTGGGTGCGTGATGATATAGGAAGAGTATGTGGTGGTGTATGAATCTTTCTAACTCTAACCACATGAAAAGAATTACCTAACCCATGAACTAGAGTTAGCAGTAGTGATGTATTCCTTGAAGACATGGCATCATTATCTTTTTGGGGAGAAGTTTTTGGTCTTTTATGATCATAAGATCTTAGCTTACATATTCTACAAAAAATATCTAAATCTAAGGCAGTGTCATTGGGATGAGTACCTTTAGGGGTTTGATTTTAGTATCATCGATACCCTAGGAAAATGTAATGTGGTTGCAGATGCTTTGAGTAAAAAGATGCTAGTGCAGACTTTGAAAGAGTCCAATGATGAGTGGACTTTAATGGGATTTTTTTCCTAGATGCATTTGGAAACCAAGGAACATAGTTGAGGAGTGTTGTTTTTCTAGTTTTCAGTTGAAACCTTACATTCTAGAGTTTATTTGTAAAGAGTATCTGAGTGATGAGTGGTGTCAGAAATCTATTCAGTTTTTAAATAGTGGAGAGGTTCCCTGTAATTGGTCATTGTATTATAAGGGAGTTCTATGTTTCAAGGGTCACTTCATGGTGTCATTTTCATTGTGGAAGGTGGTGATACAGGATAGACACTAGTCTCAGTGGTCCATTCATCCTGGTAACACAAAGATGTTTTATGATGTGCGACATTAGTTTTGGTGGATAGGTATGAGACGGGACGTAACTGACTTAGTATCTCAGTTCTATACATGTCAATAGATTAGATCAGATCACCATAGGCTATTCATCTTGATTCGAAAATTACCCATTCCTACCTGCAATTGGGATGAAGTTTCCATTGATTCTATTGTTGTCATACCCCATACACCTCAGGGATAGAATTCCATTTGGGCAGTGACTGACCATTTGACCAAATCATCCCATTTCATCCTAATTATATATTCATCCAAAGTGGATTAATTGGGATGGTTATATGTTTATGAGATAGTGAGGCTTCATGGTGTTCAGTCGACAATCATTTCAGACAGGAACCCCCATTTTACCTCATGGTTTTAGGAAGTACTTCATAAGGAAATGGGGTCGCATTTCATGTTGAGTACGACATACCATCCTCAAATGGATGGTCAGATAGATTGGGAAAATTAGATCTTATAGAACATGAATTAGGAATGTGTGTTGGATTTTGTAGGATCATGGGATAACCATTTGGGTTTGGTTGATTTACATATAATATTAGTTACCAATCCTAAATTTGAATGGCACATTTGAGGTGCTTTATGGTTGGTTGCATCGACCCCCTTTATGATGGGCGGAGGTGGGAGAGTCCTCATTATTGGGACTGAGCTTTGTGTAGGAAACATTTGATAAAGTCAAGTCGATCAGGCATAATTTATTGAAATCACAGAGCTTCCATAAGTCTTAGGTTTATCAGAGGCATCAAGATTTAGAATTCTCTCTTGTTGACCGGGTGTTTCTAAAAGTGGAACCTTTCTTGGGTCATCATCATCTTGGTAAGCAAGGGAAACTGACACTGAGGTATGTTGGGACTTTTGAGATTACTAATTAGATTGGTAAGGTGGAATATCAGTTAGATTTTCCATATCAATTGACATCAATTCATGACATGTTCCATGTCTCTCAGTTAAAGAATTATAATTCATACTGGACTCATGTATTGAATTGGGAGGAGTTGGAATTGTAATCATATTTTTCTATGTTTGAGCGACCAGTGCAGATTGTGGATTCCCAAGAGAAAGTGATTTAGGGGAAGTACATACCATTGGTTCGAGTTATTTGGAATCATGGTAATGATGAGCATGAGACTTGAGAGTGGAAGTATTGGGTTGATAAGTAGTATTCTTTTTTATTCTCTGGTCAGACTTTGGAGTGACTTTCCAAGGGAAAAAGTTTTCATGGTGGGGAGAATTATCACATCCATGATTTTTTTTGAGGTATTACTTTTTTTACTTTTGTTACTTTTGTTCTTTTATTTACCCCTAGGTATACATGAGAGTTTTTGAAGAAAATTTAATTTTTTGGACCTGAAAACAGATGGTGCACGGTTAGGGGAAATCATGCGCCAACCTAGAGGAAACCATGTGCCCTGGATAGTGACACTATCCAAGCTATATGGCCATCCACACAGGCATGCACTCTCCCCCAATAAACCTTGCGGCTAGTTTTCTCTTGGATAGAGGAGACTGTATTGTTTCTGCACAATTTGGAAAACCATGTGGGCTAACTCTGAGGTCTGTTTAGGTCATTAAAAATGTGGAATTCCCCCTTTTACATCTTCATATTTAACACAAAATCACCCCTAATATAAGACATATATGATTTGTATAACTTTTAGCTTCCTATTCTCCCTCTTTTCCCCCTTGTACTTCAATCTTTGGGTGAATTTGGCCTTATATCTTAAAGATTCATCAAGTAAGTCTCTTCTTGATTTCTTCCATATTCTAGGGGTTTTCTTCCCTCTTTCTTGGTTTATCTTTTCTCTAGTGGGTTGGTTTCCCTAGAATGGGTTGAATATTTTTTATTTGGGTTTTATCTTGGTGATTATGGTTCAATATTTTCTTTATAGGGTCCATGTGTGGTACAATTGTGGTTTTCCATTGGATTCCGGAAGTTTCCAAGCTTGAGGTAGGTGATTCCATGTTTTAGAATTATTGGATGGTTTTGATATGCTTTTTATGATTCTTGAATATGTGCTATGGATTATTTGAAAGGTTAGAAAAGTGTTTTAAAAGGATTTAATATGTGTATGTGTTGAAAGATGGTTTTCAAAATGAAATGGGTTATGTTTCATGTGTACTTTGTTTTGAATATTATTAAACGTGTTCAATGAATTGTATAAGTGGTGGGAATCATGATTTAAAATGGATTTGGTGTACATGTGAATTTTAAATAGGTTTTTCCTATGAGAAATAGTTCTTTTCCATGTGTAAACATATTTCTTGATGTATTAATGTGATATAGGTGATTTATGTGATACATAAAATGATAATTGAGCATAAAGGGAACCCTAGGTATCTAGGTGGAAAAAATAGGACTACTATGCTAGTTGGATCGATAGGGTTGAGGCCCAATTTCTTCAAGTAGGATTAATGATACAACAATAACTAAACTATGATGATGATGATGATTTAAAACCACTAGAACTTTGTATGTATTCCTCTCTAGTGTCTATAACTTTTCATTTCGTACTATAAATAAGAGACATTGTGCAAGATATAAAAAATATAGAGAAATCAATAAATAAATAATTGAATCTTGTTTTGGGTTCCTAAATGGATGCCTATCCCATACCACCCGCTTTATCCTATGAAGAAAGTCTGAATAAAGTACCTGTGCAAGCATAATATGTATACAAGGACCAAAAGTAAACGAGGAAACCATGAAAGGAATACCCCCAAGATCATGCTTCAACTTGGGATCTAATTACCATTTTATCATTAAAGTGTTCTAGTAAGCAAGGTAGAAATATAATAAGTGCATAAGAAAGATCATAATAATAATGAGGGATTCATATCATATAATAAAAAATCTGTCAAATCCATGGTGGAGTTCGAGCCTATCTAAGGAGATCTAAAAGGAATCCCATGGTTCTCTATGGTACATTCAATATAATCCAATATCATCGAGTTCATCCAAGGTGACCCATATGATGTCCCTTGTGTCACTCGAGGCATGGTAACTCTGAGTTCATCCCAAGTATCACACATATGGGACTGAGTATCACCCATGGCATGGCATAACCATATTACCAATGGGTCCATCCATGGTTTCTCCCCTAGGGAACTGGTATCACTTAGGAGTATAAGAAACTTCCCAGACAACTCTTTCCTAGCAAGCCAAAGCATCGCCCCTCGGCGTGTCGAGTTGTAACCAAATGAGCATGATGAGTCCATCCATGGATCCTTAATACGGAACTCGCATTCTCTCCAAGCCCATATCAAGTGAACCAAGTATCTAAGTCACATAACAAGGCAAATAATATGCATATAATTTCATGCTATCAAGTATTCATCTCAAACCACATGCTTACCAAGCTAACCATCTATACAATTCAATCCAAAAAAATGGAACATTTGTATACTAAGGAACAAGGAATTAAATAAGATTAAAAAATGGTATGAGGCATAAGAAACAAATCATATCTTTTAAACAATTACATTTCATCATTTATCTCAATCCAATAAGCTTAACAAGGCACAAAATATAATTCAATCCACTAAAACAAGGCATAAGAACTTAAGCACTTGAATAAGAAATGTGATATAAGAAAAAGGTCACATGGCATCAACATGACCCCAACACATGTCATTAATGACATTCCATTCAAACCCATAAAAAGGGTTAAGCAAGGATCACTAAATAAGGTAAAGATGCATAACATAAGATATGGTATAAGAAAATCATAAGGCATAAAGCATGGTATTCATGTAATTTGAAATGAGAAATTAAATATAAGGCATGAGGGATTATACATGGGGCCGACCAATAAGAGCTTTATCATAGGAATTCTCAAAGTGATCCAATTCATCGTTCATTACTCATCTTAATTCAATTTATCAATTAAGGCATTAAGCCATGGGAAACACACACACCCAAGGTGATTTCCATATTTAAAACATGGGCATATATGCCATTTTAGGATAATCACACCCAAAGGGATGGCCAAGGTCAAGGAGAACGCCCTTAGACGGGTTTCACCATAATCTAGGGTCATTATGGACATGAAAAACCATTCTAATTAATTTAATATGCAAGATCAAGGTTTCGCCAAAAGATCCGGCTAGCGGCGCAACATCACAATATCAAAAAGAGACAAAATTGATAGAAAAGAGAGTAGAAACCCTACCTCCTAGTCTTAGTACTCCACACATCCGGTAATAATTCTTGATTCAACCTAAAACAAAAGAAATCGAAAGATTTAATAAAATCCCCAAAATAGGGAAAATTTTCATCGCACCAAAATAACATAAAAATGATGGAGAAACTTAGAAATCAAGGGGTTTATATAATATATCTTACTAAGACAGTTCTGTTGCTTCTGACTGTGAATAGATTAGAGGAGAAATGAAGGAGATATCACAAAACCCCAAATGGGGAGGAGAGGAGCTCGACGTATTCATGGTGGAAGAATGTAGCATCCCGAGAATTTTAAAATATTAAACAATCATTTAATTAATGATTTTTTTTGTAAATTAAATAAACTAAGTGTTTATAAAATTTGATTATGATTAATAATTTAAAATTTACATACAAATATAATTAATTTGTTATAAATTTTTATTTCGAAAATATGATATATATATAAATACATTTATTGAAATATAATCATTAGTTTTGGATTATTAATTATGATTATATAATTATTATAAATTAATTACTATGATAAATTTTATAAAAATAATTCATATATTTGTTTTATGAAATTTATAAATTATAATTATATATAATTATTTTTTTACAAATAACACACATATATAGCATATATTTATAAATTATAATTAATTAACGCATATATTTATAAATTATAAATATTTTTTTACAACTAACGCATATATATGTGTGTTATTTTTTTAATTTTTTTTTTGATTTGGTTAATAAAAAAAAAATTTATACATATATATTTATAAAGTTACACTTTAAAAAAATATTATATTAATATATTAAACAATGTAAAAATGTTAAATCATATATAATAATATATTATTATAAAAAAATACTAATGACATGAAAAAAAGTGAATTAATGACGTGTTGACTTAATAGAGGTAATAAAAATGTTGGCATATAAAAAATGATAGGATAAAAAAAAAGAAATATAATAATATAATAATATATTATAATAAAAGTAGAGATAAATTTGACAATAAATATGATAATATAAAATTATAGGTAACGTGTCAACAAAAAAAATATAATAATATATAATAACGTGTATTGTTTAACCAATAATGTAGCGTATAATGATTAAAAAGAAAATATAATATAATAATATTAAATTGTTTTTTGATATTTTTTGTTATTTTAAATATATATAATATAACAAAAAATGAATTTATATATATAAAAACAAAATTCATGTTTATGTTTTAAACAAAAAAAATATAATTTGAATTATTTATATTAAGAAAAAAAAATTATATATATATATATAAACGATGTATATATAAAAATTGATATGTTTTTCTTGTTAGTAAAAAGTGTGAGATGAGTGGTTTTTTTTAAAATTGATAACAATTGATGGGAGGCGTAACCAAGAAGGAATCATGATTGAGATAAAAAGTAAATATCAACATGACAATATAATATAATATAATGATTAACTTTTGACAAATTAAAGATAAGAATGAAGTAGTGAATCCCATGGGTTTAAAAGAGAGATATGAAATCAATATAAAAATTAATAAAAAAAATAAAACTAAAATGATAATAAAGGTTGTCTTCTCTGCTAAACTAGGGGTTATGAAGAACCTGTAAATGGTCACCACCAGGTCTACCTGCTTCTTCATAGTTTTCTCCCCCTTGGCCCACATCGACCATGTTTTAATTAAAAAAAAATATGCATATTATTCTATTTATAACCGTGTTTTTGCACCTGATAACACCCAAAATTTTCATTGTCAAGATCTCTCTCTCAGTTTCAGAAACCCACAGCCATATCCTAATCTGAATCAAGTAAGGAAATTTTATTATTTTCATTTGTTTTTGAAAATATCTATGTATATACAAGCTATATATATATGTGTGTGTGTATTTGTGTAAAACTATATCATCTTAGTCTGAATTACACATATGATAAGTATGCTTGTTTTATATAATTTTTCCCTCAAATCTTATTGTTGCAAGGGTTTCATGTTTTCAAACTACATACATACATGTGTGTATATATATGTATATATATATACATATTTATGTACACATATACATGCATACAAATATGAACACATTAAGTGGAGTTGTTCTTTCTCGTTTACTTAAAAGATATAAATGGTATTTATCAACTACCAAACCAGTGTTTAAAGATTTATGTATGAATAATTTTCTATATTCACCTTGTTTACATAATTTCATGTGATAATTGTTATTATTTTATGTGTAGTTTTGGGTCAAGTTATTATTTCATGTGTGAACTCGCATCTACATCTCTTAGCATGTCATGCATGAATAGGTATGACCATTATCTAGCTCATGTGAGGCATTTCAAGCATTATGAAATCTTGCATGCACTTAAACCCATGTTTAATGAAATTACGGTTTTCAAATAAAAATGTGTTTTTTTCCAATTATGTGATTCTCCCTAAAATGTTTATAAAACCTTTTGAGGAAATAGTGATGACATGAAGAAGATTGTTTTCTTTCGAAGAAAATAATATTATGTAAGTATTTTGAAAATGATTTTGGGTAAGAAATAAGAAAGGCAGGTCCATGGGAAAATGTTTTCAAAATTAGCACTGGTGGGTTTTGTGATGTTATGGGGAGTGAACCCATAAGTCTTAGTGAAGACTAGTGGCCGTATGTATAGATTTTAATAATGGTATGTCAAATATTATTAACGACCCACAGAAACTTAATAATTTCAAAGGAGAATTCCCAATATCTTTCAAACATAATTATTTTGTGAAGTACAGTTTTCCTATATATATATTTAAGTATTTGGGAAAATCTATTTTAAATATTTATATTTATTTCAAGGGATGCTTTAAGAAATTTATCGTTTGTTTTGAAACCCCTTACTGGACATTTTATGCTCACCCTACGAATTATAAACACTTTTTAGGTTTAACATACTTGCTGCATTGAAACTCTGTTATGGAATCAACACGCTGAAGAATAATTGTTTTCAATTTGTATATTTTTGTGGTAATGTAATTTATGTATCTAATTTTTCATATCCTAGATCAGAAATGGTTCTCTGTTGCATTTAACACTGTGTATTTAATCATGTTTCTTTTTAAAAAAAAAAATACACAGCATTTGTAAGGGTTGAAACCTAGTTTCGGGTTTGGGACCTTATAATTGGTATCAAAGGAATGGTATAGATAACTTGGAAGATTATATGTCGTTGATATAATATATAAGTTTATTAGTTTTAGTTTTTCTAATTTTGACGATAAAAAAATTAGAATTATCTAGAGTTCGATGAATGAATTGTGAAGACACAATTATTTTTAAGGGGGGAAGAATGTAACATCCTGAAAATTTTAAAATATTAAATAATCATTTAATGAAAGATTTGTTTTGTAAATTAAATAAACTAAGTGTTTATAAAATTTGATTATGATTAATAATTTAAAATTTAAATACAAATATAATTAATTTGTTGTTATAAATTTTTATTTTGAAAATATGATATATATATAAATACATTTATTGAAATATAATAATTATTTTTGGATTATTAAATATGATTATATAATTTTTATAAATTAATTACTATGATAAATTTTATAAAAATAATATATATATATTTTTTATAAAATTTATAAATTATAATTATATATAATTATTTTTTTACAAATAACGCATATATATAGCATATATTTATAAATTATAATTAATTAATGCATATATTTATATATTTATAAATTATAAATATTTTTTTTACAAATAACGCATATATATATATGTGTGTATTATTTTAAAAAAAAAATTGTTTTATTGGTTAATTAAAAAAACGAATTTATACATATATATTTATAAATTTACACTTAAAAAAGTTTATTTTAATATTTTAAATAGTGTAAAAAACGTTAAATCATATATAATAATATATTATTATAAAAAAATACTAATGACATGAAAAAAGTGAATTGATGACGTGTTGACTTAATAGAGGTAATAAAAATGTTGGCATATAAAAAATGATAGGATAAAAAAAATAAATTTAATAATATAATAATATATTATAATAAAAGTAGAGATAAATTTGACAATAAAGGAGATAATATAAAATTATAGGTAACGTGTCAACACAAAAAATATAATAAAATATAATAATGTGTGTTGTTTAACCAATAATGTAGCATATAATGATTAAAAATAAAATAAAATAAAATAATATTAAAAATTTTATGACATTTTATGATATTTTAAATATATATAATATAAAAAAAACGAATTTATATATATAAAAACGAAATTCATGTTAATGTTTTAAACAAAAAAATATAATTTGAATTGTTTATATTAAGAAAAAAAGTTTATATATTTATATATATATAAAAACGATGTATATATAAAAATTGATATGTTTTTCTTGTTAGTAAAAAAGTGTGAGATGATTCCAAAAAAATAAAATAATTTTTTTTTAAAAAAATTGATAATAATTGATGGGAGGCATAACCAAGAAGGAATCATGATTGAGAGAAAAAGTAAATATCAACATGATAATATAATATAATATAATGATTAACTTTTGACAAAATAAAGATAAGAATGAAATAGGGAATCCCGTGGGTTTAAAATAGAGATATGAAATCAATATAAAAATTAAAAAAATAATAAAACTAAAATGATAATAAAGGTTGTCTTCTCTGCTAAACCAGGGGTCACGCAGAACCTGTAAATGGTCACCACCGGGTCTACCTTCTTCATCATAGTTTTCTCCCCCTTGTCCCATATCAACCATGTTTTAATTAAAAAAAATATATATATATATTATTCTATTTATAACCCTATTTGTGCACCTGATAACACCCAAATTTCTCATTGTCAAGTTCTCTCTCTCGGTTTCAGAAATCCATAGCCATCTCCTGATCTGAATCAAGTAAGAGAATTTTATTATTTTAATTTGTTTTTGAAAACATCTATATATTTACAAGTTATATATATATATATATGTGTATATATATGTGTGTAAAACTATATCATCCTAGTCTGAATTACACATATGATAAGTCTGCTTGTTTTAAATAATTTTCCCCTCAAATATTATGGTTGCAAGGGTTTCATGTTTTCAAACTACATACATACATGTGTGTATATATATATATATGTATATATATATATATACATATATATGTACACATATACATGCATACAAATATGAACACATTAAGTGGAGTTGTTCTTTCTTGTTTACTTAAAAGATATAAATGGTATTTATCAACTACCAAACTAGTGTTTAAAGATTTATGTATGAATAATTTACTATATTCACCTTGTTTACATAACTAGTACTTGCCCGTGCGAATGCACGGGGATATAATCCAATGTTCTAAAAAAATATTCACTGCTCAAATTAAATATGACATTCATTTCTGAATAACATACACAATAATCATTGACCTGGTATCGAATAAGAAACAATGTAATAAATGACACAGTACTTAGAAAGATACAATATGTACTTAATTGGAAGAATGGAAATTATCCACTCCAACTAGTGATTTTTTTAGATGCAGAAAAACTCCTCTTATCATGTGTACAGTGGTCTTAAATCTGCATCTCCATGAACTGTTTTGGCATCCTAACTGCGAATGTTGGAATCCTCTAGAAGACGCACGCAATTTTTGTTGGGTGCCCATTACACATTCTATTATAGACCCGATCCTCATATGTGAAATTATGCAGCTTCATCTCAGAGTATATCTTCAAACTCTAGCTTGAAATATTTATAGAGGGTAGTAAATGAAGCATGCTATATATTCATGAAATAAGATATTTATGGAGGAGCATCATTGTATGGTACTGCAACCTGATAGGAAAGTCCATTAGAGGAATAAGAATACCAGAAAAGCAGTCCAAAAAAACTGAATAATGAATCAAGAGTAAATACTTGTAAGAGATACTATGAATTGAAACCATGCATGAATTTGGATTATACAGAATAGTTATAAAATATTTGTCTGGGTAAGGCTTTTGCAATAAATAAGGAGAGATAATTAGAAAGCAGTAGTAGTTATAAAAAATTCAAATTTTAAATCATAGATTTTTTTACTTGATTAAAGATTCAATGTAAGACATGGTGTGTGGTAACAAAATCATTGAATATCAAGAGATTTATCTCAACTTATATGCAATATGATGGAAAAATTAACTGGGATACTACAAGTATACATGAATTAAATATGTACTGAATCTTGGTGTCCCTGCCTACAAGAGAATTTCAAATGAAATCTTCTTCAAAACCTCTGGATCCCTGAATTGTAAGAGGTAGGAAGACATTACTACTAGTTTAACACTTATAGAACCAATATTCCCTATAGTAAACTCATAGTCCAAGAAAATTTAGTTGAGAAGAAGATCACCCCAATATGATTTTCTAGTAGATGGAGACAAAAAAGGGAATCTACTGGTACCTATAACTCCCAAATTAATTCTACAATAAGAAAAGGATGGATCATAACAATATTGATATGTAAAATTGATAATATAAATAATACACATATTATATTTCAATTTATCTACAACATTACCAGATGATTTCTTTTCCAGGTATGCATCATCATATGGTCCCAGATGATGGCACCATGAGTTTGGAATAGGCCATGATATGTACAATTGATAATATAAATAATACACATATTATATTTCAATTTATCTACAACATTACCAGATGATTTCTTTTCCAGGTATGCATCATCATATGGTCCCAGATGATGGCACCATGAGTTTGGAATAGGCCACCTATAGTGATAGTAATTGATAGTAATTATCATAGATTACAAATTCAATGTAAGACAGGGTGCATTGTTATAGAATAATTGAAAATAAAGAGATTTATCTCAACTAATATGCAATATGATGGGCAATTTAATAGGGATAACTATAAGTATATATGAATTAAATATGTACTGAATGTTGGTGTCTCTGACTACAATATAATTTCAAGTGAAATCTGTTTCAAAACCTATGGATCTATGTATGTAAATAGGCAGGAAGACATTACTGCTGGTTGAAAACATATAGAACCATTATTCCCTATAGTATACTTAGAGTCTAAGAAAATGTAGTTGAAAATATGATCACCACAAAAATGAATCTCAAGTAGATGCAGACAAGAAAGGTAATCTACTGGTACCTCTAACTCCCAAATGAATTATAAAATAAGAAAAGGATGGCTCGTAACAATATTGATATGTACAATTGATAATATAAATAATACACATATCATTCCTCAATTTATATACAACATTACCTGATTATTTCTTTTCCAGGTATGCATCATCATATGGTCCTAGATGATGGAACCATGAGTTTGTAATAGGAGTGAATAGAATAATGAGACACCATTTTAATAGTTGACAAAGAAAAAGAATAGAGTAAAAGTATATGAATTTTAAAATTTTGAGGAATATTTGAATTCATTTTCAATTTTGATCACAATAACTATTATGCAAACACTGAAATAAAAAGTTAACGATAAATCCAAGATAAAGCAGTGGTTGTAATAGATGACAAAGAAAAAAATAGAGTAAAATTATATGAATTTTTAAATTTTGAGGAATATTTGTATTCATTTTCAATTTTGATCACAATAATTGTTATGCAAGCACTGAAATAAAATGTTAAAGATAAATACAAGATAAGGCAGTGGTTGTAATAATAAAAATGATAAATTTAAAAATAAATGAAATAATAATAAATTGAATGAGTAGAGTCATTCACCCATGCTAAGCGGCTTCAATGGAGAGCCGTCAACAACTTGAGTAGACCACACAACATAAAATTGAATAAAAAAATTAGTTTTAAGATATATTGAATATTGATGTAGCATGAGAATTAATATCACAATTCTATAAAAAGTCGAAGATGTATACATAATAACTGAATATAAAATATGTAAACACATATAGTAGTAATTAGTGCATATGAAATATTATAGAAATGCAAATGAAAATACCAAGTACATTCTACAATACAAACTCCACATTGAACACTAAAACAAAAGAAACATATATTATAAAAAACTCAAAAGCAGTGGACATCAGGTTCCTGCAAGTAAAACACAAGTATTTAGACTCTCCCAATCCTTCCATTATGATTATTAGAAGGAATTCAAGGAAGTCACTACACCATGAATGAAACATGGCCACTCCTGACCCCATACATAGGATAGAATCCATAACCAAATAGGAAAACCATCTCCCAATGTCAGCTAAAATCCACTGATGTGAATCTTAAAGACACCACTGTATATCGCAGACTGGAATGGGATGCTCCCATATGCAAGGGTCGGTCAAGTGCTAGCTCAGTACTTGGCCCAATGTTTTATTATTTCCCCAAATCGTTCTTCATACTATTTTTAGTATTTCATGAAGTACAACTCCATTGCAGAAATTCCCTTGATATCTTCATTTTCAGGTTGAGTCACCTGCAATATATAAATAAAAATAATCAACATTCATCTTAAAAAATTAAGTGCATTATTAAAAATAATTTTTACACAATTAATAAGGACACCCATTGGTTGATCACCTAAAAATAATAATTGAGTAAACAATATATATTTGAAATATATTGTTGAAGGTGCCTATGAAAACAATGTATATTGACTTTTAATCTGAACAAAGCTACCCTAATACATTCATTGAACAAAAGAAAGCATATTTTTGTTGATTAGAGTGACACATTACAGTAATCCAGCTTGAGATTTAGCTCAAACTCATTACACAACTTAAACTCAGTCAAATACTGGTTTTCAAAATTCAAAATTGATTTGATTTTGAAAATGAACAAATCAAACCCACCCATTTAACCACTACTAAAGTACATGAAATTAAAAACAAAAAACATATAAAAGGAATTTATAAATATATTAAAATAATAAATATAAATTAAAAATAATTTATATATTAAAATATCAATATATTGATTAATCTCATTAAATACTGGATGAAACTCACAAGATGATCAATATAGTTGAATTCATGTTGTTGTATAGCTTTAGTATGTCGATCTCAGATTCATCTTAACAAATATAAAGTAAAACTCATAGAATGTCCAGTCAAACTCATGAAAAATGTGATTATCACTATATCATTTACTGCTTGAGTTGTAAACAATATAAAATTCCATACATCCTATCTTGTTGAAGAGTTAGTTGGGAAAAAAACCCTGCATCAATCATCGATGAGACATAAATGATACACATCTCTTAAGTTTCTTCTCCATGCTTGTAAATTGAAGGCATTCATTCCATCATCCCATGCACATTCATTAATATATTTGTTCATTGCTATGCTGGGATGAGAACAATCAAAGTATGTCTAGCAACTCTTAGACATGACCCACAAATCTACAACTTTGCATCATTATACAGATCCATTGACTTGTCATATGAGATGAATATCCCATAATGGATACAAAACTCACTAAATCAGAACATAATCATACTAAAATACTACCTTGTCAATATACATTGGAGTCAATAGTGAAAACATAATCGTATAAAAGCATTATAATTATATGTTTCATATGTTTTTAGTCCACAAAAATCAATATACAGTGGAGTCAATAGTGAAAACATATCACCTGCATTCATATGTTGGATGAAAGGGAGGTTAACTCCATGATTTTATGACCAATAACCTACATTCATATAGTGTGTAAATGCAAATGAAAAATTATGCAAGGTAGGGAGGTTAATTCCACAATTTTAGGAAAACATACCTGTTGTAGAGATCTGGAACTTATTAGTGCAGGATTCCCTTGATCTCTTCATGTGCAGGTTGAGTCACCTGCAATATATAAATAAAAATAATCAATATTCATCTTAAAAGATGAAGTGCGTAATTAAAACACTATGAGATGAATATCGCATAATGGAGACAAAACTTGCCGAATCACAACATAATCGTACTAAAATACTACCTTGTCAATATACATTGAAGTCAATAGTGAAAACATAATCGTATTAAAGCATTATAATCATCTGTTTCATATTTTTTTAGTTCACAAAAATCAATATACAGTGTAGTGAATAGCGAAAACAGATTACCAGCATTCATATGTTGGATGAAAGAGAGGTTAACTCCATGATTTTATGACCAATAACCTGCATTCACACAGTGTGTACCTCCAAATAAAGAATGATGCATGTTAGTAAGTAGTAACAGTAATTACTCATTCTGAGGGATGTATTGATAATTAGATATATAAAACACATACCCACCAATAATAGGTTCAACTAATGCATGGACACAATATCCTGCAACATTAAATTCAATCCCATCTAAATAACACATCCATTCAAATCATGATGACATGAGATAAAAATATCAAACATACTAATTATGAGGCGTGCACTAATGATCCAAAAATACCTGAAAATACTATAAACATTATGTTATAAAATGGAAATTGTAATATAAAAGAATTATAATCATCTGTTTCATATGTTTTTAGTCCACAAAAATCAATATACTGTGGACTCAATAGTGAAAACATATCACCTGCATTCATATGTTGGATGAAAGAGAGGTTAACTCCATGATTTTACGACCAATAACCTGCATTCATATAGTTTTTAAATGAAAATGAAAAATGATGCATGGTAGGGAGGTTAATTCCACAATTTTAGGAAAACATACCTGTTGTAGAGATTTGGAACTTATTAGTGCATGATTACCTTGATCTTTTCATGTGCAGGGTGATTCATATACAATATATAAATATAAATAATCAATATTCATAATAAAATATGAAGTGAGTAATTAAAACATTATGAGATGAATATCCCATAATGGAGACAAAACTCACTGAATCACAACATAATCATACTATAATACTACCTTGTCAATATACATTGAAGTAAATTGTGAAAACATAATCGTATTAAAGCATTATAATCCTCTGTTTCATATGTTTTTCATTAACAAAAATCAATATACAGTGGAGTGAATAGTGAAAATAGATTACCTGCATTAATATGTTGGATGAAAGAGAGGTTAACTCCATGATTTTATGACCAATAACCTGCATTCATATAGTGTGTACCTCCAAATAAAAAATGATGCATGGTAGTAAGCAGTAACAGTAATCACTCATTCTGAGGGATGTATTGATAATTAGATATATAAAACAAATACCCACAAATAATAGGTTCAACTAATTCATGGACACAATATCCTGCAACATTAAATTCAATCCAATCTAAATAACACATCCATTCAAATCATGATGACATGAGATAAAAATATCAAACATACTAATTATGAGGCGTGCACCAATGATCCAAAAATACCTGAAAATACTATAAAAAATATGTTATAAAATGAAAATTGTAATATAATTCCAGGATTAAGAAACTTCATTACGGATATTACCTTTAAAAACAGTATGATTTACATGTATTAATGACATTAATGTAAGATATCCTGAACCATTCATGTAAAATTAAGAATTAAAAGATTCAATTTGACGAAAAAATGGTATAAAATAGATGATGAGTAATGTAAAAATATGCATTAATGTATGATGTGATGAACTTTTGATGGAAAATCAAAAAATGAAATGATTCATCTGTATGAAACAATGGGATAAAATGAATGATGAGTAATGAAATTGGTTGTACTTACGATGCCAATGCTTCAAGAAATGAGGATAGAAAACATTTTGTGCAGATCTTGAACATTATTGTCTTTGAATACTGATAGAGATATGTTCGTAACATATTGGGGCCCCAAAAAATGATATTTGAAATCAGTAATATTTCATTAAATTGTGGAAGCATTATATCAATAGGGTTAAATAAATAGCTTAAAATCGGAGCATAATCTAATAGATTAGTTAGGAATGAAAACATACCTGGTGCCGGAGGCATCCAGAAATGGTTGAATCTGCATCAAGGTTCAATGTCCAGACGTCGGTGAGATATACGAATGAAGAGGAAGATTGATTTTCCAAGGAAAGAGGAGGTGTTAGTGAAGTTTAAGAGCTTAGTGAATCATTTGTGGGTCGTCCGCCACAGTGGTCGACAGTGAAGAAACATTTGGACGATTTGTGGTTGGTGGAACTGAGAGTAGATGAAAGAAACTGGGAACCCTATGAGAAGGTGACCGAACATGTGAATGGATAGGTAGGGATTGTTTTGATAGAGGGTGGTCGTAGATGGAGGAGGAGAACCCGGTTGATAATCTAGTGGAAACGGGAGGCCGTGTGGGAGGTAGAGGTTGGAAGAGAAAATTTTCAGTGGGAACCCTAGAAGGTGGCGAGAGATGTTGTGAGCGAGATCGAAATGGTTTTGAGGGATTGAGTAAATGTGTGAGGTGGAGTAGGTAGAGTCTAAGCACCCGATGGTGAGGTAGCTAGTGGCAGTGCAGGTGGAGGTGGCGCAGGTGGAGGTGAAGAAGGAGGAGTCGGCCACATCGAATGGGATGGAAGAGACGGAGAATGGAAAACCCTAATAGGGAGGGAAGAGCCGATGGAAACACGGGTATTGGGAACCCGTAGGTGGAGAATCGTGAAATGGGAGGTCATAGGGAAATGATTTAGGTGACGTGGATGCATATGCAGGTGACACATTAGCAGGAAAGAAGCCTAATTTATTATAGATAATATATTGCATGTGATAATTGTTATTATTTTATGTGTAGTTATGGGTCAAGTTATTATTTCATGTGTGAACTCTCATCTGCATCTCTTAGCATGTCATGCATGAATAGGTATGACCATCATCTAGCTCATGTGATACATTTCAAGCATTATGCAATCTTGCACGCACTTAAACCCATGTTTAATGAAATTATGGTTTTCAAATAAAAGTGTTTTTTTTCCAAGTATGGGATTCTCCCTAAAATGATTTTAAAACCTTTTGAGGAAATGGTGATTACATAAGGAATATTGTTTTCTTTCGAAGAAAATAATATTATGTAAGTATTTTGAAAATGATTTTGGGTAAGAAATAAGAAAGGCAGGTCCATGGGAAAATGTTTTCAAAATTGGCACTGGTGGGTTTCGTGACATTATGGGGAGTGAACCCATAAGTCTTAGTGAAGACTAGTAGCCTTATGTATGGATTTTAATAATGTTCTGCCAGGTATTATTAACGACCCACATAAACTTAATAATTTCAAAGGATAATTCTCAACATCTTTCAAACATAATTATTTTGTGAAATACAATTTTCCTATATATATATTCAAGTTTTTGTGAAAATCTATTTTAAATATTTATATTTATTTCAAGGGATGCTTTAAGAAATTTATCGGTTGTTTTGAAACCCCTTACTGGGCATTTTATGCTCACCCTACGAATTATAAACACTTTTCAGGTTTAGCATACTTCCTGCATTGAAACTCTATTGTGGAATCAACACGCTGAAGAATCATTGTTTTAAATTTGTATATTTTTTTGGTAATGTAATTTATGTATCTAATTTTTCAGAACATAGACTGGAAAATGGCCTATGGTGTATTTAATGCTGTGTAATTAATCATTTAAAAAAAAAATTACACAACATTTGTAAGGGTTGAAACCTGGTTTCGGGTTTGGGACCTTATAAAGAAATCCCACTAAAATATGGAGGGAGGAAAGAAAATAGGTAAAAACATTTAATTAATGGAAAATTAGTAATTTCACCCCCCATTTGCACTGCGCACGGTTTGGCTGCACGGTTTGGCTGCACAGTTTGGTCAAACCATGTGCTAACGGTGCACATGGTTCTACTTCACTGGGCACACCGCATGGGAAAGGCACACAAATTAACTAACTGTGTGCAAACTGTGCATTTTCCCACTATAAAAAACTTTCAACATGGTGCATGGTCATGCACCCTGGTCACCCGATTTTAGAAAAACCATGTGACCGAGCATGATTTTATCTTTTTTGGTGCTCTAGGATTCAAACAAGCTTAGAAAACCCTTGATACCTCCTTTAAACTCCTAAGATTCATTTCAAGGCCTGTTTTACGTAATTAAACAAAAAATTTAACAATCCATACTTTTGGATAAAGTCGGGATGTTACAATTTTGGGTGGAATCCTAATGGGCCTCAGATCATACCCTACATACACCCTTGGGTGTATGTAGGCTTTGTTATATATAACCTAGGTAAAGTAAAGATGTTCCGTAGTGGTGATGGTGGATCCGATTGCTAGTGTTTCTCTCTTTCAAGTGTTGGTGGAGGTGTCTTGAGGGAGAGGACCCTCTTATTTCATGGAGGTTTTTGGGTTGTGTAGTTGGTTTCCGTCCCTATTTTGGTATTTTGGTTTGTTAAAGTTGTAAACTTTTTATCTTGAAGTTGTTGTATCTTTTGGGTTTGGATATTGATCATGATGTTTTTATTAATTATTGATTATTATTTATGGTTGTTTATCATGGGTAAAATCATTCCTAAAAATGTATTGATGATACCCGGGTACTGGTTTCTAGCCCACGGGGATCGAGAACACCCTTTGGGCCATTCCATAGGCCATGTTGGGTGTAGGGTTGGATGGAACCCCGGCTTGGTTCATGAAAAAATGGCATCAGAGGAGGTTTCTCTCTTTTTTTGGGTAATTATATTTGGGAGAGTCGGGATAGACCAGAGCTAGGATTATTGGGACATGAGGTTCTAGTTATGAGTAGGGTATATAGAAAACACACCTCATGACTGATCTCGAGTCACCATGGGATGTTGGAGTTTGGTTTGAAATCTCTTCCATGTGATATTTACAAGCTGTAGACTGTGTATGGACACTGGGTGTGGGTGGTGTGGTTTGGTCTGTCTTGTTATTATGATGAATGTGGTTTTATTTTGATCTATGGAAGTCTTTGAGATTTTTTGTTGTTGCTGAAAATTTTCAGAATGGTGTATTGATGGTTCTTCCTTATGGTTGTTTCTTGTAATAGCAAGATATCTCCCCAGAGACCTTCTGTGCAACCACAAGAAGAGGTCGGAGAGATTTCTCACTCACTAGTTGATCAGGGACTAGTGGAAGCCATGGTTTAGGCTTTCCAAACTTTGGTTCAGGGAGTGGGTTCTGGTCCTTCTTGTGTTGGGGAAGCTGAACTAGGTCCTATAAAGGAAAAATCTTAGGATTTAATCAATAATAACCCTCCTTTATTCTGGGGTATCATATATCCACAAAAAACAGAGGAGTGGCTTGAGAATATAGAAAGTATGTTTGATTTTCTCGATACTCCTAAGGTAGTTAGAAGTTAGAGTAAAATGTGCATCGTTATTGTTGTAAGATTCCATTTGGAGGTGGTGGGACTTGATGGTTCAATCTAGGAAGCATTAGAAGATGAGTTAGAAGGATTTAAAGGTCATATTCAATGAGAAATATTTACCAGATACCTTTTCCTTCATGAAGACCTGAGAGTTTTTGGATCTTCACTAGGGGGATCATACCATTATGGAGTGTGCTAATTGTTTTGCTGATTTAGTTAGATTCTTACCCTAAGTGGTTTATAATGAGAAGTTGAAAGCTCAAAATTTTGATATGGGGTTGCGACCAGATATCTGATCCCAGTCTTCTTGTTTAGGTTGAATAATTATATTGAAGTAGTTGATCATGCTTTAATGGTAGAGATAGATCATAGTGGGAATTTTGGATTATATGGAGAAGTAATAGTGGTGGGCCAGGGCAGTGGGATTTCGTATGAAAATAAGAGGAAGTGTAATGATAAATAGAAGAAGGGAGGTGGTATTTTAAGACATCATTTCCGACTATCTTCATCTATGGCTTGAGATGCTAGGTCATCCTTATGCCATCAGTGTGGGAAGGTAGGGAATATGTGATCTGTATGTTCAGCTCCACCCAGACCTTAGAATCATTGTAGACATATGGGGAACTTGTAGTGGTTTTTCAAAGCCACATGTCCATATCAGGGTGGAATGGGTTTAGTGACCTTTAGAGGGATTTCATCCCAGTCAGATCCATCTAGGATAGTGGGTTCTCGCTTTGGCAGTCATGGTGGTAGAGTTTGATCTTTTTCTAGACAAAGTTAGTTCAAGGTAGAGTCGTTGGTCAATGGTTATTATTAGGATCAATCAGATATGAGTAACCTTCATGATATGGATTAGGAACAAATGTAATCAGATACATGACCCACTAAGGTTCGAGGTACTATCCTTATTTCATCATCTATATATGTCATTTTGTTTGATACTGGTGATTCAGTTTCATTTATTTCTCCCAGTTTTGTGGATTTTCTAAAATTATCCACTAAGAATATTCCATATGCGATGGATCTTGTGATGCCACTTGGTAAGAAGCAAGAGTGGGGTTTTAGGTTTCCTTATTGTGCACTCACCGTGTTAGGGGTTGAGTTGGAATGAGATTTTCTAGTTTCTAAAATAAACCTCTTTGATGTAATCCGCTCTATGGATTAGATGGTGTGTTTCCAGGTGCCCATTGATTATTATTGACGATGAGTGAGTTTCATGGTACCTAATGGAAGTGACCAGGTTTTTCAAGGTGAACGAGATCCTTGGTCAGGTCATGATGGGAATCTACTTTTAGAGTTGGGAAGTATTTCTTTTTGTATCACGTCACTCAGGTTGTCACTACTGTAAATAGTATATTTTCCAATGGTTTAGAATTGTCCGGATAGGCCGCAGAACTGTTGGTATATCTTATACCAACGGTTCTGCCAACCTTAGGGAAGTAAGCTGTTGGGAAATGCTTGGGGTAAGTTTTCCCAATGGTTTATATAGAACCGTTGGGATAGGTTGGTTAAACCTCTTTAGGTTTTTTACCAATGGTTCATCCAAACCATTAGTAAAACATGTTCCTAGGAACCTTTGCCAACGGTTTTTAAACCATTGGGAAAGTGTTTTTACCAACAGTTCTCATAGAACTTTTGGTAAAAACATCCTAAAAAATTTATGCCAACAGTTTGAAACCGTTGGCATAGGATATGCTGTGCAAATTGCACAGCAGCCTGCAATTTGCACAGCAGGGTCTGTAATCCCATTCCTGAATGCTGTAATTCAGTCCATTGTGCTGTAATTCTCCATTCCCTCTCCTTTACAATTATTTAACATATAATGCATACACATTTAACATTTCACCCTGGAACTATACACATCTAGAATTAAATCATAATTCATAATGTAATTATAAACATACATAATTGATTTAGAATTCAATTTAAAACTTAGATGACAATTATATGTCGAATCCAGAATTCAATTCATAATTGAATACATACACAATTTAATTATAAATTATCAATAAAATACATAAAAAATTGAATAAGTAATTATATGTGTTATACACAGTTAAGAATACAAACAAGTGGTTTTTACTAAGAATGATGTCCATTTTAAACATTATACATACACTTGGAGTGATACTGGACACAATGTGTCTCAGATTGAGGCGGGGTTGAATCGTACACGTCACATATGACCCATGGATCGTTGTCCTAAAGTATCAATATATTCCGAAAGCATTTGGTCAGTCACAAAAGAGAGAAAATTTGAGTGGTGCCGGCTACACCACACCTCAGATTGAGGCAGGGTTGACTCGTACATGTCACACATGACCCATGGATCGTTTTATTAAAGTTTCAACAGAATATGAATGCGTTTGGTTAGTTTTCTGTATGCCAGCTGTACTTTTCACTTAAAATGTTGTCCATTTCAAATAAAGCTGAGACACATCAAGTTGTGCCGGCTACACCGTGCCTCATATATAGTCGGAGTTGACTCATACACATCACATATTACTCGTGGATCATTGTACTAATGTTTCAACAGAATCCGAATGTGTTTGGTCGGGTTTCCACATGTCGGTTGTTGGTTTCACTTAATATGATGTCCATTTTAAACAAACGAGAGACACTTTGAGTGGTTCTGACAACACCACCCCTCGGATTGAGGCAGTGTTGACTCAGACACGTCAAAAATGAGCCATGGATCATTTTCCTAAAGTTTCAACAGAATCCGAATGTGTTTGGTTGGTTTTCCGTATGTCAGTTATTGTTTTCACTTAAAATGATGTCCATTTTAAACAAAAGAGAGACACTTTGAGTGGTGTTGGCCACAACATGCCTCATATTGAGGCATGGTTGACTTGTACACGTCATATATGACCCATGGATAATTTTAATAAAGTTTCAATGGAATATGAATGCGTTTGGTCAGTTTTCCGTATGTCAGTTATTGTTTTCACTTAAAATAAAGTCCTTTTGAAACAAAAGAGAGACACTTTGAGTGGTGCCAGACACACCGGGCCTCAGATTGAGGAAGGTTTGACTCATACACATCAAATATGACCAATGTATCATTGTCCTAGAGCATCAACACATTCCGAATGCTTTCGGTCAGTTTTCCGTATGTCAGTTGTTCTTTTCACTTAAAATCCCGTCCATTTTAAACAAAAGAGACACAGTTAGGGTGCTACCGGCCACACCGTGCCTCATATTGAGGTGTGGTTGACTCGTACACGTCACATGTGACCCATATATCATTTTCCAAAAGTTTAAATGTAATACAAATGCGTTTGGTTAGTTTTCCGTATGGCAGTTGTTGTTTTCACTTAAAATGATGTCCTTTTGAAACAAAAGAGATACACTTTGAGTGGTGCCGGCCACACCAGGCCTCATATTGAGGTGGGGTTGACTTTTACACGTCACATATGACCCATGGATTTTTTTACTAGAGCATAAACACAATCCTAATGTGTTTGGTTGGTTTTCCGTATGTCAGTTGTTCTTTTCACTTAAAATCCCGTCCATTTTAAACAAAAGAGACACAATTAGGGTGCTACCGGCCACACCGTGCCTTAGATTTATGCGGGGTTGACTCTTAAACATAAAAAATTTTCCATGTATCGTTTTAATGAAGTTTAAATGGAATAATAATGCATTTGGTCAGTTTTCTGTATGTCAGTTGTAGTTTTCACTTAAAATGATGTCCTTTGAAACAAAAGAGAGAAACTTTGAGTGGTTCCAGCCACAATGGGCCTTTTATTTAGGTGGTGTTGACTTGTACACATAAAATATGACCCATGTATCATTTTCCTACAGCATAAACACATTCCGAATGCATTTTTTTAGTTTTCCGTATGTCAGTTGTTCTTTTCACTTAAAATCCCATCCATTTTAAACAAAAGAGACACAGTTAGGGCGCTATCAGACACACCATGCCTTATATTGATACTAAGTTGACTCTTAAATGTCAAAAATGTCCCATGGATCGTTTTCCTGAAGTTTCAACGGAATCTGAATGCGTTTGGTTAGTTTTCTGTGTGTCAGTTGTTGTTTTCACTTAAAATGATGTCCTTTTGAAACAAAATAGAGACACTTTGAGTGGTGACGGCCACACCGGGCCTCTTATTGAGGTTGTATTGACTCTTAAATGTCACATATGACCCATTTATCGTTTTACTATAGCATCAACACATTATGAATGCGTTTGGTTGGTTTTTCGTATGTCAGTTGTTCTTTTCACTTAAAATCCCGTCCATTTTAAACAAAAGAGACATAGTTAGGGTGATACCGACCACACTGTGCCTCGGATTGATGTGGGGTTTACTCATACACGTCAAAAATGTCCCATGTATTGTTTTCCTAAAGTTTCAACGGAATCCAAATGTGTTTGGTCAGTTTTACGTATGTCAGTTGTTGTTTTCACTTAAAATGATGTCCTTTTGAAACAAAAGAGAGATACTTTGAGTGGTGACGGCCACACCAGGACTTGTATTGAGGTGGGGTTTACTCTTACATGTCAAATATTACTCATGGATCATTTTACTATATCATCAACACATTCCGAATGCGTTTGGTCGGTTTTCTGTATGTCAGTTGTTCTTTTTCACTTAAAATCCCGTCCATTTTAAACAAAAGAGACACAGTTAGGGTGATACCAGCCACAACGTGCCTTGGATTGATGCGAGGTTGAATTTTACACGTCACAAATGTTCCATGGATCATTTTACTAAAGTTTCAACAGAATATGAATGCGTTTGGTTAGTTTTCCGTTTGTCAGTTGTTGTTTTCACTTAAAATGATGTCCTTTTGAAACAAAAGAGAGACAATTTGAGTGGTTTTGGCCACACCAAGCCTTGTATTGTGGAAGGGATGACTCTTACACATCACATATAAAACATGGATCATTTTCCTAAATCATAAACACATTCTGAATGCGTTTGGTCAGTTTTCCGTATGTCAGTTGTTCTTTTTACTTAAAATCCCGTCCATTTTAAACAAAAGAGACACAATTAGGGTGATACCGGCCACACCGTGTCTCATATTGATGCGGAGTTGAATTTTAAACATCAAAAATGTCCCATGGATTGTTTTCCTAAATTTTCAATAGAATCTGAATGCGTTTGTTCGGTTTTCCGTATGTCAGTTGTTATTTTCACTTAAAATGATGTCCTTTTGTAACAAAAGAGAGACACTTTGAGTGGTGACGGCCACATCGGGCCTCTTATTGAGGAGGGGTTGACTCATACACATCACATATGTCCCATGGATAGTTTTACTAAAGCATAAACACATTCTGAATGCATTTGGTCAGTTTTCCGTATGTCAGTTGTTCTTTTTACTTAAAATCCCGTCCATTTTAAATAAAAGAGACACAGTTAGGGTGATACCAGACACACCATGCCTAAGATTGATACGGGGTTGACTTTTACATCTAAAAAATGTCCCATGGATCATTTTCCTAAATTTTCAATAGAATACAAATTCATTTGGTTGGTTTTCCGTATGTTAGTTGTTGTTTTCACTTAAAATGATGTCCTTTTGAAAAAAAAGAGACACTTTGAGTGGTACCGGCCACATTGGGCCTCAGATTAAGGAGGGGTTGAATCTTAAATGTCATATATGAACCATGGATCTTTTTCCTAGAGCATCAACACATTCTGAATGCATTTGGTTGGTTTTCCGTATGTCAGTTGTTCTTTTCACTTAAAATCCCATCCATTTTAAACAAAAGAGACACAATTAGGGTACTATCGGCCACACCATGCCTCAAATTGAGGCGAGGTTGACTCATACACGTCACATATGAACCATGGATCGTTTTACTAAATCATAAACACATTCCGAATGCGTTTGGTCAGTTTTTCATATGTCAGTTGTTCTTTTTACTTAAAATCCCATCCATTTTAAACAAAAGAGACACAGTTAGGGTGATACCGGCCACACTGTGCCTCAAATTGATGCGGGGTTGACTCTTACATGTAAAAAATGTTCCATGGATCATTTTAATAAAGTTTTAATGGAATCTGAATGCGTTTGGTTAGTTTTCTGTATGTCAGTTTTTGTATTCACTTAAAATGATGTCCTTTTGAAACAAAAGAGAGACACTTTGAGTGGTGCCGACCACAATGGGCCTCATATTGAAGCAGAGTTGAATCATACACATCACATATAACCCATGGATCATTTTCCTACATCATCAACACATTTTGAAATCGTTTGGTTAGTTTTATGTATGTCAGTTGTTCTTTTCACTTAAAATCCCGTCCATTTTAAACAAAAGAGACACAGTTAGGGTGCTACCGGCCACACCATGCCTCAGATTGATGTGGGGTTGAATTTTACACGTCAAAAATGTCTCATTGATCATTTTAATAAATTTTAAACAGAATCTTAATGTTTTTGGCCTGTTTTCCGTATGTTATTTGTTGTTTTCACTTAAAATGATGTCCTTTTGAAACAAAAGAGAGACACTTTGAGTGGTGCCAGCCACACTAGGCCTCGTATTGAGGCGGGGTTGAATTTTAAACATCACATATGACCCATGGATCGTTTTCCTAATTCATCAACACATTCCTAATGCATTTGGTTGGTTTTCCGTATGTCAGTTGTTCTTTTTACTTAAAATCCCGTCCATTTTAAACAAAAGAGACACAGTTAGGGTGATATCAGCCACACCATGCCTCAAATTGATAAGGGGTTGACTTTTACATGTTAAAAATGTCCCATGGACTGTTTTCCTAAAGTTTCAATAGAATTCGAATGCGTTTGGTCAGTTTTCTGTATGTCAGTTGTTGTTTTCACTTAAAATGATGTCCTTTTGAAACAAAAGAGAGACACTTTGAGGGGTTCCGGCCACACTGGGCCTCTTATTGAGGAATGGTTGACTCTTAAATGTCACATATGTCCCATGGATCGTTTTCCTAAAGCTTCAACACATTCATAATGCGTTTGGTGGGTTTTCCGTATGTCAGTTGTTCTTTTTACTTAAAATCCCGTCCATTTTAAACAAAAGAGACACAATTAGGGTTCTACCAGCCACACTATGACTTTTATTGATGCGGGGTTGACTTTTACATCTCCAAAATGTACCATGTATCATTTTCCTAAAGTTTCAATAGAATCCGAATGTGTTTGGTCAGTTTTCCGTATGTCAGTTGTTGTTTTCACTTAAAATGATGTCCTTTTGAAATAAAAGAGAGACACTTTGAGTGGTGCCAGCCACACCAGGCCTCATATTAAGGCGGGTTTGACTCTTACACATCACATATGACCCATGGATCATTTTACTAGAGCATAAACACATTCCGAATGCATTTGGTCGGTTTTCCGTATGTCAGTTGTTCTTTTCACTTAAAATCCCGTCCATTTTAAACAAAAGAGACACAATTAGGGTGATACCGGGAACACCGTGCCTTAGATTGAGGTAGAGTTGACTCATACACATTACATATGACCCATGGATCATTTTACTAAATCATAAACACATTCTGAATGCGTTTGGTTGGTTTTCCATATGTCAGTTGTTCTTTTTACTTAAAATCCTGTCCATTTTAAACAAAAGAGACACAATTAGGGTGCTACTGGACACAAAGTGCCTCATATTGATGCAAGGTTGACTTTTACATGTCAAAAATTTCCCATGTATCGTTTTACTAAAGTTTCAATAGAATCCTAGTGCATTTGGTTGGTTTTCCGTATGTCAGTTGTTGTTTTTACTTAAAATGATGTCCTTTTGAAACAAAAGAGAGACACTTTGAGTGGTGCCGGCCACAACGGGCCTCTTATTGAGGAGGGGTTGACTCGTAAACGTCACATATGACCCATGGATCATTGTAATAAAGCGTCAACACATTCCAAATGCGTTTGGTCAGTTTTCTGTTTGTCAGTTGTTCTTTTTTACTTAAAATCTCATCCATTTTAAACAAAAGAGACACAATTAGGGTTCTACTGGCCACACCGTGCCTCAGATTGATGCATGGTTGACCTGTACACGTCACAAATGTCAAATGGATTGTTTTAATAAAGTTTAAACAGAATATGAATGCGTTTGGTCAGTTTTTCGTATGTTAGTTGTTGTTTTCACTTAAAATGATGTCCTTTTGAAACAAAAGAGAGACACTTTGAGTGGTGCTGGCCACACCGGCCCTCGGATTGAGGCGGGGTTGACTCGTACACGTCACATATGATGCATGGATCATTTTACTAGAGCATCAACACATTAAGAATGCTTTTGGTTGGTTTTACGTATATCAGATGTTCTTTTCACTTAAAATCCTGTCCATTTTTAACAAAAGAGACACAGTTAGGCTGCTACCGGCCACACCGTGCCTCAGATTGAGGCGGGGTTGACTTGTACATGTCACATATGACCCATGGATCATTTTCCTATAGCATAAACACATTTTGAATGTTTTTGGTCGGTTTTCCGTATGTCAGTTGTTCTTTTCACTTAAAATTCCATCCATTTTAAACAAAAGAGACACAGTTAGGGTGATACCATCCACACCGTGCCTCGAATTGATGCGGGGTTTACTTGTACACGTTGAAAATGTCCCATGGATCATTTTCCTAAAGTTTCAACGGAATCCAAATGCGTTTGGTCAGTTTTCTGTATGTCAGTTGTTGTTTTCACTTAAAATGATATCCTTTTGAAACAAAAGAGAGACACTTTGAGTGGTGCCGGCCACACTGGGCCTCGGATTGAGGAGAAGTTGACTCATACACATCATATATGACCCATGGATCGTTTTCCGGGGGGCTGTCCGTGGTCCAAGGAAGAGGGTGGGGGGCTGTCTGGGGGGCTTTTCAGGGGGCTGTCTGAGGGCTGTTCGGGGGGCTGTCCGGGGTCCTGGGAGGAAAGTGTGTGTGTGTGTGGGGGGGGGGGGGTGTCATGGGGGCCGTCCAGGGGGTGTTCGGGGGGATGTCCGGGGGGATGTCTGGGGTCCAAGGTGGAGGGTGGGGGGGGGGGATGTCCGGGATCCAGGGAGGAGGGTGAGGGGGCTATCCGGGGGGCTGTCTGGGGTCCAGGGAGGAGAGTGGGTGGGCTATCCGGGGGGCTGTCCAGGGGGCTGTTTGGGGGGTGTCTGGGGGGCTATATGGGGACCAAGGAGGAGGGTGAGGGGGCTGTCCGGGGGGCTGTCTGGGGGCTATCCAGGGTCCAGGGAGGAGGGTGGGGGGGCTGTTCGGGGGGCTGTCACAACACATTATCACACACCGGTTATCTCATGTGTTACTAAATACCAAACATAGTCACATAACAAGTTTACTATAACAAATTACATTACACAAGCCTTGTTAAAAAAATTCACATTTTAATAAAACACTTTCCTCAAGATTAAATCATTTCGGAAATATCTTTGGAAATCCATTTTAAATAATAAAATCCATTTGATCCTTTTTAACAAATATTTGGAGTATTATCAAGGCACCCCCATTTGGAAAAGTCACATTAAATACCCAATTTCCACGCCAAACCATTGAAAACAATTAACATGGGACAATCATCAACCACAAATAACTTAAATGGAAATTAAAAAAACATAAACCAAATGTGATATAGAATTTAATGTTAAGTTAGGGGAAATGAGATTAAATAGAGACAACAACATCATAAATGGTTCCAACATCATAACTTTTGATTAAAACCACCCATAATACAAAAGGGAATGCCTCATACACCTAATCCCTAATAAAACAAACCAAATATCCAATTAAAACATTTAATTTAGGGTTTCCACCTTCAATAAAAATGGATAAATATGTAAGATAAGTGGAGAATGATCAATAAGACATGAAGATTTGGAATTATCCCATCTACCCTCGTGGGGGAGTCTCACCTGATTTGATGGAGCTTACCTGGGGGGCGCACGTGAGGGTTTTGAAAATTGGGGGAGAGGGGTTCTGGAAATTGGGGAGAAATGCGACTGGAGGAGGTCTGCCCGATTTGTGTATTTCTGGACATCTTTTCCCAATGGTTTTTAAAAACCCTTGGGAAAAGGATGCTTTCCCAACGGTTTGAACCAAACTATTGGGAAAGCATTGAGAAAGTGAAGATTTCCCAATGGTTTTAAGAAAACCATTGGGAAATCATCAACCTTTCCCAACGGTTTGATCAAACCATTGGGAAAAGGAGCATAAGTGGAAGATTTCCCAACGGTTTGATAAAACTGTTGGGAAATCATGCCAAAAATCTCCTATACCAATGGTTCATTGGAACCGTTGGTATAAGACCATTGAGAAAAACAATATTCCTAGTAGTGTGTAGAATTATGATAAATATTTCGTGGATGGATTTCCTCCTATGGTGGATGAGTTCCCAAAGGTATTTCTAGATGACTTCTTAGGGTTTCCTCAAGAGTAGGACGTGGAGTTCACAATTTATTTAATTCTAAGAACAAAACAATATCCATCCCCTCATACAATATTCCCCCCACAAATCTAAGGGAATTAAAGGTACAATTAGACAATTTGGAATCCAAAGGATTCATTTTCATGAGCATCTCACCTTGGGTCTCCCCAGCACTATTTGTGAAACGGCCAATGGATATCTCTAGTTGTGTATATATTATCAAAATATTAATAAGGTTATGATCAAGAAAAAATACTCTTTGCCCCGTATTAATGACCTTTTGGATCAGATTAATGAGGAAAGTTGGTTTTCCAAGATTAACTTGCATTCCAGGTATCACCAAGTTAGAGTTTGAGAGTTGGATATTCCAAAAAAAGATTTCCAAAGTAGGTAAGACCATTTTGAGTATTTGTTAATGCCTTTTGGGTATACTAATGATAAAGTGGTATTTATTTCACTCATGAACTGGGTGTTCCAACAGTATCTTGAATCCTTTGTCATGGTATTCATGGATGACATCATGGTCTATTCCACGACCAAGGATGAGCATGAGTGGCACTTGAGTATTGTTCTAGGAACTCTTTATGATCATTTTATATATGAATTTTTTTACAAGTGTACCTTATGGATTAGGGAGGTGAATTTTCTTGGTTATGTGATTTCAGAATGAGGGGTTTTTGTGAACCCCAAGAAGATCAGTGCAATGGTATCATGGGAGTAGCCGAAAAATGTTTTTAAGATCAAGAAATTTTTGGACCTAGAAGGGTATTATAGGAGGTTTATTTTAGTTTTTTCTCATATTGCTTCATCCATGAATACACTCACCCAGAAATGGGTGAAGTTTTAATGGAGCCTAGAGTGTTATACATCCTTTTAAGAGATTAAGAATCGATTGAACACAAACCCGATTTTGGTATTTCCAGAATCTGGAAGGGGATATGTGGTTTATTATGATGCCTCAGGTATGGGTATTGGGTGCGTGATGATACAATATGAGCATGTGGTGGTGTATGGATCTCACCAACTCCGAAAACATGAAAATAATTACCTAACCTATGACCTAGAGTTAGCAGTAGTGATGTATGCCTTGAAGATATAGATTTATTATATTTTTGGGGAGAAGGTTTTGGTCTATTCTGATCATTAGATCTTGGATTACATATTATCCCAAAAATATCTGAATGTAAGGTAGTGTTTTTGTGTTGAGTACCTTAAAGGGTTTGATTTTGATATCGTCTACATCCTAGGAAAAAGTAATGTGGTTGCAAACGATTTGAGTAAAAATATTCTAGTGCAATATTTGAAAGAGGCCAGTGATGAGTGGAATTTGATGGGCCTTTTTTCCCAGATGCATCTGGAAACCAAGGAAAATAGTGAAGGTGTGTTTTTTGTTAGTGTTCAGTTTACACCTTCCCTTATAGAGTTGATTTGACAAGAGTATATGTTTGATGAGTAGTGTCAGTATTCTATACAGTTCTTAAATGGTGGGAAGTTTCCCTATGATTGGTTATTGTATTATGAAGGTTTTTTGTGTTTCAAGGGTTTCTTTGTAGTGCTGTTATCATTGTGGAAGGTGGTGATTCCGGATAGCCAGCAGTCTCAGTGATCCATTAATCCTGGTACCACCGAGATATTTTATAATGTGTGATGTCAGTTATAGTGTCAAGTTATGAGGCAAGACATAAATGACTTTGTATCTCAGTTCTATACATTTCATAAGGTTAAAGAAGATCACTAGATGACCTTTTGTTTGCTTCAACCATTACACATTCCTACCTATAAGTGAGATGAGGTTACCATGGATTTTATTATTGGATTACCCCTTACACCTTGGGGAAAAAATTCTATTTGGGTAGTTATATGTTCAGAATATAGTGAGGTTTGATGGTGTTCCATCAGCAATCATTTCATATAGGGAACCCCTTTTTACCTTGTGGTTTTGTTAAGGACTTCATAAGTCAATGGGGTTGTAGTTCAAGTTGAGTACGACATACCATACTTAAACAAATGGTCAGACGGAGCAGGAAAATCATATATTGGAGGACATGCTTCGGGCATGTGTGTTAGATTTCAGAGGATCATGGGATATCCATTTGGTGTTGGTTTAGTTTGCGTATAATAATAGTTACCAATATTCAATTCAAATAGAACCCTTTAAGGTGATTTATAGTCAACTGTGTCAACCCCCTTTATGCTGGGCATAAGTGGGTGAGACATCATTGTTGGGAATGGAACTTGTGTAGGAAACATCTGATAATGTCAATTTGATTAGGCATTGTTTTTTGATAGTGAAGATCCACCATAATTCTTATGTTGATCAGAGGCATCAATATTTGTAATTTTCTATTGGTGATCGAGTGTTTCTGAAAGTGGCACCCCGCTTGGGTCACTGTTATTTTGGAAAGAAAAGGAAGCTAACACTAAGGTATGTTGGGCATTTCAAGATTACTAAGTAGATTGGTAAGGTAAAATACTGAATATATATTTCCATCTCATTTGATGTTAATTAATGATGTGTTCCATGTCACTCTGTTAAATAAGTATAATCAGGACCTGTCTCATGTATTGAATTGGGAGGAACTGGAATTGGAATTAGATTTTTCTGTATTTGAGAGACCAGTGCAGATTGTGGATTCCCTAGTGAAAGTGCTTTGGGATAATTCCATACCATTGGTCTGATTTATTTGTAATCATGGTAATGATGAGAATGATACTTGGGATTGGAAGTATTGGGTTGAGGAGTAGTATCCTTTTTCATTTTCTGGTCAGACTTTAGAGTGACTTTCTAAAGGTGAAAAGTTTTCACAGTCACATATGTGATTTTGTTTTGAGGTATTACTTTTTTTTATTTTTGGTCTTACATTTACCCCTGGGTTTTCTCAAGAGTTTTTAAGGAAAAATGGAGTTTTTGGACCTATAATTAGGTGGTGCATAGTTGGTGCACAGTTAGGGAAAACCATGCGCTAACCCAGAGGAAACCATGTACTAGCCTAGAAGAAACTGTGTTCCCTGGATAGTGATACTATCCAGGCCATACAACCAGCCAAATAGGTGTGTTCTCTCCCCCATGAAACTATGCAGCCGATTTCCTCTTGGATAGAGGAGACCACACAATTTCCATATGGTTTGGAAAACCGACCAGGAAAACCATGTGGTATGTCCAGGTCATTAAAAAAATATGGAATTTACACTTTTTTACTCTTCAGATTTTACCTCAAATCACCCATAATCCAATCCATATAGGATTTTTATCTCTAGGATCTTCCTCCTCTCCCTCTTTCCCCCTCATACCTCATTTTTTGGGGGGGATTTGGCCTTGGATCTTCAAGATTCATCAAGTAAGTACCTATTTTCTTGATTTCTTCCATCTTCTAGGGTTTTTATACCCTTTTTATTGGGTTCCCTTTTCTTCAGTGGGTTGGTTTATGTAGAATGGGTTTGTCACACCCGACCCAACTTATTGCAATCATGGTTATTTATATTTATATTTGAGCCTTTTGGTTTCTTAAAGTTTAAAAAATTAATTAAGTTAAAATCGACATGAAATAAAATAAAATAAATGGAAAGTGATTTAATAGCAATAATAATAATAATATTATTGTTTAGTTTGTATTATAATTATTATTAATATATTATCATTATTATTAATATTGATATTATTATTATTGTTATTATTATTATTATTATTGTTGTTTTTATTATTAGTATTAGTTTTATTTTTTTTTCTTTATCTTTCAATTTCTTATTTAATTTTTTTCTTCTCTTTTTAGGGTCCCCCCCTTTTGTGCATGGGGCACTTCTCCCCCCAACCCCCCTTGCGTCACGATCAACCCCCCTTGTTCCGAGCTCCATTTTCCCCCTCTCCCTGGTCGCGGCGGATGCCCCCCCACCTGAAACCCTACGGCACGCCTCCCTCCTTCCTCCGGTGTGGCGGACCTTCGTGCGACCTCCCCTCCCTATTCACGCACAACCCCGACCAGCGGCCTTCCCCTGACCCGCTCTCCCTCCTGTGACATCCCTTCGATGAGCCACCACTGGCGCCCCACTCCCCTTCTCTCTCGGACCCACGCACCCCTCCCCTCTTTCCAAGCCATTTTTCTCGCACCACTACCTCCCGAGATCCCTCTCCAGCTCGGTTTTCAACCGGCTTCCCACCAGATTCATGATCCGGTCCTTCAAGGTATGAGTTCTCCCCTCTTATCCCTCCATTTCCAGTTGATTTGAGGTCACCCCGCCACTCTTCTGAAATTTTGGCTGAACCTAATGTATTTGGGGTTTTCTTTTTGATTGAATATTGTTATTTTGGGTTCGCTCTAGGCTCCTTTTGGTGTAATTGGCGTGCGATCGAAGTTTGTGTCAGAATCTGAAGTTTAGACACCGAAGGTAAGTGTTTCCGCATATAGGTGTTGTTTGATGAACTAGTTTTCTTGTTTAATAAATTTAGGATGTTCTTTAATTAATTTCTTGAGTACAAATTTTGTTTATTTGGAGAATTATTTTACTTGTTTAAATGAATTTGGTGTTCTATGGTTGATCCGTTTGGTGTGAAACTGGTTTTAAAGAATTTTAGTATGCCTTTGATATTTTATAGCATGTTTGTATATAATGGGGTGTGATTTTGAGGAAAACTCATGTTGGGTTATTTGATGTTAATTTATAAATCATGAATTTGGTTACTTAAAATTTTGTAAGTGATGCAATGGATGTTTGGAAAGGTTTTAGTGTGCATTTTATTTTAAAAGGAAAATGAGTTCTGGTGTTTTTGAGGTAGTCCTATGTTGCATTATTCATGGTTGTTTTGTGACTTCTGAAATTGATTTATTTAAGGAAATTAAGGCTGAGAATCTAGTTCTTATTGAGGGTTGGGTGCATTTGCTTTTTCTAGTAGTGTTTTATGCGTTGCGCATTAAACTTTGCTGTGGAAAAACCCATGCTGAATTGTTTATCAGTGTTTTTTTAACTGTGCAGTTCATCTATTATAATGTGTGTAGGCTACAGTTGGTGTTTTGGTGTTGCATCTTGGCGCGTTTGGTTTTAAAAAGGACGTTTTGAATGTTTTTCTTTTGGTCCAAACCCTTGATGCGTTATTTTGAAATGTTTTGAAGATTTTTCAAGTGTTAATTTGTTTTATTAAATTATTTGTGTAGTGCGTTGGGCCTCGCTACGGTGGTTTGGGGCTGCGGGTTTGAGGTATCCTACATGTACATTCATAGGGTAAGACATATATATATATATGCCCTCTTTGTACATATTCCCTCATGGTGTGGGGAATATGTGCAATGCATCTAGGGGTGTATATATATATATGTATAAATGCATGTGCGTGTATGCATCAAACGTGGGTTCGAGTGGTCGTCGACAAATAACGACATGTTTGAGGTAGGTCCCCTATGCCTTTGCTTTTAATTTGAAATTCATAATTGCTTGATTGTTTTAAAAATATGTTTTACACTATGCTATATACACATGCTATGGAATCTGATTGTGGTCTCTAGAAACTATTATGCCTTTGTTTTAGAAATTGAAATGTATTTCAAACTCCGTTGGTCTTAAGTGACTTTTCTTGAAAATTGATTTCTTAAGTGGTTTTGAATTGGTAAGGTGTATTTCCAAAGATGTTTGGACTTTTGGCTGGTTGATTGTAAAAATTGTTCCCTTTATGTAATTAAGCCCGTTTGGCATCTTAAGAATGTTTTATGAAAAAGAAAAACCTCTCTTGAGGCACGCCCCCCTTGGTTTTAGAAAAATGATTTTTTTAAGTTGAATGTGTTATCATGTGCCTAATTTGATGCTTATTCATTGTGTGACGTGAAAGAGGGGGAATGTGCTCAAAGAGGGATAGTGGTGGTGAGATTTTGAATGAGTTTTAGAAAAATAAAGTGTTATTTACATATATGTTTGCTCGATAAAGAAAAATCACCACCACTTGAAATAGAGCACAATGGGAAACCTGGGTATCTAGGTGGGTGACCAGGACTAGTACGCTAGATGACATGGTAGGGGTTCATCCCAGTTTGTCTAGTAGGATTGACGCAACAACACTAACTAAACATATGAATTTTTGAGGGTCATGGTCTTCTAAGCCATGTTTTCTGAGGGTCATGGCCTTCTAAGCCACGTTTTCTGAGGGTCATGGCCTTCTAAGCCACATTTTCTGAGGGTTGTGGTCTTCTAAGCCACGTTTCACCAAGGTATGAGGTCTCTTGGTTCACACTTGTCCTAGATACCTCTAGGGATTACCCGTGTTTCTCATTTGTGACAGGCTGATAGCGATGTAACTTTATTTTCAGTTGTTTCATACTTGATGTATTGTTTGTGAAAACCATATTTTAATCCAAACTGGTTTCTTTTCATTTTGAAGTGTTAATGCATGCTTGAAATCTATTTTGAAAATGTAGTGCGAGTGAAATTCTTTACTTGAAAATGAAAACTCGTTACTTGAATTTGAAAAGAAGGAAAACATTATTTTATTATATCTTATTTTCAAACTGGCATGATTGGATTTCTTACTAAAGGTAGGGGTATAAGACTAGGTTACATTTTGGCTTTCCTACTGAGCATCTCGGTGCTCACGCCTACTTTACCTTTCAGTTACAGTTTTCAGTCTTGGATCGCTTTTGGGAGCGAGTGTGGTTTACATTACGCGTTGACCCACGAGGTCACTTGAGGTATGTCACATCACTTCTTTAATTCATTTTTTTCACTGCCAAGTTGTTTGGTTTTTTACTTTCCCTTATTTATCTGCTTTTTTAGTTTATGTTTATTCATCCTTGTTATGGGCCAAAATCATTCCCAACTGGTTTATTTTGATACCCAACACTAGTTTCCAGCCCGTGGGGATCGGGAATGCCCTTCGGGCCATGTCGTGGATTAGGTCGGGCACCGGGTCAGATGACGACCCGACCCGGTTCATGAAAAAATGGTATTAGAGGCGACCCTTGTTATTTGGGGTGTCAGTTAGGTTGGTTATTAGGTGTGTTGAGACTCTAGAGGTAGGTGTTAGAAGGAATTCATGAACCCTTACCCGTCCCGAGACTCGAGTTTCCAGGGGTAGTATGGGATTTGATTTTTTCTTTTTCTTGGTCTGTGTGGATGAGGGATGACAAGTAAAGTGATCCGGTGTTACGCGACGAGCCTGCATGGAGTAGCGACCCATGTATGGCCCGAGTACACGGTTCAGGATACTTCCTGTGGTGGATTCCCACTCAGAGCATGGCCCGCTAAGCCATGTTACCGAGTTGGCATAGCCACTAGTACCTTATTTTTTTGGAAATTTTGATGTGAGTTATGTTTGACCTTCATTTTGGTTGGTGTGAGTAGATCTCAAAAATGAAAATGGATTTTTTTTCAAAGGTGTTTTCAAATGTGAATGTGGTGTTAAGAGTGGAAAAGTGGTTTTGAAATGGAATTTTTTTTCTTTTAACGAATGTGTTGTTTGAAAAGGGAAAATGGGAGGTGTTTTGGAAGTTCTTTTGGGATCTCATTAACACTTTTTGGAATGTGAATTTGGAAAAAGTTTTGGAATTTGGAAATGTGTTTCTTTAATGATAATTGACTTTCAAAAAATTGGTTGGGAATTTTTGCTTTGTGCTGAATGGTCTATTTTGGAAATGAGAAGTGTCTTGAATTGACCCTTGGTATTCCTATGAGTGATCACATACATTGAGGTGCACATGTGGTAAGTGGAGAAATTGGAGATGTGAGTGGATGGGTGCCTGAGCTGGCATAGGGATATGTATGTGTGAGACTTTATGGGATACCAATGGTGGATATTTAAGTTGTTTTGTTTGCTGAAAAAAAATGGTTTTCAAAAAGGTAATTTAAATGTTTTTAAAGGTAAGAAATTGTTTAGTGTTCTTTTTTCTTATTTGGTATCCTTTCTCGTGGGTTCTTGGTTTTGACATACTGAATTGTGGTTGGAATAGTGATTTGATTTTGAGATTTTGTTCATGATTGAGGTGTGAAATTTTGATTTATGATGAGTTTTGATTCGGATTTTTGCCTCTTGTTTTTGAGTATGCTGCCCAGAAAAGTCCCAGAGGTCTCTAATGAGTCTCTTTTAATTGTTTGTTCTACCCAAACTCTTAGCGGAGTGTTGGAATTGAATTCTTTTCAGTCGTTGTCCATCTTCCGCAGTGATCATGATCTATCGATGGTAGCAGACTAGCTTGGTGAAATCATTGGTGTTTTCAGATTATTGGAAACTCCCAAAGCTATGAGAGTCCGTGCTGGTTTGAGTTCATTTGATGGTTCAACTTTGGATTGGTGTGAGAGAAAATACCAGCATCGTTGCATGATGGGATGTCTTGAAAGGTGTTTAAGACCACTTTAGTCTGATTGTTTATACCTAAGGAGGTGAAAGTGAGGAAAGTGGAAAAGCTCGTGAGTGTCCAGCGAGGCCAACAGATAGTGAAGGCTTACATCAGGCATTTCAAGGGGTTAATTTCCTTCTCTCTAGAGGTAGCATCATGAAATTAGTTAAAGTTTCTCTTGTGTGGGGTCTTATTCTTGGGTTCAAGGACCGATTCTTTTTGGTGTTCAGGAAGGTTCCCCATCCGGTGAGGAGAGTGAACCAGGGGAACCTATCTCATACAAGACTTCTGGTCAATTCCATCTTCTCTTAGTTGGTCCACCCTCTTGTTTGGTTCAAGTGTGGCCGGGTTGATTACTTTAAGTCACATTTTCATCATCCTTTGAAGGCTTTCTGTCAGTGTGTCCATTTGGGAAAACTTAGAGAGGTTCCGCTAGCAGCAACGTTAGAAAGAGTTTCGACTAGAGGATGTTAGCTCCTGACTGCGGGGCAACAGATGCTTCAAGACATCAGAGCTCCAGCCACAAGTCTCTGAGCGAAGCCTTTCACGCAGTTAGGAATCATTGGGTGTGGGTCACATTGGTCTAACTTTTGTCTCCAATTCTAAAATAGGGACGGTTTAAATTTCTCGGTTCAAACTTCATCATATTTGAAGGTTCTGTTTTTCTATAAGAGGTGCAAAGGTCTCTTTTTCTCATTGTGGTCTTTGTTCTTTGAATACCCCACTGTGGTTGTAAAAAGGCATGGTGATCTAGTTTTCTTGTAATTCTAGTAGTTGTGCCTCCTCAAATATGAGCTTTGAAGTTGTCTCTTTATAGTTGTGAGTCTCAATATGATTATCTATCTCATGTGGCTAGCTCCATTGGTGAGCCATTCTTGTTTTAGGATGTGTTCGTTTTGAAGACACATGCGTCTTGGGAAATAATGAAAAGGGGTTTGGTCTGCTACTCGTTTTGGGGTCTTTCGTTTATGACCCCATGTGGTGGGGGTCTGGTTTATGTAGAGAGCTCATGGGTCAGTTTGTGCTGGGTTTCTCATATTTTTCTGTGCTAATTGGCTTTAGATGGTCAATTCTTAAATGGTGGGGAGACTCACCATGAATCTTTTCATGCCTTCTTCGAGGTTTGGTCTGTGTGGCGGTTCCCTCTTGGACTAAGTTAGCAGTTCCAGAGTTAGCCCATGTTGAGAGTCTCAATGTTGGTTGTACTAGTCGAGTTCTTGTGGTGGGGAGAACCATCCCTATTTCCTCATGGATTTTCTCATTGCGTTTTCCCTTAGAGTTCATCGGGTGTGACTGATGGAGTGAAAAGTCACACCGAGTTTGTGTTTTTGTTAGCCTCATTCAGTTTCAAACTGGAGTTTGTTTCCTCGTTTGGATAGGTGACTTTCTGGGGGCAGAAAGTTTTTGTGGTGGGGAGAATTGTCACACCCGACCCAAATTATTGCACTTTCAGTTATTTATATTTATATTTGAGCCTTTTGGTTTCTTAAAGTTTAAAAAATTAATTAAGTTAAAATCAAAATGAAATAAAATAAAATAAATGGAAAGTGATTTAATAAAAATAATAATGATAATATTATTGTTTAGTTTGTATTATAATTATTATTAATCTATTATCATTATTATTAATATTGATATTGATATTATTGTTATTATTATTATTATTATTATTATTATTATTATTGTTTTTATTATTAGTATTAGTTTTCCTTTTTTTCTTTCTCTTTCAATTTCTTATTTATTTTTTCTTCTTCTCTTGTTAGGGTTCCCCCCCTTTTGTGCGTGGGGCGCTTCTCCCCCCTCTCCCTGGTCACGGCGGACGCCCCCCCCCACCTGAAACCCTACGACGTGCCTCCCTCCTTCCTCCGGCGTGACAGACCTTCGCGCGACCTCCCCTCCCTGTTCGCGCACAACCCCGACCAGCGGCCTTCCCCTCGGATGCTCTCCCTCCCACAGCGTCCCTTCGACGAGCCACCACTGGCGCCAAACTCCCCCTCTCTCTCGGACCCGCGCACCCCTCCCCTCTTTCCGAGCCGTTTTTCTCACGCCGCTACCTTCCAAGCTCCCTCTCTAGCTCGGTTTTCAACCGACTTCTCACCGGATTCATGATCCGGTCCTTCAAGGTTTGGGTTCTCCCATCTTATCCCTCCATCTCCAGTTGATTTGAGGTCACCCCACCACCCTTCTGAAATTTTGGTCGAACCTAATGTGTTTGGGGTTTTCTTTTTGATTGACTCTTGTTATTTTGGGTTTGCTCTAGGCTCCTTTCGGTGTAATTGGCGCGCGATCAAAGTTTGCGTCAGAATATAATGTTTAGACACCTAAGGTAAGTGTTTCCGCATATAGGTGTTGTTTTATGAACTAGTTTGCTTGTTTAATAAATTTAGGATGTTCTTTAATTAATTTGTTGAGTGCAAATTGTGTTTATTTGGCGAATTATTTTACTTTCTAAAATGAATTTGGTGTTCTGTGGTTGATCTGTTTGGTGTGAAACTAGTTTTAAAGAAGTTTAGTATGCCTTTGATATTTTATAGAATGTTTTTATATAATGGGGTGTGCTTTTAAGGAAAAATCATGTTGGGTTATTTGATGTTAATTTATAAATCATGAAGTTGGTTATTTAAAATTTTGTAAGTGATGCAATGGATGTTTGGAAAGGTTTTTAGTGTGCATTTGATTTTAAAAGGAAAAGGAGTTCGGGTGTTTTTGAGGTAGTCCTATGTTGCATTATTCATGGTTGTTTTATGACCACTGGAATTTATTTATTTAAGGACATTAAGGCTGCGAATCTAGTTCTTCTTGAGGGTTGGGTGCATTTGCTTTTTCTAGTAGTGTTTTATGCGTTGCGCATTAAACTTTTCTGTGGAAAAACCCATGCTGAATTGTTTATCAGTGTTTTTTTAACTATGCAGTTTATCTATTATAATGTGTGTAGGCTCCAGTTGGTGTTTTGGTGTTTCATCTTGGTGCTTTTGGTTTTAAAAAGGATGTTTTGAATGTTTTTATTTTGGTCCAAACCCTTGATGCGTTATTTTGAAATGTTTTGTAGATTGTTCAAGTGTTAAGTTGTTTTATTAAATTATTTTTGTAGTGCGTTGGTCCTCGCTACGGTGGTTTGGGGCCGCGGGTTCGAGGTATCCTACATGTACATGCATAGGGTAAGGCATATATATATATATGCCCTCTTTGTACATATTCCCTCATGGCGCGGGGAATATGTGCAATGCAGCCAGGGCTGTATATATATATATATATATATATATATATATATATATATATGTATAAATGCATGTGCGTGTATGCGTAAAATGTGGGTTCGAGTGGTCATCGACAAATAACGACATGTTTGAGGTAGGTCCCCTATGCCTATTCTTTTAATTTGAAATTCATAATTGCTTGATTGTTTTAAAAATATGTTTTACACTATGCTATATACACATGCAATGAAATCTGATTGTGGTTTCTAGAAACTATTATGCCTTTGTTTTGGAAATTTAAATGTATTTCATACACCGTTGGTCTTAAGTGACTTTTCTTGAAAATTTATTTCTTAAGTGGTTTTGAATTGGTAAGGTGTATTTCCAAAGGTGTCTGGCCTTTTGGACGGTTGATTGTAAAAAGTGGTCCCTTTATGTAATTAATCCCATTTGGCATCTTAAGAATGTTTTATGAAAAAGAAAAACCTCTCTTGAGGCAAGCCCCCCTTGGTTTTAGAAAAATGATTTTTTTTTAAAGTTGAATGTGTTATCATGTGCCTAATTTGATGCTTATGCATTGTGTGACGTGAAATAGGGGGAATGCACTCAAGGAGGGAGAGCGGTGGTGATATGTTGAATGATTTTTAGAAAAAGAAAGTGTTATGTACATATATGTTTGCTTGATAAAGAAAACTCACCACCACTTGAAATAGAGCACAATGGGAAACCTGGGTATCTAGGTTGGTGACCAGGACTAGTACGCTAGATGACACGACAGGGGTTCATCCCAGTTTGTCTAGCAGGATTGACGCAACAACACCAACTAAACATATGAATTTCTGAGGGTCGTGGTCTTCTAAGCCACGTTTTCTGAGGGTTGTGGCCTTCTAATCCACGTTTTCTGAGGGACGTGGTCTTCTAAGACACGTTTCACCGAGGTACGAGGTTTCTAGGTTCCCACTTGTCCTAGATACCTATAGGGATTACCCGTGGTGATCATTTGTGACATGATTCTAGCGATGTAACTTTCTTTTCAGTTGTTTCATACTTGATGTCTTGTTTGTGAAAACCATATTTTAATCCAAACTGGTTTCTTTTCATTTTGAAGTGTTAACGCATGCTTGAAACCTATTTTGAAAATTTAGTGGGAGTGAAATGCTTTACTTGAAAATGAAAACTCATTACTTGAATTTGAAAAGAAGGAAAAAATTATTTTATTATATCTTATTTTCAAACTGGCATGATTGGATTTCTTACTAAAGGTAGGGGCATAGGACGAGGTTACATTTTGGCTTTCCTACTGAGCATCTTGGTGCTCACGCCTACTTTACCTTTCAGTTGGAGGTTTCAGTCTTGGATCGCTTTTGGGAGTGAGTGTGGTTTACATTTTGCGTTGACCCACAAGGTCACTTGAGTTATGTCACGTCGCTTATATAATTCATTTTTTCTGCTGCCAAGTTGTTTGGTTTTTTTTCTTTCCTTTATTTATCTGCTTATTTATTTTATGTTTATTCATCCTTGTTATGGGCCAAAATCGTTCCCAACTGGTTTATTTTGATGACCGACACTAGTTTCCAGCCTGTGGGGATCGGGAACGCCCTTCGGGCCATGTCGCGGACCAGGTCGGGTGCCGGGTCGGATGACGACCCGACCTGGTTCATGACAGGGTTGAATCTCTGTTCTTTGGGTTTGATCTTGGTGGTTATGGTTCGATATTTCCTTTATAGGGTCCCATTGTGGTGCGATTGTGGTTTTCTACTAGATTCCAGAAGTTTCCAAGATTGAGGTAGGTGATTTCATGTTTTAGAATTATTGGATGACTTTGATATTCTTTCTATACTTCTTGAATATGTTCTATGGATCATGTGAACAGTGAAAATGTGTTTTTAAAATGATTTAATATGCATATATATTGAAATATGGTTTTCAAAATGAAATGTCTTGTGTTTCAAGTTTGCTTTCTTGTGATGCTTCTTAAATGTGTTCAATGAATTTTGAAGGTGGTGCAAAGCATGATTTAAAATGGATTAGGTGTGAGTGTGTGAATTTGAAATAGGTTTTTCCTATGATAAATGGTGGTTTTATATGTGTAAACATATTTCTTGATGTATGAATGTTAGAGTGGTGATTTATGTGATATGTGAAATGAGAATTGAACACCAAGGGAACCCTAGGTATCTAGGTGGGAAAACTAGGACTAGTACGATAGTTGGATTGGTGGGTCTGAGGCTCAGTTTCTTCGAGCATGATTGATTATACAACACTAACTAAACTATGACAATTATTATGATTGAAAACCACTAGAACTTTGGATGGATACCTCTCTAGTGGCTCATGCATGAGGATGCTGTGGGTTATGGTTACTATACCATGTTTCATTGATATACGAGATTCCTAGGGTCCCACTAGTGCTAGAAACTATAGGGATTTCTGGTGATGTGGTGCTCTTTTATGATGTTGGGCATACTGTCGGTATATAATGGACTTTACTCTTATCATAAACTACAAATCACGTTTCTTTGAAATTTTTTTCCTTAAAATGTTTTATTTAAAAATTCTTCCAATTTATTTCTTAAAACTTTCATGGTGATTTGTATTCTAATGTTATAGCATGGAATCCTTCTTTTAGGTGGAATCCTACTTGGACTTGTCTCAAACCCAACATACACCCTTGGGTGTATGTAAGATTTTTTATGTATGAACCAGGTAAAGGCAATATGTTTTGTAGTGGTGATGGTGGATTCATGATAGTGTGTTTGTGGGGAGACTATGCCATAATGAGTCAGAGGGTATAATAATGGTAAACAATATATGAAAAAATATAATAAAAAATAAAAAAACAATAAAAAAAAATTAAATAAACACACAATAATAATTAGGTGAAGCTAAAATATAATGGATATATAATGATTATGATAATAATGTCATGTTGATATACAAAAAAAAACAAGTACATTAGATACAGAGGGAACATTCATATACCACACGCTATAAAAAAAATAAAAAAGGCGACCCAAATATTCTAATAATAACATCACGAGCATAGGTTCAGTCCTCTACTACTGTACACTATCCTAGTACTAAAAATCAAGAATTAGATGCTGGACACTTCCCTTTATCTACACCTGTGACCATGAAGTCTACTTGGGTACCAAAGGTGGCCCAAGAAGGGTGTGATATATACTTAGTAGTCTACCACCAACAATGTCTAGATCAATCTAGTATGTGTATATAAAATGAACAGTGTTTCAATAATAATAAATGTAATGCAATAAATAAATAAATACATCAGACTGGGTTCCTTGTGGGATACCTGACCGACACTACCAGCATTGGCCTAAGTCATATGTATCTGAACCAAGGTGACCTATACAATTATGATATAGTATATAATAAAGGTTCATTAAAAAAATAATCATTAAGAGTGTAATAAACCCAAGAATGTGATTTGTCTTGGTGAATGAATCCCTGGAGTATCAATTATTCATTCTTTGAATTTAATTATAAGGAATATTTAAAAATTATAAGTGGAATCCTGAGCTTGTCCAAGGTGATCCATAACTAGAATACCAAGTGTTGTTCTAGGTGCCCTATAAATATGTATCACCATAGAGTTTATTCATGGAGGTATAATTAAAGAAACCCATGTATCACTCTTGATCTAGTGTAAGTATAACCCTATGATCTTATCCTAGGTATCTCACATAGGAGACTGAGTATCACTCATGTCATGGTATAACCATATTTCCACCAATATCATCCATGATGACTCCCCTAGGGAACTGGTATCGCTCATGGGTAGGTAAGTAACACATCCAGTGAGCATGTCCAAGGCATCCCATAAGGACCTGTGTATCGCTCCTGTATCCTTGTAATCCCTAACAAGTTTTAATCATAAAGCATAATAGGACCATCCAATGAATCCCATGAGGACCCAATTATCACCGTCAGATTAGATATGAGGTATGAATTAGCTATCAAATTTTATACCAATTAATAAGGAATTTCATTTCAAAAATTTTAATCAAGTTGGTCAAAATATTTAATTCAGGTAAATCCATTCAAATTTATAACATGAGGCATATGGGTCTAAGCACATGACCTACTATATTTCTCAATTTATTTCACACTCTAATTCTTTTATTATAAGGGGAAACAAACCTAAAAAGCGTGTTTAATTAATTTAATGGAAATGGAAAATAGGACTTTAAGGGAAGAAACAATCATTGGGGTGGATCAATTCATGGAGAACAACCTAGGCATTGATTTGATTCTAGCTAGGACCATAAAGGGAATGAAAAGCCCAAAAAATTAATTTATTAAACATTTTAGAGGCATCATCAGAAAATTACAGCACATGGCATAATATTTCATGATATAAATGAAACCAAAATTGAGGTAAAAGAACTATAACATCCACCATATCCCCGTATCACTCTCCTCATCCAGTTTCAGCACTTGAATTGAGATAGAATGGGAGAAATCAAAATAATGGATCAATGCCATGAAAATAGGGAAACTGGTCTCACACAAAAATAGAACAGTAGAAGATAATATAAAATAATAATATAAGGAATGGGAGTGGAGATATTACTGAGAGGAATCCAATGCACCTAATGATGATGAAAATGGAGTCCGAACATGGGAGATATCCAAATACCTACCTAGCTTTAAGGAGGAGCTTTCATTTGAGGAGACAATCTGATGGAGGAGGAATAAATAAAGGTTAAGAGTTTTAAAACATTTTAGGGGTGAAATATTAAATTCCCCTTTAAATAGGGGTTACACGGTTTGGTTTCACACTTTTCCAAAACATGCACCAACCATGCACCAGCCACTACCCATGAACACCCCTCGCAAGGGCTAAGTGCATAGTTTGGCTAAACATGAACAAACCATGTAAAAAGTAATAATTAATAATGTCTGCAACTATACATAGGCATGCGTCCTAGCTTTCATAGTTGCATAAAAACCATACGGCCTCCCCTATGCACTGGGTGCCTCACAGGATTGAGTCTCACGATTAGCACTAACCATGCACTAACTGTGCAACTTAGTCTACCTTTTAAAATTACAGATCTCTGGCCTCTGAACGAGCCTCAGACTCTCCTTAACCACTTATTATCCTTTAGGTAACATTATTAGCAGAAAATTTGAGGTTTTTAATAGTAATGTAAGAGCCCAAACCACTTTGAAAATTTGGTACGTTAAAACCTCACCTCTTTAAAACAACTCATCCCTGAGTTTCCATTCCAAGGGTGGAAAATCATCATCCGAGTAAAGCTTCATCCACTGAGCATGTGCATAGAATTCTTTATCATAGGTCTCATCCTATACACAACCATGATTCCATAGCACCAGGACCAGAGTAATTGACCTACCTTGGAGATCCTTCATGATCCAATCAACAATACATATTGGATACTACTCAAAGGATGAATCCACCTCCAGCTCAATATCCTTAGGGATAAATGATTGAGATGGGTTATCACAATACTAGTGAAGATGCGATACATGGAAGATGTTGTGTATGGAACAATAAATCTAAGGTAACTATAATCGATAGTCTATCGACTTGAATCTTTCCACGATCTCAAAAGGCCCAATGTAATGTGGCGATAACTTTCCCTGTCGCTGAAGTCGTCTATGACCCAATCTAGGTGATATTCATAGAAAGACCCAATGTTTCACCTCAAACTCTAGAGGTCGATGACTATGATTGGTATAAGACTCATTCCTGTATTGATCTATAGCCATACATTTCTGAATCAGCTATACTTTATTTGAAGTCTCCTGAACAAGATGAGGACCCAGTAGTGCTGCCTCACCTACAAATCAAGGACACATGTCTAGAGAATGTCCTATAACACTAGTATCATACTCATAGACTACCCATCGGTCTGAGGGTGATATGCTTCACTCAAGAGAACCTATAAACACAATTCCTTCTACAAACCCTTTATAGAACTACGATGTAAACCAGACATCTTGGTCTAATATGATGGAATGCGGAACATCAAGAAGGCAAAAAATATCCTCAATATAATTCCTCCAAAGATCATAAATTGAGAAGGTATCTCAAATATGCAGGAAGTGTGCAACCTTGATCAACTTGTTAATTATCACCCATATTGCATCACTAACTCAGGGGGAACTCAGAAATCCCATCACAAAGTCCATGGTGACATCATTCCATTTCCACTCGGGAATAGATTGGAGCTGTAAAAGTCCAATAGGTCATTAGTTCTCCGCCTTCTCCTGTTGAAAGGTGGAACACCTCATAATGAAACCTGCACTCTGCCTCTTCATACCTGGCCACCAGTATTGGCGACGTATGTCTCAGTACATCTTGGTAAACCCAGGGTGAACTTTCCAAACAGAGGCATGAGACTCCTGTATAAAATCCTATCATATGTCAATAGGAACCCATACATGTCCATGGAAGTGCGAGATCTCATTCTCATTGACAATCTAACCAGGAGGTGGGTTCTCATATGAGACACCATCCCTTAGAAAAATACCCTTAGGATCTGATAGCCATCTCATCTTCACCCATTATAGAAGGAATGATGTCACTACTAAAGATGCTAAAATAGGTTTCCCATGAAACTCATAAACTTATAGGTGCATCCCAGAAAATAGATCCATCATCTTCTACTCACAACCGGCCTCCTGGATGGCCTATTTTTGAGTCTTAAGGATCAAAGAATTTGCTACTACATTACCGTTTTTGGGTGTATAAGAAAGCTCAAAGTCAAATGACTGTAGGTATCATACCCACCTGTACTACCTCAGATCCAAGACACGCTGTGTGGAGATGTATTTGAGACTTTTATGGTTCTTGTAAACAAAAAAATTCTCACCCAACAGATAATTCCTTTAACCGTGTAATTCATGAACCATTACTTCTAGTTCTAGGTAGTGTATAGGGTAATTCCACTCATGAGGTATCATATTGTGGGATCTATATACTACAACATTATCTCCCTAAATCAAAACTACTCCTAGCCTGTTTCCTGAAGTATCATAGTAAAAAATATAGCTTCTGTCTAGCTTTGGAAGAATCAAGACTGACACTGAAGTAAGTCTCCCCTTTAAATCCTGAAAGGCTGTCTCACAAGATTTTGACCATAAAAATTTCACATCTTTCTTAGTCAATCCTATAATAGGTGCTTCTAGGTGTGATAAATACTAAATTAATTTCCTATAATAGCCAGCTAGCCCTAATAAACTACATATTTCGAAGAAATTATTAGGCTTCTCTTATGAAAATACGATGCTCACCTTCTCTAGGTCAAAAGATACTTTTTCATCTAAAATAATATGACCCAATATGTGAACCATATTGGTCCAAAAGTGAAATTTTCTAATCTTCACATATATTTAGTGCTCTCTTAGTGTATTCAACATGATATCAATATGGTTTACATGGAAATGTCTAGTGTGAGAATAAACCAAGATATTTTCCATGAAGATTACCACAAATGAATCTAGTTATGGGTGGAAAACCTGATTCATTAATTCCATGAAAATTTTAGGTATGTTCACAAGGTCGAACGACATAACTAGGTACTCATACAAGCCATATATGCTCTGAAACTCTATATGTGGTATGTTTGATAGTCTAACATGCACTTGATGGTAGCCCAACCTAAAATTGATCTTAGAGAAAACTATCACTCCTCATAGCTGATTGAAGAGGTCCTCTATATGAGATAGTGGATATTGTTTCTTCACTATAACCTGGTTCAACCATCAATAATCTATGAAAAAATGGAGGGTACCATCCTCCTTCTTGGAGAAAAGGATAGGAGAACCCCATGGAGAAGTAATGGGTCATATAAAACCCTTTACTTATAGATATTCTAACTACTTTTTTAATTCTTGGAGATCATTAGGTGTCATCCTATAAGGAGGGATGGAAATTGGTTCCACTCACAGTACTAGATCAAAGGTGAACTCCACCTCTCCTATATAAGGTAATCCAGAGAAATCATCAGGGAAGATGTCCCTAAAACATCCACTATACGAGGGAATTATATAAACCACATTCACTAATTACTTATGAAGAGACCAGCCATCTAGGCTGTCACCCTACCCATACCATGATCCTCTGGTCCATCTCAAATTTTCTAGATATCCTATTATCCCTTATGAAGATACATACCGACCTCATGTGAAGTAAAGGAAACCCTTTGGTGATAGAAATAAACATGGTAATGATAAGGAACTATCCAGTCCATATTTATAATGACATCAAATCCAGTCATCTCGAGGGAAAAAAATTACACAAGAATTTGTACCCACTTAACTCAAGGAGGTTCCCCTTGCACTAGTGTACACTCTCTAATTGAACCCCTAATGACATTCTGAGAGTCATAACACCACAAAATTACTCTATCTCTAGGCCCAAACATTCCATAAATACTATAGATATAAAAGAGTGTGATTCACCTGTATCAAACAAGGAAGAAACTAAGGTAGAGGCTACTAGAATATGACCTCATACTGTAGAAGGCCCCTGAATCTTCTCCTCAGGTGTAGGATGCACTGCTTAGATATGGAACAAGCTGTGGCCCTGAGATGTAACCGACTAACCTAGGTAGGTCCACTCTACTAGAGATGGACCTCAGATGTCTGACTATTTTGGTGACATATACCTCCTCAGACTGATCGCCCAATAGTATACCAACTCCCAACCTGACATGGAGCTATTGATCCTTCAACTGAAAGCAGTGTTGGCATAGAAACCTTCTCACTAGATATAGGAGGGAAATTTTTGTAGAAATTCCATAGGTGACCTATCATTCCATAAGGCCAACACTCAATCAGGTTCTTTATGAACTGAGGATTCTTATGCCCTTCCCTACCACATTAGTGGCACACTAAAAAGTTATCAGTGTGTGTTATCTGGTTAGGACTTCCCCTATGAGCACCCCTGAAATGATGCTTCCTATTTCTAAACAAACCATCCCCCTATCTAGAAGTTGAACCACCCTAGATTACATTGCATGCTTCCCTCAGGTTCCACTTTGTGATGAGGTCCTAGTTCATTATCTCAGAAATGGTGGTCACCCAGAACATGTTCATCTGTAACTAGATGGAATACACAATCCCATCCTAAAACCTTCTCATAGTTATTATCTCATCATCCGTAAGAGTCGGTGTGAAGTGATGAAGCTTAGTAAAATGATATGAGTACTCCATCACTAATATTTCACCCTATTGAAGATGTATAAACTCTTTGGAATAGTCCTATCTCAATGTCTGTGGAAATAAGTAGTTGTAGAAGGCTATCTGGAAGTCCACCCAGAGCATACCTCGATAATAACCAAACTGAGTGATAATGTTCCACCAACACTTGGAAGATTCATGGAGAATATAGGTATTGAATTTGACCCTCCACTATAGAGGAGTTTCTAGATTCTCGAAGATCAACAACATAGCCTCTAGCTAAGAATTATTAGACTGAGGATTACATCCCCTAAAAAGGTGGGATGCTATTGCTACTAGAATTCTTGCATCGAATCTACCAAAGAATGGGAAGGTCATGGATCTCCCTATACATATTTCATAAAGCAGAAGAAACTACCTCAAAATTGAGTATCAGTGTCCAATGGAAGAGAAATAGGAGGTACATTAGGTGGCACTAAAGGAGGTAATACCAGTGGATCAGGGACCACCACCTCTAGAGCATGGTCATCACCAAATTCCCAGCACACGACTCGAGTAATTCATGGTGGAATAACTCTACAGTTTCCAAACATACACCTCAGATAATATTTAACATTAGATATAAAAAATAGTATCAGGAAGATACATGAACAAATCCTTCCTACAAACAAGTCACACCTCTCTGCCTTCTCTTGAAGCCAGGTCTAGGTGATAAGGAAGGTCAAAAAATTCTCAGGGGACACTACCTACTGCCCACTACTAAAGATGGGTTAGGGTCAAGGTCTCATACAACATAGTAGAGGTTTTAGTATATGAAGTTTCAATTGTATGGTATAGAGAAAAACACTCTTTACTTTGCAATTGGAATCCCCATTTAGTGGTAAACATTTCCTTTTAAAACTTTTATGTATTAAGGTGAATTATTTTTTATTTGGATATATATATATATATCTCAATTCAATTAAAGGCATCACCATTTTCAATTTATAAAGTCCCATACTCTTTATAAATTGTGATTGGTACATCAATTAACTGCGACCTGACTTTTACATTTGGTATCAAGATGTAACATGTCATGTATAGTAATTTTATTGAATGAACTACCATTCCCAATTTATATAATCACTTGCTTCATAAATTAAAATTTTAATTCATCAATAAAATCAACTAAAATTTCAATCCATAAAACCAGTGGTTTATGGGTCAAACATAGCATAATTGTTTAATTAAGGTTTTATTATCAATCTATGCAGGAAAACACTATTTAGATTGATGTAGGAACTTTAATTAATCCAATTATGTTATCTATTCAAGAAATTTTAACACATGTCAATATATAATACTCAAGAGACTGACCATAAGCAACAACCAATGCACGCAGAAAGTAAGTGTGTCTTGGAAAATGCCTGAAATATAAGTCCTAAGTGCCTATAATGATGCATGAAATGATACCTCCTTACTATACCGGGTCAACAAAAATAAGATCATAATAATAATATCAATAATAATAATAAATTCACAAGACATGTGTTTCACCCAATAGTAAAATCAATGAAACTATAATAGGCACAAAACAAAATAGTAATAACCCTTCCTAAGTAATTTGGGTTTCCCCTATATGTGGGTTAACTACTCCCAGGCATAGGATCATTTCAAAATTCCGATACCTCCAAGTCTCCAGTCTAAAACCAAAATAGTAACACAAAAGGAAAAAAGATCCATGATACCACTTTGCAGTGTCCCACCCCATAAACCACTAAGAGGCACCCCGAGATGGCTGGCCATGAGACCTCAAGTGTGCCTCCCCATACACCAAAAGCTTCCAATTAGTAGTGAGGGACTAGGGTGTGTCCATGTAGAGATTATGACCTCATGAGTCAGAGTGTATCATAGAGATAAACAATATATGGAGAACAATGGAAGAAATATTAAACAAACAGTAGTAAAAAAATAAATAAACATGTAATAATAAGGAGACAAAAGCTAAAATGTAATGGATACATAATGATGATGGTAATCATGTTATGATTCTATAAATAAAAAAATTAGTTCACAGTATATAGGGGAACAATAATTTACCACACACTATACCAAAAATACAAAAGGAGACCAAAATCATCTACTAATTGGATCATGAGAATAGGATTGATCCTTTGCTCCCATACACCATCCTAGTACTGAAAATCAAGCATTGGAAGATGGATGCTTCCCTTTATCAACACCTTCAACCACAAAGTCTTCTCATGTATGAAAGGAATCCCAAGCATGGTGTAAGAAATACTTAGTAGGACACCACCAATGGTGTCTAGACTAATCCAGTATATGCATATAAAATGTGCAGTATTCCAATAATAATAAATTCAAGGTAGTAAATAACTAAATACATCAGACTGGGTTCCTTATGGGATACATGACTGATACTAACTGCTTCGGCCTAATCTATATGTATCTAAACCAAGGTAAACTATACAAGTATTATATAGTGTATAATAATGGGTCATCACAAAATAATCATCAAGAATTGATCGAATAAAAGCATGTGATTTGTCTTGGCAGACACATCCCTAGAGTATTAATTATACATTCTTGGAATTTAATTATGAGTAATATTTAGAAATTATAATTATAAACCCATGACCATCCAAGGAGATCTATAATCAGAATCCCAAGTGTTGCTCTAGGTGCTCTATAAATATGCCTCACCACAAATTCTGTCCATGGAGATCTAATTAAGGAAACCCGTGTAACACTCTCAACCTAGTGTAAGTACAACCCTCTGATATCATCCTAGGTATCTCGCATAGGGGATCAAGTATCACTCATGGAATAGAATCTTTCCACCAATCTTGTCCATGGTGACTCCCCAAAGAAACCAATATCGCTCATGGGAAGGTAAGTAGCACATTTAGTGAGCCCCTCCAAGGCATCCCATAAGGACTCGTGTATCTCTCTCAGTGTTCTTGAAATCCATGAAAAGTTTTAATCATAAATCACAATGATCTCATCCAAGGAATCCTAGAAGGACCCAAGTATCTCCCTAGGATTGGATATGAGGTATGACTTAGCTATCACGTTTTATACCAATTAAAAAGGTATTGTATTTCAAGAATTTTAATCAAGATATTCAAAACATTTAATTCAAATAAATCCATTATAATTTATAGCATGGGGAATAGGGTTACAAGCACATGACTTACTATCTTTCTTAATTTATTTCACACTCTAATTCTATTATTACAGGGGAAAAACACCTAAAAAGGGTGTTTAATCAATTTATAGGAAAGGTATGATAGGCCTTAAAGGGGATAAATTCCCATTGGTGTGGCTCAAGTCAAGGATAATAACCTAAGAACTGATTCGCCACTAGCTAGGACTGTAAAGGGCATGAAAAACCATACAATTTAATTTATTAAACATTTTAGAGGTTTTGCTGAAAAATTATGACATGCTGCACAATGACACAAGATATAAACACAACCAAACTTAAGGGAAAGAAACTATACCACCAAACTTATCTCTATAACACTCTCCTCATCCAATTTCCTCTCTTAAATCATGATATAATGGGAGAAATTGTAAGAATGAATCAATGCCCTAAAAATAGGGTAAATGAGATCACACTAAAATAGCACAGTAGTGGATAAGAGAAACTAAGAATAGAAGGAGGAGGAGTGAAGAGCTTACCAAGATGAATCTAGAACACCCAAATACAATGAAAATGGAGTCTAGATGTGGGAGATATCCAAATCCAAACTTGTCTTGAAGGAAGAGCTCACACATGAGGAGACTGTCCGCTGGATGAGGAAGGAAGAAAGGGTAATGGGTTTTAAAAAAATTAGGTTAAAAAGAGTAAATTCCCTTTTAGATAGGGGTTTCATGGTTTGGCCCCATGGTTGGACAAACCATGCACCAACCATGCACCATCCACTACCCATGAACACCCCTCACATAGGCTAGGAGCACAGTTTGGCTAACCGTATGCATCCCATGAAAAAAGTCATTGTCAAGAATGTTTGAAACTTTTCATGGGCGTGAGGCCTAGCTCACATAGTTGCAGACAAAACATGCGGCCTCCCCTATGCACTGGGTTCCTCACACTGTTGAGTTGCATGGTTAACACTAACCATGTGTTAACTATGTGGCTCAATTTTCCTTCTTAAATTATAGATCTCTAGGCTCCAAATGAGCCTTGGACTCTCTTAAACCACTACTTATAATTTAGGATACATTATTATCATAAAATGAGAGGCTTTGAATATAAATGTAAGATTATGTACCTATCTGAAAAGACGAGATGTTACAATAGAAATTTCATCAACAATGGGTGGAAAACCCACTATTGCAGCATCTCTCCCTTCTAAGCCAAGTAACAGGAGGCAGGGTAATATCATATTCCTACAACTATGATAATTATTCCCATAAAAATGAGAAAACCTTATACATTTAAGTAATTAATATTATCCATATATTAGACTAATTCTTGGATCTTTAGAGAGGACCTTGGCTCTGATACCACTTATAGTGCCCTGGGACAGATTGACCAATGAGATGAGATGGGGTAAATTAATGGTTTATTTTTATGAATTCCTTTCATTTTGAATTCAACCCCTTGAACTTTTTAAGGTTATAAATCCACTCAATACTATCTCTAAATATCACCTTATATGTATTTTTAATGATGGAGAGAGATCATCACAAATTATTTATAAGGTTTTATAGAATCCTACTCTTTGATACAACTGGTTATTCCCCTTGGTTACAAATTATTCACTATAAAACAAGTAAATAAAATTGTTTTTATCTCCAAATAAAAGAATTATTCTTCAGCTCCAACTGAGAGACTTAATTTTCTTTTGGATCTAAATAGAATACTTATTTCTCCAGCTCCAACTGAGAGACTCCTTCTACTCCTAGCTTCAACCAAAAGACTTCACCTTCTCCTAACACCAACCAAAAGAATTCACCTTTATTGAAGGATTGATCTATAGTAGGATAATTATATGATCTTCCTTCAAGATATTTTAAGATCCTACTTTCTCGCGAACCTATGTAAGTATATTAAATAGCCACTAAAATTTCCTATTGATCTTGCTCAAATATTCCGATCACTTGTAATTAATTAGTTTCCTAGGTGCAATACTGCTCAGGTAATTCCTTATGATGTTGAATACCTAACCTCACTTGGATGTATGAAAGAGATACACACAATTGTTCTTTAATATATTGTTCAAGGATAATACTTTCATAATCTCAATTCAAGTTATTTTTATAATCTCAACTCAATTTATGTATGCATGCAATATGCATAATTCATGACCACTGCACATGACTATATTATTTTATGTTCTTTTTGTGTATATGCATTCAAATATTCATGTGAGTATGGACATACACTGTTGTTATTGCACTCACCACTGTCTTCCTTCCACTAACCCGAATGGGTGTAATTATGACTAATCTTATATATGAAACTTCCCTCACACAAAACAAGTATGCACACACACTATCCAATTTAAAACATTCACACACAATATTTTATGTCATTTTTATTTTTATTCTTTATGTGATTGTTTCGTAGGTCCTTGAAACGTGATATTCTAGATTTAAGAATCCTAGTTTATAGGCAGTTTCCATTGGATTTATTCATGGAACTGGAAACTTCAAAAAGTTCTTTATCCAAAGAGGACCTACTTTCCAAAGGTATGCATTCATTAAGTTTTGAACTTTACGATACTTAAGAACATGTATTGGTTGAGAGTATGGGAGGTCGGAATCATCACACCCTTTTGGGGGGAATTATTGTCTACTCCGAGACTCTCTTTGAAATTAAAATATTTTTTATGAATCCTTATTAATTCATCAAGTATATCATAAGTTTAACTTGGAATTTAAAATCACTTATTTAACATGTGTAAAATTTTAGAATTATCAGTATGTATTCGAGGTTTTCAATCAATGGTATCCTCTAATATACTGATTAGAGATTCTTTTAATCATCATTTATGATGATACTGGTTTTTAAGCCACTCAGTGGGGCACTCTGGAGTTTATTGTCATCCAAGAAGACGAAGGTTTGTTTTGATCTTAGTATCGTGCTCATAAAATGAGCTACCTATGTATCCTTGTGAAAGGAATCATAAACCTTGTAGTTCGGTGCCTCTTAATGGGACACATCATACCTTTTAAGGTCATGTGATAAGGACCTCTAAGCGGAAGGTGCTTAGTTGAAACTTAGTGTGGGACTTATGCTGAAGAGCCCAAGGAACTTGGAAAGGATATGGGTTTTCAAATAGGATCAAACCCTATTGGGAATATGACCCAAAGAGAACAGGGTTGATTTGAAGTGTTTGGTTTGATCCTCAAAAAGTCTTCCTAGGTATCCCATATGGATGGGAATCAAAGCCCACGTAGTTTGATGAATCTCATAGGAGAGTATAGTTCTCTGAGAGAGATGAGTTTGGGATTACTCCCTAAAAAAGGATGCCTTGATTTAAGGATTGAATTTGGGACTTGTTTCCTAAGAAGGATGCCCAAATTGGGGGAATTAGGGTTGGATTCCTGAGGAGGATATCCAATGATCTCGGGCCCTAAAAGAGCTTTCTACGTATCCTATATTTGAAATAGGAATCATAGTTCTCATAGTTCTTTCAGTGAGTGTTTGTGCACATGTTGCAACCATCACATATCTCTAAGCCCACGTGAGTCATGCTCAGTGTGAGAAACAAGAGGATGTGAATGATTCAACAATGACATTCACACTTCCAAAATTTTCCTCCATGTTGATGGAAGAGGGCGTGTCGACCGTGGAAGAGGGCGGGGTGACAAGCCTTCCCTCTATTCTATTTACATTGGACAAGGGTCCAATGTAAGGAAGAATGGGTGAAGGTGAGGGGCTTATACCAGGATGGATGCCCTGAAATTGATCTTGGTAGGAAAGAGAGACTTCTTCTATGCTTGCAAGGAATGGAAAGTGGGAAGTGTACCTTATCTATGAGAAACCTATGGTTCTGGGTCATCTCTTCACAAAGGAATAGGTCAGGACCCAAAACTCCCCTCCAAACCATGAACTTCCCAACACTGTTCTTGGGAGAAAGGACCATGTGACTGTGGATATATAAATCTATAAACATCCCATGAATCCTAACCCTATTGTGGAATAAATGTGGGAAACCTCTGACTATGGAAATAAAAATCCAAATAGGAGACATGCTGATGTGCGTTACCTAAAGGTTTGAAAAATCAAGAGGTTTTTGTGGAGGCTTCAACTTAGCCATTTTTAGATAAGTAAACCAAGGAAGGAGATATCCTACCATGAATGTCTTTAAAGAAGGATACTTGATTTTGTCACGTAGGTACACCTCATGCAAGTATGCCGCGTAGGTACCCCGTGCTGCTCAATCGCACAGGTATGGCACACAAATGTACCACACAGGTGTACTGCGTAGGTATTCCGCGTAGGTATGAATTGTGACTAAAGAATGTGAAGAACTTAAAACATGCCTATTCCCTTTAATTATATCTTATCTCAGAGTTTAGAAAACTACCTGAGACAATTTGAGAGATCTAGGTGAAAAAGCTACGCAATGGGAGCTTCAGAGGGTCTTTCAAAAAAATTCAGTCCTCAAATGGGGAGCCCAAGGGTCCTATTTATAGGCATGGATGGGCCTGGACAAAGAAATTTTGGTCACGCAGATATGTCACATAGCTCCACCGCGCAGGTGCTCCACGTAGAGGCATCCCAAATCTTATCACGCTTAGTTCGGATGTGTAGGTGATTCGCAAAGCTCATCCGTGGAGCTCTCTCATGAAGATGGGCCGCAGAGCTCTCTCGCGAAGCATGGCCGCGCAGCTCACTCGCGAAGTTGTTGGATGTTAGTACATTGCGTAGAGATTGGGAGTATGTGTTGATATTTCATTTTTACTCTTTGATTTTTTTAAGGAGTGTCAACAAAATCCCCCTCTCAGGATTGGATCCAAAATATATAAAGAGGGTTAAGTCTTGAGGTGAAAGTCTGGGAAAAAGATTAGGATGGATTAATGAATAACACAATTGTGTCGTGTAATAATTTCGCGCAGAAATGTCGTGCAGGTATGCCGCATAGCTATGGAACGCAGTTATGGCGCACAGGTCTTCTGTTGCCTATAAATAGGTCTCAACCTTTCATGTTTTTTTCTTCACTTGCACTTTCTCTGAAATTTAGATCTCTTGTTGCATAGCTCATTCGTTCAGCTGCATTGCGTTGTGCTCTCACATAATTCTCTTGAAAATTTATTCAAGGTAAGATTATTTACGCGATAGAGCTATGCCAAAAATACTTCACCGATGTAGTTGCACTAAGAACTTTGTCTAAATACTTACGCGACTGACTTTGGCGAAGGACCTTGTCGAAGGACCTTGTCGAAGGACCTACGCGACAGGTGTCCTTTTCCAAATTTCTTACGCTCTTCTTTAGAAATATGATCTTTAATTTTGGTCATTATTTTGCAGAAAATAATGACTCATTTGATGACCCATACCGAGGAAGCTAAGGCTTTCCAAAGTAAAATGATGAGGATCATCAGGCCAAATTATTATGACACTGTTGAGAGTACTCTTCCTGGGCTATGGAAGGGTCTAATTCCGTACCAGCATGAATATCCACAAAGTCCTTACTTACCTCTATTCGGGCATGGGCTTTTGCAAGACACCTATTTTCCATATATTAAGAAGTACCCAAAGAATTGGTTTCTTCAATATTCCAACTGTAATAGCATGAATATTAGTACAAGGGGGGTTCCAATACAAGAAGGAACAATCACTATTACTTGCATCCTTCTTCACAGTGGTTGTACTCCGGATATGAAGGATCATGTTGTATATCCAAGACCAAATTTTTATGATTCCACTTTTAAGCTTCTCAAATAGATCAATCGAATGGTTAGAAAGGAAATTGGGACCTTCGTTCTGGAGGGGGTGTGAAACCTGAGTGGATGTGGGAATTATAGGTACGTCAGACTTGTGCAGAATTCAGGGAAGAATTATCAGACGTTCAAATTTACAAAGATGTCTGGATGGGGAAAACTTATGTTTACAAAAATGAACTCATTACTAAATTACTAAGTCGATGGAGCCCACAAACAAACTCTTTTCATTTGATGCACGACGAAGTTGGTATTAGTCTCTGGGATGTTTACCAAATAGCTGGAATTCCCATTCTTGGGGAAATGTATGATGAATTCATCCCGCCAACTTTAATATGGGGTGATGTTACTAGAAAACCACCACTGGCCCATGAATTATTTAAAATAGTGAAGAATTTACCCAAGGATAAAAAAGATATCATACTAGAGTGTGAATGGAATCCTTTTTAGAACCAACAACAGAGAAATGTCCAATCTATGGATGTCTTACTGTTTGTCCTTTCACCGATAACTAAGACAGTTCAGGCACATAATGGCCTACACTGGAAAGAGGCGATTACAAGCACTAGAGTTATAAAGTCAAACCTGATATAGATGCAAAATTACGCTTAGCTGCCTTCCTTGCTATGTGGCTAAGTGTTTATTTGCTTCCAGTTCGTGAATCTGGTGGTGGTGTAAGATCAGAGACTTTTGTAATTGCTGCTAAATTGGTAGAAAAGAAGTATATTGGGTTAGCAACCCCTGTGTTGGAAAGAATTTACTATCTCCTGCTGCATTTGTACAATGGGAAGGATCTATTTAGAATTGTAGGTCCATTTCAAGTGTTATGGGGATGGATTATAGCACATTTTTCTTCATACTCAGTGTTGAACTCAGTCAGAGTTCTTAATGGTTGATTCACCCCATTTTTATAGAAATTTTTTGGTATTAAGCCTCTGAACTTGAGACCCGATGAGGTACTGAAGGTATTGAATGTTTTAGAAGAATTCAACTTCTTTCCTTTTGGTAATCCACCAACTAGAACATTTATTGATAATGGTAAAGAAGAGTATGAGATGAGATCTTATATGATGGAATTCAGGGATGGTGTACTATCAACCAGGATTGATGGTGAAATTATCTATGAGGCTTATGTGCCCTATAGGTTTGCTCGTCAGTTAAAGTGTCTTTAATAGTCAAGCACCTTTCCACCCACATATGTCAGACATGAGAAGCACCCATTGGTAGCACGACAATTATGGATTCTCACAGCTTTAGAGGTATCCAAATGGTCAATTATATTACCTCCATCAGATGCATCAATCGGATTGGAAGCTGGATATGCCAAATCTTGGGTTTCTTCATATCTTCAAGGGGCTTTGACAAAAGGAGTATATCAAGTGGTGGCTACAACGACTGTTGCATGCGTAAATCGTGGAAAGAAGTCCAAGGCCAAAGATGATACAGAAATTTCAGAGGTTTCAGATCCCTCCAGACGTCTTTGTAGGAAGTACACCAGGAAGACCAATGCTAAATAAGCAATACCTCCAATGCCAAGGAAATCTAGTCACCACCATCAAACAGAGATTCCTATTCCACCTGTTTAATTTTCTGAGGAAGAAAGGTCTGAAGAAGCTCTTCAATCGGAAGGTGTCGAACCTCTTCCACAGTTAACTAGGACAAGATTGAATTATGTGCGACCTTTGGACATTCATTACTAGGAGAGTATAACCTGTGATATTAGGGATGCCTGGGCATTTGTTCAACAGGGCATTTGAATGCCGGATGTTGGTGATATCAAGGAACCCTCTAACTATAATATGGATAATAACTTGGATGAAGTACAAAAGTATATTACAGAATTAGAGACTTTTATATATGCAACTGATGAACAAATCCCGACCTCTAAATGAGTATCTCTGGATTTAGGAGTCCGCGAAGGGGTAATTATCGACTCTGAGGAGGAGTGAGATATTTATGTTAATATTGATAATGTATTTCCATTTTTCTTTCATCTCAACTCTGCTTTATCATTTGAAATCATTAATCTTGATGAAAATGTATTTCTTCAGCTTGAATGTAGAGAAGGAAGATCTAGACCGATTCCTGAATCGCTACAGTATAGTCCTGCAGGTTCTCCCATTGGCGCAATGAATAATCCTCCCAAGTCACCGGAACTTTCTCCAGGAGAAAGAATAATGACTAGGGTAATGGAAATAGATAATCCTCAACCATTACCTCAAGTTTACCCTGCTAAGATAAGTGTTTCAATCTCTCCTCAAGCTTTTGAACAAAAATGCAAAAGAGAAATGAGATTGATTCAAAGTGTTCGCTAAAAGAGTAAGTATTTATACAATCTTCAGGGCATACAATTTTCTCAAGACGTTTTGGTAACCATGTTTTATCCTCTTTTAGGATCTATGTCTCTTTAATCTCTCAAGGGATTAAGAGATGATGCTTCACAACCAGAAAAAAGAAGTTCCAGGAGAAACCCAGGTTCATGCTGACGTATCTGTACCGTCAAAAGATTCAGCTATACCTGCTCCTAGCTCTGTTGAGAGAGAGGAAGTTCATGGTAAGATAAAATACATTCCCTAGTTACTTTTGTCAAAGGATCCTGAAAATAATCAATATTGATATTCCTATTTATTCAGAAGAAAGGATTGAAGATCCTTTGTAAGGGTTCCACCTCACCCCTTGAAAGGTGGATTATCAAAAATCAATAAAAAATAATGGCCTTCGGGCCATTGGAGGATTTAAGATCCAGGGAAATCTGAAACCAATGCTGAAATTAACCCAAATCTAGAAAGATCTGATGTTAGAATACCAATTTAAGATTCATTAGAACAAAATTTCAGTGAAACCAATTTGGGAATCAACCAAAATTTGTTGGATACCTTAAATGGTGAGGATTCTATAACATTTCAGGCCATATACACTGAAATGATAGACACCATTAATCCGAATATTGATATTCCAGGTTCTATCAAGGAGTTTTGATATTTCCATGAAAATTTGCAAGGAAGAAAGTTTCTATTCCTGCATTTTACATACATAATTTGATCTTTAACTTGATTCTTTACATCAAAATTCACCTTATGCAGCTTTATCTGCAGAAAATGTCGTAAAGGATCTTCAAGAACAGGGTGTTCCACTTTATCCTTTTTCTGGGGCTGAAGAAATACTTACAGAGGATCCTTCACCAGGAGACGTTCCAGAGCCTTCAAATGTCATATTTGAACAAATTCAAGAGAATCCCCCCCTCAAGAAATACCTGCTCAAAACACCGGAGCTGAGAATACATGGGATGAATCCAATCAAGTAGATGACTTATTGTTGGGTAAATATAGTCAGCCATCTGAGTCATATTTGTTTCCTCCATTCGAAACTAATAATGACCTTGATTTATTATTTAGGGTTATAATATACTAGATTAGAGGGTGAAGCTTCTATCATCCCAAGAGAAGCAGAACAAAACAATTCTTTAAGCAACCTGTTTCTAGAGTACATTTTACCTCATGGTAGTGAATCAGATTCAGATTTAGAGATATAACATGCTCTTGTCATGGAACGCAAGAAGACATGGAGGCAGATCTAGAACATAATTGTTGAAAAGCCTTTAGATGAATTATCTTCCCATTTTCCAAAACTCCCATCATTATTCCGTGCATTGGGATTTGGTGGGTTTGATTATCGGCCGGTCTACGATGCCATGAAAGAGACTATCCACCGACGAGAGCAGGAGAATAAGATGTGATAATATTTTGAAGAGGCTAAACGAATCTCCAATATTAAGGGCTTTCAAGCTACAGTGGTTGAGGCGGAGGCAAATCATAACAAGAAATCACTCGAGATTAGCCAACAAATCAAATAAGCTACGAAGGAGTTAATATCTCTTCAACATCAACTGGATGTTGTTCATAACAAGCTTGAGAAACTGAATCAAACATTAAGAGAAACCCAATTGGAGGGGATAACTGACATTTTAATGGATAAGGAAGCACTTCGTCAGGTAGAGGAGGCTGGAGTTGCTCAATTATCTCAACTTCAACAGGCAACTGATAGAGCTTATGAAGCAGTTCAACAAATGAAAAGTCACGTTGAAAGTTTATTTTATAACATGATAGAGAGGCTCCAGTTTGTGGATGACCCTCCATTTTCACATGAATGAAAGAAATTTTGTTTCCAATCATATACATACCTTCATTCCTGGTATTCTTTCATGATTACAATATGAAAGGTAAATGATGATAAGGATTATAATAACAAGAATGAGGTGCTTAAAATTTTCTTATTAATCTGAGAGATTTAAGGAGCATAATTTTATTATTTCTAGGGTTACATGGATAACCCCACAAATTTTGTATCTTTTAAATTTTCATTGCTCAATATTACCTAAATCATACAAAAAATGTATATTTAGTGAGCTGGGATTCGACTTTTGTTCATAGCGCCCTTTGCGGGTTCTTAATCTGATGAGTTATCAAGTCTTTTGTTATCAGCAGTTTAAAGTCATGCATGTTGGACTATAAAGGGATAATATTTAGGTTCAAAAATAGCTTTGACCATAGATTTTTAAATTGGTACTATGTAGTTTTAAGTCATGCAGTGGGGACATTAGGTACCATGCATTTTTAAGTCATGCAGTGAGGACATTGGGTGGCTTTAATTTATGGTATTTAGCTCTGACCAAAAGTATGAAACTCTCCCAATTTCTTGATAATTTGTTTGGAAATATACTATCATATTCAGGTATGAAAGGTAAAATTGTAAACTGTGATTTAAAAATTTCTGAAACCAAGGAATGATATGGAAAAAGGGCTAGAAGCATTAGAGGATGTCTTTTCTAAGAATGAAGTTACCATTACTTGACAAACCCATTATGGGGGTTGTATTATATAGGGACAACTGGGGCATATGTTGCACAGCCAAATAGTGGCATCTTTTGGCTGACAGGCCTGTTATATAGGCAACTTATACAAGGCCGCCTAAGGGCACATGTTGCATAGTCAGACAAAAGAGCTCTCAGAAGTTTGGCGTTCTATTGCTAAAAGTCAAAGAAATTTTATAGAGATTCAGATTTTTTTCAAAGCATAGAGTTTGGTTTATGGAGAAGGGTACCTAAATATGGAAAGGGTATTTCTAATCAAGATATCCAAAGAATCAGAGGAATAAGACTTTTACAATGGTCTGACCCAAATGTAAAAAATATGGTGTCTGTAGTTTTATGTCATACAACTAGGACCAGAACTGGAAACAATATATAACATGTGGCCAAGTGATTTCAAGATTATTTCATAGTGTATCGAGCACATGATGAGGGAAATGTGTAAACCATGGCCTTGAAGACTTTCAGATTGTGAGAAATATAATGGGACAAGTATACTTGAATAACTATTTTAAAATATATATTCTTGTATATTTTCATAAAATATTAAAGGGGAAAAAGATACTATAACCAAGAACGAAGTACCCATTAGTTGAAAAACCCGTTATGGGGGCTGTATTATGCAGGGCCAACTGGGGAATATGCTGCATAGCCAAATAGTGGCATCTTTTGACTGACATGCCTGTTATATAGGCAACTTATGCAAGGCTGCCTAAAGGCACGTGCTGCATAGTCAGGCAAAAGAGCTCTCAGATATTGAAAACCTTGTTACCATAAACTGTAAGAAATATTATGAAAATTTGAAAGAAAAATTCAAGATTAAGAGTGTGAGATATGGAAGGGGGTTATTCCCAATGTATATGAGAAATATTTGAATCAATATTCGCCATAAATTTGATGTCCTTTACATAGATCTGACTCATATGTAAAATGGAATCTTTCTTTGTTTCCTTTGAATGAATATGGTAATGTGCAGTTTTAAGACATGTAGTGAGAACATTATACTATGCAGTTTTGAGTCATGCAGTGAGGACATTGATAATCCTATAAGAAATTGAAAACACCCTATTTATATAAAGAATCCATTTACCCAATTCCTAAACCCACGTGAGCTATGCTCGTTGTGAGAAACAAGAAGCAATAAGGATTTCCTTTATAATATAAAGACGATCAAAGTGAGAAATAGGGGTTTTTTGTTGTTTTTTTTATCACAGCTGGGCCCAAAATTGGATATTTAGGCGTCTCTATGTATCTCATTGGAAAAATGAGAATCAAGCCGTACGTAGTTCTTTAAACAATCATTCCTCATGTTAATAAGATTTGGCATAAAAAATGGGGGCTTTTAACACATTCTATGAGAATGGAAAATCTTAAAACATAAAATGGTATATGGACCAAATCATATATCTTAAGGAAACACTATGTATAGATTTGATTCATATACAGGAGGAGAAAAGAAAATAAGAAAATTTTGTGATTGTGGCTGGGCCCCGAATTGGAGATTCAGGCGTCTCTACGTATCACATTGGAAAATGAGAATCAAGCCATACATAGTTCTTGAAATATAGTATTTAGACATATATGACTCCGACATAGGAAAGAGAGGGACTCATGTCTACTAAATAGTAATGATGATGTCAATAATGCTTGATATAGAAGATTTTAGCATTTTATAGAGAAAATGTTAAATGGTGTCATGCGATTTAATGTCTTGCAACTAGGAAATGGGGGCTATGCAGTTTTAAGTCTTGCAGCAAAGAAGTGGTACCATTCATTTTAAAGTCTTGCAGTGAGGACTATTTATGAAAAACTATACAAAGTATTTCTTCAAAAATATTTCATTGGTTGGGGTTGTGATGAGATCTCCATCTATTGAGATTAAGGCATATGCTCCATTTGAATAAACCTTATGTATGGAATAAGGTCCTTCCCACTTTGGCTCAAGTTTTGTAGGTTTCTTTACTGGTATCATTGGAGTTCTAAGGACCAATACAAATTCTCCTTGAAGGAATGAACAAAGATGAACTTTCTTATTAAAAGATCGCACAATTCTGTTCTGATAATCTTCTAGATGATGCAAAGTATGCAATATTTTTTCATCTAATCATTCCAACTCATTGAACCGTTTCTGAGACCTTTCATCTATAGATAATTGATCATAGATTTCAACTCTTAGTGAAGGAAATTGTATTTCAATTGGTAAAACCGCTTCAGTTCCATATACCAATAAATAAGGAGTTGCTTGGGTGGCAGTACAGATATTTGTCCGATAAGTCCATAAAGCATTCAAAAGTTTATCAGGCCATGATTTCTTATCTTTATCCTCCATCTTATGGAGTATATTTGATACGGTTTTATTGAAATCCTCTATATGTCCATTGGCCACTGCATGATAGCGAGATGAATGGTTGGATTTGATATTATATTCCTGATATAATTTTTTTACTTCAGCAGAAAAAAAATTGGTGCCATTGTTTGTCAAAATAGTATGAGGGACGCCAAATCTGGTGATGATATTAGTTTTGAAAAAACTAATGATGTTTTTAGCTCCAATTTCCTTGAGAGGTATTTCCTCAGCCCACTTAGAGAAGAAATCAATAACAGTGAGAATATAATTTAATTACTTAGCCGTGGCTGGAGGATAAGGCCCTACTACATCCATTCCTCATGTGGAAAAAGGCCAAGATTATTTAACTGTATGTAATAACTCTAGGGGTTGATGAATGAAGTTGAATGAACTTGATAAGGATGACATTTTTTTGTGAAGTCTGTACAATCCTGTGTCATTGAAGGCCAAAAGTATCCAAGCCTTTGAATCTGATCGGAGAGTCTGTGCCCAGATTGGTGGGCACCACAAGCTTCTGAATGAACTTCTTTCATGACAGTCACGGTTTCTTCTCCATCAATACATGTGAAAGGAATCCCATCAAAGACCCTCTTATAAAGGATCTTTTGGTGGTTTGGACCATCATAAAGAGTAAAATTATCCACTCGTCACTGGATTTTCTCCTTCTCAACCCTATTTGGTGGAAGTATCCCATTTTGAAGATATTCCATGATGGATGTTCTCCATCCTATGGTATGACCATATGGTTCCGAAATAGGAAAAATTTCATTAATTTCCTCCCTCATGGTTTAAACAAAAGGTGAAACCATGTGGAAATGGGTTATGATGATAACTATCTAATCCTGATTTGGATCTGCCAAGGCTGTAGCTGTATTGCTAGTGCATCTTCTTGGGCATATCGTGATCGTGGGACATAGGACAATGTTGGCTCTGAGGGAAATTCAGCCATTAATTCTCTGATGTAATCACACAAAGGTATTAACTCTTCTTTTTTTGATAGAGTATTCCCCCATTAATTTGTTTGATTACCAATTATGAATCACCTTTTACCTTTAAATGATCCATTCACACTTGAAGGGACAATTCCAAACCTGCGATGAGAGCTTGATATTCTGCCACATTGTTGGTTCCAACTTCAGATAATAGAAAAGAATAAGGCAATACAGCCTTTTCTGGGGAAATAAGGACTATTCCTAATCTAACCTTGTTGAGTTTAGGATTTTCCAGTCTCTTCCCTATTGGACTTCTAGAAGCACCATCAAAATAAATTTCCCATGTCTGAGAATTATCTTGAATAGAGAAGTCCTATTCATCAGGAAGTTCAGTATTAAATGATGTACCTTCCGCAGATGGATGCTCAGCAATGAAATCAGCCAGGGCTTGACCCTTTATTGCCTTTTGAGGCACAAACTGGATATCAAACTGCTGCAAAATAACCACCCACCATGCTAGAAGTCCTGTAAGAATAGGATGACTGAGGATAAATTTGAGAGGGTTATTACGAGATACCAATTGGACCTCATGATGTTGTAGATAATGCCTCAATTGATGAACTGTAAAGATTAATGCTAGGTAGAACTTTTAAATACTTGAATACTGAGTTTCCACATCAATCATAGTGCGACTGAGATAGAAAAGGTTGTTTTCACTCCCAGCATCATTCTTTTGGGTGAGGAAGGCACCTAGTGATCGCTCTAAAGCTGTCACAAAGAGAATAAGTGGTCTTCTTTCAATAGGAAGAATTAATACCAGTGGACTCAAGAGATATTTCTTAAGGGTATCAAATGAATCTTGGCAATATTCGGTCTATTGGTAGGTAACTCCCCTTTTCATTAATCTAGTGAAGGGTAAACATTTGCCTGCCAAATTGGCGATAAAGCACCGAATATAGGCCAAGTGTCCTTGAAGTCCTCTTAATTCTTTCAAATTTTGAGGAGGTGACATACCAAGGATTGATATTTTTTTCTCAGGATAAACTTCAATACCATGATGGAATACAACAAAACCAAGGAATTTTCTTGAGGTTACCCCGAAAGCACATTTCAAGGGGTTCATCTTCAAACTATGTTGCCGAACTTTATTGAATATGGTTTCCAAAAGTGATTAGAAAGTTGTCTAGATTTGACCACAAAATCATCCACATAACATTCAATAAATTTCCCTAAGAATGGTTTAAAGATATGATGCATGGCACGTTGATATGTTGTACCTGCATTCTTGAAGACAAATGGAATTACTCGATAGAAAAACACACCTTAAGGGGATCTGAAGGCTGTAGATTTTTCATCCTCTGGATCCATTCAGATTTGATTATATCCATAATGTCCATCCATGAAGGGAAGTGCTTCATAGCTAGCTATTTCATCAATTAGAAGTTTTGTAATTGGGACTGGAAAATCATCTTTAGGACAATGCCTGTTAAGATATCTGAAGTCAATGAAAACTCTAATTTGTCCATTCTTCTTTTTCAAAGGGACAATATTAGACAACCATTTGGGATATTGAACTTCTCTGATGAAGTTATCCTTGATAAGCTTATCAACTTCGGCTTCAATTTTGGAGGCATAAGTTGGGGGTGTTCTTCTTATTGCTTGCTTGAATCCTCGATGTTCTTCTGACAAACCCAAATGATGAGTTGAAACATCGGGATCAAGACCCGGAATTTCTGTATAATTCCAAAAAAAAACATCTCAATTTTTCTTTAAAAATGAAGTATACATTTCTTTATCTTCAAGAGTCATGACTGCACTAATTAAAGTGGGGCGTTGATCTTCTTTTATACCCAGATTTATCTCTCTGAGTTCATCCACAGTGGTAGAGATAACCTCTTCAAATGCTGGAGGAGCATCCCTGAGATCTTCCTCTTATTCTTCTTCAATATGTGTTACTTATTCTATTTCTACTTGCATAGTATATGACGATTCAAAATTTCTATGGTCAGGGGAGAAGTTAAAATTTTAATATCTTGAAAAAGAGACTACCATTTCTGAACCTATTGATGATGAAGGGTCTTCCTGGGGTGATAGAGAGGATATGATGGATTGAGAATCAACATCATTGTTTTCCTCTGGTATTACTATAACTTATTCTGGCCTGGTTGATGAAGTATAGAATTTCTGGATTTCAGCGGATGAAATGAAGACATCTCCATTTAAGCTTTCATCACTGCTTGGTGAATCATCAATTTCTCCCATGATATTTGGCTTGGTTTCCATAATTGACATTATGGAAGTTTCCATAAGAGTGATTGGATTTAGGTCTATCCTATTAATTTGACTGATAGGCAACACATAATCTGTACTCACATGTATGAATGGGTTTACTGGAATCTTTTCTAAACCATTTGGAGCATTAATTTTGGTGACCTTATTTACCATGGTTTTTTTCTTTCCCTCCATGTGATAAAATTCTGCATCAATGTATTGAGATTCACACATTTTGAATGGGGCCTTGTCACCATAAAATGTCCCAATTTTACCATTGAAAAAATATTTGAGACATTGATGGTATGACGAAGGTATGATCGCATGTTTATGTAGCCAAGGTCTTCCAAGAAAAATGTTGAAGGCAGTGTCCTGACGAACAACCATGAAATCGGAATTAGACACAAGGTCTCCAAATTGAATTCTGAGTGTAATCTCGCCCATAGGTTCTTGTTCATTCTTATCATATCCTTACAACATCAAAGTATAAGGAGATAAATCAGATTTAGTAATACCCAATCGATGAAGTGTATAAATAGGAATGAGGTTGACTCCTGAGCCATTATCAATGAAAGCTCGTCGGATGTTTATGTCATTGACTTTTCCCGATAAATACAAAGGTCTGATATGTCCATGTACAACATCATCTTCATCTTCATCTGTAAAAGATATCACTGTATGGAATTCTGCAGGATCATTCTCTATATGGTAGACCTCAGTCGTAGAAATTTTAGTTTCGAATTATCGAGGACTTGACAAAGCCTTAATAAGCACCTCCCAAAGATCTTTTGATAGATTCAAGGCATCCAGAATTGATAACTTGGCCGGTAGTTGGGTCAAATGTTTCAAGACATCATACTTTTGGTCAAAAGGTCTGAGTTTCTCATCATGAAAATGTGGTTTTGCAGGTGCCTTGGAAGTTGATGCTTTGGCAGTAGATGCATCCTGTATCGGGGCAGGAATTGGAAACACTCCTGGATTTGGTAGATTAGACTGACTAAGTCTATCTATTTGTTGAGAGGAAGAAGGTGTAACCTCTAACCGGTCCTCCAAAATAACTATTTCAGGACCGAATCTGCCATGTGCGGAAGAACTCTCTTGTTCCTGTTGAGCCCGCTGAAGGGATTTACCACGAGTTTTTGCCGCATATACAGTTCTAGTAGGGGAAGGATTGAAATAGTGGCTTCTGTAATATCCACATCTTCCTCTGTATCCTAGACCTTTGTATCTTACTCTAATTCCTCTATTAGATACAGATAACTTAGGCTCATCATAATTGAAACAGTCATTGGAATAGGGATTCGTTAAATAAATCATGTTAACAGAACCAAAGATCAATTCTTCATCTGATGAAGATTCTTCCTGATGAACCAGTTCAGGCTGTGCCGTTTGGTGTTGTGGTACCTGTGATTTTGAAGAAGATGGCATAAAATCTGCCAAAGTCAAAGGCAAATTAGGCTTTGACACGGGCTCGTCTTCTTCTGACTGCTCTTCTTTCTTCAAATTATGCTACTTATTTGAAGATTTTCCTTATGATGAAGGGGTTTTTGCTTTGATAGAAATAGAAGAAGACATAATTGGTTGATTCAATTGTGTTCATAAAATATAACGAGTTCAGTTGATCGTTTTACTGACTATCCAATCATCATATTTCTGCGTATTTTTACTTTTGAATTCGTGCCACTCTCCCTCTTCCTCTGGATCAGTAGCAGTAAGACATGCTACCTGGGCTAAAGAACCTTTCAGTTTTACTTTTCCAGATTCCACCATCTTTTGCAGGAGGTCTTTGAAGACAAAACACTCCTGAATGGGATGACCAAACATCTGATGAAATGGAAAATAGTTGGGGAGGTCTTCATCTTATTCTTTGTTCGGCCTTTTGGGCCTTGGAAACTAAACCGGATTGTTTTCTAGGGCCGAGATGAAGTAACTAGGAACTTTTTCATTCCATAAAGAATAAACTTTGTACTTTAAATCCTCAAACTATTTCCTCCTTTTTTCTTTTTGATCATCTTGATGAGGCAGCTGTTGTTGTTGATGCTTAGGAGGTGGAGCCCTTCGATATGATGAAGGTTTTGAAGTGAAAGAGGGTACAAGTGATTGTTTAAGTATAACTGTAGCAGTCTCCGCTTTCCCTATTCTCCTTCCCATAACTGATGGAATTACACAAGTTTTAGCCTTAGTCTTTATAAGAGAGTCTTATATCTGCTGAGCGATTGAAGTAAGGTCTCAAAATCCTCTTGTGTATTTCATAGGGATCAACGGTGTGCGTAATTTATCACGCAGATTTGCCACACATATTGGCAACAACTCTTCTTGAGGGAGTTCTAAACTTAAGGAATATGTTAATTCCTTCCAGCGACCAATGAAATCTGAAACTCTTTCATTCTCCCTTTGTTTACAATTGGTAAGATAAAAAACTATCGTCTTTGGTAATTTTGATCTAAATTGAAGAAGTAAACTTTGACGGAGATCTTCCCACCCATTAATTGACCGAGATTGCAAACTTTTATACCAAACAAAAGCAGGTCCTTGTAATGACTACACAAAACACCTGAGCTTAACTGCTTCTTGTTATCGAGGAGTTCCCATCATAGGATCACAACGAGAAGAAAAATGTGTTAAGTGTTGTTCTGGATCTCCCAAACCATTAAAAATTGGGAATGTGGTATTCACAAAATTTGATGGGGGAGGAATTGCATCCACCCATTCAGGGTAAGATCACTTTTCTACTTGAACCTATGCACATAGACCTTCCATAGCTTCCAAACGAGCTGTTAATGACTCAATGATAGTTATTAATTTTTGAGAAACATCTGGTTGAGCTTGAACTTGAGAAGGTACAATAACTGGAGTTTGGACGGGTGTGGCGACTGGTACTGCTGCTGGTTACTGTTGCGTATGACCCATAGGATTAGACCTATGAGGGTGTACTTGTAAAGGGGGATATTCTCGATCCATTCCAGTAACTGTAACAAATTTCCTTGATTGATTAACTCCAGCATTCTTAGGAGTAAGACTACCTTTAAGTAGTCCTCCATTTAACCTTCTTAATTCCTTCATTTCTTCTTCTTATTGTGCGAACCTTTCCTCTAATGAGAGTGATTGGCCTTCTCTAGAGGTAGGGTGGGATGTAACCTGACTTTTACCCTTTTCCTTGGCATGTGTCTTTCTAGAGTATGGAAGGAGTTAGTTATTTGAAGGCATACCTAGATTCTGGGTAAGCCTTTGATTTCAGGTACACACACCTTCTTTATTTGCCTCAGCGTGTACCACATTGTGGATAAGAACTTCATCTTCTGATTCCCCTGAACTAGACTTATTTTCTAGAGGATCTTCTGCAATGGCATTGATAACATTTACTGATGCATAATGAATTGATGTAATTCTGTCATTTCTTCTACTAGATTTCCACCGTTTGTGTCTTCTATGAGACTCCATTCTCCTATATAAGGAATTCCCTGGAACTCTTTGACAGATAGTAATCTTAAGGGAATCATTGGATAATTCAGTTATATGCTTTTCTTGTGGCTTCTTCCCTAATCGGGAGAAAACTAACTTCCACTGAGGAGGGGATTGCAAATGTGAAAAAGCCCCCAGCCTTGTAGGTTGGGGTTGTTCTTGTTCTTCTTCTTCAAATCCTTGAACATTGTTTAATGAATTAAAATATTGATTTAGATGAGCCCCCATCCTCGCAAGCTGGGGTGATTCTTGAACTGTTATAGCTGAAATCCATGCAACTGCTCTTATGATTTTGCAGATTTTGGTTTGGAAATTAGCTGGGTTCATTATCCGACCATCATTCACACCACCTGTTTCAGAAGATCACTGTTCTATTTCAGACATTTTCATCCTCTAACGCCTTACATCCTCTAAATGAGATGCCTGCTCAAGATTCTCAAAGGCTTGATGTAAAAGTAGCTCAATAACTTATTTTATTTGATCCTGATTATGATGAGAACTGGTTGAGTCCTATTCTTGAGCATACATTTGATTACATACAAAACCTATTGATTGGGGCTGGTCGTGGGCAATAACATTGCACGAAACCACTTTTGGTAGACTTTGCTGATTTTGGAGTGCAGTGAAATGCAATGCTCCATATGCACCCCATCCTCTGATGCGAACATTAGATGGGGAATCAAAAATTAACTGGCATAGCCTCTTCAGAGCATTGAGACATGCATACTAAAGAGTTATCTATTGTTTTTGAACCCTTGGATATTGGGAAACTGAAAGAGATGCCAAGTCAATTTGGCACTACAACCCTTCTATTACCTTTATATGATTTTGATATTCATTATATGGTAATACTTTAGTTTTCAAATGACGAAGAGTTTTCTATAAGTTGAGACGAATGTCATGAATGCAATATTCTGTCATCAATTATGGAATATCAAACTGAGAATTTACTGAAGGCCCGAACATGACTGGTATTTCTCCTTTAGCTAATTGTTTCCTCATGTTCAACACATCTTCATCATCTTATACTAGAGGTTTCTCCACTTGTTCTGAACAAAGTGGATGCTCTGCATTTGAGGATAACTCACCCAAGGGAGGTTCGGAGAATGATAGTTCCCTTAAGTTTTCTTCTGACTGAGAAAGTGGTTCACCCATAAATTACAAGGCATCAGACATGACTGGACTTATGTTTGCAAGTGCCTCGAGATAGAAGGTCTTTCTTGTTACTACATTGTTAATTATAGAGTTTTTTTGACAATGAGAAATACTACTACGGAGAAGATTTTCACAGAGAAAGCCATCACGGGGAGGATCACCATGGTGGATTACAGCAAGGGATACATCTTCTTTCTCTTTGGTCGTCTGGCCACAAAGAGGGTTTCCATGGCTCTCATACAAAGATAGGCACTCTGGATTGACCGAATTTTCATGAAGAAAGTTTTCATGATGAAGTTTCTGATGATAAGCTTCACAATTACAACTACCACTCCCAAAACTTGGTAATGAGAGGGTAGGATCTTGAGTAGCAAAAGATAAATATCTGAGGGCTTCAAGAACTCCAACATTAATAGGAGCTAAATTACAGCTTGACTATTGATTTTCCAATGGTATTTTGTGAGATTTATTCTTGGATGTTCTCTTATACTTAATTGGGGCCACTTACTGGGAAAAGTGGTTATCATGGGTTGGTGTATGTTCCCAATCTTGTCGTCTGTATGATATGGGGGAGTATGCCCCATGAACCTCCTGGACTGTAACATCAGTGTGTATCTACTCTGGGATGGCATGCCGTTGTGTCATGCCATGTGTGGGGACAGATTTATGTGTCTATTCCCCTGATACTGCTAAAGTATTTGTTAAAATATCTTGACATGCTTACAGAATATGGGCAGGGATATGATATTTCCCTTTCACCATTGACAAGATGTGTTTAGTGATTTCAGCAGTCAGAACGAGAATATATGTCTATTCCATATCTGGATTAGGTGTATGTGCCTACTCCTGTCCTCCTTTTTCAGTCAATGGATATTGGTAGTACATATGCATAGGGGCAGAGAGTTGAGACTACTCTAAATTTGTCGTTGGATCTTTCCAACTGACTTCTCCGGGTGCTACCAAATGAGACTATTGGAAGACTTGATGAACATTGGTAGGTGTATGTGCCTACTGGATATTCTCCATCAAGTATGGTTGATGGGTTTCCTTCAATACTGAAAGACGAGACTACTAACAGAATTGGTGATTGTAAACAGGTGTATGTTCCTGCTTACCAGTTTCCACCATATTAGATTGGCGGGTCTCTTTAAATGCAGTCAGACGAGCCTGCCGACTGGCTGATAATATGTAAACAGGTGTATGTGCCTGCTCATGGTACTCCACCAGGTTTATCTGGTGGGATTGGTGGGTTGCTGTCAGATGAGATTGTTGAGCAACAAAATTAGGACAAATAGGTGTATGTGCCTGCTCGTTGTTTTCCATAAAGTTTGATCGATGGACTTCTCCAGGGGAGGTAGAGGTGAGGACCTACTTCCTATTAATCAGACATTGTCCCTGGAGGTTTGTCTTACGTTCTTGAGTCTGAGAGACCTGGACCAAACATCCAGAGGCAACATCCCCATCATGTTGGGGATATACTACGACATGATTCTGGCGGCGATTGCTGGTGGGAGTCCTCAAGAAGGACTCCTGTATTCTTGAAGTGAGGCCTTTAGTAACCTTCTGATCTACCTCCCTATAGTATGGGAGAGATTTATTATTGCGTTCCAGGGATAATGACCCGAAACGGTGATTGGAATCGTTTTCTTCTTGATCATTGGTCGTTGTTGGCCAGATGATCGAGGATTATTATTGACCTGGAGGGCATGTCGAGCAGCCTCCAAAGTTAGAATTGTACCGTGCTGGCGATATTCCTTTATCAGCACATTGGAGACCCAATGTTGAATACGCTGGGTTGGTGATAATTTCCTTCTCGTGGACGAAGATCCAACTTGAGCAGCAGTTGGGAAGTTCACATATGTTGTCTTTGAGAAAGCCATTCTTTGGATTGAAGGGAATTATGTGGAAAACTGAGACAACAACAAGTTATATTAAAGTGACTTCTTGTCAGATGGATACATGCGTGGTTTAGTTCCTTTGTCTGGACTTCCTTTATCAATTTATAGGGGCCTAACATGTGGGTAACATTATTAAATTGGTTAAGGATTCATGTCAGGTTTACCATTTTTGTTTCGTAGGTCCTTGAAACAAGATATTCTAGATTTAAGAATCCTTGTTTCCAGGCAGTTTCCATTGGATTTATTCATGGAAACGGAAACTTCCAATAGTTCTTTATCCAAAGAGGACGTGCTTTCTAAAGGCATGCGTTCATTAAGTTTTGAACTTTACGATACTTAAGAACATGCATTGGTCGAGATTATGGGAGGTCGGACTCATCACACCCTTTTGGGGGGAATTATTGTCTACTCCGAGACTCTATTTGAAATTAAAATATTTTTTATGAATCCTTATTAATTCACCAAGTATATCATAAGCATCCCTTGGAATTTAAAATCACTTATTTAACATGTGTAAAATTTTAGAATTATCAGTATGTATTCGAGGTTTTCCATTAATTGTATCCTCTAATATATTGATGAGAGATTATTTTAATCATCATTTATGATGATACTGGTTTTTAAGCCACTCAATAGGGAACTCTGAAGTTTATTGTCATCCAGGGAGACGAAGGTTTGTTTTGATCTTGGGATCGTGTTCATAAAATGAGCTACTTACGTATCCTTGTGAAAGGAATCAGAACCCTTATATTTCAGTGCCTCTTAATGGGACACATCATACCTTTTAAGGTCATGTGATAAGGACATCTAAGTGGAAGGTTATTAGTTGAAAATTAGTGTGGGACTTATGCTGAAGCAGCCCAAGAAACTTGGAAAGAATATGAATTTTCAGATAGGATCAAATCCTATTGGGAATATGAACCAAAGAGAACAGGGTTGATTTGAAGTGTTTGGTTTGAACCTCAAAGAGGCTTATTACGTATCCCATATGGATGGGAATCAAAGCCCACGTAGTTTGATGAATCTCATAGGATAGTATAGTCCTTTGAGAGAGATGATTTTGGGCTTACTCCCTAAAAAAGGATGACTTGATGATTTGAGGATTGAATTTGGGAATTGTTTCCTAAGGAGGATGACCAAATTGGGAAAATTAGGGTTGGATTCTTGAGGAGAATATCCAATGATCTTGGGCCCTGAAAGAACTTCCTATGTATCCTATATTTGAAATAGGAATCAGAGTTCTCGTAGTTCTTTCAGTGAGTATTTGTGCACATGTTACAACCATCACATATATCTAAGCCCACATGAGTCATGATTGGTGTGATAAACAAGAGGATGTGAAAGATTCAACAACGACATTCAAACTTCCAAAATTTTCCTCCATGTTGATAGAAGAGGGCGCGTCGACTATGGAAGAGGGTGGGGTGATGAGCCTTCCCTCTATTCTATTTACATTGGACAAGGGTCCAATGTAAGGAAGAAGGGGTGAAGGTGAGGGGCCTATACCAGGATGACTGCCCTGAAATTGATCTTGGTAGAAAAGAAAGACTTCTCCTATGATTGCACGGAATGACAAGTGGAAAGTGTTCCTTCTTTACTAGATACCTATGGTTCCGGGTCATGTCTTCACAAAGGAAGAGGTCAGGACCCAAAAATCCATTCCAAACCAAGAACTTCCCAACACTATTCTTGGGAGAAAGTCACATGTGACTGTGGATATATAAATCCACAAACATCCCATAAATCCTAACCCTATTGTGGAACAAATGTGATAAATATCTGACTGTGGAAATACAAATCCAAATAGGAGACACGCTGATGTGCCTTACCCAAAGGTTTGAAAAATCAGGAGGTTTTGGTGGAGGCTTCAACTTAGCCCTTTTTAGATAAGGAAACCAAGGAAGGAGATATCCTGGCATGAATGGATTTAAAGAAGGATACTTGAGCTCGTCGCGTAGGTACCTCACGTAAGTATACCACGTCGGTACCCCACGCTACTCAATCGCGCAGGTATGGCGTGCAAATGTACCGCGCAGGTGTACTGAGCAGGTATACTGCATAAGTATGAATTGTGATTGAAGAATGTGAAGAACTTCAAAACATGCCTATTCCATTTAATTATCTCTTCTCTCAGAGTTTAGAAAACTACCTGAGACAATTTTAGAGATCTAGGTGAAAGAGCTGTGCAATAGGAGCTTCATAGGGTCTTTAAAAAAATTTTAGTGCTCAAATGGGGAGCCCAAGGGTCCTATTTATAGGCACGGATGGGCCTAAACGAAGAAATTTTGGTCGCGTAGATATGTCACGTGGCTCCACCGTGCAGGTGCTCCACGTAGAGGCATCCCAAATCTTCTCACGTGTTGTTTGGACGTGTAGGTGTTTCTCAAATCTCGGCCATGGAGCTCTCTCGCGAAGCTGGGCCGTGGAGCTCTCTCAAGAAGCATGACCGCACAACTCGCTCGTGAAGTTGCTGGATGTCACTACATTGCGTAGAGCTTGGGAGTATGTGTTGATATTTCCTTTGTACTCTTTGATTTTTTTTAAGGAGTGTCAACAGTGAAACAATTTAAGTCTACACTGTCCTATGGTATCTCATAGTGTTTGTGCAAACTATAAGGATATGCATAAGGGTATCATTTTCTTGAATAGATTCATGGTATAGGTTCTTTATGAAGCACTTTGAGAGTGTGAAAACAAGTTAAAGGCCCATGGGATATTCTCCTCCTATTGAAAGATGAAGCTTCATGGTAACCATCATGAAGAAGATATTCATAGTGCTCTATTTTCTTCAAAGAAAATAAGAGAATTATCAATATCACAACAACACCTCCTTAGCTTGATGTTTTAGTATTTATAAGCGATAATTCACCACCTTTCCTATGTTTTTAATTCTGCATCATGACTGGATTAAAACTCTCAAAAAAGTTTCAAGTCATGATATTTTAATATACCAAATATTTCAGTATTTCTATAACATACACCAAAAAACATAGCGCTCTTTCTTATACAAGTTCACATTTCATTCCTCACATGCATGAGATGATGATCTCATGCTTCTCCATATTTTAAACCTCGAACACATTCTGTATCTGAATGAAAAAATAGCTGATTGTAACTTCATTTTCATTTATCATTATTATCTTCTCTGAATATACTCATTCTTGAAAGATGAAGATTTCATGAATGGAGGTCCTTCATCTCATAAAATCTACATCTTGGTCTCATAATATCCATGGAGACCTCAGTTCGATGATGGAAGTCATTACATTGAATACTCTGAAATACTAGATCTCTGACAAAGGATGAGGTAGAGGTCGACGTCTTGGGAAGATCCTACAGCTCAGATAAACTTGATCGAGTGGTGCATGTTATGTCCATATTTTTAATTATGGAGCAACAATATCCACGACATGCACATCCCACATCATACTGACGTAAGGCCAAGAACTTCATTTTTTAAAAATCTCATTTTGCAACATTTCTGAGATGGTCATGGGGGATCAAGACCTAGAAACTACATCGCACACCTCACGAGCTATGATGATGTGCTTTGGAACACCAAAACTAGTCTAAACCCATGCACTCCCAGTTGTATGCTTCTACGGACCTATACATGGAATGTACACACCTTGTCACCTCATAATGGTTTGTAGGTTATCTCCTATGCGGTGAACCATGCTCCCGCAAGTGTGGTCAAGCTGGCCTGATTTCTAACTTGAGGTTGGCCCTATTTTTAATGTAAGTTCCATTCATATAATACTTAGAATTCATTACAAGTATAACATATAATTCTAAGCCTCAACTCCTCAAATTCTTCCTACAAAATGTAAGTATATTTTTCATAGTCTTCTTAATATTATTTTTTAAAAATCATCATGAAAAATAATATTTTTCATGGACATAATCAATTCCTTTTCCCCATTTCATGAAAATAATCATTTTCAGGGTATTCCACTTGTTTTATGCAATTTTCTCTCCTAAGAACACGTATTTAACATTTAAATATCAGTTCAATAATCATTGTATTTACCAAGCATCACCACTTCTCACCATACACATATTGACACATCATTGGAAAAAAATGAAACACTAGTCCCAACAACTCATGATTTGAGTGATTTACATGATGGTACTAATGGTAATTAAGAATATATTATACATTTATTACTTGATAGTTATGAAAAAACTATGTGGATGTTATGTCATGATAGAAATTGATTATATATGTGTTTTTATTTGTTTTTAAATTTATGTACTGATTAAATGTGAATTATACAATAAATTTGTTTTATTAAATGCGTATTGTGATTGATTAGAAATATATTTTTTTAATTAGTGATGTATTGTTTGAATTCTTCCTAAGGTGTTGGGGAAAGCTGGTTGGGATTTGGGTTTAGAAGAAACCTATACAAATGGTTTTCAAACTATTGGTATAAAATCTATACCAATGGTTTATATAAATCATTGGTTAACCCAAATATAACCTCCCTATACCAATGGTTCTATACAAACAATCAGTATAGGGTTATCCCAATGACTAGTATACCAATGGAATTAGTAATTTCCATAATCAATGCATAAAATACATCATAATGAGTACATAACATATCATACATTATTGATCAAGATTTCTAAGAAAATGGAATCTTACTCGTGAATTATTGTTCTTTAATAAATGAAGTACAATGCTTCATTGCAAGACTCTTTCCATGTAACATTTGTAAAGAACCCTTTTTAGAGATTTCCATGTTAAATATTTTTTTCAATTTACCAATGTATGTGTTCTAACTAAGGCTAAGAATTTATATAGATATGAATATATAGATATTTATACCTAGTATATACAATGCTTTATCAGGATCTTTTATTGAGAAGAAACATCCTAACCAATTTTTCATTGATTTTAACATTAAGATATTATTTTCAATTAGAAATATTTCACCCATATACAACACTAGAGATACAACCATGCCCCCACTAACCCATTTATATACACAAGGTTAGTCTCTATTTTTATAAAGTCAAACTCTTTGATAATTTTATAAAAACAAATATTCTAACACTAAGAAGATTTATTTAACCCATAAATGGATTTTTGAAACCTACTAATCTTAGAAGAATTTCTTCTATCCTCAAAACCTTATGGTTGTATCATATATACATCCTTAAAAAATTCCCATAAATTAACATAGTTTTAACATCCATTTGATATATCTCATAATCATCATATACTAAAATATAAAAAAAATCCAAATGGATTTGATCATAGCCACTATTCAAAAGGTTTCTTCACAATTAATACTATGAATTTTTTTAATTCCTTTATCTTCTAAGTGGTGTTTGTAGTTGATACTCTACCATCCATGCTAGTCTTATAAAATACCCACTTTCACCCAAAGAGTTTTACCCCTTAATATAGATTTACCAGGTTCTAAAATTGATTAGTGTACATGGATTAAATTTTAGATTCCATTTCTTTTAACCATTTATTGGTTCCAGAACTCTTGATATCCTCTTGATAAGATATTGGATAGTTTTCTATGACCATTACACCACCTTCATCAAAATTAAGAAATTTGTATCTCTCAGTTTCCTGATGAAACCTACCAAACTGTCTTGGTTATCATATATACTAAGTTGTTCATTTTCCACAGCCTTTTATGTTTCTAACTCATATAAATCAAGAATAACATAATCTTTTTGGTCTTGAACTTCATAAATTTTAAACTTACTCAAATTAATTCTTTTAAAAATAAATCCCCTTTATAGAAATATATAATGTCAAGCAATAAATACTTTCTACTCTGATGGATTATATAAATAATAACTCACTATCAATTTAGGATATCTAATAAATAGATATTTATTTGATTTTGGTTCTAGTTTACTTGAGTCAATACATCGTACACATGTATCACAATGCTAAATATTCAGGAAAGATAGATTGAGATGCTTCCCAGTCCACATATCATGTGCTAGATTTTGAATAGATTTTTATGGAAAATAATTTAGTTTAAATGAAATAGTTTCTAGAGTATAACCCCAAAAGAAATATGAAGTCCTATATAACCCATCATTGACTGATCCATGTATCACAGAGTTCAATCCCCCATTTTGAAACTTTATTTAACTATGGTGTACCAGGTGGAGTGAGTTGTGATAATATACTTCAATATTCTAGATAGTCATGAAATTCTTGACTCAAATACCCCCCTCCAAAATTATATTGAAGTATTTTAATACATTTCCAAGTTGATTTTGTACTTAATTTTTAACACTTATGAATATTTTAAAGGTTTACACATGTGTTTCATAAGGTACACATACCCATGCACAAAAAATTCATCGGTAAAGGTAATGAAATTTTGAAATACAACTTGATATACTTTACTCATAGGACCACACACATCAATATGTATGAGTTAAAATAAATCATTATCTCATTTACCTTTACCTTTAAAAGGTGATTTAGTTATTTTACCTAATAAACAATATTAACATACATAAAATGATTCATAATCATTTGAATACAATAATACATTATCATGAAGTCTTTGGATTTGATTATTATTTATATAACCTAGGTGATAATGATAAAGATAAGTGAAATTAAAATCATTAGTTTTGGTCTTATTATTTTTTACATCATAGATGGGATTGTAGAGATCCAATATATACATGCCATTAAACTGGAGAATATATAACCTAAATCTATTATACATGTGATTAATTTTGTTCATCTCATAAGATATGATATAGGTACATCTCAAGGAATCTTATTGGATATAATTCCACTACCTTTATCCAATTATAGTATATTATTTGGTTATATTATATTACATAAATCATAGTATTTGATTTACTACGTATCCTATGATTTTATGGGTAAACAAACATTATCATTACAGAACCTTCCATGAATGGATATCATTATTAAATATCATTTTGTGATTTCCACTTCTTCTTACAATTCTTCCCATGCTCTTTTTATCCTTATCCATTATCCTTGAATAGATGCTTTCATATCATGGTAGATTTTATAGACTTTCCCAAGTTGCTGGATGATTTGGTGCAACCCATGGATACACCATGAAGTAGGGATTCCTTCGACTACCTCTTAGTGTTCTTCATAAACCATATGAATAAATATTGATATGAAAGTTCATTAGTGAAAGGTACACAACAATTTCTCATTTTATATATATACATTATTTTTAGTTTCAAGCATAGTAGATCTTGGGAATTTGAGTTTCTTTTTGTTTTCACTGCATTGATCAAGTGTTAATCGATCCTTAGAAACCCATTAGTGGTATCAGAGTCATTAAACATTTCTTAATTTTGAAAACATGATTTAAAATGAAGAAATTTTATATTTTAATGGATATCATAAAATATGATCGATATTTTATTCTATGGATGACCATATGATATTTGATATCATAGGCTGTGACATAGATCAATTCCTTCAGTTTTATATATATCATAGTGTATGATATAATTTTCCATAGTGTATGATGATTATGAAGGAATGATGTAAAATAGAGAATTATATCACTAATACAATATAAAATATATCAAAATAAATGATAACCAAGCATCATGAGTTAATCTCACATAGGCTATAATAGCTTGTGATAAATCACCACGTAAGATAAGCACTAAGTTAATAGTATACAGGTCAATCGTAACATATGATATTGGCGTGTCTTGTGGATTATTCTTACACGGGTCCTCACACGCTAGTTTTATCTTACAAGATACCTATTTTATTTATCATAATATATGATGGATTATTCCTGCTCCACCTATCACACATAACATACTATGCCATACGATATAGGGATATAGTTAAAAACAATATGTAATAAATTTTTTTCTTTCTAAATTTCAATTATGAATTGATTTAAATGGTTTATAAAATGTTTATAAATTACTGAAAAGGTGTTTTTAGATATTTATTTAATTTATAAAGTGTTTATAAATTAATTAATTTTAAATTATTTGTGATTAATTATTAAATATCAATGATGCGTTTATTAAATAAATATCCATAATATTAATTGTTAATATTAAAATACCATTTTTAAGTTATATAGAATGAATTATAATTTGGATATAAAATGTTTATATATAAATTGTAAGGGTAATTTATAAAATGTTTATAAATTAAAAAATAATTAAAAAATATAAATGATATTATATTTAAAATTATGAATTATTCATAATTATTAATTTCAAAATTTCAAATTAAAAATACCTTATTTGAATAAATAATCATTATTTCAAACAATATATTTTTTATTTATTAAAAACAAATAAAATACTAACAATAAATTTGAAATGAAACCAAAAAACCATCCATTAAGTTGGATAATAGAAATAAAGACCTAGAAAATCAGTCTTAGAAAACTTCTTACACAATGAGGGAAGACTCCTAGGAGCATAGAAGACCTCAAAATCACTTGAAGAGTTCCATATAAAGAAATATAATCCACTAACATATTTCCTTCTCTCCAAGTGTGAGAGATTGTTTTAACCATGAGGTTGTTTTTTGGATTTGTTGAAAATAACTATTGGATATTTGGAAGTGAAGTTAAAAATAAGTAGGTATGTTGGTTTTGTTGACAAGAACATTAATAAGGAATGGTTTCTTTGATTAAGGAATGAAGAAGAGGATGGTTACCATATACATGGAAATGACATTTGAAAGTTTAAGAAAGATGTATAACAGTGCATGGTTTCAAAGTCTGTATGAACATGCAATGGAAGGAGTCACATCTTGATATTATTATATAAAAAGGAAATTACACGTGGAGTATTGAAATATGAAGGCATATTTGGCAACAGAGGAAGTGTGATTAGTGGTTGAAAATGATGGAAGTTAGAGTCTGGTGGTTGTGTATGAGAAGTATGAGATATTTTATTATGGATAGAGGAATGTTATATAGATTACGCTAAAGTGAATTATAATTTCAGAAGGTATTTAGTACCTAGGATATATTTTGTAATAAAATCAAGATTTTTTTGAAGTAATTTGAAATGGTTATCGGGAAATATGGTTGTGAGAAGATATTTGAAAATTGGTTAAGTCTTAAATTCTACCTTCATTTCATAAGACTTTAGATGGTCTTTAAATTTAACAATGTACACAAGTTTCCTTATTAGTGAAAGAGTTAATAGTGCTGAGGTGAGCAGATAAATGGAAAAGTCATGATTTCATGAGACTTTTTTTTATTTCATATAACTCACTCTGATTTCATACGACTTTATGTGGATTTCTTATGACTTACTTTGATTTCATAATACTTAATATAATTTTATAAAACTTTATCTGGACTGCATAAGTCCTACTTTTATTTCATAATACTTTATCTAATTTAGTAAGGCGTTTAGGATTTCATGATACTTTTTTGAGGTAAAGGAAAATTTTATAAGACTTATCATGTGCATTTTTTAAGACTTTATGGAATTCTATAAGACTTCATGTAATTCCATAAGACTATGTTTGTTTTTATAAGAAATTTTTTATTTTGTAAGACTTTGGGTGGACTTAAATTTTTCCAAAAGTAATAAGCTTACATGTATGTATAAGAGTCATATAATGATCGAAAAATGGAAAAATGGAAATGGAAAACTTTTGTAAGAGTCACAAGATAAGATCATAAGGGTCATTTGAGAAATCGTAAGATCTATTTCAGAAAATCATATGGGTTACTTCATTTGTGATATCTAGAAAAGTACCCATTTATCAAGGTTCATTGGGTCATTTCATAAGGTTAATTTTATAAATTATAAGATTCATTTCCTTTGAGATTTGTAGTTAATAACCAGCTCGAAGACAGTGTGTATGATTTGATTTTAGTGAGCTTGTCCTGTTGCAAATAATGATTCTAGTAATCATTCCATAATGAAGAATATTATATCAATATTAAATGAGGATTATAATACAATATTATAGGGGGTTTAGTTTTTGACAGAGATCATTTTGAGACTCAAAGATTTTCACTATGTGTCTATATGCATGGGAATTTTATTAATCATATATTATGATTAATAATTTGGTCAAGTAATAAGATATATTTTTTTAAATTTTATGGGATCTTAAAGATTATGATATTTAAGAAATATTATGTGGAGGTAAAAGATATATATTTTTGATAATTAAAGGTGAATTTCTTGGTGTTTATATATTAAAAAATTTAGAAAATATCTCATATAATAAAAGATAACATGTTAGAATCAGTGTTATGAGATATTTAATAAAATAGATCACATGAACAAGATTTTGGGAGAATTTATATATTCAAAATATGGATAGTTATCACATGTGAGAATTATATGATTATCAAAAAGGATAAGGAATAATAGGAGAATATCTTAACACTACAACTATTGAAATACATATAAGTCATAGAGAGAGTGTGTGTGTTTGCATGTGCATATCAAATATATAGATAAAATATAATTATGAGAAGTATTTGATCCAAAAGGTCACAACTTGGTTTTCAACCTCAAAATCTATTTTTGGATTTGTTGTGCTCATAGAATCAATGTCGAAGCCTTTATTTCTTATAGAAACTAACTTTAATGGTTGAAAAAAATAAATTCCTATATTCCTTCAGGATTATATAAAGGATATTAAGGAATACATTCTTTGATGTACAGATTTGACAAGGCACAATGAAAGAGAAAGGTGATGCAAATACTAAAAATATCTTGTCAAGAACATTGTCCAATGAAGTTTATAAGAAAATAACCCATTATGATTCTACCTATGAAATATAAAATACCTTAGAAACTATTTATGGAAGATTTATAGAAGTGGAGGAGAATGAGGTATCACCCTCTAAGGATGATGAATAATTCATTACATCAAAAAGAAAATATAAGAGAAATAAGAAGAAAAATTCTAAGAATATAGTCTCTCTAAATAAGATGATCAATTATAAACTTATTATAAAATATGTTTATAATAATGTTTTGGAAGATTCTTAAAAATCTAAAAAATAAGAATCACCCCAAAGACTGATAGAATAAGATATTATAATGACGATATAACAACTATATAAAGTTTCTAATATAGATATTTCTCATGAAAAAACCAAGTTGAGATCCAATACTTTCATGAAAAAGTGGATCAATGAGGAATTATGAATAAATCACACTAAAAATTTATAGAAGATCTATCCATGGAAAATAAAATATTGAGATGAGTATAAGTGAACTTTAATTTTGACATAAATAATATGGGTGCAAAGATAAAGGAACAAAGTGATATACTTGAAAAATTTGGAAAAGGTATAGGAAAATAGATGAACATAAATAAGGAGTTAAATGAAATAATTATACCTCTCAAGATAAAACTTGAAGAGAGGAGAAAATATGAAAGTTATGCTAGATTGAGTTTGAATGAGATGGATGCCCAATTGAAAGAGAAAGATGAGAAGATTAGATAGTGTGAATCAAGGCTTAGATCCTTAAATGGAAATGAAAAGTTAGAAGTTCTCTATATAAAAACCTCAATAAGTATTACATTTAAAGTTTATAATCTAAAATAAATGAGTAAAAGGATTTTTTTTCCAAACTTGGTATTGAAGGTTCTTAGAAGAAAGTAGGCACAATGTGCTACTTCTATAGAAGATCTGGGACACACCATGAGTGTGTGTCTAGAAGCCTAAGGGATCACTGGTAGAAGAAAACATGTTGCACTAGCTTCTAAATAAAGAGGTGAAAACATGAGTTATGACTTCTTAGGCATATGTTTTACATGTTTTAACCCTAAAAATATGGAAAGACAATGCGGTGGGAGATAAATTAATGGTTTCATGAGGGATTCCTCCATTCCTATAACATATAAGGAGGGGATATACATTGGAATAAAATATATTAAGTTGGAAAATATATTTACTATCTTATAGAAGAAATATAGAGACAAATGAAGGGTGTATCAAGCGCCTATGATGATATACTCACAAAAATTCTCTTGGAAAGAAAGAAGATTTAGAAGGTGAATAAAAAGGAGGAAGTAGTTATGGTTATGAGTAAAGATGATGTGCACTTAAAGAAAGATTTGTTAAATAAAAATAAGTATAAAGTTAATCTTATAGAAAATGTGTAAGATGAAAAAGATACATTCTTAAGTTCTCTCATCCATGCCACTATAAATAAAGAGAGGAATATTGGTGGAGGTTCCCTTTTATAGAGAAAGAATTATGATAAAATAATGTAACGATGAATCTTATAAGGAGGAAACCTGCACTAGTGGGTTTAATCCTGCAATTGAGATGGAACCCAAGATAAAATAGATGAATTAATTTAAATAGATTCATAGTGGATTGTGTACAAGTGGTATGGAGAGAATAATCCTTATAATTACTTAGAAGAAAATTCAAGACAAATAGAAGGTCTACCATAACTATCCCCAATCCACTACTTAAGTATGTTGGAGGTTACCCTTTCCCCATGTATTTAATTTTTTTAATATTTATTAGAAGTGGCGAAACATTAAGGGAGAGATACAATCCATGTGGTGGTTACACTAAAATAATACATGTGATTATGTTGTAAGAATATATGCACATGTAAAAGAATAATGGAAGAAAATATGACTGATCTAGAATGGGATAAAGGCATAAAGTGGTGTTGAGAAACCACTTTAAAATTCTAAGATAAATTTGGAAGTTTCATGCTGGAATTAGAAATATTAAATGTTATAGATGAAGTTACCCAATTAGGATCCAATTATCAATGAGAGGGGGAGGGGGTGAATCAGTGATGTATTTTTATTTTAAGTTTTCTTATTTTTGAAATAACCTTTTCATCCTGTTAAATATTTATTTCTCTAATAAAAATAAAATAATCACACATCCATAGGAACATAAGAATTTACAAGGTTCACTACTTAATAAGAGTAGATATTTCCTTGGTATGGTTTGGAAACAATCCAATACCACCCAATCCAATAGAAAACAAAATTCTTTTTTGTGGATACAAAAAGTAGGATAATCCCTTACACTTGTGTAGAACTATGTTTAATACAATAGTTCATGTGCTTCAAATAGCACGAAATGATGTAATATATTTTTTTTTTCTTCCTAATCAACTTTCACAAAAATAATATTTCAAAACAATTCTTCACTTTCTTACCCAGGAGCAGGTAAGAACTTCCCTAGAATTCGTAATGATACTCAGTCTAATTACCAATTTTATTCATCAGTCTGATATCTCAATATGGAAATACAACTTTTCTAGAATACCACTAAAATAATCCTGAACAACTTATTCCTCAGTTAAGAAATCCCAATCTGATTACTCAGTTAGATCCAAAAATTAAATATAATCTACTTCCTTCTTCTTCTGTCCAGCTAGATTTCTTAAGAATTCCCAATACAAAAACTTCTTCTCCCTATAAATTTATATATTCTCTCTCTTCTTTCATAAATATTATAGGAAAGTACAAAGTACTTCCTCTATTTATAGGCATCCCAAATGCGGTTTGAGCGGGATTCTAAAAAACTTTCCTGCTCAACCAAAATTTTTGAATCTTCATTTTTTCTTAAATTTCAGGTGAAAATTTGATTTCTTTTACTATAATTGAATCTTATATAATCCTATTACAACTTTAGATTACTTCAAAATTTCTTTACAAACTTCAGTCTGATTCCGATTTCCATTCTGATTTTCCCATCACGATCCTCCACAACAATTTAAATACTAATTTACCATTATAATTTCTTCATTATGATGAAGACATTATATTATTCATTACATTTATGTGAACCAAAAGATAAGAATACGAAAAACACATGTATTATCATTAAAATTATTGACATCACTTATTCAAACAAACACTTCTTCTAGACTCTTTAAACTTCAAGATTCTCTTAATAACACTTTTAAAAACTACTTTAAGCAAATTATTCTTTTCTTATTTTACCTCAGAATGATAAACCTGTGTCTGGTGATGTTTATCGATGTCATACTATGCCTAATGGATCGATCTCTGCTTCACTTCAAAAATTGGTGTCAACTCTAGTCTGATGACTCTTGACCCAATTGTAAAGAAATTTCTTCTTTCTCTTGATCACTTAAAAAATAAGGTAATAATTTATCTTGATAAAAATGGTTGACTAAATTTTTGATTGATCTTTGTCTTTATTCTACACATTGGTACCAATAAGATTTTATTTATTTTCCTTTTCATTGGTCCCAACAACTCCCAAGATAAATAATCTCTTTCAACAAAAATTTCCTACCTACGATGATTAGTGGCATACCGTATCCAATGGACCGGTTACAACAACTTTGAATTCAACAAATTCTTTTCTTTTCTAATTACGATACCAATGAAATTACAACACTTAACTTCTTTAATTAAATATTTGTTTCTTGTGGATTATTTGTTTTATTGAAAACCAATATCTTCATCTTTACACATTTTTATCAACCATATCATCCTTTTAACAAATTTGTGTATGGTGATCTCACACCGATGAGATGAGACCGAAAAACTTCAACTTCATCCACCTCCTTCTTTCACAAACTTCTTATTGTATCATGAAATAATCATGAATTTTAATACAATGAAAATTGGTATAGCATCATCTGACTTACATTAGGAATTATTATAACCACCTATTCTTCCATCAACTTTCTTTCTTTCCAACCATCCTCAATATGATTGGAAGCACTAGTTCTCCCTTTATCTCATAAGGATTTCATCACAAGTTTTTAGATGAATTAAGATTTTTTTGAATTAAAAAATAGTAAATTATCATCAGATTTTCATTAGATCTAGGTAGAATCTGAAGCAGCTTATCATTATAAGTGAGACACCATTTCAGACTCAGAGTGAGTATAGTGGTCCTTTTATTCCAGAAATATTCTTCTCAATTTGATAGACTTTATTTAAGAATTGTGAGTCTAATTTTATGAATATGATGGTTAGTATTATTATCAAATTTTATAAATTTAATTGATTTATTTCTTGTTGACAAAAAAAAAATACAACACACTTACAAAAAAAAACTTCTTTCAACATACAAAAACATTCTCCAGCCAACTTGGTCCCAACAATACCCCCCTTTGAATTTTGTTTTCAACCAAGATTCATAAATAAATGAAATTTATAACCATATAAAATGGATTAATTATCAAAAATTCTAATCCTACGTGTGAAAACTCATTACAGGAAAGAAGAATTATTAACGGTAAAACCATGTTGTCCAAAAGTAGCGACTCATGAAACTTATTTAGCTTTACTTCACAACTTTCTTAATTTATTCAACTTTACTATTAACAAAATTTTTCCTAAAACCACTCCAATAAACAGTTAGAATAGTTCACATATTTACATGATGAATTCATGGTGTAACACCCCAAGCTTCCATGGTACATTTCTCTTTGAATTATACAATAGCGTGCGATGTATGCAACACTGATTTCAAGCGCACGATGACCTATCAAACTAGACATTTAAAAAGTGGTTATGAATATTAATAACCAAATTTATAATTTTATATATATCCCATATAATTTTAACATTCATCTATTTTGTTTATTAGACATAATATAAGGACAAATTCAATTTTTCAGATAAAAGAAGTATTTTTCAAAAATGCAGTTTTCCACCTTTTAACGGTGAATCCTTTTTAAATCCAATATTTGAAACTTTTATATATTAAATTTTATGAAATTAAATTATTCTTTATAATCAGGACACAAAAATTTAGTTTGGATAAATTTTTAGTGTTTTTCTGAGAACTTTCATATTTTGATCAATAGTGAAAGATACTAAATTTTAATTGAAAACAAATTTTTTAATTCAAATAATTTATAGTGTTAAATTATAAATTTTAATGGTTTTAAAGTATAATTATATTATATTTTTATCATTTAATAAAATTTTTGTCATTGGAAGAAATTTTACTTTTAAATTGGACGTAAACACATATCAATCTTTTGATAGTTTTTACTTTTCAAAAACCCGCTTTCTGGTTTTGACAACGGGAATTAATTTTAAGTTAATTAATGCAACTTATTTTTTTTAATTTGGTAAAATAGACATTATTTTTGGATTCTTAATATCAAAATTAGCTTAGGGTGAATTTTTGGTATTTTTCTGAAAACTTTCAATTTTTGATGAATAGTGAAAAACACTGCGTTATTGTTTAAAATTGACTTTTTATTTAAATAATTATTTATTTTATTTAAATTTATTTTAATTCAAAATATATACATAATACCTATATAAGTTCAATGTAATTAATTGGAGTCATTTTATAATAAGTTTAGATAAATAAAATTTTATTGAATTTTTTACTGTCTTTTACCCACCTTCTAGGCACATTTGCAAATTTGCATAAAACATAATTTTACCTCCTCTATGAATTGAATTTAAAAAATATGAGAGACACAGTTGAAATTAGTAAGTAAAATGTGGTTCAATAATATGAAAATAATTATTGGTGAATAGTAACTTTTGAATTTTATTTACCACGGTTAAAAGTAAATAGAGTAATTAAAGGTAAAAATGATGTTATAATTACCATAACACATGTCCTAATTCTATTGGATAAATTTTTTTAGACCAAAATCAACCTTATGAATAAAATATGAACATCTTTGATCCACTTGGATTAGATTAGGACATTTATTATTATTTTATTTAAAGAAGAGTTAAAAGTTTAAAATTCAAAGTTTAATAACTAAAACATTTTTAATATAGGGTTATAAATAATATAAATTTGACTATAAATATTCATTAGAAATATAAAAATATTTCCTACCTTATGGTATTTTATTTATAATTTTTAGACATTGAATATGTAAATTTATTTATGTCACAATCACAATGCATTAATTACTTTATTAATGAAAGATTAAAATAATTGATGTTATAAATATCAAAATAATTGTAAATTGAGACTTTTGATGAATTAAACGAATTTTATAAGTTAATATGAAATTTTAGGGTTGATTCAATGATTTTTTTTAATTAATAATGTTTTTACAACTTTCAAAAAAACCAAATATTAAATAGCGTCAAAATTGACATAAATGAGTTTTTAAAACAAATACTATTTTATTAAATGATAAAATAATCCTAAAAATATAATATTTTTCCAAATAACTTAGATAAGATTATATATTTCAATAATTAACCACTTGGGGTTCTCTTTACTTTTTATAGTTTGTTTATTAACCATTTATTTTAACAATACAAGAGGACATGGTAAAAGTTAAACTACTTAACTAAGAGTTAAATCTAAAAGATAGGGTTAATATGGTGAACTAAACATGTATAAAACCTATATATTGAAATGATATATACCCATACCCACCTTAGATTCTAAATAAATTAATTTGGATCCATTAGAAACTGAAAATGATTTTATAATAAAATAATTTTTCAAACTTTTCCTATAGTGACCCTCACCTATATTATAAAAGGGTACTTCCCCTTCTCTCAAAATCACACCTCAAAATCCATTTGTCTCAGACAAAACCTTCCCAAATCTCATCCCAACTTCCCTAAATTTAACCTATATTCCTTCCCTTGAGAATAAATCCAACCTAAGGATCCCTTTTGTTGAAATCAAAAGGAAACACCCAAAGAAGAGGTAATTATTTTATCACATCTTTCAAAGTTCTTTTCTTCTTCCACTTTCTCTTTCTTGGTTGTTTCCATACCAAAATAATAACTACAATAACTTCTACATACTAAGATGTTATTATAAATTTGGTACAACCATATTCATTATTATATCCATCCTATGAATAATAAATTCACCATACGTGCGTATGTACGATTTACCGTCTCCACATCGTGGTGTAGTTTGTTATTCAACGCTTCATTATTTGGATGGATAATAATGAGTATAATTGATGTAAATAATAAATATAACATTTTAATTATTCTATATATATAATATAACATCAAATTACGTACAATTTTACCATCAATAGAATGATATCATCGCTCGTGCGTACGTACGACTTACCGTCTCCACAACGCGATGAGATTCATTTCCACATTCACAATTCATCGATGATTATAAGAATATATATTATTAATAATTATGTAATATATGAAATAATAATTCTACTATAAATATATATATATATATATATATGTATTTACATATATCTCATTCACTTACTCTCGTTCAATATGATATGAAAACGAAAACAACGTTTATGCATACGTACGACCTACCGTCTCCATAAACGGTATTTTCCATTTCATATATCTATCTATTATACATATTAATATTCTAAATATATATGATATATAAATCATGTTTTATATTCTATAAGTATTTAAATCATGATCTAAATGATATGATCAAGAATAACAAGTTAAAACATGTACGATAAAGAAAGCAATTATTACCCGAAATGTTAATTTAACATGAAAATCATTATTAAATGGGTAGTATAAAGTCATAAATGAATAATGTATGATATAATAAATATGAATATGGTTCTGGTATAATTTAATAACATACTATGGTCATTATACATGAGGTTAAATGTACCTTCGACCAAATTAAAGTGCAAGGTAAGGGTTAATTCCTCAATCTCATTATTATCCGAGATTGTTTATGTGTAAATATTTTTTGGGACATATTTATTATCCATGTCCATGTTTCATAAAATAAATTTAAAAATTATTCTTTTAAGGTAACATTCAACTAAAACATCATTTTAAATGTTTTAAATATTTATTCTTCTAAATCTTTCTCATTAATGTCCATGTTTTCAAAATGGTTTTAAGGATTTATTTATATGGACATGATTTTTTTAAAATGTTAATTACTTTCAAAAGTTTCAAAGTGGTATGGGATACTTTGATTTAAAAATATCTTTTAAATGACTTTATTTATAAATGTGTGAATTTTAAATTATTTCACAAAAAGGGATATTTCTCTCAAAAATTTTTATTGATCATTTTCAAATATGTCAACTTTATTTGCTGAATATTATTCTTGATTAAGGTTGATTTATTATAATAAAATCTTATATATTTTATTTAATGAGTTATGATATATTTTACCGTGGATGTGCTATTTTTATACCCTTCATGGTTTATGGTTGAAGTATTGACATTTCATATGCTAGTTTTAATACGGATGCTTATGTAATGTTTCAACATTTTCATATGAGGAATGCAATGTACTCAGTAAGTGATGGGTGGGGCCCGCTATAGCCCCTCGATGCATTGGTAGGTCTCATGAGACAAATTAGTGTCTTGGAACAAGGCCTTGACAAAAATTTTATTTGTAATCTTGGCAGGAGGCCTTGACTATGTGGTAATGATGTCCGGCGTTAGGCATTCCCTCATTATGAAATTATTTATTACATGTGATTATTAGACTAGTAGAATATCCATGTGCATATTTATATGGTAATGTTTGATTTATTTTCTCCATATTATGTTAAAGTTTATGTTTAAAAGGTTGTTGTTTTTATTACACATCTTGCTTTAAAAGTTTATAGCTTCCGCTAAATTTTTTACCCTTACTGAGCATCTGAGATCACCCCTTTCTTATGTTTTATTTTACTAGTATTACAAGAAGTGTATTATGTTTGATATACAGGGTTAGGATAGGGGAATAATGGCATTATCAATAGATTATTTATGTTGTGTTTTATGTTTTAATGTGTAATGTAACATTCATGTATATAATCTATTTTCCAAGACTGCTAAACTGATCAGTCTCTCAGGACTTGATTCCTTGTAATCATGCTAATGTATTAAAATAATGCATCGACTCCAGGATTCTATGGTCAAGGCATTATAGTTGGTATCAGAGGAAGTTTATCAATAACCTTGGAAATAGATTTAGATAAACTCTGATTTTAAAACATTATGCTAAGATAAACTTTGAGGATTAGTATAGAAGAACTTCCTAAAATTTTGGTAATATAAAGATTTTGTGTATTTTCCAAGCAATACATCACTGTATGGATACGATCAGGTAGAGGCGGCTCTGGCACAGATGTACCTAAGAGTGAAAACTTCGACAAAGAGTTTTGGGCTTGACTCAGGGTATCATGGTACATAACAATGGGCCTTGATGTACTCTTGGTTATGGCACTCCTGGGGGATCTGCTTAGGATAATTCACATTTTATTTACAAACCATTATGAAGGATTTGTGAGTAAATACGTCCTCAAAGAAAACATTTTTTATCAATAGGGATTATATGCATAAATTTTTCAATTTATGTTAGGTATTTTACTAGTTTGTAATTATGTATTGCGATTCATAAACTAATCTAGTCTATGCCATTGTTTAGAAATGACCCCTAGTGGAAGGAATAAAAACTGTATCAATGCACAAAATCCATATAGGGATTTCCCTCCTACTCAAGATAATTATAGTGGAGCAGGTGATTAAACTGGTGGTGATCATATTATAATCATACTGAGACAACTCACTCAGGTTATGAATAATAACCTTACCCGTATGGATCACCCTAATCCACAATGTAGAGGATCAATGTTAGACCACTTAATGAGGATAAAACCACTAACTTTCAATGGGACTAAAAATCCATTTGTAGCTGAGCAATGGATAAGTTTCTTAGAGAAAATATTTCATGCTTTGGGGAGTATCGAAAGGGAAAAAGTTATCATGGCAGTTTATTGCCTCATAAGATATGCAGATCAATGGTGGTCATTGATTAAAAACACAAAAGAAGATAAAGAAGTATCAAATATAGAATGAAGGGAGTTTAAAGATATTTTATTAGAAAAATACTATCCTCGTGACCATCGAGTGGATATGGAAAGACAATTTTTGAGTCTGAGGCAAAAGGAGGATACGAATGTCGCAAAGTATGAGGATTACTTTACAAGGTTAGCAAGGCATGGAAAAGATTATATACGTAACACAAGGAGTAAGATTAATCGATTCTTTGAAAAGTTAAAACCATTTCTCCATCGAGCATTAGTCTCACAATCCTTCTCATCGTATGAAGATATAGTTTCTTGTGCTATCAAGACAAAAAAGGAATTCTCCAAGTCTTATGAAATTAAATTAAATCAAGAGAATAAGAGAATGGTGGAGTAAGAGGCAGATAAAGGGAAAAAGGGAAAGAAGGAATTTCCCTTATGTGATAATTTTGGGAAGAAACTCCCCGTTACTTGCCTAAAAGGAATGAGAGTTTGCTACAAATGTGGAGAAAAAGGTCACCAAGCTCATGATTGCAAGGGAAAGAAAGAGGCTATCAATTTTGAATGCTAACATTGTAGAGAAATGGGGCATTATGAAAATGAATGTCCTAAGTGACAAGAAAACTTACCTTAGAAAATCGCAAGGGAGCAAGGCCAAGCTTATGCTGTTACTACAGTCGAAGTGGAATAATTAATGTATTTGTGTTTTTGGATCCAATAATTATATTCTGGTTATAAGAAGAATGGGATATATATAAGGATTTTACTATAGTACTTTTTTTTAATTAAGGTTTTAATATGATGAAGGTATTCATATTTTTAGTATGTGACAATAAGAGAAACTTTATGTTGTTTGGGGAATCTATTGTTACAATTGATTTTGGAATTTAGAGACCTTTTAGAGAGAGTTTGGACAGAAGTATTTGGGATAACTATAAAGGTTGGAATGAATTAAGTTGGACATTGTATACTATTGTTTAAGGTTAAAATATTTCTTAAGATTATTTTTGGATTGTTATAAAAAGGAAAACATGGAGGTCGGGCAAAAACCTGTCACGTCTGGAAAGGCCGCGAGACTTGAACCCTCAACCGAAAGGCGAAAAGGGTTCATCACCTACCACTGACCTATGTGATGTCCTAGTTTGTATAATGTAGTTTTTTTTAAAATGGACTGACATATGAATTATAAATTCATTTTTTTGGACCCCTATACAATTAGGATAAATATAATATTTTTGAGTTCTATTATCTTTTTGAGTGAAAGATGATTTTGTGGTATAAATTAGTTAATGGATGGAACTCTACTTGTCAAGTATTCTTCTTTACTTATTCTATGAAGAAATTAATTCTTAACCTTTAGGTAAAGGATCTTAAAACCAATTTTTTTATCCTAATAACCTATGTTTTGTTGAATTGATGATATTTTAAATCATCATAGATTTATGGATTTGAGGCCCTCAATTTTCCATTCACTTGTTTGTGATTGATGACCTCAATCAATACCTATAAATATTTACGTTTTTTCCAACTATAATTTCCACCAATGTTCTCCTATTCTAAATCCGAATTTGGTGGTGAATTTTTCATTTCCCTTTCCCTCTTCTTAAGACTAAATTTTATTAACCCTATTTCCGATGTGGGTCTTCCACAAATGTATTTTCTATTTTTTAACCTTTTATTTTTGAAGAACAATTTCAAATTATGAGGAATCAATTTATTGAAGGAGGGAAGAATGTAACACCCCAAGCTTCCATGATACGTTTCTCTTTGAATAATACAATAGCGTGCGATATACGAAACACCGAGTTCAAGCGCACCAAAACCTATCAAAATAGATTATTAAAAAGCGGTTATGAATAGTAATAACCACAATTTTAATTTTATATATATCTTATATAATTTTAACATTCATATTTTGTGTTTCTTAGACATAATATAAGGACAAATTCAATTTTTCAGATAAAAGAAGTATTTTTCAAAAATGTAGTTTTTCCACCTTTTAATGGAGAACCCTTTTTAAATCCAATATTTAAAACTTTTATATATTCAATTTGGTGAAATTAAATTATTCTTTATAACCGGGACACAAAAATTTAGTTTGGATGAATTTTTGGTGTTTTTCTGATAACTTTCATATTTTGATCAATAGTGAAAGATACTAAATTTTAATTGAAAACAACTTTTTTAATTCAAATAATTTATAGTGTTAAATTATACATTTGAATGATTTTAAAGTACAATTAGATTATATTTTTATTATTTAATCCAATGTTTTTCATTGGAAGCAATTTAACTTTTAAATTGGACGTAAACACATATCAATATTTTGTTAGTTTTTTCTTCTCAAAAACCCGCTTTTTGGTTTTGAAAACCGGCATTAATTTTAAGTTAATTAATGAAAATTATATGTTTTGAATTTGGTAAAATAGAAATCATTTTTGGATTTGGAATATCAAAATTATCTTAGGGTGATTTTTTTTGGTATTTTTTTGAAAACTTTCAATTTTTGATGAATAGTGAAAAACACTACGTTATTGTTTAAAACCGACTTTTTTATTTAAATAATTATTTATTTTATTTAAATTTATTTTAAGTAAAAATAGATACATAATAAATATATAAGTTAAATGTAATTAATTGAAGTCATTTTATAATAATTTTAGAAAAATAAAATTTTATTGAACTTTTTACTGTCTTTTACCCACCTTCTAGGCATATTTGCAAATCTGCATAAAACGCAATTTTACCGCTTTTGTGAATTGAATTTAAAAAATCTGAGAGACATGGTTGACATCAGTAAATAAAATGTGGTTCAATAAGATGAAAATAATTTTTGTGAATAGTATCTTTTGAATTTTATTTACCACGGTTAAAAATTAAATAGGGTAATTAAAGGTAAAAATGATGTTATAATTACCCTAAAACATGTCCCAATTATATTGGATAAGTGTTTTTTGACCAAAATCAACATTAGGAATAAAATATTAACCTCTTTGATCCACTTGGATTAGATTAGGACATTTATTATTATTTTATTTAAAGAAGAGTTAAAAGTTTAAAATTCAAAGTTTAATAAATAAAATATTTTTAATATAGGTTTATACATAATATAAATTTGACTATAAATATTAATTAGAAATATAAAAATATTTCCTACATCATTCTATTTTATTTATAATTTTTATAAATTAAATATTAAATTTATTTATGACACAATGATGATGCAATAATTAATTTATTAATGAAGGATTAAAATAATTGATGTTATAAATATCAAAATAAATTTAAATTGAGACTTTTGATGCATTCCATGAATTTTATAGGTTAATATGACATTTTAGGGTTGATTCAATGAATTTTTTTCTCATTAATAATGTTGTTATAACTTTCACAAAAACCAAATACTAAATAGTGTCAAAATTGACATAAATGGGGTTTTAAAACAAATACTATTTTATTAAATGATAAAATACTCCTAAAAATATAAGGTTCATCCAAAGTACTTATATAAGATTATATATGTCAATAATTAACCACTTGGGGTTCTCTTTACTTTTTATATTATGTTTATTAACCATTTATTATAACAATACATGAGGACATGGTAAAAGTTAAACTATTTAAGAGTTAAATCTAAAATATAGGGTTAATATGGTGACCTAAAATTATCTAAAACCTATTGTTTGAGAGTCTTTAGACCCATATCTACCTTATTATTGAAATATATCAATTTTTAGCCATTAAAAACTGAAAATTATTTTATAATAAAATAATATTTCAAAATTTTCCTAAAGTGACCCTCACCTCTCTTATAAAAGGGTACTTACCCTTCTCTCAAAAACCACACCTCAAGAGCCATTTGGTTTGGCCAAAACCTGCCCAAATATAATCCCAAATTCCTTAAATTAAACCTATAGTCCTTACCTTGAGTATAAATCCAACCTAAGGAGCCATTTTGTTCAAATCAAAAGGAAACACCCAAAGAAGAGGTAATTATTTTATCACCTCTTTCAAAGTTCTTTTCTTCTTACACTTTATCATTCTTGGTTGTTTCCATACCAAAATAATAACTCATATAAATTATAAATATTTAGATGTTATTATAAATATGGTACAACCGTATTCATTATTATATCCATTATATGAATGACAAAATCACCATATGTGCGTACGTATGGATTACCGTCTCCACGTCGTGGTGTAGTTTGTTATTCAACGCATTATTATTTGGATGGGTACAATAATGAGTATACTTGATTTAAATAATAAATATGACATGTTAATTATTATTTATTTATAATATAACTTCAAATTACATACGATTTTACCATCAATAGAATGATATCATCGCTCGTGCGTACGTACGTCTTACCGTCTCCATGACGCGATGAGATTCATTTCCATGTTCACCATTCAACAATGGTTATAAAAATATATATTATTAATAAGTATGTAATATATGACATAATAATGCTACTGGAAATATATATATATATATATATATATATATATGTATTTGCATATATCTCATTCACTTACTTCCGTTCAATATGATATGAAAACAGAAACAATGTTTATGCGTACGTACGGCCTACCGTCTCCATAAACGATGTTTTACATTTAATATATATATCTATTATATATATTTATATTCTAAATATATATGATATATAAATCATGTTTTATATTCTAGAAGTATTTAAATCATGATCTAAATGATACGATCAAGAATAACAAGTTAAAACATGTACGATAAAGAAAGCGATTATTACCCGAAATGTTAATTTAACATAGAAATAATTATTAAATGGGTAATATGAAGTCATAAATGAATCATTTATGTTATAATAAAAATTAATATGGTTTTGGTATAATTTAATAACATACTATGGTCATTATACGTGAGGTTAAACATACATTCGACCAAAGGAAAATGCAAGGTAAGGGTTAATTCCTCAATCTCATTATTATCCGAGATTGTTTATGTGTAAGTATTTTATGAGACATATTTATCATCCATGTCCATTATTTATAAAATACATTTAAAAATGATTATTTTAAGGTACTCTTTAACTAAAACATCATTTTAAATGTTTTATATATTTATTCTTCTAAATCTTTCTCATTAATGTCTGTGTTTTCAAAATTGTTTTAAGGATTTATCTATATGGACATGATTGTTTTAAAATGTTAATTCCTTTCAAAAGTTTCAAAGTGGTATGAGAAATTTTGATTAAAAAATATCTTTTAAATGAATTCCTTTATAAATGTGTGACTTTTAAATTATTTCACAAAAAGGGATATTTCTCTCAAAAAATTTTACTGATCATTTTCAACTATGTCAACATCCATTACTGGATATTATTCTTGATTAAGGTTGATTTATTATAATACAATATTACATATTTTATTAAATGAGTTATGATATGTTTAACTGTGGATGCACTATTTTTATACCCTTCATGGTTTATGGTTGAAGTATTGACATTTCATATGTTATTTTTAATACGAATGTTTATGTTATGTTTCAACATTTCTATATGAGGAATGCAGTGGACTTTGTAAGTGATAGGTGGGGCCCGCTATAGCCCCTAGATGCATTAGTAGGTCTCATGAGACAAATTAGTGCCTTGTCACAAGGCCTTGAAAAAAATTTTATTTGTAATCTTGGCCCGAGACCTTGAATATACGGTAATGATGTCCGACATTAGGCATTCCCTCATTATAAAATTAATTATTACATGTGATTATTCGACTAGTAGAATATCCATGTACATGTTTATATATTAATTTTTGATTTATTTTATCCATATTATGTTCAAGTTTATGTTTAAAAGGCTATTGTTTTTATTACACATCTTACCTAAAAATTTTATAGCTTTTGCTAATTTTTTTACCCATACTGAGCATCTGAGCTCACCTCTTTCTTATGTTTTGTTTTCCCAGGATTCCAAGAAGTGTATTATGTTTAATATGTAGGGTTAAGATAGGGGAATAATGTAATTCTAAATAGATTATTTATATTTTGTTTTATGTTTGAATGTTTAATTTAACGTTTATATATATAATCTATTTTCCAAGACTGCTAAACTAATCGATATTTCAGGACTTGATTCCTTGTAATCATGCCAATGTATTAAAATAATGCACCGGATCTGGGCTTCTAGCGTTGGGGCATTACACATGGATTACCCACAACCCCCCTTTAAACAAGTTTCTTTAAGGATATATTTATAAAGAAATTATCCCCCTTGATAGCACTATCCAAAGATAATATGAGAGAGGGGACATATACACATACCTCAACCTTGTTGAGAAAGAGGTTGGACACCCATGTTAAACCTTAGTTTGTGAAAAGGTTCCTTCGATAAAGGTTTTGTGAAAATGTCAACAAATTTTTCTGATATAGGAACATACTCCAACTTCAACTCATTATTCTCTAAATGTTCATTTATGAAGTGATATTTGATATCAATATGTTTTGAACAAGAATTTTGTACCAAATTTCTTATAAGGTTGATTTCACTTTAATTATCACAACCCTAGAACAAGTGTAATTATATTTAAACAGTTAATTCTTCCAACTGAGTCTTCAACAACATAAATTGAGTAGTGTCTTGAGTGGAAGCAATATACTTGGATTCAATCATGCTAAGAGTAATTGATTTTTGTTTCTTTGTATTCTAACTTACACAACTTTTTCCTAGAAAGAAAACTCTACCATATATGAATCTTATATCATCAACATTTCCTACCCAATCAGCATCTGAATACCCAAACAAGTCAATACTTTCTGAGATTTCATACCTGGTTTTGAATTTTTTTTTCTTTTGATATATCTAATAATTATTTTTCCAACCAATATATGTTATTATTTTGGATCACTTTGAAATCTTGCACATAAGGTAACAACACAAACAATGTCAGGTCTTGAGTTAGTCAAATACAATAAACTTCCAACCAGATTCCAAAAATCTTTTGAATCAACTTTATTACCTTCTCTATCTTTAGTCAACTTGATTCCCATAGAAATTGGCGTGAAAAATGATTTTGAATTTTTTATAATGAACTTCTTAAGAAGTTACTTGGTATACTTTTCTTGATAAAGAAAAATGTATTTATTATTTTGTGAGATTTTTAATCCAAGGAAGTATTTCATTTCACCTAGCATGAACATCTCAAATAAAATTTTCATCTCTTCAGAAAATCTTTCACAAGTTCTTTCATTATTCCCAACAAAGATAATGTCCTCAACATGAATAATTACGATGAGGGAAAATTTCATACTTTATTTGATGTAAATATTGTTATCAACCCTTCATTTCTTAAAACTATTCTTTCTTAAGAAGGTATATAATTTGGAATACCATTCCATCGATACTTTTTTTATCTAATACAAGGATTTATTCAAATTACACACATAAATTTTATCTTTACCAAAAATGATGTCACATAGTTGTTCAATATAAACTTCCTCATCAAGATCGCCACTTAAAAATGTTGATTTCACATCCATATGATTTTTTTTGTAAATTTTTTGTGCAATAATAGAATGAAATATTATGATAGTGTCTAACCTTCTAACCAGATCAAAAGTATCATCAAAGTCTATTCCTTTAATCTTTGGGTAATATTTACACACCAATATTGCTTTATTTCTTATTAGTTCACTATATTCATTAAGATTATTCTGAAAAACCACCTTTGTACTAATAATTTTTTTATCTAGATTGGGTATGAGTTCCCAAGTATCATTCTTATCTATCTGATCCAACTCTTCATTCAAATATTGAAACCATTACAGATGCTCAAAATACTCATTCACAAATTTTGGCTTAACTTTTAAATAAATGGAAGTATGTGTAATAGTTTTTGATGTTCTTCTTGTTTGAACCTTTTTATGTTGATCACCAATAATGTTTTGAGCTTCAAATTGATTCCTCATACTTGGATGATATTTAAAAGTTTCTTTCACATCACTAGAAAAAACTAAGTTCGATTCTTCTTCATGAGTAGGATTACAATTATCTCCATCCTTATTAGAATTGTTAACGAAATTTTTCTTATCCTGCTCATCTTCCTTATCAACATAAGCCTATTTAGCATATTCCTTAGTATTTTCAATAACTTTCACATCAACAAAATTAACTATTTTGCCTATTTATTTATTGTAACACCTATATCCTCTTCTTTTTAGATCATAGAAAAGAAAAATTTCATCTTCACCTCTCTTCTTAAAGTTTCAAATGTTTTCACTTTTCTAATTTATAATTAATAGAATCCCAAAAACTATTAAGTGTTTCAAAATTGAAGTTTTATCATAAAAAATTTCATATATATTCACATCTAAAATTATCCTATAGAAACATTAGTTTTTAATATAAACAATGATACTCATGGATTGCCTCTAAAAGTAATGAGAGAGTCCATGTTCAAGTAACATAATTCTCCCCATTTCAACTAATCTTATATTTTTCATTTTAGTGACACCATTTTATTAAGGAGTGTATGGTGTACTGAACTCATGCTAAATTCCATGTTTCTAAAGATAACTTTCAAATTATTCATTTTTGTATTCCCCACCACTGTCTATTTTTAACTTCTTCACTGAATACTCACATTCCTTCTTATCTTTTCTCCTAAAACTTTTAAACATTTTTAGGTCATCTGACTTATGTTTTATATATATAACAAAAGTAATGAGAGTAAATTCATAAAAAAAAGTAATTAAGTACTTATCTATATTAGTTTATTGTTTTCTAATTGGACCACAAATATCAGAATGGATAAGTTTAAGGGGTCATTTTGAACAAATTTCAACTTTATTATGCACAGATTTTGTAATCTTTCTCTTATGAAAAATTGTGAAACACAAATCCCTTCTTCTTGACATACTGGTAATACCACAAAAAATATCTCACTTTGATAACCTGATCATGTTTCTTTGACAAATTCATCCCAGCCTTTTATTCCACAACCAATTCTCTTCCACCATGCCTAAGTAATAATAGTTTTTAACCTCAACAACTTGGACTAAGTTTCCTTTTGTATGTTAATCTCTTGTAACTATCTTTCCATCTTCCTCACATTTCACAATAAACCTATATTTTCTAAAGATAAAATAGTTTCCTTTATCAAATATTTATGAAACACTTAGTAGGTTGTGTTTCATCGCATCAACAAACAAAGATTTCTTGGATTTCAACTTTTCTTTACCAAAGATGGTTGATCCAACACATTTAATTATGAGTGATTCATTATTTCCAAATATCAACATTATTTATTTCAATCATTTCACATTCTTTAAAAATTTTAATTCTCCTATCATATTAGAAGAATACCCACTATTAAGAATCCAAGGTCATTCTCCTTTAATATATTTGAGAGTGGATTCTACAAAATGATCATTTTATTTCTCTTTATCTTTCCTCATCTTTGACTTTTGAGAATTGTAAAAAAAATTTGTGTTGGTAACAAAAAAATACATCTTTTAGATAGATTTCCAGGCTGTTCACACCTTTAAAAAATATTTTCTATAGGTTGGTATCTATTTTAAATTTTCACATCAACCTTCTCAGGTTTCTTCCAAACAACCTTCTCATAATTATTCCTTTGAAGGGATTGAATCTCCCTAAAACTTTGAATTATGTAATTTAGGTAGTAGTAATAATTTTTTTGATTAAACCAACAAATATTTCCCATATGTATGAATCCTCCAAAATACTATTAGTATCCATAGAAAAAAAATTTCCTCTAAAACTTATATATTGATCAGATTTGTGAGCATGTTAATCAGCAATATTCTTCTCTTTCTTATCAAAAATTTGTTGAGCACCAACCTTTCTTCTATCAAAAAAAATCTTCATTTTCAGCTCAGTTTTATTTTTAGCCTTATTAGAACCAGAAGTAATAGAAACTTTTTCAGACTCAAAATTTTTAGAAACTTATGAATTCTATAATTTTTTCGGTCTTGGCCACATACACAACTTTTCTATCTTTATTCTTCTCATAAATAGTTTCATATTTCTTCTCAAACTTTGAAGGTAAATTTTGATCCTTATCAGGTTTAAACTTTATATATCTTTAAAAAACTTCAGATATATAATTATTGAAACTTGTAACCCTCTACTCATCTTTAGAATTTTTTTATTGGAAAATCTCCAAATATTCTTCTTTTACCTTCAACTTTACTTCCATATATTCATTACAATTATTTTCTTTTTCAATAGATTTCTTCAATTAATCAATCTATTATAGAAACTTGACTTTATCATCAAGAAAAAATTCTTGATTGTTTGAAGAGTCTTTATTTTTCAACTTCTTTATTTCTTTATCAAGACTCAATATTTCTCAGGCATGCTTTCAATTATTATTTCAGATGAAATTCTAATTGGGTTTCTTCTTCTTCAGAACTACTGCTTATGAAATTTTCATTGTTCACTATTGTAATGAAAGTATTTTCTCCAACATTCTCAAAAGAATTTTTAGATTTAGACTCACTATCTTTTTCTTCATCATCTTTAGATAATAAACTTCTTCTTTTGGATTTGAAGAATTTTTTATCTTTCGCTTTGGAATAAGATTTAGCCTTATCACCCTATTTCTTCCATGATCTTCTTTGCCTTCTATTATCTTCCTCACTTTCCTCATATTTATTTCTTCTAGGAAAATTATCCAGAAAGTTCCCCATGGATCCACATTCAAAAAATTTCAAGGGAAGTTTCCATTTGTATTTACCTATACCACTTTTCACATTTTTAGTAAATAAGGATAAAAATTCATCAATATTTTTACATACCTCATTTTCAAAATCGGAACCGACAACATCTTCTTTATCAAGAACTTTCTTGGAATTTCCTTGCTTGGAAACCTTGAATGTCATTTCTCTATACTTTTTTTTCCTTTTATAGATTTATCCCTTCTCATTTAATAGGTAGTGAGAGTACTATGAAGATCATCCAAAGATAGAGTTTTAGGATCTCTATCTTCCAATAAGGAGACCTTATCATTAAAATTGTTGGGAATAATTCTTAAGATCTTTTCAACAATAGTATAATACTACAAATTTTCACCAAGACATTTCATAGTGTTGATAGTTTCATTTACCCTGGTAAAGAAGCCCCCAATAGATTCATACTCACCCATTTTCAGATCTTCATACTTCAACCTCTAGATTTGTAAATTTTCCTTCTTTAATTTTGTATTGCCTTCATATATGTTCTTTAACATATACCATATACATTTGGAGGTGACAATACCCTTCACTATTAAAAAATCACTTTGAGAAAGTGATGAGAGTAAAGAATTATTATATATTCTACCATTCTCAAGATTATTCTTATCAACAAATGTAAGAGAAACTTTATCATCAATAGGAGGAAATCCATCTCTTACAGCTTCAATAACATCATACCCAAGAGACATAAGATAAGAAAATATTCTATATATATAGATATGATAATTATTACCATAAAAGACTAGAATAAATTTACTGTTCTCACAATTCAGATTCTCCATCACAACTTCTCTTCAAAACTTCAACAAAGAGTAAATGAAGAAATCCTTCGATCTGATACCAGTTGTAGTTACCCAACTAGGATCCAAATATCACTAATAGGGGGAGGGTATGAATTAGTGATGTCCATTTATTTTAAGTTTAAGGGAGTATCATACTTTTTGTATCCTTGGTATGGTTTTTAAATAATACAATACCTCACAATCAACTAGTAAATAATCCTTTTGTGTGGATACAATAAGTATGATACTCCCTTACACTTGTTTAATACCATGTTTAATACAATAGTTCATGGGATTCAAATAGCATGAAATTATATAATACAATTTTTGTGCTTCCTGATCAACTTTCACAAAAATAATATTTCAATACAATTCTTCACTTTCTTACCTCGGAGTAGGTAATAACTTCCCTAGACTTCATAATGATACTCAGTATGATTCCCAATTAAATAATTCAGTCTAATAGATTAATATGGAAACATACCTTTTCCAGAATATCACTGAAATAATATTGAAAAACTTCTTCCTCAGTCCAGAAATCCCAATCCAATTTCTCAGTCAGATCTGAAAACTGAATACGATCTTCTTTCTTGCTATTATTTTATCTAACCTGCTTTCTCAATAATTCCCAATCAAAAAACTTCTTCTCTATAGAACTTAAAATATTTTATCTCTTCTTTTGTAAATAGTACAAATGTTAGAAAATTATAAATTACTCCATCTATTTATAGGCAACCCAAATGTAGTTTGAGCGGGATTCTGAAACATTTTCCCACTCAACCAAATTTCCTGAATCTTAAATTTTCCTTAAATTTTGGGTGCAAATTTGACTTATTAAACTCTTATTGAACCTTATCAAATCTTCTTACAAATTCATCTTGCTTCATACTTTCTTCACAAAATTTATTCTGATTCTGATTTCCATTCCTATTTTCCTATTACGATGCTCCACAACAATTGAAATACTAATATTCCCATTTTTATTTATTCATTATGATAAAGTCATTAGATTATTCATTAAGTTTATATGAATAAAATGATAATAATATGGAAAACACGTGTATTCTCATTATGATTCTCGACATCAATTATTCAAAAAAAAACTTCTATTAGACTCTTTAAACTTCAAGCTTCTCTTGATAACACTTATAACAATTAATTTAAGAAAATTATTCTTTTCTTGTTTTCCCTCAAACTAATGAACCTATGTTCGATGATGTTTATTGGTTCCAACCTATTCCCAATTAATCGGTCTCTATTTCACTCTGAAAATTGATGTCAAATCCAATCCAAAGACTTTTTACCCAATTGTAAAGGAAATTCTTCTTTCTATTTACCCCTTAAAAAACAAATCAAAAATTTATCTTGATGAAAATGGTTGAATAAATTATTGATTGATCAGTTTATTTATTCTTCACATCAGTCCCAAAAATCTTTCACTTATTTTACTTTTCATTTTCCCCCAAAACTCCCAAGATAAATAATATCCTTCAACAGATTTTTTTCCTTCAATGATTGGTGGCACACCGCATCTGATGGACCGGTTCCAACAACTTTGACTTCAGCAACTTCATTTATTTTCTGATTATGATACCAATGATCATACAGTAATTAAATAATTTAACCATATATTTTTTTATTGTGGATTATTATTTTGACTTAAAACCATACTCTTCATCTTCACGCATTTTGATCAATATTATTAACCTTTAAAAAAATCTGTGTCTTGTGATCTCACATCAATGAGATGAGGCTGGAAAACTTTAGCTTAAACCACCTCATTCTTTCACAAACTTCTACTTATATCCTTACTTCCTCATTACTTTGAATACTATGAAGATTGACATATAATTATATGAATTACATTAGAAAGTATTATAACTTTATATTCTTCTAAAAAATTTCTTTCTTTCAAGTAGACTCAATACGATCGGCAACACCGGTTCTCCCGTTTCTCCCATAAGGCTTACATCATAAGTTTTTAGATAAATTATGATTTTTTTGAATTAAAAAAATAGCAAATCATTATCATATTTTCATCAGTTTCAAGAAAACTCTGAAGCAGATTCTCATTATGACTGAGACATCATTCCAAACTCAGAGTGAGTCTTATTATCCTTTTATTCCAAAAAATATTCTTCTCAATATGATGGATTTTCTTTAAGAATTGTGAGTTTTATTTTCTAAATATGGTGGTCAATATGATTGTCAACTTTTACAAAGTGAATTGATTTTATTCTTATTGACAAAAAAAGTCAACACACTTGCAAAAAAAATTCTTCCAACTTCCATAAACCTTCTCTAACCAACTTTGTCACAACAATAGATCTTGATTTGGAATAAAAATTGATGTCAAAGACTTATATGAAATTACTAGTGGTATCATGATAACTATGATGTTCAAAAAGTGACATCAGGCCAACTATTTAGTGGTATCAGACCACTAGGTAGAAGGATACATATTCGTGAATGAATTAGTACCTACATCCATAGATTTTATGTTTATTTTTATATATATTAATAATTGGTATTAGATGTTTGTTTATTAGACACCAAAAAGGTTTCTGGTGGAAAGTTCCAAAAACTAAATGGTGGTGTCCCTAAATTGAAGAACAAATCAATACTTGGTAGTAAAATTAAAGTAGATTTAATAATGAATATATGAAGGATATTTAGCACCATATAGAGAAATAAAAACCTTGGAGAAACATACAAATCAAGTGGTATCACATATTTATCATAAACAAGTGGTATCCATTGATTTTATATATGGTGTGAATTGTAAAAATAGTTATTTATAGTTTATTTTATAATGGTTTTAGTGTGAGTGTGATTGAGTTCAAAGTATGTGTTGAAGATGAGAAAACTTAAGCTATGTGTATTTGTGAAGTTTAGTGAGTGACATGTATAACCTGAATATTGTCGGCTTAAACCTTTTGTTTACTACATAAATATTCAGCTTGGTGATGGGTTTTGTTTAATAATCTAACGATTATTGGAAATGGAAAACATCCCAAAAATAAATAGACCTATCTTTAATAAAGAAAATGTTTAAATTATCTAAAAAACAGAGATAAATGGATCACCTGTATTTTGGAAGTTGTAGTAGCTTCCATCTCATAGATGAGTACATAACATGCCCCTAATCTAATTAGCTTAACACATCATATGTGACTCAACTAATAATGGATATGTATTTCCTTAGTCTAATTAAATAAAGGGATAAATATATTTTCTTATCATACAAGTGGAAAAATCCCATCTTGTTTGTGATCTGATCGATCACATGATCAACAATATTTCCAACCTAACCTATATTAGCTAAGTTGTTTTAAAACTTTCATAAGTAGGGAACCAAATTATGAAGGTTCTCATGCTAGGTATCTCTCCAACCTTTGGTATAAAGGATTTATAATAAGCATAAAACCCTAAGTATATTGATGACTATATGAAAATCCATGAGATATACTTTGGCGGGACAGTCCAAGTAATAATTCTCTACTCATTACCACATGAATCCATTATTTATTCCTTATATATATATCTTTGTAATTATTAAAAGAACCCATTCAATCCAAACTTAACATATCATTACAACCCATAAAACTCTATAATGATCATCAGTTAGGGGGAACTCAAATTCTCACTTTGAGGAGATATTATCATTTGACCATTCATCTAAAATAAATTGCAGCACACATGAATGAGTGATAATTGGATATTGTATTTTATCATAATAACATGATACATTTCACAACCATCATAACTAATCAACCATGTGTCTTATATTTAATGATTCTATGTGACTCTCATGTTGTTGTTGCGATAATGGTTTCGTTAATGGATCTACTACATTATCATCTATAGCCACCTGGATGATCTTTACATCACCCTCTCAATGATCTATTGTATGAGATGGTATTTATGAAGGATGTGTTTAGTACTTTGGGTAGATTAGAGTTCCTTAGTGTAACATCCCCCAATCTGAAACTCTCTCATGTGGCCAGAAAGGGTTGGTCATGAGACCTCAAGTGTACCTACCCATACACTAAAGGCTACCGAATAGCATCTGGGGTGTGAAATGTATAGTGGGGTGACTATACCCCCTAGTATAAAGTGTCATAAAAGTATAAAAAATCATAATAAAATAGAAATAATGAAAGTAAATACATAGAAGAAGACAATAATAAAAGCCAACTGAACAATCCAATAAATAATAAATGAATAATTTAATGACATAATATAATGTAACTAAATGTCATGTTTGAACAATAAAATAAAATAATAGAAGACTCAAATAAAATAATAAAGTCCTGGGTCCCGAATCCCACATAGGTCCCATATCTAAACTCCATCCCATTTATAAACAAGCATTCAACAGGAAGTTCCTTTCCCCTTGTCCATACGTGCATCCAAGTAATCTGCTCGGGTACCAAACATCAGCCTGAATATTATGTGAGTATAAATCAATAGGTCAACACCACTATGTCTAAAAAACTAGTCTAATAAGAAGTGTATACAATAAACTGAGAAATAGGTGTATTAATTAATTTAACAATTAATAAAATAAAACAAAAACCGGCTTCGGCTCCATACCAGAATATCTTTAAGCATGTCTTACGACCATACCAAACACAACCATATAACCAAGGTAAAATAACATTATTCAGTGTTATGTTGGAATATCTCTGATCATATCTTACAACCACACCAACTAAAACCATATAACCATGGTATAGTCACAAAAACCTAGGTCAAAGTCCTATAAGCATTACAACATAAGACTGGGAATAACCCACTCATTATAATAATTACAACATGGGACTTGGCCGATCCTACTCAATATCATCATTAAAACATATAAGTGTGGAAGTGATAGGGTCAAGCCTAATATATAAGCATTACAACATAGAACACAATCCCTATCATAAAACATGGATATCACAATATCACATCACAATTCCAAATGGTTAATTATGAAAATTACCATTATTTTTTCATATTCCACTTGTAATTTATTTCATATTTGATTAATAATTATATCAATAAGAAATAAGCCAAAATTTAAGGATTCTATAACAATAAATTACCCTAGGTAACATGCCATGATAAGAAAACTTTAATCCATTATCAAATTAAATTTTAAACATGGTTCACTCACCCCATGGGTAGCCATAAGCCAGTTAAAAAGCCATTAAAAACTAAAGGAATTCAAGGAATAATTTCAATTTTTTATTTGGTTAATTTGGGTGCACACAATTATGGAGTAATCAAAATATTATACACCCTTGTAAATTATCAAAACATAGGATTTATATTTAGACCCCCACTTTTAATCGATGATCTAACAATGCTTCCAACGAACAACGCCCACAAGGAATAAGGTAGAGATGATTGAAAAGTGGTTCCTAGATCAAAACTAATCAATATCAAAACTAACAATGCAACTGGTCAAAGGATTTCACCGAAATGGGCGGAGAAGAAGGAAAAGAAGGAAGAAACCTAATTGAAAAGACTTAATAGGGATCACTCACATAAATAGGACATCCAAAAGGGAAGTTGGCACCCCAAATTTTCTTAGAGAATTCCCTAGGGTCAAGATTAGAGGAGATGCAGTGGATCAGAAAGAAAATAAGCTATACAATATGTTTAAACTATATGGTTGGGAATTTACACGGTGTGTAATGTGGTTATATGTCATTTAAATGTTTTTAATGGAATATGATGAAAAACCCATTGCCTCATATTTATTTTATTAAAACCTTCAAATAATTACATGATATGTAATCACTTTACATGACATGTAAATATTTTGTAGTTAATTTTTTTATCCCCTTTTCATTTAAAAAAATGAAACCACTTTTAAATTTCTCCAACTCACCAAGAACCTATGAAACACTTAACCCATTTATACCTAGGTTCCATTAACTAAAAAAATCACAAATCCCCAAACTTTAAATCATTTTATCCAACAAGGATCTCAATGTGGATACTCTATGTTTCTTCTCAAGTTTCCTTAAAACCCAAGACTAAGTTTATTCAAATGAAAAACTTTCATAATGAAAACAAAAATGAAATAAAATATTAAAAAAAACCTAGAGAGAGACATACCTGAAAAAATATGGGACCTTAGAACCTCCCAACCTTATAACACCTCATACCCGAGATGCTCCAAGCATCACTGTGTGGTATCAAAGAACAATTCTAGACACTGGGTTCATATATCAGACTCCCTCTCCCATATCTCCTCTTGAACTCACCAATTCTTACACTACACTCAAACCAATGGTGTAGCCCTATCCTGAAGATATTTCTCACTACGATCCACAACCCATATTAGATGTTCCTCAAAGGATGCATCAACAAAAAACTCAATGTCTATTACGTCTATCAAATGGGAAGGTTCTGGATGATATCTATGAATCTAAGACACATGGAACACATCATGCATGACACTATAGTGTTATGGAAGAACTAAATGATATGCCACTAGACCAACCCTTGCCATTATTTCAAACGACTTGACAAACCTGGGCGCTAGATTTCCCTATTTTCTGATGCGATGTTGCCCCAACCTAGGAAACACCTGAAGGAAAACTTTTTGACCAATATCAAATTACAAAGGTCATATTTGATGGTCAACATATGATTTCTTCCTACTCTGTGTGATCACAATCCACTATCTGATCAATTGAACCTATTCAGATGTCTCATACATGAGACTAGGCCCAACAAGTGATGACTCACGTACCTCTAGAAAAAAAAGAGGTGAACGAAAAGTCCTACCATAAAAGTCTTCAAAAGGTTCCATTTGGATTGATGATTGAAATATATTATTATATGAAAACTCCACGAGTTCCATATGTTGCTCCCATGCACCACTAAAATCTAGAACACAGGCTCATAACATATCCTACAAAACCTAAATAGTTTGTTGAGACTGACCATTAGTCTATGGATGATAGTTTGTGCTTAGAAGAACTCATGGTCCTAGGGCTTTCTAAAGACCTTTCCCAAAATGTTATGTGAAACGAGGATATCTGTATGAAATGATACTCCTTAGAACACCATACATTCAAACCACTTCATGCATTTAAATATCACCCATACCATCAACTGTGAAGGTTTTTCTAATCAGTAAGAAGTGGGCTACCTTATTTAGTTGATCCAAAAAAACCCATACAACATCATTCTTATGGGTTATCCTAGGTAGTCTTGTCATAAAATCCATCATTACATCATACCATTTCCACTCTAGAATGGGTAAAGGATGCAAAAGCCCAGCTGGCCCCTGAAGCTCGACTTTCATCAACTGACAAGTGAAACATCTAGACACGAAGATTTACACATCCCTCTTCATTACTAACCAACAGTACTGTGTATGTATATCATGATAAATCTTTTTCAAAATAGGATGAACCACCCATCTAGAAGCCTAAAGCTCTCTTTTCAGCTCCTCGCACAATCTCATAGGAACCTATACTTGGCCATGTAAATGAAGAGAATTTTTATAGTCGAGAGACCATCCTGATGGAATCTCCCCACCATATATTTTTTCTCTCAGAACTGAGCCATCCGGATTAGATAACCACTCATCCTTAATCTGGTCCAAAAGCACCAGTATAATAGATGTCAAAGTCAGAGATACTTTCCCCTAAGATTCCTGAACATCCAGATGCATGTCTACAAAGAGGTACATTATCCACTACTCATCACAAGACTCCCATAATGCCTATTTCTATGTATTTTGGATCAAATCATTAACAATAAAGTTTCCCTTTCCTGGTGTATCAGCCAATTCAAAGTCAAAATACTGTAGATACTCAACCCACCTCGTCCGCTGAAGGTTCAGGTCTCGCTAATAAAAGATGTACTTGAGTATCTTATGATCCGTGTATACAACAAACCTCTCACCCATGAGATAGTGTCTCCAACATCTTAGGGCATGTACCACTGTTTCTAACTCCAGATCATGAGTAGGGTAATTCCTCTCATGTGGGCTTAGCTACCTGGATCCATAAGCAACCTGATCCTCCTACATCAGAACTACTCTGAGTCCAACTCTGGATGTGTCATAGTACATAGTATATGATTTACCTGGCATAGGTAAAGTAAGGACAGGTGTTGAGGTCATCATGCCTTCACTACTACAAAATAGGCCTATAACAGTGTTAGTCTTTATCAGTGCTATCAAAAAGCACTGATTAAGGGCACATTTATCAGTGTTAAAAAAAGTGTTGATAAAGTTTAACTTTTATCAGTGCTTTTGTTTTAGAACTCATAAAATATACCCTTTATTAGTGCCGGTAAAGGGTACCCTTTATCAGTGCTTTATTTTTAACATTGATAAAGGGTACCCTTTATCAACACTTCATTTTTAGCACTCATAAAGGGATCCTTTTTTCAATGCTTTATTAGCACTGATAATGGTCCAAATAAAATGAAATAATTAAATAAATAAAAAACATGTTTATTAAAAGAATATTAATTTTTTATTAATTAAATAATTATTGATAAAAATAAATAAATTGATTATACTATATAAAAATTATAAATACTAATAAATAGTATATATTAAATATATAGATATATTCAAAAATAAATATTAAACAAAAAAAATAAAAAAAATAAAATTGAGAAAAAATATTAAACATTTTATTAATTAGATAATTCTTGATAATGTTAATAAATAGTATATATTAAATATATAAATATATATGAATATATATAAATATTATTTATATAATACAAAATATTTATGCTTTTCATTAAATAGTCATATATTTAATTAGTGAATAATGGTTTATAATTAAAAATTAATATGAATTAAAAATAAAGACTAATTACATAGAGTAATGAACCTAATTGAATGTCGTTTGATTTTTCAATTTAACATAGATCAAACATGTGTTATATTGATTTCATATATACATAATTAATGAATTTTTATATACAATGCACACACACAAAACTTATCCATTTTTCAATATTGTTATAGTGTACTTATTTTTAATTTATTCAATTTCACTTATTTTTAACATGCATGCACTTAAGATTAAATATTCATTAATAATATTAAAAAAAAATTAAAAAAATTTATAAATAAATATATTTCTAAATGTAAATTTACTATATTTATACATTTATACATTTATAATTATAAATAAATAAATATTATTTATTAAAAAAGTATTTATATAATTATAAATAAACATATATAATGATATAAATATTATTTTTTAAAAATATTTATATAATTTTAAATAAATCATTATAAAATTATAATAAATATATTTAAATGAAGAATATATTTATTATATTTATATTTATATATACTTATTAAATAAATAAATATATATTTATAATTTTTTTATTTATAATTATAATTATAAACCCTTTATCCTTGCTTAAGTAATAAGCACTGATAAAATGAGCTTTTATCAGTTCTTTTTTAGTGTTGATTAAGATAGATATTTATCAATGATTTTTTAATTAAGCACTGATAAAAGGTATATTTATCAGTACTTTTTTGGAAGCACTGATAAAAGTGTCCCTATTTATTTAAAAAAATCTAACCAGTCGTGAACTCATCACGATATCATAAGATTTTTGTGGAAGCCACCCACTGCCGATGTTCCTCCTCGGTGAATCGAAGCTCAAAGAAAGTCCCGGATCAAGGATCAAATAAATCCAATCCAGGGCTTGAATGATTTATGGTTCGAACAAATCCAAGGCTTGAATGTAAGTCTTTTTATACTTTCTCTCAAATGTAATTCTTTCTCTACTTTCTCTTGGGGAACTTAGGGTGTAAAAAATCAATGGTTTCGGCCATGGTGGATGCTGTTTTGCAACTGTGAGTGTGGTGAGTTATCCATTTTGGAGATTTGGCTGTGGAGAATGTCCATTTTTATGCTTGGAATTTTTAGAGTGTGAAGAACCTATAATTTGAGCCTTCCCAGCTTCACTCCTAGGCCATATGAGCATATACTTCCTTCTCAATTATAGCTGTAAATTAATGTTAGGGATTTGTGAGCTACTCTTTTATTTATGTGAAATTGTGGATGAATTATTCTTTATTTTCATTGGATAAATAGTGGAATTAACCATATGGTAGAAGTCCAATCCCATTTTACATTGTCTATATAATTTTGTATGTATCAATTTTTATGATGGTGGTTGGGTAGTCTATGAGATTTCTTCCTGGTGTATTAAACTAACTAGTTATTTTCATATTTGTGTAGTAGATAATTTAATTGGGGACTGGTGTTTTATAGATCTGTTAATTTTGTGATTCAATTTATATTTATGAGTGAGGTAAGGGTATTTCACTTGGAAAATGTGACCTCACAGGAGTCGTTCCATCTCAATAGAGGCTAGTGTATATGGGATATATGTTGCAAGGGTTGGTGTGTTTTTCTCCCTTGTTTGTGATATATCTTATTGATGTGTATTATTGCTTTATGCCAAATTCTTTATGGAACTCTCTAGAATCTTAAGGATGGGTCAATGTGTATTAGATTTCCTCCCCAGAATCATTCAGATGGGTAGATTTGATGTGATGGCCTCCCTAGAATCCTTGGGATGGGTCAGTGTGATGATATGACATCCCAAGAGTCTTAAAATGTTTTCAAATATTTTATATACCATTAATATTAAATGTAATAATTCCTTAGGTTGTTACATCACTTGTTCAAAAAAATAGAATGGAGGTTATCAAATTCTATATATTATAAATTATTTTTAGGTATTCATCATCTTAGGTCTACATGTATTGGTTCCACCCATAAGAATATCTGATTACCATCCATGTATAAGAAATAAATCTTTATTTATTAAAATGTTTTATTAATTTTTTTATATATTTTAGTTGATTGAATGAGAGTTTATTATTCTTATTTATAATATTTAGGTTTATTATTACACCTTAATTTCTTGTATTATATTTTCATTTGTTTAGGGGATTTAAAAAAGACTTAATGTGTTTCTAACAACATTTGTTATTTCAATTTGTTGCTTGAGACTCATCCCCCGTCTCTTTTATAGAAAACTATATTTCTCATCAGTTCCATATCCTGAATTGTTATTTTTTTTCTTGAGACTCATCATCCATATATTTTATGTTTCTTGTACTATTCTAATCAGTAGTCATCCCATGGATAACTACCTCTTCGATTATTTCAAGAAACATAGGTGCATGTCCACAAGAGATAGAGGATGTGTGTCAAACAAAAAAATGGAATGATAAATGTTCAGGAGATGAGCTCATGAGCATGAAATTTGTCTGTAACTTTCAGCTTTGAATGAATTCAAAGGATAACACCTACCATAGTGGAGTAATGATTTTATTAAATTCAATTACCCATTTTCTTCAAACCATACTGAAATTATTTGAAACAGTAAAATGTTGGGGGTTCCCTTATTATAATTGTCTATAAATTTCACCTTTTAAAATGAATATATTATGTGTATTTATTTATTTATTGTACAAAATTAATATTTTATGAACCCAATAGGATGAATATGAATAAAAAATGGATGAATTCTAATCTTTTGACAAAATAGTATGAAGATAGAGTTAAAGAGTTCATCAAGTTTACAAGAGAGCATGAATACGACCCTTCTCAAATCCTTTGTCCATGTTTATGTTGTTTTTATTAAAGAAAAATTAGTCCATACGAGTTTAAAAAACATTTGATTTGTTATAGAATAGATCAATACTATAAATTTTGTACCAAAAATGGGGAAAAACTAAACGTGCACACCGATTGGGATGATACTGCAGTTTATGGATCATTTGATATGAATAAAAGTGTAAATGTTGATGGAGATAACATGGGAGAAATGACAATGGAGATTGAAGATGAACTTCATGATTTTATGAAGTTGTTTGAGAAGTTAAATAGTTGTGCCAAGAGACCATTGTATACTGATTGTACTAAACACACAACATTGTCAGCTATATTGAAGTTATATAATTTAAAATATAGTAGTGAATGGAGTGACACCAGCTTTATAGAACTACTTGGTCTCCCGAATGATATGATACCAGAAGAAAATTTATTATGATGGCGAACATATGATGCTAAAAATTTTTACGCTCAATGGGAATGATCTCTAAAAAAATACATACTTGTCCAAATGATTGCATATTGTTTTTCAAGGACCATAAATCACTCATAAAATTCCCTAAGTGTGGAACAGATCTATAAAAGAAAAATTAATTAAGGCCATTGAAATATGTATGGTAATTTCTTATCATTCCATGGTTTAGAAGACTATATGGATGTTAATAAACCGCGAGACAATTGACATGGCATGGAAATATAAGAATTAAAGATGAGAACCTATGTCATCCAATAGATTCTCCCAAGTGGAAGAAAATTGATTATGAGTATCCAAAATTTGGAAATGAGCCAAGAAATTTTTTCCTTGAGTTATCTAGAGATGGAATAATTTTTTTTTGTTTATAGAGTAGTACTCATAGTACATGGTCTATCATTTTGGTAAATTATAACTTTCCACTATGGTTATGCATGAAGTGAAAATACATTATGTTGTATCTGATTATACCAGGACTAAAGAAACCTGGTAATGATATTGATGTATATTTGAATCTGTTGATTGAATATCTGAAATTGATGTGGGATAAAGGTGTTACAATGTATGATTCTGATAGAAGTGAAGAATTCACATTGAGGACCATATTGTATGGGATGATAAATGACTTCCCCACTTATGAAAATTTATCAGGATCTAGAATTAAAGAAATGTTGGGGTGTACCATTTTTTAAAAACACACATAATTAGTTTAGTTGAAACATTACTTGAAGACTGTGTTTTTAGGACATTAGAAATTTTTACCTCAATGACATAAATACCAATCCTGGATGACAACATTCGATGGGAATATCAAAAAAGGTACAACACCATCTCTAGTAACATGTGATCAACTATACAATAATGTAAAATATATTTACACTTTTTTCGATAAAACTTTTTTAAGAAACCTTACAAAATTCGGTTAGAATAAGAGATCAATTTTATTTTAATTACCATATTAGAATTGTTTGTATGTCATAAATTTTCTTGATATCATGCATGTAGAAAAAATGTATTTGATAATGTTATTAGAACAATACTAAATGTTCCTGAAAAAAAAATGAAATATAGAATCAAGGCTAGGTTGGACTTTATTGAAATGGGGATAAGGGAAGATTTGGCACCAGTGAAGGGTAAAAAGCATACTTTTCATCCTACAACAACTTACAATTTATCCAAATAGGAAAAATTTCATTTTTTCATTTTCCTTTATAGTGTAAAAGTTCCACAAAGGTACTCATCAAATATTAATAATGTCACATCAATGAATAATTTGAAATTATAAGGACTAAAATCACATAAATGTAATGTTTTGATGTAAGATTTGATTCTTGTTGCTTTATGTTTTATTCTACCTCAAAATGTACAATATACATTAACCGGACTCTACCTATTTTTCAAATCCAAATATAGTAAACTTATAGACCTAGTGAAGTTTCCAATCATGAATAAGGGGGTTTCTGTCATATTATGTGAATTAGAGATGTTATTACCACCATAATTATTTGATATAATGGTTTATCTGATGATTCACTTGGTTATAGAGGTTCAACAACATGGTCCTATCCATTACATATGCATGTACCCCATTGAATGGTATATGATATTTTGAAAGGGTATGTCAAGAATCGAAGTTGGCTAGAAGGTTGTACTACATAATGATATATTGTTGAAGAAGCTATTGAATTATGTACCGATTACCTATTATATGTTGAAAGCATTGATCTCCTAAAGTCCTATTACAATTAATGTCTTATGGGCAAAGGGATTTCCAGAATAGATGTTGCTAAAATTACCTTGACAGAGTGGGAGAAAGCACACCTTTGAATTTTATATAATAATGAAGATGTTGATCCATACATTGAATCCCACAAATAAATTATTAGAGATTTTAATCCATCAAGGGATGAGGGATGGATATCAAATAAACATAATCAATAGTTTATAGGATGGTTCCGAGATCAAATTTATAAGGACTTATATGAAAATATGAATTCAATTACCGAATGATTTCAATGGATAGCCAGGGGTTCAAATGAAAATGTTATATCTTACACTAGTTTTGTGATAAATGGTTATATGATTTATTGAAGAGAACACAATGACTGTAGTACGATTCAAAATAGTGGTGTTAGGATTGTGGATGAAGTGATGCACATATCTAGTTCCAAGGATAGGAATCGAATTTATGCAAATATATCATATTTTTTCATCATCGAATAGATATATGATTTGGATTATACAACATTTAAAGTGATGATTTTCCATTGAAAATGGGTTGACAATATTAGTGTAGTGAAAGTTGATGAAATGGGCTCTATGAAGGTGAATTTTAGTGTGGAATGGGAAAAATATGATTCATTCATAATGGAATCACAAGTAGTGGAATTATTTTATGTATCTGATCCAATAAACAAGAATTGGTCAATTTTCCCACTTGTGACTAAAACAAATACCAAGTCAGTTGAAAATTTAGTTGAGGATGACCCTTTTGTTGGGAGATCACAATCATCTCATGCTGGCCCCAATGTAGACAATGTCTTGTACATTAGAGGGGACCACAAAGAGGGGGTTTGGATTCTCCATATAGGAACCAAATCTCTAATACCTTTAAAAAAAATTAAGAGATCTCAATGAGAAGCTAATTTTTTTAATATAATATGTTTTTAATCATAATATTACATGTTCTCTACTAAATTAACATAATATAAATTAAATGTAAGAATACTCATGAAGATAATGTCTTTTTCACATGATGATGTTACCAATCCATTGGAAGAAAAAACTAGAATGAAGGAAACCCTTTTGAAAGATGTAAAGGTATTGTTACAATATAATTTATCTATTTTACTGAAAAATTATATAATGGAATGTTGATTTAATTTTCATTATTCTTTGCAGAGTTTTTTTAAGTTCCCTCCACTGCCTTTTTAGGAAGAGAAATGATGCTACCCCTACTCAATCATTGAGGTAATCTTGATGTTTGCACAATAAAATCATTTTAAATAGAATTAATGTATTGTTTACTATTTATGTTTAATTTATTTATTTTTATTATTAATCACATAATAATTGTTTTCTTATAAAGATAGATTCTTTGGTTCGATTTGGGGTGGTCTGTCCATCATTCAAGCCTATCTGCACCAAAACTTCCATAGACTTCTTCTCCCCCAAAACCATTTCACCCCTATAGTGTTGAAATTTATCACTTTACATCAAGCTCCCTCCACTGCTTACTCATAGTGGTAATATTGATGTTTTCATAGTAAAATCATTATCCATAGAATTAATGTATTGTTTCATATTTATGTTTTATTTATTTCTTTTTAGTATTACTCATGTAGACACCGAAAAGTCCGTAACTACTAAAGGAAGTTTCTAAATCACAAAGTGAAGTCATATTCAGACCCAGAGGCCTGGTCTAGAGGGTCCAGAAGTGTTGCGTGAAATAAAACAGGATGTGTGCGAAAAAATGTGGGCCGCGTGAAAGGAGTCTGGGATTCGCAAAGGTTTCCGACGCCGACGCACAATCTTTGCGCGCCCGCACCCACGCGGTTAAATTTTTGCACCGCCATCTCAGGCGTGCTAGATTTCGTGCACCACCTAGATTCCGCGACGCTAGAGGCCTATAAATAGAAGATTACCCATTTCATTTCTGGGTTGTGGAATTTGAACCGGATCTCATGCGCGAAAAATAACTTCCGTGCGCACAAGATGTTCTTCAGGTACTGACCCTTTTTTGCGCCTCCTCGCCCCGAGATCCACCTTTGCGCGCAATCCCACTGGCTAAAATAAAATTCCAAACTCTTCAGGTTTCCTCCCTTGTGCGAAATTCCTTCCATTTCGCACAAAAAGGTTCAAGTGCGCGCAATCCCTTCATTGGGTATGGCCTTACCTTTAGGTTTGGCCTTTTCCACTTGCACGCAATTCATATCCTTTGCATGAAATACCTCTGCCCCAATTAGGCACCATCCCAGAATTTTGTGCGCAAACCCTTTGTGTGCAAACCCCGAGAACCCTCACCTCGACGCCCCCTGGGTGCCTCTCTGTGTAGGTTCTTGATGTCCTCCATACCGGGCATGCACGCCATGCATTGTTTTCCCGTACGACCTTCCAGGCTCATATGAAGTGACCTCAAGGTCCCTTGGGTGATGTTTCCTGTTGCGTTGCTTTACCTCATGCTTCTTCGCATAGGCACGCTAACAGCTATTGCTTCTTCGCATAACCATGATAACATGGACCCCTCGATGGTTCGCTCTGAGACCCCCCTTCACCATGGCCTTACTGATGCCTTCCCTCCCACAAGGGGTAGAGGGTGCCGGTTATGTAAGTCCTAGGGGTGTGGAGTGAACCCACATCGTCCGAGATGCAGGACGTTAAACTGCCAAGCACCTCATCCTCAACACAGTATGTTAAACTGTAATATGGCCCCGTGCCTCACACGCAGGGTCCCCCCGACTCGGAAATTCTTTACACCCACTCATCTCCACGGGAGTGGAATATTCCTCACATGGAATGATATCCTCCCTCTCGGAGCGGCGTTTGTCCACAGGGGAAGGGAAACCTCCTTGGTGTAATCCCCTATCCCCTCTTGTGGAATGTATCACCCATGCACCTCTGTACTTCCCCACTGCCAAGGCCAGTGGAGGGCGTGATAGGGAACAAGGCATCTCCTTTGTTCGATCCCAAATCCCTCTCCCTCTGCGTTTTGTCGCAACTCGGGCCTCCATCCTGGATTAAGTCTCAGCACCATGGGCCACTCAATGCGTAATCCACTCTTCACTTCTCATGGATGCACCCTTTGCGACGTGATCGTCAGGTCCCTGCAACCTCTTGTATCTCACACTGAGCATGACTCACGTGATCTTAGAGTGAGCACCGACACTGACCCCACCTCCAGCGAACTACGGGGAATTGATCCATGTTGAGGCATGGTACGTAGGAAGCCTCCACGAGGTTCAAGACCACAACCCAGTCGTTCCCACCCCCTTCACATCGGTTCGCCATCACCATGGGCCGCCTCAGAGCGTAAGCCCCAGATGCCATTGTCCCGGATGATGTTAAACTATATGCCGTCCAGAACAATGTTAAAATGTCTGACCTATCCTAAATGACATTAAAATTCACCACCCAAACTAGGTGGACTTTGATTCCCTGCCATGGGGATACATAGGAAGCCTCCACGAGGTTCAAGCCCACCACTCAGTCGTTCCGACCCCTTTGCGTCGGTTCGCTAACACCTTGGGCCACCTCAGAGCGTAAGCCCCATATCCACCTTGGGCCGCCTCAGAGCATAAGCCCCATATCTACCTTGGGCCGCCTCAGAGCGTAAGCCCCATATCCATTGTGGGATGCCTCAGAGCATACACCCCATATCCATTGTGGGCCGCCTCAGGGCGTAAGCCCCAAATGCCCCCCGTCCCGCATGACGTTAAACTGTATACCTGAACTATGGGGACTTTGATCCATGTTAAGGCATGGTATGTAGGAAGCCTCCATGAGGTTCAAGACCAACACCCACATCTCAACCTGACCTATCCCTCGAGCCCACGTGCCTCGGGAAGCTCATGCCCTAGTCCATAGGTTATACTTCCTCTAGGCCCCATCCATGCGTTCATTCTCACGAGTCGCCTTTTCAGGTGTCCCACCGTATCATCGATCTACGTGGACTTTGATTCTCTATCACAGGGATATGTAGGAGGCCTCCACGAGGTTCAATCCCCCTTTACTTCATCACCCATCCTGATTCTTACCCAGGCCGCCACATCCTGGTGGGATCATGCCACCTCATTCCACTCCACAGTATCCGGAAAGCCGCCCACATGATGGCCCCAATATCGGCATTCCCTCCAGGGGGTTCTTCAATCTGATCCACTCTCAGTGTTCTGATCAGTCTGACCTGTCCCCACTAGATGTTAAGCTTGCGGCACACCCCATGTTAAACATGGGAAGCTGAGGAAAACCTCAGATACATGCCTACGACATACAATTCCTCACGTTTGATGTGGGATGCCTCGGGCTTCTGCGCCCTTGAGAAGCCCTATAATAAGGGACAGAAGACGGACATGCCAATCCCCCAGTGTCAAGACACGCCAACGACACCTCAGCGTGACCATTCTCCTAACCGAAGGTTTCTGCCCCGACCAGACCCCTTGGAGCATCTCGATAGAAGAAACGTAATTAACTGGTGTCCATGAAGATATGGAACCGAGAATGATATTCACAAACACGTCTTAAATCTCTGAGGGAGACCCTAACTAGGTGACGAGCTCTGAGGAGGAATCCATAGATGGAAGAACCGAAATCCCATCATCCCGGTTTTGATCAAGGAGCAGGCATCCCTGAAGAAGGAATGGACGCCGCCCGACTTTGGAAAGTGGGAATGAAGGGAAAAAAGTCGCGAGTCCTCTGCGTGACGGACGTGCGCGCGCCCTGGTAAAAAGCGTTGGAAACAGAAATGGTGAACCCGACGTGAAGATATTCTCCTCAATACGGAGAATGGTAGTGTTTGGGGTGTTGGAAGATTAGCATGTCACCAGGTCCGGGTACGCAGCACTAGGACGTGAAACCCGCCAGGGGTTGGGGCAGTCAGGACGTTGAGCTCTCTGTTCTGCGACGTTGTCATCATGGATCCCTTTTACTGACCATGGAAGAAGGAACGACGCTGGGATATTGGTTGTCGATTTCTTTTCCTATTAGTATTAATGGGTTCATCTCCCTGCTTTCAGGAATCAGATCGCTACATCCGGAGCTCGATCGCCACCTTCCCACCAGCACAGGGGTAGAGGCACTACCAACGCGGCCACCCCATGTGGTTCTGCCTCTTCCATAGCTGCTCTAACCACCACGACTGCTGGGTTCTCATGCCCCCTCTCCCCATCAGAGGTTATCCAATGAAGGGTGATCAACGACCTTGTGCGTAGGTACGAGGAGGAAGGGGTCATCCCCACCAGGGACATGGCCCGTTTAGACCTTGAGGCGGCTATGCCTCACCGCCAATGCCGCCCTCTAGGTCCGTACAAAAATCCACCACTCCCCACCCCAACGTTTAGCTATTTTGGGAGCTTATCCGCAGAACACCTTGACACCTCTCCCCCCTACACCGACGAGGTAGGGGATGTCCGGGTTGGCCCACTCGGAAACTTGATTCAAGGGTTCATGGTCAGGGTCCCCGCTAGGCCGCGTCAACGCCGCCGCCCGACTCCCTGGGCTGAGGAGCAGGCAATCCATGTGCCCACACCACCAGATCCAACCCACCTGACCCGATGCCAGCGTCAGGCATGAGCGAAAGAGGATGCTCGCCCTAGGGCATCAACATCGGCAACCACTGTGGCTCGAGCCACTTTTGAATCCTACCATCAAACCCCCACACACGTTGAGCAGGGGCGGTTATATGCGCAATCCGGATCGAGGCCCCAACTGCCCCACGGGCAGGTTAGGTCGACTCTCCCGGTCACTGGCACATGCAATGACCGCCGCGGACCAATTCACGGTAGTGCCATCCAGCGTGAAGGCCTACTCCGTGCCACCATTCTGGGAGGTATGGGCCCTCCCTCCTTCCAACCTTGGGTCAGAGGCCTGCCTAGAACCACCCTCGCCGCAGGTAAGTGGCTTCCCCATGATAAAAACACTCCGGGTGGGACTCTCTCCAGCACCCAGTACACGGGGTATGGGGTCACTTCCCCTACCGCAGACCATGAGTATAGATCCATTGCATATCCGGTCACTCACCCGCATGGAAGTCCTCCCCATATCCCTTTCTACCTTTTCCCCAGTGCTACCAACAACCCGGCCTTTAGTCCTCTCTGCCCCAGCACCAGTGTGGCCAGAGGAATCCATGACGGAAATCGGCCTTTCCCCAAGGAGCCACCCAGGGGAAGGAGAGCGGGACGTCATCACCGTAAGAGAAATTCCAGGGAAGGCCGGACAGAAATCAGACCAGTATGTTTCTCAGACTCCTAGGTGGAGTACGACTCAGCTATGGAGCCCTCCCCTCAGTCCTTTGAGTCAAGGGCTGGGATAAGGACGCGGCACGTCAACCTCGTACTCCCCAAATGCGAGATCCATAAAATCCCCGCCTCCCTCCGAAAGTATATCCAGGAGGACGAGGACTTGGCATACTCCCAGGTGTTGAGCTTGCAGTCACCATCGACCTCTCCGAGAGCACCTTCCACCTCGACCAGAGACGACATAGACCTTTTCTGGGGGTCGATGGTGGAAGTACCACAACATAGCATACTCCTGGAAAGCATCGATGCTATGGCAGGAGGCCCGTTGGCTGGACCATCCTATTGTGACGTGGAAGCTAGGACACTGAAACCCTTGGAGGGCGACTTAGGATTCGGTGGCCAATGAGCATGCTCACCGTATTCTCTGCCGTCCAGCCCACCAGCCCAGCGGCCTACTTCGGCGCTGCTGCTGGTTCCCCAGTCACTCCCAGTCGATGAGAGAGGACACTAAGGGCCGAATCCTGAATCTGAGTCATGGAGCTTCTGGACCATCCTCATAGCAAGCCACTTCCCCGAGAAGTTTTGGTCGGTCGTGAGATTGGATTTCGATACACCAGAATCGATCACCCCGGGAGAGTTTGAATGTTTCCGCCAGACCCTCCGGGCGACTCACTCTCATATTCAACACCATCAAGTGCCCTATCCTGGGATCCGAGCAAACCTCTAGGATATTGGTGAGAAATGTCGTCAGGTCGACCTGGCCACGCTCCCTGCGGTTCGGCACCCCGAATCACTTGGCCACCACAGGGACCTCCAACAACAATGCATTCAGAGCTTTCAAGTACTTCGTAAATTTATCGAGGAGGCCACCCCCCACGCACACGTCCATGGATGGGGGCAATACGCTACCCTTATCTTCAGTGGGATTCGCCGGCAGCCTGACTCACTGGGCGACTCCCAGGATATGCCCCTGAGGGCAGCGACGATCAACACGGCTGATCTATCGAAAGAGGGGAACGGTTTGGAAATTCTCAATGGGGACTCACCCCCTGGAGAAAAGCCGCTACTGGACCCTTCAAGGAGGATAACTCGTCAGCAGAGGAACCTCCTAGGTCTCCCCACACCCACTGAGGCGTTAATACTGAGCCAGAATATCGGCAAGGGTAAAGAGAACATTGGGGCTGTCAAGATTTCTAATCCATCTGCCTCAGTGCATAAGGCAGAGGAAGATCCCGAGAAGGCCACACTGCACTAATAGCTTGCTGAGTAGAAGAGGATGGTTGATGAGCTTCTGGCTGAATTCATTGCAGAGCGGCGACCCGACTACGGTGATCCTAGGCCGTGGCAGCAAGGGAAGGAAAAAATACCCCTCGGCGAGATTCCCCCAAGAAACCTCGATCATGCCGTGTTCGCTGACATAGGAGAGGCCGGAGCTCATGGACAGAGGGTGTGATATGTTTTGCCAAACCCTCCTGAACGGAGTGATCACCTGAGAGACCCCGCTCGGGTTCCTCCCGCCGCAATGGGTTGCTCTACCAGCTGATCCATGAGTTGTTGAGCATGTATACTGAATTGAAGAGCCTGAAAATGAGCTTGTGGTTAGGGATCCCTATCAGGATAGGAACCCGCATCCAGACGATCTGATGGCAGTGCTCATCGCCCGCTTAGAGGCTTTGGAGACTCGTTAGGTGGCGATCCCACCAGATGGAAAGCCATACCCAGCATGGGTGGATGATATGCCAACAACTCCGGGATTTGGGAACCCCACTTTCACCCCCTTTAATGGTACGGGAGACCCGCTGCAGCACCTGGCCTACTTCAACTCAAGGTGTGGGTCTATGTTAGGTAATCCAGCGTAGCAGGAGGCCGCCAAGCTCCATTGCTTTGTTCAGAAACTGGAAGGGCCGACGTTCGTCTGGTATAGCCAGCTCCCTGTCAGATCCATGACTAACTAGGAGGACCTTCGCAGATAATTCCTCTACCGGTTCAGTTCCACAACCTAGAAGACAAACATCGCAGACCTCTTCAGGTGCAAGCAAAGGCCCGATGAGCAAGTCGCAGACTTCATCACCTAGTGTAAAGGGATCACATACTCCCCTGACATGTCGTTAAATCAAGATCAATTACTGAAAATGTGCATAGGGAATGTCAAGGAAGAGCTGGTTCTTTCTCTGATCACTCAGAATTACCCTGGAGGGTTTTGGGACTTCTCAGACAGGGCTCAGCACCTCGAAAAAGCCCTAAAATAGGCCAGTCAGACACTCCTGCTGCCTCCAATAATCCTAGTAAGAAGATCTTCCAAAGCCGAGCCCGCTGTTGTGGCCTAGATAGAGGCCCCCAGGTAGCTAGAGTTTCTTCCAGTGAGGCCAGCTCCACAACCCCATAGGGGTCCGCCCCCACAGGGACAACTTCCAACCCCACAACAACTGCCTCAGAATCGGCAAGTGCCTCTACATAACGCATCGCCACCGCCTAGGCGAGATAATCAGTTTCCACCTCCTCGACATGCTCCTCCGGCCCCCCGTCAGGGTCAGACTCCTAGAGCCCCCTTTCTGGACAGAAGGAATTGGACCTACTCATTTGATGAGGCTCAGGTCCTCGGTTAATTTTGCAGTGCCTTGGAGCAGATAATTGTGCGGCTGCCTGAATGCCAGAAGCCAGAAGAGGCACATCTCACTGATAACCCCAACTACTGCCCTTATCACCGGACCTTGGGGAACACCATCCAGCGATGCTACGTGTTCAAGGACTGGCTCCAAGACCAGATTGACAAAAATATAGTCAGGTTGGGCCCAGCCCCGACACAAGTGGCATGTGTCTTTGTGAGTTCAGATGACAGTAGTGGCGACAAAGATGAATGGAAGAAGGTTTCCGACTGTGGGTCCCAGAAGTATAATGACTGGATGGCCCACAAGACGGTCGCCCGCACCCATGGCACCATCCATGCACACCTGAATTAGCCAGAGCCCTCAGAAGCTGCAGTTACTACTTCAACATCGTCATCTCAGCCAGCCTCTTCCCAGAAGAGTAAACAGTGACGACACAAGAAGAAGTAACACGTTCCACCACTGTCATTGTCGTCCCGCACTCTCAGTGACTTCATGACCCCGAAGATGGGAATGCCTCCCAAAATCCACCCAATGGTGGATGATTCATAAAGTGAAAGTCCGGGGTACGCTTTGGTTAACACCGTAGAGTTTGTAAATCCATTTTTGACTCCCGATGATGAGGAAAGCCGGGTAGACCTTCCCAATTTCCCCATCCATCACCAGCATCGTCGGAGCCGTGGTTACATGAATCACCAGGGCACGACAGTTGTCACCTCCATCCAGGTCGTGCACGCTGTAGGGACCAGATAGCATGCACAATGCAGAGCTCAACACGCGCGACCCCTTCATCCGGTGGCAAAAAGTTCACCTCCACCGCCGTTTCTGTTGCTGGATCAGGCAGAACCACCTCGAACGTGCAGCGACCAGCTCCACCCTATCACCAGTAGAACCTAGTCTTCCGGTCCTCATCCGAAAGCCACTCTTCGGGCTTTGACTAGTGAACAGTGAGATATGCTTAGTACCATTCAGCCGTCAGCCCAGCCGACAGGACCCGTCGTACCCCCAATCGCAGAACAACCTCCTGTAAGCAGAAGCTCGTGTCTGGCCCAGAATTATGATGTTATGAATCACCTCGTCGGCATCCCAGTGAGGCTTTCTATCCTTGAGGCTCTTCGCCTGTCATCTGAAATGTGTGAGGCACTTTCCGAGGCCCTAAGCAGCCCCCTCCAGTTCGAGACGGAGGTAGTAGCTTCAGAAGCCTTCCACGCTGAGGAAATTGAGAATACCGAATTCCAGGCAGTTATCTCATTCTCTGGTGAAGACGAAGACCCTCTCATACAGGGGCACATTCACCCATTGAATATCACTGGCCATTTCAATGGCATGGAAGTCCACCGCTGTCTTGTTGACACAGGTTCTGGGATTAACCTAATCCAAACTCGGACACTGCAGAAGATGGGGTTGTCTAAGGATGATCTAACTCCCTCCGACCTGAGAATCTAGGGGTATGATAAGACCGAGAAAACTTTATTCGGAAAGATCCGCTTGAAGACCCAGTTCGGTGGCCTAATTGGCAGCACTGAATTCATGGTTGTCTCCCAGGACACCACATACAATGCATTGATGGGCATGCCATGGATCCACCTACATTCAGCGTTCCCCTCATCGTATCACCAATGCCTCAAATACTCCCTCAATGGTTGAGTAGGCGTGCTCCAAGGAGATACATCTCCTTTTTCCTCTTGTGAAGCCCGTTATCTGGACACTGACTACTAAAAGAGCAAGGATAAGCAGGTTCTGGAAAGTGAGGTTAAACCCACCCCGGTCACTACTGATCCCTGGGCAGATCTGGATGATGCATATGTCTTCCCAATCCATCTAATGGAGGCCCAAACCCCCGAAATGGGGCAGTGTTTTGTTGTTTCGGGTACGAGAGGAAGGCATGTTCCCAGGTCCAAGCAACGTCGGAAAATCATCTCGTACTCCTACACCAACCAGGCTCGGGTGATCCCGGAACCTCCTACCCCCATACGGTATCGGGACGTCGGGCTCATGGAAACGGTGGTATGTCATACGTGTCTCTTCCGTCGGGCTGGAATTAATCGGGCCAAGACAACACGCCACTACTGCTTTGATGTCATCAAGCATGGCCCCTTGGGCCGAAGACCAGATGATATTGAATCAACTGCCTTCATTGCTATGGTCTCAGTGGCGCATGAGTCTACTAATATGATGACCACTGCCGCCCAAGCCGGCACCAGCTTCCCATCGGAGTCTGGTGGCCCAGAAGTAGCTTCCCCTGTGGATGATCCCTTCACAAGTGGAGAAGGGGACATAGAAGATGATCCCCCCTCCTTTGAGGAAGGCGTCTCCACCACGGTCGATGAGTTGGTACAGTTGAACCTCGGTAGTGAGGCGGACCCAAGGCCCACATTGGTCAGCACCGCCATGCCCCCCGAGGAGCAGCAACGGTATGTGGAATTCCTCTGACAGCACCGTGATGTGTTCTCTTGGAGTTACAATGAGATTTTAGTATTAGATCCTCAGGTAGCCGTCTATCACCTTGGTCTCCCAACAAACCATCACGGGTTCAAGAAGCCTCCCATAAAGATGCACCCTTCTCACAGTGCCATGGTTGAGGCCGAAGTTGACAAGATTATCAAAGCCAACTTCATTAAGGAAGTTCAGTACCCCAGGTGGCTAGCCAAAATTATGCCATCTAGGAAGAAGAACGGACAAATCAGAGTCTGTATCGACTTCTGCGATCTCAATCGCCACTATCTAAAGGATAATTTTCCCCTTCCAATGACAGAGCTGTTGATTGATTCCACGACCGAGTTCCAAGCCCTCTCCTTCATGGATGGGTATTCCGGGTACAACCAGATCAGGATGGCTCCCGAGGATGAAGAGTCCACTACCTTCAGGGCACCCCAAGGTACTTTCTGTTGTCAGGTTATTCCCTTCAGCATGAAGAATGCTGGTGCCACCTATCAGCAGGCCATGCATCGCATATTCAAGCCAATTTTGGGAACGTTGGTGGAATGCTACATGGATGATCTGGTAGTCAAATCACGCCAGCGCCAGGACCATCTCAAGGACCTTGATAAAGTGTTTGGATTCCTCCTTTCCCACCACCTGAAGATGAACCCGTTGAAGTGTGCTTTTGGAGTCACCTACGGAAAGTTCCTTGGATTTGTTGTCAGGTACCGAGGCATTGAGATCGACCCAGAAAAGATCAAGGCCATCGGTCAGATTCCTACCCCAAGCAATATTCAGGAGCTTAGAGGTCTCCAAGGAAACTTAGCCTACATACGCCGATTCATTGCGAATTTGGATGGAAAGTGTAAGCCCTTTTCCTGGCTCATGAATAAAGGAACCACCTATGAATGGGATGAAGAGTGTGATACCTCCTTCGAGGAAATCAAGCAATATTTTCTCCAACCTCCGGTCTTGACACCACCCTTCTCCAAGAAGCCACTGGTCCTTTATGTGACCACCCTGGAACATTCCCTTGGTGCACTTCTCACCGAGAAGAACAACGAGGGAACAAAGAATAGCCTCTACTACCTCAGCCGCGTGCTCCTCGACACGGAAGTCAGGTATTACCCCATCGAGAAGAGCTGTCTGGTGGTCGTATTTGCTATGCAGAAATTGAGGCACTACTTGCAGCACCACGAGGTACAATTGGTCTCTCGAGTAGACCCATTGAAGTACATACTGAACCGACCTATGCTGACTGACCGACTGGCACGGTGGGCGGTTACCCTCCAGCAGTTCGACATCAAGTTTGTGCCTCAGAAGGATATCAAAGGACATGCATTGGCAGACTTTCTAGCTGCCCACCCAACCTCCGCGGATCAGCTGCTGGACTTAGGTTTTCCTGATGAGGCAATCCTCTAAGTCGATCATGTTGTCCCATGTTGGAAAATTTACTTTGAAGGTTCCTCCCAGAGCCCCACCGGTAGGAGACTCAACGATCCAAGGCTCAACAGAGTGGGCCTGGGTATCGTCTTCATCACCCCAGAGTAGGACGTTCTACCATACTCATTCCTGTTGTTAGAGGGCTGCACCAACAATGAGGCAGAGTATCATTCCCTCATTACTAGCCTCGATCTGGCCCTCGAGATCGACGTGCCCCATCTGCATATGAAGGGGGATTCCGAGCCGGTAATCAAACAGGTCAATGGAGACTATGTTGTCAGAAAGCCAAAACTCGTGCCATTGTTTGAGTGAACCTTCTATCTAATGGCCTAGTTCCCTTCTCGGCCAGAGGTTGTTCACATTCCATGGTCACAGAACGGTCGAGAAGATGCTTTGGCCAGCTTGGCCGTGTCACTTGTAGAGCCCGAACAGGATGACCTAGTTATCCACGTGGCGCACCGGAGAGTCATCGCTCCCGTTACCCAGGAGGGAGATCGTGGCCCGTGGGTAAACCATCTTACCACTGGTTCCCCTATGTCAGGATCCCCAAGTACTTCAGATATAGTGACTGAAATTGTTCCCGATTGGAGGACACCCTTGGTTGAATACCTCCAACATGGTAATCTCCCATCAGACCGGGCCGAGCGTGAGAGAATTCGACGCCACACACTATAGTTTACCCTTCAGAGTGGTTCCAGCCTTGGGAAGATCCTTTACAAATGCGGATTTTATGGTGTTCTCCTCCGTTGCCTTCAAGGAGTCGAGATTCCACATGTCATGAAAGAGGTTCATGCTGGTTCCTGTGGTACCCATCAGGCCGGGTCAAAGTTATCTCACCAGATTCAGATGCTGGGGTACTTCTAGCACTCCATGATCCATGACTGCATCCAAGAGGTGCCATGCGTGCCAAGTTCATGCTAACTTTGTGTATCAGCCACCAGAGCCTCTCCACACTACCAAGTATTCTTGGCCCTTTGCAGTCTGGGGGTTGGATGTCGTAGGACCTTACCCACCGGAAACGGCCCGCCAATGCCGGTTTATTCTAATCGCTACAGATTTATTTTCCAAGTGGGCAGAGGCAATTCCTCTCAAGGAAGTCAAATCCCATTCTATCGCCGACTTCGTGAGTTCCAATATCATCTATCAATTTGGAGTACCTCATGCTATTCTCACCGATAACGACACCAAATTCTGAGTAGCCGAGCTAAAGAAATTGTAAACCAAGTAAAAAATTCACTCTACCCATACCTCTCACTATCATGCGCAGGAAAATGGACAGATCGAGGTGTTTAACAAAACCCTCTCTAACATTCTACAAAAGATGGTTGGTCATAACAAGAAGAGTTGGCTGGATAATCTCCCCCATGCCCTCTGGGCTTATCAGACGACGACTCGTAATTCCACCCAGGTGACCCTGTATTCCCTAGTGTTTGGAACTAAGGTCGTCCTACCCATCGAGATTCAGTTTCCCTTATTGCGCATGGTAGTTTACGACTAGTAAGCACCGAATAGAGTTTTTGAAATCCGTCTAGCTGAATTGGAAGCGCTGAACGAGAATAGGCTTCGTGCTTTGCACAACCTGGAAAGGCATCAGAGCAGGATGACTCGATCTTTCAATAAGAAGGTTCGCCTCTGATCCTTCCTGTAAGGTGACCTGGTACTGGCCCTCAGGGTGCCAATGATCCCCTATAGGAAACCACCCAAGTTGGAGCCCAAATGAGAGGGACCTTTCATTGTCCATAAGGCCTATCACAATGGTGCATACTCCCTGGTGACCATGGATGGTGAGCGTCTAACTCCTCCCACCAATGCCAGGTTCCTCAAACAGTCTTTTACCTAAATCTATGGTCTGAGTTCTAAGACCTTAAACTAAGATCCATTCCCAATCCCGCATGACCCTAAAACTGCATTTGGTCCAGCACGACCTTAAACTGAATTTATCCCAACATTTGGGCCCCTACGGTCCCGCATGACCCTAAACTGCAGGCTCATCCTACACGACGTTAAATTACAAGCCGGTTAGGCATACCTGACCGAGCCCTAGCCTTGGGCCCCTGGCCCAGGCCCTCTCTTGTGGAATTGTATGGTGTGGTGTGGGATTACGTCCTCATTCACATCAGGTTACTCACCGTGCTATACGCATTCCCGGATTAAATGCCTCAAATCGTCCTACATGACGTTAAAATATGATTTTATAACTACATATGGCTTGATTCCCATCCTTATGGAATACGTAAGACTGCCTGAATGCCTAGATTTTAGGTCCAGCCCCGTCTCTTAAGAGATCCCACGATCTCCCGGTCACCTCGGCCTCTTGGTCTATCCCTCTCCACGAGGAGGATATATAGGTGTGGTACAGGGTTTTTGGAACCATGCCCCCTTCTCCTGGGAATCCGCCATCTTTTGGACGCTCTCAATTTGAGCCCTTCGACCCTTTTCAGCGGTTCGTTAATGTGTTCAGAGTACTCTGGTCTAGGACCTAGAGTGTCTGATTCGACTTAGGAAAGTTTCGTCCACTTGTCAGACTTCGTTCTTCACTTCATTCACCCCCCAATTATCTTTCACACCCAGAGGGACCCCCAAGAATGGATTGGATACAACACCTAAGGGCACTCCTACCATCATGGGCCAACACCCTCGAGGGTTTCAGACAAAAAATTGATACAAATCCCGCATTGCGAACATGGTTAGCAGTTGATGCTCATTTGTTTGTCCCTATTTCAGGCTAACACGATAGGATGCTGTGTTGTGAACATGGTCAGTAGTAATCCTCCATCATCACACTGACTCCTTCAGGCCCTGAATGTTGGTTTCATGATTTACATTATGTTCCACCCCATTGTGTCAATGTGGAATCTCGACACTCCTTGCACTAACCCTCAACGTACTTCCACACGTCAGGCAGAAAAATCTGTGTTACGGCATCTCTCGGGGCTTCCGCGATCTGAGCGCTAAGACTATAGGCTTGGGTTTTCTCTAAGAGGCATGCACATCTTGACCCTCATCCCCATGGGATACGAGGAAGGTCGCCCAGAAATTGCATTTCAGGCCCAGCTCAGCTGGAGTCTAGTGTCTCCTACCACTTGATCTTTAAACCTTCGTCGGCCCCTTGGACCGAGGCTCTTCTCCCAGAATCACGCACGATGCTGGTATGGGATTATGTCCTCATCCACATCAGGTATGCTTTCTCGCATCGTGTGCATTTCCCCGGGTCCAAGCCATATGACCTTAAACTGTACTGGTTGGTCCTACCACATGACCATAAACTGTGATGTTATCGTCCTGGCCGCACGACGAAAAACAACACTGCATTGTGATGACCTCTCCATAGGGGAAATCACGTTGGGTATTAGTCAATTACCATACCATTTGTCAATGCCTGTATATGGCTTGATTATTGGGGTGATTCTAGGAATTTCTACCCTAGGCCGGTCACTCCATAAAAGAAAAACCATTCACCTTTAAGGAAAAACAAGATACATCAAATACCGGTTCTTTTGGTGCGAGGGCTAGACCTGCATGCCCCTTTCATTCTTGGCACATGTACCTTCCCGTGCCATGCCACTTTCCAGAACTACGTACGACTTCATTCCCATCCTTATGGGATACGTAGGAATGCCCAAACCTCCTGTCTTTGGGTCCAGTTTGAGGTCTACTAATTCACCGTATCTATCCCACCTTTGGGACCTTGACTATGGGATCGTGTGGCTTGGTGTGGGATTATGTACTCATTCACATCAAGTTTTCAATATCCACCCCGCGTACAACCTGTTATAAGAATAAGCCCTCCTGTTTCCTGTCCTGCACGACGTTAAAAGGCACCCTCAAGAACTACGTATGGCTTGATTCCCATACTTATGGGATACGTAGGAGCACCCAGGAACTTCCCCATGGGACCATCCTAACTTTCGTGATCGGTCCCTTGACTGGAACACCCTTCCATGGAACGCATGGTAAGCCGGACCTCGTCCTCATTCACGTCGGGTTTTGTAATCACCTTACCATGCATCTCCCACCCTCCTCACAAATCCTTGGTCCGAGTTCTAAGACTTTAAACTAAGACCCTTTCTAGAACTATGTGTGGATTGATTCTCATCCTCATGAGATATGTAGGAACGCCCAGACATTTCTTCTTGGGTCCAGCCCCAAGGATAACCAAATCCCGCCCCTCCTTACTGTCGGCCCCTTGGCCTGACTTTTTAGGGAGTTGTGTAGCTGTAGCATCTGCCCCAAATAAGTTTGGGATGCCCCATAGTGATGTTGGGAAACGACAGTTCTCCCACCAGAGAGGTCTTGTTTAAAATTAGGGATGATCTGTGACCAGATTAATACGTCTTCCTAATGCGCCTTCACCACGATGGCGTAATTTTGGGAGTGTTGGATTCTGTTTGAACAAACCACCACTTCAATTTCCACGCTTCGCATGCCCCTTTATTCGGATCTTCATCCTCTTTCATGTTTGATGGGTCCCCCTAATAGTATGGATTCTCGACCTATGGTCTGCCTGATGTAACAATATGGATGCTCGACCTATGGTCCGCTTGTTGTAACAGTATGGATGATTGACCTATGGTCCGCCTGCTGTCCTGGGCCAACATTCCGAAAGACTGGTCATGTTTGATGGGACCCCCTAACAGTATGGATGCTCGACCTGTGGTCCGCCTGCTGTAAAAATACAGATGATATACCTTTGGTCTGCCTGTTGTAATAGTATGGATGATCGACCTATGGTCCGCCTGCTGTCCTGGGCCAACGTTCCAAAAGACTGATCAGCAATATTTGAGTTAGGCCTCATGTTGCGAACATGGTCAGCGGTCATCCCTCATTTGTTGTCCCCATTTCCGGCCAATGCGATATGGATGCTGCATTTCCGCCATGGTTAACAGCTATCCTCTATTGTTAAGCCCCTCCCATGGTGTTCCAAATTTGGGTAACGTGATTCACCTTTTTCATCTCCCTACGTTTGTATTGATTTCAATGCCCCCAAAATTACCCCTCTCATGCGTTAGAGCACATTGAGGCGACGATACATCGATTGGTATGAGGCCCCCTCCCTTCGGCTGGACCTCCCTCCTCTCCTCAAAAATCCGAGCCCAATTTCGGATGCCTGAAGCTTGGTTAACACTCCCACGAAGTGATAGATTATGGTTGAGCATATTAAACCAAAGGTATAGATAAATAGATTTTTCCATACATTGGTTCAAAATGGTGAGTAGTAAAAGCAAAAAACTTCATGAGATGGCCAAAACTTGGCCCTTAAGGATCAGCATTTTGGATCGATCTTTCCAACACCGCTACCCTTTGGCTGGTGGCCTCTAGGACTGCTTCTAGCTTCCTAAAGGCTCTCTCTTCATCAGTAGCCATAGAGCACAGTTCTCTAATCCTATCTTGTGCCTGTGCCTGTTCAGTTTGAAGTACGGTCATCTAGTGACTCGCCTTCACCAGTTGTTCTTGGGCATCAGCCAGCTGGGCCGTCAGTTGCTCCACGAGCTCAGAGCATGTTGTGATGAAGGCCTCCTTCTCTTTCGCCTACTCTTAGAGGTGTTGGACCTCTTGATACGCCCTCAGAAATGCTCAGGTGCTCGCTGATTCTTCCTGACATTGGGCAATATCGGTGCACTGGCTGCTCTCACGTATCTTCTCATCCATGTAATCATAGACCGTCAGATGAAGGCATTGAGCGTCAGCCCCTCCGGCACATAGGAAATGCAGCCAGGTCTGGAGAGATCCCATCTGCCTCAGCCAATCCGTCTGAGGATGCCTGAGAAAATGCTGGATACACTTCCACCCTTTGCTCCATGTCATCCAGCTCTCCTTGGCCGCTTCTGAGTCTGAATCATCTATCTCCCCAGGATCAGCGGGCCGATATACAGGGAAGATAGCCAGCAACTCATTAGCAGGATCTGCCTCAGGGATTCCTTCATGAGGAATAGGATCCTCGACGTCTGGGCGACCTTCCTCTCTCGCCCTGATAGCGGCGGTGCTTTCGTCAGCTTCTATCCTCACTCCAATGTCAGCACCACTGATGTATGCCACCCCTTGCTCACCAATTTTCAGATCTGACTTAGTTTGGGAGGTATGTTCTGGAGGAGGTGGTACGTCCACTGGTGATTCACTTACGGACGACCCAGGATCAGCAGCTCGACGAGTCTCCAACGCCGAGATCACTGTACAGGGAGCATTCTGATTAGTAGAGTTCTCTGACAGTAAGCACCAGTAGTAAAGAAAGGGACTTACAAGAACCTAGAGTGTCAGCCTGTGGTGTTCTGGCCACTATAGGAGCTATTGTGGTAGGATACCCCTCAACGCTTGTCAGTTCGATGATGGGAGTCAGAGCCCCACCCTGTCCCACCGACACCTCTTCTCCTTCCTCTATTGGGGACGCCTGATCAGTGCCTATATGATCCTGAGCGAGATAGAGAAATGGGTCATAAATTGAAAGAGATAATGGATGAAGAAGGAGGATGAATAAGGATAGAGACAGACCTCGAGCAGCTCGGTTATGTCCATGTCGGAGCCGATGATATCACCACTCTCCTGCAGGCTCCCTTGGTGGGACCCTCCCTGAGATCCTTCGTCCTCTCCTATCTCCTCCTCTCCCTCCGACTCATCATCATTGTCGCCTTCTCCTGGAGGCATCATTTCCAGATCATTCTCTTGGATGAGAATCACTCTCACCAGGAAAGGTGGATCCACACGCCGACCCCATTGGCGCGTATATGTGTCCATGGCCATTAGATAAGCATGCCAGCGATGAAAATTCACCCGGTCGGTAACCCGAATGAGCCCGAACTCTGGAAGTTGGATCCCATCCTGCATTATCTTCCGCCAGAGGTCTTCAATGCTCATTGATTGCCGTAGGGTCATACAGGCTGACCACAATGCTGGGATGATTGCATCATGGGAAGGCTTGAGTAGGTATCTTATTTGCTTCTCGGGCAGTTCTCTAACCGCACCGTGTGACCCCCCTCTGGGAAATGAGGTCGCAATAACACCATACGATGTCCTCGCTACTGAGGTCCCGACCTGCGCATGCCTCACTGCATGGAGCGCCCCAGGTCCCCCCTTCTAGTGGCACCTTACCTGCTCTATCGTCGCCCGATTTCCACGCGGGTAGTGTCGAGTTGCTGAACTCGCTTGCGCAGAAGCCCCTCAGGGTACGCTATAGCCCAGTGTTCGACATACTCGGTTGATAGACCAGCATCGGCCCCGGTGGGAGGCATGGTGATGGCGTCGCCATAGCCACAAGTTGTGAACATTAACCACATCTGGCGAAGGATGCATGGATTCCTCTCCTCCCAGACATTCGTGAATACCCTCTTCGGCATTCGTTGGAGGCACCCGAACTGCCTGGAAAATCGGGACAGCACGTAAGGCTCGCAGATGATCTTCCCATCAATCCGAGCCACAAGCACCCCGCCTCAGATGCTCTGGAAGTATTCCTTCTGATCCAGCAAGCCTTACCTATTGACTACCATTTGGACGATCGAGGTGGGGAATGGGATGAAGTTGATGTTGGCATGGTTACCAATTCTGATCCTTACTCCCTCCTCATTGAGCGTCATCGGTGCGACCCGACAATGTTTAGTAGAGATGGTCACAGGCCATTTCCCGGAGGACAAACGAAATTAGGGAAAGTGTACCCACCAAGATGTGCCGCCACCCAGACGTGGAGGATCTGGAAAGGGACACACACCCTCTGAGGTGACCCCCCTCTTGAGATGCATCCTAGAATGGCGCACAACCTAGCCAGCACGGGGACCCCCAGATTGAACCTTTTGTTAGTGGTCATGGTGCCCACTATCACCAGGGTTGCTAGATAGATTCCCTTCCTTGCATACCACACCGGCAGGAGCCACCTGCTCAGAAAGGTGGCGAAGAACCCAGTATATCGGAAATTCAGGTCCTGGGCCTCAATAACGCAGTAGCCCCATGATTGGTATTGCCCCGTCTCCAAGATCCTCAAGTACGATCCATTCCCGCTCCTCTGATCCGCAGTTGGGAACCTTTTTCCCTGCCCTGGAATCTTGACCGCTGTGTCCTTCTCTAGGAACAGGCTGAACCAGTCCTTATAGGCGATGTCCTTCAGGAAGTCCTTGACCCATAGCCTCTCTTTGGCCAGGTCCAGCAGGTGCCATGTCAGCATGGGGGTCTGTGATCTGTCCTCCCAGGTGTTCATTGGGGGACAGAACTCATCATATTGATAGCCCTCCATTGGGATACCTCCGATGCATTGGACGTCCCAGAGGCTGATACCGACTTCCCCATGGTGAAGATAGAATGTATTGGTGTCAGGGGGCCACCGGGTGAACATCTCCGGCCCGAGTTCAGGTTGGTGGTAGAAGTGAAACTGCGACGTCCACACTGCCTCAAACAGACCAATGTGCAGCAGCTCGACCTTGAATTGGTCACATGTATGTCGAACCCAGTATGCCCAGGCCCACTCACTGGTGAAGTTGCCGCCAGACCGCAGATCCCAATCCTGCAGCCAGCCCTTAGTGTCGTCTGTGATGCTTTGACGGAATGCACTTGCGTATAGGGCCGGAGAGCTCTCTGCAACAGGATCACCCCCAACAATGGTCCTAGTCCTCGGGTTCAAGACATACACATCCATGTGTCTGGTCTCTCTGGCAGGACGACCATTATTGGTGATATTGTATCGAGGAAGGTCATCCTCCCGGGTCACCCATGACCGCGGTGTGTCAACCTCAAAGCCAGGCAGTGGAACCTCCCCTAAGATACCGAAGTTCCATAGAGGAAGGTTGTTGGACATAGGATAATCCTTCTGGGAGGAGATTAGTAGGTTGAAAAAGGTGTGGTTGTTGGAAACAACCACTCTGGCACCATAAACCTCCTCGTTCGCCACCATTTCAACTCTATGAGCGGCGGAATCCCCCTCATCGACTTGTTTTGCGTCCATCTTCTCCCATCCAAGTGATTTGAGAGAGTTGCGCAAAATATGGATGAGATACATGGAATCAATATGGGTTGCGCGAAAATTGGATCGGTTGCACGAAATTCCGAAGTTGAGCGCGAAATCGGAGCGACCGACGCGGAATATCCCGAGTTTGCGCATAAAATATGGCCGAAACTTGGAAGGAATTTTGCACTTCCAAGGCGTGTTTTATGCGCAGGCATAGAGGCAATTTCATGCATGAGAGCTCGGAGCCTATCGTGCGGGAAACTTGCGTACAGATCATGGGACCCATGGACCCTTTTATAGGCGAAGATGGGGTTCCGCGCCGCGTGGAAATTGGATTCCGCGCCTAACCGGAGTCTTTGTGTTCCGCACTATTTTTTTCATGCAGAGGGCCCACAGAGCCCAACCCTTCAGTGTTTCGGCGTTTCCCTTGGAATCCGATCGTTGTGACCTCTCGCCGATCCAATTCCGAGGGGGGGAATTTGTAGACGCTGAAAAGTCCGTAACTACTAAAGTAATTCTCAAAATGACAAAGCGAAGTCATATTTGGACCCAGAGGCCTAGTCTGGAGGGTCCAGAAGTGTTGCGTGAAATAAAGGAGGATGCACATGAAAAAATGTGGGCCACGCGAAGGTTTTTGGCACCAGCGTGCAATCTTTCCGCGCCCGCGCCCGCGCGGTTAAATTTTCACGCCGTTGTCTCAGGCGCACTAGATTTCACGTGCCACCAAGATTTCGTGACGCCGGAGGACTATAAATAGAAGGAGACCCCTTCCATTTCTGGGTTGCAGAATTTGAACCGGCTCTCGTGCGTGAAAAAGGACTTCCGCGCGCGCAAGATGGACTTCAGGTACTGACCCTTTTTCGCGCCGCCTCACCCCGAGATCCGCCTTTGCATGCAATCCCACTAGCTTAAATAAAATTCCAAACCCTTCAGGTTTCCTCCCTTTCATGAAATTCCTTCCCTTACACGCAAAAAGGTTCAAGTGCATGAAATCCCTTCATTGGGTGTGGCCTTACCTTAGGCTTCAGCCTTTGCCACTTGTGCGCAATTCACATCATTTTCACGCAATCCCTCTACCCCAATTACGTGCCATCCTAGCGTTTTGCACAAAAACCCTTTGCGCGCAAACCCCAGGACCCCTCACCTCGACGCCCCTTGGGTGCCTCCTTGCGTAGGCACCCAATTTCCTCCATACCGGGCATGCACGCCATGCCATGTTTTCCCGTAAATCCTTCCAGGCTCATATGAAGTGACATCATGGTCCCTTGGGCAGTGTTTCCTGTTGCGTTGATTTGCCTCATGCTTATTCTCATAGGCATGCTAACATCTATTTCTTCTTCGCATAGCCATGCTAACGTGGACCCCTCGATGGTTTTCTCTAAGACCCCCTTCACCACGGCCTTCCTGATGCCTTCCCTCCCACAAGGGGTAGAGGGTGCCAGTTTTGTAAGTCCTAGGGGTGTGGAGCAAACCCACCTCGTCCGAGCTGCATGATGTTAAACTGCCAAGCACCTCATCCTCAACACATGACGTTAAACTGTGATCCGACCCCATGCCTCACATGCAGGGTCCCCCAGGCTCAGAAATTATTTATTCCCACTCGTCTCCACGGGAGTGGAATATTCCTCACATGGAATGATATCCTCCCTCTTAGAGCGAAATTTTTCTATGGGGGAAGGGCATCCTTCTTGGTGTAAGCCCCTAGCCCCTCTTTCCTGAAGGTAGCACCCATGCACCTCCGTACTTCCCCGCTGCCAAGGCCAGTGGAGGGTGAGATAGGGAAAGGGGCATCTCCTTTATTCGGTCCCAAATACCTCTCCCTCTGCGCTTTGTCACACCTCGGGCCTCCATCATGGAGTAAGTACCACCACCATGGGCCGCTCAACGTGTAAGCCCCTCTTCGATTCTCACAGACTAACCCTTTTCAACGTGATCGTCAGGTCCCTGGAACCTCTTGTTTCTCACACCGAGCATGAATCACGTGAGCTTAGAGTGACCACCGACACTAACCCTACCTCCAGCGAACTACGAGGACTTTGATCCATGTTAAGGCATGGTATGTAGGAAGCCTCCACGAGGTTCAAGTCCACAACCCGGTCGTTCCGACCCCCTTCATGTCGGTTCGCCAGCACCATGGGCCACCTCAGAGCGTATGCCCCAGATTCCACCATCCCACATGACATTAAACTGTATGCCATCCAGCACGACGTTAAACTATCTGCCCTGTCCTACATGACATTAAAATGCACCACCCGAACTACGTGGAATTTGATTCCTTGCCACGGGGATACGTAGGAATCCTCCACGAGATTCAAGCCCACCACTCAGTTGTTCTGACCCCTTTGCATCGGTTCGCCAACACCTTGGGCCGCCTAAGAGCGTAAGCCCCATATCCACCTTGGGCCACCTTAGAGCGTAACCCCCATATCCACCTTGGGCCGCCACAGAGCGTAAGCCCCATATCTACCTTGGGCCGCCTCAGAGCGTAAGCCCCATATCCAGTTTGGGCCGCCTCAGAGTGTAAGCCCCATATACATTGTGGGCCACCATAGAGCCTAAGCCCCAAATCCATTGTGGGCTGTCTCAGGGCGTAAGCCCCAAATGCCCCCCGTCCTATATGATGTTAAATTGTATACCCGAACTACGAGGACTTTGATCCATGTTAAGTCATGGTACGTAGGAAGCCTCCACAAGGTTTAAGCCCAACACCCATGTCTCACCCTGACCTCTCCCTCGAACCCACGTGCCTTAGGAAGCTCATGCCCTAGCCCAGAGGTTATACTTCCTCTGGGCCCTATCCATGCATTCATTCTCATGGGTATCCTTTTCAGGTGTCCCACCGTATCATCGAACTACGTGGACTTTGATTCCCTATCACAGGGATACATAGGAGGCCTCCATGAGGTTCAAGCCCCCCATTACTTCTTCACCCATCCCGATTCTTACCCGGGCCGCCACATCCCGGTGGGATCATGCCACCTCATTCCACTCCACAGTATCCAGGAAGCTGCCCATGTGCGGGCCCCAATATCGGTGTTCCCTCCAGGGGGTTCTTCAATCTGATCCACTCTCAGTGTTCTGATCAGACTGATCCATCCCTGCTGGACGTTAAGCTTGAGGAACACCCCATGTTAAACATGGGAAGCTGAGGAAAACCTCAGATACATGCCTACGACATACAATTCCCCGCATTCGATGTGGGATGACTCAGGCTTCCGCACCCTTGAGAAGCCCTATAATAAGGGACAGAAGACGGACATGCCAATCCCCCAGCGTCAAGACACGCGAACGACACCTCAGCATGACCATTCTCCTAACCAAAGGTTTCTGCCCCGACCAGACCCCTTGGAGCATCTCGACAGAAGAAACGTAATTAACTGGTGTCTATGAAGATATGGAACTGAGAACGAGATTCACGAACACATATTAAATCTATGAGGGAGACCTGGACTAGGTGACGAGCTCCGAGGAGGAATCCACGGAAGGAAGAACCGACATCCCATCATCCTGGTTTCGATCAAGGAGCAGATGTCCTTGAAGAAGGAACGGATGCCGCCCGCCTTTGGAAAGTAGGAGTGCGGGGCAACAATCCGCGCATCCTCTACATGACGGACGTGCACGCGCGCCTCGATGAAAAGCATCAGAAACAACTCATTTAATAATTTTTTTCTTATACAAGTGGATTATTTTATTCCATTTGGGGTGGTTTGTTCAAAGTTTCTCATGCTCGCAATAGATTAAACATTGAGCCTACAATTGTGATAATGATAATAAGGAAATTAATCAAGAATTAATGAAACCATCATGAAAAGGTGAATCCATACTAATTATTTAATCAAATTTTTCATCATTTTATCTACTATTTGTAAGTTAATTTCCTTATCATTTTTATCTAATACTTATTTAGATTTTTTATAGATATTTTGAGAAGTAATATTGACTCGATGTTCTTAGCAGAAAAACCTTTCTCATTGAAAACCAAAAAGATTATAGGAAGCTCATGTGTTTATTATGGTGACTTTATGTGATATAATAGGCACATGAGCTTCCTCTACTCTTTTGGATTTCCAAAATGAGAAAGGTTTTTCAGCTAAGAACATGGAGTCAATATAAAGTGTTGGTAGTTCAATAAATAAATGAAATGGAAATCATTGTAACATTGGAAGTTATTATTTTTTTAAGACTTTGGGATGTGTATGAATCATCTGCACCTAAATCTGACACACGGTGTGACCAGTATGACTCCAAGTGTTTCTTTTTATTTAAAATTGACATTAATTTTACTAAAAAAGACAACTAACATACTCAAAACTAAGAAAAAATATTTAGATTGTTTCCATACTCTAGGTAAACCATCCATAAGTCATTTTTTATGTGTATGAATCATCCTCACATCAATATAATACACGATGTGCCTGGTATGACTCAAAATGTCCGTTATCAGTTTAAAATCGATATTTAAGTTCAAAAATTGTCACTCACTGAAAAATTATCAAATTAACTTCTATTTTATTTATAATTTAGGAAAAAAAATTCATAATTCATTTTTTATGTGTAGGAATCGGTCTCACATCAAACCAATACATGATGTGATCGGTATGAGTCAAAGTGGATGTTTCCAGTTTAAAATTATGTTTTAGTAAAAAAGATAAGTTACATAATAAATATATATAAAACACATTCCGATTGTTTTGATACTTATTAAAATGATCCATAAGTCATTTGAGACATGTAGGAATCAGCTGCACCTCAACCTAACACACAATGTGACTGATATGACTCCAAGTGTGTCTTTTTATTTAAAATTGACATCAATTTTAGTAAAACTGACAACTGACCTACTCAAAACTAAGAAAACACATTCATATGGTTTTGATACTTAAAAAAAACAATTCATAAGTCATTTTTATGTGTATGATTTAGCTAAACCTCAATCTGATACACGATGTGCCCGGTATGACTCCAAGTGTCCATTATCAGTTTAAAATTTATATTTTAGTTCAAAACATGTCACTCACTAAAAACTAATCAAGCATGATAATATTTTCTTTAAAATTTAGGAAAATGATTCATAAGTCATTTTTGATGTGTAAGAATTAGTCTCATGTCAAACTAATACACAATATGATTGGTATGAGTCAAAGTGTGTGTTTTCAGTTTGAAATGGAATTTTAGTAAAAAAGACAACTGACATACTCAAAACCAAGAAAATAAATTCGAATTATTTTGATACTTATACGAAAGGATCCATAATTCATTTTATATGTTTAGTAATCATCCTCACCTCAATCTGAGGCACTGTGTGATTGGTATGACTCCAAGTGCGTCTTTTTATTTAAAATTGACATCAATTTTAGTAAAACAAACAATTGACCTAGTCAAAACCAAGAAAACACATTCGAATTATTTTTATACTTTACGAAAATGATCCATAATTCATTTTTGATCTGTAGTAATCATCCTCGCCTTAATCCAATACACAATATGCCCGGTATGACTCCAAGTGTTATCAATTTAAAATCAACATTTTAGATAAAAAAGTGTCTCTCACTTAAAACCAATCAAACATGCTTGTATTTTCTTGATAATTTAGGAAAACAATTCATAATTCATTTCTAATGTGTAGTAATTACTCTCACATCAAATTGATACACAGTGTGATCGGTATGAGTCAAAGTGTATGTTTCTAATTTAAAATGACATTTTAGTAAAAAAATAAGTGATGTACTTAAAACCAATAAAACACATTCATATTATTTTGATACTTTAGGAAAATAATCCATAAGTAATTTGAGATATGTAGGAATCAAACGCACCTCAATCCGACGTACATTGTGATCGGTGTGACTCAAAGTGCATCTTTTATTTAAAACTGACATTAATTTTAGTAAAATGGACAATTAACCCACTCAAAACTGAGAAAATGATTTAGGATTGTTTTTATAATTTACTAAAATGATCCATAATTAATTTATGACGTGTATAAATTAGTCGAACCTCAATCCGATACACAATGTGCCTAATATGACTCAAAGTGTCTGTTATCACTTTAAAATCGACATTTTAATTCAAAAAGTGTCACTCACAAAACCACTAGGCTGTGCCCATGAGGATTTTTCTTATACTTATTTAATTAATTTTCATAGATATACTTCTTGAATACAAATGGTGTGATGTGTTAGAATAAAACACAACTCAAATCCGATACACAGTGTTTCTAGTATAACTGGAAGTTTAGTTTAAAATTAACACTTTTTGTTTATTTATTTATTTATATTATTACTAACATAAGAATTTTTTTCTTATATAGGTGTGTTCTTTTTCTCAATCAGGGGTGGTTTGTTAAAAAATATCATGATTTAGGGTCAGGATCAAAAGAAAAAGGAACATTGTTGTTTTTTAATGTATGTAATAATTTATACTTATGTAATTTTATAAACCAATGTTTGAAATGTTTATAATATAGTGTTTTTTTCTTTTATTTGTGTTGTAAATTTAATTTCATTTAAATTTTTTATTGGTACTTAATTTTATTGATATTTTGTGGTGTTTTTGCTGCTACGCTCTATTGTTACAACACATTTCACTGGTGCTATAGTGTGCTGTTAAAGTATACTACAATATGCCTCTTTATCACCGCTTTTTAAATCATTGATAAATTAATCCTTTATCAGCACTTTTAAAAGTGATTATAAATCTATCCTTTATCAACACTTTAAAGAAATGATAATTCCATCCTTTATTAGTGATTTTAAAATCATCGATAAAGGTACTCTTTATTGGTGCTAAATAAAAGCACTGATAAAGTGGTCCTTTATTAGTATTAAAAAAGCACTGATAAAGGGATACTTTATTAGTGATTTTTTAAGCATGAGAAAGGAACCATTTATACATTTTTTTAGTACTAATAAAAGACAAGGGATTTTAACCTCACTCCGGTATTCAGAACTTCTTTAGTACCGATAAAGGCAATTTTTAGCTCTCTTAAAGGCCTATTTTGTAGTAGTAATTTTAGCTCCTGAAAAGATCTATCTCTAGCATCAGAAAAAACAAAACTTACCCCTTTCTCGGTCATCCTAGACATTGTTTCTTCCAAATGGTAGAAATCTTGGATAAAATTCTGATAATAGCCTACTAATTCTAGAAATCTCCAAATTCAGAAGATGTTTTGGGGTTGTTTGTAACACCCTGAGATTTTATGAGATATATTCTTTTTAATTTCTTTCATATCTTCTGTTGTACGCTACACCAAGAATATCTTGCGATATACGCAACACCGTATTAGCTTGCAGTATACGCAACACTAATCTTGGATCGTATTACACACGATTTCAAGTTTGTTTGATAGTAGTTATTATACGAAACATTGAGTATATATATATATATATTCAATGTATAAATGAAATATGGTTGGATTTTTTTATACGCAACAACAAAGGAGTCTTTCACTACACGCAACTCTGACTTGTCTTTCATTACACGCAATCGTAACCTTCCTCGATAGCGCGTGTTGTACGCAATACCGGGTTTCACTAAACAACGATATATGATTATAATATTATTATAAATTATCCGTTATGAATAGTAGTAAATAAATTTTGAATTTTATAACATTATTATTCATCTTACATATTTTCTAGAACATGGTATGAGAAAAAAATAATTTTTTCGGGTAAAATAAGTATTTTAAAAAAAATGCAGTTTTGCCGCCTTTTGATGGCGCACCCACTTTAAATATAGTTTTTTGACATGTTTATAAGTTAAATTTGACAAAATAAAATTATTTTTTGGAATCAAGATATAAAAATTTACTTTGGATAAATTTTTCATATTATTCTAATAACTTTCATATTTTGATGAATAGTAAAAACACGCTATATTTTAATTTAAAACAAATTTTTTCATCGCAAAAATTTATATGGTTAGATTATCCTTTTAATTGGTTTTAAAGTGTAATTAGAATATATTTTTACCATTTAATCTAATGCTGGTCATTTTAATTAATTTCACTTTGAATTTGGACATAAACAAGTGTCGATCTTTTGATAGTTATTGTTTCTTAAAAACACGCTATTTGTTTTGATAATGAGAATTACTTATAAAATTAATTAATGAAACTTCTATGTTTTTATTTGGAAAAATAGACATCATTTTTGAATTCAGAATATCAAATATAGATTAGGCTGAATTTTTGGCATTTATCTGAAAAACATCAATTTTTGATGAATAGTGAAAACACAGAGTTTTTGGTTAAAACTGACTTTTTATTTAAATAATAATTTATTCAATTTAAATTTATTTTAGTTCAAAATAGATACATAATACTTATATAAGTTCAATTAAATTTATTGGAGTCATTTTATAATAATTTTAGATTTATAAAAATTGTATTGAACTTTTCACCGTCTTTTATCCACATCCTAAGAGCTTTTGCAATTGTTCGTAAAACTTAATTTTACCACTTCTGTGAGTTGAATTTTGAAAATCCAAGAGAAATGGTTAATATCAAGGAGTAAAATGTGGTTCAATAAGATAAAAATAATTTTTGGTGAATAGTAACATTTTACTTTTATTTACCACGGTTAAAAGTAAATAGGGTAATTCAAGGTTAAAAGAATATTATAATAATTCAAAATTACCTTAACACTTTTCCAAACCTTATTGGCTGAGTAATGGACGACCATGGGTATCCTTGGGTCGATTTTAGGACCCCATGAATCCACTTATGAAAGACAATGACACATTAGATTAATTAATTTAATGTAAAGACAAAATTGACATTAACAAAAATCTTTTAGTAAATTAATTTTTATATGGTGTTATATAAGTTATATTTTAGACTATAAATATTAATTAGAAGGATAAAAAGATTTCATACATCATGGTATTTTTTCATAATTTTTAGACAACAAATTAATTAAATTAATTATGACACAATAATAATGCAGTATTTACCTCATTAATACATGATTTAAATAAATAAGATTATAATGATTAAATTATTATCCAAAACATGTACAATTATGATTCGATGATTTTATTTTGACCATGAGTCATCTTATTATCATATTTAATGATTTTTGGACCTTTTGAAACCGAAGAAACATTTATAATAAAATAATATTTTCACACTTTCCAAAAGAGCCCCTCCTCCCCCTTATAAAAGGAGACCATTTCTATCCAATTACTCACACCTCTCAAGCCATTTGGATCGTACAAACTCTGCACAATTAAGCTCCCTACATCCCTCTCCTCCCCTAGAAGCCTTACATTAGGAATAAGGCACTTCAAGAAGTTCTTTTGGTTCAAACCAAAGAAATTTACCCAAATTAAAGGTAACCGTTTCTCTTAAGTTGTTTTCCTTTATTCTACTTCTCCAACCCCTAAAATCTTTTTAATCCTTTTTTTTGTAACAAAACCAGTATCATAAATATACTAGGATGTTGTTATGAGAAGGATTATAAATACACTTACACACACCTCCATCTAATGGATGAAGAACATAATGCTTCTGTGGATGGAAAACTAACGCCTCACGAAACAATGATTGTTCAATTTTCTCCTACCGCCTATCATGGTGGACATTATGATGGAACTGTATTTATATATAATACATATTATGTTTATGATTTACTTATGCTTCTTTACTTCCCAATTATATCAAGCTTTTATGGTTTCCATAGTGGGTAAATACGATAATCTCATTTGAGGAGGTGCGGACTACTGCCCCCTCAAAGTGATGTGATTCGTTAATGCCTTATGTTGGATGTATAAAGGATTTAGTTAGTGATATTATATGTGATATTATAATGTAATTATAATATAACTATGTATCATTATGTTTTAATTCCATTAAATTAAGAAATATAAATTAAATTAGCGTTCATGTGTACGTACGACTTACCGTCTCCATGAACGGTGCATTTCATTTCTTACCTCTATATGTTATGTAATATTATAAATACATGTATATGATGGATATATATGATATATATGATATATAAATCATGAATATAATTATGGATATAATGAACCTTTGACCACATGAACAACATTTAATTATAAGAAGTCCATTTTTGACTCAAGTACCAAATATCGACAAAACGAACATTATTAACTTAAATGGTTACATAATGTTTATAACATGGTAATAAGTGATATAAAAGGAATAATAAATTTGAAAAAGGTTCTTAAGTAAGTATAAATTAACTTTGGTTTATTATTCATGATATTAAATAACGATCGAGTCTAGTCGGACACGAGGTAAGGGAACTTCTTAACCCAATTTGCGTTCTTTGGGTTGATCTTCTCTTTCTTGTTTATGTCGTTATTTGATTATGTGAGAAATGAATTTTTATATCTTATCATGAATTTATACTTTATTTATGTGACCTTACAGTGAATATACATAATTGATCTATTTTATTTTCAAAAAGATCTTTGTAAGGGATAACTTTTCCAATCTCGTTTTTATCCGAGATTGTTTATTCGTAAGTATTCATTGGGGTTATATTTATCATCCATGTTCTTGATTTCTAAAAATGGGTTCATGAATGTTTAAAGTCCTTTTTACCCATTTTGACTTTTACCACATGTCATGAAAGGAATATTTCTATTGTTTACCATTCGAGGAATTTTTTGACTTTTCCGAAAAAAGTACGAGAAGAATGTTATTTTTAACTTATACGGTGTGAATATATTTTTACGGTTTCATAAAAACTCATTTTCATGAATCTTAATCTACAAGATTTTATGACTATTTTAAGCAAAATACTTTTCTTTTGAAATTTCATGGAATTTTTTGAAAAGAAAATGATTTTGACGAAGAAAGGATATTTTCCTCAAGAATTAATTTCAAGTGTTTTATCAAGACCATTTTCCATCTAAGATGAAATTATTTCATATGTGTATATTTCAAGTATAATGTATCTATGATTTAAATGATTTCAATTTTATTATGATAAAATATCCATTTTTTTATATGGATTATGTGATGATGGGATGATGTTAATGAAACCCATTTTATTCTTTGGGTTATGATGAATGTTTTAAGTTTATTTTGTGGCACAAGTAAGAATGATTTCATTATGAGATGGGTGGGACCTATATCTCCCTCTAATTCATTGGGTAAAGATTTATATCTCATGAGATAGACATGGCTGGAATGGTAAGTTAATCCGATTTAGTAATACAGGACTGGAACGAGGAGTGAACTCGATTCAGAAAGGGAATTTGTCCACTAAGATGGTCTTGTCAGCAATGCCTTGGATACTATGGAAATCATATCATGTGCTTAATGGTTTCCACAATCACATGTTTTATTCCCATTCTATTTTATCAGGATTAATGTTTCTTTATGATCTATGCCTTACATATTTCCATGTTTTATGTCATTTCTCAAGATCTTGATGTTTAAACATTGTGTTCATGTTTTTAAGTTCAAATGTATATGGTTTGTTTTATTTTATCCATGCTTACCGTTACTGAGAATTTGAGATCACCCTTTATATGTTTTTTCCCCAGGATATAAAGAAAGGTTTTTATGTAAGAAAAAAAAGGGGGAGATCTTTATGGGAGATATTGAAGATCTTTCACCATGATTAGAATATTATGTTCTGAGTTTCCAAAGACATTAAACTATTACGGTTCTTGTGTGTCTGTTTTTGTTATGTATTAAGTATTCCAAAAAAGTAATGTAATGTCCATGTATGTCAAGCTTTGGGTCTCTACAGTTGGTATCAGAGGAAAGGTTTAGTTAACCTTTGGAAACTAGGATGCGAAAACTTTAGGGAGATCCCTAGAGATATTTCTAAGGCATGTCTAGGGATGTCCCTAAGGTTACGTATAAGTATAGGTTATAGTCCTAGAATTATGGTAACAATCTTAGAATTTAACCTAAGATGTTAGATATTGAAGTTACTCCCCCTTGATTATGATTTTTGCTTCTCACACTATTCTTTTTGGGTTTTAGAAAATGGCTGGAAACAGGAAGATTCACAATAATGGAGGATATGATGGACAGTGGAATGATATTCTTCATGAGAAACCAAATGAAACGGGATTTGGAAGTCAAAACATCATTATTATGCCTAATCAGCAATCTCACAATATGATCAATAATCTCAACTTTGGTAAGTATCCCGACTCATCTAATATGAGAAATATGGAGTTTCATGATGATCATAGAGGAAAGAAAGTTCAAATTCCCTCATGTAAATCATGTGGGAAGAGGCATAAAGGAGAATGTTTCAAATGAACTGGTAGATGCTTTGGGTGTGGAAAGGAAGGACACAAAGCCAGTAAGTGCAAAGGAAAAGGTTCAGTTAACACCATGGACAAGGATAATGATATTGCTACGACATCAACAATGATTAAATGTTTTAAATGTGTAATTTAAGGGAATTATGCAAACCAATGCCCTAAGGGAAAGTCTCATAAAGAGAATCAGCATAGTCGTATGGGTAGTATTTATGTTGATGATGATGAAGAGACTAAAAATGACACGTGAGATGAAAGAATTTTTCAAGATCGGTCAATGGTTTAAGAAGGTAGTGGAATGATTACATGTTTATCAAGAGTAATGTTGTATAAGTAATCTCATGGTACTATGGAATAATGAGACATCTAAGGATTGTTACACTATTGTTTTTCCTTATGTTTTTAAAATTATATATTGAATGGTACCGGTAACCATGAAAGGTTATTCAGATATTTTTTGAAAGCACCTAATATGCGCATAAAGAAGGGATAAGGAGATAATGAAATGTTTGATAGTATTAATGAGCTCATGACTGATATAAGGACAAAGTGATATCATGGTTTGAGTATATAGTTTTTTTGGGATTTTGTTATGTGGAATGAGTTACATTTTGACAACATTTATGTTTTCAATATGGTTTTATGATAATTTATGTTTTAAGAGAATACATGATTACGATATTCACATGTTTGGAATGCGATCAACAAGATATATCTTATGATATATGGGGGATAAATGATGGTATTCACTTGCTTATTGTGTGACCTTTCCAGTAATCATTTTTCTTATACTATGAGCTTGGACTGAAGTATTTTGGATAAGACTAAAGATTGGAATGAATTAAGTTAGACATAAGATAGTATTTTTTAAGGCTAGAACTTTTTTTTCGATATAATTTTGTAATGTTATAATAATGTAGTTTTAGAAAAAGGACAACCTGCAAGACGGGCGACAACCCGTCGCGTCAGACAAGGCTGTGGGAATCGAACCCACAACCGAAGTGCGACAAACCTTTATTTCCTACCACTGGACTACAGTAAGTCCCTGGTTAGTAGAAACTAGTTTTATTATATTAAGAAGTATGATATATGAAGTATAAGTCCATTTTAGGAACCATATACGATTAATCTCACTAAAGATGGACTTATGTATATAAATTTTTCTAACCTTATGTTTGAGATAGATGGAATGACCTATCATTCTATCGCATGATCTGCTAACACCTCACGAATGACAAATTCAACTTCATTTCTTTAAGAGATGATGTGGAAATTGTTCAAGGCACGAACAATGGTGAGATTATACCGAAATAAAGTAAGTATTTCTTCTAATTCAAATTCTTCAACTTTAGGAAATGATATTGAAAATAAAATGTTGTCCTAGTGCTCTTATATATGATGAATCAGATGGTACCTTAGATCATCACAAATTTATGGCTTTGTGATTGTTGGCTTTTTCATATCCATGTTCTCTACCACTCTCCATCAGAAATTGATGATTAGATTTTTCTTCCATATCCATATTTTCACCTATGTTCTCCTATGTGGAAACCCAGTGATGAGTTACTTTGGGTAACCGTTACGTTTCATAATTTAGTTTTTAAAGTTAAGTTTTAGTATTCCTTTTTACGATGTGGGTTTCTATGAATGAAACATTCAAGTAGTAAACCATTTATAACCCTGACAAATTTCGAGGGCGAAATTCATTTTAAGGGGGGTAGAATGTAACACCCCGAGATTTTATGAGATATATTCCTTTTAATTTCTTTCATATCTTCTGTTGTACGCTATACCAAGATTATCTTGCGATATACACAACACCGTATTAGCTTGTAGTATACACAACACTAATCTTGGATCGTATTACACACAATTTCAAGTTAGTTTGATAGTAGTTATTCTACGCAACATTGAGTGTATATATATATATATATATATTCAATATATAAATGAAATATGGTTGGATTTTGTTATACGCAACAACAAAGGAGTCTTTCACTACACGCAACCCTGACTTGACTTGCATTACACGCAATCGCAACCTTCCTCGATAGCGTGTGTTGTACACAATACCGGGTTTCACTAAACAACGACATATGGTTATAATATTATTATAAACTATACATTATGAATAGTAGTAAATACACTTTGAATTTTATAACATTATTATTCATCTTACATATTTTCTAGAACATGGTATGAGAAAAAAATAAATTTTTCGGGTAAAATAAGTATCTTTCAAAAAATGCAGTTTTGCCGCCTTTTGATGGCACACCCACTTTAAATATAGTTTTTTGACATGTTTATAAGTTCAATTTGACAAAATAAAATTATTCTTTGGAATCAGGATATAAAAATTTACTTTGGATAAAATTTTCATATTATTCTGATAACTTTCATATTTTGATGAATAGTAAAAACACACTATATTTTAATTTAAAACAACTTTTTTCATCGCAATAATTTATATGGTTAGATTATCTTTTTAATTGGTTTTAAAGTGTAATTAGAATATATTTTTACCATTTAATACAATTTTGGTTATTGGAATTAATTTCACTTTGAATTTGGATATAAATAAATGTCGATCTTTTGATAGTTATTGTTTCTTAAAAACACGCTATTTGTTTTGATAACGGGAATTAATTTTAAAATTAATTAATTCCACTTCTATGTTTTGAATTTGAAAAAATAGACATAATTTCTGAATTTGGAATATCAAATATAGCTTAGGCTGAATGTTTGGTATTTTTCTGAAAAACTTCAATTTTTGATGAATAGTGAAAACACTGAGTTTTTGGTTAAAACTGACTTTCTATTTAAATAATAATTTATTCAATTTAAATTTATTTTAGGTCAAAATAGATATATAATACTTATATAAGTTCAATGAAATTCATTGGAGTCATTTTATAATAATTTTAGATTTATAAAAATTGTATTGAACTTTTCACCGTCTTTTACCCACCTCCTAAGAGCTTTTGCAATTGTTCGTAAAACTTAATTTTACTGCTTCTGTGAGTTGAATTTCGAAAATCCGAGAGACACGGTTAATATCATGGAGTAAAATTTGGTTCAATAAGATAAAAATAATTTTTTGTGAATAATAACTTTTTACTTTTATTTACCACAGTTAAAAGTAAATAGGGTAATTCAAGGTTAAAAGAATATTATAATAATTCAAAATTACCTTAACACTTGTCCAAAACTTATTGGATGAGTAATGGCCGACCATGGGAATCCTTGGGTCGATTTTGGGACCCCATGGATCCACTTATGAAAGACAATGACACATTAGATTAATTAATTTAATGTAAAGACAAAATTGACATTAATAAAAATATTTTAGTAAATTAATTTTTATATGGTGTTATATAAGTCATATTTTATACTATAAATATTAATTAGAAAGATAAAAATATTTCCTACATCATGGTATTTTTTTCATAATTTTTAGACATCAAATGAATTAAATTAATTATGACACAATAATGATGCAGTATTTACCTCATTAATAAATGATTTAAATAAATAATATTATAATGATTAAAATATTATCCAAAACATGTACAATTCTGATTGGATGATTTTATTTAGACCATGAGTCATCTTATAATCATATTTAATGATTTTTGGACCTTTTGAAACTGATGATAAGTTTATAATAAAATAATATTTTCACACTTTCCAAAAGAGCCCCTCCTCCCCCTTATAAAAGGAGACCATTTCTATCCAATTACTCACACCTCTAAAGCCGTTTGACTCGTCCAACCTCTATCCAATTAATCTACCTACATCACTATACTACCCCTATAATCCTTACATTAGGAAGAAGACACTTCAGGAAGTTCTTTTGGTTCAAACCAAAGGAAGTTACCCAAATTAAAGGTAACAGTTTCTCTTAAGTTGTTTTCTTTTATTCTAATTCTCCAACCTCTAAACTCTTTTTAATACTTTATTTTGTAACAAAACCAGTATCCTAAATATACTAGTATGTTGTTTTGAGAAGGATTATAACTACACTTACACACACCTCCATATAATGGATGAAGAACATAATGTTTATGTGGATGGGAAACTAACGCCTCACGAAACGATGATTGTTCGATTTTCTCCTTCCGCCTCTCATGGAAGCCATTATGATGGAACTATATTTATATATAATACATATTATGTTTATGATTTCCTCATTCTTATTTAATTCCCAATTATATCAATCCTTTATGGTTTCCATAGTGGGTAAATACGATAATCTCATTAGAGGAAGTGCGGACTACCGCCCCCTCAAAGTGATGTGATTCGTTAATGCCTTATGTGGGATGTATAAAGGATGTAGTTAATGATATTATATATGATATTATAATGGAATTATAATATACCTATATATAATTATGTTTTAATTCCATTAAAATAATAAATAAAAATGAAAGTAGCGTTCATGTGTACGTACGGCTTACCGTCTCCATGAATGGTGCATTTCATTTCTTACCTCCATATGTTATGTAATATTATAAATACATGTATATGATGTATATATATGATATATATGACATATAAATCATGAATATAATTCTGGATATAATGAACCTTTGACCATATGAACAACATATAATTATAAGAAGTCCATTTTTGACTCAAGTACCAAATATCGACAAAACGAATATTATTAACTAAAATGGTTACATAATGTTTATAACATTGTAATAAGTGATATAAAAGGAATAATAAATTTTAAAAAGGTTATTAATCAAGTAGAAATTAACTTTGGTTTATTATTCAGGAGATTAAAGAATGATCAAGTCAAGTCGGACACGATGTAAGGGAACTTCTTAACCCAATTTCCGTTATTTGGGTTGATCTTCTCTTTCTTGTTTATGTCGTTCTTTGATTATGTGAGAAATGAATTTTTATATCTTATAATGAATTTATAATTTCTTTATGTGACCTTACAGTGTATACACATAAGTGATCTATTTTATTTTCAAAAAGATCTTTGTAAAGGATAACTTTTCCAATCTCATTTTTATCTGAGATTGTTTATTCGTAAGTATTCACTAGGGTTATATTTATCATCAATATTCATGATTTATAAAATGGTTTCATGAATTTTTAAAGTACTTTTTACCCATTTTTACTTTTACCACATGTTATGAAAGGAATATTTCTATTTTTTACCATTCGAGGAATTTTTTGACTTTTCCGACAAAAGTAAGAGAAGAATGTTATTTTTAACTTATACGGCGTGAACAGATTTTTACGGTTTCATAACGCCTCATTTTCATGAAGCTTACTCTACAAGATTTTATTAATATTTTCAACAAAATACTTTTCTTTTGAAATTGCATGGAATTTTGTGAAAAGAAAATGATTTTGAAGAAGAAAGGATATTTTCCTTAAGAATTCATTTCAAGTGTTTTATCAAAACTATTTTCCATCTAAGATGACATTATTTCATATGTGTATGTTTCAAGTATAATGTCTCTATGATTTAAATGGTTTCACTTTTATTATGATGAAATATCCATTTGTTTTATATGGATTATGTGATAATGGGATGATGTTTATGAAACCCATTTTATTGTTTGGTTTATAATGAATGTTTTAAGTTTATTTTGTGGCACAAGTAATAATGATTTCATTATGAGATGGTTGGGACCTATATATCCCTAAAATTCATTGGGTAAAGATTTATATCTCATGATATAGACATGGATGGAATGGTAAGTTAATCCGGTTCAGTAATACAGGACTAGAACGAGGAGTGAACTCGATTCAGAAAGGGACTTTGTCCACTAAGATGGTCTTGGCAGCAATGCCTTGGCTAATATGGAAATAATATCATGTGCTTAATGGTTTCCACAATCAAATGTTTTATTCCCATGCTATTTTATTAGGATTAATGTTTCTTTATGATCTATACCTTACGTATTGCCATGTTTTATGTCATTTCTCAAGATCTTGATGTTTAAACACTGTGTTCATGTTTTTAAGTTCAAATGTATATGGTTTGTTTTATTTTATCCATGCTTACCCTTAATAAGCATTTGAGATCACCCTTTATATGTTTTATTTTCCCCAGGATATAAATAACGGTTTTTAGGTAAGAAAACAAAAAGGGGAAGATCTTTATGGGAGATGTTGAAGATCTTTCACCATGATTAGAAGATTATGTTTCGAGTTTCCAAAGACACTAAACTATTACGGTCCTTGTGTGTCTGTTTTTGTTATGTATTAAGTATTCCGCAAAAGTAATGTAATGTCCATGTATGTCAAGATTTGGGTCTCTACATTGTTCCCAAGATATAATGACTGCAAATTTCTCTGGGTCCACTGACACTCCTTATCCTTAGATGGCATGGCCCAAGAAGTGAAATTTATTTATCTAGAAACTATATTTAGTTAGCTTGGTGTAAATTTGATGATCTATTAATGTACTCAGGATGATGTCAAAATGTTTGGCATGATCGCCTACTGATTGGGAGTAAAGTAACATATCATTGAAAAAAACAACCCCAAACTGGTCTAAAAATAGATGAAAGATCCTATTCATTTAGGCCATGAATACCACATGTGCATTATTCAACCCAAATGGCATCACTACGAATTCATACAAGCCATACCTACTCCTAAAAGAAGTTTGAGGTATGTCCGATAGTATCACCCTTAACATATGATATACTAATCTCAATTTAATCTGGAGAAGATCTTATAACCTCTCAACTGATCAAGAATATTGTCAATGCGTGGAAGAGGATATCAGTTCTTGACTGTCATCTTTTTCAACCTCTAATAATCCTAACAAAAATGCAAATATCCATCAATATTTTTGTAGAAGATAACAGGAGAACCCCAAAGAGATGTACTTGATCGTATGAAGCATTTATATTCCAGATCTTCTAACTGAACCTTCAAATCCTGAAGCTCTGTTGGTACCATTTAGTAAGGTAGGATAAAAACTGACTCTGCTCCCAATACCAACTCAATCATGAAATCGATCTCTTGATCATGCGGTAATCCATAAAACTCATCAGGGAAAACATCTTGAAAATGGTGTACCACTATAGAAAAATAATCCTACATTATTCCACCATTATCTAGAGTAAGACCCACTATCTGATCTATGAGACAATCCAATATACATTGAATTGGTCCCACATGACAAGCCTAAAGACCCCACTCACCCAAGTGAGAATAGATGATTCCTTATAGATATTAGAAAGAAAACCTCCTCTTGTAATAGTTGATATGAGCCTGGTGTAGAACTAACCAATCCATACTAAGAATCAAGTTGAAGCCTTTAATTTCCAATATGAATGGTTCCCAAAAGAAGTGGTAACCACCAATATTTAGAGAACAATCCTTGCAACATTTGTTATTTTATGACTGCACTCCCAATAGTGTTTCAATGGTTAAAACACCATCTAATATGTTCAAATCCAAGCCCAAACCATTTTTAAAAAGAGTAGATAGAAAATAATTCAATGCTCCTGTATCAAAAAAAACACAAGCTAAGGTAGATGATATAAGAATCATAACACTGATAGTATATGGTCCTGCATCCAAGTTAGGTGGAGTAGTATGCGTAATGTACAACTGACTCATCCCTATGCCCTGGGCTTCAATCTGAATGCTCTAATCTATATCCTTTTCTTGGTACTATTTCTCAAGAACTAGGGTACTATGTCCCCTTCCTCAGCCTGAATAGACTATGGAACACCAACTACCATCCTGTTGAGGGGTATCTAAGACCCTTCTTAACTCTGGAATTTGTCCTAATCCTCTACCACTAGTATTCTATAGAAATATTGCACAAAACCTTTGAATATGACCCAGTCTTCCATATATATGACACTTGACTATTGGATAAGGACACTGCGGGTTCTTGTGAAAAAACTTTCCACACTGATAGCACTAGAACTAAAAATGATATTGAGATGGTTTTCCACTGCCTTGACTACTCTTTGAAACGTATGGCTGATTTTTGCCTATCGACTGGTCAAGGTTCCGGTGCTCTGCTAATGTGTATAGCAGCACTCGGGTCGAATCCCCAGCGATGATACTTTGTAATAGTCGTTTGTTTTTAGTTAATTGTATTCTGATTGGGGGGTTTGTTTGCAGAGATTAATTGAAATATTTAATGGATGATGTTTAATTTATCAAGTTGATAAATATTGAGTTGAGTTCATCATTAGGTAGTCAAGCATGTGATATCCTTGAGCTTTTCTTTATATTGCATTAAATTAACACCCACATCACAAGTTGATGTTGATTGGAATTCCCAAGTGTTAAGCCTTTAATCCAAGCCTTAAATTTACTTAGGGTTATAATCTCAATCAGTTCTTGATTGTGGAAGTGTATTTATGGTCCCAATAATCCATGGAAACCACACGTTGAACAGAATATTTCAATAATCCATGACATGCTAAGTCCAACATACACAATGTTAAATTAAAGAATAATCATCGAGCAAAACCTCTCAATCACTTAACATCACTAAATTATAACTCACCCCAATGAGATATTTACTCAGCCATTTAAATTATTCGTAATCTGGTCTATTATGTTTAAGGTGATAATTACAAAGAGAAGAAAAAGAAAGGGATAAGAAAAGAGTTGTGCGCCGAACACACACACGAACGATGATGAGAGTAAAAACAAAACGGAATTTTTATTGAATAATAAAGTAAAAGAAGATGATGTATTTTAGATTAATTTAAACTACAATAAGAACATTAATATTAAACTACAGAAGTTGTATGAGAATAAGAAATTAAGAAGAAGAAAATTGCATTGAAAAAGAATTACAAACACAAACACTTGCAAAATTACAACGAAGAAAAATGAAAAAGTAAATGAAAACAGAGAGGAGGAAGGGATTATCAAGTGAAAACTTGAGTTTGGAAGATCCTCCCAAGCCTTTGGAAAAGCTTTACTTGTGCCAATATTATCTCCTCTATTCTGAAATGCCAACCCTTTTGAAAGAAGAGGAGGGGATGTATTTATAGCCCAAGGTGGTGGACTATTTATATTCCAGAAATACCCCTCCACTTGGCTCGCTGATATGGACATCCAGACATCCGAATCTTGAGAAATACCCTTCCTCGAAGTTGTAGATAAAAATGACTTCTGTCTACTGTGAAAATTTGGTGGCCATTGGATTATGGATAAAAAGTTATGGCCGGTTGATTAAACAAAGTTAAACTGTCCATTTCAATCCAGTATTTTTAAAGTACAAAATCTGAAAGGGTTTTTGAATAGGAATATGACATCAAATACGAATTATTTCTTCAAAAGAGTCGGCTGCCTATATCTTCTCTTTCACACTGAAAAATCTCAGATCGATTGGATTCTTACATCATGAGATATGTCATGCATACTATACTGATTTTAATTCTCGGCCTGAATGGTGGGCTAGATTTTAAAGCTTCATTTGGGCCCCTTGTTCTTAGATTTGGGCCCTGAAATTTTTATACAAGACTCCTTGTATTGTCCCCAGAACTATGGTGGAGAATAATAAAATTTGAACTTCTTCATGTAGCCCAATAAATCAATCTTCATGAATAGTCCAGTTTCTTCACAGATTCTTTGGTCTTGTTTGTGAGGACCATATGACCCTTCAAATGGTAGAATTGGCTCATGGTACCTTCTAATGAAATGTTCTATATTTAAAGGGGAATCCTAAAAAACATTAATCACACAATTTGGATCAGTATAGTAATTGTTATTATTAAAACAGTAAACTGAATCAATTAGAATACTTCTAAAAATTCTCAAAAATTATACTTAATATTAAAACATTAATATTTCACACAAATTACGCACATTTCATATAAAATCAGTAAAGAGAGTATATAATAAGTCATGAAAATATTAATAACATAAACTCCCCCACACTTAGTTTTGTGCATGTCCTCATGTGCAACAAATATAAAAACATGACAAAATCATTTTTACTCAGCAACAGATATTAAAATTTTGTTTTCTCTAATCAGGGGGGGTTTAGACTATTTCACTCATCCATTTTGAAATCCACCACAAGTTGTTACAGAAACAATGTTCCAAAACTAATTCATTATTTTATGCTCAAATTTAGAAATGGAAAATGTGGACACTCAAAAGTCACACCTCTCAATATAATAAAATTTATTTGTGGAGGTTCACTCTTTCATCAACCAAAAGTGAAAATATTAGACTTTGAAAAGAGCTCTCAGCTTCCAATCCCTATCCAAAGTGAAAAAGAATCAAGAGGTATTTTTAATGGGTTTTTCTGTGGCTATGGGACGATAGGGATATAATTTCCAAGAGAGAAGAAGAGGGGTAAAACACCAACATAGAAAAAGCAATGCACATTTTTTTGGAAATAAAACATGGAAGGAAATGAAAACACATATTTACAAGGGAATGATTATGTGAAGAAAGACACAATAGAGGAAGAAAATATGAAGGGTATGAGAATATGAAATATTTACAAACCACAAAACTTCTCCCAATGATATAATAATATAATGAAAGTGTTATTTTTTTTCTTTTTTTTATTTGTTTTTTTGAAAGTTGACCTTGAAACAGATCTCACACTCATATCCCAATGCATTTTTGATCTCCTCAAAACACTAATTGTAATAGTTATAACAAGATCAAAGGTTTAGAAAGAGTGATTTTTGACCTACCCAAGACACAACCCATTTTTTCAAATTTGTTTTTGATTTTTTTTTCATCATTTTTGATTTTTTTTGAACACTTGTCAAAAACATTTACAAAATTACATAAATGGAAGTACATTACATTACCCAAAACACACTGAATGAAAACCTCTCCCCCACATTGAAATGGATGATTTCCCTCAAGCAGATGATAACTCGTTGAAAATCAATAATAGGGTACCCAAACAATGAAATCCATTCCCCCCACACTTAAAATTCTGAAAAAATATGCAATGAAAATCCATGTCGATATTGGGTGGGAAAAGGTATTGGGATTGTAATGTGGCTATCAAAGAAAAGGTTTTCATAGGCTCTAATGGGCTTTTAAAAGGAGGATTAATGTAAGGGAAATGGGAGGCTATTTGGCTATTGTGATTCTCATGTGGTTCAGAAAATGCCTCTATCATATTAATGCACACTAAGGCAGGAAATTCAGCTCGAAGGTCCACAAACTCAAGACTCACAAATGGGGGTGAAAACACACATTTTGAAAAGATGGCCATAGGTGGCCTTGGCATGAAAGCAAATGTTGTTCCTCACAGTTCGGGAAAAGCATTTTCCAAATAAAAAATTGAGCATTCAAAATTTGTTAATTTTGACACAAAATTCATTATCCAAAGTCATGATGAAAATACAAAACTTTTGAGTTGAAAACATGTCTGTTAACTCCCCAAAATGGTTGGACAAAATTTCAAAACTCTATGATGAGTAAGCATGACTCTTTAATTTTTTTTTTATTTTTTTAAGTGATTGTTTTCTTGTTTTTTTAGTTTTTTAGGTTTTTATATTTTTTTGTTTTTTTATAAAGATACACCCACATAAAAGAGAAAGTGAAAAAGAAAGGTTTTGATAAATAAAGTGGTAAAAAAATTAAAGATAGAGGAAAAAGAAGAAAGAGGTAGAGAGAGGAAGAGATAAATAGAGAGAGTTAAAGGGAAAGTGGTGCCCCCTGGTTTAAATTTGGTGGGTCATCGTCTCCATCCGATGGTGGGTTGACTGGAGAAGTTAGGTATCCAATGGAAGAAGATGATGATTCATGATTGTGTGTCCTCTCATAGTGTTGCTTTAACCGATGTCCATTAACCGTGAATGTCCTTTCGGAAGAGGGGTCTTGGACTTGCACTGAACCAAATGGGTAAACATTAGTAATAACAAAAGGAACTTCCCAATGAAAATTAAGCTTACGTGGGTGAAGTCGGAATCGAGAATTGAAGAGCATTACCTTTTCACCTTCATGAAATACCTTTCTCAGGATGTGTTTGTCATGGAGTGCCTTGGATTTTTCTTTGTAGAGATTAGAATTCTCATAATAATCAAGTCGAAGATCCTCCAGTTCAGCCAATTGCAACAATATTTCTTCACCAGATTTTTTACAATCAAAATTATAGGTTTTCACAGCCCAAAAAGACTTATGTTGGATTTCAACTGGTAAGTGACATGCTTTACCAAAAACTAGCCTAAAAGGAGACATCCCAATGGGTGTTTTTTAGGCAGTTCAATAAGCCCAAAGTGCTTCACCAAGTCTTTCAGGCCAGTCTTTTCTGGTGGGCTTAACAATTATCTCAAGTACCATTTTCACTTCTCTATTAGAGAGTTTATCCATGCCATTTTTTTAGGGTGATATACAGTTGAAGTTTTATGTATAACCCCATTCATTTTTAGAAGAGCTTCCATGGTTCTATTACAAAAATGGGTTCCTAAGTCACTGATCAAGGCACATGGTGTGCCAAATCTTTGGAATATGTGGGTCTTTAGGAACTCACTAACAGTATGAGCATCATCTTTCCTAGTGGGTTTGGCCTCAACCCACCTTGAAACATAATCAATCGCAAGAAGAATGTATGAGAATACATTGGAAGGGGAAAATGGTCCCATGAAATCGATTCCCCAAACATCGAAGATTTCACAAAAGATTAATGGATTTGGGGGAATTTCATTTCTTTTAGAGATTGTGCTGAACTTTTGGCAAGTGGGACATGATTGACAGAACTCATGTGAGTCCTTGAAGAGTGAAGTCCAGAAGAATCCAGAGTCTAGGACCTTTCGGGAGGTCCTTTGTGGTCTAAAGTGGCCACCTCCGGGAAGTGAGTGACAAAATTCTAATATGGAAGAATGTTCATTTTCATCGACACATCTCTTTATTACCATGTCATCCCCAGTTTTCCAAAGTTTATTTTCTTCCTAAAAATAGTATTTTGAATCACTTTTCAACTTAATTTTTTGTTCTTTTGAAATGTTTTTAGGAAAAACACCAAAAACCATGTAATTTACAATTGGGGCATACCATGGTATTTTTGGAGTGAGAGATGAAAGGTGCTTAGTTGGGAATTTGGGATCGATGATTTCAGATTAAGAAGAATTATAAATTCTACTCAAGTTATCAACAACAAGGTTTTCTTTTCCTGGTCTATCTTTGATTTCAAGGTCAAAATCGTGGAGCATTAGGATCCATCTTATTAGCCTCAGTTTGGAATCACTTTTCTTGAGTAAGAACTTTATAGCAGAATGGTCTGTGAAGATGATGATTTTGGCACCTAAGAGATAGGGCCAGAATTTATCTAAGGCAAAAACAACTGCTAAAAGTTCTTTTTCAGTGACAGTGTAGTGAGATTGAGTTTCATCCAATGTTTTTGAGGCTTAATAGATGACATGAGGAATTATTTCTCTTCTTTTACCAAGTACATCCCCAACCGCTCTATCAGAAGCATCACACATCAATTCAAAGGGTAAGGACCAATCAGGGGGTTGGATTATCGGGGCAGATGTGAAAGAAGTTTTTATTTCAATGAATTCTCTCTTTAAAACCTCATTGAAATGGAAAGTGAAATCATTTTGGAGCAAACGAGTGAGTGGGAGGGAAATTTTACTGAATTTATGGATGAATCGCCGATAGAAACCAGCATTACCAAGGAATAAACAGATGTCTCAAATAGAGTTGGGTTCAGGAAGTTATTGGATCACTTCAATTTTGGAAGGATCGACTTCAATAACATATTTTGAAACTATGTGCCCTAGAACAATCCCATTTGCAACCATGAAGTGAAATTTTTCAAAATTTAACATAAGGTTACACTTGACACACTTTTGAAGGACTAGAGAGAGTGAATTCAAACAAGATTCAAATGACTCACCATAAATGGTGAAGTCATCCATGAAGACTTCTATGCAGTGTTCAATGAATTATGAAAAGATACTCATCATACACCTCTGGAATGTTGCAGGATCATTACAAAGTCCAAAAGGCATTCTTCTATATGCATATGTTCCAAAGGGGCATGTGAAAGTAGTATTTTCTTGATCCTGAGGTGAGATTGGGATTTGAAAATAGCCGGTGTATCCATCAAGGAAGCAATAGTGTGACTTTCTAGCTAATATTTCTAGCATTTGATCGAGGAATGGAAGAGGGTAGTGATCTTTCGTGTTTCAACATTCAATTTTCTATAGTCGATGCACACACGCCATTTGTTTTTCACTCGAGTTGTGACTACCTCTCCATGTTCATCTGTGATAACAGTTATCCCACCCTTCTTAGGTATAACTTGAATTGGACTGACCTATTCACTATCAGAAATTGGGTAGATAATACCAGCTTGAAGAAGCTTGGTGATATCTTCGCTAACTACCTCAAGGATGAGTGGATTGAGTCTTCTTTGTGGTTGTCTAATTGGTTTGGATGACTCCTCAAGATGGATGCGATACATGCAAAGGGCAGGATTGATTCCTGGTATGTCATCTAGGGTCCAACCTAAGGCCTTTTTGTTTTAGTCTAACACTTGAACAAGTTTGGACTCCTCAGTTTCAGTAAGTGTGGCGGAGATAATGATAGGATATGAGTGATCATGGAAGAGGAATGCATATTTCAGGTGTGCAGGAAGAGGTTTCAGATCAGCCTCATCTTTCACTTTTGGACTAGACAAATTAGGAATGGAATAAGGGACTTCAATTGCTTCAGGTTCATTTTCCTTAATACTATCCAAGGTGGAGCAGTAGAGATCAAAATTGATGTGGAATTCAAGAGAGTTTTCAAGTTCCTCTAGATTGATGGAGTCTATGAATGAGAGGTCCACATAAACATCACCATTTATGACTTGGTTAATCATAGTGTAGATTTCACAAGATCCTTTGTCATTATAAAATTAAGAACATGGTGGATTGGGGTTCGATTGACTCTTAGAAGTGTCCTCAGATTCATGAATTGAGAATGCAGAGTGATCCTCATATGGGTATCGCATGGCTTGGAAAATGTCAAACTTGACCAGTTGGTCACCGAATTCCATGGATAAGATGCATGAATGGACATCAATCTTGGTTCTCGCAGTCATGAGGAATGATATTCCTAGAATTAGGGGAGATCGAGAAGAGGTCGTCTCACCTTCCATGTCAAGGATATAGAAATCAGCAGTGAAGATAAGATCATTAACTCGGACAAGGACATCCTCAATTATCCCCTCAGGACTGGATGTGCTTTGATTGGATAAGTGGATGACAACACCTGTTGGGTGTAAAGGACCTAGAACAAGGTTGGAGAATATGTATTTGGGCATGAAATTAATTGAGGCTCCTAGGTCTATGAGTGCATCATCAAAGTTAGAACATCTAATTTGGCATAGATCCGTAAAGGTCCCTAGATCTTTACACTTTATGGGAATAAACTGCTGGGTGGAAACATTTTTGAAGGTCCTAAGTTGTCTTTTATGGGTAAAAAACTCCTTGAGAAACTTGGCATACTTAGGAATTTGTTTTATGGCATCTAAGAGGGGAATGTTGACTTCAACACGTCTAAACATGTCGAGCATTTCAGGATCAGGTTCAAAGGACTTCCTTGGTTTAGAAATAGCTTAAGGAAAAGGAATTGGATTCCTAAGTGAAATGGAAGGAGGTGAGGGAATGGATTCAGGTTCCTTTTCAAGTTTCTTTTTTATTTTTTTTTCTAGGTCAACATTTAAAGGAGGGTTTGAGGATTTATATTGAGGCATAGAAAGTTGCTTTCCTGATCTAAGTGAAATTGCACTTACATTACCCTTGGGGTTGGGTAATGGTTGAGTTGGGAGTTGGGAAGAATTTGATTGTTGTTGCTGGCTTAGGTGGGATTCAAGTTAACCTATTTTAGTTTCAATGTTTTTAAGTCTAGAACGGGTGAAGGAGGCAAGATCTTCCACTGCACTTTCCCATGGCTGCTTGGAAGAAGAGGCTTGTCCCTGGTTTGGATTTCCTTGATTTTGGTTCTTGGGAAATCGATTGTATTGGTTTTGGAATTGAGAAGGCTCACTAGGATAATGGATTCCAGGAGGAGGATTGTTCCTTTGAGGTTGAGGAACACAAGGATAAGGTTGATGGAAGTTACCACCACCTTGACCATATTGGTATTGGTTTGGGTTTTGAGAAGGGAATTGAGGGGGATGAGATATTAGATTACCATACCTAAGGCCTTGGTTATAGGAAGAAGAGAAGGGCTCAGAGTGAGGTTGGTTGAAGTTTCTAACAAACTGACCTGATAGTTGAGGATTGGTGTTCCACTGAGCATATGCTGCATTGAGCTCCATTGGTCCAGATGAATCAGATTGATCCTCTTGAAGTTGTGGACATGTGTCAGTTGGATGAGATGGAGAGTTACAAATTCCACAGTTTTTGACAGGTCCAGAAAACATTGATTGTGGAGAAGACGAGGTTGGGGATTTGGTAGCCACAGCTAGTTGTCGCACAAGACCTGTAAGTTCACTCATCCACTCGGTCATCTTGTTCGGCTCAATTGATTGATTATCTGGGGCTTGTTTTACTTGATCATGTGCTCGAGTATGGAATTGTTGTGTGTTTGCATCCATGTTACTTATGAGATCTCTTGCAGCTGTAGGAGTTTTATCAACAAGAGCACCGCCACTTGCGGCATCTATGAGAGTTATCTCCATAGCCAATAACCCCTCATAGAAGTATTGGATCAAGAGTTGGTCAGGGATTTGGTGGTGTGGGCAGGTTGCAACAAGATTTTTGAACCTCTCCCAGTACTCATGGAGTGATTCACTTGGGAATTGATGTATACCACTTATTTCCTTTTGGATAGAAGCAGTACGAGAAGCAGGAAAGAATTTCTATAAGAGGATTAGCTTCATGTAATTCCATGTAGTTATGGAACCAGGAGGAAGGTAGTATAGCCATGACTTAGTAGTGTCAGTTAGGGAGAAAGGGAAGGCTCGGAGTTTGATTTGTTCTTCAGAAACCCTTTGAGGCTTCATGGTAGAGCACACTACTTGGAACTCTTTAAGGTGAAGATGTGTATCCTCATCGGCTAGCCTGTGAAAATGAGGGAGAAGATGAATCAAAACCGATTTGAGTTAGAAGTCAGCCTCTGTGTTTGGATATTGAATACCAAGAGTTTGGTAATTCATATCTGGGGCAACATGTTCTTTAAGGGTTTGTTCCCTAGGATTGGCCATTTCAAATTCAACTGGTTAGACAAGGACTGGTTCTTGAATTATTTCATTATCTCTTATGTTCCTCCTAATATGGTGAAGTGTTCGATCAATTTCAGGGTCAAAAAAATCCAAGGGATTATTTGGGAGGCTACGGGGAATTCAGAGAGATTTTTGAAGAAATAGGAAGATGGGTTTTTCTTTCTATTTTTTTCCTTTTTTGATTTTTATGAGAAGACGGGTTTTTCTTTGTGTTTTTTTTAATTTTTTTTACAATAACCAAAAACTAATGAATACATAAAGCACCATAAATGGTAGCAGCTCCATTTGAAATGCACGACCGATTTTCGCCTATCGACCAGTCAAGGTTCCGGTGCTCTGCTAATGTGTATAGCAGCACTCGGGTCGAATCCTCAGCGATGATACTTTGTAATAGTCGTTTGTTTTTAGTTAATTGTATTCTGATTGGGGGGTTTGTTTGCAGATCTTAATTGAAACGTTTAATGGATGATTTTTAATTTAACAATTTTATAAATATTGGGGTGAGTTCATCATTAGATAGTTAAGCATGTGATATCCTTGATCTTTGCTTTATATTGCATTAAATTAACACCTACATCACAAGTTGATGTTGATTGGAATTCCCAAGTGTTAAGCCTTTAATCCAAGCCTTAACTTTACTTAGGTCTCTAATATCAATCAGTTCTTGATTGTGGAAGTGTATTTATGGTCCCAATAATCCATGGAAACCACACATTGAACAGAATATGTCAATAATCCATGATATGTTAAGTCCAACATACATAATGTTAAATTAAAGGATACTCATCGAGAAAACCTCTAAATCACTTAACATAACTAAATTATATCTCACCCCAATGAGATATTTACTCATCCATTTAAATTATTATTAATCTGGTCTATTATGTTTAAGGTGAGAATTAAAAAGATAAGAAAAAGAAAGGGATAAGAAAAGAGTTGTGCGCCGAACACACACACGAATGATGATGAGAGTAAAAACAAAACGGACTTTTTATTGAATAATAAAGTAAAATAATATGATGTATTTCAGCTTAATTTAAACTACAATAAGAACATTAATATTAAACTACAGAAGGTGTATGAGAATAAGAAATTAAGAAGAAGAAAATTGCATTGAAACAGAATTACAAACACAAACACTTGCAAAATTACAACGAAAAAAATGCAAAAGTAAATGAAAAAAAAGAGAGGAGGAAGGGATTATCAATTGAAAACATGACTTTTGCAGATACTCCCAAGTCTTTGGAAAAGCTTTGGTCGTGCCAATATTATCTCCTCTATTCTGAAATGCCAACCCTTTTGAAAGGAGAGGAGGTGATGTATTTATAGCCCAAGGTGGTGGACTGTTTATATTCCAGAAATACCCCTCCACTTGGCTCGCCGATATGGACATCCAGAAAGCCTAATCTTTAGAAATATCATTCTTTAAAGTTGTAGATAAAAATGACTTCTGTCTACTGTGAAAATTTGGCATCCATTAGACTTATGTATCAAACGTTATGAACGATTGATTAAACAAAGTTAAACTGTCCATTTCAATCCAGTCTTTTTAAAGTCAAAAATTTGAAAGGGTTTTTGAATAAGAAGATGCCTTCAAATACGAATGATTTATTCAAAAAAGTTGGATGCCTATATCCCCTCTTTCACAATTCAAAATATCAGATCAATTGGATGCTTACATCATGAGATATTTCATGCATACTATACTGATTTTAATTCTCATCCAGAATGGTGAGCTTTATTTTAAAGCTTCATTTGGGCCCCTTGTTCTTATATTTGGGCCCTAAACTTTTTATACAAGAATCCTTTTATTGTCCCCCGAACTATGGTGGAGAATAATAGAATTTGGACTTCTGCATGTAGCCCAGTAAATCAATCTTCATGAATAGTCCAGTTTCTTCACAGATTCTTTGGTCTAATTTGTGAGGACCATATGACCCTTCAAATGGCAGAATTGGCTCATGGTACCTTCTAATGAAATGTTTTATATTTAAAGGGGAATCCTAAAAAATATTAACCACACAATTTGGATCAGTATAGTGATAGTTATTATTAAAACAGTAAACTGACTCAATTGGAATACTTCTAAAAATGCTCAAAAATTATACTTAATATTAAAACATTAATAATTCACACAAATTATGCAAATTTCATATAAAATCAGTAAAGGGAGTATATAATAAGTCATGAAAATATTAATAACATCAACTCTCCCACACTTAGTTTTGTGCATGTCCTCATGTGCAACAAATATAAAAACATGACAAAATCATTTTTACTCACCAACAGATATTAAAATTTTGTTTTCTCCAATCAGGGGAGGTTTATACTATTTCACTCATCCATTTTGAAATCCACCACAAGTTGTTACAGAAAAAATGTTCCAAAACTAATTCATTTTTTCATGCTCAAATTTAGAAATGGAAAATGTGGACACTCAAAACTCACACCTCTTAAGATGATAAAATTTATTTGTGGAGGTTCACTCTTTCACCAACCAAAAGTGAAAATATTAGAGTTTGAAAAGAGATCTTAGCCTCCAATCCCTATCCAAAGTGAACAAGAATCAAGAGGTCTTTTTAATGTGTTTTTCTGTGGCTATGGGATGGTAGGGATATAATGTCCAAGAGATAAGAAGAGGGGTAAAACACCAACATAGAAAAAGCAATGCACATTTTTTTTAAAATAAAACATAGAAGGAAATGAAAACACATATTTACAAGGGAATGATTGTGTGAATAAAGACACAATAGAGGAAGAAAATATGAAGGGGATGAGAAGATGAAATATTTACAAACCACAAAACTTCTCCCAATGATATAAGAATATAATGAAAGTGTTTTTTCTTCTTCTTCTTTTTCTTTGTTTTTTCAAAAGTTGACCTTGAAACATATGTCACACTCATATCCCAACCCATGTTTGATCTCCTCACGACACTAATTTTAATAGTTATAACAAGATCAAAGGTTTAGAAAGAGTGATTTTTGAACTACCCAAGACACAATCCATTTTTGCAATTTTTTTTGATTTTTTTTCATCATTTTTGATTTTTTTAAACACCTGTCAAAAACATTTACAAAATTACATAAATGGAAGTACATTAAATTCCCCAAAACACACTGAATGAAAACCTCTCCCCACACTGAAATGGATTCTTGCCCTCAAGCAGATGATAACTCGTTGAAAATCAATAATAGGGTACCCAAACAATGAAATCCATTCCCCCCACACTTAAATTTCTAAAAAAATATGCAATGAAAATCCATGTTGATATTGGGTGGGAAAAGGTATTGGGATTGTAATGTGGCTATAAAAGAAAAGGTTTTCATAGGCTCGAAGGGGCATTCAAAAGGAGAATTAATGTAAGGGAAATGGGAGGCTATTTGGCCATTGTGATTCTCATGTGGTTCAGAAAATGCCTCTATCATATTAATGCACACTAAGGCTAGAAATTCAGCTCTATGTTCCATAAACTCAAGACTCACAAATGGGGGTGAAAATACACATTTTGAAAAGATGGCCATAGGTGGCCTTGGCATGAAAGCAAATGTTGTTCCTCACGGTTCGGGAAAAGCATTTTCCAAATCAAAAATTGAGCATTCAAAATTTGTTAATTTTGACACAAAATTATTTATCCAAAGTCATGATGAAAATAAAAAATTTTTGAGATGAAAACATGTATGTTAACTCCCCAAAATGGTTGGAAAAAATTTCAAGACTCGATGGTGAGTAAGCATGACTCTTTAATTTTTTTTGTATTTTTTTAAGTGATTGTTTTCTTGTTTTTTTAGTTTTTTATATTTTTTTGTTTTTTTATAAAGATACACCCACACAAAAGAGAAAGTGAAAAATAAAGGTTTTGATAAATAAAGTGGTAAAAAAAATTAAAGATAGAGGAAAAATAAGAAATAGGTAGAGAGAGGAAGAGATAGAGAGAGAGAGTTAAAGGGAAAGAGGTTCCCCCTGGTTTAGATTTGGTGGGTCATCGTCTCCATCCGAAGGTGGGTTGACTGGAGAAGTTGGGTATCCAATGGAAGTAGATGATGATCTAGGATTATGTGTCCTCTCATAGTGATGCTTTAACCGATGTCCATTAACTGTGAATATCCTTTCGGAAGAGGGGTCTTGGACTTGCACTGAACCAAATGGGTAAACATTAGTAATAAAAAAAGGACCTTACCAATGAGAATTAAGCTTACCTGGGTGAATTCTGAATCGAGAATTGAAGAGCATTACATTTTCACCTTCATGAAATACCTTTCTCAGGATGTGTTTTTCATGGAGTGCCTTGGATTTTTCTTTGTAGAGATTAGAATTCTCATAAGAATCAAGTCAAAGCTCCTCCAGTTCAGCCAATTGCAACAATCTTTCTTCACCAGATTTTTCACAATCAAAATTATAGGTTTTCACAGCCCAAAAAGAATTATGTTGGATTTCAACTGGTAAGTGACATGATTTACCAAAAACTAGTCTAAAAGGAGACATCTCAATGGGTGTTTTATAGGCAGTTCGATAAGCCCAAATTGCTTCACCAAGTCTTTCAGGCCAGTCTTTTCTGGTGGGCTTAACTATTATCCCAAGTACCCTTTTCACTTCTCTATTAGAGAGCTCAACCATGCCATTTGTTTGAGGGTGATATGCAGTTGAAGTTTTATGTACAACCCCATTCTTTTTTAGAAGAGCTTCCAAGGTTCTATTACAAAAATGGGTTCCTAAGTCACTGATCAAGGCACGTGGTGTGCCAAATCTTTGGAATATGTGGGTCTTTAGGAACTCACTAACAGTATGAGCATCATCCTTCCTAGTGGGTTTGGCCTCAACCCACCTTGAAACATAATCGACCGCAAGAAGAATATATGAGAATCCATTGGAAGGGGGAAATGGTCCCATGAAATCGATGCCCCAAACATCAAATATTTCACAAAAGATTAAGGTATTTTGGGGAATTTCATTTCTTTTGGAGATTGTGATGAACTTTTGGCAAGTGGGACACGATTTACAAAACTCATGTGAGTCCTTGAAGAGTGAAGGCCAGAAGAATCCAGAGTCTAGGACCTTTCGAGAGGTCCTTTGTGGTCCAAATTGGACACCTCCAGGAAGTGAGTGATAGAATTATAATATGGAAGAATGTTCATTTTCATCGACACATCTCCTTATTACCATGTCAGCCCCAGTTTTCCAAAGTTTATTTTCTTCCCAAAAATACTATTTTGAATCACTTTTCAACTTCATTTTCTGTTATTTTGAAAATTTTTCAGGAAAAACACCAGAAACCAAGTAATTTACAATTGGGGCATACCATGGTATTTTTGGAGTGAGAGATGAAAGGTTCTCAATGGGGAATTCAGGATCGATGATTTCAGATTGAGAAGAATTAGAAATTCTACTCAAGTGATCAGCAACAAGGTTTTATTTTCCTGTTCTATCTTTGATTTCAAGGTCAAACTATTAGAGTATTAGGATCCATCTTATTAGCCTCGGTTTGGAATCAATTTTCTTGAGTAAGTAATTTATAGAAGAATGGTCTGTGAAGATGATGATTTTGGAACCTAAGAGATAGGGCCGAAATTTATCTAAGGCAAAAACAACTGCTAAAAGTTCTTTTTCAGTGACAGTGTAGTGAGATTGAGTTTCATCCAATGTTTTTGAGGCATAATAGATGACATGAGGAATTCTTTCTCTTCTTTGACCAAGTAGATCCCCAAAAGCTCTATTAGAAGCATCACACATCAATTCAAAGGGTGAGGACCAATCAAGGGGTTGGATTATCAGGGCAGATGTGAGAGTAGTTTTGAGTTCAATGAAGGCTCTCTTGGAAACCTCATCGAAATGGAAAGTGACATCATTTTGGAGAAAATGAGTGAGTGGGAGGGAAATTTTACTGAAGTTATGGATGAATCACCGATAGAAACTAGCACGACTGAGGAATGAACGGATGTATCAAAAAGAGTTGGGTCCAGGAAGTGATTGGATCACTTTAATTTTGGCAGGATCGACTTCAATACCATCTTTTGAAACTATGTGCCCTAGAAGAATCCCATTTCGCAACGATGAAGTGACATTTTTCAAAATTTAACACAAGGTTACACTTGACACACTTTTGAAGGACTAGAGAGAGTGAATTCAAACAATATTCAAATGACTCACCATAAATGGTGAAGTCATCCATGAAGAATTCCATGCAGTGTTCAATGAATTCTGAAAAGATACTCATCATACACCTCTGGAATGTTGCAGGAGCATTACAAATTCCAAAAGGCATTCTTCTATATGCATATGTTCCAAAGGGGCATGTGAAAGTAGTCTTTTCTTGGTCTTGAGGTGATATTGGGATTTGAAAATAGCCAGTGTATCCATCAAGGAAGAAATAGTGTGACTTTACGGCTAATCTTTCTAGCACTTGATCATGGAATGGAAGAGGGTAGTGATCTTTTCGTGTTTCATCATTCAATTTTCTATAGTCGATGCACACACGCCATTTGTTTTTCACTTGAGTTGTGACTACCTCTCCATGTTCATTTGTGACAACAGTTATCCCACCCTTCTTAGGTACAACTTGAATTGGACTAACCCATTCACTATGAGAAATTGTGTAGATAATACCAGCTTGAAGAAGCTTGGTGATCTCTTCCCTAACTACCTCAAGGATGAGTGGATTGAGTCTTCTTTGTGGTTTTCTAATTGGTTTGGATAACTCCTCAAGATGGATGTGATGCATGTAAAGGGCAGGGTTGATTCCTGGAATGTCATCTAGGGTCCAACCTAAGGCCTTTTTATTTTCCTCTAACACTTGAACAAGTTTGGACTCCTCAGTTTCAGTAAGTGTGGCAGATATAATGACAGGATATGAGTTATCATGGAAGAGGAATGCATATTTCTGGTGTGCAGGAAGAGGTTTTAGATCAGTCTCATCTTTCACTTTTGGTCTAGACAACGCAGGAATGGAAGAAGGGACTTCAGTTGCTTCATGTTCATTTTCTTTAATACTATCCAAGGTGGAGCAGTAGAGATCAGAATTGATGTGGAATTCAAGAGAGTTTTCAAGTTCCTCTAGATTGATGGAGTCTATGAATGAGAGGTCCACATCAAAATCACCATTTATGACTTGGTTAATCATAGTGCAGATTTCACAAGATCCTTTGTCATTAGAACACGAAGAACATAGTGGATTGGGGTTCTATTGACTCTTAGAAGTGTCTTTAGATGCATGAATTGAGAATACAGAGTGATCCTCAGATGGGTATCTCATGGCTTTGAAAATGTCAAACTTGACCAGTTGGTCATCGAATTCCATGGATAAGATGCCTGAATGGACATCAATCTTGGTTCTCGCAGTCATGAGGAATGGTCTTCCTAGAATTAGGGGAGATCGAGAAGAGTTTGTCTCACCTTCCATGTCAAGGACATAGAAATCAGCAGGAAAGATAAGATCATTAACTCGGACAAGGACATCCTCAATTATCCCCTCAGGACTGGTTGTGCTTCGATTGGATAACTGGATGACAACACCTGTTGGGTGTAAAGGACCAAGACCAAGGTTGGAATATATAGATTTGGGAATTAAATTAATTGAGGCACCTAGGTCTATGAGTGCATCATCAAAGATAGAACATCCAATTTGGCATGGAACCATAAAGGTCCCTGGATCTTTTCACTTTATGGGATTAGACAGCTGGGTGGAAACATTTTTGAAGGTCCTAAGTTGTCTCTTGTGGGTACAAAAATCCTTGAGTAACTTGGAATAATTAGAATTTTTTTTATAGAATCTAAGAGGGGAATGTTGATTTCAACATGTCTAAACATGTAGAGCATTTCAGGATCAGGTTCAAAGGAATTCCTTGGTTTAGAAACAGCTTGAGGAAAAGGAATTGGACTCCTAAGTGGAATGGAAGGAGGTGAGGGAATGGATTCAGGTTCCTTTTCAAGTTTCTTTTTATTTTCGTTTTCTAGTTCAACATTTAAATGAGGGTTTGAGGATTTATCTTGAGGAATATTAAGTTTCTTTCCTGATCTAAGTGCAATTGCACTTACATTACCCTTGGGGTTGGGTAACGGTTGAGCTGGGAGTTGGGAAGAATTTGATTGTTGTTGTTGGATCAGGTGGGATTCAAGTTGACCTATTTTAGTTTTAATGTTTTTAAGGCTAGAACGGGTGATGGAGGCAAGATCTTCCACTGCACTTTCCCATGGTTTCTTGGAATAAGAGGCTTGTCCCTGGTTGGGATTGCCTTGATTTTTGTTCTTGGGAAATCGATTGTATTGGTTTTGGAATTGGGAAGGCTCACTAGGATAATGGAATCTAGGAGGAGGATTGTTCCTTTGAGGTTGAGGAACAAAAGGATAAGGTTGATGGAAGTTACCACCATCTTGAACATATTGGTATTGGTTTGGGTTTTGAGGAGGGAATTGAGGGGTTGAGATATTGGATTACCATACCTAAGGCCTTGGTTATAGGAAGAAGAGAAGGGCTCAGAGTGAGGTTGGTTGAAGTTTCTAACAAACTGACCTGGTAGTTGAGGATTGGTGTTCCGCTGAGTATATGCTGCATTGAGCTCCATTGGTCCAGATGAATCGGATTGATCCTCTTGAAGTTGTGGATATGTGTCAGTTGGATGAGATGGAGAGTTGCAGATTCCACAGTTTTTGACAAGTCCATGAAACATTGATTTTGGAGAAGACGAGGTTGGGGATTTGGTAGCCACAGCTAGTTGTCGCACAAGACCTGTAAGATCACTCATGCACTCAGTCATCTTGTTCGGATCAATTGATTGATTATCTTGGGCTTGTTTGACTTGAGCATGTTCTCGAGTATGGAATTGTTGTGTGTTTGCAGCCATGTTACTTATGAGATCTCTTGCAACTGTAGGAGTTTTATCAACAAGAGCACCACCACTTGCGGCATCTATGAGAGTTCTCTCCATAGCCAATAACCCCTCATATAAGTATTGGATCAAGAGTTGGTCAGGGATTTGGTGGTGTGGGAAGGTTTCAACAAGCTTTTTTAACCTCTCCCAGTACTCATGGAGTGATTCACTTGGGAATTGACGTATACCACTTATTTCCTTTCAGATAGAAGCAGTACGAGAAGCAGGAAAGAATTTATCTAAGAAGATTCGCTTCATGTCATTCCATATATTTATGGAACCAAGAGGAAGGTAGTAGAGCCATGACTTAGCAGTGTCAGCTAGGGAGAAAGTGAAGGCTCGGAGTTTGATTTGTTCTTCAGAAACCCTTTGAGGCTTCATGGTAGAGCACACTACTTGGAACTCTTTAAGGTGGAGATGTGGATCCTCACCGCCTAGCCCGTGAAAATGAGGGAGAAGATGAATCAAAACCGATTTGAGTTCGAAGTCAGCCTCTATGTTTGGATATTGAATACCAAGTGGTTGGTAATTCATATCAGGGGCAACAAGTTCTTTAAGGGTTTGTTCCCTAGGATTAGCCATTTCAAATTCAACTGGTTGGACAAGGGATGGTTCTTGAATTATTTGATTATCTCTTATGTTCCTCCTAAGATGGCGAAGTGTTCTCTCAATCTCAGGGTCAAACTAATCCTAGGGATTTTTTGGGATGCTACGGGGAATTCAGAGAGATTTTTGAAGAAAGAGGAAGATGGAATTTTATTTGTATTTTTTTTTTCCGTTTTGGATTTTTATGAGAAGACGGATTTTTCTTTGTGTTTTTTTAATTTTTTTTTAAATTTTTTTTTTATTTTTTTAAAATAACCAGAAACTAATGACTACATAAAGCACCATCCCTGGAAATGGGGCCATTTGAAATGCATGGCCTATTTTCTCCTATCGACCAGTTAAGGTTCCGGTGCTCTGCTAATGTGTATAGCCGCACTCAGGTCGAATCCTCGGGGATGATACTTTGTAATAGTCGTTTGTTTTTAGTTAATTGTATTCTGATTGGGGGGTTTGTTTGCAGAGATTAATTGAAATGTTTAATGGATGATGTTTAATTTAACAAGTTGATAAATATTGGGGTGAGTTCATCATTAGGTAGTTAAGCATGTGATATCCTTGAGCTTTGCTTTATATTACATTAAATTTACACCCACATCACAAGTTGATGTTGATTGGAATTCCCAAGTGTTAAGCCTTTAATCTAAGCCTTAACTTTACTTAGGGTTCTAATCTCAATCGGTGCTTGATTGTGGAAGTGTATTTATGGTCCCAATAATCCATGGAAACGACACTTTGAACAGAATATGTCAATAATCCATGACATGTTAAGTCCAACATACACAATGTTAAATTAAAGAATACTCATCGAGCAAAACCTCTCAATCACTTAACATCACTAAATTATAACTCACCCCAATGAGATATTTACTTAGCCATTTAAATTATTAGTAATCTGGTCTATTATGTTTAAGGTGACAATTACAAAGAGAAGAAAAAGAAAGGGATAAGAAAAGACTTGTGCACCGAACACACACACAAACGATGATGAGATTAAAAATAAAATGGACTTTTTATTGAATAATAAAGTAAAAGAAGATGATGGATTTCGGATTAATTTAAACTAAAATAAGAACATTAATATTAAAATACAGAAGTTGTATGATAATAAGAAATTAAGAATAATAAAATTGCATTGAAATAGAATTACAAACACAAACACTTTCAAAATTACAACGAAGAAAAATGCAAAAGTAAATGAAAAAAAGAGAGGAGGAAGGGATTATCAAGTGAAAACTTGAGTTTTTAAGATCCTCCCATGCCTTTGGCAAAGCTTTGGTCATTCCAATATTATCTCCTCTCTTCTGAAATGCCAACCCTTTTGAAAGGAGAGGAGGGGATGTATTTATAGCCCAAGGTGGTGGGCTGTTTATATTCCAAAAATACATCTCCACTTGTATCGCCGATATGGACATCCAAATAGATGAATATTGAGAAATATACTTCTTCAAAGTCATAGATAAAAATGACTTATGTCTACTGTAAAAAGTTTGCGGCCATTGGACTTATGGATCAAAAGTTATGGCTGGTTGATTAAACAAAGTTAAACTGTCCATTTCAAGACTGTCTTTTTGAAGTCCAAAATTTGAAAGGGTTTTTGAATAGAAAGATGCCTTCAAATACGAATGATTTATTAAACACATTCGGCTTCCAATATCTCCTCTTTCACACTGCAAAATATCAGATCGATTGGATGCTTACATCATGAGATATGTCATGCATACTATACTGATTTTAATTCTCGTCCAGAGTGGTGGGATGGATTTTAAAGATTCATTTGGTGCCCTTGTTCTTAGATTTGGGCCCTGAATTTTTTATACAAGACTCCTTGTATTGTCCCCAGAACTATGGTGGAGAATAATAGAATTTGGACTTCTTCATGTAGCCCAGTAAATCAATCTTCATGAATAGTCCAGTTTCTTCACAGATTCTTTGGTCTTGTTTGTGAGGACCATATGACCCTTCAAATGGCAGAATTGGCTCATGGTACCTTCTAATGAAATGTTGTATATTTAAAGGGGAATCCTAAAAAACTATAACCACACATGTTGGACCATTATAGTGATAGTTATTATTAAAACAGTAAACTGACTCAATTGGACTACTTCTAAAAATGCTCAAAAATTATACTTAATATTAAAACATTAATATTTCACACAAATTATGCACATTTCATATAAAATCAGTAAAGGGATTAATTAATAAGTCATGAAAATATTAATAAAATCACTCTTCCCACTACTTCTTTAGATAAATCTATCATAAAAACACTTCTTACCACTCGAAGAAGAACCCCTAGATCACCCTACTGAAATAGCCTAGGTACTACTCAGGGCCTCTCTCAGATTCCATTCTATGATGAGTGCCTAATTCATCACAAATTAAAATTTTATTAAATGAAAAACATTTACCTATGACCTGATCTCATAACAAATACTGTCCTATAAACTTCTTTCCCTAGATATCTCATCAGCTACCAAAGTTGCCGCAAAGTGTTGTAGGTCAATAAAACATCCAGTATAGTCCATCACTATCAAACCCTCATGCATTAGATTCATGAACTCATGAGATTTTTTACCAATAAATGTCTTGAGATATAAATGGATCATGAACTTTATATCGAATCCCTTCCAGTATATCTCATCCTATTTCCCATCTTCCTCTAGAATATCCCACCAATGCTTGGAAGTTCCATAAAGAATATACACAACAAGCTTTACCCTCCTATCCATGGGTGTCTCTAGATGCTTGAAGATCATTTGGAATGACTCAATCTAGAACTAAGATACCTAGGGTCCTCCTTTCCCAGTAAACATAGGCAGATGCTATAGATGAAAATATCTTGTTAGCTCAGACATCGAAGGGACTGTATGTGCATTCTCCCTTTTCAGGGATGGTATGACCCTCAGGAAGATGTTGTGAAGCTGAAAAACCATATTCTCATCAGGAACTACATGAATCTTCAGTTCATATATGTTAAGAGCATGCTGATTTCCACTCTCCTAACACTCAAGTTGAAGATGATGAGGATTCATTTTCTCTACAACTCAAACACACACCTTAGAGAACTATCTAACAATAAGGTCAACCCCAACAGGTGACTAAAACTAATAACCACTAACTTTTGGTCTCTCTAGACATAGATTATAAGTATTTTAGCATGAAAATATAACTAATTTTATTTATATAGTGAAAAATATATCTCATATTACAGTTCAACTGACAAGTATTTATCACATGAAAAAATAGATATGTCCCTATCCTGAACAATTCATGTAAATATATCCCTATGTGCCTATTATGACTCATGTATTCTCATCTCATGTCATATAGGGCCACTAGTAAAATCTCAAGAAATAATATCATCATAAAATAATAACCTCACACAATATATGAATCACCCAAGGTGAAATAACATCAACTGTAACAAGCACACAACATAAACAGCAATCCCATCTATGGGAACTCAGATTTTCTATCATATATGGGTTAGATAATCCAATGAAAAATCTCATTACCAAGTCCAGAAACATCATAATCTCCTTTAAACATTTACTAAATATTAAATAAGAAGAAAATAAAACCTTCACCTATGATACCACTTCATAACATCCCACCATCTAGAACTCTCTCATGTGGCCAGAAAGGGTTGGTAATGAGACCTAAAGCATGCCTCCCTGTATGCCAGAGGCTGCCGACTAGTAGTTAGGGTGTGAAATGTATAGTTGGGAGACTATACCCCATTGGATGAAGTATCAAAATAGTAGAAACAAATCATAATAAAATGAAAATAGTCAAAATAAATACAGAGTGGAAGAAAAAAATAAAAGACAACTAAACAATCCAATAAATAATAAAAGAATAACGTAATGATGTGATAGAATATAACTAAATATCATGCTAAAAAAATACAAGAAAATAATATTAGACTCTAATAAAAGACTCAAGTCTCAGGTCCTAAATCCCACGTCGGTCCCATCTCCAAAATCCATCCCATCCACAAATAAGAAATCAATAGAAAGGTCTTTTTCCATTTTCCAAACCTACATCCATGTAATCTACTTGAGTACCAAAAAATGGACCAAATAGGGTGTGAGTATAACTCATTAGGTTGACAAAACCATATCTAAAAAACAGTCTGATAAAAGGTGTATGCAATAAAGCGATAAATAGGTGAATTAATTAATTTAAAAATTGATAAAATACAACAACAATCTACTTCATCTTCATGCTAGAATATCTCTCAGCATATATTACGACCATGCCAACCAACACCATATAACCAAGGTAAAACAAACTACTTCAGTGCCATGCAGGAATATATTTGAGAATGTATTATGACCACACCAACCACAACCATATAATCATGGTATAGTCACAACAACCTGGGTCAAAGCCTTATAAGGATTACAACATCTGGGACAAAGCCCTATAATCATTAAAACAAGGGATTTGGCGTATCCTACTCTCTATAATAATTACAGAATGGGACTAGGCCAAGCCCGCTCAATATCAGCATTACATCATATAATTTTGGAAGTTCTAGGTCTGAGCTTAATATATAAGCATTACAACATGGAACACAATCTCTATCATACAACATGGTTATCATAATATCACATCACAATTATAAATGGTTAATTATTTGTATTAACATTATTCTTTCATATGAAACTTTAAATTTAATCCAAAATTGATTAACAATTATATCAATAATCAATAAGCCATAATTTAGAGATTCTATAACAAAAAATCACCCAAGGTCACATGTCATGCTAAACATACTTTAAACCATTATCAAATTCAATTATAAACATGGTTATATCACCCCATGGGTAGCCATAAGCTAGTTAAAATTCCATTTTAAACTAAAGTACTTTAAGAAATGATTCAAATTGTTTATTTTATTATTTTTGGCACACACAATGGTGGAACAATCAAAATTTTGTATAAATTTAGAAATTATCAAACCATAGGGTTAAGATTTAGATCCCCTACCTTTAACTAAAGGCATGAAAATGCTTCCAATGACCAATTATCATGAGGAATAAGGTGTGGATGATTGCAAAGAGGTTCCTAGATCAAAACAAATCAAGATCAAATCCAACAAGGAAATTGGTCAAAGGATTTCATCACAACAGGTTGAGAAGAAAGAAGAGAAAGAAGAAACCTAAAAAATATAATTACTAGGGATCGCTCACATAAATGAGACATCTAAAAGGGAAGTTGACAACCCAATTTTTCTTAGAGAATTCCCTAGGGTTGAGAGTAGAGGATCTTCAGTGAATCAGAAAGAAAATTTGCTGCACAACATGTTTAAAACAACATGTCAAACATTTACATGACGTGTAATGTGGTTACATGTCATATAAAGGTTTTTAATGGAATACGTTGAAAAAACATTGCCTCATATTTATTTTATTAAAACCCTAAAACAATTACATGTCGTGAAATCCCTTTACATGACATGAAAATGTTCTAGAATTTATTTTTCATCCCATTTTCCTTTAAAAAAACCGAACCACTTTTAAATTTTCCCAAATCACCAAGAATCCATGAAATACTTAACCCATTTATACCCAGAATCCATTAAATAAAACAATAATACACCCCTTAACTTTAAGTCATTTTCTCTAACAAGGATATCAACATGGATATTCTCCATTTCTTCTCAAGTTTCCTTGAAACCCCAGACTATGTTTATTCAAACAACAAACTTTCACAATGAAAACACAAATGAAATAAAATATTAACCAAAAACTCATAGAGAGACGTACCTAAAAAAATATAGGATCTTACACTTAGATTTATAAATAAACCCATTATTTTCAAAATATATCTCAATTTCTCCCTCAATTATAAGAACCATCCTAAGTTTAGTAATGAACTTATTGATCAAAAGAGCTTCCTTCATAGCATCAGATTCAGCGATGTACTCTACCTTTGTTGTCGTGTCTACTCTGGTGGCTTACTTAAAACTCTTATAACACCATTTAAACAAAACATGAATCCAAATAGATATTTCAAAACATATTTTCAGATTAGAAAATACCATTTATGTAACCGTTTAAAAAAATTTCACCCTCTCCTCCAAAGAACCAAGAACACATCCTTAGTTCTTCTCAAGTACTTAAGAATGTTCTTCACAACAATTCAATGAATCTCAACAAGATTGGATTGTTATATAATAGTTATCCTAAAAGAATAAGAGACATCTAGTTGAGTACATAACATGGTACACATGATATATCATATGGGAGACACATAAAGAATCCTATCCATCCTTTCTAACTTTTTAGAAGGATCCTGAATCTTCTTAATATTCGTTCTATGAAACACTAGTAAAGACACATTTTGTAATTCTCTAAGAAAAATTGATTTAGAAATTTACCAATATAAACATTATGAATCAATTTAAGAAACCTCTCAGAAATATCTCTATAGATATTAATACCCAATATGTATACTAATTCACCCATGTATTTAATTGAGAAACATTTACCTAGAAATAATTTCACAGAGTGAAGTGTCATGATATCATTTCCAATAAGTAGTATTTCATATACATACAATATAATAAATACTATTATACTCCGACTAACTCTCTTATATACATAATAATAGTCCATATTTTTTATGAAACCAAACTCTTGGATTGCATTATCAAACTAGATATTCCAACCCCAAGAATCTCACTTAAATCTATAAATGGACCGTTGCAACTTTCATAATTTAGAATACTCATTTGGAACTCCAAAAACTTATGGACATATCATATACATGTCCTTGAATAAATTCTCATTAAGTAAAGTAGTTTTTACATCCATTTGATATGTATCATAATCATAATGAGCTTCAATGGAAAGAAAAATATGAATGGACTTTATTATTATAATAGGTGAAAATGTTTCTTCATAGTCAATACCATGATTTTATTCATAAATATTTACCACAATGCATGATTTATAGGTATATTCACTACCATATATGTTATTTTTATTATAGAAAACTCACTTTCAACCTATGGGTCTTACCCCTTCTAGTGCATCCACCAAGTTCCAAACTTGGTTAGTGTGCATGGAGTCCATCTCATATTCCATGGCATTTAACCACTTCTCAGAATCAGATTTCTCAAGTCTCTCTATAGGAAGTAGGTTTATCTCCTTTTAATGTTTCTTTATAATCATTTTCCATAAAAATACATATCTCTTGGGTTCCTGAATAATCCCACTGAACCTTTGAGGTTCCTATGTAACTTGATTCATCTTTTCTTCTGTGACTTTTTGCGGAATTAGATCATCCTCCATCACATGAACACTTCTTGTTTTTTTGTCTTTAACTTATCAAAGATCAAATTTAATCCCTCTTACAATTATATTTATGTGTTTATTCTTAATAAATATATAAAATTGGGCCAAAAATACTAGGTTATTAGTAGGATTATAGAAATAATATCCCCTTATTTCATTGGTATAACAAAAAATAAGCACTTGTCAGATTTTGGGTCAAATCTGTTTGAATATAGTTTTCAAACAACTAATTCACAACCCCAAATCATCATAACATAGAAAATAATACATTTATAAAACTATATCTCATATTGTGTATTCATTAATACTTTATATATAATGTAGTTTAGTGATAATGATACAGTCTTTAGATCATAGCCCCAAAATGAGATAGAAAGGTAACATAGACTTATCATTGATCGAACCATGTTCAAAAAGGTATGATCTATCATTTCAGATACACCATTATATTTTTGTGTTCTAAGTTGATTTATTTGAGAACCAATTCCACAACCTCTTAGATAAACTATGAATTCTTAGCTCAAGTATTCACCTCCTCAATCTGATCAAATAACCTCAAAACTTTTTCCCAGTTGATTATGTACTTATTTATAAAAATACTTGAACTTTTCAAAAGTTTCATACTTTTGATTCATCATAAACATATAACCATACCAACTAAATTCATCTGTAAAAGTATTGAATTACCTAAAACTGCCACTTTACTGAGTAATTATTGGTCTATATATGTCACTACGTATTATATCTAATATTCCAATATCCCTTTAAACTTTTTTCCCAAAAGCTGATTTGGTCATTTTACTAATAAATATGGTTTAAAAGTATTAAATGATTAAAAATCAAATAAGTCCACCATTCCATATATATGGAGTCTTTGAATGTATTTCTCATTTATATGTCTAAGGAAATAATGCCAAAGATATGAGGGATTATAATCAACCCTAGGATTCTTATTATGAATTTCATATACCAAATTATCTATTTCTAAAATATATAAACTATTAATTATTTTATTAACACCATAAAATAATTCATTCATATATATAGAAAAACTCATGTTCTTAATAATGAATAAAAATACCATCTTATTGAAACAAGATACAGAAATCAAATTCCTGTTTATAGTGGGAACATAATTATAGTTTTTAAATTATAATACTAATCCACTGGGAAGACTTATTTCATAAGTACCAAATTATAATACAAAAACTTTTTATTCATTATCAACATGAAGATCTACTTCACCCTTCATAAATTCCCTCTCACCTATGATTTTGTGTTTGTTAGCATAAATGCGTGATGCACACCCGGTATCTAATACCTATGAGCTAGAGTTGGTGGAATTAATATCTATAACATTCACATTTATATGCTCATAATGTTTCTCCTAGAGAACATTTCTCTATCCTAGATACCAATATTTAACAGTTTTATAGGTCATACCTATTAGGGATCTCAATATAATTGTGATTAATTATTCCATAATCTAAAATAAAGACATATCAGTGGGTGAGTATCATGTATTATATATTTTAATTAAGGAATTTAAATGAAATTTCTCCTACTAAAAATTATAATCCAAAACATCATATCTATTTAGTGATCCAAGATCCATATTGCACTAAGCAATGAGTCTACTAGGGAATTCCTTTGATAACCTAATTATTTAGGTAAGGAATCATCCAAATTACAATAGTTGTGACTCCTTGATAGTTTATAAGATAACTCATTATACAAATCCATTATATATATTCACTTAATTCGATTCATTTGGTGTCCTTCCTAAGGGGTTCCCAGCTAAGTGTAACCAAAAGAAAATGCTAATAAATGACTATAAAAATAAAATCTAGAGGCACCCTTACGGGGTAGAACCTACCCAAGGATGATCTAATATTTATCGATCACCTATTTTTTTTCTAAAAAAGATAATTTTGGGAAACCTTGCTAGGGTAGATCCTACCTGGTTAAATGTACATGGTTTTAATAAGTGATCCTTTGGAAGGTATCTCACACTTAGTATTTGAGGGGATTTAAATTATCACCAATTTATTATACATTACATACATATTAAATTCATAACTATTAAATCTTATGTAATATTTATTTTCTCATGTTTTATTACTTTTTATGTATGTATGCTTATAACAATTTAGTTTTGTAATCCTTACTCACACCACATTAATGTGTAACTTTTTACACAACCCATGTGTTTGTGTTACTCACCCAAAAACAAAAGTTAGTTATATTCATACAAATATGAATTCATCATATGAATATGGTATATGAGCACTTCACATAAAGTCATAGAGTTATATAAGATTAACAATATTTATATGATTAAGCCTGGAGTAATAGATAGCCAACACTGTTCACTTTTCAGTTAAGGAATAAGACTATAATCCAGTAGGTGGTTTGACCCCAAGTCCCTCTACTTGGGGTGACTTTAACCAAGTGATAATCTAATTCATTATATCTTTAACCCTTATACGAACCAACTATATTCAACAAATATTTTCAAGATCATAAATTCATAAACAAACTAAGGTCAAGGTAGATGAAAACTAAATTTTATAGAGTCGTACCCGACATGTAATGTGAGGCACTAACTCTTAGAAGTAGTTTGATAATTAAACAAAGGAATACAAAATATTTAAATTTCTTAAATAATTTACCAAACATAAATATCAAAGGAATTTAAAAAATAATTTTTTATTTATTTTCCATAACATAAGATAAACATTCATGAAAATTTCATAAATAAATTTAATTATATTTTTTTTATAATTTAGTAAGAATATAAACATTTTTTATATTCATTTAATTATGAACTCTTTCATATTTAGTATTATATGAAATTTATATGATATTTCATGAATCAAAAACATTTTATAATTAAATTTATATTATATAAACATTTTATATAATCTAAATATGATATATTTTTTAATTTATAAACAATTTATAAATTAATCCTTATGATTTATAAATAAACCCTCTTATTTATAGATCACATGGCATGCCATATAATATTTTAAAAGGTATTTTATACATTAAAATTTAATATATTGGAATAAAAATGTTTTATAAAAATTTAATTAATTAATTATAAACCTTTTATAATTAATTAATTATTTTATAAATTCCTTATAAATTAAATATTTACAAAGAACCTTTTAACATGATTTACAAAACATTTATCTGTCACCCCTAGGTTGAGGTACTTTACCCTTTTATTATGTATTTTTGAAGTTATATAATACTTGAGTTGAGTATTGGGAGTTTATGAATGGTTTTGGGGTGTTTTGGAAATATTTTTAAGGGTGTACAGTTTGAGCATGGTTAGGGGAAACCATACAGATTTCTCTAAGTAACTGTACAATAGGTTTAGGAGGACAGGAGTGTGCACATGGCTAGCACACGGTTTCTCCAAACCATGTGGGTGCCTAGGATAAAATGTGCAAGTAGTGGTAGAGGGAAAAGCATGGTTGGCACATGGTTTTTAAAATTGTGCGAACAAACCATGAAAGGGTTGGTTTGAAGGTTGTTGCATACACACAATTTCCCAAACAGTGTAGACTAACCATTATATGTTCATTTAATGCTCATAAAATTAGATCTTAACCTGGGTTTGACCCCCTAAACCCTCATTTTCACCTCTCCTCTCAAGATTTCAAACTCCAGTCCTATATTAATCATTCTTGATGGTTCCATTTAACCTAGATTCCAGTTTTGATGAATCTAAGTGTGTTGTATCTATAAAATCAATGATAATTCTCTATTTTCTATCTTTCTCTCTAGATCTCCACATCTCCTCACAGATGGAATGTTAAATCTGATATTTTATGGATAGATCTATGATATTTGATGTGTTTTGATGATATCTTGATTATATCCATTGAAGGAAATAGATTTTGAGCCTAGATCTAGAGGTTCATTGATTCATTCATCATTTTCATCACCCATTTCAAGGTAAGTGGTTTCTCCATCTTTTTACTTTTATTGGAATGTGAAGAATATTGGGTTTCTATAAATAATACTCCACTTATTTTGAATGATTTTAAACTACTAAAAATCTACTAGATTTTCTATTACTGATTGGTTCTTGAAATATGGGTTATGGGCGTCTTCTGAAACATGTTTGAAAAATTTATTAAATGAGTTTTTTAAAGAAAATGGGGTTTAACATGTGTTCTTGACATAATTGGTTTGTGTGTGTTCATGTGCATGGGAAATATCATGGTTAGAAGTACTATCATCAAATAGGGAAACATGGGATGGATCATGGTTGGAACTACCATTATTTAAGAGAGAAACATGGGGTAGATCATAGTCGAAATTACCATCATTAAATTGGGACACCAAGTGAGAAATTTGTGAAAGGACGACTCACCACTAGAGAGTATATAAAGGTAAAAGCCATGAATCTGTGTGTGTATGTGCGTGTATGTGTGAAACATGGGTGTTTTATGCCTAATTGAAATTTATGAATTGTTTTTTTTACTTTAAAGAAAAACTCATCTTTGGTTATAATGTTTTTAAAAAAATTATTCATATGATTTATTTAATATTATGAAAATTTATTTATCTTCTTTTGATATCCTTCCTATTTTTTTTTATAATACTGTGAGCTAACTTGTTTCTGGTCTCAGTGGTATATGGGAAAAGTCATTGGTGGATTACCTACTGGGTATGATTAATCACCCCCTACATATTCATATTGGTGCATATGAAAGCATTTTTTACATGCTATAGATAAAGGGAGATATCTCATTTTTCTAGAAGAGCATGTGGGATTATATGGTATTTGGTTATGGATCTTAGAGTTTGGTGGTCACTATTATATGGGGCTCTGGGTAGTTCTATATTTGGAAATTTTTTCTATTTTTTTATAATATTTTAGTATTTTTTTCATACTTTTTTTGGATGGTACACTATGATATTTTTGGTTTATTTGTATTTCTTTGAGTTGTATTGTTTATAATTTAACAATCATGTAGTCTAGTTTGGTTGTTTTTATTATATCTTGACAAGTTCTGATTGTTTAAAATGAAAACTATACCCCAATGTTTTTGTAAACCACTGTCATTTATTACTATCCTTTAGTGTCATAGAGACATCACCTAAGGTTAGTAGCACCACTGCCTCTTCTCAAGACAATGAGTTAGGGGAGGGATATTACAAATGGTATCAGTTTTTGTCAGTCCATCATATTAAGATGGTAGCAAGGAGATAAGAGATGTCAGAACATGAAATGTCTATCATAAAAAAACATAACTAACCTCTTTATATTGAACTTAAAGTTACTAGGGTGGTCTGGTTATAAAAAAGTGTTGCAAAAAACTTATAGGTTTTTCATCACCTCATCGTTGTGGGTTTAGCCAATGGGAGTTGTGTATATTTCATTAGTGAAAATACTTCCCAATAAGATGACCTCATTCATGTGATTTTTATTTCGTGATGCTTTGGAAAGAGACCATTATAATATTCTTTGCTGAGATGGGTAATTATAATTCATATGAAACCAAGATTTTCTAGTAAATGGTTTCAAGAACATGGTAAGTATTCTATGACTTTGTGTTGTGTGTTGATTCTTGTTGGCGTTGAATTATATTTAGGCCTTTTTGTGTTTTATTGTCTAACATGAAAGTTTTATGGAACTGAAAACTAAACTAGTAATGAATTTAATTATCAGAAAATAGATAAAATATAACTAGAATCCATGATATTTTAAGATATTTACCACTATTTTATATTGAGTACCTAAATGTGTAATCCTATGTTTACTGTTTTTCTTTTCGTACTTAGTAACTATATCTATGTTAGTATCATACATAAACTTTACACATGTTTGAATATTTTTTATTAGCTTGACAATTTAATATTTTTATAACATGCCATGTGTTTATTTAATTTAATGATTTACAATCACTACATATTGACTATAATTAAACAAATAACATGCTAGAAATTTTGAAATATTTTTCCATAGATAATTTAGTGGAATGTTATAAAGACAAGCATGTTGTTATTTATTATTATTTATGTAATTCATGAAGAATTCATAGTATAATAAATAGAATAAAAAGTAGATTTTTTGTAATTTAAATGTAATATATTGCTATCATGTTTTTGTATAACTTTATGCTTATTGTATTATAGGTTATGAAAGCATACTAAAAATGTAAATATTTTTGATACTTTGAGAATTAAATAAACAATAACCAAATATTTTTATTTCCTCTTTTGTATGTGATATGTTAATATGGGTAGGTTATTATAATGATTTAAGAGTTTTATAAACCTCTTAATAAATATATTATTGGTTAATAAATCATGTGAAAACAATGATGTGTTAATTTTATCAATTGCTTAAATTTCTTCGATAATTGAGCATTCTAGATTATTAAAAGATTATTTTCAATGAAATTATTATCCTTAAAAAATTATCTCATGGAACATGATATTAAATAAGGTTTCAGTCAATTTAATTTTATTTTATTCAATTGATTATAATCTTATATGGTTATGAGTGTTTCCACATAAAGTAATTTGTTGTTGTATTAAAGTGGTTTATTAATCACAGGTTAATAAGAAATTTGGCCATATTTTCATGAATATGAGATAATTGTTTCATTTTTTTGTTTCTTCTTGGTGGTTACATGATTTGGTTTCTCATGTTTATGTGATTTTACTTGTTGATATATTTTTAAGGAAAAAGTGGTATTTAAATTACAAAATAATTTTAGAAGACTTTATTTTTCCAATGTATTCTAGACTTAAAATAGATCATGAAAAAATGATTTTCTGGAATGTTTTATGAAAATATTCAGGCATTTTTTATTCGATGAAATATTTAAAAACCCTTATTTAAGTGTATTTTGGGAAAAAGTGTTAGAAAAAGAAAACCTTTGTTTGTTTTGAAATTTATAAATGTTTGGTTTTTAGAATGTTTTTCTTTATAAAGGTGGTATTATTGAATGTTGGATTTGAAGAGATTTTATAAAACAAATTTCAAAATGGTTATAATAGTGTTCAGATTTTAGAATGGATTCAAAGCATTTCTTTAATTTTGTTTTTAGAAAAATGATCATCTTCATCGAAAATCTTATCATTATTTTGGGAACTTGGAAGTTTTTTGATCTAGTCTTCAAAACTTTTATAACATGGTGAATTTGAAAATGATACCTTTGTAGTAGTTGGATATAATGGGAAATAAGGATGTACGAGGCCTAAAAATATATTATTGTATATACCCCTAGGGGAGTTGTGATGTTGATCGTGGTTACGAGCTTGGTTTTTCCTTTTATCTGGTTCTTTTAATTATGTTTTTTGTACCAATTCACTTTCTGTGTTTGTTTTTCTGTTTTTCTCATATGCTGTATTTTTTGGTTGTGTTAGTTATCTTTGTTGTACTTGTCATGTTGTTGGTGTTTTCATGTCGTTAAGATTGTTCTCTTTTTCTTATCTTGATAATTATTGTGTATACTTAACTATGTTTTGAATATTATGCTTCTTTCTGGATGATAGACACAATGTGTAAAAGGGAAATAATAGTTTTTAGGATCTAATGTCTCATGTAACGAGCATAAAGATGTCTCATGGGTAATGGGATATCATGTGACCTAAAAATGGTTTCCATGCTCTTTTGTCTTTCCTATAGTATATCTTGGGTGAAATTGACTATTTTAGTAGTGTTTTTATTGTAATATGGAGAGTGAAATGGTTCTTTGTATTCAATATCATATTGATTACTCTAATTGGAGGGTAACTCTTTCATTTTCTTAGATAATGTTTATATTTTTAATGGAGTTAAAATAATCAATTATATATTTCCATCTCTCCTAGATCAAATTATTGTATTAGGTATCAATCATTGAGATTATTTCAGGATCAACAACTTCTATTAGAGTTTTTTGTGGTATGGGTGCTTTTATAGTCATGTTTTTGGATTTAATAATGAGTGTATTATTTTTTAGATACCTTAGTGGTTATTGAATAACCTTTGTGATAAATTGTTTTAAATTTTCTTTTATATTTATTGAAAAATAACCTTTTTGTATTAGAGTGTTTTTTTATTCAGAAATAAGACCTAATCCACCATAATGTGATTTATAATAAAGTTGAAAGTTGCTGAAAGTTTGAACCCAAACATAAAGGAGGAGAAAAGTTTTGTTTTAAAGAAAGTTGATTTTTTCAGACTCAAAGGATTGGAATGAGCATTAATAGAGGTAGAAATTATTTATTCATGGGATTTTTCATTTACTTTAATCATAGAAAGAAAGAATTTTTTGAGTTAGAAGGTTAGAAGTTAGCGAGTAAAGAAGTTATATTGTTGATGAAGTGTTTTAAAAAAAGAAAGAAAATTTAGGACTAAGAAAGTTTTCATACTTTCTAAATAGGATCATACGATGATTTTCTAATCTATAAGTGATCATAAATCATGAAAAATATCATGATAAAATCCTTTGAAGAAATAGAGGAATCGTAAAGATTTTATCGATTCCAGAAGTCAAGAAAAAGTCTCCATCGTATCCAGAAGTACCAGACTTAGAAGTTGTTAGAAGTCATAATATTTAATGCTGATGAATCTTGAAGAAAATAAATTTTTTTTAACGGATTCATCATTAAATACATTCCATAATTATGGGAAGACCATTGTAATGGTATTTCCATTGTTATGGGAAAACCATAGTAATGGGAAATCTATCATAATGGTAATTTCATCGTAATGATAATTCCCTCATTATGAGGATTCAATAAAACTGACTCTGATAATTAATGTTAGTTGATTTTAATGAGATGAGAAATAAAGGCATAGATTGCAATCATCTAAGAATGAAAGACTGATTATAATGAGCCAAGAAACAAAGGCATAATGTAAAGAGTTGAGAAATAAAGGCAGATCGTGATGAGTAGAGGAAGCTAAAGTTGAGGAAGATCCATTGTATTGAAGATGAGGAAGATATATAGTATTTAATTTTAGGAATATCTATAGTATTAAAGCTGAGAAAGTTACATCGTGAAGAAGAAAGTATGTATGAAAATGGTGAATATGGAAAAGACTCAAGGAAATTCCAGAATTTTTTTGAAGATTTGGTGTGGTCAAACTTGAAATTAAATTTTTTGTGAATCTAAAATAAATTTGAGAAGGTTTAACCAAGTAAAATTTGAAGTTTAAATGCGAGTTATTTTCGTAGTTTTTAAATTTGAGGAAGTGAGGAAAGTTTTGAGGTTTCCCACCTTTGTTTTCTGAGTCTCCTATAAATATTTTCTCAAATAATTCATTCATTATAACTTTTACATAATCAGAAAAGTAGGAACACTAAATAAATCAAGTAAAAGTTATTTCCGGACAGAGTTCTCTTGAGGAGGATCAGACAATTGAAAGTTTGTTTACCGATTTGAGAAAGATCGTATTGAGAAGATCATATTGAGTCAATCAGACTGAAGAAGAAAAAATTGAGCTTGTTACTGAGCAGATTTTGAGAAGTGTAGATTGAGTAAGGTAGAATCATATTGACTTCATTGAATTGATAAAATTAGATCCATCTAAATCAAACTGAGGATTCAGAATGAGAAATTGTGGCACAGATTCAACAAAGTGTTTATTATTTTATTTGGCTTAATGGTTTTATAATAAAACATTGTAAACTTATGTGAGTTAGTATAATATTTCCTATCAATAGATATAAGGTGTATAATGGGAGTTTACACAAGTTTTATTCACTTTTTTTTAATAGAGAATTTCCATAGACCCATAGGAGTGGCTATGGAAAGGATGTAGGTTCTCACACTAAGGCCTAAACCTATAAATCTTGTGTGATTTACTTACTTTAATACTTTTTCATGCATGAGTTTTTTAAAAATATGATAAGGAAATGTATCTTAACAAGCTGCAGGGGTTAATTTTTTAAAAAAGGTATTGAAATTTATAAAAGTCAACAATTGATTCAACCACCCCTTATCATTTGTTATTCGATCCTTTGGAACTTCAATTGGTATTAGATACAAGGTTACCTTAATGAATCCTTATCATAGATAATATCAATTCAATTAATAGTACAGTAATTCCTACATTTTATGGAAAACATTATTGTGGATAGAAAAATAGGATGATTCCTTATCTCCTATCTCTTGGCTTGGATGTTTTTGATACTGCTAAAATCAGGTTTCCACATATTAATAAATATATCCCGACGAACTTTTTAATAATAGAAATATAGAAGTTGATGGAAAGGCTAGAAATTCTATTCTTATATCCTTATCAAAAAAATTTCATTATAAGGTGATGGGTCTCAAAACTTCAAAGAGTATGTGGGAAAAGCTGGAAAGTATTTTTGAAGGGAATATTAGAGTAAAGAAATAAAATATACAAATCTAACATAGTAAGTATGAATAAATCATAATGAGAGATGAAGGAAGTATTTATGAATACTTCACTAGGGTAAATGAAATTATTTATAACATTAGAGGATTCATAGATGTCTTGGAATATTCTAAAACTGTGAATAAACTTATAAGAAACTTTCTATAAAACTTTGATTCTAAAATTTCCTCTTTATAATATAAGGATGATTTATTTCTTGATGAATTGCATAGCTTTCATATTTCTTATGAAATGAGGAAAGATCTAATGTTTAAAAAGAAGATAAAATATGATATGGATTTTGAAGCTATGAGAGAGATGGAAATACAAGATTCTGAATAAGATGATCCTTGTGAGTCTGAAGATAAGGAAGATGATGAGTTGAATGATAATATTATGTATCTTATATCTAAAATCTACTAGAGAAGAAGAGGAATATATGGAGATTAAATTCCTCAATTTTTTTTGAGTTTGGTGGAATTGGAAACTTTGCTATGAATTTCTATTAGAAGAAAGTTGGATACTATGGAGATGATTCTGATGAAAAACCTCAATGGAAGAAGTAGAGAAAAAATGATAAATAAGAAACATCATCAAATAAAATACAAGAAGAAGTTTACTAGAAACAAAAGAAGTGTTTTGAGTAATAAATTCTAATCAGACTCAACTGACAACAATTCTTATGAAGAAGAAAGTTCAGAAAAATTCAGAACCATCATTGCAAAACTTGAGAAAAAAATATATTCCTCAGATAGTGAAGAAGGCGGTGAAGAATCTTATAGAGAGTATTAGCTTAGAACAAAAGTTTTTTTTATGTCCTGAACAAAATAAAAATCTCAAGAAATAAATTAGTGTAATGAATAAATATTGTGAATAAGTTATTGATGGAAGACAAGATGTCATCAAGTAGGAGGAAGAATACATCAAGGAGATATTAAGTTATAAACTAAGATTTGATGAACAGGTAATGATGGTTGAAGATCTTAGTAAGAATTTGATAGATAAGTAATAAGAATTTAACAAGATTTAATAAAAACATCTTGAGTCTGAAAGTACCTTGAGGAATATGAATGAAAATTTCAACAAATCTTCGGAAGTAAAAGATGATACTTCTAAAGTTACGGAGAAGGATTAATACGAGAATCAGGTGAAATATTCACTCACCAAAATTAATGTTTCATCTAATTCCTTTAACATTTAAGGTTCCAAAAAATATTTTTGGAAATCTTGGGTTGATAAAGGATGTGAGAAACCTATGAAATATACAAAAGTAGAAAACCCACTCAAAAGAAAAGATGGTTCACATCCTGATTATGTTAGAGATAAAAGAAGTTACCAACCTCAACAAAGTTTCTAAAGAGAATGATTTTTCTTAAATAGAAAATCAATATTTTATATCTATTTTTAGTGTTGTGGAATCTATAGAAACATAGATTATAAATTATGGAACAAATTATCTTTACCTGGAAGAAGATTTTAGAAAAGTGGAAGAAATAGTGGATGTAAAATGAGTAACTTTCCTAACTTACAAAATGTTGAAAAAGTAAATTCTCAAGATGTCAGAAACTTTCCAATAAGAAATAAATTTGAATTTCTATAAGAAGCTTATGGAAGATGTGATAAGTCTATTAATCATGCCAAAAAATGTATGAAACTCCTTCCAAAACAAGTTTATTACAATTATGAAGAAAAGGAAATAAGAATGAAGAAATTTTAAGAAAGATATTTTGTTATTGAGACATATTTGAAAGAAAGTAAAAGGAAAAAACATGGATACTTGATATTGGATGTTCTTCACATATGAAAGATGAAAACAAAATCTTGAAAAATGTTAAAAGTCATGATGAAGAAGCAGTTACCTTTGGTATTGATATTTCCTTAAAAATTAATGGAATCAAAATGGATGAGATTGAAGAAGAAAAGTTGAATTCTAAGAAAGTTTTAGTTTTTTTATGGGCTAAAACATAACTCACTTAGTGTAAGTAAAATTTGTGATGATAGAAAAGAAGTTATTTTCAGAAAATATTCTTATGTTATCAAAATTATGAAAGATTTAAAAGTGATTAGAAATTGAGAAAGAACCAATGGGAATATTTTACAAATTTGATAATTTAATAACTCATATTATTTGAGTGATGAAGATGAAAACAAATTGTGACAACAAAGACTTGAGAACCTTGGGCAGAAAAACATGAATAAAATTTATAAAGTTAATGTTGTATGACATTTTCCAAAACTAAAAAGAAGAGATGAAGATATTTGTATTAATTTAATGAAACAAAAGATGACTAACAAAAGTAATAAGATAATTGAGATTCAATTTACTAGACCTCTTAAACTTACTCATTTAGATCTATGTGGTATGATGAGACATCGATCAACAATAGGTGATTTATATTTTATTACTTTTATTAATGACTTCACTAAGATGACAAACATCATATTTATGAAACACAAGTTAGAGGTTATTAAAATGTTGATTTTTTTTAGAAAATAAGTTGAGAAAGAAATGAGGGTTTATATAAAGAAGTTGAGAACAAATAATGGTACTGAATTCACCAGTAATTCTTTTGAATCCTATCTAAGAAAACACAATATCAAAAATCAGTATAGTGATCCCTATACTCCACAAAAAAAATAGTAGTATAAATAAAGAATATAATCTTGGTGGAAATGGGGAGAAGTATGTTAGTAGAACATTTTTTTAAAATTTTACTATAAAGAATCTACTATTACTATTTTACATGTTCAAAATAGATGTTTACTGAAAAAAATCCAACATGAATCCTTTTAAAATGTGGTATAACAAAAAACCTTAATTTAAATACTTCAAGGTTTCTATAAGTCCATATTTATTTAAAATAAAAAATCTAAATCTGGGAAAGTTTGTTGATAAAGATGAAGAATGAACTTTTTTGGGTTATTCACCAAATGGAAGAAGTTATAAATGTCGGAATTAATGTTTACAAATTTTTTTGAAATCATATGATGTGAAAGTTATTGAAAACCAAAATTCCTTAACAATTTTTTTTAAAATAATGAGGAGGATAAACTAGAGATTTCCAACAATAAAGAAAGTCAAAATACCCTTATCGTGATTTAGAAGAATCATGTGATGAGAAAAGTCAATCTAGGAAATAAACTTTGAAATTTCCTACCTTACAAAAACATGTTGAATCTGAAAACATTATTGGGAATCAGAAGGTTCTGGTTTAGAATAGAAGGAAGTTGAGATTAGAAAATCAGGCTTCACTTATCTCAAAAGTTGAACCAAAATCATTTTCAGAGGATATTCAATACAAAGAATGGATGAATGCTATGAATGAAGAGTTAGATTATATTGAGAAAAACAAAACATAGGAACTTGTTCTATATCCAAAAAATAAAAATGTCATCAAAACAAAGTGGGTTTATAGAAACAAACTGAATGATCATGGAGAATTTTTAAGAAATAAATAAAGACTTGTTTGTAAAGGTTATTCATAGGTTGAAGGTGTGGATTTTGAAGAAATTTTTTCCCTAGTTTCAAGAATAGAAACTATTATAATGTTTCTACCAGTTGCCACACATTGGAATTATAAATTTTATCATATGTATGTAAATTCAACTTTCTTAAATGGTGATATTGAAGAAGAAATTTACAATGAAAAACCTTGTGGTTTTCTACTTGATGAAGATAGAAACAAAACTTATAAATTGAAGAAATATTTATATGGGATGAAATAGGCTCTACATTCATGATATTGTAAATATGAAAATTGTTTGATAGTGTTGAAATTTTCTAAAATAAAAGTTGATATAAACTTATACGTGAAATATGTTGACTCCGAAACTCTAATTGTAATTGTTTATATAGATGATATAATTTTTGTTGAGGATAAAAAAATTTGTAAATATTTTTTTGAGGAAATGAATAATAATTTTGAAATGTCAATATTGATAGAATTAACTTTCTTCCTTGTCTTACAAGTTCAAAAAAAAATAAAAATACATTTTCCTATCTCGAGAAACTTATGCCAGGGAATTTTTACAAAAGTTTGGCATGGAAGAATATAAATAAATTTCTACTCCTATCTCAATGGGGATTAAGATGAGTAAAGACGAGTCTGAAAAAGGTGTGAATCAGAAAGACTTTCAAAAGCTGATAGGAATCCTACTTTACATCACAACCTCAAGGTATGATATTATTTACACTATGAATTTGTGTGACAGGTATTAAATTAATCCTAAAGAATCACATATTTTGATAGAAAATAGGACTTTGAGATACTTCAAAGGAATAACTTTACATGGGTTGTTATACAAAATAAATTTTGAGATAAAGTTTTTTGGTTTTACTGATGCCAATTGGGATGGATATTGTAATGATAGAAAATCAACCCTAGAAGGAATATTTTTCATAGGTGAATATTGTGTGAGTTGGCATAGTAAGAAACACATTTTAGTAACTTTGTGCAAAAAAGAGTCTAAATACATTGCATCTACTCAATCCTGTACTCAAATGTTTTGGATGAAATTTTAGTTGGAAGATTTGAAATAAAAATTTTCTAAACCATTGAAGATACTTTGTGATAATTATATTGCAATTGATCTTTCAAAAAATCATGTTCAAAATTCAAGATCAAAACACATTGAAATAAAGATTAACTTTATAGAAGATAAATTTACTACTGGAGATGTTTTGCTAGAATATATTTCAACAAAGTATGAGATTGCTGATATATTTACAAAAGAAATTCCAAAATAAAGGTTTGTGGAATTGAGGTTACAACTTCATGTCCAGCCTCCTCTAATGACTTCCTAAATATAATAAGGTAATCCTCCACCATGCTTTGGATTATGTAGAAAAATGGGGAGATAAAGTGACAAAGTTGTATTGTAAAAAGTTTTTACTTATCTTTATTAAGTGAATATGAAGTTGTGTTTATTATAGAGTGGGGGAGAGAAAAAAAAGTGACATAAAAAGAAAAGTGAGTAAGTGAGGAAAGGTTTTATTTACATGTAAAAAAATTTTCTTACTAATTAGGGATGAAATTATTCAAAAACATTACTTTATCTAGTAGTGTGATGTTGGGACACTCTATTTTGAGAAAGACCATGTTTTAATAAAATTCAAAAAACTTTAGTTGTTTAAAAAGTTGAGTTGTGAAAATTTTCTTAGGGTTGAAAAACGTTTTTAACAAGGGTATTCAACAAAACCAGAGGGTGATATTGAAGAAACTTTGTAATAAATTGTTTTAAAAAAGTTTTTATATTTTTTTACAACTAATTTTTTTTTATAATAATGTTTTTGTCATTTAGAATTCAGATCCAGTCCGTCCTAATGAGCATTATAAGATTGTTGAAAGTTGCTGAAATTTTGAACCCAAACATAAAGGGGGAGAAAAGTTTTGGTTTAAAGAATTTTTTCCCAAAATAAGAGTATCATATTGAGATTACCAGAGGTATAAATGATTGATTTTTGGAATTTTTCCTTTACTTTAATTAGAGAAATAATTAATTTGTTGAGTTAAAAAGTCAGAAGTTGATGAGTGAAGAAGTGTTATTTTCTCTGAAGAGTTTTGAAAGAATAAAGTGAAGTTAGGAGTTAGAAAGTTTTCATACTTTCTAAAAAAATTATAAAATTATTTATTGATCAAGAAGTTCTCACAAATCATGAAAACAATCATGATAAAAGAATTTTATGAAATGGAGGAATCGTAAATATTGAATCGATTCTAGAATTTTTTTGAAGTAGGAATTTGTAAAAATAATAAATTTTGAAGAAACTAAAAATTTATTAATGGAGTCATTGTTGAATACTCTCTATCGTTATGGGAAAACCATTATAATGGGATTTACATATTTATGGGAAAACCGTAATAATAGTAATCCATCGTAATGGTAATTTAATCGTAATAAAAATTCTATCATTATGAGGATTCAATCAGAATGAATTTGATAAGGAAAGTCAGTTGATCGTAATGATTTGAGAAAGAAAAGAAGATCTTAATGAGTTGAGAAATAAAGGTAGATTGAAATGAGTTGAGAAAGAAAGACAGGTCTTAATGAGCTGAGAAAAAAAGGTAGATTGTAATGAGAAGAGGGCGCTGAATCTATGGATGATCCATTGTATTAAAGATAAGGAATATATATAGTATTGAAGATGAGGAAGATCTATAATATTAAATTTATGGAAGTAACATCAGACTGAAGAAATTAAGGAAGTCCGAAAAGGGTGAATATGGAAAAGAGTCAAGGGAATTATAGAAGTTTTTTGAAGAGTTGAAATGGTTAAACTTGAAATTAATTTTTGGGTGAATCTTAGAGAAATTTGATAAGGTTTCATGAAGTAAAAGTTGAAATTTAAATGCGAGTGATTTTGGGAGTTATGAAATTTGAGGAAGTAGGGAAAGTTTTGATGTTTCCCGCCTTTGTTTTCCAAGTTTCCTATAAATAGTTTCTCGAATCATTCATTCATTGTAAATTTTACATAAGAAAAAAAGGTGGAGAAATGAATAAATAAATTGAAAGATATTTCCAAATAGAGATCTCATGAAGAGGATCAAACATATGAAAGTATATTTACCAGTTTTAGCAAGATCATATTGAGAAGATAATATTCAGTCAATAGTACTGAAGAAGATTATACTAAGTTTGTTACTAGTCAGAGTTTTAGAAGTGAAAATTGATTAAGGTAGAATTATATTTACTTCATCGGATTGAGAAAATCGGATCCAGAAAAATTGAATTGAGGATTAAATTTGAGTAATTGTGGAGCAGTTTCAACAAAGTATTTATTATTTTATTTGGATCAATTGTTTTATAAGAAAACATTATAAACTAATGGGAGTTAGTGTAATATTTTGTATCAGGAGATAGAAGGTGTCTAACAAGAGTTGGAACAAGTTGTATTCACTTCTTCTTAATAGCGAATTTCTATATACCCATGAGAGTGGCTCTGGAAAGGATGTAGGTTCTCATACTGAGACCAAATCCTGTAAATATTGTGTGCTTTTCTTACTTTTATACTTTTTCATGCATGAGTTTTTTAAAATGATGATAAGGAAATGCATCTTAACTGGTTAAAAGGGTTAATTTTTTAAAAAAGGTATTGAAACTTATAAAAGTGAACAACTGATTCTACCCCCCTTCTCAATTGTTATTCGATCCTTTGGGACTTTAGTTATTACCCTTATTATTCAGTGGGTTAATTATAATTTATTTATCCTATCTTCTCATGTTTGGTTTCTCCAAGGATTTGTTAGTTTAGGTCTCTTAGTTTATGATTGATTATGTAGTAGCTGTCAAGTTTCTACAGTCTTTGGGAAGTGGATGTGTAAAATTTTGGACCATGAATGATTTATGGATTAAATCACTGGCATGAACTTGATTTGTATGGATAAAGTTAATGTCTTAGTTTTTGTCTGGTGGATCTCATTTCTTCCTTGGGGGACTAACTCTAATAAATTTTCCAACAAACTCTTTTTATAATTACTATTTGGTTAAACTTATAGTGGAGAGCTGTAAACACTGACCATAGGATGAAAATTATCCCTATAGCGTATCAGGGCCCAATTTGATTCCCTCCTTCTGTCAGGAAAACCTCAAGTTGATTTTCTATCCAAATGTAGTAAAGGTTCTCTTGGTATAAATATCCTATACTGACCGGTGGTCCTGTTACAATGATATATGTACCTTTCTAGTTGGGGGAGTGAATTCTCCACCTCTTATCATACATATTTGGGGGATAGTTTTTGTGAAAATCGGTGGTGGGGTATATTTGAAAAGTGATGGCCTTTTATTCAATATTGACCTTCACCATATTTCACTGAAGTTGATTATTCCTTTATGGGTTAGTGGTTAATGAATTTACCCCTAAACCCTGTTATATATGAAATTCATAGAACCATATCTTCCTTTCATGTAGTTTCCATTGGTTTTAAATTATCCATAGATGCTTCATAGATCATTATACCATCACCTGTGTTATATTTTGGTTTACTGAGTTGGTGTGTCATTATGTTTAGTTTCATTGGTAAATGATTATCTATCTTCATATATCTTAGAAGTTTAAGACTCTTCGACTACATAAGCGAAGAATGTTGATTCTTTGGTGGGTAGAACCATTTTAGTTTTTTGATCATATCAAGTTGATTTTTTGATGGGTATCATTGCATTCTATATTCAATGCAATGCATGTTATCCTCCTTTTTTCTTATTCACAGATGAAGAGACAAATCCTGGTTATGTATGGGATGAGTTCTTGTTTCTTTGGAGTAAGTTTTTCCCTTAGGATATATTTTAACTTCGTATATTGGGACAAGCATGATACTATTTTTCTTAGTTAGCATATACCTTTGGTACATTAGGTATGCCTGGAATGGTAGTCTTACCTTTTGTTTCTTCACCAATGTCTCTATATTTTTGAGGATGGAAATCCTTAAGGTGGGGAGAATTTAACACCCTCAATTTTAGGCACTTTACCATTTTATTATTTATTTTGAAGTTATATAATACTCAGGTTGAGTTTGAGGAGTTTATGGATGGTTTTGGGGTATTTTATAAGGGTTTTAAAGGGTGCATAGTATGAGAACAGTTAGAAGAAACCATGAAGATTTCGCTTGGTAACAATGCAGTAGGTTTAGGAGGATAGGTGGGTGTGCACGTCTAGTGCACAATTTTTCCAAACTGTGATGGTGTCCATGAGATACCATGAAAGTGGAGGTAGAGGGAAAAGCATGGTTAATACACAATTTTTCAAACCATGATAGGGGGTGGTTTATAGGAAGTAGCAGGCTCATGGTTAGTGCATGATTTCCCAAACTGTGCATACTAACCATGTTGCATGCATTTAATGATCCATAAATTAGATCTTATCTCAGTTTTGACACCTCAAACCCTCTTTTTTCACCTCTTCTATCAAAATATCAAACTCTATTCCTCTCCTAAGAGTTCTTGGTGGTTTTATTTGATCTGAAATCCATTTTTGATGAATCTGAGTGTGTTGGATATCCATAATCAATGGAAAGTCTCCATTTTCTATATTTCTCCCTATATCTCCTCATATCCTCTCATATGGAACGTTATATATTATTTTTTATGGATAGATATACGAACTAACATTTGTTTTGATTATATATTTATTGTATCTATTGAAATAAATAGTTTTGAGCCTAGATATATAGGTTTTGTTATGTTGTTCATCGTTTTCTTCACCCATTGTAAGGTAGGTGATTTTACATATTTCAAAGTTTATTGGAATATAAAGTCTTTGGGTTTATTTAAATAAATATCTTATGATTTTTAATGATTTTACCCTACTAAAACTCTATTGGATTTTATCTTACTAATTTATTCTTGAAATGTATGTTATGGGTGTTGTGCAAAACATTCTAAAAAAATTGATTAAATAAGTTTCTCAAAGAAAATTGATTTTTGACATTTTTTATTATCATAGCTAGGTTGTGTGTGTTCGTGTTCATAGGATAGATCATGGTCATAAGTACCGATATTGAAGAGGAAAACATGGGAAAAATCATGGTTGGAAGTACTGCTATCAAATTGGTTCACCAAGAGACAACATGGTGAAAGGATGAATCATGAATCACAATTATAGGGAGGTTTAGGTCATGCATTTGTGTGTGTGTGTGTTTGAAACATGGGTGTGTTATTCTAAATTGAAATTTATGTATTGATTTTTCTACTTGAAAGGAAAACTCATTTTTTATACTATTTTGAAAAATTTGTTTGTCTGATTTATTTAATATTGTGGAAACTACTTTATCTACTTTTTATAACCTTCCTAGTTGTTTTATAATCCTATGAGATAACCTTTTTCTAGTCCTAGTGACATGTGAAAAAAGTATTTAGTGGATTTCCTACAGGGTACACCCCCTGCATATGCACTTTTGTGCATATATATACATTGTTTTAAATAATGTATATAAAGGGAGATATCTCACTATTCTAGTGATTCATGGGAGATGCTATGGTCTTTGGTTATGGATTTTAGAGATCGCTAGTTATTGTTATGTGGAGTTCAGGGTAGTTCCATGTTTGGAACTTTGTTATATTTTTTATGTCATCTTGTAGTCTTATTTTAGTACTTTTGTTGGCTAATGCACTCTAATATTATTGGTCTGTTGGTATTTTTTTGTTTTTTTATTATTTATACTTCATGAATCATGTATTCTAGTTTTATTATTTTCATTATTTATTGATAGGTTGTGGTTATTTAAAGGTAAAATCATCCCCCAACAATTCAGTAATCCCTTGACATTTATTGTTAGCCTTTGGTATCATGGGGATGTCACCTAATGTAAGTATCACATACACTTCTTCCCAAGACAATGAATTAGGGGTTTCATGTTACATTTTATAAATAATAAAAACCATTTAAATATTTAAAAAAAATTAAACATTTTGTTATTCACTCTTATGTAGAATCCCTATTCCGCGTAAGGGTAACCTCCCTTTACCATTACACAAACATTCTATGTAAGGGTAATCTTTGCTATACCTTTACATAGGCCGTCTATGTAACACCCTAAGATTTCATAGTACGTTATCTCATTAAAGTAATTCAATAGTTTGTGCTATACGCAACACCGAGTTCGAGCGCACCACAACTTACTAAACTAACTGTTCAAAAAGCAGTTATGAATAGTATTAACTGCATTTTGAATCTTATATACTCTATATACATTTAATATCCATATTATGTGTTTCTTAGACATAATATAAGAACAAATTTATTTATTTTGGATAAAATAAGTATTTTTCAAAAAATACAATTTTACTGCTTTTTAATAGAGAACCCTTTTTAAAACCAATATTTGACACTTTTAGATATTAAATTTAATAAAATTAAATTCTTATTTAGAATTGGGACATAAAAATTTAGTTTGGATAAATTTTTGGTACTTTTCTGATAACTTTCATATTTTGATGAATAGTATAAAATACTATGTTTTAATTGAAAACAACATTTTTAATTGAAATAATTTATAGTGATAAATTATGCATTTGAATGGTTTGGAAGTATAATTAGATTATATTTTTATCATTTAATACAATTTAGGTCATTATAAGTAATTTCACATTTAAATTTGACATAAACACATATCAATATTTTGATAGTTTTTACTTTTTAAAAACCCGCTTTTTGGTTTTGACAATGAGAATTAATTTTAAATTAATAAATAAAACTTCTATGTTTTTAATTTGGTAAAATAGACTTCATTTTTGAATTTGGAATATCAAAATTATCTTATGGTGAATTTTTGGTATTTTTCTCAAAGCTTTCAATTTTTAATGAATAGTGAAAAACACCACGTTATTATTTAAAACCAACTTTTTATTTAAATTTATTTTAAGTAAAAATAGATATATAATAACTATATAAGTTAAATTTAATTTATTGGAGTCATTTTATAATAAAATTAGATGTATAAAATTCTATTGAACTTTTTAACATCTTTTACCCATCTTCTAGGCATGTTAGAAAATTTGCATAAAACTTAATTCTACCGCTTCTGTGAGTTGAGTTTCAAAAATCCAAGAGACACGGTTCACATCAGTAAGTAAAATTTGGTTCAATAAGATGAAAATAATTTTTGGTGAATAGTAACTTTTGACTTTTATTTACCACGGTTAAAAGTAAATAGGGTAATTAAGGGTTAAAATGATATTATAATTACCCTAAAACATGTCCGAATTCTATTGGATAAGTGTAATTCCATAAAAAAAAACCTTATAAATAAAATATGATCCTATTTGGTCCACTTGGATTATATTAGGAACTTTATTATTATTTTATTTAAAGAAGAGTTAAAAGAGTTAAATTTAAAGTTTAATAACTGAACCATTTTTAATATAGGGTTACACACAATTTAAATTCGACTATAAATATTCATTAGAAATATAAAAATATTTCCAACATAATTTTATTTTATTTATAATTTTTAGGCATTATATAATTTAATTTATTTATAACACAAAAATGATGCTATAATTACCTTATTAATGAAATATTAAAATAATTGATAATATAAATATCCAAATAAATGTAAATTGAGACTTATGATAAATTAAAATAATTTTATAGGTTAATATGACATTTTAGGTTTTGTTAAATATATTTTATTCGAAGGGATAAAGTTTTTATGGATTTCAAAAAAAATAAAATACTAAATAGTGTCAAAATTGACATAATCAAGTTTTTAAAACAAATATTATATTATTAATTGATATAATATTGTTAAAAATCTAAGGTTTGGAAAAAGAATTTAGATAAGGTTATATATATTAATGATGAACCACATGGGGCACTCTTGTCTTGTTATAGTAAGTTTATTAAAAATATAATATAAAAATACAAAGAGACATGGTAAATGTCAAACTATTTAACTAAGAATTAAATCTAAAATATAAGGTTAATATGATGACCTAAACCTATATAAAACCTATTTTTTGAAAGGTTTTAGACCCATCCCCACCTTATACTTTAAATAATTTATTTTTGATTCATTAGAAACCGAAAATGATTTTATTATAAAATAATATTTCAAGCTTTTCCTAAAGTGACCCCCAACTCTCTTATAAAAAGGAACTTCCCCTTATCTTAATTTCACACCTCCAAAGCCTTTTGGATTGGCCAAAACTTACCTAAATATACTACCAACTTTACTACCTTCATCCCAGAGGCATTAATTTGGCCAGAAATCCAACCTAAGGATCCCTTTTGATCAAATCAAAAGGAGAAACCCGAAGAAGAGGTAAATATTTTATCACCACTTTCAAGTTCTTTTCTTCTTCCTCTTCCTCTTTCTTTATTTTTTCCATTATAAAATAATAAATCCAGTATCTTCTATATAATGTGATTTTATTATAAAATTATTATAACCATATTCATTATTCTATCCATCCTATAAATGACAAAGTCACCATACGTGCATACGTACCGATTACCGTCTCCACGTCGTGGTGCAGTTTATTATTCAAAAACTTCATTATTTGGATGGGTATAATAATGAGTATAACTGATGTAAATAATAAATATAAAATGTTAATGATTATGTATATATGATATAGCATCCAATTACATACGATTTCACCATCAATATAATGATATTGTCGCTCTTGCGTACGTACAGATTATTGTCTCCACAACGTGATGAGATTCATTTCCACGTTCACCATTCAACAATGATTATAAAAATATATATAATTAATAAGTATGTAATATATGACATAATAATGATACTATATATATATACTTACATATATCTTATTCACTTAGTTCCGTTCAATACGATATGAAAACAAAAATAGCGTTTATACGTACGTATGGCCTACCGTCTCCATAAACGGTGTTTTCCAATTCATATATATGTCTGTTATACTTGTTTGTATTCTAAATATATATGATATATAAATAATCTTTTATATTCTGGAAGTATTTAAATTATTATCTAAGTGATACAATCAAGAGTAACAAGTTAAAACACATACGTTAAAGAAAGCGATTATTACCCGAAATGATAATTTAACATTGAAATTATTATTAAATGGGTAGTATAAAGTCATAAATGAATCATGTATGATATCATAAATATTAATATGGTTCTAGTATAATTTAACAACATACTAAGGTCTTTATACAGGAGGTTAAACGTACCCTTGACTAAAAGAAATTACAAGGTTAGGGTTAATTCCTCAATCTCATTATTATCCGAGATTGTTTATGTATAAGTTTTTACTGGGACATATTTATTATACATGTCCATGTTTCATAAAAGAGTTTTAAAGATTATTATTTTTAAGGGACTATTTAACTAAAAAAATCATGTTAAATGTTTTAAATATTTATTTTTCTAAACCTTTCTCATTAATGTTCATGTTTTCAAAATGATTTTAAGGATTTATTTATATGGACATGAATGTTTTAAAATGTTAATTCCTTTAAAAAGTTTCAAAGTGGTATGGGACAATTTTATTCAAAAATATATTTTAAATTAGTTCCTTTATAAATTGTGTGACTTTTAAAATGATTTCATGAAAAAAGGATATTTCTCTCAAAGAGTTTTACTGATCATTTTCAATTATGTCAACATCCTTTACTGGATATTATTCTTGATTGAGGTTGATTTATTATGATAAAAATCTTCCATGTTTTATTGAAAGTTTTGTGATATGTTTGACTGTGGATGTGTTATTTTTATACCATTAATGGTTTATGGATAAAGTATTGACATTTCGTATTATAGTTTTAATATGAATGTTTATGTTATGTTTAAACCTTTTCACATGAGGAATGCATTAGACTTAGTAAGTGACGGGTGGAGCCCGATATAGCTCCTCGATGCATCGGTAGGTCTCATGAGACAAACTAGTGTCTTGGAATAATTACTTGACAAAATATTATTTGTATTCTTGGCACAAGGCCTTGACTATGTGGTTATGAAGTCTGGAATTATGCATTCCATCATTATGAAATTGACCATTTGATATTGTACGTGATTATTCGACTAGTAGAATATCTATGTGAATACGTTAATGGGATTATTTGATTTAATCTTTTCCATATTATTCTGGAGTTTAATTTTAAAAGGCTTTTGTTTTAGTGTTATAAATTGACTTAAATGTTTATGCTTATTTGTGAAAGTTTTTGCTATATTGTTATCCTTACTAAGCGTTTGAGCTCACCCCTTTCTTATGTTTTATTTTCCCAGGATTCCAAGAAGTGTATTATGATTGATAATAAGGGTCAAGCTAGGGGATTAATGGAGTTCTAAAAGGATCATTTATGTTGTGTTTTATTTTTTAATGTGTAATGTAACATTCATGTATGTAATCTATTTTCCAAGACTGCTAAACTGATCGGTATTTCAGACCTTGATTCCTTGTAATCATACTAATTTATTAAAATAATGAACCCACTCTGGGCTTCTGGGGTTGGGGCGTTACAGTTGGTATCAGAGGAAGTTTGGGAACAACCTTGGAAACTAGATTTAGAAAAACTCTGATTAGAGAACATTACCCCAAGATAGACTTTGAGGATTAGTATAGAAGAAAATCCTAGAATTTTGGTAATATAGAGATTTTGTGAATTTTACAAGAAATACATCCCACTCTGGATATGAGCAGGTAGAGGCGGCTCTAGCACATATGTACCTAGGAGTGAAAACTATGATAAGGGGTTTTGGGCTTGACCCTGGGTATACTGGTACACGACAACGGGTCTTACTTCACTCTTGGTTACGACACTCTTGGGGGATATTCTTAGGATAATTCAAATTTTCTTTACAAGCTATTATGAAGGATTTAGGAGTAAATACTTTTCAAAGAATTTTTTTTATGATTATAGATTATATGCATAATCTTTTCATTTTACGTTAGGTATTTTACAAGTTTGGGATTATGCATTGCGATTCATAAACTAACCTAGTGTATGAAACTGTTTAGAAATGGCTCCCAATATATGGAATAAGAACTCCAGCAATACGCATGATCCAAAGGGTAAGAAGGATTATATCTTTCATGGTATTAAGCCAACATTTATAAAGGAAATAGTCTCCCACGTATTATCATCATATGAGGAAATAGTATCATGTGTTAATAAGATAAGTAAAGAATTATTTGAGTCCTATGGCTTTTAAGGGAAGCCAAAGAATAAAAGGATGGTATAAAGAAAGATTGATAAAGGGAATAAGGGAAAGAAGGATTTTCCCACATATGATAACTGTGGAAAGAATCACCTTGGTAAATTCTTGAAGGGAATGAGAGTTTGTTATAAGTGTGGAGAAAAAGGACACAAAGTACATGATTGTGAGGGTAAGAAAAAGGTTTCAAATGTACAATGCTTCTTCTACAAGGAGTTGGGATACTACGTGAATCAATGTCCAAATCATTAGAGTATACCCCAAATGCTGCCATTAGATAATAATAGAGTTATGATACTACTGAATATGAATAGGAATGATTAAGATTTATTATGTTGTTATTAAAGTATTGTGTCATTTGATTATTGTATTAATGATGTACATGTTATAAGAATTATAGAGTATATAAGGATTGTACCGTAGTACTATTTCATTAAGGACTTGAGATTGTGTGGAACCAAGAAAAGTGACTCAATAACAGGTTAAATTTTTGGAAAATATATAGTTGAGAGAAAGATAAAACTTAATATGATTCTGATACTGAGGTAGTGATTTTGTAATAAGATATGATTGATTTAGATAAATTATATTGGATATTCTTGACTACCATGAAACTGATTAATGATTTGTATATTCCATCATTGTTGGAGTTTACAACATTTTTGGATATAAGGTGTATATCCAGTCTTCTATGAGGAATAAGGGAGCATGAATATAATCAATAAAGTTATATGATAATTTATGGTGTTACCATGTTTTAAAAGAATACATGATGAAGGTATTCACTTGTTATTATGTGGAAAAAGGATCTTCATTGTGTTTACCATATAAATTTTGGACTGTGAGTTTGGACAGAAGTATTTTGGATAAGTCTAAAGGTTGGAATCGATTAATTTTGACATTGAATACTATTTTTAAGGTTAAATCATTTCATGAGATTATTTTTGGATTGTTATAAAAAGTAAAACCTGAAGTTCGGGTGAAAGCCCATCGCATCTGGTAAGGTCGTGAGACTTGAACCCGCAACCGAAGGGCAACAAGGGTGGATCACCTACCACTGGCATATGTGATGTCCTGGTTTGTATAATGTAGTTTTTTTTAAATATTCTAATAAATTAATTATAAATTCATTATTTTTGTAACCCTATACGATTAGGATAAATAGAATATTTTTGAATCCTATTATCTTTTGGAGTGAAAGATGAGTTTATGGTAGGAATTTGTTGAAGGATGAAACTATACTTGTCAAGTATATATTTTTCCTCTTATTATATGAATAAATCAATTCTTAAAATTTAGGTAAGGGATCTTAAAACCAAAAATGTGTTATCCTAATACCTTATGTTTTGTTAAACCAATGATATTTTAAATCATCATAGATTGATGGCTTTGAGGCCCTCAATTTTACACTTGTTTGTGATTGATGACCTCAATCACTCCCTAAAAATATTTAAAATTTCCCTCCAATTATGTGTCTCTAATTTATAACAATGTTCTTCTAATCGAGATCATAATTTGGTGGTGACTTTTTCATTTCCCTTTCCCTCTTATTAAGAGTAAATTTTATTAAACCAATTTACGATGTGGGTATTGCACAAAGGTATTTTTCTATTTTTAACCATTTATATTAGAAGAAAAATTTTAAATTGTGAGGACTCAATTTATTGAATGAGGGGAGAATGTAACACCCCAAGATTTCATAGTACGTTATCTCATTAAAGTAATTCAATAGCTTGCGCTACACGCAACACCGAGTCCGAGCGCACCCCAACTTACTAAACTAACCGCTCAAAAAGCGGTAATGAATAGTATTAACTTCATTTTTAATCTTATATACTATATATAATGTTAAAATCCATATTATGTGTTTCTTAGACAAAATATAAGAACAAATTCATTTTTTTGGATAAAATAAGTATTTTTCAAAAAATGAAATTTTACTGCTTTTTAATGGAGAACCTTTTTTAAAACCAATATTTGACACTTTTATATATTAAATTTAATGAAATTAAATTATTATTTAAATTAGGGACTTAAAAATTTAGTTGTTATAAATTTTTGGTACTTTTATGATAACTTTCACATTTTGATGAATAGTGAAAAATACTATGTTTTAATTGAAAACAACTTTTTTAATCAAAATACTTTTTGGTGATAAATTATGCATTTGAATGGGTTGTAAGTATAATTAAATTATATTTTTATCATTTAATGAAATTTAGGTCATTATAAGTAATTTCACATTTAAATTTGATATAAACACATGTCAATATTTTGATAGTTTTTACTTTCTAAAAACATGCTTTTTTGTTTTGACAACGAGAATTAATTTTAAATTAAAAAATTAAACTTCTATGTTTTTAATTTGGTAAAATAGACTTATTTTTTGAATTTTTAATATCAAAATTAGCTTAGGGTGAATTTTTGGTATTTTTCTGAAAACTTTCAATTTTTGATGAATAGTGAAAAACACTGCGTTATTATTTAAAACCGACTTTTTATTTAAATAATTATTTATTTTATTTAAATTTATTTTAATTATAAATATATATATAATACCTATATAAGTTCAATGTAATTCATTGGAGTCATTTTATAATAAAATTAGATGTATAAAATTCTATTCAACCTTTTAACCTTTTTTACCCACCTTCTAGGCACGTTAGAAAATTTGCATAAATCTTAATTCTACCACTTCTGTGAGTTGAATTTCAAAAATTTGAGAGAAAAGGGTGACATAAGTAAGTAAAATGTGGTTTAATAAGATGAAAATAATTTTTGGTGAATAGTAACTTTTGACTTTTATTTACTACGGTTAAAAGTAAATAGGGTAATTAAGGGTAAAAATGATATTATAATTACCATAAAACATGCCCTAATTCTATTTTATAAGTGTAATTCGACCAAAAAAAACCTTATAAATAAAATATGATCCTCTTTGGTCCACATGGATTAGATTAGGACATTTATTATTATTTTATTCAAAGAAGAGTTAAAAGAGTTAAATTCAAAGCTTAATAACTAAACCATTTTTAATATAGGGTTGAAAACAATATAAATTATACTATAAATATTCATTAGAAAGATAAAAATATTTTCTACATAATGGTATTTTATTTATAATTTTTATATAGTATATAATTTAATTTATTTATGACCCAATAATGATGCAGTAATTACCTTATTAATGAAATATTAAAATAATTGATATTACAAATATCCAAATTAATGTAAATTGAGACTTATGATGAACTCATATAATTTTATTGGTTAATATGAGATGTTAGTGTTGATTAAATAAATTTTATTCGAAGTGATAATTTTTTATGGCTTTCAAAAAAATCAAATACTAAATAGTGTCAAAATTGACATAATTAAGTTTTTAAAAAAATATATTATATTATTAATTGATATAATATTCCTAAAAATATAAGGTTCGTCAAAAGGACTTATATAAGGTTATATATATTAATAATGAACCACATGGGGTTTTCTTGGTTTGTTATAGTAAGTTTATTAACTATATAATATAAAAATAAAAAGAGACATGGTAAATGTCCAACTATTTAACTAAGAGTTAAATATAAAAGATAAGGTTAATATGATGACCTAAACCTGTCTAAAACCTATTGTTTGAGAGTTTTTAGACCTATACCAACCTTATCTTTTAAATAATTCATTTTTGAGCCATTAGAAACCAAAAATTATTTTATTATAAAATAATATTTCAAGCTTTTCCTAAAGTGACCCTCACCTCTCTTATAAAAGAGAACCTCCCCTTCTCTTAATTTCACACCTCCAAAGCCTTTTGTCTCGGCCAAACCCTACCCAAATATCCTCTCAAATTTCCTACCTTCATCCTAGAGGCATTCATTTGGTCAAAAATCCAACCTAAGGAGCCATTTTGATCAAATCAAAAGGAAGAACCCGAAGGAGAGGAAAATATTTCGTCACCTCTTTTAAGTTCTTTTCTTCTTCCACTTTCTCTTTCTTTATTGTTTCCATTAAAAAATAATAAATAAAGTATCTTCTATATACTGTGATGTTATTATAAAAATGGTAAAACCATATTCATTATTCTATCCATCCTATAAATGACAAAGTTACCATACATGCGTACGTACAGATTAGTGTCTCCACGTTGTGGTGTAGTTTGTTATTCAAACACTTCATTATTTGGATGGGTATAATAATGAGTATAACTGATGTAAATAATAAATATAAAATTTCAATGATTCTGTATATATGATATATCATCCAATTACATATGATTTCACCATCAATATAATGATATTGTCACTTGTGTGTATGTACGGATTACCGTCTCCACAACGCGTTGAGATTCATTTCCACGTTCAACATTCAATGATGATTATAAAAATATATATAATTAATAAGTATGTAATATATGACATAATAATGATACACGTACGATAAAGAAAGCGATTATTACCCAAAATATTAATTTAACATGGAAATTATTATTAAATGGGTTGTATAAAGTCCTAAATGAATCATTTATGATATCATAAATATTAATATGGTTCTGGTATAATTTAATAACATACTATAATCTTTTTAGAGGAGGTTAAATGTACCCTCGACTAAAGGAAAGTACAAAGTAAGGGTTAATTCATCAATCTCATTATTATCCGAGATTGTTTATGTGTGAGTTTTTACTAGGACATATTTATTATCCATGTCCATGTTTCATAAAAGAGTTTTCAAAAGGATTATTTTTAAGGGACTCTTTAAATAAAAAATCATTTTAAATGTTTTAAATATTTATTCTTCTAAACCTTTCTCATTAATTTCCATGATTTCAAAATTATTTTAAGAATTTATTTATATGGACATGAATGTTTTAAAATGTTAATTCCTTTAAAAAGTTTAAAAGTGGTATGGTACACTTTGATTCAAAATATATTTCAAATGACTTCCTTTATAAATTGTGCGACTTTTAAAATGTTTTCATGAAAAGGGTATATTTCTCTCAAAGAGTTTTACTGATCATTTTCAACTATGTCAATATCCTTTTCTGGATATTATTCTTGATCGAGGTTGATTTATTATGATAAAAATATTCCATGTTGTATTGAAGGTTTTGTGATATGTTTTAATATGGATGTGTTATTTTTATACCATTTATGGTTTATGGATAAAGTATTGACATTTCGTTTGCTAGTTTTAATACAAATGTTTATATTATGTTTAAAAATTTTCATATAAGGAATGAATTGGACTTAGTAAGTGATGGGTGGAGCCTGCTATAGCTCCTCGATGCATCGGTATGTCTCATGAGACAAACTAGTGTCTTGGCACAAGGCCTTGAAAAAAATCTTATTTGTAGTCTTGGCATAAGGCCTTGACTATGTGGTTATGAAGTCTGGCACTATGCATTCCATCATTATGAAATTGGCTATTTGATATTGCATGTGATTATTTGACTAGTAGAATTTCCATGTGAATAATTAAATGGAATTATTTGACTTTATCTTTTCTATATTATGCTGAAGATTATGTTTAAATGGATTTTGTTTTAGTCTTATACATTGCCTTAAATGTTTATGCTTATTTGTGAAAGTTTCTGCTATATTGTTATCCTTACTGAGCATTTGATCTCACCCCTTTCTTATGTTTTACTTTCTCAGGATTCCAAAAAGCCTATTATGATTGATAAAAAGGGTTAAGCTAAGAGATTAATGACGTTCTTAAAGGATCATTTATGTTGTGTTTTTTCTAATGTGTAATGTAACGTTCATGTATGTAATCTATTTTCCAAGACTGCTAAACTAATCGGTCTTTTGGTGCTTGATTCCTTATAATCATGCCAATGTATTAAAATAATGCACCGACTCTGGGCATCTGGGGTCGGGGCGTTATAGTCTATAATCCCTTGCGTAAAGGTAAGTTAATGTTTACCTTTATGAAACTCATATACCTAAAGGAAACTAAGTGGATACTTTTATGTATCTCATTTGTGTAGAGGTAAATTGTTATTTCCATTATGTAGATCTAACCATGTAAGGGTAATCTCCACATACCATTACATTGCACACACTGCATAAAGGAACTCTTAATTTACCTTTCTATAGTGTTATATGTGTAAAGTTAATCCATAATTACCTTTATGTAGAATTATTCTATATAAAGGTAACCCATTTTTACCTTTACATAACACCAGCTATGTAAAGATAATTCAAAATGACCTTTACACGAATCAAAATGATGCAACTGTTTTACAATACACTATTCTTCATTTCCAGTTATGATTTTATCAAAAACTAGTGATTCAAACATGATAAATTCTTGAAGAAACCTGGATTTGATACCAGTGATGAGTATTATTTTATCATTTAATGATTATTGGTAATGGAAAACAACCCAAAAATAAGAGGATCTATCTTTAAGAAATAAAACATGTAAATTATCTAAAAATATATATTAACAGATCACCTATATTTTAGAAGTTTCAACAGCTTCCATTCTCTTATTTAAAGGGAGTATATTTGATGTAGATCAGTAAAGAAATAAAAAGTTTCTTCCTATCTCCAAGGGAATACAATGATAAATGGATCAACAAACACTTCTTGAGGATCCAAAAATTCCCTAAGGGGTGCTAGCACCTTCACTATGCAATGAACAAGATTCGGGAAGGAAGATAGTTTTGGCTATGAGACAATTATATCACACATAAACCACACACACAATATGAGAGTATCACATCATCTTATAGAAATCCTTGATGCTCTTCATTAAATTAAGTGCGTTTCTATACATGATGGATTAGGTTCCATCCCAAGGAATTAATCTATTTCATCACAGTGTTCATTCATTAGAGACATCAATGAATAAGGTTCTCTGACCATAAATGAACCAACTCTTTGATTTTTAATTTATGAAATCATGTGGGAGATACATGGAACCAAACATGCATCAAATGCATTTTAAAACCAAGGGTGGTTTTCGACCATGGCACCACATGGACCACCACAACATAGTGGTGTCTGTTTCAGTGAAAATCAAACACTTAGTAGGCTTATAGGATTTTTCAATGACTCAAGTTTCAAGTGATAAATTTACCCACCATAATTCTTAGTGAGAATAAAAATGTAAATAGGAATTATCTTGGAGTCTAGATAGAATTTTTTTTTAATTATTTTCATTCAACAAGTGGATGAATAAGTGGTTAACCGAGAAAAAAGTTTTGGAGTTGAAACAGTTTATGGAATGATACTTGAGAAAGATATGAAGTGGGAATATTAAATTATCAAATAGGTTTATAAAATAAATTTTATGAAAAATGAGGTGTATAAAGTCTTTAAATTTGGAGTTTAGAAGATTCAACTTTCCCCAAGAACATCTTTACAAATATCATGAAATATCTGGAGAAAAGTTTATATAGATAAAGGGGGATTAAAAGATGACATAATCACCCATATGGAGTTCAAAAAAATTGGGGGATATATCTTGAAATAAAACTATAGAGAAACCAATAAAGGGAAGAAGATAAAAGAAAAAATCTAGACACAAGGGTCTATTTTTATTTTATTGAAAATGGGGTATAAAGAGTAGAATACAACTTAAATCCATACATAGTTTTGAAGAACATAGAGTTAAAAGGATATGTTGGATCTAAGGAAGTATTTTTAACAAATTATTTAAGGAAGTATTATCAATAATTTATTTAGGGAAGTATTGTCAACAAAATCCAAAGGGGAAGAATATTGAAACCACAAGGTTGTTTGTTGGGTTTGTTGAAAATAAATGTTAGATGTTTGGAAGTATAGTTTTCAATAAGTAGGTATTTTTGTTTTGTTGATAAGTAAATTGATAATAAATGGTGTCTTGGATGAATTAATGAATAAGAATATGGTTACCATATACATGAAAATCATATTAAAAAATTTGAGAAAATGCATAATTGTGCATGTTTTTGAAGTCTGAATGAATAGGTAATGGAAGAAGACACATTTTGATATTAATATATATCAAGGAAATTCCATGTGTAGTATTGGAATGTAAAGGAATACTTGGTTATGGAGGAAGTGTGAGAAGTGGTTAAAAATTTTGGAAGTTGGGTTCTAGAAGTTGTGTAAGAGAAACTATAGATAATTGATTATATATGGAAGAATTTTATGTGGATTTTTATGAAGTTAATTGTAAGTTTAGAAGGTATTTTGAGGATGATATATATATTGGAATAAATTAATAAGTTTTTGAAGTAATTATAGAATTATTATTGATAAATATGGTTGTGTAAAAATATTTGAAAATTGGTAAAGTTATGAAGTCTACTTTCATTTAATAGGATTTTAGATAAAATTAAAATTTGACAAAGTGTAAAAGTTTCTTTGTGTTAAGAAGAGTTAATAGTGATGAAGTGAGTGTAGAAATAGAAAATTCATGATTTTTCAAGACTTTTTTTGATTTTATAAGCCTTACTATGATCTTATAAGATTTTATCTAGATTTAATAAGACTTACTTTTATTTCTTAAGTCTTACTCTAGTTTCATAAGACTTTATCTGGATTCCATAAGACTTAATTTGATTTTATAAGACCTACATTGATTTTCTAAGGCTTTGAAGATTTCATAAAACTTTTCTAAGTAATTTTTCAGACTTATTAGGCACATTTTGTAAGACTTTGTATAAATATGTAAGACTTTTTGGAATTCTATTAGACTTTTTCCGTTTTCCTAAGACTTTGTGAATTTCATAAGAACTTGGGTGGGAATGAATATTTTCAAAGGATATAATATTCCTCATGTGCATAAGAGTCACCCAGTGATCAAAAAATGGAAAAATGACAATAGAAAAATTCCATAAGAGTCATTAGAGAAGATTGTAAGGGTCAATTCAGAAACCATAAGAGTCATTTATGAAAACCATAAGGGTAATTTTCTTTATGATATCTAGAAAATTACCCATTTCATACAGGTCATTAGATCATTTTGTAAGGGTCATTTTGAAAATTGTAAGAGCTATTTCATTTGTGATTGGTGGTGAAAACCTAGCTCGAAGGAAATATGGATGAGTTGTTCATTGTAAGTTCATCCTATTTAAAATCATGATTCTTGTAATCCTAAAATAATAAATAAGATTTTACCGAGATTAAAGGAGGATTATAATAAAATATTATTGGAGGTTTAAAATGGAGGGAATGTGCAGATTTATTTTTTTATAGATATCATGCTAAAACTCAAAGCTTCATTCCACATGTCTACATACATGGGAATATTATTAATCACATATTATGACTAATAATTCTGTTGATAAAGAAGATATATTATTATATATTTTTTAGAAACTTTAAGACTAAAATATTTTAGAACTATTTCAATAAAGTAATCAGTAAAGATTGTAGAGAATTAAAGGAAAATTTCTTAGTGTTTCCATATTCTAAAATATGAGAAATATCTCATGTGATAAATGAGAAAAGGTTAGACTGAGAATTATGGGATTTTTAATGAAATAGATAATATGACATAGATTGGATGTAGTGACCCAGGTTTTTCTTCTTCTAAATGAGTCTTATCTCAATTTTGAGTTTCAGAGCTCTGAGACCTCCCCAGGTATTAAATAGTAAATTTAACCTAGTAGAATACCTTGGAAATTTTTTCAAAGAGTCCCAATGATTCTGAGGTGTAGTTTTTACCCCCAAGATGAGTTGATGTAAAATTGCAGGCGTAATGAATCCTTGATAAAAATAAATTATCTATAAAAATATATTTTTAGTTCACATATGTTTATTTGTGATAAAATATTTATAAATCCTAAATGGTCATCATATGGAAGAAGTGACCTCACGGTTGGTTTAAAAATAAGGGTTTTAACTTAGGGGCAATATAAATTTCATTCAAATTATATTTCCCAAGGTTTAACCATCATCTATGGATGGATTTTATTTTTAAATGGTAAAATTTTAAAATATTTATTATTTCGGTAATGGTAATTAAAAACCCTAAACATAGACACTACATCTAGATAATCATATTTATCTAAATTCCTAGTCTTAGTTTCATGAACCATGGAAATTGAGAGCACTAATGGAGGGTAACTTTTGGGGATGAATCAAGAAACTCTCCATTAGATCAATGATGAATTTGATCTTGAGAACAACCTTCATTAGTAAGAGAATCATATTTAAGGTAGTAATTTCTTATTTTCATCGCTTTGTACTTCAATAATTCTATAATTGAATATAATTTATAAAGACCTTTAATCTTTGTATTTATCATGGGGTGGTTTATTTATTTATTTATTCTTGCTGAATACCATTAATATTATTGGATTCCCATTTTTAAATCCCTTGAACTCATGTTATAGGTTTTATTTTTTGAGTGGTTGGATTTAAAAACTAACCATGTTCAATATGAATATGTGAATTATGATGGTATATCAATGGAGAGTGGGGGTTGAAATTATTCTCTCTTCCTCCTATCTATCCCTTTTCTCCCTTATTCTCTATTCTATATAACATATCCCTATCTTTTCTTCTCACATGTGGATGACTGACTATCAGTGGTGGTGAGATAGGATGATGATATAGCTATAAAGAGGATACAGTAGTGGAAAGATGCCACACTGGAGAGGTAGTGTGGTCTTGGATTACTGATTGAGAAGGTGGTTGTGACGAGTATCCATGATATGATCATAAGGGGGGGGGGGGGTCGACTAGAGGGAGCTTAGGCGATGATGAAACTGGGAGGGGTAGTGCGGTGAGCTTGGGTGTGGCTAGTTTTAGGTGTGGGGGAGGCGGTGTGATGTGAGATTGAGGTGGTTTATATGAGATGAGACAACAATGTGAAAATGTATGGCACAATGTAAACTCTCTAATCAATAGATTTTTGTTAGTGTTATCAGTAGAGGAGTGAAACGCCATTGTGGGGGTTGATTTTTGGAAAAGTGGATATTTAAAAAAGAGAGATTTAATCCCACAAAAAAAGAAGGGGTGGGTCCATGAATCCCCCTTCATTTATAATATATAAAAGTTTTATATCAATATCAATATTAATAGTAATATTGTTATTATTATTATTATAATAAAATTCTTGTTTTTTTGTATCTTTTTATTATGACCTCTGATGAGAAGTCATTGAAATCTTTCAAAAAACCATTTATATTTTCTTTCTAACAAGTGGAAAGTAGAATATAACCCAATGTAAGGGGGTGATATGTACTAAGGGATTATTTAATATGCTAATATATTGAAAATAGGGAGAGAAATGATGAAGGAATAAAAATATTAGGAGTGATGAAAAGAGTGTTAAAAAATAACTATGTTATAGAGAAATTTTTTTCTAAAAATATATCGAGGGGAATTAAATTGTGGAAGAATGATGAAATTATAATGATCTTGAAAAGTGAAGTCAAAATGATATGAAAACAATTAATTTATTCATAAATGAAATTTTATTCAATTATAAATGCTCACTAAATGATACTTACGATTCAATTTTTCAATTTATTATCATAGGTAAAATAATTTAAAACAGTCTTGAAATTTATTTTCATCCAGGGATACATCAATTAAAAATCAAGAACTAAATTGAAAGAATGAAGCCTAAGAAGAGCGAGTTGCAGTCTTTAAATAATGGAAACAAGAACATGAATTGATTAACAAAATAAATCAATCAAAATCCCCTAATAAATTAAACACAGATCATGATAAAAATAATAATAAATTTCATGATAAAAAATTATTGAGATTCATAAGAAGCAGAATAGGATAATGAGAAAAAGAAAATATTCTCCGTTGAGTAGAAGTTCGTTTCTCCTCGCTTCATCTCCAACTTCCTCTCCTTAATTGGAGCTCCTACACATTCTTCCAGAATCACCTCATCTTTCATTCCATAATTTAGTTCCAAAAATCAGTTATTTCTATCAAAATTCCATTTGTTTGGAAGTGTCCCCTAAATTATTGAACCAAGAAAAATATAAGACTAAATTTGGGATTTACTCACTGCCCTTATTGTTCAAGTGGAAGCACCTGCAAAGTATCATATCAAGAAGTACCTAGAAACTGTTGAAAAAAAACCTTCAAGGCATCCTCTTAGTGTTTTTGGGTATGATTGTGTTTGTTTACATATCCATATGGTTGGGAATAAGGATGATTTGTGTTTGTCGAAGCAGGTGTCTAAGGTGGAGTAGTTTCCCAGTGTTTGCAAAATTTTTGGGGTCCAAAATTTGGATTTTGGATAGCATTTAGAAATATAAATTTCATTGAATATCTCATCAAAATAAGGAAAAGTCATGAGTTACGCAAATATAGGCTTCATGAAGAGTGTTTCGTAGAGGATTAAAGAATTCTGATGATGATCTCTGTGATTACGACAAGCAGCGTGAATGGTGAAGGTGAGGCACATTGCGAGTGAAGCATCATGATGTAGAAAAGTTTTGATGGAAGGCTCTACATTTAAAAAGATCCTTTCAAATGAAAAATGTACATGGAGATTTGAAAAAAATGGATCATTACGGTGTAAAATTGGGAGCTCCATGAAATGGTGATGGAATGGCCTGAAAGGTTTTGGAGTTAGTGTAAACGCCTATAAATAGGCCTCTACCCCCTTTATAAGGGTGATAGACACTCAACGAGAATTCTAAGTCTCTAGGTTCACGAAGGAGATTTGAAAAGAAGTTCATGAAGGCTTTAAAATCCAACCAAATGATCTGAGCTTCGTAAAAGTAATAGAATTTAAAATGTCTATGTGAGCTTTGAAAAAAGGGAGGATCTTCACGAAGACTAGTTTAGATTCATGAAAGAGGTGTGCTTTGCGAAGGTAGTGAGCTTCGTGAAAGTCAGAGAGCTTCATGAAGGCTGTTTGAGATTTTTAAAAGAATAAGCTTCATAAAAGAAGGATCTTCAAGAATATAGTGAGATTTGCAAAAAATATTTTAAAGGGATTTCCTAGTGAACTGTGGTGATGTGGTATTCATCAGTGGATGAAAGTAGGACATCAACAGAGCATATACATACAGTGGAGGATGCATTCATTTGAGATAATTAAGGGACCTATAATTCTATGAACTATGAAAGGATATTCTGAATAATCATTGAGCACACTTTATTTGAGAGAGAAGTGAGATTTCAAATAATGATTGGTTGTAAACTAGGAGGGATAATGAACCCACTATGAACATTGTGAACAACAATTCTCTTTTAGTGGATTCATTATATTGGAACATAGTGGTTGTATTCTCCTTGGTCTTATCCTGGTGAGGCTGAACCAAGTAAAATTGTTGTCTCTAATGCATTATTTAATTTCTATTCATAATTTACTATGGGAAAGAGAGAGAAGAGTGTTTTGTTTAAAAAAACAAGATCCGAAGGGGAAGTGGTTTTAATCTATCATACACTGATTCACCCCCCTCTAAAGATATTTTACCTAGTAAAACTAACAAAAACTAAAAAATTAATTCCCCTACAGTGTATCCAGCTCAACAAGTACTTAAAAACACTTCCGGTCTTTGTTAAACTCCCTTTAGTAAACTTGAACTGCCAAGATGGTCAAAGTCTTGACTGGAATTTATCAAATTTCATCTAAAATAACCACCTTCAACCAAAATCACCAGCTTTAGGTGGGAATGAAATATAAACCAATCCTTGAAATCCTCTCCATTATACTCATCCAAAATCATCTAGGCTCAAAAAATAACCTCCACTTCCAACATAAATTCACTTCGATGGTACAATTTGAATCTAAATCATAAAGCCTCGGTCCTGAATTCCTTCATTATTCTTTGGAAACATATTTCAAAATTCACAGACTAATGCTCCCATAATGCTCACCATGACAATGATGCTTGACTATAGTCTGGCGTTTCAAATGAAATTTACAATTTAATTCATTAGGGAAATTCATTAATCACCCATATGCATCCTCAAAGCCACAATACCAGGGGATATTGAATTCCCCTTCATCTTTAATATATTAAACTGATAAAAAAATTTATAATCTAACAAGCAACTCATCTTTTACAATTTGACTCTAAATCCGTGTCTTATTCAATTGATGTTTGACTTCACTATATTTCTTTAAATTGAACCTTGAGTTCAGACAACATCGACATTTGGGTCTCGAGTTCCTTCATCCTTTAGGATCTATCATCTTTCCAAATTGACACTATCATTTTGATATTTCATTCCAGATTCTAAACTCAGTTTCTTCACCTCCTTCACTGAGTCTGAATTTGTCAATATCATAGGCACAACCTGATCTTGGAGTCTCAGGAAATAAATTTACTCATCATCTAAGTTTGATCAAGATACATCAGTGTAGATATTGTACAATTAGTTGATGTGTCTCAACCCCATCCATTTTCATCTGCAACTATCTTCTTTAATCTCGGTGAGCGGAATCTAAGTCTTCTTCAACCAGTTTTCTAGTCTAGTTATTTCCAAAGAAAATGGTCTGAGGATAAAGAATTGTGACAATCACCAATGAAAATGGAGCATGTAAATAAGAGTAGAAAAAATAAATAGGGATACAGATTTTAACTTGGAAATACAATCCAAGGAAGAGGATTCAAAAACCATAGGGAAACTCTAAGAAAATCCACTCCACTACTATAAAATAGGCTTTTAATAGCATTAAAAATAAATTTTATTAGCACTACGGAGTGTGATTAAGACCCCTAAGCTTTTATCACTTCTATAAAAGTGCTGATAATGGGGCATAATATAGTGTGCTATAACAACACACTAAAGCACCAGTGCAGTGTGCTATAATAGAACAGTACAACACCATAAACAACATCAGAAAGTAGAAAAATCAAGTACCAATATAGAGTTTAAATGAAATAAAAATTTTAACACGAATACAAGAAAAAACACTATATTATAGAAATTTTAAACATTGGTTTATACAATCACATGAGTAAGCACAAATTATTAAATACATTAGAAAAAATCAACATTCCTTTTATATTTTATCCCTGACCCCAAATCATGTTATTTCTAAACAAACAACCTTTGCTCAAGAAAAGTAATGTACCAGTATAAGGAAAAAAATTCTTATGTTAGTAATAATATAAATCAATAAATTAAACAAAAAGTGTTAGTTTTAAACTAAAATTTGAGTCATACTAAGAAAACTGTGTATTAGATTGAGTTGCAGTTGATTATTGCACGTCACACCATTTATTATTCATCTTCAAGTATTATATTTGTGAAAATTAACTAAATAATTATAAGACAAAAATTCTAAGGAAAATAATTATGTAATAGTAGATAGAATTATGAGAAAACAATCTAGGATCGTTTTCTCAGTTTTGTCGATGTGATGCATGTTTTAAACTAAAATTAACTTATATAATGAAAAGATGCACTTAGAGTTATATGGGTCAAATTGTGCATCAAAATTGAGGTGAGACAGATTTCTACACATCCCAAATGACCTATGGATCATTTTCCTAAAGTATTAAAACAATTCGAATGTGTTGGATCGATTTTGAGAACGTTGCTTGTATTTTTTACAAAAATGTCATTTTAAACTGGAAACACTCACTTTAAGTCATACTAGTAACATTATATGTTTATTTAATGTGAGAATGATTCCTACATGTCATAAATGACTTAGGAATAATTGTCATAAATTATCAAGATAATCAAATTTCTTTGTTTTCAGTGAGTGAGACTTTTTGAACTAAAATGTCAATTTTAAACTGATAACGAACACTTTGAGTCATACCTAAAACATCATGTATCGTATTAAGTTGTAGCTGATTCCTACCAATAAAAAATGACTTATGGATCATTTTTATAAATTATTTAAAGAATATGAATGTGTTTTATTGGTTTTGAGTATGTTAATTGTCTTTTTTACTAAAATTAAAGTCAACTTTAAATAAAAACACGCACTTTGAGTCATAACGGTCACACCATGCATTAGATTGAGGTTCAGATAATTACCACATGTACCAAATGACTTATGGGTCATTTTCCTAAACTATAAAAATAATTCAAACGTGTTTTCTCAGTTTTGAATATGTCATTTTTCTTTTTTACTAAACAGTCATTTTAAACTAGAAACACGCACTTTGAATCATACTGTTCACATCGTGTATCAGTTTTATATGAGAGTAATCTCTAAACATAAAAAATAACTTATAAATCATTTTCCAAAATTATCAAAACAATCCGAGCGAATTTTCTTAGTTTTTAGCGAGTGACACTTTTTGAACTAAAATATCAATTTTAAACTAATAATGGACACTTTGAGTCATATCAGGTACATCATGTATCAGATTAAGGTGATATTTATTCCTACAGACCATAAATACCTTTTCAATTGTTTTAATAAAATATAAAATCAATACTATTTCATTTTATCAATTTTGAGTATGTCAGTTGTCTTTTTCACTAAAATTAATGTCAATTTTATATAAAAAGGTGTACTTGGAGTCTTATCAGTCACATTTTGCATCAGATTAAGGAACAATTAATTCACACACATCCCAAATAACTTATAAATCATTGTATTAATTTATCACAAAAATATGAATTTGTTTTCTCAGTTTTGAGTACGACACTTGTCTTTTTTACTAAAATGTCATTTTAAACTAGAAACACACACTTTGAGTCATACTAGTCACATTGTGTGTCAATTTGATGTGAGACTAATTCCTGTATGTCAAAAATGACTTATGAATCATTTTCCTAAATTTTCAATACAATTCGAGTGCATTTTCTTGGTTTTTAGTGAGTGACACTTTTTGAACTAAAATGTTAATTTTAAACTGAAAATAGACACTTTGAGTCATACCGACCACATCATGTATCAAATTGAGGTGAGTATGATTCTTACACATCAAAAAATGAGTTATGGATTATTTTAATAAATTATAAAAATAATATGAATTTGCTTGCTCAATTTTGAGCATGTCAGTTGAATTTTTTACTAAAATTAATGTCAATTTTAAATAAAAAGACACACTTGGAGTCATATCGATCACACCATGCATCAGATTGAGGTATGGTTGATTCCTACACATCCCAAACAACTTATGAATCATTTTAATAAAGTAAAAAAATAATACTAATTTTTTTCTTAGTTTTGAGTATGTCACTTGTCTTTTTCACTAAAATGTCATTTTAAACTGGAAACACACACTTTGAGTCATACTGTTCACATAGTCTATTATTTTCATGTGAGACTGATTCTTACACATATAAAATGAGCTATGAATATTTTTACTAAATTATCAAGACAATTTTAGTTCTTTTTCTCATTTTTTTAGTGAGTGAAACTTTTTGAACTAAAATGTCAATTTTAAACTAATAATGGACACTTTGAGTCATACGAAGTACATCGTATATCAAATTGAGGTTCACATGATTCCCATACATCAAAAATTACTTATGTATCATTTTTAAAAAGTATCAAAATAATCTGAATATGTTTACTCAATTTTGAGTATGTCAGTTCTCTTTTTTACAAAAATTATTGTCAATTTTAAATAAAAAGACGCACTTGGGGTCATACCAGTCACACCGTGTGTTGGTTTGAGGTATGAATAATTATTACACATCCCAAATGACTTATGGATTATTTTTCTAAAGTATAAAAATAATCTAAAATTCTAATTTTACCACGCTTTCCATTGACTTTCTTGGTCAAACTGCCAACACTTCATATTGAGTCGATGTTCTTAGCTGAAAATCCTTTCTCTTTTTTGAATACCAGAAGAGTACAGGAAGTTATTATGCCCATTATATCATGAGACATCACAAAAAACTCAAGCTTTAGTCACAATATCTTCCTCTAATCTTTTTGATTTCAACAATGAGAAAGGTTTTCTGGCTAAGAACATCGACTCAATATGTAGTGTTGGGATTTCGACAGAGAAAGGAAATACAAAGAGTGGTAGCATTGGAAGAAATATACATGTTGTCTCTTTTGTGGATTATTACATATAGTTGAAAATAAAATATGAATTCCTAAAATATCTTTGAAAAAACTGAATAATAATTCGATAAAAATGATAAAGAAATTAACTTATAATTATTTGATAAAATGGTGACAAAATTAATTAAATAAGTATTAATAATTCACCTTTTTATGATGGTTGTATAAATTATTGACCCATTTCCTTTTCATCATTATCTCATTTTCATCCTCAAAGTCCAATCTCCCACGAGCATGAGAATCTTCAAACAAACCACCCTAATTTGAAAAAAATAATCCACCGGTATATGAAAACAATTATTATGTGAGTAATACTAAAAAAAATTAGTCATAAATATGAAACAATAAATTAGTTTTATGGGAAATGATTTTACTGTGAAAATATCAATATTTAATTTGTAATTGAGTAGATGTAGCATTGTTTCTCTTCCTACAAATGCAGTGAAGGGAACTTGAAGGAAAGTGATAAATGCTGACACTATAGGGGTGAAAATGTTTTGAGGGAGAAAAAGTCTATGGAATTTCTGGTATAGAAAGGCATGAGATATATATAAATATTATAAAATAAATAATCTCTTTAAGGAATAATAAAAATTAAATTAATGTTTCATTAAATAATTTTTTAGTAAAATAGAGAAAGTATATCATAACATTACCTCTACATATTCCCAATGGGTTTCCTTCATAATAGTCTATTCTTCCACAGGATTAGAAACATCAACTAGTAAAAATGAAATTTTCTAAATTAGTAGTCAAACATTTAATCTATATTATGTTAATGTAGTAGAGAATAGAAAATATTATGGGGAGAAACATAGTATATTAAAAAACAAATTTACATTCTCATTGAACTTTATTTTTTTAAGGATTTAGGGATTTGGATCCTCTATCGAGAATCCAAATCCCCTCTTTGTGCTCCCCTAAAATCTACAAGACATTGTCTATATTGGGACTGATACGAACTGATTGTGATCTCCCAATGAAATGGCCATCCTTGATTGAATTTTTATCTGTATCGAAATTTGTTTTAGTCTCCAGTAGGATAATTGACCAATTCTTGTTTGCTGGATTTTAGACATAAATACTTTCACTGATTTTGATTCCATTACGAACAACTCATCTTTCCCCCCTTCCACACTAAAATTCACTTTAATGAACCCCATTTCATCAAATTTCACTACACTCTTATTGTTAACCCATTTTCAATGCAAAATCAACACTTGAAATGTTATATAATACAACTCATATATATGTTTGATAATACCAAAATATGACACATTTTCATAAATTGGATTTATATCATTGGAACCAAATATGTGCATCACTTCCTCTAAAAGCATAACTCCATTGTTTTGCATCATACTGTAGTCATAGTGTTCTTTTTTATAGAATGATAATCATTGATTATAAAACTAGTGTAAGATATGACATTTGCATTCGGTCCCCTAGCTAGCCATCAAAGTTGTTCAAAAATTAAATTTTGACTTTTAGATAACTCCTTATAAATTTGATATCAGGACCATGCTATAAACTATTGATTATGTGTATTTGATATCCATTCTTCAACCCTTGATGAATTTAAATCTCTAAAAATTTATTTGTGGGATTCAACGTATGGATCAACATATTCACTATTATGTAAAATGTAAAGGGTCACTTTATCGTACTTAGTGAAGGTAATTGTAACAACATATCTTCTAGAAATACCTTTTCCCATAAGGAATTCACTGTGATGATATTTTTGGAGGACAATTTTGTCAACATCTGATGGGTAATCAGCACATAATTCAACAACTTATTCCACAATATATCATTCTGCAATACAACCTTCTAGACAACTTTGATTATTGACATACCCTTTCAAAATATTCATATACCATTCAATGGGTTAGATCTACCTGTAATAGAAAAGGCCACATAGTTGAACCTCTCTAACCAAGTGAATCATCAGGTGGAACATTATATCAATGAATGATGGGGGGAATAATATCTCCAATTCCCATAATATGATGACAAAATCCTTATTTAGGACTAGAAACTTCATTGAGTCTATAAATTTTTTGAAAATGACTTTGAAAAAGAAGCAAAGTCTGGTTAATATATGTAGTATTTTTTTATAAAGAATGCTACAGAAAGAAACAAGCATCAAATCTTGCATCAAATCATGACGGTCATGTGATTTTAGTCATTATAACTTCAAATTCGTCATTGACACAACATTATTAATATTTTTAAATACCCCTCTAGATCTTTTACACTATTAAGGAAAAGGAAAAATTGAAATTTTTTCTATGTGGATTGAGTGTAAGATGTCAGTGGAAGAAAAGTATGCCATTTACCCTTCACCTGTGATAAATCTTCCCTTATCCCCATGTCAATCATGTCCAAACTAACCTTGAAACCATCTTTAAATTTTCTAGGAACATTTATTAACATTCCAATAACACTATAAAATACATTTTTTTCTATATGTATGACATCAATAAAATGCATGATGTACAAAAAATTCCAATATGGAAATTCAAAGAAAATTGATATCTTCTTCCAACCTGATTTTGTAAGTTTTTTTAAAAATGGTTTACCGAAAATAATGTCAATATATTTTACTTTATAGAACAGTTGATCAGCCATTAGTGGAGATAGTGTTGCAACTTATTTTACATTCCCATCGAATTTTGTCATCCAGGATCAATATTTATGTTTTTAAGGTAAATTTTTCCATTTTCTTAAAAACAATTATTCAAGGAATGTTTCAACCAAACTGAGTGTGTTCATTTTTCACAAATGGGACACCCCAATATTATTTTAATGCTACATCCTGATAAATTTCCATAAGCAGGAAAGTCATTTATCATCCTGTACAATATGGACCTCAAAGTGAATTCTTCACTTATATGAGAATCATACATTATAACACCTATATCCCAGATCAATTTTAGATCTTTGATCAATGGATCCAAATAGTCATCAATATCATTAATTAGTTTCTTTGGTCTAGATATAAGTAGAGACAACATAATGTATTTACACTTCATGCATAACCATGGAGGAAAGATATAATTTACCAACATGATGAGCCATGTATTGTGAGTACTACTACGCACATAAAAAGGATTTATTCTATATTTAGATAATACAAAATGAAATTTTCTTAGCTCATTTCCAAATTTAGAATACTCATAATCAATTTTCTTGTACTAGGAGAATCTGATAGATGATGTAGGTTGCCATATTTAAATCTTGTATCTGCATGCCATGTCAATTATCTTGCGGTTTCTTAACATCCATAGAGTCTTCTAAACCATGGAATGATATGGAAGTACCATAAATATTTATAAATACTTGATTCATTTTTATTTTATCAATTTGTACCACACTTGGGGAATTTTATGAGTTATTCACGGTCCTTGTGAAATAATATGCAACCATTTGGACAAGCATGTATTTTTTTAGATATCATACCCATTGAACATAGAATTAATTTAGTGTTATATGTTCAACATGGAAGTTTATTTTCTTCTGGAAGCATATAATTTAGAATATTAAGTAGTTCTGTAAATATGGTTTCACTCCATCTGCTTCCGTCTTTCAAATTACATAACTTCAATACAGCTGATAATGTTGTGTATTTTTTACAATTGGTATACAATGGTTCTTTTCATATCTATTTAACTTCTATAACAACTTTGGAAAGTTACAAAGGTCATCTTAAATTTATATTTCCATTTATTCCATGCGATCTCCATCATAATTTACATTGGTATTCATATCAAATGATCCATAAACCGCAGTATCATACTAATCAGTGTGCACATTTATTTTTACCTCATGTTTAGTCCAACATTTATAGTTATAATCTATTCTGTGACAAATAAAATTTTATTCCAACTTTTCTGGACTAATTTGTCTTGAATATTAATAATGTAAACCCTGAAAAAATATTTGAGAACGGTCGTATGCATGCTCTTTTGAAAACTTGACGAACTATTTAACTCCGTATTCATACTCTTTAGTCAAATGATTAGAATGTATCCATTTTTTGTTTATATAAATCCTATTAGGTTCACAAAATATCCATCTTGTACAATAAATAAATAAATACACATAATATATTCATTATCAAAAGAAAAAGTTATAGATAATTCTAATAAGGGGAACCCAACATTTGATTATTTCAAATAATTTCAGTATTCTTTGAAGGAAATGGGTAATTGAAATTAAGAAAAGAATTACTACACTATAGTAGGTGTTATCCTTTGAATTCATCCAAAGAAAAATGTTATTGATAACTAGCATCCTCATAATCATTGTCTCCTGAACAGTTATTATTTTATTTTGTTGCTTGAGACTCATACCACATCTCTTGTGGACATGCACATTTGTTGCTTGAACTACTCTAAACAGTAGTCATACCATACTGGGTATTGGTAATAATTTTGGATGACTATTGATGGGAGTAGTTTAAGAAACATATAAGAGATGGGGGACGCGTATCAAGTAGAAAAATGAAATAATAACTATTTAGGAGATGAAGTTGATGAGGATAAAACCAAACCTTTCTTATCATAAACATTTTTCAGAGTTTCTATTCCTAAAATAACTAAAACTAAAACTAAAACAATTAAATACGTTTTTTATAATAGAAAATAATAATAATTCATATAGAATAATGTACATAGAAGCTAATGTCCTTTTTGAATCTAGAGTTGTATACTTTTTTGAAGAATAAATTTTATAAAGATAATTAAAATAAAACGGTTCCTCAGTGCCATATATCTAGTGCTTCATCTAGCTGAGATTTAATGCCAGAGAATAAAAATGACACTTGAGTTGAACCTAAATGGAGTACAATACCTAGAAAGAACAAAAATCCATATCATGAATTCATATATTTCAAATCTTTCATTTTTCTTATTGATAGGGATCAATATAGTAATATTATGAAAAAAATATCCTACATCTCTAACCATAGATAATGATCTCAAGTTATATAAAGAATCATTTTCTTCAAATATGTTTTGTTCTAGAAAGAATCACTTAATGATGAAATAGATTCTATTATGAAAAATAATACTTTCATATTTATAAATTTTCTAAAATATTCAAATCTTATTGGTTGTAAATTTGTATTTAGAATCATGTATGAATCCAATGATAACATTCATATTTTTGAAGCTATATTAGTATTCAAAGGTTTCATAAAAATGGAATGGATTGGTTATTTTGATACTTATACTCATTTAGTTTAAATTATGACAATAAGGATATTATTTTCCTTTACATTTGATAAATCATTTGTGTGTTTATTAAACAGATTTTAAAACTATATTTTTAAATATAAATTTAAATAAATAAATTTACATAGAATAATATGAAGGGTTTATATATAATATATTTAAAATAAATTAGGTAAATTATTTAAATATACTTATGGTATTAAAGAAACACCTAAAAAACATGAGAACAATGATTCTATTATTTTATCTAATGGATTTTTCTATAATAATGTTGATAAATGTAGTTTTTTAATGTTCCTAAAAAATAATATATTATTATGTGTATCTACATTGACGACATATTAATTTTTAAAAAAACATGAGTGGTATTAATGAGATGAAGAAATATTAATCCTCTATGATTAAAATGAATAAAATTAGAATAATAGATACTATACTAATTATTAAAGTAATAATACATATCAGGGGTTATTATTTATGTTAGTCTCAATATATTTTGAATATGTTGAATACATTTGATCTTATTGGTTTCAAATATAAAAATACTCCATTTGACTCTAGTGTTAATTTTTTTACTAATACAGACATACCCGTATGACAACATGAACATTCTAGTGCAATTTTTTCTTTAATGTATGTGATATAATATAATAAACCCAATATAACATTTTTTGTTTTTCAAATGCATTGATATTCTATTAATGATATCATGGATCATTAGAAATGTATATTTATAATATTTTTTATACTTAATAAAGGATAAAAAATTTGATTTGATTTTATAATGATTACCTGTCTACATTAAATATGCACTAATTCAAGTTGAAATACCATCATAAGAGATTATCAATCCCAATTTAGATGAATATTTACTCTTAAAGATAGTGTCATTTCTGGGGTGGGAAATAAACAATAATTTCACATTTGACATTAGAGTTATAATTTCATACTTTAAAAAATTGTAGAACAAAAGAAATGAATCATAAACTTATTAATGGAATTAAAGTTATGTAATTTTCTAATACCTCCTATTTCAATTAATTATGGAAATGAAGTAACAATGTCAAAAGATTATAGTTGCATGCATAATGTAAAGTATAAACATATTACTTTTAGACATGATATGCAAGTCAATTATTATAAAATAGAACCATAATAACTGTTTATGTAAAATTATGTAAGAACCTTGAAGATCCATTTATAAAATATATATCATGGGATATTGATGAAAAATATTAATAGATAAATTGGGCTAAAAATCTTAAAATGAACTATTTAGCACAAAGTATAATCATACACTAGTAAAATACTCATCCCTAGATATTTCACCAAACTACCCAAGGTTTTGCATGACATGAAAGTGGAGGAAAATAATACAATATAACACATCTCAATACAATAAAAATAATTATTAAAATAGTTCAGAAAACATAAACTCACTTTCACCTTCGAACAACCTTTAATTAACAACCCCCTCATAATAACATAAACAATATAATGATATCTAAGACCCATGATCAATCCATATTACAATAATAAACAACTTTTCTCTTATGAATCAACAAGGGGATTAACTTCAAGGGTGTATATAACACAAAATATTAATCTAATTGGGAAAACATATCAAACATAGCTCACTACCTTTGAAAATATGATAAAAGATAACAAAATTACCATTTGAAACCCATCCAAAAAATTTACAACAATGAAAGGAAAAAATAATTCCATGTTCTTTGCTAATGTAAAAATAATCTTGAAAAATAGCCAAACACGATCTAATTCATAGAAATTCATGATAAAAACATAATGGTAATTAATTATAATTCATAAGAAATCATTACATGAAATCCCTTTCGATTTATTCAATAAAAACCATAAGTGGAATTTTAAAAAACACTTTGTGTGCGTTATTTCCATGGAAGTACGTTAAAAACATTTAAACTTCATAAAAAATCCTTTCGTGTTAATGAAAACTTAAGAGAAACACTTATAAATCCATAACCCTATCATGGATAATTATAATATAATTTACTTCAGATAGAAACATAGATTTAAAAGATGTAAGCATTCATGGTTCTATGTTTAAAGGAAAGTGAATGGATCCACCTACCAGAATGGATGAAATCGGTGTGTAGAAGTATTAATACACTACAAGGAAGTAAGAAAATACCTTAAAGGGTTAATACAAACCCAAAATCATAGAAACCCCTAATTAGAAATTCATTCCAAAAGGAATAGCAATGATGGATGATGAATAACAAGAGATAATGAATAAAAAAGCACAAAAAGATATCGTCAAATAAAAAAAAGTGTGAGGAGGAGAATAAAAAATAACATACCTTGGATTGAAGCTTTGATTCATCTGAGAGAAATAGATATATCGTTCATGAAATCTTGGATTCGTTCAATCCTTGGATTCTTCGAGTCTTGATTCATTCTAGCCTTGGATTCGTTCGAGACTTGATTTGAGCTTGGATTCATTGAGGAAGAGCGTCGGTAGGAGGTGGATTCTGTGGATAACTCGAGAAATCGAGACTAATTCATCCATAATTAGGGTTATTAAATAGATCAGATACACTTTTATCAGCACTTCTAAAAAAGAACTGATAAAGATCCCTTTTATTAGGGATAAATTAATAAGCACTCATAAACGAAATCTTTATTAGCACTAAAGAAGTGCCGATAAAGTGAATCTTTATTAGCACTAAAATTTTAGCAATGATAAAGGATTTATAATTATAATTCTAAATAAAAAATTTGTAAATTTGTAAATATATTTATATAATTACATATTTATATAATTATATATTTATTTATTATAATTTTATAATTATTTAAATATATAATTATTTATTTATAATTATATAAATACTTTTTAAAAAATGATATTTTTTAATTATAATTATAAATATATAATTTAATAAATATAGTAAATATACATTTATAAATATATTTGTAAATATATTTATTATAATTTTATAATTATTTAAATATATAATTATATAAATGCTTTTTTTAAAATAATGTATATATATATATTTATATATTTATATCATTATATATATATATATATATTTAATAAATGAATATAAACATAAACATAAACATAAATATAAATATAAATATAAATATAAATATAAATATAAATATAAATATAAATATAAATATAAATATAAATATAAATATAAATATAAATATAAATATAAATATAAATATAAATATAAATATAAATATAAATATAAATATAAATATAAATATAAATATAAATGTAAATATAGTAAATATACTCATTATTTAAATAAATTTATAATAAATTTATAATTTTTTAAATATATATAATTTTTTATTTATAATTATAAAAATATTTTTTTAAAAAATAATATTTATTTATTTGTTATTATATATATTTATATTAATTTATAAATATAGTTAATATACATTTATAAATATATTTATTTATACATATTTAAAAATATAATTTTAAAATTATTAATGAATATATAATGTTAAATGCATGTATGTTAAAAATGAGTGAAACCGAATAATTAAAAATGAGTACACTTTAAAAATATTGAAAAAATGAATAATTTTTATTAATTAAATGTAAATTATTAAAAAACTATGGATATATATTGAAATAAAGATGAATACATATTGAAAATATTAAAACATAGTAAATAAATATATATATATATAAAATAATAGAAAGTGATTAAATCCCCCAAAAAATAAAAAATAAAAAATATTAAAAAAGAATTAATACATAATTTTAATACAATTAAAAACAAATAAATAAAATTTACCGATTAAAGACATAATATATTAAATGTATTATGTTATAATGAAATTCTAAAATGAATACTAAAATTTGAATAAATTATATAAATATTAGGTGTATGCGTTTCTATATAAGATTTCATTAATTACATAAATATTTGTGCGTGTGTGTTGTATATAAAAATAAATTAATTATATATATGTATGTGAAATCAATATAACACATGTTTGATATACATTAAATCAAAAATTCAATCAACATTTAATTATGTCCATTACTTTATGCAATTAGTCAGTACTTTTAATTCATATTATTTTTTAATTATAGACCATCCTTCACTAAATATATGACTTATTTAATATAAAACATAAATATTTTGTATTATATAAATCATATTTTAGAAAATTTTATATTCATTTATATATATCTATATTTAATATATATAATTTATTAATATTTATATGTATATTAAATTTATTCATTTTTATCAATAATTATTTAATTAATAAAATGTTTAATATTTTTTATTATTTACTCATTTTTATTTTTTATTTTTTTTAATTATCTCATTTTATTCATTTTACAAGTCTATACATTTAATATATACTATTTATTAGTATTTATAATTTATATATAGTATATTTAATTAATTATTTTTTATCAATTATTTTTTAATTAATATTATTTTTAATTTACTCATATTTAATTTTTATTTATTTAATTATTTCATCTTATTTGGGATCTTTATCAGTGCTAAAAAAGCACTGATAATGGATACCCTTTATCAATGCTAAATAATGCTGATAAAGGGCCCCCTTTATCATCGCTAAAAATAAAGTGCTGATAGAGGGTACCTTTTATTAGTGCTAAAGAAAAGCATCGATAAAGGTTACCCTTTATCCATGCTAAAAAAAGCACTGATAAAGGGTACCTTTTATCAGCGCTAAAAAAACCCTGATAAAAGGTACCCTTTACTAGCGCTTGTTTTAGCGCTGATAAAGAGAACCTTTATCAGTGCTTTTTTCTAACACTGATAAGGTTCAATGTTGTAAAAGTCATGTTTTATAGTAGTGCTATGAATTAGAGAGTACACATGTTTCAAGTAGAAGCCCAAACTTGAAATACAAATATAGAATATAAAACCTCTGTGAAATTCACACCCCGATACGTCTCTACTGTCTCTCTGATAATCACCTTGTGACAATATGTCACCTTTCAGAGATCAAAACTGAACACATGACATCGTTGCACAACCCAATTTTCCATTGCTCGCTATATCCCATGTCCAGAAACCATCACCCACATATCTGTTGTAAACCATTTGATTTTTCTTTTTCTTTGTGTAGCACCCATGTTTCTCCCTTTTATAAGTAAATAAAACCTTAAAATTCATGTGCTATATGGAATCCTTTCAAAATATTAAAAATAGAAATAATGATAATATCTTAAAAAATACATCACTGGGAAATAGAGATATGATGAAAATATATCTCTACATTTAATCTATATGTGGATGGTTAAAAAAATCAAACCCCTAAAAAATCCATAAAACCAGGCTGAATCTCAACAATCTCCCCCTTTATCCAATCAAAGAAGGATATGAAATTCTAATGAACTCAATTGAATCATAAACCCATTAGTATCACACCAACTTTCATCCTCTGTTGAAAATATGGCATCCATCTTTTTCATCTCTGAAGTAAACCTAAAATCTCCCCCTGTAAAAGAATTCCAAATGCCAAAGTCTTCATCATACCCGTGTTTACACTACTAATAAAAGAATAAATAATATTTGGATAACCCATAACCGTTATCATCACATAATCCGAATCACCTATAGGAATTAATTGCTCCATCTTCTCAACATCCTCGAAGAAGTCTGAAACTCTCAGTCCATCACCCTGATCTTTGGTTTTAATTATTTCCTCACTAGTGGAACTCTCTGAAGAAAAATAATTAGGCGTAAGACCTGAAACACCTTATCTGACATGATATGGATTCCAACCTCTGTTCATCTTAGTTGATGGTCTTTGACTCATGTGCGAAGATCGCTTGTGCTACAAATCTGACAAATTTCTCTTCGCAACTCCATTTTTCATATCACCACATGCCTTTATATCCATCATGTAATGTGTGTCCTCAATTTTTCCTCATGTATATACCATTAACCCTCTTGGAAATGTCCATCTTCCACTTCTAAAATATTTCCGAATCCATTATTATAAAGAGTATAAGAAGATAACAAATTATAGCGTATACCTAGAACATGTCACACATCCCTCAACGTTAGCATACAACCTATATTCATAGTGATAAAATATCTCCAACACCAATGACATCAATGGAATCTAATTTTCCCATTTTCACCAAAGTCGCCTACTTCATATGAATAAAATAATTCCCTCTTTAGTGTAATATAGAATGATGATGCTAAATCAACCACCCATTTGGTGTACAGATCTGACCTGCAATAATAAACACCAACTGAAATTAAATCACCCTCACCCTGAGTAAGACTTATGCTGATATCCTCAGAATTGGTGTTGTGCACCTTTTTTCCCTCTTTGAACCTTTTTAATTCATAGCAATTTCTCCGCACATGAACCTCCTTGTCACAAAAGAGGCACTTGAACTTTTTCCTTGTATTCAACCAACCTATCTGATTACCACCTCCATCTTCCATAGTTATAATACCACTATTACTTAAAGATTCACCATCATTGGACTTTTTCTAAGTATCATTCATCAACAATGATGAAATCACACCATTAAACTACAATGTTTCTTTCTCAAACAATAATGTGGTGACAAGATTATTATATTAATTAGATGACAAACCCAAAAGAAGAAAATAATTGTCTTATTATTTCATTTCAATAGTTACCGCATTACCTTTATCATAATATTGATCAATATCAAAGATATATCCATTAGATGTTTGGTGAAATCATCGAGATGGTTACCTAAATATCAATTATCTAGAATTTCTAAACAATACAACCATTTTTTAGATATAAATGATTTGTGAGGGATTTTTATTTATACCTACTTTTGATGTTTTTCTAGACCTCCTTTGGATATTTTAGATTAATCACTTTTTATAGAGTATTATCATCCAAATACATCTAAATCATGGTTTTTTCCAACTCTCTCATATCTTAACAATTACCAGCACTCATCATCTCTAGTTTATCTGATTTTATCTTAAATTCCTTCACTACCTTCTCACAAACCAAAATATTTTTAATTCTTTTCTGCCAAAGTGTAAAATCATTTTCTCATTAAAAATTTCAATGAAGGAAAAAATATCATGGTTTGAATCACCCATATTTAATCAGCAAGAAACATGAATAAACTCCTCAGATACCATTTGTTGGCTCAGATGCGGATCGACCTAAGGATAAAATATCAGTTGCGATAAAATAATTTTGAGAATATCCAATGAAAATAGACTGCGAAAATAAAAGTAAAAAAATAAACGGGGACATGGATTTTAACATGAAAAAAATACACCAATGCAGACAGTTAAAAAACCACGGGGAAACTCTAATAAAATCCACTATGAATTAGAGAGTACACAAAATCCAAGTAAAATCGAAAACATAAATTACAAATATATCATAGAAAAGCTATGGAAAATTCACACCCCGATACTCTTTCGCCACCTCTATGATAATCATCTCATGATTTGATGTCACCCTTTAGAGATCAAAACTGAACATGCAACATCATTGCAACACCTCATTGCACAACTTGATTTTCCACTGCTCGTTGTTTCCCACATCTAAAAATAGTCAGTCATGTATCTATTGCACACAACTTTATTTTTCTTTTTCTCTATGTATCACCCATACTGACCAATTTTATAGGAAAAGAAAACCCTAAAATTCATTTGCAGTGTAACATCCTTTCAAAACATTCCAAAGAGAAATAATGATAATATCTTAAAAAAATATTTCAGTGGTAAATAGTGATATGATGAAAATCTATCTCTGCATTTAATCCACATGTAGAAGGTTTGAAAAATAAAACCCCTAAAAAATATCCACAAAATCGGGTTGAATCTCAACACATTTAATCCCCTTGATATGGATCAATTTTGAGTTCAAAGTCTCAACTCAAATTCATCATCCTCTATATTCAATTATTGGGTTGATATTGGATACCCATCTTCCTCGGTAAGTATCAGATGTTATGACCATGTGTTTGGTTTTGATAGCTCTTCAAATGAGTCTAGGTTCCCATAAATTTGACCTTTAGTTGTTCTTCAGATGGTTCTTAATCATTTAGTTCTCCTCGATTCTGTAGCTTCATTTGGTTTCGGTCAGCCTAGTTTGTTATAAGTATTTTCTCATTTGAGATCCTTGATCAAAGATTCAAAAAGGCCAAAATCATTAAATTATCACTTGAAGTCTCATGTTTTTGGGAGGAAGTCTTACAATGAAGGCCTGTAAGTCTTATATTGATGTTCTTAAGGCCTTATGTTCGTGCTGATGAAGCCTATTGCGCCACTAAAATTATTATAATGGCTACCTTCCAACTAGAAAATTTTCTTAAAAGAATACTAAATTACAGAAAATAAATTTAAAAATGAAACGGTGGAAAATTAAATATTAAAATTCCAAAACACAAAATTAAAAAAAATAATTAGAAATAATATTTAAATGATTATTTTATTAAAAAAAATCATAATGTCTGTTCTACAAGATATAGAAATTAAATAATCTAACATTAATCAATTAATCATTGAAAATAATCATTTTTATAAAAATATTCAATGATTAACTAAATTATCAAAAAATGAAGAAAAATTCAATAATTGATCATTATGAGAATATTTTCACCTCAAAAACACAATTAATTCCTTAAAATATGTGGAAATGATGTATTAAATAAAGGTCACATGAAATCCCTCTATACTTAGCATATTTTTTTCCTCAAGCAATCAATTAACCAAATCCAGTGAAAGAAAATAATTCTCAAGAATGAAAAACCTAAATGACAAAAAGAATAGATTTCCAAAAATATTTTTCCCCATGAACTCTTTCAAGAGGTAAATGTGATTTACCTTTTAAAATCAAGAAATTTAGTCCAAAGTTGGTTTCAGTTTTACAAAAAATAACTGAGATTTTATTTTTTACAAGGGTTTAAAGAATCATTGATTTTCATATATATGAAAATAAAAAATTATATTTACCTCTAGGTGTAAAAAATCAAATAATTAAGAATCTCAACATAAATAAACACAACCAAACAGATGGGTAGAAATAATAATTAAAAATAATAAATAATTAAATCATCCATCAGTTAAAGAATAAATAAATAAAAGATAAACCTAGATTAGAATTTTCATTTCATATCTCATTTAAATGCATAGTTTTAAAATTTGAAACTAAGTTAAAAAGTTCAAAACCAATGATGACTATAAACTTGAATCCCAAAATTTTACCAAAAACAAAAAATTTCAAGAGTTTAAAGAAAATTACATTCCCTATTAAATCCATGGGGAAACAGAAACTGTTAATCTCCTAAAAGTGATAAAACAAACATCACACTTTATAAAAATTTTAAACTAAAAAATAATGGAATTAAAGCTAAAGAACAATGAATTTTGAAAATATTTAAGCGTATTTTTATGTGTACAATAATAAATTATAGTTTAGTATATTTTAAGACCCTCCCTTCACACTTAAAACCCAAAATTGTCCTTGATGTTAAATCTTAAGGTGTAAGAAATAATTTTAAAAGTTAAATTTCAAAAAAAAAATTATAATTAAGAAGTTAGATGTATGTTCAATGGTTTCAGTTTAGTTCAAGAAACATTTTTTCAAAATTTGAAAGTAGTTTTTCAAAATAGTTTTTTTGAATGTACATGCCTTTGTAAATAGAACTGAAGAATTTTTAACTCAACTAAAAAACCATCATATTGATTAGTGATTAGAAAACAAGAACTATTTTTAATAAAATAGTATTTTAAAGGGTTCCAATAGGTTTTACAATTTATTTCAATCTAATTTTCAACTGAATATAAAAGATAAATCTAAACACCTAATTAAAGAGATAGATTCACTCAATTTAAACACAAACAAGAAAGGCACCCCCACGTTTAATTTCCATCAGTAGAGAAAAATTTAAAACCAAAATTTAACTAACTCTTCATATTAATAAAATTTATCAAGGAGGTATGCGATAATGTTCATTGATAAAAAATTTCAAGGAAGAATAAAAAATAAACACTCCTCTAAAAGTTGATACATTGTTTCCTTGATTTTACTTAGTGGACACTCTCCTTTAGCATTTCATACTTCATTCAATATCCATATTTAGGTGCCTGCAAAGGTAAAAAACCAACATTAGAACAAATTATTAACAATAAAAAGATGAGAAAAACTATTGGTGAGAGTAAATATCAATAAATCTTTTAGTATAGTTAAAAAAATTGGGAGAGCAGGGAAAAAAGAAAAAAAACACACGATGGATGAAATTTTTTATTTAAAAAATGAAATAAATAAGAAAAAAATAAACGATTTGGGAATAGATTCAAAATAAAAGAAAATATAAACATAAAAAATGATTTATTAAACCATGGGTTACCTACCATGTAGCGCTAAATTTATAGTCTTCATCCAGACTCGCCTAGATAACTAACCATAATCATTATGAGGGTATGGGTTTTTATAAATAAATGACCACATATGTGATGCCTGTTTTTTTGGGTGAAAATATAGTAGCCTAAGATTTATTCTATTTAGGGATTCAAACAGGTTCTCTAGAAACATCCACACACTCTTCTTAGATCCTCTTTACATGGATAAAGAGTAGGCTATTCAGTTTTTTTTTAAAAACTTATTTTCTTTCAACTTTGATATTTAAGTTATATTTCACCCATTTAGAGTTATTTTGGAGTGGTATTATTTAAAATGGTTCTATCAAAGGCAGGTCATATAGTAAATAATATTTTATCAGTAAAACACTCTCCCAACCTATTAAAATAGAGGTAAAAATTGTTAAGTTTTGAAAAAAAAACATCAGAATAAGGTTCTTCAATTATAGTTTGAAAACGTTTTAGTTCATTTGAGACCAATTATTATTCCTCTTATATATTTATCTCAACTTATAAGTTAATTTCAATAAACTTTGTTCCTAGTTTATCAAACAATAGAGTGTTGGAATTTAAAAATTAAACAAATATGTTCATATCAATATCCCTCAAAACAAATTTTACTAACAACTGGTTGTTAACTTCAATTTTAGACTCAATAGGTGTGGGTTTATCTTCCAAAACATGGGAAATTTATTCAATCTATTAAAGTTCCATATTTTGAACAATTTGACCTTCTTTAATTTTCAAACATTGAATTTTAGTTACAATTTTTTGAAGAATTGTATCATTTAAGTCCCAAAATTATTTAGTCAATTTATCACTTCTTCCACACATAAATTTCATGTTCAAAGTTTTTCTTTTAAATTTAGAAATTTCAAATTTGATAAATTAATAAAATGAATTTCTATCACTTATCTCCACATATAAGAATTATTCATTTAAGGACTCTAAATATGAATATTTATTATTCAAGATTTGGGTATTCTTCCTAACTTCACTAGCCAGTTCATCACAAAAATTACACAAATTTTCATCACAATGATACACTAGAAATCACTTATTGAGTTTTTAAAAATAATTTAATTCATAATCATCCAATCCATCAAAGAAATTATATAATAGAACTCTCAAAGAAAATCTATGACTAGGAAATTTGATAAGAAAACCATTAAAATGATCCCATGCATCATAAAATCACTCCACATTACCTTGAATAAAGCCACTAATGAAGTTCCTATAATGATTATGTCTCTGACCCTCTATCTTAATAATTCTCTAAAAATTTTCAATCTATGATTAGAATTTAATTTTTTTTTTCAATATTAGTAAACACAAATAATAATAATACGAGAGATGATACAAAATTCACTTTTTAATAAATTTATGTCCAAAAATAGAACACCATTTTTTTGTTATTCTTAGTGTTTTTTAATGAATGTTAATTTATTTATTTTTCATCCCCTAAGACACTTGACATGTGACTTCCCTGATAATTACACCAAATTTTGATGAGATTTCATTGAAATCTCTTAAAATAACATCTATATTTTCCAACTAGTAGGTGAAAAGTAGGGTCAAACCTAAGGAAAGGGGGTGAGATACACTAAAGTCTTATTTAATACACTAATCTATTGAAAACATGGAGTGAAATGTTGAATAAATGAAAACATTAATAGTGAATAAATAAGTGTTAAAAACTAACTTTGATATAAAGAAAAAACATAATAAAAAGTTATTGAGTGGAATTCAATTGAAGAAGATTGAATAAATTATAATGATATTGTAAAATCAGTCAAAATGACATACAATCGATAAATTCATTCAAAAATGAACTATAGTTCAATTATAATTCTCACTAAACTAGTCCTACAATTCGATATATGAATTAATAACCACAATTTAAATAATTCAAAATAGTCTTGAAATTATTTTTCACCTGTCAATACAACAATTAAAAATCAAGAAGATGATTGAAAGGAAGAATAATAAGAAGAGTAATTTTTAGTCATGAAGGAATGGAAACAAAAAAACCAATTAATTAAAAAACTAAATCAATAAAAATACACTTAAAATTTTTTAAAAAGTACATGATCACAAAAAAATAGAAGTTACACAAGAATAAATAATTGATATTAAGAAAAATAATAATATTAGTAGAAATAGAAAATCTTCTCTACCGAGTAGAAATACATATCTCCTCATTTCATCCTATACTTCCTCTCCTTCATTGGAGATCCTACTCATGCATCCAAAATCAAATTATATTATACTATAGAATTAAGTTCCATAAATCTGTTAGTTATTCTAAAAGTCACTATATTTGGAAGCATCCTGTGGATTATTTCATTAGTAAAAATATAAGATTGAACTTGGGATCTTTTCACTATAGTTATTATCCAAGTGGAATCACCTAAATGGCCATTCAGATTTTTTTAACAAAAAACATATGAAAATATACTCCCATTTAACAAATTAATTCATCTATAGTGTATCTATATAAACAAGTACCTAGACACACAATAGGTCTTTGTTCATCTCCCTTCAGTCAACTTGAACTGCCAGGCCGCTTCAAGTCTCAATTGGGATTTAACAAATTTCATCCAAACTACCCCACTTGAACCACAATCACCATATTTAGGTGTGAACAAAACCTATAACACTGGTTGAAATATTCTACACTATACTCATCCGAAATTATTCAGGCTCAGATAATATTCTCCACTTCCAACCTAAATTCTATTCAATGGTGAAAATCAAATTTGAATCAAGAATCCTTGTCTATGAATTCCTTCTTCATCCTTTGGGTTCACTTTCCAAACTTCATAGACCTGTGCTCCAATCATGTAAACCATGAAAATTATGCTCGATGATCATTTGGTTTTTCAAGAGAAACTATAAACCAAATTCACTTGGGAAATTCATTAAGCACCCTATGAGCACTCATAGACATCTTCAAAGTCATGCTACTAGGGACCATTGAAGGCCCCTTCATTTAAAAAAAATCAAACCTGAAAAAAATTCAGATCCCATTGGGAAACATATATTTGAAAATTTGATTCCAAATCCATGTATTATTCAATTTATTATTGGATTAATTATATTTCTTAAAATTGAACATTGAGTTTGGATGGCATCAATATTTGGGTCTCAAGTTCCTTCGACCTTCAGGATATGTCATCTTTCCAAATTGAAACTGTCATTTTGAGAACACATTCTAGATTCTAAAATCAGTTTCCACATCTCATTAATCTATTTGGTGCATGTAAATATCATAGAAACAACCAAATATTAGAGTCTCATATGAGAAATCTACTCCCACTCCTAATTCGACTGGGATCTATCAGTGAAGATCTTGTACAATAAGTCGATGCACCTCAACCCAATTCATTATTCATCCATGGTTTCCTTCTTAAATATTTTTGATTAGCATAGAGTTATTCTTCAAGAGTTTCACTAGGCTTATTCATTCTTCTTGATATAGATCAAGTTCAATATTAGAGTCTCGACTCACAATCATCAGCCTTTGTATTTAGTTCTTGGGTTGAGCTTAGATATATGTATTCCTTGGTATGCCTCTGATTAAATTACCATGTGTTTGGTTTTAGTAGATATTTATACAAGTTCATGTTCCTTAGAATTTGACCATTGTTTCTTCTTTGAATATTTCTTAATCATTCAGTTCACCTCGATTCAGTAACTTTGTTTGGTTTTGGCCAGCCTGTTTTTTCATCATACTTTTCTCATTTGAGAGCTTTATTCAAAGATTCCCAAAGTTAAGAAGCCTTAAATTCTTAATTTAAGTCATATGTTTTTGGGAGGGAGTCTTATGGTGAAGTCTTACAAGTCTTACATTGATTCCAACAAATCCTTATGTTCGAGCTACTTAAGCCTTATAGTTCCCCTAAAACTATTTGATGGATAAACCAATTCTTATGATAATTTCATGCCAACTAGAAAATTGACTTAATAGAATATTAAATTCCATAAAATAAATTTAAAAATGAAACTATAAAAAATCAATCTTTAAAATTACAAAACCCTAAATCAATAAAATACTTTGAAATAATATTTAAAATATTATTTTATAAAAAAAATCAGAATATTTTTTTGAAAAGATATAGAAATAAAATAATAGAACATTAATAAATTAAACACAAAAAACATTATTTTTATAAAAACATTCAACGATTAACTGAATTATCCAAAACCGATGAAAATTTCAATATTTGATCATTATGAGAATATTTTCATCTCAAAAGAACAATTAATTCCTTAAAAATATGTGGAAAAAATATATCAAATAAAGGTCTCATCAACATCAGATTGAGGATCTGTCTATGGTATCATGATCAAGGTATTGAGGCAAAAGATTCAATAATAATATGTGATACATTTTTTTTTGACTTGGGGCATGATCCCCACATCCTTTCATGTAATATCTCTTATCAATGTTTCAATGAAATGCATATTTTTCACATAATGTATGTTTTCAATAAATAAATAGTCCATCATGGGTATTTTTCATGTATATGGTGATGATGATGTCTATTCATACATTTGAGGTTGTATTCAAGATAATATATGGAGATTATATAATTAGTTTTTTCGGATCAATGAATGGGTATGAGTGTGACTATCAAAGTGTTCTTGGGGTTATCTACCCACCATGGTGGTGTGGGTTTTATAGGGTATGGTTTTCCTTATCATACCCACATGGGGATGGTTACCCCCCCACCCCTACATACTTGGGGCACATAATCATCTACTTGTGGATCAAATATGGTTGGTTATTCCCCCCAAATACTTGGGGTCAAGATCCTCTATCAATAGACTCATTATTACCCCCACCTAAAATCTTTGTCAATGATGGGATCATCAACTTGATGAATTTATTCATATCCGCCTAATGAATCAAGTATTTTTTCATATCATGAGGGTTTTTCTAGGGTTGTTTTATGACTTAAGGGTTGGTGGTTTCTAATGAGGAAATTCTAAGGTAGATTAGGGGGTTTAGATCTATGTTTAAAGAACAATGCATGATTTCTAATTTCCTTTAAGAATTAATTCATCCCTTTATTCCTCTTTCTTGAAATACATCCAACCCTTTGAATTTTAATAGGATAGGTCATGGCCTTTTCACATTTTTGAAGTAGTAAAATTTTCCTCACTCTCTTTCCACCAACAGGTTTTAAAATATGTTTTTCTCTTTTTGTTCAACTATTGAAGGTAGAGAGGGACATGAATTATCTTTATTAAGTGTGATATATTTATTTATCTAGATTATAAAGTATTTTATATCCATTTTAATGTGTTCCGATTTCTTACTTCTAATAGATTTAGTACCTTTTTCCAAAATATATCCTACCAGACAACATATTTCATAATAGATTTGGCTTTTAAACAACTCTAGTTTTCCTCTAAATCCCTATTAGGAAGCCCAACTAATATAATTTTGGCACCAATGATATATTTCTTCCACATACTCCCATTGTTAGCATTGTTTCATCTTGAATTAAGATTTAATATTTTTTAGAAAATTAATTTTTTGAGTAAAATATAGGTCTCTTTCATAGTAAAATAGTAGTAGACTTCCATGCTTAGATTTGGATGACATCCAAAACATCTTGATATCTTTCCCAACTTTATTTGTTTTCACAAGACAATAATGTAAAATTTATAGTATTTCTCACTCTAACTCAAGATAATTCTGCAAAATAGCTTGTTCCAGATCACTTTCTTCCTTCTCCCACACTTGAATTTAACCTAGATCATGCATCAATTTATAAAGAAAGGTAGGTATGAATTTTTGACTTGAAATTTGGCTACCTAAAAAATTCATTCATAGATTCTCAAGGCTATCATGATAAAATATAAATCAAGGATTGAAAATAGAGTTCTTTGTAAAAGGGATTTTAAAATTAAAAGAATGGCACAATAATTTTTAAAACAAAGTACTTGAATGATCTAAGATTTTGACTATATTATTTAGTAAGTTATGGTTATTAAAGAAATTATCTGTTCTCTTAAGAAATAATTAATTGTAAGAAAATGTAAAATTAGGTTCAGAAGCCTCTCAGGTAAGTGATTAAAATGTAAGACAATATGTCATTGTGTGAGATTAAAAAATTAGTGGTCCTTTCATGAATTTCACTCACCTATAATTTGAAAAAAAAATTATTTCAACATTCATATAAGGTGATTAAATGTGTTAAGTTAGTTCCTCATAATTTTCATAGATTAAAAAGTTGCAATGGATTTAAAATTAATCTCCAAAGGTTTAAAAAAACACACTAAAAATTAAAAAATAAAGGCACACAATTTTATAAAAAGACACAAAATTTGAAATATAAACCAAAATTTGAAAAAAATATATCATAAACTACAAAGGTTCCCTCCCCCACACTTAAAATTAAATTGTTTCCTCAATAAATTATAATAAATTAATCATGAAAACATATTTCAATGGAATCAAATCAATCAATAAAGTGTTAAGGAGAGGTACAACTTAATATGTCATCATTAATAAACAGGTTGGAGGAGTGTGATATCCTCCATTATTTATCGGGGAAAGTTGATATAGAATTTATTCAGACTATTCCCATTAATAATAATTGACTTTTTTCTCCTTATTTATTAACATTAATAAAGCAAAAAGGATAGTCATTAGTGACTATAAATGGACATTCCCATCTAGAACAAAGTTTACTTTGCATCAACTTGAGTCTTGATTTGTAATCTAACACATGGTCCCCGAAATGAAAGTCCTTTTGATGAATGATATTATCATGTAACACTCTAATATATTTTTTTGTAAATTATATAATTCCAAAAAGATTGTAATTTTTTTCTTATGATTAATTTATCTATAGTTTTCTTTCTTTTTTTATCCTTTTCTAGGTCTAAATTCATCTCTCTCACTACCTTTTATTCCTTATGTTACCAATCCATAGGTAGGTGATAACTATTACCATAAACCAGCCTATAAGGAATCATTCCAATGGGGGGTTTATAAGTTTTTTTATAATATCATAAGTTATATTCCAACCTCTGGCTCTAATCTTATTGTTTTGGTTTAATAGTTTTCACCAAAGTTACTTCTATCTTTCTATTGGAACCTTCATATTGACCATTTGTTTGGGGGTTGTAGGGTGTTAATGTACTATGATATACTGTATAAATCCTCATTAAATCCTCCATGGTGATATTAAAAAATAGGGTTCCTTGATCATTGATTATAGATATGGGAAATCTAAACCTAAAAAAATATTAGTCATGATAAAAACACATGAAAAATTAGATCCATCTATTTTTATAGCCTTGGATTCCACACATTTTGAAACATAATAATATACCAACAAAATTTAAGTGTTACCAAATGTTATGGTAAAAGTTCCCCTAGAATCTATTCCCCATACTTCAAAAATTTCACAAAAACTTATCTCTTTGAGATGTTTCCAATGAATTGAAATTTATTAATTTTTTAAAAAAATTCACATGTATATTTAAATAAAGTGTGACAATAAATTACTAATTTTACAACATTCCTAGAAATACTTTGTGGTCAAAAGTGTCATACAAAATCTATAGTATGAAAAAAATTCAATAATAGATTGTATTTCACTTCAAGGTAACCATATTCTTATCACTTATCCACTGAAATTTTTATAATTATATGGATATTCACAAATGTAAAAGTTTGATTCAGATTTAAGTCTTTTAATTTTTTGGTGATTCAAGTGGTATGATACATGAGTGGTTACCAGATAATTAACCATAATAGGATACTAGGAAAATTATCATTTAATAAATTATAACTTCTCTCTTATAATATAACCATTCAGTAGGTATTTGTCCAAAATTTCCACTTCAACTGTGTTGAGTAGCCAACTCAGGTGATTGACCACATGGTTCTTAGCTCCTTTTTTGTCTTTAATCTCTAAATTTAACTCTTAAAGTAACAATATCCATCTGACTAGCATGGGATTTTCTTTGTCCTTCTCTATCTAGTACCTAAAATATGCATGAAAAAAAACTATAACTTTAGTTCCTAGTAAAAAAGATTTTAATTTATCTAATATAATTTTTTTATAAATTATTTTTCCATGGGTTTGTAGTTGAGTTAGGAAACAAACAAGTTTCTAAAAATCATAAGAAATGAATTTATATTTTCATTCAATATTTTTGGATAAAACTACTCCCACAACATGGTTAAAAGAATAACAATATATCTTAAAGGGATGCTCCTAGTTTGGTAGTTTCATCACTGGTGGGGTGATTATTCTACTCTTCAACTCATGAGAATATTATCTACAATCAATATTAAAATTAAAGTTATCTTTCTATATAAGTAACATATAAATATGGAGAGTAATTTTATTGAAATCCTTGATAAACCTTATATAAGAACTTATATGTCCTAAGACAGATCTAACATGTTTCACACAAGTTGGGTAAGGTAATGAATTTATAACTTCAATTTTAGATTTATCCACCTGAATGAATGTTTTTAAAATGACATAACCAAGTAAATTTCCTATTTACATCAAGAAATAACACTTATAAAATTAAAAACAAGACTCTGTTCAATCCAAGTTTTCAAAACTTTACCAAAAATTTCAAGCAATGGTCAAATGAATTTCCAAAAATAGTAAAGTTATCCAGAAATACTTCCAAAAAATGTTTAATGTGCTCAGAAAGGATACTTAACATACATATCTTACCTAGAGAATTAAATAATCCAAATGAAATCATTTTTGTAAGAAACTATTCCTAAGGGACATGTAAGGGTTGTCTTCTCTTGGTTTTCTAGGGAAATTGGTATATGAAAATACCATGATTATACATCTAAGAAACAATAGTGAGTTTTACCTACCAATATATCTAACATTAGTCAATAAAGGGGATGAAAAAATGATCCTTCCTAATAACCAGATTCAGATTCAGATTCCTATAGTCTATACAGATTCTACTGTTATTCTAAATTCTCATAGGGATTAACTCAACTTGGCCATTCCTTAAAATGGATAGACTTTTTTTCTTAAGAAATACATAAAAAGGGATGGAATATTATGATTAATATATGGGATATATGATCCTTGGATCTAAAATACTCTCTATATCATTATTAACAACGTCCATCATGGTGCTATTTAGCCTTCTTTGGGACTTCTTAACAAGTCCAGAAGTTTCTTCAAGTAAAATATTTTGTATGTATATTTTAGAACTAAATACATTAATATCACCTAAAATACACCCTAATTCTTTCAAATTATTCCTAAAAAATTCAATCAATTTATTTTATTGATTTTTGGGTAGATTATTAGAAATTATCACTATTATTTTATCTCCCTCCATAAGGTAAACATATTTTAAACTAGTAGGAAAAGTTTTTAATTATAAATTTGAGGGTTGTTCTAAAGATAAAAATTGTTGGAGATTACTTACCTCTATGAATTTAATTTCCTACAAAAAATATAACATATCATCTTCCTATTCACATAAAAAACAATCAAACCTATAAAAAAACTCAAGAGTTACCTCTTCTTCCAATCCAAAAGTATATTTTCTAGATTTATGGGCAGATTCATTATACATGGAATTTTCAAGCATCCAATGTTTCTATATATATAATAATTCATTTAACACACCTATATATTCACAAGTTTCAGTTTATTAAATGTAGGGAAGTGTAAGAAGTGAATAATACTCTGATGGGTGCCTCATGGAGTCAAAAATATTAAAGTGGACTATGATGTCTTGGAACACCGTAGAGAGTGTTACTTCATTCACATTGATGATGCTCTTAATTTTAATTAATAATGGTTTCTTAAAAATGATGGATGAGTGTTTTGGTTATCCATCTTTCTCCATGTTTAACACATAAAAGTTTGTTGGGAAGATCATATTTTTAACTCTTACTAACACATCCTCTAATACTCCCACTATAAATTTTGTATATATATTTGTATATTGTACCACAAATCTTGTTGGATTTAATTCTCCCATATAAAAATATTAAAACAAATAGTGAGACATGAAATTAATGGAAGCACCAAAAATCACATAATGCATTAGAAAAAATCATGAAACAGTGGTGAAATGGATAAAAAATGTCATTGGTTCTTGAAATTTTATGGGAAACTAGGGGTGATCAAAGTAGAGAAAATTCTTCCTAAACTGATCTTTTCTCTCCATTGAAGCCTCTACTTTTTGGTTCAAATATACTTGAGAAATTTAGCACACCTAAGGATTTATTTTAGGTATTCTAAAAGGGTAATATTAATCTCAACATTCTTTAAATATTTCTAAAATTTATATTTGAAAGTATTTCATATGAATCTTCTTGGATTGTATCATTATTGATGGGAATGGGAGTGTAAGGTCTTTATTATCCCTTTGTTACATTTGTAAGGAATTTATTACTTCTTCTTCCTTGACTGAAACTCTGTTTTTTCTCTTTATTTTATTCCTATTTGGGCTAATTTTCATTATTTTCCCTAGAATTTATAGAATTTACAGCTTCATTCTCCTCAAATTGTAGTTTTATGGGTTCAGGTTAATGTGTAGTTGGATATGGAAGTCCTTTAACACTTCTATTTGTCATAATTCTAGCATTTACCTTTAGTTTAAGTATTGATTGGACTGGATAATTTCCTAATTGTTTAGATAGAATCTCGATAATATTTCTTATATGGTTTCTTAAATCTCTAACTTCATTACTAAGCCTCTAAAATTTAGGAACTTATTGCTTCTATATAGGAGGTTGTGCGCTGGTGGAGGGATATTCAAATTGATTCTTTTCTAATAATGAGGTGGATTTTAAGAATCTGGTTGGATATAAGATTGCTTGTATGATTGTTGGAGAGGTGAGGCTTCTAGAATTGTAACTAATAAGGTGTTTTTTGTTGAAAATATTTTTAAAAGGTGGTTTGGACTAATTATATGAACTTATAAATCCATATTGGATTTGGGAATTGTCTTTCCATACCTAGGTAGGATTTTAGTATTACCTTGTCTGAAATGTTGCTGCATAACTTTCTGTTTTCTGCCCTTCAAAACACTGGTAAGTGAAATGGTAAGGTGATGAACATGAACCACATACCTTGGCTAGTTATTATTATTCACTATATTTTTTAGATCCATTTTAATAACAAGACTAGTTATCTCTTCAAGTTTAGATTCTAACAATGAAGATGAGTAATAAGTTCTTACCTCATGAATACTTCTAGTATTAGTACCTCTTATGCCAAACTATTATGAGTTTTAAGTAATCTTCTCAACTAGTCCCTTGAATTTTTGTGGTGTTTTTTCTACGAGAGATCCTCTAGATGATACATATAGTAGGTTTCTATAATTTTTTAATAGGCCTTTATATAAGAAGACTATAAAGTTATGTTCCTCTATTGATTGATGTGAGAAACTAGTACATAGCTTCTTGAATCTCTACCAATAAACATAAAGAGTCTCTCTAATTGATTTTATGATGGCCTAAAACTTGTTCATGATAGATGTACTCTTAGAGGTTGGGAAGAATCTCTAAATAAAGGATCTTAAGAGGTTATCCTAGTCATGAAGATCACCTTGTGGTAGGTTTCACAACCATTCTTTGGATGCTCTCTACTTAACTCACTCTTTAACCACTCATCTTGGATTTAAGGTAGAGAAAATAAGTTTGATCTATTTAATGTGATTTTATGGGTCTTCTTATACCAAGCCATGAGATTTTTCAAGTAATTTATTTAAGATAGTTTTTAACTCAAATTCATTTTGAAACACATGAATTAAAATATAATTATTCAGATTGATGAATTGTGGTGGTACATAGGACTCCTAGGTTTTGATTTGGGTTGGCTACTTTGGTGGTAGGATCAAGGTGAAAACTTGAAAGATTACATGATTTTTTCAAGGAAAATTTCTCAAAGTCTGATTACAAGTTAAATATTCTGAGTCTAGTTTTTGAGGTTCTTTAAATTTTGGGATCCAAGAGGGAAAAGACTAGTTTTAGAATTCATAGTAATATAATTCAAAGATTATATTTTGGCACTACCTCCCTGAAAATGATGCTATTTTTTGATAACAATCCTATAATGGAGTTTGGAAAATGATAATTATTTTCTTATGTTAAATATAGTATTCGTAGTAACTCTAGGGTTGTCTTCTAAAAGTATTATTCAAAATTATTTGTCACTTTTGGTTCATAGAAAGGGTATGTTTTATATTTTTTGTGGTTTTGAAAAGAAAAGTAAAGAAATGAAACAAAGTATTTTAAAAATAAGATAATGAATGGGTGATTGGGTCATAGTTGGATTTACAATTTCATTGTTATCCTAGTCTATACATTATTTTCTGTCCTTCTAGCTGACAGATGAATGAGAGGATCCACAATCATTTTACCTTTCACCCTGGTTGAGTGGTTTTTGTGCGCATTAATTTTAAAAAACCCTTTACCCAGTCTACCCTACTTACTATGTGTGTTATTGATACAACAAATCACTTCTATATTACCCATTAAACACCCAACTAGCTCTTGTGACTCCCAATAAAATAAAGAGTAACCACTTCCCCTTCTAAAAATGACAACAACCACTAATAAATTCACTACTCATCTAAGACTATTCCACTATATATAGATTGAAACTGAGTAGAGTGAGATTATGGATTACTGACCAAGGCATTCAAAAATAAACAAAATTAAATCAAATATAACTATATTTGAAATTAATAACTACTATTGTATATCAAAACTAGTTAAAAATAAAGAGAGAGTTTTATTCATTGAAGTGTAAAGAATTAATCATTACAAAAAGAAAAACCTTACTCTCTCCAATCTCTAACAGAATTACCCCTCTATTGGAAGGGTAACTGAGATTAAAAGAGAATAAGAATACATTAAAAAAACAAGGAAAGTAGAAAAAAAGAAATAAACATCAGTATCATTCATGTTTGATCCTCCCTTAACACATTCAACCTCTTCCTCTTTTTATAAAGCCAAAAATTATTTCTTCTTCATCCTCTAGTCAAACCTATAAGATCCCTATTTTTTTTTTAATTTTTATAAATTTTAATTATTCCTTGGATTTTCTTTATAGTCACGATCTTATCTTCCCTAGAAATCCATAACTTTTTTTTTTCACTCAGTCAAAATATCACGCATATAGAAATCCATGTGACCACCTCTGATTAGCTATATGAATGTTGATATGGTAGCCCAAATCCTTGACTTAAAGTGTAGATGATATTTTTCAAGTCCCATTGACACAACATCATTCCTCTAATTTTAATAAATGAATGATGTGTATGAAGAAACAATGATGTTTATGAAAGACAAACTAATGTGTGCATAGGTGGAAAATGATTTACAAGAAGGATGAATTCAGTGTTATGTAAATGAGAATTTTCTATATGTAGGATTTTCTAATGTTTATGGTAGATAGATTCATGCTTATGAACATGAATTATGTTTATGGAGTGAGGGATTATAGTTACATAGAGCTATGTTGATGATTTGATAGACATGCCTGAGACTTGTCTGATGCTTACAAAGAGTGTAAAAGAACTAAATTATACTTATAAAACCACTGAATTTTTCATTTATTCAAGGTTTATTCAAGGGGGGTTAATCCATAACAATCCTCCAAGCATGGCCAATTCATTCAACAATTGTCTTATCAATCATGGAATCTAATGTCAAACTCTATGCTCATAGTCCTTCATAATATTAAGATAAAGGATAATAAATATAAATCCATTCATATCACTTAAAAAATTACGTAACTAAATTAAATATCCAATTTTTTACATTTTCAGCAATATCTATACTATCAAATAATTTGATACTTAAATTCCAAACTCATTATAACTCAATTAATTGGTAAATATGAGGGAATGAAATAAATCAAATATTAACAAAATATGATGAATTTATTTCTTATTTCATATGATATTAATGGACCATAGGGTGTGATGTTACCTTGACAAATGATCATACTTAAGTGGTGAGAAGACCCCCCCTTTATGGATTCTGTTAGGGGTCTGGTAGATAGAATGGACGATCAATACAATTTTATTCAGGATTGTAACTCTTGAAACCCCATGGGTTGCCTTTGAGATGTGATATATAGTTGGCTATTGAATTATAGCTTCATAGACTCTTCGATGTTTTGGAATCCCCTGGTAGCTTATATTTATAGCTTTCAAGGATTGTATTAGATATAATTAAGACCTTCCATACATCCTTGATAATTTTAGTGATCGATTATATCTGCATCATCCTTTCTTATCCTTTTCCTAGTTACTCACTTTTACTAGTGGTTTTGAGTTGATGGTTTACTTTGGTTTTTTTACTTTGTGGTTTTGCAGAGTCCTACTAAATATGTTTATATTCTCCCTTTCATAGGACTTATTCCCAAATGTATTATGTTCATGCGGACAATGCATTTGTTCAAAGATGGTATTTTTGGACATGTAGCTAGTGTAGATTGTTTGGAGATAACGACTAGTGAATCTTGGTGGTGCATGATGAAGCATGGTGGTTCATGATAGTGGTAGTGATTATTGCAGCCAAAAATTTATTTAGAAGTATATGTAGTGAGGAGGAGCATCCCAGTGTTTGGGATCTATCTATAACGCCCAACCCAAATCATTGGGTCTGGGTCAAAGTGTCACATGAACTCATATAAGCATCCTAGTATGCTAGATGTTTCCAACTAGTAGCATGAGTCTATGATATGTCATGGGGAGACTATACCCTTCCATCAGAATAAATGAAGGTTCACATAAAAAAATCATATAACATATGCAAGACCATCTGGATATACTGAATGTCAATAAATATAATGCTATAACAAATGATGTTGTCAAAAAGGACATAACACTGATCATATAAAGAGACAATCATACAATATATATACAATATATAGTTGAATGTAAAACAATAATAGACTTAATGATAACTATGATTCTAAACATTCCCAATCTCTACATACACAATGAGCTACACCATCTCGAACAACCATGTGTCCCTGTTCTCAACCTGAAAAGAAGATGCAAGGTATACATGTGCATAGAGGTTCCCATGTAGAGTGTGAGAATATAAAATTAGTAGGGTCTAAACAAGAACCCTTAATCAACACAGTCATATACGTGTATATACACATAATATAAAAGCATAAACAATCAATCATTTTTTGGGATATATTTTACTAACTAAGCTGCCACAAACCCTAATTGTACCTTATTCATCACCAAGTTGAAAGGAATTTATGAAGTGTGGTAGTAATAAAAAAGATCAAGAGATATATATAAAGATAAATAACACAAGTCTCAAAATTCACAAGGCATTGAGTCAGATTGGGCCACATGGTCATCGCATCCCACCTCCATCATGGGCCAGGGCTGAAGACCATCAAACCCCATCACCGGTCACAAGTCAGTTCTTAAGGCCATCATATCCTATCTATGACTTGGGTCAGGACACATAGATGTCTTTCTCCTACTAACATTTCCCTGATTCTTGACTCAAGCCTATCATGCCCTTATTTTTTCCACATTGGGTCTAGCATAAAGGTTGTCTTTCCCCTACACCATTATCGGGTCCATCATCATCATCGTTTCATGCCACACACACTCTACCTCTAAGGGATAAACATATAATGATGGTCCTGTTGTTCCAAGTAGCAGTACCTATACCTAAAAAGATATTATAATCACACATAACTAGGTAGAGCATATAAATATAGAAAGAACATAACATGTAATCATGAGATTCAGTAACAACACACACACAGACATGATCAATATAAAACATGGACTAAAAAAATACATAGGAAAACACATGTAATTGAGTATAACATATGGCCTCATGGGATAAACACACACACACACACACACACTAGGATACCATATCACATAATGGATCTCATTTCCACACACACATACACCCATATGAAAATAATAACAACCAAGGTCACATGGGAAACACACATGTAATAAAACATTTTTCTTATGAGGTAAAAATACTTTTATTTTTAGTTTCATTCCTTGGTTTTATCCTAAAGAAAGTGATTAATGAAGTCTTCGAAGAAATGAGGGTTTCAGGGGCTTGTTTGGAGCCTAAATCTGATGGAAGAAATATATGGGCCACACAGTTAAAAGAATCCATGCTACTCAGTCCACATGATTTATACTAAATGTGTGAGGTTTTTTAGTGCATAGTAGAGGACACATGATTTCCCCTAACCATGCGACCTTGTCCGTAGAACCATGTGAAAATGTTGAAGTTTTTAATATAGGTAAAACATAAGGTCAACACATTGTTTTTTAACCATGCGAGTGGGGTCTTGAGGCAGTGCTGAGCATATGGTTGGTGAACATTTTTGAAAAACATGTGGACAAATCATGCGACCCCTATAGGTTGGGTAAAATGACTATTTTTACTTGAAAATTCATATAACTTTTAAACCCACCTTCTTATTTCCAGTATAAATGAGGTTCTATCCCTCTCATATGGAGAGATATTACTCCCTCTCCACCTAGGTTATTTGAATTATCTTCCATCCAGACCTAGAATCAAGATCTGACCATCTCATTAGATTCTTCTAGGTAAGTTCTCCACTCCTTAGGCTATTTGTTTCATTATTTTTCCTGTCGATGATGCTATTTTGGTGCAAGATCATATGCCCTATTTTCAAGTTATTTTTTTTCTTCTATTTTTCTATTGATCTAGGAAAAACTAAGGGCTGACACTAGATGAGTAATATACTACATGAATTAGGTATGTGGTCTATGAATTTTACTTCAAAGTATTGCTGTTTATAAATTGTTTCCATTGTGCAGATACCAGTTTCACTGGGCATTGCTCCTTAAATACATCTACCTCAAATTCATTCGACTAAATTGTAATATATGACCCTAGTGAGTCCTCTTGACATTATTAGAGGTTGATGCCTCAATGTGGACCACCCACTTAGGATTATTTCTTTATTTATGCCTTTGGTGACCTATATTGAAATTATCCATGACACCATTTAGGTTTGTTGACTTAACCTTTGATAAGGTAAGTGTTTATTCCTAATTAATAAATATTTAAATGAATGTTATGGTAAGTATATGTCTATATATAGATATCACTTGGACTTGGATAATGTAATTGGATTGATATTGGGTGAATTACCTTAACTCACCTCATCATGCTTAATAAAAGGTAATGGAATGAAGCTAATAAATGACTATGTAATTGAAGTGATAATTGGTTGTATATTCTTAATTCACTGTGTCATGTCTTATGAAAGTTAATGGAATAAACATATTGAATGATTATTTGGCTTGAGTGTTACATGGACTATGATTACATATGTATATAAATTAAATGGGTATAATGTGACTTATGTGTTTGGACATTTTTCATATTTATAGGAATGGTTAGACTTGATCCATCTTTGGATTCCTAAGGGAATGATTTGAGCACTCAGAGGACACCATTCCGATTCGTTGAGCAGATTTTCATGGGAGGTGCCTGCTATGGAATATGGCCTTTTTCTTATTACGTGAATGATTAAGTGTTGTATTTATGATTCACTTGAATCTTTTCTAAATATTATAATTCAATGGATACAGTCCTTGGATTCAGCTTGATGTCTTCAGACACACTACGCCATGGATTCACCCCATTAGGCCTAGTCATCCTTAGCCCGAGATTTCTATAGACGAGGTCTATGGACTCTGTTATAATATTTTAGAATGGTATAACTTGGGTGTACCAATAATTTTACACTTCGAACCTTATAGCTAGACTTCATCAGTTACTAATATGAGTTTTCTCGACCCCTGAGGTCAAGGATGACTTGGTTTCACCTTGGATCCTCATTTATTATTATTCTGACCTATTTCAGTGTTGTTGATACCTTAGAATGTTACATATATATAAAATGAATATTAAATTAATTAATTAAATGGTTACATGTTTAGAGACACCAGCTGAGGCTGATGTAGTTATGGGTTGTTAACATTAACATTACTTTACTTATATATATATACTTGCACACTATACAGTTTATATTCACATACTAAATTTTTATAAACATCGTTGGTGGTGGACTACTAAGATTTATCTCACACCCTATCTAGGATGCTATTGGAACCCAAGACGATTATAAGATTGTAGTTGTGGACAAAGGGAAGTGTCCCACTTTGGACACTTGGCTTACTTACTTTAGGATGGGAGATGGGTAGCAGATGACCAAGCCATAGATCAAGATGCTTGGATAGTTTTCATTTCTTTTTGATTCATTTTTATATCATGTATTGTAATTTTCTTCTTCTTCCATGTATGACTTCATTTATTTTTAGATACATTCCATCATCTTTTAGTATATTATACAGTTTAAAGCTTATGGGTATGACTTTCATCGGCTCCCACGCTTTCTTGGTATACAGTTTAAAGCTCTTAAGTTGATTTTTTACTACATGGATGTTTATGCTTTTTTTTGCTGCCTTATTTGCCAATTATTATTATACTTATTCTAATTGTTCATGTTATATCATTGTTGTGCTTCACTATCACTAGAGGGTATAGTATAACTACTGTCATACCTTAGGCCCCCTGTTGCTAGTTAGTAGCCTCTGGCTTATGGGGAGGCATGTTGAGGCCATGTGGTCAATCGAGTTCAGTTAATCAGGAGTGAACTGGGTCCGGGATGTCAGAAAGTGGTATTATAGGTGTTTATTTTCATGCATTATTATTTTATAATTTTATACAAGAAACATGTTGGAACTTGGTCATAAGTTGTTCCTGGAAGTAGCTTACCCATGTTTGGGATAAAAAACAAGTTTCATGGGAATGTTAAATTATTATGTTATATTTCTACCTATTATAGTTGATATATTTTCACCATTGGGTGATGCACATGAATTTTGGTATTTTTTTGTGCTTTAGTTATATTTTACCTGAGACTGGTATGGAAAGGAGAATTGTTACATACATCATTATAGGAATCTAGGATTCACATGTCATGCATATGTCATGCCATATTAGTGAATTTTAATTCTTTCATTACCTGTGTTTCTTGTGATTGTTGAGTGTTACTTGGTTGTGAAATATACATGTTCCACTAATGTATTCTATAGAAAATAGAAATTTTTAGTTTAAAATGTCAGCATCAACCTAAATAGTGTTTTCACACATAGATTAATGATGAAATATTAAATATCCAATTTTGATCTATGTATACTATATAACTCTGGTTACATGAGCTGGGCTTTTTCTGCAATTACATGACTACCAATTTTAATTTATAAGGTATATGATAAATTATAAATTGGAAAGTGAAATTAATCAAGATAAATCCATCATATTTTACCCATTACATTCTGATACCAAATGTAGGGGGGTTGTAATTAAATTGGTGTCAATTTCAGTTTATAAAGTGTATGGAACTTTATTATCTAGGAATAAAAATCTATTTAATTAAACCTTGTATTATGTATACACTAACTTACAAACTTAAGATATATATTATAACTTATAAATGAAATGGTTTCTAGTAAATGGAGAGGCCAAGTGAAAATTAAAGAGTATTTCCCTCATTAAATTTCAATTGACCCTCTATATACTGGAAGCCCTGTAAATAAAAAGTTGAACACTTACTAATACCCTAGCCTTATAAAAGTGTATTTGGAATAGTATGATGGGTAGTGAGCCCTTTTTTTATTATTTTATAATTCCATTAGTGATCCTATCTATTTTGGAATATTGTTATAAGACATGTTATTGGAATTTATATAGATATTCCACTACAAAGTCCTCAAGTCATGCATCAGGAGGGTGGCGAAGACCATTCTCTGGAGGTGGTGGTCCCTAAGATACCAGTGATACCTATAGTCATAAAACATAATGAATCACCTTCTATTCCAAAACCAGTCACCAATTCTTATCTTCAAGAGAGTTTCCTATTCTTGATGCATTCTATACAGGGTGCTCTAAGACCTGTATATATGATTTCTAATCTAACTCATGAGTTTCAGCAGCAGTATCCTCCCGTATTCTTGGGGGATAGTGGTCAAAAAGTTACTGAGTAATGGATATAATACATTTTATCTATCTTCAAGCATCTGGATATGCCTCTAGATAGGAGGGTCAAGCTTTCCACCTATATGCTAAGTGATTCTACCAAGCTCTGGTGTGATGTGATCACCAAGGATGGTCGTCATCAAGGTATGCTCTGGGCAGAATTCTAGACTACCTTCCATGATTAATTTTTCCTTGAGATTCTATGAGATGACCAAGATAGAGAGTCTATGCACATGGAGCAGGGTGCTATTTCCATCATGGACTATTCAACGCATTTCACTAAGTTACAAAATTTTGAACCGCTTCTTGTCAGTGATGAGTTATTAGGAGTGAGACATTTCAAGGATGGGATTAAGTATGTCATCCATTAACAGGTGAATGTATTTTTCCTATCTAAATTTTCTAATATTGTGAACCAAGATATTATCACTAAGAATAAATTGAGAGAAGATGATAGTACTGGGAACAAAGGTTCAGTGTTGAGAGAGGGTAGTAGTTATTCCAATATTAGGAAGCATAACCTTGAGGTTTCTCGTTAGAGAAGCGGTAGCTAGAGTACCCACACTGGTAACTCTATTGTATGCTATCAGTGTGGATGGAAGTGGCATGTAAATCCATAGTGCAATATAAAATCATTTGAGTGTCATGATTGTGGATGTATGTCTCATATTTATAAGTTTTACCAGACCTTTATGCTTATTTCTAGCGGAAGAGGGCCCACACCAGCTCCACCTTTATGAGAATGACATGTGACTCAGAGTCAGGAAAGAATATGGAGTATCACTGGCTGAACTGGCTGAGGAGGAGGTCATGGATAGGGTATCCAAAATTCTAATTATCAATGCCAGTAGAGCAGATCTGCTCATGGTAGTCTAGTTGTATCTTAGGGTCATGGATCAGTCTAGTTGGGAACATTATAGAATACACTTGAGGAGAAGAGTGTAAGAATGTATAAAATATGTGGTACTATCCTAGTATCCTTTAATATCATATTTTTTTATTCAATATAAGTGATTCTCACTCCTTTATCTCTTTATCAATCATGTAAAGTATTTGGGTTGAAATTATATACTTATGCGGGGTGATGGACCTAGACACACTGTTGGGTGTATGGTCAGAAGGTATAAAACAATGTAAGGGATGTCCCCTCGAGTTAGGTAGTTATATTTTTTATGGACATATTTATCATCAAGATGAAAACCTTCAATGTCATTATTAGGATGGACTGGTTAGTTCCCTATCATGCCTATGTGAAATTTTATTACCATAGGGTATTTTTTACATCACCATAGGGTGATAGTTATCTTCACAAGGGTGATTGGGATGTCAAGGAAAGTTGAGATGGACCAGAGCATCATGGGATATGAGGAGTGACATCGCATATTTCCACCTTTTTCTTGGATGATCAGATGGTGCATCTGATAGATTTTCCTCTAGTGGGGATCATTTATAGATGTTTTCACATATGATTTTTTTAGACTACCTCCTAAGAGATAGATAGAGATTATAATTGATCTCATTCTAGGAGCATCTCCAGTATCTATTCCTATATATAGGATGACACTTACTGAGCTCGAGATTCTCAAGATATAGTTTGAGGATTTATAAGATAAGGGTTTTATCTGATCTAATACTTTATCTTGGGGTTCAATTATGCTTTTCGATAATAAATTGGATGGGAAACTTAGGATATGTATGGATTATCGGTTATTGAAATAGATTATGGTTAAGAACCAATATCCATTTTCTCGAATAGATGATCTCTTTGACCATCTCCATGGAGCTAGGGTGTCCTCGAAGATTGACCTGAGATTGGGCTATCATCTGGTTTGAGTTAAACCTTTAGAGACACATCCTATGAATTTATGAAGTTAGTACAATCTATATGAGTATTTTGTTATGCCATTTAGTCTTATGAACATGCCTGAAATTTTTACAGCCTTGATGAATTGGTTTTTCCATCCCTACTTGGATTTCTTTATCATCATTTTCATAGATGAAATCTTGGTGTGTTATTATGCTCAAATATATCATTCCAAAACCCTTGAGATCTTATTTAGTACACTAATATAGAACCATTTATATGATAATATCACAAAGTGACACTTATAGATTGACAAGGTTCACTTCCTTGGTCCTATTATCTCAGAATCATGGGTATTAGTTGACCTAGAGAAGTTGAGTGCTGTTGTTTACTGGGAGTATCCCAAGAATTTATTTGATATATGAAGTTTATTAGGGATATATGTATATTATAGGAATTTTATACTGGAATTATCATACCTTGAGGCACATATTACTAGTCTTAATAAGAATGGTGTGATGTTATTGTGGTATTAAGTGTGAAACAAATCCTTTTAGGAGCTGAAAAGAAGACTTACCTGAGCACTAATATTGATAATTATAGAGCCTAGAAGAGGTTATATAGTGTTATATGATGCATCATGAATTAGTATGGGTGAAATATTTATGTAGTAGGATTGAATTATTGCATATGGGTATCTCAAGTTGAGACTTCAAAATAATAATTACCTGAAACATGGTCTAGAGCTTACAACGGTCATTCATGAATTATACTACTAGAGAGATTATATAATGAGAGAGTTATTTATGGTGTTTACAGACCATAGGAGCCTCAAATATATATTTAATCAGTGTGAATTGAATATCAAACAATGAAGGTGGTTCAAATACCTTCATTATTTTGACTTTGAGCTTGCATATACACCTAGAAAGGGAAATTCGGTAGCTGATGTGCTAATCCAAAAAACTTTGGCACAATATGTTCAGGAAGACAGTGATGTAATGAAATTGATGTACCTTATTTCTAATATACACATAAAGTTTTAATAGAGTCATGAGTGACCTTTTCTTGCATCCATAGTAGTCACCTCTTCACTCCTGGATAGGGTGAAGAGAAGACAACTCTCAAACCTAGAAGTTTTGCTCCTACAAGAGAGTATTTTAGGAGAGTACCCACCTTCATATTGGTCTATCAATGGTGATGACATCCTAATTATGAATAGAAATATTTGGGATCCTATATATATGCTAGAGGAGCTGATTTAAGAATACCACACCTCTTAGTGGGTAGTGCATCTGAGTATCTCAAAGATGTATCGTGATATGCACTATTAGTATTGGTGTCTCGGGATGAAACATCAGATTGTGGATTTTATCACTAGGTGTTCCACTTATCAGTAGGTGAAGGAAAAACACCAGTGGATTTCTATATCCATTACCGGTCTCAAAATAGAAATGGGATGACACCATGATGGATTTTTTGACTGGTTTACCAAGGTCAGATCGATGTAGAGACACAGTTTGGGTATTCATGAATCGACTGACTAAGGTATCCCACTTCCTTCCTATCTGAGAGACATTCTGAGTTGATGATATTTGAAGACTGTATGATGATGAGATTATATGTCTACATGGGGTCCCCCATAAAATTGTTTCAGATAGGGATGATCATTTCACATGAAAGTTTTGGAAAGGGTTACAATTTTTTTTGGGTACATAGGTGCTTTTGATCATATTTTTTTACCCTCTGATGGACATTCAGAATAGACTATACAGGTGTTGGAGGACATGATATGAGCATGAATCCTTGATTTCAATGGTTTTTTGGAGAAACATACATCTATCATTTATTTTTCTTACAAAAATAGGTTTCAATAAATGATTTAGATGGCTCTTTATAAGGCTTTATATGGTATACCATTCCATCCACCTTTGCACTAGCTAGAGGAAGGGGAGACAATACTACTAGGTCATTATCTCATGTGGGAGACTTTTTACTAGGTACAATTGATTAAAAAACATATGGTCATTTATTAATATATACAAAAATATTATTCCAATCACTATTGATAACCTCTATAGTTCTAGGTCAAGGATTATGTTTTCTTGTGGGTATCACCTAGAACTGTGCATAGGAAGATACATAGAAAAGGGAAGTTGTCACCTCATTTTTTTAATCTCTTTTTAGATATTGGATAGAGTCAGGCCAGTGGCCTATCTGTTGATTTTACCTCAGATTTATCATTCCATGCATGATGTCTTTCATGTTTTATAGCTCCAATATTACCATGCTGACACATCTCATAATTTTGATCCTGATCATGTTGAATTGGATGCTGATGATTCAGTTTAAGAGTATCACATATGCATAATTGATCAGAGCATGAAGGATCTCTGAGGTCGGTATGTCCCTTTGGTGTGGGTGCTTTGGAAGCATGACCATGTACAAGATGATACTTATGAGAAAGAGTCTCATGTATGTTCTCAATGATTGGATTTTTTAAACCAGTGTTTTATCTCCCTTGGAATGGAAACTCAAGGGCATGTTCCTTGAAGGGGGAATACTATAAGAACCCTGTTTTTCTATGAGGTATGAAACCTTTTATTTTTCATTTTAATTCCATGGTTTTATCCTAATGGAAGTGCTTAATGAATTTGATAGGAAATGAGGGTGTTTGGGGATTTTTTGGAGCCTGAAACCCCGACCAGTGGAAGAAATATCTGGTCCACATAGTTCGCATAAACCGTATAGGCCACATGGTTTCTACAAACTATATTGGGTGTTTTAGTGCACTACAGAGTCCATATGGTTTTCCCTAATCATACAACCTAGGATGCACAATCGTGAAAAAATGTTGTAGTTTTTAATTGAGGTAAACTACATAGTTGGTGCACGGTTTGTCTAACCATGTTCCATGACCATTTGAGCGGGGTCTTTAGGTAGCGTTGTGTCCACAGTTGGCGTACGATTTGAAAAACCATGTGGAAAAACCTTACAACCCCTGTAAGTTGGGTAAAATAACCATTTTACATTAAAATTATTATAAATTTAACACCCCTACTTAATTATTATATCCATCATACATGAGGTCCTCTACCTCTCCTATGAAGAGATCCTCCTCCCTCTCCCCCTAGGTTTTTTAATTTCCCTTTGGTCTGGACTCGTAATCAAGATCCTATCATCTCATTGGATTCATCCAGGTAAGTGATCCACTCCTTAGACTCTTTTCTTAATTCTTCTTCCTATCAATGATGTTATTTTTGTGTGAGATCATATGACCTATTTTCTTGGTGTTTGTTTGTTATTCCATTTTCTCTTGATACATGCCAAAATAAAGGCCAATACTGTATGAGGCATCTATTAAAAGCATAAGGTAGGTGGTTTATGACTTTTCCCTCAAAGTCTCACCATTTATAAATTGTTTCCATTGTCTGTACACTGGTTTCACCATGATTTTATCCTTAAATACATATTCCTTAAATTCAATTAACTAAATTGTAAGATATGGACCTAATGATCCCTCTTGATATTGTTGGAGGTTGATAAATCAATAAGAACCACCCATTTAGGGTGAGTTTTTTATTTATGATATTATTAACCAATATTGAAATTATCTGTGACACCGTTCAGGTACGTTGAATTGTCCTTTGATAAGGTAAGTGTTTCTTAATAATTAATAAATATTTAAATGAATGTCATGGAAAGTATATATATATATATATATCATTTAGTCTTGTATAATATAATTGAACTGATATTGGTTGAATATCCTTAACTCTACTTTTCATGCTTAATTAAAGGTAATAGAATAAACCTAATAAATGATTATATAATTGACGTGATAATTGGTTTTATGTCCCCAATTCACCGTTTCATGTTTAATTAAAGGTAATGGAATGAACCTAATAAATGATTATATAATTGACGTGATAATTGGTTTTATGTCCCCAATTCACCGTTTCATGTTTAATTAAAGGTAATGGAATGAACCTATTTAATGATTAGTATTCATGAGTATTACATTAAACGTGATTACATATGTGTATAAATGAAATTATTATAAGGATCCTTTTGTGTTTGGACCCATTTCATCTTTATAGAAATGGTAAAACTTGAGATAGCCTTGGATTCCTAATGGAATGCCTTGAGCACTCAAAGGATGTCATTTTAATTAATTGATCTGATTTCTATGGGAGATACCCACTATAAAATCTGGTCTTTTTAATATTATGTGAAATCATTAGTGTTTTATCGATGATTCACTTGACTCATTTCTCAATTTTATAATTCCATGTATACACTCCTTAAATTCAGATTGATGTCTTCAAACACAAGGCACCGTGGATTCACCCCATTAGGCCTAGTCATGCTTATCCTAATATTACTATGGATGATCTCTATGGACTTGGTTAGACTCTTTTATATTGGAATGCCTTGGGTGTACCCCTTGGATCACACTTAGATCATTATAGGAAGACTGCATGAGTTACTACTATGAGTTGGCCCAACCCCTGAGGTCATGGATTCCTTGGTTTCACCTTGGATCCTCATTTATTATTATTATGATCTATTTCAGTGTTGTTGACACCTTCACATGTTCCATCTATATAAAATTAATCTTAAATTTATTAATTTAATGGTTACATGTTCAGAGATACCAACTAAGGCTGATGAAGGTATGAGTTGCTTAAAATAGAACTGCTTTACTTTTATATATATACCCGCACACTGTACAGTTTATATTTAGAGATTGGATTTGTCTATACACCATTGGTGGTGGGCTACTAATATTTATCACACACCCTATTCGGGCCTCCATTGGCACCAAAGCATAATATATGATCACAGGTGTGGAAAAAGGGAAGTATCCCGCTTTGGAAACCTAAATTTCTTACTTTAGGTTGGAATCTGGGTAGCAGATGACCGAGCCACAGATCGAGATGCTTGGATAGTTTTTGTTTTTTTTATTCTTTTGTATATCATGTATTTCACTGTCTGTCTACTTCCATGTATTACAACTTTTATTTTGTAGATACTTGGCATCATCATTTAGTATATGCTACAGTTTATAGCTCTTGAGTTTATTATTTATTACATGGATGTTTATGGTTGTTTCCACAACCTTATTTATCGATTATTATTATACTTCTTCCACTTACTTATTCATGTTATATCACCATTATTATCTAATATGACCAGAGGGAATAGTCTCTCCACTATCTCACCCTAGGCCCCCACTACTAGCCGACATCCTCTGGCATACTGGGAGGAATGCTTGAGGCCATGTGGCTGATTGGGTTTGGTTACTTAGGAGTGAACTATGTTTGGGATGTCACAACATGCATGCCAATCTGTACGACATCTACATGGTATAAGAGAATCTTCATCAATGTCTATGGGAATCTCATGCATAATAGTGTATAACACGTCTACCAAGGTCTAAGGACAACTCTACCAAGGTCCAAGGATAACTTTACCAAGGTAGTGCATGGTGCATCAACTAAGGTCTAACGCAAGGTCCTCCTACCATATAGGTATATCACACATGTCACTATCACAATTCCACACAACATGGTCACAACTCGAAACACTACTCACCCACTGATATATATCAATATAGATCTCTAATAATGACTCAATTTGTAGCATCACCCAAACCACATGATGGAAAACTACAAGGAATTCCTAATCTACCTTGGTCTACACCCACTGATACTTACACCCAACTTTACCACATGGTGATGCTATATCCCTTAGGCTTGTCCCAAACCTTGGACCCCAAAATGTAGAGTCAACTCTCAACCAAGACCTACTTGGTCCCAAAGGACAAGTTCTATTGCATCACTCAATACCCACATCAAGGTCTCATCCCACATATTCAAATAAAACCAATAGACACTCAACTACAACATCTTCAAGACAAACAAACAACTCTAGGGTTTACCTAACCAAGAGTGTAACCCACAACCCCTGATTGGTTTCCTCACACAATATTCTGAGGAAGATCTATCATATGAAACAATGGGTTACTCATCTTCATCTTAGGCACCAAGCCCCGAAGAATCTATTTTGATTTAAGGTACATTGTTTATGCTATCTGAATCCCATTACTCACTCAAGGACCTACCAAGGCATCTTATCAAGTAAATCAGTATTGTCATCTAATGTTGACCTAGTTTTCAAAGTATACTAGAACACCCATCACACCCAAGCGAACTCAAAAAGGGTTTAGAGCCTCATAAAAAATCACTACTTCATCTAAGGGTCCCTTCATTCATACCCATACTACCTAAACCTAAGAAACCATGAAGGCACACCTAATAAATAAAGAGGTATATAAACAATATTAAAACATATAATAAATATGGAATTATACAAGTAATTCCATCCCTAGATTCATATATGATTGAGTATAAAAGGGGAAACCTTTCTCAAAGAATGAATTCATGATCATAGAACCCATGAAAGGCTTAACCAATAATTTTAAATCCTCATTTATGCCACATGTATCCTCGTACAATCCCTCTCATACCAATGATTCCTCACGAGATCCTTCAACATCACTAGATTTAGTTTTAATCAATATAAAACCTCTATCAAACTACATCTAAATCCAATATGTCACCAAACTAAGGATATCTCATTAGATCCAACCATCACAGCTCAGATATAAGGCTTCATTCTAAGAAATAAGAGAGGATCTGACAAGAACATAAAGAACCGAAAGAAAAAAATATAACTTGAGTTACCAAGATATGATCTACCTATATCAATTAAAAAAATATTAGAGAGGGGTGGAATTTGTTGAGGAAAGACTTTGGTGTCACACCCAATTTTTCATTTTCATCTTCTGTTTCGATTCATTTGGGAATCTCAGTTTTTCCCTCAAGTTTCAGGTGTGATGGGGGGTAAAATTTTAAGGTGTTTCTTTTCTCAGTTTTTACCCTATGGAAATTTCTCAATTCATTCAGATGTTCTTGGAAAAATGTTAAGTTTTTGGGCTTTCAAGTAGCCTGTGAATGGTTGGCACACAGTTTGGTAAATCGTACGACTCATCCCAGGTAACTGTGTGACAGGTGTTAAAAATTAAAAAGAAGTTACCACACAGTTTGTGCATGGTAAGTCAAACCGTGTGGGCTAGTCGTGTGGTCGATCCCTCTTGGAAAGTATCTACCACATGGTTGGTGCACAATTTGGTAAACTGTTTAGCCAAATCTTGAGAGTTTCCCATAACTTAAAAATTGGGAAATTCTAAGCATGCCCCTTTTTGGATTTTAACCCAGAATGCCTCATTCCTTATTTCTGTAGTGAGTGTGACCCTATAAAGGCTCCTCCCTCCTTCTCTAAGCTTCCTCCTCCATCTTTTTTTGTAGATCTAATATTTATTCAAGGTTTTTGGGAAAATATATCAAGGTAACCTCCTATCTTAATCTCCCTCTTGGTATTTCTTTTGTTTTACTATTCTCCCATGACCATATGGATTTAGGGTTTGGGTTTCCCTTGATTTATGGTAGGGGTTTTGTATTTTTAGGTTTCCTATTCATATATCTTGGCTCTTGGAACCCTAGTGGTGAATTTCCAAGCATGCTCAGTTGATGTGCTACAATATTGAGGTAGGTTTCCCTTACACTTACCTTTTTAATTTAATAATCATTGATTTCATGATTTTCTCACCTTACTTGAATGTTAAATATTAATATTTGATCCTTGTAACAATTTTTGGGTGTGAAAAATTGTTATTGTTTCCATGTGTTTGTGATAAATAGTATTGTTTTGGTTATATTATACACACCAAGTGTTTGATAAAATGCATGATTGGATTTTATGAGTGATTTGTGATATAAAAAGCATGGTTTGAAAATGGAAATGAATTTATGGTATTTTAAATGATGAATTAGGTTCTTTGAATGGGTTCCCAAGGGGTTTTGGATTTAAATGGAATGTATATTCAGGATTTCAAATATGGTTTGTCATGTATTGATGATTAATGGCCCGCTTGGCATTTTTATAAGAATGATTTTTGGATTAAAAATAAAATGTGAGTACTTTGATGTAATCGTTTGATAAATGGTTATGAAATGGAAAGAGTGTTTTGTCCCTTTTTGAGGAAATGTATTTGTTTCATTAAAGGATGATGGTTGTGTGAAATGTGTTTGAGGCATTTTTGGAACTTTTGTAAAAATGGTGAAAATTTTTATCTTGAAAACACTCCTTGGATGGCTCTCATACTTTTCTTATGTTAAATAGATGAGATGTCCTCATTGTGGAATCCTCATGATCCATTTATGTGAATGGGACAGATTTCCTCACTATGGGATCCTCATGACTCATTTTATTGTATGGAATGGGAGATCCTCAGTATGGACTCCTTTGTTATCTGTGAGTTTTAAGGAAAGAGATGGATCCTTGGAGTGACTTGGGTGATTTCTATTATTGGAATTATTATTATTTGTATATGTGATTGGATGCTCAATTGGCATATATTGGATCACCCTTTACTTACATCTTGACATGAACAACCTAACATACCTATTGATTTTTTGGAGAATTATTATTTCACTATTTCAATTATGTGCCAGCTAGTGGCCTATAGTAGGGGGATATTGTCATTATTGATATGGGATTGTGCCCCTCGGTCTGTTCTATGTGGGGTGTAGCTGAGAGTGTAGGTGTACTTGATGTCATCGAGTGAGGCATGCTTTCCCAGGTGAGTCAAGATATATTAATATGTTCTGGATCATTCACAATCTCATAGGTTCCTCCCATGTCTATTGTCACATAGTTACTTATGATGGATGATTGAGATACTAGATTACTCTTATGTGATTATTTACATTTCCCTTATTATGTGATTATTGTAGTTCTCTCATGTGTGGTTTCTTTCTTGGAAAGTGATGATTTGGATTCCAAAGGTTTATAGAAAAATGTTTTAAAGTAAAGAATAATGATTTATACACTCCTGTGATGTTTTGAAATGAAAGAATAACTTTCCCCTTGAAAATATGAATGTTTCTATAATAGAAAAGAATCTGTATTTAGAATGAAAAAGAGAAATGAAACATGATTTGTTTTAATGAGGAAAACATTTGGGAAAAATATTACTTTTATATATCATATTTCAAACTTGAAGTTGATGTTTCTTTTATTTTAAAGGAGGTGCATTGGGAATATATTGTTAGGGAATGTATATTGAGTTTTAATACTCACACATATAGTTTCTTCTTATTTTTAACTTTTGGTATAGGTCTCAGCTTGGTCTTGATCACCGTGGTCGATAATTTTTCTTAGAATCGAAGAGTGACCCTTAGGGTCACATGGAGATGTTGTAGTTATCAGTTTTCAGTTGGAGTTTTATTGTTTAGTTTGGTTGTATTTTTTAGCCTTGTAAAATATATTCCTATGATTAACATCATGTGGGATACTCAATTTATATTTATACTATTTTTTTTATTTATTTTAATTGGGAAAAATAGTTCCATTGTCTCTATATTGATGCCCGACACTAGTTTTCAGCCCATGGGGATCAGGAATTCCCTACAGGCTATCTCACAGATCATATTGGGTGACCGTTTTAGGGTTGACCCAGGTTGGTTTGTAAAAAAATGGTATTAGGGTAGGCCAGTCTTTAGAGGAAATTTCTTTTCAGATTTCCCTTTATTACTTGGGGATGTTAATGTAGATAAGAGATTAGGACTTTAGGGACTTGAAAGGTAGGAATTGTAATGATTTCATGAACCCTTTATCATTAAGATCCTTAGGTTTCCATGGGAAGTCCAGTTTTGTTTGTTTCTTTTGGTTCTTGCAGATTGTTTAGTGTTTGGGATATGAAACAAGAGTTGGGATAAAGGTATCCATGATCTCACAGGGCCTAAAAATAAATGTGGAACTGGGGACATGGTTCTAGAAGGATCTCTATGATAGTGGAATGTTTGGTACATTCCTTCCAACCATATGGCCAAGTCACCCACTGACACTAGTTCCTTTTGTAAGTTACTTTGATTATTCTTTGATCCTAATTTTTTTGAGAGATCTTGTTTTGGAATTGTGAAAAATAGATTTAAAGTGGAATGGTTTGGTTTTGGGAAGATGGAAAATTTATTTTAAGAGTTTTATTGAATAAGGAATTATAAAATGGATTTATGTAAATTGTTTTTTGAGTAAATGGGGATGAGTTTATCAGGATTGGAATTATATAATAAAGACTTGGAGTTTATTGAAGTTGTTTTCTTGTAAAACTAAAATTTGTTTAAAAAATAATTTTGTAAAGTTGTTTCAACTAATAAGAAATGTGTTTTTAGTTAAATGGTTTTTTATGGAATGAGATTTTTTGAGTTGCTGGAAATTTTTTTGAATGAAACAAATTGAATTTTTGGATGGAAATTCATGAGATTTTATTTTTGAACATAATGAAAAAGACTGAAATGTGGAATCTGAAAATGGATTTTTAATTAGTGTTTAGTGATACTTTAGAAGGTTGAATAAATTTTTGATTTGGGTTAAATGATTTGTTTTTGAAAATGAGAACGTTTTGTTTTGAAATTTAGTGTGTTTGATGAGTGGTCACATGAATGCATATGTGCAAAAAGTGGTTGGATGATGATGTGGGTGGGGAGTTCTTGAGATTGACATAATTGATGAGTTCCTGATATGGAATGAGTTGATATGTGTCCGGATTGGAATAGAAATGTGCATGTGAGTGAGACTCTACAGAACACCATTCGTGAGTGTTAAAATCTACCAAGTTTTTAAAAAAAAGTGTTTTAAGCTAGAAATTGTGGTGTTTTGATATCCAATGGTTGTGTGGTTTATTTTTTTATGTTTTATAAGTGATATTTATGTTGTTTCCTAAGTTTAAATCATGTTTAAAGTTTGTTCTTGAAGTGGTGTTTAGCGGGATTCTATAAAAGTTTTAGGGAATCTTTAAGCATGTTTCCCTTTGTGTCGGCATCTATTTGAGGTGAGTTGGATTAGTGAGATGGTTTTGATAAAGCTCATGGATTTATTGTTACCCAATGTTCTCTCCAATAGAGATTCAATGAATATTATTAGTGAAACTATAGATGATCCCCCATTAGTAATATTTATTGTTAATCAACCTAAGGATTTTGTTCTCAAGTTTTGAAAGTTAAATCCACCTCTTCGAAGGATACCCCATCCCATTTTATAGAGTATAGATCTATTTGGGCTCAATTTAAAGTGACATTTTATTATAATGATTATTTTTATTATGGTGGCTATTCTTGGCGGTGTTCCTTTTTTTGTAATGAAAGGGGGATGCTATGAATCTCTTGATAACTTCTATTTCAATGAAAGTGTGTGTTAATTTTTAGAAATCCTAGAAATTTTTATGCTCTAAGTGGTGGTGTATTTGGAGAGTGAATCTTCTAAATACTTATTTGGGTGAGGGTGTCTTGTTAAAGAAAGTGATTTACATAGTGATATAATCCTTTGTTTCTGCCTGGTTTGCTATGTGGAAGCTTGCGGCACCAAAAGAAGGAGTCCCAATCAGGTTTTAGCAGCTCTTGACTGTGAGGAAGTAGATGCTTCAAACATTAGGGCTCCATCCAAAGGCCTTAGAGTAAAGCTGGTGCATGGTCCAAAATCTTGGGGGTGTGGGGAGTTTGGCTAAGCGTGTGCCTCTACCATTGGGGTGAGGTAGTTTTTATGTTCATATCATGGTTTCTCTATTGCTACAAACTCTCTCTTGTTTCAAAGATCACTATGAACTTATCCTTCATGAAATGCCCATGATTGTGCCTTCTTGGAAGCAAGTTTCTGATTAGTTGTCCTTGAGTGGATCACTTGTGTGAATTGAGTGTGGCTTTGGTTTGTTTCCATATGAAGGTGACGAGTCATAGGTTAGTTGTTGTTTGGATCTATGTTCCTTTCATTGGCCCCTACCCTACCTTCCCCCAGTGGTGGGTATTTGTGATCGGTGTGAAAGATTCTAAGTTTTATTAATCACGTTAGTTCATAATGGTGGGGATACCCAGTGTAGTTCTTGTTGAAATTTATTTTGTGACGAATTAGTGCTTGGTTGTTCCAAATTGTGGGGTGTCTATTCGTCCCTCCCCATATCAGTGATCTATCTTGATTTTTGGTGTTGGTTTATTAGTGGATATTTTTGTTTAAAGTTATCTAGTTTTGAGTTTTCTTTTAGTTTGGGTGAATTTTGGATTTTTTGAATGTTCCCAATGGTTCTGTTTGATGAATGAGTGTTAAAGTTATAGATTTATTTTTCCCATCACTTTTTGGGAAGTTTTTATGGTTTTTTTCTATTTCAGGAAAGAGGTGTAAGTTATGTTTGGATGTGTTGAGATGTTTTTAGGTTGATGAGGTTGGATTATGTGGATGTGAAGTCCTTAGTTGTTGATCAATCAATTGGAAAATGTTGTGGATTTTTGGGGGCATAAAACATTAATGGTGGGGAGAATTATCACACTCAGATTTTAATTTTCATCTTCTATTCTAGTTCATTTGGGGATCTTAGTTTTTCTCTCGAGTTCTAGGTGTGATGGGGGGGGGGGGTTAAATTTTATGGTTTTTATTTTCTAATTTTTGAAACCATGTCTATTTATTAGTTCTTTCATGTGTTATTAGAGAAAATTTTAGTTTTTGGGATTGGTATTATCCTTTTTATGGTTGGTTCACAATTTGGTAAACCATACACTCATCCCAAGTAATCGTACAGAAGGTGTTGGTAATTGGATAGATGTTATCGCACAGTTTGAAAATGGTAATTCAAACTGTGTAGGATGTCTGTGTGGTTGATCCCTCTTGTAAAGTAGCTACTGTATGATTGGAACATAGTTTGGTCAACCAAACAGCCAAACCGTGCAAGTTTCCTAGGGCTTAAAAATTGGGAAATTCCAAGTATACCCCTTTCTAGATTTTAAACCAAAATGACATATTCCTTATTTACTTGGTGTGTGCTGCCCTAGGGAGGCTCCTACCTACTTCTATAATATTCTTCCTCTCTCTCGTGGTGTAGATCTAAGATTTCATCAAGATTTTGGGGCAAATCTCTCAAGGTAACCTCCTCTCTTCATCTCTATCTTGCTATTTCTTTAATTTTCTATTGAGTTTATCTTCTCCCATGACCATGTGGATATAGAATTTGGGTTTACCTTGATTTATGTTGGTTTTTTTGTTTTTATGGTTCCTCTTCATAGATCTTGGCTCTTATAACCCTAGTGGTGTATTTTTTAGTGTGTGTTGTTGAAGCGTCACAAGATTGAGTCAAGTTTCCCTTGAACTTTCCTTTTTAATTTAAGAATAAGTTATTTCTTTCTTTTTACACATTCCTTGAATGTTAATTATTGATATATGATCCTTGTAACAACTTTTGGGTGTGAAAAATGGTTATTGTTTCCTTGTTTTGTGTTAAATAGTATTGTTTTGGTTATATTGTGAACACCAAATGTTTGAGAAAATGCCTAGTTAGATTTTATGAGTAATTTTTGATATAAAAATAATTGTTTGAAAATATAAATGAATTTATGGTATTTTAAATGATGATTTGGGTTCCTTGAATGGGTTCCCAAAGGGTTTTGGATTTAAATGGAATGTGTATTTGGATTTCAAATGTGGTTTGGCATGTGTTGATGATTAATGGCCCATTTGGAATTTTGATAAGAATGGTTTTTGGATTAAAAATGAAATGTGAGTAATTTTATGGAATTATTTTCTTAGTGGTTATGAAATGGAAAGGGTTTTTTTCCGTTTTGAGGAAATATATTTGTTTATTTAAAGGATTATGTTTGTGTGAAATGTGTTTGGGTCCCTTTTGACACTTTTATGAGAATGGTGAAAATGATTATCATGAAAACCCACCTTGAATGATTCTCTTGCCTTGATTATGTTAAATTGACAGGATTTAATCATTGTGGAATCATCATGATCCATTTATGTGAATGGGTGGGTTTTACTCACTATGGGATCCTCGTGACCCATTTACTTATACGAAATGAGATATCCTTGGTATGGACTCCTTTGTTATTTGTGAGTTTTAAGGTAAGTGATGGATCCTTGGAATGACTCGGGTGATGCCTATTGTTGGAATTATCATTATATGTGTATGTGATTGGATGATTGGTTTACATCAGTTGGATCACCCTTTACTTACATTTTGAGATGGATAACCTGGCATAACTATTGAATTTTCTGAGAATAATTGATGCGCTAGTTAGATAACGCACTAGCTGGTGGCCCATAATAGGGGGATATTTTTATTATTTCTATGGGATTATGCACCTCAATCTATACCATATGAGGTTTGGTTAAGCGTGTTAGTGTATTTTATGTCATCAAGTGAGGCATTTCTTTTGGGATGAGTTAAAATGTATTAGTATGTTCTGTATTATTTACAAGATCCTTAGTTCCACCCATGTCTATTGGAAAATAGTTACTTGTGATGGATGATTGAGATACCCGGTTACTCCTGCATGTTTATTTCTATTTCCCTTATTATGTGATTATTTCAGTTATCTCATGTGTGGTTTATTTCTTGAATATTGATGAGTTTGATTCCAAAGGTTTATGTAACAATGTTTTAAAGTAAAAAATGTTTTATACCCTCTTGTTCCATTTTGAAATGAAAGTATCAATTTCACATTGAAAATAATATTGTTTATTTAATAGAAAATAATCTAGATTTGGAATAAAAAAGGGCAATAGAACATGTTTTTTTTAATGATGAAAACATACAAGAAAAATATTACCTGTATATATTGTATTTAAAAATCAAAGTTGATGTTTCTTTTATTTTAAAGGAAGTGAATTGGAAATAGATTGTTCAGGCATGCCTACTGAGTTTTAATACTCATGCCTATAGTTTCTTCTTGTTTTTAGCTTCTGGTGTAGGTCTCATATTGGTCTTTATCACCATGGGTGATAGTTTTTCTTGATATTAGAGAGTGACCCTCAGGGTCACATGGAGATGTTGTAGTTGTCAGGTTTTATTTTAAGTTTTATTATTTAGTTTGGTTGTATTTTTTTATCCTTTTAAAAGATGTTCATATGATTAATTATTCATGTGGGAAACTTAGTTTATCTTGTCATTATTTTATTTATTTATTTTCATTGGGTGAAATAATTCCCTTGTCTCTCTATTGATGCCCGATACTAGTTTCCAGCCCGTGGGAATCAAGAATTCCCTTCGGGCCATGCCACGGGTCTTCTCAAGTGACCTGTTTGGGGTCGAACCAAGTTGGTTCAAGACATTTGGAGGTCATAGGTTTGATAGGTTTATAGAAAAGGAGGAATAAATCATGAATTTTGAGTTAAATTCCATTTAATGGAGTTTTGGATATGTAAAAACATGTGCACATGGTTTGGTTACATGGTTAGACAAACCATACGCCATCCATGCCTGATCTACTGCCTCCTCAGGGCACCCATATTATTTTTTCAAACCATGTTCTTATCATGATTTTGGGTATGTGTTGTATTGCATGAGTTACTAAGAAAGGTTGAATGGTTTTTCAAACTATGTCCCTAATAATGCACTAATAATAGGATACACCCAAAGGTCATATAGTTAAATTTAGTAAAACAACATGGTTTACCTTAACTATGCTCAAACCATGAACCCTTTAAAAAGTCTTCTAAAATCCTCAAAAAATACCCTAAATTTACCTAAAACTTCTTCCAAACAACCATGGTTCGAAATAAAGATGAAAAAGATCATATTTCCCCATAAACTTCCATAAATAAAAAAGTGGGTCATTTCATTCACCCCACCATAATGCTTCTCATCCTTGAGAAGGATATATATTCATCCATCTAAAAATCCAGATCAACCTAAACCTTCAAAGGTCATGTTCTATAAACAAACATCGGCCACACTTCCACTGCATTACTCTAACTCTGAGCCCATTTATACCAAAATTTCCACTTCTGTTAGCTTCAAATTTGAGACTCTATTGAATAAACTCTCCATGATGTCATAACACTAAGGGGGTATAGTCACATAATCCAACCACTAACACCAAATCCCAATCCGAACTTAAGTTTCAGATACCCTAGTGAGATCACCAACCACCTGTACAAATAGTCATGCTTTCATTCCAAGCATAGAGCATGACCAAAACAAATATCATATAGATTCAATACAACTTATATAGAGTTCTATAGTTACTTCCAAAATCTATTTAATTCCATATCTGAATAAAAAGTTTAGTATTCATTACTGAATCAGATCCACTTGAATCCACCAACAAACCAACTTTTGATGCTACTATGACTGTTCAATGACGAATTTAAGTGCCTCTAAAAACCATTAAAATGAAGGCCACTCGCCCCAGAACAACCCTATTCTCCACCTAAGGATTATCCTTATCGTCGTCGATTCCTGTCACAAGAAATTCATCACTGAATGTAATAACCAGACATGGCCATCTGCTCGTATCTTAGAACCAACTAAACACAGACTACCATCGCTCCTAGGTCATACTAAGAATGGAATTTTCAATTCTAAACATCCATATGATATGTAAATTGTGTCCTACCACAACCTATGTAATTCTACACACCATAGGGATTCCCTAACACTACTCATTTATATTAAACCCCAATTGGTTTAACACTGCATGCACATCACTCTCTCGATCCATTATCTTATTACACATCATTATATGATGCTATTATAAAAGTTTTAAACCAATGGAAACCAAAAAATGGTACTACAAACCATACAAATGTAGCCTAACACCATAGGTTCATTCATATTTCCCATGAATCTCATCGAACATGCAGATCACTTACTCCTATGTTTATCTCAAACCCAAAACACAAGTGCTCAAATTCTACTACAACATTTAGATTCACCTGAAACACCCAAACCACCACCAATAGAAAAGTCACCATCTTATTCCTAGTGGTACATGAACCTTATAACATATACATAACCTACACATGAAAGTTTTTATGGGTTAAGGAATTACAATAAATATTTTATGACACCATCTTCCACTTAAGATAGAGTGTTCCCTGGTGAACTTGCCACATACCATATTACTTGAAAACCCACTCAGTCTCTTATGATCATAATATAAAAACACTCATGTGAAAATAAATCAATATCCCAAGAGACACACCTCACTAATTCTATGGTTTAGTTGCATAAACTATATACTAAGCTCCATAAGGATGTTGGTCCTTTCTAAAAAGAGCATTCTTGATCCTTTCTCATCAATAAAAAGCCCCATCGTGAAAAACCATTGAAAAATCATTAGGAAACCAAAAAAACATAATGAAATTATAATAATTATCACTAAACTATATTCAATACCAAAGAAAAAAACATTCTATAATACTAAATTTCAAGGCATAACTCTTGAGCCACTACTTAACCCTCAATGGTTTCCATGACCACAAGGAAAACCGTGATCGTCACCTAATCACCTCTTAGGCATGACTACCCTCATTGTTTCCAAACCAAGACTTAGAGTGTGAAAATTGATCATAGAGTGTTTTAACACACATACTTTTATGAAGGTATCATTACCACCACCAAAGTGATCTACCACTGTAAGATCCACATGACTCTCCATCAGGAAAAAGTGATCAAGGGAAATACATAAAATCAAGTACATTTCATGTGAGTAATATATGAATAGTATGATAAATGATGATAGGTATTCTTATAATGGTCCAAGAACAAACCAAAAAAATCACAACAATGATTACAAATCATTTCAGGAAATATCTCAATAATAATAATTCACAACAAGAACAACAATCCCTCACCCTTGTAGTGTGGAATTACCACTAGAAAGGTGTTATAAACTCACCAGTCTATAGTCCATCACTAGATCTGACACATTTATAGATCACCAATATAAAATTTCCCAAATAATGAAAAATACTAACCTCCTTTTATATTATTTTGTAATTCCCTGACCCGAATCACCATGTCTGTGCCAAAGTGTCACATGACCTCATCCATGCCTCCCCATATGCCAGAGGTTCCCGACTAGTAGTGAGGGTCTATTGTATGTCACGGGGAGACTATACCCTCTTATTAGAGTAAATAATATTAGAAATAACCAAATAATATAACATACACAAGACCATAAGGATATATAAAACATCAATAAATAAAATTATATAATAAGAAATGTTGTGAAAAAGGACATACCACTGATTGTACAGAGGTTCTATCACACACACACACACACACATCATATAACTAAAGATAAAAAAAGAAGGATACTAAATAGAAACTTTGAGTCTAAATAGTCTTAATCTCTACAAAAACACCAAGCTACCCTAGCTTGAACAACCGTGTGTCCCTATGATCAACTTGAAAAGTATATATAAGGTCTACACATGCACTGAGGTTCCCGTATAGGGTGTGAGAATATAAACTTAGTAGGGTATCACCAATAACCCCTAATCAATGTATTCTTATACATGTGTATGAAAAGAAGATAAAATCGCAAACAATCAATCATATGTAGAGATATCATGCTTTCACTAAGTCAGCACGAACCTCGATTATACTTGAATTAGCATTATATCATAAGGAATGTATTAAGTGTGGCAGTTTTTGGAAAATATGAAGATATAGCCACAATTATAAAGAAAATAACACTAAGAAGTTCTAAGGAATCAATTTAGATCAGGCCATAAGATCCTCACATCCCACCTCTACCATGGGTTAGGCCTCAAGACTGTCAAACTCCGTTACTGGTCACACATAAGGACTCAAGGCCTTCATATCCTATCTATGACTTGGTTCAGTCCGCAAGGATTTCATAACCCTACTGTAGTAGCCTCGGGTCTAGCCTCAAGGCCATCATACCCTTGCTATCTTTTTCTTGACTCTGGTCTCAAGGACATCATGCCCTTTCCCTGTCCTTAGGCCCATTGTTATCCTCATCGCATGTTGTGTGCAATACCCCTCTATGGGATAACCATATCATGATGTTCCACCTATCCTCAGTACTAATAGATATACCTATAAAGGTATGCTAGTCACACATAATAAGGTAGAGCATGAAAATATAGTCAGAATATAACATATCATCATGAGAGTTAGTAGTAACATACATACAGATGTGATCAACATCAAACATGGTCTAACAAGCTACATAGGTAAAATCATGGAATCAAGCATCATATATGGTATTATGGGATACACACACACACCACTCTTACCATATTATACAATGAATCTCATGGCCACACACACATACACCCCTATACATATCATAAAAAACCAAGGTCACATGGTCAACACACACATGTTGATTCATGTCACATCCACATGGTCTAAGGGATTTTCCATCAAAGTATAATGGAATATCAGGTATACTAGTGCATGGAACATCCACCAAGGTCTAAGGAAAACTCTAACATGGTCTAAAGATAACTATACCAAGGTCCAATGGCATCTCATGCATACTTGTTCATAGAATATTCATCAAGTTCTAAGGCAGGGTCCTCATACCACATATGCATACCACACCAGTCACTAGCATGGTTCCACACAACATGGTTTCAACTCAAAACATTTCTCTTATTCTCACATATCTCAGTATAGACCAATACTAATGATTCAAGTTATTTCTTCACATATACCACTCGATAGAAAACTGTTAGGGATTCCGAATCAACCTTAGTCCATACCCATCGATACTAACACCCAACATCACCACATGGTGATTCTAAAAGCTATAGGATCATCCCGAACCTTAGCCCCTAATATGAAGAGTCAACTACCAACCGATACCTACTTGGTTCGAAAGTAAAATTTCTAAGGAAACTCACAAGATCTACACCAAGGTATCATCCCACATATTCAAAGAAAACTAGTCAATGATTTTCTGGAACACCCTCAAGATAGTTAAGAAGTTTTAGGGCTTACCTAGAAAATATCATAACCTACAACCCATGTCTGGTTACCTAACACAATATCCTAAAAAATATTAATCAAATGATACAATGGGTTACTTCTATTCGTCCTTGATACCAAGTCTCGAAGAATCCATTTTGATTTAAGGAACATCATCTAGGATATCCAAATATCATTATTCACTCAAGGACCCACCAAGGTCTCTTGTCAGTTAAAATGACATTTTCACCTCCTAGGTAAATTGTTTCCAAATGATACTTACACACCCTATTTTACCAAGTGCACTCATTAATGTTCTAGATCCTCAAAATAACTTAATTTATTAGTATAAGGGTCCCTTGGTCCATACCCATACTACCCAAACCCATGAAATCATGAAGGCACACATAAGAAATAAAGAGGCATGCAAGAAATATGAAAACACATAAGCAATATGGAATCATACAAGTAGCTATCTCCATAGATGCATATATGATTGAGTATCGAAGGGTCAAATTACCTCAAAGAATTAATTAATGATCATAAATCCCACATAAGGATTCACTAAGAATTGTTAATCCTCATCTAAGCCACACACATCCTCGACCAAGCATGTTCGTACCAATGATACCTCACAAGATCCACCACCATCACTAGATCTGATTTTGATCAAGGGAAAAGCTACAACATTCTAGATCTGAAGATGATATATCACTGAACCAAGGATATATAATTTTATATGACCATCATAACTTGGATATAAGTATTTTTTCTAAGGAATAAGAGATTATATTATAATAACATGAATAAAAAAAAGTATATGAACCCATACCTTGAGTTCCCAATATCCAACCTCTCTAAATCAATTAATAACATACTAAGAAGATATGGAATTCAATAAGAGAAGCCTTTAGAGTCCATATGTTCAAGAGTATTATATAAAAGGAGGAATAAATCTTAAATTTAGTGGGTTAAATTCCATTTAATGTAGTTTCTGATCAATAATAACACATGAACATAGTTTGGTTGCACGGTTAGACAAACTATGTGCTAACTGTGCATGGTCTACTACCTCCATTGAAAAAATGCATGGTTTAGTCACATAGTTTGTAAAAAAATACATAAACCATAATTTTGGATCTATTCATTTTGTATGAGTTCCTAGGAAAAGGTCACATAGTTTTTTCAAACTATACACCTAACTATACACCACCAAGAGACTACACCTAGAGGGTGATCACCCTTAGGAAAACTGCATGGTTTCCATAAACTATTATCAAAACATACAATCTTTAAAAAGGCCTATGAAATCCTCCAAAACAACTTTAATTAACATAAAAATCCTTCCAAACAACCAAGGCTCTAAAAAAATGAAAAAGGATCAAATTTCCTTGGGAAATTCCTTATGTAATGATTTATATTGTTACACTAGAAAATTTGGAGACTCACTAAATACCTAGTTCATTTGGTGTTTGCTTAAATGAAATTATTATTGTATTTATTGTAAATTTAATGTGTTATATACAATTATGTAATTTCTATATATCATTTTGGTGTCATAAGTTGTTACCATACACCGGAGATATGTGTTTGTTATAGGTTCACCTTCACCCAACTTCATTGGAAGTGGTATGGTGGTAGCTCTATTTCTCTATATCTTCTCTGACATACTTAGCGGAAGTTGTATCCACAACTATTCATTGAATAATTATCCTGATACCTTTTCTAATCTATTTATCTTGTCTTCATCATCATCAGGTTTCTAACATTACTATGAGAACATCCCAGCTACCCTCATACCCATATCTGACTTCAGATATGGGCTCCCCCAGTTTGGATCAACATTTGTGAAATGGTCCATAGATATTTCAAGTGGCATAAGTTAAACATTTGGGTGGTGGTTGTTATATGGTTGGATATTGTCCGACATCTCTTCTGGGTTTCAATTCTCAAAGGTCAGGTGGTGGCATGGATTTCTTTGGGAAGCAGTGTTCGGTGGTCAGGCAGTTGCATTCAGTTTTCAGGAAAACACTAGGGTTTATGCAAGGCATGATACCGAGAGATCAATGGTGATAATAGTCTGTTAGTGTGGATGATTGAGTAAAATAAAGGGATTCCAATGCTCTCTTGGATGACGATCAAGATGTTCTAGAGGACTTTGGGCTTCGGTGGTTTCAATCGATGTTCAGTATGAATTTTTATTGATTTTTGGGACTTTATGTAAGATTAAGTCATAGATTTACTTGTGAGCATTGGATTTTGTCACATTGCATTTAGATGGTGGCGAAACTTCTTACTGGTACCATTGGGTGGGTGGATTTGAAAGAGGAATGGTTGTGCTAACACCCATCATTCAACCATATATCCTCATATATTTTTGGATGGACGGTTACCCTAAATTTATTTTACACAATTTTTTCTACCTAGTTTTTCATTGTATCAAGTTGATAGTGAAGTGATTTCCTCAAAAGAATTTTCTGGTTACCGAATTGATAGAGAGATAGGTGTACTGACACCTATCATCTGGTCCCCCCTTCACTTGTCAGTGTGATTGGTAGGGGTGCTTTGCCTCATTATATTAGACCATCACATCATAACTTCTTAGCAGGGAAGAAACATAATCATTGAATGATTTCACTATTGCATTGTATGAAATAAGGGTGATGGGACTTTTTATATTTCTTATCTTGATGTTTTATTCATATTTCACCCTTAGTATGTAACACCCCAAGATTTCATAAGACGTTATCTCTTCAAAGAAATTCAATAACTTGCGTTACATGCAACACCGAGTTCGAGCGCATCATGACTTACCAAACTATTAGTTCAAAAAGAGGTTATGAATAGTATTGACTGAATTTTGAATTTTATATACTACAAATAATTTTAACATCCATATTATGTTTTTTAGACATAATATAAGAACAAATTTAAATTTTCATATAAAAGAAGTATTTTTCAAAAAATGCAATTTTACCACCTTTTAATGGAAAACCCTTTTTAAATACAATATTTGACACTTTTTTATATTAAATTTGACAAAAATAAACTTATTATTTAGAGTTTGGACATAAAAATTTATTTTGGATAAATATTTAGTGTTATTCTGATAACTTTCATATTTTTATGAATAGTGAAAAATACTTAATGTTAATTAAAAACAAAATTTTTAATCGAAATAATTTATAGTGTTAAATTATACATTTGATTGGTTTTAAAGTATCATTAGATTATATTTTTATCAGTTAATATAATTTAGGTCATTGGATGTAATTTCACATTTAAACTAGACATAAACAGGTTTTAATCTTTTGATAATTATTATTTCATAAAAACACACTTTTTGCTTTAACAACGGGAATTAATTTTAAATTAATTTCTGTTACATCAGTATTTTGAATTTGGAAAAATGGATTCCATATTTGTAATTAGGAGATCCGAATTGTGTAAATAGAAAACTTTTATTTTTAGACATTATGAATATTTATTTCAGTAAATATTTTATTTACCATGGTTAAAGGGTAAATCTGGTAAATAAGGGTAAAAAAACATTATTATAATAATATTAAATTACCCTAACATGTGTCCTATTCCAATTGGTTGATACATGTACGACCATGGTCATCCTTGGGTTGATTTTGGGACCACTTGGAGCCACATTAAAGTGATAATGACACTTAATATTAATTAATTTAAAGTAAAAACAAAAATGTCATAAACATATATCTTTTAGTAAAACAATTTTTACAAGGTATTATATAAGTTATATTTTCGACTATAAATATTCATTAGAAAGATAAAAATATTTTATACATAATGGTGTTTTTTTTATAATTTTTAGAAATTAAATTATTAAATTTTTTTATGACACAATGATGATGCAGTAATTACCTTATTAATGAAATAATCAAATAAATGGTATTATAAATATTAAAATAAATACAATTTCGAAGTTTTTATGACATACAAGAATTTCATAGGTGAATAATACGTGTTATTATTGATTCAATGTATCTTGTTACAAGTAATCAAGTTGTGATAACTTTCACCAAAACCAAATACAAAATGGTGTCAAAATTTACCTAAATGAGTTTTTAAAACAAATATTGTATTATTAAATTTTATAATATTCCTAAAAATATAAGGTTCATTAAAAGGGCTTATATAATATTATATATGTCATTAATGAACTAATTTAGGTTATTTTGAAAGTTTATAGTAAGTTTATTGACCATATAGGGTAAGAATAGAAGAAGACACAGTAAAATTTAAACTATTTAACTAAGAGTTAAATCTAAAGGATAAGATTAATATGGTGACCTAAACCTGTATAAAACCTATTTTTTGAGTGGTTTTAGAACCATAACCACCTTATACTAGAAATAAATCATTTTTGATCCATTAGAAACATAAAATTATTTTATTATAAAATAATATTTCAAGCTTTTCCTAAAGTGACCCTCACCTCTCTTATAAAAGGGTACTTCCCATTCTCTCAAAATCACACCTCCAAAGCCATTTATATCAGCCATAAATTACCCAAATATCCTCCCAAATTCCCTAAAATAATCATAGAGAGATTAATTTTATCATAAATACAAACTAAGGAGCCCTTTTGATCAACTCAAAAGGAAACATCTGAAGAAGAGGTAATAATTTCACCACCCTCTTTCAAGTTATTTTCTTCTTCCACTTCCTCTTTATTTGTTGTTTCCATACCAATATAATAACTCCAGTACCTCCTACATACTGTGATGTTATTATAAATATGGTATGACTATATTCGTTATTCTATCAATCCTATAAATGACAAAGTCACCATACATGCGTACGTACAACTTACCGTCTCCGTATCGTGGTGTAGTTTGTTATTCAAACACTTCATTATTTGGATTGGTATAATAATGAGTATAAATGATGTAAATAATAAATATAACATTTTAATGATTCTTTATATATGATATACCATATAATTTCATATTATTTCACCATCAATATAATGATATTTTCGCTCGTGCGTACGTACGGATTACCGTCTCCACGATGCGATGAGATTCATTTCCACATTCACCATTCAATGATAATTATAAAAATATATATTATTAATAAGTATGTAATATATGAAATAATAATTCTAATTAATATATATATATATATATATGTACTTACATATATCTTATTCACTTACTTCAATTCAATAGGATATGAAAATGGAAACAACGTTTATGCGTACGTACGGATTACCGTCTCCATAAACGGTGTTTTCCATTTCATATATCTATCTATTATAAATATTTATATTCTAAATATATATGATATATAAATCATGTTTTATATTATTTAAGTATGTAAATCATGATCTAAATGATACAATCAAGAATAACAAGTTAAAACACGTACGATAAAGAAAGCAATTATTACCCGAAATGTTAATTTAACATGGAAATCATTATTAAATGGGTAGTATAAAGTCATAAATGAATCATTTATGATATAATAAATATGAAAATAGTTTTGGTATAATTTAATAACATACTATGGTCATTATAAATGAGGTTAAACATACCCTCTACCAAAGAAAAGTACAAGGTAAGGGTTAATTTCACAATCTCTTTATTATCCGAGGTTGTTTTTATGTAAGTATCTACTGGGACCTCTTTATAATCCACATACATGTTTCTTAAAAATGTATTTCAAAACATTTTTTTAGTATTAACTATAATATTGTTTAAATTCATTTATACCCTTGTTTGACTTTTTATAAAATGGTTTGAAAGGAATCTTTCCGTCTTTTTCCAAACAAGGTACTTTATGACCTTTTCGGAAAATTAAGGTAAGAATATTTTTTTAACTTATACGACGGGTGTGGTTATTCTCCACCGTTATATCACATTTTAAGCTTCCCTTACAAGATTGTTTTCAAAATAAATGTTTTATTTTATAATTATGTGACTCTTAAATGATTTCAAAATAGAAAGAGATATTTCTCTCAAATAGTTTTGATTTCATCTATGTCAACACCCTTTGATAAATTTTACACTTGTTTGAAGTTGATTTATTATGATACCAATCCTCCATATTGTATTTAAGGTTTTGTGATATTTTTGACTATTTATGTGTTATTTTTATACCATTCATGGTTTATGGTTAAAGTATTGACATTTAGTATTCTAGTTTTAATATGAATGTTTATGTTATGTTTAAAAATTTTCATATGAGGAATGTACTGGACTTAGTAAGTGATGGGTGGAGCCCGCTATAGTTCCTCAGTGCATCAGTAGTTCTCATGATATAATTAGGTGTGGAATTGAAAAAGGCATTTCCCAATTTGATATATCGTTTTGGCCAAGGCCTTAATCATTTTTAGACATCTTGGTCGAGACCTTGACAAAATGTTTCAGAATGTCCGACATTATACATTCCCTCATTATGAAAATAATATTGATGGTTCATGTGGTTATTAGACTAGTAGAATACCCATGATTATGTTTTATTATGACATTATTTTCTCAGATCATATTTCTTCCATAAATTATTCATGTTTATTATTTGTAAAGGCACGTGTTTTCAATTACTCACTATGACTAATGTTTTTGTTATCTTTTGCTGTATTGATTACTCTTACTGAGCATTTGAGCTCATCCCTTTCTTAGGTTTCATTTTCCCAGGATATGAAGAAGTTATTTATGAGTGACTTTCATGAATATCTATGAGTCTTGGATGTTTCTAATAGAATAAATTAGTGCTGTATTTATTTTCAAGTTGTAATGTTGAACTCATGTTTGTATCTTGTTTCCAAGAATACTAAACTGAATGGTCCTTCGATACTTGATTCCTTGTAATCATGCCAATGTATTAAAATAATGCACCGACTCTGGGTAACTGGGTTCAGGGCATTAAAATTGGTATCAGAGGAAGTTCAGTACAAAACTTGGAAACTAGATTTAGATAAACTCTGATTAGATCACATTACCCTAAGATATACTTTGAGGATTAGTATAGAGTGACTTCCTAGAATTTTAGTAATGTAGATATTTTGTGAATTTTCCAAGAAATACATACCTATCTGGATATGAGCAGGTAGAGGCGGCTCTGTCACAGATGTAACTAGGAGTAAAAACTTGGACCAGGAGTTTCGATCTTGACCTGGGGTATCCTGGTACATGACAATGGGCCTTGCTGCACTCTTGGTTACGACACTCCCGGGGGATATGCTTAGGATAATTCACATTTTCTTTAGAATCCATTATGAAGGATTTAGAATTAAATAATTCCTTAAAGAAATCATTTTATGATTATAGATTATATGAATAATCTTTTCAATTTACATTAAGTATTTTACCAGTTTATAATTATGGATTGTGATTCATAAACTAACCTGGTATATGCCATTGTTTAGAAATGACGCCTAGTTGATGGAATGAAAAATCCAAAAATAAACATGATCCAAAGATTAATAAGGATCATATATTTCATGGTATTAAGCAAACATTTAGAAAGGAAATATCCTCCCATGTATTATCATCATATGAAGAAATAGTATCATGTGTTAATAAGATAAGTAAAGAATTCTCTGAGTCCTATGGCTTTGAAGGGAATCCAGAGAAGAAAAGGATGGTAGTGAGAAAGTTGGATAAAGGGAATAAAGGAAAGAAGGATTTTACCATATGTGATAACTGTGAAAAAAGTTACCTTGGTAAATGATTGAAGGGAATGAGAGTTTTTTATAAGTGTGGAGAAAAAGGACACTAAGTACATGATTACAAGGGTAGAAAAAAGGTGTCAAAGGTACAATGCTTCATCTGCAAGGAGTTGAGACACTATGCGAATCAATGTAAAAATCATCAAAGTATACCCCAAATGCTAATATTAGATAATAATAAAGTTATGATACTACTGAAGATGAATAGGAATGATTAGATTTCTTATGTTGTTATTAAAGGATTTTTTCATTTGATTATTTTATTAATGATGTACTAGTTATAAGAATTATAGAGTATATAAGAATTGTACTGCAGTCTTATTTCATTAAGGATTTGAGATTATATGGTTCTAAGAAAAGTGACTCAATAGCAAGTTAATTTTTTTGAAAAATACATGGTTGAAAGAAAGATAAACCTTAATATGGTTCTGATACTAAGGTAGTGATTTTGGAAAAAGATATGATTGATTTAGATATTCGTTATTCTTGACTACTTTGAAATTAATTAATTTTTTGTTTATTACATTTTTGTTGGAGTTTACAACATTTTTGGATATAAGGAGTATATCAAGTATTCTATAAGAAATAAGGAAGTACATATCTATTCAAATATGGTTTTTTGGTAATTCAGTTTATTACCATATCTTATGAGAATACACAATGAAGGTATTCACATGTATGTTATGTGACCTTCCTTATTAATTTTGGACAATGAGTTTGGACATAAGTATTTTGGATAATTCTAAAGGTTGGAATGGATCGAGTTAAACAATGGATACTATTGTTTAAGGTTTAAACACTTAAGATTATTTTTGGATAGTTATAAAAAGGACAACCCAAAGGTTGGATGACAACCCATTGCGTCTGGCAAGGCCATGAGACTTGAACCCGCAACCGAAGGGAGAAAAGGGTGCATCACCTACCATTGAACTATGTGATGTCCTGGTTTGTATAATGTAGTTTTTTTAATGGTCTGATATATAAATTATAAATTAATTTTTTGGAACCCTATACGATTAGGATAAATAGAATATTTTTGAATTCTATTATCTTTTGGAGTGAAAGATGAGTTTGTGGTTGGAATTAGTTGATGGATGAAACTCTAATTGTTAAGTATATATATATATTTTCCTCTTATTATATTAATAAATTAATTATTAAACTTTAGGGAAGGGATCTTAAAATAAAAAATGTGTTATCCAAATACCTTATATTTTGTTGAACCGATGATATTTTACATCATCTTAGATTGATGGATTTGAGGCCCTCAATTTTACACTTGATTGTGATTGACGACCTCAATCACTCCCTATAAATATTTATGTTTTTTCTCTAATTATGTGTCTCTAATTTCCACCAATTTTATTTTAATTGAGATCATAATTTGGCGGTGACTTTTTCATTTCTCTTCCCCTCTTATTAAGTCTAAATTTCATTAACCCAATTTCCGATGTGGGTTTTCCACAAAGGTATTTTTATATTTTTAACCTTTTATTTTCAAAGAAAAATTTCAAATTGCAAGGATGAAATTTATTGAATTAGGGGATAATGTAACACCCTATGAATTCATAGTACGTTATTTCTTCAATGAAATTCAATAACTTGCGTTACACGCAATACCGAATTCGAGCGCATCACAACTTTCCAAATTATCCGTTCAAAAGGAGGTTATGAATAGTATTAAATAAATTTTTAATTTTATATACTCCATATAATTTTAACATACATATTATTTTTTTAGACATAATATAAGAAAAAAATCAATTTTTCAGATAACATAATTATTTTTTAAAAAATGAAAATTTTCCACCTTTTAATGGCAAACCATATTTAAATACAACATTTGAAAAAAAAATTATATTTAATTTGACAAAATAAACTTCTTATTTATAATCGGGACATACAAATTTAGTTTGGATAAACATTTGGTGTTTTTATGATAACTTTCATATTTTGATGAATAATGAAAAATATTAAAATTTAATTAGAAACAACTTTTTTAATCAAAATAATTTATAGTGATAAATTATTAATTTGAGTGGTTTTAAAGTATAATTAGATTATGTTTTTATCATTTAATATAATTCAGGTCATTGGATAAAATTTCATATTTAAACCGGACATAAACAAGTGTTAATCTTTTGATAGTTATTATTTCTTAAAAACACACCTTTTGTTTTGACAACGGGAATTAATTTTAAATTAATTTATTCCACTTCTGTGTTTTGAATTTGGAAAAAAGGATTCCATATTTGAAATCTAGAGGTCCAAATTGTTTTAATAGGAAACTTGTTTTTTAGAAATTATGAATATTTACTTCAGTAAATATTTTATTTACCATGGTTAAAGGGTAAATCTGGTAAATAAGGGTAAACAAATATTATTATAATAATATTAAATTACTCCAAAATGTGTTCAATTACTATGGGTTGATACATGTCCGATAATTGTAATACTTTGGTTAATTTTGGGACCACTTGGAGCCACATCAGGGTGATAATGACACTTTATATTAATTAATTTAAAGTAAAGACAAAAATAACATAAACATATATCTTTTAGTAAAACAATTTTTACAAGGTGTTATATAAGTTATCTTTTAGAATATAAATATTCATTAGAAAGATAAAATTATTTCATACATAATGGTATTTTATTTATAATTTTTATACAATAAATAATTAAGTTTATTTATAACTCAATTACCATGCAGTAATTACCTTATTAGTGAAACAATCAAATAAATAGTATTATAAATATTAAAATAAATATAATTTCGAAGTTTTTATGACATCCACAAATTTTATAGGTGAATATGAAATGTTAGGATTGATTAAATGTATCTTTTTCTAAGTAATCAAGTTGTGATGACTTTCATAAAAACCAAATACTAAATTGTGTCAAAATTGACATAAATGAGTTTTTAAAACAAATAATATATTATTAAATTATATAGTATTAATAAAAATATAAGGTTCATCCAAAGGGAATAAATAATATTATATATTTCATTAATTAACCACTTTAGGTTCTCTTGTAAGTTTAGAGTAAGTTTATTAACCATATATTGTAAGAATACAAGAAGACATGATAAAAGTTAAACTATTTAACTAAGAGTTAAATCTAAAAGATAAGGTTAATATGGTGACCTAAAACTGTATAAAAACTATTGTTTGAGTGTTTTTAGACCAATACCAAACTTATACTAGAAATAATTCATTTTTTATCCATTATAAACCTAAGAAGATTTTCTTATAAAATAATATTTCAAGCTTTTCATAAAGTGACCCTCACCTCTCTTATAAAAGGGTACTTCCTATTATCTCAAAATCACACCTCCAAAGCCATTTAGATCGCCCAAAACTCGTCCAATATCCTCCCAAATTCCCTAAAAGAAACCTAGAGTCCTTACATTGATCAGAAAGACAATCTAAAGTGCCCTTTTGATCAACCCAAAAGGAAACACCCGAAGAAGAGGTAATAATTTCACCACCCTCTTTCAAGTTCTTTTCTTCTTCCACTTCCTATTTATTTGTTGTTTACATAACAAAATAATAACTCCAATCCCTCCTAAATAAATTGATTTTATTATAAATATGTTACAACCATATTCGTTATTCTATCCATATTATAAATGAAAAAGTCACCATACGTGAAAACGTACGACTTACCGTCTCCACATCTTGGTGTAGTTTGTTATTCAAACACTTCATTATTTTCATGGGTATAATAATGAGTATAACTGATTTAAATAATAAATATAACATTTTAATGATTATATATATATGATATAATATCCAATTAAATATTATTTCACAATCAATATAATGATATCGTCGCTCGTGCGTACGTACAGATTACCGTCTCCACAACACGATGAGATTCATTTCTACATTCACCATTCAACAATGATTATAAAAATATATATTATTAATAAGTATGTAATATATGAATAATAATTCTACTTAATATATATATATATATATATGTACTTACATATATCTTATTCACTTACTTCCATTCAATACGATATGAAAACGGAAACAATGTGTATGTGTACGTACAGATTACCGTCTCCATAGACAATGTTTTCCATTTCATATATCTATCTACTATACATATTTATATTTTAAATATATATGATATATAAATTATGTGTTATATTTTGGAAGTATTTAAATCATGATCTAAATGACACGATGAATAATAACAAGTTAAACCCTTACGATAGAGAAAACAATTATTACTCGAAATGTTAATTTAATATAGAATTCATTATTAAATGGGTAGTATAAATTCATAAATGAATCATGTATGATATAATAAACATGAATATGGTTCTGGTATAATTTAATAACATACTATGATCATTATACAGGTGGTTAAACATACCCTCGACTGAAGGAAAGTTCAATGGAAGGGTTAATTTTACAATCTCTTTATTATCCGAGGTTGTTTTTATGTAAGTATCTATTGGGAACTCTTTATCATCCACATCCATGTTTCTTAAAAGTGTATTTCAATTTTTTTTACTATTTACTAGACTAGTATTTAAATTCATTTATACCCTTGTTTGACTTTTTATAAAATGGTTTGAAAGGAATCTTTCTGTCGTTTTCCAAATAAGGTACTTTATGACCTTTTTGGAAAATTAATGTAAGAATGTTTTTTTAACTTATATGGAGGGTGTGGTTATTCTCCACTATTATGTCACCTTTTAAGATTTTCTTAAAATCTTATTTTCAAAATAAATGTTTTCTTTTATAATTATGTGACTCTTAAATGATTTCAAAATAGAAAGAGATATTTCTCTCAAATAGTTTTGATTTCATCTATATTAACGTCCTTTGATAAATATTACACTTGTTTGAAGTTGATTTATTATGATACAAATATTCCATATTTTATTTAAGGTTTTGTGATATGTTTGACTGTGGATGTTTTATTTTTATACCATTCATGGTTTATGGTTAAAGTATTGACATTTTGTAAGCTAGTTTTAATACGAATGTTTATGTTATGTTTCAACCTTTTCATATGAGGAATGTATTTGACTTAGTAAGTGATGGGTGGAGCCCTATATAGATCCTAAATGTATCGGTAGGTCTCATGAGAAAATTAGACGTGGAATTGGCTGAGGCCTTTCCCAATTTGATATGTGGTTTTGGATGAGGCCTTAATCATTTTTAGACATCTTGGACGAGGCCTTGACAAAATGTTTCATAATGTCTGACATTATACATTCCCTCATTATGAAAATAATATTGATGGTTCATATGGTTATTAAACTAGTGGAATACCCATGATTATGTTTTATTATGGCATTATTTACTCAGATCATATTTCTTCCATAAAATATTCATGTTTATTATTTGTAAAGGCATGTGTTTTCAATAATTCACCATGCCTAATGTTTATGTTATCTTATGCTATATTTCTTACTCTTAATGAGCTTTTGAGATCACCCCTTTCCTATGTTTTGTTTTCCTAGGATATGAAGAAGTTAGTTATGAGTGACTTTCAAGCATATCTAGGAGGCTTGGATGTTTGTTATGGAATAAATTAGTGTTTTTTTCCTTTCAAGTGGTAATGTTGAACTCATGTATGTATATTGTTTCAAAGAATACTAAACTGATCGGTCCTTCGGGACTTAATTCCTTGTAATCATGCCAATGTATTAAAATAATTCACCGACTCTGGGAAACTGGGGTCGGGGCGTTACATAGGACCATCTTAAGACCTTCATGACATGTTTCTTTAATTTATTTTTTTTCCACCGATCTTGTAATGGGTTTCTTATTTACCCATTTTTAAAAAGTTTTTTATTGTTTTTTTGTTCAATAAATGGGGTTTTACCCTCAACTAGTTAAAAAAATATATAGGATAAGTCCTCTCATATTGTGTGATTATTTTGTGCTTTTCACCATCCCATGACTTATTCAAAGTTGGATTGGGATGGAAGACTTCGCTTAACACTAGTTTGGGTGGAGCCCCCAATGGGTAGGGTCATGTAGTTAGAGGATAATTTATATATTTGAAATATTTATAGTGGTATCCCATAAGGCATTGTCATTTCATTAGTGGTTAATAAAATTTAAATATTTATAAAAACTAAAAAAAAACTATAACTTATTAAATGGATGTATTAAACCGGTGCATTTGAGGTCTAACCCATGAGATGTTACAAATAGATTTTATAGAATATTTAAATTATTAATTAATTAAATTTTGATTGAGAAGGATAATGGAGAAAAATATTGGTTTTTATCAATATAAAAAAATGTGCTAGGTTTTTAAAATTCTATGTTCGTTTGAAATTGAATTTAAAAATTAAATTTATTTTTCATGTTTGTCGTCTGAGTAGATACATATAGAGACCCATGGTTTTTGTATCATCTCCTTTATGTAAAATTAACCTTTTCATATGATCAATTACTTTGGGTTATTAGTGAATTAATTATCTCAATATCATTTTAAAACATGATCATACTAAATTACACAAGGGTCATGCAGGATTTAAGATGATCAGTTATTGCATTTAATTTTTTTTTTCTTATTCATGTTATTAATGGTCATTAAATGAAAAAAAATAAAGATTGTAAGAATTAAAATTTTATGTAATAACCCAAACATGAAAAAAATAAAAAAAATAATTCATGTGAACCCCCCTTCATTTACATCACCCAAAATAATTGGGAATTACCTCCTCATGCTAGTCATAATAGGTTGAGAGGGGAAGAGAAAAGAAAATAAAAACATAAATAAATGATGGATACTCATAGTGGAAGACTCGGTAGAAGTGCAACACTTCGTAATCAGAGAAAGGTTTGTTCTGGAATGAATTTGGGGGAGAACACAGGCCTGGTATTTATAGGTGAAAATACACCTTGGGTGGATTAAATGTCATCAAATTATTCATAGAATGTGGCCAATTAAACTATGGGGGTTACTAAGAATTTAGTTATGGAGTTGGGTCAAAACTCTTTAAAAATCAAAATTAAAATTTTTCTTCACCATATTTCACAGCGTGACATAGAGTGCCCCACCGTGATTTTTCATACTCCTCCCCTGAGTATATTTTTTCATTGCTCTTCATCTTATCATGGATTTTATAATATTTTCACATCATTTATAGTTGATTCATGATGTGATTTTTTAGTGTATTTGGATTCATTTCTACTTGAATCTTCAATTCCAAGATTAAGATATGAGCCTTGACTTATCCTACACCATGGAGAATCTTTTTCATTGTGAATTGCATATTTATTGACAAAGTTTATTCCAAATAAAATTTAAAAATATCCTCCCACAATATAAAGAACATTAAATAAATGATTAATATTAATCAGTTAATTTTTTTAAATAATGAATTTTATATTTAAAAATGTATACATGAAATGAAGCTATCGAATCCCCCCACTTAAACTCTTTCCTATCATCAAGAATTAGATCTAAACCAAATAAGAAAGGCTATCAACCTACCAAAATTTAAATACAATGTAAATAAAAATTAATGTATTTAATGGGGTAATTAAGTATTAAAGAATCAAAAATAAAAATTTCATCAGATCATTAACTTTCACAAATAAGTCAATGATGCATTTTAATATTTCTCATTGAATTAAATTTGCTTCTCCTTTCTTCCCATAATATTTTTAATTCATTTTCAATATTTATACAATTTTCAATTTACCTCAATTTAATTTATTTTTCACTCATCACTCAAGGTAAAAATGTAAATCGAGTTTTTTACATAACTCGAATCATGATCCTTTCCATAGGTTTGTGATGCATCTAATTTCTCCACCTCATAGGGAAAAAATCAAAAATAATCATGATGGTTTCATCATTAGGTTAAAATGACTATGATTCTTAAAGGTAAGTGGGTAAATATTATAAAATAAGTAAATCTAAAAAGGGGGATAATCTCTAAAGTACCTTTCATGATAATAAATAAAATCTCAATGGAAAATCCTCCCATTAAAAATGAAAATTTCCCTTCCCCCCAAACTCAATGAAAAGTCACAAATCAATGAGGCGTAAAGAATGAAATACGCCCTATTTTATTTATTATTATTTTTTTCAAAAGTTTAGTTTGTAAAAGTCTCACATCCACCACCCAACCCCAAATGATAAAAATAATTGGTCAAATAATGGTGAGTTTTGAACCTACAAGACACAACTAATTTTTTATAATTTTTTATTATTTTAATTATTTTATTTTTAAGAGGGTTACACAATATAATACAATAAATTAATAATCATGAGAATTTTCCTGAATTACCATAAAAATACCCCCATGCTTAACAATTTCATTACGAAATTATCTTCCATTATGGAACCATGTACCCCACACTCATTTTTTTGATTATCAAGAAAAATAAATAGAGTAGGGTAGGAAAGGATAAAGTAGCCTTGTAACATGTCACTTCCCTAATAAGTTTGTTCATGGATTCTAAAGGCTAAAAAAGTATTAATGTAAAGTGAGGTCTCAGGAGTAGGGATTAAAAAAAATATACCTCAATCATTTTAAATATAAATTTTTACAATCATATATCCAATAATATGAAAATAAAGTTCTGGAATAAAAAATACCTGAGTTTCACTGAAGGAATATACTCAATAAAAGAATTGAAATATTAAGCTTATAAAACTTCTCAATAATTAGAACATATAATTAGGATAATCACTCATGGTAATTCACACCAATAATAAAGGCAATCTATTCAAATTTTATAAATTAAAATCATATAGAATCTCATAAAAAGTTTATTTTCCAAAATTAACTAATTCCCTAAATCATGATATGTAAAATAAAAATCCACATGTTTATATTTACTAATTCATCCCCATTTTTCTAAATTAAGTTATTAAAAAAGAAATTTAAAATATGATATGATGATTATCTTAAGCATTGTTTGTCTCCTTGATCAATGATTAAAGTGAGAAATCACGGGTGGGGCATGCATTTTTCATTAAGGTTTTTTAAATCAAAATTATAGGGGAGTAACAAAAAATTTCTAAAATTTAAAACTCATACCCCTTATTTCATTGGTGTTCTTTGAATTGTGATTTCCATATTTTTTTCCCTTATTAGACCTGGAAATGAACATAAACACATGAAGGTGGTCTTTTTCAATGATATTTTAAAATATTTGGGGAGAGAGTGCCTACATTTAAAATAAAAAATTAAATATCTAAAAAAGTAAGGTTGACACCTAGATGTGATTTTGTTTAACATTGTTGGCTTAACCTTACCTCCTCTTAGATCAAGTAATGGGGGTTTAGAAAGAAGTTACCTAATCTAGATTGCTGAATTGTTATAACTAGTTTTTCTATATGAATGTGGGACCCCTTCTCTTCTTCGACGTCAGATTTACTCTTCCCATGGGAAGCACCCACTGAACCTCTTTTAGGCCGACCAACCAGTGCATTGTCAGACCTGGAAAAATAGTATCAAGATTGTGTACCATCCATACACATTTTCCATATTCAAATTTATCTTTTATGGTTATTCCTCCTTTATCAGTAATCTTATCCCATTGATTACTATATTTCCTATCTTCTTTCACATATTAATTCTTAGTAGAGGTGATAAAAACTTCTTCTGTCTTGGGAATGATGTCCTCTTCTAAGTATTCATCTTACACATCATAATTTTTCATTCCCTGGTGTATGTTAAAACTAATATGCTCATTGTAGATTCTTAAACACATATCACCGCTATAAACATCGATCAATGATTTTCCAATCACTAAGAATGGTCTACCTAGAATAATGGGAATGATCTCCTCATCCATTTACTAAATGAGAAAATCCACTAGAAAATAAAACTTGTTTACCTTAACCAAAATGTATTCAATGAGTTCTCATGGGTACTTTACTATTGGTTCTTATAGTTGAAAAAAAACCTTTGTGGTCTTTAGGTTTTCAAGTCCTAGGATCTTGAATGTTTTAAGAGACATTATGTTCACATTGAAACCTAAGAGCCCTCCAAAAATCATTAGACCAAGTATTGATTGGAATTGAAAAACTATATAGTTTTGGTCATTTCTTCGAGAGATCCTTTGATATCACATCTGAACACTCTCATTTTAATGGGAACATTCCAATTTCCTCCAGCCTCTTCTTATTGAATATCCACTCTTATGAAATTTTCATATATTCTCATGTTAAACAAGGATTCTAAAAACAAAATGATAATGTGTGCTTTTTTTAATATTTTTAATAAAAGTACTTCATTGTGTGTCATTTTTTCCTTACTACATTCATTCTAGAAATCGTAGTCTTAGATTGAATAGAGGGGATTCTTCTCTTACTTCTAAAAATTTTTCTTTGTTATTTTAATGTTTTTATACTTTTACCTTGCTATATTTAGGGTTTTATTATATATTATTCCCACTTCTAAGGGTGATGGACTTAAAATCTCTACATGTGTTGAATTTTGAGTGTCCTGGTGGAAATCGAGATCTCTTTCAAAGTTGTTATACATTTTTTATGACTTGAAATTCACGTTTTTGGAGTGTAAAATATAAGTATCTCAAGACAAACTTCATCTACTTAACTTATTATCCTTGATCTTTTGAATATACCATAATTTGGTGGAAGACTATAAAATTATTTGAGAAATACATCAACAAGATTCTATAAAATAGGCGAATCCTTGATGTTGAGTTTCTCCCCAACTATTTGAGATTGATAAACTTCATTTATTAGAATTAATACCCACATTATGGATGTAATTTCCATTTGAAGTTCATATTCATCATTGCATTGATAGATGATCATATTTTCATTCATAATATAAAATGTGACTTCAATTACTAGGAAATTGATATGAGATCTATATAGAGAAATCCAATCCATGTCAAGAATCACATTAATTTAAATTAAAGGAAAGGTCATAAAATTTTCAGGAAGTAATTTCTCACAAAATTCAACTAGAGAAGAATTATAAACATGATAATTGACCATTATTTCATTAGGATATTTCATATATAACTCAACATCTAATTATTGAAGTGAAATGGGGATACCCTTAGAAAATTATTTGAAATAAAAGAGTGGGTGAATCCAAAATTAAATAAGACATTATATTTTTTTAGAGTATATGATAAGTGTACCTTTCAAAACTTTGTTATCATACTCCACATAACTAATAGAGATCGTATGAGATTTCACTTTGTCTTTGTCCATAACAGGTTTCTAATGTTGATCCTTATCATTAAACCTTGGATTTGGGAATTGATTAGAATAATTCCTGTTTTTCTTACACTTTAAGCACTAAAGTGTGAGTGGTGCATTATATTTATCCTTATCTCTATTCCCATTGTTATCTAACTTATTCACATCACTTCAGTAATCAACTACTTGATGACATTAAATTCCACACATAAAGCATTTACTAGTCCCCTTAAGACAATTTCCTCCATGATTCCTCCCACACTCTGAGCATAAAGTAAATATCATCTTCTTCTCTCCATGTTTTTTTTATTTTCTTTTGAACACCATCTCCATTTTTTTGTCAAAACCTTGAGATTAATACATAAATACAACCTATATTTCCTCATTTATCACACATCAAAATGATTTATTGATATATACCGAAGTATCTTATGGATCAAACCCTTTAGATACTTGGTTTTATGCCACTAAAGAATCTATTAACCTTAATTTCAAGTTAAATGATAATTTCGTAAGTGTGCCTTGTAAATTTTCTAAATTTTATTCATAGGTACCAATATATTCATCATCACTTTTCTCTACCTTGATGAATTCCTTATCCATTTTTTGATCAAAGAATATGAGGAATGTACTTATTAAAAAAATAAGTTCTTAAACTCATCCAATTCCTTGGAGTCAATTTCATCCTGTTTAGTTGTATTCTTGATAAGATTCAACCATTGATCTGCTTAACCTTCTAAATGATAGACATCCAAAATGAATTTCCCATGTTTTAAACATTTTAGAACACAAAATATATTCTTACTGATACTGATCCATTTCTTAGCCACTAGTGTATCAGGAGACCCACTAAAAGAAGGTGGATGTTGCCTCATGATGGACTAAATAGAGTGTTGTTCCATTATTTTCTCATTTAGAATTACACTATGCCTCATATATTGAGATAGTCATGTGATAATAACAACATGATTTTCAATTCTAAATCCTATGACATTAGGTGTCTTAGGAGGATAGTTGTTGCATTTACCATTGCATTCAATATTAATGTGGTTCTTTTAGGTTCCATACATTGACTAAAAACAAAAATCATAGTGTGAGAAACACTAATAATAATGGGAAAACCACATAATAATGGTAAATTACCTATAAAATTTCAATCTATGACATTATAGGTTTAATCTTAGGTTATTCATGATTTTTACAAAAACTCTAGGATTGTAACATATACTTAGAAATCTCCTTAGGGTTCATACAAATATTTTCTTATCCTATTTTTCAAAGGTTTACTAATCCTTTCTTTGATGCAAACTATAATGGACCAAACTTTTCATACACAAATATTATATTTAAATAGATGAATATTCATTACATTACATAACAAACCCATGCCAAAATTGTTGGAGTTGGTTCCATATAATAAAATTTTGTGTACTTTATGATAACTTTTATTCATTGTTTTGAATATTAATAAAATATTTATCACATCATGATTATTCTTATATGTAACATAGTATGTGATAATGTCCTAAGAGTATCCATTTCACTAAAAGGTCATAGAATTTCCCTACTATAATGAGAACCTAGAAGTGTCACAATAGTGTTCTTAAACTATATTTTATATAAATAGATGAAATCATTTTATGGAAACTAATTATTTAAACTATTAGGGGTGGAAACTCATAATACTTTGAGGCATATTCTCATGGTGTATTCCCTTGGTAATATATAGTGTAGGATATTATGATAATGATACATGTTAATAGGAAATCTACATTTATATGTGTCATTGGATGTTTCTATCTATGGATGTGTATATTGATCCTTATACTTTAATATTATTATTAATGTGTATTATAAGTCATTCACTTTTATGTATTGATGAAATCCCTGATGAAATATGTTGACAGTGAAGTAGGATACATTGGTTGTTTCATGAGTAATATTAAATTAATGAATAATGTGAGAAAGGATTTGTCTCATATGTTCTTTAATGGGAGTTAATATCTCAGTCCCTTTGATGTAAATAATATATCATAAATAAATCCATGGACATGGTGTTATATTGGCAAATTAGATTTCTACAAATTCAAATAAAGTGACATCAAACATATAGGTTGATGGCACCAGCATAAAAACTTCTTGATTAAATATATCGTGATAAAGGGATTATATTACATAGTTATTGTCTATATGAGATATTATGTCATTGTAGCATTAAATTTTTTCTCCAAGGGTGACTTGGTGTGTTCCTAGAACCCAACCTTTGATTTTAGGCTCCTTTGCCTAATGCCATTGAGAAAGAGGCCTAGAGGGTCACATACTAACTCCAAATGGCCCGAAGACATTTTTTTATTTTATTATAGATAATACCCCTTTTAAGGGTTGAAGGGGAACCCATACATGGCCCGTATGCCCAAGGCACAAGTCCTGACATGACCTGTAATACATGACCTGAAGGCTCAGAGGCATACTATGCCAATACATGACCCGTAGACCCATCCCACTAGAACTGTCCCTCCCCAGCTTCTACATCATTGATCGCCTTTAGCTCCCCACATGAATTACTGATCGGATAGCATTTCCCTGTACAAAGCTGCAATGTGCTTGGTCCCGATGGTGGTTTCCATACCCTCTCATTCTTCCAATCTGGTTAGCTTTGTTTCTGGTGACTGCTACTGTTGCTCTGATCCTCTTCCAGGGCCTACTCTGTGTGAACTAGGCTACTTTATGGTCTTCAATGACCCGAAGGCCCTGTAGCCCGAAGGCCTTTTGATGGCCCGAAGGCCCTTGAGACCCGTAGGCCCAAACCGGTGGCCCGAAGGCCTAAATCTAGTGGATAGAGATATATTCCTTCACCTTCCTCTCACCAGTCTACATAGATCAATATTAATCCATTGGAAGTTTTTTATGAGGAAATCAAAGACAAATGACGTATGTTTCAGAATAATTTATGCTAGTACCTAAAGATTCCTAGGGTGATGTTCAACGTTTTTTGGAATTCTTGCATACCACCACTATAGAATATCTAACCTTGATTCATATAATTAAATAATGGCATAACATAGATTCATTTTTAGATCCATCAATAAAGAAATAATTTCTCATACGGTAATTCATTATTTTCTTAAATTAATTATAAATAATATTTGACGATCCTATGTTTTGGTTCTAGCATTTTTATCCATTGTCTATATTCTGTGATTCAATTACATTGATCCAGGTGTTTATATTCATGTAAATATTATATTTATCACTGATCATGATAAAAAGAAATATTGGGAACAACCCATCACATGCTTCTGTAGATCCCATAACCATCAAGTGGTATCAGAGCGGGTCACATAATTATTTATAACTATTTAAAGTTCATTGATTGTTTTACATATAAGTAATTGGATTTTAACTCTAGTTTAATAATTAATTAATCCAAATTGTGATATCTACTTCTTTCTCTTCATTTCCCATATATAAAATTAAATCTATTAATTTTATGAGTGAAATAAAATCGAAGATCTCTTCCAGAGGTTCCAAGTAATATAGAAGGATAACACAAGAGTACACACTGTGTAACCTGGAGGTACACACCATGTGCTAGTATTTAATGTACCAAGAATTAATTTTGAATTAATTCAAGGAATTTGAAATTATTAAAAATGGTTAATTTAATTATATACCACGGGTTTACTAGGACAACCTAGTGAACGACCATCTAAAGTACATGATGTATAACATCTGTACAAAATGTGTAGTCTTTTAGTCCCAGATGGTCTATGTATCTTCTTACAAGGCCTATATAATTGGTGAACATGTAATTCAGAGACCACATGACGTGTATCCCAAGTATATGTCATGTAATCCAAATATTTCTATGGAAATGTTACACACCCAGACCTTAGTCATGTTTCATGGATAGATGGTGAGAAAACATACATGTCGTGTTGCTCTAATGTAAATTCCATGTATTACCAAATTACATAGAATAATAAAAAATTATTATTCTGTGAAAACCTTATAAACATGTAATTTTGTGTATTTATTAAGTTGATAGGACATGCCATGTGATGGGTTTTTAATATATATATATATATATATATAATGTTTAATTAGTTTCCATATAACATTTGGATATGCATATTACATATGAGTCATATTACAGTTATTACTATATGAGACTTGAAGTGTAACATATGACCGAAAAAATCACGGTATTCATGTAATCATTAAATTGATATTACATATCATGAAATTATGCAACAATTCATGTTTTCCACATATCACAAAATTAAACAGTATAAAAGTATAATACATGTTGGGTAGTTCAGATGGGTACCCACTGTGTTGCCTCTAAGGTACATTTATGTACATAGTTAATTTTAAATAAATTTATTTATTTTATTTAAAATTATAATGAATGATAATCACAAAGGAAATTCAGATAAAAATTAAGACAAAAGAATTGATTAATTAAAAAACATGATTAATTGATTTGATCATGATTTATCTTAAATAACAATGATTAAGAATTGATTGATAGTTTTATTAAATGCATAATTCATTTTATGTATATGGATGATCATGAGCCTAGACTAGATAATTTAATGAGATTAGTTTCATTTAATTGATTATGAAATTAAATTTTTGGTTTGTTTTCCATCTCTCCTCTTATTATGTAAGGGAATACGTACCCATGGGTTATTTTATGTAAACCCCTTCCATCACCTGCGTGTGATTAAAAGCATATGTAATGGATGTAACTCTAAAGCTAGTGGTGGTGGTTCACATGTGGAGTCAAGGTGAAACCAATCCAAGAGAGATACATAGGTTTATAGGTTTAAAGCTATGTCATGAACCTTAATTGGTTCAAGGTGTTTATCCCATAGGTCAATTGTTAGTTTATCATCTTTTATATAAAATAACCATTAGTAAAATTTCACTATTTAAACACTTTATTATTTTATTTCGATCAATTTCCATAGTTATTTCATTATGGATGTTTTTATATTATCACATGAATTAATGAATTAACAAGAATTCAAGGTATAACTAAAATTAATTGTCTTATACAAAAATATTATCTATGAGATAGTCAATCACTTAGGAAAATCCACTTAATATTAACAATAATGTCATAAATATAATAATCATAAATGTATAAATAAAATATAAAATCCCTCAATTATATATATTAAGTCAGTATAGCCTTTCACTACTTCTATTAAAATCAAACCATAGTTTAAAGTGCATAACCTTCCAAAATTTGGGTGCTTTAAATTATTGGGGAATTGTAAAATAAATTTTTGGGTTGAATTAACTTGGTTCACATAATGGGTTAAATGCCCAAGTAAGACCTGGTTTAACTAAGTGGAAAGGGTTGTGGAAATCCAATTTAAGGATTTTTGGATTAGGGAGTCCACTCAATAGATCAAGGAACTTTGATTTAATGCAGTTGGCATTTGGAATGCCTACCTAAAACCCATAAAATTTCTTGATCAACCAAAGTTGGGTTAATGAGAAGGGGAATATGGATACTTACCTCTAAAATTTACAAGAAATAGATTATTCTAAATCTAATAGTGAGGGATATTGGGTTTCGATAGAATAGTGAGAGATTAATAAATTTAATATTTATTTATTTGTCTAAAATTTATCAGATAAAGTATTAAATATTTTCTCATATTATTTGTTGAAACAACAATAAAAATGAATTAAAAAATATCACTGTGATCCATACTTAAAAAGGATAACCTTCTCACAACCAAAAATTTACAAGAGTTGAAAAGGAACTTTCTTATTATCCTATGCCATGAAAGGAATTTATATGTGTTGGAAGAATATATTCCTAATGTTCTTGGTAATGAGACTTGTGAGGAAGAGTTGTTTCTCTTTTAGAAAAATTTTAACGATGTTACATATGTTCAATGATTTATGATATCATCCATGACCAATTATCTTTTGAAGCAACAGGAGGACATGGATGCGTATATCATGATGTCTTATCTTTGGGATCTCTATCAAGAGAATGAATAAAAAGAGAGAAACGAGATCTCAAATTCTTTATTTTATAACTAATCTTGGAGAGTTTTTTTATAGATGTGCCTCATGTAGTTAAGAATATTTTCGTAATTGAATGCTTATACATCTTAGGGATTAAATACCTAGATGATTTTAACACAAATATCATACTTTCCTCACTACCTAAGACCTTCTCCATTTTTATTGTAAAATACAACATAGGAAATAATGAGAGGAGTCTTTCATAACTTCTTACATTGATTTTTCAAGTGGATAATAAATGGGATGTGACAAACCCATGATATTTATGGTGAATAATAAAAGGAAGAACAAGGAAAAGAGAACCAATACTCAAAACAAGTCTAAATCTCCCAAGCACTATCATTCCAAGTAGAGGAAGATCTAGAGACATGGAAAGGATAATGAGACAATATGTTTTTTAAGTAGAAATAAAGGCCACTGGAATAAGAAATTAACCCAAAAGAAAGGGGAAACTAATGGTTCATTCATTATTGAGTGTAATATTTTATTATCTACATATTGGGTATTAGATACATCTTGTAGGGCTCACATCTGTATCCAAAATAGAAGAACCAAGTAGATTTTGAAATATTTCTAAAGGAGAGATGGATATGCAATATTATAATGGTGTGAGGATTTATTCTCTAACCATTGGTGACTACCACATTTCATTTCCAAGTGGAATGATATTGGTTTTAAGATATTATTATTTTGTATGAACTTTTACTAAGAACACAATTTTATGTATAATTCCTAGATGTAGATGGTTTTATTTTCATGTTTGGGAATAAAAGTTATTTCCTTTATAAAGACAATATATGTTATGGTATAATATATTTAAATAATGGTGTTTATGTATTAAATTATCAAAACCAAGTATTCGAAATAGATAATTAATCATGTTCACATTGCTCATATAACACCCATATATGGATTCATCATCTTGTTCATGTAAATGAGAAGAATTTGACAAATCTTTGTCAAGATGGTTATTTACACTATTCTGAACTAAAACCACTTGAAATATGTCATGATTTTTACAAGGAAAAATGAACAAAACACTATTTAGTGGAAAGGGTGAAAGGGATATAGATATTCTATGATTGTTACACCTGATGTGTGTGGACCATTTTCAATAGAATCTAGAGGTGGGTATTCTAACTTCATAATATTTATTAACAACTTGAGTAGATATAGAAATTTCTACTTTATGAGGTATAAGTTCATGTCTTTTGAGAAATTGAAATAATTCAAGAATGAAGTAGCTAATAAACCTAGAAATAAGATAAATAATCTTTGATCAGATCGAGGTGGTGAGTATCTGAACAAAGAGTTTATTGAATTTTTACAAAAATTTCATATTCTATCTCATCTCACTATACCTTACACACAACAGTCAAATGGTGTTAGTTAAAGGAGGTACCATAGCTTGTTAGACATGGTAAGGTCGGTGACGAGTCATGGAGATATTCCATTATCCTTTTAGGGATATTTATTACAAACTAATCAATATAAACTAAACTGATTATAAACTAAGGTGGAAAATGTAATTCTCTTCGAGTTATGGAGTGAGAAGAAATTTTTTTCTCACATACACATGTATGGGATTGTGAGGAATTTTTTAAGAACATATTAGGAAGAAAAATATCACCCTAAGGTACAAAGTGCATCTTTATAGGGAATCCTAAGGAAACAAAGGGATACTACCTATACAACCCCTCAGAAAAGAAAGTGATTATAACTAGATATGGCATATTCCTTGAGAGGTAGAACATCCTTAAAAAGGTTAATAAGAGAAAGATTTTATTTGATGAAGTTGATTCTCAAGATAAACAAGAGTTTGTATAGGAATATATTCCAGAAGTCCCCATGGAAGAAGTATTTCCTAAAACAAAAGTACTGTGTAGGAGCACTATAGTGGTAAGAGAACCAGAGATATATAGTTTTCTATCCACTAAATATGTTAACTCATTATTGGTTGAAAATAATGAATATATATCCTAAAAAGAGGTAGTATAGAGACCAAAAGATTCAATATGGAAAGAATTAATGAATTATAAAATGGGTTCTATGTATCAGAACCATGTTTGGGTTTTGGTCGATTCATCAGTTGATGTAAATCCCGTAGGGTACAAATGGGTATTCAAGAGAAAACTAGACATGGAAGGTTAAGTAAATACTAATAAAGTAAGGATATTGGATAAAGGGTTTAAAAACCATCAAGGAATTAACTACGATGAAACATTTTCACCATTTTCATATTTAAATACATCAAAAATATACTTGATATAGTAGCCTACCGTGACTATGAAATTTTTAAAGTGGATTTCAAAAATGATATCCTAAATAGGAAACATCAAAAAGATGTCTATATGACAAAAACTGAATGGTTTGTTACTCTAGTTGATTCTAAAAGGATTATCAATTTGTAGATATCCATTTATTGATTGAAACAAGAATCTAGGTCATGGAAATTTAGATTTTATGAAGCTATAAAATGAATTTGGTTTAATTAAGAATTAATGTGAGCCATGTGTGTAAAAGAGGCTTAGTGTAAATGAATTCATTATCCTATTATCATATTTGATAACATATTAATTATTGGAAATGACATAATAGTCTTACATCCTATTAAGGACTGTTTAAACAAGTGTTTCTCCATAAATAACATATGTGAGGTAGCCTATATTCTAGGGATCAGGATCATTTTTTATAGATAAAAGAGGTTTCTTGGACTAATTAAAAGTAAATAAATTGACTAGATACTAAATATATTTAGTATGGAATAATCCAGGATGAGATTGGTTTGAGTGTCACATGGTATACATATTTTTATAAAAATATTTCCCTAGACACAATAGGACAGAGAGGAAATAAGTAAGATCCCATATGATTTAACGATAGGATCAATCATGAATGCCATGTTATATACTGGAATCAATTTTTCCTATGCATTGGGTATGGTAGGAAGATATCAAGTAGATCCAGGATAACATCATTAGTTTGCTATTAAGGCTATCCTCATGTTTCTAAGAAGAACTAAGGATATGTTCTTGATGTATGGAGGAGGTGAGGAGCCATTAATCATAGGTTATACTGATTCTAGTTTTCAAACATATTATAATAATCTAAATCCATAGTCAGGATATTTTTTCTATCTCAATGGAAGATATGTGAGATGGACGAGTTCAAAGAAACAAAGCTGTCACTAATTATACAGCGGGGTATAATTATATAATGTATTTTGATGCATCTAAGAAAGCCGTATGGATACGAAACATTGTCCAGGAGCTTGATGTAGAACCTAGAAGCAAAGACCCTATCACATTGTACTATGATAATACACTTATAGTGGCTCTAGTAAAATATTCAAGGTTACGCTGACAGACAAAGAATATACTCCAAAATTATTAAATATTGAGGGATTTTTATCAAATGGGTGAATTTGTAGTAAGAAGAGTTCCCACAAAAGAAAACATGGAGGAACACTTGACTAAAGGCCTATCTCATTAGAAGAATGAGTATCATGTGAGAGATAGAAGACTGAAGGTTACTAGTAGTTGGTTCTAGTTCAAGTGAGAGTTTGTTGGAGTTTGTGCCCTAGAACCAACTTCTTTATACTTTATGTTAACCTGTATTCATAGTTTTTAATATTAATAAACTCCTTATCACATCATGATTTTTCTTCTATGTAACATAGTGTGTGATAATTTCATAAGAGCAGTTTTCACATGAAATGGTTATAGAAGTTCCCTGTAATAATGAGAACCTAAAAGTTCCATAACAATATTGTTAAAATTTATGTTTTATAGCCAGATGAAATCATTTGGGGGAAAATGATTTAGGCTATCAGGGGTGGAGACTCATAATAATTTGAGGAACAATCTCATGACGTATTCCCTTGGTAATATCCAATGTAGGATATTATGAGAACGAGATCCACCAGTAGGAAATCCACATTTATATGTGTCATTGAATGTTCCTATCCACAAACATGTTTATTAATCCTTATAATTTCTGATTTTTATTAATGATTATTATAAGTCATATACTTTGATGTATTGATGAAAACCATGACAACACATGTTCACAATGAATTAGGATATGTTGGGTGCGTCATGAGTAATATTATATTAATGAATAATGAAAGAAAGGATTTTTCCTTCAGTTATTTAAAAAGATTTTATGGAAATGATATAACCTAAATAAATACATGGCTATGGTTTTCTATAAAACATTTTGATTCTTAGAAATTCAAAGAAAGATACATCGAACACATAGGTTGATGGTACCAGCATTCAACCTGCTTGATTAGAGATATCATGATAAAATGATTATATTACATAGTTATCATGTATATAAGGTATTATGTATTTTCAATATTAAATTCTTTCTCTATGGTTTCCTTGATGTGTTAATGGATGCTATCCTTGGAATTTAGTCTGTTTCACCTAATTCCACTGAGAAAGAATCCTAGAGGGTCACACACTAAATGTATCCAGAATCTTAGTTAAATAATATATTATTTATTATTTAAAAAGTTGAATAAATATTATTCCCCCGCATGTTTTAATAATTATTCATGTTTTCTTGATCATATATATTCCTTCACCATTAATTTGAGATAATATTATGTGAGAGGAATATTTAATAATTGTTTACTTCCTATTTAGTGAATATAATATTTATTTATTTATTAATGAATAATATAGTGATATTTATTTATTAAATAAATAGTCATTATTCAGGGCTTGATAAATATTTTGGATGAATAACGGACCAAGTTTAATGGTCAATTGAGAAAGAATATATATTGAATATTACTAGAATAAAAAATATTTAATTTTAATTCCTAAGTTTAGCACATGTTGAGAAATAATAATAATATTATTATTATAGACATGGGTTCCACAAGGATTAAATAAATATTAAAGTTCACTTGTTAATTTATTTATTTCTAACACTAGTGATATATAAACCTGATTAAATCATTTTTCAAGAGAGCCAATTTTTTTATTTTTTTTGTGAAAAAGAATCTGAATAATCATCTCAAATCCTCAAAGATCTCTCTTCTTCAATAAAACTATGAAGAATGGAGATAGATATTATTCCACCTTACACTCTTGACTCAATAGAGATCAAGAAGAATCCTTTAGAAGTGATTCTTGAGGTGATCAAAGATGAACAACAAAAGCATTAGGATCTTTCATGCTAGCACCAAAAGATTCCTACGAAAAAATTTAATGATTTTTGGAACCCTAGTGGATCACTGCTAGAGGGAATATATCCTTGATTCCTACAATCAAATAATGTTACAATGTATATCCATTTTCGGATCCCTCAATGTTGAAATAATTTATCACAATGTTATTCTTTATTTTCTTAAATTAATTATAAATAATGTGTGATGATAATGTGTTTTGGTTTTAGTGTTTTTATCTATTTTATATATTATTTAATTCAATTTAATTGATCGCAACATTTATCATCATATAAATATCACATTGATCATTAATCATGAAAAAAATCAATGTTGGGAACAAACTATCACATGATTCCACCATGCCAAGAACATTAAAAAACTATATAGGTCCAGTTTATTTAGAAAATTGAAAGCATAAACAATGGTTCATTATACATCTAAATCATATATGACTTATTCCTTTATAACTAGAATCATTTTTGAAATATCATAGTTAATACCTTTCTTTATATCTGAGAGAAAATAAATATAATAATGGGTGAGATCAGATGCTTAGTAAGGGTAAAAAAGGGAGATAAAAATGATTTCATAAGCATAATATGAGAATAAGTGTATAAGAGCATGAACATAACATTTTAAATTTATAACCTGAATATCAAATATCATAATCTCAAATGATTAAATAAATATTTTCACTTCATAAGACATGAAACATATGAAAATCAAAGAACATGAGCCATAAGAGCATAATATTGTCATAAGATATAGAATTTATGGCATACACATAAGAATAGAAAATAATTTCCTTATTAGTCAAGTATCTCTTCCAAGACCATAATAGAAGAAAACTCCTAGTACTATATCAGGTTCACTCTTTGTTTTAGCCCTATCATACTCAATTGGGTTCACTCTCCACTTCATCCCAGTCTTACTGAACTGAGTTCACTCCTGTTCGAGTCATATCATCTAATGAGATATAAATATTTAACCAATGAATTGGAGGGAGAAATAGGTCCCGCCCATAAAATAATGAAAATCATTCATATGTTTTCCACAAGAATATAAATCATTCATCATATGAGAACAAATTAAAATAAATGGGTTTCATAAACATTTCATCCCTGCATAACCGATGGAAAAGTAGCAGGAATCATAAAAATCAAACCATCATAAACATAATCCATCCAAATAATTAATAAGGATGGTATAATTGAATAATATACCCATTAAAGTGTAAGTAACATCAAATAGTGTTTTATTATATGGGAAAAGATTTTGAAATATCACCTCGAATAATTCTGAAGGAAAATATCCTTTACATTTTGATTTTTTTAAAAGCCTTGAAAATTTAAAAGGGAAAAAATTTCATTAAAAATAAACTTATAAAATAGTATAGAAATATTCTAATCATTAAGGATAATTGACATTGGGATAATTTTTTCATTACATATAAGTTAAAAAAACATTCATTTCGTACTTTTTTTAGAAAGGTCACAAAGTGCCTTATTTGGAAAATGATAAACATTTTACATTAAACTAATTTTGTGAAAAGTAAAATATTAGTAAAAATGAATTTAAAAATTTATAGGATCATAAAAAAATATTTTTGAAAACAATTTTATAAAACATATACATGTAAGAGAAATATTCCCCAGGGGAGATATTAATGTAGATAATCATGAACGATGAAGAGATTGTGAAATAAACTCTTATCTCAAGTCTTGAATTTACTCATTCACATAAAAAACTCCACTATAATAAATATTAATTTATTATAAATTTATTACATATAATTAATTCTATCATATCATGTATTATTTATTTATAACATCTTATCAACTGTTTAGTAATATTTTGTTATTAAAATCATTTTTTTGGGTGATAACTGCTTTATTTTCCAAGAAAGATTAAGTTAAGAATTATTAGTCCTTATAATTTTATCATGGTATAATCATTTAAAGAATTTTAAACATAGTATAAAAATCATATATTATAATTTTTTACCTATTTATAATCATTCATTGAGATTAGATATAGAAAAATGAATTACATCGTTCATGGAGATGGTATGTCTACATACACATGAACATTGTTTTTATTTTGGTTGATGGAATGAAATAAAAATAATTCATATTTATAGAATAATTATTATATAATTAATATCATATATATCTATTAAAACCATCATAATACCCATCCATAAAACACGATGATGAAAAATTAATTGTATCACTATGTGGAGATGGTAAGTTGTACGTACACACTAGTGATACTCTCACTTCTTATTTGATAGGAAAGAGGGTGTATAATGTTGTTTTCATAATAATAATAAAATTTAATAATATTTATGATACTGAAGTTATTATTTTATGATAAATATCATTGATTTATAGGAGTTAAAAAAGATTATAAAAAGAAATTGACCGGTTAGAGCGATTACCTATTCTCTGAAATGTATCATTTAGATCCCCTCTAAAGGCCTCTAGGGTTGGTATTATATGAATATTAACACCTATATATTACGTATAGGTAAGTTTAGTGGAGAATTTGGTAGATTATTATCTAGATATAAGTCCATAATTAATGTAAATAAGTGAGGGATGAGGTTCCCTTTTATAATTGAGGTGAGGGGAACTTTTGGAGTTTCTCAAAATATTAAATTATAATAAATTCATTTTCTATCCAAATACCACCAAATAAACATGGATTAAAATATAAGATAATATTAGGTTTTAATATCATAAACCAATATATTTTAGATAATATTTGGTGTTATTTTAAACCTCATCATTTTTAGTAACCCTTAGTTAAATAATTGTAATTTGAACTATGGTAACAACATTTTCAATATTAAAAGGTTGTAATTTTTACTTATATGATATAAATTGGAAAATAAGTGGGAAATTTATAAAAATTTGGCCCATATAATAATAAAATTTTCTTTTTTTAAGAAAATCATCTATTTTTAAATAATTTAATAAAATATTAACCCTATAAATTATCATTATTGTCAATTTTGATACTATTAAATACATTTAAAATTAAAACCATTAAGAAAAAAATTAAAGTTAAAAAAACTATTTTATTATCTACTAAACATGTAAATTTAATCTATGTAATTTTTGGTTCACCTTAAATATCTCAAATTATATTTCTTTTAATATGTTTAAAATAATTTATCTGATTTTCCTGTTAATTGAATAATTATTGTATCAACGTTGTGTAAGAATTTATGGTAATTAATTAATTCCAAAAAATTATAAATAAATTACCGTGATAAATATAAATATTTTATATTTAAATATAATATTTATAGTATACCATATACTCAACATTACCCTACATTAAAAATGTTATAATTATTAAAAACATGAATGTAACATCGTTGACATTTCTTTAAATAAAATATTATAAAGGTCATAATCTCATAACATTGGAAATAAATGGTCATATAACTAAAAATTTAATTATTATGGATTAATATTACTCATAAAATAAAATTTGGGTAAGTTTTGGGATCATTATCTAGTCCTTATCATTTTATTTGGACACATAATTACCGGATTCACTTGTTAATGTGGTAACAAAATTTACTAAAGTTACTATTCATATTGACCAAAATTAAAATTGAAATATATAAAAAACTTGGGCCCAATAATTCTAAATATTGAATAAAATTTTCAAAATTCAAAATAGTTATGTTTCATAAATTAATTTAAAAAAAAACAAAAAAAAACACAACAATTTTTTTTCTTCAGAAAAACGCCCATTTAAATATAAAATGTTTTTATACTAAATTATAGTTTAAAATATACATAAAAACCATAATTAGATTATTTTAAATTAAATTACATAATGAAAATTTAAATCTATTCCAAAACATAATTGGATATTTGATTTTTTTAAGAAAAATACATTTTTCAATAAAAATTAGTATTTTCACTATTACTTGAAATAAAGTTTTTCAAAAAATTATCAAAAAAACTATTTTAAGATATTTTTGACCTTTTAAATTAAAAATTTAAATTTATTTGGTCACATAAATTTTCTAGAACTTCTATAAATTAATATTAACTCATAGAGAGAATAGAAACTCATTTTTGAAGAAAATGTATTTTTTGAAGAATAAAGTGACTTTACTAAAAACTGTGTGATCATTTTATAAGAACATAACAATAAATTCATATTGATTTGTAAATTTATATTAATTTTATACATTATTTATTTCCACTCATTCTGGTAATTTTACAGTTAGGTTATAATGGACATACAATATTTTAATAATGTTATGCAATTCATTTAGACCACTATTATGTGCAACACAAGTTATCAGAGAATTAAAATTATTTAAAGGGAAATATTTCATAAAAATATTGGGGTGTTACACATTCACTAGGTTTTTTGAGATAAAATAGTATAGTTCAATGGAATGTAAATCTATATTATATCACAGTTCATATATCTTAATTAGTGTATGATATTTGAAACAATCGAGGAAAACAATGAGATATGGTAGTTATTTTACCTTAGATAAGGAATCCCACAGAAGTTGACATCAAAATGGTCATTTTAGACATTCCTATGTCATAGTGGAGTTTTCCACAAAATAATTTATGATTTAAATGTTTTAGAGTGAAAAATTATGAAACAGATGATTCATTAACGGATTTAAGAACTTATTAATAGAGGAATTACAGAGGGGTCAAAGGTGTGATTGAGGATAAGAAAAAGGGTGTATACATAATCTAAATTCTAATAGAAATTGAGGTGAATAGAATAAATTATTTATCAAATTGTTGATACTTTATTTCTTATACTTATAGATTATGACCACCTTCCTACTATATTACTTTTTCTTATTGACAATAAGGTAAGAATATTCAAAGTGGAGCTGCCAACATTGTTCACCAAGGATTATCCACTCAATAACACGAGTTAGTGAAATTTGTAATTTTCTAGTGTCGTGTTTAATTAGTTTTGGTGGATCATAACATTATCTTAGAAATTAAATATACCCTAATATATCCAATATCTATCATCAAGAATCAACATGTAAAATGGATAATATAAAATATAAATAGGAATTCGTCATATATATTGTGATCCATCTCAACTGATCTTGAGGTAGTACGCTTGAAGGGGGAAATTGAGTGAAAACCTAAGGAATCTTTCCTATATAGGTAGCACACCATCCACTAGAATCTTTATATGTTATGAGAGGACTCTCAAACTCAAAAGGAGTTCTAAAACCTTCAAATATATAATAAATATAGAACTAAACTGAACAAATATTTTATTATATCTTAATAGTATCATGTATACCTAACATGGGGATCATATCCCTTAATATATGCTCCCATTTTTCAATTAAAGGAGACAAAGGTTGGCTACCATCACATGGAAACCGACATGTGTTACCTATAACAAATTATTATTGGTTTTTTATCATCATAGAATATGTCCATAATCACAATGTATTCCAAAATACATAAATAAATCTACCCATTGATTCATAACCGAAGTAGGACAAGAGGATGAAATAGTAGTGGACATTCCCTAGATATCACATATCATAAGCCCATCATCCACTATAATTGTGGATTATAATACCTTATATGATAATAATATATAATAATATGTTAAATACATCATACTCATATCATTGGTTATGACTCAGGATATATTCTACAACATAATTTATCCATTTTATCTTTTTTCCGAATTTTTTCACATTTATTAAAATTCAATAAAAACATCATAAAACTTCAAAAATAATTATGAATTTATCCATACTCTTTTGGATATGGTTTATCATGATTACTTAATTTTGGACGAAAAAAATTATCCAAAATTTAATCTTTATTATGAGGCTTAACTATGTAATCCTATAGGACATTATATTATTGAAAAAATATAAAATTATAATTTAATTTATGTACGAAAAAATTGGCCTCTAGAAAAAAATTAGTGCTACTCAATCTACAAAGGGGTATGGTGTGATCTCAATAAAACATACACATATCTCTATATGAACACTTAAACAAAAATATATATCATATAAATAATATATATAATTATATAATCTCTTTTTTCCTTGAAATAGAGTGGCCACTAGAAATGAAACATTTTAATCTAGTATATGTCATCTCATGCATTCATGATTCTATAAAATATACTGATCATTATAAATGAATGCATCACATGTAGTTAATTAAAGTTTTCAATCACATAACATGTTACTCAACTAATCATGGCCTATAATTTCCTTATAAAAATTGAATCAAGGTCCCTAATGTCTTCACTCACCATATAAGTGAAAAAAGACCATCTTAGTTGAGATCCAACTAACAAAATGATAAAAAAACACACCTAATCACCCATTTACTAGCTAATCCACAAGGATTTCATAATAAAGGTATCAGAGTGTAAAATATATCATGCTAGGTATCTCAAAAATCCCAGGTAATGGGGATTCATAATAATCATACACCCATAAGTATAGCAATAACCATATAACATTCCATGAAATATACTTTGTCGAGATAGTCTAGATAATAAGTCTCAACTTATTATCACATGAGTATATTCCTTGTATCATGTATAAAACTTTTTTACATTAACTTTAAGATTATACCCATCCTAATATTCTTATATTATTACAACTGATAATACCTTATGATGAACATTGAATGGATAACTCAAAGTCATACTTCAAGGGGATAATTTATCATTTCACATCATGCAAAATATGAAGCTAATTTAAAAGAATGATAATGTATGGGTTTAATTTTATATATCATGATATACTTTATATTATTAAAATAATTTAATAATACTTAACCAAATTTTACATAATTGGTTGCATAACATATCATATATGATAGATTTCAAGCTCAACCTTATGTTTTATTCAATTTTTCAATATTTTATTAAACTCAATACATCTCTATGTAATTTTTACCACAACACTATGTTAGAACCTAATAAAACCATCCCACTAAACACTTTAGTGAGTAGTATTTATGAATTAAACGAGTTTGAATAATGGTTATATTTAGGAATTACATTCCTAATATTAAACTCCTTAAATAGTTTAAACTCCTTAAATTCACAAAATCAAAATATTTAATGTTAATAACTTCTATTTTATACTTATAACTCTTTCGATTGTCATAATCATCATTCATGGAACCCATTTCATCTATATTTTCCTTGAAATCATCTAGTAACTAATATTACTCTTCACATTGTATCTTTATCAACACATCTTAAACTCCTTTAGGATATTTAGTAAAATCCACTAGTTATGAAAAATCAATGAAACTCATTACAATTTTTTACCATCATACCCTAAAATATTTTAGGATATCAAGTGAAATTAATTTTGACTACTATAACCCTTTACTTTTTAACTTTTAAATTCTCTAAGTCCAAACATACTCCAACTAGGCTCATAGAAACTATATTCTCTTTATAATATCATTAAAAAATATTCAGACTCCTTAGTATTTAAGAAATAATCCTTGTTTCCTTTTATTATAAATAACTAACAAATAAACTATTGTTTCTATATAAAATATAATATTCTATGTGTTTAGAATAATATTATTAAAATGAGACTTTATTTGTAAAATATTCCCCTGATGGGTGGTAGGAACCACACCCCTTATTTTTCAACAAACATCTTGATAAACACTTGTATCCCATATAAATTATTTTTATCCTTGTCTTCTTTTAAAAATTTTTATGGAATCTTATAAATTATAAACAATGTGTATTTATACACTATCATATATTATTCATAACAAAAGTTTGCTGACAAATTTTTTTATTATCATTTAAAAGAAATAATATGAATATACATACACTTTACATAGATCCTTCAAAGGGTGATATATTCCATTGCATTAAAATATTTATTATATAAACTCTTTGCTTTATCACATGAATTAAAACTACAAGATCTATCAACTCTTCAGTTGATTTTGAAGTCATGTGTTCTAAAAAAAATTTAATGTATTCATTTGGTATCATATACAATTAAAAAATTAGTAATTTTTAACACCATGAGATTTTATTAAATATTTTTTTGAATAAATTTAATTTCTTTGATTGTTTGTGTTACATGCAACATCAAGTTTTAATGAACAATAAAAACTATTAATATTATTATTTAAATGAAGACCCTTATTACTTAGCCATTAAGCCTAGTGGAATGAATATAAATAAAAAATTTTAAATATTAATTATAATGGTTATATCTAAATAAAATATATTGATAAAAAGGTACTCAATTTTTAGTAATGACTTTATATGTTTTGAAAATACTATTTTCTCAAAAAAATATTTTTTATTTCTTTTTGTAAAGAAATAATAAAAATAATTTTTTTAAATATTAGAAAATTTATTTTAAAAAATAAAATTTATTTTTGAAGTATACATGTCAAAATTATCTTAGGACGTTTTTTTTATTTTTTTGAAAATATTAATTTTTCAATGAATAGTGAAAAATACTGGGTTTTATTAAAAACTGTATTTTTCTTTACAAAGTTTATATATTTACTTTTGTTTTAAAATGGTTTTAAAAGTAAAACGAGTTTAATTATATATATATTAATCCAATTTTGTTCATTTGAATAAATTTAATATTTAATTTTGATATAAAAACTTTTTAATTTTTGATCTTATTCTCTTTAGAAAACCGCTTTCCCGTCTTGTGTGTGAGTTTAATTTTAAATTAACATTTCCCACTTTTGTGAAAGGATTTTTTAAAAATTTAATTAATATTTTGAATCATCATAATTTATATTATATAATAAATATTATTTTCAAAGTTAATAGTAAAAATAGTAAAAATTAATTATCATGATTAAGGTTAAAACGAGTTTACCAGGGAGTTAAAATAAAAATATATGGTTTAAAATTTCCTAGAAACTTATAAAGAACAATTTTATATACATATTTATACCTTAAAACCTATATGGATTACTAATGGAACATTTTTTTAGCTTTTTAGATTTTGTAAAATATAGTTACACATTATTCTTTTAAAAAATTCCAAGTGCATGCTCCCCCCACCCACTTATAAAAGGACACCCCATATCCTAACCACTCCACACTTCCAAAAAAATTTATTAAGCCAATAACTCTACAAATATCTTCCCTAAATTCCTATATAATTCTTATATGTTTTATTTTGATTAGTAAACCCTCCTAAGAAGGCTTTGGGTATAAACCTAAATAGGTTCTCTAAATAAGAGGTAAAATTCTTAAACTTTTTATGCATTATTTATTATTATAACTCCTTCAAATAATGTTCAAATATGATGATATCATAACAAAATTATATAACATATAATGATATGTCCTTATTTTAATTTCATAATCTATTTCCATTTCCACTTCTATTAAATGGGAAACAAAATCGTCGATCGAGTGTACTGTAGACTACCACATCACGAATTGAGGTTAGTCGTTTTCCATCACCACCTCTCACAATTAGATACAATGATGGATTTAATGTTCATATAATATATTTATGATATTAATATAATTTTTAATTATAATATCACTCATACCTTCTTACCTTCTTACCTGTTGTAAAACAATATTGTTTCTCATGTGTATGGAGGACTACCGCCTTGAGAACCGATGTGATGGGTTTTCCATTTGATTTTTATATGGAAAGTAAAAAGGATATATTAAATGAATATATATGATATTAATAAAATAATTATATTTATTTAATTATGATATCACATATACCTTCTTAAATTTCATTTCATAGGGGATATGATAACATTGTTGATGTTTATGACAGACCATCGCCTTACAAAGCGATGTGATTAGTTTTTCACTAATACATTTCATGAAAGGTAATTAGGGAAAAATTAATGAATATATTTTATATATATGAAACAAAAATGATTATTTAAAGGTAATATATTAGTTACCTTTATTTCATTTCATCTGTCCAGAAAATGGATACAACGTTCATGTATACGTACGGCCTACCGTGTCCATGAACAGTGTATTTTGTTTTATATCTATAACTTTTATGAATTAATATTAATAAATATATAATGAATATATATGATATTTAAATAATGTTTAAAAAAATTTATATTATGGAACCATGATCAAATTATGATCACGAAAATTAACAAATCAAAACATATATGAAAAACAAAGCATTTATTTTATAAAATGTGATTTTAACATGGAATTGTTAAAAAACGGGTAAAAAGGTTATAATAAAATAATACATGGTATTATATATATAAATATGGTTCTATAATATATTTATAATTAAATAAAATTTATTACACATGAGGTTTGAATGTGTATGAAGGAAGTCAAGACTTGTGGTAAGGGATTTTTGTCTCAATTTGTCTTCTTTGGGACATACATTATGTTATGAACCTATCCTATTTTATAAGGTCTATATACAAACACTTTTACATGTTATATCATTAATATCCTTATAATAATTATATTTAAAGTTTCTTTTGATGTTAATAATTAATGTTGAGTATGATTTAAAATTTATCAAAGTGGTAAGATTTTAATGTTAAGATCACATTGTTCATCAGGATTATTTATGGTTATGATATAGATGATAAAATATTATGATCCATCAATCACGATACACATGAATTTAAATATCCTATAGTTATTTCATAATAATTCATGTTTTACCTTCATTTTAATCTCTTTATGTACTCATGATTCGAAAATAATTTTTTTAAAGAAAACTGACTTTATTTATCTCTTCAGTCAAAAACCATTTTTTCTTCAATATCCATGTTTTATAAAAATGTTTTAAATTTTTTTTTGTTACTATTAGATTTTTTAAAGTAAAATTTTACGAAAAAAATTACAATGAATATTCATTTCATTTTCAAAATAAGGCTCGTATTAATTTTATTGAAAATGTGAAAGGAATATTTATTTTAACTTGTATAAACTTTTCCTCCTTTATAACCACTAAATGTTGTAAAAATTCCTTTATAATTTTTCATTTTTATTTTCACACAAAAGGATTTTTAAAATGATTTATGTTTTTAAATTTTTTTTTTCAAAGTGGAATGAATTTTTTCCTCAAGAAATTTTTTAAATGATATTTAAATATTCCTTTATAAGTTTCTAGGATTATTTTCAAGGAAAATGATTTTAAAAATGTTTTATGTTTTAAAATTCTATTTTTAATGTGGAAAGAATATTTTCCTCATGAAATGATCCATGTAATATTTCAAAATAAATCTCTATCTAAGATAACATCCTTTGAGGTTACTTATGGTTTACTAGGGATATAATCCAAAGATACAATTATTATTCATTATCTTAATGTTTTATTTGTATGAGGACAAGATGTTTATGAAACCTATTTCTATTTGATAGGTTATTCTATAATGAAATGTTTTATGAAACCCATTTACTTTCATGGTTTTTTGTGATTAATGTTTTATGAAACCCATAAATTTTCATGGGTTTTGATATAATGAATGATTTATGAAACCCATTTTTTCATTGGTTATAATGTGATGAATGAATTGTTACCTTATAGAATATGTATGTATGATTTTCATTATGTGATTGGTGGTACCTATATATCCCTTCAATTAGTTGGGTAATGATTAATGTACTATGAGCTCAAAATGTATAGAGGAGGTTCTCCCAATCCTAAAAAAATGGTACATAAGAGGTTAACCTAAAACTGAAGTAGGTACATGGGTGGTTATCCCAAGAATAACATGTTATTAAGGTCTTGGTGGGTAGCCTTAACATAAGTTTTTTATGATTTTTTTTTCACAACTCTATGTATCATGCCAATGTTATTCTGTCATGGCCTATGTTCTTTGATTCTTTTCTTACTCATGTATTAAGAACTAATAATACTTATTCAATGACTTAAGTTTATGATCTATGATATGAAGGGTATATTTTTTTCTCAAATTTTATTCCCATGTTCTCATACACATATAATCATGTTATTTTGATATGTCCCTTATTTACCATTACCGAGAATTTGATCTCACCCTTTCTTATGTTTCCTTTCCCCAGGATATGAAGAAAGGTATTATGTATTATATATATAAGAAGGGTGATAGTTATTAAGTACTTAGTGTTAGAAGGTTTAGGTCACTTATGGACCAATTGTTTATGTGTCCATGCTTCCAATAACATTAGAAATAAATTATTTTGGTGTAGATAATTATTTTATATAATAAACTTTCATATTCTAAGATGTAATATTAATGTATGATAAATTTGGGTCTTTATAGTTTATATCAGATCAAGATATAATTAAAATTTAGGAACCAAGATGATAAAAATTTATTGAGATCCCTAAGGATATATCTAAGGATAAGTCTAAGGATGAGTCAATGTATAGGAAAATGTACTAGAATTATAGTAAAGGAATGAATGAGTGGTTTATATTAATTAATGTCCCTAAATGAATAAAACAAGTTTGTGTGGATATGGTAAAAAGGTAATAATGGGTAATAACTCTGAAATGTTCAATTGAGTTAGACTCAATCTTCACATGGAGAATGATAATAGGACTTTTTGTACACCTGGTTTGAAAATTCTAGGGGATATACTTGGGAAATTCACAAAATCTTTATGAATTATCACGAAGGATTTAAATAGATGACTAATATTAATGACCTAGGATAAACCTAATGTGTCATAGATTAATTATAAGGTGACATAATTTACACATCCTATAAGTGATTTTTCATGATTATGTGGTTCCCCAATATGATTATTGTTTCTTAAACAATAATTTCTGGTTTTAGTTAATGAATATATCCTAAAGAAACCATGTTAATGTTGAATAAAATGGAAAATTAAATCATCATACTCCTGATAAACCAAATGTTATGGGAGATGAAATGAATAATATTTTTGTTATGATCAAAAACATTCTCAGGATATGAATTTTTTTGAGCTTTTGAATGAGAAAAAGAGGGAGAAACATTAAGTTGATACCTTCATAAATAAAAATGCTTCTTATTTTGGTGGTTCTATTATCCACATGTTATCAGGAAATGGATCAGTATCATTGAAAATATATTTTCCATTATCTAGTGTTTAGAGCATGAAAAATGTTACTTTTTTTCACGTATCATTTGGAATGATAATTGGATCAATGGTGGAATCTTATCAAGAATAAGAGACAACAAGATAAAATTGATTCCATAGAGTGGGATTAGTATAAGAGATTATTTTTTAATAAGTACTTCCCACTTATTATTTGTATGAAAATAGAAAATGAATTCATTAAGCTAAAGAAGATGGTTGATGAATCTTTTTGTACCTATATGGAAAATTTTACAATACTTTCAAAATATTCTTCTGGTATTATCATCCAACCTGAAAGTAAGGTGATAGATTCTTTAGTGTCTTAAAACCATATCTATGAAGGGAGTTATATATAAGGTAATTTGGTAGCTATGAATAAATAATTCAATGCAACATCAATGTGGAAATTGATATTGCAGTAAACCATCAATCAAATGGGTTTGATAAGAAAATAAAGATGGAATTTAAGGGAAACTCTAAAAATCATAGAGAGAAGAAGATGAGATTTCTTTTATACTTGAAGGGGGGAAGATACATAGAGGAAGTTATCCTAAGAGGGATTCCAAATTTTTTATGTACTTAAATGAAGTTCCTAAATTGGATGAATGCTGAAGTGATGGGAAGAAGATATCTAATGATATGAATAAAGAGAATGATCCACAGAATGCACCTCATATACTTTCATGTTTCAAATTCAAGGTGTTTGGGCATTATGCTAACAACTGCCCAAATCTGAGGTTTGATGACAATGATCAATGTCAGTAGCCTTTTAAGACAAGGGAAAAGGGGAAATCTCATGTGATCACTATTTTATATGAGGGGTCTGGTAATAATTTGGTGAAAGGTACACTTACCATCCACTCTAGAACTGATAATGTCCTATTTTACTATGGATCTACCCACTCTTTTATATCTAATAATTTTATAATGGTATTAAAATACCACCTTGATAATTATATATTGAATTAGTAGTTAAAATTCTAAATGGTATTATGATTTAATCATAAGTATATAATTCCTCTCCAATTGAAGTTTATAGGAATGTGCTTCCTGTAAATCATTTCATTATTCATATAGTTGAATTTTATGCTATCTTAGTCATTGATTGGATTTATATACATAAATACCACATCAATTTACAAGGAAGAAAAGTCATATTTGATATTCCAAACCAACCTATGATCATCAATCTATGTAATGATAAATATGAAATTCTGATTAAAATCAAATCCATTGTATGGGGTTTGAATCATATTCAAAGGTGTTGTTTATCTCAGATGGTTGGGGATAAAAAAAATTGATATTATGCCTATTATAATGTATTCTTTTGTCACTTCTTATAAATATTTTTCTAGTCATCCACTAAATTGTGAAGTTTATTTATCAATAGAACTAATTACTACTTCTATACATATTTCAGAGACTCCCTATAGATTGTGCTCGATTAAGTTATAGAAATTGAAGAAGAAAATATAAAAGAATATTTATTAGGGATTCATTTAGCAAAGTGTGTCACCATGGGGTGAACCTATTATTTTATGTTAAAAAGAAATACGTATTGATGCAACTCAACATTGTTCATCAGGATCTGAAAAATATCATGATCAAGAACAAGTATCCTTTACCCTGTATTGATGATTTGTTTGATCAAATATGTGGAGATCAATAATTTTCTAAGATTTAACTCTATTATGGATATTATTAATTGAGAGTCAAGAAGGATGATATACCCAATACATTATTCTGTATAAGTTATGGACATTAGTAATGCCATTTTTTCTTACTAATTCCCGTATTTTTTAAAGAAATTTAATAAAAAGAGTCTTTATAGATTACCTTGTTCAGTTTGTGGTATTCTTTATAGATGACATTATTATTTATTCAAAGAGTAAGGAAGAGCATGAATATCACGACCCGTCCCCCTGATCCCAAGCCGTGACTACCCCAAGCCTGCCTCCTGATGGCTAGGGACTGGTGACGAGCACCGAAGGCATAAACCTGCAAGTGGGAGGCATTTTCCTATATACCTGTATGCACACGCAAACCCAACCAAGTACTAACTCCCAAAAAAAGAGATAGTATACCACTGAGAGGAAACTAAGTATGGTCACAACTGAAAGCAAGTGGTCAGAAATACAAATCCCAAAAGAAAGTACTGAAAACATAAAAGTACAAGAGTGCTCTAATGGCCATCCGCAGAAAACCCCACCTGATTGTAGGAGTAGTGTAGATTCTGGAAGTTGAGGGAGTATGTCTCGTATGTTAGATCTCACTATGGTCCGCCTGGTCTAATGCCACCAAGTCTGTCTTCAAAGTGTCTATCGTCTACACATGACACAACACACACGTGGGTAAGTCCTATGTAGGAGGTGAGTAACACTGAACTCATTAGGGACCCCCAAAACAACAAGGAAAGACCACAAAAAACTAGAAGTATAACAAGAAGAGAAAAGCACACAACACAAGTTATCTTAAACCGGGTATCACTTTAGGTCAAGGATAGAAGGTTAATCACATCATTGAACTCCTCGTCTAATAGAGAACTCCTCCTCTGATGATAATCATGGGCCTACTGGGTCACATAGATCCACCTCCCACTAACCTTGGACTGTTGTGGTACTCACCCCTGATGGGTATCATGGGTATGCCTGGTCACATAGAGGCACTTCCCACTATATGTCTAATGGGTCACACAGATCTGCTTCCCACTAACCTTGTAATTCTATGGTACTCATCTCTGATGGGTACCGTGGGCATGCCAGGTCACATAGAGTCGCTTCCCACCATGAGCCTACTGGGTCACACAGAGTCGCTTCCCACCTTGGCCAGGCTGAGGTATGAATCCATGATGGGTACTGTGGGCATTCTGGGTCACACAGAACCGCTTCCCACTATGGGCCTACTGAGTCACACAGAGCCTCTTCCTACTGGGCTAGTTGTCAAGTCGTAAGGAGTCCAAGGTCAACAATCTTTAGGTCCCAGTCATCCGCAGGGTTCCGTACATAGTCTTCTTGGGAGAAACTCCCCTCAAGCCACTCGTCACATCTTGATATCCCTAGAAGTCTCCATAAATTATGCCAAAAGATATGTCTCCTCAAGAGAGTTCCAAATCCGCAAACGACTCATCAATCGAATGCACGGTTTGCAAGATACGGATGTTTTAGTGCCGAGGGCCCGGTTGGATTCATGTGTGATCCAACCCATCCATACACCAAATTTCTCCAAAACTCAAGTGGAGTATCTGAAAAGTTCCGTCTTATCCTAAGGGTTCCGACTCTGCAGACGGTTCGTTAAACGTATGTCCAGTTTAGAAGTTAGGGACCGTTTTATGTTACTAGTCAGTACTGGGTCTGGGTCCAGTCCACCTCGGTTGGATCAGCCAGACCCAGTTTGGCATGGGCCGAGCCAAATCAATCTGGGTCGACCTGACCCAACTTAGGGCCAACCCAACCTGGGTCCACCAAGCCCGGCCTGACCCGACTGGGTCGCGGGTCAGGCCGCTGGGCCGTGGGTTTGCCCACTGGGCTGACTTAGTGGTGCCACCCGCCTGGTGTCACGGGCCACCAGGGATACCCGGACGCGGCATGTCTAGGTAGGGAGGACATGGCGCGGAGCCGCATCAGCGGGTCAAACCGCATGGGTTGACTCAAAGCGGCGCCACGTGGTGCAGTGGGTCCCTCCATGTTACAGTCGACGGGACACAGCTTCACCGCTGAGCACGCCGCTAGCGCACGCCACATCCTCTAGCTATCGGTCGAACCGGTGGCCCCTGCTCCTTCCGTGGCTATCGCAGGTCGCGACCCTACTGCCATGTGGGCGCGCCCCACCCTGGTTCTGCCGCCGCCCGGGGCGGCGGTCGGTTCTTCCACCGAGCACGTGGTCGGCGCTGCTGTGTGCCACCGCCGCATGGGCTGGAGTTCGGTTCTCCCACTGGGCATACATCCAGCACCATTGCGTTCCGCCACCCTACTATCGCTGGTGCCGATGGCAGGGTGTTCGCCAACCCGCCGGTCGTGCACCGATGGCCCGTTTCCTACGCCGTCTGTGCCTATGGCCTCCTGGGGTCGCGTTCTTTACTGTAGTAGGCCATAATTTGGCTTGTCTCCATCTTAAAATTGGAAAATCACAATCAACGCACAAGCGAAGGGGCTCATGCCTTGTTCGTGTCGGCCCACGCCCTCCGCGTTAGAGATAAATCTAGGGGTTTTAGAGAAAAGTTGTTCAACTGGATTTCATGCCTTAATTTCAATCCCGATCCTGAAAATAAAACACACCCTCCCATATGTATATCGTATAATGGATCAACTTGTTCATGAGTTGATCCATTATTATCATTTTGGAATGAATTTTGGGGAAAATAAAAACAATAAACACCACCCCTACCTCAAATCATTGGAGAGCGCTCGCGATTGAGGAAGTCTCATTATTTATCATAACTGCAAAAAGCCGCCCCCATCACCACTCGAACATCAATATCTGATTTGGGGTTTTGGTGTCGCACATCCCTGCTCTCCAAAACTGGACCCTTCCTTCAAGAGTTTGGCATCTTGATACTCCTTCAGCACTTCGCTGCTTGGTGAAGCCATTCCATCTCCTCCCCCTAAGCTCCATATAAATGAGAGAGAGGGAGGGTAAGTAACGACATGGGGAATTAATGGGAGATCATTAATTAGGAACCTTCCTAATTTTCCAAATACGTCATTACTTAGGATTGGCAAGTAAATACATTTATTGGCATGATGCAACACATGTCCCCCACTCCGCTTGTCCATTGGTGGAGGAGAAAGGAAATAAAATTATAAAATTATTTTATTTCATTTCATTTAAAATTCACAAAACATAACTTCTTCTCCGTGTCTACTGCAGTCAAAGAAAACTCTCCCTTAAGGGAATCCTAGTGCTGTGGATTCAATGGTGCCCTCATATTTTTAATCTGAGTACTGGTTCGAAAGTTAGAAAATGCTACTCACGCATTTACAAAACGTACCTTAAAAAAAGTTCAGAAATTAATTTCAGGCACCCCAGACCTCGGAATCACACGCCGTCAATTTTTAAAGACTTGTAAAAATTTTATATAATTAAAACAATTACTTGGAAAATTATGGGTTTTACATTATCCCCACGTTAGGGATCTTTGTCCCCAAAATCCACAACATATACTAAGAAAATAAATGGGAGTACTGGGCACGAATCTAAGACTACCGCTCCCATGTCCCCTCCTGGAGGTTCCCGTGCTTCCAGCGAATGCACACCAGAGGTATCGATCATCCATTAAGGACTCTCTCCTTTCAATCCTCAATCTCCACTAGAAACTGCCTGAACATCGCCCCATCATTCAATTCCAGCTCACCGTGGTTGATGACTTGAGATGGTTGATGCACGTATCTCCTCATCTGGGATATGTGGAAGACATAATGCACTATCTCCAACTGTGGTGGAAGAGCCAAGAGGTATTCCACCTCGCCTATCCTCTGAAGTATCTGAAAAGGTATGATAAAACTTAGTGATAACTTGCCGCCTCGGCCAAATATTCTTAGTCAACATCGAGGGGAGACTCACAAGAATACGTGGCCCCCCTACTAGAACTCTAAAGGTCTATACCTACTGTGACCATAATACTTCTACCTACTCTTTGAAGTATTCTTCTGATCCTAGATGATTTGCAGCTTTTCTGTGATATCCTGTACCAACTCTGGACCCATAAGTGCAGACTCCCTTAGGTCTATCAAGCATAGAGGTGATTTTCAAGGTCGACCATATGAGGCCTCAAAAGGTGCCATACCAATAGTGGAGTGATAACTATTATTGTATGCGAACTCCCCCAAGGGGAAGTGATCCTCCCAACTACGACCGAAATCTTGGATGCAAGCATAAATCATGTACTCTAGTGTCTGAATAGTCTGCTCTGTATAACCATCCATCTGAGGATGAAAGGTGGGAATCAAACATAGTAGAGCCCTGAATGACTTTTGTAATTCCTTCCACAACTAGTAAGTAAAACGTGTATCACATTTAGAGATGATCGTCGATGGAATCCCATGGAGTATCACAATATCCTATACATAGAGGCATCCCAATCCCTCTATTGATCCCTTCTCTCTAATAGGTAGGAAGTGGGCTGACTTGGTGAGTCGGTCAACGATCACCTTTATGGAATCATGTCCTCTGGATGTACATGGAATACCTGTCACAAAGTCCATGGAGATTCCATCCCACTTCCACTCTGGCACTTCTAGTGGTTAAGCTAAGCCTGCTGGAACCCGGTGCTCGGCCTTCAGTTGCTGACAAGTGAGGCATCGAGAAACAAACTCTACCACTACTTTCTTCATCCATGGCCAACAGTGCTGACGCCAGAGGTCTTGGTACATATTTTCCACACCAGGATGTACCACCAGAGGGGACGTATGGAACTCCCTCAACACTTCCTATTGTAGTTCCACCGATACCATGGTACATCCTATGAAGATGATGACATGCTCCCAACCTTCAGAAAATCAATCAAGTGCATGTCCTGATGATATCTGGGCATGTCGAGCCTCGCAGTCAATGTCCCAAAGTTGGGCCTCCTTGACTCGCTGAAGGATTTGGGGAGTGACTGTCAAAGGCAAGAGGTAATATGCTCCATCTCTATCCACGAAGGATATCTGCATCGCTACTAGATGCTTTGTATCCTCACTCCGCAACTGTAGGACAGACATCCTGCTGAGTTTATCTTCTACCATGTTACCTTTCCCAGAAGTACAGAATATCTCAAACTTATAGTCCTGGAGGAACTCTAGCCATCGACGCTGCCTCAGGTTCAATTCCTTCTGAGAGATGATATACCTGAGACTCTTGTGATTAGAGTAGACTATAAAACATTCACCCATCAGGTAATGCCACCACAAGTTTAAGGCGCAGACCACTATGGCTAACTCCAGGTCATGGGTAGTGTAGTTCTGCTCATCCTTCCTCAGCTGTCGCGATTTGTAAGCCATCAGTGCTTGCTCCTACATCAGGACACACCCAAGTTTCTTCCATGATTCATCATAGTAGAATATGTACCCAACACCCTCTTTAGTTAGCCTCAAGATGGGAGCACTCGTCAGTATCTCCCTCAGCTCCTAAAAATTCTGCTGACATCTCTTTGTCCACACGAAGGGATGTCCCTTCTTCGTCAATGCTGAAAAGGGTGCCACAACTCTGGAGAAGTCAGGTACGAATCTTCAGTAGTATCCAGCCAACCCCAGGAATATTTTCACCTCAGTCACACTCCTAGGTGGATCAGAAGCAAGCACAACCTCTATCTTCACTGGATCCACTGCAACCCTAGCCACATAGATAACGTGTCCCAGAAGGTGGACCTCTCGTATCCAGAACTAGCACTTCAAGATATTACCACGAAGATGGTGCTCTCGGAGTGTATCCAGAACTATCTGTAGATGATAGACATGCTCTTCCTCCGTCACTGAGTATATCAGGATTTCATCGATGAAGAATACCACAAAGCGATCAAGATATGGATGGAAGATTCTGTTCATGAGTCCCATGAACACTGCAGGTGCGTTGGTCATGCCGAATGGCATAAACAAGAACTCATAGTGGCCATACCGACATTTTAAGGTCGTCTTATGCACATCCTCATCACGTACTCTGAGATGATGATAGCCTGATCTGAGGTCTATCTTTGAAAACCAACGAGCTCCCTTCATCTGATTGAAAATATCATCAATACTTGGAAGTGAGTACTTGTTTTTCATGGTCACCTAGTTCCGGTGCCAATATTCCACACAGAGTCTCAAACTCTTGTCTTCCTTCTTGGAGAACAAAATCAGGGCTTCCAATGGAGAAACACTAGATCTTATGAAACCCTTTCCCCTGCAAGTCCTCCAGCTGTACCCATAGCTCACGAAGCTCTGTGGGAGCCATCCAATATGCTGGTGTAGATATCAGTGTCATCCTGGGGTATAGGTCAATGTAAAATTCTACCTTTCTGCATGGAGTTAGTCCCAGAAAATCATCAGGAAAAACATCGGTATACTGTTCCATCACTACAAGATAGCTCAGACTCTCAACATCAACTGCCTAGAGGGTAAGGCTAGCCAACTGATGTGTGATCGGCTGCACCCTCCTCTAGGTAAGTCTTTCTTGTGCTGCAAAGGTCCCATTCTCACCATTTAAGGAAAACCTAGTTTCATCTCTGCGGACACACCACACTTTGAGCCTAATACAATCAATTTGAGCATGGAATGTGGATAACCAGTCCATACCCAAAGTGATGTTGTAAGACCTTGACGCCACTACTAGGAGATCCTAGCCAAAGATCTCGCCTCCTAGAGTTGGCTCACACTGCCAGCACCAGTGTTTAATCATCGAATATTCTCATATAGGAGTCTCTAGCTATAAGGATCGAGCCAACGACTCCATCAGAATCTCAGAGCTCTGAACGAGGGTCATGTCAATAAAAGAGGGAATGACACCTGTATAGAAAAGTACTGAAACTAGGGTGGAATAGACCCAAATTGTACCTCTAATCATCTCCAGAGATCTGTGGTTGTAGGCATCATCTACCTGGAACTAAGCTCATCCCTATCCTCCTGCTCCTTGTGATTGGGGTGGACCACCTAGCGGTGGTGGCGGTAGAACCTAGAATCGTCGCCCACCGCCTACTGCACGGACAGCTCCTCAGCCACATCTACCAACCTGCGGAACTCCCCGCTTGATCCTTTCCCTCTACCTCAGTGGACCCCTTGACTGTCTTCTGGTCGTCCATATAGTGGGTTGGACAGTCACAAGCCATGTGACCCTGCCCGCCGCACGTATAGCACTATTTGGCTTCCTACTGACTCCCTATGGATTGGGAGACTCGTACTGACATCCCAGAGTCTTGGGGTCTCCCTTTTAAAGACTTTGACCTATTGGGCCCACACGCTTGATGCCTGATGCCTGCAGAAGACTCTACTGCTTGGGGTCTACTTGCGGTTGTGGTTGTCGGTTCCTGCTCCATCAGAAAGCTCTCTATAAGAAGGGCCCGGTTTAGAACCCCAGCCTAGGTGTGGATATTGAGGGTCACTAATGAAGCCATGATCTCCCTCTTGAGACCCTACTCAAAGGCTCGGGCCCTGAAGAAAGGGTCTCGTACCATATCCCTACAGTAGCAGGAAAGCTCTGTAAACCTTTTTGAGTACTCGACCACTATCATGCTGCCCTACTGTAGGTAAAGCAGCTCCTAAATGCACATAGAGTGAAAATTTGTGGGAAATACTCCTTCCGAAAATCCTCTCAAAGTCAACCTAAGTGAGGGTCACCTCATCATGAACCTGGATGGTCAAGCTCCACCATCTCCCAGTTGATCCCTATAGAAGGCTCGCTTCAAAGATCACCATCTGGTCGGGCGGTGTCCTCACCAAGCGGAAGACCCACATCACAGCCTCTAGCCAGTCCTCAATGAATTGAGGATCTATATCTCCCTTGAACATGGGAGGTATCTGCCTCTGAAACTCATGTAGGGCGCTGCGCCTACAAGCATCATCTACTAGAACCGTTGGTAATAGAGGCTGACCATCAGGTGGTGGTATCACTAGGGCACCACTTGGTGGGGCCATCTCAAACACTGGTTCCTTGACAGATGCCTCGTCACTAGGAGGATTGTCCCCATGCATCTAGATCCTAGATGTTCATCCTCGTGGAGGCATACTGAGATAAATCAAGATGTTCCATAGTTAGAACATTATACCTGTTGAGCTAACTTTTATTCAAAATCACAAAAAGAAAACGCAACCAATATTTTTGTGCATTGAGTCAAAAAATAGGACTCAAGGTTCCAGTGTATGGATATGTAGGTTGCCGCACCAACCCCAGACTCCTTGAACCTGAAGGTCAGACTCGTAACACTCAAAACTATTACTTTAAAGAAAAAATACAGACTCTTAGTCTCTGAGGTAGAACTGACCACCTCTGATACCACTTTGTCACGACCCGTCCCCCTGGGCCCGAGTCATGACTACCCCAAGCCTGACTCTCGAAGGCTAGGGGATTACGACTAGAATAGAAGGCGTAAACCTACATATGGGAGGAATTTTCTCGGATACCTGTATGCACAAAAAAACCCAACTAAGTACCAACTCACAAGAAATGAGATAGTATACCACTGATAAGAAACATATTACGGTCACAACTGAAAGCAAGTGGGCTAGAATACAAACCCCAAAAGAAAGTACTGAAAACAGTAAAGTACAAGAGTGATCTAATATCCATCCATAGAAAACCCCACCTGATTATAGGATTAGTGTAGCTACTGGAAGCTGAGGGAGTATGTATCGTCTGTCAGATCTCATTGTGGTCTGCCTGGTCCAACGCCACCAAGTTTGTCATCGAAGCATCGATCATCTGCAAGGGACAAGATACACATGTGGGAAAGGCCTGTGTAGGGGGTGAGTAACACTAAACTCAGCAGGGACCCCCAAAACAATAAGTAAAGAACACACAACAAACTGGAAGTATAGCACGAAGAAAAAAGCACACAACACAAGTCAGCTCACACTAAGTATCACATTAAGTCAAGGATAGAAGGGGCATCAAATCGTCAAACTCCACAACTAGTGGAGAACTCCTTCTTTGACGAGCATCTTGGGCCTTCTGGGTCACATAGATCTACCTCCCACAAACCTTATACTGTTGTGGTACTCATCCCTCATGGGTACCATGGGCATGTTGGGTCACACAGAGCCGCTTCCCACCATAGGCCTACTGGGTCAAACATAGCTGCTTCCCACTAAACTTGGACTGTTGTGGTACTCATCCATTATGGGTACCATGGGAATGTGGCTAATGCCAAAATCATGCCGCTCTATACTGCCGCTTGCACGGGTGCCTGTGACAGGGTGTTCGTTGGGCCACCGGTCGCGCACTAGTTGCCCGTTTCCTGCACCATATGCGCCTGAGACCTCCTGGGATCGAGTTCTTCACTAAGGTAGGACATGATTCAGTTTTTATCCATATTAAAATAGGTCAATCACAATCAACACATAATCGGAGGGGCTCAGACCTTATTCGTGTCGGCCCTTGCCCTCCGCGTTAGAGATAAATCTGGGGGTTTCAGGAAAAGTTGTTAAACTGGATTTCATGCCTTAATTTCAATCCTGATACCAACAATAAAACACACACCCCCCAAATGTATATTGTATAACGGATCAACTTGTTCATGAGTTGATTCGTTATTATCATTTTGGAATGAATTGTGGGGAAAACAAAAACAATCAACACCACCCCTACCTCAAATCGTTGGAGAGCGCTCACGATCGAGGAAGTCTCATTGTTCTTCATCCCTAAAACAAGCTACTCCATCGCTGCTTGAAAGTCAATCTTCGGTTCGTGGTTTTGGTGTCGCACGTTACCGATCACCAGAACCTGATCCTTCCTTCAAGATTTTTTCGTCTCGGTACTCCTTTAACACCTCGTTGCTTGGTGAATCCATGTCATCTCCTCCCCTAAGCTCCATATAAATAGGAGGTGGGGAGGGTAAGTAATGACGCAGGGAATTAACGGGGGCTCATTAATTAGGAACCTTTTTCATTAGCCAACGACATCATTACTTAGGATTGGAAAGTCAATCCATTTATTAACTTGATGCATTGTGGGTCCCACACTCCACTTGTTCGTTGGTGGAGGAGAATGAAAAAAATAATAAAATAATTTTATTTCATTTCTTTTAAAAGTAAAAAACCTTAACTTCTTCTCCGGAACTACTACAGTCAATGCCAAGTCTCCTTTAATTGAATCTCGACATTACAGATTCAACGGTGCCCTCAGATTTTTAATCCGAGCATCGATTCAAAAGTTTGAAAAAACCACTCATACGTTTAGTTAACGTACCTTAAAAAAGTTCAGAAATTAATTCTGGGCACACCAGACCTCAGAATCACGCACTGTCAATTTTCACAGACTTGTAAAAATTCCCTATAATTAAAAAAAAATACATGGAAATTCCGAGTCTTTACATTGAAAATCACATTAAGATTGTACTGAAGACCCTAAGGAAGGAGAAACTGTATAAAAAATTTAAAAAGTGTAATTTTTGGCTAAAAAGGATTCATTTTTAGAGTAATATAATCTCAAGAGAGGGTATATTAGTGGACCCATCAAAGATAGAAGTTATTGAATGTTATCCCAAAACAACCACTGTGATTAAAATTTGACGTTTTCTTGGGTTTTCTAGATATTATTGATTGTTTGTGGAGAATGTTTCATGAATATCTAATCTAATCACCAGGTTAACTAAAAAAGAATCCATGCTCCTTTGGATAGATTAATATAAGGAAAATTTCAAGGAACTAAAGGGAAGATTAGTCAGTGCACCTATTCTTACATTACCTTATAGGGGAGACGACTTTTTAATCCACATTAATGTATCCAAGAAGGGATTTGGATGTGTTCATATAAAAAATTACATGGTTATAGATTTTAAATCACAAAAATTGAGGGTTTATGAGAAACATTACCAAAATAACAATTTAGAGTTAGTTGGGGTAAATTTTCCATTAAAGATATGGAGTCATTATCGATATAGGAGAAAGTGTGATATATATATTGATCCTAAAATCTTAAAATATATATTCAAATATAATGATTTGAGTATGAACTATCGAATATGGTTATAGCTAGTTAAAGATTATGACTTATCAATACATCACCAACTTGGGAAATCTAACAAGGTGGCTAATGCTTTGAGTCAAAAGATCATGCTATCTTATCCATGATGAGGATAATAAAAGATCCAATATTTCCAGATTTCCAAAGAATGGATCTATAAATCTTGAAGGAAGGGTAAAAATATTATCTTTATCAAATGAGTTTTCAACCATCTATCCATGTGAATATTAAATAGGAATATAATGAATATATAGAGAAATAGAATAATGTGAGAAATGATTTTGATTTTAACCTTAATTGTGATGTAATGATAAAGTTTTAGAATCATGTATGTATTATATCCATACATTATTTCAAGGAGTTGTTAGAGGAAGATCATAATGTAACACCATGAGATTTTTTGAAAAATAATTTTTAAATAATTTTAATCTTTTTTATATTTTTCCTTGAATGCAACACCGAGTTTATAATTTGGTACACACAACACTGATTTTATATTGTGTTACATGCAACACCGATTTTTAATAAAACATAACATATTATTAAAATATCATTATTTAATATAATAGTTATCACATAATCATTGGAATTGTTAGTATGAATAATATTAACCAAATTATGAAAATATATTATTTAAAAATGTAAATAAAATGAATTATTTTGTGAATAATTAATTATAAATTTAAATAAAACCATTTGAAAAAAAATTCTTTTTCTTCACAACAATTTTTATGCACACCAACACGTTTTACCTCAATAAATTAAACAAATTAATTGTGATGAATTATTTTCATGAAATGAATATATTATACATTTAATCAAAATTTTAACATTAATCTTATGTGTTTTCTTGAAAATATACAATAATTAATCTAAATTTACACTTAAAAACACTATTTTTCTAAAAACAGTTTTTCCAGCTTTTGTACACTTATTTTAAAATTATTTTTTACAATTTTTATAAAAATATTTGAAAAATATACTTTTTTTGAAATATAATTTTCCAAATTATCTTAGGTTTACTTTTTTATAATTTTTGGAAAATATAATTTTTATGTTGAATAGTGGAAATACTTGTTTTTATTAAGAATTTTAATTTATATTAAAGAATTTAAAAACGTCAAAATTGTTTTAATATGGTTTTAAAAGTAATATTAGTTAAAAATATATATATTAATACAATTTAAGTGTTTATAATTAATTAAATATTGAATTTGGATATTAAAACTTTCTCTACTTATGAAAAGTTTCTCTTTGAAAACCTGTTTTCTCCACTCGGCTGTGGGATTAATTATAAATTAAAATTTTCCACTAATATGAATGGAATTTGGAAAAATGGGTTCCATATTTTGAATAATCATAATTTATATTATATTTAAATGTTAAATTAACTTTTTTCCACAATTAATATTGAAAGAAGTAAAAATTAATTATCGTAGTTAAGGTAAAAAAGGGTTTATTAGGGGGTTAAACTAAGAAGATAAGTGTTAAAAAGACCATAACACTGGTAAAATTCATATTTTATTGGAATATTTAAATCTTATACTTAAAATTTTATAATTTAGTTTCATTTTTAATCTTGTTTCATGTGAATTATTTTTTTATTTTGGATTTATTTGAGAAATTACCAAGTAGTTTCCAAGTGTGTTCCTTTCCCCCACTTATAAAAGGCCTCCACCACCCTTCAATTTCTCACACCTCTAAAGCCATATATTTTGGAAATAACCTTTAAAATCCCTATGAAAATATTTATCCATGTTTGAGATCTAATTTTACTCCCAAAAACCAACATTATGATTCTTAATAAGAGATCCAAAGGAGGTTCTTCTAAGCGACGATAATTGTCTTCACTATGATCTTTATTTTTATTACTTATTTTTAAAATGTAAATTATGTATTAAAAATTACCATATAATAACAAAATTATATCATATATAATGATATGTTATTATATTAATGTAATTACTTACAACCATCTAAACTTCCATCAAATGGGATATGAAATCATTATTTGTGTGTACGACGTACTACTACCTCACGAAACGATGTTATTAATTTACATTTACAAATATCAAGGATAGATATAATGATGTATTAAATGTTTATATATGATTTTTATGAAATTATTATTCTTTTGGAATTATTATACCACATATACCTTCATACTTTCCATTCTATGGGAATACGATAACGTCACTCGTGTGTACGACAAACTACCACCTCTCAAAGTGATGTGATTTATTCATGATTTACATGTAATTAAATAAGGGCTATTTTAATGAGAATATGTGATATATATGACCTAAAATATTTATGTAATGGTAATATACTATTTACCTTTCTTTCTTTATATCCTTTGGGGAAAATGGAAACAGTGTTCATGAAAATGTATGACCTATTGTCTTCATGAACTGTTTATTTCTTTTTATATCTATAATTTTATGTATAATTATAAATAAATTTAAATTAAATATATATTATATTAATATCATGGTTAAATTTTTTGATATTATGTAATAATGATCAAATTAATAGGACAAAAAATCACAAATCAAAACCTGCCTGAAAAACAAAGCAGTTATTAACCAAAATGTAACTTTAACTTGTAATTGTTAATAAATGGATAATAAAAGGTCATAATTAATTAATATATGGTATGATAAATATATTAATCTTTATTTAATATATTTATAATAAACTTATTTTTATTATACAGTATTTTCTAATGTGTATGAAGGAAGACGATACTTATAGTAAGGAATTTTCCTCTCACATTTATTTTTTATGAGACACAACACATATTCCAAAATGAGTATTTTTTATGGTGTATATACTTAAAATGATTGTATTTTATGCTTTTAATCCTTAAAAGTTTGGATATTATAATATCCATTCTAGGGTCTCTCTTACCTAAGGTTTATAGTTCAAAAGTTACCAAAGCGGAAAGAGATTCATGTCTCAATTTCTTTCTTTGTGACATATGTTGTGTTATGACCCTATATTATTTTATGAGGTGTATATAAAAACTCTTTGAAATGTAATACCATTAATTTATTTATTATCATTATATTTTAAAAGTCATTTAATTTTATTACATCATGTTGATTACGATTCAATGTTACCAAAGTGGTAATAATTTTATGTTAAAATATCATCATTTATCAAGAATGATTATGATTATATTTATGATGCTAAAATATTATGATTCATCTCTAAATAAACTCATAAATTTTATTCTCCTCTATTTATATCATGAAAATATATGATTTTTTCGTTCATTATCGTATCTTTTATGTATTGAATAGTTCAAAATGTTGTTTTTAAGAAAATCATCTTTACTTCTCTCTGCAGTTGAAAAAAATTTCTCATTTAAACCATGTTTTCTAAATTCTTTTTCTAAAATGTTTTAAACACTATTAAAATAATTTATTAAAGGCAATTTAACCCAATTTTTAATTTTACCAATTTTTTTGAAAGGAATCTTCATGTCATTTTCCAAACAATGTGTTTTTAGATTTTACTAAAAATTTAAAACGGATATTTATTTTAACATATACGATATGAATGGTATTGTAGTGACTCGGGTTTTTGGCCCTGTCAGACTTTGGAATATTTCTACGAATAATTCCAGAGTTAGGCACGAAGACGGCGTGCGATTCCGAGGCCCGGTGTGCCCCGAATTAATTTTATAAAAATATTAAGTATTTTTATACTATGCACGTAGCGGGGGTGTGATATCTCCTAAATGTTTCCTCAGTGATGTTATCCGACAAGCATGGTCTCTCGGGTGAGAGTTTGAGATGTTTGTTTGGGACCCGATGGAGTGTATCTCTCGGATGAGTGTCATATGGTATGACAGTGTTCGTGTGGTGTACTCTCCTGGTTGGGACAGTTGCTGGTGATGAGGTCGTTACCTCTTGTGGCTTTGTGGCGTGAGCTGTGTATATCTGGATTGTTCAAGGTGTATGTATGGGCAGACACCTGAGTTGAGCTGAGATGACTAGTTGTGTTTAGCTGAGGATGGTCACGAGATGAAGTTACTCTCTCGTCTGGGTTCCCTCGGGCTGGGTTGAGCGGACTGTTGCCTTTCAGTGGCTCCACTGGGTTTTGGGTTTTTGGGGAGCCTACTGAGTATGTTTATACTCACCCCTACACGGGCTTTGCCCGCACATGTTTGTGTCTTGTGCGGACATTCTAGGAGCGCGCAACGGAAGCTCTGGAGCGCGGATCTGAGGCAGAACGTCGGCGTTTCGCCCGCGAGGTAGGCAGATTTGAGTTTTAACCCCCGATCCAATTTTTGCTGTGTTTTTTCTGCAAATTGAAGCTGTACCAGTGTAGATCGGGTCCCAAGGGTCGTGTAGACGCCTCCGGATCGCAAAACGGACCACCGGGGTGCCCCCGGCGGTCCACGGAAGGTCTGCCGGCGCGATACCGGCGCAGCGGTGGCCGGCCGCCCAGCGCGGTGGAGGGCGGTTGGCCGGGGAGGCCGGCCGTACCGGCCGGTCGAGGCCGGGCCGACCTCTTTTCTTATACGGGGGTCTTTAAACCCTCGTATCTTGAAATCCAGGAGCCGGATTGGCGTGCCGTTTGCGGTGACGTGACCCTGACGACGAGGGGAACCCTCTGGTGTGGGTTCGAGGGTTTAAAGGTTCGAGATCATGGCCCGGGAGTTAGAAACATCGTATAAAATAATATTATTTTATTATTTTATGACTTTGGGCCGTTGTAACTTCTACCCGGAGCGTCCGATTTACGTGCCGTCAGTGGCGTTGAGACCCTGATGGTACGACAGACTTTTTGAGATGGTTTCCGAGTGTTGGTACTGTGAACGGGGTGCGGGCCCCACGAGGCCGGGTTTGGCGTTTGCGGAGAAACGCAACTTTGGCACTAGGAGTTCGATTTTAGTGAATGAATAGTCGATCCTGTGTGTTTTTTCGAGGGGATCGCAATGGTGCGATCCGTTCGGTGAGTTTCGGAATCCAGGCCTGGGCCGCACCCGATCTGGCCTTCGTTGAATAGTACCTTTTTTACCGGGTGTCCGTTTTGGACGAGCGAGTAGTCGATTCCGCTTGTTTTTCCGAGGGGATCGCCGTGGTGTGATCCACTCGATGGGTTTCGGGATCATTGTGTGGGCCCCGCACGAGATAGCTACGGTGAATAGTGCCTTTTTCACCAGTGCTCCGTTTCGGGTGAGTAAACAGCCTATCCTGCGTGTTTTTCCGCATGGAACGCGATGGTGGCCTTGGTTTTGGCTTAGGAGGTGCGCAGTGTGGCGTTGTGGTGGGTCGCTCGGGTTAGCGATGTTTGGACCAGAAGTGGTTGAGGGTTCTCCCTTGGTTCATTCCTACGAGGGTTCGTGTGGTATCACAACCTACGTATGGGTTTGTGATCCTCTCGATGGGATGTTTAAACTGTTAGAGTTATGGTATCCCTCTGGTGGGCCCGGAGTGGATCCTCTATCATCTTTACCCTAGATCGGGTTCTTGGTATCACTGTGACCGTTTATTTACGGGCGGCGATCCCCTATCTAGTAGGTTAACCCCGTAGGGTTTGTGGCATCATCAGGAATATGATCCCCTATGCAGTGGGTCGTGCACAGTAGGGTTGTGGCATTGTCGGGTTTATGATCCCCTACTCATCATGATGTTTATAATAGGGTTGCGGTATCGTTGGTTATACGATCCCCTACTCAGCGCTTGGTGTCAGTAGGGTTGCAGTATCATTGGTTATACGATCCCCTACTCAGCGCGTGGTTTCGGTAAGGTTGCGACATCGTCGGTTCGATCCCCTACATCGCGAGTTATACCAGATAGGGTTCCGGTATCTTCGTGACCATCTTTATATGGACGATGATCCTCTATCTGAGTGTTGAGCTTCTGTTGAGCGCCAGATCGGGTTGTGGTATCCCCCAGCGGATCCTGGGTGTGATCCCCTATCTGTGAGTACTACGTATGCCAGATCGGGTCATGGTATCCCCCAGCGGACCCTGGGAGTGATCCCCTATCTGTGAGCTACGTATACCGGAGTGGGTCTTGGTATCCCCTAGAGGACCCTAGCGGAGATCCCCTATCCGAGGAGTTTGGTGGTTACGCTGTTTCAACGATGTTTCCTCAGTGATGTTATCCGACGAGCGTGGTCTTTCGGTTGATCATTTGAGATGTTTGTTTGGGACCCGATGGAGTGTATCTCTTAGATGAGTGTCATCTGGTATGACAATGTTCGTGTGGTGTACTCTCCTGGTTGGGATAGTTGCTGGTGATGAGGTCGTTACCTCTTGTGGCTTTGTGTCGTGAGTTGTGTATATCTAGATTGTTCAAGGTGTATGTATGGGCATACACCTGAGATGAGCTGAGATGACTTGTTTAGCCGAGGATGGTCATGAGATGAAGTTTCTCTCTCGTCTGGGTTCCCTCTGGCTGGGTTGAGCGGACTGTTTCCTTTCAGTTGCTCCCCTGGGTTTTGGGTTTTTGGGGTACCTACTGAGTATGTTTATACTCACACCTGCACGGGCTTTGCCTGCACATGTTTGTGTCTTGTGCAGACCACAGACCTTTTGACGGAGTCCTAGGAGGACCCGGAGTAGGCGGAGCTTAGTGAGCGAGTTGACCGGGGTGTTTACCGGAGCTGTGCCGTGGGAGCTTTCCGGCGGGTGTTTGTGGCAGTGTTCCCCTTCTTCAGAGCAGGTTGGACGCGCTTTGTAGTTTTCTTTTGGTGGGCCTGTTTTTCCCTTTGTACTTTTGCTGTTTCTCTCTGGTTGTGGGATAGTGTATGCATGCATTTACTTTCCAGTTTCTATTTCTCTGCACTGTTTCATGGAGGTGTTTGTGGGTGCGTGTGTACAGGTACCTTAGGCTAATGCCTCCCATATGTGTGATAGCCTACTCGGCGCTGGTCGCCAGCCCCTGGCCTATTGGAGGAGGGCTCGGGGAGTCGCGGCTCGAGCCCCGTTGGGTTGGGTTGTGACAGGTATTTTCTACCTTCATTACCAAATAATTGTTTCAATGATTCATTTATAACTTTAAAATATTCTTTTTATAGAAAATGATTTCCAAATTTTGTTTTGTTTTTTTTCAAAAATTTCTGTTAAATAGAAAATATATTTTCTTTAAGGAATGTTTTAAAATATTTTTTAAGATTCCTTTATATGTTTGAAAGGTTATTTTTTAAGAAAATTCTTTATAAAATGGTTTAAGTTCTAAAAATTGTTTTTAAAATAGTAATATCTATCTTCCTCAATAAATGTTCCATGTGATATTTCGAAAATTATTTTCCATATAAGATTACATAATTTGATGTTACTTATTCTTTACTAGGGATAAGATTGAATGATACCATCCTTATTATTTATATAGATGGTTAATTTTTATTTTGATGAAATGTAATTGAAAACCATTTATTTTTCATGTGTTATTCTATGGTGAATTAAAGAAATGTTTATGAATCCCATTTTATTTTCATAGGTTATGATGTGATGATATGATGAATGTTTTATGATATTTATGGAACACATATATATTTTTCATTATGAGATTGGTGGGATCTTTATATACCTCCAATTCATTGGGTAATTCTGTATATCTCATGATATTGCAATGGGAAACAAGTTGATGGGCTTGATCCACTATGGGAAATATGTGAGTCCCGACCCACTATGGGAAATAGGTGCATCCTGATCCTTAATGGAAAAAATGTGATGAGTCCCGATCCACTATATTGATGGCCTTAGTAATTAATCTTAACATATAAAATGGTTTTTATTCTTTATGATGGTTCCATACTTTTATGACATTATATTTAGGTTCATGGTGGATTTAAGATGATTTATCACTCTTATGGGCCATGTTTTAAAAAATGATAAAGTTTTATTCCATGAATCATATTTATGATCAATTAAAGGTTGAGTTTGAACTTTGTATGTTATGTTAATTATAAAATACCCTTATTATTATCTTATTTTTTTATATGATCATAGATTGATATCTATTATGTTTACCCTTACTAATATTCTAAACTCACCCTTTCTTATATTTCCTTCCCTGGGTTATGTAGAAAATATTAAGTAGGGTAAGAGGAGTACTATGTGAGAAGATATTTATGGGAGATATTAAATATATTTCATAAAATAATAATATTTTGGTTCTAATATTTAAAGACACTAAAATATTATATTCCTCAGGCATGTATTTATGAAATGTATTGAATATTCATCTAAAAAGATGTTATATATATGTATAAAAATCCTGGGTTATTATAATTGGTATTGGAGGAAATGTATGGTTAACATTTAGAAAATAGGATATGAAAACTTTAGTGATATCCCTAAAAATATTTCTAAGGATTAATCTAAGGATGAGTCAAATTATAGGTAATTTCTTAGAATTTTGGTAAAGGATAGAGTGAGTGGTTTTTAAGAAATTACATCCATGTCAAGATACTATAAGTGGATATGGATCTAGAATATAGGTAACTAGGGGTAATAAATCTAAAAAGATAACATTAAAATATACTTGACCGTCACCTGGTTCATGAAAATGGGTATTTCTATATACCTAGTTTAACACTCCCAGGGGATATTCTTTAGAAATTCATCCACTCTTTTATTAACCATAATGAATGATTTAAATAATAGTTATGATTTTCCTTGTTTAAGCCTAAGTTTTCATATATTGAAAAGAATGTGTCATGGTATAGACATCCTATAAGTGATATTTCTGGATTATGTGGTTTCCCACTATGAATATTGTTAATCACACTAGTTTTTTTTGTTTTAGTCAAGGGTGGGAACTAGATAGAACATGATTAATGTTGATTATGATAAAAAATGAGTTGATTAAAAACTGAATGGAATGATTATTTGAGTAAAGAATATTTTGATTTTTCTTATTATTTATCATGATATATAATTTACAATATGCACCTTAACCAAATCTAAAACTCACTAAATAAGACAAGGATAGAGTTATTTGAGAGTTCAGGTGGTAGATACAATGGATGAAATAATATTATATTTACTACATGTGGTGAATGTGGGAAGAAGTAAACAAGTGAATGTCTCTGTGGAATGGGAAGTAAATTTGAGTGTGAAAAAGAAGGACACAAATAAGTAATTTTTGAGGAAAAATGAAAAGTTTCAATTGATGAGAATAATGATCTCCATAATGTATCATCAATGGTTGAATGTTTTAGATATGGTAAGTATTAACATTATGAAAATCAATGTCCTATGTGGAATGTTATAGAATATAATTAGAACGGTGGTATGAGTAATGGTTATACTGATGATAAAGAGACCAAGAATGATATGTAAAAGGTATGGGATGTTCTAACAGTTTTTTAGGCTAATAATGAGAAACATTATAAAAGTTAGGTTTATGAATGTTAAGACATGGTTCATATTTTATATTATAGGAAATAGGTATTAAGGAATAAGATAATGAATCCCGATTAATGGTTTAATAATGAATTGGAATGATTGAAGTGTTTATGTTTTGTAACTATGTAATTATGTTATATGAATCATGAAATATATAATATTGTTTGGTATAATGATTTAATTAAGGATTTTCATTAATATATTGAATTTTACTGATGAACTAGAATAGTGATTTAATAGAAATGTGTTATTTTATGGGAAACACATGATTAAGAGAATATAAATCTTAATATGTTCTTGATGTTGAGAAAATAGTGTTTATTTTGGATAAGGAGATGATTTATATGGATAAAGTAAACTTTACAAAATTTATAACCCCATAACATATTAAGGATTTATCGAAAAAGTGGTATATGATATCATTGAAGGAGTTTACAACATTTTGGATTTATAGAATATATCCAATAATATGTTATTTGTTTATATAATAATGAAAAATTTATGTTTCCAATAAGGTATTATAATAATTCATGTTATTACCATGTTTTAAGAGAATACATGATGAAGGTATTCACATGTTTCGTATGTGATAATTAAGGGCTACATCATGTTGTTTGGGGGATTAATGATAATTTCATTTTAAAAATTTAGTGACTTTATTTCTAGTGTTTTGGATTTTAATCTTTTTAAGGGTCATAAGTTAAGAATTTATGAAATGGTTTAAGTTTAACTTTAGATAATGTTTTAGATATAAATGTATTACTTCACCGTATTAATATTTATCCATATTGGATAACTAGTGGTAACCATTTTTATGGTGTTAACAAGTGATAGAAGGAATGAGTTATCATTATATTATGAATCTTGTCATCTATCAGGGATTTAGGGAAAAAGAATTAATCTTCAATTCATAGAGTAAGAGATAAAGTATAAATTTATCAAGGCATAACAAAAGTATGAGATTATGATCATTAAATGGAATGAAATTAAGTAATTATATATTCTCATGAAAATTATTCAACTTTAAGAAATTGATCTTGAAATAAAATTTTATACATTTACAATCATTTTTAATGAATGAATGACCTTTTCAACTATCATAGATTTACGTTGTTTTGGTCATTAATTTTCCCTTAACCATGTTCTCTATTTCTCTTCATCAGTATTTGGGTGTTATTTTTCTCTTCTATGTCCATGTTTTCACTTCCCACCTATGTTCTCCAATTTGGAAACATAATTTTTTTTCTAGATGATCTTCAAACATAACTTTATATCTTTCCAATATAATGTTTTATTAAACCTTTTTACTATGTGGTTTTTCAACCAAGGTATTTTCAAATATTAAACCCTTATTTATCAAGAAAAAGTTAAATTATGAGGATGCAATTTATTTAAGGTGGTAGAATGTAAAACATTGATATTTTATGAAATATATTTTATGAAATATATTTAATATTTTCAATATTTTTCATTAAATTCAAAATCTATTTTACATTTTGTTACACAAAATTCCTATATCATCTTGCGTTACATGCAACACATAGTTTTAACAAAACATAACCTACAATTACAAATATTATTATTCAATATGATAGTTGTCACCTAGTTATTGTAATGCTAAATATGAATAATATAAACAAAATTATGAAAACATATTATTTAAACATGTATATAAAATTAATTCTTTTGTCACTAATTAATTATAAATGAAAATAAGAACCATTTGAAAATAAATAAAATCTTTCTCCAAACTACTATTTTTATGCGCAAAAATGTGTTTTACCTCAATAATTTAAACAAATAACTTTTGGTAATTGATTTTAATAAATTTATATATTATATATTAAATAAAATGATTAAAATTCATCTTTTTTTTTATTTTAGACTAGAGATAATAATTAATCCAATTTTAAGTTAAAAACTGTATTTTTATAAAAATAAGTTTTGTCTCCTTTTAAAGACTTATTTTAATTTTTTTTTCAATTTTAAAAAATATATTCGAAAAAATAAAATTAATTTTTAAATATAAATTTAAAAATTATTTTAGGGTGATTTTTTAAGATTTTTTTAAAATGATAAATTTTTTGATGAATAGTGAAGAATACTGGTTTTTATTAAGAATTTTATATCTATGGAAATATTAAAAAGATAAAAATATTTTAATATGGTTTAAAAAGTAATATTTTTTAAATTATATATATATTATTCAAATTTAGGTCATTATAATCAATTCTATATTGAATTTAGAAATTAAAGCTTTCTCTACCAGTGAAACGTTTCTCTTTGCAAACTAGACATCTTTTAGTGACTGCAAGATTAATTTTAAATTAAAACTTTCCACTCCAATGAATGGAATTTTTAAAAATAGATTAAATATTTTGTAAAAAAATAATATATATTATATTATAAGGTAAAATTAATATTTTTTATAATGAATAGTGAAAAAATTAAATATTAATTACCACAGTAAAGGTAAAAATGGGTTTTCCGTGGGTTAAAATAAGAAGATAAGGGTTACAATGACTATAAAACATTTTAAATTCCTATTAAATTGAAATATTTAAATATAATGATTCCCAATTTCTAATTGAGGTTAATTTAGAATCTTGTTTCCTGTGAATGACTTTATTATTTTGGATTCATTTGGAAAATTTCCATGTAGTTTCTAAGTGGGTTCCTTTCCCCCGCTTATAAAATTCAACCAACACCATTCACTTATTCAAACCTATAAAACCATATATTTCAGAAAAATAATACCCAAATACCTCCCCAAAATTATTATGTATGTTATAGAGATTTTAGTCCTCTAAAAATACCAACACTAGGGTACTTAATAAGAGATCCAAATGATCTTCTTCTGAGCAAAGGTAATTGTCATCTCTAAGATCCTTCTTTTTCTTTATTCTTTTTCCAAAATAAATTATGTATTAACACTTAAAATATAATATAAAAATTATCCCCTATATAAATATGTGTTATTATATTAATTTAATAACCTATAACCATCTCTTCTTCCATCAAATGGAATATTAAATAATAATTTGTGTGTGTGGAGGACTACCGCCTCACAAACGATGTCATTCGTTTTCTATCACCACATCTCATGGATGGATATAATTTTGGATTAAATATTTATATATTATATTTTTGATATTATTATACTTCTATAATTATTATACCAAATATACCTTCATACCTTCCATTCTATGGGAATATGATAAATCACTCATGAGTACGACAGACTAATGTCTTGCAAATCTATGCAATTCATTAACAATTTACAGGGAATTTATTAAAGATGACTTTAATTAAAATATGTGATATATATTAAATAAAAACTATTCTATGATGGTAATATATTATTTACCTTTCTTTATATCTTTCCAGCAGAAAAAATGGAAACAACGTTCATGCCTATGTATGACCCACCATCTCCATGAATGGTGTATTAAATCTTCTATCTATCACTTATAAGGATAAATAAAAATAAATTTATGTTCAATATATATTATATTTATTTCATTTTTAAAATTATATTGATTATGTAACTATGATCAATTTAAGAGGACCCAAAAAATCCAAACAAATAGGAAAATCGAAGCAATTATAACCCAAAATGTGAATTTAACAAAAAATTGTTAATAAATGGGTAATATAAGGTCATAAGTAAATCATATATGATATGATATATATATTTATGGTTATGAAATGTATGTATAATAAAATAATATTTAATATACATGAGTTTTAAATGTGTATGAAGGAATTCAAGACTTATGGTAAGGGATTTCTGTCACACTTTTATTTTATATGAGACACAAGAAATGTTAACCGTGTGTCTCTTTTATATATTCTATATAGATAGAATGAATTTATTTTATGGTAAATATTGTTAAAATTATGGGAATTTACATATTAATTTTAGGATCTCTCTTTCATGGGGTTTACAATTCAAAATTTACCAAATGATAAGAAATTCTTATCTTAATTTGTCTTCTTTGATACATATGTATGTTATGAACCTATATTAATTTTTGAGGTGTATATCTATAATATTTGATAATTAATATCATGATTTCATTTATTCAATTGATATTTTAAGTTTCATTTAATTTTATTCCTTTATGGGTCTTACAATTCAATTTTACCAAAGTGTTAATGATTTTATATTACAATCTCATCATTTATCAAGATTGATTTATGATTATGTTTCTGATGATAAAATATTATGATACATATCTAAGTAAACACATGAAATTTATAATCCTTTAGTTATATCTTGAAAATACATTCTTCCCAAAATTTTCCTCTCTTCATGTGCTAAAGAGTTTAAAATGAAGTTTTTAAGAAAAATCATCTTTATTTATCTCTTCGGTCAAAAAACATTTTTCATCCAATACCATGTTTTCAAAAAATATTTTTAAAAAAGTTTTTGACATTATTAAAATGATTTGTTATATACATTTTTACCCATTTTTTACTTTTTACAACATGTTTTGAAATGATTCTTCATGTCATTTTCTAAACAATGCCAATTTGAATTTTATCGAAAATGTGAAAGGAATTTTTGTTTTAACGTGTATGGTATAAACGATATTTTCACCATCATGAAAAAATATTTGTTTTAAATATTCATTTACATGATTCAAAGTTCATTTTCAAATAAAATTATTTCTAATTTTTTTATGATTTTTTAGTTTTAAAGATTAATTTTCAAAATTGAAAGTATATTTTCCTCAAGGAACATTTAAAAAAATTAAATCTTTATTTATAAATGTACAAGGTTATTTTTAAAGAAAAATATGTTGAAAAGATTTTATGTTTGAAATAGTTTTTTCCAAATTTGAAAGTCTATTTTCCTTAATAAAATTTCCTTGTGATATTTCAAAAATCCTTTCCGTCTAATATTACATCCTTTGAAATTACTTATGCTTTACTGGGGATAAGATTGAATGATTCCATCCCTATTATTTATCTGGATGGTTAATGTTTTTGTTGCTAAATTTTTTATGAAACCCATTCATTTTCCAGTGTAATTCTATGGTGAATTGATGAAATATTTATGAAACCCATTTTATTTACATGGGTTATGATGTGATGATATGATGAATGTTTTATGACATTATGTCACACATAAGTATGGTTTTAATTATGAGATAAGTGGTAATGATATCTCCCTCCAATGAATTTGGTGAAGCTTTATATCTCATGAGATAAAAATGGGATAAAATTTGATGGGCTTGATCCACTATGTGAAACAGGTGATTCCTGATCCCCTATGGGAAACAGGTGTCTTCAAATCTGCAATGGGAAATATGTGATGAGTCATGATCCAATATATTAATGGTTTTGGTAGTTGAACTTGAAATATGAGATGGTTTTAGATATTTATTATGGTGACACACGTTTTACTATATGATATTATGGTTCCTGATTTATTTATGATGATTTATCATTCTAGTGGGCCATGTTTACAGAAATGATAAAGTTTTATTCCTTGCTTCATGTTTATGATATATGAATGGTTGGGTATGAACTTCTTTATTTATGTTCATGATCACATAACCTTATAATTATATTATGCTTTAATATGATCATAAATTTATATCTCTTACATTTTCCATTACTGATCATCTGAGATCACCATTTATTACATTTACTTCCCTATTTTATGAAGAAAGGTTTAGGTAGGGTATGCCTAAGAGGAGTACTATGCGAGAAGATATTTATGGGAAGGGTTGAAGATCTTTTTTGAAATAAGAGAATTGTGTTTCTAGTATCTAAATAAACTAAACTATTACAATCCTTTTCCATGTATTTATGGAATTTATGTTCATTGAAAATGATGTGATATTTATGTATTAAAATCTTGGGCCATAATATATAGTTATTCATTATCTATTTTTTTATGGATGTATAAATATATATAGATATTTGAAAGAGTATTTTTAGTGGTATCGAATGAAGAGGTATATCGAAAATTTTATATCTCGTTGCTTGCTATATCATCAAATTATGTCTAAGAGACAAAATCCTAATGGGATGTTACAATAATTACCTATACCGAAATGAAAATTGGAAAAAATCACCATATATTTTGTCAGTGGAATCCCCAAAATGTCTAAAGGGAATAATACTATATGTTACATTATCTACAACCATAAAAAGTAAACACCTTTCACCATAATAACAGAATACTTATCACTTGATCAGTGTTAAATAGTATACATTAAAGAAGTGGTACAGTTTCATTGAGTTCCAATTTCCATTTTATCTTATCAGGGTCCAAGGTTTACCTCAAAGTTCTAGAAAAGTATTTAGAAATATCTTGATATAGAGTTGAGTTTCATCGTTGTGTATCATTGTTAGATAGTGGGTTAGTTTGAGAGAATAATTCATATCCTAGAGGATATGTTGAGATCTTGTTCTATGGATTTAAAAGGTTGTCGGGATCAGTACCTTTTTCAAGTTTAATTTTCATACAACAATAGCTTTCACTTGAAAATTTAGATGGAACCTTATGAATCCCTCTATGTAAAGAAGTTTATAACACCAAAGTGTTGGGATGAAGTTAGAGAAATAAATGAATTAGGACTAAAATTTATTAGAGAAATAATAGATAAGGTTAGGGACATTCAAAATAATATAAGGGAAATACATAGTTGATAGAAAATTTATGCTGATAATCATCGAAGTGTTCTTGAATTTAAAGTTGGTGAGGAGGCTTTCCTTTGAATTTCCCCACAGATGAAGGTAATGAAATTTTTAAATATGCTAAAACTATTCCCTAATAATATTTTACCCTTTTAAAATTTTGATCATATCAAGTTTGTATCTTATTTCTTGGTGTTTCCACTAAACCCCTCTCGAGTTCATGACGTGTTCTATGTATCTCTCATATGGAAGTACATACTCGATCCATCACATGTACGGAACTTAGAGGTCATACCTATAGATCATGATATTTCATATATGTAACAAATAGTGGATATTATAGACCATACTTAGAAATTTCTATGATATAATACCACTCACCTGGTCAATGTTTTCTGGTGAAACCACCAGCTTGAGGAAGCGACATGTGAAATTGAAGATGTAGTGAGAAAAAATATCATTAGTTGTTTCTAAAAAAGTAACAAATTTTTATGGTGAAATTAATTTTAAGGGGTTATAATATAACACCCCAAGATTTTATTAATTATTTTTTTTCAAACAAATTCAATTTATCTGATAGCTTGTGTTACACACAACACTGAGTTTTAACAAACTATGACAAGATATTATTATTTTGATTTAAACATGACCATTATTAGCTAGCCATTAAAATTATCACCATGAATAGAAAAAAAAATATAAATTATATTATTTTTATATGAATACAATATATTGATTAAAAATCACTAATTTTTTGGTAAAGTCTTTATATGTTTTGAAAATACTATTTTCTCAGAAAATTGTTTTCATTGATTTTCTTAAACAAATAATAATTGTAATTTTTCAAAGTTTTAGAAAATTTATTTCAAAAAATATAATTTATTTTTTAAATCTACATTCCAAATTTATCTTAGGGTGAAGTTTTTATATTTTATAAAAATATTAGTTTTTTAATAAATAGTGAAAATACAGGTTTTTATTGAAACATTACTCTTCATTTAAAGAATATTTAAGGTTAATTTTGTTTTAAAATGATATTAAATGTAAAATTATTTAAATTATATATTTATTAATCCAATTCAAGTCATCATAATTATTTTCATAATTAATTTTGTTATAAAAACATTTTAAACTTTGGAACGTTATCTCTTTAGAAAACCACTTTCTCATCATGTCTGTGGGTTTTATTTTTAATTAAAAATTTTCCAATTATTTGAATGGAATTTGGAAAATCGGATTACATATTTTTATTCCTCAAAATTAATACTATGTAGTAATTTCAACTAATTTTTTGGTCAAAATCAATAGTAAAAATCGTAAAAATCAATTACCACTGTTAAGGTAAAAATGAGTTTACTAGGGATTAAACTAAAAATATAAGGAGTAAAATGAAATATAAACTTGTAAAAGACCCATTTTATGGCCAAATTTTTACATTAAAACCTCTAAATTTCAGGAACGTCCCATTTTGGATCTTTTTGTTCATTAAAAAAATGTGGGTACACTTTATTCTTTTTAAAAATTTCAACTATGTCCTATCCCCCACTTAAAAAGTCCACCCCCATCCTCCCCTATTTACAGTTAAGAAACCCTTTGTTTGAGGGAATTAATACCCAAATATCTTTCCTAATTACCTATCCACTTCCTATATTCTCATAATAAGGCTTTAGGTATAAATCTAAAGAGGTTCTCTGATGAAGAGGTAAAATTAAAAAACTTGTGTTTTTGTATTATTTATTCTTACAGCTACTTCAAACATTATTCAATTATGATGATATAATAACAATTATATCTCCAAAATGCTAAAATTTTATTATTTTAATAGAAAAACCAATATCCATTTACAATTTCATCAAATGGGAAATTAAATCTTCAATTGTTTTTACAACGGACTACCACCTCACGAACTAAGGTTATTCATATTCTATCACCACCTCTTATGGATGGATATGGTGATGTATTTAATATTTATAGATGATATTTATGATATTATTATACTTCTGGAATTATAATATAACACCTACCTTCTTCCCTTTTAACTCTTTGTAAAACAATAATGTCACTCATTTGTACAATGAACTACCACATCACGAACTGATGAGATGTGTTTTTCATTTTTATTTTACTTTGATGATAATAAGGATTTCTTAAATAAATATATATTATTTTAGTATCAAAATTATACTTATTTAATTATTATATCACATATATCTTCTTACTTTCCATTCCATGTGGGATATGATAACATCGTTTGGGTGTACAATGGACTACCACCTCGTGAAGAGATGTGATTAATTTTTTACTAGATCTTTGAATGGAATGTAATTAGGAAACATTTAATGAATATACGTGATATATATAAGAAAAAAAATATTCAATAAAGTTAATATCATATTTACCTTTCTTTCATTCCATCTTTCAAGAAAATGGAAATAGCATTCACGCGTATGTACGACCTACCGTCTCCAGGAACAATGTATTTTAGTTTCTATCTATAAATTTTATGGATTGATAAAAATAAATAAATAATTAATATATATTTTATCTATATAATGTTAAAAAATATGGATAAACATGATCAAAATTAAGAGGTAAATAAGTAATAAATCAAACATACACAAAAATCAATGCAGTTGTTGCCCAAAATGTGATTTTGACCTAGAATTGTTAATAAAACAGTAATAAAAAGTCATAATAAAATCATATATGGTATTATATATTTACAATTATGGTTCTATAATATATTAATAATAAAATTATATTTATTATATTTATTATATAGGATTTTTGAAATCTAATAAAGGAAGTTAAGGATTTATGTAAGGTTTTTTTATCTCAATTTGTCTTCTTTGAGACATATGTTATGTTATACACCTATCTTATTTTATAAGGTGTATATAAATCCCCTTAGAAATGTTATATCATGAATATTATTCTATTCAGGGCATTAAAATTTTGTTTTTATTTTATTTTTTAATTGTTCTTATGATTCAGAACCATCCAAAGTGGTAACGGTTTGATGTTACGATCTCATTGTTCATCAGGATTGTTTATAATTATGATTTCTATGATGAAATATTATGATATATATCTTAATAAAATAATTAATTTTTTTCTAATATGGTTATTTCATGATAATAAATGTTTTACCTTCATTTTCTTCTCTTTATGTACCCGTGATTCCAAAATAATGTTTTTAAAGAAAATAGACTTTATTTCTCTCTTTGTTCGAAAACCATTTTTTCTTACATATTCAAGTTTTCGAAAAATATTTTAAAAAATGTTGTAATGTTAATATAGTATTGTTTTAATTCATTTTTAACCTTTTTTTACATTTTAAAAAATATTTTAAAATTAATTTTCATATCATTTAAAAAAAAGATAATTTAGATTTTATCAAAAATGTGAAAGGAATATTCATGTTAATGTATATAGAATTTTATGCTTTCATGATCACTAAATGTTTAAAAGAATACTTTATAAGTTTCCAAAGTTGTTTTAACATAAAATTATGTTTAAAATGTTTTATGTTTTAAAAAATACTTTTTAAAATTGGAAATTACTTTTTCTTCAAGAAATGTTTTAAATGATCTTAAACTATTATTTTATAAGTTTTCAAGGATATTTTCAAGGAAAATAATTTTGAAAAATATTTATGTTTTAAAAATTTATTTTCAATGTAGAAAGAATAATTTAATATATAAAATTTCCATGTAATCTTTCAAAATAAATTTCCATCTAAGATGAAATCCTTTGATGTAACTTATTGTTTATTGGGGATATGATCCAAGGATACCCTTCATATGCTTTCACTTAAAGGTTTATGTTTATGATGACATGTTGTTCATGAAACCCATTTATTTTCCACATGTTATGCTATGTTGAAATGTTTTGTGAAACCTATTTATTTTCATGAGTTCTAATATGATAAATGTTTTATGAAAACCATATATTTTAATGGGTTCTTATATGGTGAATGATTTATGAAAATCATTTCTTTTCATGGTTTTTGATATGATGAATGAGTTATGAAATCCGTTTATTTTCATGGTTTATGATGTGATGAATATTTTATAACATTATGTAACATGCATGTATGATTTTCATTATGTGATTGGTGGGACCTATATTTAAATAAAGTGACATGGATTGGTTTCCCAATCCATGCTAAAAGGAATTTATTAAAATCAAAGTTTACAGTGAATACACGAGGTGTAGTGAAACTACACCAACAGAAACAGATATGACAGCCAAATCAAATGCATCTTTAAAGAACCTGGCAATCTATTTTCTAACAGGCTCATGATTGGTGCAGAGAGATATCAGAGCCTTGGGTGTGGAAGCTTTATCTTGAAATGCGCACCAGTAGTGAGCTATTCTGAATAAACCAGAGTCATCCAGATGAAAAATATCCCATATCAGGGACAACCACATATTCCAGAGCAGGATAATAACACAAAATGTCCAAATATTAAGTGATTCAAAGCATCTCAACATCCAGGCAGTGCCACAACCAAACAATAGGTCTTCCATCATCCACCAGAGAAGATCATCCAAATTTCAGAGCATGTCAAAGATAAGACAGGTCCAGAAGCTCAGGATTCCAGAAAAAATAAGCTATCCCTCCATAAATACCTCACTAGAATCCTCAACAAGACATAAGTTCCAACAGAAACACATGAAAAAGTGCCAGTACATAATCAAAAACCAGGAATGAAAATCAGATAGAAGGCCATATCACTATACAGTTAAAGAACTGAAATCTGTAGATCATTCCAGCCAGAAACCAGATAAATTTCCTCAATCAAAAGTCAATCAAATATCTATGAAGAAGTCACAGAAGAGCGCCACAATAGATTTTACATCTAGCATCAAGATTCTCAAAAAATATAATCAAATAGAACAGTGCAGTTCTGGATACAAACCCTCAAGATTTCAGAAATAAAAACACTGATAAAACTGCACAGTAGGATGAATCCAACTCAAAAACAACAAAACCAGAAAGCACCATCAATTGAACTTCCTCACAAACAGAATCATCCAGAATATTTTAGATTCATTTTCCGTTTCTCATTGAAAATTAATCTCTTAACTTCAAGATATTGGTCAGCATTGATAATTCCCCATTATATCCCCTGATGATAAATTTCTTGTTGCTTTCCCATATGAGAAATCCACTATTTAATATCTTCTTCCGTGAAAAGTGGTGAGAAATAATATAAGAGAGTACTGGATTCCTCAAATGCTGGTTTTTCAAGCTCTTTTTCAGGAGAAACCATTTTATTGACATCTGTCGACCTAGTAGAAATGGTTCTCTCTGCTTGTGAGTAGTCCTTACGTCTTCTAGTTTTCTTTGGATTCGGGGTAGTGAGGCTATCAACATCTACCACTGGTTTTTTTCCATTTTTATCCATGGATTTCAAATAAGCTTCTTCTAGTTGTCCAGGAATATCATCCTTCTCATCTGATGATCCACTATAATCAGAGTCATCTTTATGGTCCCTTTCTCCTACTTCTTGATCTACATTAACAGATACATCAGGACGGTCTTTACTTGAATCATTTGATGGGTTAACATCAAGATGTAAGTTGTGATTTTCCATGGTATGCTGGACATAAACCTTGACATTAACAGAATCGTGTTGAGTGATTCTATTTTCCTCATTAGTTTGTTCTGTAGCATCAAGAACAGCCTTGAAAAAAATATCCAATTTGATTCTCAAAGTTGTGAGAATCAATAGTAGATTGATGGAACCTATATCTACATCCAAGAAATTGGGTAATTATTAATGTTATATGTTCTAAAAGGGTACATGAGAGGTTATCCCAATCCCGAATAGAGGGTCCATGGGATGTTATACTAAGTCCAAAGTTGATACACTGGTGTTTATCCCAATCCGAACATGTTATGAATGTCTTGGTGGGTATATTTAATATAAGGTTTTCTATGCTTATATGTTTTCCAAAACTATATGTCTTATGATGATGTTTTTCGGTAATGTCCTATTTTCTTTTATTCCTTTATTATTCATGTCTTATAAACTACCAAGATTTATCCCATAACTCAAGCTTATGATCTATAATATATAGGGTATGTTTTTTTTTCAAATGTTATTCTCATGTTATCATACCCATATTTTCATGTTATATTGATATCTCCCTTGTTTATACTTACTGGGAACCTAATCTCATCATTTATTATGTTTCATTTCCCCATTATAGGAAGAAAGGTATTGTGTATGATATGTCTATGAAGGGTTATATTTATGAAGAACTTAGTAGGAGATGATGTATCTCACTTACAGACTGGTTTTTTATGGGTCCATGTTTCCAAAGGCATTATACCTAAAATATTCTAGTATGGATCATTATGTTATATAATGAATATTCATCTTCTAATATATAGTATTTTGGTATGATAAGTTCAGGTCTTGAAAAAATTTGTTTCTATGACACTAATACCTAATATGAAAATCATATAGAATTTATAAAACACCTTTACATATCATATTTTAATACCATCATATAGAAATATAACCCCTCTTTCCTGATAAATCTAGTTTTAAATGACCATAACTTATTACTTATAAGAAAAATTATTATAATTTCAAATTAACTTTTATTTTTATAGTTTGAAAATTTATACACTTTTACTGTCAATATAGTATGAAAAACTAGACATCACATTCCCAATTCATCTCTTCCTAACACTTTGGGAAAATAGGGTAAATATTTATTTATTTCATTCAAATGTTTAAAACATTTATAATTATGAAAACTGAATGAATTACTTGTCTACAATATTCCTTCAATCTCACCAAGTCATTAATACAGTCAATCATATTGTGTATGTAATCAGAGACTAAAGTTCATTAGGTTATTTTTATTCTAATAACTTTTAAAACTTTGATTAAATAATAATTTTCCTTTGATAATAATATAGACCCATTTTTTGAATAAATTCAACAGTTTTTTACTTAAAAGATATTAATCTAACACATAGTTTCTTTCTTACTAACAATTTTTTTAAGTTACTAAACATAGGATTTTATTTCATTAAGCTTTCCCGTTGAGGGATTTATCTCAAAGTTATGTTTTAAAATGATTATGTTTTTAATCTATGAAATAATATTTTATCAGATTAGTATCATTTTTTACAAACATTTAATAAAGAATTATATTAAATGTACACTCACCAAAATATTGACCCCATGCATCATATCCATTTCGTGATCCAAGGCCCATATTTTACAAAATTAATGATTCTAGTGTGAAATATATCTCAAAAATTGGTTATTTAGTTAATACCTCATCCCAATCATATCATATATGACTCTTAGAAAGTTGAGTGTATAAATATTTTCCCAATAAATCATATGGATATGACTGAACTCTATTCCTTTGGTAACCTAATTTGATTGGGGTCTCCCATCCAAGTGTAACCTAAAGATAAAAATTAAATATAGGAACCTAATCCTATTATGTTCACCCATACCCATCATTATTTACATAATGTAATCCATGGGAATACAACTATGGCATGGAACTACCTAATTGGGTGATCTAGGTCATAATATGTGCTTGCTTTGGAAGGAATATAACACTTAGTATTTTTCTATAGGGAATCTAATCTCACCATATTATCTCATTTTATTCCCTTTACATATATGTATACTTTTAATTATTTAGTTTGGAATCCTATTTCATCCACCAAAACTAATATGTTCAGAATATATTAATGTGTAACTCATTACACAACTCACAGTTTATTTTGCTCATCCCAAAATAGAAGCTAAACCTATTTTCACATATTCATATTAATTTTATGTATAAATTAGATAAAACTTTCATGAAAAGGTTTGTAATTATAATAAATTATTTTTCCTCATATGATTAAGAGTAGACCCATATATAGCTAACCCACACCTTTCAAGAACAATGCATAAGCCTTCAGTATAGTGGGAAGTCCAACATTAAGTCACTGTACCCAAGGATACTTTACTCAATAGGTATTAAAATTTATCATAACTCCAAAACCTAATACATATAAATTATATTCAATGACTAAATTCAAGTGAATAACATTAATTACTAAGAAAATTCAAGTAGTTGAAATCTAAATCCAATATATACAAATAATGTAACTCATTATATGCATGTATAATAACTTATAAGTAGTTTAACAACTTAAACTTACTAATAAATCAAGTTCATAGAACAATAATTATATTTATAAATAAAACATATAATAACATTTAAATAATGAAAAATTCAAATATTTAAACATGCTATAAACTCTCAAGAAAAATTCCTAAAAAAATATGAAATAAACACTTTATATTTTAACATACCCTATAAAAATTATATAATTTTTAATATAAACACTTTACATTCGTTTCCAAATATGAACTCCTTCATATTATTAATTATAATTTATTTACTTAAAATATATAATATTACATGAAATATAAAAATTTTATATTTCAATTTATATTATGTAACAGCTTACATAATCAAAAAAGGAATATTTAATTTGAAAGAGTAGGTCAGGGGAGAATTCCATGACTATTTTAAATAAAATAAAAAAAATTTAATAAAAGGAGATTTAAATTATTATTTTTTGAATATTTAATGCAATACCCATGACACATTATCTTGTCAAACAAGGGAATTATAACCCATACCTTTATTAGCATGGTAATTGACTATAGAATTTATCTCTCTAAAAGTGTGGGTAATAAAAATGTTGATGGGGTAAAACTCCTCCTTATATTCATACCACTAAGGTAAATTCTATGATGAGAGAAAGTCCTATTCTTCTTTGATTTAATTCACCACACAAATTTAGTCACACTATGGCCATAAACATCTCTAAGCATTCTATTCAGAAAATATGACAGCCTTAAAAAATATTGTATTCTTCTAGATTATAGGTGATAATATAGTAATAATGGAAACATATAATAAAATTCACATGATGATCCCTAAAAACCCCACCACAACTTGCCTCTCATAGGTTTCCCTTCGATGCTCTATTAGTGTTAACATTATCCCAACTACTAATTGGAAGCTGCCAAACAACAGAGATGATACACATAGAACTTTTTAAATTGTCTTTAAATCCAAATATTACACAAACCATAAGTAGTTTAATGGTATTATCAGTGAAACCATGTTACAGAAGTTATAACTTCTTGATACTACAAGTAAGGTGAAACAAACCCACCCTTGCTAATTTTAATAATCACATTTATAATTTCAATATAAACACTTTATATCTAAACAATAAGGTATGGTAGATATGTTATTATATATATAATTTATATATAATATTATTTAAAAGGAATAAAAAATAAATATTTTATTTATTTATTTTCCAAACATGAAATATTAATATTTTTTTATAATTTTACTTATAATTCATAACACTTATATTTTATAAACCATTTATACATTATATTTTTTCTAACAAAAATTTTAATTTTTCTAATTTTTTGCTTGAATCAAATTGTTTGATTGATAGAGTGGTGTTATCAATCATAATACATGATAAGATAAAATGTAACCTTATGTATTATATTTTCATTTCTATGGTAAAAGATAATTTGTTGCATAGAGGACCCTTATGTGTTAGCCTTTTCATTTTAGTGGAAAATTCATGGACCATTACATATAGTGTAACCCATATATAATACAATCTATCATGAAAGTTTATTCTGTGTAAAATTCAGTGACCGTTATGTATGTAGTAACCTATACATAAGAGAGTTATTCACAAAAATGAATAAACCCTTAATTATTAAGTAACCCATACATAAGAGAGTAAATCGCACAATAGAAAATTTATTATGCATGGACTTTCTGTATTAGATGATATATGATATATCATTCTTATGACATGGTGATTTATTTTTTCACAACCCTTGTTTCAATCATAACCTTTAACATCTCATATTATTTATTATGATATAGAACAAAACCATGAGATTATAAAATATTCTACCTTATTATAAAAACTAGCCATACCCAATGGATAAGAAAAAAATAGAATCATGATATCCTATATCATAAAGACAAGTAATCTGATGGCTAACATTCATTCATGACATATTTAAGGTGAAAATATATCCTCAAAAGATTATTATATACATGTTCTTAAAATAAATCATAAAAGAACATATTGATTCATTGACGAACATAGATCTGATACCACTAATGGTGGTAGAATATTTATTCTAATATGAACTCATCCAATGTGATTTAAATATTATATTATCAAATAACTCTCTTACCCCACAAAACTTAGGCTATACAATAGTTTTCATTATTAATGTATCTCTCGGGTGAAGCACCACACCTTTTCACACATACATCCATGAGAGTTCCCAAGAATTAGCTAACACTTTAACTTTTTCTTTGATACCACTGATGGATTTTCTTAGATCATCACATGATCATAGAAATTGAATAAACCCATATGTATTCCCAATCTATCATCATGAATCAGTATGTAGTATAAATAACATTAAAAATAAATAATCATACTTTATAAGAAGTTTTCTCTATATTAGCTGATATTGATGGAGTATGCTTGAAGGACATCACTAAGATATAGCCTAAGGAGTCTCAAATCCATAGGTAGCACACCAGCCACTATAATCATCTTACATTAATAGAGGACCCCCCAAACTACTAAGGTGTTCTAAAACCTTCACCTCGATAATAAATGCAGAAATAGATTGAAGAGAGATTCAAAAATGGATTAACTATATCATGTATACCCAATTGGTGGATAATATCCCTTTATATAGGATTCCATAATTTGAATGAAGGGAGTTAAAAATTAGATTCCATCACATAGAAGCCAACATATGTTACCTATAACACATTCCCATTGGTGTTTTGTGATCATAGGATATTTCAATAATCACATTATATTTTTAAATCCTTAAATGAATAAATTCATTGGTTCATTACTAAAGGAAACCGTGTAGAAGATACATTAGTGGCAATGCAATCATTATCACATACCATAATCTTATTGTATACTATAATAGTGTCATATCATGAATTATAAAATATCTATATACGTTAATGTGTGATATGAATCATATGCATATCACAATATATTAATCATGGTATATCATACAATATGATATACCCATTTTAGTGAATTTACAACAATACATGTTCGTTATTATTCTATCTCTCAACATTGAATCATCAAGTTCAATGTCCAATCTAACTAATTATTAAGACGAAAAATATTGAACAATAGTTGGTGTTTTTGTAAATACCAATTCCCCACAGTGGTGGAATACTCTCTCTCATGTCTATCACAATGTAACATAACATTCTTGAAGAAGTAATAGGTAATTTTCCCATGGATATATGTTTTTTCATTAATGAAATATTTTGATTGATGAGATATATAGAGTCTATGAATATTTTCAACAAAAGATTGGTTCCATTGTTCTATTGAAATTGAATCTATCTTTGTAAGGATGAGATAGTTTCATATCATTATTCTCTTGTTTTATAGATTATTAACATCATTAAAAATAGTGTACATATTCCCAATATAGGGATATATTACACTATGATCAACAAAGAGTTTATTCAATACAATAGGAGAGTGTAAATTACATTACTTTTATCCTTACCAAATAAGTATATGACACAATTTATGGGGAGAAAAATAGTGATTGGAATTTAGAATAAAATATAGTATATCCAAGAGGGAGATAAAAAATAAAAGGAGTCTCAGTTATAAACTAGTCATGATCAGTTTGAGGATTTTCCTAGATCAATTAAATGAAAATATTTATTCCCTTGAGGATCAATACTTAGATGAGTGGACCATGGATAAACACAATAATATCTTTATTTCTTATGAAATAAGGAGAGGGTTATCTTTAAGGGTAAATGGAAAATATAAAAAGGATATGAATTTTAAATCTATAAAAGGATAAAATATCTATTTTCTAAGAAGTAACATGAGAAGGAAATTAACACAAAATACACTACCATGGATTTTGATAAATTAATATCCTTATTTTCTAGAGTAATACAAAGAGTAAATAGAAAATATAAGTGTAATATCCCATTAAAGTGATTCAATTATAGAAGTATTATATATTTTTTAATTACCATGGGATGTATCTATAAGATGAGGAAGGTGTCTAATCATAATGTCCATCAAGAAAGGATAATATGGAGAGAAATTACAATAGAGGGATATACTTTAATGAAAAAGGAGAACCCAATAGAATAAGAAATAAGAACTTTATCTCAAAATATATTTCCATATCCTATGATAAGGAAATTTAATGGGAGAAAGAATAATTAGAATTATAAGGGGAAATACAATTTATGACTAAACAAATCCAACCCAAAGTTCCTTTAAGTGAATAAGAATATGGGAAAAGCGAACAAGAAAACAATGATGAGGGAAAAAAAGGGGTCTCCACTAAGATTGGATATCATGGTGTTTTTTAAGGAAAACAAGAATCTTGAGAGAGAACATAATATATAAAAATCTAAGAATGATTCATTGATTAAATCTCTTTATGAATCAAAATACACAAACATTGTCAATATATAAGAAGATATCACATGAGAAATGGGAGATATTAAAGGAAAACATGAAGTTAAGGATAATATACAAGATATTTTCATAAAAATATTATTTCAAAAAATGAGAAGGTAAAGTATTTTGATGAAAAGTTAGTAAAAACTAGAAATTCAAAGAGAAAATTCCATTCTACAGAGTTTAAAAATTTAGGGAAAGAGGTTGGTAAATACTCAGAAACTGTAGAGGATGTTAGCAATTATACCAAGTAACTTTTATATTTCCCTATGGAATCTTGAACTATTTTTTGGACAATTAAGAATATAATTTAAATTGTGATAGTATCAATAAAGGTAAAATGTAAAATATTCAATCAAAAAGGTTAATTTACCAATTTATATATGAAATAGTTTTACTTAAATATAAATGAGAAATGTGGAATAGAATAAGAATAATACTGAGGCTTATGTTAAGTTCAAATATAAGTTAAAGTAATGATATACAAAGCATGAAAAGTTTAAATATAAGTAGAAGAGTTCAAATCAGAAGGAAAATCAATGAAAATATTATAAGAAATCTATTTACAGCATGGGAAGATTTAATTTTGAAGGAAGATATTGGTTTTGTGGATAGTAGAGACACAAATCATATGTTTACCGGTACAGTTTATCACTCATTCAATCAAAGATTGGATATAAATTGAGTGGTCTCTAATTAGTTGTTTCTAGATCCCAATATAGAGAATATTCAAAATATATGGTTAAATTTCATAGTTCCTCCAATTATCTTAAGGGAAATTTTGTAATGTGTGATAAACCTAGACACACCTCCAATAATTATTTATCAATACTATCTGAGTGGATAAAATAATGGGAGAATGTTAAATCTATCAAAATAATTAGTAATTAAGAAAAATAATGGAATAATTATTGAATCATATTGAGAATAATGACACCTGGTAATTTGTGTTATGTATGAATTATAATAATATGAACTATTAGATAAAATATTTATGGACATGGGTGATTCATGCGGTCATAGCCTTGATGAACATGATTATAGGCTATGACTAGGGGCATCAATATCATGGGATATATTTCCATGGTAGTATCCCTAGGCCAACTTTCATAGGCACTTTATATGAAAGTAGGTAGTTGGTTATTAATGTGGAAAGATATAGCCATTTTTAAATTCCTATGGCCATATTTGACCCTGATAATAGCTAACCAACCACTGATAAAGAAATAACCCCCACAAACACTATCCATGGGAATAAAAAAAAGGGTTATTTCCATAACATTAACTCCCATATACTACTGATCTCTTACAATAGTCCTTTTCCATGGTGATAGGTTCCTCAAAAATATAAAATTACTCATTTTTGGTTTTTGATCTCTCAACCCATCTACTATATAAGAGACATATAAAACCATTACACTACATTATATCTTATCCACACACACACACACACACACATATATATATATAAATTTGTGTATTTGTATATATATATTTAATATTTAATACTTATATTGGAGTATGTCTATGTGGGTAGCTCCTACAACCATAGATGTTGGTGTCAATGGCCTTAGGAGTTTCTTGAATAGGGCCTACCACAACAGACATATTCTCTCATAACTGTAGATCCTTTCTACAACCATGATCATTTTCATCATGTAAATAATAGCTTCCCCTGAGGGTCTTACTATCATATTCATATGTGCATAAGGATATAGGTCTACTAGGAAGGGTATATATCTATGAGCGTAAATGTTCATGTAGGTAGGACCTTTTAGGGAAGGTAATGAGAGCATGTGGATCTATGTCCATAACTATATACCCTTACAATGGGGATTTATAGCCATAGATGAGGATATTTGTGGTGTTAAGTGATGGTTTCAATGTACAGAAAAAGATTTCAGTTTTGTTCCCAATAATGTATTTCCATCGATTTCTTCTAATAAATCCACAAAACTCAATAAACTCAACCATGGAAAATTCTAGAAAATGATATTTTAATATGTAATTAAAAATTTATTAAATTAAATAGTAATTATCTATCTTTAAATTATTTTATCATTACTGAATATGATTCCCTATCTTATCATATCATCATTATGTGAAGGATCCAAGTGAGGAATCCCTCTGAAGGTATCCACACTTTCTTTACGACCCTCAAAATGTCATTATAGAATCTCTAGGTGCTAGTGTAGATAATCCTAAAATCCTGTGTCATTCACCATTGATCTCAACAGGAATACTTTTTGAATAAAAAGGTTTCTAGTTTTTTTTATCTTGAGAGGGAGGAGTAGGATCATCTCTCTCATTTATTGTGATTATTTGTTTGATAATATATCTATGGGAACTGTGGTAACTCTCTAAAGAATCTATTATGTCACCAATTAATTATATATTCTATATAATGATATAATTGGATTTATATTCTCAGATAAAGGAATTAGTTATGGCATAAAGTCCCATAACTAATCCCTTTATTCTATGAAAAACGCACGATGTATAATAATAATAATAATAATAATAATAATAATAATAATGATATTATTATTATTTATTTAACGTGTGCTCAAATCCTAAATTATTCAAATATCATTTAATAAATAAAAAACTTAATATTTATATAAATGATATTAAATAAATATATCATTTTAAAAAAATTCTTAACTCATTACATCAATACTACTTGGAATTTATCAAACCTTGAATAATGATTATTTATTTAAATAAATAAATATCACCACATTATTCTTTCAATACATAAATTTATATTATATTAAATAACTTAAAAATAAATATTTATTTAATATTCAACTCAATTATATATCCATTGTGATAATTAGTTATATAATCTATGCGATAAACATAACCTGAATAATTATTATTTCATAAAACTTAAGAATAATATTTATTCTAATATTAAATTCTAATAGAATTCAACCGAGGTTCTTGAGAATTGTAGTGTTCGGACCTATAGAATTATTTCTTTATAGAATTAGGCTAACTAGATTAATTTACAAGATCAACATCTAACAACATGTCAAGGAGCCCATAGAGAAAAATATTAATTCTACATTGAAAAAATACCTCCCATGGATTCTCAATGTGTAATATAATCCCTTTACCTTGATGTATAATCAAGAAGGTTTCATTACATTCTTTATAAACCTTTATTTTTGATATATATATTTCTTTCTATTTCATAAAATGAACTCATTGAATGAATTCCATACCCGTGGAATTATTCATATTGGTTCATTTCACTCATAAATGTTTTAGAATTAATGAATAAGTAAATAAATGAATTTTCCATTTTGAGTTAATGGAAGAAGATATCTTTTTACCTTTGAGTGGAATGAACCTATATGAATATTTATTGTGATGTATATAGAACAAAAACCTGGGTCAACCCATAATGTCACCCTAATTGATCCACCATAATACCCAAATCATGTTCTCAGTCTCCATGGGAAGGTGGAAAGCACCTGAGTATCATATAAAGAAACATGAGAGAAATTTCAACCTCAAATAACATATAATAAAATATAAATGAGTTATATATCAAATTAGTTAACTAGAATATATTATATCTCAAAAAAACATAAGGGTAACATCGAATAACTAAATAATAAGGTCTCAAAGAACAACTAAAGACCATCCAAAAACATGGATCCTAAAACAACCCATGGACCCATCACCATGTGACCTTTTGTTTCCACCATTCCAACCTAATAAAAAGGAAACATGAACAAAGAGATATAACCTATACATGAATCTCTTACCTTTACCAGTATATTGTAAAACCAATGACACATGTTCCTAAAGGAAAAATTTGGGTGTGAGAACTAAAGATCAATAAGATACAACCAAAGAAGCTATACAATGTCTATCCTTATGCATCTATTAGTTCTTATTCAAAAATTATTTCTTAAAAAATTTCATAAAGAAATAATTTCATTCAAAAAAATATCCATTAAAAGTATCCCTTTTTTCACTATAAAATAATGACACATTCAATAATTTATAATAATATAACAAACTTTCCATGATTCATAATCAAAGTCAATAACCATGTTTTTATGCATCCGTAAATCATGAGGTAATCCAATATAAAAATAAATAACCATGTAATGTATCCAAAAATCAATATGGTGTAAATAAAAAAACAAGGGTGTACCCAAATAAATAAACTTTGAAACACTATCTTACATACATAAATGCCAAAATTTAGGAACCTCATTACCTTGGAAAGGCAACCCACTAGAACCATGACATCATGAGCACCACCCATAGTGATAACTAAATCCACTAGGTATTGACTATATTTATTTTTTTGATATATAACAGGGTTTTACTATTGTTATATTATATAATTATCACATTTAACAAACAAAATACACATATGAAAATATTTTCAAGGAAATCCAATCCATTTTCACAAATGAAAAACTGTTTTTCAAAAAAAAATATTTTGTGAGGAATTTCATCGATCACATCATGTGAATCAAAATGGGTTTTTTTAAAGAAACCATTTTTTATAAAATATTACCATGTAAATCAAATAATAACTTCACCTATCATGGGTTTAAAATCATTAATTTCATAAATTATAACCAAAGGTGACCAAAGGAGCCTAAATCATTCCATGGGAAAACCCATTAGATAGAGACACCTTCCTCAAGAATGAACAAAATATATTTTACATCTAAATTGGTGATGGGGCATGAAGATTTTAAATCCTTACAAACCTAGATCCAAGGGAAGAATTATAAATTCCCTATAAAATCCTATATATTCGTAAATCACAACCCATTAGGGTTCTATTGAGACAGAGGGAAGAGAGATCAAGAGGAGATCAAAAGAAAATAATAGAAACTGAGAGAAAACCCAAACATACCTTGATGAGATCCACCCAAAATGATAAGGTTAACTATGGAATCAAATAAATATTCCTATATAGTTTCATGGAGGTTTTGGTTAGACACCATAAGAAATTATGATAGGATTAGAGGTTAAGACAACCAAGGGAGTCGGGGTAAATTTCCATTTTAAGAAGTTTGGATCTAGACATGCGGTCATGACTCATGGTTTGAAAAACCATACACCAACCATGTATTGGACACTATCCTTTGAAAATAATATTTTGTGGCTTACTAGTAATAGTTTCACAATTTAAAAAAATCATGCTCAAGCTATGTGGTAGCCTCTGTACTAAATCCTAAACATCTGCATGGTTTTTTTGAAGACTCGCATAGTTCGAAAAACCATTTTCAAAACACTAAAAACCCCATTAGATTTCATAGACCCATTTCACATGGTTGTCACATGTTTTCAATAAATATTTTTCAAAACCATTCACCTGTTATGATTTCCATGAAACTCATAAATTTCAACCCCTATCTTATAAAAGCATCTAAAACATCAAAATTGATAGACCAAGCTCAAAATTAAAAATACTTGTGACCCAGAGTGTGGAAAAATTATCCCCACCTTAAAATATTTATTTCTCCATAAAGAATTAGAATCATGAACTCGAAAAATAGATAAGGCCATTTTTATATTATCAAGGCCTCACCATCCTGTTTCTCACAGGTTTCTTTACCACACCGCTATCTAACTCAAACTAATTGGGTCATCTTTCCTTGAAACACCTTATCTTTTGAATCCTCTATATGAACTGGTCATTATAATAATTAGGTAACAGGTTTAATCTTAATTTCATCGCACTCAATCATGCGGGATGGATCAGAATAATACTTTTTTAGTTGGGAAACAAGGAACACATCATAGATAAAATTCAAACAATAATGTGAGTTCGATCGATAAGATACATTCATGAGTTGATCCATAATCTCAAATGGTTTTACATAAAAAGTTTTTATCTTACCCTACCACCCCAAAAAATTATTTCCCAACCAAGTTAAAGCTTTGAGAGAAACTTGATCACTTATATTAAACTCCAAAAGATGATGACTTCGATTAAAATGTGATTTCTGGAAACTCTAACCCATCACCAACCTTTTCTTAATAAATGGAATGATATTAATTATCTCCTAGATGATGATTTGTAAAACTATAGACCATTCTGTAACCTATTACCAAAAAATGGACAATCTAAAAGGCCTCTCATAAAACACCTCAAATGGATCCATCCTGATCAATTCCTGAAAACTATTTTTATAGGAAAACTATAAAAGGGTATATGTTTCTCCCAAGATAAACTAAAGTCAAGAACACATACCTAAAGTTTATCTTTAAGAATATGTATGGGTCACATACATTATCCATCAATCTAGGGATGATATACCATTCTTGAATTCAGTTAGGAACCCATCGCTGCCAACAATCCACTCTAAAACATTGATGAGAAGTGAGGGTCTCTATTAGAAAAGATAGTTGATGGGATACCATGATGTGTAAAAATTTCTAACACATATAAGTTTCAAAGATCCTATACCTTCATCATCTCCTTGATAGGTCAGAAATGGGGTGATTTTTTTAGTAGATCAATAATCACACAAATCGCATCCTTACCACTAGGAGTCTGAGGTAGCCTAGTCATGAAGTACATGGATATCTCATCATATTTACCTAAAATAATGGGTAAAGTTTACAAAAAAATAACAAGAATCTAAAGTTCCACCTTAATTTTTGGACAAGTGAGGCATCGAGACATAAAAAATTCAATTGAACATCTCATTCCTGGACATTGGTAATGAATTCTCAAGTCATGATACATCATGGTAGCTCAAGGGTTAATCAAAGAATTGGAATGGTTTATATCAACCAAAAATTTCTATCTCAAGTATTTCATAACAACCATCCTACCACAGAATTTTAAATCCCCATCAGGAGTTTAAGGCCACTCACCAAAGGTCTCCCAACCACAAATATTTTTACTGAAGCACTGACACTTCACATCATCATCCTATCCAAGTCAAATCAAATCATCCATAGATGATCCTTCCTGAGTACAAACTAGAAATACCTATATGGTATATCTCTATTATCCAATTTAATTATAATAAACAAGATCATCAAGAACCATTCTACCCTTGATTCCTTCACTACTTTTTTGTTGACTTTTTTCTCAAGTTTCTATGACCAGATTCCCTTTTCTAGGGTGCATGAAATATCAAAATCAATGGTCTGAAGATACTCTACCCATTATTCCTATCTCAAGTTAAGATCCATATGAGTGGAAATATAATTCAGACTCTTATGGTATAAATACATTATAAACATCTTCTAGATGAAGTAGTAACACCAATTATTAAGCGTGTGCATCACTACTTCCAACTTAAGATCACGAGTGGGGCAGTTCCTTTCATGAAGGAATAAATGAAGAGAGATGTAGGCTATCACCTATCTCCTATGAATTTTAACACAACCCAAATCCATATCTGACGCATCAAATTTTACATCATAACCTGAACTCATCTTAGGAAAAATCATGACTGGAGATTAATTCAATATCACTTCAAACTCCTCAAAAGATCTCTAGAACTGATCACTATCAATGAAAGTCACACCCTTATGGACTAAATCTGTTATAATATACATAGTATTGGAGAAGTCCTGAATAAAGCTCCTATAATAACCAAACAATACCAAGAAACTCTAATTATTAAAAACATTTCTGAGCTAATCCAAAGATATCACAACTTAAATCTTTTTCAATCCACTGAGACACTCTTTTCAGAAATCAGAAGGCCCAAAAACTTCTCCTTTTGAATCCAAAAATGAAATTTGGATAGATTTCAATACAAATTATGTTCCCTGAAGATTCTAAGGATGTTTTAAAATATATTAAAATGATTCTATTTTGATCAAGAATAAACAATATTTTTTCCCATAAAAAAATACAAAATAATCCAAAACCTATAGAATAATTGATTTATTAAATCCATAAAAACTAAAGGAGTGTTGGTATAGATAAATGAAATTACCAGATACTCATAATCCCCATACCTACTTTAGAGTTTTTTTTAGGAATATCATATTCTTAAACCCTTAGATGATGGTACCACTATCTGAGATCATTTTATGAAAACTACCAGACACCCTTAAGATAATAAAAAATGTCATTAATCCTAATCAATTTATATTTTTATTTACCATAACCTAGATGAGTTTTAAATAATCAACACAATGTTTGGTATTCATGTTGTTTTTCTTTATCAATAGAAACAGTTATGCCCAATGAGAATCACTAGGGTAAATAAATCCCTTAGCCTTAAGATTCTCAATATGAACCTTTAATTATTTTAATACAATGTGTTTCATATAGTATAAAGGTAAACTGATGGGCCTTTTCCCATGAATAGAGTCTTTATAAAACATGAATTTTCTTTTACGTGGTAAGCTAGAGAAATCATATGAAAAAATGTTAGGATACTCAATAACCATTATAATAAGAGGGACACTAAGACATGTATCAAAAAATCAAGAATCATTTCTAGAAACTGGCATGAGATCATATTAGCTATAGGGGAAATGAGACATCCTCTCATAGTCCTAGGATCCCACTCACCTTGAAATATATGAGTGAATCCCTTAGTTGAATGAAACTGTACTTGAAGATAATAGAAATTGTTCTAGGATCTATAACTAATCATGAAATTATTAAAAATTATAAGATCAAAGTCATCAAGAAAAATTAAATAAAAATTCCCATATGATTTTTTGGTCATAAATCACCACCTAAAACTTGGGACATTTGAAACCATTACTAAAATCCTTTCCAAATGGACTGGAAAGAGTCATTATAAAAGGAATAAGATCCGAGCATAATCCCAACATATCAATAAGTTTGGATGATATAAAGGGATGATTTTCACTAGTATTAAACAAATCCATAACCATAGAAGATACTATAAATATCATACCTCTCATGGTATTCAATATTTTTTCAAACTCCTTTGGTGTATATTCTATTGTGTAGATGCATTCAGCCTCATCATTACCTTTCATTATAACCTGAGCATCACCCTTAGAATGAGGTTTAAATCCCACCCATTTTTTTATTTGATCTAATATAAGATCCCTTGGTGAAGGAGGATATATATCTACTTCCATGGGATGATCTATCATAGAAATTTTGAAGATGGATATAATTTCTACATGTGTGACATACCTTGCGAGCTACCTTATAATTAGTTCTAAGGTGTCACTTTTTCTAAAACTTGAAATACAAAAAAAGTGATGGTCTACGATGGTTTATTCAGGGTGGTTCTAGTAACCACCAAGAAATAAATCTGGTTAAAAAAATATAATATAACAGTGGTTTCATAAAACCACCATGATTTTTTTATGTTTCTAATTAGTGGCAGTTTCAATAAAACTACCAAAAATGTTCAAAAAACCCCAATCCCACCCCCTACCCTACACCCTTTATGCGACCACGCCCTACCTCCACTAACATCCTTTTATCCTCTCCCCTATGGTGATACCAATCCCATAACCCCAAGCCCGTGACCCAGAGCTCGTGACTCGTGACCCCCATGACCCTGACCCACACAAACCTCCACCCCTATGACCTCCTCTCTATCTGGATCACCGACGGCATGACCCCCTCCCCCTTTTAACTCCCTCACCCAGATCAGTTCCCCTTTTTGGAAGTAACGTAGACCCCCCGTTTATGCTCTCTCTTCTTGGCTCAGATCCCCTCCTCAATAGCAACACAGAACCCCATAAAGGTTGTATCATCCCCATCCTAATTTTATTATTGAGTAGAATTAGATGGAAAATAATGGATGATAAAACTATATAGAATCTATTTTTAGTCATTGTATTGTAATTATATATGTAATTTTGGGTTATAATGTGTTATTTGGATTTTTTAGTTCGTTTTTTGAAGTTATAATAATCATTAATTTTTGTTATTTAGTATTAAACTAAAAAAATAATTTTTTAGGATATATGTTGGTTATGGAATCTATATCGTTTATAATTTCATGGGTTGTATTTGATATTAATGAATTCCACTTTGTTCTATATATGTTAATGCCTCCAATTTTTGACAGATACATAATTTAGGCTATTTTCTAACTCACGACCAATTAGGGGGAGTGTTTGGGGTCACACCTAGTTTCATCACCAACCCTTGAAAGGTATCTAATGATAAAGGCCTTGAAAATGAGATATTAGATCCTTTTTAAATTTATCTGAATTCATCATGTTTTATGAATATGTGAGGAATTATTTAGTTTAATAATTGAATAATGATAGAGTAGTTAGGGTTGAGTTTTACATGAATGATAAACTATTATTGATTATGGTAACTAAAAAAACCAACATAATTTCATTGATTTTATTTTATCTTACATGATTTTTAATAAAACTAATTATAATGTGTAGTTTATTTTTTGTTGAGTAAAATGACTAATTTTTTATCATTTTATTTTAAAATCACAAAGTAAATTATTCTAATTAATGTTAACATCATGTTTTTATATTTAGCTCAAATTGAAGGAACATACAATTTGATGTTAGGTGGATAGAGTTGATTTATATAATTCATGGAATAACATAAAGTCAGACTAAATCAGTTCAATGAAATATAGACATATAGAGTTGAATATTTGGGGTATGCATGATATATCGCAATATCCACATAAAGTATACTTTGCATTCATATTTTAAAAGGGGTGATCTTGGTCTTAGTTAGATCATGGGAAATGGTTCAGATATTAATCAATGTAGATAATTTTTCAATGGAATGAACCACCCTTAGTTACAACACTAGGGTAGAATACACCATTATCTTTTATTTAATTCATCCCATTCCTCTATGTTTATGAGAAATAATAATTTATTTGATTAATTTTTTTATATTAGGAGTTTAGTAAGAAAACATTTATTATTGTATTCATTCCATTTTCATTTATAGTTGTTATGAAAGAGTCAATGGAGAAGTTGGGTGATATTTAATTTTGATTTCACTTATTTTATTAAAAATTTATATCTTTATATCTGAATGTACAAGGAGAATAAAATCCAATAACTATGGATACAATTTGGATTAATTTATCTGAAAAAACACCTATATATGCTAAGGGTTTGGAATAATTTTTAGATTATGCAATTACAAACTGGTCAGTGGATGTTAGAATACAATGTTTGTGTCCTGATTGTAAATTCAAGTGATGATTAAATTGAAACAAAGTATATGAGTTGTTGATATTGAAACAGTTTCCTACTTGATATGTATGTTGGATTTGGCATAGTGAATGAACAGTTATATAAAGTCAAAACAATGACAAGACAATTAAAGAAATACAATGTAACCCGAAAGAGGAGAATACAATGTAAAAGTTTTTAATAGATGAACAAAAGCTTCAGTTTACCATGAGTAGGTTAATATTGCTCAGAACTTCAGTGATAATTTTTTTTTATGAATTAGTTGAAGACAGACAACAAGAACTGTATGAAGGGTGTTCTATGTATTTGAAGTTGTATTTTCTAATTAAGTTATATACTATAAAGTGTCTCTGTGGAATTACTAACAAAGAAATTTTCATTATTTTAGAGTTACTTCATGATGAATTTAGTAAAGCTAAGATCTTTACATCATTCTATGAGATGAAGAAACTCATCAACAAACTTGGACTTGATTATAAAATGATTCATGTATGCCCTAATGATTGTATTCTTTACTAGAGAGAAGAGAATGACAAAGAAGAATACATAAGATTTCATAAAAGTTGATGGAAGTCAATGAACAATAGTGAGAGTATAAATAAATAAAACCCTAGGAAGAAATAGATGAAGAAAACTCATACAAAGGCAATGTGTTACTTTACTTTGAAACCATTCTTGCAAAGATTATTCATGTCATCAAAGACTACAAACGACATGAAGTGGAATACTGAGGATAATAATGATATCTTGATAAGACATCTAAAAGATTCGACATCATAGAAGATGTTTGATTCTCTATATCTAGATTTTTCTTTATATCTTAGGAATGTATGTTTGAGATTGGATTCTGATGGTTTTAACCCTTTTAGTAATTTTAGTACTTATTATAGAATTTGTCCAGTTGTTTTAATCCCATATATTCTACCTCCATAGATGTGTCTGAAGAAGAATTCTTTCATTATTTCAATAATTATTCCTGGAAACAAAATTACTATAAATAACATTTATGTATACCTTTAACCTCTAATTAAATAATTGTTAGAATTATGGGATGATGGATTGGAATCATATGATGCTTTAACGATATAACTATTAAAAATTCATACTTCTTTAATGTGGAAAATTAGTAAATTTTCTAGACTATGAAATTTATCTAGTTGGAACAATCATACTAGTTTGGATTGTATGGTTTTTAATTTTGATTTTAAACCTCAATGATTACCTCATAGCATAAAATGGTGTTTTATGTGTCATCATAAATTTCTTGATGCTTCTCATAAATTCAAGTGTAACAAGACATAATTCAAAGGAGATATTGAAATTAGAAATTCACTGAAAGTGTTTTCTAGTTCAGAAATCTTGGAAAAATTAATGAATGTCACTGAAAAAATAGGAAAATGTAATCAACTTAAATAAGGGGAAAGGGTATGAGGTACAGTGTCCAAAGATACTAGATCACAAAAATGGAGAAAAAAGAGTATATTTTTCAAACTTCCGTATTTGGAGTTTAATTTGATATTTCATAATCATAATGTAATTCATATTGAGAAGATTGTATGTGAAGATGTAATTTTTACAGTGCTTAATGAACAGGGTAAATCTAAGGATCAACTTAATGCTTGTAAGGATTTGGATTCAATGTATATAAATCATGATTTGTGGGAAACTGAGAATGGAAAGAATACTTTCACTATTTTTAAAATGAAAAATCATTAGAAATATGTATTCCTTTGAACTTTGAAAAATGTAAAAGTGCCAGATGGATATTTAAGTAACATATTAATGTGCATTGACTTAGAATATCAAAAGTTACATGGATTTTAATGTCACGAATCACATGTTTTGATGGATTAGTTTTTACCATTGTCTTTGTGTAATACTTTACCTAAAAAAGTAACTATAATTGAGTTTTGTTCCTTTTTCTGAGATCTTTGTGAAAAAACTCTAAATCTAATCAATCTTGATAAACTTTAAAAAAATAATTATTTTGAAACTATTTCAATTGGAGACATTATTTCTCCCTTCATTCTTCGTAGTCATGATTCATTTGAATGTTCTTTTGGTTGAAGAAGCTAAACTTAGTGGACTGGTACACTATTAACGGATGTATCCAATTGATGGGTATGTTGATATTTTTTTATTTTCATTGGAAAATTCGATTTTATCAAATCATTGAGTAATTTTTTAAAATGATTCTAATTTTTTTCATCAGGTACTTAGGTCATTTGAAATCATTTGTGAGGAATAAAATTCAACTAGAAGGCTCTATTTCTAAAGGTTACATATCTGAAGACCAATTGACCTTCTATTCTAAGTATCTGGATAGGATTTTGATTAGATTAAATCATGATGGATATGATTATGACATCTACACTAATTGTAGTTCTGAAAATTAGTCATCGATATATCCAAATATTGGATGACCAATTGGAAAGGGGTCAAATTTCACGCTGAATGAGTTTGAGTTTCTACAAGCACATAGATATTTGCTACTCAATAGTGTTATTGAAGATCCATTTATTAAATAATTTCGACTGCAAACCAAGAGGTTAGTAAGGGGTCGATCTTGAAATCAGCTGGAATTAACAGGGGCTATTAATAAGGATCTTTTCGAATGGTTCACCCATTATGTAAGTATACACTCATATTCATATTATTGTTGTTATTTTGTCTATGTTAAAATTAAAATATTATATATTTTTAGATAGATAATTAATGTTGAAAATTAAGTTAAAATATAGAATGATTTTATATTTTTGTCTCAATTTTCTCTAAGGATATCTTGGAGATTCAATGCCTAGAATATTCATGGCTTTAGGTTTCATAAAATTTATCATGAAGATGACTTGACAACTCAAAATAATGGTGTATTTACATTTGGAGTGTTGAAATACTATGGGAAGAAGATTGATATAATTGAATTAAACTATCATAGATAATTTTCAGTTGGCTTATTCAAATACAAGTGGGTCAACATTGATTGGGGTATAATGAAAGATTAACTACATTTTACTTTTTTCAACTCCTGTCACTTGATGAATAATGGTGAGCGTACAGATCATGATCCATTTATCCTAGATTCAAAAGTGAAGGTGGTTTATTATGCGGATGATGAAATACATGAAGTTTGGAGTGATTTTATACACTTAAATCAAAGAGACTTATATGATATGGGCGATGAAGATTAACTGGCGATTTGTGATAGTTAACCTCATCAACTAAAAAATATTGAACTGTTTTTTCCAAACAATATCGAAATGGTATAACTTGAAAGAGAGGGTGAAAATGATGGACTCATCATAACAGAGTTTGATAATAATGAAGACAATGAAGATAAAGATAATTTAATGTATAAATTTGTAATGAAATTATATTACAATTTCTCATTGATAAGTGTTTCGTATATATATTGATTTTTTTATTTTTTCTTCTTTTTTTTAAATCATTTATATTTTCATTTTTAAATATTTAATATACCTTAACCATTTGAAATGTGGAGAAAATAATTCTGAATTCTATCTGATCAAAATCTCATATCATGCCACCACTATTGTCATATTCTATGGATCATAGTGATTTTGTTGTACCTGGGACTACTAGAAATCCATTCTTTTTTTCAGATGTCACTGGTAGCCCACTACCTAATTCACCTCTGGTGATAGGGTAGTTGATCTCCCCTCCATCTAGGGGATATTGGTGAGTTACCAATACTGGAATGTAAGTCATTTTTCAAAAAAAACTTTATATTTTAATTATTGTTTAATGAATTTTTCAAATAGATAAATACAATAAAATAATTGATACAAATAAAAACACAAAATATGTATGGGACCTAAAGGTATTCAATATTATCATTCCATTTAATGAGTTTGGGGTGCCAACTGGTGACGCCTCCAGGCTATATGGGAAGATTCTTGGGTAGCTTGTTTGTGGGATAGTGAAATTTTCCATTAATTATAAATATTTGAGGCATATTCCTATAGCCTAAAAAAATAAGTCTTTGATACTTAAGTAAAGGTAAAATTAATTTAATATTCCTTCATAACTAATGTAAAATACATGAGTAAAAATTTAATATACTTATAAAGTGACATGTTTTTTATTTATAGATGTTTTTTTATTTTTATGTCCTTGACTCTATTTCATGCCCATGGACTTCGCAAAGAACACACACAATATCCATAAAAAACTAAAATGACACTTTTATATAGAAAACACACATTTGGAGTTATACAAACCACAACTTGTTCTAGATTGATTTATGGTTTATTCCTACGCATTATAAATCAATCATATATAGTTATTTATAATTTTGAAAACAGTAAAATCTTGTTTTCTCAGTTTTGACTTAGTAAACACTTATGAATGGTACAAAATACTTTAAAAACAAGTTTTATGGGGTCAAAATTAGGAAAAAAATGTCATATTGACCTGAAATTAGGGGATAATGACTGTATATTTATTTTTGAAATGTAGGTACTAAATACCAGTCATTCTGAATGATGGTTTTCCTGTTATATCTATAAAATCATTTTTAGTGTTTTAAAACACTAAAACACGCATGTACCAGTAAAAAATAGAAAAATTACATCTAATTTTCCTAAAATCATGAGAAAATGACCATAGAATTAATTTTGAAATTTAGGAACTAACATCACATCATTCTAAATAACGGTTTGTCTGTTATGGTTGTAAACACATTTTTAGTGTTTTAAAACACTAAAACATGCATGAAATAGTCAAAACCAAGAAAACCATTTCAAATGATCTTGAAATCAATGTAAAACCACCTATTAATTGTTTTTAATGTGTACACATAAACAACACATCAATCAAACATGCGGTGTTATTACAATTACACAGTAAATAATTATGAAAGGTATAAAAGCCTATAAAAACAAGTGTCAAGGGGTCAAAAATAAGAAAATGACATTATATTTCCCTTAAATTAAGATAAAACTACCATAGATATAATTGTGAAATGTAGGAACTGATGAAATATCATTCTGAATTACAGTTTTCCCGTTATGGTTGTAAACATGTTTTTAGTGTTTTAAAACACTAAAATGTGTGTGTAATGGTCAAAACTAGAAAAACAATGTCATATTGACATAAAATAAGGAAAAAATGACCCTAAATTTAATTTTAATATATAGGAACTGATGGAATGTCATTCCAAATGATGGTTTTCCCATTATGTTCATAAACACATTTTTAGTGTTTTAAAACACTAAAATGTGCATGAAATGGTCAAAACCAAGAAAACAATGCCATATTATTTTTAAATTAGGGGAAAACAACCATATATTTAATTTTTGAATTTAGGACTGACGACACATCATTCTGAGTGATGGTTTTCTTGTTATGGTTGTAAACACATTTTTATTGTTTTAAAATACTAAAATGTGTATGGAATAGTCAAAAAAGGGAAATGATGTTGGATTATCCTAAAATAAGGGGAAAATGACTGTAGATTTAATTTTAAAATGTAGGAACTAACTGAACATCATTATGAATGACAATTTGTTTTTTATATCCATAAACGCATTTTTAGTGTTTTAAAACATTAAAACGTGCATGAAACAGTAAAAACTAGAAAAAATGTCATATTTACCTAAAATAATGGTAAAAATTCTATATATTTAATTATGAAATATAGTAACCGAAGACACATAATTAAGAATGAATATTTTCCCTTTATGGACGTAAACATATTTTTAGTGTTTTAAAACACTAAAATGTTCATGGAGCGATCAAAACTGGGGAAAACAATTTTGGATTGTCCTAAAATCAAGGGAAAACCATCGAAGATTTAATTTTGAAATGTAGGAACTGAAAACACATAATTTCGAGTGAAAATTTTCCTGTTATGTCCATAAACATGTTTTTGTATTTTAAAATACTAGAACATGTGTGGAACAATCAAACTAGGAAACCGACATCAAATTTTCCTGATATTAGGGGAAACTAGCTTTAGATTTAATTTTGAAATTTAGGAACCTATGGAATTTTATTCCAAATGATGGTTTTCGCATCATGTCCATAAACACATTTTTAGTGTTTTAAAACACAATTTTTTTTTGGAACGATCAAAACCCCATAAAATACCTATGATTGATGTGAAATTATGGGACAACCACTAATTAGTTATTTTGGAATTATAGTACATGCTATGATATCAAAATATTTTAAAAAAACTTATCAATAAAATTTGAAGCACACTGCACATCTCTTTAAATATAAATTAGAATATTTAATTATCCCTTTTCAGTTTTAAGTGTTGAATATTATCTTAAATAGGCATGTCTCTATTTTCAAATTGTTTTTATTATATATTATTTGTTTTATGTTAAAATTTATTCTATTTGATTAGAAAAATAACAAATTTGATGTGCATCATTCGGAATATATTCTGTGTCTTTTCTCTTTCACATTTATTTTCCAAAATGTTATAGTTTTCATTATAGGTGGACGGTGTCGGTAGTAGGTAGGAGGTTGACCATTTCGATCCATGAATTTTTTCATAATGTGGTTCATATGGTTCTTAGTTTTCATGGTATTTTAAAATTTTATCTATTATTCAACTGTAATTATGATTTTTAATGTTTAGTTTTAATTTTTGTTTCATTTTTTTGTTAAAAATGATGAGATGACGTGGTCAGTTTTAGTTTATGAGATGATGTGGAGTTAGATAGATGCAGTGGAGGTCATGACATGGACCTATCTTGGGAATGGGTTTTTATTGGACATATTTATATGTATTTATTGATGACTAAGGTATTGGTTGATGTATGTGGTGATTGATACTTAGATTATGATGATCATGGCTGTTTGTATGAATGTAGATGTGTGATATATAAATTATGAGTTTATCATATATTTATGTTTTAGTTTATATCATGTTAGTTTTTGTCTATTTATTGTTTTTTATTAAATATATTTAAAAAATCAAAAACAAAATTGGCAGTGGTTTTTTTAACTGCCACTAAAAATAATGCCTCTAAATGCTTTGTGGAGGTTAATTTAATTTAATTTATATTACTAGAATATATTTTTTTATTAAATAACCAATTATAATTAAACAATAAGCCGCCACTAAATTATCCAAAAAACAACACTTAAAAACTGCTGTGAAAGAAAATAAACCGCCACTAATTGACTATCGACCCTAAAATATACAACAATTTTATGAACCACTGCTAGAAAATTAGGTGACAGTTTAAACTTCCACAAGACCGCTAAATAATCAACGCTAACCATTTCTTTTTTAAAGTGTTTTAATATACCACCTAACTCATCAATAAAATTTATTGTTCACTCATGCCACTACCTCAGAGTTGGTAACTCTACTTCCTTTTTTTGACTACGAAGAAACCTCTAGGTGCCCTCTACTATCACTAATTATTTTAAGAACCATGTCATCCAAGATATGTATACCTCAACCATAGATTCATTATTTATAACCTCCAAAAAGGTGGGTAGATAGATAATAATTATCATTGATTGAATATCTTACCATAAAACCATATATAACCTCTATTCATTGAGATAGTCATTGGAGACCAACTCTGAAGACCGTTCCACCAACTCAGTAAACCGAGTAGTATTCTTTATGACTAAATGATCTATATACTCCAAAATAATGAACTCTTAATCCTTCTACACTCTTAGTGTCTCATGATATAACTTTTGATTGAATTATTTCTTAAAAAACCAGTGAGGTATTTATGAAACTTGTATTTCACAATAGATTCCCAAAAAATCATTCCCAACCCTTCAAGCATATAAGTGGAAAAAAACCTTGGTGTCTTCTGAAGTTTTTAGGAAGTTGAAAATCCTCTCAAGACTTTCGATCCATTCTTCATATTTAATGGGGCTTCATATCACCATGGAAGATCATTGGATTATTCTTAGTGAATTATGAAGGATGACTCACCCTTCATTCTGGTTTAACATTATTGTCTTGACCCATAGTTTGGATCATTTAGACTATCCTTTTCACCACCATTGAGTCACCCAGAAGATTGTTCTATGGGTATATCTCCATATATTCTTTTATAGTACTCCGAGATACTCTTCTTTGATGATCTATAATATATAAAACAATAGGATACAACTATTTAGAATATAATTAGAATACCTTATGACAAACAAAACTTAGAAAAATAAAGACTAGAAGGATAAAACTACAAACAAGGATGATAGGCTATCCAAGAATTCCCATGGTAACTTATGGTTCATCTTGAAAGTGATATAACTAGGCACACTCCCACACTACCTATTGGGTTTTTATATTCCTAACTTTATACTATCAACACCCCCCAACACAAGAGGGTGATACACAAGACTGATCATAGGTTTTTACAGCAACCATACCCTTTGAAACCAATGTGTAATAGATAAACCTAGATCAACCCATATTGTCACCTGAATTGGCCTTCTAAAAGGCCTGAAGCATGTTCCCAATTTCCATGGGAATGCTTTAAGTACCAACTTATCATACAAAGAAATGTTAGAATAATTCACCCTTAGTATACATATGATAACATAGAAATAAATAGTTCATTAAAAAAGATAACCATAATATATCATATGTTAAAAAATGAAATTTATAAGGGTAACATCCAAAATCTAGATAACACAGTCTCAAAGAACCGATAAAGACCATCCAAAAAATAAAGAACCTAGAATAACCAATAATTACATCTCCATGTGATTGTATGTCACCCCCATACCAACCCACTAAAAAAGAAAACATGAACACATAAAGTCTTACTCTACAAGTCACTTTTACCTTTACCTATATTTGAAAAAGTTAGGATAAAAATTCCCATATTAAATAGTAGGGTGTGATCAACAAATCTTGGTAAGATACCACCAAATAATATATAAAATTTCTATCCACATGAATCAGTTATTTCTTATTCAAAAATAGTTTTAAAAAAATCATAAATATATCATATCCTTTGAAAATGTCCACTAGTTCTCTTTTCAAAATCACTCCATATTCAATAAATCATAATAATATGAAAAACTATCCATGAGGAATAATAAAAAACCATTACCAAGTTTTCATGCATCCATAAATCAAGACACAATCCAATATAAAAGTTAATAACCACATAATGTATCCACAAATAAATAAAGGTATAATCACAACAAAAGAGTTTATAAAACTAAAAAAACCATAGAACACTTTCGAAAATAGGTAAATTAAAATTAATAGGAACCATGATTCCCTAGAAAGGATACCCACTAGAAACCATGGCATCATGAGCACCTCCCTCTAGTGATAGTTAACTCCACTAGGGCTTATCTATGTTTATTTTTTCCTTATATCCCATTGTATTTCCATTATGTTATTATATAATCATCATTTTTAAGAAAAAAATCTATATTTCAAACATTTTCTAAGGAAATCCATGTTAGAGTTAGTTCCCTAGAACCAACTTATATATAATTTATGATAACTGGTGTTCATTGTTTTTAATATTAATAAAATTCTCATTACATCATGATTGTTCATCTACATAGAATAGTATGTTATAAATTTCCAAGAATAGTTATCATAATGAAAGTTCATTTTAGTTCCACGCTATTACAAGAACCTAGAAGCGCCACAAAAATATTATTAAATATATGTTCTATAGCTGGATAAAATCATTTGAGGTACACAAATGATACAAGCTATCAGGGGTGGAGACTCATAGGACTTTGAGGCACCTTCTCAAGGTGTATTCCATTGGTAATATCTAGTGTAGGATATTATGAGAGTGATACCCATCAGTAGAAAGTCCACATTTATATATAACATTGTATATTCCTATCCGAGGATGTGTGTATTGATCTTTATAATTTAATACTATTATTAATTATTATTATAAGTCACATACTTTTATTTATTGATAAAAACTGTGATGACATATTTTCATAGTGAGTTAGGATACTTTGGGCACATCATGAGTAATATTTCATTAATGAATAATGAGAGAAAATATTTTCTCCTTTTGTTCTTTAATAGAAGTTTATATATAAATACCTTTGATATAAATGATATACCCTAAATAAATCCATGTCCACGGTCTTCTATAGTAATGTTTTATTTTTGAAATGTCCAATAAAGATACATCAATCCCATAGGTTGATGGCACCAACATGCCACTTGCTTGATTTGGGATATCACGATAAAGGGATTATGTTACATTGTAATAATCCTTATGTAGTATTATATTGTTTTTACATTAAATTATTTATCTATGGTGTATTAGCATGTTTCTAGATGCTAAAATTGGGCTTTAGGCTGCATCAACTTACTATTACATGAGGGGGTGAATTATAGTTAAAAAAATGAAACTAAATAAATACACTTTATCTCTTTAAATAAAAATGATCGGACTCACAACTTGTCCAATGATCAAAGAGTTAGAATCAGAATCACATATTTTTAAGATTATATTAGAGTATGTTTTAAAAGTTATCATAGATACACTGATAAAAACAAATGATAAGAAATATTTTCAAAACAATCTTTCTATCGTAATACACACCATGGAATAAGGACTTATAAAAATAAGAAATATAATAGAAAGTAAAATTAATAATGAATTATAAGCTATATTTAAATAAATAAATATTTTAAAATTAAGATTAAAGGTAGTCAACAACCCTAACTAAAGGTTTCCATAGTTTTATACTTACTGTAAAGTCTGTATTTACTTACTAAGAAATCCCTTGATACAATGATCAGAATAAGCTATTTCTTCCTATCCTCATAATCCATTGATATAATAATAGAAATATGTCTTCCTAGCACTGGAATCCATTGGTATCATGGATCAAATTCACTATCTTCCTATCCCAAAATTCATTGATCTTTAAAATGATCAAACATAAAATGAAGAAGTAATTTATCTAAAGGAAACAACCTTAACAAGGATTCCTTATAATGATAACTCTCTAAAGAATTAAAAAGAATACGAAAAAGTAGTTTAAACTAAGAAAATATTTAAAATACTTGAGTTAAAAAATGTATCAAATCTAAACTTTTAAATTAACCCACTATTTATAGGTGAAGATCCAACAGTCATATTTCATAGTTTGTTGCACTGACCTCAGATAGCTGGCGCTTGACCACTAATTTGTAACCAAATTCCCAACGTCATTTTGTTTAGAATAATTACAAAGATAAAATTTATTCCTTATGATAAAAATAAAGTATATATATTATGATTATAAACTTAGGATATTTTGATACTACATTATCATTTTTCATTACAATATACCTTATAAGGATAAATATGATGTATCAGTACTAGTATCTATCTGATTGTCATGATTTTTGTCAGTTCAATAGACAAGTAAAAAATCAAACCACTGTTCAGACCAAAGGCCAGTCTGATGTATTAGACACATCCTTAACACAATTTATTATATTTAATAATGATATTTCCATATTCATAATACATTAGAATTATTTATATGTTAGGTATAAAGTAATGATTTCTACAAAACATACTAAAACACTTGGGGCATAAATAGTTTAGTAAAAATAGTTTTAAGGGAGTGTTTGTGATTTCCAAAACTAAGGAATAAGAAATTAATAAGTAAGACCACTGACTCGATAATATCCCACTTTTTGGAAAACAAAAAAAAAATACTTAAATGAAAAAAAATAACTTTTAAAATTTACAACCCGTTGTTATATTAAGAACATTGAAGAGATATATCATAACTTCTCTTGAGTTGGTAACTATTTTGTAATATGATTTAAAGTATTATATCATCTCCCCCTTAAAGAATACTTATCCCTATTAGGATAGTATCAACCTTTTTTTATAAAACTCCCCCTTTAACTAATCTTCTTAAAATATCTCCCCATTACTATTTTTCAAAAAGAATGGGAAAGTAATCATAGTTTTCTAAAATGTTATAAGATTAAAAATATATGAAATAATTATTTTTAAACTAACTAATCATCCATGAAATAATATAAAGAACATTCATCCAAAATTAATTTTAAAAAAATTCAAACACAAAGTATTTGGATGAAAAGTAATTCACTATCAACAAGCATTCAAATGTATGAAAACATTACATTGAGAGTTCAACTGTAAAAGTGTTCAATCATACTTTATAAGATTTTATAAAAAAGGATTCATCTTTTTAAACTCCTCTTGATCTTTCTCAAGCTTCATGATATTTTCTTTCATTACTTATTGTTTTTAGACTTTGGCCTTAAACTTTTTAATTTCCTTAGAAAACATCTTATTCTCTTCATTTGTATGATAAATATCTTCTTCACGCATTCCTAGAATACTATTCTCTAACTCTATATTGTGAACATTTTCTCTTATTACTTTTACTTATTCTATCTGATCATTAGAATAATCTCTAAATTATTCCATGAACTTTACCCGATCAAATACATCAAAAGATAACTTGTTAAAAAAATCTATAATTTCTAACAAAATTTTATTAACCTCAAAAATTTATTTTTATGTTCCTCATATTACAATAAACTTAATTTGACCATTTAAACATCTAATTATATGATATATTCTGAGTCTAAGACTTTTCTTGAAAGGTTTTAAACTCTTCCTCAATATGAATTACTGATTCAGTTAAGACATTCAACGATTCCAGTTTTTCATTGAGGATATTATGAATAATTTTAAATATTTCCTCAATATTAGGAAAGTAAGGAATGGTGTCTTATAACCTTATCAAATATTAGAAAATGAAATAAAAAACTTTTGTGTAATGGTAGACTCCAAATCTAATGAATCTAAAGAAGGTTTATGAGGTTTTGGTCTTGGTGTTTCAACATCAGGTTTTGAAAAATTCTCAAATTTCTATTTTCCTTTATTTGGAACATTCTTATCATCTTAAAAATAAAAAAATTCCACATTATTATTGGAATTAAAAACATAACTACCTTTCATCTGTGATTTTTTATCTTTCTCTTTGGCTTCCTTTGGTGAAGAAGATGACCTTTTTTCTTGAGACAATACTATATCTTAGACTTATATGACTGAGTAGGTATGGGAGATAATTATGAATTCAAATATTTCTTTTATTTTGAACCTTCATCAGAATCTATTTTTTCATCCTCATCTTCTTATTCCACTTCTTCCTCTATATATTTTTCTACATCTTCTTATACTTATTATTATAATTCTTATTTTATTTATTATTCTATTTCTTTTTATTCTTTTTATTCTTCTTATTTATCATTTTATTTTTATTCTTTTCCTTATTCATCCTCCTCTTATTTTCTTCTTCTACTTCCTTAAGTTCCCTTTCTAATTTTCTTACAGTTCAGATAACTTCTTTTCTAACACATTTTGAGACCAATTCTTTTTTCCTTATCAGGAACATTCTGATATCTTTTCGGCACCAATTATTCAATTTGTTCAACAACTAATTTTCATTTACCATTATCTTCCATGTATTTAACAATTGATGGAATAATTGAAGTTTCTTCAAAAACTATTCTAGCATTAGTAATGATTTGATTGGTATGAAAAGTTATAAGAATAAGATTTTCATAATCCCTTTAAATTTTTTTAGTAAACTTTTAAAAACTTTAGATTCTAGAAATATCATTTTCTATTTATTTTTCTTTCCTTATTATTTTAATTGATTAGCTATCTAGATTCAAAATTCCTTTTCCTCTACTAGATCAATTCAAAACCCTGTATCCCTTAGTTTATTTTGTGCCTTATGTTCCATGAGTTTTTCAAAATCATCATCTAAAATTTTCATTTCTTTCTTTCGATACTTCTTCAGAGAGGAAAAATCATATTTTATTTTCTTTTTTACTACCTCAAAATTCTTATAAGGTTGTGCCTCCAATATAGATCCATAACCCTTTTCAACAAACATTTTTGACTTAAAATAAAATATCAGTTTCATTCTTGAAATCATATGTTCACCGTTAAAGGAAATATTCTCTCACATTGGATATGTTTAGTTCTAAACATTTAATAGTTTCATAACATTCACAATAAAATTGTTGATGAAAGATGTAAGCATGATAATCATAGATGTAATTTAGGATTATTGAGGGATTCTATCATAATTAAAATAAATTATATTTTTTTATTTGTCACATATTGATCAGTAAATATATAAAAATATCTTATACCATGTGAGTATCCCTATCACACTTCTTGGGTAATGAATACCCCTACTTATACAAGGCTGCAAATTTATTTTTAGTGAAAAAATGTGACACCGTAATTACTTTCTCATAACAAAAAATTAAATAATCCTATGTTTTTTTTAAATAACCAAGACTATTTGGTAATTTGTGAGAGGGTTAGAGGGATTCCTCTTCATTAGGTATTTCAACCAAATCAGAAAATATTTTAGAACAATGTTTATATTTATTCCCAAAACAACAAAGAAAAAAATATCATTATCACCTTCAATAAAAAACTTAATAGAGGAATACAAATCACTCACAATTTTAGCATAATACATATCAAAATCGTTATTATGTTTCTGTACACATAATTTCTCTAATAATTTAAAATTGATGATCCTTTTGAGAGAATAATCATAGTAATCAAAACAATACATTTCTACGAGTCATTATATGAACAGAAACCATTTTTCATAGTCTTATTTTGTTACAGTCATAATGAGACTTTGAACCAAGTATCAGACAAATTCCAAAACAATCATAATAACGAATTTAAGAAGGGAGAGATCTTGTTAGAAGAATATATAAAAACCAATGCAGAATAATGGGTGACCCACCTTTATATAGGTGAAAAAGGTAATTGTTCATATTAAAAAACACTTTTAGTGGTTGATATTAAACCCTAATAGATCTGATAGCTAATATTTAATCATAAAAAGTTTAAAATATAAATTTGAACTCTCAATGTTTTAAATTTATTTATTGGAGTGAGAATCATTCTGATTAGAAAAACTTTTAAAATTTTGAAAAACATATTGAATTAATAAAACTAAAATGATATATAGTTGACAACATTATAAACTAAAGTAATTAATAAGTGTAAAAAATAAAAGAATAGATGAGTATCACTCAGAGTAAAAATGTTTCATCAGTATTAGTAACATGTTCTTCTTTGTTTTATTAAAAAATTATGATTATGACAGCTTATTACAAATAATTAGTATGATAGTATTGTAATTAACAAATAATTATGGAAGTTTTGAAATGAAAAACTAATTATGATAGTTTTGAAATTAAAAACAAATTATGATATTTTTGAAATGATAAAACTTATTAGGATAGTTTTGAAATGAAAAACTAAAGTATTTTTTATAAAGTTTGTAACAAAATTTGAGTCCGAATGTTTTTTAACAAATTTTGATTCTGGAAAAATTTTCAAAGGATTTTGAGTCCAAATAAGTCATCATGAAAAAAACTTTTATAATGTTTAAAAATTTTAGAAAACAATTTTTTTTAGAAAACAACAACATATGTACCCCCTATGAAAACAAGTTCATTAATGTAAAAAGATTGGTAAAAAATAAATAGATATGATTAATCACTTAATATTGATATTTATTAGATTCTGTTTGATATATTCAAATATATGAAAACTAAGGGGTTTAGTAAAAATATCAAAAAATTTTTCTTGTGTTATATTGAATTGTAAAATTATATCTCCTTTTATGGTTAGGAAAATTCGGTAAGATATGTCACTCATTTTTTACATTCATAGAAAGTAACTTTAGAATATTTCTTGTAATTTTTTTCCTTGTGATTATATTTTTATTTATACTGAAAATATTTATTTCCCATGATTTTTTTCATCCTTTTAGAAATATTTTCTAATTAATTCTAAAAATTATCTAAATAAATATAATCCGATTCAACAAAAACATGGTATACTTCATAAATTCCTCTACTGACTGAACTATAGTAGGAACTATAGAAGTAAAATAAAAAGCAAATCCACCATACTTTTTTTATCCTTTTTGACATCTCTTTTTAATCTTCCTTCATATTTCATGAGGGTAACAATAATATCATCAAGGGTAATATTCATAAGATTTATTGGGTAATCCACAATAGTTATTTAAATTCCCACTCATTGGGAATTATATCAATAATCTTTTCAACAAAAATATTATCATCTAGACATTTCTCACCAAAATATTATAAACTATTGATAATATTCATAAACCATTGGTGCATCTTTGCAGCTGTCTCACCGAGTAGAAAATAAAAGTCTTGGTAATTAGCATGAAGCTTAGTCTTCTTATTTCAATAAATTTTGATGTACCAAAATGTCTAATTTCAAAAAATTTATAGATACTATTAACAACTTCACAAGATGAAATCTGACCATATAAAATTTTGGTCATTAAACATAATAAATTATTCCTTACTCTGTAATTAAGTTGATATTACAAATTCTCTTGATTTTTAAAATTAATAAAATCCTTGTTAAGAATATTTTAATTTCCAATGATCATGAAAAAATTATCTACTCTAGTGTTGATCAAAAATAAATCTTATGATGATTAGAGTATAATAATTTGAATCACAGATTGTTAGATTATGTCAGAGTATGTTTTAATCATAACCATAAATAAAATGATAAAAAAAATTATAAGAAAGATTTGTAAAATAAACTTTCTATTATAATATACACAGCAGAATAAATACTTTTAAAAATAAATAAATAAAATATCTAGTAAAATTATGATTGAATTATAAGATATATTTAAATAAATAACTATTTTAACCTTAATATTAAAGGTTGTCAGCAATCCCAACTAAAGGTTTCCACAGTTTTAAACTTACTATAAAGTTTATCTTTCCTTACCAGAAAATCCCTTGATACGATGATCAGAATAAGATCTATCTTTCTATCCTCTAATCCCTCGATATGGTGATCAACATCTTTCTTCGTAGCGTTAGAATCCCTCGATCCAATGGATCAGATTCACCATCTTCATATTCTCAGAAGCCCTCAATCATTACAATGATTGGAAGAAAAATAAAAAAGAATTTTTTTTTAAAGGAAGAAAACCTAGAAAGGATTCCTTAGAATGAAAACTATCTAAAGAATTTTAAGACTAAGAATGACCAGTTCATGCTTAGCAATCTTTAGAAGACTTGAGTTGTGAAATGTATCAGCTCAAAACTCTTCAAATGACCTACAATTTATAGGTGAATCACTAATGGGAATATTTTTTAGTTTTTTTGCAAAACCCTCAGATAGCTAGTAATTGATTACTCATTTGTTACTAAATGACCAAAATCATTTTATTTATCACCATGACAATGTTAAAATGTGTTCCTTACGATAGAAACAAAGCCTATTTATTTTGATTATAAACATAGAATTGTCTGATGGAATTCCTTATCATTTTTCATAAGGATAAACCTTATAAGGATCAATAAGATGTATCGATACCAATACCCATCAGATATTCATGACTTTTGTTAGTGCAATAAACAAGCCAAATTTTAACCACTGTTCAGAACAAAAGTGAGTCTGTTGTAACATACATATCCTTAATACGGTGGATCGTATTGAATAATGATAAACTCACATTTGTAATATATTATAATTATTTATATATTAGGTAGAAAGTAATGATTTCTATAAAAAATACTAAAAAACTTTAAAAAACTATTAATAAACATATTTTTATGATAGTGCTTATGATTTCCAAAACTATGGAATTGAAAAATAAGAAGTAATACTTCTGACTCAATGTGCATGTGGTTTAATAATTATAAATGTTTATTTGATCATATATATCATGTCACCAATTATTTGAGAAAATATTATGTGAGAATAATATGTAATAAATATATTTTTTCTATTTATTAAATATAATATTTATTTATTAATTAAATAAATTGTCATTATTCAAGGACTGGTAAATATTGTGGAGGAATGGAAGATAGATTTTAATGGCCGGGTGAGAAATAATATATATGGATTTTTTTGAATAAATAATATTTAATTTAATTTGTGAGTTTGTCACATGATAAGAAATAATTATAAAATTATTATTATTAAATACGTGAAGTTTAGTCGGGATTTTGGAAATAATAAGGGAGTATATGCAATTATTATTTTCAAACCCCTGCGATATATAAACCCAATTATATTATTTTTCTAAAGATCCAATTGATTTTTGTTGTGCATTGTGAGATCTAAAGAGAATCATCTCAAAGACCTAGATACCTACCTCTCTAAGAATGCTCTCTAGAATGGAGAGTCATCCTCCTCCTCCACCACTCTCATGTCTAGAGAGATTGAATAGAACCCTTCCTTGAAGCGGTTCTTATGGTGATCAAAGGAAAATGACACGAGAATTAGGATCTATTGTGCTAACACCCGAATATTCCTATGATGAAATTTGGAGTTCATGGAACACGTGTGGATCACTAATAGAGGGTATATATTATTGATTCCTTCAAAAAAATGATGGAAATACATAGATAAGTTCTTATATCCATCAAAATATAAATAATTTCTCCCAAGGTTGTTCTTTAATTGCTTAAATTAATTATAAATAATATATTGTAATCATGTTCTTTGGTTCCTATGTCTATTTATTATCTATATTATTTTATTAAATTCTATTGATCATGAAATTTATTGTATTATAAATCTCATATTAATCATCTGTAACACCCTAAGCTTCTATGGTACACTTCACTTTGAATAATACAATAGCGTGTATTGTAAGCAACTTCAAGTTCTAACACACCACAACCAATCAAACTAGCCATTATGAATAGTAATACCCAAATTTTGAAATTTTATACATTTTATCTTTTTAAAATGGACTTCATTTTTGGATTTTGAATATCGAAATTAGCTTATGGTGAATTTTTGGTACTTTTCTGATAACTTTCATATTTTGATGAATAGTAAAAATTAATAAATTTTAATTAAAAAAACTTTTTTAATTGAAATAATTAATAGTGATAAATTATTCATTTGAGTGGTTTTAAAGTATAATTAGATTATATTTTTACCATTTAATCCAATGTTGTTCATTGGACATAATTTCACATTTAAACTGGACATAAGCAAGTGTTAATCTTTTGATAGTTATTATTTCTTAAAAACACGCTTTGTGTTTTGACAACGAGAAATAATTTTAAATTAATTTCTTCCACTTCTTTGTTTTGAATTTAGAAAAATGGATTCAATATTTAGAATCAGAAGGTCAAAATTGTGTAAATAGTTAACTTTTTATTTTTAGACATTCTGAATAATTACTTCGGTAAATATTTTATTTACCAGGGTTAAAGGGTAAATCCGGTAAATAAGGGTAAAAAATAATATTATAATAATATTAAATTACCCTAAACGTTTCCTAACCCTATTGTATGATACATTTATTACTATGGGAATATTTGGGTCGATTTTGGGACCCCATGGAGCCACTTGTAAGTGATAATGACACTTTATATTAATTAAGTTAAAGTAAATACAAAAATGACATAAGCATATATCTTTTAGTAAAAAAAATTTTACATAGGGTTATACATGTTATGTCTTCAAATATAAATATTAATTAAAAATATAAAAAGGTTTCATACATAATGTTATTTTATTTATAATTTTTATACATTGAATAATTAAATTTATTTATGACACAATGATGATGCGGTATTTTCCTTATTAATGAAGGAATAAAATAATTGATATTATAAATATACAAATAAATGGAATTTGAGACTTTTTATGAATTAAAATAATTTTATAGTTTAATATGACATATTAGGGTTGGTTAAATGGATTTTTTTTGAACTAATAATGCTGTTATGAGTTTAGAAAAAACAAAATACCAAATAGTTTTAAAATTGACATAAAAGAGTTTTTAAAATTAATATTATATTATTAATTGATATTATATTCCTAAAAATATAAGGTTTGTCCAAAAATACTTATATAATGATAGGTATATCATCAATTAACCACTTGGGGTTCTATTGTAAGTTTATAGTAAGTTTATTAACCATATAATATAAAAATACAAAGAGACATGGTAAATGTCAAACTATTTAACTAAGAGTTAAATCTAAAAGATAAGGGTACAATAGTGACCCAAACCTGTCTAAACCCTATTGGTTGAGTGGTTTTTGACCCATCCCCATCTTATAGTTTAAATAATCCATTTTGGAGCCATTAGAAACTGAATATTATTTTGTTATAAAATAATATTTCTATCTTTTCCTAAGGTGCCCCTCACCCCTCCTATAAAAGGGCACTCCCACTTCTTTCTAATTCACACCTTCAAAGCCATTTGGCTCAGCCAAACTCTTCCCAAATACCCTATAAACTGTCCTCACTTAATCATATAGGACTTCATTTAGTCAGAAAGACAACCAAAGGATCCCTTTTGATCAGATCAAAAGGAAGAACCCGAAGAAGTGGTAAATATTTCATCACCTCTTTCAAGTTCCTTTCTTCTTACAGTTCCTTTTTCTTTGTTGTTTCCATTCTAAAATAATAACTCTAGTATCCTCTATATAATGTGATGTTATTATAAATATTTTGCAACCAAATTAATTTTTTTATCGATCCTTTGAATGACATGTCACCATACCTGCGTACGTACGACATACCGTCTCCACGTCGTGGTGTAATTGTTATTCAATACATTATTATTTGGATGGGTATAATAATGATGTGTAATTGATGAAAATAATAAATATAAAATGATAATGATTCTTTATATATTATATACCATCTAATTATATATTATTTTAATATTAAAAGAATGATATTATCGCTCGTGTGTACGTACAGATTACGGTCTCCACGAACACGATGAGATTAATTTTACATCGTGTCCATTCAAAAATAATTTTCATTTGATGATTAAAAATAATTTTTAAGGACTCGATATCATTTTGGATATGAATAATATGCAATCTATTCATAACAAACACGTCTTATGTAATGAAACAAATAAAAGAAAATGAGTAATTGAACACCTGAAACAACGAAAATACTAAAATATTATTAACAAAGAAATATTAAAAGATCATATATGATATAATATTAATTTATATGATTGTTGTATAATTTAATAACAATTATTTCACCATTATACAGGAGGTTAACCTATCCATGACCAATGAAAAGTACAAGGTAAGGGTTAATTTCAGAATCTCTTTATTATCTGAGGTTGTTTTATACGTGAGTATCTACTAGGACCTCTTTATCATCCACATCCATGTCCATTAAAAATTTATTTCAAAACATTTTTACTATTTACTATACAATGGGTTAAATTAATTCATACCCTTATTTGACCTTATGTGTTTTGAAATGAATCTTTCCGTCGTTTTCCAAACAAGGTCCTTTTTTACCTTTTCGAAAAAATTAAGGTAAGATTTTTTTTAACTTATACGGCGTGTGCAACTATTTTATGCCGTTATAACATCATAAAAGATTCCCTTACAAGCTTATAAGAATATTTCCATAAAAAATGTTATCTTTTATAGTTATATTAATTTCAAATTATTTCAAAATAAAAAGAGATATTTCTCTAAAAGGTTTTTGATTTCATCTATGTCAACATCCTTTGATGGATTTTAAGTTTATTTGAAGTTGATTAATTATGATAAAAAACTTCTCATATTGTATTGAAGGTTTTGTGATATGTTTTACTGTGGATGTGTTATTTTTATACCATTCATGGTTTATGGATAAAGTATTGACATTTCATTTGCTAGTTTTAATATGAATGTTTATGTTATATTTCAACCTTTTCATATGAGGAATGTATTGGACTTAGTAAGTGATGGGTGGAGCTTGATATAGCTCCTCGATGCATCGATAGGTCTCATGAGACAACTAGATGTGGAATTGGCCAATGCCCTTTCCCAATTTGATATGTGGTTTTGGCTGAGGCCTTAATCATTTTTAGACATCTTGGCCGAAGCCTTGACAAAATGTTTCAGAATGTCTGGCATTATACATTCCCTCATTATGAAAATAATATTGATGGTTCATGTGGTCATTTGACAAGTAGAATACCTATGATTATGTTTTATTATGGCATTATTTACTCATCTCATATTCCTACCATAAAATTATTCATGTTTATTATTAGTAAAGGAAAGTGCTTTCAATTATTCACCATACTTAATATTTATGTTATCTTCCACTGTATTGCTTACCCTTACTGAGCATTCGAGATCACCCCTTTCTTATGTTTCATTTTACCAGTATATGAAGAAGTTAGTTATGAGTGACTTTCAGGCATATTTTAGGAGGCTTGGATGTTTATAATGAAATAAATTCGTGTTGTATTTCTTTTCAAGTTGTAAAGTTAAACTTATGTAAGAATATTGTTTCCAAGGATACTAAACTAATTGGTATTTCAAGACTTGATCTTTTGGAATCATGCCAATGTAATGTAAAAATTCACTGAATCTAGGTAATTGGGGTCTGGGCGTTACAGTTGGTATCAGAGGAAGTTTATTACAAACCTTGGAATCTAGATTTAGATAAACTCTAATTAGAGCACATTACCCTAAGATAGACTTTGAGGATTAGTATAGAAGAACTTCCTATAATTTTGGTGTCGTAGAGATTTTGTGATTTTTACAAGAAATACATCCCTATCTGGATATGAGAAGGTAGAGGTGGCTCTGGAACATATGTTTCTAGGGGTAAGACCCAAAAACACCGCTTTGAGCTATACTGGAACGAGAACTGGTGCACGACAACGGGCCTTACTGCACTCTTGGTTACAACACTCCTGGGGGATATGTTTAGGATAATTATCATTTTCTTTACAAACTATTATAAAGGGTTTATGAGTATATACTTCCTCAAAGAATTTTTTTTATGATTATGGATTATATCCACAAACAATTCAATTTATGTTAAGTATTTTACAAGTTTGGTTTTATGTATTGCGATTAATAAACTAATATAGTGTATGACATTGTTTAGAAATGACCCCTAGTGGAAGGAATGGAAATTGTATCAATGAACGCACTCCATGTAGGGATTTCCCTACTAATCAAGATAATTGTAGTGGATCCGGTGATGCAACTGGTGCTGATCAGCTAATCATCATACTCAGACAACTCACACAGGTTATGAATAATAACCTTACCCATATGGAGAACCCTGATTCACAGCATGGAGGATCAATGTTAGATCACTTCATGAGGAAAAAACCACCGACATTCAATGGGAGTACAAATCCATCAGTGGATGATTAATGGATAAATTCCTTATAAAAAATATTCCACGCTTTGGGGAGTAGGGAAAGGGAAAAAGTTGTCATGGCAGTTTACTGCCTCACTGGAGATGCCGATCAATGGTGGTGATTGATTCAAAACAAAAAGGAAGACAAGGAAGTATCAAATATGGAATGGAGGGAGTTTAAAGAAATTATCTTAGAAGAATACTTTCCTCTTGACCATCGACCAGATATGGAAAGACAATTTCTGAGTCTTAGGCAAAAGGTGGATAAGAATGTCGCAAAGTATGAATCTAACATTACGAGGTTAGTGAGGCATGAAACAGATTATATACGTAACCCATGAAGTAATATTCATAGTTTCTTTGATGGGTTAAAACCATGTCTCCATTGAGCATTAGTATCACAATCCTTCTCATTATACAAAGATATTGTCTCATGTGCTATCAAGACAGAAAAGGAATTCCCTAAGTCTCATGGCTTTAAAGAAAAGCAAGAGAAGAAGTGATTTTCTGAACACTCTAGGAAAGGAAATATGGAGACAGGGAATAAGGGAAGAATTGAATTTCCACCCTAAGATAATTGAGGAAGGAAGCACCCTGGTGCCTATCTAAAAGGAAAAGAAGTATGCTAAAAATATGGACAGAAAGGCCATGTTGCGAGTGATTGTAAGGGAAAAAAGACGCTACCAATTTTCAATGCTAAAATTGCAGGTAGATGGGAAAATATGCAAATGAATGTCCCAAGCGTCAGGGAAACTTAACTCAGAAAAGTCCAAGGGATCAAGGCCAAGCTTATACGATCACTACTGCTCAGGTTGAAGCTCCAAAAGATGTAATGGCAGGTAATTTAATGGTTTCATCACGTTTAGAAAAAACATTATTTGATTCTAGATCATCGCATTGTTTCATATCTTCCCAGTTTTCTAAGAAAATTAGATATTTCTAATTTTATTTAAAAAGGGAGTTTTTATTCAAAACTACTAAGAGAATTATCATTGAAACAATGTTTTGTGAATCAGTCTCCATTAGAGCACATAAATGTTCTTTATCTGTTGATCTCATCATCATACTCATGATTGAATTTGATATAATACTCAGTATGGATTGGATATCGGACAATAATTCAAATATTTATTATATGAAGAAGGATGTTACTATTTTTGATTATGATGATAAAGAACATCTTATCTTTAGAGAATAATCGTCATCACCTGAATCTTATCTAAATCCACCCACCGTAGATTAACAAAATTCAATTATTGGGGAGGAAGAGAATGAAATTATTGTGGGTGAGAATGGAATTTTTGAATAGATTATGTACCTATTGTGCAAGAATATGTTGATGTTTTTCCAGAGGATTTACTTGGACATCCTCTAGAATGAGAAATTGAGTTTTCCATTTACTTAATTCCTAGTTCAAGGCCCATATCAAAGACCCCTTATAGAATGGACACTGTGGAATTAGTGTAACTAGAGAAAAAACTAGTGGAATTGAGTAATAAGGGATTTATTCACCCTAGTGTTTCTCCATGGGGATCCCCTATTCTTTTATTTAAGAAGAAAGATGGATCTATGAGGTTTTGCATTGACGATAGGGAGATCAATGCTATAACAATAAAGAATAAGTATCCCCTACCTCGCATTGATGATTTATTCGACCAAATTCCTGGAGGTCAATACTTTTCAAAGATTGAACTTCGATCTGGATATCATCAGTTGTCTATAAAGAAGGAATACATTCCAAAAACATCATTTTGAAACAAGTATGGGCATTACGAGTTTACAGTAATGCCTTTTGGGCTGACTAATGCACCCTCTGTTTTCATGGATCTAATGAACAGAGTTTTCAAGGAATATCTTTATGAATTTGTAGTGGTATTTATTGATGATATCTTGGTATACTCCAAAATCTATGAAGATCATGAAAATTACTTTCAGATTATCATAAAGACTCTGTGAAGAAATGAATTATATGGGAATTTTAGCAAGTGTTATTTCTAGCTTCAAGAGATTTCTTTTCTTGGCTATATTGTCTCTAAATATGGAATCTATGTTGATCCGTCTAAGACGAAGGAAATCTAAGAATGGATATCCCAATGAGTATAACCGAGGTATGCAGTTTTATTGGTTTAGTAGTTTATTATCGGCGTTTCATCCAGAATTTTTCCCGATTGGATAACCCATTAACAAAGCTCACACGAAAAGGGGTTAAATTTGTTTGGACAAAAGAGTGTGAAGAATGTTTTGAAGAATTGAAGAGAATATTAGTCAATGCCCCTATCTTGACTCTACCATCGGGGAATGATGGGTTTGTTATTTATAGTGATGCTTCAAAGGAAGGATTGGTTGTGTCCTTATGTAGGAAGATAGGGTTATTGCCTATGAATCACGACTACTAAAAATTCATGAGAAAAACTGTCATACTCAAGATCTTGAGATAGCAGTTGTAATATTTTCTTTGAAGATATGGATACATTTTCTCTATAGTGAAAAATGTGATATATATTCTGATCACAAGAGTTTGAACTATATTTTCCCACAGAAAGAACTCAAAATGAGGAAAATGAGATGGCTTGAACTACTCAAGGATTATTATTTCACTATACACTACCACACGGGGAAGGAAAATAAGGTGGAAGATGCTTTGAGTAGAAAGGATCATGGAGTTTTGAACCAGATGAGAGTTGAAAGGGATCCTATTTTCATAGATCTAGTGAATATGGATATAGGAATTACCATGGAAGGTGAAACATCGATACTTTTTCAAATGGTTACCAAACCATCCTTACTAGAAAGGATAAAGAGTTCTCAGACCGATGATGAAGAGTTTCAAAAGAAGATTAAAGCTGTGAATGATGGGAGATTGAGTGACTTTGTGTATGAAAATGGAATTTTGAAATTTGGGAAGAGACTTTGTGTTCCCGACATACCTGATCTAAAAAAAGAATTGTTGGATGATTCTCATAGTTCCAATTTCTCTATACACCCAGGTAGCACTAAGATTTATAGAGATGTGAAGGAACATTTTTGGTGGGACAACATGAATATTGAGATTGTTGATTTTGTGTCAAGATGTATGGTTTTTCAACATGTGAAATCTGGAAGGAAATAGCCTGGAGGAGTCTTGAAACCTCTTCCTATACCCAAGTGGAAATGGGATAATATTACGATGGACTTTGTCATGGAAATACCAAAGAATCCTAGAAGGAATGATGCAATATGGGTCATTATTGATCGTCTTACCAAGTCAGCACATTTTCTTGCTATTAGAGAAAATTTACCACTTGAACCTCTAGAAAGACTATATATTAATGATGTTGTGAGACTTCATGGAGTACCGCTATCGATTGTTTCTGATCGTGATCCCCATTTTACATCAAGATTTTTGAAAAGTCTTCAGAAAACCCTGGATACTGAGCTTCTTTTGAGCACGACCAACAACGCCCAAACTGATGGACAATCAGAACGGACTATTCAAACCTTAGAAGACATGTTGAGATCATCCTCAGTTGACTTTCAAGGTATGTAGGATCAATATTTACCCCAGGTAGAATTATCCTATAACAATAGCTTCCATACAAGTATTCAGATGACACCATATGAAGCGTTATATGGAAAGAGATTTTGCACACCAACCTGTTAGGATGATATTGGCGAAAGAAAACTCATAGGCCCAAAACATGTGGAGGAAATGATTGAAAAAATAATGGTAATCCAAAACCACATCAAATTATCTCAAAGTAGGCAGAAGAGCTATGCCGATAACTAAAAGAAGGATTTGGAATTTCAGGTAGGAGATCATGTTTTCTTGAATGTATCTCCATGGAAGGGTGTTATACATTTTTGTAAGAAAGGAAAATTGAATCCCAGGTACATTAGACCTTTCAAAATTCTAGAATGAATTGGGGTTGTAGCTTACCATTTGGCAATGCCGCCAAGTCTCTCCAAATTTCATGATGTGTTCCACGTATCACTGTTGAGAAAATACATGCCTGACCCAACGCATGTACTCACATATGATGAATTAGAACTAGAACCTGATCTGTCTTATTGCGAAGAGCCCCTCAGGATTATTGACACCAGAGAAAAAGTTTTGAGAAACTGGAAGACTTTTCTGGTAAAAGTTCTATGGAGAAACCATAAGATGGAAGAGGCAATGTGGGAACCCGAGGAACTTATGATGAAGAACCACTCAAGTCCTTTTACGCTGTAATATTATAGAAATTTTTAGGATGAAATTATTTTAAGGAGGGGAGAATGTAACACCCCAATATTTCATGGTACGCTTCTCTTTGAATAATACAATAGGGTGTGTTGTACGTAACTTTGAGTTCTGACACACCACAACCAATCAAGCTAGCCGTTTTGAATAGTAATACCCACTTTTTAAAATCTTATACATTTTATCTTTCACAATGGACTTCATTTTTGGATTCGGAATATCGAAATTAGCTTAGGGTGAATTTTTGATACTTTTCTGATAACTTTCATATTTTGATGAATAGTAAAAATTACTAAATTTTAATTAAAAACATTTTTTTAATTGAAATAAATAATAGTGATAAATTATGAATTTGAGTGGTTTTAAAGTATAATTAGATTATATTTTTACCATTTAATATAATTTTGGTCATTGTACATAATTTCACATTTAAACTAGACATAAGCAAGTGTCAATCTTTTGATAGTTATTATTTCTTAAAAACACGTTTTTTGTTTTTACTGCGGGAATTAATTTTAAATTAATTTATGCCACTTATGTGTTTTGAATTTAGAAAAATGGATTTAATATTTAGAATCATGAGGTCCAAATTGTTTAAATAAGTAAATTTTATTTTTATACATTTTGAATATTTACTTTGGTAAATATTTTATTTACCATGGTTAAACGGTAAATCTAGTAAATAAAAGTAAAAAAATAATATTATAATAATATTAAATTACCATTAAACGTGTCCTAACCCTATTAGATGATACATTTCTGACCATGGGCATCTTTGGGTTGATTTTGGGACCCCATGGAGCCACTTTTAAGTGATAATGACATTTTATATTAATTAAGTTGAAGAAAATACAAAAATGACATAAGCATATATCTTTTAGTAAAATAATTTTTACATATGCTTATACATGTTATCTCTTAAACTATAAATATTAATTATAAATATAAAAAGATTTCCTACACAATGAATTTTTTTTAAAAAAAATTAGACGTTGAATAAATACATTTAGTTATGACACAACGATGATGCAATATTTTCCTTATTAATGAAAAAATCAAATAATTGATATTATAAATATCCAAATAAATGTAATTTGAGAATGTTTATGAATTAAACTAATTTTCTAGGTTAATATGACATATTATGGTTGGTTAAATGAATTTGGTTTGAAGTAATAACGTTTTTATGAATTTATCAAAAACAAAATACCAAATAGTGTCAAAATTGGCATAAAAGAGTTTTTAAAACAAATATTTTATTATTAATTTATATTATATTACTAAAAATCTATGTCTTGGTAAAAATACTTATATAATTATAGGTGTATAATTAATTAACCACTTGGGGTTCTATTGAAAGTTTATAGTAAGTCTATTAACCATATAATATAAAAATACAAAGAGACATGATAAATGTCAAACTATTTAACTAAGAGTTAAATCTAAAAGATAAGGGTAAAATAGTGACCCAAAACTATCTAAAACCTATTGTTTGAGTGTTTTTAGACCCAAACCCACATTTTCATTTAAATAATCCATTTTGGAGCCATTATAAACCGAAAATGATTTTATTATAAAATAATATTTCGAGCTTTTCCTATGGTGCCCCTCACTCCTTTTATAAAAGGGCACTCCCCCTTCTTTCTAATTCACACCTTAAAATACATTTGAATCGGCCAATATCTACCCAAATACCCTCTCAAATATCCTCCCTTCATCATATAGGACTTCCTTTATTCATAAATCCCACCTAATGAGCCCTTTTGATCAAATCAAAATGAAGAACCCGAAGAAGAGGTAAATATTTCATCACCTCTTTCAAGTTCCTTTCTTCTTCCACTTCCTTTTTCTTTGTTGTTTCCATTATAAAATAATAACTCCAGTATCTTTTATATAGTGTGATTTTATTATAAATATGGTATATCCAATTTAATTTTTCTATCCATCCTTTGAATGACATGTCACCATACGTGCATACGTACGGCTTACCATCTCAATGTTGTGGTGTAATTGTTATTCAATACATTATTATTTAGATGGGTATACTAATGATGTGTAATTGAAGTAAATAAAAAATATAACATGATAATGATTTTGTATATATTATATACCATCCAACTATATATTATTTTCATATCAAGAAAATGATATTATCGCTCGTGCGTACATACGGATTACCGTCTCCACGAACGCGATGGGATTCATTTTCCATCATGTCCATTCAAGACTAATTTTCATTTGATGATTAAAAATAATATTTAAGGACTTGATATCATTATGTATATGAATAATATTCATCCCATCCATATCAATCATGGATTATGTAACAAAACATATAAAAGAAAATGAGTAAGTGAACACCCGAAACGACGAAAATACTAAAATATTATTAACAAAGAAATATTAAAAGTTCATATATAATATCATATTAATTTATATGATTCTTGTATAATTTAATAACAATTATTTCACCATTATACAGGAGTTTAACCTACCCTCGACCAAGGAAAATTACAAGGTAAGGGTTAATTGCACAATCTCTTTATTATCCGAGGTTTTTTATATGTGAGTATCTACTGGGACCTCTTTATCATCCACATCCATGTTTCTTAAAAATGTATTTCAAAACATTTTTACTATTTAATATACAATGGGTTAACTTAATTTATACCCTTATTTGACCTTATGTGTTTTGAAAGGAATCTTTCCGTCATTTTACAAATAAGTTCCTTTCTTACCTTTTCGACAAAATTAAGGTAATAATGTTTTTTTAACTTATACAGTGGGTGCGGCTATTATCTGTCGTTATAACATCATCAAAGTTTCCCTTAAAATATTATAAGAATATTTCCAAAATAAATGATTTCTTTTATAATTATATGAATTTTAAATGATTTCAAAATAGAAAGAGATATTTCTCTAAAAAAGGTTTTGATTTCATCCATGTCAACATCCTTTAATGGATTTTAAGTTTATTTGAAGTTGATTTATTATGATACAAAACTTCCATATTGTATTGAAGGTTTTGTGATATGTTTGACTATGGATGTGTTATTTTTATACCATTCATGGTTTATGGATAAAGTATTCACATTTCGTATGCTAGTTTTAATACAAATATTTATGTTACATTTCAACCATTTCATATGAGGAATGTATTGGACTTAGTAAGTGATGGGTGGAGCCTGATATAGCTCCTTGATGCATCGGTAGGGCTCATGAGACAACTAGACATGGAATTGGTTGAGGCCCTTTCCCAATTTGATATGTGGTTTTGGCTGAGGCCTTAATAATTTTTAGATGTCTAGGCAGAGGCCTTGACAAAATGTTTCAGAATGTCTGGCATTATACATTCCCTCATTATGAAAATAATATTGATGGTTCATGTGGTCATTAGACTAGTAGAATATCCATGATTATGTTTTATTATGTAATTATTTACCCATCTCATATTCCTACCATAAAAGTATTCATGTTTATTACTGGTAAAGGCAAGTGCTTTTAATTATTCACCATGCTTAATATTTATGTTATCTTCCGATGTATTTCTTACCCTTACTAAGCATTTGAGATCACCCCTTTCTTATGTTTCATTTTCCCAGGATATGAAGAAGTTAGTTATGAGTGACTTTCAATAATAATCTAGGAGGCTTGGATGTTTCTAATGAAATAAATTCATGTTGTATTTATTTTCAAGTTGTAAAGTTAAACTTATGTAAGAATCTTGTTTCCAAGGCTACTAAACTAATTGGTCTTTCGAGACTTGATCTTTTCTGATCATGCCAATGTTATGTAATAATGCACCCACTCTGGGTAATTGGGGTCGGGGCATTACAGTTGGTATCAGAGGAAGTTTAGTACAAACCTTCGAAGCTAGATTTAGATAAACTCTAATTAGAGCACATTACCCTAAGATAGAATTTTAGGATTAGTATAGAAGAACTTCCTAGAATTTTGGTATTGTAGAGATTTTGTGATTTTTCCAAGAAATACATCCCTATCTGGATATGAGCAGGTAGAGGCAGCTCTGGCACAGATGTACCTAGGGTTAATACCCAAAAACACCACTTTTAGCTAGACTCGAACGGGAACTGGTGCATGAAAACAGGCCTTGCTACACTCTTGGTTACGACACTCCCGAGGAATATGTTTAGGATAATTAGCATTTTCCTTAAAAACCATTATAAAGGGTTTATGAGTATATAATTCCTCATAGAATTTGTTTTATGATTATGGATTATATTCATAAATAGTTCAATTTATGTTAAGTGTTTTACAAGTTTGGATTTGTGTATTGCGATTAATAAACTAATCTAGTGTATTCCATTGTTTAGAAATGGAACCTAGTGTAAGGAATGGAAATAGTATCAATGCACACACTCCATGTAGGAATTTCCCTACTACTCAAGATAATTATAGTGGATCTGGTGATGCAACTAGTGCTGATCAGCTAATCACCATACTCAGACAACTCACACAGGTTATGAATAATAACTTTACCCGTATGGAGCACCTTGATCCACAACATGGAGGATCAATGATAGTTCACTTCATGAGGGAACAACCACCGACATTAAATGAGAGTACAAATCCATTAGTGGATGATCAATGGATAAATTCCTTAGAAAAAATATGCCACACTTTGGGGAGTAGGGAAAGGGAAAAAGTTGTCATGGTAGTTTACCGCCTCACTGGAGATGCTGATCAATGGCAGTCATTGATTCAAAACACAAAGGAAGACGAGGAAGTATCAAATATGGAATGGAGGGAGTTTAAATAAATTTTCTTAGAAAAATACTTTCCTCATGACCATCGAGCGGATATGGAAAGACAATTTCTGAGTGTGAGGCAAAAGAAGGATGAGAATGTTTCCAAGTATGAATCTAAATTTACGAGGTTAGTGAGGAATGCAGCAGATTATATATATAACCCATGAAGTAAGATTGACTGTTTCTTTGATGGGTTAAAACCATTTCTCCATTGAGAATTAGTATCACAATCATTCTCATCATATGAAGATATTGTCTCGTGTGCTATCAAGATAGAAATGGAATTCTCTAAGACTTATGACTTTAAAGCAAATCAACAGAAGAAGAGATCTACTGAACACTATGGGAAAGGAAATAAGGAAATAGGGAAGAAGGGAAGAATTGAATTTCCACCCAGTGATAATTATGGAAGGAAGCACCCTGGTGCCTGTCTAAAAGGAAATGGAGTATGATACAAATATGGATAGAAAGACCATATTGTTGGTGATTTTAAGGGAAAGAAAGATGCTAAAAATGTTCAATGATACAATTTCAGGCGGATGGGACATTATGAAAATTAATGTCCTAAGTGTTAGGGAAACTTACCTTAGAAAATTTCAAGGGATAAATTCCAAGCTTATGAGATCACTACTACTGAGGTTGAAGCACCGAAAGACGTAGTGGCAGGTAATTTAATGGTTTCCTCAAGTTTATAAAATGCATTATTTGATTCTAGATCATCGCATTGTTTCATATATTCCCAATTTTCTAAGAAAATTAGATATTACCAATCTGATTTAACAAGGGAGTTGTCAGTTAAAACACCTAAGAGAAGTATCATTGCAACAATGTTTTGTGAATCAGTCCCCCTTAGAGCACATAAATGTTCTTTATCTGCTGATCTCATCATTATACCCATGATATAATTTTATATAATACTCGCTATGGATTAGCTATCAGACCATGATGCAGAAATTTATTATAATAAGAAGGAGGTTACTATTTTTGATGATGATTATAAAGAACACATTATCTTTAGAGCAGAACAGTCATCACTTGATTCTTATCTAAATCCACCACCATTATCTTAACTAAATTCAGTTATTGGGGAGGAAGAGAATGAAATAACTATGGGTAAGGAAAGGAATGTTTGAATAGAGGATTTACCTTTTGTGCAAGAATATGTTGATGTTTTTCCATAGGATTTACCGGGACATCCTCCAGAAAAAGAAATTGAGTTTTCCATTTACTTAATTCCTAGTTCAAGGCCCATATCGAAGACCCCTTATAGAATGGCCATTGAGGAATTAGTGGAACTAAATAAACAACTAGAGGAATTTAGTAATAAGGGATTTATTCACCCTAGTGTTTCTCCATGAGGATCCCCTGTTCTTTTTGTTAAGAAGAAATATGGATCTATGAGGTTGTGCATTGACGATTGGGAGATCAATTCTATAACAACAAAGAACAGGTATCCCCTACCTTGTATTGATGATTTATTCGACCAAATTCATGGAGGTCAATACTTTTCAAAGATTGACCTTCGATATGGATATCATCAGTTGTGTGTAAAGAAGGAAGTCATTCCAAAAACAGCATTTTGAACCAGGTACGGGCATTACAAGTTTACAGTAATGCCTTTTGGGCTGAGTAATGCACCCTCTATTTTCATGGATCTAATGAACAGAGTTTTCAAGGAATATCTTGATGAATTTTTAGTGGTATTTATTGATGATATCTTGGTATTATCCAAAAGCTATGAAGATCATGAAAATCACTTGCGCATTATCCTAAAGTCTCTTCGAAGAAATGAATTATATGGGAAGTTTAGAAAGTGTGATTTTTGGCTTCAAGAGATTTATTTTCTTGGACGTATTTTCCCTAAGGATGGAATCTATGTTGATCCTTCTAAGACCAAGGCAATCCAAGAATGGCCAGCACCAATGAGTATAACTGAGGTACGCAGTTTTATTGGATTAGCAGGTTATTATCGGCGTTTCGTCCAGAATTTTTCCTAATTGGATAACCCCTTAACAAAGATCACATGAAAAGGGGTTAAATTTGTTTGGAAAAAAGAGTGTGAAGAATGTTTTGAATAATTGAAGAGAATATTAGTCAATGCCCCTATCTTGACTCTACCATCAGGGAATGATGAGTTTTTTATTTATAGTGATTCTTCAAAGAAAGGACTTGGTTGTGTCCTTATGCATAATGATAGGGTTATTTCCTATACATCACGACAGCTAAAAATTCATGAGGAAAACTATCCTACTCATGATATTGATTTAGCATTTGTAATCTTTGCTTTGATGATATGGAGACATTATATATATGATGAAAAATGTGAGATATATACTGATCAGAAGAGTTTGAAGTATATTTTATCACAGAAAGAACTCAACATGAGGCAAAGGAGATGGCTTGAACTACTCAAGGATCATGATTGCACCATATACTACCACCTAAGGAAGGAAAATAATGTGGCAGATGCTTTGAGTAGAAAGGATCATGGAGTTTTGAACAAGATTAGAGTTTAAAGGGATCCTATTTTCATGGATCTAGTGAAGATGGATATGGGAATTACCATCGAAGGTGAAACATCGATACTTTTTCAAATGGTTTCCAAAACATCCTTACTTGAAAGGATAAAGAGTTCTCAGACCGATGATAAAGAGTTTCAAAAGAAGATTAAAGTTGTGAATGATGGGAGATTGAGTGACTTTATGTATGAATATGGAATTTTGAAATTTGGGAAGAGGCTTTGTGTTCCCGACATACATTATCTAAAAAGTGAATTTTTGGATGATGCTCATAGTTCCAATTTCTATATAAACCCTGGTAGCACTAAGATGTATAGAGATTTGAAGGAACATTTTTTGTGGGACAACATGAAGAGGGAGATTGCTGATTTTGTGTCAAGATGTATGGTTTTTCAACAAGTGAAAGCTGGAAGGCAACATCCTGGAGGAGTCTTGCAACCTCTTCCTATACCTGAGTGGAAATGGGATAATATTACGATGGACTTTGTCATGGGAATACCAAAGAATCCTAGAAGGAACGATACAATATGGGTAATTTTTTATTGTATTACCAAGTTAGAAAATTTTCTTTCTATAAGAGAAGATTTACCACTTGAACGTCTAGAAAGACTATATATTAATGAAGTTGTGAGACCTCATGGAGTGACACTATCAATTGTTTCTGATCGTGATCCCCATTTTAAATCAATATTCTGAAAAAGTCTTCAAAAAGCCCTAGATACTGAGCTTCGTTTGAGCACTGCCTACCACCCCCAAACTGATGGACAATCAGAACGGACTATTAAAACATTAGAAGACATGTTGAGATCATGCTAACTTTACACTCAAGGTATGTAGGATCAATATTTACCTCTGGTAGAATTCTCCTATAACAATAGCTTCCATTCAAGTATTTAGAAGGCACCATATGAAGCATTATACAGAAAGAGATGTAACACGCCAACCTTTTGGGATGATGTTAGGGAAAGAGAACTCTTAGGACCATAACTTGGGGAGGAAACGATGGAAAAGGTAAAGTTAATCCAAAATCACATCAAAGCAGCTCAAAGTAGGCAGTAGATCTATGCCGATAACTGAAGGAAGGATTTGGAATTTCAGGTAGGAGATCATGTTTTCTTGAAGGTATCTCCATGGAAGGGTTTTATAGGTTTCGGTAAGAAGGGTAAATTGAGTTCCAGGTATATTTGACCTTTCGAAATTCTAGAACAAATTGGGGATGTAGCTTAACGTTTGTAAATGCCTCCAAGTCTCTCCAAAGTTCACGATGTGTTCTACGTATTACTATTGAGAAAATACATGCCTGACCCAATGCATGTACTCACATATGAGGAATTATAACTCGAACCCAATATGTCTTATTGAGAATATCCCTTAATGATTCTTGATACCATAGAACAAGTGTTGAGAAACCGGATGACTCGTTTGGTAAAAGTTCTATGGAGAAACCATAAGTTGGAAGAGGCAACGTGGAAACCCGAGGAACTTATGATGAAGAAACATCTGAGTCTTTTTACGCAGTAATATTCTATAAATTTCAAGGGTTAAATTATTTGAAGTAGGGTAGAATGTAACACCCCAAGCTTCCATGGTGTTCTTCTCCTTGAATAATACAATAGCATGTTTTGTACACAACTTCGAGTTCTAACACACCATAATCAATCAAACTCGCCATTATGAATAGTAATACCCACTTTTTGAAATTTTATACATTTTATCCTTCAAAATGGAATTCATTTTTGGATTCTTAATATCAAAATTATCTTAGGTTCAATTTTGGTACTATTTTGATAACTTTCATATTTTGATGAATGGTAAAAATTACTAAATTTTAATTAAAAACAACTTTTTTTAATTGAAATAATTAATAGTAATAAATTATGCATGTGAGTGGTTTTAAAGTATAATTATATTATTTTTTACCCTTTAATACAATGTTGGTCATTGGACATAATTTCACATTTAAACTAGACATAAGCAAGTGTCAATCTTTTAATAGTTATTATTTCTTAAAAACACGCTTTTTGTTTTGACAACGGGAATTAATTTTAAATTAATTTCTGGTACTTATGTGTTTTGAATTCAGAAAAATGGATTCCATATTTATAATCATGAGGTCCAAAATGTATAAATAGTTAACTTTTATGTTTAGACATTTTGAATAATTACTTCGGTAAATATGTTATTTACCATGGTTAAAGAGTAAATCTGGTAAATAAGGGTAAAAAATAATATTATAATAATATTAAATTACCTTAAAATGTGTCCTAACCCTATTGGATGATACATTTCCGACCATGGGCATTTTTGGGTAGATTTTGGGACGCCATGGAGCCACTTGTATGTGATAATGACACTTTATATTAATTAAGTTAAAGTAAATACAAAAATGACATTAGCATATATCTTTTAGTAAAAAAATTTATACATAGGGTTATAAATGTTATCCTTTAAACTATAAATATTAATTAGAAACATAAAAAGATTTCCTAAATAATGGTATTTTATTTACAATTTTTATACATTGAATAATTAAATTTATTTATGACACAATGATGATGCTGTATTTTCCTTATTAATGAAAGAACAAAATAACTGATATTATAAATATCCAAATAAATGTAAATTGATACTTTTTATGAATTACAATAATTTTATAGGTTAATATGACTTATTAGGGTTGGTTAAATGAATTTTTTTCTATGTAATAATGCTGTTATGAATTTATCAAAAACAAAATACCAAATAGTGTCAAAATTGACATAAAAGAGTTTTTAAAACAAATATTATATTATTAATTGATATTCTATTCCTAAAAATATATGGTTTTGCGAAAAGACTTATATAATGATATTTTTATAATTAATTAACCACTTGGGGTTATTTTGAAAGTTTATAGTATGTTTATTAACAATATAATATAAAAATAACAAGAGACATGGTAAATGTCCAACTATTTAACTAAGAGTTAAATCTAAAAGATAAGGGTAACATAGTGACCCAAACCTTTCTAAAACCTATTGGTTGAGTGTTTTTCTACCCATACCCACCTTAGACTTTAAATAATCCATTTTGAGACATTATAAATAGAAAATGAATTTATTATAAAATACTATTTCTATATTTTCCTAAGGTGCCCCTCACCCCTCTTATAAAAGGGCACTCCCCCTTATTTCTAATTAACACCTTAAAATACATTTTGATAGGCCAAAATCTTCCCAAATACCCTATAAAATTTCCTCACTTCGTCATAGAAGACTTACTTTTGTCAAAAGCCAACCTATAGAGCCTTTTTGATCAAATCAAAAGGAAGAACCCGAAGAAGAGGTAAATATTTCATCACCTCTTTCAATTTCCTTTATTCTTCCACTTCCTTTTTCTTTTTTGTTTCAATTATAAAATAATAACTCTAGTATATTATATATAATGTGATGTTATTATAAATATGGTACAATCAAATTCAATTTTTTATCCATCCTTTGAATGACATGTCACCATACGTGCGTACGTACAGATTACCGTCTCCACGTCGTGCTGTAATTGTTATTCAATACATTATTATTTGGATGGGTATAATAATGATGTGTGATTTATTTAAATAATAAATATAACATGATAATTATTATTTATATATGATATACCATCCAATTATATATTATTTTAATATCAAAAGAATGATATTATCGCTCGTGCGTACGTATGGATTACAGTCTCCACGAACGCGATGATATTCATTTTCCATCGTGTCCATTCAAGACTATTTTTCATTTGATGATTAAAAATAATTTTTAAGGACTTGATATCATTCTGGATATGAATAATATGCAACCTATCCATAAAAAACATGACTTATTTAATAAAACATACAAAAGAAAACGTGTAAGTAAACACCCAGAACGACGAAAATACTAAAATATTATTAACAAAGAAATATTAAAAAAATCATTTATGATATGATATTAATTTATATTATTCTTGTATAATTTAATAAAAATTATTTTACTATTATACAGGAGGTCAACCTACCCTCAACCAAGGAAAAGTACAAGGTAGGGGTTAATTTCACAATCTCTTAATTATTTGAGGTTGTTTTATACGTGAGTATCTACTGGGACCTCTTTATCATCCACATCCATGTTTCTTAAAAATGTATTTCAAAAAAAATTTACTAATTAATATACAATGGGATAAAGTCATTTATACCCTTATTTTACCTTATGTGTTTTTAAAGGAATCTTTCCATCATTTTCCAAACAAGGTCCTTTTTTACCTTTTCGACAAAATTAAGGTAAGAATGTTTTTTTAACTTATACAGAGGGTGCAGCTGTTTTATACCGTTATAAAATCATCAAAGCTTCCCTTACAAGATTATAAGAATATTTACCAAATAAATGTTTTCTTTTATAATTATATTAATTTTAAATGATTTCAAAATAGAAAGAGATATTTCTCTAAAAAAGGTTTTGATTTCATCTATGTCAACATCCTTTGATGGATTTTAAGTTTATTTGAAGTCAATTTATTATGATACAAAACTACCATATTGTATTGATGGTTTTGTGATATGTTTTAATGTGGATGTGTTGTTTTTATACCATTCATGGTTTATAGATAAAGTATTGACATTTCCTATGCTAGTTTTAATACGAATTTTCATGTTATATTTCAACCTTTTCATATGAGGAATGTATTGGACTTAGTAAGTGATGGGTGGAGCCTGATATAGCTCCTCAATTCATCTGTAGTTCTCATGAGACAATTGTACGTAGAATTGGCTGAGGCCCTTTCCCAATTTGATATGTGGTTTTGGCCGAGGCCTTAATCATTTTTAGAATTCTTGGCCGAGGCCTTGATAAAATGTTTCAGAATGTCCGAAATGATACATTACCTCATTATGAGAATAATATTGATGGTTCATGTGGTAATTCGGCTAGTAGATTACCCATGATTACGTTACATTATGGCATTATTTACCCAGCTCATATTCCTGCAATAAAAGTATTCATGTTTATTATTCGTAAAGGAAAGTGGTTTCAATTATTCACCATGCTTAATATATATGTTATCTTCCGCTATATTACTTAACCTTACTGAGCATTTGAGCTCTCCCCTTTCTTATGTTTCATTTTCCCAGGATATAAAGAAGTTAGTTATGAGTGACTTTCAGGCATAATTTAGGAGGCTTGGATGTTTCTAATGAAATAAATCCATGTTTTATTTCTTTTCAAGTTGTAAAGTTAAACTTATGTAGGAATCTTGTTTCCAAGGCTACTAAACTAATCGGTCTTTCAAGACATGATCTTTTGTGATCATTCTAGTGTTATGTAATAATGCACCAACTCTGGGTAATTGTGGTCGGGGCGTTACAGTTGGTATCATAGGACGTTTAGTACAAACCTTGGAAGCTAGATTTAGATAAACTCTGATTATAGGACATTACCCTAAGATAGACTTTGATGATTAATATATAAGAACTTCCTAGAATTTTGGTATTGTATATATTTTGTGATTTTTACAAGAAATACATCCTATCTAGATACGAGCAGGTAGAGGCAGCTCTAGCACAGATGTACATAGGGGTAAAACCCAAAACACCTCTTTGAGCTAGACTTGAACGGGAAATAGTGCACGAAAACGGGCCTTGCTGCACTCTTGGTTACGACACTCCCAGGGGATATGCATTGGATAATTCTCATTTTCTTTACAAACCATTATAAAGTGTTTATGAGTATATACTTCCTCAAAGAAAATATTTTTATGATCATGGATTATATCCATAAATAGTTAAATTTATGTTAGGTGTTTTACAAGTTTGGATTTATGTATTACCATTCATAAACTAATCTAGTGTATGAAATTATTTAGAAATGGTGCCTAGGGGAAGGAATGAGAACCATATCAATGAACACACTCCATGTTGGTATTTCTCTACTACTCAAGATAATTATAGTGGAGCTGGTGATGCAACTGTTGCGGATCATCTAATCGCCATACTCGGACAACTCACACAGGTTATGAATAATAACCTTACCTGTATGGAGCACCCTGATCCATAGAGTGGAGGATCAATGTTAGATCACTTAATGAGGAAACAACCACCGACATTCATTGGGAGTAAAAATCCATTAGTGGCTGAGTAATGGATAAATTCCTTTGAGAAAATATTACATGCTTTGGGGAGTAGCGAAAGGGAAAAAGTTGTCATGGCAGTTTACCGCCTCACTAGAGATGCTGATCAATGGTGGTCATTGATTCAAAACACAAAGGAAGACGAGGAAATATCAAATATGGAATGGAAAGAGTTTAAATAAATTTTCTTATAAAAATACTTTCCTCATGACCATCAAGAGGATATGGAAAGAAAATTTCTGAGTCTGAGGCAAAAGAAGGATAAGAATGTCGCAAAGTATGAAGCTAACTTTACAAGGTTAGTGAGGCATGAAATAGATTATATACGTAACCCACAAAGTAATATTGGTCGTTTCTTTGATGGGTTAAAACAATTTCTTCGTAGAGCATTAGTATCACAATTCTTCTCATCACACGAAGATATTACCTCGTTTGCTATCAAGACATAAAAGAAATTATCTAAGTCTTATGACTTTAAAGAAAATAAAGAGAAAAATAGATCTGCTTAACACTCTGGGAAAGGAAATAAGGAAACATGGAATAAGGGAAGAATTGAATTTCCACCATGTGATAATTGCAGAAGGAAGCACCCTGGTGCCTATCTAAAAGGAAAAGGATTATGATACAAATATGGATAGAAAGGCCATATTGCTGGTGATTGTAAGGGAATGAAAGATGATACCAATTTTCAATGCTACAATTGTAGGGAGATAGAAAATTATGCAAATGAATGTCCTAAGCATCCGGGAAACTTACATCAGAAATGGCCAAGGGATCAAGGCTAAGCTTATGCAATCACTACTACTGAGGTTGAAGCTCCGAAAGATGTAGTTTCGGGTAATTTAATGGTTTCCTCAAGTTTAGCAAATGAATTATTTGATTCTATATCATCACATTGTTTCATATCTTCCCAGTTTTTTAAGAAAATTAGATATTTACAATTTGATTAAACAAGGGATTTGTCAGTCAAAACTCCTAAGGGAAGTATCATTTCAATAAAGTTTTGTGAACGAGTCCCCATTAGAGCACATAAATGTTATTTATCTGCTGATATCATCATCATACCCATGATTGAATATGATATAATCCTCAGTATGGATTGGCTATTGGACCATGATGAAAAAATTTATTGTAAGAAGATAGAGGTTACTATTTTTGATGATGATGATAAAGAACACCTTATCTTTAGAGAAGAATCTTCATCACCAGATTCTTATCTAAATCCACCCCCAGTAGCTTAACAAAATTCAATTATTGGGGAGTAATAGAATGAAATAACTGTGGGTGAGGAAAGGAATGCTTGAATAGATTATGTACCTATTGTGCAAGAATATGTTGATGTCTTTCCAGAGGATTTACCTAGACATCCTCTAGAATGAGAAATTAAGTTTTCCATTAACTTAATTTCTGGTTCAAGGCCCATATCGAAGACCCCTTATAGAATGGACACTGTGGAATTAGTGGAACTAAAGAAACAACTAGAGGAATTGAGTAATAAGGGATTTATTCACCCTAGTGTTTCTCTATGGGGATCCCTTATTCTTTTTGTTAAGAAGAAAGATGGATCTATGAGGTTGCACATTGAATACTAGGAGATCAATTCTATAACAATAAAGAACAGGTATCCCCTATCTCGCATTAATGATTTATTTGAACAACTTCATAGAGCTCAATAATTTTCAAAGATTGACCTTCGATCTAGATATCATCAGTTGTGTGTAAAGAATGAAGACATTACAAAAAAAACGTTTTGAACTAAGTACGGGCATTACGAGTTTATAATAATGATTTTTGGGTTGACTAATGCACCCTCTGTTTTCATGGATCTAATGAACAGAGTTTTCAAGGAATATATTGATGAATTTTTAGTGGTATTTATTGATGATATCTTGGTATACTCTAAAAGCTACAAAGATCATGAAAATCACTTGCGCATTATCCTAAAGGCTCTTCGAAGAAATGAATTATATGGGAAGTTTAGAAAGTGTGATTTCTGGCTTCAAGAGATTTCTTTTCTTATCCATATTTTCTGTAAGGATGGAATCTCTGTTGATTCTTCTAAGACCAAGGCAATCTAAGAATGTCCAACACTAATGAGTATAATTGAGGTACATAGTAATATTGATTTAGCAGGTTATTATTGGCGTTTCGTCGAGAATTTTTCCCGATTGGCTAACCTATTATCAAAGATCACATGAAAAGGGGTTAAATTTGTTTGAAAAAAAGTGTGTGAAGAATATTTTGAAGAATTAAAGAGAATATTTTTCAATGAACCTATCTTGACTCTACCATCGGGGAATAATGAGTTTTTTTATTTATAGTGATGCTTTAAAGAAAGGACATGGTTTTATCCTTATGCAGAATGATAGGGTTATTTTCTATGCATCGCGACAGCTAAAAATTAATGAGAAAAACCATCCTACTCATGATATTGAGTTAGAAGTTTTAATTTTTGCTTTGAAGATATGGAGACATTATATCTATGGTGAAAAATGTGAGATATATACCAATCACAAGAGTTTGAAGTATATTTTCTCACAAAAAGAACTCAACATGAGGAAAAAGAGATGGCTTGAACTAATCAAGGATTACGATTTCACCATACACTACCACCCGGGGAAGGAAAATAAGGTTGCAGATGCTTTGAGTAGAAAGGATCATGGTGTTTTGAACCAGATGAGAGTTTAAAGGGATCCTATTTTAATGGATCTAGTGAAGATGGATATGGGAATTACCATGGAAGGTGAAACATTGATTATTTTTCAAATGGTTTCCAAACTATCCTTACTAGAAAGAATAAAGAGTTCTCAGACTGATGATGAAGAGTTTCAAAAGAAGATTAAAGCTCTGAATGATCGGATATTGAGTGACTTTGTGTATGAAGATGTAATTTTGAAATTTTAGAAGAGACTTTGTGTTCCCGACATACCTGATCTAAAAATGGAATTGTTGGATTATGGTCATAGTTCCAATTTCTCTATACACCCTGGTAGCACTAACATGTATAGATATTTGAAGGAATATTTTTGGTGGGACAACATGAAGAGGGAGGTTGCTGATTTTGTGTCAAGGTGTATGGTTTGTCAACAAGTGAAAGCTGGAAGGCAACAACCTGGAGGAGTCTTGAAACCTATTCCTATACCTAAGTGGAAATGAAATAATATTACGATGGACTTTTTCATGTGACTACCGAAGACTCCTAGAAGGAACGATGCAATATGGGTCATTATTGATTGTCTTACCAAGTCACCACATTTTCTTATTATAAGAGAAGATTTACCACTTGATCATCTAGCATGACTATATATTAATGAAGTTGTGAGACTTCATGGAGTACCGCTATCGATTGTTTCTGATCGTGATCCCCGTTTTACATCAAGATTCTAGAAAAGTCTTCAGAAAGCCCTGGATACTGAGCTTTGTTTGAGCACTGCCTACCACCCCCAAACTGATGGACAATCAGAAAGGACTATTAAAACCTTAGAAGACATTTTGAGATCATGCTCACTTGACTTTCAATGTATGTGGGATCAATATTTACCTCTGGTATAATTCTCTTATAACAATATCTTCCATTCAAGTATTCAGATGACACCATATTAAGCGTTATATGGAAAGAGATGTCGCACAACAACCTGTTAGGATGATGTTGGAAAAAGAAAACTTGTAGTCCTAGAACTTGTGGAGGAAATGATGAAAAAGGTAAAGGTAATCCAAAACCACATCAAAGCAGTTCAAAGTAGGATGAAGATCTATGCCGATAACCGAAGGAAGGATTTGGAATTTCAGGTAGGAGATCATGTTTTATTTAAGGTATCTTCATTGAAGGGTGTTATACGTTTCAGGAAGAAGGGTAAATTGAGTCCCAGGTACATTGGACCTTTCAAAATTCTAGAATGAATTGGGGCTGTAGCTTACCGTTTGGAAATGTCGCCAAGTCTCTCCAAAGTTCACGATGTGTTCCACGTATAACTGTAGAGAAAATACATGCCTGACCCAACACATGAACTCACATATGAGGAATTAGAAATGGAACCCGATCTACCTTATTGGGAAGATCCCGTTAGGATTCTTGATACCAGAGAAAAAGTTTTGAGAAACTGGGTGACTCGTCTGGTAAAAGTTCAATGGAGAAACCATAAGATGGAAGAGGAAACATGGGAACCTGGGGAACTTTGGATGAAGAACCACCTACGTCTTTTTACGTAGTAATATTCTAGAAATTTTAAGGGTGAAATTATTTAAAGGAGGTGAGAATGTAACACTCAAAGATTCCATGTTACGGTTCTCTTTGAATAATACAATAGCGTGTGTTGTACGCAACTTCGAGTTCTAACACCCCACAACTAATCAAACTAGCCGTTATGAATAGTAATACCCACTTTTTGAAATATTATACATTTTATCTTTCAAAATGGACTTCATTTTTTGATTCTCAATATTGAAATTATCTTAGGGTGAATTTTTGGTACTTTTCTGATAAATTTCATATTTTGATGAATAGTAAAAATTACTAAATTTTAATTAAAAACAAATTTTTTAATTGAAATAATTAATAGTGATAAATTATGCATTTGAGTGGTTTTAAAGTATAATTAGATTATATTTTTACCATTTATTCCAATGTTGGTTGTTGGACATAATTTCACATTTAAACTGGATATAAGCAACTGTCAATCTTTTGATAGTATTATTTCTTAAAAACAAGCTTTTTGTTTTGACAATGGGAATTAATTTTATATTAATTTCTGTCACTTTTGTGTTTTGAATTTAGAAAAATGGATTCCATATTTATAATCAAGATTTCCAAATTGTGTAAATAGTTAACATTTATTTTTAGACATTTTGAATAATTACTTGGGTAAATATTTTATTTACTATGGTTAAAGGTTAAATCCGGTAAATAAGGGTAAATAATAATATTATAATAATATTAAATTACCCTAAAAAATGTCCCAACCCTATTGGATGACACATTTCAGACCATGCTCATCTTTGGGTCGATTTTTGGACCCCATGGAGCCACTTGTAAGTAATAATGACACTTTATATTAATTAAGTTAAAATAATACAAAAATGAAATAAGCATATAACTTTTAGTAAAAAAAATTTCACATAGGGTTATACATGTTATATATTCAACTATAATTATTACTTAGAAAGATAAAATGATTTCCTACATAATGGAATTTTATTTAAAATTTTTATACATTGAATAATTAATTTTATTTATGACACAATGATGATGTAATATTTTCTTTGTTAATGAAATAATCAAATAATTGATATTATAAATATCCAAATAAATTTAATTTGAGACTTTTTATGAATTACACTAATTTTATAGGTTAATATAACATATTAGGGTTGGTTAAATGAATTTTTTTTTGAAGTAATAAAGTAATTATAAATAAAAAAACAAAATACCAAATATTGTGAAAATTGACATAAAAGAGTTTTTAAAACAAATAGGATATTATTAATTGATATTCTATCCCTAAAAATCTAAGGTTCGGCCAAAATAATTGTATAATGATAAGTGTATCATTAATTAACCACTTGGGATTATCATGGAATTTTATAGTAAGTTTATTAACCATATAATATAAAAATACAAAGAGACATGGTAAATGTAAAACTATTTATCTAAGAGTTAAATCTAAAAGATAAGGGTAAAATAGTGACCCAAAACCGTCTAAAACCTATTGGTTGAGTGGTTTTAACCCATCCGCACCTTATACTTTAAATAATACATTTTTGATCTATTATAAACCGAAAATGATTTTATTATAAAATAATATTTCTAGCTTTTCCAAAGGTGCCCCTCACCCCTCTTATAAAAGGGCACTCCCCCTTATTTCTAATTCACACCGTAAAAGCCATTAAGATCAAACAAAATCCACCCAAATACCCTACAAAATGTCCTAAATTATTCATATAGGACTTTCTTTACTCAGAAAGCCAACCTAAGGAGCCATTTTGATCAAATCAAAAGGAAGAACCAGAATAAAAGGTAAATATTTCATCACCTCTTTCAAGTTCCTTTCTTCTGCCACTTTCTTTTTCTTTGTTGTTTCCATTATAAAATAACAATTCAAGTATATTATATATAATGTGATTTTATTATAAATATGGTACAACCAAATTCATTTTTCTATCCATCCTTTGAATGACATGTCACCATACATGCATACGTACGGCTAACCGTCTCCACATCGTGGTGTAATTGTTATTCAATACATTATTATTTAGATGGGTATAATAATGATGTGTAATTGATGTAAATAACAAATATAACATGATAATGATTCTGTATATATGATATACCATCCAATTATATATTATTTTAATATTAAAAGAATGATATTATCGCTCGTGCATACGTACGGATTACCGTCTCCACGAATGCGATGAGATTCATTTTCCATCGTGTCCATTCAAGATTAATTTTCATTTTCTGATTAAAAATAATGTTTAAGGATTTGATATAATTCTGGATATGAATAATATTCAACCTATCCATAACAAACATGGCTTATGTAACAAAACATATAAAATAAAATGAGTAAGTGAACACCCGAAACGAAGAAAATACTAAAATATTATTAACAATGCAATATTAAAAGACCATATATGATATCATATTAACTTATAAAATTCTTATATAATTTAATAACAATTATTTCACCATTATACTGGAGTTTAACCTACCCTTGACCAAGGAAAAGTACAAGATAAGGGTTAATTTCACAATCTTATTATTATCCAAGGTTGTTTTATACATGAGTATCTACAGGGACCTCTTAATCATCCACATCCATGTTTCTTAAAAATGTATTTCAAAACATTTTTACTATTTAATAGACAATCGGTTAAAGTCATTTATACCCTTATTTGACCTTATGTGTTTTGAAAGGAATCTTTCTGTCATCTTCCAAACAAAGTCTTTTCTTACCTTTTCTACAAAATTAAGGTAAGAATGTTTTTTTAACTTATTCGGCGGGTGCGGCTATTTTCTGCCATTATAACAGCATCAAAGATTCTCTTACAAGATTATAAGAATATTTCCAAAATAAATGTTTTCTTTTTATAATTATATGAAATTTAAATTATTTCAAAATAGAAAGAGTTATTTCTCTAAAAAAGGTTTTGATTTCATCTATGTCAATATCCTTTGATGGATTTTAAGTTTATTTGAAATTGATTTATTATGATACCAAAATTCTATATTGTATTGAATGTTTTGTGATATGTTTTAATGTGGATGTGTTATTTTTATACCATTCATTTTTTATGGATAAAGTATTTACATTTCGTATGCTAGTTTTAATACGAATGTTTATGTTATATTTCAACCTTTTCATATGAGGAATGTATTGGACTTAGTAAGTGACGGGTGGAGCCCGATATAGCTCCTCTAAGCATCAGTAGGTCTCATGTGACAACTAGACGTCGAATTGGCTGAGGCCCTTTCCCAATTTTATATGTGGTTTTGGTTGAGGCCTTAATCATTTTTAGACGTCTTGGCCGAGGCCTTGACAAAATGTTTCAGAATGTCCGAAATTGTACATTCCCTTATTATGAAAATAATATTGATGGTTTATGTGGTCATTTTACTAGTAGAATACCCATGATTATGTTTTATTATGACATTATTTACTCATCTCATATTCCTACCATAAAATTATTCATGGTTATTATTGGTAAAGGCAAGTGGTTTCAATTATTCACCATGCTTAATATTTATGGTATCTTCTGCTGTATTGCTTATCCGTACTGAGCATTTGAGCTCACCGCTTTATTATGTTTCATTTTCACATGATATGAAGAAGTTAGTTATTTATGACTTGGAGGCGTAATCTAGGAGGCTTGGATGTTTCTAATGGAGTAAATTTTTGTTGTATTTCTTTTCAAGTTGTAAAGTTAAAATTGTGTAAGAATCTTGTTTCCAAGGCTACTAAACTAATAGGTCTTTCGAGACTTGATATTTTTCGATCATTCCAATGTTATGTAATAATGTACCGACTCTGGGTAATTGTTGTTGGGGTATTACATCATAAATCTTGAAAAAAATAGAGTTGGACATGCACCATCCACCACTTCCACTATACCCAAAACCTACAATTAGTATCAAAGGGATCACATAATTATTTATAATTATTTAATGATAATTGAGTTCTTTACACATTTTAATTAGTTTTAAATTTAATTTTTATCATTATTTATTATTAATTATAATATCTACTTTCTTCCTATTCATTTCATGAAAGTATAATCAAATCGATTAATTTTATAAATGAAATAAATTTGAAGATCTCATCTAGAGGTGTCAATGAGTCTTTTCGAAGAACACAAGAGTACACACTGTGTAAAATGGGGGTACACATCATGTACTAGTGTTCAATTCATCAAAAATTAATTTAGAATTAATTAAAGCTATGTGCATTTATTACATGCGGTGAATTTAATTACACGTCACATGTTGTCTGGGACAGCCTGGCACACATTCAACCAGAGTACATGTCATGTAACTTCTAGTATACAACATGTAGTCCTTTGGCCATAGAAAGACCGTTTATCCCCTTACATGGACTATATGACTAGTGGAAATGTATTTTAGAGACCACATTCTGTGCATCCCATGAAAATTCCATGTACTCAAATATTTTCCATGGTACAGTTACACATCGAGTCCCTAGGCATGTGTCACAGATAGAGAGCGAGAATAATACCCATCATGTAGTTTCAATTTATATGCAATGTACTTTTACAAAATTATAAATAATTGAAAATTAATTTATTATATTTTTCAAAACTTATCAAAATGTGTTCTTTGTGGTCATTAAGTTGATAGTACATTTTATTTTACTTGTTTTATATATAAATATTTCTAATTAATTTCTATGAAATGCTCAGATATACATATCATATATAAGTTATATTATAGTTATTACTCTATGCATATTTATGTATTAAATTATTCCTAAATACCATGTGTTTTGTGTGGTCATTAAGTTGATAGTACAAACCATGAGCCAACGAGCCTGTACCCTAGTGGCTCATGCTCCTGCTTGGCATCCAAAAGACCCAGGATCAAATACGAGCATGGGAGAATTCCCGAGTACTGTAGTAGGGTACTGTAGCAGCACTGTAGTAGGTCACTGTAGCAGTACTGTAGCAATGACATCACTGTAGTAGAGGAGGGGTTGTAGCAGGGTACTGTAGCGGCGGCGGTACTGTAGCAGGTACTATAGCTGAGTGGGTACTATAACAGTACTATTCACCGAGGGGTCCTTTGGGCAAAAAAAATGGGCTTTCTATCCCTGTATACAGGCCACTTGTCCTTGGGCCTTCAGGAAATGTAATGGGTCACCCTCTACCCATTCTAAAGAGGTATTTTCTTTAATAATATATTCAGGCTTCAGCCCCAACCTTTTAAAAAAAGTACAGACTATGAAATTACATGGTGAGTTGTGTGCACCACATGTTGCAAGAGTAAATAGTATATGAGTATAATATATGTTGGGTAGTTCAGATAGGTACTTACCGTGTTTCCTGTAAGGTATATTTCTTTGTACGTGTTTATTTTTAAATAAATTTATTAAATTTGTTTAAAAATATGATGGATGTGAATCTCAAGAAAATTCGTATGAGAATTAAGATAAAATAATTGACTAATTAAAGAAGAAAATTAATTGATTAAAGATTGGTTTATCTTAAATAAGAACAATTAGAAATGAATTATAGTTTTATTAAATGAATAATTTATTTCTTTTAAGTGGATGATCATGATCCTAGACTAGACCTTTGCATGTGATTGAGTTTTTTTTATTTATTATTGAATTACATTTGTGTCCTATGTGTCATCCCTCTTATTTTATATGGGCATGTGTGCCCATGGTTTCTTTTGTCTAAACCCCTTAACTAATCCTTCAGTTCCCTTCACCTATGTTTTAGTAAAATCATACACAATGTATGGATCTCTAAAGTTAGTGGAGGCAGTTAAATTTTTCATTCGAGGATAAACCAATCCATGATAGATACATAATTGGATAGGTGGAAAGCTACAACCCAAACCATGAATGGTTCAAAGTGTTTTCCCCTTGGATTACTGTTAGTTTACTATATTCTAGATAAAATAACCATTCAGAAAATCTCATGATCATATTAATTTACTATTTTATTTCAATCTATTTTCATGGTTAATTCATTAGGGGTTTTTTTGTGATAACATGAATTAATGAATTAACAATCATTCAAGATAGAACTTAAATAAATTGACTTATGCGTAAATATTATCTAAGTCATGGTTAATCACTTAAGTAAATGTAACACCCCATATTCTTGAAAATAAATATTTAATTCATAAAACACTGAGTCCCTGTAAAACAAAAAATTTAATAATCTAGCCGTTAAACACACCTTTTATTTTACTATGTTTTGAATTTTGAAAAACGGCCATCTAGAGTTGTGATCAATAAGTCATTTGGAGTCTAATAAAACCAACTTGACTTTTTGTGAATAGTAACATACCCTTATGAATAGTAATATGAATAGTAATATGATCCTTATGAATAGTAAATAATATTATTATTTTATTTTCTTAAGGTAATAAGATAATAAGATCTTAATTAATTTTTCAATTTGATATAAACTAATTTTACCTTTAAAATTATTATTTTACGAATTAAATATGATTTTATCTAAAAATTAAATTAATAATATTTTTATTTTTTAAAAAAAATGGAGTTAATTTTTGAATTATACACGTCAAAAAATGGTTAGGTTATATTTTATGGATTTTTCTGAAATTCTTGAATTTTTGATGAATAGTGAAATACGGTAAAATACCGTATATAAATATTATTAGTTAAATACACTATTTATGACATCATAAGTAATGTAAGACCACTTGGTTCGAACTCACATGAACTTATTACTATTAGGGGTCACATGAAACAACACTGTTGGTTTTATTGAGGGAAATAATGAAATATTCAAAATTTACTCCTCTATTCAACTTCAACCCCCCCCTCACATCCGCTTCTCTTCACTCCTCTAAGCCTTGAAGATCCTAAAAGTTCAAACCAATTACCCTTAAATAGTCACTCCCCATGTCCAATAACCTCTTTTTCATGAAAAAAGACCAAAACCCCTTTTCGTAAGGAGGTTATCAAAGAGGTTATTACAAAATGTAAATCATCTTTCTGTTTCATTTAGTTTCATTTCAATTTATCTTATTTTCTTACTCTCTCTTAACCTCCTTTTCCCAAATTACCATGATTACTCTAGTATCATCTATATACTGGAATTATATCATTTTAATGGAATAAACATCATCAATATTCTTAAACTCTCTCTTTTATTTTATAAACGAAATCATCATCCGTGAGGTTCCAATTTACAACCTTCGTAGACGATGAAGTTTCATTCTTCAATTTATCCTTCATTACATGTAATGAAAAAAAAATTTTGTTTAAAAAGAATATAATATATTTATTATGACCTATTTAATATTTATGAACTAATATATGTACATAATATTAAATCATAAGACCAAACTAGTTCCTAATAATTAAATACCGCTAAAATAATCAAAGTGATTGTCATTAATATTTCATCTAATGATTCATCCTCTTTACATGTAACCGAATGATATAAATGACCATTAACACTTATATGTGTTCATAAATAATATTTAATTTCAATTATGGATATTTACCTCCATTTCTTCATGAAATCCATTACATAAAAACAAGTGAACCAATTATGAAAATCAAGAAAACAAACACTCCAGAATGAAAAAATTCAATCTTATAACTAACCAATAAAGACATAATAAACTTAATAAAATTATGATAAACTAAATAAATTTATATTAGGTTCTAAATTAAGTTATTAATAAGTCTAATTTTATATTCTAGGACCTTAATTTCATGAGGGGAACACATTCATTCTTAAGGTAAGGGTTTTCCACCCAAACCTCCATTTTCATTCGGGTTACTTTTATTGTATACTTACCATAATTAAATTATTATTTATTATTATTTAATCCTCATAGATTTTATTTTAGTGCACTATATATTTTTACCAACCAGAATCCTTCTTTAATTTATGGGTATTTACAAGCTTTAAAAAGAACTTACACAATTCTTTCCAAAATACAAACCCGATTTAAGGGAATTTATCAAATTCTTACCTACTTTCAAGGGAAAAATATAATATATTTTTAGAAACTATTATCTTTATAAAATCACTCATTTTATTATGAAAATACTATCTTACTTTAGTTTGGGTTTTATAAAAAGACTTTTCCAAAATAACTATTCTTTTCCAAGTAAAACGGTTTTTATAAGAAGAATTACAGAGATTTTAAAAGAGTATTTTAACCCATTTCAAAACTCTTGTTGATTAATATGTTTAAATGGGGTTAATGTTTTATGATATCATCCCCTATGTTTTGACTGTGGATGTTCTATCTAAAATCCATTCACCAATTTACTCTGAATGGTTGGTGTATGTGCTTAATATTCAAGGAAAGTTATGTACATTTCATATATTAGTTTCAATATGAATGTACATATTGTTTAGGTTTAACCCTGTTCATATGAGGAATGCATTGGAAATAGTAAGTGTTGGGTGGGGCCTAATATAATCTCTTAGTGTATCAGTGGTCTCATGAAAAAAACTATGGTCTTGGCACAAGGCTTTGACAAAATGACTATTTATGGTCTTGGCACGAGGCCTTGACGATATGGTTATGATGTCCCACATTATGCATTCCATAATTATGAAAATAGTATTAATGTTTCATGTGGTTATTAAACTATTATAATACCCATAATTATGTTTTATTATGGAATTATTAATTCATCTCATATTCCTAATATAAAGTGTTCAAGTTTATTATTTGTAAATGCATGTGTTTTCAATTATTCAACATGTCTAATGTTTATGTTATATTCCAATGTATTGCTTACTCTTACTGAGAATTTGAGCTCACCTCTTTCTTATGTTTCATTTTCTTAGAGAATGAAGAATCTTATTATGTATGACATGATGAAATAACCTAGAAGTTATGGATGTGGTTAAAGAAATTTCTTTGTTTTTTTCATTTTAAATTTTAATGTTGAACATATGTATGCATTTTGTTTCCAATTATACTAAACTACTCGGTATTTTGGGATGTATATTCCTTATTTGTAATCCAATGTAATAAAATAAGGCACTGACTTTGGGCAACTGGGGTCGGGTCCTTACAGTTGGTATCAAAGGAAGTTTAGTATAGAACTTGGAAACTAGATTTAGAAAATTTAGATTAGGGAAAAAAATCCATAAGATAATCTTTAAGGATAATCATACAAGGACATCCTAGTATTTTGGTAAGGAATATATTATGTGGATATTTCTAGCAAACACATACCTATAGAGATACTAAAATTAGATGCGATTCTGGAACATATGTACCTAGGAGTGACAAATCTGACAAGGAGTTTTGAGCTTAACCTGGGGTATCCTAGTACACGACAACGAGCCTTACTGCACCCCTGGTTTTACACTCCTAGGGTATATGCTTAGGATAATTCACATTTTCATTAAAAGCCATTATGAAGAATTTAAATGTAAATTTTTCCTCAAAGAAACAATGTTTATGATTAAGAGATTAACAATGTATAGAATTTCAATTTATGTTAATTATTTTTCTACATTGAGATTATACATTATGATTCATAACCTAATATAGCGTATGCCATTATTTAGAAATGAAGCCTACTAGAAGAAATGGAAACCGCATGAACATGTGTATCCCATGTATGGATTTCCCTCTGATGCAAGATAATGATGTTGGCTCTAGTACTGTGACTAGTGAAAAGCAGCTTATAACTATATTGGGACAACTTACTCAGGTTATGAACAATAAACTTAATCGTATAGATCATCTAGATCCACCATCTGAAGAAGCTCTGTTAGATTTCTTTATGCGACAATAGCCTCCATTGTTCAATGGGACTATAAACCCATTTGTAGTTGAGCAGTGTATAAGTTCCCTAGAAAAGATATTTCTCACTTTGGGATGTAACAAAAGAGGGAAGGTCATCATTGCAGTTTATCATCTATCGGGAGATGTAGATCAGTGGTGGTCATTAATCCAAAACACAAATGATGAGTAAGAGATTGAAGGTATGAAATTGAGGGAATTTAAGGAATTCTTCATAGAAAAATAATTTACTCATGAACAAAGAGCAGATATGGAAATTAAATTCTTGAATCTGAGGTAGAAGTAGGATGAAAATGTTTCCAAGTATAAATCCAACTTTACATGGATGGAAAGGCATGCTAAAGACTATATACATAATCCAAGGAGAAAAATTGATCGATTATTTGATGGTTTAATATAATTCCTCCAAAGTGCTCTAGTCTCCCAAAGTTTCTCATCATATGAAGATATAGTCTCATGTGCTATCAAGATAGAAAATGAATTTTCTAAGTCTTATAAATTTAATGGAAAACAAGAGAAGAAGAGGGATACCGAAATCTCTAGAAAAGGAAATAAGGAAATGGGGAAGAAGGGAAGAGTTGAACATCCATCCTTTAGTAATTATGGTAAGAAAAAGCCTAGAAATTTCTTAAAGGGTATGGGAGTTTGTTACAAGTGTGGAGAAAAAGGCCACTTATCTCTGGATTGTAATGGGAAGAAAGAAGCTACAATTGTTCAATGTTACAACTACAAGGAGATGAGACATTATTCCCATGAATGTCCTAAGCATCAGGGAAAAAATCCCAAAAGAAGACCAAGGGAGAAAGTCCAATCTTATACGGTCATAAATACGAAGGTTAAAGTTCCTAACAAAGTGGTGGAAGGTACTTTAATTGTTTCATCAAACTTAGACAATGACTTACTTGATTCTAGATCACCGCATTCTTTCATATCTTCCCAGTTTTCCAATAACTGAAGTTTCCTTCGGTCTTTCAACCAAGGTCCAGACATTATTCCTTTCGAATTCATTTAGCTCATATTGCATAGATTTTATCCAATCATTATCACCTAAAGCTTCATCAGTGCTTTTTGGTTCTAATTGGGAATAGAATGATAGATGTTCAACTTCATTTCGTACGGAACTTCTATTTCTTATAGGTTGATTTACATCACCAATGATACTATCAGTGGGATGATTTTTTAGAAACAACTTATTTTGGTTTTGTAAAACCTATTCATCAACATATGGTAAGAAGTCTTCTGGGGTAAATGCTTCAGAAATATTTTCTTGAACATTTTCCCTATCAGAAGGATCTTCTGGCAAAGGTTAATAATTAGTTTTTTAAAACGCATTCGACGATGTAGGTTGTGGTTGTTTAAAAACAGAAGCATCAATTTCATCAAATTTGACATGTATTGTTTCTTCAACAGTACAAGTGTTTTTATTGAAAACTCTATAAGCATTAGAAGTTGTGGAGTAGCCTAAGAAAATTCCTTTATCATATTTTGGTGCGAATTTGTGTAGATTATCTTTAGTATTCATAATGAATACCTTGCAACCAAAAACCTTAAAGTAGGAAAGTCTAGGTTTCCTACCATTCCATAACTCATAAAGAGTCTTATTAAGAAAAGGTCTAATCAAAACATGATTTATAGTATAAAATGTAGTACATACGCTTCAACCCAAAAATTTTTGGCTAACGAATATTCACTCAACATTGTTCTTGTTATCACCTAAATAATTCTATTTCTGCTTTCAACAATACCATTTTGTTGAGGAGTTCTGCGCGCTGAGAAGTTATGAGTAATTAATTTTCTACTACAAAAAGTTTCAAAATAATAATTTTGAAATTCTCCTCCATTATAACTATGGATACTTATCAAAGGAAGGTTTTTTTCATTTTTATCTTGGGATCTAAAACTTTTAAAATAAGAAAAAGTTTCATATTTATTTTCTAGAAAATAGAACCATGTAAATCTAGTGTAATCATCAACTAAGAAAAATATATAATATTTACCTCCAATGATTCTAGTTTGTGTTGGACCAAAAAGATCCAAATGCACTAACTATAATGCATCAGTGGTTGAGACTTCACCAACTGATTTAAAAATTTATTTATGTTTCTTTCCATATTGATAAGGATCACAAACTTATGAAGAATCAAATATATGTTCCGGTAGATCCTAAACTAGTATTTTCTTAGAGAGTTTACATAGGTTATTATGGTTACCATATCCTAACCTTTTATGCCACAACCAAGAATGATCTTCCATTTCACTAAGGCAAGGTAGGTCTTGGCTTCTAAGGTCTTCTAAGTTTAGTGTGTAAGCATTATCTTGCCTATGGGCAGAAAGAATAAAATCTTCCTTGGAATTGTGTACTAAGCACTTGTCATTCCTAAAATTCACAAGGTAACCTTCATCACATAATTAAATTATTTTAATGAGGTTATGCTTAAGAACATTAACAAATAAAACATTTGAAATTAATGCTTTTCCAAGAAGAACAATGTTACCTATACCAATAATTTCTCCCTCAGCATTATCTCTGAAAGTTACTTTTCCTCCTTTCATCTTGATAATATTTTCAAATAATTTTTTGTTACCAGTATTATTATAGGAACATCCACTATCCATGTACCATGTATTGATTTTGATACTTTCTTTATTTTCCTGAAAATAAGAGTGTTAGACTTTCGGAAGCCAAACATTCTTGGATCCAGAGACTTCAGAAAGAAAATTTTTAGGAATCCACATTTTCTTTAAAAAATAAGCTTTATGAAAACCTAAAGACTGAGTTTTGTTTAAGGAACAATTTTTTTCCCAATTCCCACCACACTGACACTCAGTGTATAATGGATCACTTTGAGGAACAAAATAATTCACTAGTGCAGAAAACATTTTTTACGTCGGTTATTTTTTATTATTTACGTCGGTTTTTAGGCGACGTTAATACGGACGACGTTATAAATAACGTTTTTTACGTCGGTTATTTAAAACCCGACATAATATCCCTAACATCACGGTGGTTATCACGTCGGTTCATATAATAACCGACGTGATAAATATGCGCGGGGGGGCTTTATCACGTCGGTTATTCCCTAAACCGACGTGATAAAACGCCTGGGATATCGTTTATCACGTCGGTTATGACATAACCGACGTGATAAACCCTTCCCCTGGCCTATTATCACGTCGGTTATTTAAGAAACCGACGTGATAAAAAGGCCTGGGAAACGTTTTAGCACGTCGTTTATCCAATAACCGACGTGGTAAATCGATTCCCAGGCCTTTTAGCACGTCGGTTATATTAAGAACTGACGTGATAAAAGCCCTGGGAACGGTTTATCACGTCGGTTCTAGAAAAACCCGACGTGATAAACCCCTGGAGATTTATTTACCACGTCGGTTATAAAATAACCGACGTGAAAGAAATTTTTTTTTAATAATTGCACTGCTCTCACCAAAAAGCAACCAGAAACCAAACAAAAATAACAATGCCAGCCCTCCCCCAAGCCCCAACTGAACCCCACCCTCATCTATACCCACCTAACAACCTGGCCAGCCCTCCCCCACCACATTGGAGCCCCACCACAACCCTTGGACACCCCCCACCCCTTGGACAGCCCCCCCACCCTCATTTACACCCCCACGACCCCTAGTACAGCCTCAAACACCCATTGGAAACCCCTCCCATATCCCTTGGACACCCTCCACCCCTTGGACACCCCCCCACCCCTTGGACAGCCCCCCCACCCTCATTTACACCCCCAAGACCCCTAGTACAGCCTCAAACACCCATTGGACACCCCCCCACACCTTGACAGCCCTCCCAGACCCCTTGGACACCCCTCCCATATCCCTTGGACACCCCCCCACCCCTTGGACAGCCCCCCACCCTCATTTACACCCAACCGGTCCCTTGGACAGAACTCCCAGACACCTTGGACACCACTCCCATATCCCTTGGACACCCCCCCACCCCTTGGACACCCCCCACCCCTTGGACAGCCCCCCACCCTCCTTTACACCCAACCGGCCCCTTGGATAGAACTCCCAGACACCTTGGACACCACTCCCATATCCCTTGGACACCCCCCCACCCCTTGGACACCCCCACCCCTTTGACAGCCCCCCCACCCTCATTTACACCCCCCGAACACCCCTTGGACACCCCTCCCATATCCCTTGGACACCCCCCCACCCCTTGGACACCCCCCCACCCCTTGGACAGCCCCCCACCCCCTGGACACCCCCCCGACCCCTTGGAAACCCCCCTACCCCTTGGAAACCCCCCCATCCCCTTGGACAGCCCCAAACACCCCTCCTATATCCCATGGACACCCCCCCACCACTTGGACACCCCCCACCCTCATTTACACCCAACCGACTCCTTGGACAGCCCCAAACACACCTTGGACACCCCTCCCATATCCCTTGGACACCCCCCACCCCTTGGACACCCCCCACCCTCATTTACACCCCCCGACCCCTAGGACAGCCCCAAACACACCTTGGACACCCCTCCCATATCCCTTGGACACCCCCCAAACACCCACCCACCCCCTTGGAACCTCTCGCCCCATACCAAAATCCAGACCAGAAAAACCATCAACAGTAGACCAAAACAAGAAGTAGAGAAAAATTAAACATTCACTTATATAACATTCAAAACTTACACTGTCAACTTAAAAAAAACTAAATCCAACCTAAACGACTACGAAATACACAATTACATTGACAATATTCAAAATTACATTTTTCATTACAAACAACTAAAAGTCAATCAAACCTGTAAAATAATTTGACCACTCCACTTGTAAGTGTTTGATATCTTCAGCAGTAAAGGGTTGAGGGTCATCAAAAAGCTACAAAGGAAAAGGATAGTAGTCAAAGTGTATAATGAATAAATCAAATTGAAATATTATGAGAAAGAGGAAATCTTACCAGGTCAAAACTCAGAACTGTCCCAGTTGTTATTATTTCATACATAAATCTTAACATGTAATATCCGCATTCGATGATGCCTTGTTGCTCATGACATTTCTGTTTGAATGAGTGTAAATTCAATATATTATTTTTATGTAATAAATCAAAATGTACAAATTATAAATGGATATTTACCTTCGCATGTACATATTTGATCTTGAAATTCCTTTTCTTTGCGCTTTTTCGAAAGTGGACCCATGCCCTGTTAGAAAATAATACGAATGGGGTAAATTTAAAATTCATTATAATATATAAAACTATTGTGAAATTGAAACTTACGTTTCCAATATATTCTTAAAACTTTCTCGCACATCATCATGGAGAGAGCATATCCAATAAAGTGTTTTCTCCCTAGGGCAAAAAACCCCTAACATCCAATGATCCCTGATAAAAGGAAATTTAACGTTAGTGGTTTTTTATGTTAAAAGATAATTAACTCTTTGAGAGGGATGTGTTTCATACCTCTCACAAAAAGGCATCATCCAACACTGTGTGATTACATTCTTTTCAAATCTATCAGCAATATAAAGCATTCTTTGTTCCTCATCCAATGCACATGCTTCAGGGGAAATCAATTGTGGGTCCACGAATCCATATACATCTGTCAGCTCATTCCTCTCACAAATTTTATACAGATACCTAATACAAAGCAGACATAAGTATACATTTTTAATAAATATAACGCAAGGAAAAGGTGTTGAGACTTACATGATAAAAATTTGCACCACGTTGATGCCCAACTTATCTCCAGTGACAAACTCCATGATATCAGTTTTCATAATCCCCACACATAGTTCACGTCCACAGACATGAGCTTCCATTGTAAAGTCATAATGATCCGCCAACAAATTTGAATATCTTGACAATTTGTCAAGACTGCTAGTATCTGCATCTGATGTCATAGCTATCTGTCTTTGTTGTTGTCTATACAGTATTTCTTTACCTTTGAAGTATTCCTGTAAAAATAAATTGAAAAATATATTAGTTTTCAAATGATAAAACATTAATAAAAATATAAAATAAAAGATATAACATCCATACCTCTATGGTAATGAGTCGAAGAAGTCTGGATGGCCAAAGTAAAAAATGGCCGATACTATGTCCAACTGTCGTCACCTCATCTGTAGGTAATGGTATCCGAGCTGATCTATCTATAATATCCTGTACAGTGACCCTATGATTCTCTACCTCTAACTGTTGATGATGAACTGTATCTCCTATACAATATACCATCCCATATGCAACTATATGATGTTGAGGATCATCAACATACAACTCACAATAAGTAGGTAGCTTCGGCGGAGGAGGAGGATCAAAAATGGGGTCCGCAGGCTGAGGTGGGGGAGTGGGAGCTACTAGGAGAGGTGGAGTGGGAGCTGCACCCTAAAATTGTCTTTGCAAGTCTGCAAACATTAACTGCACCGATGCTCTAATCTTGTCCTCCATTGTCGCATTAATATTATGGACTTCAGCCTCCAAGGATTCTATTTTTTTTTATAAACTCCCTCAACGTTAGAAGTTGAGGAACGTGGCAACACTTTTCTTACCGATACACCTGCCGGATATCCTCTTACACGGCCAGGATGTTCGGGCTTTCCCAATGCCACAGATAAAATATCTTCCCTCCCAGATGGTGTAAATGTCCCCTGTGAACTCTGCTCCTCAAGAGAGTCCTGTAATAATTAATTGAACATTTCTATAATGATTGGAAATATATGACGAAAATAGTAAACTTAAATAAATAAAATAGATATCTTACAATCCTCTCAACTACGAGTCTCGATTCTTCCGAAAGATATTGTCCTTTTTTGCCCTTCCGAGCTCTTTTCCATTTCTCATGTCTAGATGGAGGGGATGGAGGGGCCACCTCTCCAGAGCTTGAAGACTCAGCTCTTAGTTGTTGAAATTTTTCTGCCATCATTTGTTCTTCCAATAATGCATACCCTCCCCGAGATAAACTATGAGGGTATACATTTTTAGATTGGATCTCTTGATGAGCTTTCCTTGTTTGCTGTAAATTAAGAATAAGTAATCATTAAAAAAACAATAATAAGATCATTTATATAAGAAAGCTTATAAAAGTTTACATTGCCCTTACCAAAAATGATTCTTTTCTTCTACTTTCAAAAAATTGTCTCCATGTGTCTTCATCTATAAAAGGATATATACGACATGGATTCTCACGACTCCTATGAACATAAATGAAATCAGATGAGAGGGTTGATTTGAAATCCCTCCATCTCCTAGCAGCCAACGATAAGCATTTCTTCCTGACTCCTCCAGTGTTAGGAATATCAAATGTCATCTGATAAAAAAGAGGTTAAAAATATTATATATACTAGAAACATTTAAAGAACAGTCAAACAATAGAAAAAGATCTTACCAAAATGGTCTCCCACAGCTGAGAAATTATCGCCTTATCCACACTTCTCCAATCATCATAGAGAATGCTTACTTTGCTCTTAGCCTGAGTTGCTACAAAACCCTTAAAATCTTTAGCATTTGGACCTCTAGGAAGATCATCATCATCAAACTCCACGACTATCCTCTCCTCCTTCGTACGGGCAAGTGATAATTTTGGTAAACGTGTGCACCCACGCTTACCAACCTTTGAACTCTTTTTCGTAATAGGAGCATGTGAATGTTCCTCCCCAGATGTATGACCAATATGCTCATCTCCAGAATCATGTGGCTGATCAACTGATTGATCTGTCATTTTCCTTCAAATCAAAAAAACAAACATTAGTTCACAAATAGAAAAGTGTACTAAATTACATAATAGTAAACATTGGTAATATGGTATGCATGTTAAACAATGATAAACATGGTAAACACAGGCAAAAGGTTGCCAAAGTGTTGGCCCAAGAAAGCTGAAACGTGGACTCACTGAGTCCACCGGTCAGCCGGTGTGAGCACACCGGCCAGCCGGAGGACCCAGGCAGTAGACTTTCCCACTGCCTGGTGCCACCGGCCGGCCGCTGGCTCACCACCGGCTGGCCGGTGGACCAGACAGCCTTCCTCTGTCTGGACCACCGGCCGGCCGCTGGATCACCACCGGCCGGCCGGTGGACCAGACAGAGAGCCTTCCTCTCTGTCTGGACCACCGGCCGGCCGCTGGCTCAGCACCGGCCGGCCGCTGGCTCAGCACCGGCCGGCCGCTGGCTCAGCACCGGCCGGCCGCTGGTGATCCAGACAGAGAGGAAGGCTCTCTGTCTGGTCCACCGGCCGGCCGCTGGCTCAACACCGGCCGACCGCTGGTGATCCAGACAGAGAGGGAGGCTCTGTCTGGTCCACCGGCCGGCCGGTGGACCAGACAGAGCTTTGTTCTGGACCACCGGCCAACAGGTGATCCACCACCGGCCAGCCGGTGCGCCCAGGACTTCTCCTCTTTACGGTTTTTATTGTTTTATCATTTTGATTTGATACATGTTTTAATAAGTAAAACATTTACAGTATCTAACATTATATGAAAAAACTAAATGTAAACAAGAAATAAACTTGTGTTACCTGTAATTTTAGGAATGTACAGTTGGATTTTTTTCCCAAATTCCTTCGTCATGATCGTTCCTTATGGCACAAACCATGTCTTCAACATACTCATCATTATGTTCTATTAATCTTTCCATGGAAGTAGGGATCTCACATAAATCAGCATCTTCATCAAATTCATCCTCACCAACATATTGGTTTTTCCCTTGTAAAACAACAGCCCACTGCATATCTGACTGATCTACTACATAGTAAATTTGTTTGGCATGTGTTGCCATTATAAAAGAATCAGCTGTGTCTTCCAATCTATTCAGATTAACAAGTGTCATTCCAAATTCATCGTGTCTGACACTGTTGTTACCGATAAACCATTTACAGTTAAAAACGGGAACTTTAATTTTAAAGTAATCAGCCTCCCATATGTCTTCAATCACTCCATAATATGCAGTTGATGCCGAAATTGGGTTTCTGTCCTTAGCACTCGAAAAATGCATTGCTTCTGCAAACACCAATACACCACTATTCTGAACTGCACTTCTGTTGTCCTGAGCTTTTGTATGAAATGTATAGCCATTAATGTCATAAGAGGACCATGTTATCACATTTAAAGATGGACCACCCACTATCCATTTTAATGTCTCTGATACATCTGATCTACCAAGCAAGGTCTTTTTAAACCATGGCAAAAAGGTTTTGTTGTGCTCATTCAAAATCCACATTTCTTTCTTCTTTGGATGACATTGTTTCAACTCATTAATATGCAATGTGATATACGGTTGAACATCAGCTATGTTATTCAAGATGTATGATTCTAACTTCTTCATATGTTCAGCTGACAGTGATTTGACTTTCAAGCCACGAATCCCCTTTCCCTCATTATTAACCCATTCATGGCGAGATGGAGGCAAACCTATGTGTTGCGCCGTAGCCAAGTAGCTCGTACAAAACTCTGCTACCTCCTCAGAAATATACTTTTCAATAATGGAGGCTTCAGGTCGATATGGATTTTTAACATATCCCTTTAATATTTTCATATACCTTTCAAAAGGATACATCCAACGAAGATATACAGGTCCACAAAGTCTTATTTCTCGAACCAGATGAATCATTAAATGCACCATCATATCAAAAAAAGTTGGAGGAAAATACATTTCCAAATGACAAAGTATAAAAATTGCATCCTTTTCCAAAATGTTCAAAGCATTCACATCAATCGCCTTGTTGCAAATTGAATTGAAAAAATAACACAACCTCATTATAGTCTTTCTGACACGGATGGGCAATATTCCACACAGTGCAACTGGTAGAATTTGTTGCATCATGACATGACAATCATGTGATTTCATACCTATCAACTTCAAGTCTTTCAATGAGACAAAATTTTTTACATTTGAAGAATAACCTTGAGGCACTTTGATATCATGAAGACACTGACAGAAGCTACTTTTCTCCCTCTTCGATAATGTATGACAAGCCGGGGGAAGAAATGTTCGTCTTCCTTTAGGAGTGGGAGCTAACTCCAAACGTATTCCCATTGACAGTAGGTCTAACCTTGCATTCAACCCATCTTTTGTCTTTCCTTTAATATCTAGCAATGTTCCGATCAAAGAATCACAGATATTCTTCTCCACGTGCATGACATCAATATTATGTTTGACTTCATGATACCTCCAATATGGTAGCTCAAAAAAGATTGACATTTTCTTCCAAATATGTCTATCATTACCAGATTTCTGTGTCTTTCCCAATGTCACATCAAGGTTTTTCACCCTCTCAAAATACAATTCTGGGGATAAAGGTTGAGGAGCAGTATCAAATTCTTGTGAGCCATTGAATGCCTTTTTTAGTCTTCTATAAGGGTGATCCATAGGCAAAAACTTTCGATGACCCATGTACACTGTTTTCCTCCCATGATGCAGTTGACAATATGACGTCTGTTGTTCGCAAATTGGACATGCTTTATGCCCTTTAACACTGTATCCAGACAAATTTCCATATGCTGGGAAGTCATTTATAGTGAATAGAAGCATTTCATGCAGTTGAAAATATTCCATTTTATAAGAATCATACACCCTAATACCATCAGCCCATAACAGTTTCAAATCATCAATCAGCGGTGACAAGTATACATCAATATCATTGCCGGGTTGCTTTGGACCAGAGATCATGATACTCAACATGACATATTTGCGCTTCATACAAACTTCAGGAGAGAGGTTGTAAATTACCAATAAAACAGGCCATGAACTATGTGTGCTACTGAGGGTTCGGTATGGATTCATTCCATCTGTGCACAAGCCTAGTCTCAGATTTCTAATTTCATTTCCAAATGTAGGGTACTGGGCATCAATTTTCTTCCATTGTGGACAATCAGCTGGATGACGTATTTTTCCATCACATACCCGCTCATCAGCATGCCATCTTAACCTTTTTGCATCATGTGAATTAGCAAATAAACGTTTGAAACGAGGAATTATAGGAAGATACCAAAATACCTTTGAAGGGAGCTTTGTAATCTCTACATCAGCTTGTGATTTTTCTTTCACCTTATACCGTGATGTCCCACATTTAGGACACTCTTTCAGAAATTCATATTCCTTCCTATATATAATGCAGTCATTCGGACAGGCATGTATTTTCCTGTATCCCAATCCCATCGGGCATAATATTTTTTTGGCCTTATAATGTGAATCTGGAAGATCGTTATCTTTTGGAAGAATGTCTTTCATCAATTGTAGCAGCTCTGTAAAAATTCTGTCACTCCATCCATGTTTCGCCTTCAGGTTAATCAATCTTAACACCGCCGAAAAAACCGTAAAATCTGTACAACCAGGATATAATGGTTTTTCGGCATCACCATATAGACGTGCAACTGTCGGTTCTATCTCAATTTGTTCTGCTACAATATCGCGAATCATTTCTTCAATTCCATCGGAGTTACCATCTTGCGATTCATTATCATCAGTGACATTCTGTCCAGTTTCGCCATGCCAAATCCAAGGGTTGTAACTCGGATTGAAACCATGACAAATCAGATGATCTTTTATCTCTCTACTTTTTATCTTCTTCATATTCATACATTTCAGGCATGGACAGAAAAAAATGTCACTACTTGGAACATTTCGTTTAGCAAATTCCAAAAAGGCATCAACACCTTCCTCATATTCATTGCTCATTCGATGTGCCGTAATCCAACTTCGACTCATTATTACCTATTACAAATAGCAAAAATATATATATTTTTTAGATAAGACAAATATATTTTTATATGAAAAAAATCATAATTTGAATGTAAACAATTTTGAAATATAAAACAAATCGATGTGTAAACCCCCCTGGACACCCCCCGACCCCTCTGGACAGCCCCCCACCCCTCCTGGACACCACCCCCCACCCCCTACCCCCTTGGACACCCCCCCTGGACATCCCCCAACCCTCTGGGCAGCCCCCCCACCCACCCGGACAACCCCAAATACCCTCTGGAGAGCCCACCACCCACTTGGACAGCCCCCCACACCCATCCACCCCCTTGGACAGCCCCCCACACCCATCCACCCCCTTGGACACCCCCCTGGACACCCCACCGACCCCTCTGGACAGGCCGCCACCCCCTTGGACAGCCCCCCACACCCACCCATCCCCTTGGACACCACCCTGGACACCCCCCGACCCCTCTGGGCAGCCCCCGACCCCTCTAGAAAGCACCCCCACCCCTCCTGGACACAACCCCCCACCCCCGACCTGCTTGGACACCCCCCTGGACACCCCCCAACCCTCTGGACAGCCCCCCCCCCCACCCCTCCTAAACACCACCACCCACCCCCTACCCCCTTGGACACCCCCTGGACACCCCCCCAACACCCACCCACACCCTTGGACAGCCCCCCACACCCACCCACCCCCTTGTAACCCCCCTGGACAGCCCCCCGCCCCTCCTGGACACCACCCCCACCCCTACCCCCTTGGACACCCCCTGGACATCCCCCAACCCTCTGGACAGCCCCCCACCCACCCGGACAACCCCAAATACCCTCTGGAGAGGCCGCCACCCACTTGGACAGCCCCCCACACCCATCCACCCCCTTGGACACCCCCCTGGACACCCCACCGACCCCTCTGGACAGGCCGCCACCCCCTTGGACAGCCCCCCACACCCACCCATCCCCTTGGACACCACCCTGGACACCCCCCGACCCCTCTGGACAGCCCCCGACCCCTCTAGAAAGCACCCCCACCCCTCCTGGACATAACCCCCCACCCCCGACCTGCTTGGACACCCCCCTAGACACCCCCCAACCCTCTGGACAGCCCCCCACCCCTCCTAAACACCACCACCCACCCCCTACCCCCTTGGACACCCCCCTGGACACCCCCCAACACCCACCCACACCCTTGGACAGCCCCCCACACCCACCCACCCCCTTGTAAACCCCCCTGGACAGCCCCCCCGCCCCTCCTGGACACCACCCCCACCCCCTACCCCCTTGGACACCCCCTGGACATCCCCCAACCCTCTGGACAGCCCCCCACCCACCCGGACAACCCCAAATACCCTCTGGAGAGGCCGCCACCCACTTGGACAGACCCCCACACCCATCCACCCCCTTGGACACCCCCCTGGACACCCCACCGACCCCTCTGGACAGGCCGCCACCCCCTTGGACAGCCCCCCACACCCACCCATCCCCTTGGACACCACCCTGGACACCCCCCGACCCCTCTGGACAGCCCCCGACCCCTCTAGAAAGCACCCCCACCCCTCCTGGACACAACCCCGACCTGCTTGGACACCCCCCTGGACACCCCCCAACCCTCTGGACAGCCCCCACCCCTCCTAAACACCACCCCCACCCCCTACCCCCTTGGACACCCCCCTGGACACCCCCCAACACCCACCCACACCCTTGGACAGCCCCCCACACCCACCCACCCCATTGTAAACCCCCCTGGACACCCCCCGACCCCAAATCCATGCACCTATGCCATGGTTGTGTGTGAATAAAGTAGTAACAACTGTAAAAGGGCAACCCATCCAAATGGACACGCCCCAACCCTCTCGGGGATTTATAGAAAACGATGAAAAATTAGTGAAATCATAAAATTACTCAATATTGCAAGTCGAACAAATAGATTTAGGGATGATAAATAAGATTATTGTGCCAAAACGAGTTAAAAGGGTTCGCAATCGAAGAATCTTAGCTAGTTTCAATAAAAAAAATCACAACACATATATATATACTATCCGCGAAAAAAAACGAAAGAGTGGGAGGATTACCTGAGTGCTGCGAGTTTAGATGATTGATCCGAGGATATTAAATATGAGAAACGATGATCGCAAAACGAATCTAAACCAACGAAATGGACGAGCCGATTCGGGTTTACGCGCGAGAGAGACGAGTCGCGACTGTCGAAGGTAAACTCGCGAATGACAATCCACGAGTCTGGGTAAATTTTTAAATGAGTTATCACGTCGGTTATTCAATAACCGACGTGATAATTGTTTTAAAAACATTTATAACGTCGGATATTTCAATAACCGACGTAAAAACCTTCCTCCGATTCATTTGTTACGTTGGTTAGTTTATAACCGACGTTATAAAGGGCTCAAAATCCGCGTTTTTTTACGTCGGTTATGGAATAACCGACGTCAAAAACATCTGCGGATTCTTTTTTTACGTCGGTTATTTTATAACCGACGTAAAAAAGCCTTCAAAAACCGCGTTTGTTACATCGGTTATTCAATAACTGACGTAAAAAGGCCTTCGGAAACCGCATTTTTTACGTCGGTTATTGTTATAACCGACGTAAAAAACGAAGCCGCGCGATTAATAACGTCGATTATAATAATAACCGACGTTAAAGGTGTACCGAATACAAATATTTACGTCGGTTAATAAATAACCGACGTAAAAAACCTCGTTTTACATATTATGACGTCGGTTTTATATAACCGACGTAAAAAATGGTGACGTAAAAAACGTTTTCTGCACTAGTGATTATTACTAAAAATCGGTTTTGAACTAGTATAACCAAATCCAGAATTATTCCTTAGAGGTCGAATTTGGGAATAAATCTTATCAAAATTTTCCTTACCTAAGGTAAAGTTTGAAAAACACTTCCTCATATAAAATATTTCTTACTTTAGTCTAATAAATCAGTTTTTATCTTCAAAAACATCAGTTTTAGCACTAGAGTTAGGCTCAAAAACATTTTTCTTAGAAATTACTTTTTCTAGATCCTTAAAAAGTTTATCCTTCCCAGAATTAACTTCCTCATGGTTTTTTAAACTCTTTCAAAATCAAAGTTTTTCTTATAAATATATTTATAAAGATCCGATATTTCCTTAATAAGAATATAAATCCTAGAATTTTCCTTATCAATCTTTTTCTTGACATTAGAATTTTTATTCACAAGAATCTTAGCAAACCTAAAAACTTCTTCATAGGTAGGTAAAGTATTATCTTTATCAGAAGAAGATTCTTCATTTAAGGATTCATAGTATTTACTATAACTATAATTAGTATTAAAGGATACATTGGTGATGGATTCATCATTATGTACGTTAGCCATTAAACACTAATTTTCAATAGGTAGTCTGGCTATTAGACCAAGATTCTTCTTTCAAGAAGATTCGTAATTTGAGGATTCACCCGAAGAGTCTCCACCACTAGCACTCCAAGTTCCATTAGCTTTTAAAACATTTTTATCATTAGCTTTGTAGTACTTCTTTCTATTCCTCTCAAAATGATTATTTTTCTATATTTTCTCTTAAGCATAGGACAACCTGGCCTTATATGTCCAGCTCTTTTGCATTCATAACAAGTGACTTTAGAGTCTTTCTTATCCTTTCTTTCTTTCTTATTTTATCCATACTGAAAGTCTTTCTTCCAAACTATATTGTTCATCCTTCAATAAAGATTATCTAGTTCATTCTTATAATGTTCACTTTCACTTGATTTAGATAAAACAATAACCTTCTTAGACTTAGATCTTGTAACTCTCTCAGAAGTCTTGGATTTCATATGATTTGAAGTAGTTATAAAGGCAACACTTCCATTCCCATTTTTCTTCTTAAAATTATCATCATATCTCTTCATTCTAGTCTCTTTTTGAATAAGAGTTCCAAAAATCTCGTAAAGAGTGATCTATGAGACTTTCCTATTCTCATTTATAGTTGTTCTCTTGGATTCCCACTCATTAAAAATGATGTCTATAATCTTGTCTACAAGTGCCTCATCATCCAAACCTTTTTTACCCATGGATTTTAAGCTATTGAGAATAGTGCTAAATCTATGTTATACCTTGCATATAGGTTCTCCATAAGGAAAGAAAAAACCATGGTACTCAACTCTAACCATAGCTCTTTTAGTTTCAATAACGTTAGAAGTACCAAAATGTGTAACTTCAAGTTTCTTCCAAATACAATTCCCAGATTCACAAGAATAAATATGGATATATATATTCCTGGACATGGAACAGAACAATGTATTGGATACCTTATAGTTAAGTTGGTATTCTGACTTTTCTTGATTAGTAAAAGTTTTGACTTTCTTGTCATGAATCTTTTAATCTTCAGTGGTCATAATAAACTTTTCCACTCCATTTTTAATAACAAAAGTCTTCATACGATCTCTTAAATATTCATAATAATTCCCATCAAAAATTGGTGGTCTAGTAGGATTGATATTGTCAATTGAACCAAAATTCATTCCTTCCATCTCAAATAAAATCTTTTTACACAAACTTGTTAGTAATAAAAGTATTTAAACAAGGATAAAAATATTCTAAGAAAGGAAAATATAGAATAATGGAAAACTTGAGCAATAAAACTCATATGTGAATATATGTATTTCAAAGATGTCCTCTGATACCAAATATAGGATTGAAATGATACTAATTTTAGTATCGAAATAATGATGTAGATGATCAATATACAAGAGGGGGGGGGGTGAATTGTATACTTTAAAAAATTCCTTCGGAAATTTTAAAGATGGTAATGTTTAATGAATTTAAACAAGGTAAATTCACAAAACCTGTTAGTTATACAAACTTTCTTGATTCTGGAAATGTGGTTCTGAAAATGAAACTTTTGAAAAGTTTAAAAAGATAAAGATTCTACCTTAAAGTGTATAGAATCTCACTAATCAGAGTACAAGTATAAGAAAGTATAAGATAGTTATAATTTCCTCAACAACCAAAATGTAGTGGAAAACTTGAAACAATACACGTAACAGGTAGAAAATATTTTAACCTAAATAGAGGGGTATCCAACAACCTTGGAGAAAGGTCCCTTGATTTATACTTTCAAGAAAGTATGTCTTACCGACACCAGGGTAAGTCCTTGATACGAATATCGGAGTCTGTCTTGCTATCCCCGCAAGCCCTCAAACTTCAAGGTAGTCGGAACAACTATCTTCTTATCCCCGGAATCCCTCAAATGTACTCAGGAACATTCGGAGTCGCACGAAGCAATTCTGAACAGGATGCTCAGTACACACAAAGCATTAAAGTCTCTCTCTCTAGAAATCACTTTAGCATCATGTAATCTCTAGATTGATCAACCTCCTCGAGCTCGTTCAAATGAGATCCTATTTATCAGCACATCTTCAACGGTCAGCTCCCTACTCCAATGTTCATATTTTTCCTTGAATTTCGTAAGGACCTGTACATGTGTCACTCAAACAATGGTTGCTTAGAAATAGAAAGAATGACATCGTTTTATAACTCAAACAAGAGTAATAAAAAATATGGTTGCTTAATCAAAACCGTTTTTTGGAATGTAAGGAAAATAAAAGTTTGAAGTCTAACAAAAAACTATTAGGTGTCTTTCATTCATGAATATTCCGATTCTTTCTTCAAAAGAATTGGGAACCTAAATTCTATAGAATTCCAGAGTCTGAACTTAAAAAGTTCAGAGTCTGAATTCATAAGAATTCAGAATCTGAATTTGTAGAATTTGGAGTCTGAACTCATAATATTCAGAGTCTGAATTCAGAGAATTCGGAATCTGAATTCATTGAATTCGGAGTTTGAACTCACAAAGTTCGAAGTCTAAACTCAGAGAATTCAGAACCTAAATTTAGATCCTGAAAACAGAATTCTCTATGTCTAAGTGTTTATAGGATTCCAAGGTATTGAAACTAAATTTTATGCTTAGAAAGAAAATGAGTTAGGTTTAGAGAAATTATGCCATGAACAATGAAAACAAGGTAAGGATAAATTTCCTTGGGGAAGGATAATTTTGAAAGAAAAACTGGGTAAGGATAAAATTTTCTTGAGGAAGGAAAATTTCCTTAAGGAAGGAAGATTTTCCTTATCAAAATAAAACATAGGGGAAAATAAATTTTCATTAAGATAGAGTGTTTGTTATTTTCAAAACAAGAAGGAATGGAAATATCATAAGGAAACCTTATTGACTCGGCATTTAATTCATAGAAGTGGTGTAATTAAAATAAAAATGAAATCCACAAAATGTGATGAAACTGAGTTTTTAGAAACATGTGTTTTTTTGAGAAATATATTATCTTGTATTAACTCTATGAATAGAAATAATTATTATACGAATTTTAATTAATATATATAAATAATCTATAAATTTAATTTAATTCTTTCCTTATTATAGGTTATTATAATTAATTAAGATGGATAAACTTTATGTACTTAAAAATAGATTTTAGACAACCATGTTTTTAATCATAAAAATAAATATATACCAAAATACTGAAAATTATTGAACAAAATGAAATTAATTATATTATTATAAATAAATTTTTAAATATTGAACATTAATAAAAAATAAAAAAAAATAGTTTAACTAATAAATTACTTTATTTAATGAAAAGAAATGATAGTATTTGAAAAAATCAGCAATTTTCACTATTCACTAAAAAATCAATCATTTCTGAAACAATACAAAATTTAAAACTAATTTAATTTTAGAATATTGATTGAAAAAATTAATTTAATTTTATAAAATAATATTTCTAAAATTTAAATAAATTAATTATAATGTTTTCCCACAAAAAAATCATTTTTGATGAAAATTTATTTTTTGATGAATAAAATGACTTCCGGAAACAATTAACTGATTATTTCTTAGTAATTTATCAACAAATTTATATTTTTTAGGCAATTATATATATTTAATAAATTAGTTATTCATTTTCATACAAACTAATTTAACAGCTTGTTATAACAGGCATGTTTAAATAATCGTAGTTTGTTTAGGCTCGATGTTTCATGTTATACAAGCTATCAAACATAGTTTTATTTTTAAATAAATTGAGGGTATTATATTTAAATACCTTATATTTCATTAAATAAATGAAAAAAATAAATACATGTCAATATGGAAACCAAAAAATGAAACTGGTGGTAAATGCGAACTATATCTCAATGAAACCAAATTGAGACAAAAAACCCTTACCTTAGGTTCTGATTTGTTTAAAACATGAGTCTAATATACTATATAGTTAAATTATGTTTATTAAAAAAACTATGAGAATTATTTTCATCTATATTTAATTTTTAAGAACTAATTATTATCATTTACTATTTATTTTTATTATAATTTTCATTTACATTGTTTACTTAGGTGTTTTTTGGTTAATTTATTTATAAGCCTTTTGGTTTGTTGACTATGGTAAAATGTGTTCTAAAATATCTTCAAAATATCAATAATTTTAGATTTTTATGTCATTTATTATTACATTAGAAAAAATATATATACAATTCCATATGTTCCCAAAGCGGACTCAAATTAAAAAAAGGTGCATTCATATGTGTATTTAATACGATTAAATTTAATATAAACATTTATTATTAATATTGGTTATATATTGTAAAATGTTATCATTAATGAATATTATTAGTGTCATAGATATAATTTTTATACCTTACATTCATTTTTAAAGTTATACATGTTAAGTGGTTATAGAAAGATGAAATATGCCATTCTATGGAGGTAGGTGTCTACAAGTACATAGGTGAATCTATCATTTTCAAAGAAAGTAATGGGGTATAAAAATAAAATAAATATCATTGGTTAATATCATTAATTTTATAATTATCATTTTATTTCCTTAAATAACTATTTTTTATTTTCCACATAAATATTTTATGAAAAATAGAACCCTTCATTCATGGAGACAGTAGTACACACAAACACTTGAAAGTGTTTTAATTTTTTTCATAGTTTTAAAGGGATGAATAAAAGTGATATTTAGTTAGTATAATAAAATTAATAATATTAAAAGTAATTATTTTTTTCAAAAATTCATGGATAGAGACCATTTTTGGGGGGGTATAGGATTATTAATGGAAAAACTATGGAGTAAGAATTACTCATGTGGAGAGATTAAACTTTCTCTTGAGAGTATTCTTGGAAATGAGGGCCTTAGTATAACATCTATAGACAAGGGGAATAAGAAATATTAAATAAATTATTTGCGAGGTAATTGAGTATAGGTTTAAGGTAATTTATAATGGGAAGTGTAATAATGAAAGGGTGGAAGTGGTCCCCTTTTATAAGTGAATAAAAGGGAAATTTTGTGAATACCCATTACTTTTCAATGACATCATTAAAATATTCAAGGGTCAGTGAATCCAAATGTTTGAAATGATGTATTTTGGGGAGATATTGGGTCGATAAATCCCCAACCACCTTTTATCCTACATGTTTGAAGCATGTTTCAATCTTTTTACCACTTGATTTTTCACATTTTCCATTTGTTTTTTACATTGGTAACTAGTTTTTTCCCAAGTAGTTTATATTTTATTAAAAACATAAGGTAAAAATACTAACAAAATTTTGATGTTATAAAAATAAATTTTTTATCCATATACTAAAATTTTATTTATAAATAATATAAAATTAACTTTCAAATAAAAACATTTAATATACAGATAACCTGTTTTAGAGAAAAAATGTTGTTTTTAATATTAAGTGTTCTTGATCTTATTTAGTATTGATTACCAATTGAATGTGTTTTAATATATTGATATAGGTTTATATTAGAGTCCTTTTTAGAATATATTAAATTATTTTATCTTTTTAAAATGGCATAATTTGAAAATAATAATTCTTTGAAAAATAACACTTTCACCATTATCACGGTAATTAGCATTAATCCTTGTAATATTATTTTTATACCTAAAATAAAAAACAACTTATTAAATAATATTAAAATTTGGATCTACAATATGATATCCATTATTTAGATTTAATTCCCAAAATTTATTAAAATTAATTTTTTATAGATATTATATAGGTAATTTATATTGTTGTTATAAATTATAATACAAAAAAATAATATAAGTCTATATAATTAATGTTGTGAATTTTTTAATAAATATTAATTTAAAGTGTTAAAATTAAAATTCCTTAATAAATGGAATTATTTAAACCATGTCAAAACTAGTATATAAATTTGACATGATCAAGGTTTAAATAAAATTAAATATGTGATATTTTGATTTTAGAAAGTGTTTACATAATTAAAAAATAAGGTATCTGTATTTCATTTAATATCATGTATTTAAATAAAATACCCTATAAAGTATAATATAAAAGATTTAATAGTACAACTAAATAAGTGTTTACATTTATATGATTATTTAATGTCCATAATACATGGTTAAGACATAAATTGTTTATATTTTCTTGATTTATGAATTTTTCATAAATGTTTATCTCATGATTATTCTTATGATTTTTTAATTTACTAAATTTATTAATTTATTTATTCATTGACATAATTTTTTATTATGAATGAATATATTCTCTAGTTTAATGAGTTAAACTTATTCTTTAAATATCTGAACTTGCATCTAAGGAGTAACCTACTAGGTATAATAATTGATTTATGTTTATTCTAACTTTGATTTGGAAAGATTGGGTTGTGAGATTAAAATTAAAGGTTGATTACAGTTTATACCTACTTGGTGTTGTATTTTTATGGAATTAAGTTCTGTCTTTGGTAATGTAACATTGGGTATAGAGACTTCGGATCAGATCACTCACTATCATAAAGGCTTGTACCTTATCCAAAAAAGTGATTATTGGCTATCTTGAGCTCCAAGATTACTCATGTGGGGATTTTTATTTTATATGCTTTTAATCCTTTACATTAAAGGGTTTCATATACCTTATGAATACAAAACATTTAGATATGTAGTGATATAGTTTAATTTTATTATATAACATAAGATATGAGTTGTGTAAATATTTACACAATAATATTGTTTAAAAAAAATATATATTTGGTAGAAGTAATATGATTCCAAACTAAATCACTCTATAAGAAAAACAATATTTTCTGGGTGGTATTTTTTAGTATTTAGTAGTGGTTAATACTTCTGTTAATGTATTTGTGATACATTCTAAAAAGTGTCAAGAATTTATATGTTGGGAATCATTTAAAAACTATTTTTTATGGTGAATTTTAATTTAAATATTTTTGTAAAAAAATATTTTCATTATAAATATTATTTTCACATTTATATATTTTTTAATTTGATAAGTATATTTTTATTTGTTATTTATTTTCTACTTGTTTTAATATTTTTTATATATGGAATGGAAGCTTACCAGAAGGTCAATCATCTTTATAATACTCTAACTCATTCTTACTTAACTCTTTAATTAGTGAAAACTCCACCAATTGTTTTTTCATGTATTAATATATCAATACTTATTATTTGACATACTTGTTTCAATATTCTTTTTTACATTACACAATAATTTCTCAGGGGTCCACCCATCATCACACTACATTTACTCATTCTCATTTTACTCCTTTTGTACTAACACTCCATCAAATAAATTTACATGTAATGATATGTTAATAATTTTTTTTAACTTATTTGATAAAAAATACATTATATAAATAGCTAATGAATAAAATTACTATTTTAGGAAAAATTAATAATTATTAGTAGTCGTTTTTTATTATTATTTTGTTATTATAATCTAATTATTTATTTATTTTAAATAAATAAATTAATTTTAAATATTATTTAAATTTTTCTTAATAATTAATAAGTGATATGTAATTAAAATTTCAAACAATAAATAATTAATAATTATAATGAATTGATAATTAATTATTAATAATTTAAAATTAATAATTAACAATAGATAATTCATAATTAAAAATTAAAAATTAAAAATTGGTAATTAAAAATTAAAAATCAACAATTGGTAGTTGATAATTATGTAAATTTTAATTATTATAAATAATTAATAATTAATAATTAATAATTAATAATAATTATAAAAATATATATAATCATTTATAACAAAAAAAATTATTAAATAATAAATTATTATTTAATGATTATTATTTATCAATTATTAAAAAGTAATTAAAATATTAATTAATTAATATTATTAATATCCAGGTGATTTTAATGAAACACTACTAAAGTTAAATATAAAATATGAAAACAAATTTTCATATTTAAAAATATTTTTAATTGCAATTAAAAAATCACTGTTAAATGGAATCAGTCTTCAATAAACAGTTCTGAATGTGTGATGGTTTTCGAAAACCACCCTTAAAAAATAAAAATGGAACATTTAGCGATGGTTTTAAAAATGACCACTAAATGAACATTTTATAATAGTTTCATTATAAGCATGCATACATGTTAAGGGAACAACATGAGATATGATGGTAAGATTAAATCCCTTCCAATAATATTAAGTTTCATATTACTTCCATACCAAACACTTATGAAGGCCTCAATCATCTAACAAGGTGGTTTTGTGCCAATGAAGGGTGTCCATAGATTGTATTGTGCGAGGAAAGCATGTAATAAGGTGACCCTAAGAATTATGTGCCTCACCTTTTCTTTTTCATAAACAGAATTAGAGAACCCTGCGATTTTGGATACTATAGGAATATTTTTGATTCTATCTATATAATGAATTATAGCGTACAAAACTTTGAATAAATAAATACCACATATTATTAGTGTAAAATCAATACATATCAATATGATTAATTCCATAACCATAAAGGTTTAGTATATTTAGAACCTTTTATACATGAAAAAATCAAGAATAAAATATCTTTCTCATTTACCATTAATTTCTTCACAACTGGAACCCTTCTTAGACATATCACGCTAAAAACCATTCTTCATAAACTGGGGAAGGGAAACATAAGAAAGGGTAAGCTTGAATGCCCAATAATGTTAAACATGAGAGATATCAAACATTGATAATAATATAATCATAAGTCTATGAGAACATGATATTAACATTAGAAAATCATAACCAATAATTCATAGGCCTTAAACATGAATCATTGCATAAAGATTTTTTAATTTAAAGACATAAGATATAAATATAGAATATCATCAATAAACAATCATGAGTCATGACAACATATCATAAGAATATATATATATATATATATATATATTAGGTTCTTGGGGGTAAAATCTTATCAAACACACACACACACACTCACATCACACAAAAACTGGAAATGAAGACCAAAGAACCCTATAGGATAGCCCAACCATCAATATTTGTTTATTTTATATTCATAGCCCTAGGTCCAAGAAGAATAAAACCCATTACTTGGACCAAAAGACAATTTTTATTGATATGAATTACCAAGTGTAGCATCATACTTGCATCATCATGCATGTTTCACTACCTTACCTCATCATGACTGCATCATCACCTTCATATATCATTACCTTGTCAATGCATGTGTCATAAAACCCCCATAAGGGATTTCCAGGATTCAAACCCTGTGTTTTTAGAAGGATCACGGGGTTTACCACTCAGGTTCCACCCTAATTGCACGTATCATAAGTATAAGATATATGTATTTAAAATTCATATAAACCTAGAAAAATAGATCCTTAGTCATGGTTCACTCCCAAGACTATCATTGTGGACAAAATCCCATAGTGGAAATGTTTACCTCTCCATTTTGAACTTTCTCTTAGGATCAACTTCTATCAATTTAACTCTATCATATCTCAAGAGTTTCTCAACTCTATAATCGTTACCTAATTAATTGAAGGGATATAATAGACCCACCCATCCTTGGTTTATAATTTAACCACCCATCATGTAATCACAATCCAATCATTTATATTTCACATGATCATCAAAACATTTATCATTACATATAATCATAACCCATGAAAAAGAAAATGGGTTTCATCAATATTTTACCATCATAATCATAAACCATCTAGAGAGAGAATAAATAAGGAAACATTAAATCATATCCACAGTACATCATAATAAATACCAAGAGATGTTGTTTGAGATGAAAATTAATTTGAAATATCCCCAGAACATTTTTTTAGGAAAATACCATTTTCATTTTGAATTATCTTTATTAAAATCTAAAAAAATTTAAAAAATATTATTAAAAATATTTTATTTGAAAATAACTATGGAAACAAGGTATAGAAACTTCAATGTTAAGAGTAGTCATGACAGTAGAAAAATACTAAAATGTGATGAATGTTTAAACAAAAATTAATTTTACATTATCAGTAAAAACTCAGAAGCACCTCATTCGGAAAATGACATGGAGATTATCTTAAAAACTCATAGAAATACAAACATGGGTAAAAACGAATTTAATAAATCTTTATAAAATATTAAAAATATTATTGAAAATATTTTGGAAAACATGGATATGGAAGAAAGAGTATTATTAGTCGAAGAGAGAAATAATGTTGGTTTTCCTTAAAAAAATATTTCTCTAATCTCTAAATACTTAAATAAAGTAAAATGAAATGATAATGTGTAATATCTAGAAATGATTATATGAGAAGAGTCATAATATTTGGGATAGATATATCATATAATTTCATCATCAAAAATTAATCATAGACAATCCAGGTGAAAATTGAGATTGTAAAAGAAAACCCTTACCTCATGTATGTATTTATTAATAAGTGCACTACCATCCTATATAATAAATTTAAAATTATTGTACTTATATAAAAAATCCATATCAATAACTATAATATCATAAATGTTTTACTTATAACATCTTATCACCCATTCATTAACTATCGTTTATTGTCATAATCATTTTGGGTGTTAACTTCTTCGTCCCTCATGTATGTTTTGGTTTGGTGGTAAAGGTACATGAACATTGATTATGGATTATTAATCTCTATCATTTAAATCAAGATATAAATATCATATATATTCATTTTATAAATATTTATAACCTTTCATACAAATAATTGATGAAAAATAAATTATATAATCATGTAGATATGGTAGATCAAACGTACAAATGTGTGAAGTTTCCAATTCTTTATGGATGAATAGAATTAAAGGTAAATATATTTTTTTTGAAAAAATATATTTTAAAGTTTGTGCATGTTGTCTTTTTTGATAACATGAAGAATTATTCCATGAAGAGAGGCTACACTGTAGTCACCTTGAATATTTGTTTGGGAGAAAACCGACCACATGGGGGGTCCTACCACCCATAGTAGCACCAGCAAGGTAGGAGAGCGTGCATGTGGGTCGGCATGTTTATGAGAGAAAAATTGTTCCACACTACAAGGGTTCTAGAATGAATGTAGTAGTCCATATAATAAGGAGACACCATGGAGGAGGCCTCAAGTGGACCCCGTTACTCATATCTAATAAATCAATGGAATGATATAGTTTATATTTTATAGGTTTTCTGAAAGAATGTCTGATGTGTGAGTCTAGGTTTTCATGATACACCACAACCAAGGTCTCCAAGGTATAGATTGGGTTTTATTATATTTCATATCCACTAATGTTTTCAGGGTGCCCGCACTGTAACACTCAGGGGTACATTGCAGTTCCCCTAGAGTGGAAGTTTTCCATGAAACAACTATGTATTGCAACGTGAAGGGTCCAAAATTAGTAGAATCAAAGAATTGTAGTATCTCTGGATTATAGGTGTATATGCTATAGAAGTATGGTCTATTCTATACCCCCCTTTGGGATAAGAAGGATACCAAACCATTACCATGCCTTATAATGTGGAGTGTCTAATTTTGGAAAAACAAAATATTTTGGGATCTCTCAAACCATAGGAGGACACGTTGTAGTAGTTTTCTCCAAACCCCATCTAATTAAGTGTAAAATTTATTTCAAGGATATCAAGATAAAAATTGTTTGGGAGAGTTATTTAAAAAAAATATCGAGAAAAGTGGATTTGGTCAATGGAATTTTCCATCACATGGAACTATTTACCATGCCCTTTGAAGGATGGTTTCACCACACCGAGAAGGGACCATGCCATAGTACACTTGAAATGCGAGATACTAAAATATTTAATATATATAACCATGATATAGATTGGACGTTTTATTATGATGAATATTTTATGTCTAAGGGAATTATGGGCTCAAATTACCAATTGTTAATTAGAATTTTATAGTTCATAATGAACCTATTAAACATATGGTACACTTTTCACAATCCTATTAATTGAATAAAAACTCTAAAACATTAGATTAATATCAAAATAGGAATAATTCTTCTATATGGAAATAGAAGAAAAATTAAGGAATTTAAAGAGATCTTTTTCTAGAGAAAATTTCCAATGGTCTTCTTACCGATCTCATCTGAAAGCTTGAAGGTTGAAGAAAGAGTTATTCTAGGAGTCTCATCATTGATTCGACATTGTTTTGTTGAATAGAAACCCTAATGAGGGTGTGTATTATTATCATCCTTATATAAAAAATGATTCATTATAAGGGATATTGATTTCCTTATTAAAGGAGAGTAACGAGTTCTTCAACTAATCATGTTATTAAACTTGGAGGGTTAGTGAGACCAATCAAAATTTTGTAATTGTAAAGTAGTGAGATTTTAGTGAATTCTTTGCATAGGATCATTGGAGTTCATGCTACATTGAAACATACCAGTGTGGGTGAGCCAAATAAAATATCTCATGTCATTTATTTCATTCATCGCTCATTGAGGGAAATTATGGAGAGAATTCAAACTGATCTTCATGTTTAGAGAACAAGATTCCCATTAAAGTAATAATTTTCTACACCCTGATTCACCCCCACATCCAAGTTTTATTATCTACAAGATTCTAACAATTGGTATTAAAGTGAAGTTTATTCTTTTTATCTCTTGAAATAAATGGTACAATTTTAAACAATAAAGGTGTTACTATCTATGAATGAAGTAATTTAGAGTTATAGAAAATATAGATGAAACTTTATTTCATATCCATGAGCATGGATGTTTACACAATATCCATCTATGAAATCACTAAAAATATTGACAGTGGATCCTTGATGGATGGAGATCATTGATAATTGGTTATAGATTCCAAATATTTAAATTTCTTTGGAAGTTATCCTACAAATCACATCTTAAAAAATAAAATTTCATAAAAAAACCACTCATGTTATATGGGAAAACATTTCAATATTTATGAAGTATATTTGGAGTTCTAGGAGGATATGCTAGAGGTTATGTGGAATAAGTATGAAGATTAGTGAATGAATTAAAATGATACAATTGATGTCATTTTTTATCATCTAGATATTTTTTTGAAGGCATGTGATTTTTGGTGAGTATATATGAGATGAAAATATCTTGAAGACAATCCTAAGAATAATCCATCCTCGTTTCAATGAAAAAATTTCGGTTTTAGAAAAAGACGATCCAAAAGAGATATATAATGATATCTTGTATAACTTTATGGTGGATTATGAAATGAGAAATTAAGAAAATGACTCAATAATAAAGGAAAGTAATCAAGAGGTTGATTTCAATTCCATGAAGAAGCTCTCACTCATGGAAAATTTAAAATTCAATGAAGTTGATGAGGTGATTTCATTATAACCCTCTAATATTGAAAGAGGAAGAGGAAGGTTTAAAGGTAAGATTCCCTTTTATTGCTTCAAGTGTAGAAATGTGGTACATCTAGCATCTAAGTGTCCCTAAAACTATTAAGAAGATTATGGTGAAGAAAAATCTGTCAATAAGATGAAATTTTTTTTGAAATAATTATTAATGGAGGTCCTTTAAAAGAATAAATATTATTTCTAAAGAAGAATATAGTTATAGATAAATTAATGGGGAAGAGGTTAAAAAATTTAAAGATAATGGTGGGATGATGGATATTGAAAATAATCCATGAAATTATGATAGTGATTATGAGAATGAAGGAGTTATTTCAAGGGTTTATTTATAGCTAGAAATTGAGGAAACCCTTAAAGAACATGATGTGTGGAGATCAAGGAATAAGAATTATAATAGAGTAGTACACCATTATAAGATATACATGAAATAAAAATACACGGAAATTTTAGATAGTTATTCTAAAATTTAAAAACTCAGACCTAGAAGTTCATAAAATTCAGTGAAGGAAGTTGAACTGAAGGTTAAATTTAAAGAAAAAACCTGAATCATTGATGGTTTGTAAAAAACAATCAATGATGGAGTAAAGATAAATGGGGAGCTGTAAGAAGAATCTATGAATTGCAAACTAATTTTTGAATATTAATAATTATTATTGATTCTTGGAATGTTGATTGGAAATACACAAGATTCATCATAAAGTAAATTTAATAGAATTCCTAAGAAGGAATACATGCCTATTCCTCATGTTAAGTCATTCAAAGGTAGAGAACAATTTGTGATTGTTTTAAAACATCAAGCACCAACTCCTCAGAAGAGGATTTAACTTCACAACACTGAAAAGGAAACAAACCATGTCACCAAGTTGAATTATAATGCTTCAAGAGTTAGGTGTTTTTTACTGCTGAAATTTGGGACACACTTACTAAGTGTTCTCTATTTCTTAGAGATCCTTCTATGGGAAACACAATAAAAAAATGTAAGATTAATTTCTTATCAGTATTTTTTTAATGTTTATTGTTTTTTATTATGTCTTTATACATAAGTCAATTAATTTCATTCAATAATGAAAAAAGTTTAATCAATAATTCTTCAAGAAATAAGAATATGGAAACTTCTCCAAAGAATATTGAAGAAAAAAATTATTTCTCAATTTTTAAGAAGAATAAGACCTTATAGAGATATATATTGAAAATATTCACTCATCACTAACATGGTTGATGAAAGGGTTTAAAATAAGGGTAATGTTTTTGAGATTACTTTATAGAATATGGACAAGTTTTTTTTGGATATTGGATAGTGGAACCACATCATATATGACTAGAAAAAAAGACCTCATTGTGAATTTATGGATCAATAAAGATAGTGTCATTCATTTTTTGGAATTTTTAGCATCTTAATATTATTGTTTTTATAAAGGCTAGGATCATTAGAAAAGATATCAGGCAGACTACTGTTCTCTTGGTTGATGGACTATGTCATAATCTACTTAGTGTCATCTAATTATGTGACCACATGTATTATATGAAATTAAATGAAAGGTCATGTACTATTATAGATAAATATAGTTAACTTATTCTCCACATAATAAGAACCAAGGGAAACCTAAACCTTGTTAGAGAGTAAAATTTCTTTATGTTTTCCAAATAAGAGAAAAATAGCTTATCGAATATGCAGATTGTCGATTTGAGAGAAACATCTCTAGAGAGGTTTGTAAAGAGAAATGGAGATTTTTAATTTTACCATCTCACATATGTTCACACTCAAATATGTGATTCATGTAAAAAATTAATATTATCTATAATTACTATAAACCAAATAATATGAATTCATCAAGGTTTCTTGAGCTTTTACATGTTCATGTTTATGGGTCAATTTCACCCAAAGAAATTGATGGAAGAAGGTATTATGTGTTGTTTATTGATGATTATAGAAAAATGGTATGGATTAATCCTATCACACACAAGACTGAGGTATATATATGTATCACTCTATATTAAAAGATATATGAAAATATGCTTTGTGTGAAGATCCATAAGTTTTAAATAATAATGGCATCAAATCCATGAATCGTCAAATTCAAGAATATCTAGAAAAGAATAGAATTCAACATCAAGTATAAACTATTAGAACACCCCCATAAAAATTAGATTATGAATATAATAAATAATATAATCAACAGCATGTGTAAAATAATGTTTATTGAAAAGTATCTTTCAGAAAGATATTGTAAAGAAGTGGTTCTTACATTTTTTTTACATCTCCAATAGAGAACTATTATGTGAAAATGAATTGAAAACTCTATAATAAATGTTGTGTGGATATAATACTTCACTGAAATAATTTCAAGAGTTTGGAAGTAAGTGCTATATTTTATCAATAAGGAAAATTTTAGTGAATTTAAATACTAGGGAGATGAAGGCATGTTTATTGGAAAATCATCAATGAGTAAAGATAATAGGCGTTATAATAAGAAGTTTGAGAATTTTATTAAAATAAATGATGTTGTGGTGGATGAAGATGAACTAATTGTAACAATACATGGGCATATTTTTTTCATGAAAACCACTAAATTTCTGAATCTGGGTGTAATAAATAAGTATAGGGTTTAGGGGGAATTACAAGGTGTTACAAAAACACTGATGAAGACATGGAATGTTAAGTAAGCCCAAAAATTATAGTAGGTTAATGGATACAAATGAACATGGATAAAATAATGGATAGAAACATTGTTGGAGACTATAAAACCCCAGTCCAAACCCAAAGAATGAATCCTCAATAATAGGTATCTTTGTTATCATTGGAAGAACCAAAATATTTTAAATAAGATAAAAATGATGAGTGTTGGGTCAAGTCCATGGATGAGGAGTTTGAGAAAATAGAGAATAATAACATGTGAGAAGTTACTTAAGGACATGTAATAATAATTTCATTGAAAATAAGTGTGTGATCGGAAATAAACTAAACGAAGATGGCACAATAATTCAAAACAAAAACATCTTGTGTAAAAATGATATTCTCAAATTGATGTTATTGTTGTGGATGAGTCATATGCACCCATTTCAATGATTGAAACTATATTTTAATTTCTAGACATGTAAATTCATAAGTGATTCATGATATATCGAATGGATGTCAATTATTACTTCTTGAATTCTTTAATTGAAGTGAAAGTATATATTGATCCATGAGATGGGTTTCTCACTGATAAAGATAAAGAAAAAGTGTTTCATCTAAAGAAGGGATTATGGCCTCAAAAAAGAACCAAGGGTATGGTATTCTAAATTAAACAAATCTCTAAAAGATACCAATTTTCATATATTAAGAGTTGGTCACAATATATATATATATATATATATATATATAATACTGAATAGTGATTTATATTTCTAATTTATGTTGATGATATAATTTTTGGAGGCTCAGATGAAAACCAATGTAAGTAGTTTTCAGAACTTATGAGGTTTGAATCTGAGATATATCTAATTGGTTGAATTTCATTTTTATTTGGCTAGAAGGTAACTCAAATATTGTATTGGATATTTATCTCACAAACTAAACATTATAATAAATTTTAATATTATTTAATATGTAGTAATCAAGGCCTATAGAATTTCCACCAGAGACATGAAACAAATTATTAAAAGGTTATATAGAAAAAAAGATCAATGTGACCATGTATTGGAATATTATTAGGATATTACTCTATTTGAAATCCACTCAACCAGATATATTATTTTATACTTTTCAAAGTACTCATTTTCATAGGTATCCCAAGGAGATCCATATGAAATTTTCAAAACTAATTATTCGATATATTCATCATACAATGGACTATGTGTTATTCTATCATAATTATAGTCTGTATAATTTTTTGGGATTCATTGATTCAGATTGGTATGGTTGAATATACGACTGAAAATTAACATTTGGTGGTTTTTATATTGGTAGTTCATGTATTTTATGGAAAATAAATAAAAAATATTTCATTTCTTTGAGAACAATGTATTTAGAGTACATTTTTTCCACTAAAGACTATACCCAACTGATATGGATGAAACAAAAACGTGATGATTTTGGTGTTGTAGTATGGTATCCAATTTCAATTATGTGTAACAAATAATGTGTGATTAATCTTAGTGAAAATAATATCCAAAAATTTTGGACCAAGCACATTGAGATAAAATATCAATTTATAAAGGAGAATGTTGAGAAATTAGTTGTAGTTTTGAAGTATGTATCAACATAAGATCATGTTGAAGATATATTTAAAAAGTAACTACCTAAAGTTTTTTTTTAAAATCAATGTTTATCTCTTGGATTCTAACTGTCTCCATCCACTTAATTGATTTTGGGGCATACCCCCACTCCCTATTGCTACTTTCATAAGAAAAGTGATTTTTTGCCTCAATATGCTGGATTTATAATCCCTATTTAGATATTTTCATAATATTTAACTCTTTGGGTTCGTTTCCAAAGGGTAAAAAATCTCTAAGTATATTTGATAAGGGGATAAAAAGTTAGAGCTTTAGGGGGAGAGTATGTAACAATTAAATTAGGGGAGTTTTTATGTAGTTGAAATTATTAAGAGGTTATCATGACAATTTTTTTCAATTAATGTTACTCACACCAATAATTTCTCATGTGGGATTAGAATTGATTATTATTATATTTTTGATACACTTTTTTAAAGTGGTTTGAGTGTCTAGAGATTTTTTTACAAACCCAAAGTGGGAGTTTATTGGAAAAAATCCATTTGGAAATTTGTGTGTGTTTTATTCTTGAAAAAGTGAAGAATGATTCATTTATGAAATTCCATGTAATATTCACTTTGACTACATCATTTTATTTTTTGTTTTGATGTAAAAAGAAGGCCAACCTTAGTGAGGAAGTCGAGATGACTCAACCCCGCATGTGTCAGATCAAGCTCGAACACACAGGAGAACCATCTAGGCTAGAGATCCATGATGAAACTAGGGAGGTAGGGGAGAACACACATGGGTTATCATGAACATGAGAGTAAAATTGGTCTATTCCATAGGGGTGGTAGTATATAGGCAATAGTTCACAAAGTAGTGTGACACCTTATAGGAGGCCCAGAGCATACCCTGTTACTTACATCTCAAGAATACATAGAATGAGATAGTTTTTATTCCATAGTTTTTTTATAAGACAACATAATGTGGTACTTGGATTTTTTAGGATAAATTTTTTCCAAAGTCACCACAACACATAGTGGGTTTCATGTGGTTTCTGATCCATTTTATTTTTTAGGGTTCCCATGCACCAGTACTCTGGGCTACATTGTAATACCCTTAGAGATGAAGTTGTCCACATCATAGCTATGCTTTGTGATATAAAGGGTATGAAATTGGTATAATAAAGGAATTATGGTTTCTCATTTTTATAGGTATCCATACCATAGAAGGATGGGACATGCTATATCCCCCTTGGGATATGAAGTCATCCACACCGCATCCATGCCTTATGATGTGGAATGATTGATTTTGGCAGAAGTAAAGATTTTGGGATCTCCTATCTCATAGGAGGCTAAACTGTATTAATTGTATTAATTCTATAGCCATTTTTTGTGAGATTCAGTTCAAGGATATTGTTCCATAAATCAAGACAGGGAGTTATTGAATGAGATGTGATTAAGAAAAATGAATCTTGTCAATTGAAGTTTCCATGATGCAGTACTATTTACCATGCCACCAGAAGGATAGTTGTGTGGTTTTTAGAAGGAAACATGAAATATTATATGTGAAATGAGTGATAAAACACCCATGGAATATATGGCCACACGGAAGCCTGGTTACTTCAATCTGCTAGCTATTTTATTTCTGGAAGGGTTATAGGTTGAAATTCCCAATTGTTAATTTGGATTTCATGATGTATAAAGACCTCATTAAATAGAGTGGAAACATGGAAAATTATTAATAATTAAATAATAAATTCTAACCACTAGATTGAAATAAAAAGATGAAGAAAAATGATTTACTAATAGATTAAAAAATAAAGTAATTTACATAGTGTTTTTGTAGAGTATCTTTCTAGATGTCTTGTTCCAGATCTCATATATAAGTTTTAAGGTTGGAGAAAGAGTTATTATAGGAGTATCATTCTTGCTGGGAGTTGAATTTTTTGCTAGAGAGAAACCCCAATGAGGGTGTATATTCATATCATATTTATGTAAAGAATTAGGAATTAATATATTGAGCAGCGAGTTCCCAGTTTAAGGAGAGTATTGAGTTTTCCAACTATTCATGGAAGTGAACCAAGAGGGTCATTGAGACCAATCCAAATTTTTTAACTATAAAGTAGTGATATTTTAGTTTCATAATAAAATTATTGTACATGATCTTTGGATTTATCCTAGTTTGGGTGAACTGTAAAATCTCTCACATCATTTATTGATTTTATTTCTCATTGAGGAAAAGAATATAGAGAATTTTAAGTGTTCCTGAAGGTGAGAGAACAATATTCCCACATTAAAGAACTCCCAAGGTGTTATCATCTATAGGATTAAAACATTAATTAACCCTTAACAAAATTATTATTTTAAAAATATAATATAATAAAATTAAATCTATTATAATAACCAACCATGAATGTTTGTGGTGGAAAATGAATCGTGTCGCTATGTGGAGGCAATAGTCCACAATTACGCACTATCGATACTTTCATCTACCATTTTATTGAGAAGAGGGGGTTAATGATTCTTCTATAACAATAATAAAATATAATAAGATTTTTTATATTGGATTAATCATGTATTGATGGATACAACTTGTTTAGAATAATTATATGTTGAAATAAAATTGAAAGATATTGGTTAAGATTTATACTTATTTTTTGAGAGACCTACTTTGTCTTACAGATTAATACTTAAAATATTGGCCTTAGGACAATAATAAAATATATAATATGAAGGTAAGGATTATATTAAGGGTTTTGGGTAGGTCTTGGATAATATATAATGGTATAAATGTGTGAATAAGGGAGGATAATATGCTCCCTTTTATAAGGGAGGGGAGGGAGACACATGGAATTTCTTAAAATATTTCAATGATATGTGGTCCCTTTCATGGGATCATGGATTCAAATAGAGATATATTTGAAGGTGGGATAATATATGTTTTAAATATATTAAAAAAATAATGTCTGGGTGGAAATAATATCATTATATCTTGGTTTTACCTCCCCCCTGGTAAACCCATTTTAACCACAACTATGGTAACAAAATTTTACGATTTTTATTATTCACTACGAAAAAATTAGTTGAAAATATTTAATTATATTAATTATTATGATTATAAATATTTAATAAATTTTACCTAAATTAATTTCTATATGTTTTAGGCTTTAATTTTACCTAAGTGCATAAATAACAATGAAAACTAGTTTTAGAAAAATGCATTTTTAAGTATAAAACATAATTTACTTCCATTACCTTTCTTGTAAAAACCATAAAATGAATGTCAAAAAATATGACTGAATATATACTCTATAAATTTAATTAAATACATTAATCAATTTATATTAACATAATTTATTATAATAAAAACATGTTGGACATATAAAACTAATTTTTTGAAAAATGTGTTTTTAAGCCCAAAAATGAACTTTTACCGAAATCAAGTGTAATGAAGATTTCTATGTAACCAATTATATTTTTTTATAATTGAATGATTTTTATGATACTTTATTATCAAAATTAAAAAATAATGTGACATTTACTTGAAAAGCAATGAGAGTTTTTATAAAAAATATTATTTTTCACTATTCATCGAAAAATAAATCTTTTTAGAAAAATAATACAAAATCACCCTAAGAAAATATTGAAATGATGATTTTAAAAATGATATTAATTTACTGAAATAAAATTTCTAAAAATGGGAGAAATTGTTTATAATTTTCACATAAAATGCGATAAAAACCATTTTGGAAGCATAAAATGATATTGCTAAAAATTGAGTACTTATTTATTATAAATTAATAAATAAATTTCTTTGTAAATATTTTTCATAATGTTATTATTACTATTTATATCAACAAATTTAATTTTTTTTATTTAATATTATACTATATCATGATTCATATCGACTCAGGGATGTATGTAAGGAAACTTATCAAATACCTCAAGTTTATTTCAACAGAAAATCATATCAAATACAGTGGCGATATATTATAATCCCATTAAAATGAATATAACCATTGAAATTATATTAATTTGAAGTAAAAAAATGAGTATATATTTTCTTCATCACATCCTTAGGTTTCAATATAGCTTCCATGAATTTTATATTCCTCCAAAGAAATTTAACCAGTTTAATATTCTTGTTCTATAAAAGTTTATATATACTATTCAAGATTTATACGAGTTTTTATTCATAGGAAATATCATGATATATTTTTAAAACCTCTAAGTATAGTAAAAGATCCGGTGTGTACTTCCTCAAGAGAGATACATGTAACACATTATGAACTTGAGAGAGGTTCGATGGGAGTTCAAAGTGATAATACACTATCCCAATCTGATGATGAATATGAAAAGAACCAATATACTAAGGGATTAGATTTCACTTATTTATAAATCTCATAACCTTATTCTATAGTGAAATTCACAGGAATTCCTTCTCACAAATATTTAATTCCACATCTTACTAATGATTTCCAGCATAACTCGTCTATCGAATTTGTGGTTCCTTGATGTGATTATGAATAGATATATAATTATCTACCATTTCCTTAGATAGACTAGGTCCCGATGTATTTATTTATCCAAATTCAAACTAGAATTTTATAGTTTTAAACATCTTTACATAGAGGGTTTCATGATGATCCATCTGAATTATCGAGTGAGAGCTTTTAATGTAAGAAAACTTGAATAAAATAAAGTGTTAACCCTAAACAACTTTTAAATACATAGAATAGGATATCAACATATCCTATAGGTTTTGAATGGTACTCTCATATTTACCATCTCTCAGAGTATAATAAGATGTATTGAAACATAAATATATATCCAAATCTTATAGAAGACTTCTCCAGAACATAAAGGTAAACATTGAATCCCAATTAGATATAATAGATTGTGGTACTCCATGAAACCTTACCATTTCTTTATTGTATATCTTGTAAATATAGTCAAGAGATAAATCTTATCTAATAGTAATATAAATTGGTAAATTATTAATTCGATTGAGAACAACCCAAATAACATTATGGCCTTTAGATGTTTTGGGGATAATGAAGAAATATATAAATATTTTTCCCATTTCAACTCTAGTATGGGTAATGGTTGTAGAATCCCATTAGACTTCTATCTATTATACTTAAATTGAAAACATAACAAGTAGTGAGATACATACTCTGAAATATCTATCTTCATAATGACCCACCAAAAATACTATTTCCGATCTCTAAAAATCATCATACTTCCAGGATGACTAGAGAATGATGAGCTATAAAATTCATCCAATAATTCCCTCTTCATGTATAGTATTGATTATAAAAATGATCAGTTCCTGAACCTTATCATTCCATAAGAATCAAGGGTAAAATCAGGAATAATTATCACCTTATTTTTCATCTCCACATCCTCCTTTAGTGTCACTTTTATATTCATATGAATTTATGGTTGAAAAATCATTTTAGAAAGATAATATTTCTCCCCCTCCTTCAATATTTCAAGATCCATCCATTAAAAATACAAAAAAATTAGATCTTTTTATTCACACTATAGATAAACTAGTATGATCCTTTTAACTCAAAGAATCAATTGTAGTGTCCCATCTCAGGTTCCACTTATCAGTTTCCCAAGACGGTGGCCATAAGACCTCAAGCGCACCTCCTCAAATTAAAAAATCTTCTGAATAGTAGCGAGGGCCTAGGGGGTGTCTGTGGGGAGAATATACCCTCAGTGATCATATTGAGCACAACAATAAGAAATAAATAATAAATGGTAGAACTGGTAATAATAAACAGCACAAGAAGCATAATAATAATACTAAACTATGAAAGTGAAATAAATATCTAGATAAAAATGAATAAACTATAATAGATAAAAAATGATGATTTCCATGACACTATAAAAAATAGAGTAATGGGGATAATGGGATATAGGAATATACTACATGCTATCACAATATAAAAAATCCCAAAAAACTAGTACACCAATTATCTCTAGGATAGGCTCAGTCCTCTCCCCCTCGAACTCCATCCAGAGTTATCAATCAATCAAGCGTCAAAAGTCGCACGCTTCCATTTATCCATGACTGTAATCATGAAGTCTATTTGGGTACCAAAGGTGGCCCAAGAAGGTTGTGAGATATACTCTTAGTATGTCACCACCTACCATGTCTAGTACAATCCATTTCGTTCAATAAATAACTGACAATGTTCCATAATAATAAATTCAAGGTAATAAATTAATAAATACTTAAAAACTTTGTGACGAGTTCCTAAACAGATACACAATCGATACCAACTACTTTAGCCTAATTCAGATATCTGAACCAAGGTACCTATACAATTGATATGGTGTGTGCATGTAACATAGTAAATAATGCAACAAAGGGAGGAATACTCCACACTTGTGATTTGGATTGGGGGTCACATCATTATTTCAACACACTAGAATTCTCATAATATAAATAAGTCTCATCACCTGTAAAGAGAGAAAACAAGCCATAAAATCCCAAGGTGGAGTCTCGAGCCTATCCAAGGTGATCTATAAAGAATCCCTATGGTCATTATAGGAATATCAAATACAACCAAAGGCATCTAGTTCATCCAATGAAACCCATAAAGGTTTTCCTTGTATTATTCAAGGCATGTTGAATCTGATTCTATACCAAGTATATCACATAGGGGGTTAGGTATCACCTGAGGTATGGTGTATCCATCTTTCCAATGGATCTATACATAGTTTCTCCCAATGGTAACCAATGTCACTCACAAGTATAAAGTAATCATATCTGAGTTCTCATATATGGAAAGACAATGTATCGCTCCCATCATGTCAAGTGAATCCAATCGAACATGGAGAGTCCATCCAAATAATCCTTAAAACAGGACTCGTGCTCTCTCCAGAACCATAACAGGTGAGGCATAACAATCCAACAACATCTAATAAGACATAAAATATATATAATCAAATTTCATAAAAAGACATGGCCACATCATAATCTAACAACTATCCAAGTCATACAATTCAAGACATCAAACATGGAATAAGGAATTCAGAACAAGGCACCAGGCATAAGCTTAAAATATTACATTAGGAATAAGGCATATAGAAAAGTATAAATTTAAATTAGTGGTAAAGAAAAAATAATCTACATCCATTAAATATACATAAGAAATTTAGTATAGTCAAAGAGTATGAACTTAAGAATAAAACTATGAGGGGAAGCTCAAGTCCCACCAATTTATCTAAATTCAAATTATGGAATTAATCCAATTAATTTAGGGGTAACACACATGGGAATGGTGGTAACCAATTCTTGGCATGAGAAAATAGGCCATTTATAAAGCATGTGCTCAAAGGGGTGTCCAATAAGATGTCAAGAAAACATTTCTTTGTTTATGCTATAATGTTGGGTCACATATGACATGAAGGGCCCATTAAAATAATTTATTTAATATATTGAAAGCATCGCCAGAAGGATTCAGAAAGTAGATGACGACGCCTCATTTTAAAAGTGACAAAATGAGCAGAAAAGACCCATACCACCAACCTCTATGTAGTATTACTCCCCTCAACTATTTTTTTGTTTGATTCGACCTAGAATGTAATAAAATGAAGAAATTGTCAAATTCACTATAAATAGAGTGTAATCAGTCACACCTATATAGTGCAACATAAAGTGGATGAATGTTGGAAAGGAATGGATATGATGAAATAGATTACCGATAGATTTTAGTTTCTTTTGACAGAGAGATATTTGGTGTCTGATTGAAGGTGTTATCAAAAACCATATAAAGATGGGTGGAGGATCTCCATGCATAGAAGAGGAGGGATGCACCACTAGAGGAACAAGGGAGGAATATTAAAAAGGTTTAAATAAATTTAAGATTTCCATTTTGGTCAATTCACCCTAAAAACAAGGGTTCATGATTTGGTTTCATGGTTGGAAAAACCGTGAGCTAATCGTGCACAAATCCACTACTTCAAGTGGAACCCCAAATGGTTAGGTTCATAGTTTGTCTAACCGTGAACAAACCATGAAAAGTAAATCTGCCTAAAATTCCTACAACACCACACAACCATGCCCTTGGGGTGACATGGTTGCAGAAAAACCATGCGGCCCTGAGGTCCCCATTTTCTGCAACTGTACAGTTTAGGGAAACTATTCATATTGTGTTGCATGGTTTCTACTAACCATGTGGTCATGTCTTTTATTACTATTTAAGGGCTCTAGGATACGAATGATCCCTAGAGACACCTAAAACCCACATTAAATCATTAGGATTTGTTATAAGGTTTGTTTTAAGAAAGTTTAAACAAAAAATAAATGGTCTATAACTTTGAAAAAAGATAGGAAGTTAAAACCTCACCTTATTAAGGCAACTCATCCTGGAGTTTTTCTTATGAGGGTGGTACAATGTCATCCAAGAAATGATCAGGTCCATTCCCATGTATTTCAGCCTCCCACTCTCAAGTCTCACCAAGTATGACACTATGTAGCCATAACACCCGAACCAGAGGAATTGACCTACCTCAGAGAACCTCTATGCTATAATCAACGATATGTATCAAATTCTCCTCAAAGGACATGTCTGCTTATAGATCGATATCCTTGGGGTCAAATGAATGATACATGTAATCATGATTCTATCAAAGCTGATATTCATGGAATACATCCTTCATGTCATGTTACCTTTGAGGTAACAACAACCAATAGGCTACTGGCCTGACTCTCTCCACTATCTCGAAATTCCCTTCATATCAAGGTGATAACTTACCATGTCTCTTGATTAGTCTATGCCTCATTCTATGAGATGTATACAGAAGAAACCGATGTCCCACCTCAAACTCCATAGGTCTATAAAAAATATTAATATAATATTTCTACCTGGACTATAATCAATATCTATATGCTTTTGAATCATCTAGACTTGTTTTGAAGTCTCCTAAATGAGATTATGACCCAGTAGAGCTGCCTCACCTACCTCAATCCAGAATATAGGTTAGTGGAATGATCTACTATAGAGGGCTTCATATAGATCTATCTGAATCATTGCTAGAAATTTATTGTTATAGGAAAACTCAACTAGAGGAATATTCATTTCCCATGAAACTCCAAAATCAAGGATACAAGATGAAATCATATCCTCTAACACTCATATTGTCTACAGAGATTACCTATTAGTCATAGGGTGATATGCTATACTCAAGATCACCTTTGAACCCAGTTCCTTTTTCAACCCTTTCTAGAACCGTGATGTGAACCAAAAGTCTTACTCTGAAATAATATAACAAGGTACATAATGAATTCACACTATCTCCTAGATTTAAATCCTTCCTAACTCATCATAATAGAAGGTCTCCTAAACCGGTAGGAAATATGGAACCATGGTCAACCTATCAACGATCATCCAAAATGAATCACTGCCTCTAGGGGTTCTCAAAATGCCTATCATGAAATCCATTATTATTTTGTTCCATTTCTACTCAGGAATAGAAAAAGGTTGTAGAATCCTAGCAGGTTTCTGGGGCTCTACCTTCACTTACTGATAGGTGGATCATCAATCAATGAAGCCTAATATCTGAATCTTCATACCTGGCCACCAATACTAATGATAGATATCTATGTACATCTTGGTAATCCCAGGATGAACTTCCCAAATATATTCATGTGATTCTCTCATCAACTCCTTCCATTTATCATAAGAAACCCATACAAGGACATAGTGGGTAGAGTTTCAGTTCGATAAACCACCCAACCAGGAGGCAGGTTCTCTCCAATGACACTATCCCTTAAGGAAAGGCCCTCAGAATCAGATAGCTGACTCATCATAAATTTCTTCAGAAGGGAGTATTTAACCATAAGAGTTTCTAAGACAAGTATCTCATGTTTTTCTTAAACCTCTAGGTGAAACCTAGAAAACATAGCCATCATATTCCACTCACTATTGTCCTCCTTGATGGTTTGCATCTTAGTTTTCCAGCATAATGAATCATATAAAACATTACCCTTACCAATTTTGTAAGCCATGTCAAAATTGAAGGACTGTAGTATTACACCAACCTGTGATGGATCATATTCAAGTCTCCCTTCATAAAGATTTATTTGAGACTCCTGTGATCCGTATAAAAAATTAACCACTCACCCAACAATTAATGCCTCAAAAAATGTAGATTATGTACCACAAAAACTATCTCAAGGTCATGCATTTGATAGTTCCGCTCATGTGGAATCAGCTGATGGAATCAATATTCTACAACCCAATCACTTTGAATTAGCTTGTGAGATGCTAGATCTCCATAGGTTCCATCCTATACAGAGTAATGGAGACTGGTTCCATACCTTCCACGAGCTCAATGGTGAACTCAACCTCTATCTCAGGAGGTAATATAGATAAATCTTCAGGGAAGACATTCCTAAAATGATCGACAAGAATATGGGATTTTACTAATTGCATCCCCTGATCACTCATAAAGAGACTCTCCAAATGAGATTTCACTCCACCTAGCTTAGCATGTTTGAGTCTAGTTTGACTTTCCTAGATATCCCATTCACCCTTATAGATATATATGTTTCCCTCTAGTGATGTGAAAGACACTCAGTGGTGATAGAAACCCACCTGAGCTTGATATGGAACAATTCAGTCCATACTGAGAATGATGTCTAAGCAAGTCATCTCAAGGATGAAGAAACTCTAGAAGAAACGATATCTACCTATTTCAAGGGTACACTCTTGGAACTGGTGTATTCCATTTTTTGTGACCCCTAGTGGTGTGTCGAGAGACATGATTCCATAAAAGTACTCTTTTTCAAGACCCAATCCTTCCATAATCATATCAGATATAAAAGAGTGTGATAACCCTATATTAAAATTAGAAGAAACTAAAGTATAGGATACTAGAATATTACTTCATACCATAGATGAACCTAGGATCTACTCCTCTTGCATAGGATGCACTACATATACATGGCATGAATCATGATCTTGAGATGCTTCCTAACAATCCTGAGCAGATCCACTCTATTGACATTGATGTTATGGGGCCTAACTTCCTTGACCATAAAAACTACTTATTTGACATGATCAGACAGTAGAAGGACAACCCCCAACCTAATGTGGAGTCACAGGTCTTGTACCTAATAGAGGTGTTAGTATGGATCCCCTATCATTGGATGATAGAGGAAAGGGATGAAATAATCAATGAAAGAGACCTATTCTACCAAAATATTTACATTCAATTTAGTTTCTCATGCACTAGGTATTCTCATAGCCTTGATTTCCAAACTAGTGACACACTATAGGGATTCTAGTGCATGTCACCTAGATGGAACTAACCTCGTGTACACACTCTAAATGGTGCTTCCTACTGCCAGAAGAACTGTCACCCTACCTTGGAACTAAAATTCCCTGGCTCACATTTCTAACCTCTTTGATATTTCATTATATAATTAAGACATGATTCAGAATTTATATAATGGTAGTCAACTATAAGATATTAACTTGTGATCAGAAAACATACTCAATCCCATCCTCAAAATGACTCACAACCATTATCTCATCACCGGTCAGAGATGAAGTGAAATTATGGAGCTCAATGTAGAAATAAAAATACTCAAGCATGGTCATAGAGCCTTATTGAAGATGAGTAAACTCCCTAGTATGGTCCTCCCTCAAGGTATATGGAAATAATTGATTGTAGAAATCCATATAGATGAATTCTTGGACTATACCTTAGTAACTCTCAGACTGAGATATGATGTCCCACTAGTGCTTTTCTGAATCATGTAACATATAGGTAGCGACCTTGACCATTAGATCTAGAGGCATCTCAAGATGGTCAAAAATAGATATCATGGCCTCTATACAAGACTTAGTAGTTTGAGGTCCTCCATACCCTAATAAGGTGGGAGGATTCTACTACTGAATGTCCCAAGTCAACTATGCCATAGTAGGGGTAGGACAGGGATCACTTTGAATAGACTGCATGAACCTAAGAAAAGTATCATGGAACTGAGCATCGACACCTAGTGCAAGATCAGCAATATGTGCCGCATATGGCACTACAGAAGGTATCACAGGTGGCTTAGGTCCTACCACTTTATGTTTGTTCTCATCATTACTCTCTTGGAGTACAACATAAGTATTTCATAGTGTCATAAATCTATAATTTCTATCCACACTCCTCAAAAATGATTTATAACAGATTGGATAAGCAGATAAGGAACCTAAAAACAAAGGGACATGTATGAAATAATCTTATAAGCATGACACAACTGTTACACTGCTCCGAGATTTAGGCTTAGGTGATAGGTCAAGGGTCACAAATACATGGAATACTTCCCACTACTAGGGTCAATTTAGGTTCAAGGTCTCATTTTGCACATATAAAGTGACCATTCCATTTTAAAGATGGATTCTTTTTTAATTTATTATGTATTCAATTCCCTTTAAATGGTTGAATTATGTGGATCATTATTCCAATTTATATGGGACCATACACCTTATAAAATTCAACCATGAATCCACTTAATGTGAATTATAACACATTATTGTAAGAATAAATGGCATATTTATATAAATCTAACAAATTAGGCACTAAAAGGATCAATAGAATATTTCACAACAACAATCACATGAAAAAAAGCAATGAACACTGAAAAGTAAACATAGAATTGAATAATTCATGGAATTTTAATCCTATTATGCCAAGTATGATGCATGATTCGACATAACTTCATATCTTCAAGCTATAGAAAATGGATTCCCATAATCTTAATAATTTTATCAATGATATTATCAGCACCAAGAAAGTGTGTCACCCAATGGTGAAATCCATGAATTTGTAATAGGACAAGAAATAAAAATATTAAACCATCTTAAGAAATTTGGGTTTCCCCAATATGTGGGTTATCTACTCCCAGGAACAGGTTCATAACCAAATTACAATGTCCTAGTCTCATGTCTAACCCAAATAGTAAGACAAAAGGAAAATATTTTAATTCCCCGACCCTAGATTCCCAGAGTCTGTACATTATTTTAATACATTGGCATGATTTCAAGGAATGAAGTCCCAAAAGACTGATCAATTTATCCGTCTTGGAAAATAGATTACATACATGAACATTACATTAAACTTTCTAACATACAACAAAAAAAATAATCCTTTGAGAATTCCATTGTTCCCTTATCTTAACCCTGCATCTCAAACATAAAACAATTATTGGGATATTGGGAAAATAAAACATAAGAAATGGGTGAGCTTAGATGCTCAGTAAGGGTAAATAATTCAGCAAAAGATAACATAAACAATAGGCATAATGAATAATTGAAAACACATGCCTTTACAAATAATAAGCATGAACACTTTATGGAATAAATATGAGCTGAGTAAATAATGCCATAATAAAACATAGTCATTGGTATTCTACTAGTCGAATAACCACATGAGCCATCAATATTATTTTCATAATGAGGGAATGTATAATGCCAGACATTCATAAAATTTTTTTCAAGGCCTCAACCAAGATGTCTAAAAATGATTAAGGCCTCAGCCAAAACAATATATCAAATTGGGAAAGGCCTTGTCCAATTCCATGTATAATTGTCTCTTGTTACCTACTGGTGCATCGAGGAGCTATAGAGGGCTCCACCCATCACTTACTATGTCCAATACATTCCTCATATGAAAAGTTGGAAACATAAGATAAACATTCGTATTAGAACTAGCATACGAAATTTCAATACTTTAACCATAAACCATGAATGGTATAGAAATAAAACATCAACAGTCAAACATATCACAAATCTTCAATAAAATATGGAAGATTTGAATCTTAATAAATCAACTTCAAAAAAGTTTAAAATCCATCAAAGGGTGTTGACATAGATGAAAATGATTTGTAAAACTCTTTGAGAGAAATATCCCTTTTTCATGAAAAAATTTAAAAGTCACACAATTTAGAAAGGAATACATTTAAATAAATTTTTTAATAAAAGTGTCCCATACCACTTTGAAACTTTTGAATTGAATTAACATTTTAAAAACATTCATGTACATATAAATAAATTCTTAAATAACCATTTTGAAAACATGGACATTAATGAGAGTGATTTAGAAGAATAAATATTTAAAACATATAAAATGATGTTTTAATAAAATATTCCCTTAAAATAATCCCATTTAAAACTATTTTATGAAACACGGACATGGATAATAAATATTTCCCAGTAAAAACATACCCATAAACAATCTCGAATAATAATGATATTGAGGAATTAACCCTTACCTTGCACTTTCCTTTGGTCGAGGGTATGTTTAACCTCTTGTAAAATGACCATAGTATGTTATTAAATTATAAAAGAACCATATTCATATTTATTATATCATAAATGATTCATTTATGACATTATACTACCAATTTAATAATGATTTACATTTTAAATTAACATTTTGGGTAATAATCGCTTTCTTTATCGTATGCGTTTTAACTTGTTATTTTCGATCATATCATTTAGATCAGGATTTAAATGATTCCAGAATATAATACTTAATTTATATATCATATATATTTAGAATATAAATATTTATAATATATGTATATATGAAATGGAAGGCACCGTTTATGGAGACAGTAGGTCGTACGTACGCATAAATATTGTTTCCATTTTCATATCGTATTGAACAGAAGTAATTGAATAAGATATATGTAAGTACATACATACATACATAAATAAATATATATATATATATATCAAGTAGAATTATTATTTCATATATTACATACTTATTAATAATATATATTTTTATAATCATCGTTGAATGGTGAACATGAAAATGAATCTCATCGCATTGTGGAGACGGTAATCCGTACGTACGCATGAGCGAAAATATCATCTTTTGATATTAAAATCATATATAATTGGATGGTATATCATATATACAGTATAATTAACATGTTATATTTATTATTTAAATCAATTATACATCATTATTATACCCATCCAAAAAATAATTTATTGAATAACAACTACACCACGACGTGAAGACGGTAAGCCGTATGTACGCAAGTATGGTGACATGTCATTCATAGGATGGATATAATAATGAATATGGTTGTATAATATTTATAATAATATCACAGTATATATAAGATACTGGATTTATTGTTTTATAATGGAAACAACAATGAAAGAAGAAGTGGAAGAATAGAATATTTTGAAAGAGGTGATTAAATATTTGCCTCTTCTTTGGGTTCTTCCTTTTGATTTGGTCAAAAGGGATCCTTAGGTTAGATTTATGACCAAAGTAAGTACTCTAAGATTAAGGGAGGAATTTTGAGAGGATATTTGGGCAGGGGTTGTCCGATAAAATGGCTTTGAAGGTGTAAATTTGAGATAAGGGGGAGTTCCCTTTTATAAGAGGGGTGATGGACACCTTAGGAAATGATTGAAATATTATTTTATAATAAAATTATATTCGGTTTATAATGGCTCCAAATTGATTTATTTTGAAGATAAATTGGGTATGGGTCTAAATTCTCTCAACCAATAGGTTTTAGACAAGTTTAGGTTACCATTTTCACCTTATCTTTTAGATTTAACTCTAAGTTAAATAATTTAACTTTTACCGTGTCTTCTTGTATTCTTACACTACATGGTAAATAAAATTACTATAAAAATCCAAGAGAACCTCACATGGTTCATTAATTACATATATAATATTATTTAATCCCTTTTTCTGGACCTTATATTTTTAGGAAAATTATATCAACCAATAATATAGTATTTGTTTTAAAAATTAATTTATTCCAATTTTGACACTATTTGGTATTTTGTTTTTGTGAAAGTTATAAAAACCTTATCACTTAGAAAAAAATTTATATAATCAATTATAACATGTATTATTAACCTATTAAATTAGTTTAATAACTCAAAAGTCTAAAATTACATTTATTTGTATATTTATAATATCAATTATTTTAATATTTCATTAATATGGTAATTACTACATCATCATTGTGTCATAAATAAATTAAATTATTTAATCTCTAAAAATTATAAATAAAATACCATTATGTATGAAATATTCATATATTTATAATGAATATTTATAGTCTAATTTATATTATGTATAACCGTATATTAAAATTTTTTAGTTATGAAAACTTGAATTTAACACTTTTAACTCTTCTTTAAATTAAATAATAATAAAAGTCCTAATTTAATACAAGTGGACCTAAAGGGTCATATTTTATTCCTAAGGTTGTTTTTGGTCGAATTACACTTATCCAGTAGAATTAGGACATGTGTTAGGGTAACAATAATATCATTTTTACCTTTAATTACCCTGTTTACTTTTAACCGTGGTAAATAAAAGTCAAAAGTTACTATTCAAAAAAATATATTTTTATCTTATTAAACCAAATTTTACTTGATAATATAAACTGTGTCCCTCAGATTTTTGAAATTCAATTCACAGAAGCGGTAAAATTACGTTTTATGCAAATTTACAAATGCTCCTAGGAGGTGGGTAAAAGACGGTAACAAGTTCCATAAAATTTTTATATATCTAAACTTATTATAAAATGTCTCTAATTAATTACATTGAATTTATATAGGTACTATGTATCTATTTTTATCTAAAATAAATTTAAATAAAATAAATAATTATTTAAATAAAAACTCGGTTTTTAAACAATAACTCAGTGTTTTCACTATTCATCAAAAATTGAAAGTTTTCATAAAAATACCAAAAATTCACCGTAAGCTAATTTTGATATTCCAAATTCAAAAATTATGTCTTTTCTGCCAAATTCAAAACATATATGTTTAATTTATTAATTTAAAATTAATTTCTATTGTCAAAACAAATAAAACGGGTTTTTAAAAGAGTAAAAACTATCAAAATATTGACATGTGTTTATGTCAAATTTAAATGTAAAATTACTTATAATGACCAAAATTGTATTAAATGATAAAAATTTAATCTAATTATACTTCCAAATCATTCAAATGTATAATTTAACACTATAAATTATTTTGATTAAAAAAGTTGTTTTCAGTTAAAATTTAGTAATTTTCCCTATTCACCAAAATATGAAAGTTATTAGAAAAACAAAAAAAAATTATCAATACTAAATTTTTATGTCCCTATTATAAAGAAAAAAAGTTTATGTTGTCAAATTGAATATATAAAAGTGTCAAATATTGTATTTTAAAAGGGTTTGCCATTAAAAGGTGGTAAAATTGCATTTTTTGAGAAATAATTCTTTTATCTGGAAAATATGAATTTGTTCTTATATTACGTTTAATAAACACATAATATGGATGTTAAAATTATATATAGTATATAAGATTCAAAATGCAGTTAATACTATTCATAACCGCTTTTTGAATGGCAAGTTTGGTAATGTTGTGGTGCGCTCGAACTCGATGTTGCGTGTAGCGCAAGCTATTAAATTACTTTAATGAGATAACATACTATTATATCATGTGGTGTTACATTCTCACCTATTTCAATAATTTGAGTCCTCGTAATTTGAAATTGTTCTTCGAAAATAAAAGGTTAAAAATAGAGAAATACCTTTGTGGAAAACCCACATCGGAAATTGGGTTAATAAAATTTAGTCTTAATAAGAGGGAAAGGGAAATGAAAAAGTTGCCACCAAATTATGATCTCGATTAGGAGAAAATTGGTGGAAATTAAGGACACATAATTGGAGGGAAAATTAAATAATTTTAGGGAGTTATTGAGGTCATCAATCATAATATATCATTTAAATATATTGACATAACAAACTCATTATCAAAACCATTTTCAATACCAAAATATGTAAAAAAGAGTATATGGTATTTATTTTCTTTTAAAAAAAATTGGCTTGTTAAGGAAGCCAAAGATCAAATAAAACTCGCGGCGGTGGAAAGGTCGTTATCACCACTTACGTTAAAAACATTCCTTTTTTTTTGTTTAGTAAAACGCTTCGTAGAAAAAGATTCCCTTGAAATGAAAGGTCAAAGGGTTTTATACAACATATAAAAGAAAGTCGTTTAGAAATCAAAGGATGCCTCAATGAAAGTAGATTGAGATGAAGTCCCTTAACTAAAGTTTAAGAATTAATTTACTCATAGAATAAGAGGAAATATATATATATATATATATATATATATATATACTTGACAAGTGGAGTTACATCCTGTAACTAATTCCTACCACAAACTCATCTTTCACTCCATAAGATTTCAAAAAAATATTTTGTTTATCCTAATTGTATAGGGTCCCAAAAATAATGACTTTATAATTCACCTATCATACCTTTTAAAAAAGAAACTACATTATAAAATCTAGGACATCACGTAGGACAATGGTAGGTGATGCACCGTTGTTGCCCTACGGTTGTGGGTTCAAGTCTCGCGGCCTAGCCGGATGTGCCTCGTTGTCGCCCGACCTCTAGGTTGTCCTTTTTATGACAATCCAAAAATAACCTTAAAATTTGTATCCAATTTCATACTTATTCCATGCCAACCTTTAGACTTATCCAAAATACTTCTATCAAAACTCACAATCCAAAATTTATAAGGAAGTCAAACACAATGAAAATCCTTTTTCCCACATAATAACATGTGAACACCTTCATCATGTATTCTTTTAAAATATTGTAACACCCTGAATTACCATAAAACATTATTGATTACATTCAGGCTCCCTTATTCTTAATAGAATACTAGATATATTACTTATATCAAAAAAAAATTAATATTCCAACAATGATGAAATAAACAAACTATTAATCAGTTCCATGGTAGTCAAGAATATCCAATATGATTTATCCAAATCAACCATCTCTTATTCCAAAATCACTACCTCATTATCAGGACCATATTAAGGATTACCTTTCCTTCAATAATGTATTTTCCAAAAAATTGTAGCTTACTATTAAGTCACTTTTCATGGAACCATATAATCTCAAATCCTCAATAAAATAGTATTGTAGTAAAATCTTTATTTATCTTCATAATTCATATAACCAGTATAATTTTGATACAACCCTCAAATGAAATAATTCTATAATAACAACATAAGAACACTAGTCATTACTCTTCATCTGAGGTAGTATCATAACTTGATTATTATCCAATATCATCATTTCCGGTATACTCTAATTACTGGGACATTGATTCGTGTAGTGTCCCAATGCCTTGTAAATGAAGCATTTTACATTTGAAACCTTTTTCTTACCCTTTCAATCACGTACTGGGTGTCCTTTTTCTCTACAGTTATAACAAACTCTCATTCCCTAAAATCATTTACCAAGTTTATTCTTTCAACATTTATCACATATGTAAAAATACTCCTTTCCCTCTTCTCTTTATCCATCTTTCTCTCTACCATCCTTTTCTTCTCTTGCTTCCCTTTAAAGCCATAGGACTCAAATAATTATTTAATTATCTTATTAACACATGATATTATTTATTCATATGTTGAGAGTACATGGGAGACTATTTCTCTTATAAATGTTGGCTTAATACTATGAAAGATATGATCCTTCTTACTCTTTGGATCATACGTATTAGTGGAGTTCACATTCCTTCTACTGGGCACCATTTCTAAATAATGGCATACACTAGGTTAGTTTATTAATCACAATGAATAATTACAAACTTTTAAAATACCTAACGTAGATTAAACAGTTTATGGATATAATCCATAATAATAAAAATGTTTTCTTTGAAGAAGTATTTACTCCTAAATCCTTCATAATGTCTTGTAATTAAAATGTGAATTATCCTAAGCATATCCCCTAGGTGTGTTGTAACCAAGAGTAGAGAAAGTCTCATTGTCGTGCACTAGTTCCCATTCAAGTCTAGCTCAGAGCGGTGTTTTCAGGTTTTACCGCTAGGTACATCAGTTCCAGAGCGGCCTCTACTTGCTCGTATCCAGACAGGGATGTATTTCTCAGAAAACTCACAAAATCTCTAAATTACCAAAATTTTAGGAAGTTCTTCTATACTAATCCTCAAATTCTATCTTAGGGTAATGTTGTCTAATCATAGTTTATCTAAATCTATTTACAAGGTTATTAATAAACTTCCTATGATGTCAACTGTAATGCCCCGACCCTAGATTCCCAGATTCGGTGCATTATTTTAATACATTGGCACGATTACAAGGAATCATGTCCCGAAAGACCGATTAGTTTAGCAGTCTTGGAAAATAGATTACATACATAAATGTTACATTACACTTTCTAACATACAATAAAAAAATAATCCTTTGATAATTCCATTGTTCACTTAGCTTAACCCAACATCTCAAACATAAAAAACTTCTTGGGATATTGGGAAAATAAAACATAAGAAATGGGTGAGCTCAGATGCTCAGTAAGGGTAAATAATTTAGCGAAAGATAACATAAACAATAGGCATAGTGAATAATTGAAAACACACGACTTTACAAATAATAAACATGAACACTTTATGGCTTAAATATGAGCTGAGTAAATAATTCCATAATAAAACATGGTAATTGGTATTCTACTAATTGAATAACCTCATGAACCATCAATATTATTTTCATAATGAAGCAATGTATAATGCCAAACATTTTGAAACATTTTCTCAAGGCATCAGTGAAGACGTCTAAAAATGATTATGGCCTTGGCCAAAACCATATATCAAATTGGTAAGGCCTCGGCCAATTCCATGTCTAATTGTCTCATGAGACCTACTGATGCATCGAGGAGATATAGCAGGCTCCACCCGTCACTTACTATGTCTAATACATTCCTCATATGAAAATGTATAAACATAACATAAACATTCATATTAAAAATAGCATACAAAATGTCAATACATTAACCATAAACCAAGAATGGTATAAAAATAACACATCCACAGTCAAACATATCACAAAACCTTCAATACAATATGGATGATTTGTATCATAATAAATCAACTTCAAACAAGTTTAAAATCCATCAAAGTATGTTGACATAGATGAAAATGATTTGTAAACTCTTTGAGAGAAATATCCTGTTTTAATGAAAACATTTAAAAGTCACACAATTTAGAAAGGAATACATTTAAATACATTTTGAATGAAATTGTCCCATACCACTTTGAAACTTTTGAATGGAATTAACATTTTAAAAACATTCATGTCCGTATAAAAAAATTCTTAAAAATACATTTTGAAAACAAGGACATTAATGAGAATGATTTAGAAGAATAAATATTTAAAACATATAAAATGATGTTTTAATAAAATAGTCACTTAAAATAATCCCATTGAAAACTCTTTTATGAAACATGGACATGGATAATAAATATTTCCCTGTAAAAACTTTCCAATAAACAATCTCGAATAATAATGAGATTGAGGAATTAAACCTTACCTTGCACTTTCCTTTGGTCAGGGGAATGTTTAAGCTCTTATATAATGAACATATTAAATTATACCAGAACCATATTCATATTTATTATATCATACATGATTCATTTATGACTTTATACTACCCATTTAATAATGGTTTCCATGTTAAATTAAAATTTTGGGTAATAATAGCTTTCTTTATCGTATGCGTTTTAACCTGTTATTCTTGATCATATCATTTAGATCTTGATTTAAATTATTCCAGAAAATAAATATTTATAATAGATGTATATATGAAATGGAATTCACTGTTTATGGAGATGGTAGGCCATACGTACGCATAAATGTTGTTTCCATTTTCATATCGTATTGAATGGAAGTAAGTGAATAAGATATATGTAAGTACATACATACATACATAAAAATATGTATATATATATATCCAGAAGCATTATTATTTCATATATTACATACTTATTTATTATATATATTTTTACAATCATCGTTGAATGGTGAACATGGAAATGAATCTCATCACGCCGTGGAGATGGTAATCCGTACGTACGCATGAGCGACAATATCATTCCTTTGATATTAAAATACTATATAATTGGATGGTATATCATATATACAGAATAACTAACATGTTATATTTATTATTTACATCAATTATACATCATTATTATACCCATCCAAATAATAATGTATTGAATATCAACTACACCACGACGTGGAGACGGTAATCCGTACGTACGCATGTATGGTGACATGTCATTCATAGGATAGATAAAATAATGAATATGGTTGTACCATATTTATAATAACATCATAGTATATATAAGATACTAGGGTTGTTGTTTTATAATGGAAAAAAAGGAAAGAATATGTGGAAGAAGAAAAGAACTTGAAAGAGGTGATGAAATGTTTACCTCTTCTTCGGGTTCTTCATTTGGATTTGATCAAAAGGGATCCTTAGGTTAGATTTCTGACCCAAGAATGGAATCTAGGATGAAGGGAGGATAGTTTAGAGGATATTTGGGTAGGGTTTGTCTGATCCAAGTTGCTTTGAAGGTGTGAATTTGAGATAACGGGGAGTGCACTTTTATAAGAGGGGTGAGAAGCACCTTAGGAAAAGATTGAAATATTATTTTATAATAAAATCACATTCCATTTATAATGGCTCCAAATTGATTTATTTAGAATATAAAGTGGGGATGGGTATAAATACTCTCAACCAATAGGTTTAATTCAAGTTTAGGTTTCCATTTTAACCATATCTTTTAGATTTAACTCTAAGTTAAATAATTTAACTTTTACCATGTCTTCTTGTATTCTTACACTATATGGTTAAAAAACTTACTATAAACATCCAAGAGAAACTCAAGTGGTTAATTAATGATATATATAAAATTATTTATGCCCTTTGTCTGAACCTTAGATTTTTAGGAATATTATACCAACCAATATATAGTATTTGTTTTAAAAATTAATTTATGTCCATTTTGACAATATTTGGTATTTTGTTTTTGTGAAAGTCATAAAAACATTATCACTTCGAAAAAAATTTATCTATTAAACCCTAACATTCCATATTAACCTATAAAATTATAGTAATTCATAAAAAGTCTCAAATTACATTTATTTGGATATTTATAATATCAATTATTTTAATCTTTCATTAATATGGTAATTACTGCATCATCATTATGTCATAAATAAATTAAATTATTTAATGTATAAAAATTATAAATAAAAAACCATTATATATGAAATATTTTTATATTTATAATGAATATTTATAGTCGAATTTATCTTTTGTAGAACCCTATATTAAAATGTTTTAGTTATGAAAACTTGAATTTAACACTTTTAACTCTTATTTAAATTAAATAATAATAAATATCCAAATTTAATCCAAGTGGACCTAAAGGGTTATATTTTATTCCTAATATTGTTTTTGGTCGAATTAAACTTATCCAATATAATTATAACATGTGTTAGGGTAATAATAATATCATTTTTAACTTTAATTACCCTATTTACTTTTAACTGTGGTAAATAAAAGTCAAAAGTTACTATTCACCAAAAATTATTTTTATCTTATTGAACCACATTTTACTTAATTATATCAACCATATCTCTTGTATTTTTTAAATTCAATTCACAGAAGCGGTAAAATTATGTTTTATGTAAATTTGCAAATGCTCCTAGGAGATGGGTAAAAGACGGTAAAAAGTTCAATAAAATTTTTATTTATCTAAACTTATTATAAAATGACTCCAATGAATTACATTGAACTTGTATAGGTATTATGTATCTATTTTGAAATAAAATAAATTTAAATAAAATAAATAATTATTTAAATAAAAAGTCGGTTTTTAAACAATAACTCATTGATTTTCACTATTCATCAAAAATTGAATGTTTTCAGAAAAATACCAAAAATTAACCCTAAGCTAATTTTGATATTCTGAGTTCAAAAATGAAGTCTATTTTAAAAAATTAAAAACATAGTAGTTTCATTTATTAATTTATAATTAATTCTTGTTGTCAAAACCAAAAAAATGGATTTTAAAAAAAGTAAAAACTATCAAAAGATTGACATGTGTTTATGTCAAATTTAAATGTGAAATTACTTATAATGACCAAAATTGTATTAAATGATAAAAATATAATCTAATTATATTTTCAAACCATTCAAATGTATAATTTAACACTATAAATTATTTTTATTAAAAAAGTTGTTTTCATTTAAAATTCAGTAATTTTCACTATTCACCCAAATAAGAAAGTTATCAGAAAAACACCAAAAATTTATCAAAACTAAATTTTTATGTCCTTATTCTAAAGAAAAAGTTTATTTTGTCAAATTGAATATATAAAAGTGTAAAATATTGGATTTAAAAAGGGTTTTCCATTAAAAGGTGGTAAAACTGTATTTTTAAAAAAATACTTATTTTATCTGAAAAAATGAATTTGTTCTTATATTATGTCTAAGAAACACATAATATGGATGTTAAAATTATATAGAGTATATAGGATTCAAAATGAAGTTAATACAATTTATAACCGCATTTTGAAAGGAATGTTTGGTAACATTGTGGTGCGCTCGGACTCGGTGTTGCGTGTAGCGCAATCTATTAAATTACTTTAATGAGATAACGTACTTTTAGGACCAAAAGGGGCCTAGATACCCTAAGAGGGGGGGGGGGGAATCAGGGTATGGATATCCAATTTCAAAATTCTTCTTGCCCCACTGGATCTTGACCTTTATATTATAAAGGTCACTTTGTTTTCTCTTATGTGTGTTTATGTTGATCACTTATTTTTGTCTTTATCTGATGATGATGCTTTAGATGCAATCCAGGGAAGCAACCAGGTAGACATAGAGATTTTTACTTGGTTCACCCTCACTGGGATACATCCAAGGAGCATACAATGGCAATGTGTTGCTGCACTAAATCCACTAAAGCTCACTACCAATTTACAATGATCGGGCTAGATCACATCTATGCCCAGGCTCACTGCCCTTACAATGTTTTGTGTTAGCTCAATGCTTTCCCAAGGTTCACTCCCTTTGCCTCTTTCTATGGCTCACTTCTAGTGGAAAATTTCACCTTCTTCCTCTTCCTTTGCTTACTTCTCTTGGAACGGATCCGCTCAAAATTTATAAACCTGTAGGTCTCTTCATTTTCATGAATACATGCATCCTCAACTATTTATAGATGATCTGTTGACGTACCACTTTTACCCGCTGATTAATCTCACTTTGTACCGGGTGTACCGGGAAACCCCAATTTTTACGCGCAACCCTTACTACACATTGCACGTAATTCCTTTTCCTTGCGCGAAATAAAATTTTCGCGCAACACATCTTCTATGCGCAACCACCAAATTTTATGCGCAGCCTCTACAATGCCTTGCGCGTAATTTTTCTGCCTTACACGAAATCCACTTTTCACGCAACATCTCTTTTACGCACAATACCTCTTTTACGTGAAACAAATTATTTTACACGCAACATCTTTTACGTGAAACCTCTACACTGCCTTCCGTGTAATCCTATGCTTTTGTGCGAAATTCACTTTTCATGCATTAGTCTTCTTTTCGTGCAGCTCTCTTGCGCACTCCAATTTCACGCGCCAGAGCTGGGATACTCTCTATGGCTTGAGCTTCATAGAATGAGGGGTTCACATCATATTTATAGGAAAAATGGACCCCTGTGCGAAAAACCTTTATTCTACGCATAATCCTCATCGAGCGTGAAAAACACATCTTCTGCACCACACTGTATTTCGCACCATGCTCCAATTTTTCTCGCACCTCATGCCTTTGCCAATTTTCGAGCTACTAATCTCGAAACAGCTCTTGCATGAAAAACTTTATCCCTTTATTTCATGCATCCCGCAAATATTTCTCACCACTTTAGTATTTCGCACATCGTGCAAATATTTCGTGCACCACCTTCCTTGTTCACGCACCGCACAAATATTTCACGCCACACATAATTTTTCCCGCACCACGCTGATTTTTTGCGCGCCACTATATTTTTCGCGCATCCCGCTAATTTTTCTCACCCACATTATTTTTCACACACCACCCCAATTTTGCACGTACTTTCCTTTTCCAAAAACACATCTTTCTATTTTCTGATTTTCAGGCCCAAAAATTTGGCAAACACTGGAAAATGGCGCCACCTTATATCTGCTCTTTTTGTACCACCTCCAGATTATTCATTCCTTTGTCGAGGTTCTTCAATCAATCGTGGATTGTTGAAAGCATCCCTTGAACCCAAAAAATCACCATGTAAACCCCATTTGTCAACACATTCCTACATCATGGTCTTCTTTGTCAACAAACACAACATGGAGGCTCACTTTGTCAACAAATACAATCACCTCAAAAATGCTTCAATGATTCCTTGAGGGATTTTTGCCCAACAGGTACTATGAGATCTTGGGGTGTTACAAAGAGCCTCTGATACAACATTATAGCATCCCGTCCTGGGTACCACTTATCAGTGCCTTGAGGTGGTGGCCACAAGATCTCATGAATTCCTTCCTAAACTACAGAGGATGTTGACCAGTATTGAGGGCCTAGGGTGTGTCTATAGGGAGACTATGACCTTATAGATCATAGTGATTGTAGAAGAAATAAATAAATAATAAATAGTGGAAGAAAGAATAAAAAACATAAGAAGAAGCATAATAATAAGACTAAACCATGCAAGTTTAATAGATTACTAGAGGAAACCGAATAAACCATAATAGATAAAAAATGATGATTTCCATGATGCTAATAAAAATGCGAGTACCTAGGATTAGGTGATACATGCATATACTACATGCTATCGCAATATAAAAAAATCCCTAAAAACTAATACAATATGAATCTTGAGAATAGTCTTGGTCCTCTACTAACCAAACTCTATCCAAATCTGTCAATCAATCAAGCATTGAAAGTCACACGCTTCCCTTTATCCATACCTGCAATCATGAATTCTGTTTGAGTTCCAAAGGTAAACCAAGCAGGGTGTGTGATACAATCTCAGTATGCCTCCACCCATGGTGTTTAGGCCAATACATTTTGTGCAATAAATAAATGAAAGTCTACCATAATAATAAACACTGGGAAAAAATTAAGAAATGCACAAACACTTTGGCCCAGGTTCCTAGATGGATACCCGACCGATACCACTTACTTAGGCCTTAGCCGGATATCTGAACCAAGGTAAATATATGAGAGATACGATGTTTTCAAGTAACATTGTAAATAAATAAACCATGGGAGTTATACCCCAAGATTTTTCTTTGTATTAGGGGACACATATACATGTTAACACATTATAATTATCATAAAATAAATAAGTCTCATCACATGTAAAGCGATCAAACAAGCCATAAAATCCCATGGTGGAGTCCTGATCCCATTCAAGCTGATCTATAAAGAATCCCAAAGGTCACTACAATAATATCCAATATAACCATAGCCATCAATTCCTTCCAAGTAAACCCATTAAGGTGTTCCTTATATCACTCAAGGCATGGTGACTCTGAGTCCATACCAAATATATCACATAAAGGACCATGTATACCCTAAGACATAGAATAACCATCTTTTCAACGGGTCCATCCTCAATTACTCCCCTTGGGAGCTGACATCACAAAAAAGTATAAATTAAGATTCATGAAGATCGTATACATAGAAAGCCAATGTATCCCTCCCAATTGTCAAGTGAATCTAATCAAACATGACGAGTCTATCCACAACATCTTTAAAATAGGACATGTGTTCTCTCCTAGCCTATAGTAGATAAGGTTTACCAATCCAAGTAAAACTCACAATACATAACATATATATTATCACATGTATTACAAAGGCATGGCCACATCACAAGATAACAACTATCCAAGTTGTACAATTCAATCTATAAAACATGGAATAAGGCATTTGGCACAATTCACTAAGCATAATCTTAAGATATGGAATTGGGCACAATGTACATGGAATAATATAAATGTAAAGCAGTGGTAAGAAAAAAATCAAAGGAATCCATTCAATATGCATAAGAAATTGAGTATAGTGAAAGAGTATGAACTAAAGCATCAAGATATGAGGGGAAACTCAAGGACTACCAATTTATCTCAATTCAAATTATAGAATTAAGGAATTAAATTAAGGGGTAACAAACACACATATGGTGGTAACCAAATCTAGGCATTAGAAAATATTCCATTTAGAAAGGGTAAACCGAAAGTGGTGTCTAATAACAAGGTGAAAAATCTCCGGTTGGTTTCCATCGTAAGTTAGGGACACATAAATCATGAAAGACCCATTAAAATAATTTATTTAACAAATTTAAAACATTGTCGGAAGGGTTCGGGGAGAAAAATGATTGAACATCATTTTAAAAGAGAAAAAATGAGTAAGAAATACCTATACCACCTACCTCGATGTAGTATCACTTCAATCATATGTTGTTGATACCTGATTCGACCTAGAAATGAAAAAATTGAATAAATCCAAAAAACACCTAAAAATATAGAGAGAAAAGATGCACCAAAATAGCACAACAGAGGGTGGAAGAAACTTGGAAAACAATGGAGAGTATGAAAGATCTTATAGAGATCTTTTCATTTCTTCCAACGGTGAGATATTTGGAGTCTGATCGAAGGAGTTATCAAAAACCCTCACTACTAAAAAAACATGCTTTTAATAGTGCTGGAATCAGATTTTATCAGTGCTAGAGAAGCACTGATGACCTTAGTGTGGTTAAAAGTACCTAAATTTTATCATCTCTAAAGAAGAGCTAATAAAAGAGAGATTTTGAAGCATATGTAAAAGCATAGATAAAGGTACCATTTATAAGCTCTTTTCAAAGTGCTGATAAAAGACCCCATTTATCAGTGTTTTAATTTAGTAATGATATATAGAACATTTATCAGCACTTTTGAATGAGCTGATATAAATAGACTTTATCAGCGCATTTATAAGCATCGATAAAGGATCCCTTTATTAGTGCTTATAAAAGAGCTGATAAAGAGAAGATTTATCAGCACAATTAATAGTGCTGATATAGGTAAACACTACAATGTGATACAGTAGCACACTAAGTTACCAGAAACAAGTGAAATGTGCTGTAACACATTGCATCAGTAGAAACAACAACAAAAATTACTAAAATAAGATAAAAATACTGAATTTAAATGAAATAAAATTTCTAACACAAATACAAGAAAACGAAAACACTATTATAGAGTATTTCGTTGTTTTTTGATTAAAATGAATGTCACTTTTGAATAAAAAGGACGCACTTGGAGTCATATCGGTTACACTATGTGTCAGATTGAGGTGTGGATGATCCCTACACATCACAAATGATGTATGGATATTTTCCTAAATTACCAAAAAAATCTAAATGTGTTTTCTCTTTTTTGAGGATGTTAGTTGTTTTTTTATTAACATTAATGTTAGTTTTGACTAAAAAATACACACTTAAAGTTATACCGGTCACAACATACATCTGATTGAGGTCAAGCTGAATGATACACATCCCAAATAACTCATGGATCATTTTCCTAAAGTATCAAAATAATTGGAATTCATTTTCTTGGTTCTGAGTATGTTAGTTATTTTATTGATTAAAATGAATGTCACTTTTGAATAAAAAAAGATGCACTTGGAGTCATACTGGTCACACTGTGCATCATGTGTGGCTGATCCATAAATGTAAAAAATAATGCATAGATCATTTTCCTAAAGTACCAAAACAATCTGAATGAATTTTCTTCATTTTGATTATGTCAGTTGTTTGTTATTAACATTAATGTTAGTTTTGAATAAAAAAGATGCACTTTGAGTCATGTCGGTCACACCGTGCATCATATTGAGGTGTGGTTAAATGTTACACATCCCAAATGACTCATGTATCATTTTCCTAAAGTATCAAAATAATCATACTGTGTTTTCTTGGTATTTAGTATGTGAGTTTTTTTTATTAAAATAAATGCCACTTTTGAATAAAAATTATGTACATTGAGTCATACCAATCACACCATGCATTTTATTGAGGTTAAGATGATCCCTACATGTCAAAAATGACGTATGGATCATTTTCCAAAAGTAACAAAATAATATGAAAGAAGTTTCTCAGTTTTTAGTATGTTAGTTGTTTTTTTAATAACAATAATGTCATTTTTGAATAAAAAATACACGCTTGGAGTCATACCGGACACACTATGCATCATATTGATATGTAGATGAATGTTACACATCCCAAATGACTCACGAATCATTTTCATAAAGTATCAAAACAATCAGAAAGCATTTTCTTGGTTTTGAGTATGTCAGTTATTTTTTATTAAAATGTATGTCACTTTTAAATAAAAAAGATTCCCTTGAAGTCATACCGGTCACATCGTGCATCATATTGAGGTGAGGATGATCTCTACATGTCACAAATGACATATAGATCGTTTTACTAAAGTACCAGAACAATATGAATGATTTTGTTCAAGTTTGAGTATGTTAGTTGTTTTTTGTTAATATTAAGTTTTGAATAAAAAAAGATATACTTGGATTCATACCGGTCAGACCATGCGTCAGATTGAGCTACATCTGAATGTTACACATCCCAAATGACTCATGTATTATTGTTCTATTGTATCAAAATAATCATAATTAGTTTTCTTGATTTTGAGTATTTTAGTTGTTTTTTTATTAAAATGAAGGTCACTTTTGAATAGAAAAGGAACCCTTGGAGTCATACCTATCACATCGTGTGTCGGATTGAGGTGAGTCTAATCCCTACATGTCAAAAATTATGTATGTATTGTTTTCTTTAAGAGGAAAAATAATATAAATTAATTTTATCAGTTTTGAGTATGTCAATTGTTTTTTTGATTGAAATTAATGTCAGTTTTGAAGAGAAAAGATGCACTTGAAGTCATACCAATCACACCATGTGTCAGATTTAGGTGAGGCTGAATGGTACACATACCAAATTACTCATGCATCACTGTCCTAAAGTATCAAAATAATTAGAATGTTTTTTCTCAGATTTAAGTATGTTATTTGTTTTTTGATTAAAAAGAATGTCACTTTTTGAATAAAAAAGATGCATTTGGAGTCATACCAGTCACACCATGCATAAAATTGAGGTGTGGATGATCCCTACACGTCAAAAATGACATATAGATCATTTTCCTGAAGTAAAAAAAGCAATCTGAATGTGTTTTCTTAATTTTGAGTATTCCACATGTGTTTTTTACTAAAATTCCATTTTAAACTATAAAGACGCACAATTGAACTTTTCTTAAGTGAAAAGTGTTTTGTGCACTTTTAAACAATTATTCTCAAACACAGTCATGGTATAATCCTTATTATACTTCATTTCCCAACAATTTAATTTTTTCAAAGCCAGTGCTTTTTATCCTCCTCCACCTCGGTCTCCACCTCGGTCTTCGCCTCTACCTCCTCCTCCACATTGTTCTCCAACTTTGACATTGCGTCCACCTTCACCTCCACCTCTTCCTCTATATTTGCCTTTGCCTCCGCCTCCGCCTTCGCCTCTTCCTTCAACATTCCCTCCACCTATCCCTCTACGTTTCGCCAACAATTTTATTTTTTGTAAGTCAGTTCTTCTAAACAAATTTATTTCTTCCATTAATATACTCTTTGAGAAAAATATTATGAATAATATATAATCATTATCACACTAATTATTCACACCCCAAATATTTTTCTATCATCATAAATTGTAAAAATCACAAACATATCATGTAATTACCTAAATTTTTTTATACATACATTGTGACAAAAGTACACTACCCAATCGTCTCTAAAAAAATTGATTTCTTATTTTGAATAACCCTTTTTTCAGAAATCTTGATAGTACTGGGAAAATATAAACAAACAAATGACTATGAAATATATTTAATGAAATTTTAATTACCTTCAGAAATTAATTGTAGGAGGATGCTGGTTTTTTCATGCAGTATGTTTTCTCTCATAAATTTTTAGACATAATATCCAAAATTGATTTCATTATCTTGTTTTTGAAACTGAATAAACAATGAAAAAAATAAAAAAAATTGTTTTTGAAATGTTTTGATTGTTAAATATTTCTATATACCTAATTTGTCTTCCATTTGTAGTAATCCACAGGATTTAAATTTTTAGACGCCGGCCGCATGCCATGATATTGCCTATATTTAGAGACCTCCTTGTCATAACAAAATTTTATTCAAAACACAAAATGAACATTTAATTCGAATTTTATCTATAAAATGTTGATTTTAGTGTATCACATCTTCACAATACGCATCATGTGTGGTCTGTTAGTTGGAATTCCATCCATTAAATCAAAAAAATAAATAGTTGGGGTGTCTATGTTGGCTGCTATCAGCATCTGGTGCTTCCTAAAAAAATTAAGTACAGAAAAAACTAAAAATATATTTGATGTGAATAGATTGTGGAGTTTTATCCTTTTATAGTAGTCATCAAAAAGAGTCTGTCTTCTGGTACCTTTTTATTAAACACTTGGATTAACTCATCTCTTTTTTTATCTATTTCTTCCTTATCCAAAGTAATTTATTTTATAGAAATATTATTGGGATTAATGAATCCAAATCGTGCTTCGAGTGATCTTCCCTTTATATAGTTGTAATATAAACTCCTATACAATATATGAATAGTTATTAACTTTAATAAACATATTTATATGACTATTTAGACAAACATATTATGAAAATATACCTTATGTGTGTATTTACAACTGAGAATCCCAACCATTCATGATTGAGAATCTCATTTGGAGTCTCAAGACCAATTACATCCATAATGGAAACTCCAAATATTTATTCTTAATAGTTAATGTAAGACATAGTTTTAACTTTAAATGTGGTATCTACACGAAGTTTAAATGTTAATAAATGTTTCTCTAGAACTAGTGGAGAGAAGGTACTCTCAGAAGTTCATTTTTTTCGGATTGATTTAGTGTATTTTCTTGATTCGGCCTTTTATTTATCTACTGCTTTATCCATCTGTAATATCATACCTCCCTTTATAACTTTTATCGTCAACTATTACATGTTTCTCATGTGAAAAAATTTGTTAAAGACATACCTCATTTATCTTTATAATATTAGATGGTCATGTAATGAAATCTCCAATAGCAGCTTATAACATTGTAATATCTAGATCATCAAGTGGAACCGACAACTCAGCAGTTGCCTCATAAGCTACCTCAATCCCCACTCTCATGTGATCTTTGGTGAGGGGTTGATTATGTAGCTATTCTGCTAGGATATTATACAGTGTACCCCTTCCAACATGGCAGTACATTGGTGTTGACAAATAAAAATCACATATAACTACACCCTGTAGAATTTTAGTATTATATAGTTATCATACGTTGTTTGATTCACATTTAGGAAAATGAGTAGTGAAAAAATTGATTACCCTGGGTAAGGTTTGGGGGAAGAACTATCCTCAAATCTAATGGGATGATTTGGATCTTGTGTGGATATTTTCTCCACTGCTGGTTCGCTTTGATCTTTTCTTATACACTGGTATGCTAAACCAGACTTAAAAATAATATATTTTAGTGAGTCTATTTGTGTCTGCATTCATCTCATTATATTATATATATCCTAACGTGGTTTTATCTTCTCAAAATATGTTATAGGAGAGACTCCAAAACCTAATCCTCTAACGTGAACATATTTTTCAGGACGCTTCAAAGCTATTGGAAGTCACTTTTCTTCTAGTACGGCCATTACTGATTCTTGTGTCTAAACCATGTAAAAAATATGAAAATATTTATTTTATGAAATATTGTTATAAATAATAATTAATTTCAGTTATGTCATACTTACACATGCTTCCCATACAGCTTTTTTTTCATCAACTTATATACAATCCTTATTTACACGATCCTCCTTTCATATAACATGAAATGGGATGAAAGTGGCTTCAGATTTTGATTCATCAATCTAAATATAAACAAAGGAATATATGTTTTTTCATATCACATAATTAAACTTTTATTTTTGATTTAAAATACATACAAATTTCTTCTCTAATAAAGCATACCCAATCTTTCCTTTACGATAGGGGTATGCTGGTTCTGATGCATGCTCTTTATTTTTAGAACTCTTTTACTATTTCATAAATTAACAATTTTGAATCAAGTTGTATAAAATAAATAATTTAAAATAATATATTGTCAATCACAATGCTCCTAAAACGATTTATCATTGAGACAATTTTTGAAATCAGTCTATGTTTCTTACTTTATAATATGTGCATAACAAAGTGGTGGGTGGGGTTTTATTTTCCCCTTAGTATCTCTAAGATGTAACTTCATCAGAAGAGTCTAGAAGCCTCTATGGAATTTTATAGTGGCTATTAAGACAAATTTCTTATGGATATATTCTAAAATAAACAAATTATGCAAGGAATAATGAAAACTAAATCAACGCTTCATTATATAATTTTCTGTAAAATAGAGAAAGTATATTGTAACATTAATATTATATCTTTCCTTATTATTTCCTTAATTACAGGTTCGACATGACACCATGAGTCAATATAGATTGATACATTGATCCTCATTGTAACCCCAAGATAATTGATGAATGTTTACTTATTGGGGTCAATAAGTTGGTCATGTTGATTCCAATCAACCTCAAATTTTATACCCTAACATCTTTCTTTGATAATTTTATTCAAAATTATGATGTCGCATCATTCTTGTCTTTTTTCTTTTTTTCATCAACATGTCGTTGATCCCCTAATAATTCCCCAATTTTACCATCAATATTTTTTTATTTCTTGGGATTGTTAACATCATCATATTCAGAAGACATTGTCTACACGAGTAGTCAAACATTTAATTTCTCTTAACTAACAACAATGCAATAAACTCAATGCATAAAAGTCCACAATTTCATCCATCTTGCATAAAAATTATTACTATCTTGAATAGAGATATAATACTTCAGTACTAAATTACAACTAACATTCACTACCTTTATTTAATCCGTCATTAGACACTTGATTTTCTTCCATCCCTTGGTGATGTATTTGAGGCTATTTATTCCCCATTTCAAACTAGCCTTCCTGCCATCACTATTTGGGAGGTATGTCATCAATGAAATTTGAAACCACAATGATGGGATGAAAGCTAGTTTGAAAGAGGGAGTACAATATATCATCAACAGATGGAAGACAATCAAGCATCTAATGATTAAAGTGTCCTAGGAGCCTACACTAATGGAATCACTCAAAAAGTTTCCTCAATTGAAGAGGAATTAGAATACCTCCACTTTAAAGGTCTTACAAAAATGAATCTCACCTCACATACATTGGACATCACTTATGTATACTCATGGATTTCTCACCTTCCAATTTTGGATATTTTTTTAATCCACCATAAGATCCCTCTAATAACATTCATCCCATTAAAAGGTGAATTTTTCAACTTATGGTTAGTATTGATCTAGAATTTTTTTACTTATATAAATGAAATAAATTTATTTAATGAAATTCTAAATTTATTATTATGATATATTACTATAAAACTTATAGAGGAACTACAGATACTTCCCTTCATTAAAAATTATACCACATAGCTTGAATTATATCTACAATTACTTCTAATAACTTCCTACTTTACGAATGAAAATGATATTATCAGTTGTCAAATATAATACTGAAGAGAGGTATCCCTAAAACTCAATCATATTCTATGATGAAACTTTAATCTTATTCCATGACTGGTTAAAGTTTAATAATAATATTAAATTAAATAAAAAACAAAACTCTCACAATATGAATCGCTAAAATAATTTTTGGAATGTGACCAATTAATTAAATGTTTTTTTTTTGAATTTAATAAAAAATTATTCATCAAAATCATAAATCTAAATAACCCATTTCACAGTTTAATAATTTACATGAATAACCAAAATCTACAAAACATGTTTTAATGATTTTTACCCATACTTTTCTCCTTATATATTCATCACCCTTAAATGAGGGCCACAACTTAATATCCCCAAATCCATAAAAACCCACTTAATTAATCCTTTAGAATCTATAATATAGTATATAAGATGAATTTAAATTGAGAAACTACCAAGATTTTGGAACCCTATATTATTCAAATGAAGAGAAAAGAAAGGGGGGATGAGAGGTCTACTTATTAATGTTGAGAGTAGTGTAAACCATGTATGTGTATCTCTTGGGACAAATAGACTGGACACTCAAATTCATAAGAAAGGGGAAGAATAAATAGAACCACACTCATTGTCTTTCAGTAGTGACGAGAAGAGATGTAGGGTTCTTTGTGTTTAAGAACAGTGAAAAAACAGAAAATGCAGAATCCAAAACATCAGACAACGATAGAGGAAAAACATGAAATAACATACAATAGATTCTAGATTTGATTAATCTGAGGGAACATAGAGGAGTCACACCGGAAATATATGAGTTATGTGGGAGCTTTCGAATCATGAGAACCTATTCTTGGTCATGGTTTTTTTAAATAGATCAGGAACACTGTTAACATCACTTTCGGAAAAGCACTGATAAATATCCCTTTAATCAGCGCTAAATTTATAAGCACTGATAAATATCGAACATTATCAATGCTAAAAAAGCACTGATAAAAGGCATATTTATTAGTTCTAATGTATTAACACTGATAAATATGTATTTTAACAGCAATTTATTAGTTCTGATAAGGATTGATCTTTATCAGCACTACAAAAGTGCTGTAAAACGTTTTGTAATTTTATTTTTGTAAATAAATTTTTTTACAATTTTATACATTTTTAAAAATATATAATTATTTATTTATAATTATATAAATACTTATTTAAAAATAATGATTATTTATTTTTATTTATTTATTTATAATAATTATTAATATATAAAATATACATTTATAGATATATTTATTTCTAAATATTTATTTACAAATATATGTTTAGAATTATTAATGGATATATAATCTTAAATACATGCATTTTAAAAATGAGTGAAATTGAATAATTCAAAATGAGTACCCTTTAAAAATATTCAAAAATGGATATGTTTTATTAATTAAATATAAGTTATTAAAAAATATAGACATATATATATATATATTGAATTGGATGAATACACATTGAAAATACTAAAACATAGTAAATAAATAAATAAAAATAAATAATAAAAAACGAACAAATTAAAAAATAAAATAAAAAATAAAAAACATTAAAAATGAATACCCTAACTGTTGTATATTAAAAAAATGACTGATTAAAAACATGATATATATTAAATGTATCAGGTTATAATTAAAATCTAAAATATACTTAAATTTGAATAAATTGTATAAATATTAGTTGTATGTGTTTCTATATGTTGCGTAATATATTTTTGTGTGTGTTTGTGTATACAAATGCATTAACATATATATACACGTGTATGTGAAAAAAATGAAAAACGCGACATTTAATATAAGTTAAATTGAAAATAAAACAACATTAAAAATGAATAAGACATTAATATGTATTTAATTAAAATTATATATATATTATACTTATTCATTTTATATATCTATATTTAATATATAATATTTATTAATATTTATAAATATATATATGTATATGAAATTTATTCATTTTTATCAAAAATTATTTAATTAATAAAATTTTCATATTTTTCTTAATTTAATAGTTTTATTTTTATTTGTTTAACTTTTCATGTTATTATGGAATTTTATTAATTCTAAAAAAGTGATGATGAATGGAAAATTTTATCAGCACTAAAGAAACACTGATAAAGGATACCTTTTATCAAGACCATAAATAAAGCACTGGTACAGGTTTCCTTTATCAGCACTAAAATAAAGCGCTGATGAATGTTACCTTTTATCAGCAATAAACAAAAAACACTGATAAATGGATTCCTTTCTTAGTGCTTATTTTAGCATGGATAAATATGGACTTTATCAGTGAAATTTTTGAGCACTAAGAAATGTCAGCGCTGTTATAGGTAGGTTTTGTAGTAGTTCCTCTGAAGAGGGGAGGAGGAGCTCCACATCTGTAAGAGGAGGGATGCACCACTAGAGAAATAAGGGAGGATGAAGAAAAGGGTTTAAATAATTTAATAGGGTCATTTTGGTAAGTTCACCCCAAAAAGGGCATAGTGTTTGGTCAAATAGTTTGGCTAAACTAGGCGCTAACCATGCACCAAGACACTATTACAAGGGGTACCCAACATAGTTAGGTGCACGGTTTGTCTAACCATGTGAAAAATATGAAAAAACACTCTACCTCAAACCCCTACAACACCACATCTCCATGGGACTAGGGTCGCGTGGTTACAGAAAAATCACCCGGCCCGCATGTCCCCATTTTCTACAACCACACGGTTTGGTGAAACTATGCTGGCTGGGTTACACAGTTTCTACTAACCTAGTGGTTGGTTCTTCTATTACCATTTTGGGGCTCCAAGAAATGAATGATCCATAGAAACACCCAAGACCTAATTGAAAACATTATTCTTTATTATAAAGGAAATTATATGCAATTTTAAATGAAAAATAAATGGCTCATACATTTTGATAAAATTCAGGACGTTAGATCATCCCCTTAGTTTGTTTTCCTAGGGTGGTAATGTATTGAACTGTTATAATATTTAATCAAATACAACCATATTATATGGTTCACATTAAACTCTTTATGGGTAAATGTATAATTTAAAAATTTATAATCAGTATATATGTCAGACCATTCCCCATAAAGATAATTCATCAATATCTTTAATGAAATGATTAGCACTGCTAACTCTAAGCCATGAGTCAGGTAATTTTTCTCATGAATATTCAATTGGTGTGAGGCATAATCGATCACAATATACTTATTTAATATAACACATATAATCCCTTTCTTATATTCATCACTATAAATCACAAACCCTTCTCCATTATAGGGTAGTGTGAGCATAGTTTCATTGACCCACATTCATTCAATTCCATGAAATTTTCTTCACATTCATCATCCCAATATAACTTAACTCCCTTCTAAGTTAACATGGGGAGTGGATGATATCCATGATAAATCATTGATAAATCATCAATAATATCCATCAAACCCAAGAAAACTATGGATCACATTCAAAGTGATTTTTCTAGGCCAATTTTTATAGCTTTCATATTTCATAGATCCACCAATATACCTGTGCTTGAGATTATATGATGAAAAATGATAATTTCTATAGCCAAAATTTCCACTTGGTAAATTTTTCATATAATTTATATTTATATAGGGTCTTTTATGTAATCCTCAAGTGATATTCATGTTATTCCTTTCTCTTGGAATATATAAGAATATGATCTATAAGGATTACAAAAAAATAGATATAGGTAATCTCTAAAGACTCTATTCATTACATCCATAAGGATAGCAGGGGAATTAGTAAGACTAAATGGAATCACTGTAGATTCATATTTTTTATTCCTTAATTAAAAGGTTGTCTTGGGTATGTCTTTACTTTTGAACCTAAATTGATAATATTTGGATCGAAGGTCAATATTGAAAAAATATTGAGCTCCTCAAAAATGATTGAATAAATAATAAATATGGGGTAGAGTATACTTATTCCTAATCATGATCTTGTAAATTTCCCTATATTAAATGAAGAGTCACATTGATCAATATTTCTTCTTAAAAAAAATAGGTTTACCCCATGGTGATGCACTATGAAAACCCTACTCTTTATTTCAAATTAACATATGATTTATTACACAAGATTACAATTAATACAACTCGTAAGATAGAGAATTATAGGGTATTTAGGAATTAGGTACATTACATAACAAATTAAAATAGTTAATACATCATCTTTATTGAAAAATTACTTAACATGATCGTCTTATTCATTCGTATTAAACACTGTATGGGATAACCTAGGGATATTCCTAAGAAAGGGAAGATCTATAAAGCACTATAAAGGGGTAAACATGGAATAACATGAATAAAGTAATAAATTTTAGAAAATATGCATATAAATGGGATGTAAAATGGGTGAGAATCATTAACTTTAAAAATAAGGCATGACATATCTTGATAATATAATGTCAACATGGGAAATATTGAAACAAATTAAAACATTTCATCATAAAAAAAGGTCAAGGATAACTTCCAGAAAATCATGATGAAAAATTATCATTATAGATTAAGTTCACTCCTTAGTCTCCTACATGATGTCTCATGAGACTAAAACATTACCCAATGTATTGGAGCGCAATATAATTTTGGGTGAACCCATTACTTTCATTTCATTAATATTCTTAAGTGTTCCATATAGATCGTACAACATGGATTGATTAATTATCGTATTTTTTTCATGATAAAGGAGTGTGTAATATATATATGTGTAATTATTTAATCAAATAAGTATAATTTTATAAATGTGAAAACCCTTGATATGAAATCGTTATGGGTATTCACTACACAATTGTTTGTCATGGAAAATCGCAGAGGAATGTTGGCAACATAATGGGGGTGTATAAATGATAATGGAAGGTATGGATAAGAGTGAAAGGGGTCTCTCATCATTTAGGAATCATAGGGTCATTAAGGGGACTATGTAAGATCATATCCCAACATTAGGAATTGGATAAAAGGTCATAATATAAAGAAGATACTTGAATAAATAGGATAAAGAAAAGAACCCTCACCTTGAGAGTGTGATTCCAAATGCATAGGAGGTGATTCTTGAGAGATTGGGGGAACCATGGGATTAATCTAGAGAGGGCAGGGTAGAGTAAATACATGATCCAAGGATTTTGAGTGAAAATTGGGAGCTTGTGTGGATTTATATAGGAAAATAGAGGGGGGTTCTTTATTATTTACCAAACATAGGTTGTGGACTCTAAATATTAACATAACCAAAACCACAAACCTTTCCATAGTTTTTGTCCACGGTTTCTAAAAAATTGGATTGGATTTCATAATTTTATTAGGATAAGGTTCAACATTTTTAAATTATTACCATTGGTGATGTGGCAGTTAGACATACACTTAAATAAATGATTTTAAAACTTTAAAATATATTATATGTTTTGGAGGAATCATAATGGATTTTTAAAATAAACATAATATTACATTATTTTAAATGGAAAACATATATTTTTGTAAGAACCTAGATCTTCCTTTTTAGGTATGGATCTTGTTTTCTGGTGTTTTTTAGAAAAGATAAGTTTCTGGAAATTTAAGGAGTACATGCCGTATATTTAGGAGTACACGTCGTGTACCTGGTTGTCGTAGGTAGCTGTGTACTAGCCGTGTAACGACTGAGTACACAGCCATGTGGGGTGACCTTGAGACCTCTTAAATTGAGGCATGGTAAATGCATATACACACCATGTATTTTTAAATTGCACACTTTGTATTTTTATTTGTATTTGATAAATCAGACAGGGGTCGCATCTCTTTCACAGAAAACACTTCTTCTAACGTCGTCTCGCCCATGAGCGATTGAAGATCATAATTCTTCTCTGATCCCCCAATAAACCATCCATTTCTGATTCAACCACCATCAATTGCATTTGAATTTCTACGGTGAGTTATTCCTTCTTATAGAGTATCATCTCATGATTTATCCTCTTTTGTGAGATATCTTTTGTTAAACGTTTTAAATGTTTTTGGAGATCTACGATGTTCTAGGTTGATGTTCAACTATATCAATCATATAACATCGAGGTAGGTGGTTTGTTACTTCTCGTAGTTTTTATTTGAATTACATGTGCAAAATTGACCAATACCCTAGTTCGTGGTATTGGGTGTTTAGGGAATTTAACCCTGTCAATGTCTGTTAGGATTTTTTTTCTTGATTAAGGTTGTTGGATTGAGAATAGGGTTTAATTACCTTGATATGGATGTGTTTTACCATGTTTGATATGATATTGGGCGTTGGGTCTAGTTTTTCTTATTAGGTAGCTTTTTTTCTATGCCTAGTGTTGTTAGGGTGGAGTGATATTATCTGACATGCTTGTGATATGAATTTTATATATTTATCCAAGTTTTATATTGAGATTTACATTGGTTGCTGAATATCATTTTTTCATGATTGACTTACACAGGGTTGTGGGAACCTGGTGTAGTTATACCATAGGGGGAATGGATATCGAGGGATTCCCTAGAGTGTCTATTTTACTTTTTATGCTGCGAGACCATAGGTGTGATGGAATTGTGTGCTCTATAAGAGTGTCTGTAGTTCCACGTTGCAAGACCATAGGGGTAATTGGATGTTGAGTGCTTTCTTAGAGTGTTTATAGTTACCATTACGAGACTTCATAGGGTATTGATGATGATTGCTTCCTCAGAGAATATTGGTGAAGCTGAAATAGAGGGGTTATACTGTGAGAACTTCCAAGAGGGTGGCTTGTGTTTAGTTGGTTGACTAATTTGATAAATATAAATTAATGTAATTGAAATAGTGGGATTGTTTACTTATGAGTACTTATGTTGTTTATTAATTTATTTTGAATAGTTTCCAACCATATATATTCCCTAATAGTTAGGCACAAATCTTTGGGTGGTTTCCTACTAGGATTCATCTCACACACTATTTGGGTCATGCTTTTGGGCCCAAATAGATTTTATTGTTGTAGGTAAACATAAGGGAAAACACCCTTCTACTTCAGGTACAATATTACTATGGAGATGGAGAGCATGGGACCAAGATGAGGCTTGTGATGCTGTTGGATTTGTTTACTTTTTTTCCTTTTTTACTTTGGTTTAGTACTATATTTCAGTATTGTTATTTGTTTGGTTTCTTTCCTAGATACTTGTGACATGCATCATTATTGACATATATATATGTTGCAGTTGTTTATTTACTCGTTGTCTTCCATTGTTTACTATTGCATTATATCATTATTGCTTCCTCTATTGTTATCTATTTGTTTTCGTTGTATTACTCTAACAATGAGGTCATAGTCTCCCCACTACCACACCCAAGGCCCTCACTTCTAGTCAGCAGCCTCTGGATTTCGGGGAAATTCACTTGAGGCCATGTGGCCAACCAGGTACAGCGCACCCCTGGGTGGCACACGGAACTAGGATGTTACAAAGTTTTATCATAAGAATTATGTTATTATTTGACTTACTATTTGGAGACTATAGATAAGGATATGAAGGAATACGTACATTTTAATAAGTTGTGCCTGAGAGTAGCTAACCCGTGTATAGGTAAAAGCTAATTTACCTTGATTATTGCAATTTTTTGGTTTAAAATTATTACAGTTTATTTAATTTCACCATTTGGTGATTCAAATTTTTCTTGTTATTATCATTGATACTATTGAGGTTATATTTCTATTTCAACATGATGATATGAGGGTATGCCATCTCGTGAATCATATAGGCACTTGCTAGAGATCATATGTCATGCATTCTTGTAATTCCATTTAGGGTGAATTACTGAGGGTTGTGTGACTTGTTTGGTTGCTTTCCAAACTTCGATCGCTGAGGTGTTATGGGCCCTCATGGATCTAAATTTGGTGGATCATGTGTTCGATTTCATTGTTATTCATTATGATATGCATGTATAAGATTCCAAGATTTGATTTGCGGGGAGTATGGGCCCCCACAGATCATATTTTGTAACTTTAATGTTTGTTTTAGTGTTTTTATGGGGGTTCAGAGTAGTTTTTGAGGCTTACTATCTGAAAAAAAATCCAGAATACATGTTGTGTATTGATGAATACACAGTGTGTATTGATGAATACACAGTGTGTATTGATTAATACACAATGTTTATTGATGAATACACTCCATGCATCCATCTATTCAGGAAGGAAACGTTTTTCTTAAGTACAAGTCGTGTACTATATGTACATGCCATGTAACCCTTAACCGTGTGACTGACTGTGTGGGTAGAGACATGGGGTTGATAGATGTTTGGTGGAACACATCATGTATAAGGAGTAAATTTCATTGTTTCATCCTGGAAATGGAGAATGAACTCGTTTGTTTAAGGTTAAAACTTTTTCAATCGGTTTCTAACCTTTTTATTCGTATAACTGGAAACATCCAATGATTCTATATCCATTTGGACCTATTTTCCAATGGTAGGTGCTCATTAGTTGTGGACTGATGAGGCTTAAGAATTTTCATTAGTCGAGAGGATGAAAGGTCGGACTCATCAAACCTTTTTGGGGGGAATTATTGTCTACTCCGGGACTCTCTTATAGATTTAAGTTATGTTCGTGAATCCTTATTAATTTACCAAGCATGAAAATTAGTTTTCCTTTAGAATAAATGATTGATATGTGTGGGAATTAGAGAATCTCTTATATGAATTGTAGGTTCTTCATCGATGGAGAATCATCTGTATGTATTAGATATCCTTAGTCAATGGTGTCCTTCAATACATTATATATAAATCTCTTGGTCATTATGATGACCATACTGGTTTTAAAGCCACTAAGTGGGGCACTTGAAGTTAATTTTCATTCAGAAGGACATGGATTATTTTAGAGTTGGGATCATACCCGCATATAGGCTACCTACGTATCCTTTTTAGAAAAGGAATCAGAACCCACGTAGTTTGGTTTAGAAGTGTGGGGCTTACGTATGATTAATGGCCCGAAAGAGATGTTTCATGGTTACTTTTATGCTCTAAGGTCATGTGAATCATGCTCGGTGTGAGAAACAAGAGGTATTAGTAAACCTGATGATTTGTGCCATGAAATATGTGGTTAAAAGGAATGATATGGGGCTTATGTATGTGTGACTACACAAGTAAATGAATACTAGGAGTTAGTTTAGAAAAGAAGCCCAGGAGCAGGGTCCATAAAGTTATTTTTTCTTTATAGAGATTTGGAATGTTAACTGGAGATTTACTCCTAAAAAGGAAGCTTAGTTTGAAAAAAGGGACTTATAACTTGGGACTTACTCCTGAGACGGAGGCCCAAAGTTAAAGGGGTCTTGGGGCTTACTCCTAAGGAGGATGCCCAAATTAAGGGGAGTTTGACTTGTGACTTGGGGCTTACTCCTGAGAAGGAGGCCCAAATCATAAGAATTATAAGGTTGGGATTACTCCTGAGAAGGAGGCCCAATTAAAGGAAACTTATAACCTAGAAATTAATCCTGATAAGGAGGCCCAAAGTTAAAGGAATTTATGATTGGGACTTACTCTTGAGAAGGAGTCCCAAATTAGGGGAGACTTGGGGCTTACTCCTAAATAGGATGCCCATTAACAGGGTCCATAAAGGTAGTTATGCTTTATGGAAATTTAGATTCTAAATTTGGGGCTTACTCCTAAGGAGGATGCCTGGATTAAAGGGGATTTAACTTATGATTGGGGCTTACTCCTAAGGAGGATGCCCAGATCAAAGATTCTCCCATCTTAAGGAATGAGGTTGAATGAATGGAACCTCTAACCGTAGTGATATAAAGTTATATAAATCACCAGGTTTTGAGATATATTCTATAGATCTTCTTTCAGATAAGGAATACAATAAAGAAAATACGCCATAAGTGGCTTTGAAGAAGGTTTTTAAGGCTAGATCTTGAAAAATAAAGGTGAATTTGAAGAACGGAAGTGAATAGGCAGGAGGGGCACCCAAAAAGATTCAGGCGCGCAAGTCTTGTTTGGGCGCTCAAGTCCTGTTTGGGCGTGAAAGTCCTGGTCGTGCAAGTATACTTGTGCAACATGAGTGTACTTGGGTGAAGGTTAACTGATAGGGTAATCCTAGGGTGAGGCTTAGCTCAAGACCTTAGTATTATCTCTAAATGATTCCAAAAGGGTGGTGCGCAAGTTCTGTTGAAAGCATAAGGTGGCGCGCAAGTGTGGCCATTTCCCCTTAAGGGTTAGACACTTAGGCGTGAAATTGTTGATGAATTTCAACACTTAAACCTTGTTTACCCTCTTTATATTATCCATTCTAGGTAATAAATTACCTTAAAAGTGTTCGGAAGACTTCAAGAAAAGACTAGGGCACCGAGAGATTAAATCTGACTTTTGGATTTTTCATCCCCGAAATAGGGGGCCCACAAGGGGTATTTATAGGCGATTGAGTACCTTGGGTGAAAATAGAATAGGGAACGCAAGTCAACTGCACGACCAAAGTGTGGCGTGCAAGTATACTTGTGCGACCATAGTGAAACTTGCACGACCCATGCTTAAAGAAATCTTTGTTCATGCCTTTGTCAATTTTTGATGTTATTTAAAGGATGAATCTCTTTGTGGTTAAGGTATTCCCCTTTTACATTCATTAAACTCTGTGACGGAAAGGAGCTTCAAAAAAAGGCCCCCCTCAGAGTTGGATCTGAAAATGGAAGGAAGATTTGACTCTGAGGTAAAGGGGAAAACCATGGAATTTGAGCGCACAAGTGTTGAGCGCAGAAGTAACGGTGCGCAGGTGAAAGCCGCGCAGGGCATGGCGCGCAGGGTTATGACCTTGTCTATAAATATTTGGTTCCACTTCACACAAATCACCTGGATTTTAACACTTCTGAGCTCTCAGCACGCAAGTAGATCTCGTTCGCGCAAGTGACTTGTTTTCCACTGGTTCGCACTTCTATTTGTCGTGCCGCGCTTCTGCAGTCTATTTTTGACTTGTACGCCAATACTAGCGCATTAAAACTTGCACGACCAAATTGAACTTGTGTGCCAAAATTTATACTTGTGCACCTTAATGACTTAGCCATTTTTTCAAATTTCTTTACAAATTTTATGAAAAATCATCTTACTTAAAAGTTAATTATCTGATGTTTGTGAAGATTCAATGGATCCCAAAAGAATCAGAACGGCCGATGAGTTGGATAGTAAGCGTATTGATGATATGATGAACATTGTTTTCCATGATTACTATGATATCTACGAAAACACTCTTCCAGATTTGGCCAAGTACTTGAAGAAGTATCATTTTAATTTCCCACAGAGCATTTAGTTGCCTCTGTATGGGCATGGTCATCTGTAATGAGTCAATATTCTAGAGCCAAGGAACTATCTCCCGTATTCCTGTTTTTAGACTTATACCAACTTTTCTTCAGCAAATGCCTCAATTGGAGGCTCATTTGTAAATGTTGGAACAGTAGAGAAGGCGTTTATAACGCATCATATCCTAGGTGCTCCAGATCTGAAACCTCATATGCTCGAGATGAATCTGCGTTGTTATCCCTCTATTTTGGTTATGATGTGTATTAAGAGTAGCAACAATGGTGTGACCTTTCAAATTTTTCCTCCATTCCAAAAAATGGCAAACCATGGGCTGATATATTTTCCACTGTCGGTTGGTGGAGAGAAGATTATCATGACATTAGAAGCAATATCTGAAAAGAGTACTCTCTCCAAATGGATCTTTACTTCCAATGATTCATTATCAAATCCATGTATCCATCTTCCAAGTCTCTTGGACAGAAAAAAAAAGTCACTGTTTGATCAGCAGAAAATTTTCTCAAACCACACTCAAGAACATTCTTTTACAATTGTTCCAAGAAGAGCCGGTATCACTGTGTCTTTTATTATATCCAGTTGAATGAATGAATTCTAGGTTACTGTTGATGAAGCTCAGGATGCCTTAAATCAAATGAAGAGTTATGTTGAAAGCCTCTTGTAATTATTGAAAAATAGAAGAGACTCCAATCTGTGGATGTCCTTCTAACTCTTGTGCATCAATGAAAAACACTTTCATCTCCAATCATATGTGTCTGCATTCTTTTACTACCTGCTTAAAATTTTTACCTAATATAATGGGCCTAGTAAGAATAGTTTGATTGTTACTAGGATTATAAAAATAACTCTACAAACTTTACATCTTTTAATTTCTCAATATTACCTAAATCATATGAAATTTATGTTTAGTGAGCTGGGACTTGACTATTTTTCAGAGTTACCTTGTCTTTTATGGGCAGTTTAAAGCCATGCATGTTGGTCATAAAAGGGATAATGTTTAAGGTCAAATAGCTTTGACCAAATGGATTAAAAATTGACTCAATTCCTTGATAATTTATCTAAAAACATATTACCATATTCAAGTATGGGGGTAAAATGTAAACTATGTCTTAAGAAATTTTGAATCTGAGGAATGATATTGAAATAATGACTAAAAGGAATTAGAAGAAGTATTTCATAAGAGTGAAGTTACCATTATTTAATAAACCCATTTGGGGGTTGAATTATGCAGGTCCACTTAAGGGCATTGGCTGCATAGTCAAATAATAGCATCTTTTGGATGAAAGGTTCTTTATATAGACTACTTATGCAAGGCCACCTAGGGGCACGTGCTGCATAGTCAGGCAAAAGAACTCTCAGAAGTTTTACTTTTCTACTGCTTAAAAGCCAGTGGAATTTTATGGAGATTCAAATTTTCTAAAGCATAGAGTTTGCTGTATGGAGATAGGTACTTGAATTGGAGAGTTTATTCCCAATCAACATTTTCAAATAATTGGATGAATTTCACTCCTATGAAGGTTTGATCCAAACATAGGGAAGGGAAATATAAACCATAGACTTGAATATTTTCCGATCATGAAAAATAATATGGGACAAATATGTTAAGGATGTCTATTTTTGCAGATCGCTATATACTGTCGTTAAGACCAATAATGGAAAAATAGGTTTTTCTCCCAAGAATGATGTTACCAATATTTGACAAACCCGTTAGGGGGTTGAATTTTGCAGGGATACCTAAAGGAATTGGATGCATAGTCAAATAATTGCATCTTTTGGCTGACAGGTCTATTATGTAAACTACTTATGAAAGGCCACCTATGGGAATGTGCTGCATAGTTAGGCAAAAGAATTACTAGGTATCAGACATTTTGTGACCAGAACTCAAGAAAAGGGTTATAGAGATCTGGAAATATTTAAGGTTAGGAATATGACACATGAAAATAGGTACTGTCCAATGCATGAAGGAGATACATAGACCAATGCTGAACATAATCATGTTGTGGCTGGGTCCTGAATTGAGATGTTGGACTTCACTACATATCTCATTAAAATGAGAATCAAGCCAAATGTAGTTCTTGAAATACAGTTTAACGTCATGTGGGATGAGAATGTAGGAGATCTTAGTTTTGAGTCATAGAGTTCAGACCATAATGAGGGAGACGCCTTGTGTGTTTTATAATCTTGATGTGAATGAAGACCAGGGTTCTCGTACCACATTTATGTGCTCACAGGGGAACTTTTCCGCCAAGGGCCTAAAAGTGGGATTTGGGGTTAGGCCCAAAGACTTGGGGTTGAATTCGAGGGATGCTCGAATGTTCCTACGTATCTCATAAGGATGGGAATAAAGCCATATGTAGTTCTTGAAATACCTTTTTTATAGATTTGGTTCATACAAATGAAGGGTGAAAGTGGAATTTAGTGCAATGATGGTTTGACCCAAGATTAATGGTTCTGGAATTACCATGTATGCACGTAGTCTTTGAAATATGACATGATTGGAGATCAATGTCAATGATGATTCCCTCTTAGGAGAGGTACAATGGGGGACTGTATAGTTTAACGTCATATAGAAAGGACGATGGTGCTGCACAGTTCAGTGTTATGTAGCAAGGACAAAAGGGACGTACATAGATCAACATCGTATGAGACGGAGTTGAACTAATGTGAAGGGATTGGTTTTGGGCTTGAACCTCGGGAGGTTGCCTATGTACCCAGCCTAGAAGGCAAGGATCAAAGTCTGTGTAGTTCAATTAAGAATGAATTGGTGATCAAGTTGTACTTGAGGACAACCCGAAGATGATGTTGGGACTTACACGTGGTTAGCGGCCTAGAGAAGGTGTTATGGTTTAAGCTTACTCTAATCTCATGTGATTCATACTCGGTGTGAGAAAAAATAGGTAAAAACAACCCTAATGATGCATAGTTTAATTTCATGTGGGACTTATTTAGGGACTTTTTCATAGTTTAAACGTCTTGTTGGACGAATGAGGGGACACAGTTTAACGTCATGTTGGATGAATGAGGGACCTATGCAGTTTAAAGTCTTGCGATGAGGACTATGGGGGACTATGCAGTTTAAAGTCTTGCAGTGAGGACTAAAATAGTTTAAGGTCATATGCATGGACCAGTGATGCATAGTTTAGTCTCATATAGCAGGGACAAGATACAGTTTAACGTCATGTAGGATGTAGGGACTTTTTTTAGTTTTACATCTTTCAGGACATATAAGGGATTTTTGACAGTTTAATTTCATGTTGGATGAATGGATATGCAGTTTAACGTCTTGCAGGACGTATGAGGGACTATGCAGTTTAAAGACTTGCGGTAGGGACTTTAAATATGCATGGACCAGTGATATATAGTTTAGCGTCATATATCTCGGACAATGGTGTTGTAGTTTAACGTCTTACAGGACGTGAGTATTTGTGTTACAAAAAATACTTTTTCAAGAATCTTTCATTGGTTGGAGTCGTGATGAGTTCTCCATCCATTGAGATTAAAGAATAAGCTCTATTGGAGTAGACCTTATGTATTGAATAAGGTCCTTCCCACTTTGGCTCAAGCTTTGGAGTATTTTTTCTTGGTATCATTGGAGTTCTAAAGACCAATACCAATTCTCCTTGAATGAATGAATGAAGATGAACTTTTTTTTTGAAAACTCGTGTTATTCGATTCTGATAGACTTCCAAGTGGTGCAGGGTGCACAATCTTTTCTCATCTAATCATTCCAATTCATCCAATAGCTTTTGAGAATGTTCATCTATAGATGACTGATCACAAATGGATACTCTGAGCGAAGGTAATTGAACCTCAATGGGAAAGGCTGCTTCTATTCCATATACTAATGAATATGGAGTTGACCGCGTAGCAGTGCGGGTGGTGGTCCGATAAGCCCATAAAGCATGAAAAGGTTTATCAGGCCATGATTTCTTATCTTTATCCACCATATCTTTTAGTATGTTTGAAAGAGTCTTATTGAAGGCCTCTATTTGGGCATTTTCCGCTGCATGATACCGAGATGAATGGTTGGATTTTATGTTGAATTCTTGATACAACTTCCTTACCTCGGATGAACAGAAGTTGGTGCCATTTTCTGTCAAAATGGTACGAGGGACACCAAATCTAGTAATGATGTTAGACTTGATGAAGCTAACAATACTTTTATAACTAAATTCTTTGAGAGGTATTTACACTACCCATTTGGAAAATAAGTCAGTATTAGTAAGAATGTACTTAAAATGCTTGGATGTAGCCGAAGGGTAAGGTCATACTATATCTATTCCCCTTGTGGAAAACGGACATGAGTATTTAGCTGTATGAAACAACTCTGGGGGTTGATGAATGAATTTGGCACATACTTGGAAAGAATGACACTTCTTAGTGAAATCAACACAATCTTGTATCATTGAAGGCCAAAAGTATCCAAGCCTTCGAATTTGATCAGACAGTCTATGTCCAGACTGGTGGGCACCATAGACTCCTGCATGTACTTATTTCATGACATCCATTGTCTCTTAACCATCAATACATCTGAAGATAATTCCATCAAAACCTCTTTTGTAGAGAATTTTTTCTAGGTGATCTAGGCTAACATAACGAGTAAAATTAACCACACATCTCCAGATTTGTTCTTTCCCGGCTCTATCAGGTGGGAGTGTTCCATTTTGAAGGTATTCCCTAATAGGTGTCCTCCATCTAGTAGTATGGCCATATGGTTCAGAAATGGGACTAATTTCGTTGATTTACTCGGTTATTATTTGATTATAAGGTGAAATTGTACGAATGTGGGCAATACTAATGATTTCCTCATCCCTATTTGGATCTACCAGAGCTGTGGCTACATTAGCCAGTGCATCATCTTGAGCATTTGGTGATCGCGGTACATAAGAAAATGTCGGTTCTGAAGGAAATTTCACCATTAACTCTCTGACGTAATCATACAAATGGATTAACTCTTCATTTCTGATGGCATAATCCCCATTGACTTGTTTAATTACCAAGTCTGAATCCCTTTTACCTTTAAGTGATTCACATGTGCCTGAAGCGCCAATTCCAAGCCTATGATGAGAGCTTGATATTCTGCTTCATTATTGTACCGCATCCCAAAAATAAGAAGTTATAGGGTAGAACTACCTTTTCTGGGGAAATAAGCACAATTCCTAACCCAATTTTTTTGAATTTAGGATCTCCCATTTTCTTCTCTGTTGGAATTCTGGAAGCACCATCAAAGTACATTTTCCATGTTTGAAGATTATCTTGAATAGAGAAGACTTCCTCATCAGGAAGTTCAGTATATAAAGATGTATCTTCTACTGAAGGGTGTTCAGCAAGGAAATTAGCCAGAGCTTGGCCCTTTATTGCCTTTTGAGACACATACTAGATATCAAATTGCTACAAAATAACTGCCCACCTTGCCAGACGTTCTGTATGTATTGGACGACTAAGGATAAATTTGAGCGGGTTATTGGGAGATACCAAGTGGACCTCATGATGTTGCAGATAGTCTCTCAATTTTTTAACTGCAAAGATAAACTCTAGGAAGCACTTTTGAATACTTGAATATTGAGTTTCTGCCTCAAGCATAGTCCGATTGAGATAGTAAATGTTGTTTTCATTCCTAGCATCATCTTTTTGGGAAAGGAAGGCACCCAATGATCGCTCTAAAGCTGTAACATAAAGGATGAGTGGTCTTCCTTCGACAGGTGGCATTAATACTGGTGGAGTCAAGAGATATTTCTTGAGGATATCAAATGCCTCTTGGAAATATTTGGTCCATTGGTAGGTGACTCCCTTCTTCATTAATTTGGTGAAGGTTAAACACTTTCCTACCAAATTGGCGATGAAACGCCAAATATAGGACAAGTGTTTTTGAATCCCTCTAAATTATTTCAAATTTTGAGGAGGTGACATACCAAGGATTGATTTGTCTTCTCAGGATCAACTTCGATACCACGATGGCGTACAAAAAAGCTGATAAATTTTCCTGAGGTTACCCCGAAAGCACATTTCAAGGGGCTCATCTTCAAATTGTGTTTTCAAAGTTTGTGGAATATTATTTCCAAATCAGCCAAGTGATTAGAACTTTGTTTGGATTTAACCACAAAATCATCCATATAACATTCAACAAATTTCATTAAAAGGGATTTGAAGATACGATGCATTGCACATTGATATGTTGCACCTGCATTCTTTAGGCCAAATGGCATTACCCAATAGCAAAACACACCCTGAGGGGCTCTGAAGGCTGTAGACTCTTCATCCTCTAGAGCAATTCAGATTTGATTATATCCAGAATATCCATCCATGAAAGAGTGCTTCATATCTAGTTGTTGCATCAATTAAGAGTTATGTAATCGGAACTGGAAAATCATCCTTGGGACAATGCTGATTAAGATCTCTGAAATCAATGAAAACTCTAATTTGTCCATTCTTCTTTTTCACAGGGACAATATTAGCCATCCATTTAGGTTATTGAACTTATCTGACAAAGTTAGCTTTGATAATCTTATCCACTTCAACTTCAATTTTGGAAGCATAATTTGGGTGTGTTCTTATTGTAGCTTTCTTGAATCCTCAATGTTCTTATGGAAAATCCAAATGATGAGTGACAACATACGGATCAAGACCTGGAATTTCTATATAATTCCAAGAAAATACATCTCGATTTTTCTTTATAAAGGAAGTATACATTTCTTTCTATTCAAAAGTCATGGACACACTAATTAATGTGGGGCGTGGATCTTCTTTTGTACCCAGATTTGTTTCTCTGAGTTCATCTATGGTGGTAGAGATACCCTCTTCAAATGCCGAAGGAGCATCTTTGAGATATTCCTCTTCTTCTTCAACATGTGTTATTTCTTCTATTTCTACTTGTATAGTAGATGATGAAGTAGAACTTCCACGATCAAGAGTGATGTTAAAATTTGAAAATCTTGAAGAAGAGGCTACCATTTTTGACCCTATTGATGATTAAGGGTCTTCCTTGGGTAATAAAGAGGAGATGATGGATTGAGAATAGACATCATTGTTCACCTCGGACATTGCTATAACTTCTTATGGCCAGGTTGAGGAAGTATAGAATTGCTGGATTTCAGCGGATGAAATGAAGTCATCTCCACTTGAGCTTTCATCATTTCTTGGTGAATCACCAATTTCTCCCTTGTTGTCTGGCTTGGTTGCCATAATTGACATTATGGAAGTTTCCATAGGAGTATTTGGATTTGGGTATACCTTATCAATTTAACTGATAGGAAACACATAATCCGTACTCACCTGTATGAATGGGATTACTAGAATCTTTTCCAAACCATATGGAGCATTAATTTTGGTAACCTCCTTGGTCATGTATTTATCCTTTACCTCCATGTGATAGAATTCTGCCTCAATGTATTGAGATTCACATATTTTGAAAGGGGTTTTGTCACCATATAATGTCCCAATTTGACCATTGAAACAATATTTGAGACACTGATGGTAAGACGAAGGTATAGCCGCATGTTGATGTAGCCAAGGTCTTCTACGCAAAATGTTGAAGGTTGTGTCATGAGGAACAACCAAGAAATATGAATTGGATTCAAGGTCTCTGAACTGGGTTCTATGTTTAATCTCACCCAGAGGTTCTTGTTCATTTTTATCATATCCTTGCAACATCAAAGTAGAAGGAGATAAATTAGATTTGGTAAGGCACAATCGACGAAGTGTACGAATAGGGATGAGGTTGACTCCTGAACCATTATCAATGAATGTTTCTTATATGTCTATATCATTGACCTTTCCAGATAAATACAAAGGTCTAATATGTCCATGTACAACATAATCTTCATCCTTATCTATAAAAGATATCACTACATGGAATTCTGCAGGACCATTCTCTACATAGTAGACTTCAGCCGCAACAATTTCTGTTTCAAATTCCTGAGGACTTGACAAATCCTCAATGGGTGCCTCCCGAAGATCCTTTGATAGATTCAAGGAATCCAAAATTGATAACATGGCCGGTACTTGGGCCAAATGATTCAAGACATCATACTTTTGATCCAAAGGTCTGCGTTTCCCAACAGGAACATGTGGTTTCATAGGTTCCTTAGAAGTAGATGCTTTGGAAGTAGATGTATCTTTTATTGAGGTCAGATTTGGAAATACTCCTAGCTTTGGATGATTAGACTAACTAGGTCTATTTATTTTTTGAGAGGAATAAGTTGTAACCTCTAATAGATCTTCCAAAATAACTGTACCAAGACTGAATCTGCCATGTGTGGAAGAACTTTCTTGCTGTTGTTGAGCTCACTGATGGTATTTTCCACGAGTTTCAGCTGCATATATAGTTCTGGTAGGGGTAGGATTGAAATAGTGTTTTATGGAATATCCACGTCTTCCTCTATATCCTATACCTCTGAAACTCCCTTTAATTCATCTGTTTGATATAGGGAATTCAGGCTCATCAAGATCAAAGATGTGACTGGAATAAGGATTTGTTAAATGAATCATATTAACAAAACCAAAGATAAAATCTTCATCTGATGAACATTCTACCTGTTTAGCCATTTTAGGTTGTGCCGTTTGGTGGGGCGGTGCCTGTTATTTTGAAGTAGATGGCATAAAATCTGCCAGAGTCAAAGATAATTTAGGCTTTGACACGAACTCATGTTCTTCTGACTATTATTATTCCTTCAAATTATTCCGCCTCTTTGAGGATTTTTCTCTTGATGAAGGTATTTTTGATGTGGCATTCATATCAGAAGACACAATTGGTTTCTTCAATTGCGTTCGTCAAATGTCATGAGTTCGGTTGATCATTTTCATGACCATCCAATCATCATATTTCTGCGCATTTTTATTTTTGACTTCATGCCACTCGCCTTCTTCCTCTGGATATGTAGCAATAACACATGCTACTTGGGCTGAAGAGCCTTTCAATTTTACCTGTCCAGAGTCCACCATCTTTTGCGGGAGGTCATTGAAGACAAAACACTCCTGAATGGGATGCCCCAACATCTGATGAAATGGTAAATAGTTTGGGAGGTCTTCATATCCTTACTTGTTCGGCCTTTTGGGCCTTGGCAACTGAACCAAATTATTTTCCAGAGCTGAGATTAAGTAGCTAGGAACTTGTTCATTCTGGAAAGAATAAAATTTTTTCTTCAAATCTTCAAATTGTTTCTGCCTTTGATCTCTTTGATCATCTTGGTGAGGTGGCCATTGTTGTTGACACTCAAGAGGAGGATCCCTTCGATATGATGAAGATTTTGAAGTGGAAGAAGGTACAGGTGCCTGTTTAAGCGTAACTATAGTAGTCTTTTCTTTCCCCATTCTCCTTCCAGGAACATATGGAATTACATGAGTTTTAGCCTTAGTCTTCATAAGAGAATATTCAATCCGCTGAGTGATTGAAGTAAGGTCTCGAAACCCTCCTGTGTATTTCACAGGGATCAACGGTGTGTGTAATTCATCACACAAATTTTCCACACAGATTGGCAACAATTCTTCTTGAGGGAGTGTGAAGATTAAGGAATATGTTAATCCCTTCTAGCGAGCAATGAAATATGAAACTCTTTCATTTTCCCTTTGCTTACAATTTGTAAGATCAAAAATTTTTGCCCCTTGGCAACGTTGAGCTGAATTGAAGAAGTAATTTTTGACAGAGATCCTCCCACCCAGTAATTTACTGGGATTGCAAGCTTGTATACCAGACAAAGGCAGGCCCTTGTAATGACTATACAAAACACCTGATCTTAATTGATTATTGTTGTTGAGGAGTTCCCATCATGGGATTATAACAGGAAACAAAATGTGTTAAGTGTTTTTCTGGATCCCCCGAACCATTAAAAATTGGGAATGTGGTACTTGCAAAATTTTATGGGGGAGGAATCACATCAACCCATTCAGGGAAATCTCTCTTCTCTGGTTGAACTGGTGCACTCTTTCCTTCCATAGCTTCCAACCAAGCTGTTAATGACTCAATAGTAGTCATTAATTTTTTAGAAACATCTGGTTGATCTTGGACCTGTGCAGTTGAAATAACTAGAGTTTGAACAGGTGTAGCGACCGGGACTGCCACTGATGGTAGAATTTCTGGTTGTTATTACGTATAACCCATAGGGTTGGACCTGTGAGGGTGTACTGGTAAAGGAGGATATTCTTGATCCATCCCAGTAGTTGCCTCAAATTCCCTTGACTGACTGACTTCATCACACTTAGGAGGAAGACTACCTTGAAGTAGTTCTGCATTCAACCTCCTTAACTCCTTCATTTATGCCTCTTGTTGTGTGAACCTTTACTCTAATGAGAGTGATTGGCCTTCTCTAGAGGTAGGGTGGAATGAAGCCTGAATTTTTTCCTTTCCCTTTGTTGGATGCCTTTCAGAGAGGGGAGAGTTGGTTATTTGAAGGGATACCTAAATTCTAGGTAAGCCTCTGATTCCGGGTATGCACACCTTCCTCATTTGTTTATGTGTGTACCGCTTCTTGAGCAGGAACTTATTCATCTGATCCCTCTGATTGAGCCTCATTTTCTGGAGGATTAGCAACAAAGGCATTGATGACAATTACTGATGCATAACGCATTGCATCCCTTCTATAGTCATTTCTGCGATATTGTCTTCTTCCATGTCCTTTATGAGACATTGCCTTTTGTTGATTTGATCCCTCCGGAACATCTTGATGAACCATAATTTGGAGGGAATCTCCTGATAATTTGTCTTTGCGTGCCTCTTATGGATTCTTCCCTAATTGAGAGAAGACTGAATTTCACTGAGAAAGATATTGAGGATTTAAAAAAGTCCCAGTCTAGTGGACTGGGGATGTTTCTGTTGTTCCTGCTCAACTCCTCAAATCCTATTTGTTGATTCTGAGGGTTGGGTTAAAAGAGTCCCCAGTCTAGCAAGATGGGGTGGCTCTTGAGCTGCTATATGTGAGACTTTCTTAAAATCTCTCCTGATTTTGTGGACTTTAGACCGGAAATTGGCCGGATGCATCAACCTACATCCACTCAAATCACTTGGCTCATATGACCGTTGGATGATTTCTGACACTTCTGTGAATTTCTGATGTGCACGCTCTAAACGAGAAGCCTGTTCGATATTATCATTTTCTTAATGAAAGAGTAATTCGATAACTTGTTCTTTATATGCATGACTTTGGGAAGAACTAGTTGAGGCATGTTCCTGAACAAGCCTTTGATTACAAACAAAACCAATTGTCTATGGCCGGCCATGGGCAATAACATGGGACCATTTTTGGCGGACTTTGTTGACTGGAGAGCACAGTGAAGTGTAGTGATCCATGAACACCCCATCCCCTAAAATGAATACCAGATGGGGAATTAGAAATTAACTGGCGCAATATTTTTAGTCCGTCAAGGCATGAACTCTGAAGGGATCTCTGCTGGTTTTCAACCTTTGGATATCAGGAAACTGAGAGAGATGCCAAATCAATTTGGTGTTTTAACCCTTCTATTAACTTGAACTGATTTTCATATTAATCATAAGATAATATTTTCTTCTTTAATTTGAAAAGAGTCTTCCACATGTTGAGAAGAATATCGTGAATACAATCTTCCATCAACATTTCTGTAATATCATACTGAGAGTCAGCCACAAGCCAAAACATGACTGGTACTTCACCTTTCTCCAGTTGTTTTCTCATATTCATCACTTCCTCCTTATCATTTGATGAAGATTATTCTAATTGATTAGACCAAATCTGGTGATTTTTTGTGGCTTCATCAGATTCCACAAGATTGGTAGAGAATTAATTTATCAAATTAGAAGATCAATGGCCCAGGGGTGGTTCGGAGAATGACCTATGCCCCGAGCTATCTTCTAATTGAAAAAGTATTTCACCTGATAATGGTAAAGCATCAGACATGACTAGATTCACATTTTCAAGTGCCTCAAGATAATAGTTTTTTCTCATTACTGCATTGTCCATTAAAACATTTTCCACGCAATGCGAATTACTACTGCAGAGAGGACTTTCGTAGCTAAATTCATCATCATGGGGAGGACCACCGTGGTGGGTTACAGAAAAAGATGAAACCTCTTTCTCCTTTGTCTTCTGACCACATAGAGGGTTATTGTGGCTCTCATCTGAAGATGATTCATCAAGATCGACCAAACTGTCATGAAGCAAGCCTTCATGAGGAAGTGTTTGATGAAGACCATCAGAATTATTGTTCCCACTATTGGGAAATGAGAGAGTAGAATCTTGAGTTGCAACAGATAATTTTCTGAGTGCAACAGGAACTCCAACATCGATCAAGAACTTATTCCAGATCAGCTCTTGATTTCTTGACTGTGCTGAATGAGTGTTTTTCTTAGATTCCTTCTTACTCATTTGAGGGACCACTTGTTGAAAAAAGTGGTTTTTATGGGTATTTGTATGTGCCTACTCAGGAGAAATTGTCAGGTTAGGATGATTATCTCCATTTAAATCGGGTGTATGTGCCAGAATTGATTGTCCACATGACATTGGGTAGTATACCCCATGACCCTCCTGGACTAGAACAGAGGTGTGTATCTGCTCCGGAGTGACATGTTGATGATTCACTCCACTGATAGGGATAGATTTATGATTCCTTCCCTGTGATGCCGCTGATGTTTTTATTATATTCTGACAGGCATCCAGAATATGGGCAGGGATTTTCTTCTGCTCCTTCACCATTGTCAGAATGTGCTTGGTGACTTCAGATGCCAGAATGGGAATATACATCCATTCTATATTTGGAGTAGGTGTATCTGCCTGCTCCTATCTTCCTTTTCCTATTAGTGAATTCTGACAGTACTCATGTATAGGGGCAGAGTGTTGAGTCTGCTCCAAATTTGTCACTGGTGCTTTCCGACTGACTTCTCTGGGTGCTACCAAACGAGATTGTTGGCAGGCTTGATGAACATTGGCAGGTGTATGTGCCTTCTGTGTTTTATTTGTCAAGTATGGTTGACGATTTACCTTCAATACTAGCAGAAGAGACTACTGAAAGAATTGTTGATTGTAGAAAGATGTATGTTCCTGTTTACAGGTGGTCACCATATTTAATTGGCGAGCTCCTTTGGATGCAGTCAGACATGACTGTTGACTGGATGATGAACTATAAATAGGTTTATGTGCCTGCTTATAGTACTTCGTCAGAATTGCCTGATGGGATTGGTGGTTTTCTACCAAACGAGTCTGATGGACAGTGGAATTAGGAAAGATGGGTGTATGTGCCCGCTAATTTCTTGCCATCAAGTTAGGTTGATGGACTTCTTCGGAGGGGGAAGAAGTGAGAACCTGCTCCCTGTTGGCCGAATTTCGCCTTTGGTTGTTCGTCTTGTGTGCTCAGGTCTGAGGAACCTGAGATGAACCCCTAAAGGTAGTACCCTCATCATGTTGTGGGTGCACTGCCACATGAGTGTAGTGGCGATTGTTGATGGGAGTCCTCAAGAAGGACTCCTGCCTTTTTGAACCGAGGCCTTGACTGACTTCTTCATTCACCTCTCTGTACTATGGTAGGAACTAGTTGTTGCATTCCAGGGATAATGACCTGAAATGGTTGGAGATGGTGGTTAGCACGTCCTACTTCTTAATCACTGGTTGTCGATGTCAGGACAAACAGGGTGAATTATTGACTTAGAGTGCTTGTCGAGCAGCCTCCAGAGTCAGAATGGTACCATGTTGACGGTATTCCTTAACCAGTGCATTTGTGACCCAGCATTGAAGAGGCTAAGTTGGTGATGCCGTCCTTAGAGCGAATGAGGATCCAGCAGGAGTAGCGGCCAAATCATTCACAAGTGTGAACTCGAAAGAGGCCATTTCTGTAATGCATAGAGATCTTGGAAAAGAGTGCCTTTTTGATATAGAAGACATAATCAAGAGAAGTCTGGCCAGACTACATCTTTTGGAGGAATGCATATGTTATTGACTGCTTTGTTGGCTCTCATATTGAGTTTAATAGGGGCCTAACAAATAGGTAAAACATCATTATAACTTGGTTAAGGATTCTTGTCGGATTCACCATTTTTGTTTCGACCTATAAATGGGGAATGACCTCATTTGTTTAAGGTTAAAAATTTTCCAATCGGTTTATAATGGGTTTATTCATAGAACCGGAAACATCCAATGATTCTATATCCATTTGAACCTACTTTCCAAAGGTAGGTGCTCATTAGTTGTGGACTGATGAGGCTTAAGAATTTTCATTGGTCAAGAGGATGGGAGGTCAGACTCATCACACCTTTTTGGGGGGAATTATTTTCTACTCTGGGACTCTCTTATAGACTTAAGTTATGATCATGAATCCTTATTAATTTACCAATCATGAAAATAAGTTTTCCTTTAGAATCAATGATTCATATGTGTGGGATTTAGAGAATCTCTTATATGTATTTGAGGTTCTTCATCGATGGAGAATCATCTGTATGTATTAGAGATCCTTAGTAAATGGTATCCTTCAATACATTATATAGAAATCACTTGGTCATTATGATGACTATACTGGTTTTAAATCCACTCAGTGGGGAACTTTAGTTTTATTTTCATTCAGAAAAACATGGATTATTTTAGAGTTGGGATCGTACCCGTAGATGGGCTACCTATGTATCCTTGTTAGAAAAGGAATCAGAACCCACATAGTTCGGTTAAGAAGTGTGGGGATTACGTATGATTAACGGCTTGGAAGAGATGTGTCATGGTTACTTTTACACTCTAATCTCACATGAGTCATGCTCGGTGTGAGAAACAAGTGGTATTAGTAAACTTGATGATTTGTGCCAAGAAAGATGTGGTTACAAGGAATGATATGGGCCTTATGAATGTGTGACTGCCCAAGTAAATGAAGACTAGGACTTAGTTTATAAAAGAATCTCGGGATTAGGGTCCATAAAGGTATTTGTGCTTTATGGAGATTTGGAATGTTAACTCGGGACATACTCCTGAAAAGGAAGCCTAGTTTGAATAAAAGAGACTTATAACTTGGGACTTACTCCTGATACGGAATCCCAAAGTTAAAGGGGGCTTGGGGCTTACTCCTAAGGAGGATTACAAAATTAAGGGGAATTTGACTTGTGACTTGGGGCTTACTCCTGAAAAGGAGGCCCAAATCAAAAGAATTATAAGGTTGAGCTAACTCCTGAGAAGGAGGCCCAATTAAAGGGAACTTATAACCTAGGAATTAATCTTGAGAAGGAGACCCAAAGTTAATGTAATTTATGATTGGGACTTACTCCTGAGAAGGAGGCCCAAATTAGGGGAGACTTGGGGCTTACTCCTAAGGAGGATGCCCATTAATAGGGTTCATAAAGGTAGTTGTTCTTTACGGAGATTTAGATTCTTAATTTGGGGCTTACTTCTAAAGAGGATGCATAGATTAAGGGGGATTTAACTTATGATTCGGGCTTACTCGTAAGGAGGATGCCTAGATCAATGATTCTCTCATCTTAATGAATGAAGTTGAATGAAGGAAACCTCTAACCATAGTAATATAAAGTTATATAAATCACAAGGTTTTGAGAGATATTCCACAGAACTCCTTTAAGATAAGGAATCTAACAAATAAACTATGCCATAAGTGGCTTTGAAGAAGTTTTTGAAGGCTAGATTTTGAAAAGGAAAGGTGAATTTGAATAAAGGAAGTGAATAGGCAGGAGGGGCACCCAAAAAGTGTCAGGTGCACAAGTCTTGTTTGAGCGTGCAAGTCATGTTTGGGCGTGCAAGTCCTTGCTGTGCAAGTATACTTGTGCAACATGAGTGTACATGGGCGACGGTTAACCGATAGGGTAATACTTGGGTGAGGCTTAGCTCAAGCCCTTAGTATTATCTCTGAAGGCTTCCAAAAGGGTGGCGCGCAAGTTCTGTTGAAGGGATAAGGTAGCGCATAAGTGTGGCCATTTCCCCTTAAGGTTTAGAAACTTAGGTGCACAAGTGTTGATGAATTTCAACACTAAGGCCTTGTTTCCCCTCTTTAGATCTTCCATTCTAGGTAATAAATTACCTTATAAGTGTTCGGAAGACTTCAAGCAAAGACTAGGGCACTGAGAGCTAAAATGTAACTTTTTAATTTTCCATCCTCGAAATAGGGGGCCCACAAGGGGTATTTATAGTCCATTTATGACTTTGGGAGAAAATAGAATAGGGCGCACAAGTCACCTTTGCGACCAAAGTGTGGCGCGTAAGTATACTTGTGTGGCCATAGTTAAACTTGCGTGACCCATGCTTAAAGAAATCCTTGTTCATGCCTTTGTCAATTTTTGATGTTATTTAAAGGATGAATCTTTTTGTGGTTAAGGTATTCCCCTTTTCCATTCGTTAAACTCTTTGACGGAAAGGAGCATCAACAGCCGTGTTGTAAGGACCGTGTAACCGGCTGTGTGACTAATGACACAGGTTGGTGAAATCCTTCTAGTACACATTGTGTCTAGCATAAACATGTCGTGTAGAGTCAACCATGTCTCCTACCATGTGACTAACGACACGAGTAGTTGAAACATAAGTGGTACATGCCGTGTTCAGGGTGAACATGTTGTGTATTATTATTCTAAGAGAACTGTGTGGTTTGGTCGTGTAAGGTAACTCGGGTCGGGGTGAAAGATTCAATTACATGTCATGTCCTTGGGAGGAACACGCCATGTGTTGGGGTGTTACATGACCAGTTTTAGTATATGTACACGCTAATGCAAAATCTTAAGGGAAAACACCATGTATGGGGTTATATACGCTGTGTATCCATATTTTTAAGAAATTGAATGATTTATTTCTCTTGTTCCTTTCTTGTGCTTTTAAGTTTTGGTTATTGATAATCTTGATCTAAGTTGTGTGCTTGACCTTGCAGAGTCATGCCACTGAGACTTCCTCTGATTGTACACTAGATACATGGTAGTGACCAGGCACCAGACATGGCTAATCAGGGACTACTAGAAGATCCTCCTATTGTGCCTGTCTTGGCACCAACCATTATCCCAAATACAGGTTATGATGCACAGTTCTAAGAAGGATTCATGAGGTTTATGCAGACCTTGATGGGAGTACTGCATCCCGCCCTGTCTATGGCAGAGTTGACATGGGGTTTTCAACAGCAACATCCACCCACTTTCTTAGGGGATATATGACCTTAGTATGAAGAGTCATGGTTGGAATCTATTATATCAATCTTTGAGCATCTGGAGATGAATCTAGAGATGAGGGTGAATCTCGCTATGTATATGCTTCAGGATTCCACCAAGAGATGGTGGGATGTGATCTCACAGATGGGATTCCAGCAGGTCATGGTTGGGGATGAATTTTAGCGTTCCTTCTATGATTACTTTTACTAGGAGACCTTGAGGGCTGACTGAGCCCAAGAATTTATTAGTTTGGAGTAGGGTACTCTCTCAGTCATGGAGTATTTTTATCTCTTCACAGAGCTAAAATTCTTCACACTTATTTGAGGGGGTGATGATTTATTCCTGGAAAGGAAGTTTGAGGATGGTCTCAAGCATGACATCTGATCTCTGGTGACCATATTTAAGTTTCCATAACTTCTATAGTCAACCAGGAACTGATCAAAGAGCGCAACCTGAAGGATTCTAGAGTGGTGAGCTAGGGAGGCTTGACATATGGAATTGGTACCCTTCCGACTAATAGCAGGAAGTGTTGATGAGAGTCTACATGTAGATATTTGAGTAGGTGGAATACTTCTTCAGGTAGCCAGGTGGTGTTATACTAGTGTGGGAAGAACGGGCATATGAGGCCACATTGCCCAAGATACCCAATGGAGTGCCGATATTGTGGACATATGGGTCATATTTAGTGTTTCTATTAGTTTATCTCACCAACAGCTGGTGATAGGGGTTCTTCTATGACTCCACATTCTGGAGAATGACCACCAGTTTCTCATCAGTCTGGGAACTGTAGTTCATCCGGCCATTCAGGCTGAGGTGGAGGTCATGGTCGTGGTAGCCAGTCCCTAGGCTTTCAACAACAATATGGTGGATCATCTCAAGGTAGATAGGTAGGGTCTTAGGGACACAGTATAGGTCATACTTTTGTAGTGGATCAGACCCAACAGAAACATGATTACATAACCTATACAGTTAGAGGTACGATTCCAGTTTCCTTAATTTTAGCTTCTATAATTTTTGATATAGGGTCTTCACATAGTTTCATATCTTTTTCTGTTGTGGAGATCCTTGTGCTCTATATCTTTACCTCTACTAATATCTTGATGTTGGACACACCATTCGGGATTAGAATGGCTAGAGTATGTCAGTGTAAGGAGTTCCCTCTTGAGGTTGGTGGGTTTCACTTCTTATGGGACCTTTATGTCTTAGAGATGACGGACTACGACGTTATTTCTGGAATGGACTGGTTGGTTCCCTTCCATCATTTTGTCGATTTATATTGTCATAGGGTGAGTTCAACATCACCAGAGGGTGGATCTTTTCTTTATAAGGGAGAATGGGATGTCCAAGTGAGTAGAGTGGGACCCAAGAATCCTGGTTTGGGAGGTGTTATGGACCATATTTCTAGTTTTTATCTATATGACTAGGGAAATTCACAGATGGACTTTTCCCTAGTGGTGTATCACTTCTAGGACGTCTTCCCAGACAACCTTTCAGGTTTTCCTTCAGAGCGAGAGGTAGAATTTTATATTGAATTGGTTCCATAAGAAGCACCGATGTCCGTTCCTGTAACACCCCGAGATTTAATGATAAGTATTATTTTTAATTTATTTGATGTCATTTTTTATGTTACACCAAGATTATCTTGTGCTATACGCAACACCGTATTAGCTTGCAGTCTATGCAACACTATTCTCGGATTGTGTTACACACAATTTCAAGTTTTTTTGTTAGTAGTCATTCAACGCAACATTGAGTGTATATATATATATATTCAATGTATAAATGAAATATGGTTGGAATCTATTATATGAAACAACAAAGGAGTCTTGCACAACACGCAACCCTGACTTGGCTTTCATTACACGCAATCACGACCTTCCTCGATAGCATGTGTAGTACGCTATACCGGGTTTCACTAAACAACGATATATTGTTATAATATTATTATGGACTAGCCATTATAAATAGTATTAACCACATTTTTAATTTTATAACATTATTATTCATCTTAAATATTTTCTAGAACATGGTATGAGAAAAAAATAAATTTTTCGGGTAAAATAAGTATTTTTCAAAAAATGCAGTTTTGCCGCCTTTTGATGGAGCAGCCACTTTATATCTAGTTTTTGACATGTTTATAAGTTCAATTTGAAAAAATAAAATTATTCATTGGAATCAGTATATAAAAATTTACTTTGGATAAATTTTTCATATTATTCTGATAACTTTTATATTTTAATAAATAGTAAAAACACGCTATATTTTAATTAAAAACAACTTTTTTCATCACAATAATTTATATGGTTAGATTATATTTTTAATTGGTTTTAAAGTGTAATTATAATATATTTTTACCATTTAATTCAATGTTTTTCATTGGAATTAATTTCACTTCGAAATTGGACATAAACAAGTGTCGATCTTTTGATAGATATTGTTTCTTTAAAACACGCTATTTGTTTTGATAACGGGAATTACATTTAAAATTAATTAATTCCACTTCTACATTTTGAATTTTGAAAAATAGACATCAATTTTTAATTCAGAATATCAAATATATCTTAGGCTGAATTTTTGAAATTTTTCTGAAAAACTTTAATTTTTGATGAATAGTGAAACCACTTAGTGGTAGTTAAAAAACTGACTCTTTCATTTAAATGAAATTTTACCACTTCTGTGAATTGAATTTCAAAAATCTGACATACATGGTTGTTATCAAGAAGTAAAATTTGGTTCAATAAGTTGAAAATAATTTTTGGTGAATAGTAACTTTTGACTTTTATTTACCACAGTTAAAGGTAAATAGGGTAATTTAAGGTTAAAAGGATATTATAATAATTCAAAATTACCTTAATGATTGTCCTAAAATTATTGGATGAGTATTGGCCGACCATGGGAATCCTGGGGTCGATTTTGGGACCCCATTGAGCCACTTGGTAGTGATAATGAAAATTTGGATTAATTAATTTAATGTAAAGACAAAATTGACAATAACAAAAATCCTTTAGTAATTAAATTTTATAAGGGGTTATATAAAATATCTTTTCGACTATAAATATTCATTGTAAATCTAAAAATATTTCCTACATGGTGGTATTTTTTTTATAATTTTTAGACATAAAATAAATTAAATTTTTCATGACACAATAATAATGCAGTATTTACCTCGTTAATAAATGACTTAAATAAATAAGATTATAATGATTAAAATATTATCCAAAACATGTCCAATTCTGAATGGATGATTTTATTTTGACCATGAGTCATATTATATTCATCTTTAATGATTTTTGGTCCTTCTGAAACCGAATATAAATTTATAATAAAATAATATTTCCACACTTTCCAAAAGAGCCCCTCCTCCCCCTTATAAAAGGATATCATTTCTATCCAATTCCTCACACCTCTCAAGCCATTTGGATCATAAAATATCTGCCCAATTAATCTCTCTAAATCCCTCTCCTCCCCCTTGAAGCCTTACATTAAGCAGAAGGCACTTCAAGAAGTCCTTTTGGTTCAAACCAAAGGAAGTTGCCCAAATTAAAGGTAATAGTTTCTCTTAAGTTGTTTTCTTTTATTCCACTTCTCCAACCCCTAAACTCTTTTTAATCATTTATTTTGTAACAACAACAGTATCATCAATATACTAGGATGTTTTTATGAAAAGTATTAGAACTACACTTACACACACCTCCATCTAATGGATGAAGAACATAATGTTTCTGTGGATGGAAAACTAATGCCTCACAAAATGATGATTGTTCGATTTTCTCCTGCCGCCTCTCATGGGTGGCCATTATGATGGAACTGTATTCATATATGATATATATATTATGTTTATTATTTTCTTATTCTTCTTTACTTCACAATTATATCAAGCCTTTATGGTTTCCTTAGTCGGTAAATATGATAATCTCATTTGAGGAAGTGCGGACTACCGCCCTCTCAAAGTGATGTGATTCGTTAATACCTTATGTGGGATGTATAAAGGATGTGGTTAATGATATTATATATGATATTATACTGGAATTATAATATAACTATGTATAATTATGTTTTAATTCCATTAAAATAAGAAATATAAATGAAAGTAGCGTTCATGCGTACGTATAGCTTACCGTCTCCATGAACGGTGCATTTCATTTCTTACCTCCATATGTTATGTACAATTATAAATAAATTTATATGCTGGATATATAATGAATATATATGATATATAAATCATGATTTACATTCTGGAAGTAAGTAAATCATGATATAAGTAATAACAACATCAAGAACAACAAGTCCAAACACGTACAATAAATAAGATGATTTTACCCAAAACGTTGCTTTAACATGGGATTTACAAAAGAACAGGTAATATAAAGTCATAAGTGAACCATATATGATATCATAACAATAAATATGATTATTTAATAAGTCAATGAAAATATTTAAATCATTATACAGGAGGTTTGGATACGTACAAAGAATATCAGACCTAAGGTAAGGGATAACTTTTCCAATCTCGTTTTTATCCGAGATTGTTTATTCTTAAGTGTTTACTAGGGTTATTGTTATCATCCAAGCTAATGTTTTCTAAAAATGTTTTTATGTATGTTTAAAGTCCTTTTTACTCATTTTTGACTTTTACTACATGTTATGTATGGAATTATTCTTTTTTTACCATTCGAGGTACTTTTAGACTTTTCCGTAAAAAGTACAAGAAGAATGTTTTCTTTAACTTATATGGAATGAACGGATTTTTATGGTTTTATAAAGCCTTATTTTCAAGAAGATTCCTCCAAATGATTTCATAACTATTTTCAAAAAAATATCTTTCTTTTAAAATTGCATGACGTTTTGTGAAATGAAATTGATTTTGAAGAAGAAAGGATATTTTCCTCAAGAATTCATTTCAAGTGTTTTATCAAAACCATTTTTCCAACTAAGATGACATTATTTCATATGTTTATGTTTCAAGTATAATGTCTCTATGATTTGCATGGTTTCAATTTTCTTATGATAAAATGATATCCATTTGTTTTATGTGGATTATGTTATGATGGGATGATGTTTGTGAAACCCAATTTATTCTTTGGGTTATGATGAATGATTTATGTTTATGTTGTGGCACACGTAAGAATGATTTCATTATGAGATGGGTGGGACCTATATCTCCCTCCAATGAATTGGGTAAAGATTTATATCTCATGAGATAGACATGGCTGAAACGGCAAGTAAACCCGGTTCAGTAAGGGACTTTGTCCACTAAGATGGTCTTGGTAGAAATGCCTTGGCTACTATGGAAATCATATCATGTGCTTAATGTTTTTCCACAATTACAAGTTTTATTCCCATACTATTTTATTATTATTGATGTTCAATTATGATCTATTCCTTACATACTGCCATGTTTTATGTCACTTATTTATATTTCAATGTTTAAATATTATGTTCATGTTTTTATGTTCAAATGTATATGGTTTGTTTTATTTTCTCCATGCTTACACTTACTGAGCATTTGAGCTCACCCTTTATATGTTTTCGTTTCCCTAGGATATAAAGAAATGTTTGAGGTAAGAAAACAAAAGGGGAAGATCTTTATGGGAGATGTTGAAGATCTTTCACCATGATTAGAAGATTATGTTCCGAGTTTCCAAAGACACTAAACTATTACGGTCCTTGTGTGTCTGTTTTTGTTATGTATTAAGTATTCCACAAAAGTAATGTAATGTTCATGTACGTCAAGATTTGGGTCTCTATAGTTGGTATCCGAGGCAAAGGAGGTTGGAATGAATCTGATCCTTGGGAACTCTCACATGTGAGCGTTGGACGAATCATGGCTCTCCGCCCAAGGGCTTCATGAGGAAATGGATGCCACTGGGGATGATGGTGTGTCTCGCCCAGGGGGTGTAGCCTCCCGTGGAGTGCCCTGATAGGTATCAATTATAGTCCACTGAAATTAATTCCAGACCATTATAGTTGGTATCAGAGGAAAGGTTTAGTTAACCTTTGGAAACTGGGATGCGAAAACATTAGTGAAATCCCTAGAGATATTTCTAAGGTATGTCTTGGGATGTCCCTAAGGTTTAGTATAACTATAGGTTACAGTCCTAGAGTTATGGTGAAGATCATAAATAACCTAGGGTGAACCTAAGGTGTCATGGATTAATGAATGTGTGATAAGTTAGAAATCCCGTAAGTGAATTTTAATGATTATGTGGTTCCTCGTTATTTTAACTATTTCTTACACTATGGTTTCTGGTTTTAGTCAATGGAGGTAATGATAAGGAATTCAGTTAACGTTGATTCCAATGGAAAAAATGGTGACTGTGTAATGCCTAGAGAGAATGATATTGTGATTACGCCGAATCAGTCATCACGATATATGATTAACAAGGTGAACTTTGGGGGTATTCCTAAGTCATTAAATAAGAGGAACATGGAATTTTATGCATGTTTGCAAGGTGAGGATCATAGAGAAAGGAAGATTGAGATTTATAAAGAAGGGAATAAGAACCTTGAGGAATACCTCAAATTGAGGGGAAAATGTTATCTGTGTGGAGAAAAGGTTCATAGAGTGACAAACTGTTATGGAGTTCAATGTCTTATTTGTGGAGAACATGGGCATTACCCAACTTAATGCCCTGACTTAAGAGGTTACTTCTAAATCAAGTAAGGACTTACTCCATAATAATCATTGAAGAATATGGATTGAAGTTTTTATGTATTGGTATTCAAGAATAATGTTGTTGAGGTATTTTTATGGTTTATTGGAATATTTTTGTATTAGTCTATTGTGGTTTTCAATAATTTTATGGTACCGATAACCATGAAAAGTGATTCAAATATTTTGGAAAGCAGATGATATTCACCTAATGAATGGATAAGGAGAAAATAATATGTTTGATAGTATTAATGAGCTCATGATTGATATAAGGACAAAGTGGTATCATGGTTTGAGTATATAGAATTTTTGGGATTTTGGTATGTCGAAAGTGTTCACTTTTTTACAGCATTCATTTTTTCACTAAGGTTAAATGGGTATTTATTTTTCAAGAGAAAACATGATTAAGGTATTCACATGTCTGGAATGTGACCAAAAATATATATTTTATGATATATGGGGGATAAATGATGGTATTCACTTGCTCGGTAGATGACATTTCTAGTAATTGTTTTCTTTATACTATAAGCTTGGAAAAAAGTATTTTGGATAAGCCTAAAGATTTGAAATGAATTATGTTGGACATAAGTTAGTATTTTTTATGGCTAGAACTGTTTTCGATGTTATTGATGAAATGTTATAATTATGTAATTTTAGAAAAAGGACAACCTGCAGTACGGGCGACAACCCGTCGCATCGGAAAGGGATGTGGGAATCGAACCCACAACTGATGTGCGACAAGCCTTTATCGCCTACCACTGGCCTACAGGAAGTCCCTGGTTAGTAGAAACAAGTTTTATTTTATTAAGCGGTATGATAGATGAAGTATTAGTCCATTTTTGGAATCGTATACAATTTATATCACCATATATGGACTTATGTATTTTTAATAACTTTGGTTAATCTTTTGTTTGAGACAGATGGAATGACCCATCATTCTATCACATGATCTACTAACACTTCAATAATGACAAATTCAACTTCATTTCTTTAAGAGATGAAGTGAAAATTGTCCAAGACATGAACAACAATGAGATTGTACCAAAATCAAGTAATAATTTCTTTTAATTCAAAAATTCTTCAACATTAGGGAAATTATCTTGAAATCCAAAAATTTTGTCCTAGTACTCTTATATCTGATGAATCAGATGGTACCTTAGATCATCACAATTTTACGGCTTTGTGATTGTTGGCTTTTTCATAGCCATGTTCTCTACCACTCTCCATCAGAACTTGATGATCAGATTTTTCTTCCATATCCATATTTTCACCTATGTTCTCCTATGTGGAACCCCAGTGATGAGTTACTTTGGGTAACCGTTACTTTTCATAATTTAGTTTTTAAAGTTATGTTTTGGTATTCCTTTTTATGATGTGGGTTTCTATTAAAGAAACTTTCAAGTATTAAACCATTATAACCCCGAAGAATTTTGAGGGCAAAATTCATTTTAAGGGGGGTAGAATGTAACACCCCGAGATTTTATGATAAGTATTCTTTTTAATTTATTTTATGTCATTTGTTTTATGCTACAACAAGATTATCTTGTGCTACATGAAACACCGTATTAGCTTGCAGTATATACAACACTATTATTGGATTGTGTTACACATAATTTCAAGTTCGTTTGTTAGTAGTCATTCTACGCAACATTGAGTGTATATATATATATATTTAATGTATAAATAAAATATGGTTGGAGTCTGTTATATGAAACAATAAAGGAGTCTTTCACAACATGCAACCCTAACTTGGCTTGCATTACATGCAATCGCGACCTTCCTCGATAACATGTGTAGTACGTAATACCGGGTTTCACTAAACAACGATATATTGTTATAATTTTATTATGGGCTAGCAGTTATAAATAGTATTATCCCCATTTTTAATTTTATAACATTATTATTCATCTTACATATTTTCTAGAACATGGTATGAGAAAAAAATAATTTTTTTGGGTAAAATAAGCATTTTTAAAAAAATGCAGTTTTGCCTCCTTTTGATGGCGCACCCACTTTAAATCTAGTTTTTGATATTTTTATAAGTTAAATTTGACAAAATAAAATTATTCTTTGGAATCAGGATATAAAAATTTACTTTGGATAAAATTTTCATATTATTCTGATAACTTTCATATTTTAATGAATAGTAAAAACACGCTATATTTTAATTAAAAACAACTTTTTTCATCGCAATAATTTATATGGATGGATTATATCTTTAATAGGTTTTAAAGTTTAATTAGAATATATTTTTACCATTTAATTCAATGTTGGTCATTGGAATTAATTTCACTTTGAAATTGGACATAAACAAGTGTCGATCTTTTGATAGTTATTGTTTCTTTAAAACACGATATTTGTTTTGATAAAGGGAATTACTTTTAAAATTAATTAATTCCACTTATATGTTTTGAATTTGGAAAAATAGACATAATTTTTGAATTTGGAATATCAAATATATATTATGCTGAATTTTTGGTATTTTTTTGAAAAACATCAATTTTTGATGAATAGTTAAACCACTTAGTGGTAGTTAAAAAAACGACTCTTTCATTTAAATGAAATTTTACTACTTCTGTGAATTAAATTTCAAAAATATTACATACATGGTTGTTATCAAGAAGTAAAATATGGTTCAATAAGATGAAAATTAGTTTTTGGTGAATAGTAACTTTTGACTTTTATTTACCACAGTTAACAGTAAATAGGGTAATTCAAGGTTAAAAGGATATTATAATAATTCAAAATTACCTTAACACTTGTACTAACCTTATTTTATGAGTAGTGGACGACTATGGAAATCCTTGGGTCGATTTGGGGACCTCATTGAGCGACTTGGTAGTGATAATGACAATTTGGATTAATTAATTTAATGTAAAGACAAAATTGACAATAACAAACATATTTTAGTAATTAAATTTTATAATGGATTATATAAATTATATTTTCGACTATAAATATTAATTGTAAAGATAAAATGATTTCCTACATGGTGGTATTTTTCTATAATTTTTAGACATCAAATAAATTAAATTATTCATGACACAATAATGATGCAGTATTTACCTCATTAATAAATGATTTGAATAAATAAGATTATAATGATTAAAATATTATCCAAAGAAATGTCCAATTCTGATTTGATGATTTTATTTCGACCATGAGTCATATTATATTCATCTTTAATTATTTTTGGATCTTTTGAAACCGAATATAAGTTTATAATAAAATAATATTTCCACACTTTCCAAAAGAGCCCCTCCTCCCCCTTATAAAAGGAGACCATTTATATCCAATTACTCACACCTCTCAAGTCATTTGGCTCTTCCAACCTCTTCCCAATTAAGCTCTCTAAATCCCTATCCTCCCCATAGAATCCTTACATTAGGCATAAGGCACTTCAAGAAGTCCTTTTTGTTCAAACCAAATGAAGTTACCCAAATTAAAGGTAACCGTTTCTCTTAAGTAGTTTTTTTATTCTACTTCTCCAACCCTAAACTCTTTTTAATACTTTCTTTTGTAACAACACCAGTATCCTCAATATACTAGGATGTTTTTATGATAAGTATTATTACTACACTTACACACACCTCCATCTAATGTATGAATAACATAATGTTTCTGTGGATGGAAAACTAACGCCTCACGAAACGATGACTATTTGATTTTCTCCTACCGCCTCTCATGGTGGCCATTATGATGGAAATGTATTCATATATGATATATATATATATATATTATTTTTATGATTTCCTTTTTCTTCTTTACTTCCCAATTATATCAAGCCTTTATGGTTTCCATAGTCGGTAAATATGATAATCTCATTTGAGGAAGTGCAAACTACCGCCCCCTCAAAGTGATGTGATTCGTTGATAACTTATGTGGGATGTATAAAGGATGTGGTTAATGATATTATATATGATATTATACTGGAATTATAATATACCTATGTATCATTATGTTTTAATTCCATTAAAATAAGAAATATAAATGAAAGTAGCGTTAATGCGTACGTACGGCTTACCGTCTTCATGAACGGTGCATTTCATTTCGTACCTCTATATGTTATGTACTATTATAAATACATGTATATGATGGATGTATAATGAATATATATGATATATAAATCATTATTTACATTCTGGAAGTAATTAAATAATGATATAAGTAATAATAACATCAAGAACTTTAAGTCCAAACACGTATGATAAATAAGATGATTTTACCCAAAACGTTGCTCTAACATGGGATTTACAAAAGAATGGGTAATATAAAGTCATAAGTGAACCATATATGATATCATAACAATTAATATGATTCTGTAATAATTCAATTACATTATTTAAATCATTATATAGGAGGTTCGGATACGTACGAAGCATATCAGACCTAATGTAAGGGATAACTTTTCCAATCTTGTTTTTATCCGAGATTGTTTATTCATAAATATTTACTGGGGTTATTTTTATCATCCAAGATCATGTTTTCTAAAAATGTTTTTATGTATGTTTAAATTCCTTTTTACCCATTTTTTACTTTTACTACATGGTATGTATGGAATTATTCTTTTTTTTACCATATGAGGTACTTTTTGACTTTTTCGGAAAAAGTACGAGAAGAATGTTTTATGTAACTTATACGGAATGAAAGGATTTTTACGATTTTATAAAGCCTTATTTTTGTGAAGCTTCCTCCAAAATATTTCATGAATATTTTCAACAAAATATATTTCTTTTAAAATTGCATGACGTTTTGTGAAAAGAAATTGATTTTGAAGAAGAAATGATATTTTTCTCAAGAATTCATTTCAAGTGTTTTATCAAAACCATTTTTCCATCTCAGATGAAATTATTTCATATGTTTATGTTTCATGTATAATGTCTCTATAATTTACATGGTTTCACTTTTCTTATGAAGAAATGATATCCATTTGTTTTATATGGATTATGTTATGATGGGATGATGTTTGTGAAACCCACTTTATTCTTTGGGTTATGATGAATGATTTATGTTTATATTGTGGCACACATAAGAATGATTTCATTATGAGATGGCTGGGACCTATATCTCCCTCCAATGCATTGGGTAAATATTTATATCTCATGATATATACATGGATGAAATGGTAAGTAAACCCGGTTCAGTAAGGGACATTGTCCACTAAGATGGTCTTAGCAGCAATGCCTTGGCTAATATGGAAATCATATCATGTGATTAATGTTTTTCCACAATTACAAGTTTTATTCCCATAAAATTTTATCATGATTGATGTTCCATTATGATCTATGCCTTACGTACTGCCATGTTTTATGTTATTGCTCAAGATTTCAATGTTTAAATATTATTTTCATGTTTTTATGTTCAAATGTATATGGTTTGTTTTATTTTCTCCATGCTTACCCTTTCTGAGCATTTGAGCTCACCCTTTATATGTTTTCCTTCCCCCAAGATATAAAGAAAGGTTTTAGGTAAGAAAACAAAAGGGGAATATCTTTATGAGAGATGTTGAAGATCTTTCACCATGATTAGAAGATTATGTTCCGAGTTTCCAAAGACACTAAACTATTACGGTCCTTATGTGTCTATTTGTGTTATGAATTAAGTAATCTGCAAAAGTAATGTAATGTCCATATACTTCAATCTTTGGGTCTCTACAGTTTCTCTTTATAGGATGGCTACACCAGAGTTATATGAGCTCAAGAAGTAGTTACTAGAGTTTCAGGCAAAGGGTTTCATCTGACATAGTACTTCTCCTTGGGGTTTTGCCAGTCCTGTTTGCAAATAAGTCGGGAGGTACCCTTAGTCTTTGTGTGGATTATCGGAATCTAAACCCGTTGATGATCAAGAAATGATATCCCTTATCGAGAATTGATGTCCTCTTTGATCAACTTTGAGGAGCCTGGGTGTTCTCAAATATTGACTTGAGATACGATTATCCTCAGTTGCACGTTATATCATTAGATATACCTCTTACAGCCTTTCAGAGCAGGTATTGTCTATACGAGTATGTTTTAATGTTGTTCGGTCTCACAAACATGCTTGCAGTTTTCATGGAACTAATGAACCAAGTGCTTCATCCATACTTGGATTCCTTCTTGGTGGTTTTCATGGACTATATCTTGGTGTACTCTCATACTCGACACAACCATGCTACCCATCTTTGAGGTAATGATTTTTCTACAGCTAGCTGGTTACTGAAGACATTTTATATAGAACTTTTCACACTTAGCAGCACCACTTACGGGCCTAACTAAAAAGGGTATGAAGTGCTCATGGATAGATTCTTGTGAGTCAGCCTTTCAAGATATGAAAGGGAGGTTGACTTCAACACCGATACTAGTTTTTTCAGAGCCAAGAATGAGCTATACTGTTTACTATGATGCATTAGGTATCACACTGGGAGTAGTTATTATGTAGGGGAAGGCATCTTTGTGTATGGTTCTCGACATTTGAGGCCACATGAGGGGAATTACCCGACACACAATCTTGAGTTGGCTGCAGTTGTTCATGATTTACGTTGTTGAATACATTATCTATTGGGAGAGTATTTTTTGGTTTTCACTGACCACAAAAGTCTCAAGTACATCTTCACTCAGCATGACATGAATTTGAGACAATGAAGGTGGGCTGAGTACATTCAGTCCTTTAATTTTGAGCTTTCATACATGCCTTGTAAAGGCAACACAGTGGCTGATGCGTTGAGCAGGAGGACTCAGATACAAACAGTTCTAGAGGCTAGCAGTGAGTGGAATCTTATTGATCTATTCTCTAAGATGCATTTGGAGGTGCATGAAAGATTGGGGAATAAATTTATTTATTCTATAGTTGTTACCTATACTCTATTGGAGTGAGTGAGAATGAGGAAGATATTTTATTCTGAAGGCCTAGATCTATGAGAGAGTGTTTTAGGAGATGACCATTTTCCGGGATGGAGCATAGGCAAGGATGAGATCTTTAGTTTTCATGGACACGTATCGGTGTCTACAGACATATGTGAGGAGATTATGAAATATTTCCATTCTTCAGTTTGATCAGTTCATCCTGGTGTCACCAATATGTATAGAGATCTATGTCAAGACCCGACCCTACTCGGGCTCGAGCTGCAACTACCCCAAGCACGCCTCCATAGGCTAGGGGCTGGCGACCAGCGCCGAAGGCACAACAACTCAGGGAGGCCTTTCCCTAAGTACCTGTACACACACACACGTAGCACTCTCAATGCAACAGTGCAGAGTAAAAGAAAATACAAGCAATGAAAAGGGCAACTGCTATATAAATACCACAAATGTGTATCGACCTCTAACCGTACAAAGTGCAAGCTGAATGGAAAAGGGAAAAAACACGTGCCCAACCAAAAAGTGCCACAACTCGGCAACAGGTAAACAAAAAGAAACAGCTGACGGGTCTCCCACCTGAAACCCAGCCACGACCACCGGACGCGGTCAAAGCTCCCAAGCTTCTACGCTCCACTGAAGTCACGCTCCACCTGTCCGTCGTCTGCAAGGGAACACCAAGTTCGGAAAAACCCAAGAAGGGGTGAGTATAAGAATACTCAGTAGGATACCCCGAAGGCTCGAGGGAGAAACAAAGGAGGTACCGAAGGGTGAGCAGTAGAGAGAACAGGAAAAGTAGAGGAGTACAACTGAAAGTGCAGTAAGGAGTATAGTAAAGAGTCCAGCTCAACCCAATAAGAGGAAATAAGGTAGACTCGTCCAAACACAAGGAGCTGGAAATGGTGAGAAGATGAACTTCCTTTCGAGTCTTCACTACCTATAGTAGGAGAGTAGACTCATCCGACCATGAGAATCTAGACATGGAAAGCACGTGGCATACCCTGTGCGTCTTCGCCTCTCCTGGAAGGAGAGTAACCAAACCCAAGAAGTGGGTACTAGAACAAGGTATATACAAGTCCATATGCTCAACAAGAATCCCGAACAAGGTCGTAATGGGATCTTCGTCCCATAGCTCATCCCAAGAAAAGAGTATCCAACAGTCCCAGAAGTAACACCATCGATGGCCAGCATCCCGCACGTCTGCCCCAAACCGCAAGCCAAGGGATCAATAACCACACCTCGACACTATATGCTTTGGGTGGAACTGACTCACCCGCACGGTTTTAGGTCGCATCAAAAGGATGCATCTCGGTGGGGAAAGCACTCCTCGTACTTGAGAGTTTTGGGGGAACGTCAAACCACAACTCATCACTGCCCCGCAGTCGAGAGGTCTCAAAGTCGATAGGCGACCCCCTACCCAGCCCTGCTGGAGGGTCCCTGGAAGTCAACGGGTTCCCACTACAGGGAGACCCGGAAAGTCGACGGGTGGCTCACTGCCCAGTCCCGTAATAGGGTAATCCACTGGAGGGTGACCCAGATAAAGTCGACGACGGGACCATTGCCCAGCCCAGCTGGAGGTAACCCGGCATCGGGGACCACTGCCCAGCCTAGCTGGAGGTAAGCCCGGCATCGGGGACCACTGCCCAACCCCGCTAGAGGTAATCCCGGCATCGGGGACCACTGCCCAGCCCCACTGGAGGTAATCCCAACATCGGGGACCACTGCCCAGTCCAGCTGGAGGTAAGCCCAGAACTGCTCTGGCCATCCCTGCTGGATGGTACTGCTCGGTGAACACCGCTGTACTGGCCATCCCTTCTGGATGGTAACCCACTGGCGAGCCCTGCTCGATACAACCTCATCCCTACTGAAAACAACCTCAGCCCTGCTGGAACAACCTCAGCCCTGCTAGAAACAACCTCAGCCCCGCTGGAAACAACCTCAGCCCTGCTGGAACAACCTCATCCCTACTGGAAAAACCTCTTGGGTAGAATATCGATGCCCGCGTAAAGTGTTGGTCACACCAAAACCACGATAAATCTACCAGGGAACATGGGATGATGGGAGAAACTCCCCAAGCCTCACAAGGCGATCCCGATCCAATATGTTGAGTCACTATCGTAGCCGACCGAGTCAACTCACCCTAGAAAGTGGGGAAAACACCCACACTGTACGAACACCCGTAGTCGCAAACGGTGTCGCAGTCCAGGGAAAGGGAATGGTACTGAAACCCCTCACAACTGAAGAAGAAGTGGAACCAAACCATCTCTACTGGCCAAACCATCGAGAACAAGACCAGGGGGAGACCACTCAACCCTGCTGGTCAGACAAAAGAGCACTAAGCCAGGGGAAACTCCACCCTACTGGTCAAACAAACGAGCGTAGGGGGACCCTCTACATCACGAGAGGTTAAGTACGCAAAGCAGAACATGGAACGCACGTGGGGCCCACACGACGTGCAACCCCAATTAAACCCCAACTGAGCGCACAAATGTTCTCAGGTACAAACAACCACATGTACCTCCAAGCGTTCTCATATACTCCCATAGTATACCACGTTCCTTCCCAAAGGCTATCGTTCACATGACACCCAGCGTCAATGCGAAGGCATGACGTAACAACTCCACCTCAAAGGCCCAGGCACGACCAACCACATCTCGTGAACCGATTATATCACTCTCCCAAGAGTGTGCGATCACACGCCAAGGGTCCACTACAAACAAGGTAGGGCGAACCACCAATGGAGCACCTTCCATGCTTCCACATTTAAAAAGATCACGCAAGAGTCTCCACACAACCAAACGTATCACACCATTGTAATACTTGTGAAAAAACACACGAGATCGACTACTTACTCGCCTCAAACGGATATCCGACAGAAAAGTCACCAACACCGCCTCACGCCCAACGGCGTCCCGTGATCCCAAGCCTCGGCCCCAAAAACAGTCGGGTGCATCGCACCATTGCGATCCCCTCGGGAAAACTCGTCAAAAGCACTAATCACTTGAGTGCAACGGATATTCGGAGAAAAAGATACATTTCGGCGCACTACACACGAGCCGTGCTCCGTGGGACCCACAACCCGGTCCCGAAACTCAACGAATGGATCACACCGTTGAGATCCTCTCAAAAAATCACACAAGATTACTATTCCTTTGTCCAAAATAGTCGCCTGATGATAAAGATGGAAAATCACCGTCGACGCCCAAACGGCCCTCGTGAGCCCCACACCATCAGGCGAAATTACAGCGGGCAGACTGCGCCAACACGATGCCCTCAGAAAAACACCCAACATCGACTGCTCTCACACCCCAAACGGACGTCCGAGGAAAAAGTCGCTAAAAGCTGCACGTAGCTCAAAAGATGGCCCGTGGGGCTCACGCCTCAACTCCAGCTTCAACGCTCGAAACCACCCTGGAAAGCTTCACCCTGGCGCCAGGGTCCCAACGCCACTAACGGCGCTCAAAACGGACGTCGAACGCATCCGCGCCGTCCAAAACAAGATTCCTGGAAAAATGGCAATTCGCTTAAAGATGCATTGCACCTCCGAGGCCACTTGTTTTGGGAATTAAAAATTTTCGAAACCTTCTCAAAACATTCATCTCGATTCAAGGATTTTACGGTCACAGACGGTGCCGAAATCGGGCATCCTGCAGATGATTTATTATTTATAAATCATTTTACATAATAATAATAATAATATTATTATTATTATTATAAACCAATTTTTTTTTTCATTCTCTTTCCAATTAAGGAGAGTCGTTTTTCTTTTTTTCTTTTTTTTTCTCCCTCGTCAAGAACAGGACCTGCACTCCGCGGGTCCTTCTCCTCCCATGCGACCAGGGTCACCGCTGTGACCCTCACCGGCGGAGACCGGCCCCCAGCCCACGTCGCCGAGCCTCGCTCACCACCGTCGTCGCCTGCTCCGGACCCCGCACCGCCTGATGCCGAAGCCCGCACCTCCGCGGGGTTCGCCCGGCCAAACAAGCCTCCGCCGCGCCTCCGCGACGCTCGCCCGGCCGAACCGGCCTCCGCCGCTCCTCCGTGGCGCTCCCCCATCCGAACCGGCCTTCACCGCTCCTCCGCGGCGCTCACCCGGCCGAACCGGCCTCCGCCGCTCCTCCGCGGCCCTCACCCGGCCGAACCGGCCTCCGCCGCCTGGGAGAACTGTCGGACCACCCCCAACCACCGGATAACCAGCAAAAAGCCGCAAACTTCGGCGGTCTTTTGCGATCTACTCCGAACTCGGATTTCAATTCCGAGTAGTGCAATGGAAAGAGAATAAAATCTACTACACATACATGTGATTTTCTTGATAATTTGACAGAGGTTCGATACAAATAAATTGATCTCAATGTATGTGCGGAAATAAAAATTGGAAACTGCAACGATCCTACCTGCGAGGGCGTTGCCCGACGCTTCATGGAGGATCGGCCGCTGCGTCATTGCCTTGCCAGAGGGGAGGAGGAGAGGAGAAGGGCTCCTCCTTGGTTGAGATCATCCGCCTGGGGGAAGGAAAATGGGGAAGGAGAGTGGTGGGGTTAGGGATTAAATAAAAGAAATTAATTAAATTTTTAATTAATTTAACCCCCAATTTATCCCGTGCCCGAAACACTCAACGAGGTCGAGGTTAGGTCTCCCATAGGGTAAAAACCACCTCCCACGCACAATGGTGGTCTCGTAATTTTAATCCGAAGCCCCGTTCAAAAGTTATTAAACTTAGCGCCCAAGGCCGCCAAATTACGAAAACTCCCCTGGGGACATTTTTCACAGACGGCCCGCGCCCGCAAAACTTATACCCCTCCTAGGTTAAACGGAACATTCCAAACTCAACGGTGCCCTCAGTTCTCTAATACGAGCCACCGTTTAAGAGATACTCGAGTTTAACCATTAAGCGAATAAATTAATTAATTAATTCATTTGTTTAATGTTCCAGAAGCGGGCGAGGGGTCCAAACATCCCGCGCCGACAAGTTTTATGTTGTTACTAGGGTAAAAACCCCATTCCGAACCCATATGTATACTCAGATCCCTGATCTGGATCACCGTTTAGGAGTTATCTCATTTATTCGGCATTTCCAGTGTGAACGCACTGAAAACTCAATTCCGGCCACTCCGGGGCTCGAAATCCCATGCCGTCTGAAGGCGCTGCTCTAGAATATCATCAAGGATATTCCAAAGTCTTTTACAGCAAAAACCGGGTTCTTAAATGATTCACTCCTTCAAGCTTTTCGTCCCCGAAAAGCAAAACTAGGGAGAAAAACAGTGTACTAAGACCACACCTGGCTTTCCAATACCTAGAATAACCCACACACAGCTCTGCGTCACCGCATACAGACCAAAGGATTGATCCGTTCACACAAGGTCGGCCCTTACCGATGTCGTTCACCCACTCCAAACTTTGGGTTTAGGGCAAGGCGGTAGGGTACCTCGCCATCCCTTTACATGGTCTCAAATGGCCCGAAGGCCCTCGGGGGTAGCTCATCTCTCCGGTCGAACCTCTGCGTCACACGCCGCGACTGGAATCACTGCCCGCACCAGGAACAAGGCCTGGTGATTCCCTCCTTCAGAATATCCATATGGTGAAACACCCAAGGATATCTGGTCACACAATATTCCATAGTCGATGTCTCGCAACCAAGACTCTCTTACACTCTCAGAAAGTGATGGAGTCGACACCATCGACTAAATAAAAAGGTCCCACGCCTTTTACCTTACCAACACAGGGTTACACCGACGCCCCGCGTCACCCCGGTAACACCTCAAGCACGGAGCAGGGAGGAAAATAGTTCAAACAAAGAGTCTAAAAATTTTACTACAAAAATGTAGAAGAGTTGTAGAGCATACCTCTTATCACCTCATACTCTGTTGGATCGTAGACATCCAAAGATCGCGGCTGTCCGTGGTCCCAACTGTCAGCTCCCGGAGCCTGACGTGGACCACCTAGTGGTGATGGGAAGACCTTGTAAAGTATTCCCCCACTAGCAGCTCCTCCCTCTCCTCTGCTAGAACCACCTCTCTGGGTGCTACTCTGATCACGGCGCTGCCTCTGTCGTGGTGGTGCACTTGCTGCCTGCCCGAAGCTCTCCGCAACTCAGGTCGGGCAGTCTCGTTCCAAGTGACCTCGCCCGTCAGAAACATAGCACCGACTCCCTCTGGGATATACTGGTTCCCTCCGACGCCACTGTGTTGTACGACCACGCCCCCGGAGTCCAGTTGTCTGAAAGCCACCTGCGTCAAGGTCTTGCTTGCCGACGCCCGCTTGCTGCGGCAGACGTCTCGGCCCCAACGTGCCTGCTGCCACCACCATCTATAGAATGTGACAAGAAGCCCTATGTCACCAACGCCTGGTCTAGGACCCTGACATATGTGGAAATTCCCAAGGGTACTATGACAACACGAATCTCTCGGCGGAGACCCTGCTCAAACTTCCGCGCTCGGAGGTTATCGTCATGGACCAAGTCCGGGTAAAAGCGTGCACGGTCTGCAAAACTAGCCGCGTACTCAGCCACCGTCATACATCCCTGCGGAAACTGTAGGAGCTCCTGAATCTGAACGGAGCACAAGCAGGAGGGGCAAAACTCATCACGAAACAACAAATGGAAGTCGCCCCATGAAACCGACGACTCGTCAAGAAGGTGAGTCACCAGACTCTACCAACACCAAGCTGCTCCACGGAAAAGGGTGGCTGCCAAAGCCACTCTCTGATCTGCCGGCGTCTGCACAAGCCTGAAAAGGAGAACCACTGCCTCGATCCAAACCTCTGCCGCCTAAGGTTCTGGCTCACCACTGAACCTCAGCGGTCTCTGCCGCTGGAACTCATGGAGCGCGCTCAAGCTCAGCCTGCTCTGCTGAAACTGCCTGCTGCTCAACAAGTGGGGGTGCTGCTACCGGCCCACTCGGAGAAAGGGGATCACATGATGGGTCCTGGACTGGGGCTTCTTAGCTCACAGGGTCGTTGTGACGACCCAAAGCTGATATCCTGGTTGGCTGTCCTCGCGGAGACATCCTGAAAATTATCAAGGAGTACCGTGGTCAGATGAGCATATATGTATATACCAATACAAAAATGAAGATGGGGAGCTGACTCAAGAAGGAAAATAAAAGACTCAATCCTATGTGATTCACAAACTAATTTTCCCTGCAAAAAGTTTCTCAGCATGCCGAGTCGACAAGCGGGTTATCAAGGTCCTGGTGAATGGATACGTCAGCCGCCGCAACATCACTGGGCTCCCTGGACTGAGAGCCGCTCTCGAGACACGTTGACACTATTGCCCTAAATCCCAACCAATTCCTTTTTATTTTAGGGACGTTCGAACAATGTCCCAAGGAACGAACCAGCCTCTGATACCACTTTTTCACAACCTGACCCTACCCAAGCTCGAGCCGCAACTACCCCAAGCCCGCCGCCATAGGCCAGGGGCTGGCGACCGGTGCTGAAGGCACAACAACTCGGGGAGGCCTTTGCATAAGTACCTGTACACACACACACAGCACACTCAATGCAACAGTGCAGAGTAAAAGAAAATACAAGGAAAGAAAAGGGAAACTGGTATATAAACACCACAAATGTGCATCGACCTCTTACAGTACAAAGTGCAAGCTGAATGGAAAAGGGTCAAAACACGTTCCCAACCAAAAAGTGCCACAACCCAACAATAGGTAAACAAAAAGAAACAGCTGACGAGTCTCCCACCTGAAACCCGGCCACGACCACCGCACGCGGTCCAAACTCCCAAGCTCCTATGCTCCACTGAAGTCACGCTCCACCTGTCTGTCATCTGCAAGGTCACACCAAGTGTGGCAAAGCCCAAGAAGGGGTGATTATAAGAATAATCAGTAGGATACCTCGAAGGCTCGAGAGAGAAACAAAGGAGGTACCGAAGGGTGAGCAGTAGAGCAAACAGGAAAAGTAGAAGAGTACAAATGAAAGTGCAGTAAGGAGTATAGTAAAGAGTCCAGCTCAACCCAATAAGAGGAAAGAAGGTAGACTCATCCAAACACAAGGAGCTGGAAACGGTGAGAAGATGAACTTACCTTTGAGTCTTCACTACCTATAGTAGGAGAGTAGACTCATCTGACCATGAGAAGCTAGACACGGAAAGCACATGACATACCCCGCGCATCTTCACCTCTCCTGGAAAGAAAGTAACCAAACCCAAGAAGTGGGTACTAGAACAAGGTATATACAAGTCCATATGCGCAACAAGAAGCCCAAAGAAGGTTGTAAGGGGATCTCCGTCCCGTAGCTCATCCCAAGAAAAGAGTAGCCAACAGTCCCAGAAGTAACACCATCGATGGCCAGAATCTCGCACGTCTGCCCCGAACTGCAAGCCATGGGCACAATCACCACACCTCGACACTATCCGCTTTGGGAGGCACTGACTCACCCGCACGGTTTTAGGTCGCATCACAAGGACGTGTCTCGGTGGGGAAATCGCTCCTCGTACTTGAGAGTTCTGGGGGAACGTCAAACCACAACTCGTCACTGCCCCACAATCGAGAGGTCTTAAAGTCAACAGGCGACCCCCTGCCCAGCCCCATTGGAGGGTCCCTGGAAGTCAACGGGTTCCCACTACAGGGAGACTTGGAAAGCCTATGGGTGCCACACTGGCCAGTCCTGTAATAGGGTAATCCACTAGAGGGTGACCCGGCTAAAGTCGGCGACGGGACCACTGCCCAGCCCAGCTGGAGGTAACCCATGCTCGAGGACCATTGCCCAACCGAGATGGAGGTAAGCCCGGCATTGGGGACCACTGCCAAGCCCCGCTGGAGGTAAGCCCGGCATCGGGGACCACTGCCCTGCCCAGCTAGAGGTCAGCCCGGAACTGATCTGGCCATCCCTGCTGGATGGTACTGCTCGGTGAACACCGCTGTACTGGCCATCCCTGCTGGATGGTATCCCACTGGCGAGACCTACTCGATACAACCTCACCACTGCTGGAAACAACCTCAGCCCTGCTAGAACAACCTCAGCCATGCTGGAAACAACCTTAGCCCCGCTGGAAACAACCTCAGCCCTGCTGGAACAACCTCAGCCCTGCTGGAACAACCTCCTGGGTAGAGGATCGGTGCCCGCGTAAAGTGTTGGTCACACCGAAACAACGAGAACTATACCAGGGAACGCGGGGTGACGGGAGAAACTCCCCAAGCCTCACAAGGTGATCCCGCTCCAATCCGTTGAGTCACTGTTGAAGCGGACTGAGTTAACTCACCCTAGAAAGTGGGGAAAACACCCACACTGTACGAACACCTGTAGTTGCAAACGGTGTCGCAGTCTGTCGAAAGGGCATGGTACTGAAACCCCTCACAGCTGAAGAAGAAGAGGAACCAAACCATCTCTACTGGCCAAACCATCGAGAACAAGACCAGGGGGAGACCACTCAACCATGCTAGTTAGACAAAAGAGCACCCGGCTAGGGGAAACTCCACCCTGCTGGTCAAACAAACGAGCGTAGGGGGACCCTCTATGTCACGAGAGGTCAAGTACGCAAAGCAGAACATGGCACGCACGTGGGGCCCACATGACGTGTAGCCTCAAGTCAACCCCAACCGAGCGCACAAATGTTCTCAGGTACAAACAACCACATGTACCTCCAAGTGTTCTCGTATACTCCCAGAGTATACCACGTTCTAGCCCAAAGGATATCGTGCACACGACACCCAGCGTCAACGTGAAGGCGTGACGTAACAACTCCACCTCAAAGGCCCAGGCACGACCAACCGCATCTCGTGAACTAATTATATCACTCTCCCAAGAGTGCGCGATCACACTCCAAGGGTCCGCTACAAACAAGGTAGGGCAAACCAGCACTGGAGCACCTTCCATGATTCCACATTTAACAAGATTGCACCAGAGTCTCCGCACAACCAAAGAGATCGCACCATTGTAATCCTCGCGAAAAAACACGCGAGATCGACTACTTACTCGCCTCAAACGGATATCCGACGGAAAAGTCACCAACACCGCCTCACGCCCGAACGGCGTCCAGTGATCCCTAGCCTCGGCCCCGAAAACAGTCGGGTGCATTGCACCATTGCGATCCCCTCGGGAAAACTCATCAAAAGCACTACTCACTTGAGTGCAATGGATATTCGGAGAAAAAGATACGTTCCGGCGCACCGCACACGAGCGGTGCTCCATGGGACTCGCAACCTGGTCCCGAAACTTAGCGAACGGATCGCACCGTTGCAATCCTCTCGAAAAATCACACAAGATGGACTATTCCTTTGTCCAAAACGGTCGCCCAATGATAAAGATGGAAAATCACCGTCGACGCCCAAACAGACCTCGTGGGCACCGCACCATCGTGCAGAATTATAGCGGGAAAACTGCGCCAACGTGATGCCCTCAGAAAAACACCCAACATCGACTGCTCGCACGCCCCGAACGGACGTCCGAGGAAAAATTCTCTAAAAGCTGCACGCAGCTCAAAAGACGGCCCGTGGGGCTCATGCCTCAACTCCAGCTTCAACGCTCGAAACCACCCTGGAAAGCTTCGCCCTGAAGGCAGGGTCCCAACGTCGCTGATGGCGCTCAAAACGGACGTCGAACACTTCTACTCCGTCCAAAACAAGATTCCCAGAAAACGACAATTCGCTTAAAGATGCATCGCGCCTTCGAGGCCCCTCGTTTCGGGAATTAAAAATTCCCGAAACCTTCTCAAAACGTTCATCTCAATTCAAGGATTGTGCGGCCACAGACGGTGCCCAAATCGGGCATCCTGTAGATGATTTATTATTTATAAATCATTTTACATAATAATAATAATAATATTATTATTATTGTTATTATAAACCAATTTTTTTTTTCTTTTTTTCATTCTCTCTCCAATTAAGGAGAGTCATTTTTCTTTTGTCTTTTTTTTTGTCTCCCTCATCAAGAACAGGACCCGCACTCCGTGGGTCCTTCTCCTCCCATGCGACCAGGGTCGCCGCTGCGACCCTCACTGGCGGAGACCGGCCCCCAGCCCACGTCGCCGAGCCGAGCTCACCGTCGTCGTCGTCTGATTCGGACCCCGCACCGCCTGCTGCCGAAGCCCGCACCTCTGTTGTTCCTCCACGGGGCTCGCCCGACCGAACAGGCCTCCGTCGCGCCTCCACGATGCTCACCCGGCCGAACCGGCCTCCGCCGCTCCTCTGCGGCACTCATCCGGCCGAACTGGCCTCCGCTGATCCTCCGCGGCCCTCACCCAGCCGAACCGGCCTCCGCCGCCCAGGAAAACTGCCGGACCACCCCCAACCGCCGGATAACCAGAAAAAACCCGCAAACTTCGGCGGTCTTTTGCGATCGACTCCGAAATCGGATTTCAATTCCGAGTAGTGCGATGGAAAGAGAATAAAATCTACTACACACATGTGATTTTCTCGATAATTCGACAGAGGTTCGATACAAATAAATTGAGCTCAATGTATGTGCGGAAATAAAAATTGGAAACCGCAACGATCCTACCTGCGAGGGCATTGCCCGACGCTTCATGGAGGATCTGCCGCTGCGTCATTGACTTGCCAGAGGGGAGGAGGAGAGTAGAAGGGCTCCTCCTTGGTTGAGCTCGTCCTCCAGGGGAAGGGAAATGGGGAAGGAGTGGGGTGGGGTTAGGGATTAAATAAAAGAAATTAATTAAATTTTTAATTAATTTAACCCCCAATTTATCTTGCGCCCGAAACACTCAGCGGGGTCGAGGTTAAGCCTCCCCTAGGGTAAACACCACCTCCCGAGCACAATGGTGGTCTTAGAATTTTAATTGGAGGCCCCATTAAAAAGTTATTAAACTTAGCGCATGAGGCCGCCAAATTATGAAAATGCCTCTGGGGCCATTTTTCACAAATAGCCCGCGCCCGCAAAACTTATACCCCTCCTATGGTAAAAGGCACATTACAAACTCAACGGTTCCCTCAGTTCTCCAATCCGAGCCACCGTTTAAGAGATACTCGAGTTTAACCGTTAAGCGAATTAATTAATTAATTAATTCATCCGTTTAACATTCCAGAAGTGGGCGTGGGGTCCAAACGTCCCGCGCCGACAAGTTTTATGTCGTTACTATGGTAAAAACCCCATTCCGGACCAATCCGTACACTCGGATCCCTGATCCGGATCACCATTTAGGAGTTATCTTATTTATTTGGTGTTTCTAGTGTGAACGCACTAAAAACTCAATTCCAGCCACTCCGGGGCTCAGAATCGCATGTCGTCTGAAGGCACTACTCTGAAATATCATAAAGGATATTCATAATTATTTCGTAGCAAAAACCGGGTTCTTAAAATCTATACCATCAGTATTGGTTTCCATGCATGAAGAGATACATCGCTGGTTTTTTCATGAGGTGTTCCACCTGTCAACAGGTGAAGGCAGAGCATCAGCAACCATCATGTCTTTTGTATAAGTTACCCATTATTGAGTGGAAGTTAAATGATGTCATGATGGAATTATTTATCGGCTTACTGATATCGACTCAAGGGAATGATTCTGTTTGGGTTTTCATTGATAGACTCACGAATGTTTCACACTTCTTGCCGATCAAAGATACCTTCACTGTTGATTAGTTGGGAAGGTTGTATATCCGGTATATTGTATGTTTGCATGGGGTTCTGCACTCTATCAATTCATAAAGGGATTCTCGTTTTACTTCTCGGGTATGGCAGAGACTACAGAGGGATTTGGGTACACAAGTACTTCTAAGTAAAGCTTACCCTCCCCAGACAGATGGCCAATCCGAGCATACGATACAGGTGCTGGAGGACATACTTCAATCATGCTTTCTATATTTTTTAGTTTCTTGGGAGAAGTACATACCTACGGTGGAGTTTTCCTACAATAATAGTTTTAAAGAAACTATTTTGATGGTACCTTATGAGTATTTGTATGGTAGGCCATGTCGATCACCCCTATGCTGGCTGGAGGCAGGACATGCAGTAGTACTAGGACCTCTTCCTGTCCAGGAGACCATAGAATAGATAGAGATAGTTCATAAGAGGATGGATATTGCCCAGTGACGACAGAAGTCTTATACTGATCGACGGAGATGACCTCTGGAGTTCAAGGTCGGAGATCAGGTTTTTCTACATCTCACATAGAGGTTGGGAAATAGAAGGATCAGGAGACAGGGTAAGCTTTCACTGAGATATGTTAGGTCGTTTGAGGTGTTATAGAGAGTCAGGATGGTTACCTATTGGTTTCAGTTAACTCAGAGGTACTGGGATATGCATGACATCTTCCACATTTCCGAGCTACGACATTACTTCTTAGACCCATCACAATCTTTTCAACCCAAGGAGGTTGAGTTGGGGGTGGATGCATCTTTCAAGGATCATCCTATCTGAATTGTTGATCACAGTGTGAAGGTTCTTCATGGCCTGTCTGCTCCTCTGGTACGGGTGCTATGGTATCATAGGAGAGTACAGGATGAGAATTGGGAGAGGGAGACCGATGTACAATCGTAGTGGCCGGAGCTATTCGAGGATTCTTCTTCGTCACTACCTTGCTAGGGAAATTCGGGGATGAATTTCTTTAATGGGGGATGTTTTCAAGAACCAGAATCTTCTTTTTTAGGTATGGATCTTGTTTTCTGGTGTTTTTGAGAAAATATGAGTTTCTAGAAATTTAATTAGTACACACCGTGTACATAGGAGTACACACCGTGTACCTAGTTGCCATGGGTAGCTGTGTACGGACCATGTAACGGTCGAGTACATAGATGTGTGGGGTGACTTTGAGAATGCCTAAAGTAGGGACAAGTAAAGGCATATACACGTAGTGTGTTTTTAAATTACAAACCATGTATTTTTATTTTTATTTGATAAATAGGATCAAGGTCACGTCTCATTCATAGAAAACATTTCTTTTAGTGTCGTCTTGCCTAGGAGCGATCGAAGATCATGATTATTATCTGAGCCCCTGATTGACCATCCATTCTCTAATTCAACCACCATAAATTGTGTTGGAATCACTACGGTGAGTTCTTTATTATTCTAGAGTCTCATCTCATGATTTCTCTTATTTTGTGAGATATCCTTCATTGAATGTTTTAGATGTTTTTGTAGATCTATGACATTCTAGGTCTATTTAAAGTCTGAGGTTAAAATATATTGATCGTACAACATTTAGGTAGGTGTTTTGTTCCTTTTCACAGTTTTTATTTTAATTATATGGGCATAATTGACCAATATCCTAGTTCGGGGTATTGCATGTTTAGGGAATTTAACCATATTAATGCCTGTTATGCTTTGTTTGCTTGAGTTGGGATGTTGGATTGAGAATAGGGTTTAATTACCATGCTCTGGATGTATTTTCCCATGTTTGATATGATGTTGGCCATTGGGTCTAGTTTTTCTTGTTAGGCTGCTTGTTTTCCATGCGTAGTGTTGTTAGGGTGGAGTGATATTATCTGACATGCTTGTGATATGCATTTTAGCTATTTAGCGAAGTAGTATATTGAGATTCACATTGGCTTATGAATATAGTTTGGGAATGATTGACTTACACTAGGATATGAGAACCTAGTGTAGTTAGACTATAGGGGGATGGATACTGAGGGCTTCCCCAGAGTGTCTATTTTACTTTTTACGTTGTGTGACCATAATAGGGATAGACTTGTGTGCTCCCTCAGAGTGTCTGCAATTCCATGTTGCGAGACCACATGTGGAATTAGACGTTTAGTTCTTCCTTAGAGTGTATATAGTTACCGTTACAAGACCACATGTGGAATTGATGGTGAGTGCTTCCTTAGAGAGTCTTTTCTAAGATGAATCATATGGGTTAGACTGTGAGAACTTCTTAGAAGGTTTCTTGTGTTTGGTTGGTTGACTAATTTGATAAATATAAATGAATGTAATTGAAATTTTAGTATTGTTTACTTATGAGTACTTCTGTTGTTTATTACATCATTTTTAATACTTTCTTGCCAGATATATTCACTGACAGTTAGGCATAGATCTTTGGGTGGTTTCCTTTTGGTATTTGTCTCACACCATGTTTGGTTCATGTTTTTGGGGCCAAACATATTATATTACTATAGGTATAGATAAGGTCTAGAGCCCTTCTACTTCAGGTACATGATTGTTGTGGAGCTAGAGAGCATGGGACTAAGCTGAGGCTTGCGATGTTGTTGGAGTGGTTTACTTGTTTTTCCTTTGTACTTTAGTTTAGTATTGTATTTCAGCATTGTAACTTGTTTGGATGGTTTCCTAGATACTTGTGACATGCATCATTATTGACATATATATATATATATATTGAAGTTCTTTATTTATGTGTTTTCTTCCACTATTTACTATTGTATGATATTATTATTGTTTCTTCTATTGTTATCTGTTTGTTTTCAATGTGTGACTCTACCAATGAGGGAATAATTTTCCCACTATCACACCCAAGGCCCTCACTGCTAGTCGGTAGCCTCTAGAGTTTGGGGAAATGCGCTTGAGGCCATGTGACCAACCGAGTATGGGGCAACCCTAGGTGGCACCCAGAACTGGGACGTTACAATTTGGTATTTGATACCCATTATATTATTTATTCCATCATTTTATGTCATTATGATGTCATAATACACACAATATATTTATACCGTATTTAATTTTTACCTAAAAATTTGAATGTCTCAAAAAATAATGAAAAATACACTGTTGAATAATTTTGATGTTATGATTCAAAAAATAATATTTATTTTATTCAAATTAATTTCTAAATATTTGAATTTTCACTTTTAAAATAATACTCAAAATTTATTTAGAAATGGTGGGTTTTTTTTATAATAACAGTTTTCAAACCCTTATAAAAATTACATTTGACATCATAAAAATTATATTATCATTTATATTTAATAAAAAATATTTAATAATGATATTTTATTAAATAATTATTTATTTCAAAAATCCATTAATTCATCAAAATAAATTCCTTAATTGATTTTGAATATTACCCAAAAATACAATTTTTGTTTTATTATATCAAAATAAATATTATTTATAGAGTTGCGAAAATAAGTGAATATAACAATTATTTAATTGAAAATACAATTTACATATTCATATTATTATGGTATTGATACATATCCCTTTAATACACCAGAAAACTCTCTAATGGTAAGGTGCACGGCGGTGAGACTTTCATTGGGTGTTTCAACATACATGGTATGGGTCATGATCTTGATGAGCTTAAACTTCTCCCATAAATGGTTTTTATCATGCTTAATTTATTAGATCTCAGATTGGGATTGGTTAAGTGAAAATCCTAGTGATTCTATATCTGTTGGATGCTCTAATAAATGTTCTTCATAGGGTATGATCCTACTGGTTGTGGCCATCACTTTGTCTATGTCAAATAGTTTTTTTTAAACCCTATATTTATACTAATCATATGATCAATTTTCAACATCTATATTTTCAACACTAAAGATTCTTAACAGTCTTTTAAATCTGATAGGATATAATAAAACCAAAGAAGTGAATGTTATTCCTATAACCATAATACATAATAAGGCATTTAATTTAAATTATAAGGGGAATTTTAATTATAAATGTTCTGGTTGTTATAATCTTCCCCCCTTCAAAAATTTCACCCTTGAAATTTTTATTTCACACACTAAAATAGATGAGGGTAATTTTTTTCATCACTTCCTCTAGTTCCCATATTGCTTCTTCAAACTTGTGGTTCCTCGACAACACATTAACTAGGGGTATTTTATTATTCCATATAACTTTTTCTCTACAATCTAAGATCATAATCATCTTCAACTCACAAGAAATGTAATTTTCCAATGATACCACCTCTGTATTGTGTACATGGGAGGGGTCTAGTATGTACTTCCTGAAGAGGTATTCATGGAATACATTATGTACTAGAGATAGGTTAGGTGAGAGTTCTAGTTGATAGTCCACCACTCTGATATGATCAATGATCTCCAAAGGGACAATGTATCTTGGACTAATCTTTCCCTTATTACCAAATCTCATGAATTTATTCCATGAAGATATATAGAGGAATACAATATTTCCAACATCAAACTATAGGTCTCATTGAAAATATTTATCATGTATATTTTGTTGACTATGAGCATCCTTGATGTAGTGTTGAATGGTCTTGATCTTTTCCACTATTTCCTTGACCATTTGAGGACCTAGTATTTTACATTCCACAACTTCATCCCTACATTCATGTGTTTTTTACCACATCCTAAAAGGGAATAATGGAGAACCATTTGTATGGTTGAATGAAAACTATTATTGTATGAGAACTTGATTAGAGGAAGATGTTGAACCCATCCTGCTTTGAAGTCAATTGATCACGCTCTCAACATGTCCTCGAGTGTCTGGATAGTCTGCTCATATTGTCCATCAGTTTGAGGGTGATAAGTCATTCTAATGTTCAACGTAGTATTTAGATCATGTTGGAGACTATTCCATAACTTATAAGTAAATCTTGGATCTTGATCAAATACAATTGACAGTGGTGTTCTATATAGCCTCACCACTTCTCTAATGTATATCCTTTCAAGTTGATCGACTGAAAATCCCTCTATCATTGCAATAAATTGAGAAGTATTTGTAAGATGATCCACCAAAACCCATATAGAATTATTTCCTCTTGATGTATTCAGGAGACCAGTGATGAATTCCAGGGTGATGTTTTCCCATTTCTATGTAGGTATGGTTAATGGTTGAATCATCCCCTTTTATTTCTTCCTTTACACCTTAACATGGTGATATACATAACATATTTATGTATATTATGTGATTTCCTTGTAATGACCCAGAATTTCGGTGGATTTTTTTTTCTTAAATACATGGGAATTTTACCAGTCCACGAAAACTAACGGCGCGTGATTCCGAGGCCCGATGTGTCCGGAATCAATTTCTGGAGTTTTGTTTGGGTACGTTTATTAAACGTACGAGCAGGATTTTATAACTTTTGAACCGGTGCTTAGAATTTAAATCTGAGGGCATAGTTAAACTCACAACGCCAGTATTAGTTTAAGGAGACTTTCACATAGACGGCAGTTGGTCGAGAATAAAAGATAATTTTTGGGTTTTCATGGAAAATAGTAAAATAAAGTGAGTTATCACTTCATTTTATTAGAGCCTCCATGTGGGTTTTTGGTGGTTAAAACTTCCTCATGGGAGTTGGAGGTGATACCACCACACCTTAACCTCCCATGAGAGGTTATGGGGGTGGGGCCCACCCGAACATAACCTCCAGTGAGAGGTTACCGTGTGGGGACCACACGCGGCTTAACCACCCTATTGATGGAGGAGAGTAAAACCTCTCAACTCTCCCCCATTAATGAGGGAGAGCCTCTTCACCTCCACTAATTAATTCTTTGTGACAACTCTCATGGATTAATTAAGGGGAGCCATGTAATTAATTCTCTATTTTTGAATTTTGTTCCAACACCTAAAATAATAGATTTATTATTATTTTTTGGGTTGTCATGGTTCATTATGATGGAAACTGTGGGTGTTTTGAGGAGATGATTATTGAGAGAAGGCCCCAACGAAGAACTCTCACCAACAAAGAACGAAGAACGCCAATGATCCTTCTTCGACTTCTTCCCCAGACACCTACCAACATGGAGCGTCTTCCACATCCGACAAAGCTCGGGTTTGGAAGAGTGCGTTAGACGCGACAAACGATGATTCTTTTCGTCCAATTTCCAGGACTCTGTCAACGAACGATGAACAACGAATCAAAGGTAGGGGGGTTAAATTCATTTTAGTGCCTTATTCTTCCCCCCTTTTTGCATAATGAAGGTTGTTGAGCTTCTTTCTTATGAACCGTTCGCTATCACTATAACTGTGGAAAATACGGGCCAACCTAACATGGCCCGAAATCCTCTGTCGATTTTTTCCTTCTTGTGGAGTTCTTCGGCATGGTGACGTAACAATGAAGCAGCAACGAGGTGACGAAGGTGGAAACGACAAAGGCCCCGCTACCCGCGGCCTCTGCGAATCATGCCACCCCCGCAGCACTTCTGTGTTCCCGGCCGAACACTGCCGGCCCGAGCCGCACCGAACCGGCTTGCCCGGCCGCCACCCGGCTGCCGGCCCGCCTGCCCGCAGCCTGCCCGCACACTGAATGGCCTACCCGAGGCCTCCCCGCACCCCGCGTGCCCTGGCCACGGCCTGCCCGATGCCCTGCCGTCCTACCCAGGCCCCGTGCGACCTACCCACACCCTGCCCGTGGCCTGCCCGACACCCTGCCATCCTGCACGTGCCCCACGCACCCTGTATGCGGTTTCCTCGACACCCTATCGGCATGCCCGCACCCCGCGCGCCCTACACATGGCCTGCCCAACCGAGCCACACCAGACTCATGAGCTGGCCCACGGCGTCCCACATGGCATCGCTGGCCGAACCAGCTTGGCCTTCCGGGCCGAGCCACCTAATCCGCAACCCACGTAGTGCCGGCCGAACCGACCCCGGCCTCCGGGATGAGATGCCGATGCGGTGACCTCCGGGACGAACCACCCCCGCAGTCCACTGGGCCAGACCTAACGAACCGGGCTGAACCTAGCGGCTTGACCTGCCCAATGGGACAGGTCAGAACTAGTGGGTCAGACCAGTCAATTCGGATTGGGTCGGCCCAGACTGGGTTGGGCCGAGTCGGTCCGACCGAGTCTGACTGGACCCAGGCCCACTACAGACCCATTACTTTCTTTGGCCATATCTTTGGCACTGGACGTCCGTTTGACAAACCGTTAGCGGCGCTGTTATTCTTGGAACATGACGGTCCCTTTGAGAATACCCCACTAGAGTTCAGGGTATATTTGAGATATGGTCAGGTTGGATGGTACACAAATCAAACAGGGCCCCCTGGCACTAAAAAGCTAATAACTCACAGATCGAGCGTCCGATTGACGCGCTATCTGTTGCGTTGAGACCCCTATGACGAGACGAAACTTTGGGATACGTCAACATGGGACTACATGGAAGTTGAGGTATCGACACATGGATTGAGGAGATAACTCCCTTGTAATAGAGTGTGTTTAAAGCGGGAACCCTGAGGCTAGATTTGGCATGAAGATGTCAGCGACAGATAAGGGTTGGCATCATGCGAAAGAAGAGGGTCGACACCGTGCGATAGATGATAGTCAGCACCAGTGACAGATGCGGTTCGGTATCGTGCGACGGATGAGGGTATGCACCGGAAACTAATGTGTGTCTGTAGTGAAGTTACTCAGATAGGATGATCTATCTATGCGACTAGACATCCTTATTCTCATGACCTCAAAGTTACCGTTAGAGTGAGATGACTCTTTTACTCTAAGCTTCTTGTCTTGGGATAGATAGAGCCTTATGTTACCTCTTTATTGAGATGGTTTGAATATTAACAACTTAGGTATATGTATGGGCATATACCTAAGTAGATTTTTTTGGTTATTCTTCTTTTGTGGAACGGGTTGTGTTTTGGGCTCGATAATTGGAGCTGGCTGTACATAATAACCTTAGGTATATGTATGGGCATATACCTAAGCTTGGTTGGATATTACTTTGTGATTGTATGTTTTCTTCTGTGGATTATCCTTAGTGGATTCTGGGAGACCTTCTAGGGTCTCTCGGTCCCTAATGAGTATTGTTATACTCACCCTTGCATGAGCTATACCCGCACCTCATGGTGTAGGATGCAGACGATGGATAGCACTGACCAGGGATGAGTGTATGAGGACTGAACGGTACTCGGAGGTGGACCTCGTGACGATTCAGTACCTGGTGGATACTGACGTATGTGGAGTGATGAGGGTGCTATCTGTACCTGCCTTTCAGGTAGGATCTGTGGTGGACAATCCAAGAGGTTCTTTTCACCTTTTAGCTGTTTTTTCCTTTTCAGTTGTACTTGTACTTTACAGTTGAGATTTTATTTCTGACCCCTTTAATTTTTAGCACTCTCTTGTTATATATTTTTTCTTAGTGTTTGGTATTCAATTGTGTTCTCAGTTGTGTGTGTTTTCAGTTATAAAGGCATTGTCCTCCCAGTTTAGGGATTTACACCTATGGTGCTAGTCACCAGCCCCTGCCCTATGGAAGGCGGTCTTGGGGTAGTCACGGCACGGGCCCCGGGGGATGGGTCGTTACAAATTGTTATCAGAGGGAACACCATATGAGCAAATTTCATGAGTTCCAATGCCAGAGGCCACCCAGGTTCAGGGTAGAGATGGACCTGCAGGCTGTTGAGGATTGGATGGAGGGTGTAGTGAGAGTCTTCATACTGGCAGGGACACCAGCCGACCTTATGGTGATTATTTCCACCAGTCTTCTTCAGGAAGCAGTAGGAAGTAAGTGGAGTTTGATGCTCTAGGGTCATGATGTGGAGACACTTCTCTGGGTGGACTTTGAGAGCCTGTTTCGGGTGGATTTTGTTCCAGCCACCCTATGTGCGGTGCGGATTCCGGAGCTACTTCATCTGCAGCAGGGCAGTATGACAGTAGATGAGTACTCGGAAAGGTTTACTGACCTGTTTTGTTACTCCACATGCATCTTATGAGACCCGTTCTTCAGGACCTGGACCTTCGATCAAGGTCTCAGGTGAGATATCAGGGCTTCGATGATCTCCCTCAGCATTCTGACGCAGGTAGGGGTGTTGGAGTGAGCCCTCTTAGTAGAGAGTTTCCTTGATGAGTAGACTTCTGCAGTGATACCCACAACCGAGAGTCATGTAAAGGAGTATTCTGCAGGGGGCAATAGGTAGGTGATGCTAGAGTTCAAGAGGACCAGACCTTCAGGTGGTCAACCCAAGGATTCAAGGTCTGGGGTGGGAGGATCAAGAGGTCGAGGGAGCTATGAATGGATAATGGTATGTTTTTCCTAGAGGGGATGGGGACACAGAGGTTGTGATTGTCCGAATCCCCGTGAGAATTATTGGTAGATGATTGATAAGCCACCGAGGCAGCAACAACAGTTGAAGCCTAATCATCATGTAGGTGGTGGAAGAGGAAGGGGAACAGGATGTGCCACAGGTGGAGGTCGACAGTTTGAGTTTCTACCACCCTCAGGTGGTCCACCGCGAGCTTCGGGCGTAGGTGGACTTGAGCGTGACTAGCTTCAAGCTTGGAGACCTTTGTTTTTGGTGCTTCTTTTGTGGTTTGATGTTGTTATATATGATTTCTTTGTGTCTTTGTACTTTGAGCTACAGTATAGATAGACACTTGTCTTTGTGACATTTACATTCTTGCTTTTTTTTTGTTGATACTAAGAGGTTCCGGTTAAAATCAATAAATTGAACCTCACGTTGGAGAATCCTACTGAAGGAGGCTCGGTGACCACACACTAATGTTGGCAGTGTGACTCAACTCTTCGAGGAAAGAGTATCTGTTGGATCTCTTTGTAGTAGCATCGAGGCCTTATGACGTCATCCTTGGCCTGAACTATTTACCGTTCATTCCAGGATTGACTGTATTAGGTAAATAATGTGGCTTATCCAGGGGATGAGACCAGATTACTCTTTTTTGGAAAGATGGAAATCTATGTAGATCTTTATGGATTTAGACAAAGAAGGGTGTAGCCAAATTCTTATCAGTTGGCCAGTTAACCCTGATCACAAGAGTCTCAGGTATATCTTCTCTCAGAAGGACCTGAACCTGAGACAGTGGAGTTGGCTTAAGTTTCACCAGGACAATGATTTCGAAATAATATATACTGCTAGAAAGGAAAACGTTGTAGCAAATGAACTCAGCTAGAGATCTGGTAATCAGCTTCTTGGATAGGCGACAGAGCATATGGCTGCTTCACAGATAACCTATGTGGATCATGATGGGCAGATTTCCTTACAGTCACCACCCACTCCTTCGGCGAGTCAGGGAGACTCAGGGAGGGGACACGACTATGAATCTAGACGTGCTCAGATATCCACAAGATGGAAATCTGATGGATATTCTGAAAGTGGGGAGCACATCAACCCTTTAAAGGATGTACTATGGTACAGGATACCACAAAGAAGGTGCAGATCATCCAACAGCGGGTGTGGACTGTACAGAGCTGGTAGAAGCCTTATGGAAATAGGAGATGAAGACCTCTAGATTTAAAGGATGGAGACCACGTCTTCCTATGGGTCCCACCTCGATGAGGATTACAGATATTTGGCCGAGGCGACAAGTTATATCTACGTTTCATCAGACCTTTTCAAGTCTTTAGCAGAGTTGGCGAGGTGGCATACTGCTTATCTCTTCCACCTCAGTTGCACCGGGTGCATGACGTCTTCCAGGTATCTCAGCTGAGGAGATACGTGCATGACCCTTCTCACATCATCAACCATGGACAGCTAGACATCAATGATGGGATGGATTTCATGAAGGTTCCAGTGAAGAGTGAGGATCGACAGGGGCGAGTCCTACATGGACGGTTGATACCTCTGGTGCACGTACGTTGGCAGCACGGGAACCTCTAGGAGAGCACATGGGAGCAGGAGGCTCATATGTGTGCTCAGTACCCCCATTTCTTCCCTTAGTTCGATTTGTAGCTTACGGGGAAGTGAAGCCCTAAGGTGGGGAGAATGTAAAGACCCAGAATTTCTATGGAATTTTTTTCTTAAATACATGGGAATTTTACGAGTCTGTGAAATCTGACGACGTGTGATTTTGAGGCCCGGTGTGCCCAGAATCAATTTTTGATGTTTGGTTCAGGTATGTTCAGTAAACATATGAGTGGGATTTTATAAATTTTGAACCAGTGCTTGGAATTGAAATACAAGGGCACCGTTGAACTTTCATTGCCGGTATTCACTTAAGGAGACTTTCACCTTGACAGCTGTTGGTCGATAATAAAAGACAATTTTTGGGTTTTTGTGGAAAGTAATAAAATAAAGTGAGTAATCAATTTATTTTATTAGAGCCTCCATGCTGGTGTTTGGTGGTTAAAACCTCCTCTTGGGAGTTAAAGGTGGGACCACCAAACCTTAACCTCCCATGAGAGGTTATGGTGGTGGGGCCCACCCGAACATAACCTCCCGCAAGAGGTTACCACGTTGGGACCACACGGGGCTTAACCCCCTATAGATGGAGGAGAGTAAAACCTCTCAACTCTCCCTAATTAATGAGGGAGATCCTCTTCACCACCCCTAATTAATTCTTTGTGACAACTCTCTTGGATTAATTAAGGGGAGCCTTGTAATTATTTCCCCATTTTTGAATTTTGTGTCAACACTTAAAATAATAGATCTATTTTTATTTTTTGGGTTGGCATGGTACATTATGGTGGAAACATTGGGTGTTTTTAGGAGAGTATTATTGGGAGAAGGCCCCAACGATGAACTCTCACCAATGAAGAATGAAGAATGCCAACGATCCTTCTTTGAAATCTTCCTCAGACACTTACCAACGTGGAGCGTCTTCCACAGCTGATGCAGCTTGGGTTTGGAAGCGTGTGGTAGACTTAACGAATGACGATTCTATTCTTCTACTTTTGGTTACTCTTTCAACGAACAATGATATAAGAATCAAATGTAGGGGGATTAAATTTATTTTAGTGCCTTGTTCTTCCCTCCTTTTTAGATAATGAAGGTTGTTGAGCTTCGTTCTTATGAACCGTTCTCTATCACCATAAACATGGAGGATACAGGCCAACCTAACATGGCCCAACATCCTCCGTTGATTTTTTCCTTTTTGTGGCATTCTTCGACATACTGACGTAACAATGAAGCAGAAATGAGGCGAAGAATGCAGCAACGACAAAGGCCGCACTACACGTGGCCTCCGCGAATCTCGCCGCCCCCGCGGCGCTTCAGTGCTCCCAGCCGAACACCGCCGGCCCGAGCCGCGCCACACCAGCCTGCTCGCGGCATCCCCGCGCCCCGCGCGCCCTGCCCGCGGCCTGCCCAGTGCTCTACCGGCTTGCCCAGGTCCCGCGCGGCCTACCCGGGGCCTGCCCGTACCCTGCACGGCCTGCCCGTGGCCTCACCGCGCCCCGCACGCCCTACCCGCGGCCTTCCCGGTGCCCTGTCGGCCTGCCCATGCCCCGCACACCCTGCCCATGCCCTGCACACCCTGCCTGGCCGCGCCCCGGTTCCAGGCTGAACCGGCCGAGCCACACCGGCCTCCCGAGCTGGCCCGCGGTGTCCCACGTGGCATCGCTGGCCGAACCGGATCAGCCTTCCGGGCCGAGCCACCTGATCTGCGCCCCACGTGGTTCCAGCCGAACCAGCCCCAGCCTCTAGGCTGAGCCACCTACGCAGCGACCTCCAGGCCGAACTTCCCCCGCAGTCTGCTGGGCCCGGCCCAGCGGACCGGGCTGGAACTAGAGGGTTCACCCACCCAATGAGCCAGGTCATACCCAGTGGGTCTGACCAGGTCGATCCAGACCGAGTCGGCCCAGACTGGGTTGAGCCGAGTCGGTCAGATCGAGTCAGACCAGACCTAGGCCCACTACCGACCCTTTACTTTCTTTTGCCATATTTTTTGCACCGGACGTCCATTTGATGAACCGTCAGTGGCGCTGGTATTCTTGGAGCGTGACGGTCCCTTTGAGAATACCCCACTATAATTTGGGGTATATTTGAGATATGGTCAGGTTGGATCGTACATGAATCCAACTGAGGCCCCGGGACAAAAAAGCTAATAACTCATAGACCGGGCGTCCGATTGACGCACCGTCTGTTGCGTTGAGGCGCCTATGATGCGATGGAACTTCGGGATACAAAAAAATGGCACTACATGGCAGTTGATGTATCAACACTTGGATTGAGGAGAAAACTCTCCCAGAATCGAGAGTTTTTAGAGAGAGAACCCTTAGGCTAGCTGTGGCATGAAGATGTTGGCGACAGATGAGGGTAGGAATCGTGTGATAGATGAGGGTCAGCATAGTGCAACAGATGAGGGTCGGCACCAGCGACAGATGTGGGTCGACATCGTGCGACAGATGAGGGTCGGCACCGACGACTAATGTGAGTCTGTAGCGAAGTTACTCAGATAGGATGATCCAGCCATGCGGCTAGAAATCCTTATTCTTGTGACCTCGAAGTTACCGTTAGAGTGAGATGACTCTTTTACTCTGAGATTCTTGTCTTGGGATAGATGGAGCCTAATGTTACCTCTTGATTGAGACGATTTGAATATTAAAAACTTATGTATATGTATGGGCATATACCTAAGTAGAGTTGTTTGGTTGTTCTTCCTTCATGGAACGAGATGTGTTTTGGGCTCGAGAGTTGGATCCGGTTGTACATAATAACGTATGTATTTGTATGGGCATATACCTAAGCTTGGTTGGATATTACTTTGTGATTGTATCTTTTATTCTATGGATTATCCTTAGTGGAATCTGGGAGACCTTTGGGGGTCTCGGGGTCCCTACTGAGTATCGTCATACTCACCCCTACACGGGCTATGCCCGCACCTCGTTGTGTTGGATGCAGACGACGGACATCGCTGACTAGAGCTGAGTGTACGAGGATTGGATGGTACCCAGAGGTAGACCTCATGACGAGTCGGTACTGAGTGGAGACTGATAGACGTGGAGTGATAAGGAGGCTATCTGTACCTACCCTTCAGGTAGGATCCATGGTGGATAATCTAGGAGCTTCTTTTCACCTTTCAGTTGTTTTGTCCTTTTCAGTTGTAATTCTACTTTACATTTGGGATTGTATTTCCAAACCCTTTACTTTTCGGCACTCTCTTATTATACATTTTTTCTCAGTGTTTCATATTCATCTGTGTACTCTGTTGTGTGTGTTTTTAGTTATAAAGTCAATTCCTTCCCAGTTTAGGGATTTACACCTTTGGTGCTAGTCGCCAGCCCCTGGCCTATGGATGGTGGGCTTGGGGTAGTCATGGCACGTGCCCTGGGGGATTGGTCGTGACACTCCTTCTTCATATTTTCCCACCAATAGTGCTCTCAGAGATCTTGATACAACATTTTGATTCTTGGATGGATAGATAGATTAAAACTAGGTGCATCATCCAAATATCCTTGTTTAACTCAAGATTTTTTGGTACACAATGTCATGAACCAAATCTTATAAAACCATATTCATTAACATTCAACTTTGAGGATTTCCTTTTTCTTATAAATTTCATTTTTTTCAGAATTCCCACACCATATCTTTTAGAATCCTTTATTCTCTCTAGAAGGGATGTATGATAAATAATTTGAGAAAGGATTGATGATGTTCCTACCTTTATGATTCCCATGTCCATCCTTTTCAAATATAAGAAGATTAGATCCCTATAAATTCTCATCAATGATAGAATTGGAAAATCCTTTCTACTTATAGAGTCTTACATTTTATTTTCTTACCCAATGTGGTAGTAAATTGAGTATTCATAGTCCTTCATCAGCTCTAACCATCTTTGTTAGCACATATTCATCTCTTTCTATATCAATATATACTTGAATATTTTATGATATGTAAATATTTCACACTTCTCCCCAAATATATAATGTTTCCATATTTTCGACATGAAGATATGTAACACCCCAAGATTTTGAGGATTATTTTTTTCTCTAATTAATTTATCTTTTCAATATTTTTTATTACACATGACACTATAAATAGTTATATATATATATATATATATTAAAACACTAAGTAAAAAATTCCTTTCACACACAATACCAATTTGGCTTATGCAACATAAAATATCGACTTGTCTTGAACTTCCCGCAACACTAACTTGGTATACGTAACATGAAACACTAAATTGGAATATGTTACATACAACACTGGCTTGGCATACGAATTGGCGTACAATGCACACAACACTGAGTTTCAATGAAATATCTTTATATATATAATTTAAATAATATAATTATATGCTAACCATTAAACATAGTTATAGGAATAGTAATAACTTCTTTTCAAATATTTTTTATAATTGTTTTATATAAATAAAACATATTGATAATGAATGTTAACATTTTTGTTAAAGTCCTCCTATGTTTAAAAACATCATTTTCTTGAATAAACCGCTTCTAATAATTAAAGTAATTATAAAAACATTTATAAATTTAATTTTATAAAATAAAATTTATTTCTGAATTCATTACGTATAAATTATCCTAGGGTGAAGTTTTAGGATTTTTCTGAGAAACTTCTTTTTTTGATGAATAGTGAAAAATATTTCTTTTTAGTTAAAAACTAACTTTTTCATAATTAATTATTAATGATAAATAATATTATAAATATTTTTTAAGATAAAATTAGATAAATATTAAATCTATTAATACAATTTAATTCATTATAAACAATTTCACTTTGAAATTGAATATAAAATCTTACCAAACTTTTGAACTTTTTCCAACTTTAAAACAATGTTATTTCGTCTCGTCTGCGGGATTAACACTAATATTAATGTTTCTGCTTCTGTGATTTGAATTTAAAAAATCTGACATCCACCATTTTATTAAGTCTAATATTTACATTCTAATAAGACAATGTTAATTTTTGACCAAAATGATTAGTAAAAGTGATTAAAATTCTTCACAATATTTAAGGCCAAATTAAGCTTAATTAGGAACAAAACCTAAAAATTAAGGACCAAAATGACCTATAAACTTGTCCAACACCCATTTTATGTCCATATTTTATCCATAAACCTTACATTATTGAGTTTTTATGATTTTTTATGACTTTTTTTAGGTAAGAACAAGTTCACACCTAACTTGTTTCTAAAAATTCCAAGTGAGTCCTTTTCATTGCCTATAAAAGGCTACCAACTCTACCCATTCTTAACACCTATAAAACATTTTAATTTTATCCAATATATTACCAATTATCCTCCCAAAAATCCTCCCTTCGACCTTGAATCCTCCATTTGATCATAAATCTTCTCAAGGAATCCTTTTGTCACAAACCAAAATGAGTTACCTGATTTAGAGGTAATGTCTTCTCTCAAGCTCCTTCTATATATTTTCCTACTCCACCCCTCTACTCTATTTATTACATTTTTGTTTAAAAAACTCAGTATAATCCATATAATAGTATTTTTTTTATGACTAGTGTATGCCCTAAACTTACACACACCTCCATTTAATGGATGTTAAACATACCATTTCTTTGAATAGTGAACTACTACATCCCGGAACGATGATTGTTCATTTCTCCTTTACCACCAATCATGGTGGCCATTATAATGAAAAATATGTTTATATATATCATATATTATATTTAATATGAATTTAAGGTTCTTTATTCCTTTTAAAACACACATATCTTTACTTTCCATTTGGTTTTAATACGGTAATCTCATTCAAGGAAGTGTGGACTACAGCCCCCTCAAAGAGATGTGATCCGTTCACAAACCACATGGAATGTAATATGGATGGGTTAAGTGAAATTATATGATATATATAAAATATTAATTCTACTATAATAATGATATATATATACATATACATATATATACATATTTCATTTACATACTTTATTTCAATATGATAATAAAAACGGAAACATTGTTCATGTGTATGTACGGCTTACTGTCTCCATGAACGGTGTATTACATTTCATTATTATTTATTATATATATTATATATAAATGATATTTATATAATTTTTTACATTATGGAATCATGATATAAGTATAAGGATCAAAGATGTAACAAATTAAGACACATACGAAGAACAAAGTGAATTTTACCCAAAGTGAAACTTTAACATAAGATAACTAACAAGAGGGTAATATAAGGTCATAATAAAACCATATATGGTATTATATATAACAATATTATTTTGTAAAATATTTATAATAAACTTATATTTTTTATATAGGAATCTTGTACGAGTACAGAGAGAGTCAAGACACAAGGTAAGGGGATTTCATCTCACTTTAAATTTATGTGAGATACAGGCTATGTTCACCACTAGTTACTTTGGTGTGATGTATTTACTACACTAGATTTTATTCTATATATATTGTACTTAAAGTTATGGGTATTAAAATTCCCATTTTATTATCCTTATTTCGTGGGGTTTATGTTTCAAAAGTTACCAAATCGATAAAAATGTTATGTCACGATTTGCCTTCTTTGAGACTTATGTTTTGTTATGCACCAAAACTCCTTTTCAGGGTGCATATAATTCAATTTTAAATTCTGTATCATTAATATAAATATTTTCATGATATTATATTCTTTATGTAATTTCATTTCCTTAAATGGGGAGCATGATCCCAAGATACCAAGTTATATGAGTTTATTGAGATAATCTCATTTCTTTTCAAGATTGTTTATGTTTATGCTTATTTTGATGAAATCTTATTATCTATATCTCAAGAATATTCAATAGATTACTTATCCTATATTATTTAATGATATAATCATGTATTGGTACCATTTTATACTCTTTGTTACATAATATAGTTGAGAATGTGTTTTTTGGAAAGCCCGAATTTACCCTCTCTTCAGTCGAAAATCTATGTTTTCTAATAAGGGATTTCAGGAATATTATACCATTCCCCTATAATATATAAAATTCATTTTACCTTTTTTTTTTTAAAAAATATCTTCTAGGGAATCTTCTTGTTTCTTTCTGAATAAGGAACTTTTCTATCATTTTTACAATGCAATAGGAATATTCTTTTGACCTCGTACGACATGTACGGATTTACCCGCACTCATTTCTTCAAAGCTCCCTTTGCATTGTTAAAATTTTTAATCTTTAATAAAATGATTTTAAAAGTAATTTTAAAGTAAAATTGTGTTAAAAATGGATTCAAACTTCTTTTATATGTTTTCATGGAAAACTATTTTCAAAATTATTTCAAGTCTTATTTACAAGTTTTTGAAGTAATTTCAAAGAAGTAGTTTTCAAAATATTTTAAAGATTCTTTTATAAATTTTCAAGAAAAATGATTTCCAAAATTATTTCATGATTTATTTAAAAGTTTTAAAAGTATATTCAATGAAATTTCAATGAATTTTTTTTCAAAATATTTTCAAGCTTTCTTTAAAAGTTTTTATGTGCTTTCAAAGAAAAAGGTTTTGAAAAGGGTTTGAAGCTTATTTTAAAAAATTTCAAGGAAAATGGTTTTCAAAATGATTCTATGTATTATTTAAAAGTTTTCAAGTTATTTTTTATGAAAATTATTTTAAAATGGTTTTATTTATTAAAAATCCCTTTTTAAAAAAGAAATGATATTTTCCTCAAGAAACGTTTTTAGAGGATATTTCAAAATTAGTTTCGATATTAGATGAAATACATTGATGTTACTCATACCTTCTAGGAAATGATAAAAATGTTCTATTAATATCTTTTCAATGAATAATTTTTTATTATTTTAATGTTCTTTATGAAACCCATTTCTCCATCATGGGTTATATGTATATGAAATCCGTTTCTCTTTTACAGGTTATGATTTGGATGAAATAATTACAAAACCTGTAACTCTTTCCACATATTATGATATGTTTAAATGTTTATGATACCAATTTAATTTCATGGGTTATGATATTTTTTTGAACATGTATGAATGATTTTATTATGATATGGTTGTGACCCATATCTCCCTCCAATGCGTTGGGTAAAAATTTATATCTCATGAGATTAAATAGGACTTGAACAAGGGTTACTTGGTTCAGTAATACTGGGCTAGAATGGGGGATAATTAGTTCAATAATACAGGTTTAGAACAAGGGTTACTCAGTTTAGTAATATTGGTCTAGAATGAGGGTTAATTAGTTCAGTAATACATGCCTTGAATGAAGTTTACTTAGTTTTGTAAAATAGGCCTAGAATGAGGGTCACTCAGTTTAGTAATACAGGGCTAGAACGGGGGTTACCCGGTTCAATAAAGGACTTTGTCCCCAAATATGGTCTTGGAAGTGATTCATTGGATACTATGTAAATCAGTATATTCTTATGTTTTTCTATAATTCCATGCTTTATTCTTATGTTATGATTTCATGTCTTATGCTCTCTATTTTATTATGATTCATGTATTATGAACTTCCAATCTTTATGTTATGATCTCAGTTATGATCTTTGATATGAAGGGTATGATCTTCTATTTTCATGATCACATACTCATACCCTTACAATCATGTTTATATATATATATATATATATATCCCTTATTTACCCATATTGAGTATTTGAGATCACACCTTTTATGCTTCCTTTCTCCCAGGTTATGATGATATGTACTATGTTTGATATGTCTAAGAAGGGTGCCAGTCAAGAAGAACCTATTATGAGATGATGTAGCTCATATATGTACTAGTTTTTATGTTTCCATGTTTCCAATAGAACTATACTAAATATGGTATTTGGGTGTCTGTCTGTATAATGTTTAAGAATTCCAAAAAAGTTATGTAATTTTAATGTTTTGAAAAGAAAGGGTCGTTATAACATCACTACAGCCAAATCAAGATCATGTGTTTGGTGTTTGTGTTTGTGAACATTCAATTTCATTGAGGCATAGGCTATACCTTTTTCATTATACATTAACACACAACTCAATACCTTCTTCGAAGCATCACTAAATACCATGAAAATTTCTCCACTTTTGGGTAGTGTTAGTATAGGTGCAGTGATAAGCCACTTTTTCAACTCCTTAAAGCTCTCTTCACATTCATCATTCCAAGAAAAAATGACTCCCTTCTGAGTTGGCCTAGTTAGAGGGTTCAAAAATCATGAGAAATTTCTCACAAATCGATGATAGTGCCCATATAATCTTAATAAACTAGAGATTTTGGAATCATCTATCCTTCAATTTCATTTGTCTTTGAAGGGTCCATAGATATCCCATTTCTTATGATACTATACCCCAAGAATGAGACTTAATTCTACTAGAACTCACATTTTCTATCCATTTGATAAATATTATCTTTTTATAAGGTCTTTAGAAAAGTGCTCAGATACTCCTCATACCCCTCCTTGCTTTTGGAGTATATTAGAATATCATAAATAAATACTGCCAAATATTGGTTGAGGTAATCCCTAAAGAATCTATTCATCAATTCCATAAAGATTATTGGATAATTAGTGAGTCTAAATGGAATCACTATGAACTCATAGTGTATGTACCTTGAACAAAAAGTAGTCTTGGTGACATCCTCCTTCTTCACCATATCTTGGTAATATCCCAACCACAAAGTATTGTTCACCCCATAGCTAATCAAACAAGTCTTCAATAAATGGTAGAGGATACTTTTTATTTATCGTGATCTTGTTGAGCTTAGGATAATCAATGCAACGTCACATTGACACATCCTTATTCTTGAAGAAGAGGACTGGTGCACCCCAAGGTGAATCACTTGGGAATATGAACCCTTTATCCAGATTCTCCTATACTTATTTATTCAGATCTTCAAGTTACAAAATAGCTTTTATATATCTATTCTTGGATAAATAAAACACCCCAGGTATAATATTGATTAAAAATTCATCCACTCCGCTATGAGGAAGACCATTAAATTATTCGGTAAACACATCAACATATTCCCTCACAATGGGAACGTCTTACAGGATGATACATTCCTTAGACTCAATCATTTGAACGTGATATTTTTATTCATGTGGAAATAATATCAATTCTTGAGATATTGGTTCTAATTAATATTCATTCTCCTCCTTGAAGTTTTACAGAATCATGGGATGACTCGCAATATAAAGAGTTATTTCCTTCTGAAGACAATTTATGTTTGATCTATATAAGTAAATACAATTCATACCCATAATTGCATAAAATTCCACCAAAGGAAATATGAAAAGGTTTGTTGGGAAGTTCATTCCAAAAAAATTGATAGGGTAGGAGTTATATACTTGGTATGAAATAATTTCTCCATTTTCTATTTTCAATGATATCTCTACTTCCATGCTTTGTGGTGGTGTCTGAATAGTTATAATAAACATTAATGATATGAATGAATGCATATAACCATAATCAAAATGTAATTTTTCTATTATTTAATGAATAACTGGAATACATATAACCACTTCATTTTCAGAATCCAACTTAGTGGTTATGATGGAAAAATCTTTCCCTTTCTTCCCTAGAGGTTGTTGGATGTCTCCAAAAACCCTTAACTTAGTGCATTGGTTTGAAAAGTTCCAAGGTTCCTTGTAGTTTAAGAAATGAATTATGCATTGAGGTTTTATTAGAGAATTACTTTCCTCCATCTCATTAGTGGGTTTCTCCCATTGGAAATCGATATCTAGGTTTCCTTTATTCCAACACCTAAAGCATTTCCTTGTCCCCCTTAGGAAATTTATAGGGTACTTATTTCTACACCTTTGACAAGTGGGATATTGTAATTTATTTTCACTGTTAGATTTCTCTATTAGACCACTATAATGAAACTCCACTTTCTTCTTATTATCCCCATGATACCATTGATATTATCTGATATCAATTTTGAATTTCAGAGAATATCAGACAATTTCCTCATAGCTATCAAAGTCTCAGATCAGCATGGCTTTTTTAGAGTAGGTTTTAGCCCACCAAATAAGTGATAAACCTTGAATTTGGGGGTAACAGAAAATACAGAGGCATATAATACAAATCCTTTGAATTTTTACTTGTATGCCTAGATATATTCATTGTCTTTTTTCTTAGGGAAAGGAAGAATCATTCCATTTTAATTTAGTGAGTACAAGTAAAATATTTATCAAAAAAACATTTTCCATAATTCCTTCAATCCCATCACTTTGATCTCGTCCTTAAGATTCATATTATTGATCAATGTCCCCCACAGATTAGATTCTCTCTATATATGATAAACATATAGTAGAACATTCTCTTTTTTAGAACGTTGAATTAAGGAGAGTATTTTCTCAATGGATTTGGTCCATTGTTCCGCAATTAATGGATAAGATGATCCATTGAAAGTCAGAGGCCTTTCTTGCATAATGATCTCAATTACATCTAGGGAATATCTTGTGTACATTTGTTCCAGATCCACAACCACTTATTGTATCCATGTAGGGATAAATTTAATTGATAAACCTATTACTCTATAATTAACAAAATTTAAGGATATTTCCTTATATATAGTCTTATGCCTAAGTCTTTCACTAGTGTTTTCTAATCTTAATCCAAAAAATAACTAATCCTTTCCTCTGATACTAGCTATAACAACCATATTATTTATTTCAATTTAATACATGATTTATTACATAATATTACACTTAAAAAAACCCGTAATATTTATAAGTATAGTTTATTTGAGAATTATATACATTACATAACAACCTAAAATAGGGAATACATCATTTTTATTGAAAATTTTCTTAACACGATCATATTATTCCTTTGTACTTAACACTACATGGGATAACCTGAAGACATACATAAAAATATGGTGAGATATAAATACCATTAATTGAATATATATGGAATAACATGAAGAAAGTAATACATTTTATACAATAGGCATATCAATTGGAGATAAAATGGGTGATAATCATAAACGTGGACAATGAGGCATGATATAGCATGACAACATAACGGAAACGTGGGAAATGTGACAACAATTTAAAACACTAAATCATTAACATAGGTTAAATATAACTTCCAATACATCATGATAGAAAAGGTATTTTATTGGATTAGATTTATTCCCTAATCACTTTTATGAATTCTCATGAGACTATAATATTACCCAACGCATTGGGGTGTAATATAATTTTGGTCACACCCGTCACTTTCATTTCATTCTCATTCTTAAGTGTGCCACATAGATCATACAACATGGATTCATTCATCATAATATTATATTAAATGATCAAGGAGTGTGTGATACATAAATTTAAGTACCAAATAAAATAATTATAAGTGAATAAATGAGAACACCCTTGATAGAAAATTGGCACGGGTATTCACTACACAATTGTTTGGCAGCATAACGATGGAGTATAAATGTTCATGGAAGGGATTGATGATATTTAAAGGGGTATATAACCATTTAGGAATAATAATTTAAATAAAATGGATATGTAAGATCATGTCCCAACATTAGGAATTAGATAAAAAGGGCACAAGATAAAGAAGATAGTTGAATAAAGAGGAGGAATAAAAAACTCTTACCTTGAGAGTGTGATTCCAAATAATTAGGAGGTGCTTCTTGAGAGATTAGGGGAACCTTGGAATGAATATATGGATGAGAGGGTAGATAAATGTAATTCCCTAAGGATTTTTATTGAAAAGAAATGGGATCTATGGTGGTTTTATATAGGAAAAGATATGGGTTCTTTATTATTTCTCAAACATAGGTTTTGGACATTATATAATAAAATAACCAAAACCACAAATCTTTACATAATTTTTTGCATGTTTTATTCTAAATACAAGTGATTTTAATTATTTTTATTAGTAAATAGTCCTAAATTATTAAAATATTACCCATGTTGATGTGAAGGTGAGTCATACTCTTAAAGAAATGATTTTAAAACTTTAAAATATATTATATGTTTTGGTGGATTCATAATGGATTTATAAAATAAATAAAATAAACATAATATTAAATTATATTAAATTTAAAACATTGATTATGTCTTGGATATCCATTATAGTATTTATTTCATCATTTTTGGGTCATTATGATGTCATAATTCACACCGTGTATTTATACTATATTTAATTTTTACCCGAAAATTTAACTATCTCTGAAATTTATGAAAAAATAACCATTGGATAATTTCGACGTTATGATTCCAAAAATAATATTTATTTTATCCAAACAATTTTGTAAATATTTTAATTTTAACTTCTAAAATAATAGTCTAATTTTATTGAGAATGATGGGGTTTTTTATAATAACAGTTTTCTTACCCTTCTAAAAAATACATTTGACATCATAAAAATTATATGATTATTTATATCTAATAAAAATTATTTAATAATCATATTTGAATAAAATATTTTTTATTTCAGAAATAAATTAATTCTTCAAAATAAATTCCCTAATTTAATTTTAATATTACATAAGAATTCAATTTTTATTTTATTATATCAATATCAAAATTGATTATTGAGTACAAGTAATAACTAAATGTAACCATTATTATATTTACAATAAAATGTAAATATTCATATTATTATGGTCTTGATACATATCCATTTAATACACTAGAAAACTCTCTAAGGGTAAGGTTCATGATGGTAATATTTTCATGGGGTGGTCCAACATACATGGTTTGGGTTGTGATCTCTATGAGCTTGAACTTCTGCCATAAATGGTTTCACTCATGCTTAAGTTATTGGATCTCAACATAGGATTAGTCGAGGTAAAATCCCATTGATTCTATATCCCTTAGAATCTCTGGTAAATGAGCTTCCTAGGGTATGACCCTACTGGTTGAGGTCATCACTTCTTTTATCTGTATCAATTGGATTTGTTAAAACCCTATATTTATACTAATTATATGATCACTATTCAACATTTATATTATAAGTGGTAAATATTCTTAATGGTATTTTAAATAAAAAAGGAAATAATAAAACCAAATAAGTTCATCTATTTCATATAACCATATTACATAATACCACATTTATTTTAATCATATTTTTAACTTTATTTATAAATGTTCAGGTCATTAAATGCACTTGGATATATAAAACCCATATCAATTGTAACTTTATTTGTAAACTTCCAATTCTATTTTATATTGATAGATTTTGTGTAAATCTTGTCACAATCTACATTATTCTAATTTTATAATTATATTCCCCCTTTAATATTTATGATTTCATATAAATTAAATATTAAACCAACAAGTATAGGATTATTTTATATACCTTCCATGACACCATAAAACCCCCCTAAGTTGTGATCTTATAGATTAATTTCATATTTACCTATAATAATGTTGTTTTTATCCTATTAAATTTTAATACTTATTTTTTACTTTGGGGGGAATTTTTTTTCTTGGATTCATCTCTTCCTTTGATTGAAAAGAGTTCTTCTCAACTCAATTTTTACTATAACACATATAGACTGTGTTTTGAGAAACTCCACTTCTATATAAGACAATTTTTCTTCAAGAAAACATTCCATATTTTCCTATTCATATATATTCAATTTTTCATTCTTTATTTTATTAATAAAAGTATATTACTTATTGAAAATATACAAATTTTCTTCCAAAACCTTATTATTTTCCTTTAACATCGTCTTCTTTTATTTCTTGATATGAGTAATCGGTTCAATACATGGTTCCAATTTTCCTTTTAATTCCCACTAAATCACTATCTGATCCTCTTAATGTTTACTATTGATTAATAAATCTATGTCTTTATTCACCCTAGAAAATAATCCAACTTCATTATACAAATAATTACTTGATAATAAATCGTGATCATTTTTAAACATAAAATTATTATTATTGTAGCTGATGTTCTTATTATTATTATTATCTTTTTAAGTTTTTGATACATCTCACATTCCCCATATAACTCAAATTCATTAACCTGATTTCAAGAAAAATATTTTTCAATATGACCAATACTATCACAATTGAATCATCTAATAATTTCTTACATTATAATTTCTATTATTCTTTTATAAATATCTTTGATAAAAGAGAGATAATTTGGTTGAAGTCTTAATTAACCTCAGTATATGAATCATTGAATTATAAAACCTAATATTCTTTAATTTTACCTATCCTCGTGACTTCAAAATCCATATCATTTGTTCCATTTTTTCTTGGATACAATTGCTTTCCTCATTTCATAAGGTATGAGAATGTTATAAATATCATCTGAAGAAAAATCATCATTATCTTCCAAAGTTAAAAATTTGGGATGAAATATATAAATAAAATTCATCATAATCTTTTTGAAAATAGTATATTCCACTATATTTTCTCTAAATCCTAGAAATTACTGACTATCTCATTTATCCTAGTTAAATAGTCATCTATATTATCATTATTTACCATTTTAGTATCTTTAAATATACTCCACCATATATGTAGATTGGCTTCCTTTACTTTTATTTTTTCCTTTCTAGTTTCTTCTCAATTTATCTCATATATATTTTAATGTTTAAAGACCCATTAAATTTATGAAAACGATTTCTAATAAAGACACCAAAATAATTTTTTTCCCTTTACATCCATCTCTAAATTCCTTTTATCATCATATTCTATATAATCATTTTTAGGAATGGGTGGAAATACCATAATAGTAGTATATCTAGCCTCAAGTCTAAGAGAAAGGATGTAAGGTTAAATCTTATTCCAAAAACTATGGTAGTTTGTTCCATCAATGGTCAAAAATCCTCAGTTATTCACAGAATTAAGATTATCTATCTCCATAACAACTTATTATTTATCTTTATAATAAACTCTCCAATTATACTGATTGATGATTCCAAATACATGTTTTGGTACCACTGAAATGGAGGTGAATTAATATTTAAATCTTTTTATGAATCATCTTTATTAATCCAACCTCTATAACCCATTAAAGATCAAAATCCACTCAATATAGTCTTATAACCTCACCATGTGCATAAATATAATGAATTTAAACACTTAAACATTTGCATGATTGGGATCCAAATCCTACTCCTTTCCATGTTGGTTATCCCCCCCCCCCCAACAAGGATTCTCCATTATCTCTAACAAACATTTTACAACATAGAATGAACTATGTTCCGCCACAATTAATGTATACTAGAAGATATAAATCTATATAAAAATTATAATATAAATTATATTCTTCTTATACTTACATTATCTTGAACTAGTTGAGAATATAACCTTCCTCCACAAGAATTTAGATCAAAATATTTTACATGTGCTACATAAAGATCTTTAATAGTTGATGAATTTTTTTGGCCTGATGATATTGAAACTTCAACAATATTTTAAATAATATGGGTCCTAAATATTCAAAATACTTGAGCAATAGATCTTTTCCTTTGATGAATGAAGTCCTGTATTCAGACTTCTCTATTATTATCACAAGTTATTCTATTTCAATCTTGGGTTTTTTATCAGCCTTATAACTTCTCTATTCAAACTAAAATATAAATAGTGTAATTCCCCTATTCCTTAATTAAATTTTAATTTCAAATTCAAATTCAAAAACTCAACATACTTAAACCACTTCTTTATCATCCCATATATCATATCTCAATTTATCCTCACCATTTAATTCAAATTGGTAGTCAAAATAAGCTATAATAACAAAAAAATGATTAAATGAATCCAATTCAGCATGTCTCTTTGTACTACCCATAATTTTCCTAGAAAACCAATTCTGCAGTGTGGCCAACTATTTTTTGATGTGAGGATTGGCACTACAGTAGGATAAATATCACTGTGGTGTATTTATATAGTTTTTAGTGGTTCCTTTTCAACTAACATAGGCATTTAGTGTATGGTCCATACGTTATGGTTTCAAGGTCTTCTAAAATCTAGTAAAATGAAAATACACGCACACTTATCTTCTGATGTGATCCTCCTTATTTGATGTAGCACCTCGTTTTTTCCATCCACTATGTCATAGACCATATTTTATAGTATATAGGTTCTCAAATTCCCAAGGCCTCTAAAATTTTACCTAGTCCTCCACTATGACATAGAGTAATACTATATAATGTTTCACCTCTAATGTATTTTTCATATATGTAAATGAATTCCCCTATTATGAGGAGTCCTCTGGTCAAGCCTCCCCTATGGTGTCGTCATTCACTCTTCATCATGTGGTTTTATAGACCAATTTTCATTCCTATTTCTGATTGATCATTTCCATCGTCTGGAAAATTTGTTACAACATGTTTCTCCTTTATACTTCATTTATATGGAGTGGTATATATCTTGTTACAAGGTCTCAACCTATATCTTCTAGCTTTTATCATGGTCTCTCCTTCCATGATATGTTATAACTATAGTTCAATTAAATTATCATCTGAATTTTCTATACCAAGACTCATAGATTCTTAATCAATTCAATATCTTCATTTGACATCCTAGCGTGTTCTTCACTTTAATTTATTCTTAAAAATATTGAAATCAATGAAAAACTTATCTTGTTGGTGGTTAATAAGACTCATATAGTGAGATTGACAATCCTATAAATATAATGATCTATATTTCAAATTCATTTTAAAATCATTATTTCAAATTTTTCAATAATGGGAATAAGTATAATAAACTTTTACCATATTTCCTCAAGGTGTAAAAGATAGAAGAGAATTACATGTGATGTCTAGGATCTTGTTCTATGTTAATAGTAATAAATAGTACATGTTTAATCTATAAAAGAAGATTTTATTTTTATAGTAGTCATCATCGTTCATTGAAACCTAAGGGGGTTTTAGGAGGGAGGGTAAATTTTTCCCGAGGTTGGATATCTTTTAATCTACCTGAAATTGTTTTTGAAACTCCATGAAAAGTACACATTAGGTATCCATGGTATATAAATAAATTCATTAATTTTGGAGGGTATATGATAACAAACATATATTTTATAAATATGGTAAATATACAAGAGTTCAAAATCACGAAAATAATCGATCTAGATTTTAGTTTGTATTCAAGAAATGAATCAAAATGTTACCGAATCATGATGAAGAAAAGGATTTCTAAATCACATAGTTAAATACAAAGGAAAATATCAAGATCATATTGATCTATATAAAGGATTTACATTTTAAACTTATTTATCTTATATTAAATGAGAATTTATTTATTAAAATAGCCTTATTATGAATAATATGAGTGATGGATTTAACATACATGGTTTCTGATACATAGGATTCTATAACATGATTCTAAATAAGGTAAGGACAAAATGAGTTTTATTTAGGATAAAGAGTTTACTCTATATATTTAATAAAATATGAGTAATTGAGATTCAACCACCCATTGGTGGAATATTTTAAAGAATAAAATATTCTTTTCAATACAATAAGCTAAAAAAATAGAATATCATTTTAGATATTCATATAATATTTTATTTTTTAAAACAATCCCATTGAAGGAAATAATTGTTATTTCTTAACAAAAAATATTTTTTGTATCTTAGTATGATACTATGAAGAGAATATAATTTATAAGAGTCTATTTGGGGAATATTTTTATTTATATAAGTTCAAGTATAATAAATAAATTATAATACCAATCAAAATTCAATTTTAATGTCACTTAATACCCTTTAAGAGTTTAAGGTGGATGTGCCTAGATCAATTAGATGTCAACTAATAGAGGGAGTGAATTATTGGGACTTTAATTTTAAAAAATCATTTTAATTAAACCTCTATAAATTAATAAGGTCTCAATCCACTCTGTATAACCACTTTCTCCCAAAATATGAAATAAATAATGAAGGAAAATCACAACACAAGGTTTTTACAATTTTAAGCCCCAATAAGAGAGCATACTCCTTGATAGGTTTAGGTCGAGATCCAAGATCTAGATTATCACTATTATAAAAGTGATTATAAGAGAGGGTTGGGGTTTTTATATGACTCGTTAAAGGATATCTATGATAATAAAAAATAATATTCATTTACATCCTAGAGTATTATAGAGAAATACTAATAATTGTCATTGTTTATATCGGAACTATTGATCTTTAAGATTCTATCATTACTCTTAAATGAATCAAATATTTATTATACTATCATATTCCTTTACATAAAAGACATAATATTTTTATTCTTCATCTTTTATAACCAAAATAGATATTAGAGCATCATCAAGCAAGTCGTCCATCGTTCCTAGTTTTTCTGAATAATCAACCTATGAATGAGATCATAAATGAAAATATGATCTTCTTCCTCCTTAGAATAAAATTTTGAGATGATCAGAAACTAAAAATTATTTCCTTAACATAATAAAAAATTATAGATGCAACATAAGAAAATGGAATCTCATTTCCCTTTATTTGATACCATGGGTTTTCAACAAATAAAAGTATTGGGTTGTCTCTTATCAATTATTGAACATTTTTCTATTAATAATTTTCTATATATATATACCTAGAGAACATTATGAATAATGAATATATATTTTGAATATATAAAACTTCTATAATTTTTAGTAGGGAAACCTTCATTTTATTTAAATTTATATATACAATTCCTGATTTTATTAGCTCATTTAAACTACTTTAAATCCAATTAAAAATATTTATTTAAGTTTTAATGAATATTTTTATAATTTAATTTTTATATGATCTATAAAATTCAATGTCTATCATTAAATTTTTTCCACATTTTCATTCTCAATGTTTCATATCATAAAACCTTTTTTGTAGTGTAACTTCATTTCACTTTATCACATCGAATTCAGTTTAATTATCTATACTCAACATGAATCATAATATCATTATGATGTCTCAATAATTAAATATAATTTCATATGAATCTTATGAACAAATTTTATTTATAATATTTAATTTTGGAACATACTATAATTTCATTAATTTATTTACCTTTTGAAAATTCACATACCCTTCTAAAATCAATTCATCTTTTTGAAAATAGATACCCTTCTTATATACCTTTATGAAATTAGTACCCTTATAAAATTGGAATTACCATTCTTAAATAAGGTATACCCTTCTAAAAAACATATTTACTGAAATGGAAATTACCTTTATGATATAAGGTATAACATTTAAAAAAATATAGCTTACCCTTCTAGAATATTGAGAAACCTACTAAAGTGTTGGACATCCTTTAGAAATTTAGTTTACCCTTCCCAAAAAACCACTTTGTCTTTGTAATTATGTAACAATATAATTGTACCAAAATTAACTCATTATCCTTAAAAATATATTCCAAAATCCTCATCTAACCTCAAAACCCCATTTTTTATCTTTATGAATGGTTGAAAAAATATCAACATCTTTTGAAAATTACATTATATAATTTAGTCTCCCCCTTTATTTTTTTCTATATTTCTTTGATGTTTCTCACTTATTATTTAATGAAGGTTCTTTGATTTGTTCAATGAGTGTTTGACCTATTAATTTCTTGTTTTGTGATATGTCATTTTTTGTCTAGTTTGGGTGATCTTTGTTTTGGGTTGTAGTGGATGTCGTCGGTGATCTACGATGGTGACAAACTGTTGTTGGTGGTGTTTTATTAGGTTTTCTACTCTATGATGGTGGTTTGGTTTTTCGGTGGAGATTTTGAACTTAGGTGAATGGTTATCTCTGGTGATAGGATAGTGATGATGGTGATTTGGTGTGGTAATAAGATGTTGACAATGATGGTGCTGTCATAATGGTGACGACGCTGGTGTATAATCGTGATGGTGATGGTTGGTGACGTTCTTACAGTAGTGTTTTTGATTTTTGAAATTTGTAATTTCATCTCTGTGTTTGGTTCCCTCTCTCGATGTTCTGGTTACCAATCAACCCTAAAACATGGTTTTTTTAAATAAAAAATATATAATTTTTAGTAAATGAACTCACCTATTTTATATCTCCCCATTTTCAAAAGAAAGAAACTACTAAATTCAACAGATAATGGGAATTGATACCTTACTTCATAATAGTGGTAGATGTTTTCTCCCCTTTTGATGACATAATCCAATGATATATTAGGGATCCTCCAAATTCCCCTTAAGAGAGAGGTAAGGGCTGAATAATCATGTTCATCATTTGGCCCCCAAAACTATATTTATGCATTAACTTGATTAATATTTCAACAATTTTTCCTTTTGAAGGAATGAACTCCACATTTATATCACCATTGGATACCTTCTATTTAAATAAGTGAAACTTGATATTATTATGATTGGATCTTTAGTAATTCACATGATTCCTAGAAAGGTCAAAATTACTTTGATTTTCACATGAAATGTTCACAGGTATTCCTATCATCACTCTAAAATCATTATGTTTATATTTTATCTAGATCATTTATTTAGAAGCACTGGTAGTAGCAATATATTCAACCTTCATGGTACTCAGTGTGACAAAGTTCTCATTTCATAGTGACAAAAAATAGTGAATCTTCCCAATATAAATATTTTTTATCCCAACTAGGATAAATACACTGAAGGGGGGGGGGTGAATCCGGGTATGATAGGTTAAAAAAATTCCCCTTAGGATCTCGTTTTTTCATTAATCAAAACACTATTCTCTATCTTTCCTGTAGAAATGTATGAGTATAAATTAATTCATGCACTAGACATGGATATTTTACCTGGTTCACCCTCACTGGACTATGTCTAAGGAGCATACAATAGTGACGCGTCGATGTACCAAATATACTAAGTTTCACTACCAAACAGAGGTTTGGGATAGATCACTAATATACCGAGGATCACTTCCCTTACAATGTTCAAAGCAGACTTACTATCCCTCCTAGTTTACAAACAATCACAATTTGAAAGCTCACTTCTCTCTCAACTAAAGTGTAATTAATTATCCTCTAGAAGAATCCACTTTGATCTCTTGAATCAATATATTTTACACATCATTTAGTACATCATTAATTTATACTTTCCTCCACATGATGAACACCCCTATACTAAAAAATTACTGGGAAACTTTTATCTTTCTTGTAAACATTGGGTGTCTTGCACACATCATTAATTTATTGCATGTAACATTTGATTTTAGGTATACAACTCCCAAATTTCTCACACTATCATGAAAAAACCTCTTGCACACAACTTTAATTCTTTTTATGCAACTCTCTTCTTATGTGAAACTCCCTTATTATGTGAAAATCCCCTTGTGTGAAATTATTTTTCAATTCAGCGCCCTGATTCTCTTCAAGGGTTGAGATTCTAAAATTAGGGGGGTAAACTCTTATTTATAGTCCTGAATTGAAAATACCCGGAAATTTCAAGGAAATTTTTTTCTTAAATTCTTTGGAATTTTACGAGTCCGTAGTTTCTGACAGCGCCTGATTCCGAGGCCCGGTGTGCCCAGAATCAATTTCTGATGTTTTGTTTGGGTATGTTTAGTAAACATACATGAGGGTTTTTCTATCTTTTGAACCGATGCTCAGAATTGAAATCTGAGGACACCGATGAACTCGCAGCGTCGGTATTCGCCTTAGGGGACCTTTACCACAGTTGGGTTTGGTTGGGAGGAGAAGTTAATTTTTGGGATTTCTTATTAAAATAAATAAAAATTATGTGTTACATAATTTTTTTTAAGGGGGTGGTTATCTTCTCCAAAGAAAAGGTGGAGGTGAGGCCCACACACCACATAACCTCCCATGAGAGGATAATGTGTGGTGGGGACCACACAAGCACCTAACCCCTCAACTCCCCCTTTAACTTCCATGAACCCCCTTTAACTCTTAAACCATTCAACTCCTTCCATTAAAGATGCCAAAACTCACTTAATTAATTAGCATTAATTAAATGGATCACCAAATTTGAATTATTTTGAAATTCATATAAAGAATAAAAATAATAGCCAAGCTATTATTTTTGGGTTGGCACATTTTGTGTTGGTGGAGCTTTGGGGAATAGAGAGGGCCTTCTTCCAATGAAGAACAATTTCCTCTCTCGATGAAGAACGACGACGCCCACGAAGAATTACCATCTTCTTTCTTCTTCCTCTGCTCCAAGGGAGAAGACACCACCTTCGAAGAACATTGGAAACGTCTTTCCCTCCAACGTTGAAAGAACGACGTCTGTCTTCCGCAGTGCCCGACTTACGCGACGCCGTCTTCCACAACTTCAACAACGTACCTTGAATCGCGGTAGGGGTATTTGTTTAATTTTAATTGAATAAAATTATATCCTCGATTATTAGATGTTTAATTTATTCGACGGTGACCATTTTTATCATATAACGTGGAGGGCGTGGGCCGAAAAAACACCTCCCGATGTCCCTTTGTTGGTTTATGATTGATTGACAATGGAGGCAGAGGCAAGAGGGCGCGGTGCCGTCACACTGTGTCAGAGGAAGGAGGCCACGGTCTTGAGGTGGCGGCGACCGAAGGTGGCGATGATTGAAGGCGGTGGTGACTGAAAGTCATCCCGAACTGGCGCTGTCGCGTCGTCCGCGTGGGAGGAAAACGCTGTTGGGCGGAGAAGAAAAGGAAGTGATGGCAAGAGGGGGGGGGGTGAATTGCCTTTTAAAAATTAATTAACAATTTAAAAACAAATATCAAAGTGCAGCGGAAATAAATGAGGCAAGACACAAAATTGATAACGGAGTTCGGCTTAATCCCAAGCCTACGTCTCCGCTCCCAACTCAACCGTTGAGAGATTTACTACCGCTTGCTTTTTAATGGTTTTAGTAAGAAACCCACTAAACTTTAAGGTTAGTCTAGGACCTATTACATCTTGCTTTTATTGGTTGAGAAAGAACCCACTAGTCTTCTTACAGGTGAAGGCTAGCTCACCTTTTATTCAAGCCTTTTGAAAGGTAAGGCTTGACTAACCTCTTCACACCTTGAAGGTGGTGTGAGAACCCAAATGAAAGGATGAGAGAAAGAGATGGGGGTTTGTAGGCACAAACCAAAATGATGCTCAAAATAAATAAAACAATGAAAAACCGTAATGGGGAAGTCTTGGGCGCCAAAGGATTGATGGAGCTGATGAAGGGCGCTCCCAAGCTTCTTTGGTGGTGCTCCTTGGATGTGGAAGTGTGTTGGAGCAAGTGGGGTTCCCTTGGAGGAATGCACCAGAGGTTCGCCAAATGATCAAAATGTGTCCCGTGGGATTCCTTGGCTTGGATATGGTTCCGGTATGAATCCTTAGGCTTCCGGGTGTTCCTAGTCCTTTATTTATAGAGGGGGAACCCTCATATGGCCTTTGGAGGTCTTCGGAGCCGTTGGAAAAGGCTTCAGAGCCGTTGGGAGGCAAGTGGACCAGCCTGGTCAAAGGCCCAACGGCTAGTTTGACTGGCTCCACCGGCTGACTGGTGCAGAGCCACCGGTTGGCCAGTGCTTGCAAAATGGAGAGGCCTTCGGGCTCAGGCACCACCGGCTGGCCGGTGAGGTGGCCACCGGTTGGCCGGTGCTAAGGCAGTAGCAAATACTGTGCTGGCTGGGTGCCACCGGCTGGCCGGTGCTGAGGCCACCAGTTGGTCGGTACTGAGGCAGTGGCTCAGCCTTCTATCTGGGTGCCACCGGCTGGCCGCTGGTGTGACACCGGTTGGCCGGTGGTCTAGACAGAGGGATGCCTTCTGTCCAGGCCTCCATTGGCTGGCCGGTGGTCTTCCACCGGTTGGCCGGTGGACCGAATTTCAGTCCACTTTTGCTTTCAGCCTTCTTGCCCCAATTCCTTGGCAATCTGAAATTATGCCTATCAACCAAAAACACTTAAAACAATATTAGATAAATAAGAGAGTGATTGTGATCATGAAAATTAAACCACGAGGGGTTCGAGAGGTACAACAATCTCCCCCTATTTTGATGATCACAATCACCAAAACAAACAATGTAAAAATGAAATGAAAGGCATGCTTTAATAGATTTTTCCCCCAATCAACCAAGAATTTCTCCCCCTTTGTGATTATCAAAATAGCACGGGGCATAAAACTTGATTGAGGGAAAGAGTTGAAAAACAAGATAGAGTTTTGAAATCAATTGAAATTTTTGAAATTTGAATTGAAAGTTTTGAAATGAAAGTTTTGAAATGAAAGTTTGAATTGAAAGTTTTGAATTGAAAAATTTTGAATTGAAAGATTTTGAATTGAAAATTTTGAATCGAAAATTTTAAATTGAAAGTTTTGAAATGAATTTTTTTGAAAATAAAGCAAAAAGGCTTAAACAATCCTAACTCCCCCTAAATAAAAACAAAAAATCACCGGGGAGAGGTGTTTGAAACCGAGACAAATTTCGGTCCGGTGAGACTCGCTAGAAGGGATTTTTCAATCCGTACTTGTCTAGTGGCGGGTCTTCTCCTATAGAATTCATCATTAAGGAAAATGGTTTTGGGCCTACCATACCGGGCATTTTTGCAATCGCACTCATAAATTATGTGCCCGGGTTTTTTACAATAATTACAAAATTTAAATTGGGAGCTCCCCCTTACAAAAATAGTTGGAGCATGGGAAGAGGAAGCTTGCTTGGAATAGCCAAGCCCTTCGGTGGTTCTAGAAATGCGTTGGGAACCAAGGAGTTTGGTCAAATTTTGTTCCCCTTGGGTGAACTTAGCTAGGGATTCCCTTAAATCTTTGATGGTTTATTCCATGGAATCAACATCGGGAAGGTTTTGGATTTTGAGGGACAACTCCTCCTTTTCTTTGAGAAGTTCTTCCTTTTCGGAAGAGAGTTTTTTGAAATTCTTTTTTAAAGCAACAAATTTGGAAGAAAGTTCGTGAAAACCTTCCTCCAATTGATCTCTTGCATGTTGGAGATCCTCATATGATAAATGATTAACAGAATTTGAAGAACAAGAGGATGAGGAGTCGGAAGATGTTACCTCATGAAATTCCATTAGGCATTTGTTACCGTTGTCGCTTGAGGAGGAGGAAAAGGATGAGGAGCTATCACTCCATGTGGACTTGAAATCCTTCTTCTTCTCCTTTTGTTTGGACTTTTTCTTTTTGAGTGGACAATCGGGCTTGTAATGGCCTTTCTTGCCACACCCGTAGCATGTTACCTCGGGCTCGGATTTTTCGTCGTGTTTTTCCTTTCGAGCCTTGCGGGATTTCTTCTTCTTGTGCTTCTTCATGAACTTGTGCATCTTGCGGGCAAGGTTCTCCATTTCGGAATCGCCGCTTGAAGAGGAAGACGATGAAGAGGAGGTGCTTTATTCTTGTTGAACTTTGAAGGCGATGTTCTTTGGAGTTATGATCGGTTTGCCTTCTTTTTCAGCTTGCCTCCTCATGGTGATCTCGTAGGTCATGAGAGATCCGATGAGCTCTTCGACCGGCATGTTCTTGATATCTTTCGCTTCTTGGATTGCCGTCACCTTTGGTGCCCATGAGCTTGGTAAGATCCAAAGGATCTTCTTGACCATCGTCTCTGCAGACACATCATCACCAAGGGACTTTCTCCCATTGCAAACATCAGTAAAACGCGTAAACATTTCAGTAATATTTTCAGATGGATGCATGGTAAAAGATTCAAAATCTTGACGGTACATGTCCAATCGAGTATCCTTGACTTTGTTGGTCCCCTCATGGGTAACCTCCAAAAGTTTCCAGATTTCATGTGAGGAGGTGCATGTGGAAACTCGATTGAACTCATTACGATCAAGGCTGCAATGAAGAGCGTTCATGGCTTTGCCATCAAGCTCGAAATTTTTAATATCGGCTTGGGTCCATTTGGATTCATCGGGGGAAGAGAGAGTGTAACCATGCATGACAATTTTATAAATGGGATATCTTATACTTCTAAGAAAAGTAGTCATGCGGGTTTTCCAATAGGTATAGTCGGTTCCATCAAAAAATGGAGCACGACCCAAAGAATAGCCTTCGAGGGCGAAAGAGGTTGAAGCCATCACAATGGATCTTGAATTTGAAACCGGTTAGGGTATTACTCAAATTTTCCCTCTGATACCAATTGTTGGGCGGAGAAGAAAAGGAAGTGATGGAAAGAGGGGGGGTGAATTGTCTTTTAAAAATTAATTAACAATTTAAAAACAAATATCAAAGTGCAGCGGAAATAAATGAGGCAAGACACAAAATTGATAACGGAGTTCGGCTTAATCCCAAGCCTACGTCTCCGCTCCCAACTCAACCGTTGAGAGATTTACTACCGCTTGCTTTTTAATGGTTTTAGCAAGAAACCCACTAGACTTTAAGGTTAGTCTAGGACCTATTACAGCTTGGTTTTATTGGTTGAGCAAGAACCCACTAGCCTTCTTACAGGTGAAGGATAGATCACCTTTGATTCAAGCCTTTTGAAAGGTAAGGCTTGACTAACCTCTTCACACCTTGAAGGTGGTGTGAGAACCCAAATGAAAGGATGAGAGAAAGAGATGGGGGTTTGTAGGCACAAACCAAAATGATGCTCAAAATAAATAAAACAATGAAAACCCGTAATGGGGAAGTCTTGGGCGCCAAAGGATTGATGGAGCTGATGAAGGGCGCTCCCAAGCTTCTTTGGAGGTGCTCCTTGGATGTGGAAGTGTGTTGGAGCAAGTGGGGTTCCCTTGGAGGAATGCACCGGAGGTTCGCCAAATAATCCAAATGTGTCCCGTGGGCTTCCTTGGCTTGGATATGGTTCCGGTATGAATCCTTAGGTTTCCGGGTGTTCCTAGTCCTTTATTTATAGAGGGGGAACCCTCATATGGCCTTTGGAGGTCTTCGGAGCCGTTGGAAAAGGCTTCGGAGCCGTTGGGAGGCAAGTGGACCAGCCTGGTCAAAGGCCCAACGGCTAGTTTGACTGGCTCCACCGGCTGACCGGTGCAGAGCCACCGGTTGGCCGGTGCTTGCAAAATGGAGAGGCCTTCGGGCTCAGGCACCACTGGCTGGCCGGTGAGGTGGCCACCGGTTGGCCGGTGCTGAGGCAGTAGCAAATACTGTGCTGGCTGGGTGCCACCGGCTGGCCGGTGCTGAGGCCACCGGTTGGCCGGTACTGAGGTAGTGGCTCAGCCTTCTGTCTGGGTGCCACCGGCTGGCCGCTGGTGTGACACCGGTTGGCCGGTGGTCTGGACAGAGGGATGCCTTCTGTCCAGGCCTCCATCGGCTGGCCGGTGGTCTTCCACCGGTTGGCCGGTGGACTGAATTTCAGTCCACTTTTGCTTTCAGCCTTCTTGCCCCAATTCCTTGGCAATCTGAAATTATGCCTATCAACCAAAAACACTTAAAACAATATTAGATAAATAAGAGATTGATTTTGATCATGAAAATTAAACCACGAGGGGTTCGAGAGGTACAACAACCGCGGCCCTCAACCTCGGGCCACTCGGACGAAGAAGAACCGGCCGGCCTCATGCTGGCCGGGCTGGAAGAACCGGCCGTCTAAAGCCAGCTGGGTTGGAGAACCACGACACTGCTATGCGCCACGCTGCGGAGGAACCACGATTCACTTCTGTGGGCTGCTCGGTGGATGAACCGGCCGGGCTGAAAGGAACTGTGGCACCGCTAGGCACCGCGTGTGGAGGAACCGCAGCCTGAAACCGTGGGCCACTCGCGCCAGACGGAACCGGCTGGCTTCGGCCGACCAGGCAACAAGGAGGGGCGGCACTTCTTGGCACCATCGGGCGAACAGAACCGACCAACAACCGAGGGCCGAGTCCGCGGGTGGGCCGCGCCCCACCGGGCCGGGCTGACCCCCTATCCAGGTCGGACCCGCCGGGTGGGGTCCCTAGGTGGGCCAAGCTCCACCGGGTCGGGCCGACCCCCAGCCGGGTTGGACCCACCAAACCAGGTCGGACCGACCCGCCAGCCCACTGAGATTGACGGGTCGGGCCTGTTTCGCTTAAACGTGAATATTTTTTAGACTGCGCATCCTATTGACGCATCATCTGTGGCACTGAGATCCTCGTGACGAGACGGTATTTTTGTGATACTCTAAGTATGTTTTGGAAAAATTTGGAAAAACGGTTGGGTTTGGAATGAGCGTAAATCCAATCGGGCCCCTGGAACGGAAAAGCCAATAACTATCAGACTAGACGTCCGATTGACGCGCCGTCAGTCACGTTGTGTTACTTTTGATGAGACGGAAATTTGAGATACATCAACTCTGGACTTCGTGATAGTTTATGTATCGACCCCTTTTCTCAAGGAGCAGACCCTCTTGGAATCGAGCGTGATGTATGCGGGAACCCTAGAGCTGACTGCGACGACTACTGTACAGGAATCCTACGTGGGTTCGGCAGCGACGACTACTGTACTAGGATCCTTCGTGGGTTCGACGACGATGGCTATTATACCGAAACTCTCTGTGGGTTCGACATCGATGACTAATATTCTTGTATCATGTGTGGGTCCGATAGTTTTGACTTCTGTTCTTGTATCTTGTGTGGGTCTGACAGAGTAGCTGGTCTTGTATCATGTGTGGGTCTGATAGATTAGTTGGTCTATTATCCTGTGTCGGTCTGACATCTTAGATGAATCAGTGACTACATATGATCATCTCTATCACTATACAAGAGATTTATACCTATGTGAGATGATTCTTGACTTTCAATCTTTATCATCGATGTGATTGACTTTACTTCCTGTGTGGACTGGGTTGTTCTTGGGCTCGAGAGTTGGATCTGGACTGTGGTTGATAACTTAGGTATATGTATGGGAATATACCTAACTAGGGTTGGTTGATACTTCGTGATTGTATATTTCTTCTGTGGTTATCCTTCTTGGATTCTGGAAGACCTTCGGGGGTCTCGGGGTCCGTACTGAGTATCGTTATACTCACCCATGCACGGGCTATGCCTGAACTTCGTTGTGTTAGTTGTAGATGACAGGAAGCACTGATCAAGGTAGACACTTGTGGAGCTGGACAGTACCCGGAGGTGGACCACTTGGCAAGACGTACACGGAGTGGACGGACAGACCTGGGGTGCCAAGGAGGCCATCTGTACCCACCCTTCAGGTGGGATATCTGGAGGATGACTCGGTAGTTGCTGTTTAATTTTCTGCAGTTGTACTTTACTGTTGGACTTGTATTTCTGGCTCCTTTCCTTTTAGCACTTTCTCTTGTATTCAGTTTCACTTAGTGTTTATTTTCTGTTGTTGCCTCTACTTCTTGTGTTTAGACTGTGTGTTTGTTACATGTTAAAAAGGAAACTCCTTCCCTTTTATTGAGATTATGCCTTTGGTGTTAGTCATCAACCCCTGGCCTATGGAAGGCGGGCTTGGGGTAGTCACAGCACGGGCCCCGAGGACGGGTCGTGACAAATTGGTATCAAAGGAGTTAGTTCTACCACAAAAATCAGGGCTATAATCTTTCTTTTCTTTGATGCAATAGTGTTAAGAGTATTGAGTATGGTTTTCAGTCCAGGGAGTCCAGTGTTGGTGCAGCGGCTGATGTATCCATACACTATGACCCTGACCTCTGATTTTTGACTTAGTGCATGAAAACACTGATTGTGTGTGTGTTTCAAGAGTTTCCTTTGTGGTCTCTTTCAGTCAGCTCACCAGGTATAACATTTTGACCATGGTGCACCTGTTTTTTATCAGGATTCCACTTCGAAGACAACCAGCTAGGGTTCCTGTAACAGCCCAAGATTTTATGAAAAATATTCTTTTTAATTTCACTAATGTCTTGTGTTGTACGCTACACCAAAAGGAGCTTTCACAACACACATCCTTGACTTGCCTTGCATTACACGCAATCACAACCTTCCTCGATAACGTGTGTAGTACGCAATACTGAGTTTCACGAAACAACGATATGCTATTAAAATATTATTAAAACTAGCCGTTATGAATAGTAATAACCACTTTTTAAATTTTAGAAATTTTAGCTCTCAAAATGGACTTCATTTTTGTATTAGGAGTATCGAATTTAGCCTAAGGTGAAATTTTGGTACTTTTCGGATAACTTTCATATTCTGATGAATAGTGAAAATTACTAAATTATAATTAAAAACAAATTTTTTAATCGAAATAATTAATAGTGATAAATCATTAAATTGATTGGTTTTAAAGTATATTTAGAATATATTTTTACAATTTAATACAATGTTGTTCATTGGATGTAATTTCACATTTAAACCAGACATAATCAAGTGTCAATCTTTTGATAGATATTGTTTCTTAAAAACACACTATTTGTTTTAACAGCGGGATTTAATTATAAAATTAATTAATGAAACTTCTATGTTATGAATTTGGTAAAATAGACTTCATTTTTGAATTCGGAATATGAAATATATCTTAGGATGAAATTTTGGCATTTTTCTGAAAACTTTCAATTTTTGATGAATAGTGAAACCACTAAGTGGTAGGTTAAAAACTGAATTTTGCATAAAACTCAATTTTACCGCTTCTGTGAATGGAATTTCAAAAATCCGACAGACACGGTTAATATCAAGGACTAAAATGTGGTTCAATGAGATGGAAATAATTTTTGGTGAATAGTAACTTTTTACTTTTTTTTACCACGATTAATAGTAAATAGGGTAACTAAGGGTAAATATGATATTACTATTACCCTAACACATGTCCTAATTCTATTGGATAAGTGTAATTCGACCAAAAACAACCTTATGAATATAATATGACCATTTAGGTCCACTTGGATTAGATTATGACATTTAATATTATTTTATTTAATGAATAGTTAAAATAGTTAAAATCAAAGTTTAATAACTAAAACATTTTTAATATGGGGTTATACATAAGATAAATTCGAATATAAATATTCATTAGAAAGCTAAAAAGATTTCCTACATAATGATATTTTATTTATAATTTTTAGAATTTATATAAATTAATTTATTTATGACACAATGATGATGCAGTAATTACCCTTTTAAGGAAATATTAACATAATTAATGTTATAAATGCTCAAATGAATGTAATTTGAGACTTTTTATGAATTACACTAATTTTCTAGGTTACTATGATATATTAGTGTTGATTTAATCAACTTTTTTCGAACATATAATTCTTTTATGACTTTCAAAAAAACCATATATCAAATAGTGTCAAAATTGACACAAAATAGTTTTTAAATCAAATATTATATTATTAATTGTTATTTTATTCCTAAAAATCTAAGGTTCGGCCAAATGACTTAGATAAGGATATATATATTAATAATAAACAATTTGGTGTTCGTTTGGCATGTTATAGTAAGTTTATTAACCATATAGTGAAAGAAAACAAAAAGACACGGTAAAAGTTAAATTATTTAACTTAGAGTTAAATCTAAATGATAAGGTTAAAATAATAACCTAAACTTGTCTAAATCCTATTGGTTGATAGGATTTAGACCCATCCCCACTTTATCTTCGAAATAAGACCCTTTGGAACCATTATAAATCGATTTTGACTTTAATATAAAATAATATTTTGAGATATTCCTAAGGTGCCCCTCTCCTCCCTTATAAAAGGACACCTCCTCCCCCTCCTCCTCACACCAATTTGAGCACTCAAGCTCGGCCAAACCCTGCCAAAATCTCTTCTACACTTCCCTAGTATCATCCTAGAGGTCCTGGTATTCTTAAAAGACCAATTTTAGTTCCCTAAAAGGAGGTCTCAAAGAAGCACTTCAAAGAAGAGGTAATATCCATTACCGATCTTTTTCAATTTCTTTCTTCTTCAACTTATTCTTCTTTAGTTGTTTCATGATAAAGTAATAACATCAGTATTTATTATATACTGATATGTTATTATAAATATGAAACAACTCTAATTAAACTTCTATCCATCCTACGGAAAAAGGAAATCACCGCGCGTGCGTACGTACGGAATACCGTCTCCACACCGTGGTGTAATCTATTTTCCACCACCACCTTACATGGATGGTTATAATGGTGTAAAGAATAACTATACATAGTTATTACAACATCATATTTATATATTTTATAATCCACTCCAATTCAATTCAATATTTATGGAAATGATATCATCGCTCGTGCGTACGTACGGACTACCGTCTCCACGACGCGATGAGATTCATTCTCCATGTTAACCATTTAAGAATGATTATAAAGTATATATAAGAAATAATAATGAAATATATGACATTATAAAGATACTGGATTTATGTATATATATATATGTATGTCATCTACTTACTTCCATTCAAGACAATAAGGAAAGGAAAACAGCGTTCATGCGTACGTACGGACTACCGTCTCCATGAACGGTGTTTTTCATTTCATTTATCTATCTATTATATATATATATATATATACTGAATATATATGATATATAAATCATATTTAATATTCTGGAAGTAAGTAAATCATGATATAAGTAATAATAATGTCAAGAACAACAAGTCAAAACACCTACGATAAATGAAACGATTTTACCCAAAACGCTTCTTTAACATGGAATTTACAAAAGAACAGGTAATATAATGTCATAAGTGAACCATATATGATATCATAACAATGAATATGATTCTGTAATAATTCAATGACATTATTTAAATCATTATACAGGAGTTTCGGACACATACGAAGCAAATCAGACCTAAGGTAAGGGAAATATCACAATCTCATTTTTATCCGAGATTGTTTATTCGTAAGTATTTACTGGGGTGTATTTTATCATCCACATCCATGTTTCATCAATATGTAATATTATTTCCATCCAAATACAATTTTTTAAATCCAATTTTACCCTTCGGTGAGTTTTTAGTAAAAAAATATGAAAGGAATCTTTTGACGTTTTTCATACGAGGTGCTTTTTGACTTTTCAGACAAAAGTACGAAGAATGTTTTTTTTAACTTATACAGCATGAATGGATTTTTAAAACATTATTTCCAAGATGCTTCTTTTACAAGTTTTCAAGTTTATTTTTAATCAAATTCTTTTAGTTTAAAATTTTATGACATGTTAAGAAAGGAAAAATGTTTTTAAGGTAGAAAGGATATTTTCCTCAAGAATGGAGTTCAAGTGTTTTATCAAAACTATTTTCCATCTAAGATAATAAAGGGTTCTGTTTTTATCCCTATTATTACATTGATTTGATTATGTTGTGATGGAATTATTTTTATGAATTCCTTTATCTTATATGAATTGTTTTATGATGTCATGTTGTTTAAGAATCCCATTTTTATTACATGGGTTATGCAATGATGTATGATTTATGATTTTGTGGCACACATAAGAATGGTATCATTATGAGATGGGTGGGACCTATATCTCCCTCCAATGCATTGGGTGAAGATTTTATATCTCATGAGATAGACAGGGCTGGAACGGTAGGTTATACCGGTTCAGTGAAACATGACTGAAACGAGGGTTACTCGATTCAGAAAGGGACTTTGTCCACTAAGATAGTCTTGGCAATGAGTCTTGACTAACAAGAAATGATTCTCTATGATTATGTGTGAATGCCACAAAGTTTCATGTTTTAAGTTATGATTATTGTGATTACATTTCACTACCATGATTTATCCCATGTTATGAAATTATGCTCTCTTTTGCAGGATAATATTTCCAAAATGTTATGTTCTTATGAATACGATGTGATTGATATTTCTTTTGTTTACCCTTACTGAGCATTTGAGCTCACCCTTTTATGTTTTCTTTTCCCCGGGATATAAAGAAAGGTTTTAGGTAAAAAAAGGGAAGATCTTTATAGGAGATGTTGAAGATCTTTCACCACGATTACAAGATTACGTTCCGAGTTTCCAAAGACACTAAACTATTACGATCCTTGTGTGTGTGTTTTTGTTATGTACTAAGTATTCCGCAAATGTAATGTAATGTCAATGTACGTTAAGTTTCGGGTCTCTACAGTTGGTATCAGAGGAAAGGTTTAGTCAACCTTTGGAAACTAGGATGCGAAAACGTTAGTGAGATCCCTAGAGATATTTCTATGGTATGTCTATGGATGTCCCTAAGGTTAAGTATACGTATAGGTTATAGTACTAGAACTACACTAACGATCATAGAATTAAACCTAAGATGTTAGATATTGAAGGTACTCCCCCTTTATTATGTTGTTTTCCCTAGCATGATTTTTGCCTCTCACACTATTCTTTTTGGGTTTTAGACGATGGATGGAACCCGAAGGAACCATGTTGATCAATGCAATGGACAATGCAATGATTTTCCTCCTGAACAAACAAATGTTATGGGAGATGGAGTGAAAAATCTTATTGCTATACTTACACAAGCTATGAATCATTCTGGACTTCCAAATGAGTAGAGAAGGGAACAATATTCTATTGAGTCCTTCATGAGGCAACGTCCACCTTCTTTCAGTGGGTCTTCTGATCCACTTGTTGCTGAACAATGGATCAGTACCACTGAAAAGATATTTTCAGTTCTTCAATGTTCTGAACATGATAAAGTCATCTTAGCAGTATATCGTTTGGAAGGTGAAGCTGATCAATGGTGGAATCTTATCAAGAATACAAGTCAAAGAGATGAAATTGAGTCCATGGAATGGGACGAGTTCAAGAACTTATTTTTCAATAAGTACTTCCCTCGTATTCTTCGAACAAAGATGGAGAAGGAGTTTCTTGAACTAAAGCAAAAGGATGATGAATCTGTTGGTATATACGAAGAGAATTTTACAAGACTTTCAAGGTATGCATCTGGCATTATCATCCAACCTGAAAGTAAAGTTGATCGATTTTTCAGTGGCTTAAAACCAAGTCTTCGAAGGGCATTAGCTATAAGAGACTTCAGTAGCTCTGAAGAAATTGTGCGTTGTGCTATCAAGGTAGAAATGGAAGTTGGTGTTACATATCCATCTCATGGTTTTGACAAGAAACGAAAGATGGAGTTCAAGGAGAAATCTCAGAATAATGGTGAAAAGAAGATGAATGTTAATTTATGCTCAAAGTGTGGAAAGAAGCATGGTGGAGATTGTCTTAAAGGGACTAGAACATGTTTTAAGTGTGGAAAAGAAGGTCATCGAGCAGCTGAGTGTCTAAGTAATGGAAAAAGGGTTTCTAATGATGTGAATAAAGCAAACACTGCAGAGAACGCACCACCAACACTTCAATGCTTCAAGTGCAAGGAAATGGGGCATTATGCTAATAAATGCCCTAATCCAAGGGTTAGTGATGATCGACATGAGAAACCACTGAAGGCAAAGGACAAAGGGAAGTCTCATGCAATCACTATTGGCGATGTTGAATATGACAACGATGTGGTGGAATGATTAAGTGTTTATGTAATGGGATTCCAAAATAATATTGTATCATGGAGTATTGGAATACTTATGTATTGGTCTAATGTGGTATTCAAAGTGATTGAGATATTTTTTTTGGAAATAAGATGATATGCGCATAATGAAGGGAAAACGAGAAAATGAAATGTTTAACAATATTCATGAGCTCATGATTGATATAAGGACTAAGTGATATCATGGTTTGAGTATATAGAATTTTGAGGATTTTGGTATGTGGAAAGTGTTAACTTTAAACTGCATTCATGTTTTCACTAAGGTATTCAAGAGAATACATAATTAAGGACTTTGAGTGTTTGGAATGTGACCAACAAAACATATCTTATGATATATGGGGATCAACGATGGTATTAAATCTCTGGTAATCGTTTTCACTATGTTATGAGAGTGGACTGCAGTATGATGGATAAGCCTAAAGATTGAAATGGATTATGTTGGACATAAGTGAGTATTGTTTAAGGATAGAAGTTTTTTTCGATATTATTGATGGGATGTTATAGTAATGTAGTTTTATAAAAAGGACAACCTGCAGGACGGGCGACAACCCATCGCTTCGGACAAGGCTGTGGGAATCGAACCCACAACTGAAGTGCGACTGGCCTTTATCGCCTACCACTGGCCTACAGGAAGTCCCTGTTTAGTAGAAACTAGTTTTATTATATTAAGCAGTATGATATATGAAGTATAAGTCCATTTTAGGAACAATATATGATTAATCTCACTATAGATCAACTTATGTATATAATTTTTGCTAACCTTTTGTTTGAGACAGATGGAATGACCCGTCATTCTATCACATGATCTGCTAACACTTCACGAATAACAGATTCAACTTCATTTATTTAAGAGATGAAGTGGAAATTGTTAAAGGCATGAACAACAGTGAGATTGTACCAAAATAAAGTAAGTATTTATTCTAATTCAAATTCTTTAACTTTAGGGAAACGATCTTGAAAACCAAAAATGTTGTCCTAGTGATCTTATATCTGATTAATCGGATGGTACCTTAGATCATCACAAATTTATGGATTTGTGATTGTTGGCTTTTCCATAGCCATGTTCTCTACCACTCTCCATCAGAAAATGATGGTTAGATTTTTCTTCCATATCCATATTTTCACCTATGTGGAAACCCAGTGATTAGTTTATTTGGGTAACCGTTAAGTTTCATAATTTTGTTTTTAAATATTGGTTTTGGTATTCCTTTTTACGATGTGGGTTTCTATTAAAGAAACTTTCGAATAGTAAACCATTTATAACCCCGATGAATTTCGAGGGCGAAATTCATTTTAAGGGGGGTAGAATGTAATAGCCCAAGATTTTATGAAAAATATTCTTTTTAATTTCACTAATGTCTTGTGTTGTACGCTACACCAAAAGGAGATTTCACAACACACATCCTTGACTTGGCTTGCATTACACGCAATCGCAACCTTCCTCGATAGCGTGTGTAGTACGCAATACTGAGTTTCACGAAACAACGATATGCTATTAAAATATTATTAAAACTAGCCGTTATGAATAGTAATAAACACTTTTTAAATTTTAGAAATTTTAGCTCTCAAAATGGACTTCATTTTTGGATTCGGAGTATCGAATTTAGCCTAAGGTGAAATTTTGGTACTTTTCGGATAACTTTCATATTCTGATGAATAGTGAAAATTACTAAATTATAATTAAAAACAACTTTTTTAATCGAAATAATTAATAGTGATAAATCATTAAATTGAGTGGTTTTAAAGTATATTTAGAATATATTTTTACAATTTAATACAATGTTGGTCATTGGATGTAATTTCACATTTAAACCAGACATAATCAAGTGTCAATCTTTTGATAGATATTATTTCTTAAAAACACGCTATTTGTTTTAACAACGGGATTTAATTATAAAACTAATTAATGGAACTTCTATGTTATGAATTTGGTAAAATAGACTTCATTTTTGAATTCGGAATATGAAATATATCTTAGGATGAAATTTTGGCATTTTTCTGAAAACTTTCAATTTTTGATGAATAGTGAAACCACTAAGTGGTAGGTTAAAAACTGAATTTTGCATAAAACTTAATTTTACCGCTTCTGTGAATGGAATTTCAAAAATATGACAGACACGGTTAATATCAAGGACTAAAATGTGGTTCAATGAGATGGAAATAATTTTTGGTGAATAGTAACTTTTTACTTTTTTTTACCACGATTAATAGTAAATAGGGTAACTAAGGGTAAATATGATATTACTATTACCCTAACACATGTCCTAATTCTATTGGATAAGTGTAATTCGACCAAACAACCTTATGAATATAATATGACCATTTAGGTCCACTTGGATTAGATTATGACATTTAATATTATTTTATTTAATGAATAGTTAAAATAGTTAAAATCAAAGTTTAATAACTAACACATTTTTAATATGGGGTTATACATAAGATAAATTCGACTATAAATATTCATTAGAAAGCTAAAAAGATTTCCTACATAATTATATTTTATTTATAATTTTTAGACTTTATATAAATTAATTTATTTATGACACAACGATGATGCAGTAATTACACTTTTAAGGAAATATTAACATAATTGATGTTATAAATGCTCAAATGAATGTAATTTGAGACTTTTTATGAATTCCAATAATTTTCTAGGTTACTATGATATATTAGTGTTGATTTAATCAACTTGGTTCGAACATATAATTCTGTTATGACTTTCAAAAAAATCAAATATCAAATAGTGTCAAAATTGACACAAAATAGTTTTTAAATAAAATATTATATTATTAATTGTTATTTTATTTCTAAAAATCTAAGGTTCGGCCAAATGACTTAGATAAGGATATATATATTAATAATAAACAATTTGGTGTTCGTTTGTCATGTTATAGTAAGTGTATTAACCATATAGTGAAAGAAAACAAAAAGACACCGTAAAAGTTAAATTATTTAACTTAGAGTTAAATCTAAATGATAAGGTTAAAATAATAACCTAAACTTGTCTAAATCCTATTGGTTGATAGTATTTAGACCCATCCCCACTTTATCTTCGAAATAAGACCCTTTGGAACCATTATAAATCGATTTTGACTTTAATATAAAATAATATTTTGAGATATTCCTAAGGTGCCCCTCTCCTCCCTTATAAAAGGACACCTCCTCCCCCTCCTCCTCACACCAATTTGAGCACTCAAGCTCGGCCAAACCCTGCAAAAATCTCTTCTCCACTTCCCTAGTATCATCCTAGAGGTCCTGGTATTCTTAAAAGACCAATTTTAGTTCCCTAAAAGGAGGTCTCAAAGAAGCACTTCAAAGAAGAGGTAATATCCATTACCGATCTTTTTCAATTTCTTTCTTCTTCAACTTATTCTTCTTTAGTTTTTTCATGATAAAGTAATAACATAAGTATTTATTATATACTGATATGTTATTATAAATATGAAACAACTCTAATTAAACTTCTATCCATCCTACGGAAAAAGGAAATCACTGTGCGTGCGTACGTACGGAATACCGTCTCCACGCCGTGGTGTAATCTATTTTCCACCACCACCTTACATGGATGGGTATAATGGTGTAAAGAATAACTATACATAGTTATTACAACATCATATTGATATATTTTATAATCCACTCCAATTCAATTCAATATTTATGGAAATGATATCATCGCTCGTGCGTACGTACGGACTACCGTCTCCACGACGCGATGAGATTCATTCTCCATGTTAACCATTTAAGAATGATTATAAAGTATATATAAGAAATAATAATTAAATATATGACATTATAAAGCTACTGGATTTATGTATATATATATATGTATGTCATCTACTTACTTCCATTCAAGACAATAAGGAAAGGAAAACAGCGTTCATGCGTACGTACGGACTACCATCTCCATGAACGGTGTTTTTCATTTCATTTATCTATCTATTATATATATATATATATATACTGAATATATATGATATATAAATCATATTTAATATTCTTGAAGTAAGTAAATCATGATATAAGTAATAATAATGTCAAGAACAACAAGTCAAAACACCTACGATAAATGAAACGATTTTACCCAAAACGCTTCTTTAACATGGAATTTACAAAAGAACGGGTAATATAATGTCATAAGTGAACCATATATGATATCATAACAATGAATATGATTCTGTAATAAGTCAATGACATTATTTAAATCATTATACAGGAGGTTCGGACACATACGAAGCAAATCAGACCTAAGGTAAGGGAAATATCACAATCTCATTTTTATCCGAGATTGTTTATTCGTAAGTATTTACTGGGGTGTATTTTATCATCCACATCCATGTTTCATCAATATGTAATATTATTTCCATCCAAATAAAATTGTTTAAATCCAATTTTACCCTTCGGTGAGTTTTTAGTAAAAAAATATGAAATGAATCTTTTGACGTTTTTCATACGAGGTGCTTTTTGACTTTTCCGACAAAAGTACGAAGAATGTTTTTTTAACTTATACAGCATGAATGGATTTTTAAAACATTATTTCAAAGATGATTCCTTTACAAGTTTTCAAGTTTATTTTTAATCAAATTCTTTTAGTTTAAAATTTTATGACATGTTAAGAAAGGAAAAATGTTTTTAAGGTAGAAAGGATATTTTCTTCAAGAATGGAGTTCAAGTGTTTTATCAAAACTATTTTCCATATAAGATAATAAAGGGTTCTGTTTTTATCCCTATTATTACATTGATTTGATTATGTGGTGATGGAATTATTTTTATGAATTCCTTTATCTTATATGAATTGTTTTATGATGTCATGTTGTTTAAGAATCCCATTTTTATTACATGGGTTATGCAATGATGTATGATTTATGATTTTGTGGCACACATAAGAATGGTATCATTATGAGATGGGTGGGACCTATATCTCCCTCCAATGCATTGGGTAAAGATTTTATATCTCATGAGATAGACAGGGCTGGAACGGTAGGTTATACCGGTTTAGTGAAACAGGACTGAAACGAGGGTTACTCGATTCAGAAAGGGACTTTGTCCACTAAGATAGTCTTGGCAATGAGTCTTGACTAACAAGAAATGATTCTCTATGATTATGTGTGAATGACACAAAGTTTCATGTTTTAAGTTATGATTATTGTGATTACATTTCACTGCCATGATTTATCCCATGTTATGAAATTATGCTCTCTTTTGCAGGATAAGATTTCCAAAATGTTATGTTCTTATGAATACGATGTGAGTGATATTTCTTTTGTTTACCCTTACTGAGCATTTGAGCTCACCCTTTTATGTTTTCTTTTCCCCAGGATATAAAGAAAGGTTTTAGGTAAAAAAAGGGAAGATCTTTATAGGAGATGTTAAAGATCTTTCACCACGATTAGAAGATTACGTTCCGAGTTTCCAAAGACACTAAACTATTACGATCCTTGTGTGTGTGTTTTTGTTATGTACTAAGTATTCCGCAAATGTAATGTAATGTCAATGTACGTTAAGTTTCGGGTCTCTACAGTTGGTATCAGAGGAAAGGTTTAGTCAACCTTTGCAAACTAGGATGCGAAAACATTAGTGAGATCCCTAGAGATATTTCTATGGTATGTCTATGGATGTCCCTAAGGTTAAGTATACGTATAGGTTATAGTACTAGAACTACACTAACGATCATAGAATTAAACCTAAGATGTTAGATATTGAAGGTACTCCCCCTTTATTATGTTGTTTTCCCTAGCATGATTTTTGCCTCTCACACTATTCTTTTTGGGTTTTAGACGATGGCTGGAACCCGAAGGAACCGTGTTGATCAATGCAATGGACAATGCAATGATTTTCCTCCTGAACAAACAAATGTTATGGGAGATGGAGTGCAAAATCTTATTGCTATACTTACACAAGCTATGAATCATTCTGGACTTCCAAATGAGCAGAGAAGGGAACAATATTCTATTGAGTCCTTCATGAGGCAACGTCCACCTTCTTTCAGTGGGTCTTCTGATCCACTTGTTGCTGAACAATGGATTAGTACCACTGAAAAGATATTTTCAGTTCTTCAATGTTCTGAACATGATAAAGTCATCTTAGCAGTATATCGTTTGGAAGGTGAAGCTGATAAATGGTGGAATCTTATCAAGAATACAAGTCAAAGAGATGAAATTGAGTCCATGGAATGGGGCGAGTTCAAGAACTTATTTTTCAATAAGTACTTCCCTCGTATTCTTCGAACAAAGATAGAGAAGGAGTTTCTTGAACTAAAGCAAAAGGATGATGAATCTGTTGGTATATACGAAGATAATTTTACAAGACTTGCAAGGTATGAATCTGGAATTATCATCCAACCTGAAAGTAAAGTTGATCGATTTTTCAGTGGCTTAAAACCAAGTCTTCGAAGGGAATTAGCTATAAGAGACTTCAGTAGCTATGAAGAAATTGTGCGTTGTGCTATCAAGGTAGAAATGGAAGTTGGTGTTACATATCCATCTCATGGTTTTGACAAGAAACGAAAGATGGAGTTCAAGGAGAAATCTCAGAATAATGGTGAAAAGAAGATGAATGTTAATTTATGCTCAAAGTGTGGAAAGAAGCATGGTGGAGATTGTCTTAAAGGGACTAGAACATGTTTTAAGTGTGGAAAAGAAGGTCATCGAGCATCTGAGTGTCGAAGTAATGGAAAAAGGGTTTCTAATGATGTGAATAAAGCAAACACTGCAGAGAACGCACCACCAACACTTCAATGCTTCAAGTGCAAGGAAATGGGGCATTATGCTAATAAATGCCCTAATCCAAGGGTTAGTGATGATCGACATGAGAAACCACTGAAGGCAAAGGACAAAGGGAAGTCTCATGCGATCACTATTGGCGATGTTGAATATGACAACGATGTGGTGGAATGATTAAGTGTTTATGTAATGGGATTCCAAAATAATATTGTATCATGGAGTATTGGAATACTTATGTATTGGTCTAATGTGGTATTCAAAGTGATTGAGATATTTTTTTTGGAAATAAGATGATATGCGCATAATGAAGGGAAAACGAGAAAATGAAATGTTTAACAATATTCATGAGCTCATGATTGATATAAGGACTAAGTGATATCATGGTTTGAGTATATAGAATTTTGAGGATTTTGGTATGTGGAAAGTGTTAACTTTAAACTGCATTCATGTTTTCACTAAGGTATTCAAGAGAATACATAATTAAGGACTTTGAGTGTTTGGAATGTGACCAAAAAAACATATCTTATGATATATGGGGATCAACGATGGTATTAAATCTCTGGTAATCGTTTTCACTATGTTATGAGAGTGGACTGCAGTATGATGGATAAGCCTAAAGATTGAAATGGATTATGTTGGACATAAGTGAGTATTGTTTAAGGATAGAAGTTTTTTTCGATATTATTGATGGGATGTTATAGTAATGTAGTTTTATAAAAAGGACAACCTGCAGGACGGGCGACAACCCATCGCTTCGGACAAGGCTGTGGGAATCGAACCCACAACCGAAGTGCGACTGGCCTTTGTCGCCTACCACTGGCCTACAGGAAGTCCCTGTTTAGTAGAAACTAGTTTTATTATATTAAGCAGTATGATATATGAAGTATAAGTCCATTTTAGGAACAATATATGATTAATCTCACTATAGATCGACTTATGTATATAATTTTTGCTAACCTTTTGTTTGAGACAGATGGAATGACCCGTCATTCTATCACATGATCTGCTAACACTTCACGAATAACAAATTCAACTTCATTTATTTAAGAGATGAAGTGGAAATTGTTAAAGACATGAACAACAGTGAGATTGTACCAAAATAAAGTAAGTATTTATTCTAATTCAAATTCTTTAACTTTAGGGAAACGATCTTGAAAACCAAAAATGTTGTCCTAGTGATCTTATATCTGATTAATCGGATGGTACCTTAGATCATCACAAATTTATGGATTTGTGATTGTTGGCTTTTCCATAGCCATGTTCTCTACCACTCTCCATCAGAACATGATGGTTAGATTTTTCTTCCATATCCATATTTTCACCTATGTGGAAACCCAGTGATTAGTTTATTTGGGTAACCGTTAAGTTTCATAATTTTGTTTTTAAATATTGGTTTTGGTATTTCTTTTTACGATGTGGGTTTCTATTAAAGAAACTTTCGAATAGTAAACCATTTATAACCCCGGCGAATTTCGAGGGCGAAATTCATTTTAAGGGGGGTAGAATGTAATAGCCCAAGATTTTATGAAAAATATTCTTTTTAATTTCACTAATGTCTTGTGTTGTACGCTACACCAAAAGGAGCTTTTACAACACACATCCTTGACTTGCCTTGCATTACACACAATCGCAACCTTCCTCGATAGCGTGTGTAGTACGCAATACTGAGTTTCACGAAACAACGATATGCTATTAAAATATTATTAAAACTAGCCGTTATGAATAGTAATAACCACTTTTTAAATTTTAGAAATTTTAGCTCTCAAAATGGACTTCATTTTTGGATTCGGAGTATCGAATTTAGCCTAAGGTGAAATTTTGGTACTTTTCGGATAACTTTCATATTCTGATGAATAGTGAAAATTACTAAATTATAATTAAAAACAACTTTTTTTTATCGAAATAATTAATAGTGATAAATCATTAAATTGAGTGGTTTTAAAGTATATTTAGAATATATTTTTACAATTTAATACAATGTTGGTCATTGGATGTAATTTCACATTTAAACCAGACATAATCAAGTGTCAATCTTTTGATAGATATTGTTTCTTAAAAACACGCTATTTGTTTTAACAGCGGGATTTAATTATAAAATTAATTAATGGAACTTTTATGTTATGAATTTGGTAAAATAGACTTCATTTTTGAATTCGGAATATGAAATATATCTTAGGATGAAATTCTGGCATTTTTCTGAAAACTTTCAATTTTTGATGAATAGTGAAACCACTAAGTGGTAGGTTAAAAACTAAATTTTGCATAAAACTTAATTTTACCGCTTCTGTGAATGGAATTTCAAAAATCCGACAGACACGGTTAATATCAAGGACTAAAATGTGGTTCAATGAGATGAAAATAATTTTTGGTGAATAGTAACTTTTTACTTTTTTTTACCACGATTAATAGTAAATAGGGTAACTAAGGGTAAATATAATATTACTATTACCCTAACACATGTCCTAATTCTATTGGATAAGTGTAATTCGACCAAAAACAACCTTATGAATATAATATGACCATTTAGGTCCACTTGGATTAGATTATGACATTTAATATTATTTTATTTAATGAATAGTTAAAATAGTTAAAATCAAAGTTTAATAACTAAAACATTTTTAATATGGGGTTATACATAAGATAAATTCGACTATAAATATTCATTAGAAAGCTAAAACGATTTCCTACATAATGATATTTTATTTATAATTTTTAGACTTTATATAAATTAATTTATTTATGACACAACGATGATGCAGTAATTACCCTTTTAAGGAAATATTAACATAATTGATGTTATAAATGCTCAAATGAATGTAATTTGAGACTTTTTATGAATTCCACTAATTTTATAGGTTACTATGATATATTAGTGTTGATTTAATCAACCTGTTTCGAACATATAATTCTGTTATGACTTTCAGAAAAATCATATATCAAATAGTGTCAAAATTGACACAAAATAGTTTTTAAATCAAATATTATATTATTAATTGTTATTTTATTCCTAAAAATCTAAGGTTCGGACAAATGACTTAGATAAGGATATATATATTAATAATAAACAATTTGTGGTTCGTTTGGCATGTTATAGTAAGTGTATTAACCATATAGGGAAAGAAAACAAAAAGACACGGTAAAAGTTAAATTATTTAACTTAGAGTTAAATCTAATTGATAAGGTTAAAATAATAACCTAAACTTGTCTAAATCCTATTGGTTGATAGGATTTCGACCCATCCCCACTTTAGCTTCGAAATAAGACCCTTTGGAACCATTATAAACCAATTTTGACTTTAATATAAAATAATATTTTGAGATATTCCTAAGGTGCCCCTCTCCTCCCTTATAAAAGGACACCTCCTCCCCCTCCTCCTCACACCAATTTGAGCACTCAAGCTCGACCAAACCCTGCCAAAATCTCTTCTCCACTTCCCTAGTATCATCCTAGAGGTCCTGGTCTTCTTAAAAGACTAATTTTAGTTCCCTAAAAGGAGGTCTCAGAGAAGCACTTCAAAAAAGAGGTAATATCCATTACCGATCTTTTTCAATTTCTTTCTTCTTAAACTTATTCTTCTTTAGTTGTTTCATGATAAAGTAATAACATCAGTATTTCTTATATACTGATATGTTATTATAAATATGAAACAACTCTAATTAAACTTCTATCCATCCTACGGAAAAAGGAAATCCCCGCGCGTGCGTACGTACGGAATACCGTCTCCACGCCGTGGTGTAATCTATTTTCCACCACCACCTTACATGGATGGGTATAATGGTGTAAAGAATAACTATACATAGTTATTACAACATCATATTGATATATTTTATAATCCACTCCAATTCAATTCAATATTTATGGAAATGATATCATCGCTCGTGCGTACGTACGGACTACCGTCTCCACGACGCGATGAGATTCATTCTCCATGTTAACCATTTAAGAATGATTATAAAGTATATATAAGAAATAATAATGAAATATATGACATTATAAAGCTACTGGATTTATGTATATATATATATATGTATATCATCTACTTACTTCCATTCAAGACAATAAGGAAAGGAAAACAGCGTTCATGCGTACGTACGGACTACCGTCTCCATGAACGGTGTTTTTCATTTCATTTATCTATCTATTATATATATATATATACTGAATATATATGATATATAAATCATATTTAATATTCTGGAAGTAAGTAAATCATGATATAAGTAATAACAATGTCAAGAACAACAAGTCAAAACACCTACGATAAATGAAACGATTTTACCCAAAACGCTTCTTTAACATGGAATTTACAAAAGAACGGGTAATATAATGTCATAAGTGAACCATATATGATATCATAACAATGAATATGATTCTGTAATAAGTCAATGACATTATTTAAATCATTATACCGGAGGTTCGGACACATACGAAGCAAATCAGACCTAAGGTAAGGGAAATATCACAATCTCATTTTTATCCGAGATTGTTTATTCGTAAGTATTTACTGGGGTGTATTTTATCATCCACATCCATGTTTCATCAATATGTAATATTATTTCCATCCAAATACAATTGTTTAAATCCAATTTTACCCTTCGGTGAGTTTTTAGTAAAAAAATATGAAAGGAATCTTTTGACATTTTTCATACGAGGTGCTTTTTGACTTTTCCGACAAAAGTACGAAGAATGTTTTTTTAACTTATACAGCATGAATGGATTTTTAAAACATTATTTCCAAGATGCTTCCTTTACAAGTTTTCAAGTTTATTTTTAATCAAATTCTTTTAGTTTAAAAGTTTATGACATGTTAAGAAAGGAAAAATGTTTTTAAGGTAGAAAGGATATTTTCCTCAAGAATGGAGTTCAAGTGTTTTATCAAAACTATTTTCCATCTAAGATAATAAAGGGTTCTGTTTTTATCCCTATTATTACATTGATTTGATTATGTTGTGATGGAATTATTTTTATGAATTCCTTTATCTTATATGAATTGTTTTATGATGTCATGTTGTTTAAGAATCCCATTTTTATTACATGGGTTATGCAATGATGTATGATTTATGATTTTGTGGCACACATAAGAATGGTATCATTATGAGATGGGTGGGACCTATATCTCCCTCCAACGCATTGGGTAAAGATTTTATATCTCATGAGATAGACAGGGTTGGAACGGTAGGTTATACCGGTTCAGTGAAACAGGACTGAAACGAGGGTTACTCGATTCAGAAAGGGACTTTGTCCACTAAGATAGTCTTGGAAATGAGTCTTGAATAACAAGAAATGATTCTCTATGATTATGTGTGAATGCCACAAAGTTTCATGTTTTAAGTTATGATTATTGTGATTACATTTCACTGCCATGATTTATCCCATGTTATGAAATTATGCTCTCTTTTGCAGGATAAGATTTCCAAAATGTTATGTTCTTATGAATATGATGTGATTGATATTTCTTTTGTTTACCCTTACTGAGCATTTGAGCTCACCCTTTTATGTTTTCTTTTCCCCAGGATATAAAGAAAGGTTTTAGGTAAAAAAAAGGGAAGATCGTTATAGGATATGTTGAAGATCTTTCACCACGATTAGAAGATTACGTTCCGAGTTTCCAAAGACACTAAACTATTACGATCCTTGTGTGTGTGTTTTTGTTATGTACTAAGTATTCCACAAATGTAATGTAATGTCAATGTACGTTAAGCTTCGGGTCTCTACAGTTCCCGAGAGAGGGTACATGATGATGGCCCACCGAGCGAAGAGGCTCCAGTGCAGGGCCCTCTTACTATGTTCGAACCTTCGGGTGGTGTACCGGCAGCACCACCACCCGTTGAAAAGCAGATTCCACCAACCGCACTAGCGGATGGTGCACACTGACTGAGCACATTGCACAAGTTCCAGCGGTAGAGGCCCCCGAGGTTTTGAGGCGAGACATATTCCCAGGCAGCAGAGGACTGGATGGAGGCGATTAATGGAGTTTTCCACCTAGTTGAGAAACTAGTAGAACATATGTTGATCTTAGCTAATAATATTTTTTAGTGAGTGACCATGAGGATGGTCCAGATAATGATGAAGTTTCCGTACTTGGACCGTTTTCCGAGATGTTACCTTTGGGTAGTGTGCCAACTATATCACTGCCCGTTGGTCAGCAGACACTATCAGCGGTACTAGTAGAGGACACTTGTAGGCTTAGTTCCTTACATGTGTTTCAGCACCAGATATCCCTCAAGTTCCAAGGCGAGCCTAACCCACAGGCAGCTAAGAACTGGCTTGAGGAGGTGGTTGAGAGGTTTATAGAGCTTATACAGCTTCGGTAGGATGACGTGTCAGTAGCAGAGTATTCATCGAGGCATACCGATCTTTCCTGGTACTCGATGAATATGATTCAATCAGTTCTTTAGAGCTCAGACCTCTGAGCGAGGTGTGTTTAAGGATATCTGAGCCAACACTTTTTCCTCTATGTATTCATACTTTTGTTAGGGTGCTAGAGAGAACCTTGTGGTTTAATGTTCATTGGCTAAGCGGATACAGCCAGTGAATGTTAACAGTTGGAAAGCATGAAACTGGTGTCAGTCTCAGAGACTTGGGCATGTGAGATGTTTTAGGAAGAGTAAGTTTTAAGGACAGATGAATCTGTAGGGCAGTAAACATGGAGGCAGAGCTAGGAGAGCAGCATGGGGTGGTGAATATTTCACATGTTACAACCACCCGCTTTTTTAGTCCCCGCTAGGCTCATGGAGCTAGAGGGTAGGGGAAGATAGTAGCTTCATGCGGTCAAGGAGTGTGACCCAAGGTCTCTAAGAATTATTTGAGGTATGGTCTATGTCTACTACTAGCCATCGTATCAATAGACATAGGTACCAATCATTCCTTCCTTCCACAAATCTTGTCCCAGACCTAGAGTTTTCGGTTAAGTCGTTGACTTGACCCTCACGTCTGGAGATACCTTTGGGAGGAGACTCGATAATCAAACTTACGCCGATGGTGTGATCTGACCCTTGAGGCGAGAGTTCCGATTGGAACCTTTTGGTGGCAACATCGAGGCCTTATGAAGTTAGTTTGGGTATGGACTGGGCAACCATAGTCCATAAACAGATTGACTATATTAGGAAAAAAGGTTGTGGTTTATCTACAACATTGGGATGAGGTTTTCCTTGGATAGAGAAAAGGAAAACCCAGGCGGAACAGGATGGAATCATGCATAAGAGGGTGGAGTCGATCACTCAGGAGTCGGCCAGACTTTCCTTGTGCCAGAATTCTCTAGAGTTGCAGCACCACTATCAGCTATGACGAAGAAGGTGCAACCCTTCGTATAGTCAGAGAGATGCCAGAAAAGCTTTCAAGAGCTGAGGCAGAGGTTGACCAGTGCACCCATCTTGAGGCTATCGAAGGAGAGCGTTGGGTACATAGTTTACTACGATGAATTAGGGACCAGACTCAGGTGTCTCCTAGTTGTAGGAGCGAGCAGTGATTGTGTATGGTTCTCGGCAGTTGAGACTGCACAAGCAGAACTACGCTACCTATGACCTGGAGTTAGTATTAGTGGTCTTCACCTTGAATATGTGGTGGCACTGTCTTATGGGTGAATGTTTTACTGTATACTCTGACCACTAGAGTCTCAGGTACATCTTCTCGCAGAAGGACATGAACTTGAGACAGTGGCGATGGCTCGAGTTCCTCCATGACTATGACTTCGAGATAGTCTATACTCTTGGGAAGGGGAACATTGTATCATATGATCTCAGCAGGTGATCAGGCATTCAGCTGCTAGGAGAAGTGATAGAGGAGCTGGCCACGTTGCAGATATCCTGTATGGATAGAGATGAAGCAGCATTTCTGCAGTCTCTCACAATCACTCCTCCACTCCTTCAGCGAGTCAGGGAGGCACAATGTGGAGACTTTGACTATGAGACACGACGTGCTCAAATATTCTCAGGGTAGGCACCTGATGGGTTATCTGAAGGTGGGGAGCAGGTCATCCTCTTCAGAGGACATACCATGGAACCAGTTTCACTATAGGAGGAGGTGTTGAGGGAGTTTCACACTTCCCCTCTAGCGGTACATCTAGGAGTGGAAAATATTTATTAGGACCTCAGACAACAGCATTGGTGGCCAGGTATAAAGAAATCAGTAGTAGAGTTTTTTCATGATTCCTCACTTGTCAGCAAGTGAAGGCGGAGCACCAGGTTCCAGCGGGATTAGTTTATCCCTTAGAGGTCCCAGAGTGGAAGTGGGATGAGATATTCATGGATTTCATGGTGGGGATTCCACATATATCCATAGGACATGACTCTATCTGCGTGATTTTTGACCGACTCACCAAGTCGGCCCACTTCCTACCGATCAGAGAGAAGGGATCAATAGAGAGCTTGGGAAGCCTTTATATGCATATTGTACGGCTTCATGGTGTGCCATCGACGATCGTCTCTGATTGGGATGCTCATTTCACTTCCCGGCTATGGAAGGTTTTACAGGAGGCTTTTGGCACACAACTTCACTTGAGCACCGCCTTCCATCCTCAGACGGATGGTCAGACTGAGAGGACCATTCAGACTCTCGAGGACATGCTCTGTTCATGTTTCCTCGACTTTGGTCACAGCTAGGAGGATCACTTACCCTTGGTGGAGTTTTCATACAACAACAAATACCACTCCACCATCGGGATGGCCCCTTACAAGGCACTGTATGACCAACCTTGCAGATCACCTCTGTGATGGACTTACTCAGGGGAGTCAACACTTGTAGGACTAGAGATGGTTCAGGCTATGACGGAGAAGGTTCAGATCATCCAGGAGCAGATAAAGACTGCACATAGCATACAGAAGTCCTATGCTGATAGAAGACGGAGACCACTGGAGTTCAAGGATGGAAACCACATCTTTCTACGGGTCTCACCTCGACAAGGTCTACGGAGATTTGGATAAGGCAACAAGTTATCTCCATGATTCATTGAACTATTCCAAGTCCTCAGTAGGGTATTCGAGGTGGATTACCACCTGGCCCTTCCACCTTAGTTGCAATGGGTGCACGATGTCTTCCACGTATCTCAGCTAAGGAGATAAGTGCACGACCTGTCCCACATCATCGACCACGAGGAACTGGACACCGATGACGGGACAAATTTCATTGAGGTTCCAGTGATGATTGAAGATCGACAAGAGAGGGTCCTACATGGATGGTCAATTCCTCCAGTGCGCGTTCACTGGTAGCACGAGAACCTCCAGGAGAGTACATGGGAGAGGGAGGCTCATATGCGTGCTTAGTACCCTCTTTTGTTTCCCCAGTGTGTGTTGTAGCTTTACAGGGACATAAATCCTTGAGGTGGGGGTAATTTAAAGACCCTAAAATTTCAAATACTTTTTTTTCTTAAATTATTTGTAATTTTATGAGTCTTTAGTTTCTAACAGTGCCTGATTCCAACGCTTGATGTGCCTGAAATCAATTTCTGAATTTTTGTTCGGGTACATTCAGTAAACGTAGGTATGTGTTTTTCTATCTTTTGAACTGGTGCTCGGAATTGAAATCTGAGGACACCGATGAACTCGCAGCATCGTTATTCCCATAAGGGGACCTTTACCGTAGTTGCATTTGGTCGGGAGGAGAAGTTAATTTTTGGGATTTCTTATTAAAATAAATTAAAATTATGTGTTACATAATTTTGGTTAAGGGGTTGGTTATCTTCTCCAAAGAGGAGTTGGAGGTGGGGCCAACACCCCACATAACCTCCCATGATAGGATAATGTGTGGTGGGGCCCACACGAGAACCTAACCCCTCAACTCCCCCTTTAACTCCCATGAACCCCCTTTAACTCTTAAACCTTTCACCTCTTTCCATTAAAGATGACAACACTCACTTAATTAATTAGCATTAATTAAATGGCTCACCAAATTTGAATTATTTTGAAATTCATATTAAAAATAAAAATAATAGCCAAGATGTTATTTTTGGGTTGGCACATTTTGTGTTGGTGGAGCTTTGGAGAATAGAGAGGGCCTTCTTGAAATGAAGAACAATTTCCTCTCTCGACGAAGAACGACGATGCCCACGAAGAACGCCCATCTTATTTCTTCTTCCTCCACGCCAAGGGAGAAGACGCCGCCCATGAAAAACATCGCCAACATCTTCCCCTCCCATGTTGACGGAACGACGTCCGTCTTCCACGACGCCCGGCTTTCACGACACTGTCTTCGATGACTTTGACAACATACCTTGAATCAAGTTAGGGGAATTTTTTTAATTTTAATTGAATACAATTATATCCTCGATTATTCGATATTTACTTTATTTGATGGTAGCCATTTGTTATCATATAATGTAGAGGGCGCGGACAGAACAAACACGGCCCGAAGTCCCTCTATTGGTTTATGATTATTTGATGATGGAGGCGGAGATGAGAGGGTGTGGTGCTATCGCACTACGCCGGAGGAAGGAGGCCACAGTCTTGAGGTGGCGGCGACCGAAGGCGGTGGCGATTGAAGGCGGTGGTGACCAAAGCCAGGATGAACCGACGTCGTCGCGCCAGCCGCGTGGGAGGAAACCGCGGGCCGCTCAGCCAATGAACTGTCTGGCCTCATGCCGACCGGGATAGAAAAACCAGTTCGATAATGTGGGTCGGGCTGGAGAACCACAGCACCACTAGGCGTTGTGCTGTAGAGGAACCGCAACTCACTTCCATGGGCCGCTCGGCGGATGAACCGGCTGGCCTCCTGCCGGCCGGGATGAAAGGAACTGCAGCATCGCTAGGCGCCGCGTGCGGAGGAAATGCGGCCCGCAACAATCGGCTGCTTGTGCCGGACAAAAATGGCTGGCTTTGGCTGGCTGGGCAGCAAGAAGGGGAGGCACCGCTCGGCGCCGCCGGGTGAACCGAACCGGCCCGCAACCGCTGGCCGGGTCCACAGGTGGGTCGCGCCCCATGCGGTCGAGCCGACCCCCTATCCGGGTCGGACCCGCTGAGCTGGGTCCCTAGGTGGGCCGCGCTCCACCTGGTCGGGCCGACCCCCATCCAGGTCGGACCCACCAAACCAGGTTGGGCTGACCCGCCAGCCCACTGGCCTTGACAGGCCGGGCCTGTTTCGCTTAAATACGAATATCTTCTAGACCGCGCGTCCAATTGACGTGCCATCTACGGAACAGGGATCCTCGCAATGATATGGTCCTTTTACGATTATCTAAGTGATTTTTGGACAACTTTGGAAAAAACTGCTGGGTTTGGAACGAGCGTAAATACAACCAGGTCCCTGGAACGGAAAAGCCAATAACTCTCAGATCAGATGTCCAATTGATGTGTCATCTATCGTGTTAGGTTCCTTTTGATGAGACAAAACTTTGGGATACATCAACTCTGTACTTCGTGATAGTTGATGTATCAAACCCTTTTCTTGAGTAGCGGACCCTCTCGGAATCGATCGTGCTTTGTGCGGGAACCCTAGAGCTGACTTCGATGACTATTGTACCAGAATCCTATGTGGGTTCAGTAGTGAAGACCACTGTACTAGGACCCTCTATGGCTTCGACGATGGTGGCTATTGTACCGAAATCCTCCCTGGGTTCGACAACGATGACTACTGTTCTTGTATCCTGTGTGGGTCTGAAAGTTTTGACTTCTGTTCTTGTATCCTGTGTGGGTCTGACAGAGTAGCTGGTCTTGTATCCTGTGTTGGTCCGACAGATTAGCTGGTCTAGTATCATGTCTGGGTCTGACAGCTTAGATGAATCAATGACTACATCTAATCATCTCTATCTCTATACAAGAGATGTATACCTGTGTGATCTGAGTCTTGATTTTCAATCATTATCATCAATGTGATTGACTTTTCTTCCTGTGTGGACTGGGTTGTTCTTGGGCTTTAGAGTTGGAGCTGGACTGTGGTTGATAACTTAGGTATATGTATGGGCATATACCTAAGTAGGGTTGGTTGATACTTCGTGATTGTATCTTTCTTATGTGGTTATCCTTCGTGGATTCTGGGAGACCTTTGGGTGTCTCAGAGTCCCTACTGAGTATCGTTATACTCACCCCTGCATGGGCTATGGCCGCACTTCGTTATGTTGGTTGCAGACAACGGGAAACACTGATTGAAGTAGAGACTTTTGGAGTTGGACGGTACCCGGAGGTGGACCACTTGGCGAGACATACACAGAGCGGATGGACGGACCTAGGGTGGTGAGGAGGCCATCAGCACCCACCCTTAAGGTGGGATTTCCGAAGGATGACTCAGTAGTTGTTGTTTACTTTTCTCCAGTTGTACTTTACTGTTGGGCTTGTATTTCTGGCCCCTTTCCTTTCAACACTTTCTCTTGTATTCAGTTTTACTTAGTGTTTATTTCCAGTTGTTGCCTCTACTATTTGTGATCAGACTGTGTGTTTGTTATAGGTTAAAAAGGAAATTCCTTCCATTTTATCGGGATTACGCCTTTGTTGCTAGTCACCAACCCCTGACCTATGGAAAACTAGCTTGGGGTAGTCATGACATGGGCCCCGAGGATGGGTCGTGACATGACTGACCCTGTGTATATGTTTCTCTCCCACTGACCACCTTGCATGAAAAGTTTCTTCAAGTGTGAAAAATAATTTTTCACATTGCATTCGGTGTGTAAGTATCTTTCACTCAGATCACTTCATCTTTATTTCAAGGATGGGCACAACTCGTCTTTTTTCACACAAACTCATCTTTTGCGCAAATTCAAATTTTATGTGAACTACTTTCCATTGACATATTTTGATGTAGTGTTCCCAAAATATTCCCTTCATGAAACTTTCCAAAACACCTCAAATATTTCATGAAACTTCCTTGGCTAAAAACACATTTCTCAATTCTCCATATTTTGCAACAAAAAATTTGGAAAACACAAAGAAACAATTCCACCTTATATACCTATTTTCCATATCACTTCTAGAGAAACCATTCATTTTTATTGGATCTTTTTAAAAATACCTTGTCAAAATTTTCTATAGAACTCCACCACCGACCATGAAAACTTGATTTTTCAACAAATACAATCAACCAAAAAACAGTGTAGTGTTACCTTGATGGATTATTTTCAAACAATCTTACCATTTGGATTTGTTGAAAACTCTTCACATTTTCATACCTCGTTAAATATTTTTCCATATTATACCACCATTTACATATTGTGATTCATATAGTGATCAAATATTAACTCAACAAACACTCTAAGACCACATGATCTATGAAATGTTTCCTCATAATGCAAATTTTCATCTTGTCACAGAATTATAGCATGATTTTTTAAAAACCTACAATATTTATAATGTTGACACTCCCCCACTTCACCATTCCCACCATTAGCCTTCCCATGTCTTGTTTAAGACCGTTTATTCCCTTTAATATCCATAATTTCTCCCCCATTTTAATGAACCCTAAGGTTACTTCATTTTTTTCTACAACAGGGTAAATAACACGTATCATTACATTAGGTAAAAAATACCATAGCACAAGGAGAGGGAATCCCATATAACTCTTTTTCAAGTGAGGGGAGTTGACTTAACTCCTAAATCTAATCGATTCCATTCAAATGATTCTTTGGGTATGGATTTTTTCCGAATGTATGCAACCTATAGTTCTGTTGGCACATAATCCTACTCCACAACCACATATTCCACCTTCTCCTTGATAAAATGATACATGATTTCAATGTTCTTTTTCCTTGAGTGATAGATAATATTTTTGAATAGATTTATAGAACTTCAATTATCTCAATGGGTTTCAATCAAATACATTACTTTAACTCCCATATCATCAAGTTATTACTTCATCCACAATAACTGTGTACATGCATGAGTATCCAAAATAAATTTAGATTTTGAATTTCTCAATGAAATTAAATATTATTTCTTTATTATCAAAGAAATACAAAATATTCCAATATAGAATGCACCAACTAATGTTGATTTTCTATCATTATTGGAACCAGCCTAGTTTGCATCTGTATAACCTAAACAATATTGCTAATATTTTTTATTTTACAGCAAACTTAAATACACCATTCCCTTGATATAATGAAGTATTATTTCTTAATATAAGTAAGTGGGGTTCCTTTTGATTACATTGATATCATGATTCTTGGCATGTGGAAAAAACAATATCTTATCATGTGTCTGTTAAATATAACATACTTCCAATGAGTTTTTTATACTCTATGACATTAACTATTTTTCCTTATCATCCCATGATAGTTTCATCTGGGTAGGTACTAGAGTCTTCATCCCCATGGGATTATCCATTAAAAATCTTCTCAAAAACTCCTTTTCATATTTATATTGAGAAATTAATGTGCCATTCTTTCTTTATGTCACCTATAAACCTTGAAAAAAATTGATTCACCAATCATTGACATTTTGAGTTCACATTTCATGATTTCTTCAAACTGTTTTCACAGAGATTAATCTGATCCACTGAATATTATTTCGTCAACCTAAACCAGAACAATCATCCTTTGATTACCATCATTATTGACTTAGACATTGTAATCAACTCTGCCACACTAAAAACTGAGTTTCTTCGAAAACTGATCGATCCTTGAATAACATTCCCTTAATGCTAGATTCAACCCAAAAATTGATTTTATCACCTAAAAAACTCTATTCTCATCTTATTAAATGAGAAAACCATCTAGTTTCTTAATATATACTTCTTCTTTAATAATCCCATTTTGAAATTATGAATTAATATCTAACTAGAAAATTTAAAATTTCATTACACAGATATGGAAAAGAATAATTTTATTGTATATAGACTTATAAAAGAGGAAATTGTTTCCTCAAAATCGATACCCTATATCTAGAAGTACCCTTTTCACACTAGTTATGTTTTTTTAAATCACAACACCTTCTTCATTCATCTTATTTAAAAATAACCATTTAGTCTTGATGAATTTATTATATGTTGGTCTCAAAACAATATCTCAGGTATGATTATTCTCAATTTGGTCAATCCCTTAATTTATAGCCTAAACCCAATTCTCATCTCTAGCTACTTCATTAACATATTTTGACACCACCGGAGATAAGAAGGATACCTTATGGAATGAATTTATTCTTTGTATTTGATCTGATACTTCCTAATCACCAATGATTTTTTGTCTATCAATTTTAGATTGAATATTTAGTTTTCATGTAGATATATATTCGAATTCCTCTTTTTTATCATTGGTATTATCTTTTGAATTATCATTTTCTACTTAATATCCCCTTAAGGTGCTTACCTCCTCATCCCTTTCATCAGGGAACTGTTCACTATGTGGTTGAATATTATGTTCATTCTCAACTATAGTGATATAATTTCTTTCATATACCTTATCCAGTCTCTTGTTAAATCATTTATATGCCTTTATTTTTCCTAATTATCCAAGGAATATCCCCTCCTCTCCACATGATTCAAATTTCCTATGTTTCTTCTTATTTAGAATAAAACATTTACTTCAAAAGATTCGAAAGCACATCATTGTTGGATTATTTTCATACCACATATCATACAAAGTATATTATTCTTTTGGACACAAAATATCCATATTTGATATGTAGACTGATGTTAAGACTGCCTCCTTCCATGATTTTACAGGTATGTCCTTTTCAATAATCATAGTTTTGGTCATGTTGTTAATGATCTGATTTCTCCTCTCAACCACTCCATTTTGTTAAGAAGTTATCACTGCTGAAACTTGATGTCTTATCCCATGTTTCTCAAGATAATCTTCCTCCTGACTGATTATGAATTATACACCATTATCAGTATGAAACTTCAGAATATTTTTTCCAAGCATCCATTCTGATTCCTTCTGATATTTCTTTATGAAACTAAACACATTATACTTATGGGAAATGAAAAATAACCCTGATTTTATACTAAAATGATCAATGAAAATAAACTATTTCCTTGTTCCATCAATGGATCTTGGTGACCTAGGTCCACATATATCTACATTCACCAATTCAGGCACTCTGGTTGAATTTTATTCTTTTACCTTGTATGCATTTTAATGATCTTCCCCTAATGAAAAGTATCACACGTATGAGTATAATCACGTGACAACTTAGGGAGGTCTCAAGCTACATGAAATTTGACCAGATATTTGATGGATGGTTGGAATAAATGGAAAATACATTTATTCCACAACTTGTTTTCTTCCTCTCTAGAAATAAGCACATATATTCTTCTCCACTTACAAGGTAGAGATTCCAATTTTTCTTTTTTCCCTGTACAATAACTGCACCATTCCTTTGACGATACACATATTATTAGTAAATCTATATCATTCCCCAAGTTACATAATTGAGTCAAAGTATGTAGTTTGTGACTGAGACCTTCAATAACTAATAAATCAACACATCTCATTTCTTTTCTCCCAAACATGGATTTTCTTGAGCCAATTATCTTCAGAACATCATCATTTCCAAATTTTATACATATTCCCTATCTTATTTTATACGTATAACAAGATCTTTATTACCTATCATATGGGATGTGTATCCACTATTAAGGATCCATACACGAGATCAATATGATTCTTTAAGGGAAATTTTTGAAACCACGGTCATCTCATCTCTTTTATTTATAATCCATTTTTTTGACTTCATACCCAGTATGGATTTATAGTTTTGATCTTACTTGGAGTGTCATGGACCAATATCATCTTAGAGATCTGAAAAATCAATTTTTTATTTTCATCTCTTTTGATGATACATTGAGATGCTTATTACGATCATATTCATCCTTCTTCATCATATTCCTCTGTATTTTTTATGATCATTATCTTTCCATGTTACCAAATCCAACACACATGAAACAGTGACCATCAAATGATGACATATAATATTGATATCTGTATTCATATACCTATTAGACTTGTTCCCTTTTATACCTATTGTCTGTGGAACAGAAATTTTGTGAATGTCTCAACTTTAGTAGCAATAACAACTGATGTGGGGTGAATTCCTATGTGTCAATACCGTACAACTATTTTTCCCTTTGGTTATCTGATTATTCTAGTTCGGATTCATACCTAAATAAATCTTCAATCTTGGATTAGGTGTAGGTGGTTTGATTTCAACCATTATTTATTTTTGTTTTTAATCAATCCTTATGCCAGATTTATCTTTTAAATTTTAAAATGTCACCAGTTATGCTGGATCTCTATACTCCACTTATATCTTTTATGTTTTCTGAAGGATCTTCTTTCTTGATGTTATATCTAGAGTCAAGAGTTTTTCTTAATATTTAACACTTCATCGTGGGCAGAGGACTTCCTCTTCTAGTTCCTCTATAAATTTGATATGATCTTTTATTGTGTTATTCAAACCATTTATCACCCTTTTTTGTTCTTCATTATTGATCTTGTACTCACTAACCTTTTCTAATTCCATTTGCAATGAAGACTTAGGATTTTCAATTTCTTCTGTCACCTCAAGCTTCTCTTCTTCTTGCTACTGCATATAGAACTTTTCATCAAGAGAAACTTTTTTGGATTTATTTGTTTTGTATCTCCAAACATATATCTCCTTAAGAGAGTATTATTATTTAGCATATATATCGACACTTAGATTGACTTATTAATTTTTGAATCTTTCTTCCCTTCTATGAGGGCTAGCTATAACTAACAAAATAACATTTTCTCTATGATCATTATAATTATCCATCTCTTCATCCTCATATTCCTATGAACTTTCATTTTCATGTGAAAATAGATTCTTATTTTTGTATAAATTTCTCTTGAACTTTTTCCTACCTTTTTCATAGGTTGAAGAATTTTCATGGGAATTTCATCTTCATCCTCATCATTTTCTTGAAACATTTTGGGGAACCTTGTGGCAAGATTTTCAACCTTTACACATCGAAAGCATGGGAGTGGTAATTTACCCTAGAACATTACTTTCCTATTTGTATATTTGAATAAATAAAATACATCACCTCATCCATATCATGTTATTTCTAAACATATTCAATGCTAATCTTCTTCAGGTCCTTGAATGCCACCTATTTGGAATTACCTTTTCCCACTGACTCAATGTCATTATTTATCATCTCATATGTGACAAGAGTATTATGCAAGCTATCCAATGTCATCTCCTTTGAATATTTATCTTCTAACATTGAAACTTTTGGATTGAATTATGGTGGAAGTCTTCTCAAGATGCACTAACCAATTTTTACATCTTTAGTAATTTCTCTGAGACCATCCATGTCTTCTACAACCACATTCACTCGGCCAAATAATGCATCAACATACTCATTAAAGTGCATTCTATGATCCTCATACTTTTTATACCAAACATTCATCTTTAACTATATGAATTTTGAGTGACCATCATAAATATTTATAAACTTTTCTCACAAATCATGTGATGTATTGAATGACATCATTGTCGTATATATTGAATTAAAAAGGGATCTCCATAATGCATTGATTCCTTTGGCATCCGCATCTAATTACCTTCATCCAGCTTTTGATAAATCACCATTTTCAACAATAGTTGAAATAAAATTCGTCACTCCAATACATAGATCCATTCCTAAAGATTATAAGTAGTTCTAAATCTGATTCCTCTACAATTTATAGTTGTTTCCGTCGAATATCGGAATCCATTTACGATTGAAAATGTCACGAACTGAATCTTGTCGCCACCAAAAACAGCACCAAACCCAGCCTGTGACAAGGCCCGAAGGGCGTTCCCAATCCCCATGGGCTGGAATAAGTGCCTGGGTATCATATAATGATAATTGGGAACGATTTACCCGAGTTTATAAACATTAAACAACAAACAAACTCAATAAAACAAATCTGGATTATTCAACTAAAACCGTCTTTTACAAAATTTCAGAACCGAATTACATAAGTTAAAACTATGTTTAAAGACCATTGAAAAGTTAAAAAACCAAATAAAGACAATCCAAGAACCTCCACATGGAAATAGGCACCTCCCTCCAGCCATCCCCATAAGACTTCACCACCAAGGACCTGCTAGAAACCCAAACCACTGGCACTAAAAATTGTACCCAACCTGCGACAAAAAAAATAACCAAGTCTACTTACACCCAAAGTTTTAAGTAGGATTTGAGCCATTTCCCAGTAGGATACCACCACTAAGAGATTCCATGTGATAAATATTTAAAGACGAAAAGCATGCAAGTTTTCAAAAACATGAAATGCTAGTTACAATTTCTAAAAGATGCAAAATTAAATAAAAATAGTTTTCATGTGGGATAATTTAAAGAATAAACACTTTTAAAATAAATAACAAAGCTGCTGAATTTTCCAAACACTCATACCCTATGCCGACGGTAAGCACAAAATATCTACTGAGCACAAGCAATGAGAAATAACCCTTAGGCACTAGCAAGTTGTGGGTCTCAGGTACCTCGTATCTCGGTGAGAGTAACCATCACAAATATCTGTTCTCATGCACGAGCCACTAGTAGGGAACATACCCATAACCTAGTGGTCCCCAATCATCATCATCATCATAATTTAGTTAGATTTTTAACCATCAATCTTGCTAAGTGAAACTGAGGCCAAACCCCACAAATTCACTAAGTACACGCCCACCCACCTAGATACCCAGGTTTTCCCTTTGTGCTCAAACAAGTTCAACAAGTCAATGAATATAATTTTCACATGAAAATATCATTTACATATCATAAATTCACCAAACAGCCCACATGTATACAACATAAGTCACACAAGTCCACTTTTCATTCAAATTGATTTTGAAATCCGACTCATACCAAAATAGCCCACAACACATTTCACATTTCATTAACACTTCCAAAAATCCATAAATTTTTTTTATTAAACCATTAAAATATATTAAAACTCTCATAAAATCCTACTAAATTGTTACATAATACCCTTTTTACCTTCAAAATCATTTTATCATCAAACTTACATGAAACAGCCCACAAACAAATTTCGCTACAACATCACAATTTTATAAAACATTTCAGAAATTTACAAAACATTCTAAAAATGTTTGATATCTTAAAACATCGCTTAACCTTTAGAAACCCCATAATAGGTGAACACACATACCAAATAGTACATATTCACCATTTTCCCACTTTATTTAACCAACTAAAACATTTACAATTTTCATAAGAAGAACCCAAGTTTTGTAAATTTGTCTTTCACACAAAACTCATTTCAAAACCCCAATTTAAGACCAAAAACTAGACCAATTCATATCCAAAACATAATTGGAAACCATAGAGACATTTATAAAACCACTTTAAAGTTTTATGAAATCACGTTGAATAATACTACAAATGATCCAAATGAAAACACGCATTTTCATAAAATACTCTCAAGAAGTATAACAAAGATTTACACATAAAACCTATTAAAAACCCTCTTCTTAGGCCCACGTGACACTAATACATTACCAAACTAGAATTTTAAGGCCAAAAAATATTTAGTAAACCAATTCCATATGTTATAAAATACACCCAAATAATACCCCATGAGTTACACATGAAAACACCCAATTTCAAGTTAAATGCAACTATAAAATTAAGCACATATCCAAATTAATCATAAATAGTTTTTGCACCTCACATAACATATGAGGAATATGAAAAATTAATAAATACATCAATCTAACTCATCAATAATTTTTTACACATGGAACCACCTACTGAAAGTGTCGAATCCCTCAAAACTTGGTGCGAAACATCAATCGCACCACCGCCGCATCACAAGGAAGATAAATACAGCCCTAAAACACAATATTTGACCAAACATACACCAAATAAAACCCTAGGTTCGAACCCTAACTCCTGAAAATTCTACAAATTCATGAAATAGGGATGAAACCCTAAGGAGAAGGGAGGAATTGAAGAGAGAAACACTTACCTAAAATAATTTTGAGGAAAACGACCCAAAATCCACCAGTATCTTAATTTGAAAACATCCAACCATTAATGGGAGGTTCTAACAAGGATTAAGAGATCATGTAGGAACTTTAATTGGGGAAAAAGAGTAAAAATAGAAGGAGTTATGAAAGATTTAATTTACCTCTCCAAATCTGGGCGATTTCTGAAATCCAGAGAACTTTCGACCACTTGCGCGACTTTATTGAGCTCCAAATTGTGGTATGACCGAATTGGGGAGAGCCTTAGGTAAGTGGGATCATGTGAGAGTTTAAAGCACCAAAAAACCCAAATATTGAAGGAGATATTAAAGAATTAAAATTTATTGTTAATGCAGAAAATGGGCTTTTGGGCAGGCCCAATCCCTTAAATAAAAACCCATATCCACCATGATTATGGATTTCTAAATGGTCCAAATTAATATGGTGGTGTTAATAGGTCAGGGGATGACAATTAGAAATTGGAATAGATGACAAATGTTGAAAAATGAAGGAGTTATAAAGGAATAAAAATTTAATTTTAAATCTAGAATTGGGCTCACGGTTTGGACCAATTCATGAAAACTCGCCCATTCCTCCATAAAAGCTTGAGAAACCCTCAAAACAAAGCATGAATGGAAATTAAATGAAATTTAACTTTAAAATAAGTCATGTATGTGACAATTATCCCCACCATGAAAACTTTCCGCCCCAGAAAGTCGCATCAAGGTCAAAGTAACAACCAAACCCAACTGAGAAACCAAGAGGTACTCCCTTGTCAGGTTTCACCCCCAAAGGCCAAAACACCTCTAGTGATCAATTAATGAAAGATTACACTCACAACCGAAAATTACACCACTTTCCTGAAATTATCAATCAAATTCAACCTTTATCCCAAAATAATACTCCTTAAACACTATCCTAACAAGACTCAAGAAATTCACCCAAACGAACAACAACATCGAACAAGGTTACACTTACCTTGCTATAACTAAACCATTGGGCACTCTCCAATCTAAACGTTTACAAAAGGAAGATATAGGTAGCTTGATAGCTCCAAACGAGACTACCTACCACCAATCCAAGATCATGGATAAATCTACGTTACTATTATGGGGGAACAAAAATAGGCTCCCCACCATAACAAACAACCTATATTTTTTCTGAGACAGAATCAGGACACTAATAGGGGAGGCCTGAACGGACTCCCCAGTACAATGGGTATACTTCCATAAGACCTTTATGAAAGAACTTATATAATACTCATAGTGGGTCTCCCCACCATAAGAACCAACCATCATAACCGACCAGCATGGGCCAGTACAGAAAGACCCCAAAATTTGAAGAGTTGGGAAGGTCACATGGTTAGTCTGCATGATTTCGGAAACCATGTGCTAAAAGTATGGATACTTCTATCCACATGGTTTTATAGGGCATGGTCACTATTAAACAAATGAAAACTATGTTCTCAACCAGTCTAGCCAAACTTCAAACCTTTCTCCAAAGACTCAATGGAAACCAAAGGGGGAGAGAATAACATTGGGTGATGACATGGGTACACGAACCTCCACCGATTTCCCCCGAACATGAACAATAGAAGAAATATGATAACACCATAGGTTTAAACTCTTCCTAACTTTCATACTAAGGATAGGACTTTGTACAAGGGTTTAAACAACCCAGTGATTTCCCCTGACTACGAGCCAGCTTCTCTCTAAGACCTATGACTGGAGCTCAAATGATTGAAGCATCTTCGGCCTCGCAGTTAGTATTTGGAAACCCACTGAATGAGAAATATTCTTTTGGTGCCACCAACAACTAAACCACAATCCCAGATAAGTTTTCCAGACATAACACATTCCAAACTCACTTTACCAGATATTTCACTGAAACAAGGGCTAAGAGGATGCACACACATCACACCTTGTTTCTTCATGTGAGAAACAACAGAAGTAAATAAAACCTACACTCACCTTCCTCTAAAATGGAAGATTTTGAAGTTTTTACAAGGGAGAAATTCTCCCAACATAACAGGGACTCTCAATGGATTTCACGACATTCACCTACACGGTCAATCGAGCACATTACATCATAAGGCATCACTGAACATGACCATTACGACAGATATAAACAATGCATGGAGAGGGACCTTATACAACATCCCGAAACAACACACAATTATAGAAAGTGGCCACAATATCCTTTCATGACCATATTTCCCACACTAGTGGTTTAACATGAATTCATGCTTCAATGAAACTTCGAATAACCCAAAGGTCCTCTTAGACACCATCGAGACACTCATCCACACTAACAACCCAAGACCAAATCCACCTTCGAAAAATCAGGATTCTTAAGAAACTAAGGTCTCTTTCAACCTTCCATGACCACTCTCCCATTACAAGTGGATCTAAAAATCAAAGAAAGGAAAGGGTTTAGACTCAATCTAAAAATCTCAAGAAAAATATTCCTTATATTGATCAACTGGAGGGTCTTCAAAAGGAAAAACAATCCTAGTTGCACTTCAGTTGTGCACTAACCCTTAATGGGGCATACCTTATCCAACGATTGAACCAAAGGACCCAACCAAGATGGTCTATTGGTCAATATATACCACAATCCAGATCCAAACACATAAAGGGAACCACTACAAAGGAATCCCAAAACATTTTTCAGAAGAGACCACTAACCATCCCTACAATACAGTTTACTGACCAAACACAAACCAAAAAACAGTTCAAACAGGAGGGGTTCTTGGACTCAAAACATCCCGCAACATCAACATTATCAAAAACCCATAATATAATCCAGCCCAAATAATTCATCAAGACATCATGTTTTTATTTAAAAACATTTCTTGAAAACAAACGGTTCAGCGGTTAGAGTATCCACCAATGGTACCCCATGGGCCTTACACATGCATGTTTTTATGCCACACCGGGCACCCTCCTCATATCCAACCAAACACTCATCCATTTGTTCCATAAACCATATATCATCCCATATAACCCCATGCATGTGGTTTCTCACAAAAATACCAAAGGTTTAAAAAAAATCATTCCACTTTTCAAAACCAAAATGGTAAACCAACACATCCTTTTTCTCCAAACCGCTAAACACGATATCAAAATACCAACTCACATCTTAAAAAAAACATTTCAGAAAGAAACAAATTTTTTGAAAAGAACTCACTTTCAAGATATTCACATCAATTTCAGAACATCTCATCCAATTAAAACACCCATTTATTGTTTGAAAAACTTTATTGGAAACACTTTCCAAAACCAACATCAATATAGTTCCTCCTTTCAAAAGATGTGTAAGCACACCATTTTCCATTTCAAAAAAATTCTGAAAATTCAGTTCCAACATTTCATTAACCAAACCATTCCCTCATTATTTGAAAATCATTTCAAAAAAACTTTACGCTTCTTAAAACCAAGTCACTTTAAAACCAAAGTTCCTAGATTTCAAAACTAAAGAACACAAGACAATGCGAGAGGAAACTAGTTTCAGTGGGTGACTTGGACATATGGTTGGAGACCATATTCCAATCACTTCACAGTAACAGAGAGTTTTCTTGGGAAGATACCCAGCTCCACATGGCTTGCTAGGCCCTGCGAGCTCACTGAGACCATTAACACAACTCTCTTTTCATTTCCCCTAACCATCATCAAATCAAGAAAACCAAAGGACTTAGATAAATCCTGACTTCCCCTGGAAACTTGAATCCTGTCATGAGGTGTGGTGATCAGGCACACTACCCATAACTAGAATACCAAGTCCCTATAATCCTAACTCCATACTATCTTGACTCTTCCCCAAATAACATGACCCAAAGAGTTAACCTGAACCTCCTCTGATACCATTTTGTCACGAACCAAATCTGGTTGCCACAAAAAACGACACCAATCCCAGCTTGTGACAAGGCCCGAAGGGTGTTCCCAATCCCCACAAGCTGGAACAAGTTCCTAGGTATCATATAATGAGAATTGGGAACGATTTACCTGAGTTTATAAACATTAATCAACAAACAAACTCAATAAAACAAATCTGGATTTTTCAACTAAAACTGTCTTTTACAAAATTTCAGAACTGAATCACATAAGTTAAAACCATGTTTAAAGACCATTAAAAAGTTAAAAAACCAAATAAAGACATCCCAAGAACCTCCACATGGCAAGAGGAACCTCCCTCAATCCATCCCCATAAGACTTCACCACCAAGGACCTGCTAGAAACCCGAACCATTGGCACTAAAAACTGTACCGAACCTACGACAACAAAAATAACCAAGTATAATTAAACCCAAGGGTTTAATTAGGGTGTTATACAATTCCCATTAGGATACCACCACTAAGATATTACATGTGATAAACATTTAAAGACGAAAATAATGCAAGTTTTCAAAAACATGAAATGCTAGTTACAATTTCTAAAAGATGCAAAATTAAATAAAAACAGTTTTCATGTGGGATAATTTAAAGAATAAACACTTTTAAAATAAATACCAAATCTACTGAATTTTCCATACACTCATACCGTATGCTTACGATAAGAAAAAAATATCTAGTGATCACAAGCAATGATAAATAACCCCTAGGCACTAGCAAGTTGTGGGTCCCTGGTATCTCGTATCTCGGTGAGTGTAACCATCACAAATATCTGTTCTCGTGCATGAGCCACTAGTAGGGAACATACCCATAACATAGAGGTCCCCAATAATCATAATCATCATAGTTTAGTTAGAGTTGTAAGAATCAATCTTTCTAAGTGAAACTAAGTCCAAACCCCACAGATTCACTAGCATACTAGTACATGTCCACCCACCTAGATACCCAGGTTTTCCCTTTGTGCTCAAACAAGTTCAACAAGTCAATGAATATAATTTTCACATGAAAATATCATTTTCATATCATAAATTCACCAAAAATCCCACATGTATACAACACAAGTCACAAAATTCCACTTTTCGTTCAAATTGATTTTGAAATTCGACTCACACCAAAATAGCCCACAACACTTTTCAAATTTCATTAACACTTACAAAAATCCATAAAACAATTTTGTAAAACCATTAAAATATATTAAGAATCTCATAACAATCCACTCAATTTTTACATAACACCATTTTTACCTTAAAAATCATTTTATCATCAAACTTACACGAAACAGCCCACAAAGAAAATTTCGCTCCAACGTCACAATTTAATAAAACATTTCAGAAATTTACAAAACATTCTAAAAATGTTTGGAATCTTAAAACATCACTTAACCTTTCAAAACCCCATAATAGGTGAACACACATACCAAATAGTACATATTCACCCTTTTACCACTTTGTTTAACCAACTAAAACATTTACAATTTTCATAAAAAGAACCCAAGTGTTGTAAATATGTCTTTCACAAAAAACTCATTTCAAAACCCAAATTTAAGACCCAAAACCAGACCAATTCGTATCCAAAACATAATTGGAAATCCTAGATACATTTATAAAACCACTTTCAAGTTTTATGAAATTACCTTGAATAATACTACAAATGATCCAATTGAAAACACACATTTTCAAAAAATACTCTAAAGAAGTATAACAAAGTTTTACACATAAAACCTATTCAAAAACCCTATTTTTTGGCCCACATGACACTAATACATTACCAAACCATAATTGTAAGGCCAAACAATATTTATTAAACCAATTACATATGTTATAAAATACACCCAAATAAAACCCCATGAGTTACACACAAAAACACCCAATTTCAGTTAAAATGAAACTATAAAATTAAACACTTATCCAAATTAATCATAACCAGTTTTCGCACCTCACCTAACATATGAGGAATATGAAAAATTAGAAAATATAGAAATATAACTCATCAATAATTGTTTACACATGGAACCACCTACCGAAAGTGTCGAATCCCTTAAAACTTGGTGCAAAACATCAACCGCACCACCTCTGCATCACAAGGAAGATAAATCCATCCCTAGAACACAATATTTTACAAAAAATACACCAAATAAAACCCTATGTTCAAACCCTAACTTCTGGACATTCTATAAATTCATGAAATAGGGATGAAACCCTAAGCAGAAGGGAGGAATTGAAGAGAGAAACACTTACCTAAAATAATCTTGAAGAAAACGACCCAAAATCCACCAGTATCTGAATTTGAAAACATCCAACCATTAATAGTATGTTTGAAAAAGGATAAATAGATCATGTAGGAACTGGAATTGGGGAAATAGAGTAAAAATAGAAGGAGTTATGAAAGGATTAATTTACCTCTCCAATTCTGGGAGATTTCTGAAATCTAGAGAAGTTTCGACCACTTTCAAAACACTATTGAGCTTCAAATTGTGGGAGGAGGGAATTGGGGAGCGCCTTAGATAAGTGGGATCGGGTGAGAGTTAGAATGACCGAAAAAACCCAAATATTGAAGGTGATATTAAATAATTAATATTTATTTTTAATGCATAAAATGGGCTTTCGGGCAGGCCCAATACCTTAAATAAAAACCCATATCTACCATGATTATGGATTCCTAAATGGTCCAAATTAATATAGTGGTGTTAATAGTTTAGGGGATGAAAATTAGGAATTTTAATGGATGAAAAATGCTAAAAAATGAAGGAGTTATATAGGAATAAAAAATTTATTTTAAATCTGGAATTGGGCTCACGGTTTGGCCTAATTCATGAAAACTCATCCATTCCTCCATAAAAGCTTGGGAAACCCTCAAATCAAAGCATGAATGGAAATTAAATGCAATTTAACTTTAAAATAATTCATATATGTGATATAAAACTTCCACTAAAACACCTTGGAGAGAAACACTAAAATTAACTTTTGTCTTTTATACTAACTTTTATCCCAACTAGGTTAAATACCCTGAGAGGGAGTAAATTAGAGTGTGTCAGATTAAAACAATTCCTACTTAGGAACTTGTCTTTTTAAACAAAACACTCTTCTCCCTCTCATTCCCCATAGCAATGTATGAAAAAAATGAAAGTGTGTGCATGAACCAAAAATTTTACTTGGTTCACCCTCACTGGGATACATCCAAGGATTATACAATGAATATTTTCTAATGTACCGAATCCACTAAGGATCACTACCAAAAAGAGGTTTGGGATAGAGAAATTCTATGCTCAAGATCACTGCCATTACAATGCTTGTAGTGGATTCACTATCCCTCCTAGTTTACAAATAATCACAATTAAAAAGATCACTACTCCTCTAGAATAATCCACTTTGATCTCTTGAATTAGTATGTTTTACCCCTCATTAAGTGTACCATTAAGTTCCACTTTCATCCTCTTTATGAACACCTATTTCAAATATAATTACAGGGGAAATTCTATCTTTCACACAAAATTTGGGTGTCTTGCACGCAACATTTACACCTATCTCACGAAATTTGAGTTTAGGTACATAACTCCCAACTTTTGTACACTAACACATAAAAACCTCTTGCACACAAATTTTATGCTTTTCGCACAAATCTCTTCTTACTTACAACTCCCTTATTATGTGAAACTCCCTTTGTGTTCAATTATTACAAAATTCAGAGCCCTGATTTTCTCTAAGGGTTGAGCTACTCAAATGAGGGGGTAGCCACTTATTTATAGACCCGGAAGGCCTTGTGTGCAAGTTTCTCACCTACCGACCACCAGGAATGAAACATTTCCCTAAGAATAGAAAACAATTTTTAATGTAGCATTAGGCACATAAGTCTCTTTAATGTAGATCAATTCATATATATTTCATACGAGCACATAACTCTAACTTTTTCATGAAAACTATTTATTTACAAATATTTAAATATTTCTCACACCTCTTACATTTTCCATATTTTTATGTGGTGATCCCAAAACATTCCTTGCATTAAAATTTATAAACTGCCTTCAATATTTCATGAAACTACCTTTTCTAAAAAAACAATACTTTATTATCTAGATTTTGGACCAAAAAAATTAGTAAACATAGGGAAACGACGCTGCCTTATATATGTTTTTTTCTATACTACTTCTAGGGAAACCATTATTTTATCTTAGATCTTTGTCATCATACCTTGTCAAAAATATCTCTCGAATTCCACCACTAACCAGGGAAACATGTTTTTTCAATAAACACAATCAACCTAAAAACACTACAATTTTTACTTGGGGCATTTTTTTCCAACAACATTCCCTTTGGGTTTGTTGAAAAATCTTCACATTTTGATACCTCATTAAAGATATTTTCATATTCTACCACCATTCACATCTTTTGATTAAGATAACGATCAAAGATTTACTCAACACGTGCTCTAAGCCCGTATGATCCATGCTCAGCATGAGAAACAACAATAGCATGAAAATTTCATCAATGATTCGCTTCATTACCAAACTAGTCGATTGCTTTCATCACGAACTTTACCTATCATGATTTATATCTTTTGGTTGATCACTTTTAGAAACTTCATATTTAAAACTCTCCCTACTTAACTGCTTGGGTTGTCATGTTTTGGAATGCTTAATGATGTCCAAGATAAGCTCTAATAGCCATGAATTACTTCCTCATTAACCTAAATTTGCATCATGTCACAGAATCATTGAATGGTTTGTAAAAAACCAACAATCTTTAAAATGTTGACACTCCCCCTAATTCATTGCTCTCCCTATAAGTTTCTCCCTCAGTCTTGTTTAAGTCATTTTATACCGTTTAATAGACACAATTTATCCCCCTCTTTCAACAAACCCTAAGGTTCCTTCATTGTGGTCTGCAATAGGGTAAAGAATACAGGTGATCACATTAGGTAAAAAAACATACCACAGGTAGACGGGGTCACATATCACAATTTTTCAAGCTAGGGGAGAGGACTAAACTCCCAGATCCATTTGATTCCATTCAAATGTTTCTTTGGGTAAGGCCTTTTTTAGAATGTCCACAGCCTGTAGTTCTGTTGGCACATTCTTCTACTTAACAAGCCCATGTTTTACCTTCTCCTTGATAAAATGATACATGATTTAAATGTTCTTTTTTCTTGAGTGATGGACTGTATTTTTACTAAGATTTATAGCACTTGAATTATCATAATAGATTTCAATGGGAGACATCACTTTAACTCTCATATCATCAAGATACTACTTCATCCATAATAACTGTGGGCATGCATGACTAGCCATAATATATTAGTATTCTATGTTTATCAATGAAATAATATATTGTTTCTTTCTTATAAAATAAATAAACAATATTCCAAGATAGAATGCACCACCTGATATTGATTTTCTATCATCAATGGAACCGGCCTAGTCCAAATATGTACAACCCAATAAATCTAGATAATATTTTTCATTGTAAAGCAAACCAAAATCCACCATTCCTTTGATATACCAAAGTATTCCTTTTACTAAAATAAATTGGTTTCCTCAAGATTACATTGATATCGTGATTCTTGAAATGCAGAAAAAAATATTTTTTCATGTCACAGTTAAGTAAAACATATTTCCAATTATTTTCTTATACTCTATAACATTAAACACTTTTCCTTCATAATCCCATGATAGTTTCATCTGGGTGTCTACCAGATTTTTTATACCCTAGGAAATATCTATTAAAAATATTCTCAAAACCTCTATAACATATTTATATTGATAAATGAATGTTCCATTCTTTATTTGTGGCAACTATAAACCATGGAAGAACATTATTTCACCAACCATTAACATTTAAAATTCACTTTTCAAAAATTCTGTGAAATTTTTGCATAAATATTCATATGATCCACCAAATATTATATCTTCGAAATACACTAGTACCATCATCATTTGATTACTATCATTGTTCACATATAGATTGTAATCAACTTCACCATACTAAAAATCAAGTTTCTGAAATCACTAATCGATCTTTAAATACCATGATCTTGATGCTTACTTCATCCCATACATAGATTTTCTCAGCAGAAAAACCATTTTCTCATCTTTATAAATGAGAAATTTGTCTGGTTGCTGAATATACACTTCTTCTTAGAGAGCCCCATTTAGAAATTCTTACTTGACATCCATCTGGAAAACATTGAAATTTCTTTACACAGATATGGCCAGGAATAATCTGATTGTACCTAGCCTTGAAATTGGGGAAATGTTTTCATTAACATCGATACCCTCTATCTAGGAGTACCCTTTACACACTAATCATTATTTGTTTCAAATCACTACACCTTCTTCATTCATTTTTTTGAAATAACCATTTAGTCCTGATGAAATTCTTATATGTTGGCCTTGAAATAATATCCCATGTTTGATTCTTCTCAATCATATCAAGCTCTTTATTCATATCCTAAACCTAGTTCTCATCTCTAGCTTCATCATAAAAAAGTTTTGATCTACCTAATATGAGAAGGATGCCTATTGTAATGACTTTATTCTGTGTGTTTTAAATGGTGCTTCCTGATCACCAATGATGTTATATCTATCAATTTCATCTTGAATCTTTGGTTTTCGTGTAGATATTTATTTGAATTCATTCTATTCATCATCAGTATCATCTTTTGAATCATCATTTTACAATTTAACTCCCCTTGAGGTTCTTACCTTCTCATCACATATATCAGGGAACTATTCACTATGTTGTTGAATATTTTGTTTATTCAAAACTATAGTGGCATAATTACTTTTATCTACCTTCCTCATCCACTTATTAAAGAATTTATATTCCTTAATTTTTCCTAAGTATCCAAGGAATATCCCCTCATATCCACATGATTCAAATTTCTTGTGTCTCTTCTTATTGAGAATAAAACAATTAATTCTAAATATTCAAAAGTGATTCAATGTTGGATTATTTCCATACCACATCTTATAATAAGTCTTACATGATTTTGTACACAATAGATCCTTATTTGATATGTATAATGATTTCAATACTGTCTCCTTCCATGATTTCTCTAGTAGGTCATTTTTAATATGAATTGTTTTTTCCATGTTATTAATGATCCAATTTCTCCACTCAAAAACTCCATTTTGTTGAGGATTTATCACTACTGAAACTCGATGTATTATTACATGTTTATTGAGATAATATTACACCTAACTATTTTTTAATTTTGTTCTATTATCAGTAAGAAAATTAAGAATATTCTGTCCAAGAATCCTCTCTGATTCCCTTTGATATTTCTTTATGAAGGTGAACACATTGTAATTATGGGAAATGAAAAATACCCATGCCATTTTTCTGAAATCATCAATGAAAAGAATGTAGTAATTCTTTCTTTCAATGGATCCCAGTGAGATAAGCCCACATACATCTGCATGCACCAATTCAGGCACCCTAGATGAATTTTTTTCTTTTCTGTATTTATGATGATCTTCCCTTGTTGAAAAGCATCACATGTATGAGTACGATCACATAATATCTTAGGGAGGTCTTGAAATGCATTGAATTTGACCAGATCTTCCAAGGATAGTTGGAAAAAATGGCCAAGACGTTTATAGCAAAACTTTTTTCTTCCTCTCAAGATAAAAATCACATATCTTCTTCTCCACTTATAATGTAGAGATTCCCATTTTTTATTTTTCCCTATAGAACAATGGAACGATCCATTTATTTGATTATACAAATTTTCTTAGTAAATATTATATAATTCCTTGAGTCAAATAGTTTATTGACACTAAGAAAGTTATGATTGAGACCTTCAATAACTAAGACATCAATACATCTCATTTATTTTCCCCCAAACTTGGATTTTCCTAATCCAATTATCTTCAATCCTTCATCATTTCCAAAATTTCACAACACCTTCCTTATCATATTTTATGCCTGTAACAAGATCCTTATTTCCTTCCATATGGAATTTTCATCCACTATCAAGGATCTATACACTAGATCGATCTGATTCTTTAAGGAAAATTTCTGCAACTACTTCCTTCTAAGCTTATTTCTTTCTGATTCATGTTTTTTTACTTAATACCCAATATATATTGATAATATTAATCTTACTTGGAGTATGATAGACCAAAATCTTCATGAATATCTAAAAATTGATTTTCTATTTTCATCTCACTTGATGATACATTGAGCTACTGGTTATGATCATATTCAGTCTTCTTCAGTACATTCCTCTACATTATTGATGAGTGGTATCTTTCCATGTTCCCAAATCCTTCACACCTGAAACAATGACCATAAAATGATGTTATATAATATTGATCTTTGTATTATTGTATTTTTTGGTCTTGTTCCCTTAGGTACCTCTTGGATATGGAATAGAAATTTTGTAAGTGTCCTTTCATTTCACAGTAATAACACCTAATGTGGGGGGGGGGAATTCCTGCATATCAATACTTCACCACTATTTTTTCCCTTGGGTTATTTGAATATTCTAGTTTTGATTTATATTCAAATCAGTCTTCAATATTTGATTTTGTGATAGTGGTATGACTTTAACCATTATTGATTTCTGTTTTTGATCAAATCCCATTCCAACTTTATCTTTTGTATTTCGATTATGTTGGATCTCTATGATCCACTTCCATATTTTCTATTTCCAAAAATGATCTTCCTTCCAAAAGTCATATCGAGAGTCAAGAGTTTTTCTTGGTCCTTAACACTACATTGCAGGATGATGACTTCAACTTCTAGTTCCTTGATACTTTTGAATTTATCTTAATATGAGTTATTCAAAACATCAACCACCCTTTTCTATTCTTCAACTTTGAGCTGGTAATCGACAACTTTTTCTGAGTCCAATGGAAATGAAGACTTAGGATTTTCAATTTCTTCCATCATCTTAGACTTTTATTCTTCCTTTTTCTGCATATAGAGTTTGTAATCATGATCCACATTGGTGGATTTCTACATTTTTGATCTCAAAAAAATTATCACCTTAAGAGTGGCTTCTAATTCATCTTGAAAATAGATGCTTCCTTAGACTTCTTCATCATTTTCAATTTCTTCCCTTTTATGAGGGATACCTACAGCAGAAACATTAAAATTTTCTCCATGATATTTATAGTTCTCCATCTCGTCAACCTCATATTCCCCTAAACATTCATTTTCTTATGAAAGGAGATTCTTTTTTTAAATAAATTTCTCTTAAATTTTTTCTTACATTTTATATAGGATGAAGGTTTTTTCATGGGAATTTAATATTCATCCCCATAATATTCTTGAAACTTATTAGGGAAACTTGTTGTAAGAATACCAACCATTCCACATCAAAAGCATGCAAATGGGAGTTTCTCCTTGAAATTTCCTTTTCCACTTTATATACTTGAATAAAGGTATGACATCACCTCATCCATATCATCTTCTTCCTGGGCATCTTTAATTGGGATCTTCTCCATGGACTTGAATACAACCTCTTTGGAATTAAATTTTTTTATTGACTCAATGTTCTCATTTATCATCTCATATGTGAAAAGAGTATTGTGAAAGCTATCCAATGCCATCTCCTTTTGATCATTGTCTTCTAATGTAGAATATTTTGGATTGAACCAAGGTGGAAGTCTTCTAAATATGTGATTAACAATATTTTCATCATCAATAATTTCTATGAGACAACAATTTTCTTCCACAAAAACATTACCTTAGTCAAATAATGCATCAAAAGACTAATTAGAGTGCATTCTAAGATCCTTATACTTGCTCCAAAAAACCTACAGCTTTGCATCTCTGACTTTTCAGTCACCCTCATAAATATTTAACAACTTTTCCCACATATAATGTGATGTATTTTATGAAATCACCTTCGTATAATTTTTTTTATAAAGGATACCCCTAATGAATTGATTAATTTTGAATCAACATCTAATTACCTTCAGTCATATTTTGATAAAGAACCACTGTTAACATTGGTGGAAATACCATGCATCACTGTTATAAAGACATCCATTCCTAAAGATCTGAAGTAGTGCTGGATCTGATTCTTCCACAATTGAAATTTTTTTGCATCAAAGATCAGAATCCCTTTATGATTGATGACCTCCATTGAAACCCCTTGTAGAGAAACACAAAAATTTGACTTTGTCTTTGATACCAACTATTACCCGAACTAGGTTAAATACCCTAAGATGGGGGTGGTGAATCATGTTACGAGAGATTAAAACAACTACCCCTTAGGTTATTATTTCATCATTAAATAAAACACTCTAATTTATATTTATTATAGTAATGTATGAACAAAAATGATAGAATTTATGAGTTAAATAATGCTGTCGTGGGCGCCCTCAAATGATTAGTGTGATTTTGGGGTACTTAGGTGAAGCAGAGTGGCTGACCAAGGTCATCTCGCAAAGGAAGAAGTGAATTAAAACAAATTTTTAGAGGTATTAAAAAAATAAAATAAAAGATAATGAAAACTCTACTTGAAAGGATGGGGGTTGGTTATGGTTTATAAATCCAGAAGAAGTTTGCTGGAATATGATTGTATTTTTTTTGTTTTTAGTTTTGAAATGAGTTTCGATTAAAATGACACAACAAGAAGATGTTTTTTAGATAATATTTAAAAGACGTAATCGATCTAACACTATCTCTTAAAAAAATTATTTATCATTATCATTTAAATTAGCATCCACTTAATTATGATCCCTTAACTTGTTAACCCTCAAACCCTACGATAATTAACCTTATCATAAAGATGAAGTGAATTAAATCCTAGGTTATCTTCGGAACATGTAATTGTAGCACTATGTTTTTATTGATTCTCTAAAGATAGATTATGTTAAGTGGTAAATTAAGGCACATATCCATTCTGTAAATGATGACTAATTGAGTTTAGGGATTATGTTTTAACTCTACAAATTAATACCATGTGGTTTTGAATTACCGGTTAAGTTTGCGCTCTCACAGTTCACACAATTCCCGACCTCATGTGTTTTGTGTTAACTATTAAATTGCTTGATTAGTTTCATTTAAATTAAAAACTAAATTAATAGATCATAATATGTGAATTACAGTAGCTCATTGATTCAAAATAAATTAATGAATAAGGATAGAGGTCGATCTATTACTAAAAATAACTACTCTTCCATGGGCGGTGTAGTCATCGTAGAAACGTTTTGCATTTGCAACAGTTTAGAAATGGTATAACCCAATATTGTTTCCACTATTGATTTACAACCCAAATAGGAAGATTAATAGAAGAAGAAAATTTAAAATAACAGAATAATTGGAAGAAAATCAAGAGTTCATTGAAAGAAGAAAATCATTACAATATGAAGAAGAAGAAGGAGAAGAGGAAGGCTTGATGAGGGGATCCTTGCTTCAAGAGCTGCCCCTCTTACAATGGTTAGAGAATTGGAGTGAAACCTCTTCTATTCTGCCTTAAACTTTCCAATTCACGTCCCAACCCCACAAAATGAGAAAAAAACCAATTTATAGTGTTTGGAAGGCTAGCTTCAAGGTGGTTTCAAGTACGAATGGGGAATCTCGGACAAATATTTTATGCCAACTTGCACTGCCCATTTGACTACTAAAACGCATAAATCAGTTGTCATTATAGAAGTATGGTCCATGTGAAAATGATTCATTTATCTCGTATCAAAATTTGGTCCTTATCCAAGCATTAATGTAGAAGTTATGGCCCAAATATAGAACCCATGTCCATTCTTCCGAGTCCAGCCCACCATTGACTTAATGGCCCATTTGATCAATCCAAATGCACTCTTTAGCTCTAACATTATGAATAAAAGTTGTAGAAAATTATGTTAGGAACATATTTAAAAAATATTAAGTTCAAATAAATAAATATTAAAATATTTATCTTCAAAATACTACAGTACATTTTAAAAGGGTAAAACTGGAATTTTCATCAAATTTTCAAATGAATGATCTAATCCCAAATATTTCATAAATGAATATATTTAGAACAACGTGAGGAAATTATACCATTTATTATCAATAAAATATTCAATAAAATAGTGTTTTATCAACTCCCCCACACTTACCCTTTTGCCCTCCTGAAAAAATCTCATATCAAGTAAATATCAATATCAAATCAAAACCAATTTTAAAACACATATTCTTGAGATTCAAAAATTCCACAAAAAGAAACAAAAGATATCATGCCTCATAAAAACCCATTATTTCAATATATTCATTTATATCATTCAATATATTTCCACTTTATTTATCCTCCCATGCACAAAACACTTACCTCACATGAATTTTCTCTTTTCACACAAATGTCAATTTTTTTGCAATGTCTTTCTCATCGAAACTCATAAAAGGGTCACCATAGGCTTGATAAATTCCTAAATCACTACCTAATGTGAGTTAAGGACATGTTTTTATCATGTGGACTTTTCAAGGTTGCTCTGTGGCTTTTGGTTTGTAGGATTTACATGTGAAAAAATCAGAGGCTAAATGAGGAGGGCCTGACTCTTTTTGAAGAAAAATTGCATCAATAAAATTTTCACTTAAATATGGTCTCCTCCTCAATCGACATAGAATTGATTCATGTTCATCATCATGAAAAATAAAGGAATGTGCACACCATTTAAAATTTCAGCAGTAAAAATTTCAATCTTCTCGAACATGATTTTCTTAAAAGCTCTAGATAGGCACAACTTTCCCCCTCTATTAGAATCTCCAGAAAGGCACAACTTCTTTTATCATGAATAATCCAGAAAGGCCCAAATTTCAATATAATGTTTTTCTTTAGAAGAATACACATCTCTTCAGAATTTAATTTTTCACCCAAATTATCACAAAATGTGGCAGCACAACACAAGACAGCTTCCCCAACACTTAAGCTCAACTAGATTATGCAATTTCACTTCAAGAGTTGGTTGGATAGGGAAAATTGGATTGTAATGTGGCTAACCTGATAGGATTTGCATGGATTATAAGGTCTAAAATGATTAAATGTTCAAGTTAGGCCTTTATAAAAAAGGATTCTTTGAAATAGGGGCTTTAATACCAAACAAATGCCTCAATCATTAAAACATAATTACCTAAAACCCTCAAGTTTTGACAGGAATAAATCAAATTCTGGTTAAATCAATCATGGTTTGGTTCACTAAAGAAGTGAGGTGAATGTAAAGAATATGAAAATAATAGTTTAGAAGCCTCACAGGAAGTTGGTTTCAAATATAAAGACAGTGAGATGTGGCATGGGATTCAAAATTCAGTTTACTTTTCATGAAATTACTAAATATTTGAACTTGAAACAAAGTCATTTTAGCATTAATTTAATCTTAGTTTCAAGGGATAAATTGTTTCACTTATTGATTTGGATATAAAAATGGTTATGAGAATCATTTCAGCTCAAAAGTTTCAAAAACACACAAGAAAATTGGAAAATAAACACACCAAAATTTGAAAAACACACAATTTTTTGTTTTTGTTTTTTTTAATAGGAAAACAATTGAAATTACTAAACTAAAAGGTTCCCTCCCCCACACTTAAAATATTGAATTTTCCTCAATGTGAACCCATGAGATTATATGTGCACATGAAATTTATAATTTAAATAGAACAAAGAATAAAAAAAGTTAAAGGGTTAAGAACAGCCTGATGTGTTCAAGTGATGATGGGGTCATGCAGTGTGATAAAATCTACTACATCAGTAGGAAGTCCCTCAATGTATCTCTTCAAACGTTGCCCATGGAATGTAAATCTCCTTCTTGTGTCCTCTTGTGTGATCTCCACTACACCATAAGGAAAAAAATTAGTCACAACATAAGGACCTAGCCATCTGAAACGCAACTTAATAGGCATCAGCTTCAGTCGTTAATTGTAGAGAAAGGATTTCTCTCCAACATGAAACTCCTTTTGTTGGATCATTCTATCATGATCTACTTTTGATTTTTCCTTATAGAGCCTTGAGTTCTCATATGAAGACAATCGAATCTCCTCAAGCTCTTGAATTTGCATCTTCCTTTGGATTCCATCTTGGGCCAAATCCATGTTGCATTTATTTATAGCCCAATAAGCTCGATGCTCAAATTCCACGGGGAGATGAAAAGCTTTCCCAAAAACAATTCGAAATGGGGAGATACCATTGGATGTCTTTTATGATGTCCGATAAGCCCACATTCATCATCCAAGCTCTTGCTCCAATCTTTCCTATTAGGATGCACAGTTTTCTATAAAATTTGTTTCAATTCCCTATTTGAAACCTCATCCTTCCCATTTGTTTGAGGGTGGTATGGTGTTGATGTTTTTTGTGTCACCCCATACTTCTGAAGAAGGGAAGAAAAATTCCGATTGTAGAAGTGTGTCCCTTGGTCACTGATGATGGCCTTTGGTACTCTAAACCTGCAAAAAATATGTGCTTTGACAAAGTCCACAATAACATGAGAATCATCAGTCCTGGTGGCCTTAGACTCCACCCATTTACTCACATAATCAATAGCAACCAAAATATACAAAAATCCAAATGAACTAGGAAAAGGACCCATAAAATCAATGCCCCATACATCAAAAATCTCACAAAATAGTATGGGTTGTTGGGGCATCTCATGTCTCCTAGAAATGTTCCCAGTGTGTTGGAAACGAGAGCATGACTTAAAAAACACATGGGAATCATGAGAAAAGCTAGGAAAATATAATCCAGAGCCCAAAACTTTCCTAGCTGTCAGTTGGGTTCCAAAGTGTCCACCATAAGAAAGTGTATGACAAAAATGTAAAAAAAACTCCAAATCATGTTCAAGAACACACCTTATAATAACATGATCAATACACATGTGCCAGAGGTATGGATCATCCCAAACATAATACCGAGACTCACTTTTTAATTTTTGGACTTGATGTTTCTTTAAATTTGCAGGTATTTCAGAGGCAACAAGGTATCTATCTAAATCTGCATACGAAGGATGTGTACCAGAGATGGAATAAAGATTCTCATTGGGGAATGTGTCCCGAAGTGGTACATGGTCCAAGGTGTCATCCTATTGTGTGTGTGTATGCCTACTCAGGTGGTCTTCCAGCAAGTTTTCTGACCCCTTTTTTTCCTTTATCTCAATATCAAATTCTTGAAGAAGAAGCATCCATCGGATTAGCCTGGGCTTTGCATCTGGCTTCTTCAAGAGGTACCTCAGAGCTGCATGGTCAGAAAAAACAACTACTTTAGAGCCCAATAAATATGAATGAAATTTATCTAAAGCGAACATAACAGAAATAAACTCCTTTTTTCATGGTTGTGTAATTTTATTGGGATAAATCCAGTGTCCTCGATGCATAGGCGATCACATGTGAACATCCCTCCACCCTCTGAGATAAGATAGATCCAACTGCGAAGTTGGTGGCGTCACAGATAAGATCAAAAGGAATCTCCCACCGTGGAGGCTGTATGATAGGTGGAGTGGTCAGACACTTATTTATCTCCTCAAAGGAAGTCCTGTAAGAACCATAAAGCACAAAATCGGAATCCTTTTGAAGTAATCATGACATTGGAAGAGAAATCTTAGTAAAATCTTTGATGAAGCACCGATAAAATCCTTCATGCCCTAAGAAAGATCTAACATCACGCACACATGAAGGATAGGGTAAGGATTAAATAATTTCTATCTTAGATCTATCAACCACTATCCCATGTTTTGAAACTACATGCCCTAATATAATTCCATGCGCTACCATGAAATGACACTTTTCAAAGTTCAGAACTAGATTCTTCTCAATACAATGATTCAACACCTTTCCCAAACTACTTAGACATTCATCAAATCGAGACCCATACACTATAAAATCATCCATGAATACCTCCATGAAGGTCTCAATAAAATCAGAAAAAATACTCACTATACATCTCTGGAAGGTGCCTGGGGCGTTGTAGAGTCCAAATTGCATCCTTTGGTAGGCAAACGTACCAAAAGTACAAGTAAATGTTGTCTTCTCCTGATCCTACAGAGCTATAAGAACCTAAAAATATCTAGAAAATCCATCCAAGAAACAATAGTGTGTCTTCCCAGCTAGTCTCTCAAGCATATGATCAATAAATGGGATGGGGAAATGGTCTTTGCGAGTGGAATGATTTAGTTTTCTATAATCAATACACACACGCCAACTGTTTTTTACCCTCATTGGAACTAACTTATCTTTATCATTTTTAACAATAGTAACATCACTTTTCTTAGGCACAACCTGAATAGGACTTACCCACTGAGAATCTAAAATGGGATAGCTTATACCTACCTCAAGAAATTTTTCAACCTCTTTTTTAACAACCTTCAAAAGGACTGGATTGAGTCTCCTTTGTGCTTGCCTCACCGATTTAGCCCCATCCTCCAAAAGAATCCTATGAATGCAAATGGAGGGGATAATACCTGATATGTCATCCAAGGTCCTCCTGATTTCCCTGATGTTCTCCCTAAAAAGATTCAAAAGTTTTTCTTCATGTTCAAAATAGAGATTGTTAGTAATGATAACAGTTAATCTATCACCACTTAACAAGTATGAGTATTTGCAATTTAGTGGAAACGGCTTGAGTTCCAGTGTAGGGGGGTGGTTTATGGATGGAGACATAGAAGGAAATTAAATATGGGCACAAATAGCATCAATATCATAATAGAAATCATCCCAATCATAGAATAAAGCATCAAATACATTACCATACTCAACATCCATGTCATAATTAGACTTCACATGATCAAAATCATAATTCCATTTCAAAATCAAATCTTAGAGATTCTTTTTCCTTAGAAACAGGTGTGGAAGTTCTCTTAGACATTAAATCAGAACCAATAATCATAATCTCACTAAGAATAGGACAATCAAATTCCATGGGGTTTTTATTTGGTGGATCAAAATGGGAGATAAAAAATGCAGAATAATCCTCTAAGGGGTACTTCATGGAATCCATAACATTAAATATCACAACTTCATCCAAAAATTCCATGGAAAGTGTACCCTCATTGAAATTTATTATATTTTTTGTAGTTTTGAGGAAGGTTCTACCTAAGATAATGGGAGAATGAGAACTTACCTGATCATCCTCCATGTTAAGCACGTAGAAATCTGCTGGAAAGATCATGTCTCTTACCAGGACAAGTACATCCTCAAGGACTCCTACTGGATATGTCATAGCTCTATTCGCCAATTTCACCACTACTATTTTTGGTTTCAACTCACCAACTTGTAAACAAGAGAATACATAGTGAGGCATCACATTTATTTAAGCTCTTAAATCACAAACAGAATTAGAGAAGTGAAACTCCTCTATACTACATGGGATAGTGAATGTCCCAAGATCCTTGCACTTTATTGGAATTGCTAGAGTTGGTGTAATGAGTGCTGAGACATTCCTTTCAAGGTTGATCCTCTCATTTCCTTTGAGACCTATTTGAATGGTGCAGAGTTCTTTTAATAATTTGGCATACCTTGGTATTTTTTTTATGGCTTCGAGTAGAGGGATGTTGATCTCAACACGCTTGAATATGTCCAAAACCTCTTTTTTCAACGCCTCTTAAACCATCTTCTTGGTTTGAAAACCCCTATTTGGATAGGGAAGAGGTTTAGGAGAAACATCATCAATCTTTTTCTTACCTTTATCTTTCTCCTTGGGTTTCTCATCAGTTGGTATGGAATGGGGCTTCTCCAGAGTTGAGGTGAATCCTGGTGGAATGATTGGTGGAGAATAATCAATTGTTTGCTTCCCACTTCTCAATGTAATGGAACTTACATTCCCCTTTGGATTAGGAGTAGGTTGGAAAGGGAGATTTCCAGAATTCTTACTTACCAGTTCATGGAGGGCAGTGGCAATCTAGCTCATTTGAGTCTTCAACTCCCTAAACTCCAAACCTTGACTCTTTAGCTCATTCTATTGATTAAGAAATTTTTTTTCAAAATATCATCAGTGTTAGAGTCTACCTTATGTTGTAGATTCCCTTGTTTCTGACATGTTGATGTTTGAGCTTTGAATCTCCTTTGGGGTTGTTGGAATCCCTATTGGTAAGGTGGAGGCTGCTGGAAGTTTGGTTGAAAAGGGGGACTTTGTTGTTTCCCAGAGCCATACCTCATGTCTAATTGATCCTTCCACCCTTGGTTGAATGTTGGTACAAATGAGTCATACTTCTTTTGGGGATGTGGTTGTTCTTATTTCTGATATGGTCTCCTAGGGAATACTACTGCACAATCTTCTGTTTCTTGTAATTGGGGGCAACAGTCAGTTGGGTGGCTTGTCTTAGTGAAAATGCCACAAATACTTGAAGGAGTGGGTTGGGATGTCTTTTGAGCCAAGGAAATCCGCCTCACCATAGTGTCCAATTCTTCCGACTTGGTATCAATCAAATGACTTTAAAGAGAATAAGGACATACCTGATGTACTCCTCTGGCATGTGGTGTACCTATATCACCAAATTGTTGGGAGTTTTTGGCTATCTTGTTAATCAATGCACGTGTGGCTACTGGTGTCTTGTCTACCAATTCCCCTCCTATTGTGGTATCCACCATGCTCCTCTCCATAGGTGTGAGTCCTTCATAAAAGTATTGAATGAGGTGTTGCTCACTGATTTGGTGATGTGGAAATCTTGCACACAACTTCTTGAATCACTCTCAGTACTCATACATTGACTCCCCTTATTCTTGATTGATCCCCGAGATCTCCTTATGAATGGAAGTGGTCCTTGATGCTGGAAAAAATCTCTGCAAGAAAAGACGTTTCAAATCGTTCCAACATGTTACATCTTTAGGTTGTGAATAGCACATCCAATCCTTTGCAGCTCCATCAAGTAAAAATGGGAATGCACTTAATTTTATTTGATCTTCAGAGACATTTATAGTTTTTAGGGTTTATCAAACCACATTAAATTCTTTCAAATGTTTATTGGGATCCTGAATGGAGAGGCCATGAAAATTTAGAAGTAAGTGAATTAACCCAGATTTTAGTTCAAAGTCCGATTTGAGATTTGGGTATGCAATACAATTTGGTTGATAATTAATATCAGGTGCATCCAATTCTAAAATGGTTCTATTTAGATCATTGTTATTATTTCCAGCCATTGGTTCTTATTTTATGTTTGAATTTGAATTTCTTCCAATTTCAATGTTTCCAGAAGAGAGGAATTCACCAACTGGTTGAATATTGAAACTTCCTATAGACTGAGAATGTCTGATTCAAGCTCTAAGTCTACGTTCAATATCAGGGTCAATATCTAAGAGATCCTCAAGATTAGTTCATGTTATAAATCAAAAAATAAAAATAGGAAAATTAGACCATAAGAAAAATTAGAAGTTTGATTTGATGGTCCAAAAAGAAAAAAAGAGGATGGAAAAAATTAAAACTTGAGAAAGGGGAAAGATGAAAGAGAGAGGTGAAGAAAATAATAAAATGAAAAATAAAATAAATACCTCTAAATGGTTGAATAAATTACTTTCCTCCCCGAAAATGATGCCAATTTGAAAGAATGTTGTCGTGGGCACCCTCAAATGATTAGTGTGATTTTGGGGTACTTAGGTGCACCAGAGTGGCTGACCAAGGTCGTCTCTCAAATGAGAAAGTGAATTAAAACAACTTTTTAGAGGTATTCTAAAAATAAAATAAAATTGAATTAAAAGTATACTTGAAAGGATGGTGGTTGGTTATGGTTTATAAATCTAGAATAAGTTTTCTGGAAGAATATTGTATTTTTTTTATTTTTAGTTGTGAAATGAGTTTTGATTAAAATGACACAACAAGAATATGTTTTTTAGAAAATATTTAAAAGACGTAATCAATCTAAATCTACCTCTTCAAACAGTTATTTATCATTATAATTTAAATTAACATCCACTTAATTATGATCCCTTAACTTGTTAACCCTCTAACCCTACGAGAATTAACTTTACCACAAAGATGAAGTGAATTAAACCATAGGTTATCTTTAGAACATGTAATCGCAGCACCCTAATTCGATTGATGCTCTAAGGATAGATTATGGTCAGTGGTAAATTAAGGCACATATCCATTCTGGAAATTATTACTAATTGAGTTTAGGGATTATTTTTGAACTCTACAAATTAATCCCATGTGGTTTTGAATTACCAATTAAGGTTGCGCTCTCACAGTTCACACAATTCCCGACTTCACGTGTTTTGTGTTAACTATTAAATTGCATTCTTAGTTTCATTTAAATTAAAAACTCAATTAATATATCATAATATGTGAATTACAGTAGATAATTGATTCAAAATAAATGAATAAAGAATGATAGAGGTCAATCGATTACTAAAAAGAACTACTCTTACATGGGAAGTGTAGTCATCGTAGAAACATTTTGCATTTACAACGGTTTAGAAAAGGTATAACCCAATCTTGTTTCCACTCTTTATTTCCAACCCAAATAAGAAGATTAAGAGAAGAAGAAAATTTAAAATAACAGAATAAATGGAAGAAAAACTAAGATTTTATTGAAAGAAGAAAATCATTACAACATGAAGAAGAAGGAGGAGAAGAGGAAGGCTTGATGAGGGGATCCTTGCTTCAAGAGCTACCCCTCTTACAATGGTTGGACAATTGGAGTGAAACCTCTTATATTCTGCCTTAAAATTTCCAATTCACTTCCCAACCCCAAAAAATGAGAAAAAAACCAATTTATAGAGTGGTGGGAAGGCTAGGTTCAAGGTGGTTTCAAGTGTGAATGGGGAATATCGGCCAAATATTTTATGCTAACTTGCACTGCCCATTTGACAACCAAAAATCGTGAATAAGATGTCCTTCCAGTAGGATGATCCGCGCGAAAATGAGTTATGTAGATCTTATCAAAATTTGGTCCTGTTATAATAAAGGATGAAGAGGTTATGGCCTAAATATAGAACCCATGTCCATTCTGCCGTGTCAATCCCACCATTGACTTAATGACCCATTTACTCAATCCCTATGCACTCTTTAGCTCTAGTGTCCTGAATAAAAGTTGTATAAAGTTAAGTTAGGAACACTGTTACAAAACATTAAGTTCAAATAACAAATATTAAAATATTTATCTTCAAAATACTACATTACCTTTTAAAAGGGTAAAACTGTAATTTTAATCAAATTTTAAAATTAATGATCTAATTCCAAATATTTCATAAATGAATATATTTAGCACAATGTGAGGAAATTATAAAATTTATTACCAATAAAATATTCAACAAAATAGTGTTTTATCAATGAGACACATAAAATTTATTTGGTTCACCTTCATTGGGCTATGTCTAAGTAGAATACAACGGTGATGTGCCGATGTACCAAATACACTAAGTCTCACTACTAAAAAGAGGTTTGGGAAAGATCACTTCTATGAATAGGCTCACTGCCTTTACAATGTTCGGATCATATTAACTATCCCTCCTAGTTTACATCCAATCACAATTTGAAATCTCACTTCTCTCTCAACTGAAGTGTGATCACTTCTCCTCTAGAAGAATCCACTTTGATCTCTTGAATTACTATGTTTTACAACTAATTTAGTATATCATTAAGTTCCACATTAATCCAATTTATGAACACCCCTTTACCCTAGAATTAATGGGAAACTTATACCTTTCACACAAACTTAGGGTATCTTTCACAAAACATTAATGCCTTGCCCAAAATATTTGAGTTTAGGTATAGAACTCCCAACTTCCATGCACCATCCTAGAAAAACCTCTTGCATGCAACTTTTATGATTTTCGTGCAACTCCCTTCTTACGCACAACTTTCTTTATTACGTGCAACTCCCTTATTACATGAAAATAAATTTTTGTGAAATTATAACGTGATTTAAATCCTTGATTTTCTCTAAGGGTTGAGATACTCAAATGAGGTGGGTAGCCACTTATTTAAAGACTTGACCGACCATGAGAGAAAGTTTATTTCCCACTGACTGCCTTGCATGCAACATTTCCTAGAGCACAAAAAACCATTTTTGAAGTCGTATTGGGGCACAAGTATCTTTATTTAGGATCAATTCATATTTATTTCATGAGAGTATGCAACTCTACCTTTATCGTGAAAACTCATCTTTCATGAAAATTCAAATATTTTGTGTAGTTATAACCTTTTCTGTATTTTGATGTGGTGATACCAAAACATGCCTTGCATGAAACCTTTGAAACCACCTTCAATATTATGCGTAACTTCCTTTGCTAAAAATACTTTTCTCCATTCTCCATATTTTGGACACAAAAATTTTAAAAACAAAAGGGAAATGGAACCACCTTTTATACGTGTTTTTTTGTATCACTTCTAGAGAAACCGTTCATTTTTATTGGATATTTTTCAAAATATATTGTTAAAAATATCTTTGGAACTCCACCACTAACCCTGGAAACAAGTGTTGTTAACAAACACAATCAACCCAAAAACACTGCAATGTTACCATGATGGATTTTTTTCCAACAATAGTCCTCCTGAATTGTACTTCAAGTCATCACAATAACCTGCCTATCAATGAATCTAGATAGATTCAAGTATTATAATTTCTTATATAGTGGTTGAAAGCTCAATTTCCCATTTTTTTATTTAAGGACACTCTTTAAAATTATTAAGTGTGATTCCTTATGATAACTTTGATACCTAGAACACAAGATCACTAAAAATATAATGTTAGGTATAAAAGAAATAAGATAGAGTATATTGCCAATCTTTTTTATAAACTCCCTATTTACACTTTTAAATTTAGAATCCTTGGACATTCTCAATCCAACTTGTATAAGTGTATATACTTTCTTAGAGTCTTCTGTGGTAAAATTAATTAAAAATTACCTTGTATTTTTTCAGGGAAAATAAAAATAAATTATTATTTTTCTAACACCAGTAATCCCAAGTATCTCAATTCTCCCATCATGGACATTTCAAACTACTTATTCATATATTATAGAACTCTTTGTAAGTAATATCTTGATCAACTATAGAGATAATGTCATAAATATATATTGTCACAATAATAGTTCCTGCACTCAACTCATTTATGTAAATATTATTTTATATTTTCTATTTTATGAATTTCATTTCCCTTATAAAGTTATCCATCATTGAATATCATGCCTGAGGGGATTCTTTTGATCCATATAAGGCCGTTTCAAATTTTATACCTTAGATCCATCGTTTTTGAACATTGAATCCCTCAAGTTTCTCAATGTAAACTTCATGTACCAATTCACCATTCAATAAGGTATTTTTAAAATCTATTTGATTAATTTTATACTACCTATGCGTTGAAACCATAATGAATATTCTTATAACCTCCAATTATGAAATAGGAGAAAATGTCTCTTCCAAATCATCCCCTTGAACTTGTGATTACCCTCTAAAAAAGTATGTCATTATTCCTTATGAATTATACCTTATTATTCAAATTATTTCAAAATACACACTTAGACCCAATAATATTTCCATTATTTGGTCTAGAAACAACATACCAAGTTTCATTATTCTCTATTTTGTTCAGTGTTTTATTCAAAACTCTAATCCATTATTCATGAATGAAAACTTTATCCACTGAATGTTTCATAATTTAAGATATTAGATAATTTTTATTATCAAATATCAGACTTATTCTAGTTTTAATAAGTTCACTTTTACTTAAAATGACATTTTAGACCTCTATATACATATTCAAATCCTAATAATTCAGTTTTTAATTTTTAGAAGCCTCCTCCTCATCACTATTTTGATCTAATTCAATATCTTCAACATCTGGATCAAACTCAACCTATTCCTCACTGTTTTTCCATAATTATTCTCATTTTCTTCAACCGAATGCTAAAAATATACTACCTCTGGAATACTAATGTTCAGTTTATTCTCAATTATTTTCAAATCATAAAATTCAACCACTTTATGAAATCTTTTATTCCATAATTTTTATCCTATTCCATGAGATATATATCCAAAAATATATACCTTCCACATCATTCTCATCAAACATACCATACTTTTTACTTTTAATATTTATAATGAAGGGACTACTAAACACCCTAAATTAGTCCAAAATGGGATTATTCTTATGCCACATTTCTCAGGAGTTCATGTTAGAGTTTGATCTTAGTAGGGATTTGTTTTTAATATAGAAATATATGAAAATATCCTTCCCCATTAATGCTTTGGGAGGTTGTGTTTTAACAATATGGTTCACCCCATCTATACAAAACATATATTTTTTCTCTATGCTACTAAATTTTGTTTGGGAGTAAAAGGAGTACTATACTAATATTAAATAAAATTATTTTCCTTATAATATTCAAAATGATCTACTTGTGAAATCTTTTCCATTATAAGAAATGAATTTTTTTCTGCACATACCAAATTATTTTTGAACTATACCACTAAAAAGTTTAAACATGTTCACTTCCATTGATTTGTGCTTTATAAAAATAAAACTTGTCATTATATTAAAATCATCAATAAATGTGATAAAATAAATACCACCATCCTGGGTCTACAAAATTATGATTAATCATCTCAAGTGGATTTATGGAATAGATTTCCACCCTTTTATGGTTTCCCTACGTGTTTTTTATTTTATTTTTGAATGTTTCTTTAGTTTCTTCCCTTTCTCTCTTGAGATAAGGTAAGTTTATTACCACATATCTCTTGGAAATACTTCTTGAACTTCTTTTTAAAAGGTGACCTAGTTTAATATGAAGCAATTTATTTATATCTTTTGAACTCAAATTGTATAAATTTCTTGAGTCTTTATTCTGGAAGAGGTTTCCAAGGTTCTTTCAAATATTGTAATAATTTTCCCATCCTTATATATCTTGATTATGAAATTTTTCTTATTAAAATAACCTCTTTTCTGTCATCACATAGTTGAATCATATTTATAATTTTATGTTTGATCCCATTAATAATGAAACCATCTTTTGATTTTAATTTTTAGGAATCAAAATCTGTAATTCTCATTCTGTGAATCTTTAAGAAGATCTCATTACTAGATGTCACAAAACCACCATGATGTTATTTAATATTTATTAAGAAATTTTTATCCCCAATCATATGATATAATTATCCACTTTCAAGGATCTATGGATTAATATTCCTTCTATATTTGAGTTCTACCTTCTCAATGAATCATTTCTCTATATTATTTTAGTTTTGATCATTTTTTCTTCTCTATCATGTTTTATTTGAACTATAAGTAAGGTCATACATTCCTATACATGGTTTATTCTAGATATATATTATATATCCTCATGTAAAGAAAAAGAAAACCTAGATAGTTATCATAAGTGAACTTTCATTCACAATCCATGTCAAAAAACATCCCTAGATACCCATAACTCGAGAACCCAAACTGATCCATTGAAAAGAACTAAGGGAGTTATTAATCCCCATTGGTTGGTAAATAGGGAATTTAAACTAAGACCACTCTTTGGGAATGTTTTTTCCAAGGAACTAACAAATATATACTTATTGAGAACCTGGCATAACCTCACCATATATTGACAAGTCATGCACCTCAATAAGCAATAATAATAAAAAGGAAATAAAAATGGAGAAACATTAACTAGAACAAATATGATTGTAAAAAACATCACAAAAAAATACAACTATAATAAATATAAAACATAGATGGTATAAAAATAAAGGGAATGGATTGGGGAGACAAATAGATGATACATCATTAGTATAAACACACTATAGGATAAAACAAAGGTAAACAAAAGAATTGGATACCTATAACCATCTATCAGGATGTCTTACCCCACCATGATACATCCACTAACCCAAGTAAATATAACCCTAAAACATTCAACTTCCATGTGGTTCCTTACCCTCACCTTCATTAGTATAAACAAGTTTTGCTTACACCCATTAGTTGAATGAACAGAGTGAGCATAATAGGCCCAGTAGGATCCCAACAGGTGTTCCATATACAAAATTTTCTATAAAAATAAAATCATATTAGTTTGAAAAGTGATATATGGAAAACAAATTGAATTATTATTAAGTAAGTGAGTAACTTGTTGTATTTTATTTATCAAATAAATATAAGGATGTAATTATGACGCATAATTTTAAAATAAGAAGCATGGGATAGAACCCTAAGTTCATTAAGGATAATGTCACCCAGTAAAATTTCTTCACTAGTTAGGAAAATACCGTCAACTATTAGGATGAATATATAATTATTTTACCATATAGTGGGGATATATCACAAATAACTTCACTAGTCAGGAAAACACACTAATCCTATGGAAAGGGACCACCACCCATTCTAGGACATCCTACCCAAGAACCCAGGTTTCTCATGATGTTTTTTAATATAAAACCATTATTTTACACTATGTAATATCACTAAAATTTTAATAAAAAACTCATAAATAATATTCAAAATTTACTAATAAACTATTTTCATTACCCAAGTCATAAATAAAAATCAAAAAATTAATTTTAATATAAATCAGTCCAAAAAAATGGTTTAAAATTCATTAAATACCCTTTAGGAATTTAATGTTAAGATCTTATCATAAATATTTTAATTGACAAAATAAATATATTAAACTAACTACCATAAAGAGATAAATTCATTGATAAATTGTGATAATTATTTAGTAATAAGAAGAAGGGATATATAGGAAGTAAGATGGAACCCTAATTTTCAAAACCCAAGAATTTAAATTTAGAGGCATCTATAGCCATCGGGGAGAGTAAAAACCATGAAATAAAAGAGAAAATGGCCAAGGGGGTAGAAAGGAACCACTTTTATAATTATTTCCTAGAATAAACTTGAAGAAAACCCACAAAAAACAAGACCAAGAGGAGGGGAGGAGGATGTTTTCTGAATGAAAAACAGGTTGGGTCAATATGGGGATAAAATGAGAAATTATGAATTCAATTAAAGAAAGGTAAACTTTTTATTTCAAAATTTCTAAACACCGAGAAGACTATTTTGTGGCATGACAGCCCCATCACAGTGCGGTGGATTGTCCTCCCCTGACTGGGTGCACTACCCAAGTTGGGTCATGGGGTAACCCACCTTAGCCACAAAGCAACCCAATTATCCAATAAAATTGTTATTCTACTTTGTTAGGGTCACAAAATTATCTCTATTGGTTAGGTAATGATTTATTTATAGTAAACCCCTATAAAATATCATAATGGTGGGTCACAATATGGCTATCTTTGGTCATGGTGTGAGAGTTCTACAGTACAAAACTAAAAACCTTGTGAGCCACCCGAAAACCTCCATACTAATGATGTTTCCCCAAAATTTAAAAATAAGTAAAATGGAAACTGAAAATTTATACCAGTGACCTTTTGGGTGTAATAATTCTCCCCAACATATCACTTTATTCCCTAATGAAGTCACCCAAAAAATAAATGAGACCATTTCTCCCACATAAAACCCCTTCTATAACACAAAAAGAATTTGAAATATTTTTATTTTAGAATAAGTTTTGTTGTTTTTAGATTTTTTTATATGAAAAACCATGTTAATCTTACGCTACCCACAACATTGATTTATCTTATTTTACATGTAAAATTGAGTTTTATTGCCTTTCAATGGTGAACCATTTATAAAAATAAACCTTGAAAGTTCTATGAATTTTATTTTTCAAAATAAAATTCATTTTTGAATTCAAAATTTCAAAACTATTTTAGGGTGATTTTTTAATATTTTTCTGAGAAGATTCATTTTTTGATGAATAGTGAAAAATAATGCATTTTAGTTAAAAACTATATTTTTATTTGAATAATTATTAATGTTAAATTATAATTTAAATTTGTTTTTAAAATAAAAATATATTGATTATATATCTATTAATCTAATTTAGGTCATTGGAATCATTTTTATATTGAATTTAGATATATAAACTTATAAAACTGTTGAAAATTTTCACTTTAAAAATCTGCTTTCTCACCACGTCTGTGGGATTAGCTTTAAATTTAATTTTTCCACTTCTGTAAATTGAATTTATAATAATATACATACATGGTTATAATCATTATAATATTTATACTATAATAAGATCAATTTAGTTTTTGATAAAAAAATATTAGTGAAAGTTATTAAAATTAATTAAAGTGATTTAGGTAAGATTAAGCTTAACAAGGGACCAAACATTAAACATAAGGGATAAAATGACCTATAGACCTATACAAATCCATTTTCTACCAATAGTTTGACCATATCCCCTATTAGTTAAACTTTTATGAGGTATTTTATCACATGTTCATGAAAGTGACCCATATAATAATTTAAGTAAGGAAACTAACAAAAAAAGGAATCTTCCTTACCTTTAACATTTATAAAGCTTTAGAGTATGGAAAATGCTACAAAGTTTCAGTTTCAAAAATTATTTTGAAACTAAAATGATTTTTTATGATGATAATTTAGCAATAATTTTTAGAGATTAATTAGTTACATTAAATGTTTAAGAATCACTAACACATGAATTGTTTATTTAATAATTAAATAAAATAAATGATTCTAAAAACATTAAAAGGAAAGTAAATTTAATGAATTATTGTGTTACATTATTTTTATAGATTAATATATCATTTTAAACAAATTTTAAGTTAATATATTTTCATTTCTTATTTGTTTTGATATTTTTAAATTAAAATAATGTTAATAATGTCAAAGTCAACATTAATGTTATTTTACAATAAATGTTATTTTCTTAAATGATTTATAATTAATAAAACTCTTAACTTCTTCCAAGTGATTTTTAAGTGATAATAAATATCAAATTTGGTCTATTAATTGACCAATTCATCTTTTATAATTAACATATTGACCCATAGATTGCAAAAACATTGTTAGCATGGTTCAGGTTAAAGTGGTGTTTTTTTGCGTTACATGCTCTTGTTTTAAAATTAATTTCTAAAACACATGGGATTTTTATTTTGAAAATTAGATATTTATAATTCACCAATTCTATATTTTATAACAAATCCCAATTTAATTTAATCTTAATTGATAAATTACTTAGGATAGAAAAGTAGATACCTTAATAAAAAAACAAAATGATAAAAGTGGGGGAACATAGAAGTTAAAGAAACAATTATAAAAAATCACTTATTTTTGTATGTTGGATGTTATTATCAACCCTAATTCCACTTTAATCCATTATTTTTCCATTATTTTTCTATTTTTAGGCACATGAGGTAAGGGAGACCTCATAATAGTGTATACCCTTTGGTGTTTAGAAGAATGTCACTCCCCCTCCATTGTAAAAAGGAATTCACTCTTCCCCTCACTCACACATATCAATCCACATTAGATCATCCAAATTTATCCCAAATAGTATAAAGAAATCCCTCCCCTAAACCTACAATCCTCACTTTTTGCATAAATCCAACCAAGGAATCCATTTGGTGCAAATCAAAAGGAGTTACCCAAAAAGAGGTAGGATTCTTCAAATGGATATTTATGTATTATTCCTTTCTCCATTCATTAAATTATTCTTATTCCATGATTATATAAAAACATAAGAATACTAAATTTACTAATATTTTTTTATGTTAAGTTTTATACCTACACATACACACACTTCCATCAAATGGGTAATGAAATTACAGTTCGTGTACAACAAACTATTGCCTCACGGAACGATGTCGTCCGTTTTTCTTTAGCACCTCTCATGGTTGATCATTATGATGGAAACCAAGTTTTTATATGATATTTATGATATTTATAATATTTATGATATTTATGTTCTATTAATACTTTTTAAATTGTTATATAACAAATAACTTTATGCCTTCCATTTGGTGTAAATACAATAACATTGTTTGTGGGCGTGCGGACTACCACCTCCTCAAAGCGATGTGATACGGTCACACATTACATGGAATGTATTAAGGATGAGGGTTAATTAAAAATATGTTACATATATAAAAATATATATGATATTAATGAAATAATTATATTTCTATAAATATAAAATATCATTTTATTTATTAACATTTTTACACACTAAAAATTGATAACGTCATTCGTGGACGTGTGGACTACCGCCTCCTCAACATGATGTGATTCAATTTACATCACAAGAATTATATATATATAACTATATATGATTAAATAACATGGTATTTTTGATATAATAATTATTCTAGAAATATATAATGTTTCATACCTTCTTTTCATAATGATCATTGAAAAATGGAAATGTTACTCATGCGTATGTTCGACCTACCATCTCCATGATTGTAATGTTGGTTTGTTTTTCATAAAAATAATTCATGATTTGTTTTAAATGTATAATTTATGTATAAATATTATTATTATGTGATGATCATTATTCTGGATATGTATACATAATGAACCCTTTGACCATAGTTTACCTACTAAAGTCTTTTTTGACACATGAACTGAATTTGGTCAAAACACCAAATGTAAACTTAATTGTTTAAGTAGTTATATACAAAATTTTTATAGGTGAAGTAAAATTAAGTATAAATTTTAAAAAATCATTCAAGAAATTAAATAATTAACATAAGATTATTATTCCCAAAAAATAAAGATGCATGTGACATGTCAGACTCAAGGTAAGGGATTTCATCTCAATTTCATTTCATTGAAGCCTATTATAATATTATGCACATAGTTTATTTTATATGGTGTATATAATTCCATTTGACATGTTATATCATGAATATACATATTATGATAATATTTTATGTTTTATTTAATGTAATTATTTCATGTGGATTATGATTCAAATGTTTCAAAGTGGTATGGGACACATTGGAATGTTTAAAGATTATTTTCCTCAAGAATGTTTTGATGACATTTAAATGGTATTTCCATTCATCAACATCAACAGCCCTTGTTGTTAATTATCATAAACTAAATAATTATTGATAAATATGTATTATTTATTCAATATATATATATATATATTTGATGATAAGGTGCATTTCTTATTAATTAAATCGATTATTTGATATATGAGGAATGTTTTTTATAGGTACGACACAGGTGGGACCCAGTTATAGATATCCCCTCAATGAATCGGTGGTCTAATGGGATGAAATAAGTTGGTGAATACCCCTTAATGTTTATTTCCAAGCTGAATAGACTAGTATGATTTAGGTTGGGGACCAGTTAATCCAATACCCTCGTTGCGTCGGTAATATCATGAGACAAATCATTTAGCCAAATTAGAGTAGTTTAAACCATATTTAGAATAGATATTGATGGTAAAAGTACCATGTATCTAGAAAACATGGATTCTAATAATCAACTATTTCCATCATTCATATTCAATTATTATTTTTCCATGAGATTCTTTCATTGGAATGATCTATGGATACATTTTATTCACAGTTTATTGATTAAATGACATGTGTTTTAGTTATCTACATTTCTATATTGATTATTACTTATACAATTGTTTAAATAGAAAGTGTGTTTAGTTATTTAAATTTTCATATCTACTATTCTTATTGATTCATGATTACTTCTATTATCTTTAAACTAACTGATCATTTGGGATCACCATTATTATGTTTCCTTTCCCTGGGTTATGAAGAGGGATCATTTGAATGAGTTTCAAGGGTGCTGAGATTTTACTTTTTTATGTAGTGTTTTTTACCCCTAATTTAAAATGGGTTTCTTATATATAATATAGTTTTACAAAATTTCTAGACTGGTCGGTCCTTTGGGATTTGATTCCTTGTAATCATGTCAATGTAAAAAAGTAATGCACGGACATCAAGTTTCTGGGGTTGAGGTGTTACAGTTGGTATCAAAGGAATTATAGTAGAAACCTTGGAAACTAAATTTAGTAAAATATAGATTAGAGAATATAAGACTATGATAGACTTTGAGGATAATTATAGAATAATATCTCAAAGAAATCATCTTTATGATTATTATAGTAGTTATGCATAAAATTTTCAATTTATGTTAATTATTTTAATTTTTTTGGGATTATACATTATATTTCATAATGATATGATCTAATTTAGTGTATGTAATCATTTATAAATGGATCCTATTAGAAGGAATTAGAACCTCTTCAATTCCCATGATCTAATGAGTAAGAAGGATCATATCTTTTTTGGTCTTAAGCCAATATTTCATTGGGAAATAGTCTCTTAAGCATTCTCATCACATGAGGACATAAAATCTTATGCTAATAAGATGGGTGAATAATTATCCTTATTCTATGTATTTAAAGAAAAGTAATATAAGAAGAGGATGGCATAGCAAAAGATGTATAAATGGAATAAGAGAAATAATTATTTACCCACTTGTGATAATTGTTGAAAAAAACACACTAGTACATGCCTAAAAGGAATGGGAGTTTTCAACAAGTGTAGAGATAAAGGCCACCCTACTTGTGATTTCATGGGTAAGAAAAATTATTCCAATTCACAATGCTTCCATTGTAAGAGGATAAAACACTACAAAAAAATCAATGTCTCAAGTGTCACAGTAATATGCCCCAAAAGAGGCTAATAAATCATGGTCAAGATTATGTCACTGCCATAGATGAATAGGAATGATTAATGTACTTGTGGTTAGATTCATGAATTATTTAATTTTATTATTTTATCAATGGCATACTAGTTATAATAATTATGGAATATATAAGGATTGTAATGTAACACTTTTTCATTGAGGATTTGAGATCATATATTGATTGGATCTAAGAAAAGTGATCTGGTATCAAGTTAAACATTTTGGAAATTAGTTGTTTAAGGGAAATATAACCCTTATTATATTCCTAATTCTTAGATAATGATGTTTTAATAAAGAGATGATTTATTTGGATAAAGTAAATTGGGTAGTATCGAATACCTTGGAACTGGTTAGTGGTTTTTTTGTTTATGATATCATTGGTGGAGTTTTCAACATTTTTTGATTTTTTTGAATATATCCAATAATCCATATTTTATTTAAGAAATAAGGTATCATACATTTTTTCAATAGTTTTTTATGGTAATTAATGTTATTACCATGTTCACATGTTTCGTAAGTGATGATTAAAGTGCTACTTTGTAACGACCTGAACTTTTATAAATAAAATTTACCTTTTGATTTAATTAAATGTATTATTATGTATTATGGATACAAAAAAAACATGCACTTATTTGGATTTATTATATACTATAAGACTTAAATGATTTTTAAGAATCCTTATATTTGATAATATATTTATCTAATAGTGATTACATGATTAGTATAAAAATAGGGTTTTAACAAATCCAATTGACACAAACAAAGGAAGAGACAACCTCAAATAGTAGTAACGTAACCTATGAAGCCCATTTATCATAGCTTTAGAATGATATATGATCATTGGGTTTTGACCTTGATGAATCTCAAGCTGATATCCAACAACTTAATCATGATCGAAGCTGTTTACATGAGAAGTTCAAACTCATCGAGGTCACGGTCCAAACCATATCTGTTGAACCACCCCATGAAAGTATCACTGTCTTGCACCTTGCTCTTAGGGATTTTTCTAGTGCATCAATGATATATGTTTCAAGACCCTATAAATATGCGTATGTACATTATTTTTCATAGAATAATTTCTATATTTTCACCCTATTATTGTTACTTTATATTTTTTTATTTTGATACAATAAAACATAATAAGTATTTTTATGAAATATTAAAATTTCAATTAAGGAAATTATTTTGATGAATTAATGGATTTATGAAATAAATAATATTTTAATAAAATATTATCAGTAAATATTTTTTATCAAATATAAATGATCATATAAGTTTTATAAAGCTAAATGTAATTAATATAAGGGTTTAGAAAATTATTGTAAAAAACCCAACATTTCTCAATAAATATCAGTTATTATTTTAAAAGTGAAAAATAGAAATATTTAAAAAATTATTTATATAAAATGAATATTATTTTTGAAATCATAACAACAAAATTATCCAAATCTGAATTTTTTATAATTTTTTTTGACAATCGAAATTTCGTTTAAAAATTAAATACCCTATAAATATACTTTGTTTATTATGACATCATAATGACCCACAAGTGATTTAATAAATACTATAAATAGTATCCAAGAACAAATATATGTTTTAAATTAAAAATCATTTTATTTTATGTTTATTTCATTAATTTTATAAAGCCTTTATGAATCCTGAAAAACCATTAATATATTTTAAGGTTTTAAAATCATTTATTTAAGAGTATGACCCACCTCCACATAAAAAAGGGTATTATTTTGTTATGTTTGGACCTTATACTTATAAAATAATTATAACCACTCCCACTTGGCTGAAACTATGGAAAAACCATGGGATGTTTTGTGTTTTTGGTTATTTTATCATGTAGAGTCCAAAACCTAAATAATAAATAAATCCCCATATTTTCCAATATAAACCCACATGATCTCCCATTTATCGTTACTGAAACTATTTGTAAAATATCCATACACTTCCATCCACTTTATATAGTCTAATAAAGTCATCCGCAATCTCTCAAGAATCTCCTTACAAGAATTTGGAGTCACGTACTCAAGCAAGGGATCTTTTATTTTCTCCTCTTTATTTAAGTATCTTCGTTACCTTATTTATTTTATCTTCATTTCCTTATGATGGTATATGTCATTCCATATCACCCTTACTGTCCAATTTAGGTAAAAATTATGAGATGCTCATTTCTCTATCATCAACCCATTTTTATTAATTTCTAAGTGAATTTGTTATGCTACCGAAATTTCATTGTGATTTTACATGCCAAAGTAATTATGTAGTGTATACCATACCCATTTCCTATCAAGGATATTAAAATTTATACACATATACCTATTTGAATTGGTAATTACATGTATTTATTCCACATTACTTGATCATGGAATAAAATATGATGATTGATGAATCCATGTTGTATGATTTATGTGGCACACTTAAGAATGAGAATGAAATGAAAGCGATGGGTGTGCCGGAATTATATAGTGCTCCAATGCATTGGGAAATGCTAAGTCTCATGAGACATCATGTTGGGATAGGGAGTGAACTTTATTCTTTTATGGGACTTTTTTCACCATGATTTCTTAGTCATTTAGCTTTGAACTATGTTTATGATTCCATGTTGTATGTTGTTTCCATATTTACTATATTCTGATTATCATGTTATATCATCTCCCATAGTTCATGTTTATGATTCCAACTATTTTTATAACCCATTTATATGTCTATGTTATAACATTTATCACCTTATGACATGTTTATTCCCTTACTATGACTTATATATCACCCCTTTCGTATGTATGTCCCTAGGTTATCCCATGTAAGTATGACCGTTTTAATGAAGTTTTCAATAAAGATGATGTATTTTCTTATTTAAGTTATCATGTAATGTACCAAATTCCCAAAGAAACTGGACTTATCAATATTCTAGGTTTTATTAAGTATAATCTTATATAATAAATCATGTATTAATGTATAATAAAGAATAGGGTTTTTATTATTGGTATCAAAGGAAAAGTTTAATTATTTTTGGGATTAGGATTAGAAAACTCTAGAGAAATCCTTAGGGATAAGAATAATTATAAGAAAAAATCCCTAATTTTTTTAAATTATATAGTAAATATTTTATCAAGTAGATATATCCCAATATGAATATTACAAGTGGATATGGTTCTGGCATAGATGTACCTAGGGTTAACAACTCCGACAAGGTGTATTGGGCCTGACTCGGTGTAACCTGGTACATGAAATTGGGTCTTAATACACATCTGGTTTGACACTACTAGGGGATATGATTTATTAAATTTATAAAATCATTATTAACTATTATTAAGGGAACAAAGAAATTCCCATAAGAATATATACTAGGAAATATATCATGGATAACATATATTGAAGCCTAGAAATTCATAAGTTAATAAAATACATGTAATTTATAAATTATCCATTTAATTTCATTGGATTCACCCTTTATGTGTTTAATAGTTTAAAAATACTCATCCTTATTTTTCCTTTTTATTCTTTCCAATGTCCAAAAATAGTATGAACCAAGTAAAAAAATAAATTTGAAGGGAAACGTGATGACAACCTCAACTAGATGTCCAACTCGATGAGAGCTAGAATCACAAACATTATAATGATAATCTAACAGCTGACTCGGGTTCTAAATGGAAACCCGGATCAGTAGGAGAATCCAAAATCCCCTAATAGAGAATAAGTTTTTATTGAGTCCTTTGTGTGGAAAATTCCCCAATCTTTCAATGGATCATCAGATCCCTTAATCGCAAAACAATGGATCAACTCTATTGAGAAAATATTCTCAATCCTTTAATGTTTCTAACAATAGAATGTTCTACTATTTTTTTATCATATGGATTGAGAATATGATCATTGGTGTACATTTATCAAGAATATGAAGCCTTATGAAGAGATCAAAGTGATAGGGTGGAAGGAATTCTGAAAAATGTTTTTTGATAAATATTTTCCTCGCACTCTTATATTTAATATGGAAAGGGACTTCCTTTCCCTCATAAAAAAGGATGATGAATATATCAGGGTATATTAAAAAAAATTCATAGTATTTTTAGGATACACCTTTTACTTTTTCATTTCCCTATAATTCAAGGTTGACCTCTTCTTTGGTGGACTAAAAACTAGTCTAATAAAATACATGGTGATATGAGACTTTGATAGTTATGAGAAAATTGTCTGATTTTCCCTCAAAGTTGAAATGTAGATCATAAAATATCAAAGGTATCAAAGGGATAATGAGTGTAAATTTGAGTTTAATTATGGTGGTATGATGGATAAATCCAATGATTCCAAGAAATTTCAACATCCCACTTGTCAAAGGTGTGGAAAGAGACACCCGAGAAATTTCCTAAGGGAGAAGAGGAAATTCTTTATGTGAAATAAAAAAGGGAACCTGACTATCAATTATTGATAGGAGAAACCCACTAATGTGGTAGAGTAAAGTAATTCTCCATTTAACCCTTAACACATTGTTCATTTATTTAACTATAAGAAACCAGGGCACTTTTATAACCAATGCACTAAGCCAAGGGTTTTCAAAGACAACCAAGAACCTCCAAGGTAGCAAGGGTGAGCTTTTACCATCACAGTTTCTGAGTTAGGTCCTAAAAATAAAGTGGTGATAAGTATGTTAGTTATTCATTAAATAATAGTGAACATACTTTTTGATTATGGTTCTACATATTCCTTCATATCACGAATGTTTAGTAGAACTACTCAAACACTACCACAAAGTATGGAAGTGGAGTTATTAGTGAAAATGGAAAATGGGGAAATTATTGAATCCTAATTATATAACTCCTCTCCTATAAAATTTTATGGGATGAACTTCTCAGTAAACCTTTTTATACTCCCTTTGGTGGAAATTGATGCAATTCTGGGCAAGGATTGGTTTTCCCTATATAGATCCAATATAAATTACTATGAGAATGAAATCACTCTCTGTATAGAAAATCTCCCCTGATTCTATACAAGTGAAAGGAGGAGAATGAATATTATTTATCACCAACATCTCAAGAATTGATGTTATTGAACTATGAGGAATTGTTTTTATATTAAATTATTAATTCTGAGGAAAGAACCATCCTTGATGATTTTCCCACTATAAGGGAATACACTGATGTGTTTCCCAAAGAATATTTTGGTCTTCCTCATGTCCAAGAGATTTATTTTTCAATTGATCTTATACTTGGGGTGTTTCCATTGTCCAACAATCCATATAGAATGGTTTTTTGGAACTTGAGGAGCTGAAGAGACAACTAAAAAAGAATATAGATAAAGGGTTCATATTCCCAAGTGATTCACCATGGGGTGCACCAATCCTCTTAATCAAGAAGAAAGATGGGTCAATGTTCCTTTTCATTGATTATCGTGAGCTCAACAAGATCATGATAAAGAACAAGTATCCTCTTCCATGGATTTATGATTTATTCGATTATCTACATGGAGAAAAATACTCTACAAGGTGGATATATGGTTGGGATATTACCAATTTAAGGTGAAGAAGAAGGATATCCCCAAGACTGATTTTTATACAAGGTACGGGCACTATGAGTTCATAGTAATTCCATTTGGACCTAATAATGCACTATAAATCTTCATTTACTTGATGAATAGATTCATCATAGATTAACTCAACAAATTTATGAAGTTCTTTATAGATGATATTCTAATATACTCCAAAACCAAGGAAGAGATTGAGGAGCATCTGAGCAGTGTGTTAAAGACCTTTTGAAGGGAGAAGATTTATTAAAATTATAGTAAATGTGATTTAAAGTTAAATGAAGTATAGTAGTGATCATGATGTTCTCATCATCATCATCATGAAAATTTTTATTCAATGAGAAGAAAGGGGAACATAAGGGGCTACATGAGCAGGCCATGGAAGAAGAGACTATAGGGGTCTAAAATGGTGAAGGTCAAGGGAATCCCCTCTAAGAATTTTGATCCCCATTGGTTTTAGACTTTGAGGGGTGTGAAAGATAAGAGCCTCCGGTCCAGAACTATCAAGTGATTCAAGGTATTCTGCATCTTTATTACCCTCTCTCTAGGTATAGGACACGTTGGTGTTGATGCCAAGCATACCCCGACACTTCCTAATGATATACTCGATAGACCAAGGAGTATTTTCGAGGCCCTGGAGAGCATTATAGACTAGCATGGAATCAGTTTCCACCTCCTTTGGTTCCACTCCCCTTTGGCTGAAAACATAGAGACATGCCAACATGGTCTTTGCCTCTACAAGAAGTGATTTACCGTGACCCAACCGTATGGAAAAGGTGAGAATGACCAAGAAATTGCAATCACAAACAAGACCCCATTCACTCATGGTTCTTGCAAATACATAAGTCATAGGTGTTGATCTTGAAACCGTGACGAGGGGGCTTCCATCGAACCCAATTTCTAGAGGGGGAAATGTGGACCGGAGGGGGATTGTGCATAGTAGGAAGAAGTAGTTGAAGGTTGGGATCCTCCCTCCAGGCACTGAGAACATGAACTATATCCATTAGTATGATATTAGTTCAAAAATGATCATTTGAACAGAAGAGGAAACCCCTTCATGTAGGTACTCATTATGTGCCCGCCACATGCACCGGTATCCTACATGCAACAACATAGAGTGCACTCTTCTCTCTGTCCCCTCATCACCTGAGTCATGGAACCAGCGAGCATGGTAGGATTGGTTATCCATGTATGAAATTTAAAAGCCATTGAAAACACCAAAAAACATCCACACCTCTTTCACCCAATCACTCTAAAAGAACAAATGATCTAAAGTTTCCTCTTTTTGCCACTTATAGCAAACACATTTGGAGGCCATGACCACGCCACACTATTTGATGTTCTCATTTGTAAGAATAAATCTGTGACAAATTCTCCAAGTATAGAAGTTTAATTTTGTGGGGATGGCCCTATCCCACAGAACATCGCTTTATACATCCACCGCTGCTTGCGTGACAGACACACGAAGGTAATCATTGGACATGAAGAGGCCAGACAAAGATGGGGTGAACATGCACGGATTAGGAGCCCTAGTCAGCTTGATGAGGTGTAATAGATCCTTATGGATCATTTCAAGAATAGTGTTGATGAAAGGTGGATGTTTTCTGGCCTCCATGAATGAAATGTTGGTGGCAGGGAAACCCGGGTACCCAATGACCTCCCCACACTAGTTGTCATGACAAAAGGAGGCATCCCCTGTTCTGATGATCCAGTGAGTGTGGGGTTTGAGGGAGTTCACCAGAGGATTAATATCATGAAAAAGGGGGGAATCCTTACCATCCCTGATACCCCCATTCCCAATGTAACATTCATTCATGGTCATTCCCCAGAACGTTCATTTCTCTAGCACTTCCCAAGCTATTTTTGCATACATAAAGGTAGGAGAATCGCTCAGATTTCGGACGTTGATACCACCTTCATTGAAAATTCATGCCATCTTATGCCAGGAAACCCAATGTCTTCTTCCCTTGTTGGGGAATATCATCACCTAAAATGGAATATCTGTATAACCTTCAAAAAAAGAAGAAATTTATGGATGTTTGAGGCCAACATCTATGATTTATATTCATAGATTCCTTGGATTACCTCGGTATTATCGCTGATTTTTGAGAAATTTATCTTGATTAGAAAACCCTCTAACCTAGCTAACTATAAAGGGATTCAATTTTTCTTTAAATGGTGAATATGAAAAGAGATTCAAGTATTTGAAAAGGAGGTTTATCACTGAACATGTGCTCACACTACCCACAAGTGGAGATATTTTCGTATTGTTCATAGATGCTTAAAATAAGGGATTAGGCTATGCGTTAATGAAAAATCACAAAGTCATAGCCTATGCTTTAAGGAAGTTGACAGTTCATGAACATAACTAACCAAAACATGATCTAGATTTGGTTATAGAAATATTCACTTTGAAAACTTAGAAGAATTATATATTTGAGGAGAAGTGTGAAATATATATGGATCACAAAAGCCTCAAGTATATATTCACATATAAAGAGATGAATATGATCCAATGAAGATAGTGAGAGTTTATCAAGGACTATGACTACTAAATTCATTACCATCATAGAAAAGAAAATAAATTGGAAGATGATCTAAGTATAAAGGGTCTATAAATTTTATCATTTATAAGAATTATAAGGATATGATATTCTTAGACAAGAAGATGATGGATATGTGAAACATAAAGAAGAAAATATCCTCAATCCTTTCAAAAATTATTTCTTAACCATATATTTCGGAATAGTTAATGGATGCTCAAAGGGATGATGTGGCAATTTAGAAGAAAGTGGAAACTATAATAAAAAGGAAATCCTTAGATTTCAGTGTTAACGAAGAACGAGTTGTGAGATTTGGGCCATGACTATGTATACCATCAAATCCTGAGTTAAATAAGGAACTTTTGGATGATGCACATAGTTCAACTTTTTTCATTCACCTAGGAAGCACAAAGAGTTATCGAGATATTAGAGAGCACTATAGGTGGGACAATATGAAGAAGTAGATCATTGAATATACATCAAAGTGTCGGGTATGTCAACAAGTGAAGGCTAAAATGAAAACATCTTAAGGGATGATGCAACCATTACCCATACCTACATGGAAATGGGAAAACATCACCATGGACTTTGTAATAGGACTTCTAAAGACATCCAGAGGAAGCAATGATATATGGGTTGTTGTGGATCATCTTACAAAAATAGCTCACTTTATTATGATTTGAGAGTATTTCTCACTAGATAAACTTGCACGGATATATATCAGAGAAGTGGTAAGGCTGCTAGAGTACCACAATCGATTTTGTTTGATCGAGATCCAATATTCACCTATAAGTTCTGGAAGAGTCTCCAACATCCTCTAAATACTAAGTTGAACTTTAGTATGTCCTATCATCCTCAAAATGATGTCCAAATTGAGAAGACTATTCATACACTAGAAGGCATGTTGTGAACATGTTCTATAGACATTAAAGGATGATGGGACCAACATATTCTTTTGGTCATGTTCTCTTACAACAACAATAAACACTCAAGAATCCAAATGGATCCCTATGAATATATTTATGGAAATAGGTACAAAACACCTATAGCTAGTATGAAGTTGGGGAATAAAAACTGTTATGTCCTAGAATGGTCAAGGAAATGGTAGAAAGTGATAAAACCATTTAGCATCTCATCAAGGCTTCTCAGAGTCGACAGAAGCGCTATGCTGACAATCATAGAAGATACATATAGTATGATGTTTGAGAGAAGGTATTTGTACTCATATCACTATGGGATAAAGTAATGAGATTTTATAAGAAGAGAAAGATTAGTCTAAGATACATCAGCCCCTTTGACATCCTTGATAACATTAGAGTGTTGACCTACTGACATGCACTACCACCTAAACTATCTCAAGTATATGATGTATTTCATGTATCCCTATTGATAAAGTATATAACTAACCACTCTAAATTACTCAATCTAGTCGTGGTACCATTGGAGAATAATTATTCCTATGAGCAGCAGCAGGTCAAGATCTTAGATCGTAGAGACAAAGTTATACGAAATAAGACAATGCGCCTTGTGAAAGTGATGTAGAGAAACCAAAAGTTTGAATAAGCGATGTGTGAACCAGAGGAAGTGATGAAATATAGTAACCCTCGTATATTTTAATGTGGGAAACAATATAGGGTGAAATTTATTAATGGGGAAGGATTGTAAGGATCCTAATTTTTGTAAATAAAATTTCCCTTCTGATTTAATTATATTTTTCATTATGTAATATGGTTATAGAAAATACATGAATTTATTTAGTTTTATTATATACTATTATATTTAAATGGATATTAAGAATCCTTACTGTTGATAATATACTCATTGAACAATGATCGTATGATTAGTATAAATATAGGGTTTTAACAAATTCAATGTACACAGACAAAGGAAGTGATGGCGTCAGCCATAAGGATCATACCATATGAAGCCCATTTATTAATCTTATGAGGGAGATATAATCACTGGTCTTTTCCCTTGACCAAGACCAATATGATATCCAAAAATTTAAGCATGAGAGAAACTATTTACAGAAGAGTTTCAAGATCATAGAGATCACAACCCCATCGATATTTTCTGAAAAACCCAAAGATAGTCTCATCGTCTCACAACTTACTCTCAGGGAGTTTGTTGCTGTATTAAAGACATATGTTTCAAGACTCTAGATATATGAGTATGTACATTATTTTTATAGAATAATGGATATATATTCATCCTATTATAAATACTTTATAAATGATTTTTATTTTTCTATAATAAAACATAAATAATATTTTTGGGTATTATTCAAATTTCAATTAAGGGATTTATTTTGATGAATTAATGGATTTTTGAAATAAATAATATTTTTATAAAATATTATTATTAAATAATTTTTATTAATATAAATTATTATATAATTTTTATGAATCCAAATGTAAGTTTTGTAAGGGTTCAAAAATTGTTGTTATCAAAGAAACCATCAGGGAAAATTAACATATTTAGAAAATTATTTATATAAAATGAATATTATTTTTGAAATCATGATGTTAAAATTATACAATGGTGAATTGTTCATAATTTTCTGAGACAGATGAATTTTTGGGTAAAAATTAAATACCATATAAATATATTGTGTGTATTATGACTTCATAATGACCCAAAAGTGATGTAATAAATACTATAATTGGATTAAATGATGAAATATATGATTTAAATTAAAAAAAATTATTTTAGGTTTTTTTTTGATTTTATACATCCATTATAAATCCTCAAAAACCATTAATATATTTTAAGGTTTTAAAATAATTTCTTTAAGAGTATAGCTCCCTTCTACATAAGCAAGGGTGTTATCTATTATGTTCAAACCTTTTCCGTATAAAATAATGAAAACAAATCCCATTTGGCTTAAACCATTGGAAAACCCCATCATATGGTTTGTGGTTTTATTTATTTTATTGTATAGAGTCCAAAACATAAATAATAAATAAATCCCCCTCTTTTCTTATATAAAACCACTCAATATCCAATATATCTTAACTCAAACTCTGTGTATCACATCCATAATCTTACTTACACACTCTATATTCCTCCTAAGGTGACCCCAAGCTCTCAAGAATCTTCTTACAAGTATTTTGAGTCATGCACTCAAGTAAGAGATCTTTTTATTTTTCCTATTTATTCAAATATCTTATTTATCGTATTCCTTCTATCTTCATTTAATTATGATGGTACATGTTATTACATATCCCCCTTACTAAAAAATTTATTTACAAATTATGAGATACATTTTTCTATCTCATTGACCCATTTTTATGAAATTTTAACTGACATTGTTTTGCGGCTGAAATCTCCCCATGATTTTCGATGCCCAAACAATTGTATAGTGAATATGATATCCATTTCTTATCAAGGTTAATCATCTATATACACTTATATATATTTGACTTGGTACTTTTATATATTTATTCCACACTCCTTGATCAAGGAATAAAATATTATGATGAATGAATCTATGTTTCATGATCTATGTGGCTCACTTAAGTATGAGAATGAAATGAAAGTGACGGGTGTGATCAGAATTATATAGCACTCCATTGAATTGGGTAATGTTTGGTTTCACATGTTGGGATATAGAGTGAACCTGATTCCTTTATGGGACTTTTTCCACCATGATGTATTTTCTATTTATCCTTGACCTATGTTTATGATGTAGTGTTTTATGTTGTTTCCACATTTTCCATGTTATGATAATCATGCGATATCATTTCTCATTATTCATTTTTATGATTCATAATATTTTTATACCCAATTGATATGAATATATTATAACATGTATCAACTTAATCCATGTTTATTCCCTTAATGGGCTTCATATCTCATAACTTTTTTATGTATGTCCCCAGGTTATCCCATGCAGTTTTATGTATGAAATTTTTTAGGAAGTTTTCAATGAATATGATGTATTTTCCTATTTAAATTTTCATGTAATGTACCTAATTACCAACTACACTAAACATATATATATTTTATATTAAATTAAGTGTAATATTATATAATAAATTATGTATTAATGTGTAATGAAGAATAGGGTTTTTATATAATTCATGTTGATTGGAGATTAATGATAAGTTCATTTTGGAAACTCCGCAACCTTTTTTTAAAAGTGTTGGATAATAATATTTTGGAAAATATAATTTTTTTGAAATGGTTTAAGTTGATATTTGGATGAGCTTTTAGAGATTAATATATTATGTTACTATTTAAAGCATCTTGTACTAAGAGATGAATTTGAAATAGTTCAAGGAGTAATCAAAGAAAAATATTACATTTATAAAAACATATATTTACTTATATTCTCATAGATTTAAAAAAATTATAAACTTCAGGAAAAAGGTCTTGATGTTTTTTTCCTATTATCATATTTTTTTGATATAAATGATACATTTTTCATAACTCTAGTTTATGACTTTGTGATCTTCAACTTTTAACTGAACATGTTCCCTTTCACACTCCATCAGAACATTATAGTTTGATTTTTCTTCCATGTCCATGTTTTCACTAACATTATTTTATTATAAATCCTAGTTTTGCGATGACCATCCCATTTTAATAACCCTCTTATTAATAAAATTTTTTTTACCTCTATTTATGGGGTGGGTTTTTCCAAAAATAGTATTTCCAAATATCAAACCCCAAATTACTGAGATCAAGGTTAAATTGAGAGGACATAATTTAATTAAGTTGGGGATAATGTTACACTAAAATACATTAGAATAATTTCATTTTATAATAAATTTTATATTGTTTCTATACAACACCATGTTAAGCTTACGCTACATACAACACTGAGTTAGCTTGCATTACACGCAAGACCATGGTTTACCGCCTTTTAATGGTGCACTTATTATAAAACTAATTTATGAAAATTTTATAATTTTTATTTTTCAAAATAAATTTCATTTTTGAATTCATAATTTCAAAATTATTGTATAGAGAATTTTTGGTATTTTTCTAAGAAGTTTCATTTTTTGATGAATAGTAAAAATGCTGCATTTTAGTTAAAAACTGTCCTTTCATTTTAATAATTATTAATGTTAAATTATATTTTAAATTTTTTTGAAGTCAAAATAGTTCAATTATATATCTATTAATAAAATTTAGGTCATTGGAATCATTTTTATATTGAATTAAGATATAAAAATTTGTTGGACCTTTGAACATTTTCACTTTAGAAACCTGATTTCTCTTCAAGTCTATAGGATTAACTTTAAATTTAATTTTTCCACATAAATGAATTTAATTTTGAAAAACAAACATACATAGTTGTAATCATTATAATATTTATAGTTTAATAAGATCAAGTTATTTTTTGACCAAAAATATTAGTGAAAGTAATTAAAATTAAATACAATGATTAAGGTAAAATTAAGCTTAACAAGGGACTAAACCTTAATCTTAAGGGCCAAAATGACCAAGAAAATTGTAAAAAATATATTTTATACCAATATTTCTACCATATAACCTCTTGGTTCAAAATTTGTGAGTTATTGTATCACATGTTCATGAAAGTGACCCATATAATAAGTTAAGTAAGGAAAAAGAAAAAAAAAAGAACCTTCCTTACCTTTAACATTTAAAAAAAATCAGAGTATGAAAGAAGATACATATTCTTAGTTAAAAACATTATTTAAAAGTTAAATTATTTTTTTTATCTTCATAATTTAACTATAATTATTATAGATGAATTAGTTACATTAAATTATTAACAAATGATCATGCATGAATTATCTAGTTAATAATAAAATAAAATAAATGAATCTAAAAACATTAAAAGGAAAGTAAATTCCATGAATTATTGTGTTAAATTATTTTTTAGATGAATATATCATTTTACACACATTTTAACTTAATATATTTTAATTCCATAGTTATTTTTGTATTTTAAAATTAACATTAACTTAATAATATCAAAATCGATATTAATTTTATTTTACAATAAAGGATACTTTATTAAATGACTCAAAATAAATGAAAATCTTACCTTCTACGAAGTGATTTTTAAGTGTTAATAAATTTAAAATATTTTCAATTAATGGAGAAATTAATCTTTTATAAATAAAATATTTACCCATATATAGTAAAAATGTTGTTAGCACAATTTGGGTTAAAGTAGTGTTTTTGCGTGTTATATGGGCTTGTTTTAATATTAATTTCCAGCACACATGAGATTTATATTTTTTAAAATATTATAATATTTGTAATTCAGTTTTTCTATATTTTATAATAAATCCCACTTTAATTTAATCTTAATGTTAAAATTACTTAGGATTGAAAACTAGTTGCCTTAATAAAAACCAAAATGGTAAAAGTGGGGGAACATAAAAGTTAAGGAACAAAATTATAAAAATAAACTTCTTTTTGTTTTTTTAAGGTTTTTATAGAGAATAATTCCAATTTAATCTATTATTTTCCCATTTTTTTTATCACATGAGGTAAGGCAGACATCCCAATAGTCTATACCCTTTGGTATTTACAAGAACCCCCTCCCCCTCAAATATAAAAAAGAATTCAAAATTACCATTACTCACACCTCTCAAGAAACTTTTTAACATCCATAATATGCCAAAATAGTCACCCAACATACTACCCTAAACCTATAAGCCTCACCTTTAGAGAAAATCCAACCAAGGAAACCCTTTGGTGTAAACCAAAAAAAGTTACCCAAAAAGAGATAACATTATTCAAATGTGCATTTATGTTTTATTTATTTCTCCACCAATTAAATTATTATTATTACATGATTATATAATAAAATAATTATCCTTAATTTAATTCTTTTATTTTATGTTAGTTTTTAATCCTAAACCTATATACACTTCCATAAAATGGGTAACAGAATTACTATTTGTGTAAGATGAACTACCGCCTCATGAAACGATGTCGTTCATTTTTTCTTTAACACCTCTCATGGCTAGGAAATTTGATGAAACTCCTATGTTTATATGATATTTATGATATTTATTCTGTATTAATACTTATTTAATTATTATATAACACATAACTTTATGAATTCTATTTGGTGTAAAAATGATAACAACATTTGTGGACGTGTAGACTATTGCCTCCTCAAAGCGATGTAATACATTCACGCATTACATGGAATGTATTAAGGATGGAGTTAATAAAAATTTGTGGAATAAATTAAATATATATTATATTATTTTCATAATTAACTTTATTGAAATATAATATATCATTTTCTTTATTATCCTTTTCACACACTAAAAAGTGATAACATCATTCGTGGATGTGTGGACTATCGCCTCATCGACACGATGTCATTCATTTTACATCACAAGAATTATATATTTAAGTAAATATTATTAAATAATGTGGTATTTATGATAAAATAATCATTCTTAAAATATATAATGTTACTTACCTTCTTTATATAATGATCATTGAAAAATGGGAACGTTACTCATGCGTACGTACGGCTCACGGTCTCCATGATTGTAACGTTGGCTAATTTTTCCTAACCATAACTCATGATTGGTTTTAAAAGTATAATTCATGTATAAATATAATAATTATTTCATTATTATTACTCTGTATATGTTTATATTATGACCACATTGACCATAGTTTACCTACCAAAGTCTTTTTTTACACATGAACCAAATTAAACACGTGACGTGAATTTAATTGTTTAATTAGTTGTATACAACATTGTAATTAGTGAAGTAAAGGTAATAATAAACCTGAAAAAGGTTATAATGAAATTAAATAATCAACATAAGTTTATTATTCAAGAAAATAATGATACACATGACAAGTCATACTCAAGTTAAGGTATTTCGCCTCAATTTCATTTCATTAAGGCAGATTGTAATTTTATACACCTAGTTTCTTTTATATGGTGTATATACTTCCCTTTGATATGTTATATCATGAATATTCTTATTCTCATGATATTATAAGTTTCATTTAATGTTTTTCCTTCATGGGGATTATGATTAAAATGTTTCAAAATGGTATGAGACACTTTTTAATGTTTAATGATTATTTTCCTAAAGAATGATTTGATAATATTTTAATGGTATTTAAATTAATCGGTGTAAAAAGCCTTTATTGTTACTTATAATTCACCTAAAAATTATTGAAAAATATATATTATTTGTTCAATATTAATATTTGATGATAAGTCACATTTGTTATTAATTAAATCAATTATTCGATATATGATGAATGCTTTAGATGTGTATGACATTGGTGGGGCTCAGTTATAGATAGCCCCTCGATGCATCAGTAGTATCATGCGATGAAATAAGTTGGTGAAAACCCCTTAGTGTTAGTTTCCAATAAGAATATACTTGTATGATTTGGGTTAATAACTAGTTAATGAAACCCCTCGATGCATCGGTAGTATCATGAGATGAATCATTTGTCCAAATCAGTGTAGTTTAAAGCATCTTGAGTATAGATCACGATGGTAAAGGTACTATGTACCTAGGAAGCATGGTTTCCAATAATCAATAATTTCCTTTATTCATATTTAATTATTATTTATCCATGAGATTTTTTTTTTCTTTGACGTTATCTTTGGATGCATTTCATTCTCATTTTTTTGATTAAATGGCATGTGTTTTAGTTATCTACCTTTCCATATTAATTATTCCATATCTATTTGTTTAAATAGAAACTGTTCTTAGTTATTTACCTTTAAATATTTATTATTTTTATTTATTCATGATTATTTTCATTTCAATTACCCTTACCGAGAATTTGATCTCACGCTTATTATGATTCATTTCCCCGAGTTATGAAGAGGAATCATTTGAATGAGTTTCAAGGATGTTGAGATTTTACTTTTTTTATGAAATTTTTTATATCCCAAATGTAAAATGGGTTTTATGTATGTAATATATTTTTCAAAAACTTATAAACTTGTCATTCCTTCAGGATTGGATTCTTTTTAATCATGCTAATGTAATAAAGTAATGCACCAACTCCGGGAATCTAGTTTCAGGGCGTTATAGTTGGTATCAGATGAATTTTAATAAAAACCTTATAAACTAGATTTAGGAAAACAAATATCAGGGAACATAAACCAATGATATAATTTTGGAATAATTTTATAAGAATATCCCAAAAAAATCATGTTTATGATTATTAGATTATCTACGCATTAATGTTTCAATTTATGTTAAGTATTTTACTAGTTTTGTGATTATACATTATGTTTCATAATGATATAATCTAATTTAGTGTATGTTATCATTTATAAATAGTTTCTAGAAAAAGGAATGTTAACCTCACAAATTCACATGATCCAAAGAGTAAGAAGGATCATATATTTTATGGTCTTAATCCAATATTTTAAAGAGAAATAATCTCCCAAGAATTATCGTCACATGAGGGAATAATATCATATGTTAAATATATGGGTTAAAAATTCTCTAAGTCCAATGCATTAGAAGTTAATAAATAGATGAAGCAGATGGTAGAGAAAATGATTTATAAATAGAATAAGGGGAAGATGTATTTTCCCACTTGTGATAATTATTGAAATAAACACCTTGGTACATGATTAAAAGGAATGGTAGTTTACTAAAAGTTTGGAGATAAAAGACGTTGTGCTTATGATTGCATGTATAAGAAATATTATTATGTTGCATAATGATTTAACTACAAGGAGATAGGAAACTACGCAAATCAGTGTCTCAAGTGTCAAAGTAATATACCCCAAAAGAGTCTAATGTATCATGGTCGAGATTATTATACTACCAAAAATTAAGAGGAATGATTAATGTGATTATGTTTAGATTCAAGAGTAATTTCATTTGAGTATTTTTTTCATTGATTTACTATTTATAATAATTACGGAATATATGATTATTATACTATAGTACTTTTTCATTTAGGATTTGAGATAATATGTTGAATGGTACTAAGAAAAGTGATTCAATAGCAAGTTAATATTTTGGGAAAATAGGTTGTTAACGGAAAGATAACCCATAATATGTTTCTAATGATGAGATAATGATGTTTTAATATAGATATGGTTGATTTGGATAAATTAAATTGGATTATACCGACTACCTTGGAACTGGTTAATGATTTTTTGGTTTATATTATCATTTAGGGAGTTCACAATATTTTTTAATTTAAATAATGTATCCAATAATCCATATTTTACTTGATATATAAGGAATCATGGATGTTTTCAATAAGGGTTTATGGTAATTCAAGTTATTACCATTTTTACATGTTCAGTATGTGATGATTAAATTGATACTTCATGTTTATTAAAGACTAATGACATGTTTGTTTTGTAAAATCAATGACCTTCTTTCTAAAATTGTTGGATCATAATATTTTTTAAAATATAACCATTTATGAAATGGTTTACATTTATAATTTAATAATTTTTTAGATATTAATATACTACTTCACTATATAAAGCATATTGTGCTAAGAGATGAAGTAGAAATAGTTCAAGGTGTAATTAAAGGAAAATATTATATTTATAGAAACATATATTTACTTATATTTATTGAGTCTAAAAGAATTTATCAACTCTAGGAAAAGGGTCTTGAAACAAAAAATCATATTATCATAATTTTTTATATCAAGGACCCTTTTTTATAACTCTAGTTTATGACTTTGTGGCCATTAACTTTCAACTGAACATGTTCTCTATCACTCTTTATCAGAACTTGAAAGTTTGAGTTTTCTTCTATGTACATGTTTTCACTAATGTTTAATTATTCAAAATCATATTTTTGTGATGAAATTCACATTTAACTTTCCCTCTTATTAAAAAAATGTTTTATTAACCCTATTTACGATGTGGGTTTTTCCAATAATAGTATTTTTTAATATAAAACCCTAGATTACTGAGATCAAGTTTAAATTGAGAGAATGAAATTTAATTAAGTTGGGGAGAATGTAAAAACACAAGACATTTAAATATTTTCATTTTATAATAATTTTTTTTTGTTTCTATATTTTTTTATACTCAATGCCATGTTAATCCTACAGTACACATGACACTAGTTAGCTTGTGTTATATGTAAGACTGAGCTTTGCCACCTTTTAATAGTGCACCTATTTTGAAACTAAATTTTTAAACTTTTATAAAATTTATTTTTAAAAATAAAATTAATTTTTAAATTTGAAATCTCAAAATTCTATTAGTGTGATTTTTTGGATTTTTTTTGAGAAGTTTCATTTTTTGATGAATATGCAGAATGCTGCATTTTTGTTAAAAACTGTATTTTCATTTAAATAATTATTAATGTTAAATTATATTTAATTTCAAAATATATCTATTATATATATATATATTAATGAAATTTAGTTCATTTTAAAAGAATATATATTGAATTTAGATATAAAAATGTATTGAACTTTTGAACATTTTCATATTAAAAACTCGCTTTCTCACAATGTTTGTGGGATTAGCTTTAAATTTAATTTTTTTCACTTGTATGAATTGAATTTTGAAAAATAAAAATACATTATTGTAATAATTATAATATTAATAGTATAGTAAGATCAAATTATTTTTTACCAAAATGATTAGTGAAAGTAATTAAAATTAATTACAGTAATTAAGGTAAAATAAAGTTTAAAAAGGGACTAAACCTAAAACTTAAGGGCCAAAACAACATAGATAATTGTTCAAAATACTTTTTATGATAATAGTTCCACCATATCCCATATGTTTTTGAATTTATGAGTTACTGTATCACATGTTCATGAATTTGACCCATACAATAAGTTAAGTAAGGAAAAAGACAAAAAAGGAACCTTCATTACCTTTTACATTTATAAAGCTTTATAGTATGGAATAGAATACATAGTTTCAATTATAAAAATTATTTTAAAAATTAAAATTTTTTATCATGAAAATTCAACTATAATTTTTAGATATTAATTAGTTACATTAAACTCTTAATAATCTCAAACACATGAATTATTTAGTGAATAATTAAATAAAATAAATGCTGCTAAAATCAGTAAAGGGAAATAAATTTAATGAATTGTTGTGTTAAATTATTTTTTTATATGAATATATCATTTTAAACAACTATGAACTTAATATAGTTTAATTAAATCATTATTTTTATATTTTTAAATTAAAATTATGTTAATAATGTCAAAATCGACATTAATGCTATTTTTCAATAAATGATATTTTATTAAACGTTTCAAAATTAATTAAAATAATATATTATAACAAGATATTTTTAAGTGTTAATTAATATAAATTATGTTCTATTAGTTTACCAATATATATTTTATAATTAACATATTGACTCATAGATAGTAAAAATATTGTTAGCACAGTTCAGGTTAAAGAAGTGTTTTTTCACGTTACATGCGCTTGTTTTAAAATTTATTTCCATCAAACAAGGGATTTATATTTTATAAATTAGATATAATATTTATAATTTAGTAGGTCTATATTTTATAATAAATTTAACTTTAATTTAATCTTCATGGTTAAATTGGTTAGGATAGAATACTAGTTACCCTAATAAAAACCAAAATGGTTAAAAGTGGGGGAACTTAGAAGTTAAGGAATGAAATTATAAAAATTCACTTATTTGTGTGTGGTGGAAGTTTTTATCAAGAATAATTCCCATTTAGTCCATTATTTGTCCTTTTTAGGCACATGAGGTAAGGGAGACCTCCCAATAGTGTAAACCCTTTGGTATTCACAAGAATTCCACTTCCCCTCTATTATAAAAAGAAATTCAATCTTACCCTTCCTCACACCACTCAATCCACATTGGATCATAAAAAATATGCCAAAATAGTCTTAAAACATCCATAAACTAATCATATAATCCTGAATTAGTGAATAAATCCATCCAAGGAATCCCTTTGTTGTAAACCAATAAGAGTTACCTGAAAAGAGCTAACATTCTCCAATCATTTATTTATGTTTTATTTCTTTTACAACCTATTAAATTATTATAATTACATTATTATATAATGAAATAATTATAATAAATGTACTGATATTTTATTTTAGTTTCTCTACCTACACCTACACACACTTTTGTAAAATGGGTAATGAAATTACCGTTCGTGTACGGTGAACTACCCCCTCATGAAACGATGTCGTTCACTTTCCGTTATCACCTCTCATGGTTGGGAATTACCATGTAAACCTTATTATTATATGATATATATGATATTTTTTTTATTTATACTTATTTAATTTTTATATAACACATACCTTTATTCATTCTATTTTATGTAAATACAATTACATCATTTATGGATGTGCGGACTACCCCTCGTCAAAGAGATGTGATATGTTCACACATTACATGGAATGTATTGTGGATGGGGTTAATTAAAAATATTTTACATAAATTAAATATATATATGATGTTAATTGCATAATTAAATTTTTGTAAATATAATATATCTTTTTCTTTATTACCCTTTCCATGCACAAAAAAGTGATAACGTCATTCGTGGATGAGTGGACTATCACCTCCTTGATGCGATGTGATTCCTTTTACATCATAATAATCATATATATAAATATATATTATTAAATAAAATGTTATTTATGATATAATTATAATTATGGTAATATATAATTTTAATTACCTTCTTTCCACAACCATAATTGAAAAATTGGAACGTTACTCATGCGTACGTACGACCTATCGTCTCCATGATTATAACGTTGATTTGTTTTTCATAACCATTATTCATGATTTGTTTTAAAATTATTATTATTTTATAAATATGATAATAATTTCGTTATTATTATTCAGTATATTTTTATATAATTTCCACTTTGACGATAGTTGACCTGCCAAAGTCGTTTTTAAACATGAATCAAATTTGGTCAAAACACCCAACGTAAACTTAATTGTTTAAGTGGTTGTATAAAACATTTAAATATGTGAGGTAAGTGAAACAATAAACTTGAAAATTTTTCTAAATAAATTAAATAAATAACATAAGGTTATTTTTCAGTAAAATAAAGATATATTTGACAATTTGGACACAAGTTAAGGGATTTTGTCTCAATTTCATTTCATTGAGGAATATTGTAATGTTATGCCCCTAGTTTATTTTATATGGTGCACATGATATACTCTAACATTTTATATCATGAATATCCATATTCTAATGATATTATAAGTTTAATTTAATTTTATTCCTTCATTTTTATTGTGATTCAAATGTTTCAAAGTGGTATGGAAGACATTGGAATGTTTGAATATTATTTTCCTCAAGAATGTTTTAATGATATTTTAATGGTATTTCCATTCATCAACATAAACTAACCTTATTTTTAATTATCCACCATTGGGGTATTATTGATAAATATATATTACATATTCAATATGGATATTTGATGATAAGTAACATTGTTTATTAATTAAATCAATTATTCTATATATGAGGAATACTTTGGACTTGTAGGACACAGGTGGGGCCTAGGTATAGATAGTCCCTCGATGCATCGATAGTCTCATGGAATGAAACACATTGGTGAAAAACACTTTTCATTTCATTCTATGAAAATGGAGTATTATGATATGAGTTTGGGACTGGTTAATGCAATCCCCTTGATGCATCGGTTGTCTCATGAGATGAATCATTTAGCCAAATCGGAGTAGTATAAACCATCTTGAGAATTGATGTCGATGATAAAGGTGTGATGTACCGAGCAAACATGGCATCCAATAATCAATAATTTCCTTAATTAAGATTCAATTATTATTCATACATGATATTTTTTCTTTCGCGTTATCTTTAGATGCATTTAATTATGAATTTAATAATTAAATAGAATGTGTTTTAGTTATCTACATTGAAATATTGATTATGCCTTATAAAGTTGTTTAAATGGAAATTGTGTTCATTTATTTAACTTTCAATGTTGATTATTATAATTGATTCACGATTAATTCCACTTTACATACCATTACTGAGCATTTGAGCTCTCCCTTATTATGTTTCCTTTCTCTGGGTTATTAAGAGGAATCCTTTGAATGAGTTTCATGGATGTTAAACTTTTACTTTTATTATAAAATGTTTTTTATCCCCAATGTAAAATGGGTTTAATGTATGTAATCTATTTTTCTAAAACTACTAAACTGGTTGGTCCTTCAGGATTGTATTCCTTGTAATCATGCCAATTTAACAATTTAATACAATGACTCCAGGATTATGGGGTCAAAGAATTACACCCTCGCTCCCAAGTTTCACGAGAATCACTCTTTTTCTACCATAAGACATGGAACAATGGAATATTCTTCCCATATAGCACCTTGAACTAGGGGTTTATGATCCAAACTGATCACTCGGTCACCAATATTTTATTTAATAATTATATCTCTTTCCAATTTTAAAACATGTGAAGAAAGAAGATAATACGACTTCAATTGAGAGACATGGAATACATAATGAATCACCAACTAAGGTGGAAAATTCAGAAAGAAAGAGACCCTTCAAATTAATTCAGAAATCTAAAAGTTATCCATATACCTCAAAGAAAACTTCCCCACTTCCCCATCCATCAATGGCCTAATCGGGTTGAAATCCTCAGGAACACCTTATCACCAATTAAGAATTCCAAGGTACGATAACGGTGATTGACATATGACTTATGATGACTCTAAGCTATCACTAATCACGGTAATGTAGTTTTAATCCTCCTAGTCATCGGGAGAAGGATTAGTCCCATGAGGGAGGTCTCACCCACCTCCACCCATAAATGGTTGTGGTAAGGATTTTTATATAAGTACCCAAATGGAGCCATATATATAAAGCACTAGTAATCATATTTATAACGAAATTTAACCAGTGAAAAATATCTATCCCACGAAATAATGAAATAAAGAATATAGTACCATATAAAATCCTCAAGATTCTAAATATCCTGCTCTATTTGACTGTTTTTTTGTGGGTGGAAGGTTTTACTTAGTTTCACTTGGGAACCCATCAACTATATGATGAATTTATAGATCTGATAAGTAAATAAAGGTTCCCTAAAAAATTATAGTAAAGGGAACACTATTCTATTTCAAAATATCTTGCACAGAAAACCTCATGAGATATTATACCTTTATATTAATCGTGATGAGTATAAAATTAATAGACTTCATTATACGATCAATGATGAACCAAATAGAATTTATTTGAAGATGGGTGTTTGTTAATAAAATAATGAAATCCATGGATATATCATCCCATTTATATATAGGGATATAAAGTGGTTGGAGTAATTCAGAGGGTCTATAGTGCACATATTTAATATACTAGAAGTTATAGCACTAAGACCCGAAATCGGTTATGCCATGCCTCATACCTAACTTCCAATATTGACATTTCATATCGTAATTCATTTTTGTGGAACCGAGATGAATATACTACTTATAATGGTGTAATTATTTCATTATCTCCTTCCGTATAAAATAGGTAACTATATATCTATTCATTAAGAAAGGGATACCCTCCATGGAGAGAGACCATTCATTAGTGGTCTACCCAATGTATATGGTTTTTCTATATGTGGGGATTCTTGGTCCTCTGAGTGATATTGAAAAATGATCTTAAGGAGATAAGGATTTTCCAAAACATTAGCAAGAAACACACCTACTATATCTTCCTTTACCTTTATATGTTGGTTTGAAAAATGGATTGTAAGGTTCCACTCTTCATTGGATTACATTAATGCCTAACTTGAAAACTTCTTACTAAGGTAATCAAACAAAATATTTTCCTTACCTAGTGTATAGATGAGATCAAATTCAAATTTATAAAGGTATTACACATATCACCTCTAGATGAGGTTTAAATCATTTTGAGAGAAGATTTATCTCATGTTTTTATGGTTAGTGTAAACCATGAACTTCTCTCTAAAAAAATAATTCCACAGATATTTAATCACATGAATAATAGCTTCCTGCTATTGATCAGAAGTAGAGAAACTTTTCTCATGTAGTCAGAGTTTCCATGAGATGTATATCCCACTACATAATCTCCCTTTATGAGAAAACATCCTAAACCCATACCAAACACATCATAAAAAATCACAAATCCCTATCTAGTCTTCAGTACAATCAAGACCGACGTTGATTTCAATTTTTATTTTATATCTTCAATAGAGGATTGACATTATGAGACCCAAAATAAATCCACCCTCTTCTAAGTGAGTACCGTCAATAGAAATTTAAATTTAGATAAATCCTTTATGAATATATAAATCCTTCTAAACCTAAGAATCTAAGTATCTCCAAGATATTACTTTGCTCATCCCAAGAACTAACAACATTTTCCCTCTCAGGATCCACTAAAATGGAATTTATAGAAACCATATATCCCAAGAACATAACTTCCCAGATCCAGAAAATATATTTAGATATCTTAGCATAAATCTAATGATCCCAAAAAATTCCCATGGAAATCTTTAAATGTTGTTCATGCTCCTCTTAAGTTTTATATTAGACGAAAATATCATCAATGAATAATATGATAAAATAATCAGGATGCTAAGGAAATATATGGTTTATCATATCCATAAACATCGAATGATTATTTTTCAAGTTGTACAGAATCATAATAAATTCATATTGACCTACTTTGAAATTTTTTATTTATAATGTTAGCTTCATTAACTCTATGATAGTGATAACATGGCTAAAGGTAAATCTTATAAAACCATAATTCTCCATTTAAAATAATTAACAAATCATTAATATAGTAAAGGATAATTATTCTTAATTGAAACCATTTTCATCTTTCTATATTTGATACACAACCTGAGGAATCCATATGCACTTTTGAACAAAAGAATTGGGGAATCCCATAGGGATACACAAGGGTGAATAAATCCTTTTGCCTCCAATATATCTTGTTGGATCTCTAATTATTTCAGTTTATCTAGTTTTATGAGATTTTAAAGAAATAATATAGATTATGTCACTGGAAACAATTTGATGGAGAACTCTACCTTTTCATAGGTGGTAGCTTTAAAAAATAATATAAGAATACCTCAAGAAATCCTTCAATGGTAGGAGGTAACTCAATACCAACACTCTCGTCAAAGGTCCCTAACTGGAGAGATGATACTAGAATATAAGCTTACTGGATTCAAAAAGTATAGGACTTTCCTAAACAGATCGGGGTTCGATTATCCTTGAAATAGATGAAAACACTCATTAAGTGTAGTTAAAGACACTCTATGATGGTAACAGTGGATATAGACCATGAAAGTCACCATACAGTCCATTATAAAGATTATATTAAAATGGTAAATTTCATAGACAAGAAAATTCCATGAAAACTCCCCTTTAGAGATAGATATAATGAAAGTGTAACATCCTGACCCGAATCATTGGGTATGAGCTGAACTTACACATGAACTTAAGTGTGCCTCTCCATAAACCAGAGGTCGGTGACTATCAGTAAGGGTCTAAGGTAAACTTTGGGGAGACTATACCCTAAATTTGAGAGCATTGTAACAAATAAATAACCAAACATGTAATTATATACAATCGTAGTACATGGAAACCAATAACCATAACTATAATGAATGAATTCCGAAACACAAGGACTCAAACAATAATTCCATAATAAAAATTCACTTATCTCCCACTAGGATAATCACATATAATAAAAAATAATATAAAAAAGGTAAAAAGAGTCTCTATACCCAACTCCAAGATTTACATCCTCCTAGTCTCCAAACCCGTAGTGAGCTATCCCACTTAGTGATCAAACTTGGGCCTCATCAAAACCTATACCGATGATAATCCATATCTTTTATACATATAAATTCATGATTTATTATATAAGGAAATGCATAATAAAATACCATAAGATCAATAGGTATTGTTTCACTATGAAATTAGATACATATCCTAATAACTTGAAATATAGATACAATGATATTATTTAAAAACATCACAACATGTCCTTACAATCCATTGACCTTCAAGTACTACACAAGGTCACCTAGATACGTACATAAGAAAGAGGTGAGATATAAATACTAGTAAAGTAAAAATCAAAGCATAGAATAAGGTAAATAAGTACATGGGAGTCAAGATCCATAACATGATGATGTATAAATGTGAGAATCATAATCATGAACATTGAAGCATAGTATGGGATGATAACATAAAGAAAACATAAGGAATGTGGAAGCAAAAAAAAATGACATCATAACCATAATTCAAGTATAAATGTTGATATATCATAACATAATATGCTTAGGATAACCTCACATGCACCATACATGGTATCTCATGAGATAAAAACATTATCCAATGCATTGGAGGGTTATATAATTATAGTCCCACCTGTCACATTCATATCATGTACATGTATTAGTGTGCCAAATAGATCGTACAATATAAGAATGAATTTTATCACTTTTGACCCCATGATTAAGGATTGGGGTTTCAATAAATGGAAGTACCCAATAAATGAATGATAGGGTCAACTAGTTGAATACCCTTTAGTGTAAATGGGTATGGGAATTCACTACACAAATGTTTGGAATAGAAAATCACAGGATAATTTTGGCAGTATAACTAGTGTACATAATGATTCATGGGAGGGTTTAATGAGATTGAATGTTTGTATCTCATTACTTAAAAATATTAAGAATAGTAAAAGGGTTGTGTAAAAACATATTCCGACAAGAAAAATTGGAAATTAAAAAAGAATAATACAATGAAAGTTCTTGAATGAAGAGGAGGAGAAGAGGATCCCTTACTTGGAGAGAGAACTTCTAAAATCTTGGGAGGATATTTTTAAGAGATTTAGAACACCTTTTGAGGGATTTAGAGAGGTTTTGTGAGAGTAACTTCATTCTAAATGGGTCTTTAGTAAAAAAATATAGAGATGTTTTTGGGTATTAATAGCAAAACAGATGGAATTATTTATTGGTGTCTAAAATTTGGTTTTGGACACTAAAAAATAAATTAATCCAAACCACAAACCATCCCATTGTTTTTGGCCCATAGTTTCTATCAAATCAGTGTTTTAAAATTATTTTATATAGCAAATAACTTAACTCATTTAATTAATACCATTAGTTATGTAGAAGTGAGTCATGTTTATAAAGAATTGATTTTAAAACCTTAAAATATAATATAGGTTTTGGAGGATTAATTTAGGGTTTATGAAATTAATTCAATAAATTAGAAACACATTATTTTAAATTGGAAAACTATTTTGGGTTGTGTATTCCCTTTATACTATTTATTGCATCACTTTTGGGCTATTATGATGTTATAATACATGTTGTATATTTATACCATATTTAATTTTTACCAATAAATTTGATTATAATAGAAAATAATAAAAAATCACCATGGATTATATTCAATGTACGAATTTAAAAAAAACTTATTTTACCAAATAATTTTCTTAATATGGTAAATTTTTAATTTTAAATAAAAATCCTCATTTATTAAAAAATACTATATTTTACGACACTAAATATTTTTTGACCCTTATAAAAATTACATTAAACTTCCTTAAATTATATTATCATTTATAGTTAAATAAATATTATTTAATAATATTTTTTTATTAAAATATAATTCATATAAAAAAGTATAGAATTATCGAAAGAGTTTCTTAACTAAAACTATATATATAAATAGTACAATTTTTATTTCTTCATATAAAAATATATTTTTTTATCGAACTCATTATATAATAATTTAAAGTTAAATAAAAAATTTATAAATTTAATCATTATTTTATTTTAAATAATATAAAAATTAATATTACTAGATTCTATATACATAACACCTTATTATACAATCAAATGACCTAAGGGTAAGGTGTAAAATAGTGGGACTTTCTTAGGGTTGTTTAGAAAACATGGTTTGAGACTTTATATCAATATGCTTGAACTTCTCCCATAAATGGTTTTTTCATGATTTAGTTGTTAAATTTGATCTTGGTCATGGTCATGGGAAAAGACCAGAGATGCCATCTCCCTTGGAAGCTCTAATAAATGGGCTTTTAGGGTATGGTTTTACTGGTTAATACCATCATTTCTCATATCTATGCAAATGGACTTTATCATAACCCTTATTATATACTAATCTTAAACGTCATTGTACAAAAACTATATTATCAATAGTTAATATGATTAACCTAATTTTAAATCTAATATGCTATATTTTATAATTAGCCAACAATGACCAATTTAGTGAATGTGTTTTTTATAACTACATTACTTAATAATGAATTTATTTATTCTTAAATGGGATTTAATTTATAAACATTTTGGGTTGTTACATCCCACCCCCTTCAAAAATTTCACACTCAAAATTTTCATTTCATATACTAAAACATGTGAGGGTACTTATATTTCATCTCCTCTTTTGTTTCCCATGTTTTCCTCAAAATTTTATTTTAACCACAACACTTCGACTAAGTGAGTTTTCTTATTTAATAGAACTTTATCTCTATGATATAAGATCTTCACCATATTATACTCATGTGAAAGATCATTCTCCAAGGTAACCACCTTTAGATTCAATACAAGTGAGGGGTCTCGTATCTACTTCTTCAAGAGGAGTACGTAGAACACGTTATTTACTTTATATATGTTAGGTGGGAGTTCAAGTTGATAATCCAAAGCTCTAATGTGATTAAGGATCTCAAAGGGGATGGTGTATCTTGGAATAAGATTTCCCTTCTTCTCAAACCTCATGAATTTAATCCACGGTGATATATGAAGGAATGTTGTATCTCTAACCTCAAACACTATGTATTTTTGACGATTTCCTACATAGATTTTTTATCAACATTGTACAGATTTCATTTGACATTAAATGGTTTGAGAATTCTATATAATTTATTGTATAAGATCAAGTCCCATAAGCATACACTCTCTAAATTCATCCCAAAATTTTGTATTCTGACACCTTTTCCCATATAGAGCATCATAAGGTTACATTTGAATGAAAAAATTGGAAATTGTTGTTATATTATAACTTCACTAGGGGAAGCTGTTGATCCCAAAATCCTTGTAAATCACAAAACATTATCTCATCTAATCATTTAGAGTATCAATGGTTCTTTAAAATTTTCTATCTGTCTAATGGTGATAATAAATATTGAAACTCAGATTTGTATCCAATTCTCATAGAAGTCATCTCCAGAACCTCTAGGTAAACCTCATTTCATGATAAAATGAAATAGATAGTGGTACTCCATGAAGTATTACCACTTCCATTATATATATCTTGGTGGTCAAGAAAATATAAAAATATTACTTAATAGAAATGAAATGAACTAACTTTTTAAGGGAATCGACTACCACTCATATGGCATTATTTTCATTATATATTATGGGGAGTCCTATGAATAAATCCATTGTTATGTTTTCCCATTTACATAAGAGCATGGGAATTTTTTTTCATAAAACTCTTATACTTCTATCAATCATCCTTGGATTTTTGTAATACCAATCATCAAGATAAAAAAAATACAATCTCTCTTTTCATGTTATCCCACCAAAATTTTTTCTTTAGGTCTTTTTACATCTTCGTGCTTCTAAGATAAATAGAGAATGATAAGATTTGTGGATCATCTAGAAGTTTCCTCTTAAGTTCTATTTCTAATGGAAAAAATATATGGTTTCCAAACCTTATAACTAAATCTTTAGAAAATTTGGACTCCAAAATATTAGATACATTTTTTGTAGCACTACATTATCTCTTTAGGCCTACTTGATCCTCTCAATAATAAATGGTTGAGAATTAATTTGGAAAATGTATTATGAATATAATTTTATTATTCCCATGTGAATACTTTGTATTTCCAATAATATGGGATCCATTTTAATCCTCATCATGGACAGGGTTGATTTATCCTTTATACTAATTGAATTTGCTACTTTTTTACCTTCTTGGGATAGTTGTGGATTGGAAAATCATAATCATTGATCATCTTTAACCACATTTTCCTGAATATATTGAGATCCCTTTGTGTGAATATATACTTGAGGATTTTATATTCTATATACATGTCACATTTTTACCCATAGAGACAATGCTTTCAAATATTTAATAAAAATATCATTACTATCATTTCTAGATCATTTTTTGGGTAGTTCTACTCATGAACATTTAATAATTTAGATGAATAGGATATCACTTTTCCATATTTCATTAGTACATAACCTAATAATTGTTTATACACATTTTTTATATCACAAATCCTTCCACACTAGTGGGTAATGTGAGCATAAGTGCAGTGATTAGACTCTTATTTAACTATTTATTTCTCTCTTCATATTTTTCATTTCAGATTGACTTCACCCCTTATAATTTAGATTTTTTATTGGGCTTAATAATCATGAGAAGTTTCTTAAAAATAAATTATAGTATCCATTTAATCCATGAAAACTATAGATCTTTGTCATAGATGTTGGTGTAGATCATCCTTCAATTGACTCTATTTTTGAAGGATCCGTAGATATCCCTTTATTAATGATAACATTACCCATACATGTTACATGATACATACATAACTCACATTTATTGTATATCATATATAACTATTCCTTTCATAAGTTATTCAGTATAGAATTCGAATAATCCTCATGTTCCTCTTTGAATTTGTTTTATATCGGAATATAATCTATAAAGACAACCATAATTTTTTTGAGGTAATCTTTAAAGACTCTATTCATTATGTCTGTGAATATTTATATAGAATTGGTGAGTCAAATAAAATCACTATGAAATCTTAGTGACCATACCCTATAAAAAATGTTTTATTGGGGATATCCTCTTTATTTACCTTTATATGATAATATCCTAACTAAATATCCACCTTAGATAAGTATTGGGCTTCATGTAGATGATCAAACAAGTCATCAATCTTTTGTATAGGATAATTATTCTTTATCTTGATCTTTCTGGCCTCATTATAATCAATGTAGAGGCACATTTACCCATCCTTCTTCTTTATGAAGAGGGAATATGCACCCCATAGTGAATCACATAGATTTAAATACCATTTATCCAAATTTTATTATATTTTCTTATACATCTCTTCAAATTAAACAGTGTCCATTCAATATGTATACTTGGATATTATAAAATATATGGGTTTAATATTGATTTAGAACTTAACCTTTCATATAGGAATAATAATAGAAAATTCTTCAAGAAACACATCAATGAATTCTTGTATAATGGGCATGTCATCAAGGATGATATTTTCCTTAGTCTCAATCATTTGATCTAAATATTATTTATTATAAGGAAATAATATCTATGCTTGATATGCTGATACCAAATGATATTAATCCTCCTCTTTACACTTGTATAGAATTGAATGGGGATTTTAGATATCAAGGGTGATTACCATCACTCAAAAATTTATGTTGGATCTATACAAGGAAAGAAAATACATACCTAGAATAGAATAAAATTATACTAAAGGATGTATCATATGGTTTTATAGAAGATTCAGCCTAAAAATATAAATATGTTATAATTTATATATATATGATCCAATAATTTCCCCATTTAACATTTTCATATATAGATCAACTTCCATGTTTTGAGGTGGTTTTTGAATAGTTATACTAAACATGTATGATAGGAAAGAATTCATAGAACTAGAATCAAATAGTATGTTTGTTTTCCTTAAATAAATAACTAGAATACCTATCACCATATCATTTTCCAAATCCACCTTAGTAGTTGTGATATTATACGCTCATCATTTCTCTATAGGCCTTGAAGTTTGTTGTTATTAGTTATTTTCAAAAACCCTTAGATTAGTGCATTTATTTCCATAGTGTCCCTATTCATTGTAATTGAAACATTGGAAAATAGGATGAGGGTTGAAATGAGAATTCCTTTATTCCATCACATTGGTGGTTGTCTCCCATTTTGATTCATTATATATGTACTATTCCTAAACTTGAAGCTTTTTCTTGTCCCCTTCAGGAAATTTATAGGATAATTATTTCCATACTTATGATAAGAGGGGTATTGGACTTTCTTATCGCCATGATATTTCTCTATATATCCACTATAATTGAACTCTATTCTCCACTTTATGTATCCTAACCCATGATACCCCTAAGATTAATTTATCTAAATTTCTACTTTGAGGTAATTTTGGAAAATTTCTTCATAGCTATCAAAGTCTCAAATCTTTTATTCTTTTCATAGAATTGACTTTATCCCACCAAATAAGAGTTCAACTTTTCTTTCAAGTTCAATGAGAAAGCTAGAGGAATATCATTCAAGTCTTGTGAAGTTCACCTCATACTCCTTCATGGATTTACAATCCTTTTTCTTGAGGCCAAAGAAACCCCTCTCTATTTTAAATCAGAGAGTGTGAGGAAAATATTTATTGAAAAATATTTCCATAATTATTTCCACTCAATCACTTTTATCACATCCTTAAAAATAATATTTTTATCAAGGTCCACTATCAATCAGTTTCCCCCCTCCATGTGATAAATTTTTAGCATGACCTTCTATTTATTAGATCACCAAAAAATAGAGAATATCATTTCGATGGAGTTGATCCGTTGTTTTGTGATTAAATGATTGAAATATCCACTAAATTTGGAGGCCTTTGTTGTATAAAGGTCTCAATTGAAATTTTTTATTCTTATTGGGATGTGGGTTATCCCCTGATTCAGGTTTCTATTCCAAAATTGAGTTAATTGAGAAATTATTTTCATGGAGTTATTAACTTCTACTCTCATCTAGTTGGGCATCTCATTTGGGAAGTCAACTCATTGCTCATCCCATTGGTTTTTAACTTGGTTCCTCCCATTAATAGCCATTGAATAAAATAAAAGTATTATTAGGGAGAAGAATTATTAATCTAATAAACACATAACAGGGAAACTATAAACATGTAAGTGATAAATCATGAGTGATATTCATTCCTTAACCTATGAATTACTATGTTTCAAAGTAATTTATCCATGGTCTATTTCATAACATAAAATTTCATAAATATTTGTATTCCCTTTATAATATATTGTAATGATCTTGTGAATTTATCAAATAATATCTCCTAGGAGTGTCAAAAAATCTGAACATCAATTCCTCTTTTTCATTCCCCTGGTGAAGATCTAGGAAAATATAAATTCATCCTTTTCAACGTTATTACCCCTAGGTACATCTGTTCCAAAACCACATCCAATTGTAGTATCCAGACATTGATTTTTTTTCTTTTAAACCACTTAATCTATAATTTAACATATTTATGGATGTTTTATATGTTTATTCTTATGCCTAAGTATTTCAACAACTTTTTCTAATCCTAATCCCCATAAATAAATATATTTTCCTCTAATACCAACCATGACAACACATATCTTTTATACACTTTAATTAATGATTTATTACAAAAGGAAAGACATAATATGATCCCATAAGATCAATAATCCTAGTGTATTTTAGAAATTAGATACACAACACAATAAGTTGTAATATGTATAAAATGATATTGTTTAAAAACTTCATAACTTTCCCTTAAAATCCATTGACATTATAATATTTTACAGGATAACTTCAGGAAAAACATAAGAAAGAGGTGAGTTATAAATCCTAGTAAGGTAATAATAAAAGAATATCATAAGGTAAAGTGTGACATGTTATTAAATATGTATAACATGATGACATAGAAATTTGAGAATCATAATCATCAACATCGAAGCATGGTATAAGATGACAACATCAAGGAAACATAAGAAATGTGACAACATAAAAAAACATGACATCATAAGCTTTAATTAAGGGTAACAAACAATGAATTATAACATAGTGTTCTTAAGATAACCTATTATTAAGCATACATAGTATATCATGAGATAAAAATATTACCCAATTCATTATAGGGCTTTATAATTCTGGGTCAACCCATCATATTATTATCATGTATATGTGTTAGTGTGCCATACATATCATACAATGTAAGAATAACTTTTATCATTTTTAACCCCACAATTAAGGATTTTGGGTAACATACATGGGTGAACCCAAGAAATTAAGGATATATAAATATAGGTGAATACCCTTGAGTGGAAATGTGTATTGTTATTACATACAAAAGTGTTTGGTATGGAAAATCATGAGATAATTTTGAGAGTATAACAGGTGTATATAAGGATCCATGGGAGGGTTTAATGAGAATTAAAGGGGGTATATCAATAATTTTAAATCTTAAGGATGTGTAGAAAAATATTTCAACATGAACTATTTGAAATAAATAATCCATAATATAATGAAAGTGATCGAATAAAGATGAGGATGATAGGATCCCTTACCTTGATTGGATTATTATATATGCTTGGTAGAATATTTTTAAGATATTAAGAACACCTTTGGATGGATTTAAAGAAGGATATTGATAGGAAATTCATGTTTAATGGGTTTTAAGTGAAGTGGAGTGGGATGTTTAGTTGGTATTTATAGAAAAAGAGGGTAATTATTTATTGATTTCTAAACATAGGTTTTGTACTCTATATAATAAAGGAATCTGAACCACAAACCATCCCATGTTTTTGACACATTGTTCACACAAAGTAAATTGATTTTAATTATTTTATAAATATATGTACGAACCTCATTAAATTAATAAATAATTTTATGTGTAAGTGATTCGTATTTATAAACAATTGATTTTAATACCTTAAAATACAATATAGGTTTTGGAGGATTCATTAAGGGTTTATAAAATTAATAAAAATAACTTCAAAACTACATTATTTTAAATGGGAAACATATTTTTATCTTTTTATTCCATTTATTATTTTTATTAAATAAATTTTTGTCTATTATGATTTCATAATACATTCTATATATTTATATCAAATTTAATTTTTACCCAAAAAATCTCTTATCTCAGAAAATTATGAAAAAACACCATTGGGTAATTTCAATGTGATGATTTAAAAAATAATATTTATATTATCAAAATATTTTTAAAAATATAAGAATGTTTTATTTTAAATAAAAATCCAAATTTATTAATAAAAATATTAGTTTTTAAAACACTAAAAATGTTTTAAGCCTTATAAAAATTACATTGGACTTCATTAAATTATATTATAATTTATATTTAAATAAAAATTATTTCATAATAAAATTTTATCAGAATAAATTTTATTTAAAAAATTATTGAATTATAAAAAGGGTGTCTTAATTGAAACTATATATTTCACAAAGAGGATTGGTTTAGTGAGAAAACCTGACAGGTGTGTGTTCTTGGATTCGCCTTCTGTTCATTTTTGTAGCAAGACCTTTTGTATGTAGATACATGAAAACAATGAACTAGATGAATATGCTTCAAAAATTTGGAGAAAATATATCCATTTTAAATTAAATTTTTTGGTTTTTATAGTGAGTAACCATGCTATATCAATAACCGCTAATATCTGAAATAAGGGAGTAAAAATTTCCTCACGTTGTTAGTGTTGGGATTCTCCTAGTTCCAAAATTGTTTGGAACCACTTTATTGGTGGGTATTGTGGGGTTTTTCTAGGGGATTTCACCAAGAATTACATGGGGATCACCCCTAAAAGAGATTAATTTCAGGAGTTTCTATCATTATGGTTTCAGGTATCTGGTCAGGTATAGATGAAAATTAATGTTTGAGTAGTAATGTTTACAATGATGTTCTAGACCATCTTGGAGACTAATAAATCCATGAGGGATAGAAAATGGAACTCGCTTATAACGATGAAGGTTCACATAATTTGTTTGTTGGTTTATTTTTGATCACTCATTTATGGAAGAGGTTATTTGGTTTCTCTAAGGGGAATTCTACTAAGGTCTTCTCTTCCTTCAATGGATAAAGGAAACTCTGGCCACGGGAGATTGGTTTGATGGGAACCACCTTACTTGGGCATCAAAATGAACATGGATGGATATTGAAATTATGGGTTTATTCAAGGGGTTGGACTAGTCAATTATGAATTGGGCTTAGTGATTTTTGGTTTCATCATCTTATATGGCCCTGGTATGTCCATTGGAGTGGAGACGAGATCCCTGCATAGTGGTCTCGTTCTTTGCGACCTCAACAATCTCAATATTTCTATAGTGGAAACCAATTTTTCTTTGTTGGTTGCCTTCTTGTAACACCCGATATTTTATGAGAAATATTTTCTTTTTATAAAGGAATATTTCACTATACACAACACTGTCTTGGATTGATTTACACACAATCGTGACCTTCCACGATAGCGTCTATTATACGCAATACCGAGTTTCACTAAACAACGATATGTTATTAAAATATTATATAAACTAGCCATTATGAATAGTAATATCCACTTTTTGAAATTTTATAAATTTTATTATTCAAAATGGACTTCATTTTTGGATTTGGAACATCAAAATTAGCCTAGGGTGAATTTTTTGTATTTTTCTGAAAACTTTCAATTTTTGATGAATTGTGAAAACACTGGGTTACTATTTAAAAATCAACTTTTTATTTAAATAAATATTTATTTTATTTAAATTTATTTTAAGTAAAAATTGATACATAATACCTATATAAGTTCAATGTAATTCATTGGAGTCATTTTATAATAATTTTAGATATATAAAAATTTTATTGAACTTTTCACCGTCTTTTACCCACCTCCTATGAGAATTTGAAAATTTACATAAAACTTAATTTTACCGCTTATGTGAGTGGAATTTTAAAAATCTGAGAGACATGGTTAATATCAATGAGTAAAATGTGGTTCAATAAGATAAAAAAATTTGGTGAATAGTAACTTTTTACTTTTATTTTCCACAGTTAAAAGCAAATAGGGTAATTAAGTGTAAAAATGGTATTATTATTACCCTAAAACATGTCCTAATTCTATTGGAAAAGTGTAATTCGACCAAAAACAACCTTAGGAATAAAATATTACCCTTTAGGTCCACTTGTATTAGATTAGGACACTTATTATTATTTTATTTAACGGAGTGTTAAAATAGATAAAATCAAAGTTTAATAACTAAAACATTTTTAATATAGGGTTATACATAAGATAAATTCAACTATAAATATTATTTATAAAGATAAAAATATTTCCTAAATAATTGTATTTTATTTTTAATTTTTATACATTAAATAATTTAATTTAATTTATGACACAATGATGATGCAGTAATTACCTTATTAATGAAGTATTAACATAATTGATGTTATAAATACCCAAATAAATGTAATTTGATACTTTTTATAAATTCCAATAATTTTTAGGTTAATATGACATGTTAGTATTGATTAAATTAAATTTTTTTGAACTAATCATGCTGTTATTATTTTCAAAAAAATCAATTACCAAATAGTGTCAAAATTGACATAAAATAGTTTTTAAAACAAATATTATATTATTAATTGTTATTTTATTCCTAAAAATCTAAGTTTCGGCCGAATTACTTAGATAAGTTTATATATATTAATAATGAACAACTTGGGGTTCGTTTAGCTTGTTAGAGTGAGTTTATTAACCATATAGTGTAAGAAAACAAGAAGACGCGGTAAAAGTGCAATTATTTAACTTACAGTTAAATCTAAATGATAAGGTTAAAATAGTAACCTAAACTTGTCTAAAATATATTGGTTGAGAGGATTTTGACCCATACCCACCTTAGATTCTAAATAAATCAATTCTGAGCTATTAAAAACCGAATATTACTTTATAATAAAATAATATTTTAAGTTTTTTCTAAGGTGCCCCTCTCTTCCCTTATAAAAGGGAACCTCCTCCCTCTCCTCCTCACACCACTTTGAGCCTTCAAGATCAGAAAAACCCTGAAAATTCCTCTTCTAAACCTATTTATTTATATAATAGAGGTTTTGGTATTTTCAAAATACCAACTCTAGTGCCCTAAGAAGAAGTTTAAAGGAGGTGCATCGAGGAAGAGGTAATCTCTTCTACCGACTCTTTCAAGTTTCTTTCTTCTTATACTTCTTCTTCTTTAGTTGTTTCATTATAAATTAATAACATAATTATTACTTATAAACTGATATGTTATTATAAAAATGTAACAACCCTATTTCACTTTATATCCATCCTATGGAAAACAAAATCACCGCGCGTGCGTACGTACGGAATACCGTCTCCACGCCGTGGTGTAATCAGTTTTTCCACCACCACCTTACTTGGATGGGTATAATGGTGTAAATAAAAACTATATATGATTATTATAACATCATAATGATTCTAATATATTATATCATCCACTCCAATTCCATTAAATAAATATGGTAACGATATCATCGCTCGTGCGTATGTACGGATTACCGTCTCCACGGCGCGATGAGATTCATTTTCCATGTTAACAATTCAAGAATGATTATAATGTATATATAATAAGTAATCATGAAATATATGACATAATAATACTATATTTATGTATATATATATATATATGTATTTCATCTACTTAATTCCATTCAATTCAATAAGGAAACTAAAAACAGCGTTCATGCGTACGTAGGCCTACCGTCTCCATGAATGGTGTATTTCTTTCCATTTATCAATATATTATATATATATATATATATTATGAATATATATTATATATAAATTATATTTTATATTCTGGAATTAATTAATCATTTTCTAAGTAATCATATTAATACTTACAAGTCAAAACACGGACGATAAATGAAACGATTTTACCCAAAACGCTGCTTTAACATGGAATTGACAAATGAACGGATAATATAAATTTGTAAGTGAATCATATATGATGTCATAAGTATTATTATGGTTCTTTTACAACTTAATAATATGTTTAAACCCACAATATAGGAGTCTCAGACACATACGGAAGAAATTGGATATAAGGTAAGGGATAACTTTTCCAATCCTGTTTTTATCTGAGATTGTTTATTCGTAAGTATTTACTGGGTTTATGTTTATCATCCATGTCCCTATTTTCTAAAAATGGTTTCATATATGTTTAAAGTCCTTTTTACCCATTTTGTACTCTAAATACATGGTATGTAAGGAATATTTCTTTTATTTTCCGTACGAGGTACTTTTTGACTTTTCTAGCAAAGGTACGAGAAGAATGTTTTTTTACTTATATAGCATGAATGGATTTTTACGGTTTCATAACGCCTAATTTTAATGAAGATTCATCTATAGTATTTCATGAATATTTTCAACAAAAAACTTTTCATTTAAATTTTCATGGTATTTTGTGAAAAGAAAATTATTTTAAAGAAGAAAGTATATTTTCCTCAAGAATTCATTTCAAGTGTTTTATGAAAACTATTTTACATCTAAGATGACATTATTAAGTATGTTTATGTTTCAAGTATAATGTATCTATTATTTACATGGCATGAGTTTTCTTATGATGGAATGATATCCATTTCTTTTTTATGGATTATGTTAAGATGGGATGGTGTTTATGAAACCCATTTTATTCTTTGGGTTATGATGAATGATTTATGTTTATTTTGTGGAACAAGTAAGAATGATTTCATTATGAGATGGGTGGGACCTATATCTACCTCCAATGCATTGGGTAAAGATTTATATCTCATGAGATAGACATGTCTGGAATGGCAGGTTAATCCAGTTCAGTGATATAGGACTGAAACAAGGAGTGAACTCGATTCTGAAATGGACTTTTCTGCTAGGATAGTCTTGGAAATGAGTCTTGACTACTAAAAAATGATTCTCTATGATTATGTGTGTATGCCAAAAAGTTTCATGTTTTAAGTTATGATTATTGGGATTATATTTCAATATTATGATTTATCCCATGTTATGAAATTATGATCTCTTTTTCAGGTTAAGATTTCCAAAATGTTATGTTCTTATGAATATGATATGATTGATATTTCTTTTGTTTACCTTTACTGAGCATTTGATCTCACCCTTTTGTACGTTTTCTTTTCACCAGGTCAGGAAGAAGGGTATTAAGTAGGATATTCCAAAAATGGATTCTAGATATGATGAAATAAATGGGAGACAATGTAGATGCTTTATGAACCAGTTGTTTATGTTTCCTAGTTTCTAAAGACACTATACCTATACGGTCCTATTATGGTTTTGTTATATGTTGTAATAAGTATGATTCAATTATGAAGTAATAACAATGTATGTAATGTATGGGTCGTTATAGTTCTTTTACAACAAAACCTCCAAACCTTGGGATCTTTCTTATCTTATCAGGGATTTAAGGTTGATTATTATAACACCTTGATATTTTTATGATTTTTTTTTATAATTTTATTTCTTTGATGTCTTGTGTTACCCATAACATTATCTTATCTTACGTTATACACAACACTGATTTTCTACGAAGAAACTTCTTATTATTATAATTATTTAAAAAATAAAATTATAACCTAGCCATTATAATGGAGGGTACAAACATAATTAAAAGAAATGTGAAATTATGGTTTATACATGTATATATAATTCTTTGAACAATTATTTATAACTAAATGTAAAACACTTTTTAAAATAAAATGGAATGTTTATCTGAAAAACTATTTAAATGTGTCGAAGTGTGTTTTATACCAATAAAAAATCTCCTATTATATTATATTAATTAAAAATATATATAATATATACAATATAATTTTTAACATTCATCGTATGTGTTTTCTAGGCATGATATAAGAATAAATCCAATTTTACTCATAAAAGATATATTTTTATAAAAAGATAATTTTACCGCCTTTTGATGGTGAACTTGTTTTAAATCTAGTTTTTGATATATTTATAAATTATATTTTAAAAAATAAACTAATTCTTCGAAAATAGGGATATAAAAAATTAATTTCGTTGAGTTTTTAGTATTTTTTTGTTAAGTTTCATGTTTTGATGAATAGTGAAAAATATTACATTTTAATTGAAAAAAACTTTTTCATCTAACTAATTGATAGTGTTAAATTATATTTTTAATTTTTTAAAATAATAATTAGATAAGTTTTTTATCATTTAGTCTAATTTATTTCATCATAATCAATTTCAAATTGAATTTTGATATAAAAAGCATTTCAATCTTTTGAATATTTTCACTTCAAAAACTCATTGTTTCGTCCTGTCTGTGAGATTAATTTTTAATTAATTTCTGAAAATTACATGAATTTAATTTGGAAAATGAATTGAATTTTTGGAATAGGAAGGTCCAAATTTATGAATAATGTCCCTTTTATTTTTTGACAATATAAATAGTAATTTTAGTATTTTTTATGACCATGGTCAAGGGTAAATCGGGTAATTTATGGTAAAAATAATATTATAAAAATTAAAATACTATCCTAAAACTTTCCCAAATGTTATTGAATGAAGTTAATTAGACCCATAACACATAATAATTAAAATTTAATAATTTAATAGAAACTTTTCCATGAAAACTACATAGATATTACTAAAATCAAAGAGAGAGACAAAATGTCACACTCGTACTTTTAATAAGTATAATATTTTTAATATGAGGTTAAATAGAATATGTACTCGACTATATATATTATTAGAAAATATAAAAGTTTTATATACCTCAAGTAAGTATATTTATAATTTTTATAAATAAATAATTATCATGAATAATTACATAATGATAATGCAATAATTATTCAATTAATGAAAAACCCAATTAAGTGGTATTAAAAAACATTAAAATAAATATAATTTTAATTAATTAAGACAATATATATAATTTATAGGTTAATATGACATATTAGGGGTGTATTAAAAGAATTTTTTTAAGTTATCTTATTGTATGTATTTTCTTAAATTCAATGTAATGAATGGTATCAAAAATGAATCTAATGATATTGTATGAAAATAATATTTTATTAAATTAGTTAAACATCATAAAATTCCAAAATAAGTAAAAATGGTATAAATTATGATCTAAAATATCAAAAATTGACCATTTAAGTTTTTATTTACACATTATAAGTAAAATTATGCACCTTTTAATATTGAAAATGTTGTTTTCTTAGTTAAAATTAAAATGGGTTAACAAATGGTTAATAAAAAATAAAACGTTTAAAATTACAAAAAAAAACTTTTCTAAAATATATTTTTTGATGTTATTATACCCCATCTTACATTATCTTAGATTTAATTTCCATTTTTATGTATTTAGATTGATATTTAATATATTATAATTTAATCTTTTGGAAACTTTTAAAGCTCCCCTCACCTTCATTATAAACGGACACCTCCTCTATCAACCCATTTCACAACATTTAGCCTTCTATATCAACCAATATATAAAAATATTCTCTTCTAAACTTCTATATACATATTCTAGGAGTTCTCATCTTCCCATCGGTCCAAATCTAGAGTTCTTTAGAGGAGATATAAAGGATCCATTTTGAATAAGAGGTAATCGCTCTAACCGATCACTCACTTTTTCTACTCTTCTATACCTCCTATAAATATATGATATATATCATAAAATAATAACTTCCAGATAATAAATATTCTGAAATGTTATTATTATTATTATGAATATTCCATTATACACCCCCTTTCCCATCGAACTAGAAGTGAAAGTATCTCTTGTGCATACGTACGACTTACCATATCCACATAAAGATACAATTCATTTTCCATAACCATATTTTATGAGCAGAAATTATGATGGGTTTAATGTTTATATATTATATTTAGACATTATTATAATTTTGTAATGTTAATATCATATCTAATTTTTTACCACCTAATATTTTGGTAAATGATAATGGTACACATGCATACACATGGCTTATCATCTCCATGACACGACGTGATTCGTTTTTCATCAATATTTCACATTGGTGGTAATAAGGAAATATTTTATGAATATATATGATATATATATATATAACATAAAAATGATTCTATAATTATAATATATCATATAATTTTCATTCTTTTAATATGAAAATAAAATGAAAACAATGTTAATGCATATGTACGACCTACATTCTCCATGAATGATGTATTTTATTTTCTATCTCTAAATTTTTTGAATCACTATAAAAATATATATACTAGATATATATATGATATTTATATATATTTTATCATTCTATATATGATTAAATAATTATATATTTAAGAGTACCAAGGATAAAAAGTCAAAACATGAATGAAAAACAAAGCAGTTATTACCCAAACATAACCTTGATATGGAATTGTTAATAATCAAGTAATATAAATTTATAAGTAAATCATATGTGATATTAAATATATGAATATGGTTGTGTGGTATATTTATAACAATATCATAATTATTATATAGGAGGTTTGGACGTATACAAAGGAAGTCAATACTTAAGGTAAGGTATTTTTGTCTCACTTTTATTTATGTGGGACACATGCCTTATACAGTATCTGTTTCTTCTATGTGGTGTATATAATGACCATGAATGTATTTTATGAGTTTTATCCAAAATATTATAATATTTTTATATCCATATAATTTTATTTCTTTCATGGGGCATACGATTCTACTGATTATAATGTGATGAGTACTTATTTCACAATTTCATTAAATATTTGGGATTGTTTCATTTTATGTCTATATTGGGGAATATTTTTATTCCATGTCAATGTTTTCTAAAAAAATCAAAAAATGTTTTTACTATTATCCAAGGTATGTTTAAAGTTATTTTTACCCATTTTTTGCTTTTTACAATAATGGTTTGAAAGGAATCATTTTTTCATTTTACAAACAAGGTACTTTGTGACTTTTCTAACAAAAGTAAGAAAGGAATGTGTTTTTAACTTATATGACATGAACGAAATTTGCTATCATATTGACACCATAATTATTTTAAGTTTCCTTTAATACATTCCAAGGTTATTTTATAACAAATTTTTTTTTAAATTGGGATTTTTTTTAAGAAAAGAAATCACATTCAAAGAATAAATGATATTTTCCTCAAGAGTTGTTTTCAAGTGATCTCTCAAAATTATATTCCATCTCGGATAAAATTATTTTATGTTACTAAATATATGATTAAATTATACAATTCTTATTCTATCTAATATTGGTTTATGTTTATGATGGAATGATGTTTATGAATCTTATTTCTTTTACATGGGTTATGTTATGATTGAAAGATGTTTACGAAACCCATTTCATTTCATGGGTTCTAATATGATTAATGATTTATGTTCTTTTGAGCACATTTGTATGGTTTTAATTGTTTTATGATGGGGACCTAAATCTCACTCCAATTAATTGGCTAATGATAAATGTTCCATGAGACCAAAAGGGTACACTGGATATTATCCTAATCCCACAACAAGAGGGTACACGAGAGGCCATCCTAAACCCACAAAGAAATGGTACATGAGAGGTCACCCTAAGCCCACAACAAGAGGGTACATGGGAGTTCATACTAAGTCCAAAACTAGAAGGTACAAGGGAGGACTTCCTAATCCTGAAGTAGGAACATGATTGGTTAACCCAATCCAAACATACTATGAATTTCTGGGTAGGAATAATTGACATAAGATATTTTAAACCTATGTGTATACCACAATTTCCATGTCTTATGAATTTGTTATAATCTCATGGATCTTGTTCTTTTATATTCTTATGATTTATATCTTATGATCTTCCAATATTTATTCCATGACACATGTATATAATCTTTGATATGTAGGGTATGATCTTCAAATATTATTCTCATGTTTTCATACCCATATTATCATGTTATGCTTACATATCTTTAATTCTTAACCTTACTAAGCATATGATCTCAACCTTTATTTTTTTTCGTTTACTCGGGTTCTTAATAAAGGTTTTAAGTAGGAGTACTAATGAGGTATATCGTTATGGTTTATTTTGAATATCTTTCAACAAATTAGAATAATGTTTTCCATGTATCCAAAGGAACTAAACTATTATAGTCCTCGAGCATGTGTTTTTTTTAATTTAATGAATATTCATCTAAAAAGATGTAATATCCATATATAAAAATCCTGATTCATTATAATTAGTATAAGAGGAATGGTTTAGTAAAAATTTGTACTCTAGGATGTGAAAACTTTATAGATATATCTGAAGATATTTCTAAGGATATGTCTAAGGATTTCTCTATGGATAAGTCTACGTATAGGTTATAATCCTATAGTTTTAATAGTGATCATGAATAACATAGGATTAAACCTATAGTGTCATATATTGAAATTTTATAAGTAATCTTCATAGATTGTGTGGTTTTCACACTATGGTAAGTGTTTCTCCCATTATTCTTTTGGTTGTAGTCAATAGTTGGAACCCGAAGGAACCACGTTAATGCTGAATTTGATGGGAAATGCAATGATTCTCCCCATGATTAAAAACAATTTATTAGTTTTGGAATGAAAAATCTTATTGTTAAACTCACTTAAGATATGAATCATGCTGGACTTATAAACGATAAAAGAAGGGAACAACTTTCTATCAATTACTTTATGAGGCAACACATACCTTCTATCAGGGGATATTCTAATCTAATTATTACTGAAAAAAGAATCGATACCACTAAAAATATATTTTCCATACTTAAGTGTTTGGAACATGAAAAATTCATTTTGGTTGTTTATTATTTTGAAGGTGAAGCTGATCAGTGGTGGACTATTATCAATAACATGAAGAAATAATAAGAAATTGAATCTAAGAAATGGGAAGAGTTTATGAGGATATATTTTAATAAGTACTTACCTCACATTCTATAAAAAAATAGAGAAGTAATTACTTGAGCTTAAGAAAAATGATGATGAATCAATTTCTATCTATGAGGATAATTTTACAAGACTTGTAAGGTACACTTCTAGGTCAATCATTAGCCTTCAAACAAAAATTGATCGATTCTTTGGGGGCCTAAAACCAAGTCTCTGAAAGTCCTTGGTTGTAATAAACTTTATCATCTATGAAAAATTCATTCGATGTGCACTAAAGGTGGAAATGGAAATTGGATATCCCCACCATTCCTCTATTTTTGATAATAAAAGGAAGATCAATTATCAGGAAAACTTAAATGGTGGAAAAGAAATTCTAGGTATTTGTATGCTAAAAATTTAAGAATAAGCACTCAAGTGAATGCCTGAAAGGGGAAAGTGGGTGTTACATGTGTGGAAAGAAAGGTCATTGAGTGGTTTAATTATTAATTTATGGGAAGAAGGTATCTAATTATGTGAATAATTAGAAATCTCCACAAAATATACCTCTCACAATTAATTTTTCCAATTGCAAGGAGTTTGGGAATTTTTGTAATAAGTTCCTTAATCTAAGGACTAATGTGGATGATAATCCACAAAAAACTTATGAGGAAAAACGAAAAAGGAAAAGATTATGCTATCACGATGGATTAAGTGGACCATAATAATTAGGGAATATTTATCTTTCTCTACTTAGTTTGGAATTTCATGTTTGATTTTTTATGAATGAACCCTATGAATATATTATTGTGAATCCGTTAGTGAAATTTCACATGATTATCTAATTGGATTAAAGAATAATTAAATCACATGTTTTATTGGTTCAAGGATGAACCTAATATTCCCATGATAATTTTTTTATAGGAAAAATATAAGGAAAGAATAATCATGTTTGTATTCAATATAGTTTTATAGAAAAAATGATGAAGGTATTCACATGTCTGGTATTTTAAAATAAGATATACTCTATGATATATGGTGGATCAATGTTAAACTATTTTTGAGAAATTTAGGGATATTATTTCTAAAGTTTTGGAATTTCAAATTTTGGAAGGGTTATAAGGTTAACAATTTATAAAACAGTTTATGTTAAACTTCAGATGATGTTTTATAGGTTAAAGTATTATCTCTCCATATGATGATTTGTGCATATTGGATAACCCATGTTAAATTTTTTTTTTGTAATGATAAGATGGATGTAATAACCTATCATCCTATGTATCACATGATTTTCTAATGCTTCAGGAATGAAAAATTCACCTTCATTTCTTGGAATAAGAGATGAAGTGTAAATTGATCAAGGAACAGTGAAAGGATGAACAATGCTTATGAAATGTAATGAAATCAAGTAAGTATTTATTCTCATGAAAATTCTTCAACATTGGGGAAAGTATCTTGAAACTAAAAAAGTTATCCTAGTACCTTCTTTTATAATGGATCATATGGCCCCTTATATTATTGCATATTTATGTCCTTATAGTTGTCAGCTTTTTCTTGACCATGTTCTTAATCACTCTCCATCATAACATGACAGTTAGATTTCTCTTCCATGTCTATGTTTTCAATTTCCACCTATGTTCTCCTATGTGGAAACAGAGTCCGGAGCTACTTTTGGTAACTACTATTTTTTCAATATTTCCTCTTTAAAGGTAGTTTAATTATTCATTTTTAGGATGTGGTTTTCTATAAAATAAACTTTCAAGTATTAAACCTATGATAACCCAAATGAATTTAAAGTGGTAAATTAATTTTAAGGGAGGTAGAATTTAACACCCAAACATTTTCTTGAGAGATATATTTTGTAAAATAATTTAATTTGATTGATGTCTTGCATTACACACAACACCATCTTAGCTTTCGTTACATGCAGTGTTGAGTTTCTTCAAAACATCTTTTTATTATTGTAATTATTTATACAACATAATTATGCCATAGCCACTAGAATAGAAGGTATGAACATGATTAACTTAATTATGAAGTTATGATTTACACCAGTATATATAATTTTTTTACCAATTAATTATAAATTAATGTAAACCCCTTTTTAAAATAAAAGGATATGCTTTTCTAAAAAACTATTTAAATGTGCACATGTGTGTTTTATACCAATAAATAAAAAAATAACTCTAGTTGAATTATATTAATCATATATATATATATAATATTAAATAAAAAATTTAAAGTTAATACTATTTATTTTCTAGAAATTATATAATAACAAATCCAATTTTATGTATAAAAGATATATTTTTATAAAAAGAAAGTTTTACCGCCTTTTGATGGCACACTTTTTTAAATATAGTTTCTAAAACTTTTATAAATTATATTTTAAAAAATAAACTTCTTATTTGAAATTGGGATATAAAAATTTAATTTGTTTCATTTTTAGTATTATTGAGATAAGTTTCTTGTATTTATGAATAGTGAAAAATATTATATTTTAATTGAAAATAGTTTTTTCATCTAAATAATTAATATTGTTAAATTATATTTTAAATTAGGTTTAAAGAATAATTAGATATATTTTTTATCATTTAATATAATTTAGGTCATTATAATTAATTTCACATTTAATTTGGATATAAAAAACATTTCATTCTTGTGAAAGTGTTCACTTTAAATACTCATAATTTCGTCTCATATGTGGGACTAATTTTTAACTAATTTCTAAGAACTATGTGAATTTAATTTCAAAAAATGGATTCCATATTTTTAATAATAAGGTTAAACTTTATTAATTATGTCCCTTTTATTTTTGGACAATATGAATACTAACTTTAGTAATTTTTATTACCACGGTTAAGGGTAAATTGGGTAATTGAGGGTAAAAATAAAATTATAAATATAAGAAAACTACCCTAAAACGTGACCAAATGTTATTGGATTATTTTAATTAGACACTTAACACATAAGGATGTAAATTTAATAATTTAATGGACACTTTTACATGAAAAATACTTGGATAATATTAAAATCAAATAGAGTGACAAAATGTCACACTCTTACTTTTAATAAGTATAATATTTTTAATATGGGGTTAAATAGAATATATGATCAAATATATATATTCTTTATAAATATAAAAGTTTTACATATGTCATGTAATTTTATTTTTATTTTTTATGAAATAAATAATTATCATAAATAATTACACAATGATGATGCAATAATTATTCAATTAAGTAAAAACCCAATTAAGTGTATTAAAAATATTAAAATAAATATAATCATAATTACTTAAGATGATCCAAAATTTTATAGGTTATTATGACATATTAGGGGTGTATTTAAATAAATTTTTTGAAATTGTTTTGTTTTATTTATTTTCTTAAAGTCAATGTAATGAAAAGTGTCAAAATTGTCACTAATGATGTTTTATGAAAATAATATTATATTAAATTATTTAAAAATCATAAAAATCCTAAATAAGCATAGATTTGAAAAATTATGGTCTAAAATATCATAACTTGGCTATTTAATATTTAATTGACAAATTATAAGAAAAAATATCCACTTTTTAATATTGAGAATATTGTAACTGTAGTTAAAATTAAAATTGGTTAACAAATGGTTAATCAAAAAGATATGGTTTCAAATTACAAAAAAACTTATCAAAAATATATTTGATGATGATATTACACCCTATCCAAAATTATATTCCAATTCCTTTCCATTTTTAGGTATTTGGATTGATATTTAATTTATTATAATTTAATATATTGAAAAATTCCCAAAGTACCCCTCTCCTTCATTATAAAAGGAAACCTCCTCCCTCATCCCATTTCACCACATTGAGCCTTATATCTCAACCAATATCTACCAAATTTTCTAAAAAATTCCCTTTACACGTTTTAGACTTCATGATCTTCCCATAGGTCCAACTCTATAGTTCTTTAGAAGAGATATAAAGGATTCATTTCGAAGAATAGGTAATCGCTCTAAACGACCACTCTCTTTTTATACTCTTCTTTATCTCTTAAAAATATATGATATTGTTGGACTCCTCATGTGTTAATCATGTTTTAATGATCACAAATACTATTACTATTAATTAATCTCAATCTTCATTGCACATCTTGCGAATTCTCTTCAATCTCAATAATAACTACAAATCCTGTTTTAATGATAACAAATCTTATGGATGTTAATTACTCTCTTTATTATTTACAAGTCTTATGCATGATCACAAATCTCACATATATTATCAAGCCTTTATATTTATGATTCAAGTTCTCTTACTCTCTAATGATTAAACTTAATCCATATTCTGCATATTACTGTCTAAGTCCAAATACAGATATTTGTCCAAGTATAGACACACAGTGAAGGACTCACCGTGACCCAGACACCGTGACCCAGACACCATGACCCAGACACCGTGAACCAGACACCGTGAAGGACAAACCGTGATCCAGACACCGTGAGCTACACACCATGACATGGACATACTGTGAAGCTCATATCGTGAACCTCATACTGTGAAGACTATACCGTGAAGAAGACACCGTTTACTTAATCACCGTGACACCGTTGATTAACTTTTTGTCAATATTATTTAAATAATGCTAACGGTTATATTTGATGTTTTAATGCAATTAATGTTATTTAATAATAGTTGTTGGCATGTCAAGAAACTGTATCTCGTACCTATGAAAAGGGAATCATTCCTACTACCATAACTCGTGGAATATAAGGAAGTTTGAGATGCAGTACACGTGTGGAGTGCAAGTGTGAATATACAATGAGAAGAACTTACATACACCCAAGAGCACTGTGATGAATGGGAAGATCAATCCTGAGCAAGAAAGAGATTGCAAGACTTTCAAATAACTCTTATGAATTCAATCCAACACCACTTAAGAACACACGATGAATCAAGAGATCATTTTCATTCCTGTAGAATAAAAGCTGAACTACGACACTCTGTTTTTCAACAGAAAAAATAGAGAAGGAATCAGAAGCATTCCTTCTGAATCTAATGAGTCCAAAGCTGCATTGATAATCACTAGAGCTTTCTAAACTCTTATCTGTTCTCTCTAAGTGATTTATTTATTAACTTTTGAGCATTGTGGCGTACTCTGTATTTCTTATACACACACTGTCTCCTGCACTGAATTGGAGGATATCAAAATCCTCACTCCAAACCTCTTAACTCTTGTTTACCCACGTCAACTGTGGAAGAGGTCCTTGTGTGTCCTGGTCTTTGTTTTGTTTCCCATGAAGAACAGTGGTAGAGGTCCCTGTGTGGCCTGGATAGTTTTGTAAACTGTTGTTAACCCCGATCCAAGGTGTGGATCAAATTTATATAAATTTGAGAGGACTAAGTCTCGGCTTGAGACTGAACCTCTTATTACATCTACTACGCATCTTTAGTTTAAGTTCAAAGTATACTACATATATATTATTTATTCCAATGCTATTACTTTGAAATACAAAACTATTTTAAAGCTACTTTGATAGTTAAATTAGCAAGTGTTTACACTTATTGTAAATTAGTAGGTTAGTTTCAAAAGTTAATTTGATCTTGTGGTTAAATTAACTGAGACCTAATCAATCTTTGAGAAGCTAAGTGAACGTTTACAATCTGTATAAATTCACTACAGTTTAACTTATTTTATAAATTGGGGGATTTTAAATAGACAATATTTTAACAGAAATTTTAATTGGAACTCAATTCACCCACCTCTTGAGTATCCACTCCAACCAACAGATATATATAATAAAATAATGAATTAATAATCCATAATATGATAAAATGTTATAATTATTATGAACACACCATTATACAACCCCTTTCCTATCGAGCAAGAAGTGAAAGTATCGCTTGTGTGTACATACGGCTTACCATCTCCACATAGTGATACAATTAATTTTCCATCACAATATTTTATTAGTGGGAAATATGATGGGTTTAATATTTTTATATTATATTTATGAAATTATTATACTTTTATAATGATAATTTCATATCTACCATTTTACCACCTAATATTTTGGGAAATGATAATATCGCGCGTACATACGTATGGATTACCATCTCTACGATGCGATGTGATTCATTTTTCATATATATTCTACATGGGTGGTAATAAGTATGAATTTTAGGAATATATATGGTATATATAACATAAATATGATTATTTAATTTTAATATATCATATAATTTTCTTTCTTTTAATATGACAAGAAAATAAAAATTGTGTTCATGCGTATATGCGACCTACCATCTCCATGAATAGTGTATTTTATTTTCTATCTCTAAAATTTATGAATCAACATGAATAAATATATACTAAATAAATATATGATATTTATATCATGGTTATAATTCTTGAGATGATGAAATCATTATCTATGATCAAGGATAACAATTCAAAACATGAACGAAAAATAAAGCGGTTATTACCCAAAACATAACATTAACATGGAATTGTTAATAAGAGAGTAATATAACTTTATAAATAAATAATATATGGTATTATATATATGAATATTGTTATCCGATATATATATATATAAGAAAATTATATTTATTTTATATTATGTTTTAACGTATACAAAGGAAGTTAAGACTTAAGGTAAGGGATGTTTGTCTCACTTTTATTTCTATGGGACACACGCCTTATAAAATTCTTGTTTATTCTAGGTAGTGTATATACTACCTATGAATGTATTTTATGAGTCTTATCTATAAGAATATGGTATTTTAATATCCATATAATTTTCTTTATTTCTTGGGGCATACGATTCTAATGATTATAAAGTGATGATTATTTATTTCACAATCTCATCAAATATTTGGTATTGTTTCATTTTAAGTCTCTATTGGTAAATATTTATCTTATATGCCCATGTTTTCTAAAAAAAATCCAAAAAAAATTCTTTAATATTCTCTTATGTACTTTTAAATTAATTTTTACACATTTTCACTTTTTACTACATGGTTTTAAAGGAATATTTTTGTTATTTTCCAGACAAGTTTCTTTGTGACTTTTCTGGAAAAAAAGTATGAAAGGAATGTTTTTTAACTTATACATCATAAACATAATTTTCTGTCATCATGATTCCATATTTTCTTTGAAAATTCCTTTACAATATTCTAGGGTTATTTTTTAAAAAAATCATTTAAATTGCGTGTCATTTTAAGAAATGAAATCATTTTCAAACGCGAAATGATATTTTCTACAAGAATTATTTTCAAGTGATATCTCAAAATTATTTTCTATCTAAGATAACATTATTTGATGTTTCTTATTTTTTAATAGGTATATAATTAAATTCTACCATTATTATTCTCTCTAATAGTGGTTTATGTTTATTATGGAATAATATTTATGAAACCCATTTCTTTTTCATGGGTTATATTATGATTGAATAATGTTTATGAACCCCAATTCATTTCATAGATTATGATATAATGAATGATTTATGTCTTTCTGGAATGCATTTGTATGGTTTTCATTATGTGATGGGTGGGACCTATATCTCCCTCCAATTAATTGGGTAATTATATGTGTTTTATGATCTCAAAAGTGTACACAGGAGGTCATTATAATCCTGAAACAAGAAGGTACATAAGAGGTCATCCAAAGCTTGTAACAAAATGGTACACAGGAGGTTATCCTAAGCCTACAACAAGAGGGTACACGAGAGGTCTTCGTAAGCCTAAAACTATAAGGTGCATGGTATTCCATCCCAAGACCGAAGTAGGTACACAGGTGGTTAACCCAAGACTAACATACTAGGAATGTCTTGGTAGGAATCATTAACATAAGATATTATAAGAATATGCATATAACGCAATTTCTAGTCCTATGCCATTATTATACTCTCATGGATCATGTGCTTTGATTTTCTTATGATTCATGTATTATTATCTTCCAATATTTTTTCCATGACACATATATATGATCTTTTATATGTAGGGTATGATATTTAAATATTATTCTCATGTTTTCATACCCTTATGCTCATTTTATGATTACATATCTTCCATTTCTACCCTTATTGAGCATATGAGATCAACCTTTATTATATTTCCTTTAAGTTTTAAGTAGGAGTACTAAAGGGGAAGATATTTATGGGAGACGTTGAAGACATTTCACCAAATTATAAGAATTTTTTTCAAGTTTCCAAAGGCACTAAACTATTACGATCCACGAGCATGTGTTTTTAATATAATGAATATTCAACTAAAAATATGTAATATCTATGCATGAAAATCCTGGGTCATTGTAATTCTGAATCACAGCATTGAGGTTAGACATACATTAAGATAAGGTGATTTCTTAGTAGATTCCTTAGCAATTCATGCGATCCCTAATGAGAGATTAATATTTTCCATTGTCTTGGATCCTTACCCCAATATTATAAGAACTTTTTTTTGGGGTGAAGCTCTCATTTTACATCACCCCCCTAAATGTTTTCTTATTCTTTCAAATTAATAAAAATTAATTTTTCAGTCAATATAAAATCATTTATAAACTAATATCATAAATGGATAAATATAATAATTATTTTATTAAAAAATAAATAAATAATCATTTTACTAAGGACTAAATACATAAGACCTTATTACACAAAAATACTCCCTAAGGTTAAGGTGTGTGATGGTGGAGATTTATTGGGGTAGTTCGAAGAAATTTTTTTGGACCATGATCTCTAAAAATCTTGAACATATTCCAAAAATAGTTTCATTTGGTCTTTAGTTTTTAAATTTCAATTTGGGATTGGTCAAGGAGAAAGATCCGTAATTCAATCTCCCACAAAATCTTTGATAAATTGGATTCATAGGGTATGATCCTACTAATCAAGGTCATATCTTCTCCCATTTGTGCAACTAGACTTTATTGGAACCCTTATTATATACAAATATTAATGGATACTATACAATGACTATATTATCAATGGTTAATATTCTTAACAATATTTTAAATTGGATGCTCTATATTTTATAATTGGTCCAAAATAACCAAAGTAGAGATTTTTTTTAATAACTACATTACTTAATAATGAATTTATTCATTCACAAATGGAATTTCGTTTATAAAATTTTAGTTCATTATAGTACCTGCAAAAAGTAATGGCTTCCTCAATTCCCAACTATCATGGTCACCTAAGAAGGTTGTCAGTATAACTCAATAAGGCACCAACAACATGGTCCAGTACCTAACCAATAAATACAGTGTAGGTGCACATTATATACTCAACAAAAGTTAAATAGAAAATACATAAACTGTATAATATTAACATGTAATCACTAATTCAAAAGTTAGAAAAAACACCCATATGATTAGTGGTAGTGTTCTTACTAAGACACCGTGGACCCCACTCATACATTTTTGAACTCTATACTGGAAGGAATGTCAACCATCATTGTCTGACACATAACCCATCAAAGGGATAGCCCAAAAATGTATAAAAATTCCCCCTTTTCAGGATAGATCATGTACATGCGGACCAATGTCGGACACATCCCCCTCACGAAGATAGTTCATATAGTTCAACCTACATGCTCAATTACATAAAATAGAGTAACATTACATGCCTTATATATAGATACATGATGATTGATCAAACATCACATCATATCAAGCAGTAATCATAGCCATCAAAAATTCACATGTGATAAAACATCATGAATAGGACCATGTGGCTACAAACTCACACCTCATGTGATCAAATATCAAACATTGGTCTTAAAAGATTCGCATGCACACACTTGTGATTAATTTAAAAAATGGGTCTCACAGGATACTCATGCACACCCATGTGATCAATATCAAACAAGGGTGTCATGGGAGACACACACACACACACACATGCAATAAACATCAAAAAAGGGTCTCACTGGCTACTCACACACAAAAATGTGATCAAAACCTTAATCCATCAGTGTCCAAACTCAAGCCAATGCACAAGAATACATCGAGGACATTAGAACATTGTTCAACTACATTAGGAAAATATCCTTTAATTAGTTGAGACCAATCTTTCATTAACTAGTTAAGAATTACATACAATTCATAACACAGTTATCAAGTAAGGGTTGTTCACCGCAATTAGAAAACATTATATCACATGCCAATAAACCATGCATAATACCATAGGTTATATCACACAGGACCACCTACCTCAACATAGAGTGAATTCCCATCCAATTGAATCCCAAAATCTTTATCTGAGTCTATCCTAGTCCATTCAGCCTCCAATAATCACCATAAAGTCCTAAATCATGAATGAGTATTTAAATTTAATAAATTATAACTAAATTATAATTAACTAAATGATTACAAGAAGGTTTACATCCAAAATTTTATAACATAATTTCTGAAATACTCGTTAGGACTAGTATACAAAATATCTTTTACATTGGAGGTTTAATTTTAGTTTCTAAATAACTGGCTTTAAATAAATTCATTTTAGTTTTTTATATAACCAAAATTAAGAATTATTTTTAAAAAATTATTTTTTAAATAAATGTCATTAAAAAAATTAACATCAGATAGTTAAGACCCAATGTTAAAAACTAACATTAAAAAATCACTTTTAATGTCAATTTAAATATAATCAATGTGAAAGTAAAAAATTTCAGATCCCATCAATACATAGTTCCATTTTTTTATAGTTTACTTTTGAAAATTTTAAATTCCACATAAAATTTATGATATGAGGGTTTGGTTTTCCAATGTCATTTATATGTTTTTACGATCTACACAAATTAATTTTTGATTAAATTTTCTAATCTTTATCATTATTACACTAATTCAAATCGTTCAATCTTCATCATCATTCCACCAATTATTCTGTCAATGATGTCATCATAGTATTGATAATTATTTTCCCATTATCTAATTTTCTTAGGATTAGTTTTCTCAATTGATACAACTATTAATGATTCATTTTTCTATAATAAATAATCATTAATGTCACTTTTTATGTATTTTTTTAAATTACTAATTTAAAAGGCCTTTAAAATAATAATTTTAACATCAATTATAATAACCACTGTTAAAAAAATATTATTTATGTATCTTAAAATAATGTCACCTAATTAACTGATGTTAAAAACTTATAAAATCCAAAATAAAAACCTATTTTTTTACTAGTAAGACCATCGCCACTTAGATGGACCCATGACCATCCACCCATAGAAGGTCTGCAACACTCATCCAACATCATCCTGAGAAGGATCCCCATCACACAAAAATGATTTCAAGTCCATTTAAATATAATTAAATTTTAAACACTAGGATAAATCAACCAGATGATGTTCTTTTGTATAACATAATCCAACAGAGTTCTTCCACTCCTGATGCACTCTTGAATATATGGCACACAAAATCCTCAAATTTATTCCTTAATACTACAATTTACATAATTTGATTGAACTAAAAACCATCGAATATATCATCATAATATGTACCGTAAATAAAATCCCCAACAACATCATATGTTAATCATCATGATATATACTCATTCCACACTAATCAATATCCTTATCATTCTCAAAAAATTACACCCAGATCTAATAGAATCTCCATCTAAATCCCTGATCAGAATCAAGCCAAAGATCAATTAATGAATAAAAAATCAGAGATATTATGGACATAAAGGGATCATAAGGTATAATATTTACCAATATGAATACATCTCAATGAAAAATGATTTAATTAGAGAGGAAACAAGGTCATAGGAGCTCCTAGAGTCAAAAACCCTTCATTCTCATCTGAAATCATGTAAGGGATTCGGTGTAATGAAATAAGGGGGTTCTAGATAGATCCCCTTAAATTAGAATACCTAAAATACTACCTATGAGTAGTTCATTATGTAAAACATGGTTTCTCATTGTGAGAATTCAAGACGTAACTCCTACGATGCCTAGATCTAATAATTCATAGACTGATGAAACATGTCATGTGGTGAATCCTTCTCGTTGTTCCAGAAAAACTATAGGAACCCTTATGGATTCACTTTATTTTTCTCACAGACCATACAAAATCTCCATAAATTCTTTAAAACATCATTTAAATGCATTTAAACTCTTATATAACCAACCCAAGATCCAGATATAAAAAAGAACCATCAACTAAATGAAAATTTCAAATTTCCCCAAGATTTTCCAACCCATAATGACATTGGTTGTTACAAAATCCCCACAATAATACTTATCATCCATGATAAGTTTTGGTGGAAAGTGAATGCCTCTTACTATACCATGATCACCAATGATAAGGAGTTATTTTTATTTCATAAATAAATGCCAAAACACCTCCCCAAGGTCTCACTTATTCTGAAATGACCATCACACTTTTCCAGAGAATCTCCAAGCGTAAAACATAATAAGTTGAGATACTTTATTATCACCCATATGAATGTTGAGATCACACTCATCGCACACATCTCTTCTAGTATATCAGGCCATATAATATCAGCCTTACTCAAAATTTATTGTGCTTCCACTATATGTATCCACTTTCCAAGGCCGATTTCCAAACCATGGTGCTCCCCACCATAAGAACCGCCTACCAAAAATACCACTCCAGTGGTCCAAAATCCTACTAATATCATACCACATGATGCTTCTCACACAATTATCCTCTTACTATGTACTACCTCAAGAAAAAAAATTAGCTGGCCCTCCTCAGGTAGACTTTGTCCAAAACATCCAGTCATTCACACTAATGATTCCTCGAAGGAAATTCCTACCTCCAACCCAGAATTTCCACCAAGGATCCTCAAAAACACGGTCTTGGTCATGCCACACAAAACAATACCACTTTCCCATACTTCCTATGAATTTTTATAATAGAGATACACTTCTATCTATTTCTTCACATGGTTCCCCCCCTGAATCATGTGGTGAAATAGGGTTTCACCCCCTAAACCAAGTTATAAATTGGGTTTTCACCCCCAGAACCATTTTAATAAAAATATAGGTTAAATCTCAATTCCAAAACCTTGTTTCTAATTCCAAACTGAACAAACAAGTCTCTACCAACCAAGCACAACCTGAACACAATGAAATTTCCTAGAAATACACAATTGATCCTTAAACACCTCTGTCATACCCAATATGATGGGATAAATGTGTTTCCATCCCACCGCATTCAGTTTCACATGGAAACATCATTTGGTAATATTATAGAGGGATACCTTCAAAGATAGATGTCATAAATACCTAATGTTTCATGAAGAAAACAATCATATTTCCCTTAAACTTAGAGTAATCATTAAATCTATCTAATATAATAATAGAAATCAAAGCTAAATCCAAATGAATTTTCACTTTTTGTTCACTAACCACTCAAACTATCCAAAAGGCTCTCAACCATGCACTAATGCCCCATAGATATGACATGCTCTCAAATTGAACCAACTGCACTCTGAACCTAATACCCACATATAGTCTCTATCCAGGTCCATATCTAAATAAAAAATATAGAATTAGTTATGGAACTGGGGGATCCAATTTTCATTACTCAATAGTCTTCTAGATATACCCTAACCATTTAATGGTTTTTATTACATAATTCCCTGACACTTCCCATAAGAGGGTTCTTTATTCACAACATGATTAATGTTCCCCACAAAGGAGTATCCTTAACATCCCCCAGCAAAGCATATATAAGTCTACTCAAACACCACTGGTTCAGTTCTATACCCGATGACTAAATGTGAAAATCCATTCATACTTGACTTCTAATAAAAACACCATGCACTGTACATGCATAGTCCTCATTCAATATCATGTTTGGTCTCATCCAACCCAATGGATACATGCTCTAGTGTAACTCGATCACTCACCATAGAATCCAAATCCATTTATTCATATCTCATAAACCTAGGCCCAAATTACTAACCACTGAACATGATCATGTGCATGTCATATCCATTAAACTAGGAGCATACTCAGTGCTTCTCTTCAAAATCAGCACCACTTTGTTTCCAAGATTCCCTGTGCAACACCCATCAAAAGTGTGTCAAATTAAAACCACCAATCACCCTCCCATGATCTTTCTCTCATGTATGACCACTAATGATCTTTACTCACCATAAGAAAATAAATTGATCCCAAAATAATAGGATAAGAATCCCCTAGTCATGTCCTCAATTCAATAATCATACACACGCTCTACAACATGATTCCAAAGAAAAAAACTCTTTCCTAGATCTATATTAAACCTAATATCATGATTGGAAGCACTATAATCATGGCAGTGCCAACCAAGATCATCAATCTCATACATTTTTAACCTAGAATTCCCTATAAAAATGTGTTCACAATGTACCAGACCAAGTTTCAATACAAGATTTTACATCTTCCTATATTGCATGTCAACCAACTCCCCAAATCAGGAAAACAAGACATATTTGACACCATTTTCTAACACTGTGGCTTGAATCACTGGGTTTGATCATTGAGTGGGATATCTATCTATGGGTATGAAGACTGAGAAGAGGTGAGGCTTGGAGTAGGGTGCAAAGATTCTTTTTACTTTTTTATTTTCTTTATTTGTATATGAGATCATCTCGGTGGGTGATTAGTTTCCTTATATTCATACATGACGGTTCAAGATTATTATTTCAATATTCATTTATTAAATGTATAGTTATTGGTTTTTGTAAACTCTAATTGTATATTGGTACATGTCTGGTATTTTATCTATTATATTCACTCTGGTTAAGGGTATAGTCTCCCCATGATTCTCCATAGACCTTCACTATTATTCAGAAGCATCTGGAATATTGGGAGTCATCCCAAAGGTCATGTGGCACTTCAACTCGAACCCAGTGATTCGAGTCAAGATTTTATATCAATAGGGGCATGGTAAGTCATAATACATATTAATTCCAAAATGAGTCAATATATCTATCGCATAAGGAATGATATTTAAAGAGAGATTTAATAAATAAACAACTTGAGTAGAAATACATGATTAAGCAGCACTAATATCAAATAATAAAACAACCATTGATGATATAATAACAATCATACCTCTAAATTTTGTTGTACCCACTTATGATTCTTCTGTAGCTTGATCTACTATATTAATATTTATACTCTCAGTTTGGGTATAAGGCTCTCCACTATCCTAGGGATTGAACCTCATCTAACACTTCCCATGATATGACCCTCCACTAATTTTTCACCCATGATAATGTGACCCAGCCTCCTCGGTAACATCAAATTGTGCTTGAGACCCCTTATAATCTAAGGGTCCTATACCACTCCCACCTGGAAGATTAACCCTATAGAATATTTAGAGGTGTCCCACATTCCCACATAGATGGACGGTCTTCATAACTTCTTGGAAAATGGATTTATATACCCACATTACTACACTAGTTCAAAATAGGTCCATTCCTTATATGGGGGTAAATGAATATAGTTGAGGAATAATTTTGTAACCACCTCTACTTCCTCTCCATAGATCGTTCCTTTTCCTTTAAAGAGACACATCCACTACCCCCTATATTGATAGAGGTTTCAATCATCCCAAACATTCTATCTTAGTCTATCTCCACTAAAAAATCTCAACTACCACCTCTATATAGGATTTTAACTTCAAGAGGAAGACTTAATGTTGAATATATGATTGAATGCCTATTTCATAACAACAATCCTTAAAATCATTATTTGAAACTATCTTGAGAGGGAAATGAATAATATGATAGCCCCCTAATCCCCTAGTTCTTCCTTCTCTCTCGCTCACTTTGCTTAGGGTTCCCTATCCCCACTCACCTCCCCCTACCTTCTATTCCTAATTCAGCATGGCTTCTCTAAGGGTTATTCCCTTTAATCTCTCTCATATTTGGTCTGCTATTGGTTCTCTCTCTGGTCTCGTTCTTCTCTTTCACTTCGATGAAGGCGTGACGGTTCTTTCCAAGGCTACCTCAACCGCTCTCTGACCTCATGTTCCACCACTCCTATCCAAGTCGGATCTAGATTGATGGATAGTCTGAGGTTTTGGGCTAGAATTTTGGAGGTAGTGGGTCTTCACAAAATCTCCTTTTTCCTTCTTTAGGGTTTCATCCCCCGATTTCTCCTTATTTTTTCTATATTATGGTTCTATTTGGTTTCTTCCCTGACTTCCTTTAAAATTTATTCTCGATTTCCCCTTGTTCTTGAATATTTTATGGTTTCATCCCCAGTTCCACATTTCCTCTATAGTTTCTTCTTTAATGGATCTATGATTTCTTCTTTGGTGTCTATTTTCTTGGTCTTTTCTAGGAGTTTTTGTGTTGGGTTTGGCGGTATATTGTGCTATAGTTATGGTTGTTTCTTCTCTACGACATTGATGATTTCAGGTAGGTCTTTCCACTGATCTGACCTACCTCTATCCACTCGCTTCACTACTCTTACTCTAGAACTCCGCCACTCTATTTGAGGCAGATCTACATGGTGGTTTCCATGGTTCTTTGGGAAGTTGGTTTGAGAATTCATCTCCAAGAGGTTTATGGTGATGATGCGTTGATTTTCATTGGCAAGGAAGTGTCTTCTATCAGACCATCTTTGGTAGTGTAGTGACCATGAAAACAATGATGATGATGAGGTTCTTTGTGACATAGGTGACGTGATGATGGTACGATGGTGACAGTGATGGAATGATTAGGTCGGTGATGTGATGATGGTAGTCTGGTGATGTGGCTTACCATGATGCAGGGTTTCTCAGGCATCTCACTTTTCTCACGTTATGAGGTTTTCACTTTTAAAATTAAAATTTTAAAAGTTGAATGTGGCTTTTGATTTGAATTGTGTCTTCTATGTATGATGTTTTTAGCAGGTTATGTTTCAATTTGGCATCAATTATTTGTGAGGTTCCCCCTCACCCAAAAGTGGTATTTTTAAAATGAAAAAAAAAATGATTGAGGAAGAGTAGGGGAGAGAAATGAATAATATTTCCACACTGATTCACATATTAAAAATTTTCCATCTAACCTACTAAAGGGCCACAAACTCTTAGGATTTAGTAATAAGTATTATGTATGGGTCTAATTTCTAGTTGAACATCACTTTAAAGTCATTACACCTATTTTTTTATGAAACTAGGCCTAGATAATTGATTCCCATCATTTTCTACTAGGAACTTTGATCATAAATGATGCACAATTTACTTTAACCACCTTAGGAGTCTGGAGGAATTCAAAAAACCTCTTAATATTTTTCAATAAATATTCATATTCCTAAGGGTTATTACAACATTGGAAATATGGTGTTCGAATACAAAGGAACTCTTGGGTGTGGTTCTTGTCTTAGATTGGACATGGACCCACCCCCTAGGGTTATTCTAGACCAATGCCCATCCTATATTCCATATCTCATACCTTTCTCACTACTATATGAATAATATACTAATCAATATAAGTCTTTTTTCATGAAAAATTATATGTTCCACCCTATGGTGGGTTCACTGGGGGTCTTATAGAATTCATGGTACTACATAAAAATCAGACAGAAGGAATGAAACTATTAAGAAACATTTAAAATCAATATTAAATCACAAAAACTTATAAAAAACAATATAAAACATTGAAAAAGGATACCACAATTAAAATTATTTCATAATACTTGGTCTATGTTCGAGGTCTGTAGTTTGCACACCTAGACCATAGAGGAATTAATCAATCTAAATCAAAAGAAAATTCATAAAACCCCAACATTCCATGGAAACTCAGGGGTTGTTAATAGAATTATTTTTTAGATGCTCTTTTATCCTACCCCTCAAGTCTTAACTATCCTGCCACCTGTATACCATGACTTTCCCAAATATCAAAATAAATCATGGCACTCTAATGCTATTTTTTAATGAACCAACCCAAGAAACCCCTAACCTAGGATCCTGAACTAGACCATGGAAATTATTGAAGGGTGTTCCTAATCCCCGTGGGCTAGAAAATAGTGCATGGACCTCAAAAATACTTTTTTAGAATTGATTCACCAAAATAACTAATAAACGAGTCCTTACCAAGAAACTGATATAACCTCTCCATATATTGGTGAGTCATGCAACTGAATAAAAAACAAAAATAAAAAACATATCAACATGGAATAGAATTAATGGGAACCAATAATATAAGTAATGAAATATAACTAGAGTAAATATAAATAATTAAAGGTCCCAAAATAAATGGAATATAATAGGAATAAAAATAGGTGATATATCATCCATATAAACGTACTATAGGTTAAAAAAATTACTAAAAAGAAAATGCTACCCATATATGTTTTACATGAGGTATTACCCATCCATTTCACCTATATTAACTCTAATAAAGTGGAATTGAATACTAACCACTTCCAAATAGTGACTTTCCCTCACCTGTATTAGTAGAAACAAATTCCACATACACTCATTGGATGTATGGAGGGTGTGATCAAAACATGACCAGTAGGATCCCACAAAATGTTCCATATTAAAATATTTGTTAAAAAAATAATTCTAGTTTTAAAATATATATATATGAAAACAACTTTAGAATATTTTTATGGATGTAGGTTACAAATTACATTATATTTATTATATAAATGTGGGGATGGAATTATGAAATCACACTTTTAAAACAAGAAACATGGGAGAGAACCCTAAGGTTGCTAAGGATAGGGTTACCTTATAAAATGAATTTATTAGTTTTCTAAATACCCTCGACTAGTGGGATAAATCTCTAATGAATTCACTAGTCCTGATGATATATCATAAATAACTTCAGTCGTCAAGATTGTTGTACCCATGTGTTTTGTTGTATTTGTTATCAATAATAGTAATTGTTGTTGTATGGAAAAGGTTATCAATATATGCTCATGTGATGTGTAATGATCTATGTTTTGAGCTAAGTTATAATTACAAGGGAATTTGAATTTTGGATTTTAGTGGATGTATGGTTCTTTAAACCAAGCTTTGGAACAAAATAATGGGAGTTGGAACACTTAAAAGTGTTGTTTTTAGACATGGTTAAAGGCCTCAGATGCTCCTCGAGTGTTCTATTGAGTTTTAGAAGCAGCATACCCCAGAAACTCAAAACTGAAGAAGCAAGAAAGGGGCACAAAATTAGTCTAAAAGCTTGCGACCCTCTAGTAGAAATTGTGTAGCTAAACCAATGGAGTGGGAGGTCTCATATGGTTTAGTCTAACCAAGAGAGAGGGGTCATAGGGCTGTGCAATTTTCTGTAGGTTTTGGCAGAGGTAGATCATGCAGTTTACATAAGGTTTCTCAAACTACCTACAAAAACCATATAATCCCCCCTCCAAAGTAGTATAGGAAGCACAGTTGGTGCACGGTTTCACCAATTGTGCTGCCAAACCATGTGAACCAGTTTTTTAGGGTGAACTATCTATTTTTTCCTTAATAATCTATAAACCCCGTTTTTATTCTTTCTTTTTTCTAATCCAACCATGTGAGGCCCTCCCTTGATTCCATGGGTTCCTCTTCCTTCCTCTACTAGGATTGGTTATATCTCTCTCATCCAAATTTAGAATCAACCATCATTAGTCATGTTGGATCCATATCGGTAGGCTATCAATTCCTATTTCTTCCATTCATGGTTTCTCTTCTGATCTGTTGCACTATTTTGGTGTGCTTTCATTCAGCATTTTTTAGGGTAGATGTATATTTCTTTTATTTTTTTCTAATTTGACCAAATAAACCCTTGATATTGGACGATTAAATCATCATTGGTATAAGGTAGATGGTCTATAGATCTTTACTTAAGATTTTGTTGATTTATAAATATTTTTTTGTGTCGTGCACTAGAATTTTCCAAGTGTTTCCCTAAACATGAGTTCCTTTTTATATTTTCTATACACATGATGTATTAATCATGTTAATCCTTGATAAGTAATTAGAGGATGTAGACCTCAATTATAGCCATCCCTTTGGGTGTGATGACATGTAATTCCATCCTTTATTTAATTGATTAAATTCTCATAATGTCTTCTAAGACGTCAGCTTAGATTGTGAATGGATTTACCCCTATCAGTAAATTCCCAATTGAACCAAAGCACCTCCTAAGTTATTATATTGAATTATATTTATAATTTCTCATGTAGGTAGTTTCCTAATTGATAATGGAACCTTATAAGTGCTACAATGATCCATGAAATTGATTTTTTGTGTTTGGTAGCTTTATTAAATACTTCTTTTAGGGAAATGAGTTATTCATCTTGAATGTGATGCTTGGTTATATGAAATTAATTATTTGTTAATAATGTCATGTTTTATAATAAAACACCTCAGATGATTTGCGTTGTCTTCTAAACCAAAAAGTGGTTATTAGTGATTTAAATATTTCTTGTCCTTATATAGTTTGTTTTTCTTATGCCCTTATGTATTTTTTAGACATATGGAATGCTTAGTACATGTCCTTAAATGATAATATTAAATGGATTTAATAAAAGGGAATGTTCTTCCTTTTGACTAATTTTTTCAAAGACCAACCACCTTCTAAGTGGGTTGGCATTACTTGATTATAGAAAGTATTGCCTTGATAAATGAAATGGATTGATTATATTGAATAGAATGATTCATGACAGTTTGATTAACTAAATTAATTAAATGGTTTAATTGATATGAATTGTAAAGGTTGGAAAGGTTTTGATGATCATTTCATTCTTTGTTTTATGCTCTATTATTAATTGTGACACCCTTGGTTATATGAGGCTTATGTATTACCTATGCTGAATAATTAATGCCTTATTATTATAGTTATTATTATTACATTGATATTGGAAGTGACATGATGGTTAATGGACTTGTTGGGCATTAAATTTCACTCTCCCTTACACCAGGTGTTGGGCATAACATCTCACACCATTGACACTATTTAGACAGTGATCATGATGCAACACGTACCACATTTTGGGTGTTGGCATAAAGACACACCCACCATATTGAGTTTTAAGAATTATGTCTCTCATTTAATATGATACTTAGGGATTGTACCATTTTTATAATCTCATAGGATCATTCAAACTGGTTGTATATTCCTAAGTTATGCCCCATTCCATCCATCACCTAGTATTCTAGGTATATGGCTACTTACATACACATGTAATAAGTCCATATAAGTGGATTCAATATATATATATATATACTATAAATATCATTACTATATATATGGTTACTAATCATATCATCATTCTGGCCATGAGGCGAAGCAGGTAGAGCCACCAAGTGTCCTTTAGGAACCTGAGTAGGCTGGTATTTATTAATTACTCATTATTGATTATTTATTTATATCTTCAAAATATTGTACATTATATTCATGGAATATATTTATATATAGACATAATTGGTGGTGGCATAATGGGATTTTATCTCACAACCATCTCGGGCTACCATTGAACTGGGGTACCTGATAAGATCTCATGTTCACAGGACCGTGGATAATTTCTTAAGTTGTTATGCATGTACCATGGAGTTGGGAGTAAGGGGATGAGCTAGATCTCATGATTATCATGGAGTTCTCCCTCATGGATTTTATTTCCATTATTTATTTGTGTATTTCACTATATCATGTTTCATGCTATGTGTATTTTATTTTAGTATGTATCATCATCTGTACATACATTCTTTGTTGTATATTAGCATTGGCCATTTATATTCAACTGATATTATTCTTCGATGACTATGTCTTTTATTTCTTTCTTCTTCCATTGTTATTTATTATGTATTTTCTGATATACCATTGCGCTACTCTAATCATGAGGGTATAATCTCCCCACCGTCACCTCCTTAAACCATCATTTCTATTCGGAAGCCTCTTATGTATAGGGAGATGTGATTGAGGTCATGTGATGACTATTATAGATACTGGTTTTATAGGAAGTCTGGTCAGGATTTTATAAAGTGGTATCGGATATTCTTTTTTCCTTTTTCTTACTATTTGGGTCTGGTATAAAGTATACCTGGAATGTATCAACACTTAGTAAATAGACATGTCTGGGAGTGATAGCCCCAACCATGGGGAAAGTCCAAGTGGTCTAGGTTGGGATTTTTTCGTGTTGTTTTCTATTAAAGTTGATTATGATTTCACCTTGAGTGAATGGTGTACTTTCCACTAATTACAGATTTATGAAATTTATTCTATTTTCTTTATCCTGGTATGGAAAACAAGTATAATTACATGCATCATTATAGGTACATAGAGATTCACATGCCATGTAGTTTCATTTGAAGGTTTTCTACTGATTGTGATCATGTGACTTGTGTGATTATTAGCATGTTTATTCTATACCATGTTAGGTATATTAGTGATATGATTGGTTTTGTACTTCTTTAGGTATTTCTTTATCATGACTATTTATATAACATGCTTGGGTGATTTATTTAGAATGTCGATCTGCTATCATGATTAGGTAACTATATTCCATGATGCCTGATTATTTAGCATGTCTTGCATATGTATCATTCTTATGTGACTATTATCATGCTCCTCTATGTTTACTACTTTTGATAACACACCTAGTTATTATTTTGATATATAATTTCTTGAATGGGATGAACATATTTTTTGTGATTAAAAGTGAGATAGTTTTTAGTTGTAATGTGTATGAGCACCTTATGAATTGGGGAAAGGTAACTTTGGTATTCAAACCATCTGTTGAAAATTTTATATATATCTAAATACCTCTGTTAAAATATAAAGTATTCTACAGTTCAAATTTTTAAGTGAATTAGTTTCGATAAAATGGGAGCTTTTATGCAGTCTATAAAGTGTATGGTTACTTTACAGATTGAGAGATTTAAAACCTATATACTCAAACCATTATATATGAACACGATATATTTTGATATGGTTAAAAATTTAAAAGTTGTTTAAATTTTACCTAAAATTAATTGGTTTCTTATGGACCTTTTACCTGACTCGGCCCCTATAGGTCGGTTATGGTATTTAAGCTTATCTAATAAAACCCATTAAGGGTAATTTTTAATTTTAAACTATTGATGGTTTCCTTTATAAAGAATTGAGACTCTATCACATGGGCATGATGATCCATATTATTTACTTTCTATATTCACAACTAGACCCAATTAGGTCAGTTGGGGGATGTTTCTTATGAGATAACCCACAACAGGTGTTTTGAAACTTTTAAAATTAAGGAACAACTATCATGTTACATTTTTATAAACCTAGGTTGGCTTAGAAGAATCCTTATAGGTTTCCTTATCTAATAAAAGGTATTTATATAATAAATTTCCTAATTGTGATGGGATTTCAATAAATGATTAATGTTTGAAAAGGGAGTTTGATAAGACTTAACCGTTTTTATTTTTTGTGTTAGTAAAATCACATATCGAGTGATTTTTTATAATAATTGGTACTTGATGTCATGAATTAAATCTTTTAAATGTTTAAATATTGAATATTAATAAATTTAATGTCATAAAATGGAACCTTAGGTGGTATAATTAGTTTAAAACCTCATGTAAGCATAGTTTAATCGTGTCTTTGGGTTTCCTTGGAACAAAAATGTAAAAGTTTTTTGTAGGCCTTTTTCCTTTTATCAAGGACTTAAATGATAGGCATAGGGACTGGTGAAATTTTTTTTGGCATGACCTAGTGATAGGGTTGACTCTTATGCTTTCATAAGGGGCTAGGCTGAGGTAGGCATCACCCTTAGAGCTTAAATTCCTTGCTAAATTTTGTGAGATTTCTAACATATGGTATCATCTAGGTGATATTCTCCCTAGTAGGACTCTTAGATTTTGAATGACACCCTTGTTTTTATGGGTGGTCATTTTATCCTTAACCTTGTTACGGGAATGAGTATCATGTAATGCTCATTTTTAACTGTTTATAAATGCCTAGGGCATTGTCATCCACTTAGTCGCTCGTGTGACCCTCTCTTCTTCCTTAGTGATTGAAAAATTGATACATCATCATCCAGTTTAATGGTCATTTGGGGAAATATGACTCTGTGATAAATCTCTTGTATGAACCACCTGATACTTGGATTCATAATTAGGACAACCTATGGATAGAATCAAGGATTTTTTGTCTTACTTCTGAACCTTGGTGTGGTTTATGTTCATATATGTGGTACCCATCGAGTTTCTAAATGGTATAATGAACCGATTGAGTTTAGTGGAGTTGTTGAGCCTTGGTCTATTGAGTGTGTTCTTAGGTCATCTTTGGAGTATAGTGATCTAGGAATTAAAGAAATCATTTCATCCCAATGATCGGCATGGAATTCCAAGAGGATTGGGTATTATGAAATGTGGCTTAGGTTGGTTGTGGCCTTCATAACAAATGTTATGACGTTTGTGATCATGAATCGAAGAAGGGTCACATGTGTGTTTAAGGTGAATATGACCTATCATGCTTATCACCGTCTATTATATCTCTCCTTTCAATGAATAAGACACTCCTAAGTTAGGGAATGTCATGTCAGTTATAGTGAATACATGTCCTTCTAGGTAGAATGTAAACAACTGAGAGTGACCATTTAAAAATGGTTACTGCTATTTTTCGAATTCCTGTGAGGTTGGTGAGTCTTGTAACATATCCTTTATTTCTCAGTAGCATGATGCTGATATGGTTGGTTGTGTACTTAACCCTTGATAAACAATTTTGGTTATGGATGGACTTTGGTGGTTAAGTTTGAGAGATCATGGGATACCTCTGGTGGTAATGACTTGTGAGCGATTAATGAATATGTGTCCGAAGATAAAGTTGAGATTCTTCCAAGAAGTCAACCAATAGTGGTTTGACTTTTTTTCTTTCTAATAGTTGGGTATGGTTGATTGGAAACCATACCGAGAACTTCATCTTGGATTTTATAGAAGTGTCTCAAATGTTTTTGGTAATACTTGATATCCCCTTAGTGTAATATTCTTTAAGATATGATTGTGTCCCCTATCTTGATGTCGTCCTTGATGCACAAAGAGAGCATCGATTAAACACTGTGCTAAAAGTTTGAAATGTACTTTGGTTTATATTAGTAGGATTTTTTAGAGTTTTGTATTATATGTGTAGTTTTTTTATTGAGGCATGGTTAGTCTAGATTGATACCTAGGTTACTGTGTAAGGACACCTTGGACGGATTCGTGGACACCAACTATTTTCCTCTAACTTGACCACCAGGAGGATGCCACTCTAGGCACAATCAATGATTTGATGTGGACATATTGGCCTTATACCAATGTATCACTTGTAATCATGGAGTATGGAATACCTTATTTTAGTTTCTTGGACTCCATATTAATGAATTAAATGTTATCTCAGACCTTTTTTTGGGCTCATATGTGAAGTTTAAAGGGTGAAAATTTTAATGGGATGGATCTGTTTTACACCCTAGTTCATTATGAGGCACAAAAGATTAAATGGTCAGGTGATTGTTTGGTTAGGGAAATTCATCGAAATTTAGGTATGGGATATAGTTAATGTCCTTATGGTAAACACAATATTCCTTGGAATAAGGTTTTGTAGTTTAGTTTGTTTTACATCATCCGTTTAAGCCGAGGGCTTTGAGAATTGTTATCCAGAGGTGGATCGCCTTGTTTTATTTTGTCTCACGAAATACAGTTAGTGAAGAACCATTTCTATCACATAGATAGGTAAGGAAGAGTGTAGTATGTGTTGGTCAGGACTTTTCATGAAAATCCACCTCTACCAGTCTACATGAGGTCATTGGGGAATCAGTCATTTGAAAAATTAAAAAACATACTAGGAGCATCATTAGAACTCATAGGGTGTTCATTGTAGGAAATTAAGATAATGGAGGTACCATGGCTCAAAATTTTTCCCTTTTGATGATAATACCAGTATTGGAAACACTATCATCTAGATGTTTAAATATATAATGATGTGATCGTGTCTCTAGATAAACAAGCTCGGGTAATCACTGTTTAGTTGTTTCATTCGGAAAATGAGAATTGGCTTGGGTTTTGAAAACTTAACTGAAATACACATGAGAAATTATTGAAGGTGTGTTGGGTTTTTGGGAATGAATAAAAATCATTTTTTTGAGACTTCATGACCTTTATAGGTCAGGTGATGTTTTCATTATTTCACCAAGGATTCTTGGGGATGACAAGTTCTAAGGTGGAGAGGTTGTAATGACCTATGTTTTTTAGCCAAGTTTGAATTCCAAGAGAATTTTTATTTTTGTTTTTGGTGGATGGGTAATTCATTGAACCAATATTTGGAAGAATAAAAATTGTGATAGTTGGAATGATTAAAATTGTTTTTTTCATACATGGTTAACATCTTGATAGGTTCCTTGTGTGTTCCATTGAGTTTCAGAAGCATCGGACCCCGAAAACACAATACTGGAGAAGGATGATTGATGCACATGGTTTTTTTAAAACCAAAAAACCCTCCAATAGAAACCATACAGATAAACTAGTAGATATTGAGGTCTATCATGATTTAGTCTAACCATATGAGAAGGGATGCAAGGCCATGAGGTTTACTGTTGTTTTTTGGCAGAGGGGAATCACATGGTTTGAGCACGATTTCCCAAACTATGCATCCAAACCGTGCGACCCAGTTCTTAAGGGTGAATTGTATATTTATCCTTAATGATTTTTAAACACCCCCTCCTTCTACTTTATTTCTTTTTCTCTATCCATATGATTATTTTCATTCCTCATGTGGGTTTCTCCTCTTTCTTCTAGGCTTGGTCATATCTCTCTCATTTTAAGTCGAAATCAAGCATCGTCAATCATGTTAGATCTACATCAGTAGGCTCTAAATTTCTCTTGCTTCCTTTCATGGTTTCTCTTTTAATATGTTTCAATATTTTTGTATGTTCCCATTCACCCTATTTTTGGGTTGTATATCTATTTCTTTAATTTATTCTAAACTAGATTTAATCAAGCCTTTATAATAGATGAGTGAAGTTTCCTTGGTAGAAGGATGGTGGTCTATATCTCTTTCCCCAAACTTCCATTAATTTATTAATATTTTTGTTTTGTTGTGTTAAAACCTTTTTTAAGAATCACCCTAAAATGGTTTCTTTGTTTCTATTTGTTATACGCTGATGTATTACTCTCATTGAGACTTGCTAAGTAATTAGAGGATGATAACCTCAATATTAAACACCCATTTGGGTGTGTTAGCATAAAATGTATTCCTTTATTTAATTGATAAAATGCATGGAGCATCTTCTAAGTGTTCTTATTAGATTATGAATGGATTTTCCCCTATAGTTAAATGCCCAATTGAACCAAAGCACCTCATAAGTTCTTGGATTGACTTATATATTTGTAATTACCTGTATAGGTAGTAGCCTGCTTGATATTGGTGCCATATAAGTGATATATTGATCCATGGAATTTAGTTTCCATGTTTGGTATCTTTATTAAATGATTCTTTTGGGGAAATGAGTTATTCCTCTTGAATGTGATGCTTGTTTGTGCTAAATGAATTGTTTGTTAACAATGTCATGTTTTATAATAAAAACCCTCGGATGAGGTGCACTATCTTTTAAACCAAAAAGTGTTTATTAGTGATTAAAATATTTCATGTACTTATGGAATTTGTCTTTTATTATACCCTTATGTATTTGTTAGATATATGGAATTCTTAGTACATGGCCTCAAATAATAATCTTAAATGGTTTGAATAAAAGGGAATGACCTTCCTTGTGACTAATTGTTTCAAAAACCAACCACCTTCTATGTGGTTTGGAATTACTTGAATATATAAAGCCTTTACATGATAAATGAAATGTATTGATTATATTTAATGTCATGATTCATTATGGTTTTCTTTCCTAAATGAATTAATTGGTTTAATTGATGTTAATTGTAAAGGATGGAAAGGTTATATTGAACATTACATGCTTTGTTACATTCTTTAGTATTAATTGTGACGTCCTTGGTTATACTGGGGTTATATATTACCTATGATTAAGAGGTAATGACTTATTACTATCATTATTATTAATCCATTGATAATTGTTGTGACATGATGGTTTAGGAAATTTTTGGGCATGACGTTTCACTCTCCCTTATGTCAGGTGTTGAGCATGACGTGTTACACCATTGAATCTATTTAGATAGTGGGAATAATTCACCATGTCCCTTATTTTGTGTGTTAAAATGATGAAACATCCACCATTGCATGTGTTGATCATGAGTACTCTCATTTATTATGAGATATAGGGATTTTACCCATTTCTTAAGCTTATTGGACTGTTCAAACTAGTTATGGATACCTGAGTTATGATATGATCCATCTAGCACCTAATATTCTAAGTATATTTATAATTATTTCTACATGTACTTAGTCTATATAGGTGTATTAAATATATAAATACACTATATATATATATATATCATTACTATATATGGCTACCGATCATATCATCATTTCGGCCATGAGACGAAGCAGAAAGAGCCACCAGGTGTCCTTTTGGAACCTGAGCAGGCTATTATTTATTAATTCATAATTTTTTATTATTTATTTACATATAAAAACTATTATACCTTATATTTATGGAATTAATTTAAATTTAGATACCGTTGGTGGGGGCCTACTGGGGTTTTATCTCACACCCTTCTCAGGACGCCATTAGACTTGGGTACCTGAGAAAATCTCATGTTTGTTGTACCATGGATTATTTTTTATGTTATTATTCTTGTAATTGGGTGTTAGGAGAAAGGGGTTTAGGTATATCTCATGATTCTCATAGAGTTATCCCTTAGGGATTTTATTTTCATTCTTTATTCGTGTATTTCCATATATCATGTTTCTTATAGTGTGTATTTTGTTTTAGTATGTATCATCATCTGAACATGAATGATTTGTTGTATATTGGAATTTTAAATTTATATTTGGTTGATATTATTATTTAACTACTCTATATTTCATTTATTACTACTTCCATTTTTTCTATTATATATTTTATGATATAGCGATGTGATAATCTGATCATGTGGGTATAGTCTCCCCACCATCACCTCCTTAGACCCTCTATGCTTGTCAAAAGCATCTGGTGTATGAGGAGGCATGATTGAGAGAATGTGTTGACTGTTATGGCTACTGGGATTATAGGAATTAGGTATAGTAAATTACATGATGTAAATAATGAATGGTTTTTTTATTAACCAAAATATGTTTTGATAAGTTCGTGGTTTGAGATGAAGAGGTTCTAATATTGTTGGATTGAAAGTTGGGAACTCTGATTTTGATATTTAAAATTGGAAAAGGAACAATAAGTACATAAGTATCATCGTGTCTTTATGTATTCATAATTTGGAAAATTCACAACTTTATGAACATCATTTTTTGTTATGTAACCATAATTTAGGTTCTCATAAGGATCATCGCTCTACATAAACATGATTTGGGAATCTACATAAGGATGTTTCTATCCTCTGTAAACATAATTTAGAATTTGTATAAGTATCATTCAATTCTCTTCATATATATCATCTAACCTATGTAATAATCAATCCTAGTTTTTTGTAATCATTATATGCATACACATCAATATCTGTAATGGTTGTCTTCATTATTTATAAGCATCGTATTTTATTAAAAATTTAAAAATGATTTAGACTAAGATTCATATCTTTAGAATTATATTTTGAAGAGAAATTTAAATGGGAAGATAAAAGAGATATTATAATGTGTTCTAAATATCATGAATATTTGGTTAATCCATGATGAAATATGAGATTAGTTAAGAGAAAATCTTCAAAACAATAACAAAAGAAGATCAATGTTGAGTTATTATGAGAAATAAAATGTGCTAAATTATTTTATTTATGTTCAAGAATAATATATATGTTAATTTTCTATAATAGATCTATTATTTAGTGATTCTTTCTAAATTATGGAAGGCTTATTTCTATTTTGAGAATAAGAAAACTATTATAATTAGAATTTAATGTTGAGGTGAGATATGTTGTGATATGAACCAAAATACTCATGTTACGGATGTATATTTATTGGTTAGTTGTACAAGTAGAAATATTGGTTTTTCTTATTTTTTTATTTTTAAGAATTCGAAAATAGGTTTATCTTGATGAGTTTAGCTTACATGTTTGAAGCTTCTATTACATTATGAGTTTGAGAAGCCAAGGGAATTTTGGTAACTTGATGTGGATACCTGGTACTTATTAAAAATCAATTGAGAATATCATGAATTTTAATGGCGATATAAAAATATATTTTTTAATAATCATGATTTTGGATAAAGGTGAACATTTTAAAAATTTATTCCATTAATAGATACAAATGTTTATAAGAGTAAATTAATTCACTCAACCAGTGAGCCTTTCATATTTTCAAGACTGTTGAAAATAATATTGAGTTGGAAGAAGAAATTGTGGGATATATGATTAAATTTATAAATTATTGATTCTATGAGATAAGTGAGACTTGAGATAAATAGTATCTCTAAAGAAAGGATAAGACTGAGAAACTTGATGCCGATAAGGTGTCAAAGAGAATAAAAATCCAGAGACTAAATTTGAAAGTTTATTGGCTAGATAATAAGACCTAAACGAACATGTATTTATTTAAGTGAGGAAGATCTAGATAGTTATGATCTGGAGAGAGTTTCAAGACTAGAAAAACTAATTGAGGGTATCAAATATTAATGTTTTAAAGGAAGGTACACAACAAGATCAATGATCTAGTTTGATCTTGTAGAAAGATTATCTTCAAGAGGTGAAGAAGTTACCTAGAGAGGAAAAAGGTATTTAATATTGTGGATTCAAACTCTAATGGTATATAGTTTAAATTTTGATTCTCTAGTGAAATTCTAGATCTATAATATTGTGTGGATAATTATTGGTGTCGAAAGTAATATGGGTTAGGATAAAAATATTCCACACCCATTGTAAATGGATAAAAATATATATACTGGAAAATTAAATATTGAGTGGATCGAGGTACTAAACAACCATAAAGGTTGATTTTAAGAGTAGAACTTATAAAAAATAAAAACGGATAATTGATTCACCCCTCCCTATCTTTGTGGTCTCATCAATACAAGGGAATTATAATTGGTATAAGAATGAGTTTCCATCTAAAATATATGAGATTATACTGATTTATGGGAAACCTAAATTCTATAAACAACAAAGGTGTTGCAACATTTTATGGTAGGAACTGTTATAGATGGAAGATTAGGGTGATTCCTTACCTTATTTCTCTTGTCCTGGAAGTGAGAGACATAGAATTAGTGGGATTTATACCCATATCTAAAGATTCTATGATGACATTCACTAATATAAGAAATTTAGGAGTAGATGTAAATGCCTAAAATTCCATATATATTTCTCTAGTAAAAAAGGTATAAATATTTCACGGGGATTTAAACTATAAAGGTATTTTAGGACAATTTGAGAAGTACAATGATGGAAATATTAATATAATTGATTCCAAGAGGTGGGTTTGAAGGATAAAGTTTGAAGAAACTAAAATAATTGATAATGACGCTATCAATGGCTATTTTACTAGATTAAATTAGACAGTTAATAGTATCCAAGGATTTTGTGAGAAAATAGATGATTATAACATTGTAAAGAAGATAATTAGAAACTTTGTAGAAATATTTGATCATAAGGTTTAAACTTTGTAAGGTATGGAGGATCCATATTTGGATGAACTTCATATAATTATCATAGAATATGACATGAGAAAGAAACCATATTTTAAAAATAAATTAAAGTATGAGATAACTTTTGAATCTATGAGAGAAGTTAAGATTAAATATAAAGAAGTTTGAGAATCAAATGATTCTAAAAATGAGTCATATGATAAATATTTCAACAATATTTTTTCCATTTTATCAAATATGTTTTTACTGGGAAACAATAATATTCAGGGTAAACAAGAACCAAGGTGATGCAAATGCAATGATAAAAATATATATTTTTCATTTATTTTCTAAAGAAAAATATTTCTAAATCTATTTGTTATGAGAAATATGTGAAATCTAAAAAAATAGAAATGAGGTAAAAAGAAAAATAAATAATCAATCTAGATGAGTTATTCCAATGTTAAAAAATAAATTTAATGTGCAATAAATAAGATGATAACTCATAAACAACAAATAATGGGATAGTGAAGTTAATTTTTTAGATCAGGTTCTAAAATTATTTAATTAATTGAGTAGTTATGATGATTTATATTCAAGGATAGATCTATAAAGTATATTTAATGGTGATTTAGATGCTTATCTTTAACATAATAAATAAATCAAAAAGAGAAGATAAAACTGTTGAAAGAAAATAACATTCTTATTTTTTAAAAATAAGAGTGTGAAAATAAGGAAGAATATTTTTTAAATGATATCATAAATTTTATACAAAAAGGGGGTGATTAAGAAAATAAGTTCAAAGATATATAAGAAAATATACTTTCAAAGGAAGAAATGTTAGTTGAGAAACAGAAAAAATTTCAGGGAGCTCAAAATGACTTAGAGAAATATAGGGAAGAATCTAGTAAGTTAGTGGATGTTAAATCTTATTTTTATTAAACTTATGAGATGAATTATCTAAAATAACTAATGAAAAGTTCACCAACTTTGATTCAAGGTGAATCTATTTTTCCTAAAAATACAGGTCCTAAAAATAAATCTGAGGGGATTTTCACTCAGAAGATAAGTGGAGGACATTATCTCACTTAAAAGGAAGTGAGTAAAAATTAAAGAAGACCACATCCCTCTAAAGAAGAAAAAGGAAATATTTTTGGAAGGATAGAAACATTTAAAAATTAAATATATTCATTATAAAAATGAAGGATCTAAGTTCAAAGTAATTTTTCATTATTGTGGAAGCTATGGATATATTGGTATGACTAAAAGTTATTTTTATTAAAAAAACTTTTATGGAAAAAAAGTGAGAAACCTGCAAGTTCAACAGGACATCAAACACTATAGAAGATAACAATATTATTAATGGCCAACTTAAAATGATTAGATGTGACCTCCATAAATAATTCTCAGTGGGTCTACACTGACCAAGAAAAACCATATTTTCAATGAAAACAAGTTATAAATAAAAAATTTCCATGTAACCCTGTTAAGAAAAGTTTTACGTTCTTAAAAAAATTATGTTTCAGGTGTGATAATCAAGGTCACATAGATGTGGGATGTAAAACTAATTTACCATAAGATATTCCTTATAGTGTGAGAAGAAAATAAAATATGAACATGAGAAAAAAGGATAATAGTATCCAAAAGTAATTCTTAACTATTAGGATGGATCAACTGGATATGGATAAATAAGTGGAGAATTATTAGATGGATACTTTAGATAAATAAAAGAATGTTACTTTAGAAAATATGGAAGAATTTTATGACAGTTTTTCTATAAGTGATGGCCCAAAATATAAGTAAATTTGTGTGTAAGAAGTGGATAATATGGGTAATTGATGAAATATTGTATGATAATTCTTCCAACCCAAAAATAAATGATGAAAAAAATTCAAACACATGATATTGAAGTTTACATTATATATTAGATGGAACGGAAGATTCCACATAAGGAAATATGTCAATTGAAGAAGATATTCATGAAACCAGTTGACAGTAATTATAGAAAATTGAATTTAAAGAATTCATCTTATTGTGATTTTGTAAGAAAAGAGAGTTCATAGTCGAGAGGAAACTATAATTCTTACTACTATTACTAAATAATATATATTTATCTACTAGTTCCATAAAAAAATATTTTACACAATCATTCAGGGAATTAAAGTAGAAAAATGAAATTTTTCACTATGAGATAAAAAATAATACTTCCATCATGGGGTTAACTAAATATCATGAAAAGGAATTAAATTGTGAATCCATTGAGATGGATATTACATGATGAGTAGGTTATCAAAAAAATTATTGCATTAAAATTTAAAATTTCATGACATCTTTGAAAAAATAGAGAATGATTTATTACCATCATACTTACAAACCTTTTTTTATTATATCAAACATATTATAGAGGGTGGTTTTGTTTGATAAAAAGATGAGAAAATGGGGTATATTATGTTTCTTTCACATAACCATTTATGGGTTTAATGATTTGAGTGAAGATTGCATTTATTTTGATAAATCTTTCTTGAATAGTCCCAAATAAAGAATTTGACCATGGATCACTTGTATAGTTATCTATAGATAGAATTTATAACCATGGTTAAATAAAACTTGTATTATAAATTGGTTTAGAAAATGTATTCTTATAGATGACTAACTAAATTCCCTTTACTAAGAAAAACATATGGTGTCACCCATATCTCCAAAATATATCAAGAATAGATTTATATTTGAAAAGGGAGGATAAGGTGTTTTAATAGGATTGTGAAGATGATAATGATAATTCCTCTATACTATTTTTTATTTCTTATCAATAATAGGGAGAAGAAATTGAGATTCATCATACAAAGATATATTTGTGGTTTGGTGATATTGAAAAAAAATACAAAGGGAGATATTGGTATGACCAAGTTTTTAGTTATATATTTTATCAATAAGAGAAGTTTTTATTGTATGCAAAGGCTACAAGTATGTGATGGAGTGATGTGATGAATGAATTATGTTTTATGTAGCATAAAGATGTTTTTACAAGGCCTTGGATTAAGCTCAAGAGGTTTTAGTATTATTGGTGTATAATTTGAGGAATATAGTTTTGAAAATGAAATTGGGAAAATTAAAAAAATAAGTGTATATAGATCATCTTATCCTTATGTGATGAGAATTTGGAAATTTCATTGCTACAAAAACATCATTTTATATTGTGTAACCCAAATATAGGTTTTTTAAGGATCATCCCTCTGTGTAAACATGATATAATCATTTTCATAATGATGAATTTTTCTTACATAAACATCATCTATCATGTGTGTAACCATTATTCAGTGCTCTCTATATAAATCATCAAACCTTTATATACATTAAATTTTGTTTTTTATGAGAATCATCTATGTACACATCAATATATGTAAGGTTCATCTTCCATATTTTTAATCATCATTACATAGAAAAAATTTAAAAATGCTATCAACTAAAATTCAGGTCACCAAAATTATATTATAAATAGAAAATTGAAATTGGAAAAATAAAAGAACTATTTTAAAGTGTTATAAATATCATGAATATTTGGTTAATCCATGATGCAAGTTGAGATTATTTAGGAGATAATATTTAAGCATGAATGGAGGAAGATCAAAGCTGAGTTCTTCAGATAAATAAAATGAGTTTAATGGTTTTATCTATTTTCAATAATAATATAGATGTTAAATTAGTATATATTTAAGATATTATTTAGTGATATTTTCTATGTTCCAGAATTATGATATCTATTTTTAGAACAATAAAATCACTTGAGATAGATGTTAAAGCTGATGTGAGTGGTATTGATCCATAAACCAAAATAGTCATGTCATGGCTATATATTTGTTTGTCAGTTTTACAAGTATAAATAGTGGTTATTTATATTGATTTTTTTTAATAACATAAAAATATTTTTATCTTACTGATAATAGATTTTAAGTTTTATGTTTTTATTACTATAAGATTTTGAGAATCCAATGGAATTTAGGTAACATATCATCAAGTTCAGGTCTATGTGAGAAATCTATTGATAATCACACACATTATCATAGGGAAACTAAAATTGGTTATTCAATAATCATGTTTTTGATGAAGGTGAAAGGGAATCAAAGGTATTATATTTATAGATACTAATATTGATGAGAGTAAATTAATTATATCAACTATTGATCCTTTTTAATTTTCAAGACTGTTGAAAATAATATTGACCAGGAAGAAGAAATTGTGGGATATACAAAAAACATGCTATAGGGAAGTGTACATGAACATAGTGAGACTAGAGAGAACTGGAATCTCTCAAGAAAGAAAAATAATAACAAAATAAATTCCCACAATGTATCAATGTGAATAAAAATGTGTACACTAAATCTATAAGTTTATTAGATTGATAATAAGACCTGAACATTTATGTATTCAGTGTAGTGTGAAAGTTCTAAGTAATTAATGATATATAGAGAGATTCAAGACTAACAGATTTGGTTAAGAGTATAATCAATTGAATTTATTGATGGAAGCTACATGATAATACTAGTGATCCATGTATTCATAGAGGAAGATCATCTTTAGGTGGTGTAAAATTCACCATGAGCTAACAAAGTTCTTTATTATTATGGATCTAGACTTCAGTGATACACATTATGAAGCTACATTCTCTATTGTGAATTTAGAGCTAGAAAACTATGTGTAAGAACCCAGATCTTCATTTCATGTATGTTTTTTCCTTTTCGGGTCGTTTTTGAGAAAAAGAGGAAAATGTGGAAATTTTCAAAGCACACGTCGTGTACTTTATGAGTACACGCCGTGTACCTTGTCACCACGCAAAGCCATGTACTAGACGTATACAGGCCACACACACAGTGTGTAGGGGTGATGTGGAGGCCACTTAAAGTGGAGTACAGAAAGGCCAAGTACACACTGTGTACCCCATAAGTACACGTCATGTACTTTCTTTTTTTCATTAAACGGACCGGGGTCATGCCTAATTGACATAATCATCTTCTTCTCAAGGTTCTTCAATTGGGAGTGTCTGTACAACCACGAACCTCCACTGAGACCTAGAGCCTCCGTCCATTCTCCAAATCGACCACCGTCGATTGCATTGGAACTGTCGCGGTGATCTCTTCCTTCTTCTTGAGTTTCATTCCATGATTTTCCCTCTTTATAAAGTTATCGTGGGTTGAACGTTTTGTGTGTTTTCATAGATCTATGCCATTATAAGGAGAATCAAGCCTCGTGGTTCAAGTATATTTATCTCCTAGAATTTAGTTAGGTGTTTTTTGCCTTACCATTCAAAGCCTTTGAGTTTAATGTGCAAATTCCACCAATACCTATGAACAGGGTATTGCGTGTTTACCTTTTTGACCCTGCTATTTTCCCACCTTTCTTGTATGCTTGTGTAGAGGTAATTTGATCATGTTTGAGGATAATTTCTATGCTTGGATGTTTTTCCCATGCCTTGTTCTTGGTATGACCTTTGGGTTTTTATTTGGCCTTTGACCATTATGCTTGTTTCCAAGCCTTGTGACTGTAGGATGGAATGATAATCTTGACATGTTTGTTCTACTGTAGATTGATTAGACAAGTAGCACTATAGGTGTACTTTGGTTAGCCAAGTAGATCTATAGGTTTGTTATGGACTTATAGCATTATTATGCACTGACTGGCACGGGACTGTGAGAACCTTGTGCTATAGAATATAAGGGATAGACCGAGTGAGCTTCCGAGAGAGTCTTGGGTGCTATAGACTATAAGGGATAGACCGAGTGAGCTTACCAGAGAGTCTTGGGTGTTATAGACTATAAGGGATAAACTGAGTGATCTTCCCAGAGAGTCTTGGGCATTACAGAATACAGGGGATAGACTGAGTGAGCTTCCCAGAGAGTCTTGGATATTATAGACTACAGGAGGGTAGACCGAGTGAGCTTCCTCAAAGAGTCTTTACTTGTCTGAATTTTCCTTGAAACATTTCTAGGATAGATAAGGAATTGACTGAGTGAGATTCTTTATAGATTTTGTGATAGACCTAAGACTATTGGAGGAAATGACAGAGCGAGCTTCATTAGAGAGTTTCTAGACTTTGGGGCTATAAGAGGGTTAGACCACGTGATCTTCCTCCAAGAGTCCCTGACTACCCTAGACTATAAGAGGAATTGACCGAGCGAGATTCCCCAGAGAGTCTTATAATTTCGTATGACCAAACCAGAGGGGTTAGGCTGAGTGCACTGCCCAGAGGGTTGTTGAGACTTCTTGGATAGGACCAAAGGGGTTGGCTGCGTGTACTTCCCAGAAGAGTTCCTGTTGTGGTTAGCTGTTTGCTTCACTGTTGCTTGTTGTTTTGTGGAATGTTTACTGTTGTATATCATCCTATTACTGCTTACCGATTACTGCTGTTGTTTACTGTTACTGTTCACTATTACTGTACTTTACCTGCCATATACTCACTGATTATTAGGCACAGATCTTCGGGTGGTTTCCTACTGGGATTTATTCTCACACCCAGTTTGGGTCATGCTTTTGGGCCCAAAAAGACTATGTTATTGTAGGTATAGACAAAGGAAAACACCCTTCTACTTCTGGTACTTGATTTCTTGGGTCAGGGGAGCATGGGACCAAGCTTAGGCTTGTTATGCTGAGGAGCTGTTTATCTTTTCTTTTGTACTTGTTTTGGTACTATTTGTATTTCCAGCATTGTGACTTGTTTGTATGTTTTCTTAGATATGTATCATGCATCATTTCATATATAAATATGTGCTCCAGTGGTTTATTGTGTTAGTTTTCCATTGTTTACTTGTGCATTGTTGTTGGATATTTACTACTTATTCTATTGCATGTTTTGTTTACTTCTGATGTGTACTCTACCAATGAGGGCATAGTTTCCCCACTATCACACCCAAGGCCCTCGCTACTAGTTGGCAGCCTCTGGAGTTTTGGAAAATGCACTTGAGTCCCTGTGACCGACCGGGTACAGGGCCCCTCTGGGTGGCTTCCGGAACTGGGACGTTACAATGTGGTATCAAAGGAATTCTTTTCTCTTGATTTACTGTTTGGAGCCTTTATCCAGGGATAGGACGGATTCGGTACTTGGTAATAAGTTGTGCCTGGGAGTAGCTAACCCGTGTACAGGGAAAAGCCAATCTACCTCGTTATTGCAGTTTTCTGGTTTGACAATTTACGGTTGATATGATTTCACCTAGAGTGATTCACATGCCTTGTGTTGTTATTTTTGTGCTGGTGCGGTAGTATTTTTGTCGCAACCTGATGTGATGAGGTTATGCCATCTCATGCATCATAGAGGCACTTGTTAGAAATCACATGCCATGCATTCTTTCCATTCCATCTAGGGTGCATTATCAATTTCATGTTGTTGTGATAGATGTTGTGTAGATTTTGCATGATGTTGTGATAGATGCTTTAGTAGAATCCCTGCAGTTTGATAGAGTAATTGTTTGTATTGTACCTGGATTAAATGAATTCCAAATTTTGGTTATTGAGGTGTTATGGGCCCTCATGAATTGGAACTTGGTGCATCATTAACTTGTTTCCCTTGTATATGATATATAGGAGATTCCATGATTTGGTTCGCAGGGAGTATGGGCCCTCACGTATCGGAATTTGGCACCTTCATGTTTGTTTTTTAGTGTTTTCTGGGCTTTGGTGCAGTTTCTGAGCTACTGCCCAGAAAAATCCAGAATACATGGCGTGTACTTGACTACACACCATGTAGTTTTAAGCTGTGTCACTAAATGTGTGATAAGAAACACGGGGTGGTGAAAAGGTTTTTGAAGAAACACTGTGTGCAGTCATTACACGTCGTGTAGTAGTGAGCCGTGTACCCGATCATTTCACTAACAACATGGGTCAGGGAAGCTCGTGTAGTACACACCGTGTTGTGTACAAAGACACCATTTAGTCTTGTTCTGGGTACCTGGATGTGTCACAAACAACATGGGATAGTGTTATCTCTCCTATACACACCGTGTTTGTTCAGAACATGCCGTGTAAGGGTCAGCCGTGTAGTCGGTCGTGTAACTAACAACACTGGTTTCCAAAATCTTGTCTAGTACACACCGTGTCCTTAGTGACCACTCCATGTAGTCTGGGGTTAAGAGGACCATGTGAGTTAGCCGCGTAAAGAGACTTGGGTAGAGGAATAAAGATGAGGTACACGCCATGTGTTGGGACAACACGCCGTGTAGTCTGGGGTGTTACACGACCAAAGGTAGTATAAATACACGCCCATGTGAATGGATTTAAAGAACACACCGTGTAGTTTTTATACACGCTATGTAGTTGGGTTGTGTAAAGATTAAATGTTTATTTCTCCTATTTCCATCTTGTACTCTTGTGTTCTCAGTCTTTGATATTCCTGATCTAAGGTGTGCTTTTATTCTTTCAGAGATATGCCACTGAGACGTCCTCCGGTTGTACGTCAGCTTCCAAATGGTGATCAGACCCCAGATATGGCCGATTAGGGACAACCTATAGATACTCCTGATATGACAACCTTGGCACTAGTAGTTATACCAGTTTCAGGTGTCGAAGCACAGTTCAGGGAGGACTTCTTGAGGATGATGCAAACCTTTTAGGGAGCTCCACCTCCTGCCCTGTCGATGGCTGAGTTGATGCGGGTTTTCTAGCAGCAACATCCTCCTACTTTTTCAGGGGATGGAGGACCCCAGGTTGCAGAGTCATGGATAGAGGCCACACTGATGATCTTTGATCATCTGGAGATACCTCCAGAGAAAAGGGTAAATCTTGCTACTTATATGCTTCGAGACACTGCCAAGAGGTGGTGGGAGGTGATCTCACAGTCAGGGCGCTAGCAGAGTATGACTTGGGAGGAGTTTTGGCACATATTATATGATTACTTATATCCAGATACCTTGAGGGTCGATCGAGCCTGGGAGTTTATGAGTCTCGAGTGTTGGGACCAGGTTGAATGAAGATGAAAGTTTGAAGAGTTAGCTTTTGCAGAGTGTTGTATTTTGTTGTCAAAGGCGATAAATCAATTCACTGTGTAGAAGGATCATAAATCAGACGATGCTTTGCTGGTATGTATTTCACACAAATCATGAGTTAGGAGAACTTGTGATGCAAGCCTTATGAAGGAAAGGGGGAGAAATGATGATGCCAGTCAGATAATGTTTTGATTGGAAGGGATGATGCTGCTGGAAGATAGGAAAGATTCAGTTCCCATTGCAACTCTGACGATGCTTAAGCTGATCTATCAAAGGATAAATATCACGATAGTGGGATTCGTGATAAGAGCAGAAGAATGGATATGGGAAGCAGTAAAGAGATAAAATGGAAAAGCAATAGACAATCTGGGGATGGCAGAAAAGAACAGTTTAAGGTGGCGCCGTTTTCCAGTGTTTGCCAAATTTTAGGGCCTGAAAATCGGGAGATGAAGAAATCTGCTTGGCAATGGATGTTGCGCTGAAGATGGTTTATACGTGCAAAAGAGTTATTCAAGGTCAGAACTATGAAAAATGACAAAGGAATGGAGTGCGCGGAAATTTAGGCACGTTTCGCGCAAAAATAAAGTGGTGCGCGCAATATCTGCGGGATGCGCGAAATAGTAGCGGGTTGCGCGAAAAATCTGCGGGTTGCGCGAAATATTGGCATGGTGCGCGAAATTGGGGAATGAAGTTTTCGCGCAAATGATGATTCGAGATCAGAAGATCAAAAATTGGCAAAGGCATAAAATGCGCGAAATATTGGAGCAGTGCGCGAAATCTGATGTCGCAGGAAAGATTGGGTTTGCGCGCAATATAGAACACGGTGCGGAATTTTGCGCGCAATTGGTGCTTCAGGCTTAGAAGGATGAAAAATGCCAAAGGCATGAGGTGCGCGAAATATTGAAGCATGGCGCGAAATATGAAGTATCATTAAAGAGTTTTTACGCGCATGGAGGAGGTTTTACGCGCAGGAAGTGGTTTTTATGCGCAAGGTCAAAAATGCCTATAAATATGAGGTGAACCCCTCTCATTATGTAATGCTCGACACTTAGAAGAAATCCCGAGCTCTGGTGCGCGTAAATTATACGCTAAGTGAGTTGCGCGAAAAGAGGAAAAGTTGCGCGTAAAAGGAAAGTTGCGCGAAAACGTTTTTCGCGCCAAAAGGTGATTTTACGCGCAAGCCATTTGAATTGCGCGCAAGGCACCCTAAAGGCTGCGCGAAATATTTGGGGTCTTCGCACGTATTCAGTTGTGCACGAGAGAGTTCTTACCGGCTTCTGGGTAAGAAAATGAAGATTTGTACTTCGGAGAATACATCTGTTTAATTGTAAAGAAGCACTGAAACATTGTGTTATCCTATTTGTGCTAAGAGGGAGCACACGCACTATTGGATTGTTTTCAAAGTGCTGCACGAGTGTAAGGGTATATCCTACTCGTTGTATTCCACATCAAAGGATTGTTTTCTAGTGGATTGTGTGGTACTGGATTATTTCCGTACCATACCAAGGACGTAGCTACTCTTGTTGAGTAGTGAACCTTGTAAATCTTGTGTTCCTGTGGATGTGTGTGTTCAGCAGGGAAGAAACTCTTTAACAGGAGGCGAAGGTTGTTTCAAAAAGGGGAAACTTAAAAAGAAAAAGATATCACTGATTCACCCCCTCCCCCTCTCAGTGATACTTGGATCCTGATTGGGAACTTCATCGAGCAGGGCACTCTTTCTGTTATGGAGTACCCATCTCATTTTACCGAGCTGCAGTGCTTCACGCCGATTCCAGCAGGTGATGAGTTGTTCCTTTCTAAGAGGTTTTGAGGATGGTATTAAGAAGGAGATTAGTTCCTAGGTGAATATCTTCAGGTTGACTTAGATATCCTTGATTTTCAACCAGGTGTTGATCACTGAGCGCAATCTGAGAGATTCTGGAGTAGTGAGCCAGGGCGGTTCAACATACAGAGTCAGTGTTCCTCCTACTAATAGCAGGAAGTGCCGTAGGGAGTCTACTCGAGGAGATTAGGGTAGGCGGAATGTATATTTGGTCAACTAGGTTGAATGCTACCAGTGTGGTAGGAGCGGTCATATTAGGCCATAGTGTTAGAGAGACCCGGTGGAGTGACAATATTGCGAAAAGATGGGCCATCTTCAGCATTTTTGTTAGATATTATCACCTACAGCTGGTAGTAGGGGTTCTTCTATGACCCCGCATACAGGAGATGTATCGTCAGTTTCTCACCAGTATGGGAACTGGAGTTATTCCGTCCATTCGGGCCGAGGCGGAGGTCACGGTTGTGGTGGTCAGTCACCAGGTTACCAGCGACAGCAGAGTGGATCAGCACAGAGTGGTCGGCCAGGGGCGCAGGGCCACAGTACAGGCCGGACTTTTTCTGTGGAGCAAACCCTTCAGGAGCAGGATCCTAGACCTTTTACATTTCGAGGTACGATCTTAGTATCCTCAGTTTTATCTTTAGCTCTTTTTAATTCTGGTGCTTTGCATATTTTTATCTCAGTTACTATTGTAGAGAGCCTTGGGCTCTGTATATTTTCATCTTCCGACATCTTGACTCTTGATACGCCTTTGGGAATGAGGACGTCTAGCGTACGTCAGTGCAGAGAGTGCCCTCTTGAAGTTTCAGGGTGTCACTTCTTGTGGGACCTCTATGTCCTAGAGATGACAGGCTATGATGTCATTCTCGATATGTACTGGTTAGTTCCCTTCCAGGCAGTCGTCAATTACTATCGATGTGGGGTGATATTTGTATCACCAGAGGGAAGATCTTTTCTCCATATAGGCGAGTGGGATGTCTAGGTGGGTAGAGCTGGAGCAGAGCATCATGGTATAGGAGGAGTTACAACCCAGATTGCCAGTATTTATATGGATGACTAGGGGACTTCAAAGTTAGACTTTCCTCCAGTGGTGGATTGTTTCAGGGATGTCTTTACAGAGGACTTCTCAGGTTTTCCTTCGGATCATGAGGTAGACTTTTCTATTGAGCTCATTCCAGGAGCGGCACCGGTGTCCATTCCTCCTTATAGGATGGCTACACCGAAGTTGCATGAGCTCAAGAAGCAATTGGAGGAGTTATAGGAAAATGGTTTCATCTGACCCAGTACTTCTCCTTAGGGTTCTCTTTTCCTGTTTTCGAAGAAGGTAGACATCACCCTTAGGTTTTGCATGGATTATCAGAAGCTGAACCAGTTTAAGGTCAAGAACCGATATCCCTTACCGAGGATCGATGACCTCTTTGATTAGCTTCGAGGATCCCAAGTGTTCTTGAATATTTATTTGAGGTCTGGATATCATCATTTGTGCGTTATACCATCATATATACCTCTTACATCCATCAGGAGCAGGTATGGTCTATACGAGTATACGATCATGCCATTTGAACTCACAAATGTGCTAGCAGCTTTTATGGCATTGATGAACCGAGTGTTCTATCCGTACATGGACTCTTTCATGGTGGTCTTCATGGATGATATCTTGGTGTACTCTCACACTCAACATGACCATGCTACCCATCTTGAGATCATTCTGAGTACACTAAGAGAGCATTAGTTATATGCTAAGCTCTCAAAATGTCACTTTTGGATGGATCAGATTCACTTCTTGGGCCACGTCATCTTAGAGGTAGGATTATCAGTGGACCCAAAGAAAGTGAGAGTTGTAGTTTCCTGGGAGTAGCTGAATAATGTCTTTGAGGTGTGGAGTTTCCTAGGGCTGGATGGATACTACAGGAATTTCATACAGGACTTTTCACGCCTTGAAGCACCGTTGAAAAGTCTGACCAAGAAAGGGGAAAAGTTCTTATGGTCAGATTCTTGTGAGTCAGCCTTTTAAGAGCTGAAAGGGAGGTTGACATCAACACCGATACTAGTCTTTCCAGAGTCGGGAAAGATCTATATTGTTTACTATGATGCTTCAGGTATCGGTCTGGGAGATGTCCTTATGTATGGAGATGGAGTCGTTGCGTACGGGGCTCGGCAGTTGAGGCCACATGAGAGGAACTATCTGATGCACGATCTCGAGTTGGCAGTTTTTGTTCATGCATTACGTTTTTTGAGAAATTACCTTTTGGGAGAGCACTTTATGGTTTTCAACGACCACAAGAGTCTCAAGTACATATTCACTCAGTGATATATGAACCTGATACAGCGAAGGTGGGTCAAGTATCTCCAGTCCTTCGACTTTGAGCTTTCCTATACGCTGGGAAATGGCAATGCATTTGCTGATGCGCTGAGCAGGAGAACTCAGATATAGACAGTTCAGGAGGCCAGTAGTGAGTGGAAGATTATGGTTCTATTCTCTGAGATGCACTTGGAGGTGCATGACAGACAGGGACAGAATTTTCTATCTTATGTGGCTGTTACCTCTACTCTTCTCGATTGGGTACGGATGAGGCAGCTATCAGACTCAGAAGGCCTATTCCTATAGGAGAGTGTGTCAGGAGAGGACCCTCCTCCTAGATGGACCAGAGTAAAGGACGAGGTCTTGTGTTTCCAGGGGCATGTATGGGTGTCAGCCAACATACGTGAGGAGCTAATGCAGGATTTTCATTCCTCTGTTTGGACAGTTCATCCTAGTGTCACCAAGATGTATCGGGATCTTCATTGCCAGTATTGGTGGCCAGGTATGAAGAGAGATGTTGCTGGTTTCATTATGAGATGTTCTACTTGTCAGTAGGTGAAAGCGGAGCATCAGCGACTGGTAGGTCTTTTACAACAGTTACCCATTCTTGAATGGAAATGGAATGATGTCGCGATGGACTTCATGACTGGGTTGCCAAGTTTGCCTCATGGGAATGATGATGTTTGGGAATTCATCGACAGACTTACGAAGGTTTCCCACTTCTTTCCGATCAAGGAGATGGTTCGATGGGGAGAATGGTTTACAGAGGGAATAAATAAAATATGAGCGGTCCATTGTATCTGTAATACAGTGATGTTGTTCAGAATAGTAATGAAAGGAGGAAAGAATGTGAATAAACTCTATCTGCTATGCCAAGAAGATGGACAAGGAAAGACTACTCTTACCTTCCGAGATCGGTGTGTACCAGATCATCCCTCAAGCGGGACAAAGGTGTTATTATTACTTTCAAAAAGGATAGTTTTGTTAAGAAAACTTTCACAATTCAACCTTCACTGGACCAGATGAAGAACATTGAGAAAATTGATTATTTTCTGAAGTGGCATAAGTCGGTCTCTGAGTGGGAATCAGTTACAGAAGAAGGGGACTCTTGTGTGGGATGCGGAGATTATTAAGGGTATTATGACATGTAGTTCTATGGAGGGATGTTTGGTTTTTGGTTGTCCAGCAGATGTTTTTTGTGAATGTATCAAGTCATGTTCGGGTTTGTGTTGTGGGTTGTGTGGTTTCTCACTTTTCCTAAAAGTGTTTGGAAATAAAAAATTAATTTTCAGTCAAGGAGACCTTCAGTGTTAATGATCTGGGAAGGTTGTACATCCGTGAGATTGTGCATATGCATTGAGTTCCACACTCCATTGTTTCATACAGGGATGTGTGTTTTACTTCTCGGTTCTAGAAAGAGACTCATAAGGATTTGGGTACACAGGTACTTTTGAGTACAGCATACCATCCTCAGATAGATGGTCAGTCTGATCATACGATCCAGGTGCTGGAGGATATTCTCTGAGCTTCCATTCTAGACTTTGGAGGTTCTTGGGAGAAGCATATTCCTCTTGTGGAGTTTGCATATAACAACAGTTTTCAGGCGACTATTCAGATGGCACCTTACGAGGATTTGTATAGTAGGCCATGCCGATCACCTTTGTGCTGGATGGAGGTAGGAGAGGCAGCTTTACTAGGACTTCGTCTTGTTCAGGAGACCTCAGAGCAAATAGAGTTGATTTGGAAGAGGATGGCTATAGCACAGTCTCGACAGAAGTCTCTGATCAGCAGAGATGACCTCTGGAGTTTGAGGTTGGGGATTGGGTTTTCCTGCGTGTCTCACCGAGGTTGGGACACAAGAGGATTCGGAGACAGGGTAAGCTTTCACCACAGTACATCGAGCTGTTTGAGGTGTTGGAGAGAGTAGGGCCAGTTTCCTATCGGTTTCAGTTACCTCAGAGGTACCGGGCTATGCACGACGTCTTTCATGTTTCTCAGCTCTGACGTTACTTTTCAGACCTGTCTCATGCATTTCAACCCGAAGAGGTTGAGGTCGAAGCAGATGCATTGTTTGAGGAGCATCCTATCTGGATTTTCGATCACAGTAAAAAGGTTCTCTGTGGCCGGTCTGTTCCTCTGGTATGGGTGCTATGGCATCACGGGCGAGTACAAGATGAGACTTGGGAGAGGGAGGCTGATGTATGATCACGGTGGCCGGAGCTGTTCACGGTTTCTTCTTCTACGCCTCACTAGGGAAATTCGGGGATGAATTTCTTTAAGGGGGGAAGTTTGTAAGAACCTGGATCTTCGTTTCAGGTATGTTTTTTCGTTTCTGGTCATTTTTGAGAAAAAGAGGAAAATCTAGAAATTTTCAAAGTACACATCATGTACTTTATAAGTACATGTCGTGTACCTTGTCGCCACATGAGGTTGTGTGCTGGCCGTGTCTGAGCCACACACATGGTGTGTAGGGGCGATGTGGAGGACACTTAAAGCAGTGTACATAAAGTCCAAGTATAAACCGTGTACCCCATAAGTACACGCCGTGTACTTTTTTTTCATTAAATGGACCGGGGTCGCGCCTAATCGACAGAATCATCTTCTTCTCAAGGTACATCGACCGGGATCATCTGTACGGCCGCGGACATCCACTGATCCCTAGATCCTCTATCTGTTCTCTGAATTGATCGTCGTCGATTGCATTGGAAATGCAGCGTTGAGCTCTTCCTTCTTCTTGAGTTTCATTCCATGATTTTCCCTCTTTATCAAGTTATCGTGGGTTGAACGTTTTTTGTGTTTTCATAGATCTATGTTATTATAAGGATAATCAAGCCTCGTGGTTCAATTATATTGATCTCCTAGCATCCAGGTAGGTGGACCGTTCAAAGCCTTTGAGTTTAATGTGCAAATTACACCAATACCCATGAACGGGGTATTGTGTGTTTACCATTTTCCCCCTGTTGTTTCCCTACCTTGCTTGTATACTTGTGTAGAGGTAATTTGATCATGTTTGAGGATAATTGTTATGCTCGGATGTTTTTCCCATGCCTTGTTCTTGTTATGACCTTTGGGTTTTTGTTTGGCCTTTGACCGTTATGCTTGTCTCCAGGCCTTATGACTGATGGATGGAATGATATTCTTGACATTTTTGTTCTATTATAGGGTGATTAGACAAGTAGCTCTATAGTTGTACTTTGGTTATCCAAGTATCTCTATAGGTGTGTTGTGGCCTTATAGCATTATTATGCACTGACTGGCACGGGACCGTGAGAACCTGCTACTATAGACTATAAGGGATAGACCGAGTGAGCTTCCCAGAGAGTCTTGGGTGCTATAGACTATAAGGGATAGACATAGTGAGATTCACAGAGAGTCTTGGGTGTTATAGACTATAAGGGATAGACTGAGTGAGCATCCCATAGAGTCTTGCGCATTATAGACTACGATGGATAGACTAAGTGAGCTTCCTAGAGAGTCTTGGATATTATAGACTACAAGAGGGTAGACCGAGTGAGCTTCCTCAGAGAGTCTTTACTTTTTTGAATTTTCCTTAAAACCTTTCCAGGATAGAGAATGAATTGACTGAGTGATATTCATTAGAGTCTGTGATAGACCTCATACTATAGGAGCAATTGACCGAGAGAGCTTCCTCAGAGAGTTTCTAGACATTGGGGTGATAAGAGGGTTAGACTACGTGATCTTCCTCAGAAAGTCTCTGACTACCCTAAACTATAAGGGTAATTGACCAAGAGATCTTCCCCAAAGAGTCTTATAATTTTTTATGACCAAAACAGAGGGTTTAGGCTGAGTGCACTGCCCAGAGGGTTATTGGTACTTCTTGGATAGGACCAGAGGTGTTGGCTGTGAGTACTTCCCAGAGGAGTTCCTATTGTGGTTAGATGTTTGCTTCACTGCTTCTTGTTGTTATGTGCAATTTTTACTATTGTATATCATCATGTTACTGCTTACCGATTACTATTGTTGTTTACTGTTATTGTTCATTGTTATTGTACTTTACCTACCATATACTCATTGATTGTTAGGCACAAATCTTCAGATGGTTGCCTACTGAGATTTAGTATCACACCCTTTTTGGGTCATGCTTTTAGGACCAAACAAACTATGTTATTATAGGTATAGACAAGGGAAATTTCTCTTCGACTTCTGGTACTTGATTGCTTGGAGAAGGAGAGCATGGGACCAAGCTTAGTCTTGCGATGCTGAGGTGTTGTTTATCTTTTCTTTTGTACTTGTTTTGGTACTGTTTGTATTTCCAGCATTGTGACTTGTTTGGCTATTTTCCTAGATATGTATCATGCATCATTTCATATATACATATGTGCTCTAGTGGTTTATTCTGTTAGTTTTCTGCTGTTTACTTGTGCATTTTTGTTGGATATTTACTGCTTCTGCTATAGCATGTTTTGTTTGCTACTTATGTGTACTCTACCAATGAGTGCATAGTTTCCCCACTATCACACCCAAGGCCCTCTCTTCTAGTCGGCAGCCTCTGGCGTTTGGGGAAATGCACTTGAGGCCGTGTGACCAACTGGGTACGGGGCGCCTCTGGGTGGCTTCTGGAACCGGGATGTTACACTATGGGAATTAGTGTTCCTGTATCAATCATTGTGTTCTCAGATAAAAATATACCACACCCATTTTAAATTGATAAAAATATTTAGAGTAGATAATTTATGGGTAGGGGAACAAATGAACTGTGGAATGAATCATGATTTTCATAAAAAACATTTTAAATACTTGTGTGTTGGGCATCATTAATTCCTAATAAATATTATGTGAGATTGATTTATTATATCTTTAGTGGATCGAGGTAATAACTAGCCATTGAGGTTGATTTTAATAGGATAACTCCTAAAAATAAAAAAGTGATAACTAATTCACCCCTCCACCACTCAGTTATCACATCAATCTAAGGGAACTATAAGGAAAATGAACTAATATAGGGGAAAGGGACATCTTCCCATTTAAGGATATCCTACCCAAGCACATAAGTTTCACATTAGGTGTGTTCAATATAAAACCATCATTTTATTCTAGGTAATTTCACAAAAAAAACTCCTAAATAATGTGAAAAATAAGCATCTAAACTATTTTCATCACCCATGTCATAAAAAATAAAACAATTTACATTTCATATAGTTTAGTAAAAAAATAGATTAAAATTCATTTAACATTCCTTATAAATTTAATTTTAAAATACATGCATGAAGAGTTAAACCAACAAAGGAAGAAAACATAACCACCTACCTTAACTTGATGAAGTCATTAATAAATAGTGAGAATCTTATAGTTATTAGAATAAGGGGTCCATATGAAATAATATGAAACCTTAAATACCAAAAATCAATCCAATTAATTCAGATAAGACCCCCAGTATTACATGGCCACCATGGAGAGTAATAGCCATGAAATAGAAAGAAAAAGAGCCAAGGGAGAATGAATGAACAACTAAATTGATGATTTCCTTGGAAAAACTTAGATAAAATCTCCAAAAACCAATCTTAATAGGATGGGAGATGGAAATATCCTGAATAAGAGGGAGTTTGGGTTGAAATGGGGAGAAAATGAGGAATTAAGGATTTAATTAAATTAAGGCCACATTGGTTATTTTATATTCTTAAACACCTAGGAAAAATCTATCATGGTGTCTGAACCCTATCACAGTGTGATAAACTCCCCTTCCCCAATGGAGTAAACTACCCAGGTTGAGTCTCAACATGACTCACCTTGGTCATAGAATGACTCGTATGTAGAAAAAAATAATATAAAACATAATTATGGGTCACAACATGACCATACTTGGTAATAGAATGAGGAGTCTATAATTTATAATTACATACCTCTCAAGCCACCCAAACCAGTGAGCCAATGGGTGTAATAGCATGTATTCTGACAGCTTACTACTTTTATTCTCTAAATAGATATCCCTTAGTTATTTTCTCCACTATTTCCATTTGAAACATATATTATACCAAAAACCAAATCATATATCTCCAAATACACCATACCACCAACAATACCCTTTAAATCTAGGTTTTCTATGAAATTTTTGAGTCTAGATTCCAGTTATAGCTTTCTATTTTGGTGAAAATTTAACCTGTATTTTCTTAGTATTTTAAGAGTTTTCTTTTTTTAAGTTCACATAAACTTTATTTTTTTTAATATTAATCTTTTTAGGTATTTTCTCATACTAGACTTGTCCATGTTTTCATTTTGGACCTACACTGATAATTGAAACAAAATTATTTTTTTCATGTATCATAAGTGCATATTTTTATTAAACTTGAGTATAACATTTCCCAACATTTTTTATGACTCTACCTTCACTTAAAAATTTTAATTATAGTTATATTTTCTAATTCCAAGTTTCATCTCAGCCTTAAGGCACCTTGGCTCAACCATACTAGTACTTCTTCTCTAATAGTAATTTTTTCAAATTTATTTATAATGTTTTCTTTCTTATACACTCTAAATTTAAGGATCTTTATCTCCTTAATGTGACCATCCCCCGAATTGAGAAATGCATCTTCATTTTTCTTCATCTTTTTTACGTCCTATTTTAATTGATTTGATTTCAACCTTATGTTGTGTGCTTCTTTCAAGACATTCTTAAATCTTAGTTCTTGGCATGTGCTTAGTCCATGCTTATTATTCTTCTCCCTCACTTATTGAACCTTATTATCTTATTTCAAAATGTTCTATGAAATTGGTAAACCTTCCAGAATATTCTTCCTCAAAATCAATACTTATAAAAGATAATTCATCATCTTATTTACTCAACATACATATCTTATATCTTATTTTAATTTTTATCTTATCTTTACCAGAATACTTATATACTTTGAAAATTATTCCACTAAAATTTCTTTGGGTACTCATTTATTATTCCTCTTCATACTCCTTACTTATTTTCTTTTTATAATATACTATAAATTTTCTAACACTCCCACACCTAAATACCTTGAGATGGAGTTTTACTTTATATTATCCTTTACCCTTTATTAAGTTTTTTGATATAATATTCATTATTCTTTTTTGATTATCATCAAATTAATTATTTTTTTCTAAATCACTAGAGGATTCAACTTCCTCCTACTTGATTTTCAACTAATTAATGGATTTTAATAAAATATCCACATTATCATTTTTCTTAAAATCTATAGATTTTATCATTTCATAATTAAGAATAGTAATGTATATTTAATAAAGGGAAATATATTTCTTTTCTTCAATAGTTAAAATATTTGGGTTGAATCTATCTGGAAAGTTTCTCATTAATTTTTTAACAATAGAATAATCTTATAGCTTGTATATAAATATTTTAATATTACTAACTATCTCATTCAACCTTGTGAAATAGTCATCAATATAATATTTTTTTGACATTATGATATCTTCAAACCTATCCCTATAAATTTGTAGTTTGGATTCTTTGATCTTGAAATTTCCTACATACATTTTATCTATATTGTACCACATTTCCTTATATATATTTATTTTATTCAATTTAGTGTATAATTTATATAATGCATAAGACATAATTGTATTTTGGGGTTTCCCATCTAACTTATAATTTCTTTTTTCTATAAAGGTCATATGAGTAACTCTATCAAGTGGTGAGAAACCCACTATCACAGTAATCTATCATACAGACTTATGATAGAATTATATAATCATTTTTTTATTCCACCAATAAAATTTATTTCCCTTAAAAATGGTAAGTACCCTAATTTTCATAGAATTCAAGTTCTTTATTAAATTACTTTAGTAAAGTGGGATCATGGATAAAACCTAGTTTTATATAATACTAATTGAAGAGATCATATCAATTGGGGTACCAGTGAGTGGGAGTGAATATGTGGTCCAATTTTTTTACAAATTCATTTTAATTCAAAATTTAGGAATTATTATGTTCTAGATTCACTCTGTATAACCATTACCTCACGTTGTATACAATGAATAACGAAAGGAATTCATAACACCCAAGGTTTTTATAAGGTTTATCCTCAGTGCGAGGGCCTACTCCTTACAACATTCATGTCATGATTTGAAACCTATATTACCACTATAATTAAATTGATTAGATAAGAAGTTAGTGCTCTTCCTTGACCCCAGTAAGGTGATCTATACTAATTAAAAATAATATAATTGTGAATCCTTGAAATTTGTAGTAAAATATCAATAAATAGAATTATTTATACTAGAACCACCAGTTTTTTTGATTCTATCCTTGTTCTTAAATGAATTATATCTTCAGTATGCCACTATATTTTTTAAAATCAAAGATAATATATTATTCTAATAGGTATTTGACTTCCAAAATAGATATCAGAGATGCATAAAGCACACCAACCTTCTTTATCAGTCTTTTAGAACATTTTCCTTATGCATGAGATCATTCACACAAAAGGTAATCTTCTTCCTCCTCAATATAAAGTACTGAGATAATCATTAAGTAGATATAATTTCTTTAACCCTATTATCAATCATAGATTCAACACAATTCGATGTTATTATATTTTTATTTCTTTAATATAATAGGTTTTGAACACAAAAAGGTATCAGGGTTTCTCTTCTCAATTCAAAAATAATTATCTCTTTTTCATTTTATGTATATAATTATATAAAATATTATTAATAATTATTCCATATTTTGAATATGAAAACAATATATAATTTTAGACAGTTAAATCTTCAATTTATTTATATGAATGAAAAAATTGTAGATTTTACACTCCCATTTTAACTCATTTAAACATGATCAAAATTTTCAATTTAAATTTCCATGAATCATATCATAAATTTTTATTCAAGATCCCCACAAATATTTTAGGGTATATATGAATTTACTCTATGTTAGAATTCTTAGATCTTCACAACATAGAACCTTCAATCATGATGCATATTCCATTCACTTGATAGCAACAACTTTGATTTAATTCTCTAAACTTGGCATGAATCACAATCTCATTGTGATTTTTGAATCGTTAAACAATAGTTCTTGTGCATTGTCTACGTTAATTTTTTCCGAACATTAATTCTAGAACTCACTTATTTTTGATGGATTTATTTACCTTTATTTAACTCAAATTCCTTTCCAGAATCATTTCTCCTTTCTAAAAATAGGTTCCCTTACAAAATACCTTTCTAAAAATAGTACCCTTCTAAATGTGAACTTAACTTTTTTTAAATAAATTACACCCTTATCAAAACAAAACTTACCCTTATAAAATAGAAATTTACTTTCCAAAATAAGGTATAAATTTATAAAAACATATCTTACCATTATAAATTTCTAAGTACCTTTCCAAAGCATTGGTTAACATTCTAAAATCTAGCTTAACCTTCAAAAAATATACTTATCTATTTTTTTATCTATAATTTTGAAACATCAAAATTACACCTAAAGAAACTCATCATATTTAAAACTCTTATATCTAACTTAACTAATCTAAAAAACCTTTTTTTGATCTTTATAAATGGTTTAAAACAAATATAACAACCTTCAAAAAATATATTGTGTATTTAAAGATTATATTAGTAAATAAAAATAAAAATAATTACATTTAGTTACTCTAATGAATTGAATATAACTTTATATCCTAAAATAGTTTTGGATGTTATGGTAAATGAAAAAATGTAAAGTTTTGAATTTTTTTACCCAAATGATCTCAAGGAAAAAATATTTATGGAAAAAGTTTAATTATGATGCTGATGATAAACATAGAAAGACTTATGTGTAGAAAACATAAGTTATTAACATTGTAGCATTGAGCATTGTGAAGTAAAGGATGTTGAATTCTTGTTCAATGAGTTAAACATTAGGAATATGATTATTAAGTATCAAAATTAAAACTGTAATGGTTTTAACAAAAACCTAAAATTACATCAAATATATGGCCTCTATAGGGGACTATCATATATTATATAATTATATGATCCCTTATATGTTATATTGTTAATAATTTCAAAGGATTCAAGTAAATTAAATGTGTTATATAAACAAACTCCACATTATCATTTGTTCACATTGGATTCATATATTACATATAGTTAAATGATAATTGACCTCTAAAAGTATGATTTTTTTGTTATCCCTAATCGATGTTCTTTGTTGAGTATTATAGGATCTAATTAAATGTTAATGTTATAAATATAAATATTTTTTATAGTGATGCATAATATTATCATGAGGTATAAAAGGAGTTTTTTCCTTGGATGACCCCACGTGAATACCACATAGAATGTCATAAACTTTATCTTTTGTGTAATATGGGTTAATTTTTCATAATGGGATTCCCTGTACCTTAGGTTGGTAATATACTAGCTTTATAACCTTTATACTTTGATAACTTTCTTATATAAGACCTGATATTTGGCTAATCAAGGGGTGGTTGGGTTTGTTGCTAATAAAATCATTGGGTAAGACTTAACCAAGATGGGATTTTTCCTCTCATATAATTTGTTTGACATCTAGAACCTCAATTAAGATATATTGAATGAGTTTATAACCATACCTAGATATGAAATTTTATGTTATTATATATTGGATGATGGGCATGTGATGTGATCATCCATTGGGGTTAATGATATTTGATGTATTCATAGATATAGTTAGTCTCTACTCAGAGAATTGAGAACTTAGGAGTAAGGTTTATATAATTAAAATACACCATGTCCTATTTTTATTTTATTCCATGAAAAAATGGTTTATATAAAAATTAATTATTGTATGTGATACAATAGGTGGGAACAATTATAGAGATACATTTTTTTGATAGATAACACACTGGATCCCTTTGTAATAGCACCGATGATTTACTAGAGTCTTATCTTTTCTTACATTTATGAATTTTGGAAGTCATATTTTTTTCAATTCGATAAAGGCCTATGGATTCATCCTTTACGGTTAATTTAATGGGTATTTTGTTTTATGAAACTCAAAATCCACTCTAAAAGAGTTTAGAGATTATCTAAAAGGAGTTTTTGATGGATATTCCAAAGGTGTTTCATATTATTTGATGCATGGTGAATCTGATGATCACTTTCCAATAGTTTTTTGAAGTTTTTACAAAAATAATTTTTTATATTCTTTCATAAGTCATTATATACGATACAATATAAACTTAAAATGGTATAAACTCTATTTAGTTTTGGTGAAAGTAGGATATTGATAGATATATGCCCTAACATCAAATGGGTATATGGTAAATGTTACTCTGTATCATAATGTATGATATATATATATATATGGGATGATATCCATATTATTATGGCTAGTTATATTCATTTGAAAATAATATTGTAAGGAATGATATAGTAATATCATATCCACTACCATTGTCAATTATATTGTATTACATGAGCACATTGTAGTGAACAATATTATATCATATTACATAAAATTCACTCTAAAATTGAGAATTTAATTTAGATGTTAATAGTTAATTTTTATGAATATTTAATTCTAGATATCATCAGTATTAATGTTTCATATAATGAAATATTGCAAAGAATTCATTTGGTTGAAAGATACATGAGTTGTTACTAGATCATTTAATCAAATATTTTATAATATATGAGTAAATTTTTCAATTTATTGGTAACATCAATGATATCTATATAATAAAGATAAGGTATTGATAAGGTTTTATCCATTCATGTGATCCTTTGCCTATACTCTATTAGTTAATTTTCCCTATTGTTCTCTCATCCTTCCCCATTTTCCACCCAATATACTATCATGTCGTAGTTATAAAGAGGGTCCTTACCAAACTATTAGGTGATTTATATAAAATCATAGAAACACCATAAAAGGATGAAACATTTGGTTTCTTCTTATATATCTTCATCAAACCGTTATGATTCAATACATGATCAATATCCAATAATAGTGAAAGGAACACTTTCTTTATTTTATATTTATATGAATTCAATTTTATGTAGCATGGTGATATTGGGAATGAGGATTATATTTCCTTACACTACATTAAATAAGTGTCATTTTATCTATAGAAACCATTTAAGGGATCCACTATATTGGGAACTTCTCCTTGGGTGCTCAAATCTTATTTATAAAGAAAATTGAAGGCAGTTTATGCCTATGAGTATACTATCATATGTTAAATAAAATGATGATTAATAATCATTACCATTTCCCTATAATTAATGATAACTTTGATTATATAAATGAGTAAAATTTGTTTTTAAATAATAAATAATTCTTAGGTTTTCATATGCTTGAGGTTATACTAGAAGATATTCCAAATGTGGATTTTGAAATGGTATAGACATTTTGAATAGTTTTTTATTTCCTTTTGGATGAATAATGCTTCAATTTTTTCTTGAAATTAATAAATATGATCTTTAATATATTTTTAGACTCTTTCATTTTAGTATTTATAGATGATAACCATGTTTATTTCAAATCATGATACAAGAATGGTCTATATCTTCTGGTCATCATAGAGACATTTTTGAGAGAATTTGTTGTATGATAACCTATCTATGTGCCTATTCTGGATTCAAGAAGTTAATTTCCTCATGAAAATAATTTCAAAATAATTAATATAAATGTATCCCAATAAATGATGAATTATTGAAATTATATAATGTGTAACATCTTAGTATGATCCACTAATAAGTGACCCGACCCAGTTAGCCACATGGCTAAAAATGCACCTCTGTGTATGCCAGAGGCTACTAATTAGCAGTGAGGGTATATAGTTTTATGGTTGGGAGAATATATCTTCATAATCAGAGTGGAAAATAGTGGTGAAATAATAGATACATATCATATAAAAATAATAATAAAATATTAAAAAAATAGAATATCCAGATAATAATAAACCATCAGATGAAATAACTAGTATTGTATACAAAATTATTATGATGTCATGATGAAAACATATATAGTGAATTCTATATAAAAAATAAAAATATTAAAAAGATAAAATTTATAGAATCATGATCCAAATCCCATTCCTCTTCTCTATCACTCCCTCATTGCATAGATATCAAGTATCTATGGCAGGGTGCTTGCCCTTATCCTTACCTGCATCCATGAAGTCTACTTAGGTACCAATTGGTTGCCTAAATAGGGTGTGAGAAAACCATATTATTACACCACTAACCATGTCTATAATTATCCAGTATATGAATATATATATATATATATGAAATTGTGTGTAGTTAAAAATAAATAAATTAAATAAATAATAAGCATGTATGTTCGGGTTCCCTATGGGACACCCATCTGATACTACCTACTTTAGTATAATCTGAAATGTCTCTGAACATTACTAATTTATAACCAATAGGGATAAATATTTCCATAAATTATAGATAATAAATAATTAATGTTATTCCCATTAAATTTTATAGGTACATCATGTTCCCTAATGCCTTGTATGTAATACGGAACACCATGTCCATTCCTTCCTGATAAAATAATATTGAACATAATTTCTATCCAATTTAGGATAAATAAAATAGAGATTTGTGTCTATAAATTATACATAAAAAATAAATAGTATCATGTTCATCTCAAAGTAATCATTATGTAATAAAATATATGTCATATTAAATACAAGGACAAGGAATTCCATCCTTGAAAATTATCAATTCCATTAGTAAATTAAAATCATTTAATTAAAAAGTAATGTGAAAGAGACCACGGGTATAATCCATTCCATTTAATCAACTCATTAATTTCCTTAAATAACCCTATTATCAAAGGGTTGTTCAACACACCTCAAGGGCAATTTAATTCCAAGTCAAGGGTTAATATGAGACATGGGCCTATAAACAACTCACCCCGAGAGGGTGGTTTCAGTCAAGGTATACAACCTTCATGGTAGAAATTTGGTGTGTAAAGGATACCTAATTTAGGATATAATATTCTACAAATTTAATTTTAAATTTTAGATACAACACACTGTAGTTATAGCATGTGACACATAAATTCATAATATAAATTACTTGAAATTTATGGAAAATGTTTAGGCCACCTACCTTATGCTATTAATAGAATCCTTTTCTAGTATTGACCTCTAATCCGGTATAAAACAAGTGAAATTGGATAAAAAGAAAAATTCCTTGAAAATATATAATATTATTTTACATGGAAATAACACCAAATATAGTGAGATAAACTAATAAATAAAGGATGAGGATTAAAGAAATTATATAGGGGGCTCCAAATCAATGAATGGAAGTCGATTCCAAACCCAAAAAAACATTATCTCAAATCCTAGGGGAGAAGCTTCCAATGAGGGGGAGATGTGTTGTATGAATGGGGAAGAAAAAGAGAAAAAAGGGGTTAAAGGAACTAAGGTAAGAATCCTTATTTCACAATTTTTAAATGGGAACATAGTTTGTCCACATTTTTGGATAAACCATGAACTAAACACCACTTTCCATATGGCACTCCCACTTGCACAGTTTGTGTATGATTCAAAAAAAAATCCCCACACCATAAAAATCACCTCTACAATAAGAAAGAAACATTTATCATGTCCATAAAACCTACCTATCATGGTTTTAAACCCATTATCTTCCTCTTTGAGGTCACATGGTTGAGCTGCATAGTTACTACTAACCATGCACCAATCATTTTCCTCAGCATGTTCTTACAAAAACTAGAGCTTTGTTCCCTAAAAAATACTTGAATGCTCCCAAATCCTCCATAACACCATTATGAATTCTCACATGGATAAAAATGATATAAACTGAAACTTAAAGGATCCATTCCTTATATAAAATCCAAGACATTACGACCTCTCCTCCTTAAGAAAACTCATCCTCATGTTTCCCTTATAAGGGTGGAGGAGTATCATCTAAGAATAATTCCATCCACTAAAATTATATGTTGACCTCTCACTCCAAGGTATCATCCTATAAATTGTCGTACTACCATATATCTCAAACCATAGGAATGGGTCTATTCTATAGATCCATCATAGTCTGATCCATAGTATGAATAGGATACTCCTCAAATGAAGCATCAACATCCAAATCAAATTCATCAAGCTTCAGTACATGAGACGAGTATAAATAATAATGACATAGATGATAAATGTGAAACATTTCATGTATAGCTATGTATCTCTATAAGAGTGTTATCTAATAATCAACTGGTAATACCCTCTCTAAAAACTTGAAGGATATGACGAATTGAGGAGATATCTTACCTTTCTTCTTAAATCATTGATGCCCCAATATAGTCAAAACATTATAGAATAGCCAATCCCTAACCTCTAACTCTATAGGTCATCAATGATGATAGACATAAAACTTTTTCATATAATGATTATTATTCATATGCTTCCTAATAATCTTTACCTACTCTGATGTATCCCCGATGAGATGAGGTCCTAGTAGCACTTACCCTACCTCTAACTAGCACAGGGGTAAATGAAATGACCTACAGTATAGGACCTCTTAAGGATCCATCTGTATAGTTTCTTAGAATATACGATTGTAATTGAATTCATCTATAGGTATATGTTTGTCCCAAGAACCTCCAAAATCAAGGTTCGATGCTCAAATTATGCCCTATAGCACCTATTTTGAATGCTTAGATTCTCTGTCAGTATATGGGTGATAGGATATACTTAGCAATACCTATGAACCCAACTCCTTCTATAACCCATTATAGAAACATGACATGAAACCAGAATCCCTGTTAGATACAATAGTATATGGAAATCTATGAATTCATATAATCTCCATGACATATAGCCTCCCTAATTCATCCAATGAAAAGGTCTATCAAATAGAAAATAAATGGGATACCTTCATCACCCTATCTAAAATAAACCATACTACATTACTACATTTAAGTGGCCTAGGTAAACCCATCAAAAAATATATAGTGAAATCATTCCATTTACACTTAGTAATGGTTTATGGATCTAAATGTCTCTCTGGTCATAGGTGTTAAGCCTTCACTTTCTAATAGGTGGAACACCAAGTAAAAAACTAGCTATATTCCTTTTCATCCCTGAACACCAATAGTGGTGGTGTAAGTCATGATACATATTAGTGAGAATAGAATGTACTTCCCATGAAAATTCATGATACTCTCACATAAAATTCTCTCATGTGTCTACCAAAACCTAGATATTCTGATGAACGCATAAGATCTCATCCTCGTCAATGACCCAATCATATAGTGGGTCATCACCTGAAATTCTATCCCTTGGGACTAATCCCTCCGGATCCAAAAGTTTTCTCATATTCACTCTATCTAGAATTGAATAATTTAATTATATTGATTAAAGTAAAAGATAACCAATCTGGTTCTTCACCTCTAAATTCATCTCATAAAATAGGTCCATCAACTATTATTCACAACTAGCCTATTGAATCACTTTTGTCTAAGTATTCCTACTCAGAGCACCATCCACTGCATTTCCTTTCTCAAGAATATAAGTAAGCTCAAACTAGAAAGACTGAAGGAACTCAACCTGCCTTCATTATCATAGATTCAAATCACACTAAGTGAAGGTGTATTTTAGGATTTTATGGTCCATGTATACAATGATCTATTCTCTAAACAAATGTAGTCTCCAATAGTATAAAGCATGAACAAAATCTGTTAACTCAAGGTCATGTGTCGATTAGTTGCTCTCATGAGGACAAAAATTTCAAGACTTGTACACCATGAATCACTCACCTTACATCAAAACTTCTCCCATCCTAACACATAATACATCACAAAAACCTGTATAGCTTCTAATTGGTTCTGACGGAATCAGGATCAGTGCTTATATAAACCTTCCTTTTAGCTATTGAAAGGCATTATCCTAGGACAATATCCATGAAAACCTATCACCCTTCTTATTAATTCCATTAAGAAGTTCTTCTAGGAATTAAAATTCCTAAATAAATTTCATATAGTAACCATACATACCTAATAAAATTTGTATGACAATGATATTTTTAAGATGCTCCTAGAAAACCATCGTTCTCACCTTATTAGGTCCAAAAACACTCTTTACAATGAGATAATTTGACCCAATAATTGAACCTAATCAACATGGAACTAACATTTTGTGATATTAGAATACAAACCATGCTCCATCAGTGTACTCAATACAATTTCAATGTGTTTTTCATGATCATGTCGAGTCCGAGAATACAAAAGTATATTGTCCATGAAAACCACAGTAAAATAATCCAAGTACATATGGAAAAACCAATTCATCATATCCATGAAAACTATTGCCACATTTTTTAGACTGAATGACATGACTAAATACTCCTTAAATCCATATCAATTAAGAAATGTTGTATGTGGTATATCTGAGGGTCTAAATTGTACCTAATAATAGCCCAACCTCAAATCAATTTTTGAGAAAACCAACACTCCTCAGAGATGGTCGAAGAGGTTTTTTATACAAGGTTATGGATACCAATTCTTAATCATAATATATTTTAATTTATAATAAAGCACATAATTTTTTAGGATCTCATCCACCTTCTTAGTGAAAATCTTGGGTGAACCCCAAGGTAAAGTGTCGGTTCACATAAACATTTTCTGTTATAGGTACTCTAACTTATTATTGAGTTCTTGAATCTCAATAAGAGTCATCCTACAAGGAGTAATAGATACCAATGTTTATCTTTGTACTAGATAAATAATAAACTCCACCCCTATCTCATGATGTATCCTAATAAATTCATTAGAAAAAACACCCCTAAAATAATCTACTATAGGAGGGAAATATTTTTGATGCATACCCTGATCATCCAAAAAAAATACTAGGAACTTAGGATGATAATTCACCCATTATAAAATGATCCAATCCAGATTCACCTACCTCAACATCCTTTTAACCTTTGGGAATGTATTTACTACCCTCGGGTGATGTGAAGGACACCCTCTGGTGATAGAAATTGACAAGAGATTGATAATGAACTAAGAAGGTCATCCTAAGAATGATGTAAAAACCTTTCATCTTGAGGATTCATAAAATATATATGAAATTATACCCACCTATATAAAGGATGGATTCTTTACATCGGTGTTGACACTCTGATCTCACTCCCAATGGATTATTGATAGTTATCACTGCACAAAAATACTCGATCTCAAGGTCAATACTTTCAATAATTTCCACAGATATAATGTCACAAACCAAATCTGGTCTCCATTAAAACCAGCACCAAACATATTTTATGACAAGGCCTGAAGGGAGTTCCCTATCCCCACGGGTTTTCATAAGTTCCAAGGAAGCATATTTTGTTTTGGGAATAATTTACCCAAATATGGAAGTATAAAACATGAAAATCAATTCATAAACCGAATCTGAAAAATTCATACCAAACGAGGTTTGTACAAAATCCAGAACTTAATACATATGTCTAAAAATAGTAAAATAGGTCCAAAGATAAATAAATATAGCATCAAATAATCCACAAATACTCCTCACGACAAGGGTTCATCACCCTCGAGCGGTCTCCACAACACTGCACCGTAGGAGAGGACTAACAACCCGAACTACCATCACCCAAAGTCTTCCCTTTAACTGTGTCAAACATGAAAAAGTCTACATAAAACCAAGGGGTGTAATTAGGGTGTGAGAATAAGCCCAATATTATACAACCTAAATATTTCTAGAAGTATGCTATATAAGGTGAGAAAGCACGCAGTTTTAATATGTAGGGAAAAGCAGTGATAAATTCCAATAAATGTAACTTTCGATTGTAAACAGTTTTCAAGATAAAAATTTCATAATGTTAACACATTTTAATAATACATGTTATCTACTATAATTTACATCCAAACACACCCTAAGAAAATGTTAATTACCACAAATATAATGATCACCAAAACTGGGAACACCCCTAGTCACTAGATAGTCTCAGGCCCTATATACCTCATACCTCGATGTAAAATATCCATGTCACAATCCTTTATCATGCATGATCCACTAGTAATGAACATAAAAATAACCTAGTGGTCCCCAAAAATCATCCGTATAGTTTACTTAGAGTTTTCTTTATCCATTTTCTCAGTGAAACAGGGACAAAACCTATCCTGATCACTAGTTGTACTAGTAATTATCCACCCACCTAGGTACCCGGGCTTCCCCCTTCATGCTAAAACAATTTCAGCATGCCACATACATCAATTTTCATATAAAAACACCAATAATTTCCACATACAACCAATGCAGTATCTATACACACTTTATACTACTTAAAACACACAACAAAACATTTTGATTTTCAATAAAACAACTCCACAAAAGCTAACAATGTTATGTACACAAAAATCCCTTTAAAACCCCACTTTGAACACCATGTGCATACTCAAATTCACCAAAATAGAATTTTCAGCACCCAAAAAAATTCTATAAACCCATTACATGAGTTATAAAATAACCCCAATAGGCATCACATAAAATATCCATGTAAAACACCCGATTTAGCACCAAATTGGTACCCAAAAATCATTTACTTAGCAAACGTCACCAAAAATAAATTTCGCAACAACAACTGAAGGGGATGAACATTAAAAACATGGTTTTCATCTCTAATGCATGTCAATAAAATCATCTAATTAGTTTTAGGGAATCCCCAAATGAACCAATAAATAATTTCTATGAAAACCCCCCAAATTTTATATAAAAATGGATCTTAAAATTAATTTGATTTATAAATACCACTAAAACCTATTTTTTCACCAATAATCAGATGAGATAAACATTAAAATGTTATAAAAACATAAAGCTAAATCACAAAGATTTCATACATAATGTAATCACCTACAAAATTTTTTAAAACCCTTGAATATTTGTGTAAAAACCCAATCGCACCACAGTTGCACCACAAGGGGTGAAAACCAACCTAAAACCCTAATATTAGACCAAGAAAATCAAAGACAAAACCTAGGTACAAAGACCCAGTTTCTGGAAAAGAGAAAACTCAAGGGTAGGGGAAGAAAACCCTGAAGAATGGAGAGAAATCAAAGCTAGAAACACTTTCATGAAGAGAACTTAAAGTTTCCCCATCAAATACCCATTAAAAATGAGTTCCAAGGGATGTTTGGGGAGCTTGGGAGGCTTCCATGGCTGAAATGGTCGAATTGGGGAAGAAAGGGGAAATTTTGGCTAAATACTGAGAGGGAGAAATTGTAAATTAAAAACATTTTTAATGACCTGGACAAGGCCGCATGGTTTTCTTGCTTGGTTTAACAAACTGTGTGCCCAAAACGTGTGCCCCCTTCTGTCCACTCAAATAGTGTCTAAACTCCCTCAATTTTAGGGGTTTCCAAGGGGGAAAACTAGGGGGAAGATATTCCAAGGATAGTGGGAAATAATAACCAAAATAAAAACACCTTTCCACCCTAAGACTCGTCCAACTCAAGCGTATAAACCACCCCAACAACTTACCCCACAAGTGGTGCCACTTGGAGAGTCACAAATCCAACTCCAAACTACCTAAACCTCATACCATACCTTTGAAAAAATTGGAGTCCAATTATCATCCAATACCCCCAAGACCAAGATCATAGATCAAGAATATAGAAGACACCAAAATCTAATCCCAGAACACCTCGATACCAAGAGAAAACCAATAACCAAAAGTTATTTTGATAAAAAGGATGGAAATAGAAGATTCAGGTGTGAAAATTCTCCCCACTATAAATATTTCCACCCCTAGAAATCCACAACAACACTAGATGAAAAAACAAGGCCCAAATTATGGACTAAGACACACTCCCTTGCCACGTTTTCACCTACACCAAAAAGGTCAAACACCTACAGTTGATCAAACAAAGGAAGAGAATACTCTCACCAACCAAAACTTACCTCACTTACATAAAATGATCAAACATATTCAAACTAAATCCCAAAACAGACACTTTAAAAACTACTAGACGATTCTCAATAAAACCACATGAAATTAACAACAAACCCGAATAACGCTACCACATCCTCACTTAAACAAAACCATTGGGAGTTCTCCAATCCCACATTTTCCCAAGTAAGAAATTGGTTGCTAGATATCCTCGAATGACACTACCTCCAACCAAGAAAACAACAAGGATAAAAATGAGTCACTGATATGGGGTGACCCAAACGGACTTCCCACCCCAAGGGAAAACTTAATTTCTGAGACAAAATTAGGACACCAATAGGGGGAGGCCTGAACAGAATCCCCGGTACAAGGGGTAGACTAACATTATAAATTTTCCAAGAGAACTTACATGAGACCCATGATGGGTATCCCCACCATAAGAACCAACCATCTTAACTGACCAACTCAGGCTGTCACGAAAAGACCCCAAAATTTAAAGAGTTGGTACGATCGCACGGTTAGAACACACAGCTTAAGAAACTGTGCACTAATCATTCAAAGCTTTCTATACAAAGAGGAAGCTTCGCACAGTTACAGGGTCCAAGGCACACGGTCATGAGGATACCATGTGGTAGCTACTGTCTCTTATTACAAGGTTTCCTAGGTTGGAGCACAGACACTACTAATCATTCACAAACCTTGTGCTCAACCTTTCTATAAAAATTCCCAACCATACTCCAAAAACTCGATGGAAACCAAAGGGGAATAGAATGACATTGGGAAATAACATGGGAACTAGGCCCTCTAACTCTTTCCACCAAACAGGGACAAGAGAATCAAGATGAAAACGCCAGAGGTTTAAACTATTCCCATCTTTCATATTGAGGATATTACTTTGACCAAAGGTTCGAATGACTCTGGGATTTCCCCTGACTATGCGCCAGCCTTTATCAAGGACCTATGGCTAGAGCTAAAATTATTGAAGCATCTTCAGGCTCGTAGTTAGGCTATGGAAACCCCCTGAATATAAATTCTTCTTCCAGTGCCACAAATAATTACACTGTGATCTCATATGGTCTCAATTTGACATGAAACACTTCAAAGACACTTTACCCTAACCCATCATTTTAACAAAACAAGGGCTTAGAGGATGCACACATGTCACCCCTTGTTTCTTTGGATAGGAAACATCAGAATGAAAGGACACATAGAAACACCTTCTTCTAGAACATAGGATTTCAGAATTCTCAAAAGTGAGACACACATCTAAAAAAACAGATACTCTCATAAGATTTTAAAACATTCACCCTTACAGTAAAAAAACACACAACATCACTAGGCGTAACCAAATATGACCATTGCAGTTGAAAAAAAACACAAGGAGAGGGACCATATGCTAAGTCCCAAACAGTACACAATTTTAAAAAGCAGCCATAATAGTCACTCTTGGCCATATTTTCCACATTAGTGTCCTAACATGAACTATTTCTTTGATGAGACTGACAAAATACCCAAAGTCTCTTTAAGACATCATTCTATACTAACAAACCTGAACTACATTCACCTTCAACGAAGCAGAAACATAAGAAACTAAGGTCTATTTCATCCTCCAACAAACACTCTCCCTCTACAAGGGAATCCACATAATCGAAAAAGAAGAGGGTTAAACTCAATATCCAAAGCTCAAGAACAAAGTCCTTATGTTGATCAACTAGAGGATCATCCAACGACAATTCACCATGGGCCACACATGAATCATACATTAACTCTTTATGGGGGCATACCCTAGCCAATAAGAAAACCCAAAGACCAAACCAATCTGGTCATTTGGTCACAACATACCACAAACCTGAACCGAACACATGAGGGGAGCCACCATATCGGCCTCCCAAACTTTTACTTAAAAGAGACAACTGACCAATGCTTCATTACAACTTATCAAAGAAACACCAACCCAAAACATCATCTATAAAATAGGGGTTCTTGAACTCAAAACATCTCACAATAACAATCCCACAAACACATAAGCCACACCTTCCAACCACACATCATCAAAACACAACACTTTCTTTCAAAATAATTCTTTAAAAAAATAGTGCTGGTGGGTTGTGAATTAACCAATGGTATCTCATGAGCCTCACACAAGAATGTTAATATAACACACTAGGAACTTGCCTCATATACATCCATATTCCCATATAAACCCATGCATTTAGTCACCCTTGAGAACACAAAATACTATAACCAAACCTTTCCTCTTTTCAAAATCAAAACCTTTTAACAACAATTTCCCTTTCTCAAAACCGCTAACCATAAAATCAAAACCCAATTTAAATATTAAAAAAAATTATAAAATCACCCATAATTCAATAAAAACACACTTTTATTCCCTTCATGACCATTTCAAAACATTTCAACCCATTTCAGAACACTTTTAATTTCATAAAAACACCATTTCCAAAATCCCTATTTAATTAAGAACTCAGCTCTTCTCATTTAAAAATTTTTCAAATGCTCCTTAGTTACCAAATAAAAAACCATCTTTAACCCCCTCACATAAATTCCAGAAAAATTAATTCAATTCTAACACTTTTCCATGGTTTAGAAAATTCTACTGGAAGCACATTTTCAAAACCCCCTTCAACATAATTCATACTTTCAAAAGAGGTGTAAACACATAATTTACCCTTTTAAAAAAATTCTAAAATTTTATTTCGATACTTTTAGAAATAAAACCATTTTCAATTTACTAGAAAATAATTTCAAAAAAATTCACACTCCTTAAAATCAAGTATTTTTTGCTTAAAAAAACACGTTTCCAAGATTCCAAAACAAAGAGACACAAGACAATGTGAGAGGAAACTAGTGTCGTTGGATGGCTTGGAAATATTGTTGGCGGCCATATTCCAATCACTTAACTATCACAGAGAGTGTTTTTGGGAAATATCCCCTGCTCCACATGGAATTCCAGGCCCTGCAAGCTCACTGAGACCATTAACCCAACTCTTTTTTCATTTCCCCCAATCATCAATAGACCATGATAAATAATAAAGTCAGATAAAACCAAACATCCCAGGGTGACTTGAATCCTAACATGAGGTGTTCTATCTAGGAACACTACCCATAATCGTAATTTCATGTCCTGACAATCCTAGCTCTAGACTATCCTGACTCTTCCCCGAATAACATGACCAAAAGAGTGAACCTCCTCTAATACCATTTTGTCATGAACCAAATATGGTTTCCATCAAAACTGATGCCAAATCCATCCTGTGAAAAGTCCCAAAGGGTGTTCCCTATCCCCACATGCTGGAATAAGGGCCCGAGTATCATATATTTAGTTTTGGGAATGAATTACCTGAATATAGTAGCATAAAACATAAAAATAAATTGATAGACTGAATCTGAAAAATTCATACCAAACGAGGTTTATACCAAATCCAAAACTAAATAAATAAGTCTAATAATAGTACAAGAGGTCCAAATATAAATAAAAATATCATCAAATCAGCCACAAATACACCTCATGACAAGGGGTTATCTCCCCCGATCCGTCTACACAACACCGAACCATAGGAGGGGACTAACAACCCAAACCACCATCACCCAAAGACTTCCCTTTACCTGTTTCAAACTTGACCAAGTATACTTAAAAACAAGCGGTGTATGTAGGGTGTGAGCCTAATACCAATATTATACCACCCAAATATTCAAAGGAGTATGAAATACGAGGTGAAAAATCACGCAGTTTTAATATGTAAGGAAAAGAGGGGATAAATTCTAAGAAATGAAACTTTCAATTATAAATAGTTTTCAAGATAAAATTTCAGAATGATAACACATTTGAATAATAAATTTTAGATACTATAATTTACATCAAAAAACACCCTAATAAAATGGTAAATGCCACAAATTCAATGAGCACCAAAACCGGGAACACCCCTAAGCACTAGATAGTCTCGGGCCCTATGTACCTCGTACCTCAGTGTAAAATATCCATGTCACAATCCTTTATCATGAAAGATCCTCTAGTAGGGAACATAACCATAACCTAGTGGTACCCAAACATAATCCATATAGTTTAGTTAGAGTATTCTTTATCCATTTTCTAATTTAAATACGGAAAAAACCCATTCGGATCACTAGTCGTACTAGTATATATCCACCCACCAAGGTACTTAGGATTCCCCCTTTGTGATAAAACAATTTCAGCATGCCACATACATCAATTTTCATATAAAAACACTACTACTGGTCACATAAAACCAATAAAGTATCTATACACACTTTATAACACTTAAAACGCACAACAAATCATTTTGATTTTCAATAAAAACATCTTCACAAAAGCTAACATTGTTTTACACACAAAAAACCCCATTAAAACCCCACTTTGAACACCATGTGCATACTCGCATTCACCAAAATAGAAGTTTCAGCACCCAAAAAATTTATATAAACCCATTACATGAGTTATAAAACAACCCCAATAGGCATCACATAAAATATTCATGTAAAACACCCGATTTAACACCAAATTGGTACCCAAAAATCATTTACTTAGAAAACATCACCAAAACCACAATTCTCAACAATAAAAAAAGGGTATGAACATTCAAAACATGGTTTTCATCCCTAATAAATCTCAATAAAATCAACTAACTAGTTATAGGGCATCCCTAAATGAACCAATAAATGATTTCTATGAACCCCCCCCCCCAATTTCACATAAAAATGGAACTTAAAATTCATTTTCTTTATAAATACCACTAAAACCAATTTTTTCACCAATAATAAGATGAGATAAATATTAAAATGTTATAAACATAGTAATCTAAGTCACAAAGATTGCATACACAATGGAATCACCTACCAAAAATGTTAAAATCCTTGAATCTTTGTGCGAAAATCCCACTGCACCACTGTCGCACCACAAGGGGTGAAATCCAACCTAAAACCCCAATATTAGACCATGAAAATGAAAGAAAACCCCTAGTTATGAAGCCCTGTTTTCATTAAAATAAAAACTTCAGGGATATGGGAAAAAACCCTAAACAATGGAGAGAAATCAAAGCTAGAATCACTTATATGAAGATAACTTGAAGTTTCCCCATCAAAGACCCATTAAACAATGAGTTCCAAGGGAGGTTTGGGGAGCTTAGGAGGCTTCCATGGATGAAATGTTCAAATGGGTGAAGAAAGGAGTGAGTTTTGATAAATCTTCGGAGGTAAAAATTGTAAATTAAAAACTTTTTTAATGACCTGGACAAGGATGCATAGTGTGCTTGCATGGTTTAGAAAATTGTGCACCTAAACCGTGATCCCCCTTCTGTCCAATAAAAAAGTGTCTAAACTCCCTCAATTTTTGGGGGGTCCAAGGGGAAAAAATAGGGGGAAGATATTACAAGTATAGGTTGAAATAATCCTCAAAATAAAACAACATTTCCACCTCAAGACTCATCTAACTCAAGGGTATAAACCACCCTAACAACTTACCCCACAAGTGGTGCCACTAGGAGAGTCACAAATCCAACTCCAAACTACCTAAACCTCATACCGTACCTTTGACAAAAGAGGAGGCCAATTACCATCCAATACCTCCAAGACCAAGATCATAGATCAAGAACACATGAGACACCAAAATCTAATCCCAAAACACCTAGATACCAAGAGAAAACCAGGAACCAAAATTGGTTTTGAAACAAATGATGTAAATTGAAAATTCGGGTGTGACATATAAAGGAATGAGAATTTCTATATAAAATAAAGAATATTATAAAGTATATAATTCTAAAATCATACCTTGAACTATATAAGCATAATAACTCTACTAGTAAGGTGATATTAACCCCACTCCCAAACATAAACTTAGTGAAAATCCTCTCTCACTAGATACTGAAGGAAAAGTTCTAAAAAAACAATGATGATGACCCATCCTACCATGGGATATTCACTAAATGAGGTCTCTAAAACATTGGGTCTTCATATTAACTAGATTCAAGTACTAATGGCATAAAACCTAGGTATATGTGTGGATACTATTTCCACCACCATCCTAACAAGTACCCTCTAGGAGACGCTTCCTATGACTGGTCAAAGTACTATCTATTATAGGTGTTGAACCACCCCATAACACACCTTTATCCTCTATTATATTATTCTCAATAATGAGGTCTTAGTTTATTATCCTATATATAGTTTTCCACCATAAGAATCAATGTGAAGCTCTGAAGCTCAGTAAAGCGAGCTAAATAGTCTATAATGGACATATTTCGTTACTATAGGTGTATAATGTTCCTAGAATGATCAGATATTAAGGTCTAGGGATGGAATTAATCATATAATATCATCTATAAATCCCTCAAGATCATATCTTGATGTTGGTCATATTAATTCAAGGAATCCCACCAATATTTTGAAGATCTATGTGGCATATTTGTATTAAGATTCACTCTCCTTTCATGAGGTGTCTCTAGATACTTGAAGATAGATAAAATTACCTCCAACCATGACTCAATATCCTGGGGACCACTTTCCCTTAAAAAGGTTGGAGGGTGCTACTATTGAAACTCCCAAGTCAACTCTACCATAGAATGAGAAGGTCATGGAGCTCCCTACATAGACTGCACTACCCATAAGAATCCATCTCAAAACTGAGCATTGCTTCGCAGATCAGGGAAGGAAGGAGGTTCCAAAAGTGGAACTACAGGAGGTAATACTAGTGGAGCAGGGTCTACCACCTCTAGATCATGGTCATTGCTACCCTCTTAGCACATGACCTGAGGTTGTCATGGAGGAATACCTCTAAAATTCCAAGAACACACCTCAAAAAAATATTCAACATCATTATACATCACACATATAAAAGTAATAGGATAGGTACCACTCCTTCCTATCCAAGTGTCACTCCCATCTACCGACCTCTAAGGCTAGGTTGGAATAAAGTTTAAGTCTCACATCAGGGGTTATAGTATATGGAGTCTCAGTTTCAATTTATATAAGAAAACGCCCTTTAAGTTTCAATTGTAATCCACATTTATCAGCAACCATTTCATTCAAAAATTACAATCAAGCAATTTATATGTATATATATATCATGGTCTGGTTAAATGTGTCTACAATTCCCAAGTTATAAATTCCTACACTTTATAAGTTTTAATTGGTACTATATGTAACTATGACCATTCTTTCATGATGGTTAATTATATGGATCGCCATTACAAATTTATATAGTTTTACAAACCATTTATAAATTGGATTTGGTATCCATTTAATTTCAACCACTAATGTTTTATCCAATGTGACCAATTTTCCATGGATCAAACATGACATAATTGGTTAATTAAGGTGAAATCATCAAGCTACATGGGAAAGAACTATTTAGGTTGATGTAGACACTATAATAACCAATTATTTATCCTCTTCCTAAAAACACGTTAGTCCGATTGCATGTATAATAGTTAGGGAACCACCAATATGGAGTAGGAAATGCTCTCAAGAAATAAACACAACATGGAATATGCATGACATATAAATCCTCATGTGCCTATAATGATTCATGAGAAAATACTTCCTTACCATATCAAGACAAGGGTAAAAAGTGAATACATAGTAATAATAATAGTAATAAATTATAAAATACATGTTTTTCACCCATTGGTGAAATTAAAAGAACCTTAATAGTCATAATCCATAACAACAAGTCACATCCCAGGTAACTTGGTTTTTTCCTGTACGTGGGTTAGCTACTCCCAACCACATGATCATTACCAAATTCTAACATTTCGTAGTCTCACTTCTACCATATAAAAATAGTAGGGAAATGAAATTAAATATCTTATACCACTTGTAACATCTCAAGTCTGATCCACTAATAAGTTACCTAACCCGTTTGGCCACATTTCCTCAAGCACACCTCTCCATATGCCAAAGGCAACTGACTAGCAGTGAGGGTCTACAATGGTACAGTGGAGACTATACCCTCATAATCACAGTGGAACACAGTGGGGAAATAATATATAAACATTATATACATATAATAAAAATGTAATGGAAAAAATAGAGACCATACAGATAATAATAAACTATCAAAATCAATAACCAGTGTCATATAAAAATTGATGATAATGTCATGATGCATTGAAATAATTGGGAGTAAATGGAATAAGTATAAAGAATATAAAGTACTTGTTGTATAAAAATATAAAAATGAAAAAAACCTAAACTCTATATAATCATGATCCAATTATCATTCCTCTACTCTCACACTCAATCCTAGCACAAATATCAACCATCCATAGCTAGGTTCTTTCTATTATCCCTATATCCATGAATTATTTTAGGGTACCAATCAATGACTCAAACACGGTGTGAGAAAAACTCAATAGGTCACCTCCAACATTTTCTATAACTATCTAGTCTGTCAATATATATATATATATGAATCAGTGTATAGGTAATAAAAAATTTGGAAGAAAATTAAATAATAAGCATATCGGCTCGGGTTCCCCATGAGATTCCCATTTGATACTACCTTCTTTGGACTAATATGGAATGTTTCCAAAAATTAATAATTTATAAAAAATAGTGAGATCCTTCTAGATAAAACAATATGGAACATTGTGTCCATCCAATTATGGATAAACAATATAGAGCATCATGTCCATAAACTCAATAAAAATAATAAGGATCATCATGTCTATCTCAAAATAAGCAAGATATAATCATGTCCATGTCATATTAAATACAAGGCCAAAAAATTTCATCATTTCTACATATCAATTATATTGGTAAATTGAATTCATATAATCAACAAGTAATATTAAAGGGTCCATGGGTATAGTACATTTCATTTAATCAACTCACTAATTTCCTTAAATAAACTCATTAGTAAAGTGTTCTTCAACACACCTCAAGGGATGCGTAATTCAAATCCATATGTTAATATGAGACATGGTCCTATAAAAAACTTTCTCCAAGGGGGTGGTTTGATTTGAGGTATACAACTCTCATGGTAATAATTTTTTGTGAAAGGGATACCCAATTTAAAATATCACATTCTACTTATTTTTTAAAATTTTATAGGAGAAATATGGGAGGTCTGTCACACATCACATCAACACAAAATATAAATGACTATAATTTTATGGAAATTTTATAGACCATATACCTTATGATGGTAGTAGACTCCTCACCCAGTATTAGACACTAATATTGTGTAGAATATAATAAATTTAGGAAATATACAAATGACCTGAAAATATGTTATATTATCTCACACATAAATAAAACCTAATATGCTAAGATAAATAGAGAAAGAAGGAATAAGATTAAATAACCTATCGAGGGGGATCTAAATCAATGAATAGTGGTTAATTATGATACCAAAAAAACAAGTTATATCAAAGCCTATGTGGGAGGAAAACTTATGATGAGGGGTAGAGGTGTTGTTTGGATGGGGAATAAAAATAGATGAACAAGGATTAAAGGCACAAATACAAGAATTTTCATTTCACAATTTTTAATGTGGAATGTAGTTTGGATGAAAGATTGGCCAAACTGTATTCTAACTACTGGATTTGGTGTCCTATAACCAACTACTTTGTACTTTATTCATTAATAAATACCTTATCACATCTTGATTGTTCTTCTGTGTGACAATTCATGTGATAATGTCCTAAGGATAGTTGTTGAATTAATGGGTATAGTGGATCCCTATTATGATGAGAACCCGAAAGTTCCATAATGGTGTTCTTGAAAATATGTTCTATGGTCGGATGATGTTATTTGAGGGACACAAATAATACAGGCCATTAGGGGTGAGGACTCATAAAACATTGAGGCACCTTCCCATGGTGTGCGACCTTGGTAATATCTAGGAAGATATTATAAGAAAGAGACCCGCCAGCAGGAAATCCAAATTTCAAAGTTTCATTGGATGTTCCTATCTACGGACATGTGTATTGGCCCTTAAACTTTAAGATTATTATTAATGGGTATTACAACTCGTGCACTTAGATGTATTGGTGAAAACTCTGACGACACACTGTTCGCAGCGAGGTAGGATACGTTGGGTGTGTCATGAGTGATACTACATTAATAGATAATGCGAGAAAGAATTTGTACCTTTAGTTCCATAATGGAAGTAAATATATCAGGCCCTTTGATGGAGTTTATATAGCCTAAATAAATCCACTTCCATGGTGAGGAATGGGAAAGTTCAATTTTGAAAAGTCAAAGAATGAATAATTGAGCACATGGGTTGATGGAACTATCATGCAACCCACTTGATTTGAGATATCGAGACAAAGGGATTGTATTACATAGTAAGCATTTGTAGGAGGTGACACATCATTGCAGTGTTAGCTTCTCTATGGGTGCCTTGGAATGTTGCTAGATGCTAACCTTGAACTTTAGGCAGGCTTCGCCTAATGCCACTAAGAAAGAGGCCTAGAGGTTCACACACTAAGTGTGTCCAAGTATCTTAGTTAAATATTAATTTAACAAGTTAAATAAATATTATTTCCGATTGTGGTTTAATAATTATTTAAGGATGCTTGATAGCATTTATTTCGACACTAGTTATTTGAGATAATATATTGTTAGAGAAATAATATATTTATTAGTGAGTAATGTAGTGATATTTATTTTAGAAATAAATAGTCATTACTCATGGTCTAATAAATATGGTGGAGGAAATAAAAAAAATGAAAAAATAAAAGTACACATCGTGTATATTAAATAAACACGTCTTGTATTTTTTTTGGAATTTATGTGAAATAAATATTATTTATTTAATTAAATAATATTATGTGTAATTCGCTGGGCGCATGTCAGGTAATAATAATAGTCAACTGTTATTCTTCAATATGGGGTATTACTAAGAATTAAATGAAATGAATAAATGATTTCGGGAAATAATTTTTTTTTATTCTATGTAATTAAAAATACCAATTATATATTTCTCATTAGCCTATCCATTTTATTGTGGTTCTGCATAATGGATTTGGAAAAGCTCTCAAGCTGAGAGAGAATTCTTTTTCCACTGAGAACACTCTCAAGATACGAGAGAGAGATCCACCTCCACCAGATCAAGGCGATCGAAGTCAGACATCGCAAGCGAAGGATCTTCTATGCTAGCACCTGGAGATCCCTTCAACGAAATCGAAATATACGTGGAGCACGTATCGATCACCGCTAGAGGAATTATACACTTTCATTCTATGACGCAATGATGGATTACATCAGATCATGACCAGAAACATCAAATAAGAAAGAATTTCATCAAGGTAATTCTTTTCAATTAATTAAATTAATTATAACCAACATATGATGATCGTATTTATGGTTCTGGGACTCCCCTCTTTTCTTTCATTCTTTATTATACTCTGAAGATCTGGCATTTTATTGTCGTGACCGATTTCGGATTGATCGTTGTTAACGCTAAAATTACAGTTGGGTACACCCACCAACACTCTTCTACTACGCCCAAAACCTACAAGTGGTATCAGAGGGTGGTTATATCGTTGGTTATAATTATTTAAGTTTTTCCTTGATGATTTACACATTTAATAATTTAGTTGCTTCAATTCAAGTTAATCATTCTTTAAAATCTGAATCTCGAGATCTGTTCCTCCTCTCACGTTTCTTGTCCACCTTAAAGAAATGAATTTTTCTTTTAATTTTGATTAAAATAAAAGAGAGGATCTCATTAGGAGGTGCACTAGTGCAGAAAACATTTTTTACATCACCATTTTTTATGTCGGTTATATATAACCGACGTGATAATCTGTGAAATGTGGTTTTTTACGTCGGTTATTTTATAACCAATGTAAAAAATTTGGCGAGTATATTTTTAACGTCAGTTATTTTAATAACCGACATTACAAATCGTGTGCGTTCATTTTTTACGTCGGTTAATAATTAACCGATGTAAAATACCAAAGCGGGTGGTTTTTTACGTCATTTATTTGATAACTGACGTAAAAAACAAGATATCAACGAGTTTTTTACGTCGGTTATTTGATAACTGATGTAATAAACGTGGCTTTTGAGTCCTTTTTGACATCGGTTATTTTATAACTGACGTAACAAAACAACCCGTGGAAGTTTGTTACATCGGTTATATAATAACCGACGTAAAAAATTGTGATTTTTGATGTATTTTTTATGTCGGTTATTCTATAACTGGCGTAAAAAACCAACACGCGGATTTTTTTACGTCGGTTATAAAATAATCGACCTAAAAAAGCCATATCTGATATATTTATAACGTCAATTATTATAATAACCGACCTTATAAATTTAAAAAAACAGTTTATAACGTCGGTTATTAAATAACCGATGTTATAAAACATTTAAAAATTTAACAAGCCCTGGGGATTGTCATTTATGATTTTTCGATCGACAGTCCAGCAGCTCATCTCTCTTATGCAGTAAACCCTAATCGGCTCATTGATCTCGCTGCGTTAAACTCATTTTTCCTTCATCTTTTATCATCTTTAATCTCATCGGATCTATAATCTCAACTCGCAACACTCAAGTAATCCTTCCATGAATTTATTTTGTTCGCTTTTTTCCCGAATAGTCTATATTTATGTTTTGCAATTTTTGTGTTTAAACTAAGTAAGATTCTTCCATTTCGAACCCTATTACCTATTTTTCCATCATCATCTTATTTATCATCCCCAGATCTATTAGATCGACTCGCAATATTCACGCAAGCCTCAACTAATTCTATTTAGTTTTTTTTGTTTCGCAAATGCCCGATATTGATGGTAATTTTTGTTGTCATTGACAACTAATGATCTCATTCACCTATATTACTACATAGAATGGTTATTGATTAAATGTACGAATTCAGAAATGATATTTCATGTGTTTTTGTTGCTTATGTTTATCCTATTTTATATGATAATCTATTAGACATATAATGTAATGGTTGTTGACCTCTATGGCCCTTCGATGCATCACTATATCTCATGATTCCAAATAAAAAAGGGTTCTGCTGAGGGCTTACCCCAGTATTTTTTGAGGCCTTGGCCAAGGCCTTGACAATATGTTTAAGATTTCTAGAATTATCCATTACCCCATTATGATATTAGTTATTGAGAAAAATTGTGATCATTTGACTAGTTGAATATCATTGGTTATTTTTAATTATCATACGATCATTTAAGTATCCATATTTAATAATATTTAATTCCATCTATTTCATGTTGAAGTATATATTAAATTCATGTGTTTTTAGTTGTTCACCATGCCTCGTTTTTATATTTAAACCATTGTTTGGGGGGTTGTCCAGGGGTGGGGGTGTCCAGAGGGTTGGGGGTGTCCAGGGGGTGTCCAAGGGGGTGGGTGGGTGTGGGGGGCTATCCAAGGGGGTGGAGCATATCCAGAGGGTTTTGGGGGTTTTCTGGGGGGGTGTCCAAGGGGGTCGGGGTGGGGGTGGTGTCCAGGAGGGGTGGGGGTGATGTCTGGAGGGTGGGGTGTTGTCCAGGTGGGGGGGGGGGCTGTCCAAAGGGTTGGGGGTGTCCAGTGGGGTGTCCAAGGGGGTAGGGGGTGGGGGTGGTGTCCAGGAGGGTGGGGGTGCTGTCTAAAGGGGTGGGGGTTGTCCAAGGGGTGGGGGTTGTCTAGGGGGTGGTGGGCTTCCCAGAGGGTTGGGGGTGTCCAGGGGGGTCCAAGGGGGTGGGTGGGTGTGGGGGGCTATCCAAGGGGGTGGGGGCCTGTCCAGAGGGTTTTGGGGGTTGTTCGGGGGGTGGGGTGATTCTCAGGTTTACTCCATTTTCTCCAATTTTCTATCAACCATGTAGGCGCCATCGTTTTCTTTGATTAAATGGAATTTAAAACTGTTATATCTAACTATATTTTGGTTTAAAAATAATATTCAAGCATATTTTTTTAAATACCCATAGATTTGTTTTATATTTCAAAATTGTTTTACATTCAAATTATGATTTTTTTCATATAAAAATATATTTGTCTTATCTTAAAAATATATATATATATTATATTTGTTATAGGTAATAATGATTCGAAGTTGTATTACGGCACATCGAATAAGAAATGAATATGAGGAAGGTGTTGATGCCTTTTTGGAATTTTCTAAACGAAATGTTCCAAGTAGTGACATTTTTTTCTGTCCATGCATTAAATGTTTGAATATGAAGAAATTGAAAAGTAGAGAGATAAAAGATCATCTGATTTGTCATGGTTTTAATCCGAGTTATAGTCCTTGGATTTAGCATGGTGAAACTGGATGGACTTTCACTGATGATGATGATTCTCAAGATGGTAACTCCGATGGAATTGAAGAAATGACTCGTGATATTGTATCAGAACAAACTGAGATAGAACCGACAGTTGCGCGTCTATATGGTGATGCTGAAAAACCATTATATCCTGGTTGTATAGATTTTATGGTTTTTTCAGCGGTGTTAAGATTGACTAACCTGAAGGTAAAATATGGATGGAGTGACATAAGTTTTACAGAGCTACTACAATTGATGAAAGACATTCTTCCAAAAGATAACTATCTTCCAGATTCACATTACAAGGCCAAGAAAATATTATGCCCGATGGGATTGGGATACAAGAAAATACATGCTTGTCTGAATGACTGCATTATATATAGGAAGGAATATGAATTTCTGTTAGAGTGTCCTAAATGTGGGACATCATGGTATAAGGTGAAAGAAAAATCACAGGCTGATGTAGAGATTACAAAGCTCCCTTCAAAGGTATTTTGGTATCTTCCTATAATTCATCATTTCAAACGTTTATTTGCTAATTCACATGATGTAAAAAGGTTAAGATGGCATGCTGATGAGCGGGTATGTGATGGAAAAATACGTCATCCAGCTGATTGTCCACAATGGAAGAAAATTGATGCACAGTATTCTATATTTGTAAATGAAATTAGAAATCTCGGACTAGGTTTTTGTACAGATGGAATTAATCCTTACCGAACCCTCAGTAGCACACATAGTCCATGGCCTGTTTTATTGGTAATTTACAACCTCTCTCCTGAAGTTTTTATGAAGTGAAAATATGTCATGTTGAGTATAATGATATCTGGTCCAAAGCCACCTGGCAATGATATTGATGTTTACTTGTCACCGTTGATTGATGATTTGAAACTTTTATGGGCTGATTGTATTAGGGTGTATGATTCTTATAAAATGGAATATTTTCAACTGCATGTAGTGCTTCTATTCACTATAAATGACTTCCCAGCATATGGAAATTTGTCTAGATATAGTGTTAAAGGGCATAAAGCATGTCCAATTTGCAAACAACAGACGTCATATTGTCAATTGCATCATGGGAGGAAAATAGTGTACATAGGTCATAGAAAGTTTTTGCCTATGGATCACCCTTATAGAAGACTAAAAAAGGCATTCAATGGATCACAAGAATTTTATACTGCTCCAAAACCTTTATCCCCTGATCTGTATTTTGATAGGGTGAAAAACCTTGATGTGACATTGGGAAAGAAATAGAAATCTGGTAATGATAAACATATTTGGAAGAAAAGGTCAATATTTTTTGAGCTACCATATTGGAGGTATCATGAAGTTAAACATAATATTGATTTCATGCATGTGGAGAAGAATATTTGTGATTGTTTTATTGGAACATTGTTAGATATTAAAGGAAAGACAAAAGATGGGTTGAATTCAAGATTAGACTTACTATCAATGGGAATACATTTGGAGTTAGCTCCCACTCCTAAAGGAAGACGAACATTTCTTCCCCCGGCTTGTCATACATTATCAAAGAGGGAGAAAATTAGCTTTTGTCAGTGTCTTCATGATATCAAAGTGCCTCAAGGTTATTCTTCAAATGTAAAACATTTCGTCTCATTGAAGGAATTGAAGTTGATAGGTATGAAATCACATGATTGTCATGCTATGATGCAAAAAATTCTACTAGTTGCATTGTGTAGAATATTTCCCATTCATGTCAGAAAGACTATAATGAAGTTGTGTTATTTTTTCAATTAAATTTGTAATAAGGTGATTGATGTGAATGCTTTGAACATTTTGGAAAATGATGAAATTTTTATACTTTTTCAATTGGAAATGTATTTTCCTCCAACTTTTTTTGATATAATGGTGCATTTAATGATTCATATGGTTCGAGAAATAAAGATTTGTGGACCTGTATATCTTCGTTGGATGTATCCTTTTGAAAGTTATGTGAAAATATTAAAGGGGTATGTTAAAAATCCATATTGACCTGAAGCCTCCATTATTGAAAAGTATATTTCTGAGGAGGTAGGAGAGTTTTGTACGAGCTACTTGGCTGCGGCGCAACACATAGGTTTGCCTCCATCTCGCCATGAATGAGTTAATAATGAGAGAAAGGGGATTCATGGCTTGAAATTAAAATCATTGCCAGCTGAATAGATGAAGATGTTAGAATCATAAATCTTGAATAACATAGCTGATGCTCAACCATATATCACATTTCATATTAATGAGTTGAAACAATGTCATCCAAAGAAGAAAGAAATGTAGATTTTGAATGAGCACAACAAAACTTTTTTTTCATGGATTAAAAAGACTTTGCTTGGTAGATCAGATGTATCGGAGACATTAAAATGGATAGTTGATGGTCCATGTTTAAATGTGATAACATGGTCCAGTTATGACATTAATGGCTATACATTTCATACGAAATCTCAGGACAACAGAAGTGCAGTTTAGAATAGTGGTGTATTGGTGTTTGCAGAAGCAATGCATTTTTTGAGTGCTAAGGAGAAAAACCCAATTTCTACATCAAGTGAATATTATGGAGTGATTGAAGACATATGGGAGGTTGATTATATTAAAATTAAAGTTCTTTTCTTTAACTGTAAATGGTTTATCGGTAACAATAGTGTCAGACACGATGAATTTGGAATGACACTTGTTAATCTGAATAGATTGGAAGACACAACTGATTCTTTTATAATGGAAACACATGAAAAACAAATTTTCTATGTAGTAGATCAATCAGATATGCAGTGGGCTGTTGTTTTACAAGGGAAAAACAATATTTTGGTGACGATGAACTTGATGAAGATGCTGATTTATGTGAGATCCCTACTTCCATGGAAAGATTAACAGAACATAATGATGAGCATGTTGAAGACATGGTTTGTGCCATAAGGAACGATCATGACGAAGGAATTTGGGAAAACAATCCATTTGTACATTCCTAAAATTATAGGTAACATATGTTTATTTCTTGTTTACATTTATTTTTTTCATAAATGTTAGATATTGTATGCTTTTTATTTATTAAAACATGTTTTAAAAAAAATAAGTATAAGTTTTTGTTTGTTTTAAGTTTGTTTAGTTTACTTTATCATGTTTATAACCATTACATGAATTATATATCTATTATTTATTTTTAGTGACAATTACTTTACCATGTTTACCATGTTTACCATCTTGACAATATTGACCATCTTTACCATATTTATCATTGTTTAACATGCTTACCATATTACCAATGTTTACTATTACGTAACATAGTACACTTTTCTATTTTCTGATTACAGTAGTATTAAAATATTTAAATTTGTATATTTGTGAACTAACGTTTGTTTTCTTGATTTGAAGGATAATGACAGATCATTCATTTGATCAACCACATGATTCTGGAGATGAGCATATTGGTCATACCTCTAGGGATGAACATTCACATGCTCCTATTATGACAAAGAGTCCAAAGGTTGGTAAACGTGGGTGCACATGTTTACCAAAATTATCACTTTCCCGTACGCAGGATCAGAGGATAGTTGTTGAGTTTGATGATGATGATATTCCTAGAGGTCCGAATGCAAAATATTTTAAGGGTTTTGTATCAAATCAGGCTAAGAGCAAAGTAATCATTCTGTATGATGATTGGAGAAGTGTGGATAAAGAGATAATATCTCAGTTGTGGGAGACGATTTTGGTAAGATCTTTTGTTATTGTTTGACTATTCTTTTAATTTTTCTACTATATGTAATATGTTTAACCTCTTCTTTATGAGATGACATTTGATATTCCTGAAATTGGAGGAGTCAGGAAGAAATGCTTATCGTTGGCTGCCAGGAGATGGAGGGATTTCAAATCAACCCTCTCATCTGATTTCATTTATGGTCCAAGGAGTCATAAAAATCCATGTCATATATATCCTTTTATAGATGAAGACACATGGAGACTGTTTTTTGAAAGTAGAAGAAAAGAGTCATTTTTGGTAAGGGCAATGTAAACTTTTATAAGCTTTCTTATATAAATGATCTTATTAATGTTTTGTTAATGATTTATTTTATTAATTTATAGCAAACAAGGAAAGCTCATCAGGAGATCCAATGTAAAAATGTATACCCTCATAGTTTATCTCGGGGAGGGTATGAATTTTTGGAAGAACAAATGATGGCGGAAAAATTTCAACAACTAAGAGCTGAGTCTTCAAGCTCTGGAGAGGTGGCCCCTCCATCCCCTCCATCTAGACATGAAAAATGGAAGAGAGCTCAGAAGGGCAAAAAAGGGCAGTATCTTTCAGAAGAATCGAGAATCGTAGCTGAGAGGATTGTAATATATCTATTTTATTTATTTAAGTTAACTATTTTCTTCATATAATTTCAATCATTACAGAAATGTTCAATTAATTAATACAGGACTCTCTTGAGGAGCAGAGTTCACATGGGACATTTACAGCTACTGGGAGGGAAGATATTTTATCTGTAGCATTGGGAAGGCCCGAACATCCTGGTCATGTAAGAGGATATCCGGCAGGTGTATCGGTAAGAAAAGTGTTTCCACGTTCTTCAACTTCTAACGTTGAGGGGGTTTATAAAAAAAATATAATCCTTGGTGGCTGAAGTTCATAATATTAATGCGACGATGGAGGACAAGATTAGAGCGTCGGTGCAGTCTATGTTTGTAGACATGCGAAGAAAATTTCAGACTGCAGATCCCACTCCCCCACCTCCCCCTACAGACCCCATTATTTATCCTCCTCCTCTGCTAGTAGATCCCACTCCCCCACCTCATCCTGCAGAACCCATTTTTTATCCTACTCCTCCATCGTAACTTCCTACTTATTGTGAGTTGTATGTTGATGATTCTCAACATCATATAGTAGCATATGGGTTGGTATAGTGTATAGGAGATACAGTTCATCATCAATAATTAGAGGTATAGAATCAGAGGGTCACTGTACAGGATATTATAGATAGATCTGCTTGGGTACCATTACCTACAGATGAGGTGGCGACAATTGGACATAGTATCGGCCATTTTTTAATTTGGCCATCCAGACATCTTTGACTCATTACCATAGAGGTATGAATGTTATATATTTTATTTTATTTTTTTATTAAAGTTGTTTTATCATTTTAAAACTAATATATTTTTCAATTTATTTTTATAGGAATACTTCAAATGTAAAGAAATACTGTATAGACAACAATAAAGACAAATGGCTATGACATCAGATACAAATTCTAGTAGTCTTGACAGATTGTCAAGATATTCAAATTTGTTGCGGGTCATTATGAGTTTCCAATGGAAGCTCATGTTTGTGGACATTAAATAAGTGTGGGGATTATGAAAACTGATATCATGGATCTTGTTACGGGATATAAGTTGGGCATCAACGTGGTGCAAATTTTTTCCATGTAAGTCTTAACACATTTTCCCTACGTTATATTTATTAAAAATGTATACTTATGTATGTTTTGTATTAGGTATCTTTATAAAATTTTTGAGAGGAATGAGCTGACAGATGTATATGGATTCATGGACCCTCAATTGATTTCCCCTGAATCATGTGCATTGAATGAGGAACAAAGAATGGTTTATATTACTAAAAGACTTGAAAAGAATATAGTCACACAATGTTGGATGATGCCTTTTTGTGAGAGGTATGAAACAAATCTCTCTCAAATAGTTAATTATCTTTTAACATAAAAAACCACTAACGTTAAATTTTCTTTTATCAATGATCATTGGATGTTAGGGGTTTTTTTCCCAAGGGAGAAAGCACTTTATTGGATAGGCTTTATCCATGATGATGTGCGGGAAAGTTTTAAGAATATATTGGAAAAGTAAGTTTCAATTTCTCAATAGTTTTATATATTATAATGAATTTTAAATTTACCCCATTCGTATTATTTTCTAACAGTTCATGGGCCTACTTTCGAAAAAACACAAAGAAAAGAAGTGCAAAGATCAAATACGTAAATGTGAAGGTAAATATCCATTTATAATTTGTACTTTTTGAATTATTACATAAAAATAATATATTGAATTTATACTCATTAAAACATAATTTTCATGAACAACAATGCGTCATCGAATGCGGATATTATATGTTAAGATTTATGTATGAAATAATAACAACTGGGACAGTTGTGAATTTTGACTGGTAATATTTCCTCTTAAACTTTGCCATAATATTTCAATTTTATTTATTCATTATACACGTTAACTACTATCCTTTTCATTTTTAGCTTTTTTATGACCCTCAACCCTATACTTCTAAAGACATCAAACACTTACAAGTGGTGTGGTCAAATTATTTTACAGGTTTGATTGAATTTTAGTTGTTTGTAATGTAAAATGTAATTTTGAATATTGTTGTTGTAATTGTATATTTGGTAGTCGTTTAGGTTGGATTTAGTTTTTTTTTTGAAGTTGAAAGTGTATGTTTTTAATGTTATATATGTGAATGTTTAATTTTTCTCTACTTCTTATTTTGGTCTACTTATGATGGTTTTTCTGGTATGGATTCTGGTCTGAGGGGGAGGGGTTCCAAGGGTGTGGGGGTGTTCAGTGGGGTTGGGGGTGTCCAGGGGTCTGGGAGGGTTGTCTGGTGTGGTGGGGGCAGTCCAGGAGGGTGGGAGAGATGTCCAGGGGTATGGGAGGGCAGTCCAGGGGTGTGGGAGTGCTGTCTAGGGGGTGGGGGTATACATAAGGGTGGGGGGTTGTCCAGGGGTGTTTGGGGATGTCCAGGGGTGTGGTGGGGGCTCCAATGGGGTGGGGGAGGGCTGTCCAGGGTGTGGGGGGTATACATAAGGGTGGGGGGTTGTCCCGGGTTGTTTGGAGTTGTCCAGGGGGTCGGGGGGTAGTCCAGGGGTGTGGTGGGGGCTATCAATTGGGGTGAGGGGTGAGGGGGTGCTGTTCAGGAGGGTGGGGGGTTGTCGAGGGGTGTTTGGGACTATCTAGGGGGTCGGGGCTTTCTAGGGGTGTGGTGGGGGCTCCAATGGGGTGGGGGCTATCAAGTGGGGTGAGGGGGTGCTGTTCAGGAGGGTGGGGGTTGTTGAGGGGTGTTTGGGGCTGTCCAGGGGGTCGGGGGGAATTCTAGGGCTGTGGTGGGGGATCCAATTGGGTGGGGGCTATCAAGTGGGGTGAGGGGGTTCTGTTCAGGAGGGTGGGGTTGTCGAGGGGTGTTTGGGGCTATCCAGGGGGTCGGGGGGGGGGGCAGTCCAGGGGTGTGGTGGGGGCTCTAATGGGGTGCGGGAGGGCTATCCAGGGGGTATACATGAGGGTGGGGGCTGTCAAGTGGGGTAAGTTTTATATGTTATCAATGTAAATTCTTAAATTTTCTTTAGTTCTTGTTTTGATCTCCTTGTGTTTTTGTGGTACGATTTCTTGATTTTGTTTCTGGTTGATTCTAGGGGAGAGCAGAGGATTTCATTCAATTTTTTTAAAAAAAAATTGCTTCCACGTCAGTTATTTTATAACCGACGTGATAAAGAAATCGAGAAGGGTTTATCACGTTGGTTTTTCTAATAACCAACATGATAAACACCTATGGCATGGTTTATCACATCGGTTATTTCATAAAAGACGTGATAAAAGGCCTGGGAAAGGGTTTATCACATCGGTTATTTATTAACCGATGTGAGAACCCCCCCCCCCCCCCCGGACTGGTTTAGAATGTCGGTTACTATATAATCGACATGATGAACCATATCCCAAGAGTTTATCATGTCAGTTAATTAATAACCGACGTGATAAACCCCCTCCCCCTGGTTTATCATGGCGGTTATATAATAACCGACGTTATAAACCCCGCCCCCCCTGTTTCTTCATGTCGGTTATTAATTAACTAACATGATAAACACCGTGATGTTATGTTTTTTACATCGGTTTTTAAATAACTGACATAAAAAACGTTATTTATAATGTCGTCCATATTAACGTCGGCTAAAAACCGTCGTAAAAAATGAAAAATAACCGACGTAAAACATGTTTTCTGAACTAGTGGTGCCAAACATTTCTATCTCTACAAAACCAAAATACATGGCGTGTATTCAGAAGTACACGTCGTGTAGTCTAGGTTCAATGCATCGGACTGGTCCACCAAATTAGGTCGTGTGTCAGAGTATTCCTAAGTCATAAATGACAACGTTTGATAACTAGGAACAAGTGGCACACGGTTTCCGGATTACATGTCGTGTGGTCCACTGAACATGGCATGTAGTACCTTCAGGCTAGGGTTGGACCTTGTACCCCGTACACAGCTTTCCTGGCTAGAAACCGTGTAACGCGGATACTACAGGCAGTGTGTCCCACTAAACATGTCGTGTACTCTGAAAATTTTCGAAGTACATCTACACACCATGTCCCCGGGCGTGTACTTCGGATGGACGGTGAACAAAAGTAAACATCATGTAGTCAGAACTACAGGCCGTGTACTAATCCAAATTATGCAGATTTATTAAAATTTATTATTATATTATAAAAACCCTTGATATGTGTACCATAGTGCAGGCATAATAGGTGTTTTATATATATGATTTTAATTTAACATTTGTGTAATGTTCATTTCTACTCATTGGGTAGTTATGAAAAAGAATTCACTGGGTTGCCTCCAAGGTATAAGTTATGTACAAAGATAATTTTAAATGAATTTATTTGTTTAAAATTATGATGGATGAGAATCTCGAGGAAATTCAAAAAAACAGTTTAAGATAAAATGATTTATTAATTAAAGATAATTAATTGATTTGAGCGTGATTTATCTTCAAAAAGAATGATTAAAGAATTGAATGCTAGTTTTATTTATGCGTAAATATTGTTTTATGTATGGATGGTCATGATCTAGATCAAGATCTTTTAATTTTAATGGTTTCTTTTAATTTATTTATTTAAATTATATTTTTTGTCCTACAAGCCTTCTCCTCATTAATATGTAGGGAATGCATGCCCAAGGGTTATTTTATGTAAAACCCCATTTTTACCCATCACCTGCGTGTGATATAAATGCATATGTAATGGATGGATATCCCAAGCTAGTGGAGGTGGCTCAAGTCAGAAGCCAAGGTGAAACCGATCCTAGGAGATACAAAGGTGGACAGGTGGAAAGTTGTAAACACGAACTCGAAAGGTTCAAGGTATTTCTCCCCTAGGTCTTGCGTTAGTTTATCAAACTGCTAGATAAATTAACCAATAGAACAAGCTCATGATCATACCATTTATTTTATTTCTGTTATTTGCATGGTTTATTTATTGTGGGTGTGTTGTCACGATCACACAATTAATAAATTAAACAAGAATGTAAGATGGAACTAAAATAAGACCGGCTTATGCGTAAATATTATATAAGACATGGTTAATCACTTAAGTATATCCCACTTAATATTAACAAGAATGTAATCAAATATAATAAATGGAAATTTATGTATAAGGATAAAATCCCTCAAAGAAATTTTAAGTTGGAATAGCCTTCCATAATCTTGGTTAGAATCGAACCATAGTTCAAAGTGCTTGACCAACCCTAGTTGGGGTGATTTAAAATATCTAGGAATTCTAAATTCAAGGTTTTGAGTTGACTTGACTTGGTTCGCATCAAGGGTTGACTGCCACAACAGGACTTGGTGTGACCAAGAGGCAAAGGTTGAGGAAATCCAAAAAATAAAAGGATTTCAGGACTGGGGAGTCCACTCAGTGGATCAAGGAGCTGTGAGTTAATGTAGTTGGAATTTAAAATTCCTACCTAAAACCCTTTAAGTTTCTTGACCAACCCTAGTTGGGGTAATCAAATGGGAAATATGGATCCTTGCCCCTAGAATATTCAGGAAACAGAATATTCTGAAGTCAATGGTGAGGGCTATTGGATTTCGATAAAATAATGGGAGACTAATAAGTATTAATTAATTTATTTGTTTTAGTTTTATCATAATAAAGTACTAAAACTTTGATCATCTTTATTTTTAGAAATGGCAAGAAAACTTACTTTAAACATATCATTGTGAACCATACTCGAGAAGGAAAACCTTCTCACTGGCACCAATTTCCAAGAGTGGCAGCGGCGTTTATGCGTCATCCTTCGCCACAAGAGGAAATTGTATCTGCTGGAAGAGCCTATTCTAGTTGTGCTTAGAAAAGAGTCTAGTGATGAGGAACTATCTCTCTATATGAAACACATGGATGATTCCATAGATGTCCAGTGTTTCATGGTGTCGACCATGTCTAATGATCTCTTGAAGAAACATGAAAACATGGATGCGTATAGCATGATGTCTCACCTTAAGGTTCTCTATCAAGAGAAGGTGAGACAGAAGAGATGTTAGATCTCTAATGCTTTGTTTACAACTAATCTTGGAGACTCTATGCCAGATGGGCCTCATGTAGTCAAGCTCATTGGCTACATTGAATGCCTGGACATCTTAGGGATTAAGTTCTCGGATGAGTTGCGTACAGATCTCATCCTATCATCACTGCCCAAGACTTTCTCTAGCTTCATTGTCAACTACAACATGGGAAACAATGAGAAGAGTCTATCAGAACTTCTTACCTTAATTCGCCAGGTGTATAAGAACATGGGGCGTGACAAACCCGTAGTTATTATGGTGAATAAGAAAAGGAAGGACAAGGCAATGGGGCCAAAGACTTATAAACAGTATGAAGCCCCTGAGCACCATCCCTCCAAGAAGGGTAAGATCTAAAGGCAGGGCAAGGAACGAGAGGCGGTATGTTTTGCATGTGGCATGTAAGGCCACTAGAAGAGGAACTGCACCCAGAAACATGGGGATGCTATAGGTGTGTTAGTTATTGAGTGTAATCATTCCATTTCTACACATTGGGTATTAGATACATCTTGTGAGGCTCACATCTGTATTGAAATGCCGGAACCAAGTAGATTTAGAAATATTGCCAGAGTAGAGGTGGATCTTCAAGCTACCTATAGCATGAGGTTGGTTGTGTTAGCCACTAGCGATTACCACGTCTCATTGTTGAATGGGACACTTTTGGTTTTACATAATTGTTATTATGTGCCTAGTGTTACCAAGAACATAATTTATGTATCTTGTTTAGATATGGATGGATTTATTTTCAAGTTTGGAAATAAGGGTTGTCTCTTTTATAAGAACAACATATGTTATGGTATGGCGCATTTAAATAATGGTTTGTATGTATTAAATTACGAAAACCAAGTGTTGGAAATCGATAACAAAACAGACTCACATGAATCATACATCACCCAGTTGCGGCATCACCATCTCGGTCATGTAAATGAGAAGCGCTTGACAAAGCTCTACCAAGATGGATATTTAGATTCTACTGAGCTAAAATCACTTGATAGATGTCAAGATTTTTTATAGGGTAAAATGACCAAGCTGTCTTTTGGTGGATAGGGTAAAAGGGCCACATAGCTTCTATGATTGGTGCACACTGATGTGTGTGGACCATTTCCAGTATAAGTTAGAGGTAGATATTCTTACTTCATTACTTAAACTGATGATTTGGGTAGATATGGATATTCCTAATTAATGAGGTATAAGTCAAGAAGCCTTAGATAAATTTAAGTAATTCAAGAATGAAGTAGAGAATCAGCTTGGTAAGAAGATAAAGAAGCTTCGATCGGATCGAGGTGGAGAATATCTGAACCAAGAGTTCATCGATCTTATAAGGGAATATGAGATTCTATCTCAGTTCACTCCTCCTTATACACCATAGTGGAATGGTGTTAGTGAAAGGAGGAACTACACCTTATTGGGCATGGTGAGGTCGATGATGAGTCATGAAGATCTTCCATTATCCTTTTGGGGATATGTGTTATAGACAGCAGCATACACATTAAACCGAGTACCAACCAAGGTGGAAAATGGAATTCCCTCTGATTTATGGAATGGAAAGAAACCAATTTTGTCGCACACACATGTATGGGGATGCAAGGCATTTGTTAAGGCCTTCTCAGGAAAGAAAATACCACCATGGGGCCTGAAGTGTATCTTTATAGGATATCCCAAAGAAATAAAAGGATATTACCTATATAACCCTTCATACAAGAAAGTGATTGTTTCCAGACAAGACATCTTTCTTGAGAGGGAGCACAACCTCAAAAAGGATAGTTGGAGCAAGATTTACTTTGATGAAGTTAATTCTCAAGATACACATGAGTTGGTATAGGAACAAGTTCCATAGGTCCCCGTGGAAGAGGTTCTAGAAACACAAGCACTGCGTAGGAGCTCAAGAGAGGTAAGGGAACCAGAGAGATTTGGTTTCCTAGTCACCGAGGATGGTGAATCATTATTGTTGGACAATTATGAACCTCTATCCTACAAGGAAGCAGTATAAAGCTCAAAAGCTGCAAGATGGCTAGAAGTTATGAATTTTGAGATGGATTCCATGTATCATAACCAAGTCTGGGTTCTGGTTGATGTGCCAGTTGATGTAAGGCCTGTTGGATGCAAATGGGTATTCAAAAGAAAATTGGACATGGAAGGTCAATTTAGCACCTATAAAGAAAGGCTAGTGGATAAAGGATTCATACAACATCAAGGAATTTACTATGATGAAACCTTCTTTCTATTTTCCATGTTTAAATCCACAAGAATCATACTTTCCATAGCAGCTTACCATGACTATGAGATTTCAAAAATGGATGTAAAAATAACATTCTGTAATGGGAACCTTTAAGAAAATGTCTATATGACACAACCAGAAGGTTTTGTGATACAAGGTGAATCCAAATAGGATTCCAAGTTTCAAGAATATAGTTATGGATTAAATAAAGCACCCAGGTCGTGGAACATTCGATTTGATGAAGCCATAAAAGAATTTGGTTTCATTAAGAATGAATGTGATCCATGTGTTTATAAGTGGTTTAATGGGAATGCGATCATTATCCTAGTACTATATGTTGATGACATATTGCTTATTGGAAATGATGTACCAGTCTTACAGTCAGTTAATGAATAGTTGAACAAGTGTTTCTCTGTGAAGGACTTAGGTGAAGCATCCTACATTCTAGGGATCAGTATCAATTGTGATAGATCCAAGAGGCTACTTGGACTAAGTCAGGGTACATACATTGACCAGATACTAAAGAGATTTAGTATGGAACAATCCAATAGGGGATTGGTTCTAGTGTCACATGTCTTACATTGTTCTATGAAAATGTGTCCTCAGACACAACAAGAGAAAGATAGAATGAGTAAGATCCCATACTCTTCGTCTATAGGATCCATCATGTATTCCATGTTATGTACCATGATTGATGTTTCCTATGCATTGAGCATGGTAGGAAGATATCAAACAGATCTAAGAGAACAACATTGGACTGCTGCTAAGAATATCCTTAAGTATCTAAGAAGAAATAAGGATATGTTCCTAGTGTATGGAGGATACGAGGATCTTGTCATCAGAGGGTATGTTGATGCAGGTTTTCTGACAGATCAGAACGATCTGAAGTCCCAATCTAGATATTTTTTCTGTCTCAATGGAGGAGCTGTGATCTGGAAGAGTTCAAAGCAACTAGTTGTCACTGATTCTACAGCGGAGTCCGAATATATAGTGGCTTCTAATTCAGCCAAGAAATCCGTCTAGATTTGGAACTTGGTCTAGGAGCTTGATGTGGTACCTAGCAGTAAAGATCCTATCATGTTGTATTGTGATAATACTACAGTGGTGGTTCTTGAGAACCAAGGTCACATCAACGGACAAAGCACATACTCTATAAGTATCACCTCTTGATGGATTTCTATAAAAGGGGTGAATTTGCAGTGAGTAGAGTGTCCATGGAAGAGAACATGGTAGACCCCATGACTAAAGGCCAACCTCAACAAAAGCATGAATATCATGTGAGAGCTAGTTGGTTAAATGTTATTCGCAGTTAGCTCTATTCCAAGTGGGAGTCTATTGGAGTTGGTGGCCTAGAACCAACAACATGGTACTTTATTCATTAATAAATACCTTATCACATCTTGATTATTCTTCTGTGTGACAATGCATGTGATAATTTCCTAAGGATAGCTGTTACATTAAAGGGTCATACTGGATCCCTGCTATGATGAGAACCCGGAAGTTCCATAACGTTGTTCTTGAATATATGTTCTATGGATGGATGATGTTATTTGAGGGACACAAATAATATAGGACATTAGGGGTGAGGACTCATAAAACTTTAAGGCACCTTCTCATAGTGTGCGCCCTTGGTAATATCCAAGAGGATATTATGAGAACGAGACCCGCCAGTAGAAAATCTATGTTTCATAGTGTCATTGGATGTTCCTATCTGTAGACGTGTGTAATGGTCCTTAAACATTGAGATTATTATTAATGGGTATTAAAACTTGTGCACTTAGATGTATTGACTAAAACTGTGATAAAACACTATTCGCAGCGAGGTAGGATACGTTGGGTGCATCATGAGTGATACTACATTAATAGATAATGCGAGAAAGGATTTGTCCCTTCTGTTCCATGATGGGTGTAGATATCTCAGGCCCATTGATGGAATTGATATGGCCTAAATAAATCCATGGCCATGGTGAGGAATGAAAAATTTCAATTCTGGAAAGTCAAATAAATAATAATCGAGCACATGGGTTAATGGCACTAGCATGCAACCCGCTTGATTTGAGATATCGAGACAAAGGGATTATATTACACGGTAAGCATTCGTAGGAGGTGACACATCATTGCAGCATTAACTTCTTTCTCTATGGGTTCCTTGGCATGTTGTTAGATGCTAACCTTGGACTTTAGGCAGGATCCGCCTAATGCCATTGAGAAAGAGGCCTAGAGGGTCACACACTAAGTGTGTCTAAGTATCTCAGTTAAATATTAATTTAACAAGTTAAATAAAGATTATTCCCGATTGTGGTTTAAAAATTATTTAAGGTTGTCTGGTCGCATTTATTTCAACACTAGTTATTCAAGAGAATATATTGTGGGTGAAATAATATATTTATTAGTGAGTAATGCAGTGATATTTATTTTAGAAATAAATATACATGACTCAAGGTCTAATAAATTTGGTGGAGGAAATAAATAAAAATGGAAAAATAAAAGTACACGTCGTGTATTTTTTTCTAGTAATTTATGAGAATTAGATATTATTTATTTAATTAAATAAAATTAGGTGTAATTTTTTGGGTGCATTTCATGTAATAATAATATTAAACTATTATTATTAGACATGGGGTATTACTAAGAATTAAATGAAATGAATAAATGCTTTCGGGTAATTAATTCATTTTATTATTCTATTTTATTAAAAATCCCAATTATATATTTCTCATTAACCTAGCCATTTTTTTGTGGTTGTGCGCAACGGATTTGGAAAAGATCTCAAGCCAAGAGAAAATTCTTTTTCCACCAAGAACGATCTCAAGCTACGAGAGAGAGATCCACCTCCTCCGAATCAAGGTGATCGAAGGTGGACATCACAAGCGAAGGCTCTTCCACGCTAGCACCCAGAGATCCCTTCAGTGATGTCCAGAGATACGTGGAGCACATGTGGATCACCATTAGAGGAATCCTACACTTGGATTCTATGATGCAACGATGAATCACATCGGATAATAACCGGAAACATCCACGAAGAAGGAATTACAGCAAGGTAATTCTTGTCAATTAATTAAATTAATTATAACCAACATATGGTGATTCTATTTATGGTTCTGGGACTCCCCCCCTTTCTTTTTTGTTCTTCATTCTATTCCAAAGATCTAGAATTTTATTATCGTGACGGATCTCGGATTGATCGTTGTTAACACTAAAATTAAAGTTGGGTACACCCACCAATGCGGTTCCACTACGCCCAGAACCTACACTAACCTTGTGCCACCATTATTAATATAGAATACCCCCTTGCGTAGTTTTTTCACAGTTTAAAAAACTTTGTTCACACCATGTAAATCACCTCTTCAACAAGCTTGTACCATTTTTCATAACCGTGCATCCTCCCTCACATGGGTTGAAAAAAACATTCTCATCCTCTTTGGGGCCACACAGTTGAGCTGAATGGTTAAAACTAAATATGTTACAACAATGCGCCTGATCCTATTCTTCCAAAAATAAAATATATAGGCTTTAAAAAAAGCCTTAAATGGTCCCAAAAACTACATGAACTTGTTAGGAATTATCATATTCATAAAAAAGTATTTAAACCAAAACATAAAGGATATATACATTATAGAAAATTTGGGACAATACTGAATGTTCCTTTAAAATAATTTGAACAGATGAGTTTCCTTGTACTTTCTAGATATTATCACTGTTATCTATGATTTCTCCATGATTTCTTCTCTATTGAAAACTTTAACAATGAATGAATAAAAATTGATATGTCTTGACCATGATTGCATCACTATTTGAGATAAACTTGATGGTGGTAAGATTCTTGATTACTAGCTTCAAGATTCTAATTATTTCTTATATGCTCGTGGAAGTTTAATGGTTCCTCATGGTACAAGATGATATCTAATAAAAGAGTACCATTCTTATAGTTTTCCTGTACATCTTAAAATAATGAAAATATATAATTATGTTCATCACAAATTTCTGTATCATGAAATGAAAATGGATATTTCAAGATTTTTTCTAGACACTTAACTTTTAAATAGGTGAAATAAGACCATAAAAGACTTGTAGGTGTTCCTAAATGACTTATTTTAATATTATTGAAATGGTATGAGATCACTATAGACTTTCTAACAAGACTACCAAGATCTTCCAGATGTCAGGATATTGTTTGGGTGATCATGGATCATCTGACGAAGACATCTAACTTTTTTATCGAAGATTCATCCTCATTGTATGAGATGGTAAAGTTATATATTAGAGATATTTTAATGTTTCATGGTGTGATAACTATCATCATATTAGATATGGATATGATTATTATGTTTTAGTTCTATAAAGGATAAAAACATGGTCTAAGTATAAATTTAAGTATGAATTTTCATCTTGAAACTGATGGAAAATTTGAGAAAACTATTCATGTTATAGAAGATATGATTCAAGACATTATTCTTAATTTATATGGATAATAAGAGGATAAAATCTCTCTAGTTTAATAATTGTATAATAATATCTATCATTCATCAATTCAAATGGATCTTTTCAAATCACTTTATGTAATACCTTTTAGTTATCTTCTCTATTAGATTGAAATAGGAAAATCATTTTTGATAAATCCAAATATTGTTTGGGAGATAAAAAATAGGTGAAATTTTATTGATAATTATTGGTGATAGATAAAAAAATGAAAAAAAATATTATACTCATCATCGAGTTGACCCTTGGCGTTCAAAGTTGATGATCACATATTTCTCTGGGTTGTATCGAGATTAGGTCACTAGTGGATGGGAGAATAAAAAAAGTTGACTCCAAGGAATTTTGAGCCTTATAAAATATTTTTTATAATTAGAGAAATGGATTATTGGTTTTCTCTACCTCAAAATTTTAGTTCCATTTATAATATTTTACATGTTTCTCAATTAGCTAAATATGTATCTATACTTACACATATAATTTAATATCATTATATTGAACTTGAAGTTGGTGAGTATGACATGGATAATCATATTTGTATCATCAATTAGAGAGATAAAGTTATAGAAGGGAAGGTGATTCATCATGTTCAAGTTAGATGATAACATATAAATATATAGGATAAAACTTAATAGTGGGAAGTTGAGATGAATATTTAATATCCAAATTTCTTCCCTCAAGAAACTAAGTTTCTCATTAATGAGAATCCCAATGGTTGGGAGTTTGAAACAAATGACTATTATGAGTTTTATTTTCTCCCTAAATTCTAGTCAATTAATTTATTTTTAAGGGTAATTTTAATTTGAAATAGGGGTTAGAGGTTTTGAGAATAGAAATTGAGGTAGAGTAAGGAACCCATGGTTTTTGGAAAACACTAGGTACCAGGTTCCATGTACTCAGTGGTGTCTGTGGGATATATGGATTCTTTAAACCCTACTAGGTACCTAATATATATTCATGTGATTTTTTATAATTAAAGTGATTTGGGGAATTTAACCTTAAAAATAAATCCATAAAATTCCTTTCACTCAGGATTCCCTTCCCATTTTTTAGTAATGGAGTCCCTTTTAATATCTCCCCAACCTCTCTTCCACATAGTGTCATTCCACCTTCAATATCCATTAGGATCTCCCTCAAGTGGTTGTGTGAGATTATCATCAGTATGATAATGGAATAGGATCCATCAATTATATATTATCATTTGTTTCTTCATGGTAGTGAATTCATGTCCCTTCTCTCCAAATCTAGGTCTTGTAAAACTCATCAAATCCTTTGGTATTCTCTTTTCCTAGTTATTATAGAGGTTTATCCTGAGTAAATATAAGGTAATCATGTCATTTTTCTTTTTTAATTTATCTTCATATGTTGATATAGAAAAAAACATTAATATTATTTTATATTAGGGTGTTATATTGATTCTAGTGGAGATATACCATATCTCTATTAACCTCAATAGTTCTTTCTGCACTAATTTTAGTAGATTTCCTATTAAACCTCTAATACTCATAAAGATTTGATTTTTAAATGGTATGGGTTCAAGTGAATTAAATTATAATAAAGTGTTCAACTAATAAAGTTTTCTTTAATTTTCTTATAAAAAATATTAGTTTTTTATCTAATTAATTCATGTTAACCATAATAAAATCTCATGAAAATATTATATATGTCCTCTTATTATTTTTTATAATCATTGGAATGTTCAATTTACTATTTTTTTATGGTGTTACTTTTAAGGGTATAAGTTCTTTACTATATCACTGTCTCTTATAATCTAAATAGTCTTCACTTTTTAATTTATGATATGTTTTTCAAAAATGTTACATGATATAATTATATAAACTACTAGTTATATAGAGTAAGTTAAAAATGGGAATATTGTTCTATGTGAAGTATAATAAAGTAATCCACATATTGATAAACATATAAATTTTATGGGATAGCCTCATAATTCCATTCCTTAGTATACCCCTTTCCCCTATTCCCAAAAGGATGAATTGTAAGATTGTCCTGACTTGGTATATATGTTTCCCTCTCCTAAAATGGGATAGGTATTGCACCCTGACTCAATTGTATGTGTTCATCTCAAATTCTAAGCTTAGTCTTAAAGTAGGTAGACATGTATGGACCTTTAATGAATTGGGGTTAAATGTAAAGGTTTGAATTCATGCTGGTTATCTTAGATAAATTATGTTGATTATTATCTAGTTCATTCCACTAGATTTGCATCATTTCCACATGCACTTTAGTTTATGAAATGTTGTATGTGGTGGGGTAGTAACTACTGAATGGTTATGATATACTCACATATTTTTAGTGTCCTTATAGATATGTATAGAAACTTTTGTACATGACATAAGGAAAATTGAAGCACCAGATCATGGGAGTTAGTTCCACTTGGAGTTGAATCTTAGGTGGTTTATTTTGTACTTTTTGAAGTACAAGTGGAGAGAATTCATATTTAATATTCTCAAGTTTTCACACAAGAGTTCCCACACATGAAAATTTCCATTTTGGGTTATTTGGGGCAAGTTGTTCTTGCATTGTATATATGTATTTGTCTTTTATTTAGATTCACCCTCATTGTATACAATTTTTATATTTTTGGGCATGTTATTTATGATATTTCATGATCATACAATTTTATATATTTATTATTGTTCTACTATTCTAATAATTCCTTCTACTATCTATTTTTACACATATTGTACTTAGTGTTAAAGTTGGTCATGGTAAATATAGATGTGGACATTATATTGTTTATTATATGTTCATATAGGAGTCAACTATCTCCCACTCATATGTTATTAAACCCTCAACATTTATGCTAGACTTTGGTGCATAGTTGGTGCCCCTATTGTGGATATATGGTCTGATATTTTCTGAGTAATTGAGTTATAGTCATTACAGTATAAGTACTTTATAACCATTACTGATTATTTAAGTCAGTATGGTTATTTGTTTCTTACCAGACACAAGTTCGAAAAAATTTAAATTTTCAAGGTATTAAAATCTAAATTATAGATTCAACTAGGTAAGAGTATTAATATTATATAATTTGATTAGGGTGGTAAATACATAATCTAAGAATTTACTAATCATATAAGAGAATATGGAATTATTTCACAACTAACTCCTCTTAAAATACCATAATGTAATGGTGTTTCTAAAAGGATGAATTTTACCTTATTGTACATGGTTTGATTAATAATTAGTCTATGTGACTTTACTATATAATTATGTGGATATTCTTTAGATGCATTATATTTCATAATAGACCACATTACATCCAAGGAAGTCATAAAGATATTATAAGATATTGGCATGTGAAGTTCATCAATTTGTATTTTATGGGTATTTTGGTTCATAAATCATATTTATGATTTTTTCTTCTAATATACTTGTACCTAAATAATTGAAAATTATTTTATTCATTATCTTAAAGATATATTAGGAAAATAAATTTGTAATACTTCTAAAAATGAAGTGTTTATGGAACAAAATGGTGTTTTCCTTGAGAAATATCACATTTTTTAAGGACTCAGTGAGAGGAAAGTTGAACATGGAGAATATTGGGACTAAAAAATAGGAATTTTTACAAATATGGAAAGTGAGTTAGTTCCTCAAGAGGTTTTATAAGAAAAATAGACACAGGTTACACAAAAACCATGAAGGTATGGTAGGATATGTCAAGATCCTAAGAGGATTTATTATAGAAAATTATAATGAATTTATGTTCATGAATGATAAACCTACTACATATCATGAGGATATTGAGATTCAGATATATGATTAGAGGCCATGAAATTTGAGGTGGACTCCATGTACACTATCCAATTTTGGAAAACGATGGATGATCCTTAAGTAGTAATACCCAAGTGGGTTTTTCACAAAATAAATTATATATATAGTATATTTTATACCAATAAATCATGAATAACACCAAAAGTTTATAAAAAATTTCATCTTATTTACTATTAATAATCATTTTCTCAAGTTGCGATGGAAAAGTCCATTTTGATATTGCTTTCCATAAAATATTGTTATGATTGTGAGATATATAAAATGGATATCAAAATATTTTTCCCTAATAGAAATTTTTTCAAGGATGTCTATATGATAAAACCTAATGGTTTTGAAGTATCAAATGATCATGCTAAGGTTTGAAAGTTTCAATAATCCATTTATATATTAAATAAATATTCTTAAAGTTGGAACATACAATTGGATGATGTAATTAAATATTTTGGTTTAATTAAAAATGGGGATTATTCATATGTATAAAAATAGGTTAGTGGGAGTGTTGTGAAATTTCTAGTATTATATGTAGATGTCATACTAATCATTGTAAATGATGTCCCAGTTTTATATTCTATAAAGGTATGGTTGGTAATGTTATTCTTCATGAAAAAAAATTAGTGAAGAAGCATACATACTAGGTATGAATATCTATATAGATATATTAAAAAGGTTACTTATAATGATTCAAAACCACCTATATTGGAAAATAACTAAAATATTTGGCATAGAGAACTACAAGAATTCATTTTTACCAATATTTATTAACCAAAATGATAGGATGATTCATGATTCTTCTAAAGTGTTAGAAAGGATGGATAGAATTTCATATGTGTATACCATAGGATCTATCATATATTTCATGTTATGTGTTCGACTTGATATCATTTATCCTCAGAGTATAACAAGTATATACCAATCAAATCCTGATTGGAGTCTCTATATTCCTATCAAGAATATATTTATATACTTAAGAAGAAGTAATGAAATTTTATTAGTCTTTAGAGGTGAGTAAGATATCTTCATAAGAGGTTGCACTGATTCTAGTTTCCAACACTGATAAAGATGATATTATATTTCAACGTATTTGTGTGTTTTTCCTCAACAGTGGAGCTATTAGTTAAAATAGTTCTAAATAAGCTACCATAGAGGACTCAAAAATAGATGCAGTGTATATCTGTATATTAAATATTGTGAAGAAAGTTTTTCTATTAATAAGTTCGCACTTGTGAAAAAATAGGTCTTTCACATTGGTTTTTTTGTGTATTAAAATTGTATTTTGACATGATGAATTTTTAATAAATATTGTAAATAAATTTTTAATATTTATATTAAAACCAAAGTAAAAATTACTTTTATTTATAGTTATTTTTAAATATATATATATAATAAATAATTTTTCATCACTTTTCATGTTATTTTTTTCAAATAACCAATGTGAAAAATATATTCTTTTTAAAAAATGATGAGAGAATGAAAAAATATATATATGGTTGTTTCGAATAACTAATTATAATATAGGGTATAATTCAAATAAATATCAATTAAAATGTTGAAAAAAATAAATAATAATTCCAATAAATCATGATAATAATAATAAAAGGATATTATAAAAAATGAAATAAAAAATCATTTTAAAATAGAAGAGATTGTTCCACATATTTTACCTTTTTGCAGGGATCATTGATAACAATAATTTCTCTCATTATTAATGCCACTCTCTCTTACATATATTTAAATGAAAGATAACATCCATAATGGATTTTTAGTTATTATTTGGAATCTATAAATAAATAATGGAGTAGGAAATAAACATTTGGGAGAGAAATAATATAGGCATAATAGATCTGTAGATAGTGGATTAAATGAATTTTGAGAGGAAAATGAAAAAGAGTATAGTAGGGGATTGGTTTGTAAGAAAAAACTAAAAAATGGTTAGTGTGATATGAAAAAATATATGTTATATTTTAGGTTTATATTATTAACATTGGTTATTTTAATAATTTACCTTAAAAATTCCCATTTTTTGGTTTGGATATCAATCACTACATAATAAATGTTAAAAATTTGGGTTTTAACATCAATTATTACAATAATAAACATAACCCCACCCCATTGTAGAAGTTTTATGATTAGTTACTTAAATAACTAATGTAATATTCCTCTTAGGTATGGGTTTTGAAGTCAGTTATTTAATAACTAGTCTTAAAAATCTTTTTACATTAGTATTTACATAAATAATGTTTAAATACTAATATGAATTATAGATTTTCGACTCGTTTCACTACTAAATATGGGGTGGTTCTTTCCATTTTATGACCAATTGAGCTCTATTGTTACAATAATGGGGTTATTTCTTAGGATATGGAACCACAACATCAACAAAAGGCCAAAAACAACCTTCATAAATACCACCTAATTTGAGCGATTGTTGGTGGGGGTGATATGAATATCACTTGGGTACCTACATATAGAATGAAATATATCCATTGAAAAATAAATTAACATAGAATAAGTGTGAAGGTTATATAAAGTCTCTAAATATTTTATACATGAGAGACTGACTATAATGATTTTTTTCAATGGAATTATATTATGGTTTTATAATAAAATAAATTCTCATTTATCATTCATTCATTTTTGTTGTAGGTCTTACATGAATATTGGAATAATAAAATCACATCCAAGTATGAATATGAGTTATCCACAATCAATGATCACTATGAAGTGTTATGAGTTATGGTGATATGTTAAGATTAGCTTCAGTATAATCATGTATATGATACATAATAGACACATGAGATAATAAGTGGAGAGTTGTTATCTAAACTAACCTATGAAAGTATGTCACATGGACTATAATATAGTCATTAATATACTTAGGATTGTATACTTAATATGAATACACATTATCTACGGTTTCCATGAAAATGATCATTTAAACCTTCATACATTGATACCTTACTTATTTTAGTCTTGAGTCTGAGCTAATTAGTGGATAGTTGGGTATGTTTTTAATTGTGTTATTAGTTTATTTTAAAAAAGATGGGATTTCTACTATTTTATTATAAGTATGGAATATAGGACCATTATTAAATTAAACTAAATAAATTCATGGTTATTCTTAGTTTAGTGACATGTGATGTGCTCAACTAATTGGATGAATAACATGTTATGTGTCTAGTCAAACTTGCTAGTCTATGTTGAAGAATCATGAATGTATGAGATAACCTATACTAGATTGACATGTTCCATGTGTAGTGGTAACTTTATATATAAAGTAATTATATAATAATGCATACTATTTATAGATATAAATCAAGTGGTTGACATTATCATATATATATATATATGAGTGTATTTGATCAAGATCATGTTAAATACCTTTGTAGTTTGAATAGTAATAATTTCTTTAGAGGATATTATTTTCTTACAATTCTATATTGGGGAATTTATAATTGGTTTCAATGTTGCAAAGACCTATAGGGTCAGATATATATTCCAAGAATGAGGATTGGTTTTGGTATAAAATTCTTACTTAAAATTTGAGAGAGATTATGATAATCATGTCTAAATGAGTTTGAATGAATTATCAAAGAGTTATAAAGTTTAAAATAAAGTATATAGGGATTTATTTTAAGTGGGAGATTATTAAATATTGTTCACAAAATAGCATAAAATTATATGGTGAAAGATATCACCCCATGTTTAATGTTTTTGCATGTTCATTTATACTATGTTGGGGTGATCATGAGGAATGATACATGATTTCATTCAATAATTTATCCCATTTTGATTATCATATTTATTTAGGATAATTATCACATCACGTGATGATTTTTAAATAAAATATTTCTTTTTAAAGGAGTTTAATAATCTAATTAATAAATGGGGTGGAAGCCAAATATTTTGACCATTTAATAACATATGAATTTTAAAAACTCTAAGGGAAACCAATATTAAATGAATGATTTATGGAACTCATTTATAACATTTGAGTTCATTTATTATTGGTCAAAATATTATTAATACCCATTATATATATTTACCTTTGAAGAGGAGATTCTAGAACACCTTTATGTAAAAGAGGTCCTTCTAAAGGGTTTAATGATTCTAGTGACTGGTGGATACTATTAGAGGTAGGAATACATTGGTTACTTCTAAGGGAACTCAATCCACTCACTATCATTGAATATTAGGAGAATAAATAGTGTGGTATGATTATTTTATTGTTTTATAATTTTTATTATTGATTATAATAACTGTGAATACTTTCATGGGTTTTTTGTCTTTTATTGTATATGGTCATAAAGATGTCCCATCAAACTCGTTATAGATTTGAACTAGTTAGTCTAGATTCATGGTTACTCATAAAATTTTAGTTATTTTGTTCCTTTATAAGAAGAAAATAAAGTAATTTAGAATATTTATTAAAACATATCTTATGATATTATTGTTACAGAATAACATTTGACTCCTGAAATATAGGGAATATATTATTTAACATATTAGTGTTGGTAATATTTTCTTCTCACAATTTCAATTATGATAATATTTTAAACATCATGAATTTGTATTCACTTAATAATTTAAAATCCTAGAATCTAAAATAAATCCATCATATCATGCACTTGGTAGTATCATGAGACTTAAGTGGTTATACCATTTATCAATATTTTTCCATTATACTAGATGATCTTTCACTATCAAGTACTCATCCTTCATAACCTCATTAAGGTGATGGAAGAGAAAAATTAGGGATTTTGCTGAAGGATATAATCCCTAAGCTTTGATATTATAATTTAAAGCATTCATATTTCATATGGTATGAATTATAGGTATCCAAGTAATATCTAGTTCTAAGTATAGTGGATATCATAAGGAGTAGTATAGGGATACTTCACTAAATCAATAATCAGTCATAGTGTAGGACTTTGATGTATCTTTATGTGATAAATCATATTTTATTATTCACAGAACATCCTATGATTAACAAGGTATCCAAATGATAAATATTATCATTATTATCTCTTGAACTAATGGCTATCATTATTACAATCAATTCATAAATGAAAACACATGGTTGAATATAGGTGGATAAAGGTTACAATAGTTGTAACTATAGTAATTCACTTGTATGTTATATAACATACAAGTGAATAAATTTATCACTCTATAATGTCCCAAGGATTATAAAAAGAGGTCATCACCATGATATGGGGTGCGTTTATACCTACCTAAGCCTATAGAATTCATCCATATCCTCAAAGCTCTCAACTTCTTCCTTATTTCCCATGATAAGGACCATCATGTCATGGATTGAAAGAGATTATCATCCAAGTGATTTGTGATTCACATTATCTCGTGGATACAATAAGTAGGTAGGATTATATTGGATACTCCTTTAATATCTTCATTAAGAACCTATGATGGAATACTGATGTGGTGGGTCTTAGATGAAAGGTATATGAATTTATTCATTTTATATAATAATGGTTTCGGTTTCATAAATGGGGGATCACGGGAATGGGATTTCTGATTACTTATACTACATTGATTATGTTTTAATTGATCCTTAGACTCCTATCAAAGGCATCAAAGCTTTATAATTTTATTTGATTCTTTAAATCATGTTCAAAATCAAGAATCTTGTATATCATACGGTTGTCATATTACATAACATTGAAAATTATTGGGATTTTTTGGATAATCATAAGATATTAGATATCATGAACTATGGTTGGATCGATCCATATGATATGATACATCACAGTGAGTAATTCAATATAATCCTTTAATTTTATATATTTTGTTATGTGAAACATGATTGGTCATAATTTTAAAAATCATCATCATTATGGGTTGTGATTTTTTATGAGTTGTTTTTTGATGTGTCTTGAGGCTTCCTTGATACCTTAGGTATTCAGGTAGGTTTCTGGGTAGTGGTTGGGTGGTTGGGATGCTAACTATTATAGCAGCGGGCCATTCATGGCATGACGGGTGGTGGTCATAACATGAATTACACTCACATGGGTCACAATTTCTACCTAAGAACATTATTGTAATGACTATAATGTTCCCACCATGATATTATTATGTAAAATGTATAGTCCCTCTTCATAGGGGCCGGTCATGGCATGACACCTAGGGTCACACTGTGAACTAGTACTGGGGATGTTTTTTAGGGGAATCGGGGTAATTTCACGGAGGATTATTTTTAGTATCTTCTAAGGGCTCCCCTTTATTTTTGTACACCAAACTAAATGGGATAGACCTCTTTGGATATCCTATTCCCTCTCTTGGTGGCCCTCTAATATGAGTGTTTTGATGGTGATTTTTCATATAAATTCATGTTATTGTCTCCTTTTCTCCTATTTTTTCTTCCTTGATATTTTCATTTCATTTTGGGTTCATCATCTGGTGTATTTCAGAGACAATTTCACTGTATCAAGAATAAATCATTCCACTGGATGGTTATTTTTTATTCATCACATAAAGGATGTCCCGATAAGTGGTAATCAATATAAATTTCATTATTCACATTAACGTATGTTTCCTAGTGGATATTTTATGGTTTTGGTGAGTTAAGTTGTAATTATAAATTATTTTTTAGGTATTTAATTTGGATATTTTTTGTGTCTTGGGGCTGAGGATGTGTCATGAGAATACCACACCTTGTTTCTCATGGTTTCAATGATGTGAGGTCACCCAGTGAGTTTAGTATCGATCATTAGATGTTGGTTTTTTTTGTTTTAATTATTTAATTTATAAATTTTAGGATTTTTATTGATTACATAGTTTCTCATGGACTCATAGGTGGTAGATACAAGATTGAAGATGATTTGTGGGTTTTTGGTTGTGGTAGGTGGCTGTGAATTTATATCAGACTCTTATTCGATTGGCTATTCTATGTTTTTGTGTCAATATTATTATATATGAATGTATTTTACCGGAATTTTGTGATATTATCGTAAATTTGGATGGGATCACATCATCCTAATAGTCAATATATACTACATACCTTTCTAAATGGTTCAATGGTGGAACCTTGGTTGAGCGAGTTCCAGTGGTCCTATTTATGGATTATGTTGTGGTGTGAGTATTAGAAAGTGTTTTTATTTTTAAAATTTATGGTTTAAATAGGTTTTTTACTTGTGGGGATTTTTTAATGGAAAATGGTTTATTTTTTAAATAGATTTTTATATGTTATTTCAAAACAAAAATAGTTTTTCTAAAGAATAGTCTGATGAGTTTTGCCCTATGTATTTTTGTGATTAAGATGGAACATAATTCCTTTTTAAATGGTTGTAAAAAAATTTGATTTTGAATATGATTTTAAAGAAATTATAAATGGGATTAGATGAGTTATTTTGGTCTATTTAACCTTGAGAAGGCAATACCCTGTTTTTTGAAGTTTTCATGCTTATTGTGCTTATTATTGGTGATTTAATATGGAATGTGTTGATTCATGATTATTCATGATATATGTGTTGGATAATGATGTTTTTTAGTTGATATCAAAGTTTTGGGTTTATCTGGATGGATGTGATATACCTCGTAAAGTTTTGAGATGGGTACATGTACATTTTGAGATATTGGTCTAGGTTTTGAGTGACTATCACCCATGATGTGAGATATAAATATTATGAGATAGGTTGGGTGTCCTATTTTTTATTTTCTACATGTGTTGATGGTATTTTTATAATAGGTGATGAACCCGTTGGGGTATAGGGATCTTGATGTATAGTTTCACATTGAGTGAGAAAGCATTGACTGGACAATCATCAAATATATTGGATCCTAGTGTGTATTGAATTTGGGCCATGCCTTTGATAATAAGGTAGTGGTTATGAAAGGGGACTTTTCTTGAGTGATAAGTCTTGGTTGACCACACATTGAGTGAGAATTCATGGGTTGATGGATGGATGGAGATATTTCTTTTAGTGAGAAGGATTGGGTCATGATGAGGTACATCTTGACTAAGGAGGTTAGTCTAATTATGGTGTAATGTGGGACATGTATGATAGACCATACCTTGAGTGATAGGTTGGTGGGTCAGGATTTAGATGTTGGACCATACCATGTTACTTCGAGTAGTGGTTTGAGATCGTAGTTGAAACCCACCTAGAGTCTTTAGGTAATGGTTTTGAGATGTGATATTGCATGACACCCTACGTATAGTTATCAGGAATGACCTTATAAATGTGGCATGAGTTCACTATCTAACTTATGGTGTGAAGTTGAAGTAGGTGTTGTCAAGCATCATCATGGCATGGTCATCACATGATGATCTAACTTGAATTCTTGTATATTCATTACGGGTTACATTTTTGGGTGGGTGTGTTTCATTAACATGACCACACCCTTTGTATATATAGTATATGTATATCTACTTGGTCATAGAAGCACTCAGTATTTTTATGGCATTGTTGATTCTTACTAGGTTTTTGGACTCTCCCCTTAGTCATGTACATAGCATGTGTTTCATTTTATATGGGTATACCTTCCTATTTTTTCTCAAGATAGAGGTATCACTTGGGTGGGACACATTTTTTGGTTAGTGGGTAGTGGAAGTTGAGGATTCACTTGGATGATTATGTGAGTTGGTCTAAAGTTCATTTATTTTAATTTTCCATTATTTTTAGTATGTGTACTAGCTTGTGTTCCATTTCAATATTTTATATATAATGACATGTTCTCTATTTTCACTCTTTTATGATTCAATGTATCATGTATATGGTTGAGTTATTTTTATTCTGGACCACGGGGGCCCAATCAACTCTCTATTTTATGTCCATAAGTTCTTAGAATATTGGTCAAATTCATTGTTCATGACAAATTTTTTGGTAGATTCAGGCATGACCCTTGATCCTTATTTTATAAGGAATAGTCTCTCCAAGACTGTGTTAGACCCTTATCATAATTAAAAGCTTCTAGAATATGGGTAGGCATGTCTGAGGTCATGTAGTGACCCCCACTCAAGTTTTTTTCAACTAATCGAGGTCAGGGTGTTACAAATTGGTATCAGATCATATTTTGGGATGGGGTAGTGTAGTTATAGGTGTAGTTAGGTTATTAGGACTTAGGAGGTATCCCAACAACATCATTTACAAACATGACATCATTTTAAACCCAATTTTTTTTAGGGAAAATCCATTTTTGGGACTAGGAACTCTAGGAGGATTGAGTTTTTGGGTTGGAATGAGAATCTCAATGTGTGATAGATGATACTTAGGATGAGTTAAAGGGATTGGCTGAGAGCTAATTATTTTTTCATGCATCTAGGTAGTGTAATACTTAGGTCATAATACATATGCCTATGGGTGGTGATGTTAAACATATTATCTTAGTGTAATCCATTATTAATTGAAGAAATTTATAATATAATCCAAGATTTATTGATTACCTTACAATGATTTATTAGATTAATATAGATTTGAGGGGATTATTTGATTGATTGTTCTTTTTATTTTTGAAACCATAGGTTAATAGTTTTTAGAATGTGTGAATTTTTTAGGAAACCGAATATTTGAAAGGAAACACTTTTAATGGTGTGAGGTGTGTTTGAAATGTTTTTATAAGTCAGTTATACTTAAAATGTCTCATGGATCCAGCGATTTTGAAATGGATGGGATTTTCATGGTTTGAGAAAATCTAGGTAAAAGGTTTGGGAAAAATTGGATTTAAAATGGTTCTTGGAATTGTATTTCAAAATAATTTTTTATATTAGGATTGATTTTTGTGGAAAAGGTACCATCATGGTTAGGGATATTGGTGATTTTGGTTTTTAGTGAAAACCTTAGGATTCCAAGAGGTGTATTGAAAAAATGGGTGAATTTTGGAATGTGTAGAATGATTTGAATAGGGATTTAAAAATAAATTATAGGTACCCATGTGATCTATGATGCTTGGATTTTTGTGTTGGTAGAGGGTAACCAAGGTGCTTGAATTGTGTGAATGGATTATATTTCATTTTTTCTTGGAAACTACCAAGTGAGGTTGGAGAGTGTACTTGTATTGGTTAGTGGGGCATAATAAAAGAAATTGGTGCTTGTGTAGATGGAATTTTTTGGTTTTATATGGTAAATCAGGGTGACCCATGTGTTTTTCTTGTGCATTTGATAGATATTTTTAGGTTGTTTCAAGATATTTTCTTGCAAACAAATTTTGAGATGGGAGTCTACATTGGGATCGAGTATCCAGATATAGGTTTTATTAATTTCATAGGTTAGGCCATTTGGTGTATGTTTTGTTAGTTTTATTGTTTATACCACTTGAGGTGTGTATTATATAAGTGATTCCTATAGTGGGAAACACCACAAGTTTGAATCTTCTTTTGGCAGTGGGGTATTATAAAGGGGAGAGCTGTAATTCTTGAGATGAATTGATTAATTTCATTCTGGTTTTTGGGATCGATGAGCATGTTGGAGCATTGTATTGGTTTTTAGGTATCAATTTTTCATGTTTGAACTCAACTATGAGTGGAGAATCCATCTCTAGTCATTATATTTAATAATATATTGGAGGTGGTTCATGAAGATCAGGTGTTTTAGTTCTATGGGGTGATGATAAAGATACTCTAATGGTAGAGAGCATCCAATCAGCCATGGGTATACAACCATAAAATTCGAATGGTTGTGGGTGCAGTGAAACTGGTTAGTGAATAGATGGTATTTCCAAATACTAATGATCAGAAAATGGGCCAGATTTGGGGATTTGGGTGTGGTATTGGTTGGAGTATGTGTGTCGTTATCTAACTCGGGTAGAAATTCAGTTTGAAATAAGAGTGATTCGAATCAATGGTGTGTTGATGCTTGTGATTGGAGCGTAAATCTATATGGGTTAATTGAGGGTCCCACCATAGAATTACACTAAGTTCTAGGTTCAAACTTTTGTGTGGTTGTCTGTAAATCTCATCAATTCCATTTTATATTAAGGTATCATGATCGAGTAGTGGGGTGATGTAGTGATGCATTGGCAGGTGAGGACATTTTTTTTTTTGAAAAGTCAATTAAAGGTGTATCGACTAGTTTTATTTTGCGGAATAAAATATGGTAAAGTGGAAATTGCATCAAAATAATTTTTTGGAAAACAATTGAGGTGTTTAATTATTGTACTATGATTTTTGGAGAAAATTTTTTGCACCTGTTTTTTTTTGGTTGGAGTTGCGCATTGGAAGCACATTCAACATTTGGAGATGATACGCGGCAAGTTGATGATGAAATAATGGATAGAATATGTTTGGATCAATGGATTTAGGATTACCATATCTTCTTAATGATGAGAATAAGTATAGTGGGTAGTTTTTAATGACTCCTGTCATTATGGGTTTTGATTTTCTAATGGTGTTTGAATTTTTAGTCTAGAGGAGGTTTCATTTCATGAATATGGGATAGGATTGGGAGTCTAAGTGTTAATAAGATCTTAAGATGTGTTTTTGGATTTGGTTTGTGGCTTTTTGGATGCCTCAAGTGTTCAAGTGGGAATAAGATAAGTGGTTAGGTGTTCAGGATGATGAAAATTATAGTATAAATACACACATGGTGTGAAGGGTAGCAGTCACACCATGAATAACACTCATGTGTCTCCGGATTTCTACCTAAAGAATCATGATGTGACCATAAGGTTCACCCCATGAGAATTTTGTGGTAAATGGATGATCCCTCTTCCTAGTTTCTGCTCATGGCATGACACCCAAGGCCATTCCATGAATCAGTGATGTGGAAGTATTTTTTAGGATCCTTCAGGTAATTTTATTAGGGGTTCTTTTTAGGAACCCCCTTAGGTTCCCCTTTATTTTGGCCATCCAAATGAAGGGGGAGATCCCTCTTTTTATCTCATCATCCATCACCTAGTGTCCCTTAGATCCAAGTGGTTTAGGCGTGATTTTTTTCATTGATTCAAGGTATACCTCTCTTGTTCTGTACCTTGTTCTCCCTTATTGTTTTCTTTTGATTTTGGGTTCATCATTTATGGTATTTGGGTAATGATTTCACTAGTTCATCGTGAAATTTTCCATCTTGATGGGTATTTTTTATGTTTCTCATAGAGAATGTCTTAAGAAAAGGAAATTAATCCACCATTCACCTTTCTCATTAAGGTATATTTCCTAGTGGATTCTTTTAGGGGTTTTGGTAATTTTGAGTGAAATTGGATATTATTTCAAGTGTTTAATTTATGAATTTTGTGTGAATTAGGTCCAAGTGTGTGTCATAAGTGTACCAAACCCTATTTATCATGGTTTTTGTTCCATGAAGACACACGTTGAGTTTGGAATCATTTATTCCAAGTTTGTATTTTTTTAATTATTTAATTTATTAATTTGATGATGTTTATTTATGTGATAGATGATCATGGACACATATGACGTTAGTATGTGCTTAGATGCAATTTTTGGTTTTCCAATTATGGTGGGTGACCTTGAAATTATTTTAGTATCCTATTTTATTATTGATTTTATGTTTCTTTGATTTCATAATTATATCTATTTTAATGCTTCATAACCTATGTGATCTCTCCATAAATTGGTATGGTATTATGTTAGCCTAATTTTCAATATATAACACATATATTTCTCAATGGTTAGATGGTGGCGCCTTGGTTAAAAAAGTATTGGTTTCCCTCTTTATAGATTGGCATGAGTGGGTTTTAAAGAAAAAGAGTTTTAATTTTTAATGTGTTTTTTAAAAGTGTGTTTGACTTGAGTGATAATTTTAAAATAAAATGGTTGATTTAAGAAATGGGTTCTAAAATAGTATTTCAAAATTGAAATTAGTTTTCAAACAAAAATTCTAATGCGATTTTCCCTAGGTCCTTGTGTGAGTATGACATCACATGATGCCTTTTTAAAATGGTTGTAAAAAATGGATTTTGACTATTCTTTAAAAGAAAATTCAGAATGGATTGGTTTAGTATTTTTGATTGATTTGACCTAGAGAGGGGGATTCCTTATTTTTTAAAGCTGGTGTTCTTGTTTTGATTCTTGTTGGTGATTGCTTGTGGATTGTTTTAATGTGTGATATATGTTTTGGCTAATGATATTCATTAATTGATATGAAAGTGGCGGGTTGATCCATGTTGATGTGATAGACCTCGTGGAGGGTTGATATAGACATAGGGACATGTTGAGATGTAAGGATAGGTCCTGAGTGACTAGTTCCATTTTTGCGATCTAGAAAACTTATGATATGGGCTATATACCCTATGTTGTATTTCCTACATTTTCTAATTGTATGTCTATGATAGGTGAATGACCTGGTGGGGGAGATGGATCTAGATGCTTGGCCTTTTCCTTGAGTGAAAAGTAATTAGTAAGAATTCCATGGGAGGGATATGGTTCTATTGTGAATGAAACTTTTTTCAAACCTTGAGTGATAAGGTAGTGGTTGAGTAATGGGCTTTAACTTGATTGATAAGGCCTCATCAACCATTCCATGACTGAGCAGGATTGAGTTTATAGATGGATGAGGACTATTCCTTGAGTAATAAGGATTGGGTTGTGATGATGGAAACCCTTGAGTGAGGGTTCTGATCTAGTTGTGATTTGATGTGGGGTGTAGATAATGGAACCCACCTTGAGTGATAAGGGTGTGAGTTGGGATTTGGAAGTTGGACCATACCATGTTATTTTGGGTAGTGAGCCAAGGTCTTAGATGATACATACCTAGAGACTTAAGGTATGGGTTATGATATATAATGTGACATGATAACCTACCAAGATTCCTCAAGTATGGGTTCATAATTTTGTTACAAGGTGATTATCTTCCTTTTAGCATGGAACCAAAGTAGGTATGGTCCAGTGTCATGGTGGCTTGGTTTGCACAAAATGACCTAACTTTAAATCTTGTATGTTTATTATTTGTTTGTATCCAAATGGGTGTGTTGAATGGGAACAACTACACTCTTTATATACATATTCCATGAACATCCAATTTTTCATAGTATCATTTATTATTATTATGAAATTAGAGATTTCTATTTAGTCATTAGAATCACCCCCACCCCCACCCCCCACCCCCCCGACCCAAGTACACAATAAAGGTTTCAATGTACATGGGTAGACCTTCCTTTTTTTTCTCAGGACACAGGTGTCACTTTTGTTAGACACGTGGTTTGATTATAAGATTATGGGGGCTAAATAAGTGATAGGTCAATTATTTGAGTTTGGTCAAAATCCATGTAATTTACTAACACGCACCTATCGTGGGGCGTGGAAAAAACATTTACTTACTAAGTTAAAATATAGTATTGTGGTTAACCTAAGTTGTCTCCCAATGAGGAGTGCACACAAAATAGTTTGTCACTTTTTATTTAGAGAAAATGTTGGGTGTTTTTTAAATTGTTTGGTTTTAAAATAAAAGATAGAAACGAAAAAAAGGAAGAAATTGAGAAAAATAATCAAGACAAAAAATGGAATGAAAGTGATTTAAAAACTATTTAATGATAAGGGTGATCAAGTTGGGGTCAGTTTTATAATTGAAATGTTATTATAGTTTTGATTAATTCAATCCTCTTCTGCTAAGCTGATTAAAATGAGATTCCACAATCACTTCCTCTCACTTCTTTGGTAAATGGTGTTGGTGAGAGTAAAGCATAAAAAGATATTATTTTGGTCTACCCTACTTCCTTTTGTGAAAGTGTTGCAGCAAATACCCTCGATTGATTTAAACAATTCCCAATCAGGTCTTGTTTATCCCAAACAATCTTGAATATGCATTACAACTCTCACACATACTGACGATCGTCGAGTACTTAACCACTAAGCCCTGATATTATTCTATCAAATATATATATCATAACCTAGTGGAGGGATAAAAATGATTATTTATCAATGAAAAAATAATAACAGGTTATAAAATTGAATACGATCGCATAAGATAATAAATTCTGTTATTAGAATTTGAAAACAACTTCGCAGAAGAGAGAGAGATTTTATTCAATCAAATGTAAGAACTCAAAACATTACAAATATAAAACCTTCCATCCATTAATCCCCTCATAAGTTTACCCCAACATGGTAAGGGTATTTGAGAATGATGAGAAAGATGAAGGCATTACAAAAATAAGAAGAAGAAATGAGTGAAAAGAAAGAACAAAATTTTTCCCTCCAGAATCTGTCCTCTAGAATGATATCTTCGGTTCTTCCCCCTCTTGACTGAATGAGGCCGAGGTACTTTCTTATAGAATGTTGGGAATGGGGTTTTCCATCTACCCTCAAAATATCAGAGCCATTGGAGCCGTGTCAAGGAATTTATGGCCGCCTAAATGGAAGAGACTTTTCCTGGACGCCAAACACTATTCCACCAACCCTTCTTTGACCATTTAATTGGTGGTCTTAATGAATGGATTTATTCTTGATATTTTGTGATCCTCTGAACCTTCTAGTAATATTTCGAACCCAGCTAGAACCACTAAATTTGGAGGATGGTGTTCCAAGATATGATTCTTTGAATGAGTCATGGTCCATTCTGCTGGCCAGAATAACTTTTCACATTGACCAATTTTTTTGTCCTGTTGGAGTTTTAATTGGAACTTGGTACAGAAGAATAATTTTTATCCAAAAAACCATTTCATCCTAAAAAAGGAATCAGGTGAATTGGATAAAAACTGTTGTAGTTATACTCGAAATACAGAGGCAACATAAATCTGTTTAATGACCATAATTAACAACTTTTCACATTTAAGCTCAAAACTCACCAAAAGTCATAAAATGATGAAAATAAGATCAAATTGATTAATGGGAAGGGATTAAATCATTTAAAACCATATGTATAAATATGAAAATATGAGCTCTTTCAATTCCCCCACACTTAGCACTTGGACTCCTGGATAAGTAAAGATCGATATTAAATCAAATCAAATTTAAAAACATGTATCCTTGAGATGCAACAATTTAACACCAAGAAGTAAGAGATATCATGCCTCATAAAGAACCATTATTACAAGTTTTCAATACAGTTTATCAAATATATTTCCTCTTTATTTATTTTCCCGCGCACACAAAACACTTACCTCACTTTCATTTTCTCTCATCACATAAATTTTAATTTTTCAGCAATGTCTTTCTCATCCAATACTCATGCAAGGGTCATCATAGGCTTGATAAATTCCTACATCTCCACCTGATATGAGTCAAGGACATATGTTTATCATTAGGACTTTATAGGTTTGTTCTATGGATTTAGGTTGGTAGAATTTAGATGTGAAAAATTTTGTGGCTGAATAAGGAGTGCTTGGCTCTTTTTGAATAAAAATTGCATTATTCTAATTTTTACTTAAGTACAGTCTCCTCCTAACTCCCCTTAGTAGTAAATTAGCTCCATTAGCATGAAAATTCAGTGAAATTTCAAACCATTCAACATTTCAGCAGGAACAGTTTCAGTCTTCTCAAATATGATTTTTCTTGAAAGCTCCAGATAGGCAAAAAAAATTATTCGAAGCTCTAGAAAGGAACAACTTCTTTTACATGAAACATCCAGATAAGGTACAGATTTCAACACAATTATTTTTTAAATAGCAAGAAAATATCTTCAACATTTTATTTCCCACCCAAAGTCTCTTCAAATGATGCAGCACAACACAATTCAACATCCGCCCACACTTAAGTTCAACTAGATTATGCAATTTTACTTCAAGAGCAGGTTGGATAGGGAAAATTGGCTTGTAATGTGGCTAACCTAATAGGTTGTTCATGGATTATAAGGGCTAAAAAGACTAAATTTAAAAGGTGTGCCATTACAAAAAGGATTATCTTAAAAAGGGGGCTTTAAAATTAAATAAATTCCTTAATCATTTAAAACATTTACACCTCAAACCCTAAAGTTTTGATAGGAAAAAAATCAAATTCTGCTTAAAACAAGAACGGTATGGTTCTCTCAAGAAGTGAAGTGAATGAAAAGAGTATGAAAAATAGGTTTAGAAGCATCACAGGAAAGTGATATCAAATATAATGACAGTGAATTATGGCATGGGATTAAAAAATCAGAGTATTGTTCATGAAATTTCCAAATATTTGAACTTCAAACAAAGTCATTTTCAGCATTCCTTTAAGCTTACTTTCATGGGATAAATTGTTTCACACATTTAAATGGCTTTCAAAAATGGTGATGATGTTCATTTAAGCTCAAAAGTTTCAAAAAACACACAAAAATTTGAAATACACATAATTTTTTAAATAAATAATTGAAAATACTAAACTTCAAAGGTTCCCTCCCCCACACTTAAATGATGTGGTGTCCACAATGTATTCAGTTGGATTTAACTTGTAATTACAGTTTAAATTTAATCACAACAATCAAGAAAGAGATAAGGAGAGGTACAACCTAACTTATTGGTAGTGCAATGTTGAGTTAATCTCCTCAGTGTTATGCACATAAAAATCTACAAACAAAGGTAGATAATAAAACATAATAATTTTATTAAAAGTAAAGAAAATAGAAATAGAATAATAATAGAAGGATATATTTTGGTTTAATCCCCCAAGTGGGCCCTAGGTTTTGACTGCCTCCAGATGGGAAATTTTAGTTGGTTATCCCCAATCTGATGGTGGGTTGAGTTTATTTGAGATGAACCACCAACACTTCTTATTTTTATCTTGAAATTGTTATTTTTTGTTGAGGACTTCATGGATATAATACACCAAATCCACCCCCATGATAATGATATTAATCTTGAATGGTGGGGTTAGTAAAAAGAATGATTCATCCTCTTTCTTGGTTTCCACTTTCATAACTTCTTCTTCATTCTCCAGTGGTTGTGCAAGGTAAGATCTATCAAAATAATAATCAATGGGAGAATAATAAAGTAATTCAATTTGAATAAAATTAAAGCATGATGAATCAATATCAATCTCTTCCCTTTAAAAGTAATAATCTTGTGTCTCTTTTTCTTCATGGAAATTCAATTTTGTCTCCTCTTTAAATTCCTCTAATAAGTGTTAATCTAGTTCAGGGAGATCCATAAGTTCTTCTTCAGGTGTATCTTCTTCTTTTTCCTCACCCACCAAGGAAATACATTTGTTGCCGAAATCTGAAAATTTCAAGCAAGAGAAGGTGATACTCAATTCAGATTCTATATAATCAGAATGAAAATAGTTAAGAAAAATATTATCTACCTTATGTGTATTGACTTCAATTGCTTCTTCAGTATGAGGTTTCTCTTGTAGTTGAATTTCACAAGATAGAGGTAGGTTGTCCGGCTCCTCCATATTTTCTTCAAATTCCACCATTTTGGTGGTGTCTTCCATCAATGGTTTTGGATCTTATACTTTTTAAGGAATATGTGGTTCAAGTAGTTCTTCACATTTAGTACAGAATCCATCTAGATCTTTTTGATCTCTCACATGTATCTCAGTAGGTAATTCTTCCTTCTTATCCTCCACAGGTTGATTCATAGGTTTTTATTTTTCCATCATTGCACAGACATATACAAATGCACATTCTACTTTGTTCTCTAGTTTTGCTATGTCATTTCTAAGTTCTTGCATCTAAACTATATTATAACCAAACTCATATAATTGTTACAAATGTGGGTATTTGTTCCATGAATTAATGATATGATCATTTGAAAACATCATGGAAAAATATTTTTTATGTTTTTTTTTTGAAAAGTGTTAAATATTTATAATTTGATTGTGGAACTGCCACCCCGGTAGCGGTGCCAAGTTTTGACATGCACCTACCATGGGGTGTGGAAAAAAATTATTTACTAAGTTAAAATATAGTATAGTGGTTAACCTAAGTTGTCTCTCGATGACGAGTGCACACAAAATAGTTTTTCACTTTTTATTTATAGAAAACGTTGGGTGTTTTTGAAATTGTTTGGTTTTAAAATCAAAGAGAGAAACGAAACAAAAGTAAGAAATTGAGAAAAATATTCAAGACAAAAAATGGATTGAAAGTGATTTAAAAAATATTTAATGAGATGGGTGATCAAGTTGGGGTCGGTTTTATAATTGAAATGTAATCATAGTTCTGATTAATTCAATCCTCTTCTGCTAAGCTGATTAAAATGAGATTCCACAATCACTTCCTCTCACTTCTTTAGTAAATGGTGTTGGTGAGAGTAAAGAATAACAAGATATTATTTTGGTCTACTCTAATTCCTTTTGCTAAAGTGTTTCAGCGAATACCCTTGATTGATTTAGGCAATTCCAAATCGGGTCTTGTTTATCCCAAACAATCTTGAATATGCATTACAACTCTCACACGTACTGACGATCGTTGAGTACTTAACCACTAATACCTGATATTATTCTATCAAATATAGATCAGAACCTAGTGGAGGGAGAAAAATGATCATTCATCAAAGTAAAGATAATAACAGATTATAAAATTGAATGTGATCGCATAAGATAATAAATTATGTTATTAGAATTTGAAAACAACTTCATAGAAGATAGAGATATTTTATTCAATCAAATGTAAGAACTCAAAACATTAAAAATATAAAACCTTCCCTAACTTAATATACTCATAAGATTACTCCACCATGTTAAGGGTATTTGAGAATGATGAGGAAGATGAAGGCATTACAAAAATAAGAAGAAGAAATGAGTGAAAAGAAAGAACATTATTTTCCCCTCCAGAATCTATCCTCCAGACTGATAGCTTCTGTTCTTCCCCTATTGGCCTAATAAGGCTGAGGTCCCTTATTATATAATGTTGATAATGGGTTTGGCCATCTACCCTCAAAATATCAGAGCCATTGGAGCCGTTTCAAGGAAGTTATGGCCGCCTAAATGGAAGAGACTTTTCCTGGATGCCAAACACTATTCCACCAACCCTTCTTTGACCATTTCATTGGCAGACTTAATGAATGAATGTATTCATGATATTTTGTGATCCTCTGGCCCTTATAGTAAGCTTGTGAACACAGCTAGAACCACAGAATTTAGAGATTGTTGGTCCAATATATGATTCTTTGAATGAGTCATGGTCAATTGTGCCGGCCAGAATAACTTTTCACATTGACCGATTTTTTTTGGCCTATTGGAGTTTGAATTGGAACTTGTTCCAGAAGAATAATTTATATCCAACGAACCATTTCATCCTAAAAAAAAGGGATCATGTGAATTGGATGACAAATGTAGGAGTTATGGTCGAAATACAGAGCCAACATAAATCTTTTTAATGTCCATAATTAACCACTTTTCACATTTAAGATCAAAACTCACCAAAAGTCATAAAATGATACAAATAAGATCAAATTTATTAATGGGAATGGATTAAATAATTTAAAAAAATATGTATAAATATGAAAATATGAGGTCTGTCATTTAATTTTTAGTTATTATAAGCATGCGTATTGGCCAGTGTGGCATTGCTTTATTTTATATGTGATGACATGTTATATGTTACTTCTATGTCATGTTTTGATGCATCATGTAAATAGTTTAATATTTTCAATTATGAATTTTTTGGGGTTTTTAGGATCCATGTTTCATGTCTATAGGATTTTGGGATGTCTGTCGTTGAGATGAATCATGCTGAATTTATGGTAGATTCGAGCAAGACCCTCAAGCCCTATGTTAGATAGAATAGTCTCATTATGATTGTGTTAGGACCTTGATACAAGTTAAAATCATCTAACATATGGTGATTATTTCTTGATTTCATGTAGAAACCCCTACTTAGGTTCCATTTGGGTGATTTGGGATAGGTTGTTACAATAGATTGCAAAAGCACTTACTCGTGTGCTCATAAACAGAGCATCATATCATAGGGTTGATATCTGGCCAATCATAAAGTAAAACACCCCATACACTAAATGCAATATCACAAATCTGTATTATCTACTCTAAATTATTATAGATAATGGGGTGATCTATATTTTATTATATAGTGTATATCATAAAATATGATATATATATATATATATAGAAAAAAACTATATTTCAATTTAAATTTAAATTGTATAATTTATAAAATATTAAGAAATTATGGAGAAATGTAATTGGGGATGTTTATTTAATTTATAAAAAATTTATTGATTAATTAGATATAAATTATTTATAATTAAATATTAAGTGTTTTTCAAACATTTACTAAATAAATATTCCATAAATATTAACTATTAATATTAAACACCTTTTGAAATTTATATGACATGACTTATATTTTTTATACAAATTTTTTATATTGAAATTAAAAAATTAATTTATGAAATTATTATAAATTAAAAAATTAGGCATAATATAAAGGATTTTATATGTATAATTTTAAATATTTCATAGTTATTTAATTGGAATTGTAAAAATTGAAATTCCTTATTTGAGATAATTATTTAAACCATGTCAAAAAGGGTTTTGATAATTGATATGATCAAAGTTTAAATATTTTAAAATACATTATATTCTGAATATTTATATAAAATATGGATATTTCATATATATAACTTTTATATTTTAGATATTATATATTTAATGTAAAATTCTATATAACAAATTATATGATGGAGTTCATATTAGGAATAAATATAAAGTTTTTATATTTTATTCATTTAATGTTCATAATGCATAGTTAAATTATAATGCTTTTATTAAATTCTTAACCATGATCAATGAAATCATTGAGAGGAGAGGGGTGAATCAGTGATATATTTTTCTTTTATTTTATCTTTCTTATGTAAAAACCATCATCTCCTATTAAATATTTATCACTTTGCTAAAAACCAAACATTCACACATCGACATGAAAACAAGTATTAATAAGGTTCACTACTTAATAAGTATATCTAATACTTGGAATGGTATGGAAATAATCCAATACCACACAATCCACTTGAAAATAATCCTTTTGTGAGGATACAACAAGTAGGAAATACCCTTACCCTTGTGTAGCACTGTGATCAATACAATGAGGGCATGTTATTCTTCTAGAAAAAAAAGATATAAATAATATTTTGTAACAAGTTTATAAACCTTCACCAATTGATTTTGAACATGTCATTGTATTGCTTCAAAAACTTACACTTTTGTAATTCTTCATTTTCTTACCCAGTGGAAGGAAGGAACAAATTCACTAAACTTTGTACAAAATCTCAGTCCAATCACCAACTTTGATTCTTCATTCGAATTCTTCAGTATGGAAACAAGTATAATTCACTTGTTTGGAAAAAATTTCTTTCCTCATTCATTATTATTAAGGATATATCAGTCTAAATTTTTAGTTTTATCCAATGAATCTTGACGACAACTCTTCTAAACACTTATTTATTCCAAAAATATTCCCCTTACAATTCTATCTCAAAAACTAAAGAGATATCACTCCCACTTGCATGTGAATAATGTCAGCGTACATTGTACTTTGACCCCTTTATATAGGTATAGCATAAAAAGAAAATGAGGTAACCTTATATTATTTTACTGCTCAAGGAAATTAACACTTATAAAAAAATTCATAAATTCAAACTTCATTTGACAACTTCTGAAGGCTTCTTAAGTCATTTGTATTCTTATATAATCTTATTGAATATTATCAAAACTTTAGTATTTATATAATTTACAAACACTTATCCAATACAGTCATTTGATTCTGGTCATTATTTTTCTAGAGACTCTAACTTTTATTTTTTTCTCATTTCTACCTCAATTTCAGTCAGATGAACTTTCTTAAAAAAATCTCATCTAATGGATCAAAAGACATAACTTCACAACTTCAAACTCTTCCACCATTTCTCTCAAAACACAGAATATTAAATGAAAGAGTGATTGATTGATTTGATTCTCCTAGACAACAGAAAATGGTTGACTACATTATTGCAACTTATTTATACTTTAGTTTCTCGTAACTATTGATCTCTTTAGTCATGCATTCTCACTATGATAGTTCTACTAAATCACTTTTTCATTCTAATTTTATTCATTTTATTAATCAAATTGTTCAACTATTTTGTCATAAACATTATTGAAACTTATATATAATTCAAAACCCTTTTCATTCACTTTATTTATTTGTTCAACAACTTCTCAGACTGATGAAACAATGCATCCAACAAAGCACAACATCTAATGACTTATCAGTGTCATACCTTATCTGTTGAGTCTTGAACCAATTAAAAAAACCTAATACCATACTCTAATTAATCATATCAACTTATCTCCCTATTAATCACTCTCTTAAGATATTATCATTCACAATAAATAACTCAAGTCCATCAAATTCAATTTGAGCAGTCCAATGTTCTACCTCTGATAGAACTCTACATTCAATGTCTTATTGGTTCCATCCACTATCTGATGGATCATCCAGACTGATGGATCAGTCGATCACCACTTTTAAAAAACCTCCTGAATTTAGAAAATTAAAACTCCTATTCTCAAAAAAAACTTTTGTGTACAGTACATCTTAGATTGTTGATCTATATATGAAAACATCAACTTTGTAAAACACTAGAGATTCACATTTATTTTCTTCTTCACCCAAACACATCCCCCCCTTATTTCACCAAGCTTGGATCACATGTTTTTATTTAATTTATGATTTTGAGAAATTTTATAAAACAAATTCATATTCATATTTTTTTTAACATCTCTAAATTAATTTTTAAATAGGTACAACTTTCCACTCCTTTACAAAAACTTCAATTCTAAAAAAAATGAGTCTAAAAACAAGTTCATCCAGAAAAAAAAATCTGAATAGAAAACATCAATTGATGTAATTTCATAAGAAATATGTATCTGATATTATGAGTCTGAAACTCTTTCATAAAATCACCAAAACATACCATGTAAGTTGATTTCTCATAATAACAAAAAAAATAAAAAACATTCATCAACCATCTTCTTCTAGTATCTAAAAATCATCTCTCGCCAACATGGTCCCAACAATATCTCCCTTTGGATTTTATTGTCAACAAACCCTCATAAATCAATAAAACTTTGTAACTCAATCTATGGATCACAAATAAAAAATTATATTCCTACATAAACAAACTTTTTATAGGAAATAAGAATCAATGAATAGTAAAACCATGTTTTCTATAAACAATGACTTAAGAACTTCTCTTAAACTTCAAACTTTCAACCTCTACACAACATTATTTTTCCTATAAAAAATATTTTCCAAAAATAAATTCAAAAATATATTATACTAGTTCAAAAATTCACACAGAGAGTTCACATGTTACCCCTTTTAACAACTCCCCCTAAATACATGCTTACTTACAAGGTTTAACACATTCCATTGGATATATTTATGAAACATCATTTTTCTCCCCCTTACAAACACTATCCAAAGACTATGTGGGAGAGGGGATAGAAACACATACCTCAACCTTGGATAAAAATAAGTTAGATTCCCATTTTCAACCTGAGTTTGAAAAAATTCTTCCTTCAGTAAAGGTTTTGTGAATATGTCAGCAACTTGTTCTATTATAGGAACAAATTCAAACTTGAGTTCATTATTCTCCACATTATCTTTGATGAAGTAATATTTGATATTAATATGATTTAAACAATAATGTTTCAAAGTATTTCTAGTGAAATTTATAACACTTTGATTATCACAACCCAAGATAACTAGTAACTTCACTTCACCAAAAAAATCTTCCAACTGAATATTCATTCACATAAGTTGTCTTGCAGATTTAGTCATAGAAATATATTTAGATTTATCTATGATAATAGTTAAAGAATTATATTTTTTTATTATTCCAAATTACACGACTTTACCCTAGAAATAAAACTCCACCTAATATAGATCCTCTATCATTAACACTTTCTACCCAATCAACATATGTATACCCAAACAAATAAATTCTTCCTGAGTTTTCATATTTGATACCAAAATTTATTATTCATCTAATATATTTGAGAATTAATTTTCCTACCAAGATTTGAGATTCTTTTGAATAAATTTGGAATATTTAAAATAAGGTAATAGTATGAAAAATATCTAGTATTTAATAAATCAGATATAAAAAACTTCCAATCATCTTTCTAAATACTTTAGAATCCACTTCCTTTCCTTCTCCATCTTTCAAAAAAATGGATCCCAATTAAATTGGTGTAGAAAATATTTTGAATTTTTCATGCGAAACTTCTTAATAATTTCCTTAGAAAAATTCTCTTGAGATAGAATGATATATTTCTACTTTTATGAGATTTTTAATCTAAGAAAGTGTTTCATTTCACTGAGTATAGACATTTCAAACAACTTATTTATCTCTTTAGACAAATTCTATAGAGTTCTTTTATCATTCCCAGAAAAGACAATATCATCAACATACATAATTAAAATTAATTAAATCTCCTCATTTCATTTTATGTAGATATTATTTATAACTATACCTTTCTTAAAGTTCAACTTCCTTAAGAAAGGATCCAATTTGGAATAACAAGATCTTAGAGCTTAATTTATCCCATACAAATCCTTATTCAACTTGAACACATAAAAATAATCTTTTATAATTATGAATCCGCATGGTTTTTTAATATAAACTTCTTCATCAATCTCTCCATTTAGAAAAAGAATAATTTACATCCATCTGAATAAAAAAATTAACTTCTTTGTGTATCAATAGCAATAAAGATTATAATTGTTTCCAACCTTGAAATAAGAGAAAAAGTCTCATCAAAATATGTACCTTTAATTTCTTAGTAACCTTTGGAAACAAGTCATTCTTTATTTCTTATCACTTAACCATCTTCATTAAAAAAAATTGGAACACCCCCTTTGTACCAATAGAAGTTTTATCATTTGGTTTGGGTATAAGTTACCAAGTATCATTCTTCTCAATTTGATCAAAATATTCATTTATACCATAAATCCACTTCTGATTCTTAAAATTTTCACTAACATATTTTGGATCAACTTTTAAAAGAAAAAAGTATGTGTAAAAAACTTTAATATTCTTATTATTTGAACTTTTTATTATTTATCGCCAATGATATTTTAAATTTACACATTCTTCCTCAACCTAGTATGATATATACAAATTTATTCATCATTACTAGAAATAGTTGAGTCTGAATCATATAATTGTGTTTCATCACCACTTTTGGAATTTGTTTCATGTTTCTCAATAACAACTCTTTCATCTTCTTCATATTCATCATTTGTATGTGTTTGAGAAACTTATTTTTCAGCTTAGTTAAGAACTTTTACATCAGAAGAATCAAAAATCTTCCATATTTCTTTGTTAAAATATCTATATCCTTTTTCATCTAGATCATAGCCAAGAAAAAATACATAAACACTTATTTGATGAAATTTTCCAAGATTTCACCTTTTGATCTTTATAATGTAGGGACCCCCAAAAACCCTTAATAATTTCAAACTTGAAATTTCATTATATAACATTCTATTAGGTGTTATATCATAACTTGGTCTGTAGAAACACATATTTTGAATGTAAACTACTACACTCCTTGCTTGCCGCCCAAAATAGCAAGAGAGTTCGTGTTTGATTAACATAGTACATCCCATCTCTATCAAACTTATATTCTTACTTTCAGCAACACCATTCTATGTTTGTGTGTATGTTTTACTTAACTCATGATTAATTCCATGTTTTTTAGTATAACTTCTAAACTTTTAATTCTTTTATTCACCACCATTATCAGTTTTCAACTTCTTTACAACATATTCACATTCCTTTTCTTCTATTCTCCTAAAACTCTTAAATATTTTTAGAGCTTTAAATTTATATTTAAAATACATAATACAAGTAATTGGATTAAAATAAATAATAAAATAAATGAATTACGTATCTCCAAATGTTTATTGTTTACTCATTGGCCCATAAATATCAAAATGAATTGGTTCCAAGGGATGAGTTGAATGAATTTCAACTTTCTTATGCATATATTTTTTAATATTACCTTTATGAAAAACTAAACAACACCAATATCTTCTTATTTTCATATAAATAATATCATGAAAACAATCTTTCTTGGTTAACTTTATCATATTCCTCTAACACATACATCCTATACTTTTCTGCCATAATTTATTTTCTTCCATTATTATTAGATAACATGAATTCTTAACATCACCAACTTGAAATAAGTTTCCATTTGTATGTTGGAATATCATAACAACTTTTCAATCTCCAACTCTCTTCACAATAAAACCATTTTTCTAGAAAATAAAATATTTTCTTCATCACAATTTTTTAAAACACTCAACAAGTTATTTTTCATCCCATCAAAAAATAAGGACCATTTTGGATTTCAGTTTTTCTTCCCAAATAATAGCATATGCAACACCTTTGATTCTAAGTGATTCATCTTTGAAAAACATCAAGGATCCTTATTTAAAATCTTTCACTTTTTCAACAACTTCAAATATCGTATCATATGTGAGGAGCACCCACTCTCCAAAATCCAAGTTTATTCTATTTTTATAGCATTGACAGTAGATTCTACAACAAGATATTTCTCTTTCCCTTTATCTTCCTTCACATCTATATTTTGAGAAATTTTATAAACATGTTTTTTATGGTATAAAAATAATACATCATTTAGCAAGATGTCTAGGTTGTTCACATCTTTTACAAATATTTTTTAGAGGTTAGAATCTATTTTCAACTTTCAAAAACAACTTTCTCAGAATTCCTTCTTTGAAATAATTGATTATTCATAAAAGTTTGATTCTCGTAACTCATGGGATAATTTTAGTGTTTTGGATTAACCAAAAAATATTTTTTTATGTCCGAATCCACTACAATACCAATAGTAACCGTAAAATGAATATTTTCCTCTGTAACTTCCATATTTTCTGGAGTTGTAAACTTTTTTTCTATAAATTTCTTATATTCCAAATTAGGACATTGTTGAGCACCATGAGTTCTTATATCTTTTGAAATCTTCTTATTCATATTTTATATCATCCCATATTAAACCTAGTTACCTATAGTAGCAACTTTTGATTCAAATTTTAACATTATTGAGACTTATGGATTTTCAACTTTGTTGGTTTTTTTGTACATGCACATGTTTCTTAGCATTATTCTACTCAGGAAAATATTCAATTTAATTTTTAACCTTTTAATAAAACTTATATTTATCTTTATTAGGTACATAATTTTAAAAACTTTCAATAACTTCAGAAATATAGTTTTGAAAAAGTATAACTTCATACTCATCTTTAGAGAAATGTTATTAAACAAGTTCCAATTCTCTATCCTTAGCTATTATCTTCACTTCAAGATATTCATTCTGATTCTTTTAATTTTCAGGAGATTTCATCAAGTGATCAATCTCTTCCAGTAACTTATATTTCTCTTCAAAAATATATTATTGATTATTTTCTATAGAACTTTCATTTTTCAAATTCTTGATTTCTCTTTCAAGTATTACAATCTTTCTAAAAAATTATTTCAACTCTATTTTTATATAAAATTATAACTTAGTATCTTATGATTTATAACTACTACTTTTAAACTATTTATCATTTAATTTTTCAATAAACATGTTTTCTACAATATCATTAGTCAGTTTTTCAGAATCATCTTTATTATTATCATCTTCATCATATTTAGAAAAAAAACATCTCCATTTGGATTTGTATATCTTTTTATGTTTTCCCTTTGAATAATATTTGGATTTATCAATATTTTTCTTAAAAGATACTTTTCTCTTTCTATCATCTTCATCAGTTTCTTATTCACCTTTTATTTGAGGAAAATTTTCAGAAAAAATGCCCAATAGATCCTAATATAAAACATTTTAGAGGTATATTCCTTTTTTACATTATTTTACCTATTATAAAATTTTAAGAAAAAAAGGAAAATAATTCTTCTAGATTATTACTAACCTCATCTTTGATGTTGGAGTCACCAAATTCTTCATCTTTGAGAATCTTTTTAGATTTTCCTTGCTTGGATGCTTTGAAATAAATTTCAAGATCATATTTTTATTTTATTTTCACAACTTTATCTCTTCCCCTTCCATATGTAATGAGAGTACTATGAATGTCATCCAAATATAGAGTTTTAAGATCTCTATCTTCCAAAGATGAAACTTTGGCATCAAACTTTTCAGAAATAATTCATAATATATTTTCAACAACAATTTAATCTTACAACTTCTGATCAAGACATATTATGGTGATAAAAATATCATTCACCCTTATAAATAAGTTACCAATAGTTTCATACTCAACCATTTTGATATCTTCATACTTCATCTCCATGATTTGTAAAGTTTTTTCTTCACCATCATATTTACTTCATAGATGTTTTTCAAATTTTCCTAGATACCATTAGTAGTTCTAACTCCCTTCACTCTAAGAAATTAATTTTCAAAGAATGATAATATAAAATCATTTTTAACCATTCCATAATTCACCAAAGTTTTCTTATAAAAGATTTAATAAGAACGTTTTCAAAAAGAGGAGGAAATGCATCTATAGTAGCTTCTAAAATATCATACCCAAGAGACATAATATAAGGTATCATTATATATTTCCATATATGATAGATATTTAGATAAAAATACTAGAACCTCTTACTGTTCAGAAAATTAAAATTCTCTATAATAACTTTTCATCAAAAAATTCAGAAAAGTAGTAAACAAAGGTGCCTTCCCTATGATACTAATTGAAATTGACCAACCATTAACAAATATCTTCTTAAGTTCTTGGAAACTTTCTTCGCACTCCTTAGTCTAGATTAACTTATCCCCTTTTTGATTTGACTTGATTAGTGGATAAGAAATTCATGAAAAGTTTTTCAGAAACCTTTTATAATATCCTTCTAAACCAAGGAAACTATGAATCTCAGATAATATTATAGGATGAGGCCACTCCTTTACAACCTTTATCTTGGTAGGTTCAACTGAGGTTCCTTTATTGGTTAAAATGTTCCCAAATAAATCAACTTATTGTAACCAAATTCATGTTTCCTAAATTTTCCAAATATCCTCTCTCTCCTTGGAGTTTTCAATATAACCCTTAGATGATCCTCATTTTCCTCGTGAATTTTGGAATATATCATTATATCATCAATAAAAACTACCAAAAATTTATCAAGGTAGTCCTTAAATAATCTACTGATAAAATCCATAAATATAGAAGAATCATTAGTTAATCCGAAGGGAATAAAAAAATTGTAATGTTAATATCTTGACAAAAAGGAAATCTTTAGAATATCTTCTTTATTGACCCTCAATAATTGATTACCATATCAAAGATCAATCTTAGAGAAGAATTGATCCCCACTAACCTAGTCAAATAAATCATCAACCCTTGGTATAGGGTACTTTTTCTTCACTGTGATCCCGTTAAGTTCTCTATAAGAAATTCATATCCAAATTGATCCATCCTTCTTCTTCACATAGAGAACCGGTTCTCCCCAAGGAGACACAATTGGATGGATAAATACCATATCCAAAACATATTTAATTTGTTTCTTTAATTCCTTTATCTCCACATTTTCCATTCTATAAGGGGTCTTTGATATTATATTGGATCCAGGTTTGAGTTCAATGGGGAACTCTACCTATATTTATGGGTTAGGTACATATAACTCTTCATGAAATACTTCAATGTATTCCTAAATGATGGAGGCATTTTCTATTCTTATTCATTCATTTCATTCTTCCTCTTCACCAATCATTTCCAAAAATAAGTATAAGGTAAGTGCTTCTAAAAAAAGCATAGATTGGGGTTTCTCTCCTTTGAAAATAACTGTAGGTTTTCTATTCAAGACTACTGATATTTACTTGATTCTTAAGTTGATATTAGCATTATACATTGAGAGATAGTCCATCCCTAGTATAGTTTTGAATTATACCATGTAAATTACTACTATAATTGTGATGATATTGTTTAGGCTAAAATAAATACTAGAGATTCTATACACTTTTGATGCTTGGATAATACCTCTAAGAGTCTTGACTAACTGCTCTACTTCTAGTGGATTCATGGTTTATTCTATATTCTTTGAAAACATGGAGTAAATAAAGGAATGTTTAGAACCAGAATCAAACAATGTACTTACTAACTTTGATAGAAAAATGAGAGTACCTACCACCACATAATTTAGAGCTTCTACTTTAGCCATCGTGATGGAAAAATCATTACTTTATCTCTTGACCTATGCTGATGTTGATGGTGATTCACATACATTATCTTTTTATTTGGATAGTGATTGGAAAAGTGAACATTCTCTCTACACGTAAAGAATTGGTCTTCAGGCTGGGCCTGCACCATCTTCCCTTTGTTGTTTGTGTTGAGAAGATGAGGCTTCACCTCACTGTGATAGTTCTGATCTATATGGACATCTCTTCCACACTTGTAACATTTTCCACTCCCAAGCAAGCAGTTCCCTGAATGATTCTTCCCACATTTTTCACATGTGGGATGTTTTAATTGCTTTCCTCCACTTCCATGATCAAAGTGACTCCCAAATTTTGTATCCAATGATCTCTTCTATTCATTCAATTTATGTGACAACTGTATCTCTCCAAACTCTAGTTCAACCTTCATATCACTCTAAATGATCTCCTCATAGATGTCATAGTCTTGATTGGCCACATTCCTCTGTACACTGGGTCTTAGTTCATCGAATAATATATCAACCTTTCCATTAAGATCCATAATAAATATAGAGTTGTAATGATGATGACTTGTAAATTTTATATCATATCTTCCCACTGATTCATTTTCCTTCTTATTCAACTCTTGTAATTGCTTCTCCATTTTCACTCACATCGAATGGGGAAAATTTTTATTGAAAAAGGTTCCTCTAAACTCTTCCCACTACATAGAATAAATCTCCCTTTTTAGCTTCATTTTTTAATCATTTTCCACCATTGATCAGATTATCCCTCTAAGTGGTATTCATCTAGATTGAATTTCTCTTTTTCTGAATAATGGAGTACAGAAAAGATATTTTTTGTAGTGATTTTCCATTTTTCAAAAATCAATGGATCGATAGATCCACTAAAAGAAGTTGGTCATTTACACATAAAGGAATCAATGGAAATTTTTTCCCTTTGAGGTGAATCTAGTCTCTTGACTTGATTCAAGTTATTTTTTAAACCCAATATAGTTGATTCATAATTCTCATGAAGTTTTCCAATATGAATTCCATCGGATATCCATCAGTACATGGTCCATTTCTCTCATCATTTAGGTGGTTCCTCTTATTTCCCACCATTTTATAAAAGAATAAAACCTTAGTGAGAAATGTTTTTATTTTAAGATTATTATAATTTTAAATGAATTTTATGTCTTAAAACGTCATTCATAAATATGTTATTCTCTAACAATAAATATATTTTCTATAAATCATTCATAATGATTCATAAAAATCTTTTGATTAACCAAAAATACCAACTGGGAGTGTCAAACCAAGAGTGTATAAATTCACATTGTCATGAAACATTTCTCATTTTAGTCTATCTCATAGTTATTTTTTTAGGTGTTACCCCTAAATAAATATGTCCAGTTACACATCCACTTGTTCACAACTAGAGAGAAATTTCATTGATCAAAAACCACTTAATTAACATTTCACTAAAATACTTGGTTTTTTCTTATATTTAAACATTTCTATAGATTTAATACTAAGGATTTATATTCTTAATTCCCAAAAATAGATAAACCAACCTTTGATACAAAATATGGCATCCCACCTTTTCATTTCATAAACTTTTCATTTACATGGTACACACATAGGATATTTTAAAGTTTAGTTTCTTGGAAATCAGGAACAATAATACATGAAAATATAAAAAATTCTGGTAATAAACTTGAAATGATTATCTATGGTTTCATCCTAATTACATTTACTACATCTCATATCCTAGGGACATACATTAAAGGAAAGGGGTGAGCATGAGGCCTAGTAAGGGAAAACTGTTTACGTGTGATAATGAGGAATATAAATAAGAACATGAGGAATATAATTATGGCATGAGAAAGGGAACATGAATCATATCATAATAAAAATAACATGAATCATAACACAGAAATGTTGCTATAAAATTTAAATGATACATTCATAAGAACATTACCAAGGTTTCATAAGTGAAAATAACCAAGGTTATTCACCAAGGTATCATATAACATGTCATCTCTGGAGATTGAATTATTTACCCAATGAATTGGGGAACTATTAGGGTGAACCCTTAATATGTATTAATTAATTTGATATGCATGTATTATAACCAATAATTTCATTAATAGCCCATGGAGAATAAATAATGTGTTTTTTATCAAAATCATGGTGTTTCAAAGTGTTTAAATACATGATGGTTATGTCATATTTAGCCCATGAAAAGAGAGTGTGGGTTTCTTATGTGTAAATACCTGAATAAAATAAATTATATTTTCATCTAGTTGAATATCCATAGAAAAAATGGGTTTTGGTATTCACAAAAAAAGATAATTTCTTAAGGTGAAGAGATAAATTTTGAGAAGTAAATTCAGAAGCATAACAGGTATAAAACATGATTTTAGAAAAGATTAAATGGGATGGGACAAGGATATACCTTTAATAAAACTTAATTTTTTAGTGAAGGTATGATAAAAATGGTATTATAATATAGTAACTACAACATTTAAAATATATATACTAAAATAGGTTCTTGAATTGAAGAGAAATAAAGGATAATTCCCTTACCTTGAAGAGTTACTCCTAGATCTTGAGGAATGGAACCTTAGGGGTTTGAGGACACCTTGGAGGGACTCCTTGGGAGGTAAAACCAATAAAATCTCATAGAGGATTTATTTTTCGTAGAATTAAATGGATAAATGGGTGGTTATTTATAGAAAAAGTGGAGTATTTGTTTAATAATTTCTAAATATAGGCCCTAGAAATTTAGGTTGTGGAAAAAGAAAAACAATTGGATTAAACATGGTTTTTGCCCCTAGTTTTGGAAATTTTGGATATATTTTATGTTATTTTAACCCAAAAGAACCTATAATCATATTATATTACTTATTCTGGCATGTAAAAGTAAAGTTTCCACAAAATATTGTTTTTCAAGTTCAAGTATCCATTTTAGACTTTAGAAAGTAAATTATATGTTTGGAAATTGATTAAAATATATTAAAATACATTATATTAATAAAATAACACATTTTAAGTCATGTATTATGGTTAATTAATTATTAAATCATTATGAAATAATGATTAAGTCATTAAACATACCGAAAAAAAACCCAAAGTGTATTTTTATTATTCACAAAAAAATAATGTTTTTTATAAACTTTTCATAAATTCACCCTAACCTAATTTTAATGTGATTATTTTTCAAAACTAGTGTATAATGTATCATAATAATTCATTAAATATGATGATTTTAACTTTTAAATATAAAAAATTATTTATTATAAAAATAGTGGGTTTAAATGCACAGTAAAATTTCCAACACTTAAAAAATTTAAAGGACATCATAAAATTATTTTATAATTTATATTTAAATTATTTTGTTTTTATCATACTATTTTATTAGAATAAATATTATTCATAATACCTTAGTTTATTATAAAAAAATTTACATTCTTTCTAAAAAGTACAATTTTTGTCTAAAAAAAATTATCAAATTCCATCTCAATTAAACCTATATTTTTATTAAGAAAAACTATTCTTAAAATAGAATTGATTGAATAAAAATATTATTTATATAGGGGAATTTCACTTTAAGTAACTAAGGACTAGACATCTACCCCTTTATAACACCTGCATATGACCTAAGGGTAAGGTGTGTGGTGGTGATAGATTAATGGGGTGGCTTGGCTAACATAGACGAGTGGTAATCTCCACTAACTTGAAATTATCCTATAGGTGATTTTATTATAACTTCACTTGTTGAAGCTAATATTATTCTTGGTCAATCAACGAACCCCATTGATTTTACGTCCCTCTCATTTTTCGACAAAGGGGTTTCATAAAGCATGACTCTACTAGTTGAGTCCATAGCTTCTCAATTTTGTATTAATTATCTTTTTTAAATAATACTTATAAACATTATTTATAACATTAAATTTTTTTACCAAGGGTATAGTTTCAGTGTTCATAATAACCTATTGTCTTATTTGACCAATGGTTAAATCTCGATGGTCGAATTTCCCTTTAATACTCTATAAATACCACTTCATTATTAAATAAATATAGTTTTTTTGTATAATACACACATTTTAATGAAATAAATATCATTTAAAAAGTATGTTTCATTACATATATCTATCTTAACTCAACTAAAAATCATTTTCCACAACTTATAATGATCTTTACTTTTGTTTGATAATAAATACAATAAACGTTTAATAATTCCATGGGTTCTTCAATCTCCCCCTTTGGATGAATTATTCAAACCCAACAACTCATAATAGTTTAAATAAAATCATATAATTTCTAAAAGAAAATATCATGATACCACATTTTTTTATAACGAATTTTTTTTTGAGATATTTATATCCCTTAATGATAATAAAATTATGGTCAGGTGATGGTAATTTTCTCCTCCTCAATAAAATCACTTATATCTTACTGTTTTGTAATAAACCCATATTTTGATTCAAAATAGTAATACACATTAACAATATACCTTTATATCCCTTTCATAATAGAATCTAAATGAATGTGTGTAAAGACAAACTACCTCAAGTGAGAGGAATAGGATGAACATACATATCCATCCGTAAGAAGTTAAATCTATACTTTGGTGTTATTTTTGTTAGAATGTCATAAATTTGATCCCCTATGGGAATAAATTACAACCTTGGAACTCTATTTTCAACCTTATATTTGATAAAATTATATCTATTTTAAATGTTTTTAGATCTAAAATATTTCACTAGATTCATAGATATATCAATTTCTTTTTGATTATTACATGAAATCCTCAATAGATTCTCAATTCACACTTTCAGGTCTTCTAACTTCTCTATCATCCAAAACATCTTTGTATATTAATTTATAGAAACTGCATACTCTAACTCTATGGTGATTAAATTCATTTAGTTCGGCTTCTTTAAATGAAAACTTATAAAAAAATCCCATAATAAATATACCGCCTAAAGTTTATTTATTTTCATCATAATATTTATCCCAATAAACATTAGTTTATAAAATTAGGTTCAGATGCTTATCCATTTTATACATTAATCCAAAATTTAGAGTCACTTTTGTTTACTTAAGAACTCTACTAGTAGCCATAAATTGTGATTTTTTATAATTTCTTTTATACCTAACAAAAAATTATACTACATAAACAATATAATTTATTGATGCATTAACATACAAAAAAATTAATTTACATCCTGAATTGGTTTTGATTCACACTTGGTCCTTCAATATCCCTTCTCAGCTTCACCCCAACTATCATGGGTGTGGATACAAAATTTTAATATTCTATTCCAGAATTATTTAACATTTCCTTGTTATATTTTCCTTGGGATATAAAGATGAGATATTATATTTACACAACTTGAAATCCTAAGAAGAAACTCATTTCTCCAAGCATAGATATTTTAAACTGATTTTTTATTTGTCTAGAAAATTACTCACAAGCATACTCTTTGTCACCTATAAAAATGATTTCATCAATATAAAAAATTTCAATTAAAGTAACTATGATCATATCCATTATATAAATATTTTTTTTCAAATTTACATTTTTTGAATTTCATATCTCTAAATTAGTTTTCCAGTTTTGAATACCAAGATCTAGGGGCTTGTTCTAGACCATATAGATCTTTATTCAACCTATACATCATAGTTTCATCACTATTTGGAACAAAACATCAATATTTTTTAATATATAATTATTATTAAAGTTATACATTCATTAAAGAATACTTCACATATATTTGATAGATTTTTTAAATCCCGTGATCTATAGAAACTAGTAACATGCTTATGGATTCAATTATTGCAGCAAGATAAAATGTCTCTTCAAAATAAAATCCTTAAACCTTAGAATATTAGTTACAAACTAATTTGGATATGTTTCTTGAAACATTACCTTTTTCATTTATCACATTTCTTAATACTAACTTGGTTCCTATTGAAAATATTATCATGATGTACTCCACATTAATAAGGTTGAATCATTTTGGTGACTTATTGTCACTTAAAATATTTTCCCCTATCTTAAATATGAACCTATTTGGTGAAAAGATATCTTAATATTTTACTTTCCTTTGGTTAGAATGAATTTAGTATTATTAGGAAATCATAACAAGAAACACTATGATTTTTTTATGAGTTTCACCTCCAATATAGATGACTACATCCCCAATGTTTTATGTTTTTATCCCACACACACACCAATCCCCTTTTATTATTATTAAGAGAATTATATAGTAAGGGTATATCCTTGGAACTATAATCCCACCACTAACCAAGTACAATGAAATCACTAAATTTCTGTTTATTTGGATCTTAAACCAACCAGTTATTTCTCTATAAAGTATAGGATTTGGCCCACTCTTTTTAAAGTAGATCGATAATAAAGGATTTTTCCTACCCTATATATAATTTATTTGATCCTCTACCTCCAATTGAATCAATATAAAGGATTCCTTACACATAAATTAATGGTATATCTCTAAGATTATGATACAAAGATATTATAGGCCTTATTTTTTATGATATATTAATATCATAAATTGGATTCTTAAGTCTTATTCTTATTAAACGTAAATTATAAGCAGTGATAACAAGTTTGGACTCTCCCTTTCACTATATTATTATTCAGCACAAAGGATAAATGTTTCTCACATGATATTGGATCTTTCCTTGGATTCAATACACAAATAATAAAAGATAAAAGTAGTTTTGGGTTTCTTCTCTCATTCTTTGACTTCAAAGAATATTCAAGAAAGTAACACCATCATATCCTCATCTCCTATTATTCTTCTTGTCCTATATATATTCACAAAACTATTTGAATATTATGGAAATTCAGTTATCCTTTATGTTAAATATTTAATCCCATTTAAAACTAAACATAGATCATTGAATTTAAATATACAAAATATTCTCTCATTTAACTCCTCATGATAATTAGAATTATCATGGAATTATATTTCATTTATTTCTTCCATGAAACCTTATTATTCATAATTCACTTATTTATGGTAAAATATATAGGGATATAATCATAATTTTACATCATATGTTGTAAAATATCATGTTTTGGACCGGTTAGAATTCCCAAATGAAGTTGAAATTTTTTGGGTGGATGGTCCAAATCATAAAATTCTGTTTCAAAATGGAATCATGAGAGATGGAACACTTAAAAGTATTGTTTTTGGATCAGTTTTAAGTCCTAGGAGGTGTCTTGGGATTTTGGATGAGTTTCAAGAGCATCGATATATAAAAAACCATTTCTAAAGAAATATATAGGGGAACATGGTTGGTGCACAGTTAGTACTAATCGTGTGGCATGTTTTGTGAAGGGGCATGGTTTTTTGAAAATATGCACCCCATTAGGAAATACATGAAATTTAGTATAGGTATGCATTGGGATTATGCACGGTTGGTGTATGGTTTTATTTTTACCATGCACTGCAACTGTGTGAGGTAGGAGTGCTTGGGGATAGTGGTTCCACATGGTTTGAGAATGGTTGGTAAATTATGCAAGACAAACTATGTGGCATGTGGGTGATTAGATAGCAGCACTAAACGGTTGGTGCATGGTTTTCATAATCATTCAACCTAAGAGTTAACCTATTAAAAAGGTGTAAAAGTATCATTTTTCTCTTCCAACCTTAAATGGGTTTCACTCCATTTTCTTTCCTCATTCCTCCAATAGCTTATTCACAAGTGCACTCTTTCATCCCCTCTTCCATGGGATTATTCTCCCATGTTCTTGATTTGGATAAAATTTTATAATATGTGTTAGAAGCCTAGTGGTGAGTCTACAACTGCCCATTATTTCTTCATCCTTGTAATTGTTATCATTATCTAAGCTAATTTCCCCTATTTTTAGGGTATTTTCTTGGTTATTATGATTTCTCTCATTCAAGCTCAAATAAAATCCTAATAATGGATAATTGAATCATCCTAAGCATGAGGGAGGTTTTTTAATTATTTTTCTTAAAAGTCTAGTCTTTATACATTTTTTTCATTATACCGCATGTTGGACTTTCCACACACATCTCCTAAAGTATGAAATATCATAAATTGATCAACTAGACCTTGTTTAGACATAATTTGACACCCTTATGTATGGTTGGAGGTTTAATACCTCAACCAAAATCACCTCATGGGTGAGTTTGATAACATGACTTGATGACCATTTTTCCTTAGACCAAATCACCACTAAGGTGTGTTTGGATATTTTTTTATTATTAAAGTAACTAGATTAATGTATCAAAGTGGAAAAGAAATGTAAAATGACATATATGAAATACTTAGACTTTAGTCACCCATTAAGAGTGAATATTTTAAATGGAATTAACAAATTTTCATGTGGTATAGATATTTTTTGGATCACTCAATTACTTATAAATATTAAAGATTGATGGTATTTAAATTGAATTGAATTGTGAAATTTGAATTAGATGAACGTAAATGGTTATACCATGACACTTTTCCCCTTTTCCTTGTTAAATGAAATGTTGTTTTATTTAATTAAAATGAAATGTAAATGATTTAAAATAAGAAATGAAGGGTGAATCCATGTTATTTAACCCTTGATAGATTATTAATTATGACCATGTATAAATGTGATTCAATGAAGTGTGAATAGTGATAACATGTCACTTTCCCCTTCCTAGATTTTATAAATGAAATGATATAATTTATTTATTGAATTTTAAACTAAAATAGATATTTTTCATGTCCTATGTTTAGTTATTTATTTGAAACATAACTTATTTTTAATCTATATCTTGTGTGATACTTGGATTCCTTACATAGAATTTCTTAAAAAGGAATAGTGGTTAAATGAATGATATTATGCCTTGATGGATACATGGCTTCCTAAAACAAAATTCCATGGACATGCTCATAGGTAAATAGAGGATATTACATATTGAGTGAAACTTAGGTTCCTTATGTAAAATTCCTTAGAAAAGCTCAAATATTTAACGAAATGATATTACATCTTGATAGAAACTTGGGTTTCTTATGTGTAATGCCTTGGATGGGCTTATATATTTAATGAAATGATTTTACATCTTGATCGATACTTGGATTCCCTATGCAGATTGCCTTGGATGGTCTCATAGGTTAATTGAATTATATTAAGCTTAGGCAATACTTGGATTAATAATATGGAATTCCTTAAATGGGATCATAGTAGAAGTGAAGCCATCTAATTATTTATTAATATTTTCATTACCTTAATTTATAAATCATAATACCTTAGAACTTGTGGAAGTTTTTATTATAATTGTTATTTATAAATTCCTTGGTTTTTCATTAGGTCATACATGACTAGTGTTACACATGGATGCTTGTGATTATATACATGGTCTTATTTCCACTTTTATTTTATTATATTCAAGACATATTGATTAGGTTAAAGTAGTTTCATTCATACAAGTGTCCCATGAAGAACCTGATCTTGACAAGGTTATTCATGCACTATTACTTTCTTACTTTTTTTTGATATACTGACACACTACTTCATTTTATATTCACATACTAGATTTCATTAGAATTCATTGGTGGTGACCTACTAAGTTTATCTCACACCCTGTTTAGGACACTATTTTGTACCCAAAAAGACATCCTGATTGCAGGTTAGTAATTGGACTATGCTCTATGCAATTTTTTATTATAGATTAGGACTTGACATTGTAGCTTGGGAGTTGTGGTTGAGAATATACTCAGGCTTCCTTCAAGAGTTAGAGTATTTTTATTTATTTATTTATTTTTATTCACTCAATCCCTATTTATTATATGTATAGATTATATGTATACTTGTATTCATGACTCGTCATGTTCATGCATGGATGTTTGTTTGAATCTAGTTAGGTTATTTGTTGTTATTTTTATATAGATATTATTATTATATTCTTTTTCATTTAATTATTTATTATTTATATGTATTTAATATAGAGGGTATATTATCCCTATTATACCACCTTTATACCCTCACTACTAGACATCAACATCTATCATTCAGGGAGGCATTCTTGAGGCTATGTGGCCAACCTACTCGGGGAACCATTTTAGTGGCTCTTTGGCCAGTATGATACAAATGGTATTAGAGAAGGTTTTTATTTTTGTCTTACTATTTTGGTATTATATCAACGAGACTAATAATGTGTCTAAGCTTCATAAATAGCTCATTTATGGGTTTGTCCAACCCATGCATGGGGGAAATCTAAAGTTTCGATGGAAGGGACTGTTGTTCATGATGTTCATTATTACAATTGATTGATATTTAACCTTGATTAATTGTGTTATTTTCACTAGTTACTAATTTATGATATTTAATAGGTGTCCTAGTATAGAAAGATAAGAGGGTCCATTCATACATAATCATAGACACATATAGATTCACATTCCATGCATATACCATGCCATATAGATTACATTGCTTGATATCTTGATATTTGACGGATGTGCCTTGTTTGATTAATCAACATTATTACCTATACACCATTCTTGTGTGTTTATTCATAATAATTATCTGAATACCATGTTTGGATGATTACATGATTGTATGATAGTGTTTTCTTCTTACATAGTAGTTTTCCTTGTTTATTGTATTATTTTCAATGTGGTAGAATTATTTGTTGTAATGATGATATATGATTGGTTACTAAAGTGTCTTCTTTAACCTAAATGGTTTTTTTCCATATATATTTATGGAGGAACCTTAAATAACCAATTATGACATGTTTGATCCATGTACCAATGGTTTCATGGGCTAAGAAATTAATATTTGATATTAGATTAGTGCCAAATTTCAATTTATAAGGTGTATGGGCCTTTCTAAAATGGGAATGGTAACCCATATAATCAAACCATCATAGATGAACTTGTTGTATTATGATACTAAAGGTAAAATCCTATTTATAATTACATGAATAAAAATTGTGACTTATAAAGGAAAGTACCTTTGTTATTTGGGAATGTTAATGTTTCTAACTAAACCTTGATATATGTTGAATTGTAATTCTTATAGAAAATGGTTTCATTTAAATGATGGTGTAAATTTTAATTTATGAAGGCTAGTACCTCTATAAATTGGGAATTATGACCCATATGAATGAATCTATATATGATTTTCTTGGACCTTTTAGGTGGGTTTTAGAATTTTGTCCTTTTGAGATAAACCCTCGAAGGGTGTTTTAAAATATAAAATTATATGGGTTTCACTTAAATGGGATACCAATTTTAATTTATAAAGCATTTAATCCATAAATTAGGAATGGATTCTTATATAACAAATCCTATTTTGACATAATGGGCCCCTCATAGGTCACTATTACTTTATATTCCTTCGTGTTTAACCCCATGAGGGTAGATTAACACTAATGGAATAGTTATCTAAAGTGTATGCAACCACTTATATAGTGTTACATATAAACTTATGATGGAATATTACTTAATTGATCCATTTTAATTAATAAAATACCATTTAATTACTCTTTGATCATTATTAATATAAGGCTTCGGTTAATTAAAATTCTCATTACCACCTATATGGTATTTTCCCTTATATATTTTGTTGAATTTTTATTTAACAGATCCCATTTGTGAGAACTTTATAGATAAATAAGTGATTAAAAATGTAATTATATGATAATTTACCAAATGTTTCATGGTGTTAGTTAAATAATTCACTTATTACAATTTTACTTGACAAACGGCACTTAATATCCCTTAAATATAAGGTACTTTAAATGTTTTAATAAAATAACATTGATTAAATTCCTTAAAATGGAACCTTTAATGGTGTTCATAATAAAAAACAGCCACACAAGGGTTGGTTTTTGTTTTCCTATAGTGATGATTGAAATGAGAACTTCATAAATTTCTATAGGTCTCATTTGGATTCTTCTTCTGTTGTGTGAACTAAAAGGATAACAGGTAGAGCCTAGTTATTTTTAGGCAGGAATTGTTTTTTAAAATTTGACTCCCTATGTTAAATAAGGGGTTATCCCATTGTGGTAGCGCCCTTGAATATATAAAAATGGTAGAGTTTTGAACTGAGTTTCTACGTACGGTAATTTTTTTTGTTTGATCGGTTGAGTTCGGTAATGGAACGACACCCCTAAGGAGGTATAGGGTTTTTAGGTAAGATAAACCTTGAGGGAGTATTACTATATGTGGATACCCAGTGGGTGTTAACTCCTTAACATTTTCATTTTCATGGTGACCTTCCCAAGAGAACCTCCATTTTTAGGGTGCTCAGAGAGAATTAGGGCCTGGTATGATGATTATTAGCAAGTTATGTCATTATACCCATGTTGGCAGATTATGACCCTCATAGGTTGATGATTTATTAACTATCTTAGAGAGAATTAGGGCCTGATAGAGATTCCAGGCATGTTAGATGTTGTATAATAGAATTTTTTATATGGGATATCATTCTCATGTGAGAGGCCATAGGCTAGGTGGATAGAACAAGTGTCCCTATTTTGATCTTGATCTATATGGATAAATAAAATACCTAGAATCCCTTAACTTTTACTCAGACCCTAGTAGTTTATCCTCATTTTGTTTGATCAAGGGAAACCTAAGATAGAGGTTTCCATGGGGTTTATATTTTCCTTAATGGTAGTGATATTGGATTTACATTCTTTTTAAGACTAATGCATGTGATTTACTTAGTTTTTGTGATATATTTATGATGATCCCTTAGGTTTTATGAAAAATAATCTAGAGTGATTTTGTATCGAGATTGGTTTCAATTGTTATGATCATTCCGGTGTCTAGATCAATTGATTAGTAGTTTCATGTTTGATGCTTTAATTTATGAAACAATGCCATGTGAAGGGAATTTTTGGGATAAATCATGTCATGGGTAGCTACCCAATATTTAATAGGGGTTCTAAGGGAGATTCTTTCTTGTTAGAAACGGATGTTTCATGTAGCACAGTTAGTATGACCTTGTTGATGGATGACTCGTAGAAGTGTGAGTCAGGTCTTGAATCGGGTGGTATAGTATGAGAACCCATTATGTATGGAAGGATTATGCATAGTCTCTATTTAATATTGAACATCGATGAACATTTGGTTAATAGTACAAGGATTGTCAGTTTTAAATATTATGATTTTGGGAATGGAGACCCAAAGAATGGGATAATGTTTAAGAAAGTGCACATTAATAAGTGATGTTTTGGAAATAGATCTGGTTCTGTGAGACAATAAACTAAAGTTTTACCTTGATAAGTATTTTTGGAATATGTGGTTTCTAGTGTTGGTTAAGGAAATTATAGCCTAGTTTATGTGAGCATGGCTCGGGAGAGTTATACATGCTTTATGATGAATCTTAGTGTAATCCTAGTTTAGATATGATCATGCCCAATATCATGACATTGTATTGATTACACTGAGAGAGAAACATATATATACCGAGTTACCTAGCTATATTTTTTTTGTTTGATGAAGAAACTCTTAGATATTTGTGCTTAACGAGTGGTTTAATGTAAATAAGATGGTTCATAACACACTATTGTGCATTTGAGGGTGTTGTCCTTCATTAGGATTTAAATTTATTGTTTTCTATAGGAACCATCCTTGAAGTTCTAGAATTGGTTTTGGAATATTTTTATATTTGTGCTTAGATACATGGGTTATTAGCCATACCAGTTATTGTGTATGGGATAGAAAATGTATAGGCTATGGTAATACAGTTCTCTTTGAGTTAGATTGATTACAAGGATTATCCTAAGGTGGGAAGAAATATGTTTGTTATTGATAGAAAATCCTCATTTTTTAAGGGTTACAAGACACTAAGACTAGTTTTGGGATATTCGTTTTAGATTTTTTGTGATTTTGGATAAATGGAATAAATTTACTACTATACTTCTTAGTAAAATTCATGTACTAATTCGAATGTGGACTTGATAGAGTTTGAGTGTAGGTTTCAATCCTGGACTAGCTTATGAAAACCAATGGATGTTGGGTTAGTAATGTTACTATGCTTATGTAATAGCACAATGGAAGTTTTTAATGGGAAATGGTTTAGCCAAAAGATGCCATCAGAATTCAGGCATGGTATTTGGTGAGAGTTCTTGGAATGATCTCAACACCCCTTGGGATAAAGGCTATATAATTTGGTATTAGTGATGCGTCGACTATTGAAGTTGAGTTTTTTCAAAAGTAGTCAACCATAGGTTATTCTCCTTGATTTTCTTATAATATTTTGATATGGTTAGTAAGTAACCGCATTTATCTTTCCATTATGATGAGATGGGTGTTGTTAAAAGTCCAATCGTAGTTTTTCAAGTAAAAGTCAGTGCAGACAATGTAAACTTGGTTGATTGAAGTATGAATGTTTTGATCAAATGGAGGAATTAAGGTAGTTTCCTCATAGTTAATCTGTTAAACATCTTGTAATTGTCTCTAAGAAAATAAGGATGTTCTTTAATAGGAAATTCTGATGGTGGGAGAATCATGACTTGGAATTGTCCATGAGAAATCTAGAACATATGGTAGGAAGAACCATAGGTCGGTTGATAAAAGAGATAATTTCATGATCATGAATTGATTTTTAAGGGATTTTTACAATCCAATTTGATTTTTTGATAGTGATTTTGATCATTGTCTCAAGTTTTGGGCATTTTAGGTACCATATGATTAAATTGACTCCTCGAAGTGCATTGGGAGTTTGGAAATTCAATGTGGAAATTTGAATGGAACTTCTCAACCCAAGTAGTTCAAGTGATGTTTTTTTTCCAATACTTCTTGGTAATGATAAGTTCTAAGGTGGGGAGTTTGTAACATCCCATGTTTTAAATCGGTTGAATTTCCAAAAGGAATTTGAAATTTTTTTGGTGGGAAGACCAAATATTAAATTGAGTTTCAAAATGGAATTATGATGGATGGAACTCTTAAAAGTTTTTTTATTATATTCAATACCCAAGAGGTGTCTAGGTATTTTGGAAGAATTTTGAGTGCATCAGGATCTAAAAAACTCATTTTCAAGAGAAACAGACTAGGGCGTGAGGTTAGTACTAACCGTGTGGCCCAAACCATGTGGTCTATTTTTTATAGGGGTACCGTTTATTGAAAATGTGTGGGGACCTATGTAAAATCATGAAATTTGGTGCATGTGTGTATAGGGGCTACATATAGTTGGCACATGGTTTGTCTAACCGTACACTACAACCGTGTGAGGTAAAAATTCTTGGGGATAGTGATTCTGCATAGTTTAAGCAAGGTTATTAAACCGTACAAGACACACTGTGTGGCATGTGCACCCTTGGATAGTAGAACTACACAATTGATACATGGTTTGCCTAATTTTTTGGCCTAACCACGCACCTCTTAAAAAATTTAAAAATTACCATTTTTTTCCTCCGACCTTAAATGGGTTTCACCCCATTTTCTTTCCCTATTACTCCACCAGCCTCTTCGCATCACATACTCCTTCCTATCCTCTTCCATGGGATGATTCTCCCTCATTATTTGTATAAAATAAACTTTTTAAGGTGTATTTAAAGACTAAAGGTGAGTCTAAAACTCCTCTTACTACCTTTCCTTACTTTATTTGCCCTTGGAATTGTTATTTTTTTACGAGCTAATTTACCATATTTTTAGGATGTTTGCTTAGTTATTATAATTTCCCTCATTTTAGCTCGAATAAAAGACCGATAATGGATGATTAAATCATACTAAGTATGAGGTATATGGTTTTAATTATTTCCATAAAAGTCTAGTGCTTATAAATTATCATCATTATGTCACGTTTCAAACTTATTTCACACTAATCTTAAAGAATGGAATATCACAAATTGATCACCCAAACCATGTTTATAAAATCTTTAAGAACCTTATGCATGGTTGAAGGTTGAAGACCTCAACCATAACCACCCCATGGATGATTTTGATATTATTCCTTAATGAACAATTGTCCTTATGACAAAAACACCACAAATGTGTGCTTAGATCATTTTTTGATTATTTAAGTGACTAAATGATTATAACAAAATGGAAATGAAATGTATAAAATACCTAGACATTCTTAACCACTTAAAAGTGAATATTTTAAATGGAATTAATTAATTTTTATGTGGTATGGATATTCTATGGATAACCTGATTACTTGTAATTGTTAAGGATTGATGTCATTTATATTGAACTGAACTATGTAAGTTGAATTAGATGAACGTGAATTGTTACACCATGCCACTTGGACCCCTATCCTTATTAAATTAAAGGGTATTGCATTGAATTAAAATTAAATTTAAATAATTTAAAAAATGAAATGAATATATAATTCATTTCATTTGACCCTTTATAGATTATTAATTATGCCCAAGGCTAAATGGGATCAATGAAGTGTGAATGGTAACATCATGTCAATTTCCCCATTCTGTATTTTTTCAAAGAAATGATATAAGGTTTTTCTTGAATTGTAATATGGTATAAATATTTATCATGGATTATGTTTAGTTATTTATTTATAACTTACCTTCTTGTTAAACTATGCCTTGTGTGATACCTTTATTACTTAAATGGAATGAATTAGATGGGAATAGTGGTTAGATGAATGATATTATTCCTTGAATGATATATGGGTTTCAGATATAGAATTACATGGATATACTCTTAAGTTAAATGGAGGATATTATATCTTGAGAAAAACTTGGGTTACTTATATGAAATTACTTGGATGGGCTCATAGATTTAATTAAATGATATTACATCTTGAGTGGCACTTGTGTTCCCGATGTGTAATGCCTCAAATGAGATTATAGATTTAAGAAAATGATATTAAATATTGAGTGATCCTTGGGTTCCCTATGTGAAATGACTTGGTAGGGATCAGAGGTTAATTGAATCATAATAAACCATGGGTGATACTTGGATTCTTGATATAGAATGCCTCATATGATCTCAGAGGATAAGTGAAATCATGTTATGCTTGATTAATATTTGAATTACCTTAATTGTTAAATAATAATACCTTAGAACTTGTGGAAAATGTTTTTATCATAGTTAATTATGGATGCATTGGTTTATCTGTGGGTCCTACATGACTAGTGTTACACATGGACACCTAGTCCTATAGCCATGAGCCCTATTTCTACTTTATTGTTCTTACATTTAATGACATCTGAATTAGACCAGATTAGGAATAGTTATCTAGGTGTCCCATGAGGAACCTGAGCTTGACATGGTTATTCATGCACTATTTCTATAATAATTTTATATTAATATACCTTCACACTACTTTATTTTATACACATATGGGATTTTCATTAGACACCATTGGTGGTGGCCTACTGAGTTTATCGCACTCCCTATTCAAGTCATTGGTTGGTACCCAAATAGACATCCTAATTGCAGGTTAGGAACTAGACTATGCTCTGTTTTGTTTTTCATTATGGACTAGGACTATACATCATAGATTGATAATAGTATATAAGGATTACTCGAGTTAACTACCAAAGTTATAGTCTTTTATTTATTTATTCTATTTCTTTAGTCAATAACTATTCATTTTTTTTACTTGTGGTATGGCTTCTTATATTCATGACTTGTCATATTCATGCATGGATGTCTATTTAGCTCTATCCAAGTTATATGTTGTTATTTTTTTAAATATTGTTACTATATTCCACTAACTTTAATTATTTATTCTCCCTCTATATTTACTACTCATCCAAAGGGTATAGTCTCCCCACTATACCACCTTCAGGCCATCACTACTATTCAGAAGCCTCTGGTATATGGGGTGGCATGCTTGATTTTATGTGACCAACTGGCTCAGGGAACTATTTTAGTGGATCCTGGGTCAGGATGCTATATACATTGTGATATAAATCTCTCCCAAAACAATCACTTCATTTCACACTATAGTGCTTCACTCTCCTCTAAGCTCAATTATATAACAATCACCATAACTAGCTTTAACTTATTTCTTTCCGCATTCAACTTCATATTTTTTCATTCTTCTTCAAGTAACATAAAAAATTCATATTCATTACTTAAAATAGAAAATATTAGCATGAATAATTATAGTAACCTTAATCATGATATTTAAAACATTATAGATTAAAACATGCATCATATATTTTTTCATCATACTAAAGTTTAAATTCTGAAGCTCTTAGTTAATTTTAAAAATTATTTATCTTCTCAAGATTTTGATAACTAATAAATTAATTTGTAAGATATTATATATATTATATATCTCAGTGTAAAACATCCCTTTTCTGAAATTTCACAATATGAAAACTCATGCATAATATTTTGGTAATATTACATATTTTTCAAGATACATCCCTTTTCCATATTTTTCCCATGCCTCTAACACATTTCTCAAACATGCATGGAAAATATATTAGGTATAATATGAAAATATTACATATCTATGTATAGTTCTTCCCTTTTATAATTTTCATGAACTCTATAATCTTACACATCACATCTATGATAATTATATCTTATGTATAACTTTCAAATAATATATATTATAGGTGATGTATCCTGAGGACTTTGGTAAATTTTCAAAGTCTGAGAAATAAATCACATATTGAATGAATTTTTCAAATTTATCAAATTATTCCAAAAATTATAATTTATAAAAAATATAAAAAAACAACTCAAAAACATCTTCAAAAATTCTTATACACTTTAAAATACTTTGGAATAATTTAAAATTAAATTCAATCAATACAGGTATAATTCCAAATAATAATAAATCATATAAATAGTCCATAAAATATTTCAATAATATCCCTATACCTTAACTCAAATCCTATAAAATTATTCATATATATTTTTTATTCTTTATGAACACAAGGATGGAACTAAATAAAAATATAATCCAGACTTTATTCAACTCTAGTTTCATAAAACTTCTTTATGGAGACATAATATGTGGAATTATGAATACACCATGGATGTTTTCACGTATTTTCATTAAATATACATGAATATATTCTTCTTATAAACATTAAATAATTAAAACTTCAATCATATTTGGGAATTAACTATTTTCTAAGTAATATCAATTTTTGAAACAACTAAAACATTTCATCAACCATTTCTAAGGGAATGATTCTCTAGTAATCCAATTGCATCTTCTCACATTAAATATCAAAAACTAAATCATTTTTTTACATTATAATTAGAGGAAGAATATTTTAATTTTCAGTTCCTTTATGGTAGCAACATAGTTTATTATATAAATAATGACAACAATATCACATCCAAGATTTGAGGTGTTTTCAAGATACTCATGAAATATTCATAGCACACTATTCAATGACACCATGTATGGGTCTCAAAATATATCTCCTCATATTAATTGGGAACTAAATATACCTTATAATTTGTTACAATCTAAAACATATTAACATCATTAATATTTCTTTTATATCCATTGACAAAAAATACAACAAACTCCCAATGGGTTTAACAGTCTCACATTTTTAATTTTTTGTCAATACCGATGTTGATGATTGATGTTAATATATTCTTTATCCATTTTCATATATCTCCCCATTATTAATAATAAATATAAGTTACATTGATAGAGGGTGGTATAAAGTCACTTAAATCCATGTGTCATTAATTATTCCACTCGAAGTCTAATTAAGACATTCTTGATGAAGAAATCCAGAGGGTCTAATCTAGATAGTAAAGCTATATATAATCCAAAGAAAATGATACTAATATAAAAATACTTTCCTTAGTGGTTATTTAAATATTATCAAGCTAACAAAAATTGATGAATATTTTCTCATGATAACTATAACCTAAATTATTACACTCATCTCATCACATTGATTAAAAACATTAAAAAATCAACTCGTAGGATTTAACTTTAGAAATCATCCTCATAACTTATCCAAACCATTTTATTTTCATGTTGTTGAATAATTTACATCATAAATCTTAAGAATAAAATATATTCTTATAATATAATTCTAATATAACATATATACACACCTCATCAATGAATTGTTTTCAAGAACATTATATAATTTCATATTTTCATGAAATTATAGTTTTGGAATCTTCTCCATTTTCTCCTACTCAAGGTATAAACTCAAGGTTCACTTCATTATGGTGTATTTAATCATAAAATAAACTTTAGGATGCCAAAAATTTTAATCACTTCCAAGATATTTACTTATTAGTTTTTTTCAATTTTTGATAGCGTGCTTGTTTTATTTAGTTCACCCCATGATAATTTGCATCAATTTCAATTCCTTATATATATAGCACAAAAACACAACACAATAGATAAGGGAATAAGGTGAAACTACTTTTCTTTTTAGTGAGATAAAAAAAAGTTGAGAATTTATTCTCAATTGAGATAATATTTTCTTTCTATCTACATTTTTGTGATAGCTCTTTATTCTATATATTCTTAATTTACAAAATGTATTATTCATGGGAAGTATGGTTTATTTACATATTTAATAAACTTATTTGTATGAAATATCCTTATTAATTTTATTCATCGAAACACCTAATCATTTTGGTGTTATCCCCATATTCCTCCATATTTATTCTTGTACTTGTATGATAATTAGAAATTTTTTGAGACATAACCAACAAACTTAAACATTCAACATAGATCTTCATGACCTCTTGGGTTATCACATTTTTACAACCTCTCATGAAATTATATTTCTTCATGTGGAACAATTTTCTTCACTTTAGCACAACATTTTTCATCTACTTCAGTTTTTCGTTCCAAATCTAATTAGTCTAGCCAAATGATCATTCATTCTTTAGTTATTTTGTCATGTTTTTTGGATCTTACAAATGGATTATTAGGTATAATTTTCACCAAACTTATCCCATTTTTCTTTTCTTGGAATATCATTATATTATAATCCAACTTTATTCCATTAATACCAATACCCATGTTTTATTTTCATGTTTCTATAGTGTGAGAACTATTTCCCTGAAAATTGTTTTTTTATTTGGTGTTAAACACTCTCTAGAATTCTTAGGTATACTTTTCTCAGATGATTTATTTTATCCATGACCCAAGGTAGGCTCTAATTTAAAATTTATTTTCATTTTATTTATAACTTTTGGTCTTCTCTATTTATAAACATTTGATGCATGATTAGTGTACTTACACCAAAATGATTTTTTCATTTTGACCACTATTATTATAGCTTGTATAGAATATTTAAATAATCTTAAATTTTTTTGAGGTAAAAATATTTTTTTCTTTATTCTCAAGAAATTGTTTCATCTCACCCCCCCTAGTATATGATTTATTTGAATTTCATGGGTTTATATATTATTCCAATAGTAAATTTCCTTGTTCTCAAACCATTTATAGCACCAGTAGTACCCCTATAATCATGATATGTTTTTAATACAAATATATATAGTTTTGATAGTTTGTTATTTTTATTTCACATAAACCACTAGTTAGGATTCTTTTATTAAATAGGTTTTATTACATCTTCTCACATCCACCATAAATGTAGTCATGGGTTCCTTACCAATTTTCTTTATCAATTTTCTTTCAAAAATTTGAATTATGTCATGCACTACTAATGTAAATAGATTTAGTAAAAATAATATTTAATGGGAAAATTGGTACCTTTTTCTTTGAGCTTTCATGATATTTATTATTAATCTTAAGATCTTCTTACCACTATATAGAGGTATTTTGGTATAAGAACACTCCTTGGAATTGTAAGTAGAAGTATTAATTTTCTTGACTTGTTTTGAAGACTCAACTTGAATTGTTTCAATATTTAATAGTTTTATTTCATGATCAATACATTTAATATTGAGGATATTTTTCTTATTACCCAATTATTTATGTCTTTATTCACATTCCTTCCTGATATTTCCATCATGATTTTCATTAATTTATTTCTTATCTTGCATCATGTTTCCAATCTCTTTAAATTTATTTTCCTTGACCTCTAATTGAGAATTATTTACATCAATGATACACTTTTTATTTTATTCTAATCCATGGAATTTTTCAATAATTATTTTTATTGATTAATCTTTCTATAGGTTAACTTCAAGATAATCCTTTCCTACATTAGATCTCATCCCTTCATGCTCCATAATCCCAGTACTCTTAGCATAGAATTTATTTGTGAGGTTTATTCTCTTTATTAACTTTTATTCTAGTGATTTTTATATTTTATTAGATTATTCCTCAAGATGTGTGATCTTCTTATGTAAGTCATTTAAAGATCCATATACATAAATGAAAATTTCTTTAGGAACATCCTAAAAGGTCTTCCTCAAAATATTATATACATCATCATTAAATTATAATAAGGTATGATCTTCCCCACTTATACTTGGATCTTCTTCGGGGTAGTTTGAAAAAGATATTTCTATTACCATTTATTTATGTAGAGATTGTGAGCTACCTAAGGTATAATTATTTTCCATATCCGTAATAGTTGATTCAACCATTAGTTCTTCTCCTTCTATACTAAATCTGATTACTTATTTATTATAGAACATGGAAGTGGTAACTTCTTCCTATTCATGTAAAAATGATAACTTATTCCTAATTTTTCATATTTTTCTTATTTTTGTTCTTAAATGTCTTATAAGAGGTAGAGTTTTGATTTTAAATAAACATTTTTTCTCAATTTTTTCACCCCATCATGAATTTATGAATAAAACGTTAAAATTTAAAAGACTTTAAATTATTGAAAATGTTGAGAATCCAATTAATGGTGTAACCTAGAGATATAATACAAATTTTTATTAATATTCTTAGGATATTCTCCATGTTAATATTGGTTTGAATCAATGTGGTGAGTTATTACCACTTAAAACTATTTCTCTTATCTTACATTATCACCTATTTAGTGAATGGATCTATAAATATTTTAGTTAAATTTATTTATCATGCATATAGTATAATTAGGAAATAATAGTAAGGAAAAACAAGATCTATTATAAAGGTTTTCCTCCAAGTTGGATGACTATATCCTTGGTTTGTTGTAGTTTTTATCCCACATACACACCAATTCTCTTTTATTGTTAAGATAAATCTTGGGAAAGATTATATCATTTGACCCGTAATACTTACACCAACTAGGTATAATGAAATTATAATCTTTTCCTTTAGTAGGCTCAGACGCTAACTAGTCCTTTCTCTAAAAATTATAGGATTTGGCCTACTTGTTTTTAAGTAGATCAGTAGTAAAGGCGTGTGTCTCTCCTGAATAGAATGTATTTGATCTTCTTTCTAAAATTGTAGCAATATCAAGGATGCATCAGAAAATTATAAATGATATATTTCTAACCTTAAGGTATATATATAGCATAGGCCTCAGTCTATTTGATATAGGAAAAACATAGACTAACTTCTTCAACTTGAATAATAAGTATCAAAACAAGTCCAGACTCTCTATTTCTTCTTATTCATTTTCCACACACAGGAGAAATATTTATCAAATGTAATTGGATATATTATTTTATTTGACCCAAAAAAATATGAAGGATAAAAGTAATGTTAGTTTTATCCTCTATTTAATCAAATTTACAAAATATTCAGGAAAGTAATAATGTCAGATCTCTATGTATTATTGTTCTTCCCAACCTATATATATTCCTTGAACCATGTGAATATTATGGAACTTCAAATATACTTTATTTTTGTTCTTCAATTTAACTTAAAACCAATCATGTATAATTCCATTTAAACCTCATAAAGGTTCTCTCATTTAACTCATAGTGATTATCAGAACTGTCTCGGTATTCTATTTCATTTATTTTCCCCAAAAACCATATTATTTATAATCCACATCTATATGTTTTAAAATACATTGATATAATCATAGTGTGACATCATATGTTGTGACACAAACCTCTCCCTTAAATAATATTTTTATCACACATTGTGTCATGGAACTCTCCTCATGGAATAACTACATAAAAAACTAAATAACTAGTTTCTGATTATTTCTATCCACAGTCACATTCATGACATGGAGTCCTTATTCATGATACACAAAAAATTAATATTCATTCCTTATCAGTGAAACCAATGTCATGAATTATGATAGTAAACTTAATCATTGTATTTTAAAAACTAAAGAATTGAATAATCATTGTCTAATTTTTCATCTTCCAGAAGATTAACTTCTAAATATCTTAGTTAATTTATAAAAGTCATCATCTTCTCAAAATGTTGATAACTATTAAATTCATATGTTTGATATTATATTTAATATCTCTCTCAGTTTAAAACTTCCCTTTTCCATATTTTCATAATTTTAAGACTCATACATAGTATTTTTTAAATCATATATATTGTATAAGATGCATCCCTTTTCCATATTTCTGCCCAAGATCCCAACACATTTTGCATACTTTCATGGAAAATATATGATGTATGATATGAAAATATTATGTATCTTATTATATTTCCACCCTTTTAAAATTTTCATGAACTCCGTAATCTTCTAAATCACCTCTAAAAGAATAATATCTTACGTATGACTTCAAAATACTAAATATTACAAGTGATATATCCCATGGAAATTTACAAAATTATAAAGTCTGAGAAATATATTACATATTGAATTCATTATTCAAATTTAAATAATTCTTCCAAAAAATAAAATTTTCATAACTTGTACAAGTCAACTCAAAAAAATATTCAAGAATTTTTATCCATTTCAAATTACCTTGAAGTAATGTCAAATTAACTCCAATCAACACTAGTATAATTTCAATAATAATACATAATGTAAATATTCATTAGAATATTTTTAAAATATTCCACTTTCTTAACTCCATTCATCCTACTTCATAAAAATGTATTTTTCATGATTTGTAAACACAAGGATGGAACTACATAAAAATACAAGCCATGATTTGTTTAACTCCAGTTTCAATCAGCTTCATCATAGAGACTTAATATTCAACACTATGAATACTCCATGGAACCCTTATCCTATTTTCATAAAATATGATTAAATAAATTATGCTCATAAATTTTCAAATAGTAGGCCTTCAATAAACTATTCCAACTAATTATTCTCTATGCAATATAAATGTGGTAGTGACTAGATTATTTCATCAACCCTTTCCAAGTGAATAGACCTCCATTAAACCAATGAAAACATATCACTTTAAATGGAAGTTTCACACTAAATTCTTTTTCAATATAAATAGTGTAATAGTTTTTCATTTTCCACTCATTTATGAAAACAAAATCATTTTTCATATAAATAATGATAACCACATCACTTCCAAGATTCAAGGTGTTTTTCAAATATTCATTCAATATTAAAAATGCACAATTAAATGACACATTGTATGGATCTCCAAATAAATCTTCTTATCTTTCTTGGTAACTACATATTCCTTAAAAATTGTTATACTCTAACACTTATTGAAATCATGCATATTTTCTTCATCTCCATTGATAAAAAAAATATAGTAAAAGCCAAGTGGGTTCAATAGTTACAATGATATTATTCCTTTTTTTCTTAGAACAAGATCCCATGTGGAATTTATTTTAATATTATTCATCTCATTATTCATTATAACTATACATTTTTTTCAATATCCTCATCAACTGATTATGGATCAACTTGAGATATAAAGCCTACCTGGTTTTCAAGTATCAACCTTCTTCAAGTATGAACTGGTTCATTCCAGTTTCCAATTATATTTTTTTATTCTAGATTATTCTTTAACATTTTATGTTTCAATTTATGATTTTTATTATCACCACAATAATCATTTGTTTTGTTCTAAATCAACACCATCATGATCTAGTTTATTTTTAGTTTATTCTTCACTCATTTTCTCTATAATATGTATGTTATTCATGTCTTTATTTTTAAAATATGCTTCATGTGCAACACTAAAATTTGGTTTATTTTCAACAATATTAGCATCATAAAAATTAACCAACTTATGTAACGTTTTTTCAGCACTTATATCCTCTTACTTTATAAATATATCCCATGATTAATCCTTCCTCATCCCTATTAAAAAAATTATTGATTTGAATATTTAATTTTCATAAAGAATAGACTTCCAAAAATATTGAGGTACTTTTAAGCTAGCTTCTTCTTATAACACATCTAATAACATTTCATATTAGATTCAAAACTCAACAAGAACCTATTATGAATATGCACAACTATACTCACATCTTCTCTCTAGAAATGTTTTTTAAATCCTATATTCTATATGCATTATTCTTCCTATCTCAACTGTGATTCTATTTTTCCTCTATAAAATTCCATTTTGATAATGTATAAATAGAGAACTGTATTGATGCATGAACCCATTATTAGAAATATAATATTAAAATAAATTTCTAGTGAACTCATTTCCATTATCAGTTATAATCTTCTTGATATAAACACCCACCTCTTTCTCAACACCCCTTCTAAAAATTTTCATGATCCTCATAGATTTATATTTATGCTATATAAATATCAGATCGGTTTTTCTTATAAAATAATCAATGAAAGTAATGAAATAATAATATCTTATTTATGATTAATGTATCATTATGCCATATAAATCTAAGTTAATCAATTAAAGTGGTCTAGTAGACTAAATTTCAACTCTCTTGTGACTTCCTTACATAATTTTTCTTTTTTATCATATTTCAAAAATATCTTATCGTTCACTCTCCAGTTGGGGTAAGCTTATTACCACATATACTCATGTGATCTTGATCAATCTCCTTTAACTAATATGTCTAATTCTTTTATGTCATAATTTAATCTCATCTTTTAATCTCAAGAAATAAGAATCTTTTGAATTCCCAATATGAAATAAATTTCCATTGGTTTTTTCTCCTTTTTTCAAAACTCTTCTATCCTTTAATATATTTATGATAAAATAATTCCACCAAAAAATTACTTCATTAAAATCACTAAAAAGATGAATAAAACTCAAAAAATTGTGTTTGAATCTATCCAAAAACAAGCTATATTTAGACTTCAGTTTTTGAGCCTCAATCTCAACTATCCCAATTCTTCTTATCCTTAAAGAATTTTCATTCCCAAAAGTAACTACACCTATATAATTTTATTCAATTTTCATCAATATTTGTATGTATCCTTTCATCTGAGATGAAAATCTACTAGATAGAAACCATTCCTTTCTTCTATTTCTTTATTTAAGTTCCACCTCAACATGAAGTGACTTCTCAAATTTTTATATTCTATAAACCTTATTATTTATAGTTTTTTAAATATTTTTTCATTAAAGTGTTTGTTAGGTCCCAACCAATATGGAAAATGGTATATATAGGGTGAATAGAAATTTTTTTAATTTTATAGAAGAGAATTAAATATCCAAGTTATTAAAGATGATTAATCAGATTTTAACATGAAATAGATTAAGAATAATAAATTAAATAAATATCATAAGAGATTTTTATCAAAACAAAATTTTCTTTCATTTACTATTCACACCCCTATACTCATAAATAGGTATGTTATACACTAAATAGACCATAATTTTTATGGAGAGTTATAACCTTATTTCAAACTAACTTATAACTAAATAGACAAGAAAACTTTTAAAAGAGATTCACATATCAATATAACACTGACTATTAGAGTCACAACCAAAAAACTACTTATAAATGAAGGAATAACCAAACAAGAATAGAATTTTATTTTTAAGTAAAAAATTATAAACCAAAAATTTTTAAGCATAAGTAAAGAGGATAGAAATAATTAAGATCATATGTAAAAAAACTAGATGATATATGTTCATATATAATGGTTAAGGCATAGATATTGGTTCTTGAGTAATGTATTAGTCCATATCTCTAAGGACGTAATGACTATACAATTCATGGCCATCCTTATGATTCATCCAATAGTTTAAAAATTGTTTTCACAAGATCACTTGTAAACTCTTTTGATTATCAGTATGTATTTATTGTATGTTCATATATCGTATCACTATGTTATCTCTATTCCCATTTAAAACCTTTAAATATATTTTTCAATATTGAAACATCTATACACATCCATAAAATGGTTAAAAACATTCAAAATATATAATAATAATGGTACCAAAGTTATCGCCATGATTATCATGTCTAATAAATAATTCATCTCTATAATAATCATGTGAATGATAAAAAATTACATCAGAGATTCTTGATTTATAAAAAAGGTATTTATAGATATTGAAAAACTTCAAAATATCTTCCAAAATATTCTCCAAACAAATTGGTAAAAAATCCCAAAAACTCAATATATAGTTTCTATCTACATAATTTTAAATTAAAAAACCTTTCTAAAACATATATGTAGATTTTAAAGTTTCTATATTTAATTTAAAAACATTATAATAACTTTGAATATAATTTTTATAATATTATAAATCAATATAACCATAATAAATAATAAAGTATATAATAAATTGCAATAAAACATATCTTAGAAGTTCGTTTTTTTAATCAAATTTTCACAAAAACTTATTTTTATATACGAAACTTTTCACATAAACATATTTTCACTTAAACATAAGTAACTAAATAAGAGTAAAAATTTCATGTAAGGATATTTTTATAAGAATAATCTATATAAAAATGTTCCACATAAGCATAAATTTTGGTAAAAGATTACCATGTTTGCATATCACCACATAACCGGATAGTCACTTAAGCGGATATCACATAAGTATTGTCACATAAATTGTAATACCCCAACCCAAATATCTTAAAAGTAACCTACGTAGGGGTCTCCTTAGGTGAACCTAACTATATACCAGAAGCTTATGAATAGTGTATAGGGCCTAATGTAGTTCAGGGGAGACTATTCCCTCTAAAATAAATCATGAGGTTGATACATGAATCTATCGAAAATTCAGCATTACCCATCCAAATAAAGTACATCCAAAAATGCTACATAAATAAAATATGGATTATTATTGGCCCTCCATAGTAAAAAATATATATTATTAAATTAGACTATATGATGTATTAAAAAATAGAGTAATAGAAGATAATCATGGCATAATAGGCATCATATATTAATAAAAGGAAAACTGGATAATACATGTTGAACCATAACTAAAAATAAGTACACTATCCAATGGCCTAACTCACATAATCACCTTTCCCTTCCCATAGCCACCAAGACCTACTGAATAAACCATGTGTCTAGCTCAAAGTGATAACTATTTCTTAAGAAAAAATAGGAAGCTCTATCCATGTATATTGAACCCCATGTCATCTATGTGGGTAGGGGTGAGTCCAACAACCCAATAGGAATACCAATGCCTTAAAAATACTAAAATTTATTATGATAAAGTGGATTTTCATGTAGTAAATACAATAAGGTGTAGTAATTCTTGTGTAACACACCCACCTGGAAACATAGTGCGTAATGAAAATATAATCACACAAGTCAAGTAATCTTGTACTAACCAGTCTACCACAATACCTGACCATACTTGATTCAGCACCATGTAAGAATAAATAAGTCACCATGTACCATAACCCAAACCATACCTAAAGATGTGAGGCAGGGTTCTGAACCAAGTCTCTAACCCATACCCAAAGCTGTAGGGTAGGGTGCCTTTTTAAAACCTCTACCCATCCCTACTCACTCAAGGGAGGTCATGTGTCGAGCATCCATCAAGTCCCAGACCAAACCTAAAGAATCTAGTTATGGAATCATCCAAAACCTTGACCCACTACCCAAAGGTATAGGTAACAACCATACATCCACATACCTTAACTCATCCATTCTCAATTGAGGGAGGTTTGTCTTCCACGTCTCATATCACATCATAACCCTTCCCTTTCATGGGCACTCCTAGACCCAAGCCTAATCACACATTCCAAGGTCTGCTACAACAATTCAATCCTAATAAAGTATTGGTGCAAATACCAAGACCTAATACTTCTCACTCAAGGTAAGGTTAAGACTCATTATCTATTTAAGACACCGATATTTTAGAATATATTTCTCTTTAATAAATAAATTCATTTGATAGCCTATAAATCGCATGAACTAAACTTATGTGAATAATTATTATACACTATAAAATTAATCACATTATTGTTTATTTAAATATAATATAATTTTTGAAAATAATTTCTAATTCACTTAGGAAATGTTATTGATCCTAAACAATTGTTTTGAAATATTTTGTTTATGAGAATTGTTTTAGTCATATATGTTTTATTTAAAATTTAATTTAGGTTATAATAATTATGAAACATTATTTATTACATATTCATAAAATTAATTCATTTCTTATTAATTAATGAGAAATCAAAATAAAATCATTTGAAGGTAAAAAAGAGATGTTTTTTCTGAAAAACAGCTTTTGTGCGGATAATATGTTTTTATATTAATAAATTAAACGAATCACTATTTATGAATTATTTTAATTAAATTTGAAGATAATATATTATATAAATATTTTAACATTCATTTAATTTTTTTTACTAGTAAATTAATGAGAATAAATTCATTTTTATGCTTAAAATGTGTTTATCTAAAAACATTTTTCATTGCATTTTGTGTGCTTATTTTAAAATTAATTTATGAAACAAATAAAAATTGAATATTTAAAATTTTTTCACATTTAGAATAATATTTTAAAAATTTATTAATAATTTCAATTTTATTTTTGATCATTATGAATATTAACCATGGTAAAAGTTTGTCACCACGGTAAAGGATAAATCAGGTTAATTATGGTTAAAACTATGTAATAATTTCATAAAATTTAACATTAAATCTTACCAGATGAGATTATTTCAACCCTTATCACATTATCTTATAAATTATATTTATTCAGTGTCACTTTTATTTGATTTATAAATATATTATATAATAAATTTTCAATTATTTATAAGTTTATTACCCACCTCACTTAGCCTCCTCTCTTCAATTATTCACAAACATTGAGCACTCTAGGTCCTTAAATACCAAAAAATACCTTAATAACTTCCTTCACCATGTACTAGATCTTTTTTTATTCCCATAATACTAAACCAGTAAGTCTTAACATGTAATCTAGAAGAGGTTTCCCAATGAAGTGGTAATTGTATTTACCAATCTATATCGGGTTTCTTTCTTCTGTAACCTCCTCAAAATATTTTATAACCATTTCAACATGATGAAATCAGTATCTATACTATACTTAAATGTTTTTATTTTAATTTAAAACCATTTTTCTATATCCATTATTTCTAATGTAAAGTAAAAACATCGCTCGTGCTTACAGACGGATTACTGTCTCAATGAAATAATGTTTTTTATTTTTCATCATTATCTCTCACGGATGGTTATATATATGTATTTGATGGATATAAATTTTTTTATAACATATTTATTACATTAAAAGGTAAAATATTATCTACCACCATTGGAAAACAATAGTCTCTTGTGCATATATGTAGACTACCGCCTCCGAAAAGCAATGTGTTTAATTTTTCATCATCGGCTCACATGGATGGTTATAATGATAAATTTACTATATATATATGATATTTATAATATTATAAGGATTTTTTAAATATATATTATTATTTAACTTTTTTTATTTCTATGTGTTGAAAAATGAAAACATTACTCATGCGTACTTATGGATAATCGTCTCCATTAATTTATGTAATTCATTTTTCATCACCATGTTATATGAATGGTAATAAAAGTGTATATAATGAATAAATATGATACCTATAACATGAATAATATTTTTTATATTATGAAACCATGAAAAAAATGAAAGTACTAGAACCATCAAACGAAAACATTCACGTAAAATGGAATCATTGACACCAAAATATTGATTTTAAAAAAGAATTATTAATAAAAGGGAAATTAGAAATTATAATGGAATGATCTATTTTAATATAATTATGAATAATTTTATTTTATATATTTATGATAAATCTAAATTTATGATACAATAGTTTAATATAGAATAAGAATAATGTTAGTACCTGAGCTAAGGTTTAATATTAAAATTTCATTTATTTTCAAGATTGTCTATGCTAAATTTCCAATGAAAAAAATTATATGATATTTATATTTTAAACCTAATATATTTTATTCTCCTTGATTTATTTCTAGTTTTTTCATGTTTTACTTTCATTATCCTCTCTTTGGTACTTAAAATGATAAAGAATTTTTTTAAGAAAATCTGATCTTATTTCTTCTCTAGTCGGGAAAATTTTTCTTCCTTGTCAATGATATTTAAAATGTTTTCAAAAGTTTTATTCTCTAGGATAAAATTATTATTTAAATTAATTTTAAAACATATTTTAATTTATTTTAATACTTTTAAAAATTAATTTTTACACTGTTTTCCAAATTATTTATTTATGACTTTTTATAAAAAGTTTGAAAGGAATCCTTATTTTAGCATTTACCACACAAATAGATTTTACTATTATCATAATTGTTATTTTATTCTAATATTCCTTTAAAATTTTTAATGGTTATTTTCAAATAACATATTTTTCTCAATATTCTATGAATTTTTAGTTTTTAAAGATTCCAAAAAAAGTATATTTTTCATATTTTCAAAGAAATGTTCAAATTCACTTTTAAAGGTAACTTTCATCTATAAAAACATCCTTAATGTTTCTGATTCTTCACTAGGGATATGATCATATGATTCTATCCATTTTATTTCTTTACATGTCTTGTTATTATATGATGATGAAATCTTAATGAAATTTTTTTCTTTTTCATAGGTTATGATAAGATGATATTATGAATGTTTTATGATATCATAGAACACAAATATATGGTTTTCATTACATGAATAGTGGTACCAAGATTATATTATTTATTCCAAATTTCAGATAGGTCCAGGATTGGGATGATAAAGAACAACAAAGGTATTTGGGAGGAAAGAAGAAGATTCTACGACCCGAGAGGCAGGTGCGCGCAAGATTCAAGGGCAGCGTGCAAAAGTCCCATCAGTGTGAAAACTCTTGCACACCAAATGCGACATCAAAGGTAGGCTTTTTCGGAAACCCACCCAAAACTACCAAAGGTGTCGGCACGCAAGAGATCAGTGTTGCACGCAACACTCCTCCCGCCGCGAAAAATCTTGCGCGTCGGCGTGCTTGAAAATTATTTAAGGCCTGAGCTCGAAGGTACCCAGTGGAACAAAAACCCTTGTTCACCCAATGCAATGTCAAAGGTAGGCTTCCGTGGTGACCCCCAAGAAACCTCCAAAGGCATTGGAACACAAAAGTCTGGGAGGCGCGCAAACTTTTCTCCGGTGCGCAAACCCTTGTGCGCCCAATGCGACGTCAAACGGTCATTTGTGTGTAGCGCTCCTTGCGCACCACCTCCAAGGATTTTGGCTATAAAATTAAGCGTACCCCCCCCCCCATTGGGGATGGTGAAAGAAGACGAAGCAACGCTCTAATATGCGAAAGACACCTCTTCCGCGACCATGCAAAAAACATTATTGCCTCAAGGTATTGGATATTGCATGATAGGTCTTCCAAGGGTTCTCCTTCAGGTGGGCCCTCTTGGGTTTTATCCTCATCCATTTCCTTTTACCCTAAGTCATTTACGTGCAAAATATACCTCTTACATGCAAGTTCCCCCTGTATCGGTCCTATTTTGTGCACACCCTTACGGTTTGCGCACATCCTTCTGGTTTGCACATAGCCATCCCATATTGTGTGCTTCCCTCATCTTGTGTTCAGCCTTCCTTGTACACTCCATGTTCCATCCTTACCTTAAGGCCCCATGTATGAGCTTCTCTTTTGTGCAACATACCTGTGTCGCACACCTTTCTCTCGTACGACCCTCCAGGTTTGTACGAAGTGATTTCAAAGTCCCTTAAATGGTGCTTCCCATGGATTTGCTTAGCCTTATGCTTCTTTTCAATGGCATGCTAACAGTTATTGATTTTTTTCATAGTCATGCTAACGTGGGCCCCTCAATGGATCACTCCACAACACCCCTTCACTATGGCATTGTCAGTGCCTTCCCCTTACCAAGGGTTAAAGTGTTCAGGTTATGTAAGTCTTAGGGGTGTGGATTAAACCCTCCTTGTCCGAGCTGCAGGATGTTAAACCGTCAAGCGACTTCATCCTTAGCACATGATGTTAAACGGTGACCTCACCCCACGCACTCTACGCAGGGCACCCTATCTCAGATATTATCTATGCTTGCTCGTCTCCGCAGGAGTGAGATCTTCCTCACATTGAATGAGATCCTCTTTGCTGGAGCGGTGCCTGTCCGTAGGGAAGAGAAACCACCTTGGTGTAAGCCCCTAACCTTTCTTACAGAAGATAGAACCTCTACTCCTCCATTCTTCTTTAGTGCCAAATACCAGAGGGGGGATGGGAATCAGAACCCTCATCTCTTCTGTGCCAAATCCCTCACCTGTTGGGATTTATCTCCACCCGGGCCTCCATCTTGGAGTGAGTCCCAATATCCATATCCCAAGGTTGTGAACCATGTGTAAGCCCCTATTTCCTTTTTTGGATGCAACCCACATGTAATCCCCTATTTCCTCTTTGGGCTGCTAACCACGCATAATCCCTTGTTTCTTCTTTGGGCCACTAACCACGTATAAGCCCCACTCCACTTCCCACGGACGCACCTTTCACGACATGATCATCAAGTCTTTGTTGCCTCTTGTTTCTCACACTGAGCATGAATCACATGGGCTTAGAGTAAGAATTCACCATGGAATCCTCTTCGGGCCTCCCTAGAGTGTAAACCCCATCGCCTCTCGGAACTATGTGGACTTTGATCCTTAACAAGGTAAGGTACATAGGAAGCCTCCCTAAGGTTCAAGACCAACACCTAATGGTATCGACCCCCTTTACGTTGGTTCACCAACACCTTTCCCAAACTACGAGGACTTTGATTTTTTCCAAGGCAAGGTGCGTAGGAAGCCTCCCTGAGTTTCAAGTCTAACACCTATTGGTCCTGACCCCTTCACATTGGTCCACCCTCGTCCCGCATGACGTTAAACTGTGTGACTCCTTTTTGTCTAACAAAACGTTAAACTGTACACATTCAAACTACGTGGGATTTCATCCTGGTATCTTATGCAAGGTTTGTAGGAAGCCTCCTTGTGGTTCAACCACGACCAGTGGTAAACCGTTGTGTTCTCTGACCAGTGGTAAGTCGTCATCAACCCTGACCAGTAGTAATCCATCTTCAACCCTAACTAGTGATAAGATGTTAGAACCCCAATCAGTGGTAATACATTGTACCCCAATCAATGGTAAGCCATTGTCATCTTTAATTAGTGTTAATCTGTTATAATCCTCATACAACGGTAAGCCATTGTACTCTATAATCGATGGTAAGACATTATTGTCCCTTTGTTAGGACCCACATCCTTGGTCCGTCCTAGTGGCGTCAGACCAACCTCGGGCTGCTAACCACATGTAAGCCCCATCATCATATTCGGTTCACTATCCTCTGTGCACACCCCAGTTCTATGCCTCCATCATGAACTACGTGGACTTTGATTCTCACCATGACAAGGTACGTTGGAAGCCTTCTTGAGGCACAATCCCATCACCCATGTCTCATCCTTGTCTCTCCCTTGAGCCTATGTATTTTGGGAAGGTCATGCCCCAACCCAGAGGTTCCACTTACTTTGGGTCCCCTCCATATGGGTCACCTCTTTAGGTGTCTCATCATATCACCAAACTACGTGGACTTTGATTCCATGCCACAGGGATAAATAGGAAGTCTCTTCGAGGCTCAAGCCCAATACTACTATCACCATCACAATGGTTCCATATAATTCCCCCACCACTTCATTCAACTCTCCATCATCCATCCTGATTCTTACCTGGGTCATCACATCCCAGTGAGATCATGTCAATTCACCTCTCCACTACTCTTAGAATCACTCAGGTAACTAACCACATGTTATCCCTAAAATCAGTGTTCCCTCCAGGGGTTGCACTAATCTGATCCACTCCAGTCTGTGTTCTAATTATTCTAATCCATCTCTTATAGATGTTAAACTCATGGCATACCCTATGTCAAACATGGGAAGCTAAGGAAAACTTCAAAGAAATTTCTATGGCATATAATTCCCCACATTCGACATGGGATGCCTCAGGCTTCTGTGACCTCAAGAAGCCCTATAATAAGGGTAAGAAACCCAAATGTGCCAGTGTTTTAGCGTCCATACATGCCAGTGATGTTCAATGTGACTACTCCCTGACCAAAGGTTGCTTCCCTGACCAAACCCCTTGGAATGTCTTGACAAAAGCAGTGTAATTAATCGGCGTCCAGGAAGACATCACACTTGGAAGAGTTTCGCAGACAACCTCTTAATCTCTGAGGGAGACCCGGACAAGGTGACGAGTTCTGAGGAGGAATCCATCGAAGGAGGAACTGACATCCCATCATCCCATTTCAATCAAGTAGAAAATTTCCCTGAAATGGTGATGGATGTTTCCCACCTTTGGAAAGCGAGAATGCGGGGAAACAATCAGTTTGCCCTCATTCTCCAAAAAGGACGGATGCGTGTGCCCTAGTGAAAGTGTTGGAAATAGAAATGGTGAACTCGACGTGAAATTATTCTTCTCAATATATATATTAGTATCATTTGAGACATCATTGGACTATCATGTCACCGAATCCATGTATCTGGTGCCAGGTCCCACCAAGAAAATAGTGGTCCTAGTGTGAAACTCACTAGAAGTCGGGGCAGTTAAAACATTGGACATCTTAATCTGTGACGTTTCCAGCATGGATCCTTCTTACCAGTGATGGAATATGTAATGGTGTTGGGGAACTAGGCATAGATTTCCTAGTTTCAACACTAATGGTTTAATATCCCTGCCTTTCAGGACCCAAGACACTTTAATAGGAAACCGATCTCCACCCACCCACTGACACAGGAGCAGGGGAAATGTCAATGCGGCAACCCCGCGTGGCTCCACCGCTTCTGAGACAGTATCCACATCCACAACTACAGGGCACCCACGCCCCATCCCCTCATCTGAATTCATTTAGATAAGGGTGATAAATGACCTCATCCTTCGATACGAGGTGGAGGGGATTATCCCGACTCGAGATATTGCCCGCTAGGATTTAGACGCATCTGCGCCTCATCACCACCACCTACCCCAAGGGCCGCACAGGGAGCCACTGCTACCCACTCCGACGCAAAATTATTTTGAGAGCCTCTCCCTAGAACAATTCGATGACTCCATCCCCTACGCCGATGAGGTGGGGAATGTTCGGGCCAGCCCGGTCAGGATCCTGTTCGAGGGGCTCCCAAGGAGGGACCCCACTAGGCCACACCATCACCGCCACTCTGCCCCATGGGTCGAGGAGCAAGTAAGCCATGCGCCTGCTCTTCTAGCCTCAGTCCAGTTGAATTGATGACAAGGTCGAGCGCAAGTCAAGGAGGACACCCGCCAAGGGGCATCAACATCAACAACTATCATGGATCATGCCACCACTGACATACACCATCAGTTCCCTGTCTATTCCGAGCATGGGAATACAGACTTCCAACCCGGATCAAGGCCCCAACTACCCCATGGGTAGGCTAGGTTGACTATTTTGGTCGCTGGCATAGGGAGCGCCCGCCACAGACCAACCCTCGGCAACGGCACCCAGTACAGAGGTCCTCCCCATACCACCACCATTGATAACGTAGGTCCTCCCTAGTTGCAAGCTCAGTGCGGAGGTCCGCCCTATGCCACATTCAATATGAACAAGGGTCCTCCGCATGGTGGTGACACTCAGTATGGAAGCCTCTTCCGTGCTCATGACATTGGGTATGGGGTCATTCCTCCTTCAACTGGTCGCCAACATGGAGATTCTACACATTTGGTCAATCTCCAGCATGGGAGCCTTCCCATGTACTTATAGCAGCTAGGGAGGGTCCTCTACCTAGCAATCAATGAAGTGAGGGTCATCCTCGCTTCATCATCACCCAGAACGGAGGTCCTACTCATGTTCAGGTTGACCAATACAAGGACCCTCCACACATTGATGCTGCTAGGGGAAATAAGAATGGAGGCTCTACCCATGATCCTACCTTCTCCAGCACTTCCCGTGAAGATCCTCTTCACCTGTCAGCTAGTTGAAACAAAGGTCCTCCTCGTGTTCCCTTTAACATTTTCCTAGGTGCTCCTCATACCCCAGCTCACTCAGGCATAAGTCCTCTCCGCCCCAGCACCACTTCGGTCGAAGGTCATCCTCGGGCCAAAAATCTACCCTATCCCAAAGAGCCATCCCGGGGCAGGAAGGCAGGTCATCGCCGCCATAAAAAGAATGTCGAGAAGATTCATACTGAGATTAAACCTATCTACTTCTCATATTCTAAAGCAGAATACGACTCAATAATGGAACCCTCACCTCGATCCTCCATGTCAGGGGCCAGGGCAGAAACGAGGTGCATCAGCCTCATACTTCTGGAATGCGAGGTCCACCAGATCCATGCCTCTCTCCGCAGATATATCCAAGAGGATAAAAATTTGGAAACTCCCCAGGGTTCGGCCATACAGTCGCCACCATCATCACCAGGATAATTATCTACCTCGACCAAAGATCACAGAGAGTTATTCTGGGGGCCGATGGAGAATGAGAAACAGCATGGTCCACCACCAGCAGCCGTAGTCCCCATGCCAAAAACTACGGTCACCAGCCTGTCTTATCACAATGTTGTGGCCAAGTCACTGCACTATTCGGAGGATAGCCCGAGATGCGGCGGCTTGTCAGCCCTCTCTTTGTATTCTCCATCGTCTAGCCTATCATCTCAACATTCTACTTCAATGCCGCTACTGGTTCCCCAACTACCTCCAGTTGATGAGTTGGTAAATGAAGGTCTAGACCTCAAATCTAGGCCAAGGAGTTTGTGGGAAATTCTTGTGGCAGACCATTTCCCAGAGATATTTTGGCCAATCGTAGCACCAAACATCAGTGTACCAGAATCGCTCACCCAAGAAGAAGTTGGATGCTTTCTTAAGACCCTCTGGGTGACGCATTTCCATCTTCGTCATCGACAAGTGGACTACCCCAAGAGCCAGGTGCACTTCAAACACATTGGCCAACAATGTAGTCTGGTTGATCTAGATGCACTCCATGTGGCCCATTTCCCTAAAACACCAGTCCACCATAGGACCCTCCATCAAATATGCGTTTAGAGATTTAAAGTGCTCCGCAAGATTATCAAGGAGGCCTCCCCCCACGTGAAGATCTATGGATGGGGGGCAGTACGCAGCCCTCCACATCAGTTCCATATGGGGCCATCCCGACTTGCCATGCGATATCGAGGATATGACTCCAAGAAAAGTAGTGGTTAATATGGTTGATCTATTGGAGGAAGAGATAGAAGTATAACTCCTTGGGGAAAAACTTACCCTCTGGGGGAGTGCCGCAAATTTTGGACCCATCAAGAAGGGTCACTCGCCAGTAGAGAAATATACTGGGTCTTCACCATACCCATCGAGGAATTGGTCCTTAGCTGAAATCTCAAAAAGGGTAAGGAGAACCTCAGAGCCGCCAAACCCTCTGACCTGTCTAGCTTAGTAAAAAAGACGGAGGATGATCTCAAGAAAGATGTGTTGCATCAATAGATTGTAGAGAATAAGAAGATAGTCGATGACCTCCTTGCTGAGCGTGCCATGGAGCAACAGCCAGACTACGGTGATCCTCGGTTGGGGTAGCAGGGGTAGACACAGCTTCCCTCGAATTGCCTCCAGGTGACCCTGACCATCATGCCCACATAGATAGGGTTGAGGCTGGAACTTAGGGAAAGAGGGTGTAATATGTGTTGCCAAATCCACCTGAGCATCATGACAACCCTCGAGACCCAGCTCATATTCTCCCAACTACTCTACAAGTCATCCCACCAGCCACTCCATGAGTTTTTGGTCCTGCCTATCACATTGAAGAACCTACCAACACACTGGTGGTCAGATATCCTCATCAAGAAAGGAACCCCCGCCTAGATGATCCCATAGAGGTGCTCATTGCCCATCTTAAGGAATTGGAAACGTGACAGGTGGAAATCCCACCTGATGGTAAGTCGTATCCGGCATGGGTGGATGATATGCCAGCACCCCCAGGTTTCGAAAATCCCACCTTCACCCCCTTTAATGGGACGAGTGACCCACAACAGCATCTGGCCCATTTCATTTCAAGGTGAAGACCCATGCTGGGAACTCCGATGCAGCAAGAGGCCGCCAAACTCGGATGCTTCCTACAGATATTGGAAGGACCTACATTTGTCTGGTACAGCCAGCTACCCATCAGGTCAGTAGCCGGCTGGGAAGATCTTCGTAGGAAATTTCTTTACCAGTTCAGTTCCACCACTCAGAAGACGAGTATTGTAGACATATTCAAGTGAAAACAGAGGCCTGATGAATGCATCGCAGACTTTGTCGCCCAGTGGAAAAGGTTCACATACTCTCTTGACATATCGCTGACTCGGAAGCAACTATTGATGATGTTTGTGGGGAATGTCAAGATGGAACGGATTCCATCTATGATCACCCAGAACTGCTCCAATGGATTCCAAGACTTCTTTGATAATGCACAACACCTAGAGGAAGTCGTACAACATGCCATACAGGCACGCCCATTGCCTCATGTGATTCCCGCAAGAAGGGATGCTAAGTTTGAGCTCACCGCAGTGGCACAGATAGAGGCCCCTAGAAAACTGGAGTTGTTACCAATGGAGCCGCCTCCATAGCCTCACAGAGGCCCTCCACCTCAGGCACAGCCTCCGGCCCAGCAGCGCCCACCCCAGAACTCGTAGCCACCCCCGTGTAACACGCCACCACCACCCAGGTGAGATAACCAGGATCCACCTCCTCGACAGGCTCCTCCATCCCCTCATTAGGGTCAGGCTCCCAGGGCCCCTTTCCTAGACAGAAGAAACCAGGCCTACTCATTTAATAAGGCTCAGGTCCCCAGCTATTTCTGAAGTGTTTTGGAAAAAGGGATTGTACGTTTTTCTGAATGTAGGAGACCAGAAGGGGCAGGCCTCATTGATCGCCCCAACTACTTCCCCTATCATAGAATCCTTGGGCACACCCTTAAACAGTGTTATATGTTTAAATAATGGCTTCAAGACCAAGTCGAAAAAAACATAGTCAGGTTGGGCCCAACTTTGGCACATGTAGCATGTGTATTCGTGAATCCTGATAGCAGCAGTGACAGTTAAGGCTAGTGGAATCATGTTTCTAACCATGGGTCCCAGAAGTTCAATGACTGAATGGCTTGTAAGGTATTCGCTCATGCCCACAGTATTATTCTTTCATGCCTGAATCAACCTGAACCTTCGGGGGACTCCATGTCACCCTCAACCAGTACCTCTGTGTCAATGGCTCAGCCGTACTCTTCCCAGAAGAGAAAGTATCAACGGTGCAAGGGAAAAAAAGTCCCCTTCCAATGTCGTCATCATCCCGTACTCTCAGTGACTTCATGCCTCCAAAGATGGAGATTATTCCTAGGATCCATCCAGTAGTGGATGATTCTTCAAGTGATATTCAAGGGTATGCCTCGGTTAATACCATAAAGCTAGTAAACCCCTACATGATTTCTGACAGCGAGGAGTGCCAGGCAGATCCTCCTAATGTTCCTAGTTGTTGCCAGTGTCGATGGAGCTGTGGAAATATGAGTTATTGGAGTGCCTCAGTCAGTATTTCTAGCTAGAATATGTATGCCACTGAAACCAGATAGCAGGCCTAGCGCAGATCTCATCACACGTATCCTTCTCATCTAGCATCATCAGATCCACCTTTTCCCCTGTTTGTGTTTCTTGATCAGGCAGAACCACCTCAACCATGTCATGATCAGTAACGCTCTTCTATGGACCGGTCTCAGTAATCTGGACCTCATCTAGTAGTCACTCCATAGGCTTCAACTAGTGAGTAGCAGGATATTCTTAGCACCAGTCAGCCGCCGATCCAGCCAACAGGGCCCACCATACCTCCTGTTACAGAACGACCTTCTATAAGTAGAAGCTCATGCCTGGAATGGAAGTATGATTTCTTCAAACATCTTTCTAGAATTCCAGCAAGGCTCTCCATCATTGAGGCCCTTCTCTAGTCAGCAGATATGCGTGAAGCCCTTTTGAGGCTTTAAGAAGCCCCCTCTGGTTTGAGACAGAGGTAGCAGCCGCAGAAGCCTTTCATGCTGAGGCAATCAAGCACGCTGAGTGCCAGGACATTATCTCATTCTCAGGGGAATATGAAGGCTCTTCCATACTGGGGCACATCCGACCACTGTACATTATTGTAAATTTTAATGGCATAGAGGTTTGTCACTATCTTTTCGACACAGGCTCCAGGATTAACCTAATCTCGACTCAGACACTGCAAAAATTGGGGTTGTCCGAGGATGATCTAAGTCCCTCTGACTTGAAAATTCAAGGTTATGATAGGATGGAACAGACACTGGTTGGAAAGATCTTCCTAAAGACCCAGTTCAGTGGCCTAGTTTCCAGCACTGAGTTTATGGTTGTTTTACAGGACACTGCCTACAATGCGTTGATGGGTAGGCCATGGCTCCACCTGTATGGGGATGTTCCTTCATCATATCACAAGTTCCTCAAATACTTCCTTAATGGTCAAGTGGGTGTAATTAAAGGTGACGTGTCTCTCTTTGCCTCTTTTAAATCCCACTATCTGGATATCGACTATTACAAGAGCAAGGAAAAGTAGATTCAGGCTAACGAGGTTGAGCATGCTACGGCTACGACCGACCTGTGGATAGATCTGGATGATGCCTATATCTTTCCAATCCACCGATTGGAGGCTACAACCCCGGACATAGGATAATGCTTCATTGTTTCTAGAACAAGGGGGGGCTCATTCCCAAGTCTAATCTATGATGTAAGATCACCTCATACTCCTACACGAATCAGGCTCGGGTGATCCTGGAGCTCCCTACCCCTATAAGGTATTGGGATGTCTGCCCCAAGGCGATGGAAATACGTCATACTTTCTTGTTTCGCTAGGCTAGGATAAACTTGCTCAAGCCGACGTGACACTATTGCTTTGATATCATCAAGTGTGGCCCCTTGTTCCAAAGACTATATGGGATTGGATCTAAAAACATCATCGCTATGGTTTCAACAGAACAGGAGTCCCCCGATGCAGTGTCCACTGCCGCTCAAGCTGGTACCAGCCTCCCATCGGGATCTTTCGACTTAGAGGAAACTCCTCCCACCAAGGATCCCTCTTCTATAAGTGAAGATGATGATTTATAGGATGCTCCCCCAACCTTTGAAGATGGAATCTCCACCACGATCGATGAATTGGTACAAGTGAACCACGGTAGTGACACGGACCCGAAACCCACATTGTTCAGTGCCGCTATGCCCCTCGAGGAACAACTGCATTACGTGGACTTCCTCAAACAACACCATGATGTATTTGATTAGAGATATAATGAAATGTTGAGGTTGTATCCCTAGGTTGTTGTCCACCGCCCCAGCCTCCCAAAAAACCACCGCAGGTTTAAGTAGCCTCCCATAAAGATGCACCCTTCTCATGGTTCCATGGTCGAAGTTGAAGTTGATAAGCCCAGCAAATCCAATTTTGTTAAGTAGTTCGATTACCCCAAATTTCTAGCCAAAATTGTTCCAGTCAGGAAGAAGAATGGACAAATCAGAGTCTTTATCGACTTCCGGGATCTCAACCATCATTGCCAGAAGGATGATTTTCCCCTTCCTATGACGAAATGGTTGATTGATGCTACAGTTGGATTCCAAGCCCTATCCTTCATGGATGGGTACTCTGGGTATAACCAGATCTGAATGGGTCCCGAGGATGAGGATTATACGGCCTTCAAGGCATGACAAGGTACTTTCTATTAACAAGTTATGCCCTTCAGTCTAAAGAATGTAGGTTCCACCTATCAGTGGGCTATGCATCACATATTTAAGTCAATTCTCAGGACACTGGTGGAACGCTACGTGGATGATATGGAGTTCAAATCTCGCTAGCGTCAGGACCATATAAAAGACCTTGAGAAAGTGTTCGGCTTCCTTCATTCCATCCACATGAAGATGAATCCATTGAATTGTTCCTTTGGGGTCACCTTTGGAAAGTTTCTTGGTTTCGTTGTTAGATACCGGGGCACTGAAATCAACTCTGATAAGATCAAGGCCATCAACCAGATGTCTCCCCCAAGAAACCTCTAGAATCTTTGAGGTTTATAAGGCCACTTAGCCTAAATACACCGATTCATCGCAAATCTAGTCAGAAAGTGTAAGCCCTTTTCCCGGCTTATGAATAAAGGCATTGTCTACGATTAGGATGAATAATGTCAGACTACTTTCGAGAAAATCAATCAGTATCTGCTCCAACCTCTGGTCTTAATGCCACCTGTCTTCGGAAATCCACTGGTCCTTTATGTGACATCCATGGAATGATCTCTCAATGCCCTTATCACATAGAAGTACAATGAGGTAATAGAGAATAGCCTCTACTATCTCAGTCGCATGCTCCTCGATACGGAGACTAAATACACCCCTATCAAGAAGATCTTCCTTGCGTTGGTATTCTTAGTATAGAAATTGTGACATTAATTGCAGCATCATGAGGTATATTTGGTGTCCTGAGTGTATACACTGAAGTACATCCTGATCCGCCCCATGCTGACAGGTCGTCTAACTCGATGGGCAGTGATTCTACAGCAGTTCGACATCAGGTTCGTTCCTCAAAAAGTTATCACGGGGGAATCATTTCCATATTTCCTCACTGCTTATACATCTCTTCAGGACTAATCTCTAGACCGTGAATTTTCATGATGAGGAAATCCTCTCTGTAGACCAAGCCATTATGTACTAGCAAATTCACTTTGATGGTGCTTCTCGAAGACCTACCAGAAGAAGGCTCAATGACCCCAGACTCAATAGAGTATTCATGGGCACTGTCTTCATCACCCCAACACAAGCCATTCTGCCATATTCATTCCTACTGTTAGAAGTTTTCACCAACAATGAGGTGGAATACTATTCTCTCATTACTGGCCTTGAGCTAGCACTCGAGATTGAAGTTCCCCACATGCATGTGAAAGCGGACTCTGAACTAGTCATCAAGAATATCAACAGTGACTATGTCCTCAGAAAGACAAAGCTCGTACCACTATTGGAACACACCCTCCAGTTGATGTCCCAGTTCCCATCTCGGATAGAAATTACTCATGTCCCTCGATCCCAGAACGGTCGAGTTGATGCCTTGGCCAGCCTATCTGCATCACTTGCAGATCCTGAATAGGATGATTTGATTATCCATGTGGCACACTGGAGATTCATCACTCTTATCACTCCAGATGATGATGATATCCCATAGGTAATCCACCTTACCGCCGGGACCTCCACTTTAGGACCTCAATGTTCCCCATATGCAATGATTTAGGTAACTTGCGAATGGAGAACCTCCTTTGTTGAGTACCTCTAGAACGGTAATCTCCTAGAAGATCGAGCCGAGCGTGAGCGAATACAACAATGCGCATTATAGTTTACCCTCCAGAGTGGTATTAGTCTTGAGAATATCCTCTAAAATCATGGGTTTGATGGGATTCTTCTTTGTTTCATTCAAGGAGATGAGATTCCTCAAGTCATGTAGGTGGTTCATGTCAGTTCCTATGGGGTTCATCAGACTGGGCTGAAACTATCTCACCATATCCGGAGACTAGGGTATTTTTGGCGCTCTATGATCTGTGACTGCATTGAGTTTTCCAAGAGGTTCCATTCATTCCAAATTCATGCCAACTTTTTGCATCATCCCCCATAGCCTCTCTACACTACCATCTCTTGGCCCATTGTGGTCTAGGAAGTTGATTTCATGGGACTATATCCACTGGTGACATCTTGACAATATAGGTTCATCCTGACCGCTACAGATTTCTCTTCCAAGTGGGCATAAGTGGTTCCTCTCAAGGAGGTTAAGGCCCATTCTATCGTCGACTTTGTGAGATCCAATATCATCTATTGGTTTAGAGTCCCTCACATCATCCTCACCGATAACGACACCAACTTCCAAGCAGCATAGTTGAAGAAGTTGTACACCAATTACAACATCCGTTCTAACCATACCTCCCACTACCATGCACAAGAAAATGGGCAGATTGAGGTGTTCAACAAAACCCTCTCTAAAATTCTTCAGAAACTGGTTGGTTAAAACAAGAAGATTTGGTCAGACAAGCTCCCAAATGCTCTCTAGGATTATTGGATGACGACTCATAATTCCACACAGGTGACCCCATACTCCCTAGTGTACGGAATAAAGGTCGTCCTTCCCATCGAGATTCAGTTTCTTTAATTATGTACAGATTTATATGATCAGCAAGCACCAGATAAAGTAGCTAAAATCTGTCTGGCTGAATTAGAAGAACTTGACGAGAACAGGTTGTGTGCCCTTCATAATCTGAAAAGGCATCAGAACAAGATATCTAGAGCTTTCAACAAGAAATTTCTCATTCACTCTTTCTTGCATGGTGACTTGGTGTTTGGCCTTGAGAACACCAATGATACCTAGACAATAACCACCCAAGTTGGATCCCAAGTGGGAAGGATCTTACATTATTTACAAGGTTTATCCCAATGGTGCATACTCCCTAGTTACGATGGATGGTGAGTGTATAACTCCTCCCACCAATGCCAAGTTCCTCAAGCAATACTTTGCCTAAGAAATGTGGTCCTACATGACCTTAAAATGTTCTATCCATACAATAAGATGTTAAAATGTGCAGTTCTTCCAAACTGAAGGACGTAAAACTATTCATCACTTGTCCTGCATGACATTAAATTGTGAGCGACAGATGTACCTCATGTCCCACATGACATTAAAATGTATGTCGTCTCACATGATGTTAAACTCTATCTGATCCCACACGACCTTAAACTATTATGTCCCGTATTTCATTGAATTGTATGTCATCCTACAAGATGTTAAACTGCAAGAACTAAGTATGGATTGATTCCCATCCTTATGGGATATGTAGGAACGCTCGAACGCTTTGTCTTGAGTCCAGCCCTCAGTTTCCTCTTTGACTATCCCCCCTGGGTATAGTTCTCTTGGAGGATCCCACATGGTGTTGTGTAGGATTCTTTGGCCCCACTCATGATAGGATTATGATGATATCACCATTTTCTCCCCGTCGCATTCTTATATTCCCCCACATCCTCACCGCACTATGCTAAACTACATGGCCTTAAAGAACTATGTATAGCTTGATTCCCATCCTCATGGGATACATAGGAATGCCTTGACATTTTGTCTTTTGTCCCAGCCCCAACTTCAAAATCTCCCCTTGGGTCGGAAAACATGGTGTGGTGCCAGCTATTTCCCTCCTTTACATCAGATTCATCATGACCGCACCATCTATCCCCTTCCTTGGAGATCTCTACCTCTTTCACAATCCAGATTGATGTTAAATTGCATGGGCACATTTATTCTCCACATGCTCCCTGTACTTGGGACTCTATCATCTTTCACATCCAAAAGGGCCCCTGAACGGTACGGATACTTTGCCTAAGGGATCTCCTATCATTTCGACCTAATTCTCTTGAGGACCTTGAATGACAAATTGGTACAAGTCCCACATTGTGAATATGGTCAGTGGTCGATTCCCATTTGTTGTCCCCATTTCAGGTCACATGATATGGATGTTGTGTTTCAAACCTGGTCAACAGCTATCCTTTGTTGTTGTCACCACCCCCATATGTCCCAAATATTGAGTGTAGTAGTTCATTTTTCCATGTTGTCTCTTCAAGCTTCAGTCTGCCTCAGGTAGGAATGTGAGTCCATCTGTCAAACCCTTATATGATGGGGAGAGTGTAGTCCTACTTGTTTCCCACAGCGATCATTGCTCATGTGGACTTAAGAGTTATGGTAAGGCAATAACCACATGAGGGGTCATATGGCTACAGTTGGTCGGGACTCCCAGCCTCAGGTACCTCGACCCTTTCATCCCCCTGGCCCAAGTTATCATCTAGGATGTGTGGTGTGGTGTGGACACACATCCTCATTCACATTGGGATATTTTTTCTACACCACACATATCACCTTGATACATCCCTCCACATATCATCCTTTCTGCAAGCGCAGGACCTAACATGCTTTGCACACCCCATAATTTGGGTTACCATCATCTTTCATATCCAAAAGGACCCCCGAATGGCATGGATGCTTGGACCAAGGTCTATCCTACCATTTCTGGCCAATGTTCTCAAGGATTTCAAACAGGAAATTGACAGAAGTCCCATGTTTCAAATGCGGCAAACGGTTGATGCTCAATTGTCTTCCGCCAAACTCCGGTCACATAAATACAGATACTGTGTTGTGAACATAGTCAACAGTTATCCTCTATCGTTGTTTTCATTTCGTGGTTTTCCATAGGTACGATGATTCTCCCTCTTCAAAATTCTATCTCGTTCATATGAAATTAAACTAAGAATCTATAGTCTGAGCCCAACTACCTTAAACTAAGATCACCATCATCCTCACCACAATACATTAAACTGATAATTGGTTGGGACTTCCCGTTTTAGGTCCCTCAACATTTTCGGCCCCTTGGCACAATTGTTCTTTCAGGATTTTATGATGTGGTATGAGCTTATGCCCTCATTAACATTAGGCTACTCACCGCACCATACACATCCCTCATTGGGGTACCTTGCCCTTACTTTTGTCCTTACTGTATGAAGTTAAACCGCACATCATCCTTCCTGAAAACTACATGTGGCTTGATTCCCATCCTTATGGTATATGTAGGACCACCCAAATGTCTAGTCTCTAGGTCCATCCCTATCTCTTAGAAACCTCCTTGTCATTCTGTCCACTTGGCCTAAGTCCTTCCATGGGAGGGGTACACAGTGTGGTATGGGCTTATGTCTCCATTCACATCAGGTTTGTAACAACTGTGCCATGTACCTTCCTCTTCTGAGCGCCCTTCACTCACTTTCCCTACACTCATCTTTTCGTGTCGGCCACTCTTAAGTTCACCCCTCAACCCTCTTCAGTGATTCGCCAATGTGACCAGGAGTACTCCGGTTCAGAACCTAGAGTGTCAGATTCTACCTGGACATGATTTCACCCATTTTTTCAGTCTTTTTGTTCCTCTTCATTTGGTCTTTCATTATATTTCACATTAAAAGGGACCCCCAAATGGCATAGATGCTTAGCTCAAGGGATATCCTACCATTACAATCCAATGTCCTTGAGGGTTTCAAACAACAAATTGATACAAGTCCCACGTTGCGAATATGGTCAGCGGTTGACGCTCATTTGTTGTTCCCATTCCAGGTCACACGATATGGATACTGTGTTTCTAACATGGCCAAAAGTTATCCTCCATCGTGATGTTATCCCCATAAAGTCTTAAATGTCGGTCACATGATTCACATCATTTTCCACCCCATCATGTCCAAGTGGAATTTCGACACTCTTGGTACTATCCCTCAGTGTGCCTTTGCACGTTAGGTGGAAAAAGCTACGGTAAGGCATAATTCGGGGCTCCACAAAAAATTCCCATTTACATGTATCCCATGTGATGAAAATTCCTCTTCTGCCCTTGTTTCCCACACCGAGTTTGACTCACTTGGGTTTAGGAATCAGATTGAGGCATGCGCGCGCTTGGAAGAGTTTCGCTTCTTCATGGTTCGAGATCTAAGACCTTAAACTAAGATATCCTTACATAAGATCTTCTAGAACTACGTATGGCTTGATTCCCATCCTCATGGGATATGTAGGAATGCCCAGACATCTCGTCTTTGGTTTTAGCTCAGGTTCTACTAATTATCTCTTCTGATTAGCCTTTTAGGCCTCATCTCTTATAGGATTTTCTGGTGTGGTGTGTGTGGTATTATGTCCTCATTCACGCGGGTTTTCAATAGTCGGACCATGTAATCCCCTTCTAAGATTTAGTCCATCCTACCTCCTATCCCACATGACATTAAACTGTATGTCGTCCCGCATAACGTTAAACTATATATAGTCTTACATGACCTTAAATTGTTACGTCCCACATGATGTTAAATTGCACTTCTAGAACTACGTATGGCTTGATTTCCATTATCATGGGATACGTAGGAACACTTGGAAGTTTTTTTCATAGGTCCAACCCCATATTTTCTGACCTCTGCTGGCCCCTCAACCTAAGGCTTCTTCTTTGGAATCATGCACGGTGTGATTTGGACCTCATCCTCATTCATGTCGGGTATGCTTTAGCACATCATGTGAATTCCCCCTATGGTCTCACATGAATTTAAACTGTTTTATATATTGAACGACATTAAAATGCATGGTTGTTCCTACCACATGACCTTAAAATGTGACATTATCATCCTGGCCGCACGACGAAAAACAGCACTACATCGCGGTGTCCTCACTCGAGGGGACATCATGTTGGGTATTGGTTATCCACCATACCATTTTTCAATGCCTATATATGGATTTATTCCTATATTGATACTAGGATTATCTATCCCAGGTTTATCGCTTCACAAAAAACACACATTTATCCTAAATAACAAACAAGATCTATCAAATACTACTTCTTTTGGTGTGAGGGACAGACCCGCACAACCTATCCATGGAACAGGTACCTTACCATTCTATCTTTATAATTACATATAGCTTGATTCCCATTCTCATTGGGTACATAGGAATACCCAGGAACTTTGCCTCAGGCCTAGATTAACTTTCAATTTTGGTCACTCGACCTAAAAGCTTATCAGGGAGCACATTGTGGTGATACGGACTCCTACTGTCCTCATTCATGTCGGGTTTAATAATTACCTCACCACGTGTCTTCCTCCATCAATTCCATCTATGTTCTGAGCTCTAAGAACTTAAACTAAGATCTCTATACATCTTATCTATAAGGAGTAAGGACAACATTCTAGAACTACGTATGGCTTGATTCCTATCCTCATGGGATACGTAGGAATTCATGGACAATCCATTTGTGGGTCCATCCCCAAGAATCTTAAGTCCTTCCCCCTTTTTTTGGACCCTTGGCCTGAACTCTTTTGGGAACATGTGGTGTGGAGATTACCTCTTGGGTTCTCATTCACATCAGGTTTTGCAACAGCTTCACCATGTGCCTCCCATGCCTTTTCCCAGCCTGGTTCATGTTCTATGACCCTAAAATAAGATCTCCCTATGGGAACTACACGTCAGGTTTGGATACTTAGACACCTTGCGCACAACCCATCAAACCATGTCCTCTCTTAATGGTCCACCCTATGACCTTAATCTAGGAGCGTGCGACCCCATGACCCTTTTTTTAGAAAGGGATTTGAATTTCTCTAACTAACATGTCTCATCAGCATACTTAAATGTGGCATGGGAAAGAGCCCAAGGGTTTGAATTTTCAAATAAACATTCCATCATTTTGTGTCTATGCTTCATGAGACCTTTATATAGATCCTCATCCACTTCCATGTCTGAAAGGGACCCCCTTTACAGCCTAGTCTCATTCCACATTGGCTTACCTACCATCTTGGGCCAACACCCCTGAATACCTCAGATGACATTTGTGACAGGTCTTGTGTTTCAAACATGGTCAGTGGTTATCCTCTATTTATACATTACTATCATTGTGGTCCAAATATTGAGCATCATGATTCACATATTTCCACTCCCTTATGTTCAAGTGGAATTCTAACACACTTGGTTTTACACCTCCGCGCATCTATGTGCATTAAGAAAGAGGGTCAAAACTATTGGGATGTCATTCACATAGCATCTCATTGCCCCTAATGTGTGCCTCTTGGTACTAGGAAAGCCCAATAACTACTTCTTGTTTCCCACTTTGAGAATGAATCATGTGGGCTTAGTTGTTTTGGTGGGACGTGTACTAGCGCAACCATACCATACATGCCTTTCAATGTCCTGCATGACGTTAAAATGAACTCTCAAAACTATGTGTGGTTTGATTCCCATTCTCATGGGGTATGTAGGAATGCCCAGAAAACCTATCTCGGGCCCATCCTAATCTTCACCTTCAGTCCCTCAACCTAAGGATTCTCATGAGAGTGTGAGGTGTGGTGTGAAATCTTATGTTCTTCATTCACGTTGGGGTATATACCACACCACAAATTTCCTTTTTGGGTATTCATGTCCTCGACGCATGACTTTAAACTGCAGTCCCTACCATGAACAAGTTCAGGATTCCCCATAATAATTATGGGATGCGTCAGCTTCCTTGCTAGAGAGGATTCCCCCAACCAGCGTTGGCCTCCAGCCATGTTGTGCCCAGAACTACGTTTGGATTGATTCTCATTTGCATGGGATACATAGTGATGCCCAGAAAATTAGCCTTGGGCCAAGCCTGAGGGTCATTAACCCTTCTGGGCCCTTGGCACCAATCTTGGTTTGAGTAGTATGATTTTTAAACTATGTGAATTTTCCTCACCGTATGACGTTTAAACTATGTGTTTATCGTCTTTATTATTATGACGTAAAACTACAATGCATTACAGGTCCTTACCATAGAGGTCAAGTTCAGAAGTAGGTATGATTCCTGATCAGACCGGTGTACCCACCTAATGTGTCTTCACCACAGTGGCATAATTTCAGGAGTGTTGGAATCCATTCAAACAACCCATCACTCCACCCTCCATGTTTTGCATGCCCTTTATTTAGACCCTCATCATATTTCATGTCTAAAGGAACCCACTAATAGTATGGATGCTCAGACTATGGATCACCTACTTTCATGGGATAACGTTCTAGAAGAAAAATGGATGACATTTCAAGTCAGGCCCTGTGTTTTGAATATGGTCAGCGGTCGGCCCTCATTTGTTATCCCAGTTTCAGGCTAACGCAATAAGGATACTATGTTTTAAACACGGTCAACAGTTATCCTTCATTATCATGCCATCCCTACAATGTTATAAATCATAGGTATTGTGATTCACACTTTCCACTCCCCTATGTTCGGATTAATTCCAATTCCCCTAGTGTTACCCCGCTCGTGCACTAGAGTACATTGGGAAGGTGATAATTTGACTGTTCTAAGAGCTTCATTCTCTGTTCAAGCCTCCCCCTTTCTTCTGGGGAGACTGTATGGGTCATTTATACCTCGGATGCCCAAAATTTAGTTGGAATTATCACAATCAAATGAAGTGATGACGTGACCATCCCTTGTTTCTCACATCAGGCATGACCCATGTGAGCTTAGGGATGGATTGATAATTATTTCACGATTGTGGTTGGAATGAATTAAACTGAGCAAAAAAAGTGAATAATATGTTCGTGAACATTGTTCAGAACAAGAAGTAACAAAGAAAAATAAGTTTATAAGTTTGGACAAAATAGGGCCCTTAAGGATCAACGTTTTGGATGGATTGTTCCAGTGTTTCCACCTTCTGACTTGTAGACTCCAGCATTGCTTCCCACCCCCTGATATCCTTATCTTCATCAGTAGCTATGAAGCATAACTCATTAGCCCTGTAATGTTCCCACAATTTTTCAACTTGGTGCTCAGTCATTTGGTGATTTTCCAGCACTATCTTCTCCTGAGCATCTGCCAGCTGGTCCTTCAATTTCTCGATGAGCTCGGAGTGGTTTTCAATGAATTCCTCCCTTTCTTTCGCTTGCTCTTCAAGGTGTTGGACCTCCTGCTCTGCCTCCAGAAATTCCTGAGTATTATATGACTCTTTCTGGAACCAGTAAACATTGGAATGTTGGATATTCTCCTGTATCTTCCCCTCTATGTAATCGCGGATCATTACATGAATACGAAGACATCTACCCCTCCAACGCAAAGAAAGCATAGCCAGGTGCGGAGCGACCCCACCCAGCTTATCCATTCTACCTGTGGTTGGCTAAGAAAGTGTCTAATACACTTCCACACCTTGTATTATGTCATATGGCTCTCCTCAGTAGCATTCGAGCCAGAATTGTCTATCTCCTCAGGGTCTGTAGGCCTGTATTTGGGGAAATCATCTAGGAGTTCAGTGGAAGGGTCCTCTTCGGGAAATCCTTCTTTTTCAGTGAATTCACCCTCGTTGGGCTGGAACTCCACCCCAGAAGCATTCCCACCCATTATTGTAACCTCTGTCTCATCAATTACCGGGGTGGGTCCACCTCGAATGATTGCTTCTACAAGAGCTGATGTGGTCACTGATAGGGCTCCTACAGATGTTTCAGACCCGATGGTATGTCGAGTCTCCAACCTTTCAATCACTATATTGGGGATCAGTGTTTTTGTTAACCAAATTTCCCAACATAGAATAGATCTGGAAAAGATAAAGTATTATGGGAGCCAAGAGAGGTAGTGTTCAGTGCCTGTGTCATAGCGGGAACCACCACCACAGGGGATCCCTCGACACTTTTTAACTCAATCACTAGTATCATCTCCTCCCAAACTGTGGGAATGGAGGGATGCTCGGAGGCTTCCATTTCATCTCTTCCTTTGATATCATCACCGCCTATCCCAGCCATAACTGCTTCCCCACTTAGTTTGGTTCAGAGGACAGGTTCCTGAGAATGTTTCCTTACATCCATAGGTTTGTCTTCATCCACTATGGGGAAGGATTCCTGGGAATCCTTTCCCATTTGTTCCTAAACGGGAAAAATTTTAGTTAACATGATGGGATTGTGAGAAGATAAAGGCCAGTGGAGTTAAGAGTTAAGCTCGCCTCAAGATGCTCAACCAGTTCTATGTCAGAGCCTATGATTTCGCTATTCTCCCGAGAGCTTAGTTGGTGAGTAGGAGCTTATGAGGGTCCCTCACCACCAAGACCTTAAACTTGGTCCTACTATTCTTCTTCTTCATCTCCACCTTCTTCCATGTCTTCCTCTTCTTCCTCGCATTCCTCTTCTTCTTCTTCCCCCCTATACTTTCATCCTCGGATGGTAGCTTCTCTGGGTCATGTTCCTTTCCAAGAATCACTTTCACTAGGAGATGTGATTCTTCATACCACCCCCACAAGAATACGTACATATCCATAGTTGTCAGGTATGCGTGTCGGTGATGAAAGTTTACCCTATCTGTCATTTGGATACACCCAATGTCTGTAAAATCGAGCCTGATGTGTACCAACCTCTGCCACAATTCTTCAGTGGACATAGACTGTCATAGTGTTATCCAAGAAGACCACAGATAGGGGAAGATAGCATCGGTAGTCGGATTTAGGAGGTACCTGAGTGGCTTTCCTAGAAGTTCCCTAGCTAGCCCATGAGGCTGCACATGGGGCCAACCTTCCCCAGAAGGTAGAGGCACGTTCTCGGCTTGCAATGCTTCTACCGATGAAGTACCATCTTGTTCCATGATGCCACACAATACATTATTTGTCTCACCTCCCCCGTTACACGTCGTCTACCTCCCTTCTCTTTGAGATCTACACTAGCCGCCTTGATTTTCTGGATTCATTTCCAAATAATCGTCTCGGGATATGTTTGTGTCCAGTGTTTGGCATACTCTATTGACAGACCTGCACTGACATCAGTGGGGGGAAGAGTGATGATTTTTCCCAAGCCTGTCATCTTAAACATAATCCACAGTTGGTGGAGAATACGAGGATTTTTTTCTTCCCTAAACTCTATATATACTTTCTTCATCATCTATTTCATGCACCTGAACTGCCTGGAAAACCTGGTCGGTACGTACGGTTCGCAAAAGATTTCACCATCAATGTGGGAAACTAGTACACTGCCCCAGATACTTTGCAGGTATTCCCTATGATCTAATGGGCCCCACCCATCATCTACCATTTAACCAACCAGGGTCTGGAATGGGTGGAAGTATAAATGGGTATGGTTGCTATTGTTGAGCTTGATCCCTTCTTCTCTGAGCGTCAGTGGGAAGATTCTAGCAATTTTCAAGAGGGATGGTTGCATACCATTACCAGGGTTGAATGGAATTTGGGAATTCATACCCACCATAGTGGGCGGCGACCCAGCCATGAAGAATATGGAACTGTCCGCATATCCTCTTGGGCGTACTTCCCCTCAAGATACGCCCCAAAATACTTTACAGCCTAGCCAACACCGGCATGCCTAGGTTAACCTTGTTCTTCGCCGCCATAATTTCGGCCATCACTAGCATCCCTAGGTGGACCCCCATCCTTGTGTCCCTCACTGGAAACAACCACCCACTCAATAATACAGTAAGAAACCTAAAATATCATAAATTTTCCTCCTGACTTTCATTTATGCCAAATCCCCTTGATCGGTACTCTCCTACCTCTAGGATCCTCCAGTATGATCTCACTTTTCCCCTCTGAGATGTGTTTGGGAATTACTTCCCTTAGCCTGGAATTTTTTACAGTCGTGTCTTGTGTTAGGAAAATACTAAACCATACTAAATAAGATATTTCCTTCAAAATATATTTTATTTTCAGCACCTCTTTATCCAGCTCCAGCAGGTGCCATCACAGGATGGGGGTGCGCATCCTATCCCCCAGACATTCCTCATTGGGAGGAACTCTTCATACTGGTACTCCTACAAGGATATTCCTCCAATGCAGTGGACGTCCCACATATTGATGCCCACCTCCCCATGGTGGAGGTGGAAGGTGTTGGTGTCGGGAGACCAACGACTGAACAATTCCGGTACCAGGTCCTACTGCCAATAGAAGTAAAATTGGGACATCCAAACAGCTTCAAAGATCCCGATAGATCGTAGATCTGGTCCAAACTCTTCGCATGTATGGTGTACCCAGTATGCCCATGCCCATTCACTAGTGAAGTTGCATCTGGATCTGAAATCCCATTCCTTCCAACCCTTTGTATCGTCAGTAATACTGCTTCTAAAAGTACTTGCATAAAGAGCAGTATATTCCTTAGAAACCGGATCGCTCCCCACAACAGTCCTGGTCTACGGATTTAGGACATAGATGGTTTTATTTTGTGTTTTCCTGGCAGGATGGTCATTGTTTGTAATATGGAAATGAGGAAGACTATCCTCGCGGGTCACCCATGACCGCGGTGTATACATCTCAAAGTCGGGCATCAGCACCACTTCCAGGAGGCTGAAGTTTCATAATGGTAGGATATTTCTCCGGACATGATCTTTTTGAGTTTGCGTAAGCATGCCAAAAAAGCATTTGATTATCAGACACAACCCTCCTCGTATGAATAATTTGAGGGTTCGTGATCATCTGAGTCCTCCTTGCAGCCGTATTGGCCTCCCTCTCAGCATCAGTCTGTTGGGAATCAATTTTTGAAATACTAAGGTATGGGTGCAAAAGAATGAATATTAAGCACGCAAAATAGATGGCAGTGTGAAAGAGTGTCAATATGCGCGAAAAAGGTCGGGCAGTGCGCAAAACCTAGAGTCGGCCGTGGAAACTTACCCACAGATCGGAACCATTTTTGCGCACAAGAGCAAAGTGCCTGTCATATGGAAAAATTCAAATTAGGGGCCTATGTGGGGGCCCTGCAAATATTTATAGGTGCAAATTCACCTTCCGCACACGTAAAAGAGGTTTGTGCACCCTAATCCCGTTCTTACGCACACCGAACAGGCACTTCCCCACTTTTTGGTGTGACCCTCAGAATCTGACCTTCGGGTCCCCCTTCAGCTCTAATTATGAGGGGGGGGGGGTTATTTTGAATTTCGGATAGGGCCATGATTGGGATGATAAAGAACAAAAAAAATTATTTTAGAGTGAAGGAGAAGATTCCACATCCCGAGAGGTAGGTGCGTGTAAGATTCAGGGGCAGTGTGCAAAAGTCCCTTCAGCGCACAAACTCTTGCGCACCCAATGCGGTGTCAAAGGCAGGCTTCCGCAGTAACCCACCCAAACCACCAAAGTCGTTGGTGTGCAAGAGATTGGGGTTGCACACAACACTTATCATGGAGTGAAAAATCTTGCACGCCCAATGCGACGTCAAAGGGACCCTTGCACACCGGCGTGCTCAAAAATCAATTAAGGCCCAAGTGCGAAGGTACCTGGCGGTGCGCAAACCCTTTCACACCCAATGAGATTTCAAAGGCATACTTCTGTGGTGACCCCCCAGAAATCACCAAAGGTGTTAGCGAGCAGAAGTCCGGGAGGCGTAAAAGCTTTCCTCTGGCGCGCAAACCCTTACACGCCCAATGAGGCGTCAAATGGTCGTTTACACGCAGTGCCCCTTGAGCTCTACCTCTGATGATTTCATCTATAAAACGAAGCGTACCCCTACCCTTCGAGGATGGTGAAAGAAGAAGAATCAATTCTCTACTACGTGAAAGACACCTCTTCTGTGACCGTGCGAAAAACACTACGGCCTCAAGGTATTGGATCTTACGTGATAGGTCCCCCAAGGTTCCTCCTTCTGGTGGTCTCTCTTGGGTGTGATACTCATCCATTTCCTTTTACCCTAAGTCATTTTCTTAAAAAATAACCCTCTTTCGTGCAAGTTCCCCCTGTATCAGCCCTATTTTGTGCAAACCCTTCCAGTTTGCAAGAATCCTTCCAGTTTGCACGCAGCTATCCCATCTTGCGCGCAACCCCTCATATTGCGCACGACTCTCCTTGTGCGCTCCACGTGTCGTTCTTACCTTAAGGCCCCATGTCTGATCCCCTATTATGTGCAACACACCTATTTCGTGCACCTTTCTTCCATACGGCCCTCCAAGTTTGTATGAAGTGATTTCAAAGTCCCTTGGGTGGTGCTTCTCATGGCGTTGCTTAGCCTTATGCTTCTTCACATAGGTACACTAACATCTATTGATTCTTCACATAGCCATGCTAATGTGGGCCCCTCAAAGGATCACTCCACAACACCCCCTCACTATGTAATTTTCAGTGCCTTCCCTTCACCAAGGGTTAAAGTGTGTAGGTTATGTAAGTCTTAGGGGTGCGGAGTATGGCTGCCTCGTCCGAGCTGCATGACGTTAAACTACCAAGTACCATCTTCCTCAGCACATGACATTAAACTGTGACCTCACCCCATGCACTCTATTCGGTGCACCCCATCTCGGACATTCTCTATGCCTGCTCATCTCCACGGGAGTGAGATATTCTTCAAATGGAATGAGATCCTCTTTGTCGGAGCGGTGCCTATCAGTGGGGAAGAGAAACCACCTTGGTGTAATCCCCTAGCCTTTCTTGCAAGAGGTAGCACCTCTGCTCCTCCTTTCTTCTTTGGTGCCAAAGTACAGAGGGGGTATGGGCACTGGAACCCTCCTCTCTTCCATGCCAAATCCATCTCCCATCGGGCTTTGTTGCCACCCGGGCCTCCATCTTGGAGTAAGTCCCAATCTCCATATCCTGGGGCTGCGAACCAGGCATAAGCCCCTATTTCCTTTTTGGGATGTAAACCACGCGTAAGACTCTATTTCCTCTTTGGACTGATAACCATGTATAAGCCTTTATTTCCTCTTTGGTTGGCTAACCACGTGTATTCACCCCTCCACTTCCCACAGATTCACCTTTCGCAACGTGATCTTCATGTCTTTTCTGCCTCTTGTTTCTCACACTGAGCATGAATCTCGTGGGCTTAGAGTAAGCATTGACCATGTAATCCTCTTTGAGCCTCCCTAGAGTGTAATACCCATTGCCTATTAGAACTACATAGAATTTGATCCTTTCCAAGGAAAGGTACGTAGGAACCTCTCTAAGGTTCAATCCCAACACCTAATAGTCCCGAAGCCCTTCATATCGGTTCACCAACACCTTTCCCTAACTACGAGAACTCTGACCCTTACCAAGTCAAGGTACGTAGGAAGCCTCCCTAAGGTTCAATCCTAACACCAACTGGTCCCGACCGCTTCATGTCGGTCCACCCTTGTCTCGCATAACGTTAAACTGTATGCCTCCTTTTCTTCCCACAAGATGTTAAACTGTACCCATTCAAACTACTTGGGCTTTGATCCTTGTCTCCTAGGAAAGGTACGTAGGAAGCCTCCCTGGGGTCCAACCCCGACCATCGGTAAACCGTTGTGTTCCCTGAACAGCAGTAAGTCATCGTCATCCCTGACCAGTGGTAAGTCCTCGTCAACCCTAACCAGCGGTAAGCCATTGGAACCCCAATCAACGGTAAGTCATTGTACCCCAATCGACGGTAAGCTATTGTCAGCTCCAATTAGAAGTAAGCTATTATAATCCCCATCCAGCAGTAAGCCATTGTACTCTACAATCAATGGTAAGTCGTTATCATCCCTTTGTTGGGACCCACATCCTTGGTCTGTCCCAGTGGCATCAGACCAACCTCGGGCTGCTAACCACACGTAAGCCTCAACATCATCCTTGGGTCGTTGTCCTCTATGCACACCATAGTTCTCTTCCCCCATCCTAAACTATGTGAACTTTTATCCTTTCTATGACAAGGTATGTAGGAAGCCTTCTTGAGGCTCAAGACCATCACCCATGTCTCATCCTGGTCTCTCCCTTGAGCCTATATGTTTCGAGAAGGTCATGCCCCAACCTAGAGGTTCCACTTCCTCCGGGTCCCCTCCATACGAGTCGCCTCCTTAGGTGGCTTATCGCATCACCGAACTACATAGACTTTGATTTTCTACCACGGGGATATGTAGGAATTCTCTTCAAGGCTCAAGCCCAATACTACCATCACCTTCACAATGGTTCCATCTCATTCCCCCACAACTTCATTCAACTCTCCATCATCCATCCTGATTCTTACCCAGGTTGCCGCATCTCAGTGAGATCATGCCAATTCACCTCTTTACTGCTCTTAGCAGCACTCAGGTAACAAACCATGTGTTATACCTAGCATCAGTGTTCCCTCCAGGGGTTGTACAAATCTTATCCACTCTAGTCAATGTTCTGATCAGTCTGATCCATCTCCTCTAGACGTTAAACTCACGGTATACCCTGTGTCAGACATGGTAAGCTGAGGAAAACCTCAGAGACATGCCTATGGAATATAATTCCCCACATTCGATGTGGTATTCCTTAGTCTTCCACACCCTCGAGAAGCCCTATAATAAGGGGAAGAAACACATATGTTCCAGTTTTCAAGCATCCAGACGCACCAGTGATGTCCAACGTGACTTCTCTCCGACCGAAGGTTGTTTCCCTAACTGGACCCCTTGGAATGTCCTGACAAAAGCAGTGTAATTAACCAGCGTCCATGAAGACATGGCACTAGGTAGAGTTTCACAAAAACATCTTAATCTATGAGGGAGACCTGGACAAGGTGATGATTTCTGAGGAGGAATCCAAGGAAGGAGAAACCGACATCCCATCATCCTGTTTCGATCAACGAAAAAACATCCCTGAAATGGTGACATATGCCACCCGCCTTTGGAAAGCGGTAATGTGGGGAAACAGTAATTATACCCTCGTTCTCTAAAAAGGACAGATGTGTGATCCCTAGTGAAAGCATCAGAAACATATATATACATCTAAAAAATTATTAAATGACTTATATATCATTGGATAATATAAAATATTATAGGGAGTAAACCCATTCTATAAGTAAAAAGAGGTTGGGGAGTGAACCCAATCCATTATGATAATTTATACACTATGTGATAATGTTCTTGGAATTGATCCTTGACTAATAGAATGATTTTCTATACTTATTATTATGCCACAAATCATATAACATGTTTTTATGCTTATGATATACTGTCATGGATCACGATTTATTATTTATTATTCCTCACTCATATGATTCATGACATATGATATACCAAATTTTTATTCCATGACTCATTATTTATAATCCCCAAATCCTTGGGTATAACTTTCCAATGATAGGTGAATGTACCTTGATCGTTCTATCATAACCTTATGTTTATGATCAATTATGATCAATTGATATCTCCCATGTTTTCCATTATAGAGAATCAGATCTCACCTCTTTCTTATGTTTCGATTTTACTTAGGTTATGAAGAAATATTTTAAGTATGGTATGTCTAAGAATTGTACTATTAGAGGAGAAATTTGTGATATATATTGAAGATATTTAATGAAATAAGTTGATTGTATATCTAGTCTAAAAATACACTAAACCTTCAGGGTTATAGGGTGTGTATTATTGTGATATGTATTGAATATTCATCTAAAATTATGTAATATTTATGTATGTGATACTCGGGTCACCTCACTTAGTATTAGAGTAAGGTTTAGTTATTTTTTGGAGATTTTCATATGAGGAAAATGACGATAGAACTTAATAAAACCTTTGACTAAATAAATTTAATATATGGTGAACCTAAAATTTTCATAGGTAGATTAGAAGATTTCATAATTTAGTAAATATGATGAATTATTTTCATGATTATATGATTACTCACTATGATTATTGTATCTTGATGATTACACAATGAATTTTAGTTTTAGTGAATGGTTGGAACTATGAGGAATCATGTTACCATTGAATGTGTAGGACAATGTAATGGTTGTCCTATTAAGAAACTAAATAGTATGGGAGATTGAATGTAAAATCTTATTACCATTCTCACAAAACTATCTTAATCCATGAATCATGTTAAGCTTGAAAATGAGAAAAAGAGGGACCAACACACCATTGAGTATTTTATGAGGCAACACTAATTTTCCTTCGGTGGGTCCTCATATCCACTAGTTGTCAAGTAATGTATTAGTTTCACTGAAAATATATTTTCCATTATCCAGTGCTCTAAGTATTACAAGGTTTCCCTAGAAGTGTATTGTGTGAAAGTTGGAGTATATCAATGGTGTAATCTTATTAAGAATATGAGGCAATAAAGAGAAATTGAATCTATATAATGGGATGATTTTAATAGGGTATTTTTTTAATGTAATTTCCATAAAATATTCACATGAATATGGAAAGGGAATTCCAAGATCTTAAGCAAAAGGATAGAGAATATATTGGTAGCTGTGAGGAAAATCTTTCAAGACATGTGAGGTATGATTCTGGTTTTATCATAAACCCTGAAAGAAAAATTAATTGGTTCTTTAGTAGCTTAAAACCAAGTATTATAAAGTCTTTTTCTATAAGAGAATTTATTAGCTATGAATAAATCATTTGACATAATCTCAAAGTAGAAATTGGGAGTGAATATTCCCATCATTTCCATGGTTCTGATAAGAAATAAAAGATGGAGTTTCAAGGAAATTATAATAAAAAATCCCAAGGAGAAAAGAAAACATTTCTTCCTTTATTCTAGAAGTGTAGAAAGAAGAATTGGGTAAATTTTCTTCAAGGGATAGTTAAATGTTTTAAGTGTGGAAAGAAGGCCATTGAGAAAGTGAATTTCAATGAGTTGTGAAGATTCAAGCCAATGAAATGAATGTGTAGAGAGATCAACTGAATGCACCACCCAAACACTAATTCTACAATTGTACGAAGTATGATAATTATGCCAACTAGTTCACAAATACAAGGGTTAATGACAAATTTTGGCATCAAAAACCTCTTAATCCAATAGATAAATGGAAATTTAATGTGATCACAATCACCAAAGTGGGTCATGATAATGAAGTGATGAAAGGTATACTTATTATCCACTCTATAAATGAAATTGTTTTATTTGATTTTGGTTCTACTAACTCATTTATATCTAAATAATTTTCTAATTGTATCACATAATCACCTCAATGATTAGATATTGAATTATTGGTGAAAACCCATAATGGTTAATGATCACATCTAAAGTCTATAGCTCCTCTCTAATAAAATTTTATGGGAATATGATTCATATAAATATTTTTATTCTTACTTTGGTCAAAAAAATTATAACAATATATTTTAATCAATAATTCAGATGACTCCTTATGAATCCCTCTAAGGAAAGAAGTTGAGGGCTCCAACATGTTGGGATAGATTTGGGGAACAAAAGATTTTTCGGCCTGAGCTAACTGGTGAAATGAAAAAGAAAGTGATATCAATTAAACAACATATCTAAGAAGATCATATTCAATAGAATATTTATATCAATAACCATAAATAGGATTTAGATTTAAAATTTTGTGATAAGGAGTTTTTATGAATATCTCCTTGGAAGAAGGTTATGATATTTAGAAATAAATTAAAGCTGAGCCTTAAGTCTATCAGTATATATGAGATTATTGATCACATAGAAATGGTAAATTAATCATAGGTTCTTCCTTGGAACCTATCCTAATTTCAAAATCTGTTCTGTGTATCACTTTTTAGAAATTACATACCTAATCTTTCATATGTACTGAACTCAGATTTTATATCATTAGAGTATGATCTTTCATATGAAGAACAAATGGTAGAAATAATGAATTGTAGAGATAAAGTGCTATGGAATAAGACTACTAACATGGTAAAGGTTATATAGAGGAATCATAAATTCAAGAAATAAATTTGGTAACTTTAGTATGTGATGAGGTAGATATATACTTATATGTTTGTATCAGAGTGATATGATTTTGAGGGTGAAATTTGTATTAGGGGGTAGAATATAACACCCTGATATTTTATAATATATTTATCTTTAATTAATAAATACATTCAATATCTTATGAAGCATAAAACGCTGAACTTATGTGAATAATTCTTTAACATTATAAAATAAATCAAATTATATGGAATTAAAATGAAATTTAATTATTAAATATAATATCTAATTCACTTAGGAAATATTATTGATCCTAAAGAATTGTTTTAAAATATTTTGTTTATAAGCATTATTTTTGTTAGGTATGTTTTACTTAAAAATTAATTAAATTTATTAAACTTAGGAAGAATTGTTTTTTACACATTTATAAAATGAATTCAAGGGTTATAAATTTTTTATAACTGAAAATTAAATCATTTTAATATAAAAAAGTATATTTTAATGAAAAACTTCATTTATGCATGCAAAGAGTTTATAACTTAATAAATTAAATAAATTAATATTTATGAATACTTTTAGTGAAATTTTTAGAAAATATATTCAATAAATTATTTTGACATTAATTTAATGGTTGTTATTAAGAAACGAATGAGAATAAATTCAATTTTGTGCTTAAAAATGAAATGTTCTAAAAACAGTTTTCATCACGTTTTGCGTGCTTATTTTAAAATTAATTTCTGAAAATTATAGAAATTTAATATGATAAAATGGTTTCCACATTTTAAATCGGAATGTCCAAAATTAGAATTAAGGTCAATTTTATTATTATTCATTATGAATAGTAACCATAGTAAAATTTTGTAACTACAGTAAAGGATAAATCAGGTTAATTAAGGTTATAAATATGTGATAATATAACAAGACTTGTCTTTATTACACACTTAAACATGATTTATTACATAAAATTTCACTTAAGACAAATTTGAGGATCATGATATCTAGTGTTTTGGTAAATTAGGAACATTACATAACAGCTTAGAACATAAAACACAACATCTTTATTGAAAACTTCTTTTACATGACCACATCATTCCTTCGTATTTAGCATTGAATGGGATAACCTGAGGACATGCATAAGAAAAGGGTGAGCTATAAGGCCTAGTAAGGGAATAAAAAATGCATAACATGAAGAATATAGTACATTCTAGTCAATAGTCATATCAATGAAGCACAAGAGAAACATGAACATAAAGGCATGATGTAGCATGATTATCATAACATGGAAATGTTGCATCAACATTTAACATGATATTAGCATGCATCAAGGCTCATTGTAAGTTGAGCATGAGTAAACCCTCATTGAACTTGAATTAACATGATTAAACCCTCATTACAATTGAATTATAATGATTAAACCCTCATTTCACTTGATGTATCATTATACTAATCTTTACCCAATGCATTAGAGTGCTATCAGGGTGCACCCTTTATAAACATTTTATTCCATGCATAAGTGTGCCACATGGATCATACAACATGGATTCATTAAAGATAATAATTTGTTCCATGAATAAGAGATGTGGAATACATAAATTTAATTACTCAATCAACAAGTACATGTGCATAATGGTGAATACCCTTTTTAGAGAATGGGTATAGTATTCACTTACACGGTGGTTTTGGCATGGAAAATTTTGGTGTCACTTCAGCAGCATAACGATGTCAAATAGAAATCGTAAAATTGGTTGATGAGAGATAAATGGGTCTCTCATAATTTATACATGAATTGAAAAGTAATGGGTTAATGGAACATAATATCCCAACATATGTAATGGAATTTTGACACATAATATAAATGAATTACCTGAATGTAAATGAGAAGAGAGAAATTCCTTACAGAATTTTGGCATGGTAACAGGTGTACATGTGAGGAATTAATGAGAGATAAAGAGGTATCTAATCATAAAAACATAAGGAGGTAAGTATTGGGGAGGTGGTAAATCATACCCCCAACATCTTTAATTGAAAATAAATGGGTATAACAACATAAAGAAATTTGGAAGAAAAAATGAAAAAGGATGAAATCCCTTACTTGGAAGTGTGATCTCAAAGGCCTGAGAGAGGATTGAGAGAGGCTTCTAGGGTTCTTGGGGAACCTTAGGAGGATTCTAGATAGATGAGGGAAGATTTTGGTTGATCTTAAAAGGTTTTTAGTGAAGAGGAATGGGAGATTGAGTGGTTTTATATAGGAAAGAAGAGGGAACTCTTTATTATTTAGGTTTTGGAAACTGCACATTAAACTAATCAAAACCACAAACCACCCCATGTTTTTTTCCCATGGTTTTCTCCTAAGTGGAGTGGAAAACATTATTTTATAAGGAAATTTTCCGAACTTATTAAAATATTAGGATTTATTATGTGGAGGTGAGTCAAAATCTCAAGGAAATCATTTTAAAAGTTAAAATATATTATAAGTCTTGGAGGGTCCACAAAGGCAACATAAAATTAATAAAAAAAACTAAAATCACATTATTTTAAAAGTAAAACATATATTGGCCAAAAATACCTTTTATAGTATTTTATTAAATCACTATTGGGTTTGTAAAGACCCAGAATTTCCATGTAATTTTTTTAATTATATAGGAATTTTATGAGTCCGCCAAAATTTACGGCGTGTGATTCCGAGACCCGAAGTGCCTGGAATGAATTTATGAACTTTCATCAGGTACATTCTGTAAACGTTCAAGTGGGTTTTCGTAACTTTTGAACCGGTGCTTGGAAATGAAACCTGAGGACACCGTTGAACTTGCAGTGCTGGTATTCGCTTAAGGATACATTCACCTCGACGGTAGTTGGTCGAGGGTGAAAGTTAGTTTTTGTGTTTTTCGGGTAAGAATAAAATAAAATAAAAACATTTAACATTTTTATTTATTGAAACCACCCACATGTGTGTTATGGAGGTGGGGACAACTGAGCCTAAAACCCCCATTTTGAATTCCTAAAGGTGGGGACCACCCGAACCCTCTTAATGGTAGAAACCCCTTGAACTCCCCAATTAATTGTTTGAGTCAACTAAGAAATTAATTAAATGCGTCAAAATTTAATTATGCCAACTTTATTTTTTGTGACAAATTAATTTAATTTGATAAACCTAAATTAATAAATTGGTTATTTCACATTTTGGTTGACTTGAAAGGAAAGGGATGGCAAGAGGCGAGCTTTTGGAGGATTATTCTCTCCAATGAAGAACACCTCCCAACAAAGATCTTCTTCGATGAAGAAAGTGACATCTTCTCCAACGAAGAATGCACCACCTCCAACGCAGGACGTCTTCACCAATGACCAACTAACATACGTCCTTCCTTCCTCTCTAACATCAACAATCCTTCGAGGTAGGGTGGTTGTTTGAATTTTTCCCCTTTACCCATCCTTGACGACTCTTCGTAATTCAAGAAGGAATCATAGCCACTTGCTACTACTCTAACGCAGAGAGTGCGGACCAAAGGAATATGGACCGACCTCTCCACAATTCTTGTGATTATTTGTTGTGTTCTTCGCAATGAAGGCGACGACGTGACCGCGCCGCCCGATGGAAGAGAACTGCGGCTTGTGCCACAGCAGTAAAGGAAGGACGGTCAGTCAAACCATCCGCCGGCGAAGGCGCAGCGCACAACCGCGCTGCGCGGAGAGGAAGGCTGGCCAGCTGCGGCGGACCGCTGCACCGTGGCCCCCCTCGCACCACCCAATGGCCCTCGCGCTGCCCTGTGGCCCCCCACGCCACACCGCAGCCCCCGCGCCTCCCCGCGGCCACTGCGCCGTACCGCAGCCGCCCCGCCACCAGGCCAGGCCGGGCTGGATCCAGCAGGTCGGGCCAGACCCAGTGTGTCGGGCCGGACCCCACAGGCCGGGTCGGACCGGACCTAGACCTGCTTCGACCCATTTCCGCTCTTTTGGTCTTAACTTTGGCACCGAGTGTCCATTTGACAAACTGTCTGCAGAGATAGAAACCTTGGAGAGAGAAGGTCACTTTGGTATACTTCACTTAAGATTTGGATAAAGTTAACGAATGTTCGGGTTGGATTGAACACGAATCCAACCGGGCCCTCAGGACTAAAAGGATAATAACTTACAGATCGGGCGTCCGTTTGACGCACCGTCTATTGCGTTGAGACCCCTCTGACGTGGCAGTCCTTTGGGATACTTTTTTGTGGGACTTCGTGGAAGTTGGAGTATTGACCACTGGCTTGAGGAGTAGACCCTTCTGAAGACGATCAATCTTGGTGTGGGAATCCTATAGCTGGATGTGACGATGTACATGGATCATGTGTGGGTCTGACGATGTACTGAGGAAGTACTAGGATCTTGTGTGGGTATGAAGACGTACTGACGATGTTCTAGGATCATGTGTGGGTTTTAGGATGTACCGACGATGTACTAGGATCCTGTGTGGGTATGACGACATACTGACGATGTACTAGGATACTGTGTGGGTCTGACGATGTACTGATGATGTACTAGGATCCTATGTGGGTCTGACGATGTACTAGGATCCTATGTGGGTCTGACGATGTACTAAGATCCTGTGTGGGTATGACGAGGTACTAGGATCCTGTGTGGGTCTGACGATGTACAACGATCCTCTATGGGTCTGATGATGATTTAGGATCCTTCATGGGTCTGCCTCTTAACAGAGTAAGATGATTCAATAGTTACATCTAATCATCTTTACTATTGTACCTAAGATATACCTTGTGTGAGCTGAGTTCGTACCTGTATGGTACTTTCTCATTGTGGTAATACCTTGGTGGTATTCTTCTGTGTGGCGTACCTGTGTGGTACTTACCTTCATGGTACTCCTTCCTTTGTGGAACAGTCGAGCTTTCAATTTTGAGTTGGACTCTGTGTTCCTCATTATTGAGATGGGCATACTTGATAACTTAGGTATATGTATGGGCATATACCTAAGTATGGTTGTCAGTTGATTTCATACTTTTTGGTTTATCCTTTGTGGATTTTGTGAGACCTTGAGGGTCTTGGGATCCCTACTGAGTATCATTATACTCACCCTTGCACGGGCTATGCCCGCACCTTATTGTGTATGGTGTAGATGATGGACAACGCTGACTGAGGACAAGGGTACCAAGACTGGATGGTGCCCATATGTGGACCATACAACAAGTCGGTATATAGAGGAGATGGGTAGAAGTGGAGTGATGAGGAGGTGATATGTACCTACCCTTGAGGTAGGAACCTCGGAGGATGACCCAGTAGTTATCTTTCTCTTTCTTTAGTTGTATTGTATTTCATTTGTACTTGTACCATTACTATTGGGCTTGTATTCCGGTCCCTCTTACTTTCAGCACTCTTTTTTTATACAGTTTTACTTGTGTTCGTATCTCATTGTGTTCTTGGTTGCTTGTGTTTACAGGTTATAAAGGAAATTCCTTCCTGGTTTTAGGGAATATGCCTTTTGGTGCTAGTCATCAGCCCCTGGCCTATGGAAGGCGGTCTTGGGGTAGTCACGACACGGGCCCCGGGGGACGAGTCGTGACAAATTGGTATCCGAGGAGTTGGTTCCACCATAGAACATAGAACTATGATATTTTTAACGATAATAGTGTTAAGTGTAGTGAGTGTGTTTATCAATTTAGGGAATCCAGTGTTGGTGCGGCGGCCAACGTATCCATACACTAGGACCCTGACTTCTGATTTCTGACTCAGTGCACAAAAACACTGATTGCATGTGTGTTTTCAAGAGTCTTCTTTGTGAACTCTTTGAGTCAGCTCATAAGGTATCAGAAGTCTTGTTTCAGCCTTTAGAGGTCCCAGAGTAGAAGTGGGATGGGATATCCCTGGACTTCGTGACAGGACTTCCACGTACATCCAGAGGTCATGATTCTATCTAGGTGATCATCGACCGACTCACCATGTCAGCCCACTTCCTATCGATCAGAGAGAAGGGTTTATTAGAGATCTTGGGATGCCTCTATGTGCAATAGATTGTGCGGATACATGGATTAACCTCAATGATTGTCTTTGATTTTGATACACGCTTCACTTCCCGGCTATGTAAGGGGTTGCAGGAGGCTTTCAGGACGCAGCTTTGTTTGAGCACCGCCTTCCATCCATAGACGGATGGCCAGACTGAGCGGACCATTTAACCCTCGAGGAAATGCTAAATTCTTGCATCCTCGACTTCGGTCACAGCTGGGAGGATCACTTTCCCTGGGTGAAGTTTGCGTACAACAACAGATATCACTCCACCATTGGGATGGAACCTTTTGAGGTGTTGTACGGATGACCTTGCAGATCACCTTTGTGCTGGACAGACCCAGGGGAGTCAGCACTCGTGGGACCAGAGATGGTATGGGATACCATAGAGAAAGTGAAGATCATCCAGGAGCATATGAATACTATACAGAGCAGGCAGAAGTCTTATTCTGACAGGAGACGGAGACCTCTGGAGTTCGAGGATGGCGACCACGTCTTTCTATGGGTCTCACCCCGACGAGGTTTACGGAGATTTGGACGAGGCAGCAAGTTATCTCTGAGGATCATTGGACCCTTCCAGGTCCTCATTAGAGTTGGTGAGGTGGCTTACCGCTTAGAACTTCCCCCTCAGTTGCACCGGGTTCATGACGTCTTCCACGTATCCCAGCTGAGGAGATACATGCATGACCCTTCTCACATCATCGAACACGGCGAGCTAGACGTCGACGATGGGGTGACTTTTACGGAGGTTCCATTAGAGATTGAGGATTGATAGGAGCTGGTCCTTCGTGGGCGGTTGATACATCTGTTGCGCGTTCCTTGGCAGCACGGGAACCTCCAGGAGAGCACATGGGAGTGGGAGGCTTAGATTCGTGCTCAATACCCCCACTTGTTTTCCTAGTTTTGTAATGTGTCTTTCGGGGACACAAAGCCCTAAGTTGGGGAGAATGTAAAGACATGGAATTTCCATGTAATTTTTTTTAATTATATGGGAATTTTATGAGTCCATGAAAATTTACGGCATGTGATTCCGAGGCCCGGAGTGCTCGGAATGAATTTTTGACCTTTTTTCAGGTGTGTTCAGTAAACGTGCGAGTGGGTTTTTGTAACTTTTTAACCGGTGCTCGGAATTAAAATCTGAGGGCACCGTTGAACTTGTCGTGCCATTATTTTCTTAAGGTGACTTTCAACTCGACGGCAGTTAGTCGAGGGTGAAAGTTAGTTTTTGTGTTTTTCATGTAAGAATAAAATAAAATAAATTTTTTTAAGATTTTTATTTGTTGAAACCTCCCACATGTGTGTTATGTAGGTAAGGACCACCAATACTAAAACACACATTTTGAATTCCTAAAGGTGGGGACCACCCGAACCCTCTTAATGGGAGAAACCCCTTTAAATCCCCAATTAATTGTTTGAGCCAACTAAGAAATTAATTAAATGTGTCAACACTTAATTATTCCAACTTTCTTTGTTGTGCCAAAGTAATTTAATTTGATAAAATTAAATTAATAAGTTGGATATTTTACATTTTGGTGGAATTGAGAGGAAAGGGTTGGCAAGAGGAGAGATTTTGGAGGATTATTCTCTCCAACGAAGAACACCTCCCAATGAATATCTTCTTCAACGAAGAATGTTCCATTTTCTCCAATGAAGAATGTTCCACCTCCAATGTGGGACGTCTTCACCAATGACCAGCTGAATTCCATCTTTCCTTCCTCTCTAACATCAACAATCCTTCGAGGTAGGGTGGTTGTTTGAATTTTCCCCCTTACCCATTCTTGAAGACTCTTCGTAATTCAAGAAGGAATCATAGCCACTTGTTACGGCTCTAATGTAGAGAGTGCGTTCCAAACGAACATGGCCCGACCTCTCCGCAAATCTTGTGATTATATGTTGTGTTCTTCGCGATGAATGCGACGACACGACCGCGTCGCCTGATGGAAGAGAACTACGGCTTGTTTCACAATGGTGAAGGAAGAACGGCCCTGTGCCGCACTGTGTCCATGCGCCGCCCCATGGCTCCAACGCCGCACCGCGACCCCGTATCGCATCGTAGCCTCGCACCTCCTCGTGGCCATCATGTTGCACCGCGGGCGCCCCGCCACCAGGCCGGGCTGCCAAGCCGTGCCGCCCAGCGCGGGTCGGGCCAGACCCAGCAGGTTGGATCGGACCCAGCGGGCCGGGTCGGCCAGGACTGGGTCAGGTCGGCCTGGACCGGGTCGGGTCGGGCTGGGTCAGTCCGACCGGGGCGGACCGGACCCCAACCAGCTTCGACCCATTTCCTCTCTTTTGGCCATAACTTTGGCACTGAGTGTCTGTTTGATGAACCGTCTACGGCACTGGAAACCTTGGTGCAAGATGGTCCCTTTGGTATACCCCAATGTAGATTTGGATAAAGTTGGGGAATGGTTGGGTTGGATCGAGTACGAATCCAACCGGTCCCTCAGGACTAAAAGGATAATAACTTACAGACCGGGCATCCGTTTGCCACACCGTCTATTGCGTTGAGACCCCTATGACATGGAGGTCTTTTGGGATACTTCTTCATGGGACATCGTGGAAGCTGGAGTATCAACCAGTGGTTTGAGGAGCGGACCCTTCCGGAGACAAGAAAACTTAGTGCAAGAAACTTGTAGTTGGCTGTGACGATGTACTTGGATCCTGTGTGGGTCTGACGATGTACTGACGATGTACTAGGATCCTGTGTGGGTCTGACAACGTACAGAAGATTTACTAGGATCCTGTGTGGGTCTGATGACGTACTGACGATGTACTAGGATCCTGTGTGGGTCTGACGACGTACTGACGATGTACTAGGATCTTGTGTGGGTCTGATGACGTACTGACAATGTACTAGGATCATGTGTGGGTCTGGTGATTTACTAATGATGTACTAGGATCCTGTGTGGGTTTGACGAGGTACTAGGATCTTGTGTGGGTCTGACGATGTACTACGATCCTCTGTGGGTTAGATGATGATTTAGGATCCTTCGTGGGTCTGCCTCTTAACAGAGTAAGATGATTCAGTAGTTACATATAATCATCTTTAATACTATATCTAAGATATACCTGGTCTGAGCTGAGTTCGTACCTGTGTGGTACTTTCCCTTTTTGGTAATACCTTGGTGGTATTCTTCTGTGTGGCGTACCTGCGTGGTACTTACCTTTGTGGTACTCCTTCCTTTGTGGAATAGTTGATCTTGGGCTTTTGAGTTGGACTCTGTGTTTCCTCATGATTGAGATGTGCATACTTGATAAATTAGGTATATGTATGGGCATATAATTAAGTAGGGTTGTCAATTGATTTCAGGCTTTGTGGTTTATCCTTTGTGGATTTTGTGAAACCTTGAGGGTCTCAGGGTCCCTACAGAGTATCGTCATACTCACCCCTGCACGGGTTGTGTCCGCACCTTGTTATGTATGGTGTAGACGACAGACAGCGCTGACTGAGGAAGATAGTACCAAGACTGGAAGGTTCCTGGAGGTGGACTATACGGTGTGTCGGTACGCAGAGGAGACGGGCGGATGTGGATTGCTGAGGAGGCGATTTGTACCTACCCTTAAGGTAGGAACCTCAGAGGGTGACCTAGTAACTATCTTTCTCTTTCTTCAGTTCTATTGTATTCAGTTGTACTTGTACCTTTACTATTGGTCTTGTATTCCGTCTCCTCTGACTTTCAGCACTCTTTTTTCTATACAGTTTTACTTGTGTTCGTATCTTGTTGTGTGCTTAGTTGCGTGTGTTTACAGGTTATAAATAAAATGCCTTCCATATTTTAGGGAATACACCTTTTGGTTCTAGTCTCCATCCCCTGGCCTATAGAAGGCGGGCTTGGGGTAGTCACGGCATGGGCCCCGGGGGACGGGTTGTGACAGGGTCATTATGATGTCATAAAACTCATTATATATTATAACGGTATTTAATTTTAACCCAAAAATTTAACTATCTTAGAAAATTATGAAAAATTCACCATTAGATAATTTTGACATCCTGAATCCAAAAATGATATTAATTTTATCTAAATAATTTCCTAAACATGTGAATTTTTACTTTTAAAATAAAAACCGATATTTATCAAAAAATCATGGGTTTTGACAAAAATAACTTTCAAACCTTAATAAAAATTTCAATTGTATTCATAAGAAATTATATGATCATTTATATTTAATAAAAAATAATTTAGTATTAATATTTTATTAAAATATTATTTGATTCAAAAATACTTTAATTAATCAAAATATATTTCTTAATTGAATTTAAATATTAACTAAAAATATTATCTTTTTTCTTTAAAAAAACATTATAAAGTAACAATAAAATGAATGTATATTATTTATTCTACAAAAAAATAATGCACATAATCATATTGATAGGGTCTTTTTACATAACCCCTTATAAAACCCACATAAGACCTAAGGTTATGGTGTGCGATGGTGATAAACTCTTGGGGTGGCTTGGATAATATCACTTGGGTGGTCATCTCTATTAACTTCCACTTCTCCCATAGACGGTTCCGTTCAAGCTTAAAATGTTGAAGCTCGGCTTGGTCTTGGTCAAGATTAAAGCCTAGTGACGCTACCTCCTTTATGAGCTCTGATAAATGGGCTTTTATGGATCAATTCTACTAGATGAGGTCATCACATCCTTTGTCTGGGTAAATTAGATTTGTTAAAGCCCTATATTATACTAATCATGTGATCACTATTCAACGGCTATATTAGCAATGGTAACAATTCTTAACAGTATTTTAAACTTCAAAAAACATAAAACCAAGGAAGTGAATATGTCTTATATAACAATTTTACATAATAAGACATTTAATCAGATCATGATGAATTTTCATTAATAAAATTTTGGGTCATTACAATATTCCCCCCTTAAGAAATTTCACCCTTGAAATTTTCTTTTACCACACTAAAACAGATGAGGGTAACTCTACTTCATAACTTCCACTGATTCCCATGTTTCTTCTTCAAACTTGTGGTTTCACCACAACACCTTGATGAGGGGCACTGTCTTATTTCGTAGAACTTTTTCCCTGTGATCTAAGATCTTCACCGGCTTCTCTTCATAAGAGAGGTCGTTCTCTAATGGTACCAACTCTGGATTGAGTACATGTGATGGTTCAAGTATGTACTTCATCAAGATTTATACATGGAATACGTCATGTTCTTGAGATAGGTTCGGTGGGAGTATTAGTCGATAGTCCATTGCTCTAATGCAATCAAGGATCTCAAAAGGGTCGATGTACCTTAGACTAATCTTTCCCTTCTTCCCAAATCTCATAAATCTCTTCCACAGTGATATGTGGAGGAATACCATGTCCCCAACAACAAACTCTAGGTATCATCAAAAATTATCATCATAGGTCTTTTGTTGACTCTGAGTATCTTTAATGTGCTACTATATGGTCTTTACCATATCCACCATCTCTTCAACCATTTCTGGACCTAGGAGTTTTCACTCCCCAACTTCATCCCAACATTTTAGTGTTCTACACCTCTTCCCATAAAGGGATTCATAAGGAGACTTTTGGATACTTGAGTGGAAACTATTATTGTAAGAGAACTATACCAAGGGAATATATTGATCCCATCCTCCTTTGAAGTACATTGAGCATGCTCTCAACATGTCCTCAATGTAGGTTCTGGGCGCAGCGGAAGCGTGTTGGTGGGTTTTTCCAACTTTAATTTTAACGTTAAACAACGTTCAATCCGAGATCCGTCACGATATAAAATGCTGAATATTTGGAATAGAACAAAGAACGAAAAGAAAAGAAGAGTCCCAGAACCCTTGAGGAGGATCATCATATGTTGATTATAATTAATTTAATTAATGCATAAGAATTACCTTGTTGGAATTCTTTCTTCGTTGATGTGTCCGGTCATGATTCGGTGATTTGTCGTTGCGTCGTATAATCCAAGTGTAGGATTCCGCTAGTGGTGATCCACACGTGTGTCACGTATCTCTGGACATCACCGAAGAGATCTCCGGGTGCTAGCGCGGAAGAACCTTCGCTTGCGATGTCCGCCTTCGACCACCTTGATCCGGTGGAGGATCTTGCTCTCGTAACTTGAGGGCATTCTTGGTGGAAAGGGAATTCTCTCTTGGCTTGAGAGTATTTCCAAATTCGTTGTGCACAAAAATGGCTCTAAAAAATGTTGGGGTTGCGAGGATATTTATAATCAGGTTTGAGGTTAATAGAGTTATGACAATAAATAAACGCGTTACGCGTTTTATTTATTTCATTAACTCTTATTGAAAAACCCCATGTCGAATTATTAATTCCTTGAAATGCGCCCACGCTGATTATAATAAATATCATTTAATAAAACAATATTAAATCCTCAAAATCCCAATTGGAAAAACTACACGGCGTGTAATAATTAATACATGGCGTGTACTTGTTTTCCATAAAACTACACAGCATGTATATTTAATATACACGGCGTGTACTTTTATTTTCCATTTTTCTCCACCACATTTATTAGACCTTGAGTAATGACTATTTATTTCTTAAATAAATGTAACTGCATTACTCGCTAATAAATATATTATTTTATCCACAGTATATTCTCTCAAATAACTAGTGTCAAAATAAATGCGATCAGACATCCTTAAATAATTATTAAACCACAGTCGAGAATAATATTTATTTAACTTGTTAAATTAATATTTAACTGAGATACATGGACACACTTAGTGTGTGACCCTCTAGGCCTCTTTCTCAGTGGCATTAGCCTGAGCCTGCCTAAAGTCCAAGGTTAACATCTAGAAACATGCCAAGGCACCCATAGAGAAAGAAGTTAACACTACAATGATGTGTCACCTCCTACGAACGCTTACCATGTAATATAATCCCTTTGTCTCGATATCTCCAATCAAGCGGGTTGCATGCTAGTTCCATCAACCCATGTGCTTGATTATTCTTTCTTTGACTTCCCGGAATTGAACTTGCCCATACCTTACCATGGACATGGATTTATTTAGGCTACATCAATTCCATCAAAGGGCCTGAGATATCTACTTCCGTTATGGAATGGAAGGGACAAATCCTTTCTCGCATTATCTATTAATGTGGTATTACTCGTGACGCACCCAATGTATCCTACCTCACTGCGAACAGTGTGTCATCACAGTTTTCGTCAATATATCTAAGTGCGCGAGTTGTAATACCCATTAATAATAATCTTAAAGTCTAAGGATCAATACACACGTCCGTAGATAGGAACATCCAATGACACTATGAAATGTGGATTTCCTATTGGAGGGTCTCGTTCTCATAATATCCTCCTGGATAATACCAAGGGCGCACACCATGAGAAGGTGCCTCAAAGTTTTATGAGTCCTCACCCCTAATGACCTGTATTATTTTTGTCCCTTAAATAATATCATCCGGCCATATAACATACATTCAAGAACAGTGTTATGGAACTTTCGGGTTCTCATCATAGCGGGGATCCGCTACGACCCTTTAATTCAACAGTTGTCCTTAGGACATTATCACATGACATGTCACGCAGAAGAACAATCAAGATGTGATAAGGCTTTTATTTAATGAATAAGGTACAAAGTAGTTGGTTCTAGGCCACCAACTCCAACAGACTCCCACTTGGACTAGAGGCAACTTCTAACAACCTTTAACCCGCTAGCTGTCACATTATATTCATGCTTCTTCTGAGATAGGCCTTTAGTCATGGGGTCTGCCATTTTCTCTTCCGTGGACACTCTGCTCACTGCAACTTCACCCCTTTGATAGAAATCCCTCAAGAGGTGATACTTCCGGAGTATGTTCTTTGTCCGTTGATGTGACCTTGGTTCTTTTTCAAGAGCCACCGCTGCAGTATTATCACAATACAATGTAATGGGATCTTTACTGCTAGGCACCACATCAAGCTCCTGGACAAAGTTCTGAATCCAAACGGCTTCTTTGGCTGCATCAGAAGCCGCTATATACTCGGACTCCGCTGTAGAATCGGCGAAAACTGGCTGCTTTGAACTCTTCCATCTCACAGCTCCTCCATTGAGACAGAAAACATATCCAGATTGCGACTTCATATCATTCTGATCTGTTTGAAAACCAGCATCAGCATACCCTCTGATGACAAGCTCCTCGTCTCCTCCATACACCAGGAACATATCCTTAGTTCTTCTTAGATACTGAAGGATAGTCTTAACAGTAGTCCAATGTTGTTCTCCTAGATCTGCTTGATATCTTCCTACCATGCTCAGTGCATAGGCAACATCAAGCCTGGTACATAACATGGCATACATGATGGATCCTATAGCCAAAGCTTATGGGATCTTTCTCATCCTATATTTCTCCTGTTGTGTCTGGGGACACATTTTCTTAGAAAGATGTAAGCCATGTGAAACTGGAACCAATCCCCTCTTGGATTTTTCCAAACTAAATCTCTTTAGTATCTGGTCAATGTATGTACCCTGACTTAGTCCAAGCAGCCTCTTGGATCTATCACGAATGATCTTGATCCCTAGAATGTAGGCTGCTTCTCCTAAGTCCTTCATGGAGAAACACTTGTTCAACCAGTCCTTAACTGACTGTAAGGCTAGTACGTCATTTCGAATAAGCAATATGCCATCAACATATACCACTAGGATGACGACCGCATTCCCATTAAACCGCTTATAAACACATGGCTCACATTCGTTCTTAATGAAACCAAATTCCTTTATGGCTTCATCAAATCGAATGTTCCATGACCTGGATGCTTGCTTTAATCCATAAATGGATTTCTGCAACTTGCAAACCCATTTGGATTCACCTGGTGTCACAAACCCTTCTGGTTGTGTCATATAGACATCTTCCTGAAGGTTCCCGTTAAGGAATTTTGTTTTGACATCCATCTGCCAAATCTCGTAGTCATGGTAAGCTGCTATGGCAAGTATGATTCTTATGGATTTAAACATGGCAACTGGTGAGAAGGTTTCATCATAGTCAATTCCTTGACGTTTTCTGAATCCTTTAGCCATTATCCTTGCTTTATAAGTGCTAACTTGACCTTCCATGTCCAGCTTTCTTTTGAATACCCATTTGCATCCAACAGGCTTTACATCAACTGGCTCATCGACCAGAACCCAAACTTGGTTCTGATACATGGAATCCATCTCAGAATTCATATCTTCTAGCCATCTTGCAGCTTCTGAGCTTTCTACTGCTTCCTTGTAGGAGAGAGGTTCATCATTGTCCAACAATAATGATTCACCATCCTCGGTGACTAGGAAACCAAATCTCTCTGGTTCCCTTACCTCTCTTGAGATCCTACGCAGTACTTGTGTTTCTGGAACCTCTTCGACGGGGACCTGTGGAACTTGTTCCTGTACCAACTCCTGTGTATCTTGAGCATCAACTTCGTCGAAGTCAATCTTGCTCCCACTATCCTTCTTGAGGATGTTCTCCCTCTCAATAAAGATGGCTTGTCTGGTGACAGTCACTTTCTTGTCTTGGGGGTTATATAGGTAATATCCTTTTGTTTCCTTGGGATATCCTATAAAGATACACTTCGTGCCCCGGGGTGCTAGTTTGTTGCCTGAGAAGGCCTTAACAAATGCCTCGCATCCCCATACATGTGTGTGCAACAAAGTGGGTTTCCTTCCATTCCATAACTCGGATGGAATTCCATTTGCCGCCTTAGTTGGTACTCGTTTTAATGTGTATGCTGCAGTTTGTAATGAATATCCCCAAAAGGATAATGGAAGATCCGCATGACTCATCATAGACCTCACCATGTCCAACAAGGTGTGGTTCCTCCTTTCACTAACACCATTCCACTGTGGTGTATAAGGAGGAGTGAGATGAGATAGAATCCCAGACACCCGTAGAAGATCGATGAACTCTTGGTTCAGATATTCTCCACCTCGATCTGATCGAAGCTTCTTTATCTTCTTACCAAGTTGATTCTCTACTTCATTCTTGAATTCCTTAAATTTCTCTAAGGACTCTGACTTATACCTCATTAAGTAGACATAGCCATATCTACTCAAATCATCAGTAAAAGTAATAAAGTAAGAATATCCACCTCTAGCTTCTACTGGAAATGGTCCACACACATCTGTGTGTACCAATCCTAGAAGCTCTGTGGCCCTTTAACCTTGTCCACCAAAAGGCGACTTGGTCATTTTTCCTTGTAAACAAGCGTGACATATATCAAGTGGTTTTAGCTCAGTAGAGTCTAAATAGCCATCTTGGCAGAGCTTTGTCAAGCGCTTCTCGTTCACATGACCAAGGCGGTGATGCCATAACTGGGTGTTGTATGAGTCATGTGAGTTTGTTTCATTATCGATTGCCAACACTTGGTTTTCGTAATTTAATACATACAAACCATTATTCAAATGTGCCATACAATAACATGCGTTGTTCTTATAAAAGAGACAAACCCTTATTTCCAAACTTGAAAATAAATCCATCCATATCCAAACAAGATACAGAAATTATGTTCTTGGTAACACTAGGCACAAAATAACAGTTTTGTAAAACCAAAATCATGCCAGTTGGCAATGAGAGGTGATAGTCTCCAATAGCCAACGCAGCCAGCCTTGTGCCATTGGCAGCTCGAAGATTCACCTCTCCTCTGGCGATCTTTCTAAATCTACTTGGTTCCTGCATTTGGATACAGATGTGATCCCCATAAGCTGTATCTAATACCCAATGTGTAGAAATAGAAAGATTGAACTCGATAATGAACGCACCTTTAGCGTCCCCACGCTTCTGGGTGCAGTTCCTCTTCCAGTGGCCCTGCTTTCCACATGAAAAACACACTGCTTCCCGTTCCTTGCCCTGCCTCTGGATCTTCCCCTTCTTGGAGGGACGGTGCTCGGGGGCTTCAGACCGTTTATAAGTCTTTTGCCCCTTTTCCTTGTCCTTCCTTTTCTTGTTCACCATAAGGACCGCGGGTTTGTCACGCCCCATGTCCTTATCTACCTGGCGAATCAAGGTCAGAAGCTCCGATAGACTCTTCTCGTTGCCGCTCATGTTATAGTTGACAATGAAGCTAGAGAAGGTCTTGGGAAATGATGATAGGATGAGATCTGTACGCAATTCATCTGGGAATTTAATCCCTAAGATGTCCAAGCGTTCAATGTAGCCAATAAGCTTGACCACATGAGGCCCAGCTGGCGCAGACTCTCCAAGATTCGTGGTAAACAAAGCATTGGAGATCTCATACCTCTCCTGTCTCGCCTTCTCTTGGTAGAGATCTTTAAGGTGAGACATCATGCTATACGCATCCATGTTTTCATGTTGCTTCAATATCTCATTAGACATGGCCGATATCATGAAACACTGGATATCTGTGGCATCATCCATGTGTTTCATGTAGAGAGATAATTCCTCATCACTAGCCTCTTTCCCAAGTGCAACTAGAATAGGCTCTTCCAGCACATATAATTTCCTTTCGTGGCGAAGGACGACGCGTAAACGCCTCTGCCACTCTTGAAAATTGGTGCTAGTGAGAAGGTTTTCTATTTCGAGTATGGTGCGCAATGATATGTTTGAAGTCATTTTCTTGTCTTTTCTACAATTTAAGATGAGAAAAGGTTTATTACTTTATTATAAAAATTGATACAAATAAATAAATTAATACTTATTAGTCTCCCACTATTTTATCGAAATCCAATAGCCCTCACCATTGACTTCGGAATATTCTATTGCGTGAATATTCTAGTGGCAAGGATCCATATTTCCCTTCACATTACCCCAACTAGGGTTGGTCAAGGAACTTGAAGGGTTTTAGGTAGGCATTCCAAATTCCAACTGCATTAACTCGCAGTTCCTTGATCCGCTGAGTGGACTCCCCAATCCTGAAATCCTTTTTGGATTTCCTCAACCTTTGCCTCTTGGTCACACCAAGTCCTGCTGTGGCATTCAACCCTTGATGCGAACCAAGTCAAGTCAACCCAAAACCTTGAATTAGAATTCCCCGATAATTGAAAGCACCCCAACTAGGGTTGGTCAAGCACTTTGAACTATGGTTCGATTCTAACCAAGATTATGGAAGGCTATGCCGACTTAATATTTATTTTGAGGGATTTTATCCTTATACGTAAATTTCCATTTTATTATCTTTGATTACATGCTTGTTAATATTAAGTGGGATATACTTAAGTGATTAACCATGTCTAAGATAATATTTACGTATAAGCCAATTTTATTTTAGTTCCATCTTGCATGCTCGTTTAATTCATTAATTGTGTGATCGTGACAACACACCCACAATAAATAAACCATGCAACTGAAAAAAATAAAATAAATGGTATGATCATGAGATTTTCTATTGGTTAGTTTATCTAGCGGTTGATAAACTATCCCAAGACCTAGGGGAGAAACACCTTGAACCTTTCGGGTTCGTGTTTACAGCTTTCCACCTGTCCACCTTTGTATCTCCTTGGATTGGTTTCATCTTGGCTCTTGACTTGAGCCGCCTCCACTAGCTTGGGGGCTCCATCAATTACATATGCATTTATCTCACACGCAGGTGAGGGGAAAAAAGGGGTTTTTATATAAAAGAATCCTTGGGCGCGCAGGCCCTATATATTAATGAGGAGATGGCTCGCAGGCCAACAAATTTAATTTAAATAAATAAATTAAAAGAAACCATTCACATACAAAGGTCTCGGTGTAACTCATGATCATCCATACATGCAACGATATTTACGCATAAATAAAACTAGCATTCAATTCTTTAATCGCTCTTGTTTAAGATAAATCACGCTCGAATCAATTAATTATCTTTAATTAATCAATCCTTTTATCTTAAATCCCTTTTCTGAATTTCCTTCAGATTCTCATCCATCATAATTTTAAACAAATAAATTCATTTAAAATTATCCTTGTACTCAACTAGTACCTTGGAGGCAACCCGGCGAATTCCCATTTATTACGCAGATGATAAATTAAACACATATATATAAAACACCTATCACGTGTTGTGCCTCAGCTTTACACCTGCACCATGGTACACCTCTCAAGGGTTTGTATAATATAATAATAAATTTTAATAAATATGCATAATTTTGGTGAGTACACGGCGTGTAGTTCCGACTACACGGCGTGTACTTTTTCTTCACCGTCCATCCGAAGTACACGCCCGGGGATAGGGCGTGTTAATGTACTTCAGAAATTTTTCTGAGTACACAGCGTGTACAGTGGGACACACGCCGTGTAGTTTCCGCGTTACACGGTTTCCAGCCGGGCAGGCTATGTACGGAGTACACGACCCAACCCTAACCCGAAGGGACTACACGCTGTGTTCATTGGACCACACGGCATGTATTCCGGAAACCATGTGCCACCTGTTTCTGGTCAACACACGGTGTCTTAAATTCTTATAAAGAATCCAATACATGGCCTGATTTGGCAGATCAGTCAATGCATTGAACCTAGACTACACGGTGTGTACTTCCGAATACACACTGTGTATTCTGGTGTTATATGGCCAGAAACATTTGGCTCCTCCGGATGAGTTCCTCTATTTTATTTTAATCAAAATTAAAATAAAAATCCGTTTCTGTGAGGTGAACGAGAAACGAGAGAGGAGGAATAGATCTCGATATTCAGATTTCCAGAATTATTAAACATGAATTGAAATAACTAAATTATTAAATGCGTAAATCACCAACAAAAAATAATTAATTATAACCAACGATATGACCCCTCTGATACCACTTGTAGGTTCCGGGCGCAGCGGAAGCGCGTTGGTGGGGTTTTCCCAAATTTAATTTTAATGTTAAACAATGTTCAATCCGAGATCTGTCACGATATAAAACGCCAAATCTTCGGAATAGAACAAAGAACGAAAAGAAAAGAAGAGTCCCGGAACCCTTGAGGGGGATCATCAAATGTTGATTATAATTAATTTAATTAATGCATAAGAATTACCTTGTTGGAATTCTTTCTTCGTTGATGTGTCCGGTCACGATTCGGTGATCCGTCGTTGCGTCGTAGAATCCAAGTGTAGGATTCCTCTAGTGGTGATCCACACGTGTGTCACGTATCTCCGGACATCACCGAAGAGATCTCCGGGTGCTAGCGCGGAAGAACCTTCGCTTGCGATGTCTGCCTTCGACCGCCTTGATCCAGTGGAGGATCTTGCTCTCGTAACTTGATGGCGTTCTTGGTGGAAAGGGAATTCTCTCTTGGCTTGAGAGTATTTCCAAATCTGTTGTGCACAATAATGGCTCTAAAAAATGTTGGGGTTGCGAGGATATTTATAATCATGTTTGAGGTTAATAGAGTTATGACAATAAATAAACGCGTTACGCATTTTATTTATTTCATTAACTCTTATTGAAAACCCCCATGTCGAATTATTAATTCCTTGACATGCGCCCATGCTGATTATAATAAATATCATTTAATAAAAAAATATTAAATCCTCAAAATCCCAATTGGAAAAACTACACGGCGTGTACTTGTTTTCCATAAAACTACACAGTGTGTATATTTAATATACATGGCGTGTACTTTTATTTTCCATTTTTCTCCACCAAATTTATTAGACCTTGAGTAATGACTATTTATTTCTTAAATAAATGTAACTGCATTACTAGCTAATAAATATATTATTTTATCCACAGTATATTCTCTCGAATAACTAGTGTCAAAATAAATGCGCTCAAACATCCTTAAATAATTATTAAACCACAGTCGGGAATAATATTTATTTAACTTGTTAAATTAATATTTAACTGAGATACATGGACACACTTAGTGTGTGACCCTCTAGGCCTCTTTCTCAGTGGCATTAGGCTGAGCCTACCTAAAGTCCAAGGATAGCGTCTAGCAACACGCCAAGGCACCCATAGAGAAATAAGTTAATGCCGCAATGACGTGTCACCTCCTATGAATGCTTACCGTGTAATATAATCCCTTTGTATCGATATCTCCAATCAAGCAGGTTGCATGCTAGTGCCATCAACCCATGTGCTTGATTATTCTTTCTTTGACTTCCCGGAATTGAACTTGCCCATACCTTACCATGGCCATTGATTTATTTAGGCTATATCAATTCCATCAAAGGGCCTGAGATATCTACTTCCGTTATGTAACGTAAGGGACAAATCCTTTCTCGCATTATCTATAAATGCGGTATTACTCGTGACACACCCAACGTATCCTACCTCGCTGCGAACAGTGTGTCATCACAGTTTTCGTCAATACATCTAAGTGCGCGAGTTGTAATACCCATTAATAATAATCTTAAAGTCTAAGGATCAATACACACGTCCGTAGATAGGAACATCCAATGACACTATGAAATGTGGATTTCCTACTGGCGGGTCTCGTTCTCATAATATCCTCCTGGATATTACCAAGGGCGCACACCATGAGAAGGTGCCTCAAAGTTTTATGAGTCCTCGCCCCTAATGACCTGTATTATTTGTGTCCCTCAAATAATATCATCCGGCCGTAGAACATACATTCAAGAACAGTGTTATGGCACTTTCAGGTTCTCATCATAGCAGGGATCCGCTACGACCCTTTAATGCAACAGCTGTCCTTAGGACATTATCACATGACATGTCACGCAGAAGAACAATCAATATTTGATAAGGCTTTTATTTAATGAATAAGGTACAAATTAGTTGGTTCTATACCACCAACTCCAACACTCAAGTGTTTGGATAGTCTACTCAGATTGGCCATCAGTTTGAGGATGATAAGATGTACTAATGTCTAGCTCATTATTCAAAGCGTGTTGGAGGCTCATCCGAAACATATAGGTGTTTTTTGGATCTTGATCATATAAAATCAATAGTGGTACTACATGAATCCTTACCACTTCTCTGATTTATATTCATGCCAATTGATCCAATGAGAAATCCTCTCTAATTGTAATGAATTGTGCATTCTTTGTAAGACAATCCACAAAAACCCATATAGCATTGTTTCCTTTGGATGTCTTCATAAGTCTGGTGACAAAGTCTATGGTGGTGTTATCCTATTTCCATGTTGGTATAGTCAATGGTTGCATCATCCCCTTATAATTATTCCTCTCATCCTTCACTTTCTAACATACTAGACACTTTGATGTATACTCAATGATCTCCTTCATCATGTTATCCCACCAATAATGCTCTCAGATATCTCAATACATCTTTTTGTTTCCTAGGTGAATGGAGAAATTTGAACTATGTGCATCTTCCAAATTTTCATTTTTTAACTCCATATTTTATGGAACACATATTCTTGACCCATATCTCACAATTCCTTCTTCATTAACATTGAACTCTATAGATTTCCTTTTTCTGATAGTTTCCACTTTCTTCTGAATTATCACATCATCTTTTTAAGCATCCTTTAACCATTCAAAAATAGACATTTGAGAAATAATTTGTGAAAGGATTGATGATGTTCTCTTATTTATGATTCCCATGTCCATCTTCATCAAATCTAAGAATATTGGATTCTTTTAAATTCTCATCAATGATAGAATCACTGAGTCCTTTCTACTTAGAGCATCTTCCACCTTGTTCTCTTTCTCAGGGTGGTAATGGATTGAGCAGTCGTAATCTTTGATTATCTATAACCATATTAGTTGGTGCATGTTCATATATTTCTGTGTGAATATATACTTGAGACTTTTTTATCCGTATATATTTCACAATTATCCCCAAAGAGGTAATGTCGCCAAATTTTTAAAGCGAAGATTACTACGACCAACTCCAGATCATGGGTTGGATAGTTTTTCTCATGAAATTTCAATTACCTTGAAACATAGGTAATGACTTTGTAATTTTTCATCAACACACATCCCAGGACCCTCTTCGAAGCATCACTGAACACCACAAAAAGGTCTCCACTTATGGGTAGTGTGAGAACGAGTGCAGTGATAAGTATCCTTTTCAACTACATGATTCTATCTTTGTATTCATCACTCCAAAAAACTTGACTTCCTTCCAGGTTATCTTGGTAAGAGGGTTGGATAGTCATGAGAAATTTCTCACAAATTGGCAATAATATCCAGCTAACCCCAGGAAGCTATAGATATTTGTCACTGATTTTGGCCTCGACCATCCCTCAATTGTAGGTGTCTTGGAGGGATCCATAGATATCCTATTACTTGTGATGATATGACATAAGTATGATACTTTCTTCAACTAGAACTCACACTTGATGTACTTTACATAGAGATTATCCTTTCGCAAGGTCTCTAGTACAGTACTTAGATGATCTTCATGCTCTTTATTGTTTTTGGAGTATATTAGAATATCATCTATAAATACTACCACAAATTTTTCAAGGTAATATATGAAGACTCTATTCATCAAGTCCATGAATATTTATGGAGAATTAGTGAGTCTGAAAGGCATTACTATGAATTCATAGTGCTCGTACCTTGTACAAAAAGCAGTCTTAGGGATATCCTCCTTCTTCACCCTTGGTAATATCCCAACTGCAAATCCAATTTGGAGAAGTATTGTGATCTATTTATCTGATTGAATAAGTCATCAATTCAGGGTAGTGGATAATTGTTCTTTATTGTGACTTTATTAAGATCACAATAATCAATGAAAAGGTGCATTGACCCATCCTTTTTCCTGATGAATAGGACTGGTGCACCCCATGGTGAAGAACTTGGGAGTATAAGCCCTTTATCCTGGTTCTCCTATAGTCGTTTCTTTATATCCTCAAGCTCCACAATATTCATTCTATACAGATTTTTGGATATTGTAAATTCCCCAAGTATAAGATCAATCAATAATTCAACATCTCTTCTAGGAGGAAGACCAGACAATTTCTCGGGAAACACTTCAGCGAATTCCCTCACAATGGGCACGTCTTCAAGGATGGTTGATTCCTTAGACTCAATCATCTCAACATGATATGCATGCTCATAGGGTATTGATATCCATTCTTGAGATGATGTTGCTAAAGAAGATTCATTCTCCTCCTTGTACTTGTACAGAATCTGGGGTCAATTCACCATATAAAGAGTTATTTCCCTCTCACAACAATTTATGTTGGATCTATATAGGTAAATCCAATACATGCCAAGAATTGCATAAAATTCCACTAGAGGGAGTATGATGAGGTTCATTGGGAAGTTAAATCCACAAATTGTGACATGGGAGGAGTTATATTCATGGGATGTAATGATTTCCCCATTTTCTGTTCTCATCGACATCTCTACTTAAATGATTGCCCCATTTTCTCTAGCGTACCTGTCACCACTTTGTTAACAGGGTTAATTTCAGTAGTAGTGTTGGAAAAATTTCTCCCTTGATACTTTGTATGTTGTTGGTTGCCTCTGAAAACCCTTTTCTTAGGACACTGGTTTGAAAAGTTCCATGGTTCTTTGCAGTTGAACCAATGAACAATGCATTGAGGGTCGAACACAGTATTCCTCTCCCCTATCGCAACAGCAAGTTTTTCTTGTTGGCAGTTAATGTCCGGGTTCCCTTCTCTTATACACCTAAATCATTTCCTCATCCCCTTCAAGAAATTTTCGGGGTGCTTATTTCCACACCTTTGGCAAGTGGGGTGCTGGAATTTCTTAGCGTTGTTGGATTTATCTATCAGACTGCCAAAATTAAAGTCCAATTTCTACTTCTTATCCCCATGACACCCCTGATATTTTCTATCTCTATTTTGACTTTGAGGGAACATCGGAAAATTTCCTCATAGCTATCGAAGTCACAGATTGTTAGGTCTTTCCGCAGGATAGGTTTTCGCCCACCAAAGAAGCGTTCAACCTTGTATTCGGGGGTAACAACAAAGATGGAGGCATATCGTGCAAGCCTTGTGAATTTTTCCTCATATTATCTAATGGATTCGACGTCTTTTTTATTGATATCAATGAAGTCCCTTTCTATCTTAAGTCGTAGGGTGCATGGAAAATATTTATCAAAAAACATTTTCTAGAAATCCTTATATTCCAACACCTCAATCTCTTCTTCAACATTCTTATTTTTTATCAAATTATTCCATTGATCTGCTTCAACCTCCATATGATAAGTATCTAGAATAACCTTATCTTATTCAGAACATTGAAAGATGGAGAATATATTTTCAATGGAGTTGATCCATTGTTTGGTGATTGAGGGATCAGATGATCCATTAAAAGTAGGAGGACTTTGTCTCATGAAGCTCTCAATTGCAGCTTGTTATTTATTAGGGGGGGGGGGTTGAACATTCATCTTGAACTATGTTTCTATTAAAAAATTGTGTTAACTAAGAGATTATCATGACAAATATTTTGATTCATGATCCCATCGGATTGGGCATCTCATTAGAATAGCTTTCACATTGATCTTCGCATCAGTTGGTAGCCTGAGTTCCCCTATTACCGGCCATTGGCTGTAATAAAAGGAAAGTTAGGGGTAAAACATAAAGTAAAATCCAATGAAAAAAATGGATAACTTATAAATTACATTTCTTTCCTAACCTTATGAATTTATAGGCTTTAATCTATGTTATCCATTATCTAATTTCCAACATATATTCTTAGAGGTATTTTTTTTATTCCCTTAATAATGGTTCATACTAAACTTATGAATTTACCAAAGCATATCCCCCAGGAGTGTCATAACCAAGAGTACAGCAAGGCCTATTGTTGTGCACCATTTCCCATTCAAGTCTATCTCAAATGGGTGTTTTCATGTTTTACCCCTAGATACATATGTTCCAGATCCACCTCTACTTGTTCATATCCAGAGAGAGATGTATTTTCTTAATAAACCACTTACTCTATACTCACCAAAATTTAGGGATGTTTTTATTATACTTAGTCGTATCCCTAAGTCATTCACTGTGGTTTTCTAATCCTAATCTCAAAAATAACTAAACCTATCCTCTGACACCGACTATAACAACCCTTCTCTTTATTACACACTTAAACATGATTTATTACATAAAATTGTACTTAAGACAAATATGAGGATAAATAGGTCTAGTGTCTTGGAAAATTAGTAACATTACATAACAACTTAGAACATAAAACACAACATATTTATTGAAAACTTCATTTACATGACCACAACATTCCTTCATACTTAGCATTGTATGGGATAACCTCAGGACATGCATAAGAAAATGGTCAGCTATAAAGCCTAGTAAGGGAATAAAAAATTCATAACATAAAGAATATAGTACATCATAGGAAATAGGCATATCAATAGAGCACCAGAGAAACATGAACATAGAGGAATGATATAGCATGATTATCATAACATGGAAATGTGGCGACAACATTTAACATGATATTAGCATGAGCCAAGGCTCATTGCACATGGAGCATGAGTAAAACCTCAATGCACTTTAATTGAATGAGTAAACTCTCATTGCACTTAAATTATCCTGAGTAAAATCTCATTGCACTTGACGTATCATGATACTAATATTTACCCAATGCATTAGAGTGCTAACAGGGCACACCCTTTATAAACATTTCATTACATGCATAAGTGTGTCACATGGATCATACAACATGGATTCATTAAACATCATAATTTATTCCATGAATAAGAGATGTGGAATACATAAATTTAATTCCTCAATCAACAAATATGTGTGCATAAAGGTGAATAACCTTGATAGAGAAATGGGTATGGTATTCACTTACACGATGATTTTGGCATGGGAAATTTTTGTGTAACTTTGACAGCATAACAACGTCAAATAGAAATATTAAAATGGGTTGATGGGAGAGAAAGGATTATCTCATCATTTATACATGAAATAAATAGTAATGGGCTAATGAAACATAATATCCCAACATATGTAATGGAATTTATATTCATAATATAAAATAATTGTTTGAATGTAAATGAGAAGAGAGAAATTCCTTACGGAATTTCGGCATGGTAATGGGTGTACATGGGAGACATTAATGAGAGAGAAAGAGGTATATCATCATTCAAACATAAGTAAGGAAGTATTGGGGAGGTTATAAATCATACCCCAATATTTATAATTGAAAATAAATGGGTATAAAAAAATAAATAAATTTGGACAAAAATAAGAAAGGAAGAAATCCCTTACTTGGAGGTGTGATCCCAAAGTCTTGGGAGAGGCTTGAGAGAGGCTTATAGGGAGCCTAGGGTGCCTTGGGAGAATTATATAGAGAGTAGGGAATAGTTTGGTCGAGATCCAAATCTTTTGAGTGAAGAGTAATGGGAGATTGAGTGGGTTTATATAGGAAAGAAGAGGGAATTCTTTATTATTTAGGTTTTGGACACCACACATTAAAATATTCTAAACCACAAACTACCCCATAGTTTTTTCCCATGGTTTTTTCCAAAGTAGAGTGGAAAACATTATTTTATAATGAAAATGGCTGAAATTATTAAAATATTAGTCTTTCTTATATGAAGGTGAGTGGCACTCTCAAGGAAATCATTTTAAAAGTTCAAATATATTATAAGTCTTGGAGGGTCCACTAAGGCACTATAAAATTAATCAAAAAAATATAAAATCACATAATTTTAAAGGTAAAACTTATATTAGCATAACACCCCTTTTATAGTATTTTATTTCATCGCTATTGGTTCATTATGATGTCATAAAACACATTATATATTTAAATAGTATTTAATTTTTACCCAAAAATTTGATTATCTTAGAAAATTATTAAAAATTCACCATTAGATAATTTCAACGTCATGAATACAAAAATGATATTCATTTTATCCAAATAATTATATAAATATTTGAATTTTTACTTTTAAAAAAAACCAACATTTATCGAAAATTCTTGGGTTTTGACAAAAACAGCTTTGAAACCTTAATAAAAATTTAAATTGTATATATAAAAAATTATACGATCATTTATATTTAATAAAAACTAATTTATTATTAATATTTTATTAAAATATTATTTGATTCAAAAATACATTATTTCATCAAAATAGATTTCTTAATTGAATTTAAATATTAACTAAAAATACTATTTGTGCTTTAAAACCCATTTACAATGTAACAATAAAATGAATGTATAATATTTTTTCTACACAAAAATAATGCACATAATCATAGTGCTAGGGTATTGTTACATAACCCCTTATAACACCCGTATAAGACCTAAGGGTAAGGTGTGTGATGGTAACAGACTCTTGGGGCGGCTCAGATAACATCGATCAGGTGGTAATCTCTATTAACTTCCACTTCTCCCATAGGTAGTTCCGTTCAAGCTTAACGTGTTGAAGCTTAGCTTGGTCTTGGTCAAGATAGAGGCCTAGTGATGCTAACTCCTTTCTAAGCTCCTACAAATGGGCTTCATATGGTGAAATACTACTGGATGAGGTCATCGCTTACTTTGTTTGAGTAAATTTGATTTGTTAAAGCCCTATATTTATACTAATCATGTGATAACTATTCAATATCCATATTAGCAATGGTAACAATTATTAACAGAATTTTAAAATCCAAAAAACATAAAAACAAAAAAGTTCATATATTTTATATAACCATTTTACATAATAAGACATTTAATTAGATCAAGAAGAATTTTCATTAATAAAAGTTCTAGTCATTACAATTTTCCCCCCTTAAGAAATTTTTCCTTCAAAATTTACTTTTACCATAGTAAAACAGATGAGGGTAACTCTTGTTCATCACTTCCTTTGATTCCCACATTGTTACTTCAAACTTGTGGTTTCACCACAACACCTTGACAAGGGGCATTTTCTTATTTTGTAGAAATATTTCTCTATGATCTAATATCTTCACCAGCTTCTCTTCATAGGAGAGGTCATTCTCCAATTGTACCACATATGGATTGATTACATGTGATGGGTCAGGTATTTACTTTATCAAGAGTGATACATGGAATGCATTATGTACTTGAGATTGGTACGGTGGTAGTGCTAGTTGGTAGGCCACTACTTCAATGCAATCAAAGATCTCAAAAGGTCTGATGTACCTTGGACTAAGCTTTCCCTTATTTCCAAATATAATAACTCTCGTCCATGGTGATATGTGAAAAAATACCATGTCCCCAACATCAAACTCTGGGTCTCGTCGACGATTATCAGAAAATCTATTTTGTCAACCCTGAGCAACTTTAATGTAATACCAGATGGTCTTTACCTTCTCAAACATTTCTTTGACTGTTTCTAGACCTAGAAGTTTTCAATCCCCAACTTCATCCCAATATGCTGGTGTTCTGCCCCTCTTCCCATAAAGGGCTTCATAAGGAGCCATTTGGATACATGAGTGAAAACTGTTATTATAAGAGAAATATACTAAGGGAATATGTTGATCCCATCCTTTTTTAAATTCCATTGAACATGTTGTAAACATGTCCTCAAGTGTTTGTATAGTCCACTCAGATTGGCCATCAGTTTAAGGATGATAAGTTGTATTGATGTTTATCTCAGTATTCAAAGCATGTTGGAGAATCTTCTAGAACTAAGAGGTGAATCTTGGATCTTGATCAGATACAATCCATAGTGGTACTCCATGCATCCTTACCACTTCTCTGATGTATATCCATGCTAATTGATCCAATGATTAATCCTATCTAATTGCAATGAATTGTGCAGTCTTTGTAAGACGATCCACAATAACACATATAGCATTGTTTCCTTTGGATGTCTTCATAAGTCCGGTGACAAAGTCCATGGTGATGTTCTCCCATTTCCATGGTGGTATAGGTAATGGTTACATCATCCCATTAAAATTCTGCCTCTCATCCTTCACTTTCTGACATACCAAGCACTTTGATGTATACTCAGAGATATCCTTCTTCATGTTATGCCACCAATAATTATCTCAAAGATCTAAGACATATTTGTGTTTCCTAGGTGAATGGAGAAATTTAAACAATGTGCATCATCCAAAAGTTCATTCTTTAACTCCGGATTTGATGGAACACATAGTCTTGACCCATATCTCACAATTCCTTCTTCATTAACCTTGAACTTAGAGGATTTCCTTTTTTTGATAGTTTCCATTTTCTTTTGAATTTCTAAATCACCCTTTTAAGCATCCTTTAACTTTCCAAAAGAGATGATTGAGACATCATTTATGAAAGGATTGATGATGTTCCCTTTTTTATGATTCCCATGTCCATATTCATCAAATCTAATAAGATTGGATCCTTTTCAATTCTCATCAATGATATAATCAATGGGTCCTTTCTACTTAGAGGATATGCCACCTTGTTCTCTTTCCTAGGGTGGTAATGGATTGAGCAGTCATAGTCTTTGATCAAATCTAACCATTTTAATTGGCACATGTTTAACTCTTTCTGTGTGAATATATACTTGAGGCTTTTCTGATCTGTATATATTTCACACTACTCCCCAAAGAGGTAATGTCACCAAATTTTTAAAGTGAATATTACTACAACCAACTCTAGATCATGTGTTGGATAATTTTTCTCATGAACTTTCAATTTCCTTGAAGCATTGGCAATTACTTTGTCATTTTTCACCAACACGCAGCCCAGTCCCTTCTTCAAAGCATCACTGAATACCACAAAAAGGTCTCTAATTGTGGGTATTGTGAGGATGGGTGCAGTAATAACCCTCATTTTAAACTCCTTGAAGTTATATTCGCATCATCACTCCAATTAAACATTAATCCCTTTCAGGTTATCTTAGTAAAAGGATTGGAAAATTGTGATAAATTTCTCAAAAATCAATGATAATATCTAGCTAACCCCAGGAAGCTATGAATATCTGTCACCAATGTTAGCCCCATCCATCACTCAATTGCAGCTATCACTACCACAAAACAGGGAAAGGGAAGCGCTTCCCTTTATCAGCACTAAACAGAATGCACTGATAAAGGGGTATGCCTTTATCAACGCTAAAAAAGCACTGATAAATGAATGTTTTATCAGTGCTTTTATTTTAGCGCTGATAAAACATACCTTTATCAGCACTTTTAATGAGCACTGATAAAGGTTCTGTCAATTTTTATTTAATAACCCTAACAGGCCATCCTCGCTTGCACGCGGTCAAGCTCTCGCGGAAGCTGAACCAGGCCCCTCGTCGCGCGACCTCCTCCTCCTCCTCCTCCTCCTTCCTCCTCCTTCCTCCTCCTCATCCTCCTCGTCCTCCTCCTTCTTTGTCGTCACCGCCGCCTCCGCCCCCGCTCCCGCTACTGCGACCGCCACTGCCTCTACCGCATCCACCCTCGTTGTCGCGACCACCGCCGCCTCTGCCGCCGCCACCGCCTCCGCCTCTACCGTCGCCGCCGCCTCCACCCTCGCTGCCACGACTGCCACTTCCTCGTCCTCCTCCTCCTCATGCTCTCAAGATGGGATGTGAGTTTCATGGATGGTATTCCCTTGGTATATTATTTATATATTGTGTGTGTGAGGACCAAATAGTGAATATAGATCTGAGATAGGAATGATACCATATCTTGATCCTAATTCCAGTAAGGATTTCTATAATAGATAGTGTGGTCTTAATGTGATTATGATTATTTCTAGGGATGTGATTCATAATTAGTGATGAGTGTCGAGGATGATGCATGTTGGTCAACTTGTTTTAGAAATTGTTTATCTTCATCCGTGCCTTGTACTTGCACCCATGAATTTGAAGGTGACTATGCGTACACAATAGTTGACCTTATTAGAGAAGAGTTTCTGGAAGAGTATAAGAGACATGAAGCAATGAAGATCATTAGAGTGTTGGAGCAAATGTGGTTGCTACAAACAATGTGGAAATCGGCTTGTGCAATGCGGCCTAAGTTACAATGTGGAAATCGGCTTTTGCAATGTGGCCTAAGTACAATACCTGCAAGTTGTAACTTAGGCCGCATTGCACAAGATGATTGCCACATTCTTTGTAGCAACCACATTTTCTCCAACACTCTAATGATCTTCATTGCTTCATGTCTCTTTAACTCTTCCAGAAACTCTTCTCTAAGAAGGTCAACTATCGTGTATGCATACTCACCTTCAAATTCATGGGTGCAAGTACAAGGCACGGATGAAGATAAACAATTTCCAAAACAATTTGACCAATGTAAGTATTTAATGGTACCTTTATGCTTTGTAGCATTTTTTTTTTCTAATTTATTTATTTGTATATGTCACAGACATACTAAGTGATATGTTTTGTATTATAGGTTTATCAGGAGTCTGTATGATTTCCTATTTCCACATTTCATTTTAAATAGCATGTTATAATTATAGATTTACTGTACCCTAATGGCTCAAATAGTTAGGCATATTGTAGATGTTTCTAGAATGCTGTTGGATTATTTTTCACCAATGGTAGTACATTTTTAGGATGTTTTCACTGATTAGGTATAAAATTTACTTCTTAATAAAGAGATAAACTTTATAATCTAGTTAGTTTTGGGAGAAAATTCAGTTTCTATCACAATTTCTAAAATAACACCAAAAGAGCATCAGTTGTTTGAATTACAATTTGATGATATAGAATATAATGGTTTCATATGGCATAGTTCTTTACCATGGGGTTTTATAGTTCTCTAAAATAGATGGTTGATTGGTATTTATTCTTTTGTTGGACTATTGGAGATTGAACCTGATGAGAGTCATGAATATGTATCCTCATCCACGCATTGATAGTCACATTGATCATCTATGAGGTTCTATGATCTTCTCCAAGATATATTTGACATTAGGATACCATTAGATGAGTTGGACATCGATGGACCTACCATGGACTGCTTTTAGGAGTAGTTATATCCTGTATGATTTTTTAGCGACGATTTTTTGTTTAACTAATGCATTGGTTGTATTAAGGGACTTGATGAATAGGATATTTCATCCTTTTCTAGATCAGTTTTTAGTAGTTTTTTTCAATTAAATATTAGTGTACTCCCAACCCATAGTTGATCTTGACCAACATCTTATCATCACCTTGAGTACATTGAGATAGCATCATATTTATTATTGTTTTCTCCTGTTACTCATTGTTTTCCTCTTGTTTTCATGTAATGTATTTTCTAAGGCATCATTCAGTCTTTGTAAGACTAACTTGGAATAAATTTGATATATGTTAGATTAAATCAGGTATCTTATACATACACGATATTCACCCTAATGGACACACCATGTATATGGATTTCACATGTGTTTAAAGGCATTTGTACCGTGATTTGTTTTTATAAAACCCAAACAATTCTAACTAATTAATTAAAACATAATATTAGGCAAGTTCTCAATATCAAACCCATAAAGATGATGAATATGAATAAAGAATGGATGAATTCCAATCAGTTGACAAAAGAGTATGAAGATGGCGTGAAAGAGTTTATCAAGTTTGCAGAAGATCATGCATGTGACCCTTCTCAAATCCTTTGTCTGTGTTTACACTGTTGTTATTCAAGAAAAATTATTCCAGAGGAGTTGGAAGAACACTTGATCTGTCACGGAATAGATCGAAGTTATACATGTTTGAATAAACACAGGGAAAAAACCAATGTAGGTAGTAACTCAGAGAACACGACATTTTATAGATCATCTGATATGATTAGAAGCATGAACAGTGAAGATGATCATATGGAGGGTGTGATTACAGATGTGAATGATGATGAAGATCGTATTGAAGAAATGACAAGGACAGTTGAAGATGAACTTCGTGATTTCCCAAAATTGTTTGAGAAGTTAAAGAGTTGTGCAAAAACACCATTGTATGCTGGTTGCACTAAATATACAGCATTGTCAGCCGTACTGAAGCTGTATAATTTGAAAGAAGGCAACGAGTGGAGTAACGCCAGTTTTACGGAACTACTTACTCTCCTGAATGACATGCTCCTAGAAGATAATGAACTCCCAAGCCGAACATATGATTCCAAATGAATGCTACGATCGATGGGTATGATCTCAGAAAGAATACATGCTTGCCCGAATGACTGTATATTGTTTCGCAAGGACCAAAAATCACTCAAAGAATGCCCAAAGTGTGGTGCTTCCCGATACAAGAAAGATGATTCTAGTCCTATGAAAGTTGTATGGTACTTTCCAATCATTACTAGGTTTAGATGCCTATATGGAAGTGAGGAGACTGCAAGACAATTGACATGGAATGTAGATACAAGAATTAAAGATGGGAAACTATGTCACCCTGCAGACTCTCCTCATTGGAAGAGAGTTGATCATGAGTATCCTGAATTTGGGAATGAGCCGAGAAACCTTCGCCTGGCGTTATCTACAGATGGGGTGAATCCTTTTGGTTTTCAAAGCAGCAGTCACAGTACATGGCCGGTTATGTTGGTAAATTATAATTTACCACTGTGGTTATGCATGAAACGAAAATACATCATGTTAACTATGCTTATATCAGGACCAAAGCAACCGGGTAATGATATTGATGTTTATTTGGCCCCATTGATCGAGGATTTGAAAATATTATGGGATTCAGGTGTTACAATGTATGATTCTTACAAAAATGAACATTTCACTTTGAAATCCATGTTGTACCGGACGATAAATGACTTTCATGCTTATGGAAATTTTTCAGGATATAGCATTAAAGGAACTCAAGGGTGTCCCATTTGCGAACAAGGTACACAGTCAATTAGGTTGAAACATTCATCGAAAACCGTGTTTCTAGGACATCGCAGATTTCTACCCCGACGACATAAGTACCGATCTTGGATGACATCATTCGACGGAAGTTCAGAGGAACATACAGCACCGTCTCCACTAACATGTGATCAATTGTTTGAGAAAGTGAAAGATTTGGACACTACTTTTGGTAAACTGTTTTCAAAAAACCTTACGAAAACTGGTTAGAAAAAGAGATCATTTTTTTTTAATTACCATACTGGAATTGTCTGTATGTCAGACATTTTCTTGATGTTATGCAAGTTAAAGAAAAAAATGTATGTGATAGTGTGACTGGCACGTTGCTAAATGCACCCATTAAAACAAAGGATGGAATTAAGGCTAGATTGGACTTGGTTGATATGGGAATACGAGAAAAGTTGGCACCAGTGAAGGGTGAAAAACGAAAATTTCTTCCTCCTGCTGCTTACACTCTTTCCAGATAAAAGAGATATCAGTTTTGCAACTTCTTGAATGACATAAAGGTTCCATAGGGGTATCCATCAAATATCAAGAACATCGTTTCAATGAGAGATTTAAAATTAAAGGGTCTGAAATCACATGACTGCCATGTTTTGATGCAAGATCAAATTTCTATAGCTTTATGTTGCATTTTTTCCAAGAATGTCTGCCATACATTAACAAAGATCTGTTTCTTCTTCAAATCTATATGCAGTAAAGTTATAGACCTGGTGAAATTTCCAACTATGGAAAGAGAAATTTTCATCATATTATGTGAATTGGAAATGTTCTTCCCGCTGACATTTTTCGATATGATGGTTCATTTGATGGTTCATTTGGTGAGAGAGATTCGACTATGTGGTCCTGTAGATTATAGATGGATGTACCCCATTGAACGGTATATGAAAATTTTGAAAGGGTATGTCAAAAACCAAAGTCGGCCAGAGGGCTGTATTGCGGAGCAATATATTGTTGAGGAAGCTGTTGAATTTTGTACCGAATACCTGTCTGGTGTGGAAATCGTTGGCCTACCGAAATCTCATCACACTGAGTGGCTTGAGGGTGAATGAATTTCTAGAAGAGAGGTTGTCACAATCAATATTACAGATTGAGAGCAGGCCCACCTTTACGTTTTTCATAACAGTTTCGATATTGACCCATATGTTCAAACCCACAAAGAAATTCTTAGGCGTTTGAATCCTTATAAGGCTAAAAAATGGATATCAGATACACATAATCTACAGATTATAGGATGGTTTCAAGACCATATTTTTAAGCTGTTAGATGAAAATCCAGACTCAATTTCAGAACGACTTTGATGGCTGGCTGGAGGAGAAAGTGTGTATGTATTATCTTAAAATACTTATGTAGTTAACGATTATACAATCTATACTAATGAACATGATGAAGACAGTACCATGTAGAATAGTGGGGTTACACTTGTGGCTGAGGCGATGCATGTTTCTGGTTCTAAGGGAAAAAATCCAATTTATGTGAATATGTCATACTTTGGCATCATCAAATGAATATGAGAGTTGTATTATATGAAATTCAAAGTGCCGATTTTTCAATGCATGTGGGTTGATAACAGGAGTGTTGTTAAAATAGATGAATTAGGATTCGTGAAAGTTGATTTCAGTAAGGAAGGGGAGAAAGACAAACCATTTATAATGGCATCACAGGCAGTACAAGTATTTTATGTTCCAGACCCCGCAAACCAAAATTGGTCAATTGTTATGTTATCAAACAAAACAACTGAAGGGTCAGATGAAAGTTCAACGGAGGTTGACACTTTTATAGGGACTTCACAATCATTTCGCAGCGGTCTAAATGTAGATGGAGTTTGTTATGTCAGAGGAGACCACAATGAAGGAATTTACATAGTCGATAGAGGATTCAAATCACTTCAGCCTTTAAAGAAAAAAAAGAGAGTACAATAATCAGGTTATTTGTTTATTGTAACATACATTGTGTTACATTATGTTATTATCTGTTCGCTTCTATTTTTATGTAATATAAATTAAATATTAAACCACTTCTGCAGATAATGACTTCTGCACCTGCTGATGCGCCCAATCCCAAGGCACAAAAGGTCTCTCAACCAGCAGCTGGTGTCCCACTGTAGAGCAACAACAGGTTTCTCAACCAGATGTTGGTGGTCCCAGTGCAGAGCAACAACAGGTTTCTCAACCAATTGTTTCTAGTCCCAGTGTTGAGGTACAACAGGTTTCTCAACCTATTTCTGCTGGTCCCATTGTTGATGCTAGCGCTCCGGGGGGAGATATTGATGCTACTTCTGAGGAAATGGTAGGAAATGAAACCCTGAAAGTGCAAAAAAAAACAAGAGCATCGTAGTTTGACAGTCTTGGCCAAAATCCTTAATGAAAAAGCAAAAGGCATCAAATTTGAGGTGGGATGGAATAAGCGAGGCCAACATGTTAACCCCAACAGAGCCATCTTTAGTAGCTACATTGGAATCGTCACTCGGCAACGCGTGCCGATTGATGTACAGTCTTGGCACCATGTTGTCACCGGGCTGAAGACACTAATGTGGGAAGAGATTATGGTAACATTATGATATCATTTTTTTAATTTATTAAAATAAAATAAAATACCAAAACATTGACTTAGTCTTCATCATCCATTGCAGAGTGAATTTATAGTAGATGTCTCGCACAAGGAATATGTATTAAGAGTTGCAGGAAGGATTCATAGCAGTTTCCGCACAATTTTAACGAAATATCATCTTAAAGATGCAGAAGGGAAAATCAAGTCGCACCCACCTCCTCTTTATGCACACTTGATATCCCAAGGAGCGTGGGATGCGTTTAGTAACCGTCGTGGGGAGCATACTTTTCAAGTACATTGTGTGGGGTAATACATTGTTTGACGTTTTCTTGTATTCATCACTCTGATTGACAGTTTTTTATTTATGAAACAGCTACTGAGTGCTGAAAATAAAAAATGTGCAACAGAACCAGCATACCCTTACCGTAAATCAAGGATGGGGTACGTTGAACTTGAGAAAAAATTGGTACATCTTTTAAATCTACCCTACTACTAGTATGTGACATAAAACAACACAATAACCATGTTTCTCTGTTTATATGCAGATTGATGAATCGAAATCGAAAGCCATATCCATCCTAGGCCATGTGTTATGGAAGGAGGCTTATGTAAATAAATAGGGGATATTGATAGATGAAAACACACAAAAAGTGTGGGAAAAATGTGTAAGTATGACATAATATAAATTTGAGTTGCTTTAAATCGCTATTACATTACAATAACTACTTATTTTTCTATATTTTCTATCTGAAATAGTCACAAGAATCAACAACAACTGCACTAGATGCAGACATACTTTCAGTAGCCTTGAAGCAGCCAGAAAAGTATGTCCGCGTCAGAGGTGCGTGTTTTGGGGTGACACCCCGAACATATTATAAAAAACTAAAACAAGCGGGGGATCAAACTGAAAAAATGGAAAATATGCAAGAACAATTATCTATTTTTAAATAATAATTACAATACCAGAGAGAGATGATAGAAAAATTGATGGGGGAGAGGCAAAGAGAATAAAAAACTCAATAACAACCCATGCGTGACGATCTTGCCCCACCCCCCACCAGCTTTGAGGCGATCCATTCCCCTAAAAAACCTAACTTAGATGAGGTAATCAATGTTTTAATAATTGTTTCTGTGAAATGTGATTTACATAGACACTGATACCTTTCCTGTACTAATATTCCATAGGGTGAAAATGACTATGATTTATATTTATCAACTCCCACCTATCGCCTTGTAGCGAGGGCTACGGTGTTCAATACACAAAACGACATGCTACACAACAGACAGCTTCCAAAAGATCATCTTAGAGTGTCAATTAACGTAGCTAATGAGCCGAGTATCAAGCTACCTGTTCCAAATGATGACGACAACATTCATACGGTTGAACAAGCTGTTAGAACATTCATCTCATAGCCGACAGTTCTTGTAAAAAAACATGTCGACAAAAAGGTATTCATTTATAATTTATTTTTCAAGATGGACCATTAACATTTAATGAAAAAAGGTCTAAACCGATGATTGTTATTACATAATGAAAAATATTGTGGGGTGAAACGAAATATCAGCTCAAAACTATCTCAAGGATCAACCAACCAATTGAAACGGTCTACTGAGATCACCTTCACCTCGCTCGTTCTATATCCACAGTTAATATCATTGCAGGCTCATGTGGATACAAAGTTGAAAGACGACAGTACTCACATAGTTGATTTCAAAAAAGATATGTATGGAGAGGAGATATCAGATTTCATTAGTGCTGAAAATGTAAATGAACTCCTCAAGTATGAATGGTTAGGCGCCTCAGTTGTAAATGTATACATGAGGTAAGTTTTCAAGATTTGGTTTTACAAAAGCTGATATACTCTGATAATTTTGACTAAATACATTTTATATTTGTCGCAGACGTATATATGAAAAACAATTGAAGGTATTTCCCCATGAACAAAAATTTGGACTCGTTAGTCCTCACACCACATCTTCAAAAGACGAAATAGATTCTGTTAAAGAGGCTGCAATAATGTCATCCCTGCTCAAATCATTTGAAAACAAAATTACAGATGACAGACTCTTTTTAATACCAACGATGCAGGGGTAAAACTCTAAAATTTAATCATATCAACTATATTTTCATTTCTTTCTTTACTTATTCCTTTTTGTATTTTTAGGGAGCATTGGATGATGATTGTAGTCAATTTGGATACTCTAAAGATTTATTTTCTGGATTCAACGCATGGATATCCAACAAACCAACCACGCATGATGGCGTTTTTTAATTTGTAATACACTAGATCCAACATTTTAAAACTAAACATCTAGTTATATAATTTATTTTATCTTTTAATGAGGATTCTGTTATGATAGGGCGGTGCATCAATATCGTCTAATGAATGGAATGAATCCAGGGCATAAGGATGAGCACGCCTACAAGATCTACAACTGGAAAAGTATCCAGGTATATATAAAAACATTTCACTATCCAAACACATATCAAAACAAATTACTTATTGTTGTCGATGTTTCTGTAGTGTCCAAAACAAACAAATGGAAAGGACTGTGGTTATTATGTTTGTAAATTTATGAAAGAGATCATATTTCATCAACAAACTAGCATCCCTGATGAGGTATTTTCAAAAATAATTACGAGTTCATTTAAAATATTTATTAATCCTTTGTGTATTTATATTTTTTTATTACTACTATGACTGTTGCAAAAACTCATATTCAGAAGATGATATAAATGTGTTTAGAAACAAATGGGAAACATACCTGATGGAAGATTGTACAAAAATAGGATGAAGGTGAATTCCTAAAACTTATGCTATCTATATATGATCATTAATTATCCTCCAACCTTCTTTGGTGAATTTAGAATGCTCCGATGTATTGAAATCTTAATTTATTACTCAATGTTTTCTATCCCCGGATTCATATTATTGATCTTTGAACAAATCAATATTAAAGTAAGGCATGATGGTGTACAGTGCGTATGGGGTGAACGAAGAAACCACCGAGGATCAACAAAATCTATTTTCTATATCTTTTTTGTTTGAACTTGTATTTGAGCACATGTGTTGTTGTTTGACTTGCACAATTATTTCTAAGTATATGCATGAGATAATCGGTATCGTTGAGGGATTTTTTGGAACCAAAATATGTGTCCTAGGATAATTCAAGTAAGGGAAAGGTTGGTTGAGATTAAATCCAAGCTCAAACGACCAGTGCATCATCAAAATAATCAACCCTGTGATGCACCATCATGTAGAATTTGGTCCTTGTGATGTTTTGAGGTGTTTATGGAAGGTATGGGGAGTCTGATAAGCCCCATGGCCCCCATAAATAATGTTTACAGACATCTCCACATGTTTTTTGTGCCTCGTGCCTCTTTACAAGGATCACGCCATTCACATGGTCCATCTTAGCACGTATGTCCCATTCATCCCATTGATACTCTTGGAAGAACCTGAGAATCTGAAAATGCATAAGCCCCACAAAACCCATACTCATCCAACCAAGAGTATTCCTAGTGTGAAGGGAAGATAACCATGGGTAATACCCACAACATACCTCTTTTAAATATATGGGTTTTGATCCTTGTATTCTAAATAGGGTACGTAGGAAGCCTCCATGAGGTTAAATCCCAACCAATGGTAAACCATGGTGACCCCCTCACTGGGGTACACCTTTGCTTATTTTCCCTCTTGTATTTCCCTTAGTGGTGTCCGAATAAGTATTCAAAATGAGAAACCTTACCTTTATGGGATGCACCACACTTGGGTCAGACCTCATTGGGCGTTTTGATCCATCTATCAGGTAAACATTCCAGGTGCTCCCTCCTAGAGATGTACCTACCTGGTCCACCTTTATAAGTGTTTTGATCCACCCAGGTCTTACATCTCTTTAAGAAATTAAATCATGACCCTCTGTCCTTGTGTGATGTTAAACTCATGGAATACCACAAGTTAAACATGGGTTTCCATTAATATATTCAATATTAATGTTTAATCAATCCTTATTAAGGTATTGTGGAGGTGTGGTTTTTTGTTTTCCAGCAGATTTCGGAAGATTCCACGCTTTATGTAGGTGATTCCATGCTTTTACATTATATGATGATTTTATTATGTTATATTTGCTTGCTAAGTGTACTATATGAAATTTTTGTGTGGTTAAAAATGTGTTATCAAAGGAATTTGGGGTGTGTATAGACTTGAAAGTTATTTTTAAAATGAATGCAGTTGTATTTCTTGTGGATTTTCATGCTTAAGTCCTTTAAATGTGTTTGAAGAAATGAGAAAGTTGTGTGATGGGTGTTTTAAAATGGATTTAATGTGTTTGTGAATTTTAAAGAGGGTTTTCTTATGAGATGTAGTGAGTATATATATGTGTATTTACATTGAATGTAAGTACATGAGAATGTGTTGATATATATGATGTGTATAATGTAAATTGAGCACAATTTTCATACAAGGTATTTTCTTTATGATGTGCAGGGGACAGGGTGAGAGGGCAAGGTTGGTTTTCTGGGGGAGGGGGAAGGGGGAAAAGTGGTAGGGGAAGGGGTAGGGGTGTTTTGGGTTCTTTTGAAATTTGTAGGGGGTGGGCAGGGGGTGTGCAATGGGCAGGGGGAAGTGCAGTGGGCAGGGGTGTGCTGGGGAAGGGGGCAGGGGGTGTTCAGGGGGCAGGGAGTGTGCAGGGGTAGGGGGTGTGCTCGGGGGTGGGAAGTGTGTAGGGGGTGTGCTGGGGAAGGGGGTAGGGGTGCTACTTTTTTATGAAATGGGGGGACATATATCCATGGTATTAAACTGTGGGTGTGCTGGGTAGGGTGGTTTTCTGGGGGAGGGGGAAGGGGGAAAAGTGGTAGGGGGAAGGGGTAGGGGTGTGTTGGGTTCTTTTGAAATATGTTGGGGGTGGGAAGGGGGTGTGAAATGGGTAGGGGGGAAGTGCAGTGGGCAGGGGTGTGCTGGGGAAGGGGCAGGGGGTATTCAGGGGGCAGGGAGTGTGCAGGGGGTAGGGGGTGTGCTCGGGGGTGGGCAGTGTGTAGGGGGTGTGCTGGGGAAGGGGGTAGGGGTGCTTCTTTTTTATGGAATGGGGATACATATAACCATGGTATTAAACTGTGGCTATAGGTATATAGCCAAGGTTTAATGTCGTTGCAAAAGGCCCATCATTGGTATCCAATAGAGGAGGATAATAGGGTTGAAGATATTTCACCACTCTTTTAATGTAATTGATAATATTTGATTTATCTCAAAAGTAAGGGAGATATCCCATGGGGAAATGGAGAAGGAGGAGAGTGCATGTAAATGATTTTGTTGAGTGGAATTATGGATATATCAGGGTAACCCGCTTTAATGGTTGATAGTGAAAATTTGTTAATTCCACTCATTAATTAGAGGAATTATTAGGCCTAAGGGTAAAATAAATCATTTTCCAACAATGTGGGAATCAATATACACACACTTCTAATCCGTATAGTTTTATTAAGTGGCTTACAATCCATTATTCAACCATATAGATATACTTCCCCAAAAACTCATACCTTACACAAGTTCATCACATTATTTGACAAACCATTAACCATCAAAGTGAGACCATCATAACCTTAGAACCAAACTGTAGGTTTATCTATTCCCCCTAGAATCATTAAATATCCCATGTTATAATAAACATTGGGCCATTTGATTATTATAGATGATTAGCCCAAACCATGCACCAATTTCTTTAATTGGTTATTTTATGTTTTGTGCCACACTAATATAATTCCATTTAGCAACCCCATTATTTATTTCATTATAGTATTACTAACAAAATATTTGTTTTATTATGTAGGTGAAATCTTTTTCCTCAGTTCGAATGATTTGTTCGGAAACCACCACCATGGACGACAATTTTTTAGAGCGGATGGATGCAAAAAGGATGGAACATCATTGTTTTTTAACTGTTTGTTGGATAAATGTAATTGTAACCAAATTAAACATTGTTTGAAATGTATATAGAAGTGTGTTGTTTTGTATTCATGATTTCAAGTAAATGTATGTATCATTTTTGTTCTTCTTTGCATTGTGTGTGGGTGTTGTGTGTGCTGTGTTCAGGTTTTATTTCGACTCTGTGCAGGTGCTGTAATGTGTGTAGGTGCTGGGCAGGTTCTGTGCAGGTTTTGGTTTTGGATAGGATCTTTGGCCTTTATCAGCGCTAGTTAAGTGCTGATAAATGGATAATATATCAGTGCTATTTTGAGCACTGATAAAGGTAGTTTTTATCAGCGCTCAAAATAGCGCTGATATATTATACATTTATCAGCGCTGAAAATAACGTTGATAAATACTACCTTTATCAACGCTATTTTTAGTGCTGATAAAGGGGACCCCCCTTTATCTTTGCCGAGATTAACAACGCTTTTTTAGCGCTATTAAAGGCCGTTTTTAGTGCTATTATAAGCCATATTTGTAGTAGTGTATCTTGAAAGGATCTACAGATATCCCATTTCATGTGATGATATGACCCAAGAATGATACCTACTTCAACCTGAACTCACACTTGATTTACTTTTCATAGAGATTCTCCTTTCACAAGGTCTCTAGTACAATTCTTAGATGCTCCTCATGCTCCTCCTTGGTTTTTAAGTATATTAGAATATCATATATAAATACTACCACAAATTTTTCGAGGTAATCTCTAAAGACTTTATTCATCAAGTCCATGAATATTTCTGAAGCATTAGTGAGACCTAAAGGCATTACTATGAATTCATAGTGCTCATACCTTATATGAAAAGATGTCTTGGGGGTATCCTCCTTCTTCACCCTTACTTGGCAATATCCCGGCCGCAAATAAACCTTGGATAAGTATTGTGCTCCACGTAGCTAATCGAATAAGTCATCAATTCGAGGAATAGGATACTTTTTCTTTATCATGATTTTTTTGAGCTCATGATAGTTAATGCAAAGGCGCATTGACCCATCCTTCTTCTTGATGAAGAGAACTGGTGCACCCCATGGTGAAGCACTTGGGCATATAAACCCTTTATCCAGGTTCTCCTGTATTTGTTTTTTTAGATCCTCAAGCTCCACAACATCCATTATATTTGTAGTCTTGGATATTGTAAATTCCCCAGGTATAAGATCAATCGAGAATTCAACATCTCTTCTAGAAAGAAGACCAGGCAATTCTTCAGGAAACACTTCAGCAAATTCCCTCACAATAGGCATGTCTTCAAGGATGGTTGCTTCCTTAGACTCAATCATCTGAGCAAGATATGCGTGCTCATAGGGAATTAATATTCATGCTTGAGATTATGGTTCTAAAGAATATTCATCCTCCTCCTTGTACATGCACATAATCGGGGGTCAATTCTCTATATGGAGATTGATTTCCCTATCATAGAAATTTATGTTGGCTCTATATAGAAAAATCCAATCCATTCCTAGAATTGAATCAAATTCCACTAGAGGTATTATGAAGAGTTTCACTGGGAAATTCAATCCACAAATTGTGATAGGGAGGATTTATATTCATGGGATGGAATTATTGCCCCATTTTTCATTCTCACTGACATCTCTACTTCCATGATTTGTGGTGATGTTGGTATTGTTCTACTAAACTTTTAGGATATAAAAGATTACGTAGAACTAGAATCAAAAAGTACAGTCATTGTTCTTGAATGAATAACTATAGTACCTATCACCACTTCATTGTTAGGGCTCACTTTATCAGTAGTGATAGAAAAATATCACCCCTACTACCTTGGAGGTTGTTTGTTTCCTTTGAAAACCCTTGGATTAGGACACTGGTTTGTAAAGTGCCCTAGTTTTTGTAGTTGAAGCAATGAATAATGTGTTGAGGGTCGAACAGAGCGTTTCTCTCCCTTGTCACAGTAGTGGGTTTTTCTTGTTGGTAATTAATGGCCAGATTCCCTTATCTTCCACACCTAAATCATTTTCTATTCCCCTTCAGGCAATTTCTGGGGTGCTTCTTTTTGCACATTTGGAAAGTGGGGTGCTGGAATTTCTTAGCACCATTGGATTTATCCATCAAAATTCCAGAATTAAAGTCCACTTTCTGATTCTTATCCCCATGATACCCCTAAGATTCACCAATCTCTATTTTGACTTTGAGGGCACATCAGAAAATTTCCTCATAGCTATCAAAGTCACGGATCACCATGTATTTCTATAGGCTAGGTTTTATCCCACCAAATAAGTGGTCAACCTTGAATTCGAGTGTAATGACAATGTCGGAGGCGTATCATGCAAGACTTGTAAATTTTTCCTCATACGCTCTAATGTATTCATCATTTTTTTGCTCGAGGGAAAGGAATTCCCTTTCCATCTTAAGTCAGAGGGTGCGCCAAAAATATTTATCAAAAAACATTTTTTGGAATACCTTAAATTCTAATGCCTAAATATCTTCTTAAATATTAGTATTTTTTACCAATTTCCATCATTGATCAGCTTCACCCTCCATATGATAATCATCCAGAAGAACCTTCTCTTATTCAGAACATTAAAGGATAAAGAATATATTTCCAAAGGATTTGATCAATTGTTCAGTGATTGAGGGATCAGATGATCCATTAAAAGTAGGAGGTCTTTGTCTCATGAAGATCTCGATTGCGGCTTGTTCATTATTAGTGGGAGTTAAAAATTCCTCTTGACCCGTTTTTTTATTCAAAATTTGAGTTAACTGAGATAGTATCGTGAAAAAGTTTGAGATTCCCGCTCCCATCGGATTAGGCATCTCATTAGAACATTTGTTCAATTGATCTTCACATCGGTTATTAGCTTGAGTCCTCCTATTACCAGCCATTGGCTGGAAGAAAAGGAAATTTAGGGGTAACACATAAAGGGAAATCCAATAAAAAAGGTATAACTTATAAATTACATTTATTTCTTTAACTTATAAATTTATAGGCTTCAATCTATGTTATTCGTGATCTACTTCCAAACATATTTTCTTAAGGGCATTTTTTTATTCCCTTAATAATGGTTCATACTAAGATTATGAGTTTACCAAATCATATCCCCCAGAGAGTCGTAACCAAAAGTACAACAAGGCCCATTTTCGTGGACCATTTCCAATTTGAGTCTAGATCAAAGTGGTATTTTCAGTTTTTCTCTAAGATACATATGTGCCAGAGAACCTATACTTGTTCGTATCTAGACAGGGATGTATTTTCTTGATAAACAACTTAATATATACTCACCAAAATTTAGGGATGTTTATATTAAAATCAGTCTTATCCCTAAGGTATTCACTAGGGTTTTCTAATCCTTATCTCAAAAATAACTAAACTTATCCGCTCATACCAACTATAACAACCCTACTCTTTATTACACACTTAAACATGATTTATTACATAAACTTTCACTTAAGATAACTCTGAGGATCAAGATGTTTAGTGTCTTGGTAAATTATGAACATTACATAACAACTTATAACATAAAACACAACATCTTTGTTGAAAACCTCTTTTACATGACCACAACATTCCTTCATACTTAGCATTTCATGGGATAACTTGAGGACATGCATAAGAAAAGGGTGAGATATAAAGCCCAGTAAGGGAATAAAAAAGGCATAACATGAATAATATAGTAAATTATAGGAAATATTCATAACAATGGATCACAATAGAAACATGAACATAAAGGCATGATATAGCATGATTATCATAACATGGAAATATGGCGACAATATTTAACATGATATTAGCATGATCCAAGGATCATTGCACATGGAGCATGAGTAAAACCTCATTGAACTTGAATAATCATGATTAAACCCTCATTTAACTTGAATTATAATGATTAAACCCTTATTTCACTTGACTTATCATGATACTAATCCTTACTCAATGCATTGGAGCACCATCAAGGCGCACCCTTTATAAACATTTCATTTCATGCATAAGTGTTCCACATGGATCATACAACATAGATTCATTAAACATCCTAATTTATTCCATTAATAAGAGATGTGGAATACATAAATGTAATTCCTCAATCAACAAATACATTTTCATAAAGTTTAATACCCTTTATAGAGAAATGGTTATTGTATTCACTTACATGATGATTTTGGCATGGGAAATTTTGGTGTAACTTCAGCATCATAATGATCTCAAATAGAAATCATAAAATGGGTTGATGAGAGAAAAAGTGGTATCTCATAATTTATACATGAAATGTACAGTAATGGGGTAATGTAAAATAATATCCCAACATATGTAGAGGAATTTAGATTCATAATATAAAATAAATTCTTGAATGTAAATGAGAAGAGAGACATTACTTACAGAATTTCGGCATGGTAATGGGTGTACATAGAAGAAATTAATGAGAGATAAAGAGGTCTATAATAATTAAAACATAAGGATGAAAGTATGGTGGAGGTTTAAAATCATACCCCAAAATTTTTAATTGAAAATAAATGGTATAACAATATAAATAAATTTGGAAAAAAATGAGAAAGGACAAAATCTCTTACTTGGAAGTGTGATCTCAAAGGATTAGGAGAGGCTTGAGAGAGGCTTATAGGGAGCTTGGGGAACCTTGGGAGGATTCTAGAGAGAGGAGGGAAGATTTTGGTTGACATAAAAAGGTTTTTAGTGAAGATAAATGGGAGATTGAGTGGGTTTATATAGGAAAGGAGAGGGAAGTCTTTATTATTTAGGTTTTGGACACCACACATTAAACTAATAAAAACCACAAACCACCTCATGGTTTTTTCCCATGATTTTTTCCAATGTGGAGTGGAAAAAATTATTTTATAATTCCAATGGCCTAAATTATTAAAATATTAGGTTGGCTTATGTGGAGGTGAGTCACACTCTCAAGTAAATCGTTTTAAAAGTTAAAATATATTATAAGTCTTGGAGGGTCCACTAAAGCACCATAAAATTAATCAAACAAATCTAAAATCACATTATTTTAAATTTAAAGCATATATTGTATGAAAAAACCCTTTATATTATTATATTAAATCTAAATTGGGTTATTATGATGTTATAAAACACATTATATATTTAAACGGTATTAAATTTTTACCCAAAAATTTGACTATCTTAGAAAATTATGAAAAATTAACCATTAGATAATTTCAACATCCTGAATCCAAAAATGATATTCATTTTATATAAATAATTTTTTAAATATTTGAATTTTTACTTTTAAAATAAAAACTGATATTTATCGAAAATTCATGAGTTTTGACAAAAACAGCTTTCAAACCTTAATAAAAATTTCAATTGTATTCATTAAAAATTATAAAATCATTTATATTTAATAAAAAGTAATTTGGTTTTAATATTTTATTAGAATATTATTTAATTAAAAAATCCATTAATTCATCAAAATAGTTTTCTTAATTAAATTTAAATATTAAATAAAAATACTATTTGTGCTTTAAAAACCATTTACAAAGTAACAATAAAATGAATGTATATTATTTATTCTACACAAAAATAATGCACATAATCATAGTTCTAGGGTCTTTTTACATAAACCCTTATAAAACTCATATAATACCTAAGGTTAAAGTGTGTGATGGTGACAGACTCTTGGGGCAGCTCGGATAACATCGCTCGGGTGTTAATCTCTATTAACTTCCACTTCTCCCATAGGCGGTTCCATTAAAGCTTAACATGTTGAATCTTGGTGTAGGATTGGTTAAGAGTGAAGCCTAGTGATGCTACCTCCTCTACGAGCTATGAAAAATGGGATTATTATAGAGAAATTCTATTGGGTGAGGCCATCTCTTCCTTTGTGTGAGTAAATTGGATTTTTAAAACCCTATATTTATACGAATAATGTGATCATTATTCAATGGCTATATTAGAAATGGTAACAATTCTTAATGGTATTTTAAAATCCAAAAAACATAAAACCAAGGAAGTACATATATCTTATATAACCATTTTACATAATAATACATTTAATCATATCAATGGTAATTTTCATTAATAAAAGTTCGAGTCATTACAATCTACCCCCCTTAAGAAATTTTACCCTCAAAATTTCCTTTTACCGCACTAAAATAGATGAGGGTACCACTTCTTCATCATTTACTTTGATTCCTTTGTTTCTTATTAAAACTTGTGGTTTCTCCACAACACCTTGATGAGGGGCACTGTATTATTTCATAGAGATTTTTTCTTATTATCTAAGATCTTCACCGGATTACCTTCATAGGAGAGGTCATTATCTAATGGTACCACCTCTAGATTGATTACATGTGATGGGTCAAGTATATACTTCCTCAAGAGTGATACATGGAATACATCATGTACTTTATATGGGTTTGGTGTGAGTTCTAGTCAATAGAACACTGCTCCAATGTGATCAAGGATATCAAAAGGGTCAATGTACCTTGTACTAAGCTTTACCTTATTCCCAAATCTCATATCTCTCTTCCATGGTGATATGCGGAGGAATACCATGTCCCCAACATCAAACTCTAGGTCTCTTCGATGATTATAAGCATAGCTATTTTGTCGAATCTAAGAAGATTTAATGTGCTATTGGATGGTATTTAACTTCTCCACCATTTCTTTAACCATTTCTAGACATGGGAGTTTTCACTCCCCAACTTCATCCCAACATGTCAGTGTTCTTCACCTCTTCCCATAAAGGGATTCATAAGGAGCCATTTGGATGCTTGAGTGGAAACTGTTATTGTAAGAGAACTCTACCCGGGGAATTTGTTGATCCCATCCTCCTTTGAAGTCTATTGAGAATTCTCTCAACATGTAATCAATTGTTTGGATAGTCCACTCAGATTTTCTATCAGTTTGAAGATGATAAACTGTATTGAAGTTCATCTCAGTATTCAGAGAATGTTGGAGGCTCTTCTAGAACTTAGAGGTGAATCTTGGATCTCTATCGGATATAGTCAATAGTGGTACTCCATGTAGACTTACAATTTATCTGATGTATATCCATATCAATTGATCCAATGAGAAATCATATCGAATTGAAATGAATTATGCAGTCTTTTTAAGATGATCCATAACAACACATATAGTATTGTTTCCTTTGGATGTCTTCGTAAGTCCAGTGAAAAAGTACATGGTGATGTTATCCCATTTCCATGTTGGTATAGTTAATGGTTACATCATCCCCTTAGACTTCTGCCTCTCAATCTTCACTTTTTAACATACCAGGCACTTTGATGTATACTCAGCGATATCCTTCTTCATGTTATCCTACCAATAATGATCTCAGATATCTCGATACATATTTGTGTTTCCTGAGTGAATGGAGAAATTTAAACTATGTTAATCATCCAAAATTTCATTATTTAACTTTATATTTGATAGAACCCATAGTCTTGACCCATATCTCACAATTCCTTCTTTATTAGCATTGAACTCAAAGTATTTCCCTTTTCTGATAGTTTCCACTTTCTTTTGAATTCTCACATCACCCTTTTGAGCATCCTTTAACCTTTCAAAAAGTGATGTTTGAGCAATAATTTATGAAATGATTGATAATGTTCCATTTTTTATGATTCCCATGTCCATCTTCATCAAATCTAAGAATATTGGATCCTTTTAAATTATCATCAATGATAGAATCGATGGGTCATTTCTACTTAGAGCATCTCCCACCTTGTTCGTTTTCCCAGGGTGGTAATGGATTGAGCAGTCATAGTCTTTGATCAACTCTAACCATCTTCATTGGTTTATGTTCAAATATTCCTGTTTTAATATATACTTGAGTGTTTTAGACATTATCCTTGAATATAGAGTCGATAATAATCATGTTTTTGTGATTTTTGATGAACAGAGGGTGTCTCCTTAATTAATGAATTATATATTGATATAATATCTACAGAACCAAAAACAGATAATTATTTGCACATTTATATCATATTATACTATTAAATATGTTCTCATAGTTATCCATGACATAATAGTATTGTTCAAGTAGGTGGTTAAACTGACTAAAACATGAACCTACCATGATTAGTGGATGATTATGATATAGTTTAGTTGTAATATCATTATAAAAAGTTTTTGATGATATTATTTAGTGTTTATGAGTTTTATATATTATAATTATAATTAATTATAATAATAATTAATGGATATGAAAACATTACGCAATTTGAATAAAAGATTATCTCTTTAGTACTCTTATTTTAAAAAATTAAACTGACAATGATTTCTTATTGGTCGTATCATTAATAGGTTCTTAAATTTTTCACACTAAAACCTTAATGATATCATAAGAAAATTATCCATTAATACTATACTTATATCTAACCTAGTAAGGTGGTGAAGGAAAATGAAACACATTACGTCGTGGAGGTGGTAGTCCACACAATGTGCAAACAATTGTTTTTTTTTTTTCTAATGGATGGGGTATATGAATAAAAAATGATAATACCATTACTATAGTAATAATATAGTATATAAATGATAAAAATATAATAATATTAGTGCATATAGAGTAAATTTGAAATAATATAATTAATAATAAAACTAAGTATTTGATAATACTCACATCAAGAACTTGATTTTTCCTAGGAAGAATCCTTGAATTTGAAGGTATTGGGATAACTTTTTATGAAAAGGGGATTTTTTTTATTGAGATAGGATTATAGAGAGAAAAAATTATAATATTTTCAATGAATAATTTTAATGGTAAGTGTGTCTTGAGGTGGTGAAGATATTCTCTTCTATAAGTGAAGGGAAGAATAGTTTTGGGAACACCTTTACTCCTCCAAATAATTTTTTTTATTTTATTAAAAAAACCACTCTAAGTCATAGTGGAAACCATACAGAACATACTCTATAACAACATAGGCTATAGGAGGACCCTCCAAAAACACAGTAGATTTCAAAATTCAAAAATTCAAACATCCTTGTGCATCACACTCCACCTGAGTATGAATTCCACAGCACGCACATGACCACAAATATTTATAATTCAGAATTCAAAAGGATTCATCATCACCATTCTCAAACTACGAGCTGTCCGCGTCAGCCTTCACCATCAGTCGGGTCACCCATCACCGGAGCTGAACACCATCCTTCCTGGATGCGTCGATTCAATAGTGCATCCATCATCATCGTCCTGTCGCCGCAAACCAATCCAACCCACAAACACAGCATCACCAACAAAACCATTGTCCTCACTGAAGAAAACCATCATTATTGTCGAACATGGAACACATGAACTCAGGATTCGTGAGCAATAGAACAAAAACCCAATCAAATTAGACCTCGTAAAAGACATCCTCGAACAGCCAGTTGATGAAACCATTGACACCATCCCCAAGCCACAAACCCTTAGGTGAAATCTAGTCAGAATCCATCGAAACCTGCCAACGCTGTAAGATGATCTCTCAAAACAACAATAAGAACACGTTCCACAAAAACAGAGCCATCGTAGAAAGTCAGATTGGGGAAGAGACTGATCGGGTGACATCCTATCGTCTATTTACTATCTCTGATGTTATCCTCCTCACAATAGACCCCCAACAAAAAAAACAACTCAAAAAGAACCGAGATAGGAAGAAGTAATGGGGATCAAACCCTAATCGGAACCAAGAAAAAACATTAAAAGGATAGTTAAATAAAACCTAAAAAAACAACTGCGAAGGGATGAAACCCTAAAATGGAACCGGGGGATAAAACCCTAGAATTGGAAGAAAAGAGACGCTGATAGGACCTTCACCCACCAAATCAAAATCCTAGAGCCTCAGTGTGTCCATCCTTCCAGATCCGACCTGGAGAGGAACAATGGAGCTCGAGTCCAGAGTGCAGAATGGCGGTGGGAGGAAGATCTAGATGTAGAGAGAAAACTAGAACTAGCATGAGAGAGAAAGGAAAACGAAGCAGAAGAACCAAGGGGAAACCCTAGGAAGAGGAAGAAACTGAGATGAGGCAAGAGCCCAAGAACGACCTGGAGAATGAGGTGCCATGGGGGAATACCTTTTCATTTTTCAAAAATGTTGTGGAACTATTCAAGGGTAAATCACTCAAAAATGGACAAAATTGTAGGTTACACAAGTTTTTGTTAATAAAAAACTCAATAATTAAATTTTAATCCTGTTTTTAAAAAATTTTAGGACTTTTACACTATGTTAAACTAAATTGACCCCTTTTACTTTTAACTTGGTAATTAATTTCTAATATTGGTAATTGATTTTAATGAAAAAGATTAATATTGACCATTTTACCTAATTTTATACTTATATTTTCATATTTTAAAATAATTTTATCAAATAAAATTTCTAAATTTGTGAAAATTAAATTTTAAAATAAATACACTTAATCACATAAAACTCGTTTTTAGATAAATAATGTTTTTAAGCATAAAATTTATATATAATGTAAAATTATTTTGGTTTCTAATTTTAATGACCTAAATTGATTTATTATAAAATAGATAAATGGTATGGATCTTTCAAGGAAATAAAAAACCAGATCTCTCTTTAAAATACTTGATTTAATGAAAATACCGAAAAACGGTTTTTATATTAAAGAAACATTATAATTGTTATAAAAATGTTTTCTATAGGTTTTATAAGTTCAAATAATATTGTAAAATGTATAATTTTATTCCTTAAATTCCTATTTTATTACTTAAAATGGTTTTTAAACTTCAAGTTCATTCTTTATAATGTTAAATTCATACAAATTACAAGTTTTGTGAAAACTGAATTTTTCTAATAAAAATAGACATTTTTAGAAAAAAGTTCAAAAACTCATAATAAGCTAATTTTCATATGATGGATTAAAAATAGATTTAGTTTTTTCAATTTAAAATTCTAAAATTTAACTTTTAACTAAATTCTTGAATAAAGGCTCTTTTAAAGGGAGCATTTGTGTAATATGTTATGATACGGTATTTATATGCTACCATAGAGTCTTGGGTGTTACATTATCTCCACCTTAAATAATTTTATCCTTGAAATTGAAGCATATATCAGCTATCTAAAAAATGTGGATACTCCTTACTTACATCTTCTTTAGACTCTCTGTTTGTCTCTTCTAATTTTTGTTTTCTCCAAAGTACATTCACCAAATGAGTTTCTTGATTCCACAACACTTTCTCTCGCATGTCAAGCATATAGACAGGCTCATCATTATAAGAGAATTTAGGCTTCAACTCTATTATCTCATACCTGAGCACATGCGCACATGAGCCTCAGCCCAGTTGGTGAGCTATCCTTAAGTGCATCCACGAGACCCAGGTTCAAAACCATGCGGAGGCATATTTTCAGGGGGGGTACTATAGCGGTACTATATAAGTACTATAGCAGGTACTATAGCAGTAATTGTAGTAGGTACTATTTGGTATTATAGCAGCTAGAACTAATCACCTTGGTCCACCAGTTTGGGCTTGGAGTCCTTACGGCCTTTGGTCCACCTAGGCCTTCGGGTCAGTAGGGATTTCGGGCCACCTCTAAGGCCTTCGGGACACCTCAAGGCCTTCAGGCCACCTCAAGGCCTTTGTGCCACATGCAGTTGCCCCAGATAGACTCTACAAAAAAATGAGAAGCCCCAGAGGAGGATTTAGAGCAAGCGCACTCACCAAGAGCAGAACCAATGTATTTGGAATAATGAGAGGGTATGGATATGCCATCAGGACCATCCTGTGCTTGCACGGGAAGCTTAGCCAGACTTCCATGTGAAGGTGGAGAGCTATCATCACGATGCAGATGCTGGGGAGGGGCAGTTCCTTGTAGTTATAGTCTAGCTGAATTCCCTAAGACCTTTGGGTCATGTAATGTATCCTAATCCTATGGGACATCTAATCACTAAGCCTACGGGCCTTGTAAGGGTTCCCCCTCATCACTTAAAAGGGGTGTTATAAAAAATAAATAAATAATGAAGGCCTTCGGGCCATTCATGCATACATGAGAACATGCATTGGATCTAACATGTATTTCCTCAATAATGAAACATGGAATACATTTTGTACTTTATAAAGGTTGGGTGGCATATCCAATTAGTAATCTATAACCCAAATTCTTTATAATATTTCAAATGGACCAAAGTACCTAGAGATTAACTTTCCCTTTCTATAAAATCTTAAAATTCCATTCCATGGTGAAACCTTCAAGAATACATGATCCCCAAATTTAAATTCTATGTCTTTCCTAGAGAACCTTGAGACATATTTACCACTGAGGGGGTTGAATCCATGGCTTACTTTTATAAATTCTTTTACTTTTAATTAAACCTATAAAACTTGTTAAGTTTATCAATCCACTAAGTGTTATCTCATAATCTCTCCCTATATGAATAAATGATAAGAGAGATCACACCACAAGGTATTTACAAGGTCTGGTATAGATACCTACTCCTTTACATGTTGGTTATACCCCAACATGGATTCTCCACTATAATATTATTATCAATTATAATATATTATAAAAATTCATGTTATATCTTACCTCATAAGTTGACACAGGAGGATATTTATATTACTTTACACATTGTTATCAGATCCCACACTAGTCTTCTACTCCTGATTCCACATTAGAGGATCTTTATAATTATTTATAGTGTTATAAGAGTCAACATCAGCCTCCTACTCCTGATTCCACATAGGAGGGTCTTTATACTACATCACATAGTCTTATGTCCTTCTCAAAGCTTGATCCACTATATTATTATTTTTTGATCTTCCTCCATGAGCTTTTTGGATCTGAATTTATCATATTCACTGATTTAAGACCCTTTTCACCTGATGAATCAGAGTTGTTAGTCATGTTCAACTATTTTTTATCACAATATATAATCAGATTCCTTAGTCTTGTCAAATGACTAGGCTTGAATTATTCCTTCTTTGGATGAAGTCCCGGCCTCACTTGGTATGTGAAAGTGATGCACACAATATCTTCAAGATTATTTTATGTAAGAATAATATTTCATAATCTCATTTTCTTTCAATTAACCAAAGTTTTCTTCATGTAATATTTTCATGGGGTTCTCATATTTATAAAACATAGAACATAATAATTTATTATTATTCTTATTTTAATGTGTTATTATTCATGCATTTTTAACATTTCTCAAGTACTTATGAATTTATGTATGCATACATGCATGCACTATCTTCATCATGAAAAACACTAACTTCCTTGTGAAAACCCTAATGGATGTGGATGTCACAGTTCTTCTACAAAAATGTACGTTACTTAAGATTTTCCTTACATGAAATAGAGGAATTTTTGAGACTATATTAATAAGATGATGTAGTGATTCTCTTCTTCACATTAGCCATGGATTTTCACGCAAACCAATATTTCAAGGTATCTTAGTTTTTTTATGAATCTCTTGAGTGTGAGAGTCAAAAGTCAATAGGTTATGGGATCTTCTTCTTCATGAAATAAAAAATATTCGAAGTGCTCTATTTTTTTTATGGAAAATGAGATCCTCAAAGAATGGGAGAAACTCTCTCAGTGTTGGTTTCTTGGTATTTATAGAAAAGGCCTCCACCACCTCTCCTTCATTATAATTCACTGACACAAATCCCACAAAATATGCTATGTCCATTAATGTGTTATAATTCCCAAATATCTCTATATTTAAACATTCTTCAATCATGGGTTTCTTTATTAAAATATTTATGATGCCAAAAAACATGTCCTATTTTCTTATGAAATAATAGATTCTACCATTACATGGCCTTTATAATATGTGGGTTAACATTATGCAGGTATCACCTTTATTACAGGTTACCATTATACAGGTTGGGTTTCCCTTATGCAAACCTTATTATTTTCTTGATGCTTTTATGTAACTTCAGTGCACCCTTACGTAGAAGGTACTTACCTTATGAAGACTATGTACTTTAAGAAGTGACTTTATGCGACATCAATGCTCCATAGATACCCTTACACATGAGTGGAATACAGACTTATGCAAGCTTCTATACCCATATTTGAGAACCCTAATTACCTTTATGCAAAGGATTTACCTTTATGTGAGGGAAATACCCGTATACAGTTCAATATGACCTTTACATAGATTAGTGTACCTTTTTGTAGATGAAATTCACCCTTACACAACACCATGTAATGTAAGAGTTACCTTTTCATAGGTAAATACTTACCTTTACACAGTGTAGTAATATCTTATTTTACCCTTATATAGGTAATATAATTTCTAGTTTACCTTTATGTAGGTAATGTAAATTCCATTTTACATTTATGCAGGTAGAAAATTTTACTCAAAATTATTTAGGTCCTTATTAAACACCTCAGGCTCAATTCCCATGTCCATCCAACTTTCATAATATATTCTTCATGAAAAAAATAGATATATATTTAATGGCCTTCTTTAATCCCTATTTATCTTCAATTCATCATCATCAAAAATAATATTTTTCATGGTCTTTATTAAAAAATTCTTCTTCTAAATTTCTCAACATTTTATGAACAAAGTGTTATCACACCAAAATCATTTTTCACATTTTTTGAACTTTAGGAATCAACCAAGAAATAAAAAAGGAAATTCTTGGAGTACCTTATCCCCGCCATCTCTAGAGAAACATTTATTATCATTACAAATTCACGCAGAGACCACATTTAAATATGAAAATATGTCTTGTATTCCATATGAAGAAGAAATATATGGAACTTCCATAATAGATTTAATCAGTCTCAATATTATAAATGATATTCTCAATAATGAATGGATGGGAGCCTCGGTTGAGAATACATACATAAGGTAAATTTTCATAATATGTATGTCCAAATTTTGAGCTAATATGTTTATTAAAGTTAATAAATATTTATATTTCCTACGAGAGTTTATATTACTACTATATAAAATGAAAATTGTATGAATAATGATTTGGAATCATTAATCCATGTATCATTTATATGGAAAAATTACTTTGGATAAGGAAGAAATTGAGAATAAAATATATGAGATATTCGATGCGTTTGAAAAAAAATAATAGACAAAAGACTCGTTTTTAGGCCTACAATGAAGAAGTAAAACATTTATTATCATTAAAACTTCATTCATATATCACATTTAAAGATGAAAATATGTCTTACATTCCATATGAAGAAGAAATATATGAAACTTCTATAACATATGTAATTGTTCTCGAGAGTATAAATGATATTCTCAATCATGAATGGCTAGGAGCCTCAGTTGTGAACACAGAAATAAGGTACATTTTCATAATATGTCTATCCAAATAGTGATCTAATATGTTCATTAAAGTTAATAAATATTTATATTTTATATAGTAATTTATATAAATACTATATAAAGGGAAAACCGTGTGAATCATGATTTGGATTCATTAATCCATGTATCATTTATATGAAAAAACTTAATTTGGATAAGGAAGAAATTGAGAAGAAAATAGATGAGCTATTTTATGCATTTGAGAAAAAAATAACAGACAAAAGATTCTTTTTAGGCCTATAATGCAGAAGTAAAACTCTTCAATATAATCATTTAAAATACATTTTTATTTTTTCATTACATATTTTTTTAAGAGGCACTGGATGTTGATCACAGTCAATCTGGATACCCCAAATATTTATTTTTTGGATCCAATGCATGGATATCCAACAAACAGACCATGCATGATCTGTATTATTAATTTTTAATACACTAAAATCAATATTTTATAGATAAAATTTTAATTATTTGTTTTAGTTTATGTTTTAACAAGAATTTTGTTATGATAGGGTGGTCACTAAATATAGGCTAAATCATGGCATGAAGTTGGTGACTAAACATAAAAATCTTGTGGATTACTACAAATGGAAACATATTAAGGTATATGAAGTGTCCAAAGTATTGTGCAGTCACACTGAGAGGGGGGTGAATCTGGTGTGACCTATTTCACTGAATTTTTTTCACCTTTTAATTCAAACCTCTATCAACTATTAAGATGATTGGATCATACATGCAATGCAGAAAGTAAACATAATAAAATATGCAATATTTTTTACAAGGTTCGGTACTAATAACTACATCATTTCCATGGTGGTTAGACCACCAAACATGGATTATACACTATAATATTTTTAACAATTACAATTGTTCAGGCTGCAATTGGTTATGCACCACATTAATCAATACTTTAGTTGATTTTGGTTAGACCCCCCCACTAGAAATCCAACTCTTCTACCTCAGTTGGTTAGACATCCCAACCATTAGACTGGTTAAACCCCCCAGTCTCTCTCAAACCTCTTCAGTAACTAGTTATGCCCCCCATTCACAATATCTTTATTCTTTTCAGAATACCTGATCCACAAATATGATGATTACTTTGATCTTCCTCTATGAGCTTGCTGGATCACACTGTTTCGTTTACAATTGAATAACCTTTGAACTTATATTGTTCTTGCTCAATTAATTTTGATCACCTATAAATGTTCAACTGTCTTAGTAAAACACTACTCTAGAAAACATTCTTTCTTCTTCTAAAGACTCTGCCTCACTATACACTAAAAAGTCGGATACAAAAAATTATTTTGAATCACTGATAGAAATATTGTCCAAAATTCAGTCTCAAAACACTGCTCACTGATTATGCAATATAAATTGCATGTGTGATTCTTCAAACTTCATGCATGTATATAATACATTGCATGGTATTACAATTTTAATCATGTATAAATTCATATTAATGAAAACTAATCTATGAAAAGTAAATTTCCTAAGAAAATGCACATTTCCTTCTTATTTCTTCAAGTGATTATATAATCACATGTGTATAAGCATATACATGCATGAAAAATTATTGAACATGTGCATACACACTATTAATTTCTTCTTAATCAATACTTATTGTGTGAAAATATTGGATTATTCATTGTTCAAAACATAACAATATATGATCACTACTCAAATGAAATTCTTATTACCTCTTACGCGCAAACCCAATGCATTCAAGGCTTTTCTATTTCGCAAATACAGTGTAAAATACAATGTCTCATGGTTTATAAACCCTTCACACAAGACTGGTATTCACTATCTTCTCCATGAAGATAAAATGCATAGGATCAAGGTCTTTTGCACAAACCAGAAGAATCTACGTGCAGTATAACACACTATCTCAATGATTTCATGCAAAACACTTTCTTCACAGATCTCTTGAGTGAATGGTTTTCATATAAATAAGATCGTGGAATTATTCTCCTTATTCACATAAACAAAGTTGTGCATAACCTTTCTTCCATGAACCAGATGTTCACGGTGACTGTTTCACCAGAAATAAAATCTTCTCAAAACTCTATAGAAAATCAACCTCGGTATAATTGATATTTATATGCGATTAGAAAAACCAAAAATCTCCTCTATTTCATGGCACAAAAATCAATATCACGGAAATATCATATTTTATGCATGCTTCAATTCTTCAGTTCAATCTTCATTTTCACATGAAAACGAATTTTCATGTGATTGCAATCATCCATGAATTTTTAGAACACTGAAATGAATCTTATAAGGATTGAATCGAGCTTTTGTAAACATTCTAATAGAGCTTCGATGAACAGCACTCGAGCATGAGGCTTGTTAGAGAAGATGACTTAGCTGGAGATGATCGAATGACCATGAAAATTAGATTGAAAATATTGCATGTTAGTCATTTCTTAGCAGCTCGGCAAAGATAATCGACAGTCAGGATAAGTCAAATGAACAATCATATGGTTCCAGTTTATTGGGTGCTACAGTAACTCTCAAAACACAATCCCACATTGAAATGGACTCAATATCTCATCTTCTTTATAATACACAATGAGGTGAAAATAGGATGGAAAATATTTACCAAACAAACTTATCTCTCATTGGCACTGCCCCATGTTGGATTTTGCCTCCGTAGGCTACCTTCATGCATTCTGCTGCCAAAATGCCGGTTTTTGGGTCACGCCTTTTTTTTGTAGTATTACCAAAATATTTTCACTTAAAGACATAAGAATCAAAAAAATACTTGAACCTTCTCAAAATATACATCATTAAAAATATTAAACTAGTTTTCACATGGTCATTATGAAATCCACTTTATTTTAACTCCTCAAATATTCAAACATCAAATGATCAAACAAAAAAACATGAAAACCCATCTCCACTTTTCTACATTTCCTCAAATTACTAATTGATAATCAAGATCATGTGGTCTTCAACAAATTTGGTAAAAAAATCATTCTCCTAATGTAATTGGCACTTGTTTTGATCCATAAGTACAACTCTATAATCGTCACATTAAAACATTCATTGACTTTTTCATATTCTCATGTTATTGAAAACAACTTCAACTTCACTAAATCACTTGGCCTCTTCAATCTCCCCCTTTTAATTTTTTGTCAATACCCATTTTATTTTAAAATTCATTGATATATTCTTCCCATTATTGCAAATAAATCCAAAGATATAAGTATGGTAAGGGATTCTCATTTCCAAAAATTCAAATTCTAAGAATGTTGGACAAAAATACCTCTAGATAACATTGCATCATTTTTGGGTTGATTGTGTTTGTTGACAAAAAGGTGTATATGGTGAATTTTTGAGTTCCAGAGAAGTTGTTGACAAATCCATGTTGACAAAGAACGATGACAAAGGAAGGGACGATCTGGAGGCGGTACAAAAGAGCAGTACAAGGTGGCACCGATTTCTAGTGTTTGCCAAATTTTTTGGGGTCCAAAATTTGGAGGTTGGTGAGCATCGCGAAAATAGGATTTCCATGAAGATCATAATTAAATATGGAAAAGGCATGAATTTCGTGAAGATAGGCTTCATGGTTTGGAATTCATGAAGACCAAAAGAATTATGGCGGTGATTCTTCACGATTACGTCAAACCTTCACAAACAGCAGAGGTTGAAGTGCATCGCGGTGGTGAAGGGCTTTGCGAGGGATCTTCGCGGAGAAGGCACAAAATAATATTGATGATGATGCTCCGTGATTACGATGAGCTCTACAATTATGACGAGCTTCGCGATCAGAAAATTTCCGTGGTGCTTTTCAATTTTGACAGAATTCTGGCGGAAACTTTAGAGCTTCGCGATAGGCGATGACGTGGCGCTGAATTCACGCGAAAGGGTCGAGGGTCGGTGGAATTGCCTATAAATAGAGGCTAAACCCCTCAAGATAAGTAGATAGAGCTTCCAAAGAAAATACTTTGCTCTCATTTCGTAAAGGTGGTTCGCAAAGATAGTGTTCTTCACAAAAGAGAGGTATTTCACGACGGCTAATCTAGCTCCGTGAAAGGCAGTGCACTTCACAAGGTTGCATGCTCTAAGGAGTGTGATTTGCGAAGAGGTAGGAGATTCACGGCGTCCTAAGCATTGCGAAGGCTTGAGCTTCGCGAAAAGGGCAGAGCTTCATGAAATTGGGAGCCTCGCTAAGTAGGGTGCTTTGCGAAGGTGTTTCCAAAGTTAATTTCCCACTGGTTGAGAGGCAAAGGGATATTCATCAGTGGATGAAAGTAGGAATTCAACATAGCATCTATTAATAGTTGAGGATGCGTTCATTCATGAAAATGAAGAGACCTACAGGTCTATAAACTGTGAGTGGATCCTTTCTGGAGCAGTGATCAAAGGAAGAGGAAGAGGGTGATTCGCTCCATCAGTAGTGAGCCAGAGAGAGAGAAATAGGGAGTAACCCTTGGAAAAGTAGTGAGATGACCCTAAAACTTTGTAAAGGTAGTGAGCCTGGGAATAGAAGTGATCTAGCTCGAACAATATTGGCAGTGAGCCTTAGTGGATTTGGTACAGCGGCACGTCGCTGTTGTATGCTCCTTGGACATATCCCAGTGAGGGTGAACCAAGTAAAAATCTTTGTGTCTGCCTGGTTGCATCCCTGCATTGCATCTAAAGCATAACCATCAGATAAAGATAAAGAGAAGTGATCAAGATAAACACATAAGTGCAAACAAAGTGACCCTTGTAATAAAGAGGTCAAGATCTAGTGGGGCAGAAAGACTTTTGAAAAAGAATATCCATACCCTGATTCACCCCCCCCCCCCTCTCAGGGTATATAGGACCCTATTGGTCCCAACAAAGAACATCCTCTTCTCTTCTAACATTTATTGTATGATTTACTTATAAGAAGGATGGAATCACTACTAACAAGGTAATGAGATGAAATTAACCAACTCTAAGTCTATGTGAGCAATGTTTTGTGTAGAAAAAAAGAGTGATTAAATTTAACATCAATGTTGTCAAAGAATTTCCAGCACGTGATACCAATCACTGAAATTTTTTAGGAACTGATTAAAATATTTTCAACTAATACACCCTGTATAAATATCACCAAAAAGATTAGAAACATTCAAGTTCAAGAATTTATTTCCCATTTCAAATAACATTTCCCTTATCATCAAGTAATAAATTACTCCCCTTTTAAAATTGATGATTTTTTATCCTAAAAATAGAAGTTTGTAACCAACATACCTCAATGATGACAAGCTTCAATTTCCAAACATTTAGCTTTTAAAATTATAAGGTCCATACCTTAAAATAACTTTTGATATTCATATGATATCAACTAAAATAGAAATATCTAGTGATTGATCTTCTATTCTCCCCCTCAAGATATGCACTCAATACTTTTTTATCATGATTTACTTTCTTCAAGAGTAAATTCCAAGTATATTATGATATTATTTGAGATGTTGCAAGGAGATAAAATGATACCAATAGTATTCCATGATTTATATCTTTCTAGCTATAATATATTCACATGTTTTATAAATTTAGGTCTCCCCCTAAAGATATGCTTCACCTTCAATTCTCTGCCTGAAAAACAAACACAATATATATGGGAATAAGGTGGTTCTTCAATTATCCTATGTTAGAAAAACAAAGCTAAGAGTTTCTTCTTAACCCAAAGAAAAAAAAGGCTTATTTACATTTGATAACAAAGTAATTTCATTTTTCTATGCTTTTTCTGACTTTTTTTCCACTTACAACTGTTCTGGTCATATGATCAAACATTATTTAGGAACATGCTCAGTCCCCACTTTGTGTGTAGACTTATTTTTCCTAACACTATAATTCACAAATGATTTCCCTTTTTGTAAAGACTTGAAAATTCCATGTAATTCATTTTAATTATATGGAATATTACTAGTCCGCGAAAATTTGCGGTGCGTGATTATGAGGCCCGGTGTGCCCAAAATGAATTTCTAAACTTTTTTTAAGGTACGTTTAGTAAAAATACGAGTGAGTTTTTGTAACTTTTTAACTAGTGCTCAGAATTAAAATCTGAGGGCACCGTTGAACTCACAACATCTATATTCATTTAAGGATACCTTCACCTCGACCACAGTAGGTCGAGGGTAGAAGATAGTTTTTCAGTTTTTTGTGGAAGAAGAAAAATAAAATATTTAACATTTTATTTTTCTTTTCAAAATCCTCCTTTTGAATTCTAGTGGTGGGGACCACCCAAACCCCTATTTAATGTGGGGAAGTCCCTTGGAATCCTCCCATTTAACTATGTCAATGCAATACAATTAATTGTTCCAACACAATACAATCAATTGTGCCATTTAATTGTTCCAACTTTAATTGTCCCAACGTAAATTAAATTGATAAACCTATTTTAATTTGTTGGCTACCCATTTCCTTGGGGAAATCATTGGAGAAAGGGAGGCTTGGGGAGAACTTTGGAGAAACTCCCTCTCCAATTAAGAACTCCATCTCCAACAAAGAACATTCTTCGGAATCAAGAATGAGGACGATGCATGAGCCCAACTTCGGAAGCATGTTGCAGAAGCGAAGATCATTGGCACCCTCATCGCCTTCACTAACTTCTTCTCACGACACCTCCACTGAGAAATTGAGGTAGGGATTGTTTTTTGTTTATCTATTTCCCCGTTCTTTATTTTCATCTTGATTTAAGAACATTTATATTCTTCTTGATTCAAGAACAAATAAGTCTCTTGCTATCGTTCTAACGCGGAGGGTGCGGGCCGAACGAACATGGCCTGACCTCTCTGCAACCTTTGTGGGATTTTGATGGTCTTGAATCGACAATGACATCCTGAGGCAAGTATGGGAGTCAAAGGAATGAAGAACGGGCCACCAGGGAATGCTCGGTGACCCAAGGAATGTCACTGAAAGGGCTCGGGAGCGACAATTGGCACCCCTATCGGTCATGATGATGGCGACGGCGCGACCGCGCCACCGAATAAGGGTCACGGCCCATCGGCTGTGGTGGAGCAAGGGTGGTGGCTGGCGCATGGATGGCCACGTGAAGGGGAGGTGGCGGCGCGCGTCCGCGCTTCCAGGCTTGCAGAGCCGCGGCCTTGAGCCGCGGTGGCGAAGAGAGTGCAGTTGGATCACTGCCGGCCGCTGGTGGTGGCATGGCGCATGACCACACCGCGGAGGAGGGCTGGCCGTCCGGCCAGCCGCGGGTTGCCCAGCACGGGCCGCCCAAAGGGCCACCCAGCGCGGGTCATGCCGCAGGCTGCCCAGTGGGCCACCTAGTAGGTCAGGCCGTGCCGGAGGGCCGGGTAGGACCCAGGGCTGGACTCGGGTCGGTCCGACCAGGTCGGACCGGACCCGGACCAACTTCAACCCTTTTCGCTCTTTCGGCCATAACTTGAGATACGGGCGTTCGTTTGATGAACCGTCTGCGACACCAGAAACCTTGGATAGAGAAGGTCCTTTTGGTATACCCCACTTAAGTTTTGGATAAAGTTGGGGTATGTCTGGGTTGGATCGAATATGAATCCAACCGGGCCCTCGGGACTAAAAGGCTAATAACTTACAAACCGGGCGTCCGATTGATGCACCATCTATTATATTGAGACCCCTTTTACATGGTGGTCCCTTGGGATACTTCTTCATGGAACTTTGTGGCAGTTGGAGTATCGACCTGGGACTTGAGGAGTGGACCCTCCTGGAATCAAGCGAGCTTAGTGCGGGAACCTTGTGGCTGGATGTAACATGAGAAAGGGATCCTATGTGGGTATGTGATTTGGGATCCTATGTGGGTCTATGTTCGAGAGTCTCACTTGGATCCTCTCTATGAATACACGTGGGACTACTCTAGGATCCTACGTGGGTCTGTTGTACTAGGATCCTATGTGGGTATGATGATTTAGGATCCTATGTGGGTCTGATGATTTAGGATCCTACATGGGTATGCCTCTTAATAGAGTAAGATGATTCAGTAGATACATATAATCTTCTTTACTACCATACCTAAGTTATACCTCATGAGAGATGATTATTTACCTTTGTAGTAATCTTCTGTGTGGCGTACCTTTGTGGTACTTACCTTCGTGGTGATACCTTTGTGGTATTATTCTGTGTGGTGTTACCTATGTGGTACTTACCTTTGTGATGTTACCTTCATGGTACATACCTCATGGTGATACCTTTATGGTATTTTTCTATGTGGTGTTACCTTTGTGGTACTTACCTTTTTGGTGTTACCTTTGTGGTATTCTTTCCTTCGTGGGACAGTTGTACTTTGGCTAAGTATTTGGGCCTTGAGTTTCCTCATGAATGAGATGGGTATACTTGATAACTTAGGTATATGTAGGGGTATATACCTAAGTAGTGTTTTCAGTTGTTTTCATGCTTTTTGGTTTATCTTTAGAGGATTTTGTGAGACCTTTGAGGGTCTCTAGATCCCTACTGAGTATCGTCATACTCACCCTTGCACGGTCTACACCCACACCTTGTTGTGTTTGGTGCAGATGACGGACAGCACTGACTGAGGACAAGGGTACCAGGACTGGAGGTAGCTCAGAGGTGGACCTTAGACAAGGCATACCACAGAGACGATATTTCTAGATTTTTACCTACCCTTCAGGTAGAATCCTTGGTGGGTGTTCACAGGAGCTGTTCAGTTTACTTGTACTTTCCAGTTTTCTTGTACTTTCTAGTTTGGCTTTTATTTTGGACCCTTTTACTTAGTGTACACACTCTTTTTACAATACAGTTTACTTGTGTTCGTATTTTGTTGTGTGATTTTTTTAGTATGTTTACAGTATATAAAGGCAATGTCTTCCCGATTTTAGGGAACATGCCTTTTGGTGCTAGTCGCCAGCCCCTGGCCTATGGAAGGCGGGCTTGGGGTAGTCCTGGAATGAGCCCCGGGGGACGGGTCATGACAAATTGGTGTCAGAGGAGTCGGTTCTATCATAGAACATTGGACTCTGATCTTTTTAATGGCAATAGTGTTAAGTGTAGTGAGTGTGGTTATTAGTTTAGGGAATCCAGTGTTGGTGCGGCGGCCGATGTATCCATACATCAAGACCCTGACTTCTGATTTTTGACTCAGTGCATGAAAACACTGATTGCATGTGTGTTTTGAAAAGTTTTCTTTGTGAAATATTTGGTTCAACTCACCGGGTATAACTTATTGAACATGACGCACCTGTTTCTTTTCAGTATTCCCCCACAAAAACAACTAGCTAGGGTTCCGGGAATAGTACGGGATGATAGCCCACCGATCAATGATGCCTCAGTGCATGTCCCTTTATCGGTAGGGGCACCAGTGGTACTATTACCCGTTGGGCCACTGATGCCACCAACCCCATCAATAGAGGGTGCACGCCACTTGAGCCCATTGCACAGGTTCCAGTGCCAGAGGCCACCCAGGTTCAGGGGTGAGACAGACCCACAGGTGGCTGAGGATTGGTTGGAGGCCATGATGAGAATCTTTTGACTGATAGGGACACCAGCTGATCTCATGGTGATCTTTTCTTCCAGTATTCTATAGGAAGCAGCAGGAAGATGGTGGAGCTTGATGCTCCAGGCTCACGATGAGGTGACTCTTCTCTGGGCGGACTTTGAGATCCTATTTTAGGCAGAGTTTATCCCAGTGACCCTTCGTGCAGTGCGAATACATGAGCTTCTTCATCTACAACAGGGCAGCATGACTGTGGCTCAGTACTCAGCGAGGTTCACCGACCTCTCACACTACTCCACTGATATGGTGTGGGACCCATTCTTCATGGCCCGGACCTTTGATCAGGGACTCAGGCGGGAGATCAGGGATTTGATGATTTCTCTCAGCATCCCGACGCAGACGGGCTGTTAGAGAGATCCCTCTTAGTGGAGATTTTTCTTGCAGAACAGTCACCAGCAGTGAGACTCACCACTGGGTGTCAAGTAGATAAGTCTTTTGCAGCTGGCCGCAGACAGATGTCACAGAGGTCCAAGAAGACCAGACCTATAGGTGGACGACTGTAGGATTTAGGGTCGGTTGTTCGAGGCACCAGAGACAGAGCCAGTCATATGAGGAGCAGGCATTGTGAGCTTACTCTAGAAGGTGAGAGCTTCGACTGTGATCTCCTAGTAGCGGCGTCGAGGCCTTACGACGTCATCTTGGGTATGAACTAGTTATCTACAGTCCATGATCATATTGACTTTATTAGGTTCAAATTGGAGTGTTTCTACACTGATGGGACTAGGTTTACCTTCACCGGTGATAAGGGAGCCTTTTCAGCACATGACAGACTTACCCAGAGGAGGGTGCAACCGATCACTCATTAGTTGTCTAGCCTTACCCTTAGAGCAGTTGATGTAGAGAGTTTGATCTATCCTGTAGTGGTGGAACAGTATGCGGATGTCTTCCCTAATGATGTTCTGGGTCTACCTCCTCATAGAGAGGTAGACTTTAAACTGACTTGTACCATGATACAGAACCGATAGCTACACCAGCATATTGGATGGCTCCCGTGGAGCTTCGTGAGCTGTGGGTACAGCTAGAGGACTTGTAGAGGAAGGGATTCATCCAGCCTAGTGTTTTCTCCTTGGGAAGCCACGATTTTGTTCTCCAAGAAGGCGGATGGGAGATTGAGACTTTGTGTTGACTATTGGCGCCTGAACCAAGTGACTATGAAGAACAAGTACCCACTCTTGAGGATTGAAGACCTCTTTGATCAGCTTAAGGGAGCACAATGGTTCTCAAAGATAGACCTCGGGTCAGGCTATCACCAGCTCAGAGTACGAGACAAGGATGTGCAGAAGACATCTTTCAAATGTCGGTATAGCCACTATGATTTCTTGGTTGTGCCATTCGGTGTGACCAACGCTCCAGTGGTGTTCATGGGACTCATGAACAAGATATTTCAACCATACCTTGATCGCTTTGTAGTAATCTTTATCGATGATATTCTGATCTACTCGGCTACTGAGGAGGAGCATGCTTATCATTTGAAGATAGTTCTTGATACACTCCAAGAGCACCAGATTTATGGTAAACTCTTAAAGTGCCAGTTATGGATTCGAGAGGTTCACTTTTTGGGACACGTTATCTTGGAAGCTAGAATTTTTGGTGGATCCAGTGAAGATTGAGGCGGTACTTTCTTGGGAGCCACCCAGAAGTGTGATGGAGGTACGAAGTTTCCTGGGTTTGGCAAGATACTATCAGAGATTTGTGCCAGATTTCTCCAGAGTTACAGCACCTTTATCAGCATTGAAGAAGAAGGTGTAATCCTTCGTGTGGTCAGAGTGATGCCAGCGGCATTTTCAGGAGCTGAGGCAGAGATTGACTAGTTCCCCCATCTTGAGGCTTCCGGAGGAGGGCATTTGGTACATAGTCTACTGCGACGCATCAGGGACCGGGCTCGGATGTGTCCTGATGCAGGATCAAACAGTTATCGCATATGGTTCTTGACAGCTGAGAAACCATGAGTAGAATTACGCTACCCATGACCTGGATTTAGTAACAGTGGTCTTCTCCTTGAAGATGTGGCGACATTACTTGATGGATGAACGTTTTACAGTCTACTCAGATCACAAGAGTCTCAAGTATATCTTCTCGTAGAAGGACCTAAATCTAAACAGCGATTTTGGCTTGAGTTCCTCCATGACTATGACTTATTATATTCTATAATCCTGGGAAGGGGAACGTTGTAGCAGATGCACTCAGTAGAAGATCTGGTATAAAGCTGCTAAGTGAGGCGACGGAACAGCTGGTCGCTTTGTAGATATCCTTTGTGGATTGAGATGGAGAAGCCTTTCTTCAGTCTCTTACAGTCACTCCCTCACTTCTTCAGTGAGTTAGGGAGCCGCATCATGGGGACACTGACTACGAGGCATGATGTGTTCAGATATCCTCATTTCAGGCACCTAATGAATTTTCTGAAGGTGGGGAGCATGTCATCCTCTTCAGAGGACATACCATGGTACTAGTGTCACTTCAGGAGGAAGTGTTGATGGGTTTCACACATCCCCTTTAGTGGTACATCCATGAGTAGCGAAGATGTACCAGGAACTCCGATGACAACACTGGTGGCCGGGAATGAAGAAAGAAGTAGCAGAGTTTGTCTCTCGGTGCCTCACTTGTCAGCAAGTGAAGGCGGAGCATCAGGTACCAGCCAACTAAGTTCAGCCTTTAGAGGTCCCAAATTTGATGTGGGATGGGATATCCATGGACTTCGTGACATGACTTACATGTACATCTAGTGGTCATGACTCTATTTGGGTGATCGTCAACGGACTCGCCATGTCGGCCCACTTCCTACCGATCAAAGAGTAGGGTCCAGTATAGAGTTTGGGATGCCTCTATTTGCGGGAGATTTTGTGGCTACATGGAGTAACCTCGATGATTTTCTCTGATCATGATGCATGTTTCACTTCCCTTCTATGGAAGGGGTTACAGGCGGCTTTTGGGATCATCTTTGTTTGAGCACTGCCTTTCATCCTTAGACGAATGGCCAGACTGTCGGACCATTCAGACCCTCGAGGACATGTTGTGTGCTTGCGTCCTCGACTTTGGTCGCAGCTGTGGGGATCACTTTCCCTTGGTGGAGTTTGCATAAAACAACATCCATCACTCCACCATTGGGATGGCATCTTTTGAGTCTCTATACGGTCGACCTTGCAGATCGCCTTTATGATGGACTGACCCATGGGAGTTAGCACTTATGGGACCAGAGATGGTACAGGCTACCACAGAGAAGGTTAAGATCATCCAGGAGCAGATGAAGACTGCACAGAGAAGGCAGAAGTCTTATACTGACAGGAGATGGAGACCTATGAAGTTCGAGGATGGTGACCACGTCTTTTTATGGGTCTCACCTCGACGAGGTTTGTGAAGATTTGGTCAGGGTGGAAAGTTATATCTAAGGTTCATCAGACCTTTTCAGGGTCTCAGCAGAGTTTATGAGGTGGATTACCACTTAGCTCTTCCACCTCAGCTGCATCGGGTGTACGACGTCTTCCACGTATCCTAGCTGAGGAGATACGTGCATGACACTTCACACATCATTGACTGGGGTGAGCTGGACATCGACGATGGGGCGACGTTTACCGAGGTTCCAGTAGAGATTGATGATCGATATGAGCAGGTCCTTCATGGGCGGTTGATACCTTTGGTGCACGTACGTTGGTAGCACGAGAACCTCTAGGAGAGAACAATGGATTGGGAGGCTCAGATTCGTGCTCAGTACCCCCCGCTTGTTTTTATAGTTTTTGTAATGTAGATTTCAGGGATGCAAAGCCCTGAGGTGGGGAGAATGTAAAGACCCATAATTTACATGTAATTTTTTTTCTAATTATATGGAATATTATGAGTTCGTGAAAATTGACGGCGCATGATTCTAAGCCCCGGTGTGCCCAGAATGAATTTCTGAACTTTCGTTCAGGTATGTTCAATAAACATGCGAGGGGGTTTTTGTAACTTTTGAACCGGTGCTCAGAATTGAAATCTGATGGCACCGTTGAACGTGCAGTGCTGATATTTTCTTAAGGAGACCTTCACCTCGACCGCAGTAGGTCAAGGGTAGAAGATAGTTTTTCATTTTTTCATGGAATAAGAAGAATAAAATATTTAACATTTTATTTTTCTTTTTAAACCCATTATTTTAAATTCTAGTGGTGGGGACCCCCCAAAACCCTCTTTAATGTGGATAATTCCCTTGTAATCCTCCCATTTAATTGTGACAATGAAATATAATTAATTGTGCCAATGTAATAAAATTAATTGTTCCATTTAATTATTCCAACTTTAATTGTGACAATGTAAATTAAATTGATAAACCTATTTTAATTTTTTGGCTCCTCATTTCCTTAGGAAAATCAATAGAGAAAGGGAGGATTGGGGAGGACTTTAGAGAAACACCCTCTCCAATAAATAACTCCCTCTCTAACGAAGAAAATTTTTCAGAATCAAGAACGAGGACGACACACGAGCCCGACTTCAGAAGCGTGTTGCGGAAGCGATGATCGTTGGCACCCTCATCGCCTTCACCGACTTCTTCTCGTGACACCTCCAACGAGAAATTGAGGTAGGTATTGTTGTTTGTTTATCCCTTTCCCCATTCTTGACATTCATATTGATTTAAGAACATTTATATTCTTCTTGATTCAAGAACAAATAAGTCGCTTGCTACTGTTCTAATGCAGAGGGTGCGGGCCGAACGAACACGGCCCAACCTCTCCTCAACCTTTGTGGGATTTTTATGGTCTTAAATCAATGAAAAAATCCCAAGGAGAGTGTGGGAGTATATGTAATGAAGAATGGGCCATCGAGTCATGCCTGGTGACCCGAGGAACGTCGCTGAAAGGGCTCGAGAGCGACAGTCGGCACCCCGGTCGGCCGCGAAGACGGCGACGGCGCGACCGCGCCACTGGAGAAGGGTCATGGCCCATCATCCACGATGGATAAAGGGTAGAAGAAAGCCATATGAAGGGGATGTGGTGATGTGTGTCCATGCCTCGGGGCATGCAGGAGCCGCAGCCTTGATCTATGGTGGTGAAGTAAGGGCGGCTGGCTCGCTGCCGGCTGCCAGTGGTGGTGTGGTGCGCTACCGCGCCGCGGAGGAGGGCTGGCCATCCGGCCAACAGCGGGTCACACTTCGGGCTGCCCAGCAGGCCGCCCACCATGGGCCACCTAGCGGGTCGGGCCACACCAGTGGGCTGGGTAGGACCCAGGGCCGAACCCGGGTCGGACCGGACCCGAAGCAACTTCAACCCTTTTCGCTCTTTCGACTATAACTTGAGCTACGGGCTTCTGTTTGATGAACCGTATATGGTTCCAGAAACCTTGGATTGAGAAGGTCCTTCTAGTATACCCCACTTGATTTTTGAATAAATTTGGGGTACGTCCAGGTTAGATCGAACATGAATCCAACCAGGGCCTTGGGACTAAATGGCTAATAACTTACAAATCGGGCATCCGATTGACACACCGTCTGATGCGTTGAGACCCCTTTTACATGGAAGTCACTTGGGATACTTATTCATGGGACTTCTTGGTAGTTTTAGTATCGACCTGTGACTTGAGGAGCGTACCCTCCTGGAATCAAGTAGGCTTAGTGCGGGAACCATGTGGCTGGTTGTAACATGAGAAAGTGATCATATATGGGTCTGTGCTTTGGGATCCTACGTGGGTCTATGCTTGAGATTCTCACTTGGATCCCCTCTAGAAATACAGGTGGGGCTACTCTAGGATCCTTTTTGGGTCTTCTGTACTAGGATCCTACGTGGGTCTGATGATTTAAGATCCTAAGTGGGTCTAATGATTTAGGATCCTACATGGGTCTACCTCTTAACAGAGTAATATGATTCAGTAGATACATATAATCAACTTTACTATTGTACCTAAGTTATACCTGGTGAGAGATGAGTCTTTACCAATTTGTTAATATTCTTTGTGGCGTACCTTTGTGGTACTTACCTTCATGGTGATACCTTTGTGGTTTTCTTCTGTGTGGTGTTACCTTCTTGGTACTTACCTTCATGGTGATACCTTTGTGGTATTCTTCTATGTGGTGTTACCTTTGTGGTACTTACCTTTATGGTGTTAACTTTGTGGTATTCTTTCCTTCGTGGGGCAATTGTACTTTGGCTAAGGATTTGATCCTTGAGTTTCCTCATGAATGAGATGGGTATACTTGATAAATTAGGTATATATATGGGAATATACCTAAGTAGGTTTTTCAGTTGTTTTAATGCTTTTTTTATCCTTTTTGGATTTTGTGAGACCTTTGAGGGTCTCGGGGTCCCTACTGGTTATCGTTATACTCACCCTTGCACAAGCTACGCCTGAACCTTATTGTGTTTGGTGCAGACAACGGACAGTGCTGACTGAGGAAGAGGGTACCAGGATTGGAGGTAGCTCGGAGGTGGACCTTAGAAAAGGTGTAATGTAGAGACGACTATTCGAGAGCTTTACCTACCCTTTAGTTATAATCCTTGGTGGGTGTTCACAGGAGCTGTTCAGTTTACTTGTACTTTCTAGTTTTTTTGTACTTTCCTGTTGGGCTTGTATTATGGCCCCTTTTACTTACTGTACACACTATTTTTACCATACAGTTTACTTGTGTTCATATCTTGTTGTGTGATTGGTTTAGTGTGTTTATAGGATATAAAGGGAATGACTTTCCGGTTTTAGGGAACACGCCTTTCGGTGCTAGTCGCTAGCCCCTGCCCTATAGAAGGTGGGCTTGGGGTAGTCACGGCACGAGCCCCAGGGGACGGGTCATGACAAATTGGTATCAGAGGAGTCTGTTCTACCATAGAAAATTAGACTATGATCTTTTTAATGGCAATATTTTTAAGTTTAGTGTGCGTGGTTATTAGTTTAGGGAATCCAGTGTTGATGCGGCGGTCGACGTATCCATACACCAGGACCCTCACTTAGGATTTCTGACTCAGTGCACGAAAACACTGATTGTGTGTGTGTTTTGAAAAGTTTTCTTTGTGATCTCTTTGAGTCAGCTCACCAGGTATAACTTATTGATCATGTCGCACCTGTTTATTTTCAGGATTCCCCCATGCAGACATCCAGCTATGGTTCTGGGTATAGTATGCATTGATAGCCCACCGAGCGATGAGGCCCCGGTGAAGGGCCCTTTATTGGTAGGAGCACCAGCGGTACCATTACCCATTGGGCCACCTATTCCACCATCCCCAGTAGTAGATGGTATACACCTCTTGAGCACGTTGCATGAGTTCCAGCGCCAGAGGCCACCCAGGTTCAGGGGTGAGACGGACCCACAGGCGGCTGAGGATTGGTTGGAGGTCGTGATTAGAGTATTCTGACTGGTAGGGAAACCAGCTTATCTCATGGTGATCCTTGTTGCCAATATTCTACAGGCTGCATCAGGCCGATGTTGGATCTTGATGCTCTAGGATCATGATGAGGTGTCTAGGCGGACTTTGAGAGCCTATTTCGGGCAGAGTTTGTCCTAGAGACCCTTCGCACAGTGCGCATACATGTGCTTCTTCGTCTGCAGTAGGGAATCATGACTGTGGATCAGTACTCAGCGAGGTTCACAGACCTCTCACACAACTCCACTGATATGGTGCAAGACCCATTCTTCAGGTCCCATACCTTGGATTAGGGACTCATGCATGAGATCAGAGCTTCGATGATTTCTCTCAGCATCCCGACATAGGGATGGGGTGTTAGAGAGAGACCTCTTAGTAGAGAGTTTTCTTTCTGAACAATCACCAGCAGTGAGGCCCACCATCGGGAATCAAGTAGCGGAGTCTTCTGTAGCTGGCAGCAGACATATGTCACAAAGGTCCAAGAGGACCATACCTACTGGAGACGACCGCAGGATTCAGTGTCACACCCGGTTTTTTCATGTCTTTGTTTTGATCTGGTCCATTGGAAATACTGATCCTTTTCATGGGTATTTGGTGAGATGAATGTTGAGTTTTTAAGTTTCATATATTTCTAATCACCCTAATCTGGGTTCCCCATTGCTTGTTTAGGTATTTTTGGAGAAAGGGTGGTTACTTCATGATTTGGGCCAACCGTGAGCTCATTTCCAGTTTTAAAAACCAAATTTGTTTCTTTTATAAATCCTTTGTTTTTAAACATCATTCACTCATTCCACTTCATAAATTTCCTCCACTTATATATTCAAACCACCATATCCTTTTGGACCCTTTAATAATTCATAATCATAGTGAATTGGGGTTACTTATTTAGGTATTGGGCCAGCCCATGGGCCCATTTCTAGTTTTATAAAAATAATTTGTTTATTTTATATATAATTTCATATTTAATATTTTTCATTTATTTCACCTCCCACTCGAAACCAATATCTCGATCCTCACCTACATTATCTATTTTCTCTCTTTGGATCTCAGAATAGTCGCAGAGTGGGGAAACATTCTCAATGTCTCTCAAATCATCCAGAATTGACAAGGTAAATTTTATCATTTATAAATCATTCAGTTCATACTCTTTTTGCCACCAATCTTCTTTCCCAAGTTCTTAAATACCTTAGGAGTCTCTCCAAGAAGTTTAAATCCATTGCCTTTTATATAAGGGTGCAGATCTAATGGAATATGAAGAGTTTTCTAGTTGAAAAGGTGAGATTCATTCTCCTTTATCCTCCCTCTTCTTCCTCCTTTCATTATTTATTGGTTCTATAATCTCCCCTATTCCTATTCGACCTAGGTTTCTGTTATTCTATAATTTTTTATGGGGTTTTTATTCATTTTGGGTTTGGTCATCATAGGTTTAGGGTTTGTAAACCCTCTGATGTTGATTTTGGGTGTGTGTTTCCATTACAGCAAGGATTTGAGGTAGGATATCCCTTGTACATGCCTTTACCATTCAAGTTTCATCATTTTAATATTTTCCTAAACTGATATATATGTTTATTATTGTTTTTAAGCCTTTTTATAATTTTCTTGGTGTGAAAAATGGTTGTTTAAGCCTTGTTTTGTGAAAGGTATTGTTGTTTTGTCATGAAAGTGCTCACAAAGTGTTTGTTTAAATGTTCCATTATCTTTCGCACTTGATTTGTGAGGTTGAAAACCTGGTTTATGGTATTTTTAACATTTTTAATAATATTTAATAAAATATTTCATGCAATTTTTGTTTTATTCCTTTTTAAGTTCTTAAAATAAATTGTTTTGTTTAAAAGAGCATGTCATGTGTTCGGTAAATTGCCCGGTTGGCTTTTATGTGTTAAGTGTGATTTAAAAACTATTTTTTTGGATTTATAAATGTATTAGAAGAATTAAAAATGGTATTTTGGGTCCTTATATAGCTTTCCAATTTGGATTTTGTTTTACAATCAAATGGATTTTGGTTTACAACATATTTTGGCCCGAGTTTCCCAAAAATGGACCGTTTCACATCTTTATGAAAATGGTTATGTTTTGAATATGTAACCTAAGTATTATAATATATTTATGAATGAGGTTTTCTGCTGTAAATGGTGTTTATACACATCCTTAATAAAATTGAAATTCATACCTTTGTCGAATTTTAGTTTTGAGAAAGCCTTAAAGGCTCGTTTGGAATTTTTTTAAAAAAAATGGTTTCCATGTGTATTTTATGTTCTTTCTTTTGGGTCCATTTATGGTCCATGAAATTTATTTATTAATTTTTTTTGTGCCTTAAAAATATTTTTTGATATGTTATTGATGGTTTTGTATCCTTAAAAATTATTTTTGAATGGATTTTATGTGCAAGGCCTCGTTATACTCCTTGATATTATTTTTCGAAAATTTTTAGTGGTTTATTGATTCGTGAAAGAAATGTGAAGCATGTCTATGGGCTGTTTGTGTGATTATGGTTTGGTAATGAAATTTTAATGTAAAAAGTGTATTTTATAATATGTGTAACTTTATTGAGCACTAAATGGAATCTCAGGTATCTAGGTGGGCATACGTGTACTAGTATGCTAGTGATTCTGTGGGGTTTGGCCCCTGTTTCACGTAGCAAGATTGACGATGACAACACTAACTAAACTGTGATGATGATGTTGTTGGGGGACCACTATTTTATGGGTATTCTCCCTACTATTGGATCATGTGCATGATAACGGATATTTATTATGGTTACTTTCACCGAGATACGAGGTACCTGGGGCTCACAACTAACTAGTTCCTAGGGGTGTTCCCATGAGTTGTGCTCATTGGCTATTTTTGTACTCACCATCAGCATACGGTGTGTTTGGTTGGTAAATTCAGTAGTGTGTTTTATTTATTTAAAATTGTACATTATTTAAAGCATCCCTATTGAAACTATTTTCATTTTTATGTTGCACCTCTTTGAAAAATTGTTACTTGTATTTTTGTTTAATAAACATGCATGTTTTTGTCTGATAACTATTATAGCATGGAACCTCATTTGAAAAACATACTTTTATATCTTGTATTTAAAACTATAAATTTATGTTTCTTTTATTTTAAAGTAAGTTCATTGGGAATAGAATATCGGGCTAACCTACTGAGTTTTAATACTCACGCCTATAGTCTACTTTTGTTTTTAGCCCTTGTGCAGGTTTCATCTTGAGTTTGATCACCTTGGGAGACGTGTGATCATAGTGTTGGAGAGTGACCAGAGGTGTCACATGGAGTTATTTTGTTATCAGTTTTGGTCAGTTGATTTGTTGGTTTTTTTCTACTTTCAATTTCTTGTACAAATAATGTTTAGTTAAATTTTTATATAATTGTATTTTGGGCTGTCCATTTATTTCCTCTATTTGTTTGATTGTTTATATATGGGATAAATAGTTCCCTTGTGTACTCTATTGATGCCCTTGGTGCTTGTCGCCATCCCGGGAGGATTGGGAATGCCTCTCGATACTTGTCGCGGGTTGGCCTGGTTGACCGGGTCAGGGTCGACTCGGGCTGGTTCATGACAAAAATGGTATCAGAGGAGGTAGGCTCTTAGTAGACCTTTCATTTTAGAGCGCCCTTGTTATTTGGGGGATGTCAAGGTAGATTGAGTAGTATTTTTGGGACTTGAGGTGTAAGTATGAGAAGAGCATCGCAAACTCTTTCTCGTTCTAATCCCCAGGTTTCCATGGGAAATCCGATTTTATTAGTGCCTTTTGTTCTTGTTGATTGTTTGGTGTTGGGATATGACAAGGGGAGTCTAACTAATGGCCTCCATAAGCTCACAGGTCCTGGAAAGCCAAGTGGAGCTAGGGCATGGTCCTAATAAGTCTCTCTGTGTTGGTGTTGTGTTTGACTTATGGCCTCCAACCATATGGTCAAGTCACCCACTGACACTAGTTCCCTTTTTTGGGTTTCTTGGACCTTTCATGAATTCTGAATTTTTATTTTGAAAATCCTTGTGTGAGATTTATGGAAATGGGTTTTAAAGTAAGGATTGGATTTGGAAAAGTGGAAAAAGTGTTTTCAAAAAATAAATATAAGAATGGTTTTGGGAAGGATGTGTTTTTTTAAAACAAATTTTGGGAAGGAAGTGGAAATGATTTAACGGGATTAGATTTTCCCAAATCTAAACTTGTGGTTTTTTGAAATAAAATATTTTGAAAGTGTGAATCATTTTAAATTAATTCTGAGTAATTGTTTTAAATGGGGTGTTTTGGGATGTTTAAAATTGTTTGAATCTGATAAATTAGTTTTGGGAACTGGTTTTGAGTGGTTGGCATTTTCTTATAAAGGGTATTGGTCTCAATGGCCATCAGATTTTAAAAAGACACCTTTTTTAATTTTCTAAAATGGTAAGGGGTTGTTTGGAGTAGCTTGGTTGTTTTAAAAGTTGTTAAAAATGAAAAGTTGTAGGTTTTTCAGAAAATGGTTCTTGATGAGGTGTATTTTGTTTTGTGAAATCTGAAAATGGTTTTTGACTTGGTGGTTAGTGTTCCTTTGGAAGGTAAATGATTTTTGGAATGATTTTTTTTATTCTTTGGTGTTTTTATCGGTTCTCACATGCACAATTTTATGGATATCTAGAAGGGTGTCCTATATGGAATGGTGTTTGGGTTCCTGGAGTGGCATGGAAATGTTCATGTGAGTGAGATTTGATGAAACACCATTGGTGAATGTGGAAACCCACCAAGTTAGTTTATTTTTTTCAAAAGTGTCTTTAGCTGAAAATTTGTGGTGTTTGTTTTGAACTGATGGTTATGTGGATGGTTTATCCTATGTCTTAGAAGTGTTGTCTATTTAGTATGCTTCCTTATGATCTAGAAGTAATGCTCTTGTTGCATCTTGAGATGGGATCTTGTTGGTGGCTTGATTTTTGGGTAATGTTCAGTGGTTTTCTAAAGATGTGTTTGATGTTGTGATGTGGCCACAGATAGTTCTATATTATCAAGATTTCCAATTGATAAACCTAAGGATTATTTCTCATGTTTCACAAGATAAATACACCTCCTAAAATAATTCCTCATCTCGTTAGTTGAAATAGATATCTGTTTGGGATCGATTTAAAGTGCTTCCATTTCGTGATAATTCTTGTGGAATAGCAGTTGTGTTCATTGATGTTGATACATTTCATCATATTCCTTGTCCATTCTGCTCCTTGTTCCGAGTGAGATAGAATTTTGATATGTATCCATGAGTTCGAATTTAGATGAAGGTTTTTTGTTGATCAAGTGAGTTTTTTTTTTTGAGTGGTGTGATCCTTAGCACTTGACTGCGGTGCAGCAGATGCTTCAAGATTTAGGGCTCCAGCCATAGGCCTCAAAGTGAAGCTTTTCACGCAGTCAGGAAATCTACAGAGGTGTAGGGCACTTGACCATGCTCCTGCCTCCACCATTGTGGTAAGGGAGTTTCTATGTCTATATTGTGGTTCCTCATTACTGTGAATTTCCATTTGTTATAACAAGTGTAGTGGACTTACCCCTCACATAGTGTCTATGGTTATACCTTCATGGATGTGGGTTTCCGATAAATGTCCCTTTGTGGACCGCCTCTGTAAATTGGGTGTGGTCTTGGTGTTACCTATTCATAGGTGGGGAGTTTTGGGTAGTTCCTTTGATTCTTTTGTGGTTCCAGTGGCCCAATTATTGGGTCCCCTTCCCTCCCCTCCTCGAGTGGTGGGGGTTCGAATCCGTGCTGAAAGTGATGGCCCAGTTCTTATTCCCCCCATTCTGGAGTGGGTGATTTATATGTTTATGTTGTAACCCTCTTAACTTGGGTTGTTTTTGGAGAGTTTTGTTGGACTTGTGAAAGTGAGGTAATGTGGACTTCTTGTTTTTTCGTTGCTATTTGGGTTCTAATGGTGGGGAGACCCACCACAGGTCTCGTTGATTTTTCCTCCTATGAACTTGTCTAGTGCTAGTTGTTTATTAATATTGGGGAGTCCATTCTGTACTCCCCTAGATTCCTTGTTTTTCTTTAGTGCTATTTAGTTTGGGTGATTGTTTGTTTCATTTGGAGAAGGCCCAACAATCAGGTTCTTAGCTTGGATGTGGAGGTGGTGGCTTGACCTTTCCGTTGATTTTCACAAAGTGGTTGTGAGTTGGTGTTTTGTTTCGGAAAGAGGATTAAGTTATGTTTATGTAAAATGATTTTTCACTAGATTCATAGGTTGGATCATGTTTATAAGGAATACTTAGGTGTTTATCTTTCAGCTAGAAAGTGTTGTGTCTTTTTGGGGGCAGAAATCTTTAATGGTGGGGAGAATTGTCACACCTAGTTTTTCATGTCTTTGTTTCGATCCAGTCCATTAAAAATCATGATCGTTTTCATGGGTATTTTCTGAGATTAATGTTGAGTTTTTAAGTTTCATATATGTATAATCACCCTAATTTGGGTTCCCCATTTCTTTTTTAGGTGTTTTTTGAGAAAGGGTGGTTACTTCATGATTTGGGTCAACCGTGAGCACATTTCCAGTTTTAAAAACCAAAATTGTTTCTTTTATAACTCCTTTGTTTTTAAACATATTTCACTCATTACACTTAATAAATTTCATCCACTGATATATTCAAACCACCATATCCTTTTTCACCCTTTAATAATTTAGAATCATAGTGAATTGTGGTTACTTATTTAGGTATTGGGCCAGCCCATGGGCCCATTTCCAGTTTTATAAAAATAATTTGTTTATTTTATATCTAATTCCATATTTAATATTTTTCGGTGATTCTACCTCCCACTTGAATCAAATATCCCTATCCTCACTCCCATTATCTATTTTCCTTCTTTGGAGCTCAGAAAAGTCGCGGAGTGGGGAAACATTCTCAACGTCTCTCAAATCGTCCAGAATTGAAAAGGTAAATTGTATCATTAATAAATCATTCAATTATTACTCTTTTTGCACCAAATATTCTTTACCAGGTTCTTAGAGACCTTAGGAGTCTCTACAAGATGTTTTAAGAAGTTACCATTATATAAGGGTGCAGATCTAATGGAATACGAAGAGTTTTCTAGTTGAAAAGGTGAGATTCCTTCTCCTTTATCCTCCCACTTCTTCCTCCTTTCATTATTTCTTGGTTTTATAATCTCACCTAGTACTATTATACCTAGGTTTCTGTTATTCCATAATTTTTTATGGGGTTTTTATTCATTTTGGGTTTTTTCATCATATTTTTAGGTCTTGTAAACCCTCAGATAGTGATTTTGGGTGTGCGTTTCCATTAAGGAAAGGATTTGAGGTAGGATATCCCTTGCACATGCCTTTACCATTCAAGTTTCATCATTTTAATATTTTCCTCAACTAATATATATGTTTATTATTTTTTTAAGCCTTTTTATAATTTTCTTGGTGTGCAAAATGGTTTTTTAAGCCTTGTTTTGTGAAAGGTATTGTTGTTTTGTCATGAAAGTGCTCACAAAGTGTTTGTTTAAATGTTCTGTTATCTTTCGCACTTGTTTTGTGAGGTTGAGAACCTGGTTTACGGTATTTTTAACATTTTTCAGAATCTTTAATAAAATATGTAATGCAATTGGTATTTTATTCCTTGTTAAGTTCTTAAAATAAATTGTTTTGTTTAAAAGAGCATGTCATGTGTTCGGTAAATTGCCCGGTTGGATTTTATGTGTTAAGTGTGATTTAAAAATTATTTGTTTGGATTTATAAATGTATTGGAAGAATTAAAAATTCTATTTTTGGGTCCTTATATGTCTTTCCAATTTGGATTTGGTTTTACAAACAAATGGGTTTTGGTTTACAACATATTTTGGCCCGAGTTGCCCGAAAATGGACCGTTTCACATCTTTATGAAAATGGTTGTGTTTTGAATATGTAACTTGAGTATTACAAGAGATTTATGAATGAGTTTTTCTGATGTAAATGGTTTTTATCCACATCCTTAATAAAATTGAAATGCATACCTTTGTCAAATGTTAGTTTTGAGAAAGCCTTAAAGGCATGTTTGGCATTTTTTTTAAATTGGTTTCCATGTGTATTTTATGTTCTATCTTTTGGGGCCATTATATAGTCTATGAAATTGATTTATTAATTGGTTTTTGGGCTTCAAAATCTGGTTTTATATGTTATTTATGGGTTTTTTTCCTTAAAAATCATTTTTGAATGGATTTTATCTGCAAGGCCTCATTATACTCCTTGAGATTGTTTTACGAAAATTTTTAGTGGTTTATTGATTCGTGAAAGAAATGTGAAGCATGTTTGAAGTATGTTTGTGTGATTATGGTTTAGTAATGAAATTTTTATGTGAAAATTGTATTTGATAATATGTGTAACTTGATTGAGCACTAAAGGGAATCTCGGGTATCTAGGTGGGTGGACGTGTACTAGTATGTTAGTGATTATGTGGGGTTTGGACCATGTTTCACGTAGCAAGATTGATGATGACAAAACTAACTAAACTATGATTATGATGATGTTGGGGGACCACTAGGTTATGGGTATGCTCCCTACTAGCAGCTCGTTTTCATAAGAATGAATATTTATTATGGTTACTTTCACCAAGATACGAGGTACCTGGGGCTCACAACTAACTAGTGCCTAGGGGTGTTCCTGTGAGTTGTTCTCATTGGATATTTTGTACTCAATGTCTACATATGGTGTGTTTAGTTTTTAAATTCATTAGTTTGTGTTATTTATTTAAAAGTGTACATTCTTTAAAGCATCCCTCTTGAAAACTATTTTCATTTTGATGTTTCACCTCTTTGAAAAATTGTTACTTACATTTTTGTTTATTAAACATGCATGTTTTTGTCTGATAACTATTATAACATGTAACCTCATTTGAAAAACATACTTTTATATCTTGTATCTACAACTATAAATTGATGTTTATTTTATTTTAAAGGAAGTGCATTGGGAATAGAATATCGGGCTAACCTACTAAGTTTTAATACTCACGCCTATAGTCTTATTCCGTTTTTTCCCTTGTGCAGGTTTCAACTCGAGTTTGATCACCTTGGGCGACATGTGATCATTGTGTTGGAGAGTGAGTGATGTCACATGGAGTTAGTTGGTTATCAGGTTTGGTCAGTTGAGTTTTTGGTTTAGTACTACTTTCAGTTTCCTATAAAAATAATGTTTAGTTCAATTTTTATATAATTGAATTTTGGGTTGTCCATTTATTTCTATTATTTGTTTGATTGTTTATATATGGGAGAAATCATTACCTTGGGTACTCTATTGATTCCCTTGGTGCTTGTCACCATCCTGGGATGATCGGGAACGCCTCTCGGGACTTGTCGCGGGCTGTCCTGGGTGACCAGTTCAGGGTTGACTTGGGCTGGTTCGTGACATTCAGGGTCGGTTGTGCGGGGCACCAAAGACAAAGCCAGTCATGTGAGGAGTATGTAGTCGGTGATTACTCTAGAAGGTGAGAGATTCGGCTGGGATCTCCTAGTAGCAGCGTTGAGTCCTTACGACGTTATCTTGGGTATGGACTAGTTATCTACAGTTCATGCTCAGATTGAGTGTATTAGGAGCAAAGTGCAGTGTGTCCGCACTGATGGGACTAGGTTTACCTTCACTAGTGAGAATGGAGCTTTTTCAGCATAGGACGGACTTAACCGGAGGATGGTGCAGCCGATCACTCATCAGTTGTCTAGCCTTACCCTCAGAGCGGTTGATGTGGAGAGTCTGATCTATCCTGTAGTGGTGGACCAGTACGCGGATGTCTTCCCTGATGATGTTCCGGGTCTACCTCCTCCCAGAGAGGTAGAATTTTACATTGACTTGTACCCAGAGACGGCACCGATATCTACACCAGTATATCAGATGGATCCCGCAGAGCTTCGTGAGCTGCAGGTATAGCTAGAGTACTTATAGGGGGTGGGATTCATCTGGCCCAGTGTTTTCTCCTTGGGCAGCCCCGATTTTGTTTGCCATGAAGAAGGATAGGAGCTTGAGACCTTGTGTTGACTATCGGCGCCTAAACCAGGTGACCATGAAGAACAAGTACCCACTCCCAAGGATTGACGACCTCTTTGATCAGCTGAAGGGAGCACGGTGGTTCTCAAAGATAGACCTCAGGTCAGGATATCACCAACTCAGAGTATGAGAAGAGGATGTGCAGAAGACGGCTTTCAGATGTCGGTATGGTCACTAAAAGTTCTTGTTTATGCCATTAAGAGTGACCAACACTCCAACAGTGTTCATGGGACTCATGAATAGGATCTTTGAGCAATACCTTGATCGCTTTGTAGTAGTCTTCATCGACGACATTCTGATCTACTTGGCTACTGAGGAGGAGCATGCTTATCATTTGTAGATAGTTCTGGATACACTCCAAGAGCACCAGCTTTATGGTAAACTCTTGAAGTTCCAGTTCTGGATTCGAGAGGTTCACATTTTAGGACACGTTATCTTGGAGGTTGGAGTTACGGTGGATCTAGTGAATATTGAGATGATACTTGCTTGGGAGCCACCCAGGAGTGTGAGGGAGGTACGAAGTTTCCTGGGTTTGGCGGATACTATCGGAGATTTGTGCCAGATTTATCCAGAGTTGCAGCACCTTAATCAGCATTGATGAAGAAGGGGCAACCCTTCATGTGGTCGGAGAGATGTCAGTGGAGTTTTCAGGAGCTGAGGCAGAGACTGACTAGTGCCCCCATATTGAGGATTCCAGAGGAGGGCGTTGGGTACATAGTCTACTACGACGCATCAGGGACTAAGCTCAGATGTGTCCAGATGCAGGAGCGATCAGTTATCACGTATGGTTCTCGATAGCTGAGACAGGATGCGCAGAACTATGCTACCCATGACCTGGAGTTAGCAGCGGTGGTCTTCGGCTTGAAGATGTGGCAACATTACTTGATGGGCGAACGTTTTATAGTCTATTCAGCTCACAAGAGCCTCAGGTATATCTTCTCGCAGAAGGACCTGAACCTGAGACAGCGACACTAGCTTGAGTTTCTCCAGGACTATGACTTCAATATAGTCTATACTCCTGGGAAGGTAAATGTTGTAGTAGATGCACTCAGCAAGAGATCGGGTATATAGTTGCTAAGTGAGGTGATGGAGCAGCTGGACGCTTTGCAGATATCCTTTTTGGATCGAGATGGAGCATCCTTTCTTCAGTCTCTTACAGTCACTCCCCCACTTCTTTAGTGATTCAGGTAGGCGCAACATGGGGACACTGACTGTAAGGCTCGACATGTTCAGATATCCTCAAGGCAGGCACCTGATGGATTTCCACATATCCCCTTTAGCGGTACATCCAGGAGTGGCGAAGATGTATCAGGACCTCCGACTACAGCACTGGTGTCCAGGAATGAAGAAAGCAGTAGAAGATTTTATCTCTCGGTGCCTTACTTGTCAACAAGTGAAGGCCGAGCATCAGGTACCAACCGGCTTAGTTCATCCTTTAGATGTCCCGGAGTGGAAGTGAGACGGGATATCCATGGACTTCATGATAGGACTTCCACGTACATCCAGTGGTCATGATTTTATTTGGGTGATCGTCGACCGAATCACCAAGTCGGCCCTCTTCATACCGATCAGAGAGCAAGGTCCAGTAAAGAGTTTGGGATGCCTCTGTGTGCTGGAGATTGTGCGTCTACATGGATTACCCTTGACGATTGTCTTTGATCGTGATGCACGTTTCACTTCCCGTCTATGGAAGGGGTTGCAGGCAGCTTTCGGGAGGTAGCTTCATTTGAGCACCACCTTCCATCCTTAGATGGATGGGCAGATTGAGAGGACCATTCAGACCCTCAAGTACATGTTGCGTGCTTCCGTCCTCAACTTCGATCGTAGCTGGGAGGATCACTTTCCCTAGGTGTATTTTTCATACAAAAACAAATATCACTCCACCATTGGGATGACACCTTTAGAGGCTCTATAAGGCCGACCTTGCAGATTGCCTTTGTGCTGGACTGACCCTAGGGAGTCAGTACTTATGAGACCAGAGATGGTACAAGCTACCATGGAGAAGGTTCAAATCATCCAGGAGCAGATGAAGACTGTACAGAGAAGACAGAAATCTTATGCTGACAGGAGACTGAGACCTCTGGAGTTCGAGGATGGTGACCACATCTTTCTACGGGTCTCACCTCGATGAGGTTTGCAGAGATTTGGCTAGGGAGGCAATTTATCTTCGAGATTCATCAGACCTTTTCAGGTACTCAGTAGAGTTGTCGAGGTGGCTTACCGATTAGCTCTTCCACCTCAGCTGCACCGGGTGCACGACGTCTTCCATGTATCCTAGCTGAGGAGATACGTGCATGAACCTTCACACATCATTGACTAGGGTGAGCTAGACATCGATGATGGGGCGACGTTTATGGAGGTTCCAGTGGAGATTGAGGATCGACAGGAGCAGGTCCTTCGTGGGCGGTCGATACCTTTGGTGTGCGTATGTTGGCAGCACGAAAACCTCCTGGAGAGCACATGAGAGTGGGAGGCTCAGATTCATGCTCAGTACCCTTACTTGTTTTCCTAATTTTTGTAATGTGGATTTTGGGGATGCAAATACCTGAGGTGGGGAGAATGTAAAGACCCGGAAATTCCATGTAATTTTTTTTAATTATATGGATTATTACGAGTCCGTGAAAATTAATGGCGCATGATTCCGAGGCCCGGTGTGCCCAGAATGAATTTTTGAACTTTTTTTAAGGTAATTTCAGTAAAAATGTGAGAAAGTTTTTGTAACTCTTGAACAGCTGCTTGGAATTGAAATCTGAGGGCACCGTTGAACTCACAGCACCGATATTTGCTTAATGAGACCTTCACCTCAACTGAAGTAGGTCGAGGGTAGAAGATAGTTTTTCAGTTTTTCATGGAAGAAGAAAAATAAAATATTTAACATTTTATTTTTCTTTTGAAACCCCTCCTTTTGAATTATAGTGGTGGGGACCACCCGAACCCCTCATTAATGTGGGGAAGTCCCTTAGAATCATCCCATTTAATTGTTTCAATGTAATACAATTAATTCTTTCAATTCAATACAATTAATTATGTCATTTAATTATGCCAATGTTAATTGTGTCAACATAAATTAATTTGATAAACCAATTTTAATTTTTTGGGTCCTCATTTCCTTGGGGAAATCTTTGGAAAAAGGGATTCTTGGGGAGAAATTTGGAGAAAATTCCTCTCCAACAAAGAACTCCCTCTCCAACGAAGAACATTCTTCAGAATCAAGAATGAGGATGATGCACAAGCCCGACTTCGGAAGCGTGTTGCGGAAGCGATGATCGTTGGCACCCTCATCGCCTTCACCGACTTCTTCTCGCGACACCTCCAATGAGAAATCGGGGTAGGAATTTTTGTTTGTTTATCCCTTTCCCCATTCTTGATGTTCATCTTGATTTAAGAATATTTATATTCTTCTTGATTCAAGAATAAATAAGCTTCTTGCTACCATTTTAATGCGGAGGGTGCGGGTCGAACGAACACGGCCCGACCTCTCCACAACCTTTGTGGGATTTTGATTGTCTTGAATCGATGAATACATCCCGAGGCGAGTGCGGGAGTCTACGGAATGAATAAAGGGCCATCAGGGCACACCTGTTGACCTGAGGAACGTCGCCAGAAGGGCTCGGGAGTGGTGGTTGGCACCCCGGCCGGCCGCGACGACAGCGGTGGCGCGACCGCACCATCGGAGAAGGGTAGAGGCCCGTTGGTCGTGGTGGAGCAAAGGTGGCGGCCAGTGTAGGACCGTCCATGTGCAGGAGTCGTGGTCTTGAGTCGCGGCGGCGAAGCGAGGGTGGTCGGCTCGCTGTCGGCCGCTGGTGGTGGCGCTGCGCGTGACCGCGCCGCAGAGGAGGGCTGGTCGTCCGGCCAGCCGTGGGCCGACCAGTGGGCTGGGATAGACCCGGGTTGGGCCTGGTCGACCTGAACCGGGTCGGGCCAGTCTGGGCCTTGTCGGTCCAACTGGGTTGGACCAGACTCGGACCAACTTTGACCCTTTTCGCTCTTTCAGCCATAACTTGAGCTACAGGCACCCGTTTGATGAACCTTCTGTGGTGCTAGAAACCTTAGATCGAGACGGTCCTTTTGTTATACCTCACTTGAGTTTTGGATAAAGTTGGGGTATGGCCGGGTTGGATCAAACACAAATCCAACCGGGGCCTCGGGACTAAAAGGCCAATAACTTACAGACCGGGCGTCTGATTGACGCACCGTCTATTGTGATGAGACCCCTATTACGTGGAGGTCCCTTGGAATACTTATTCTTGGGACTTCACGGTATTTGGAGTATCGAATGGTTTCTTGAGGAGCGGACCCTCCCAGAATCAAGCGAGCTTAGTTCGGGAACCCTGTGGCTGGCTGTAACATGAGAAAGGGGTCCTATGTGGGTCTGTGCTTTGGGATCCTACATGGGTCTATGTACGAGATTCTCACTTAGATCAGCTTTAGGAATCTACATGGGAATACTCTAGGATCCTATGTGGGTCTACTGTACTAGGATCCTACGTGGGTATGATGATTTAGGATCCTACGGGGGTCTGCCTCTTAATAGAGTAAGATGATTCAGTAAATACATCTAATCATCTTTACTACCGTACCTAAGTTATACCTGGTGAGTGATGAGTCTTTACATTTGTGGTAATCTTCTGTGTGGTGTACCTTTGTGGTACTTACCTTCATGGTGATACCTCTATGGTATTCTTCTGTGTGGTGTTACCTATGTGGTACTTACCTTTGTGGTGTTAACTTCGTGGTACTTACCTTCATGGTGATACCTTTGTGGTATTCTTCTGTGTGGTGTTACCTTTGTGGTACTTACCATTGTGGTGTTACCTCCATGGTATTCTTTCCTTCGTGGGATAGTTGTACTTTGGCTAAGGATTTGGGCCTTGAGTTTCCTCATGAATGAGATGGGTATACTTGATAACTTAGGTATATGTATGGGCATATACCTAAGTATGGTTGTCAGTTGTTTTCATGCTTTGTGATTTATCCTTTGTGGATTTTGTGAGACCTTTGAGGGTCTCGAGGTCCCTACTGAGTATTGTTATACTCACCCCTGCACGGGCTACGCTCACACCTTGTTGTGTTTGGTGTAGACAACGGACAACGCTGACTGAGGGAGAGGGTACTAGGACTGGAGGTAGCTCAGTGGTGAACCTTAGATGAGGCGTACCGTAGAGACGGCCGTGAGTTACTTGGGGCTCACAACTAACTAGTGCCTAGGGGTGTTCACATGAGTTGTTCTCAATGGATATTTTGTACTCAATGTCGACATATGGTGTGTTTAGTTTGTAAATTCATTAGTGTGTGTTATTTATTTATAAGTGTATGTTCTTTAAATCATCCCTCTTGAAAACTATTTTCATTTTGATGTTTCACCTCTTTGAAAATTTGTTACTTACATTTTTGTTTATTAAACATGCATGTTTTTGTCTGATAACTATTATAGCATGGAACCTCATTTGAAAAACATACTTTTATATGAACAACCTTCTTCTTTTATTCACAACCAAATCAATCTTGTTGTATCTCTTCTAAATTGATTCTTTATTTGATTCCAGATTGATTCCTTTATTATGAACATTTATGTCCAAATCACAATGTTCCATGATGTGACCTTTCCTAACACAATAGAAACATATTTTATTTGATGAGAGACTCTTCACATCAGCCTTTACAAACTTCTTGGGATTTGTTTGTTTAACAACCTTCTTCTTTTATTCACAACCCAAGTCTGACCTATTATGTTAATTTCTTACCTACTTTACTTTTTGTTGTGGTTTTCTATTATCATCAACAGATGATTTGTGTAAGATTGGTATATACCAGCACTCATCATAACAATGACCACTTCTATTATAATAATCATAGAAATTTTCAGTATAATCACATCTCTTCTTGATAAACTAATTCTCTTTTTGTGAATTTTGATTCTATTGTATAGGTTTCAAATTCCCTTCATCTTTTCTCCCCCTAAATGTAGGAATTATATAATTTTCATACAATCACATATTGTTCCGACATTTAATTTTCTAATTCTCAAACTTCCAACAGCACCAACAGTAGCCTACAAATCTTGATTTCTTCTTTCAAGACACATTCTGAAAATCTTTGGTATTTTACTGCTTTTGGGTAGCACATTTCTTATTTTGTGCTTTCTTTAGGGAACAAGAATTTATCTTCACAAATCTTGATTTCTTATTTCTTTAGTCAATGCTTCTTCTATAGCATTGGCCTCTACTTCTAACAATAATTTTTCATCCTGAAGTTCCTTGAAAACTCCGGTCATACATGTGACCACTTTTTTGGGATATTTCCTCAAATGTTTTCTAATTTCATAATTAATCACATGTTAATCGCACCTTGAACTTGATTCATTAGATATATAACCAATTGATTTTACTAAACAATTTTCACTTTGAGTGCTTTCAGCTAGTAGTTGATCTTTATTTATCTTTGAATTCTTTTTCAACTTATTTGTTGTTCTTTTCTTCCTATTTTTCTGAGACTTGATTGAAATATCAATGTTTCTAATAAAAGGAGTAAAAATAAGGGTTTCCATCTAAATGTCTTCTTAATTTTCTTCAAACTCAAATCTGCACTTCATATGCTTCTGATAAAAACAACTGGACAAGTATAGTAGATCCAATAAGAGCTAGTCTACGCTCTGATACCAATTGAAGTATCCAAAGGATCATGCAATCACACTGAGAGGGGGGTGAATCAGGTGTGACCTATTTTACTGGATTCTTTTTCACCTTTTAATTCAAACCTATTTCACTTGTTAAGATGAGTGGATCATGCATGCAATACAGAAAGTAAATAGAACACAACACATAATATTTTTTACAAGGCTCGGTACTAAGTCCAATATCCTTTCCATATTGGTTAGACCCCCCAACATGGATCACCCACTATAATCCTTTTATCAATTACAATGGTTCTGGAAGAAACTAGTTATACACCCCAGTAATCGATCCTCCAGTTTATTTTGGTTAGACCCCCCAAAAATCCAACTCTTCTACCTTGGTTGGTTAGACTCCCCAACTGTTCAACTTGTTAGACCCCCCAGTCTCTCTCGAGCCTCTTTAGTAACTGGTTAGACACCCCAGTCACAATATCTTTATTCTTCTTAGAATATCTATTCCATATATAGGATGATAAATTTGATCTTCTTTCGTGATATTTTTGGTCCACACTAGATCGTGTACAATTCAAGAACCTTTGCACTGATGTTGGTCTTGATCTATTAATTTTGACCACTTATAAACGGTCACCTATCTTAGTAAAACACTGCTCGAGAAAATATTCTTTCTTTTACTGAAGACCTAGCCTCACTATAAACTAAAAACTCAAATACAAAAATTTCTTATGAATCACTAATAGAAATATTTTCCTGGCTTCAGTCTAAAAACACTGCTTACTGATTATGCAATATAAATTGCACGTGTAATTATTCAAACTTTATGCATGTATATAATACATTGTATGGTCTTCTCATTTTAAGCATGCATAAATTCATATGCATGCAAACTACTCTATAAAATGTATATTGCCTAAGAAAATACACAATGCCTTCTTGTTTCAAGTGATTATAAAATAACATGTGTATAAGCATACACATGCATGAAAAATTATCAAGCTTGTCCATACGCATTGTGTCTTTCTTCTTCCTCACACTACTACAAAAACGGGAAAGGGATGCGCTTCACTTTTATCAGTGCTAAAAAAACGCGCTGATAAAGGGGGTCTTTATTAGCGCTAAAAAAATCACTGATAAAGGCTCCCTTTATCAGCACTTTTTTTTAGCGTTGATAAAGGTCCCCCCCCCCTATATCAGTGCTTTTTTAGCGCTGATAAAGGGGGGATTTATCAGCGCTTTTCCTGAGCGCTGATAAATGTTAAGTTTCAAAAAAAATCATGAAAAATAATATTTTGTTATATAAGTATATTTATATTGATATAAATACAATATATATTTTTTAAATATGTTATAGATACGTATAAATAGACTATTACATTTAATATATAAGAAATTTAGTGAAAATGGCTTCAAAATATTTTAAAAAAATATTATTAATTAATAATTTTCTAATTATTATCGATTAAAAATCATTTAATAACAATTTGAGGACACAAAAAATCAAAACAATTAATAAAAGATCTAAAATATGTTAAAAATGTAACTCAAACTTCAAACGGTCATAACTTTTGATCCGGGTGTCCATTTGAGCTCTACAGCATATCAAATCGAAGCTTGCGACGAGGTCTACGCGCTAGTCATTGAGGAAAAGCCTCTGTCACATTTTTCGAGCCCAAAAAAGGCCCATAAGGCCTCCAAACCTGAGTTTTTAGTTGGGATACCCCGATTTTTTAACATTCAAACAAGTATAACTTCTGATCCGGATGTCCGTTAGGCCTGTACCACATATCATATCGAAGATTGTTTCATTTTCTTCGATTTGACTGGTTGTGGTGTTGAAACAGAATTCTAGATTATAAGTTATGATCGTTTTAACATTCTATGGGTTTTCAAATACACATATATATGTATTTATTCGTAAATATATATGTGTGTGGTGTGGGGTGTCTATGTGTGTGTCTGTGTGTTGTGTATATGTATATATGTATGTATTTATTTATTTACTTATAAACACACATCAAAAACATATTTTTTCATAAATGTATTTAAAACTAATCTTATAAGTACATTCTATAGCTTTTCAAATACACATATATATATATTTATTCGTAAATATATATGTGTTTGTGTGTGTGTGTCTCTGTGTGTGTGTCTGTGTGTTGTATATATCTATGTATTTATTTATTTATTTATTTATACACACATAAAAAACATATTTTTTCATAAATGTATTTAAAACTAGTCTTATAAGTATATATTAATATACAAATAAATATACGTATAAAAATTATAACTAAAAATATATATATAAATATATTAATATACGAATTAATATATATATACTAATATATGAATAAATATATTTATATTAATATTAATCTATATCAATATATGAATAAATATAACTATATATATATAGATATATCATTAAATAGAGAACAAAACGAAATGGCTTTGTGGTAAAGGTGCAGCCGCGAAATGGGGGAGGTCCCGGGTTTGAGTTCGGGTGGAAGCGAAGGGGGTGCGCACATATAAGGATTTGCGGGAAGGGCAGCACGCGGGAGACCTCATAGCGCTGATAAAGGAGGTGTGATGCGCTGATAAAAGCACTCCCCGCATTTTTTTTAATTTTTTTAATTTTTTTTAATTTTTTTGACCTTTATCAACGCTTTTTTTTAGCACTGATAAAAGCGGACTTTATCAACGTTTTTCAGAGCGCTGATAGAAGGGACCCCTATATTAACGCTGAGCTTTACAACGCTTTTTTAGCGCTGTTAAAACCCATTTTGAGCGCTGATATAGACCGATTTTGTAGCAGTGTCAATACTTGATGATTCGCTATTCAAAACATAAAAATGTATGTGCACTACTCAAATGAAATTCTTCCTCCCTCTTAAGCACAAACCCGATGCATACAAGGATTCTCTATTTTGTGAATATAGTGTAAGAATACGCTATCTCACGGTTTAAAAACCCTTCGCACAAGACTGATATTCACTATCTCCTCCACGAAGATAAAAAGCACCGGATCAAGGTCTTCCGTGCAAACCAAGAGAATATACGTGCAGTATAACGCACTGTCTCAATGATTCCACGTGAACCACTTTTTTTGTGGGTCTCTTGAGTGCGTGGTTTGAATATCAAGAATACCACATAATTATTCTTATTCTTCGCAAAAAACGAAGTTTCACAGAACATTTCTTCTGAAAACCAGACACTCACGGTGACTCTGTTTCAACGTAAATAAAATATTCTCAAAAACTCAGCATCAGCTCAGCCTCAGTGCAACTGATATTTATAGGCGATCAGCAACACCACGAATCTCCTCTATTTTGCGAAAAAAAATCACCATCATAGAAATACCATGCTTTTTTCATGCTTCAACTCTTCAGTTCAATCTTCATTTTCACATGCAAACAAATTTTCATGTGATTACTTTCATCCATGAATTTTTATAACACTCAAAAGAAGATCGGAAGGCTCGGATAGAGCTTCTATCAACATTTCAAAGGATCTTTGATGAACAACACTCAGGCACGAGGCTTTCTGGAGAAGAAAACTTAGATGGAGATGATCGAACGACCATGAAAATTCGATCGAGTAGATCACACGATAGTCATTTCTTCAGAGCTCAGTGAAAACAATTGATGGCCATGATAAATCGAACGAATGATTAGATGGTTCTGGTTTATTCAATGTTACAATAACTCTCAAATCATCAACCATCTCATGATCAAAAGTGTCTATATAGAATGGTGTTTGGGTTCCTGGAGTGGCATGGAAATGTTCATTTGAGTGAGATTTTATGAAACACCATTGGTGAATGTGGAAACCCACCAAGTTAGTTTATTTTTTTCAAAAGTGTCTTTAGCTGAAAATTTGTGGTGTTTGTTTTGAACTGACGGTTATGTGGATGGTTTATCCTATGTCGTATAAGTGTTGTCTATTTAGTATGCTTCCTTATGATCTAGAAGTAATTCTCTTGTTGCATCTTGAGATGTGATCTTGTTGGTGGCTTGATTTTTGGGTAATGTTCAGTGGTTTTCTAAAGATGTGTTTGATGTTGTGATGTGGCCACAGATAGTTCTATGTTATCAAGATTTCCAATTGATAAACCTAAGGATTCTTTCTCATGTTTCACAAGCTAAATAAACCTCCTAAAATAATTCCTCATCTTGTTAGTTGAAATAGAGATCTGTTTGGGATCAATTTAATGTGCTTCCAGCTCATGATAATTCTTGTGGAATAGAAGTTGTGTTCATTGATGTTGATGCATTTCATCATATTCCTTGTCCATTATGCTCCTTGTTCCAAGTGAGATAGAATTTTGATATGTATCTATGAGTTATAATTTATATGAAGGTGTTTTTTTGAGCAAGTGATTTTTTTTGAGTGGTGTGATCCTTAGCACTTGACTGTGGTGCAGCAGATGCTTCAAGATTTAGGGCTCCAGCCATAGGCCTCAAAGTGAAGCTTTTCACGCAGTCAGAAAATCTACAGAGGTGTAGGGCACTTGACCATGCTCCTGCCTCCACCATTTTGGTAAGGGAGTTTCTATGTCTATATTTTGGTTCCTCATTACTGTGAATTTCCATTTGTTATAACAAGTGTAGTGGACTTACCCCTCACATAGTGTCTATGGTTTTACCTTCATGGATGTGGGTTTCCGATCAATGTTCCTTTGTGGACCGCCTCTGTAAATTGGGTGTGGTCTTGGTGTTACCTATTCATAGGTGGGGAGTTTTGGGTAGTTCCTTGGTTTCTTTTGTGGTTCCAATGGCCCAATTATTGGGTCCCCTTCCCTCCCCTCCCCGAGTGGCGGGGTTCCGAATCCGTGCTGAAAGTGTTGGCCCAGTTCTTATTCCCTCCATTCTGGAGTGGGTGGTTTATATGTTCATGTTGTAACCCTCTTAACTTGGGTTGTTTTGGGAGAGTTTTGTTGGACTTGTGAAAGTGAGGTAATGTGGAGTTCTTGTTTTTTCGTTGCTAGTTGGGTTCTAATGGTGGGGAGACCCACCACAGGTCTCGTTGATTCTTCCTCCTATGAACTTGTCTAGTGCTAGTTGTTTATTAATATTGGAGAGTACATTCTGTACTCCCCTATATTCCTTGGTTTTCTTGAGTTCTATTTATTTTGGATGATTGTTTGTTTCATTGGGAGAAGGCCCAACAATCAGGTTCTTAGCTTGGATGTGGAGGTGGTGGCTTGACCTTTCCATTGATTTTCACAAAGTGGTTGTGAGTTGGTGTTTTGTTTAGGAAAGAGGATTAAGTTATGTTTATGGAAAATTATTTTTCACTATATTGATAGTTTGGATCAAGGAATCCTTAGGTGTTTATCTTTCATCTAGAAAGTATTGTGTCTTTTCGGGGGCGGAAAGCTTTAATGGTGGGGAGAATTGTCACACCCGGTTTTTCATGTCTTTGTTTCGATCCGGTCCATTAGAAATCCCGATTGTTTTCATGGGTATTTTGTGAGATTAATGTTGAGTTTTTAAGTTTCATATATGTCTAATCACCCTAATTTGGGTTCCCCATTAATTTTTTAGGTTTTTTTGGAGAAAGAGTGGTTACTTCATGATTTGGGTCAACTGTGAGCACATTTCCAGTTTTAAAAACCAAAATTGTTTCTTTTATAAATCCTTTGTTTTTAAACATATTTCACTCATTCCACTTAATAAATTTCATACACTGATATATTAAAACCACCATATCCTTTTTCACCCTTTAATAATTCAGAATCATAGTGAATTGGGGTTACTTGTTTAGGTATTGGGCCAGCCCATGGGCCCATTTCCAGTTTTATAAAAATAAATTGTTTATTTTATATCTAATTCCATATTTAATATTTTTCGGTGATTCTACCTCCCACTCGAATCAAATATCCCTATCCTCACTCCCATTATCTATTTTCCTTATTTGGAGCTTAGAATAGTTGCGGAGTGGGGAAACATTCTCAACGTCTCTCAAATCGTCCAGAATTGACAAGGTAAATTGTATCATTCATAAATCATTCAATTATTACTCTTTTTGCACCAAATATTATTTACCAGGTTATTACAGACCTTAGTAGTCTCTCCAAGAAGTTTTAAGACATTACCATTATATAAGGGTGCAGATCTAATGGAATATGAAGAGTTTTCTAGTTGAAAAGGTGAGATTCCTTCTCCTTTATCCTCCCACTTCTTCCTCCTTTCATTATTTCTTGGTTTTATAATCTCACCTAGTACTATTATACCTAGGGTTCTGTTATTCCATAATTTTTTATGGGGTTTTTATTCATTTTGGGTTTTTTCATCATAGTTTTAGGGTTTGTAAACCCTCAGATGGTGATTTTGGGTGTGCGTTTCCATTAAGGCAAGGATTTGAGGTATGATATCCCTTGCACATGCCTTTACCATTCAAGTTTCATCATTTTAATATTTTCCTCAACTAATATATATTTTTATTATTTTTTAAGCCATTTTATAATTTTCTTAGTGTGCAAAATGGTTGTTTAAGCCTTGTTTTGTGAAAGGTATTGTTGTTTTGTCATGAAAGTGCTCAAAAAGTGTTTGTTTAAATGTTCTGTTATCTTTCGCACTTGTTTTGTGAGGTTGAGAACCTAGTTTATGGTATTTTTAACATTTATCAGAATCTTTAATAAAATATTTCATGCAATTGGTATTTTATTCCTTGTTAAGTTCTTAAAATAAATTGTTTTGTTTAAAATAGCATGTCATGTGTTCGGTAAATTTCCCGGTTGGATTTTATGTGTTAAGTGTGATTTAAAAATTATTTGTTTGGATTTATAAATGTATTGGAAGAATGAAAAATTCTATTGTTGGTTCCTTATATTTATTTCCAATTTGGATTTGGTTTTACAAACAAATGGGTTTTGGTTTACAACATATTTTGGCCCGAGTTGCCCGAAAATGGACTGTTTCATATCTTTATGAAAATGGTTGTGTTTTGAATATGTAACTTGAGTATTATAGGAGATTTATGAATGATGTTTTTTGATGTAAATGGTTTTTATGCACATACTTAATAAAATTTAAATGCATACCTTTCTCAAATGTTAGTTTTGAGAAAGCCTTAAAGGCCCGTTTGGCATTTTTTTAAAATTGGTTTCCATGTGTATTTTATGTTTTATCTTTTGGGGACATTTTATGGTCCATGAAATTGATTTATTAATTGGTTTTGGGGCTTCCAAATCTGGTTTTATATGTTATTTATGGGTTTGTTTCCTTAAAAATCATTTTTGAATGGATTTTATGTGCAAGGCCTCATTATACTCCTTGAGATTGTTTTATGAAAATTTTTAGTGGTTTATTGATTCGTGAAAGAAATGTGAAGCATGTTTGCAGGATGTTTGTGTGATTATGGTTTAGTAATGAACTTTTTTATGTGAAAAGTTTATTTGATAATGTGTGTAACTTGATTGAGCACTAAAGGGAATCTCAGGTATCTAGGTGGGCGAACGTGTACTAGTATGTTAGTGATTATGTGGGGTTTGGCCCCTGTTTCACGTAGCAAGATTGATGATGACAACACTGACTAAACTATGATTATGATGATGTTGGGGGACCACTAGGTTATGGGTATGCTCCCTACTAGCGGCTCGTGTTCATAAGAACGAATATTTATTATGGTTACTTTCACCGAGATACGAGTTACTTGGGGCTCACAACTAACTAGTGCCTAGGGGTGTTCACGTGATTTGTTCTCAATGGATATTTTGTACTCAATGTCGACATATGGTGTGTTTAGTTTGTAAATTCATTAGTGTGTGTTATTTATTTATAAGTGTATGTTCTTTAAACCATCCCTCTTGAAAACTATTTTCATTTTGATGTTTCACCTCTTTGAAAATTTGTTACTTACATTTTTGTTTATTAAACATGCATGTTTTTGTCTGATAACTATTATAGCATGGAACCTCATTTGAAAAACATACTTTTATATCTTGTATCTACAAATATAAATTGATGTTTATTTTATTTTAAAGGAAGTGCATTGGTAATAGAATATCGGGCTAACCTACTAAGTTTTAATACTCACGTCTATAGTCTTATTCCGTTTTTTCCCTTGTACAGGTTTCAACTCGAGTTTGATCGCCTTAGGAGACGTGTGATCATTGTGTTGGAGAGTGACTAGTGATGTCACATGGAGTTAGTTGGTTATCAGGTTTGGTCAGTTGATTTGTTGGTTTAGTTCTACTTTCAGTTTCCTATACAAATAATGTTTAGTTCAATTTTTATATAATTGCATTTTGGGTTGTCCATTTATTTATGTTGTTTGTTTGATTATTTATATATGGGAGAAATCATTCCCTTGTGTACTCTATTGATGCCATTGGTTCCTGTCACCATCCCGGGAGGATCGGGAATGCCTCTCGGGACTTGTCGTGGGCTGGCCTGGGTGACTGGTTCAGGGTCGACTCGGGCTGGTTCGTGACATTTAGGGTCGGTTGTGCGGGGCACCAAAGACAAAGCCAGTCATGTGAGGAGTAGGTAGTGTTTGATTGCTCTAGAAGGTGAGAGATTCGTCTGGGATATCCTAGTATCAGCGTTGAGGCCTTACGACGTCATCTTGGGTATGGACTGGTTATCTACAGTTCATGCTCAGATTGACTGTATTAGGTGCAAAGTACGGTGTGTCCGAGCTGATGGGACTAGGTTTACCTTCACCAGTGATAAGGGAGCCTTTGCAGCATAGGACGGACTTAACCGGAGGATGGTGCAGCCGATCACTCATCAGTTGTCTAGCCTTACCCTCAGAGCGGTTGATGTGGAGAGTCTGATCTATCCTGTAGTGGTGGACCAATACGTGGATGTCTTCCCTGATGATGTTCCTGGTCTACCTCCTCCCAGAGAGGTAGAATTTTACATTGACTTGTACCCTGAGACGGCACCGATATCTACACTAACGTATCAGATGGATCCTACAGAGCTTCGTGAGCTGCAGGTATAGCTAGAGTATTTATAGGGGATGGGATTCATCCGACCCAGTGTTTTCTCCTTGGGAAGCCCCGATTTTGTTCGCCAAGAAGAAAGATAGGAGCTTGAGACCTTGTGTTGACTATCGGCACCTGAACCAGGTGACTGTGAAGAAAAAGTACCCACTCCCAAGGATTTAAGACCTCTTTGATCAGCTGAAGGGAGCAATGTGGTTCTATAAGATAGACCTCAGGTCAGGATATCACCGACTCAGAGTACGAGAAGAGGATGTGCAGAAGACGGCTTTCAGATGTCTGTATGGACACTACAAGTTCTTGGTTATTCCATTAAGAGTGACCAACACTCCAACTGTGTTCATGGGAATCATGAACAGGATCTTTGATAAATACCTTGATTGCTTTGTAGTAGTCTTCATCGACGACATTCTGATCTACTTGGATAATGAGGAGGAGCATGCTTATCATTTGTAGATAGTTCTGGATACACTCCAAGAGCACCAGCTTTATGGTAAACTCTTGAAGTGCCAGTTCTGGATTTGAGAGTTTCATATTTTAGGACACGTTATCTCATAGGTTGGAGTTACGGTGGATCTAGTGAAGATTGAGATGATACTTTCTTGGGATCCACTCAGAAGTGTGATGGAGGTACGAAGTTTCCTAGGTTTGGCAGATACTATCGGATATTTGTGCCAGATTTCTCCAGAGTTGCAGCACCTTTATCAGCATTGATGAACAAGGGTCAACCCTTCGTGTGGTCAGAGAGATTCCAGTGGAGTTTTCAGGAGCTGAGGCAGATACTGACTAGTGACCCCATCTTGAGGCTTCTAGAGGAGGGCGTTGGGTACATAGTCTACTACGACGCATCAGGGACTGAGCTCGGATGTGTCCAGATACTGGAGCGAGCAGTTATCACGTATGGTTCTCGACAGTTGAAACCCCTCCTTTTGAATTATAGTGGTGGGGACCACCTGAACCCCTCATTAATGTGGGGAAGTCCCTTAGAATCCTCCCATTTAATTGTTTCAATGAAATACAATTAATTCTTTCAGTGAAATATAATTAATTGTGTCATTTAATTGTGCAAACTTTAATTGTGTCAACGTAAATTAAATTGATAAACCAATTTTAATTTGTTGGGTCCTCATTTCCTTGGGGAAATAATTGGAAAAAGGGATTCTTAGGGAGAACTTTGGAGAAACTTCCTCTCCAATAAAGAACACCCTATCCAACGAAGAACATTCTTCGGAATCAAGAATGAGGACGACGCACGAGCCCAACTTCGGAAGCGTGTTGCAGAAGCGACGATCGTTGGCGCCCTCATCGCCTTCACCGACTTCTTCTCGCGACACCTCCAACGATAAATCGAGGTAGGAATTGTTGTTTGTTTATCCATTTCCCCATTATTGACGTTCATCTTGATTTAATAAGATTTATATTCTTCTTGATTCAAGAATAAATAAGTTGTTTGCTACCATTTTAACGCGGAGGGTGCGGGTCGAACGAACACGGCCCGACCTCTCCGCAACCTTTGTGGGATTTTGATTGTCTTTAATCGACGAATACATCCCGAGGCAAGTGCGGGAGTCTACGGAATGAATAAAGGGCCACCGGGGCACGCCTGTTGACCTGAGGAACGTCGCCGGAAGGGCTCGGGAGCGGTGGTCGACACCCCGGCCGGCCGCGACGACAGCGGTGGAGCGACCGCACCACCGGAGAAGGATCGTGGCCCATTGGCCACGTCGGATCAAGGGCAGCGGCTGGCACATGACCGGCCATGTGCAGGAGTCGTGGCCTTGAGTCGCGGTGGCGAAGCGAGGGTGGCCGGCTCGCTGCCGACCGTCGGTGGTGGCGCTGCGCGTGACCGCGCCGCAGAGGAGGGCTGGTCGTCCGGCCAGCCGCGGGCCAACCAGCGGGCTGGGCTAGACCCAGGTCGGTTTTGGTCAACCCGAACTGGGTCGGGCCGGTCTGGGCCTTGTCGGTCCAACTGGGTTGGACCGGACTCGGACCAACTTCGACCCTTTTCGCTCTTTCGGCCATAACTTGAGCTACAGGCACCCGTTTGACGAACCTTCTACGGTGCTAGAAACCTTAGATCGAGATGGTCCTTTTGTTATACCTCACTTGAGTTTTGGATAAAGTTGGGGTATAGCCGGGTTGGATCGAACACAAATCCAACCAGGGCCTCAGGACTAAAAGGCCAATAACTTACAGACCGGGCGTCTGATTGATGCACCGTCTATTGCGATGATACCCCTTTTACATGGAGGTCCCTTGGAATACTTATTCTTTGGAATTAGTGGTATTAGGAGTATCTACTGGTGTCTTGAGTAGCGGACCCTCCCAGAATCAAGTGAGATTAGTTCAGGAACCCTGTGGCTGGATGCAACATGAGAAAGGGATCCTATGTGGGTCTGTGCTTTGGGATCCTACATGGATCTATGTACGAGATTCTCAATTGGATCGGCTCTAGGAATCTATGTGGGACTACTCTAGGATCCTACGTGGGTGTACTGTACTAGGATCCTACGTGGGTCTGATGATTTAGGATCCTACGTGGGTCTAATGATTTAGGATCCTACGGGGGTCTACCTCTTAATAGAGTAAGATGATTCAGTAGATACATCTAATCATCTTTACAACTATACCTAAGTTATACCTAGTGAGCGTTGAGTCTTTACCTTTGTGGTAATCTTATGTGTGGTGTACCTTTGTGGTACTTACCTTCGTGGTGATACCTCTGTGGTATTCTTCTGTGTGGCGTTACCTATGTGGTACTTACCTTTGTGGTGTTACCTTCGTGGTACTTACCTTCATGGTGATACCTTTGTGGTATTATTCTGTGTGGTGTTACCTTTGTGGTACTTACCTTTGTGGTATTACCTCTATGGTATTCTTTCCTTCGTGGGACAATTGTACTTTTGGCTAAGGATTTGGGCCTTGAGTTTCCTCATGAATGAGATGGGTATACTTGATAACTTAGGTATATGTATGGGTATATACCTAAGTAGGGTTGTCAGTTGTTTTCATGCTTTGTGGTTTATCCTTTGTGGATTTTGTGAGACCTTTGAGGGTCTCAGGGTCCCTACTGGGTATCGTTATACTCAACCCTGCATGGGCTACGCTCGCACCTTGTTGGGTTTGGTGCAGACAACGGACAGCACTGACTGAGGGAGAGGGTACCAGGACTGGAGGTAGCTCAGTGGTGAACCTTAGATGAGGCGTACCGTAGAGAAGGCCATTCTAGAGATGTACCTACCCTTTAGGTAGGATCCTTGGCGGGTGTTCACAGGATCTATTCAGTTTACTTTTACTTTCCAATTTTCTTGTACTTTCTAGTTGGGCTTGTATTCTGACCCTTTTTACTTACTGTACACACTCTTTTTACTATATAGTTTACTTGTGTTGGTATGTTGTTGTGTACTTGGTTGAGTGTTTTTACAGGATATAAAGGCAATGTCTTCCCAGTTTTAGGGAACACGCCTTTCGGTGCTAGTCTCCAGCCACTGGCCTATGGAAGGCGGGCTTGGGGTAGTCACGACACGGGCCCTGGGGGACGGGTCGTGACACTTTCTCTTCAAGAATTCCCTTTTCGAAAACTTTTCATATTCTTCATCAAAAATTTCTTCACCAAATCAATCTTGTTGTATCTCTTCTAAATTGATTCTTTATTTGATTCCAGCTTGATTCCTTTATTATGAACATTTATGTCCAAATCACAATGTTCCATGATGTGACCTTTCCTAACACAATAGAAACATATTTTATTTGATGAGACACTCTTCACATCAGCCTTTACAAACTTCTTGGGAGTTGTTTGTTTAACAACCTTCTTATTTTATTCACAACCCAAGTCTGACCTATTATCTTAATTTCTTACCGACTTTACTTTTTGTTGTGGTCTTCTATTCTCATCAACAGATGATTTGTGTATGATTGGTATATACCAGCACTCATCATAAAAATGACCACTTCTATTACAATAATCATAGAAATTTTCAGTATAATCGCATCTCTTCTTGATAAACTAATTCTCTTTTTGTGAATTTTGATTCTATTGTATAGGTTTCCAATTCCCTTCATCTTTTCTCCCCCTAAATGTAGGAATTCTATAATTTTTATACAATCACATATTATTCCGATAGTTAATTTCCTAATTCTCAAACTTCCAACAGCACCAACAGTAGCCTACAAATCTTGATTTCTTCTTTCAAGACACATTCTGAAAATCTTTGGCATTTTACTGATTTTGGGTAGCACATTTCTTATTTTGTGCTTTCTTTAGGGAACAAGAATTTATCTTCACAAATCTTTATTTCTTCTTTCTTTAGTCAATGCTTCTTCTATAGCATTGGCCTCTACTTCTAACAATAATTTTTCATCCTGAAGTTCCTTGAAAACTCCGGTCATACATGTGACCACTTTTTTGGGATATTTCCTAAAATGTTTTCTAATTTCATAATTAATCACATATTAATCACACCTTGAACTTGATTCATTAGAAATATAACCAATTGATTTTACTAAACAATTTTCACTTTGAGTGCTTTGAGCTAGTAGTTGATCTTTATTTATCTTTGAATTCTTTTTCAACTTCTCTGCTGCTCTTTTCTTCCTATTTTTTCAAGACTTGATTGAAACATCAATGTTTCTAATATAAGGAGTAAAAATAGGGGTTTCCATCTAAATATCTTCTTAATTTTCTTCAAACTCAAATATGCACTTCATATGCTTATGATAAAAACAACTGGACAAGTATAGTAGATCCAATAAGAGCTAGTCTACGCTCTGATACCAATTGAAGTATCCAAAGGATCATGCAATCACACTAAGAGGGGGGTGAATCAGGTGTGTCCTATTTTACTGGATTCTTTTTCACCTTTTAATTCAAACCTATTTCACTTGTTAAGATGAGAGAATCATGCATGCAATACAGAAAGTAAATAGAACACAACACATAATATTTTTTACAAGGTTCGGTACTAAGTCCAATATCCTTTCCATATTGGTTAGACCCCCCAACATGGATCACCCACTATAATATTTTTATCAATTGCAATGGTTCTGGAAGAAACTAGTTATACACCCTAGTAATCGATCCTCCAGTTTATTTTGGTTAGACCCCCCAACAATCCAACTCTTCTACCTTGGTTGGTTAGACTCCCCAACTGTTCAACTTGTTAGACCCCCCAGTCTCTCTCGAGCCTCTTTAGTAACTGGTTAGACACCCCAATTACAATATCTTTATTCTTATTAGAATATCTATTCCACATATAGGATGATAAATTTGATCTTCTTCCGTGATATTTTTGGTCCACACTAGCTCGTGTACAATTCAAGAACCTTTAAACTGATGCTGGTCTTGCTCGATTAATTTTGACCACTTATAAACGATCACCTATCTTAGTAAAACACTGCTCGAGAAAATATTCTTTCTTTTACTGAAGACCTGGCCTCACTATACACTAAAAACTCAAATACAAAAATTTCTTATGAATCACTAATAGAAATATTGTCCTGGCTTCAGTATAAAAACACTGCTTACTAATTATGCAATATAAATTGCACGTGTAATTATTCAAACTTTATGCATGTATATAATACATTGTATGGTGTTCTCATTTTAAGCATGCATAAATTCATATGCATGCAAACTACTCTATAAAATGTATATTGCCTAAGAAAATACACAATGCCTTCTTGTTTCAAGTGATTATAAAATAACATGTGTATAAGCATACACATGCATGAAAAATTATCAAGCTTGTCCATACACACTGTGTCTTTATTCTTCCTCACACTACTACAAAAACGGGCAAGGGATGCGCTTCACTTTTATCAGCGCTAAAAAAACACGCTGATAAAGGGGGCCTTTATGAGCGCTAAAAAAAGCGCTGATAAAGGCTCCCTTTATCAGCGCTTTTTTAGCGCTGATAAAGGCCCCCCTATATCAGTGCTTTTTTTTAGCGCTGATAAAGGGGGGATTTATCAGCGCTTTTCCTGAGCGCTGATAAATGTTAAGTTTCAAAAAAAAATATTTTTTCATGAAAAATAATATTTTGTTTTATAAGTATATTTATATTGATATAAATACAATATATATTTTTTAAATATGTTATAGATACGTATAAATAGACTATTACATTTAATATATAAGAAATTTAGTGAAAATGGCTTCAAAATATTTTAAAAAAATATTATTAATTAATAATTTTCTAATTATTATTGATTAAAACCCATTTAATAACAATTTGAGGACACAAAAAATCAAAACAATTAATAAAAGATCTAAAATATGTTGAAAATGTAACTCAAACTTCAAACGGTCATAATTTTTGATCCGGGTGTCCATTTGAGCTCTAGAGCATATCAAATCGAAGCCTGCGACGAGCTCTACGCGCTAATGATTGAGGCAAAGCCTCTGTCACATTTTTCAAGCCCAAAAAAGGCCTAGAAGTCCTCCAAACCTGAGTTTTTAGTTGGGATACCCCAATTTTTTAACATTCAAACAAATATAACTTCTGATCCGGATGTCCGTTAGGCCTATACCACATATCATATCGAAGATTGTTTCATTTTCTTCGATTTGACTGGTTGTGGCGTTGAAACGAAATTCTAGATTATAAGTTATGATCGTTTTAATATTCTATGGGCTTTCAAATACACATATATATGTATTTATTTGTAAATATATATGTGTGTGGGGGGGGTGTCTATGTGTGTGTCTGTGTGTTGTATATATGTATATATGTATGTATTTATTTATTTACTTATAAACACACATCAAAAACATATTTTTTTCATAAATGTATTTAAAACTAATCTTATAAGTACATTCTATGGCTTTTCAAATACACATATATATGTATTTATTCGTAAATATATATGTGTTTGTGTGTGTGTGTGTCTCTGTGTGTGTGTCTGTGTGTTGTATATATATATGTATGTATGTATTTATTTATTTATTTATACACACATAAAAAACATATTTTTTCATAAATGTATTTAAAACTAGTCTTATAAGTATATATTAATATATAAATAAATATACGTATAAAAATTATAACTAAAAATATATATATATATATATTAATATACGAATTAATATATATATACTAATATATGAATAAACATATTTATATTAATATAAATCTATATCAATATATGAATAAATATAACTATATATATATAGATATATCATTAAATAGAGAACAAAATGAAATGGCTTTGTGGTAAAGGTGCAGCCGCGAAATGGGGGAGGTCCCGGGTTTGAGTTCGGGTGGAAGCGAAGGGGGTGCGTGCGTATGAGGATTCGTGGGAAAGGCAGCATGCGGGAGACCTCATAGTGCTGATAAAGGGGGTGTGAAGCGCTGATAAAAGCACTCTCGCATTATTTTTAATTTTTTTTAGTTTTTTTAATTTTTTTGACTTTTATCAACGCTTTTTTTTAGCACTGATAAAAGCGGCCTTTATCAACGTTTTTCGGAACGCTGATAGAAGGGACCCCTATATTAGCGCTGAGCTTTACAACGTTTTTTTAGCAGTGTTAAAGCCCGTTTTGAGCGCTGATATAGGCCGTTTTTGTAGCAGTGTCAATACTTGATGATTCGCTATTCAAAACATAAAAATGTATGCACACTACTCAAATGAAATTATTTTTCCCTCTTACGCACAAACCCGATGCATACAAGGACTTTTTATTTTGTGAATATATTGTAAGAATACACTATCTCACGGTTTAAAAACCCTTCGCACAAGACTGATATTCACTATCTCCTCCACGAAGATAAAAAGCACCGGATCAAGGTCTTCCGTGCAAACCAAGAGAATATACGTGCAGTATAACGCACTGTCTCAATGATTCCACGTGAACCAATTTTTTTGTGGGTCTCTTGAGTGCGTGGTTTGAATATCAAGAATACCACATAATTATTCTTATTCTTCTCAAAAACAAAGTTTCACAGAACATTTCTTCTGAAAACCAGACATTCACGGTGACTTTGTTTCAACGTAAATAAAATATTCTCAAAAACTCAGCAGCAGCTCAGCCTCAGTGCAACTGATATTTATAGGCGATCAGCAACACCACGAATCTCCTCTATTTTGCGGAAAAAAATCACCATCATAGAAATCCCATGTTTTTTTCATGCTTCAATTCTTCAGTTCAATCTTCATTTTCACATGCAAACAAATTTTCATGTGATTACTTTCATCCATGAATTTTTATAACACTCAAAAGAAGATCGGAAGGCTCGGATAGATTCTATCAACATTTCAAAGGATCTTTGATGAACAACACTCAGGCACGAGGATTTCTGGAGAAGAAAACTTAGATGGAGATGATCGAACGACCATGAAAATTCGATCGAGTAGATCACACGATAGTCATTTCTTCAGAGCTCAGCGAAGACAATCGATGGCCATGATAAATCGAACGAATGATTAGATGGTTCTGGTTTATTCAATGTTACAATAACTCTCAAAACACAATACCACATCGAAACTACCTCGATATCTCAGTTCCTTTATAACACACAATGTAGTAAGAGAGTTGCATAAAATCCCTATTGGATAGACCTCTCTCCCGCTGGCACCGCCCCGTTGGCACCTTTCATGCATTGTGCCGCCAGCATGTTGGTTTACCAAAATATTTTAAGTTATGACATAAGATACTTCAACCTTCTCAAAATATATCATGAAAAATGTTATCAAATTTTTGCATGGTCATGATAAACTCCTCTTTCTTTTCACTCCTCGAATCATCAACCATCTCATGATCAAACAACAAAACATGAAAAACCATCTCCACTTTCATACATTTTCTTAAATTACTGATGGATAATCAGTATCATATGGTCTTCAACAATTGTGGTGGACATTGTGCATTCTCCTTATGCAATTGGGACATGATTGATCAATAAGAACAGCACTTCAATCATCAGATTAAAACATTCATTGACTTTTTCATATTCTCGTGTTATTGACAATAACATCAACATCACCAAATCACTTGATCTCTTCAGTATATATAAAAATATTTAGCTATCAAAACATATTTCAAAATAATTTAATTATTTTGGTCAATGTTTCTACAATGTTTAAAGAAAGATAATGACAATGATTATGGACATTTTGTTTAAAAAATTATGAGAGAGATCATAAACCATCAAAAGACCAGCATCCTATAATAGGTAATTCCTAAAGGTAATTACAATTTCATTAAAAATATTTCTTAATCATTTTCTTGTCTATATTATCTCAATACTACCAAGAATTCTGAAAACCTTCATACTCAAAAGAATAAGTAAATTTGTTTAGAGATGAATGGGCAGCTTGCATTGTGTCAAAAATTTTGCTGATAAAAAATTCATGTGATTAATATATATTTTTGTGATCTAGTATGGGATATGACCTTAGAAATATATTTGGGGTGTGAATAATTAGTAACATAATGCTTATATATTATTTTTGATATGTTTCTCTATGATAAGTATAATGGAGGAAATCAATTTGTTTAAAAATATTGGCCTGTAAACAATAAAATTGATGGGAAATGGAGGAGGTAGAGGCGGAGTTGAAGGAGGAGGCAGAGACAGAGGTGGAGGAAGAGGTAGATTCATAGTTGGAGACCATGCTGGAGAAGGAGGTGGAGGCAGAGACTGAGGTGGAGTATTAGATGATGCACTAGCCTACAAACAATAAAATTATTAGGAAATATAGTAGAATGGGGATCACACTAAGGTTGTGTTTGAGAACAACTGTTGAAATGTTCACACGACACTTGTAACTTAAGATAAGATCCATTGTTCAATTGTTTTATGTTTCTAATTGAAAAAACATTTTCACCACTTATTTAAGTGATGTTATATAGAAATTTTAGTGGAGAAATGTTTTTTAGAAACAAAACAAACACCAATTATTTTTTCAAACTAATTATCATAGGCTACAATTTCTATTATCACATTCCAAGTACTATCAAATATTACTAAAGTGTGAAAGAAACCCCTCACCAAGAACAAATTGAATAAAAACAAAAAAAAAATAGATTCATTTTCTTGCCCATGGATTCTCTACACTACAAATAAAGGGTCTTAGTAGTGGAGTAAATAGTCACTTGAGATTAATACAACACCAATTCAATCATCAAACAGGTATATAATCTAGCTCAAATGTTTGAATAAATATTTCTGTAATCAACCACTAAAGATAGAAGGTCTATGAGATAACTATTGGAGGACAACTAACATTGACAGATCATGATCATTGAGGAGGGATGATGTCAAAGGAAACATGGAATAAAATGAAAATAAACTAATTTATTAAGAAATACCCAAAAATTAAAAACCTCCTTCAAACAAAATCGTGAATAACCAAAAATACAAATGAAGATACCTTTGAAAAATGAAGCTATTAGCTTGATATAAAACCTCTGAAAAATAAAGAAATAATGTTATTCCCGAGTTCTATTTTGGTTTTATTTATTGCCAATAGATCAATATGTTTATTATATTGAGGAAAGAAAGTATGTTTAGAAGGTAATGGAAATCTGGATTGAAGAGGGTGTGTGTGAAAAGTTTTCAATCAGATCTTGAAACATCAGCATCAGACTCACAATCATAATAAGTTGATCAGACTCATAATGCTTAATAAATTCCATCATTTTGGGAAGAGGTTTTTGGGAAGAAAAGGCTCATTAGGCTCGACTTGGGTCCAGAATGAGGATCTAATCATAATAAAGAAGAGAATCAGATTCTGTATAGAAATATGATGATGCTTTTCTATTTTTTACTTTACAAAATTCATAAGTTGTATAGAGACTTTTGATGCAAGATTTATGAAGTAAAGGGGGAGAATAAGTGTTGTTAATCATATTGATAATTGGTTTGGAATAATAAAGTTGTTGAAGTAGAAGGTTTTTTATCTCAGTCCATCGGTGTGAGATCACTGGACACATAATAGTTTGAAGGTTGTGATGTTTAGAATGTGAAGTAATGAAGATGTTGGTTTTCAGTAAAACTAATAAGATAAAATATTTAAATATTTAGAGAAAGAAGATGACGATGATATTAATCGAAAAAGGGAATAAGTTTTGGAAGCTGAAGATTCTAATAACGGTCCATCAGATATAGTGTGCCACTAAGAATCAAAGTCATACTAACACTGATCATCATATGAAAATAGGAGGCAAATTTTTTTTAGGGGAGTTGTTGAGAACAACCAAGCATAAAAGGAATAAAAGTTTGTTAGGACTGATGTAAAGAAGAAATTCAAAGACCGATAAAAAATATAGTCAACTATTTTCATCAAGATGAATTTTTTGTTGTTTTCTTAAGTGGGTTGAGAATGAAATGAAATAATATGATTTATTTTCAGAAGTATTTGTATCAAATGGGTCAAGACTATCAAACTGGAGTAGACACCGATGACTTCATCAGACACAAGATTATCAGTTTGGAAAAAAGATGATAACTACTTGAAGCTAGTTGAAGTGTTGTCAATAGGGAACATTAAAGCAGTTGAAGAAGTTTTAAGAATGGTTTTCTTATGTTTCATTTAGTGCAGAGAAATGTAATGAAGAATTTATTCTTTCCATAATAATCAATAAATTCGAATGAGTAGTTGGTTCTGATAATCATAATGATAAAACATATATTTTTTTCAATTAGTGTGGATCAACGTAATGAATAATCGATTGTTTTACATTTGTATTCATCATAATGTGGAAGATCATAATGAAAAATAAGAATCAGACTGAATTTTGTAAAGAATTTATGAAGTAATATGAAGCTATGAGAATATTTGAGAATATTCAAGAAGATTTTAAGAGCCTTGAAGAAGTAAAAAAATGTATCCGAATTTCAAATAGAATTTATGATTTGGGAAATTTGGCTGAGCATAAATTTTTTCAAGATCCCATCAAAACCACTTTTGGGTCACCTATAAAAGCAGGAAGTACTTTGTAATTTCTTACACTTATACTGTGTGCGAAAGAAGATATATAATCTTTGAGGTTATACGGAGAAGAAGTTTCTGGATTGGGAATTCTTGAGAAAGTTAATCAGATATAAGGAGGAGGAAGAAGAAGATCATATTTAGTTTTTAGATCTAACTAGTGAATCGGATTGGGATTTTTGAAATAAGGAAGAGGTTTATCTGGATTATTGCAGTAGTATTCTGGAAAATTTATATTTCTATATTGTGCAATCGGACTAAATAACCAGATTAAGAATCAGACTAAGTATCATTGTGAAGTCCATAAATTTCTTACCATCTCCTAGGAAAGAAAGTGAAGAATTTTATTGAATGTTTTATTTTTGAAAGTTTATTAGGAAGCATTGTAACATTTTTGTTACACAAATTATATTAATTCATTTCATGCTACTTGAAGCACATGCACTATTTTATTGAACATAGTGTTACATGAGTGCAAGGGCATATCCTACTCATTGTATTCCACATAAAAGGATTGTTTTCTAGTGGATTTTATGGTATTAGATTGTTTCTAAACAATACTAAGGACGTAGCTACTCTTGTTGAGTAATGAACCTTTAAATTCATATGTTCCTGTGGATGTGTGATTTTTTAGTAAGGTAAAAATTCTTTAATAAGATTCAAAGTTTGTTTCAAAAGTAAGGAAGCTTAAAAGAAAAAAAGATATCACTAATTCACCCCCCCTATCGGTGATACTTGATCCTTGCTGAACACTAACAAGTAGTATTGTAGGGAAGGTCCCCTTTGTTTGTTCTTTTCTGAATATTTTCAAAGGGAAGTTATTATGGAAAATATGAGTTGTGTGAAAATTAAGGGGATTCCAATCTTAAATTATAGGAATTATAATATATATAAATATATAATACTGCCATATCTTATTTCCCTTGGGTATGATGTTTCGAAAGCTGCTACATATGGTTTTCCCCCTAGTTTTGAGAATGATCCTTTTACCGTTACTGATAAAGAAAATATTTAAAATTATGAAAGAGCCAAGAATTCTTTACTCTTATCAATTTCTGAAATTGGGTTTATAATAGTAAAGGGAGTTTCTACAGCCAAAGGTATCTTGGATAAGTTGAAAAACATTTATGAAGGAAATAAAAAGGTGAATAAAGAAAAATTACAAATCTGGAGATTAAAATATGAAGAATTTAATATGTGTGAGTATGAATCTATTGGAGAATTCTTTACCAGGGTGAATGATATTGTTAGCACTATCATCTGTCTTGGTGAAAAGTTACAATACTCAACTATTGTTGAAAATATCTTGAGAATTATTCCTCACAAGTTTGATGTAAAAGTTTCCTCATTGGAAGATAGAGACCCTAAAACATTTTCTATGGATGATTTACATAGTACTCTTATAACTTATAAGATGAGAAGGGGGAAATTTATGAAAGGAAAATAAAAAAATGATCATGAAATGTCTTTTAAGGCCTCAAAGAAAGAAAAGTATAAGAAGGTTATTTAGGAAGAAGATGTTACTGACTCTGATTCTGAAAATGAGATATGTAAAAGTCTTGATGAAATTGTATCCTTGTTTTCTAAAAATTTGAAAAGAGGTAAAAGAAGATATTAAGGTAAACTTCCCTTATAAAAATTTGGTTGTGGGTCCACTGGTCACTTTGTTTCCAATTTTCCTCAAAGAGGTGATAAAGAAGAAAGTGATGAATAGGAAAGTAAGGAAGAATAAATAAGGCCAATAAGATCTTGGAAGAAACAGGGTGATAAAGAAAAATTCTATTACAAGAAGAAAGATAATAATTTATCCAAATAAAAAAGTAGAATCTTTTAATCTAAGGATAATGATAGTGAAGAATTTAAAAATGGTGCTAAAGAAAACATGTTTATTTTAATAGTTAATGAGGAAAGTTTTGAAAACAGTGAAAGCAGTTATTCTGAAGAATAAGATGGTGAAGCTGAATCTGAAAAATCCACTAAGAATGTTGGTTATAATACTTTCATTTACATGGTTAACAATGAATAATTTGGAAGAAATAGTTCTAAATAAGAATAAACTCAACTATAATTTCATCTTAAATAAGAATTTAAAGAATATCTAAGTAAGATTGGGAATCTTGAAAAGGAAATCAGGAAGTTGAAAAGTGAAAACTCCTCAAAAAATAATAAAGAATGTGATCTTGATGAGAAAGTTATGCTTATAAAAGAGATTGATTATTTAAAGAAATCAATTGGGAAATAAAATAATTAGAACAAACATCTGGAAGTATAGTTGAAGGAAAAATAATAAGAGTTGTAACTTCTCCAATAAAAATTCTGTAAAGATGAGCATAGGGTTACAAGTTTCAAGAATTCTATTTCTAAAGTTGGAGAAAGTACTGTAAAGGTTGAACCTAAGAAGGATAAAAATTACCTTCAAAGTTTGAGAAGAAAATTGAAATTATTTCTGAGAAAAAGAGATCTGAGAAAGTTATGTACATGGATAAGAGTAAAAAAGTAGATAATTCATAAGTGTCTCAAAATTTTGAGTATAAAATAGTTCCTATAACTTTTGGTTTCTATAAGTTTGAAAAGAAATATGATTTGAAGAAGAATACTTTGGATGATATAATAAATGTTGGTGGTCAACAAAGTTCTGATATGAAAGTTAAGAAAGTTTTTGAGAAACATGTCAATAATTCCAGACAGTATAGAAGTTAGAGAGGAAGGTATTTCTTTTATGGGTACTACTGGAATTATGGTGTATTGGAGAATATGGATAATATGTGTTGGCTCAATCAATGAAATTACAACTATTCCATGATTTTTAAAAGGTAATGTTTTAGGGGGAGTCAATCCTCTCAAAGGAATAAATTTGGGAAAGGTATTTTGAAACTTCAGAAAAATAAACATACTAAGTCTAAAAAAGGGAGTACTTTGTTATTTGGAAAGAACAAATAAAAATGGCTAGAATATTGGAATAATCACAAAAAATAGCTAAATCAAAGGGTAAGAAAAAGGTTTCTGAAAATGAGAACAAATTTGATAAAAATATGTTAATATGTTGTGATTCGAAGAATCAGAAAAGATGAAAGAGATGTGAAAAAGATGGGCATGTTACTTAAAGTTGTTTGGATGTCTTGTTAGCCTAAGAAGAAAACATGAATAAGATATTAAAAACTAATTGTAACAAAGACATTACTAAAGTTGAAGAGAATTTGATATCCTCATCAGAAGATTTTATAGATAAGAATAATTTTTTTACAAAATCTGAGAAGGATGAGAAAAAGAAAGAAAAAACATCTCGAGAAAAATATGAAAAAGTCAAGATTGAGAGAGGAATCTTAGTTTGATTGTTTCTTTCGAAGAAAAAAATGAGGTTTCTCCTTAATCCCAAAATTTTTATAAACTTATACTAACTTACAGGGAATTGAAGGAGTCTAAATAAGTAATATGTTGTTGATGAGTCTCTTACTTTTCATACAAAATAAAGTAATGGGGTTACGAAAAATAAGTTTTTGGGAAAGTTGAGTTTTTACACATGAAATTTTCTAACGTGTTTGTTGATATGGGTGCAGGTTAATTTTATCTTAATTAAAACCTCTCAAGTCTATCCCATAGATGAGAATGTTAAAAGAAACATGAAAAGGTATTACATGAAAGTTGTTAATGGACAACAATTATTAACTTGATTATACACTCTTTTTTTCTACACTGGGTTCTCCCACGTAGACTTAGCATTGTTAGTTAAAGTCTATTTTTTAAGAAAATCATATGATACTTATGATCTCCTGAAGAAGATATTCAAGATTTTGAGATGGAAATTTTTAACCCTTGGAAATTAGACCATTTGTTAATAAGGGTAAAACTTATCAATATGGCCCCTTTTAATTTTATTTTTAATAAGGGGGAGATAAAAAGAATTAGGGAGAGGTAATAAATAGGGGGATTAAGAAAGAAATGAAGAGAAGATAACAAATAAAACAAGTAGTATTATTTTTAAGTGACTGAAGCGGGTAATGAAAACAAACACAAAGGGGGATATTGTTAGGCCCAAGCTGTGTTTTGGTTGTATTTTTTATCAATAGATCAATATGTTGATTATGTTGAAGAAAGTATGTTGAGAAGGTAATAGAAATCCATATTGAATAAGGGTGAGCGTGAAAAGTTTTTAATTAGATCCAAAACAATCGGTATCAGACTCATGGTTGTAATCAGTTGATTGGACTCATAATTCTTAAGAAATTCCATCATTTTGGGAAGAAGTTTTCTGAAATAAAAGGCTCATCAAACTTGACTTGGGTCTAGAATGAGGATTTGATCATAACAAGGAAGAGAATTGGAATATGCATAGAAATCTAATGATGATTTTCTATTTTGTATTTACAAAAATTTATAAGTTTTATAGATACTTTTTATACAAGACTTGTGAAGTAAAGAGGGAGAAGAAGTACTGATAATCATATTGAGAATTAGTTGGGAAAAAGAAAGTCATTGAAGTAAAAGTTTTCTGATCTCAGTCCATCGGTGTGATATCATCAGATTTAGAATAGTTTGAAGGTTGTGATGTTTGGAAAATAAAGTTATGAAGATATTGGTTTTTAGTCAGACTAATAAGCTAAAATATTTAAATATTTAGAGAAACAAGCTGATGAGAATCATAATAAAAAAAGGAATAAGTTGCTAAAGCCGAAGCTAATGATACCAGTCCATCAGATGCGGTGTGCCACCAAGAATCAGAGTCAAACTAAAACTGATCATCATATGAAAATCTAAGGTAGAATTGTTTTGATAGAAGTTATTGAGAACAAAAAAAAGGAAAAGGAAGAGACGTTTTTTGGGACCGATGTGAAGAATAAAGTCAGTGACTGATCAACAATGTAGTCAACCATTTTTATCAAGATGAATTGTTGGTTGTTTTCTTAAGTGGTTCAAGAATGAAAATAAATATTCTAATTTGTTTTCAAAAGTCATTGTATCAAGTGTGTCAAGATTATCATATTGGAGTAGACATCGATGACTTCATTATATACAAGATCATTGATTTGTAAAAAAAATAGGAGAATTTATTAAAGATAGTTGAAGTGTTTTCAAGAGGGAACATTGAAGTAATTGAAGAAGTTTGAAGAATGGTTTTCATATGTTTCATTTGGTGTAGAACAACGTAATAAATAATCTATTATCTCTATCATAATGAAGAAATTAGAATGGTCAATTGGTTTTAGGAATCATAATGAGAAGACATATGCTTGTTTTTCAATTGGTGCAGAGCAATGTAATGACTAATCTATTGTTTTACATTTTTCTTCGTCATAATGAGATAGATCATAATGAAAATTTGGAATTGGACTGATGTTTTTAAAGAAATTATGAAGAAAGATAAAGTTGTGAGAAGATTTTAGAAGATTCGAGAAGATTTGAGGAGCATTGAAAAAGTGAAAAATGTATCCAAAATTTCAGGAGAATTTATGATTTGGGAAATTTGGCTGAGTAGGTAAGTTTTCCAGGATCCTACCCAAACCACTTTTGGGTCTCCTATAAAAAGAGTAAGTACTTTTTACTTTATTACACTTTAACTATGCACAAAAAAAGAGAGATAATCTCTGAGGTTATGGGGAGTATAAGTTTCCATATTGGGCATTATTGAGAAAGTTAATCAAATAGAAGGAGGAGGAGGAATAAGATCATATTCGGTTTCAATATTTGACTGGGACGTCCCGGTCCTAGATGCCAATTAGAGGTTCCCTGATCCCGATTGGCCACATAACCTGAAGTGCATCTCCCTAAATGCCAAAGACTTCCGACTAGTAATGGGGGATTGGGGTGTGTCTGTGTGGAGACTATTCCCTTATTACCAAAGTGTAGCAAAATAGATCAATAATAATAACCGAATGTAAATAGAGAAAGTAGCATAAACAGATGGTACAACACAAGATAACCTAATAGTAATAATAAACCATAGGATACAACTGATATAAACATAAAAAAGCTGATGATGATATATTTCATGTATCTAGAAATTTAAAAAACATAGATACAAAGAAGAAGACAATACATGCTATACAAAAGTAGCAAAAAGGAATCTAAAAACTATCCCAAGCATCCCGAGATCCAGCTCGGTCATCTACTTCCAGCTCTATCCTAAGAAAATCAAGAAATCAAGTGTCCAAAGTGGCACACTTGCTTTTTTTAACACCTATATACATATAATCTGATCGGGTACCAAGGCACCCAGATAGGGTGTGTGATAAATATCAATAGGCTTCCACCAATGGTGTCTATAATATCTTTTCCATGTAATATAAACTATAATAGTGTACATACATGCATATATAAAAGTAAATAAATACAGTAATTTAAATACCCAAGTACCTATTTCAACCCTCAGCTGGTGTCTGAACATGTAACTAGTTCATTAATTAATTAAGTTATAGTTTATATAATTTCATTGCATGAGGCATATTCATCCCTAACATCACCTCGTGATAGTACTACTAAAGGTTCCAAGATGTGACAAGGCAACCTATATTGATATTAATAATAAAAGGTTTCCAAGGAAATAACCAAAGAAACCAAGACCTTAAGGGTCACCAACTTAGTAGTAATTGTAGCTTGGCTAAAGGGTAAGAGTGTAATCTAAGGAGTATCATCCAAGGCATTCAATAATAGTGTGATATAACTGAGTCCAAGGAATACATCTAATGTAAAATGGGATAATCTATGGATAGTCCCAAGGATGTAACCATGGAACCTCATGTCTATAGAAGCCATGATGGATCCAAAGAGTATATATAAGGCATCCTATAATAGTAAAGGAGGGATATTATGGTGTCATATTGGGAATCCACTAACAGACAAGGTTTGAGTTCCAAGGTGGGTTTCAAAAAAAGGAAACTAGCATCCTTGAATTGGAATGGCATCCTCGAGTGCTCAAGGAATTACTTCAGGAATCCAAGGTGAGATCGAGTCAAACCACTTCCTATAATGATGTCAAGGTCCATATATATAATTAGGAACCTTACGTTATATTCATTTAATTAATTAATCCAAGTGATGTTCAATCTATTTAATATGTCATAGGGTTCAATCCATTTCCTTTAATTAGTTTGAAAAGTCCAATTGACCATGAAACCTCATATAAATCCATATAGGTCATAGTCATTTCACTTGGTTCATTCTACTACCTTCCACCATAAGTGAAAAGCGGTGTTGTGGCATGAAAACAAGCATTAGATCTCATTAATTAGGCCAAGTCGTACCTATACAATATATTTTCCATTTACATTCAATTTCCATTCATTAAATTGAACACTTAACTTAGGTAGGTAAAGTGGAAAAGGACCATGGTACTATCAATTAATCAATTCAATTTTCCTTTAATATAGAAAGGCTTACCATTAGAATAGTTTACCTCAAGCATGCCTGAACGGTGGCGTAGACAAGTTATAATAATCCATTTAAGTGTAAAAGGCCAATAAAGGCACAAATATGAAAATCACCATACTTGAGGTGGTTGATGTTGTGGACATAACCACCAACGTTGAATAGAATTTATGTCATGGGTCTTAGAACATTGTTCTAATTACTGTAAGTAAGGAATTTAAATTTAATAGATGACGCCTGATGAAATCAGCACACCCACACGACATTTTCTAAAATGATGAAAGTCAAAGGATGAGTTACAGACCACCTACCTCATACTCATATGACTCTCCTCATCCAGTATCATACTTTAATTTAGCTTGGGTAGTAGTATATCTGAATAATGGATCAATTCCCGAAAATTGGGACATATAAGTCTACATCTAAATAGCATCGTTGATAGAAATAATAATAAAGGAATATTAAAAAGGAATTATGAACATACCAGTGCGGATCCAATAAGATGAACAGTGGTTGATTCAGACTCTGGATAGACAATCGATCTCAAAATCTATATTAGGCTTGAAAAAGCATTCAAAGGAATATTTTTGGGGTTGTTGTCTGATGGAAATAGAAAACCAAGGGAGGGGTGAGTTTAAATATATTTTAAGGTAGAAATTGTAATTTTACCCAAAATTTAGACTTCACGTGGTTCGGTTGCATGGTTTGGGAAAACAATGTGTCAATCATTCATGAGCACCTATAAGAAGGGGTATAATGCATGGTTAGGCCACACGGTTAGGGAAAACATGGGCCAACTATACGAAACTCCGCTATCAAAATATCACATGGTCATGCAGCCCATTTCATATGATTAGGTCAAACCATGAACCCTATTACTACTCACTACCCATCCTTGCAAGGTTAAATATAACTATGTGTCTTGCCTCACACAATTTATTCTACTTGTGCAAGATACCTTTTCTCCCAAAAATCAAAGATCATGGCTCTAAAAAATCCCCGGAAACCCCCGTGACCTTCATTAACTCATTAGGCATCCATATTAGGTCCATAAAATAAAATTAGGCCAAAATTTAAAGGATATATAGATGAGTGTAAAACTGGGTTCTTACAGTATTCCCCCTTAAATGAACTCATCCCAGAGTTCACCTTCCAAGGGAAAAAAATGTTGTCTGAGAAAAACTCTAGCCATTGGGCATGTACGTCAGCCTTCCGCTCACAAGTCTCATCTGGTACATGGTCGTAATTATATAGTACATGTACTAAAGGGATATAATGGCCTCGGAGAGCCTTCATGCTCTGATAAACGATTCATATAGGATACTCCTCAAAAGAAGCATCGACATCTAGCTCAACTTCCTCGGGATAAAAAGTATGAGAAAAGTCAGCATGATAACAGAAAAACTATGAAACGTGGAAGATGTCATGCATGGAATGATACCTCTGAGTTAGTAACAACAGATAGGCTACCATATTAACTCTTTCTAGAATCTCAAATAGTCTAACAAAGCATAGCAACAACTTCAATTGCTTCTATATCCATCTATTCCCTAGCCTGGGTGATACCCGCAAGAAAACATGATCCCCAGCCTCAAAATCTAGAGGTCATCGATGACGATCGTCATTAGATTTATGTCTAGACTGAGTAGTAGACATATACTTCCTGGTCATCTAAACTTGATTCAAAGTCTCTTGTACAAGTCGATGACCTAGTAGAGATACCTCTACTACCTCTATCTATCATAGGGGAGAATGACATGGTCTACCGTACAAGGTCTCAAAATGATTCATCTGAATTGTCACATGAAAGCTATTATTATAGGTGAACTTAATGAGAGGTATATGATTATCCCAAGAACCATATAAGTAAAGGATGCATGTCCAAATCATTTCCTCTATAACCTATATCATCAACTCCGATTGTCCATTATTCTATGGGTGAATAGCTATGCTCAGAAGCACCTGTGTACCCATAGCCTTCTACAACCCCTACCAGAAGCGTGAAGTGAAATGATAAACCCTATCATAAATGATAGAACAAAGGAACCTATGTAGTTATATGATATCACTAACATATATTCTTCTTAACCCATCAACTAAGAAAGTCTCCCGTATAGGAATGAATTGGGCTACCATCGTCAATTAGTCAATAACAACCCATACAACGTCGCTACCTCTAGGAGACCTAGGTAAAAGGACTATGAAGTCTATATAAACATATTACCATTTAAATTCTAGGACTGGAAGTGTGTATAAAAATCATACAGGTCTCTGGTACTCTTCCTTCACCCGCTGGCAAGTGGAATGCCTAGTGATAAAGCCTGTTATCTGATGTTTCATCCAAGGACACCAATACTGGAATCACATATCTTGATACATCTTGGAGATTCCTAGATGAACTTCCTAGTGAGAAGAATGGGACTCTCACATTAACTCCTCTCTCATATATTTAGGAACCCAGACATATCTATGAATACAAAGGATGTCGTCTCTCTCCACAAACCAATATGGAGGTGGTTCATGTCTTGAAATACTCTCATGGAGAACCAAGTCCTCGGGATCTAAAAATTGACTACTCTTAACCTTCTCAAGGAGGGAAGAGGTAACTGTCAAGGATAATATATAGTACTACTCATGAATATTTTGATACTCTAGATGCATCTCAAAAAATAGGTCCATCAATTTCCATTCATCACTAGATTCCTATACAACCTATGCTTGAGTTTTTTAGTTCAGCGCATCAGCCACTACATTTCCCCATAATTGCATATAAATAAGCTCGAATCAAAGGAGTAAAGATATTTGACCCATATTCACTATCTAAGATTCAAGTCACACTATGATAATATATATTTAAGGCTCTTGTGGTCTGTATACACCACAAATTGCTCACCCATCAGATAGTATCTCTAGCAATGTAAGGCATATATAACTGTTGCTAGCTCAAGGTCGTGCATTGGATAATTTATCTCATAAGGCCTCAACTTCTGAGATCCATACACAATGAATCTATCCTCCAACATCATAACTACTCCCAAGCCAATGTATGATGCATCACATAACATGATATAACCTCTATCATGCTCTTGCAGAATCAGAATAGGTGTTGAGACAAGCCTCCCTTTATACTCCTAAAAGTCTTTCTCACAAGCTTCTGACCACAAGAACTTAACATCCTTATTTTTAATACCATTAATAGGTGAATAAAGACATGAGAAGTCATGTATAAAATTTATATAACAACCATTAATCCCTAAGAAACTCTGTATATCAAACACGTTCTTGGGCTACTCATAGGAAACCACAACACTAACTTTATCTGTGTTAATAGAGACTTCTAATTCTAAGATAATATGACCTAATAAGTGAAATTTTTCAATCTAAAAGTGGCACTTATCAATCTTAGAATAAATATGATGCTATCTTAGTGTACTCAGAACGATCTCAAGGTGCTCTATATGGCCACAATGAGTGTGAGAATACACCAAGATGTTGTCCACAAATACTACTACAAAATAATCTAGATAGGGGTGGAACACCCTATTCATAAAATCCATAAAAATGGAAGGCATGTTTGTAAGAATGAATAGTATAACGAGGTAATCATATAGACCATACCTTCTATGGAAATCTATACAGGGTATGTCTAATGGCCTGACTCACACCTGATGATATCTCAATCTTAGGTCAATCTTTGAGAAGACCCAAGTTACTTGGAGATGGTAAGGTAGTGTATACTGGTTATTGACCTTAAGGTGGTTCAACTGCCTATAATACACGTATAGATGAAGGTTCCCATCTGCATTATTTGTGAAAATCATAGGATAACCCTGAGAGGAAGTGTTGATCCATGTAAAATATTTGTCCTTCAAGTCCTCTAATTGTCTCTTGAGCTCCTAGATATCTGTAAGTTACATCTTATATGGAGAAATGAACACTAAAGATACTCCTGAAATGAGTTCAATCATAAACTATACCTCTCTCTTAAGAGGTATGATAGAAAAATTATCAGGAAAGATGTCCCTAAAATGATCTACTGCTAGAGGGAAAATATCCTGAAGTAAACCTTGGTCATCCATGAAGAGATTGAAAATATGGGTGATCACTCCACCTAACCCATGATGGCCCGGTCCATCTCTACTTTCATGGACATCCAACTCACCCTTTTTTAGATAACTACTTCCCTTTAGTGATGTAAATTACAACCTATGGGGATATCAATCTAAAAAGGTGTTATGTGGAACCAACCAATCCATCCTGAGAATGACATCGAATCCCATCATCTCAAGAACAAAGAGGCCCCTCAAGAAAGGGTAACTGCCTACCTCAAGGGGATAGTACCTACATTAGCATATTCCCTATGACCATACTCCCAACGGTGTATCTAGGGTCATTACACCACCAAAAAACTATATTTATAGCCTAATACTTTCCACAATAGATAAAGAGGTGAAGGAGTTTGAAGTACCTGTATAAAATAAAGAATATACTATAGTGAAGGCTACTATAATAGTACCTCACACTGTAAATGCTCATGTAGAATGATCCTTGGGTACTAGTTGTAAAGAATGAAACTAACCTGATCCATGACCTTGTGCAACAGTTGGACTACCATAATCAAAACCACTATACTAGAACAGGTAGTGATCAGGAGTCTGGCTACTACAGCCTCGACCTCCTCCTCAGCCATTCCTGTCAGTGCTACTCTAAATTCTCACCTGATATGGCATAAAAGAACCTGCTTCTGAAGGTAGGGATAGTGTGGAACCTCTTCCACTAGAATTGTATGGAAAGGCCTGATAGAATCTATAAATATTCCCCATACAGATGAAAGATCGGCACTCTATAGGTTCTTTATCAGACTGAGGATTCAGTTCCCCCTATCATCCACACTCATGACACACCATGGAGCTACCAGCATGAGTACTCTAGCTGCCACTAACCTGAAGGGAAACCTTGAGAGATCACTTTCTGCTACCAGAGGAACTACTAGACCACATCGATACTGGTATTCTATTATCAGTACTGCCACCATCCCTCAGGTTTCACTTAGTGATAAGATCTTGATTGGGTATTTTATAGAAAGTAAGTAGGAGAAAAACATTCACCTAAGTATGGATGGCATACATGAGCCCATCCTTGAAGCATCTATTATACTAAATTTATTCACTGACTAGAAGTGGTTCCAAGAACTATAACTCAGTGAAATACATTGAATAATTCATAACTAACATAGAACCTTGCACAAGATGCGTGAAATATCTGGCCCAGTTAGCTCTCAATGTCTGAGGAAAGAAGTAGTCATAGAAAGTAGTCTGGAAATCATCCCCTACCATGCCTTGATGATGACCAGCCTACGTAATCACATCCCACCTACGCTTGGACAAATCACACAGTATGTATTTATCAAACTTGACCCTCTGATTTTGTGGCATCTCCAAATGCTCAAATATAGACAAGGTGGCCTCTAGCTAAGGCTCAACAGCCTATGGACCACTATCCCCTAAGAAGGTAGAAGGATACTGCTATTGGAACTCATGATTCGGATTAGCCATCGTAGGTGTAGGCCATGGAGCACCATGCATGGAATACATCAAACTTAAGAAAATATCTAAAACATGAGCATCAGTTCCCAAATCAAGTATAGTAGGCAGTGCCTCAAGTGGCACTCCTAGATGTATGACTAGCAGATCAGGGCCCACCACATTTGGAGCATGGTCATTTCCACCCTCCTGGTGCATGATATGAAGATTTTGTGGTGGAATTGGTCTACAAAAACCAAGAACACACCTCATAACAAGATTTAAGAAGATATATATAAAAACTAGTAGAAGTTGAACATAAGAAAGGGCTCATTACCTACAATATACTACCCCAACTACCTGCTTAGAAGGTTGGGTATTGGTAAGTTCTCAAGTATAAATTAAATGGATTCTAGTAGATAAAGGTTCAATTATACCTTGACTCATCATTTACTGGAAACCATTTCATTCATTTCATATTTAATTTCTAGTTTCACTCCTTTAATATTTATAAACATGACAAGGCGGGATAAGTACATGAAAAAATTCCATTTTAGAAGCCATTTTTTCACTTTCTATTTTCATTTACTTATTACCATATATCATGGTTCATATAGAATGGATCACCATTCACAGTTAATTAGGTCCCATACACCTTATCACTGAAAGAGACACTCATTTGATTTTAATTTAATGGTTAGACTCGGTAAATTACCTATTACAACCCATGAGGGCCCATAAAACCTCATGAATTGAAACCATCAATCACTCAATCACATCTATGGAAAACATCGCAATAAAATATATATAATATGGCTCACTTAGAAATCACAGGTATAACAAGCAATGAATATAAATGAAATGAACCTATATGTCATGGAAATATACACGACATGAAAATTATAGGTGCCTATGATAATTCATGTAAAAATGATCATTGGCCTCATATCATCAATCCATGAATGAAATGAAATTCTCAATCAGAAGAATAATTAGAAACACTACATAGAATGTGAGTCACTCAATGGTGAAATGATATCAATTGTAATAGGAAAAAGCATAACAATAATTATAATTCAGGCAACTCAGCATTTACCCCAAACATGGGTTCGTGGTACCCAAACACAACTTATGACCAAGTTCCAAGCATTAAAAATCTTCAATATATTGTCTCTAAATAGTAAAGAAATAAAGGAACTCCCTTGATACCACTTTGTGACATCCCAAAACTAGATGCTACTTAGAGGTTCCCTAAGCCCGGTTAGCCACATGGCATCAAGCACATCTCCCCAAATTCCAGAGGCTACCGACTAACAGCGAGGGACTGGGGTGTGTCCATAGGGAGACTATTCCCTCATTACCAGAGTGTAGCATAGTGTATCAATAATAATAATAGAAGGTAAATGGTGAAAGAAGTATAAACAGATGTCACAATAAAAGCTAACTGAATAGTAATAATAAACCATAGGATGAAACTAATATAAAAATACAAAATATGATGATGATATATGTCATGTATCTAAAAAGCTAGGAAAAATGGATACAAATTAGTAGACAATACATGATATACAAAAGTAGAAAAAATAAATCCCAAAACTATCCAAAGCATCTTGAGCTTCAGCTCAATCATCTACTACCATATTCATCCTAAGAAAATAAAGTAATCGAGTTTCTGAAGCGACACACTTCCCTTTGTCAACACCTTCATACATACAATATTCTAGGGTACTAGTGGTACCCCGATAGGGTGTGAGATAAATATTCATATGCCACCAAAAACGGTGTCTATAACATCATGTCCATGTAATATAAATTTTAATAGTTTGTAAGCATGAATATATAAAATTAAAGTAGTAAAATAATATAAATACCCAATTACTTGATTCATCCCTTGGCTGGTGTATGATCATGTAACCAATTCATTAATTAATTAAGCTCTAGTTTATATAATTAAGTAATGTGAGGCATATCCATCACTGACATCACCTCGTGATAGTACTGGTAAAGGTTCTAAGAGGTAATAAAGAAACCTATATTGATATTTATAATAAAAGGGTTCCAATATAATAACCAAGGAAACCAACAACTCAAGGGTTTCCAACTCAATAGTAACTACATAATGGATAAAGGGTAAGATTATAATCCAAGGAGCATCATCCAAGGCATTCCACAATAGTGCGATCTAACTGAGTCCAATGAATACATCCATGGTAAAATGGGATAAGCTATGGCTAGGACCAAGGATGTAACCAGGCACCTCATGTACGTAGAATCTATGATAGATCCAAGGATTGTGTCTAAGTCATCCTATTATAGTAAAAGAGGGACCCTTTAATATCATACCAGGCATCCACTGATAGATGGGTATCAGGTTCCAAGGTGGGTCTCTACCAAGGCATCTAGAATACTTGAAATGGAATTCCATCCTCGAGTGATCAAGGCATTCCCTCGATAATCCAAGGTGTGATCGAGTCAAACCACTTCTCATAATGTTTTCAATGTCTATATATATAATTAGGCACCTTACATTAGATTCATTTAATTAATTAATCCAAGTGATAGTTAATCCATTTAATATGTCATAGGGTTCAAGCCATTGCCTTTCATTAGTTTTACAAGGTAAATTTAGTATAAAACCTCTTATAAATACATATAGGTCATAATCATTTCACTTGGCTCATTCCTCTACCTTCCACTATAAGTAGAAAGGGGTGTTATTGTATGAAACTAAGCATTGGATCTCATTAATTAGGCCAATTCATACCTATACAATATAATTTCCATTTACATTCAATTTCCATTCATTAAATTGAACACTTACCTTAGGTGGATCAAGTGGAAATGGGCCATTGTACTGGCCATTAATCAATTAAATAATCATTTAATATGGAAAGTCTTACCATTAGAATGTTCAAGCTCAAGAACACCTGAATGATGGTGCAGAAAAGTCATAACAATCCATTTAGGTGTAAAAGGACAATAAAGGAATAGATATGGATATAACCCTACCTGAGGTGGTTGACATTGTAGACATAACCACCAACATTGAATAGTATTTATGGAATGAGTCTTAGAACATGGTTCTAACAACTACAATCAAGGCATTTAAATTTAACAGACAATTCCCAATGAAATCATCACACCCACACATCATTTTCAAAAATGATGAATGTAAAAGGATGAGTTATAGACCACCTACCTCATACTCATATGACTCTCCCTATCTAGTATCAGCCTCTAATTTATCCTGAATTAGATTATATCTAAAGAACGGATCAATGCCCTAAAATTGGGGCATATGAGTCTGAATCTAAATAGAATCGTTGATAGGAAGAATAATGATGAAATATTAAAAATGAATCAAGAAGGTATCAGTGTGGATCCAATGAGATTAACGGTGGTCGATTAGAACTCCAGACGGATAATAGATCTTAAAATCTTGATTAGGCTTGAAAATAGATTCAAGGGAAGATTTTTGGGGTTGTTGTCCACTGGAAATAGAAAACCAAGGGAGGGGTGAGTTTAAAGATATTTAAAGAATGAAATTGTAATTTTAGCCAAAAAATAGCATTCATGCGATTTGGCCAAACTGTGTTCCAATCATGCATGGGAAACTGTAGGAATTGGCATACCGCATGGTTAGGGAAACCATGCGCCAACCATGTGAAAATCCACTGTCAAAATTGCAGACATTCTCACATGATCATGCGACCCATTTCACATGGTTAGGTCAAATCGTGAACCCTCCTGATGATCTCTATCCATCCTTACATAGTTAAATCTAATAGTGAGGTCTACTTCACATGTTTATTCTAACCATGAGACATGCCTTTCTCTCTAAAAAAGTCAAGCTTCAGGCTTTGAACAAGCCCCAAACACCCCTGATACTTTCTCTAACTCATTAGGAATCCACATTAGCTTTATAAAGGAAAATTAGACCAAAATTTAAAGGATCCATACATGAGTGAAAAACTAGGTTCTTACAAAGAATGAGGAATTGGATTGGGATTTCTGGATTGAGGAAAAAGTTGTTCAAGATTGTTTGAATAGTATTATGGAAAATTTATATTTTTTTATTGAGTAATCAGGCTGAAAAATCATATTGGGAATCAAACTGAGTATCATTATGAAGTCTAGGAAATTCTTACCAACTCCTAGGTAAGAAAGTAAACAATTTTATTGAATGTTTTATTTGTGAAAGTTGACCAGGAATCACTGTGACATGTTTGTTACACAAATTTTATTACATCATTTATGCTACTTGAAGCACATGTATTATTGTATTGAACATAGTACCACACGAGTGTAAGAGAATATCCTACTCCTTGTATTTCACACAAAAGGATTGTATTCTAGTGGGCTGTGGGGTCTTATATTGTTTCCAAACCACACAAAAAATGTAGCTACTCTTGTTGAGTAGTGAACCCTGTAAATTCTTATGTTCCTATGGATGTGTGTTTGTTTTGTTTTTTAGTAAGGTAACAACTCTTTAATAGAAGGATAAGGTTGTTTCCAAAGTAATGAAACTTAAAAAAAAGGTATCATTGATTCACCCCCTCCCCCTTTCAATGATACTTGATCCTGGTTGGACACTAAAAAATACAAAATTTCATCAACTAAATAATGAATTTTTATAAAAGAACAATATAGTGGTTTCAATTTGGTGGGTGGTGGAATTATTTGGGCTATTTGATCACCAATTATATACATGATATAATATCACAAATTCTTGTGAAATTCATATGAGTAACATTCATTATGCATGAGAACATTCATTATGTAAAATGATCCATGTTCACAAGCTCATTAATAAAAAATCATCACCATTTTCAATAAAAAATAAATGAGAATAGGTATATTCCCATTTTTATGAACAAATAACAATGATGTTATGTTAGAGTTTATCATCAAACATAATATTGAAAAGGATATACTAATCTATAGCACAATCCAGGAAGACTTAATGGATGAGATATATTTTAGTTTCATTTTATACTTTCAAAAAGGGGTAAACAATTTATAATGGAGTTTAGTGTCTTTTTAAATACATAATGGGTCACACTAAATTTTTTTAAATCAAAGAAGTTAAATGGTTTATCATGGATTTTGTACTCTCTATGATGGCTAAAGGGAAAGATAGATTTTATTATATTCCATAAAAACTCATATGTAAATATTTATTTTAATTCAATAAATGAAAGATAATAGTTTTACACTAATGGTTAATTTTTTCTAGGAAAAATGAATTCATCAATGAGGATGTTTCACTCTTGTACTATGATTATGCACTCAACAAGAATGATTAACTCATGATGATGCAATTTTCATTTTATTATCCAATGCATTCAACATTCTAAGTTATCAAAATGAAATATTGTTAGATGAACTAGATTTTTGGATGCACTATAAGATAAAAATACATGGTGGAATCAATCATATCTCAAATCAATACACAGTGTAACTAGTATGACTCAAATTGTGTGGTTTCATTTTAAAATTGACATTTTATTAATGTACTATTTCATATTTAGTTTTAATTCATTTCTTTATAGTATTACTAATATAAGAATTTTTTCTTATACAAGTGGATTATTTTACTCAAGTTGGGGTGGTTTGTTCAAATCTACTCATGATCATGAGATATTTGACTTCTAGGATACAATTGAGATAACAACAATAAGAAAATAGATCAAGAATGTATACAACTATTATGAGGTGATTTCCTAATACTTATTTAGTTAACTTTTTCACCACTTTATCTACTATTTTTAAGTTAATTTTATTATCATTTTTATCTAATTTTTTTTCATAGATATTTTGGGAAGTCATATTTTCTCTTTAATTGTCTACAAAAAACCAGAAAAGATACAACATGTTGCTTTTGTATGAGGCGTTTCAAGAAGCATAGGGTTTCTTCCTCCATCCAAATGGAACATTTCTTTCTTTTTTGGATTAGTAAATACAGTTTAAAGAAAAACATACATAACATACTCATAATAAACACTTCAATCCGATGCACGGTGTGACCAGTATGACTCAAACTATATGTTTTTAGTTTATAATTTACATTTTAGTTCAAAACACACATCACATAATCAAAACTAAGAAAATTCATTAAGATTGTTTTGATACTTTAAGAAAAAAATAAATGAGTTATTTTTTACACGTATAAATTAGACACACCTCAATTTGATGCACGGTGTGCCCGAAATGACTCCAATTGTGTCTTTTTATTTAAATTTGACATTAATTTTAGTAGAAAAGTCGAGTGACATACTAAAAACTGAGAAAATTTTCTTTCATTATCTTTATAATTTAGTAAAATGATTAATAATCCATTTATGATGTGTAGGAATCAGTCTCACATAAGACACACGATGCGACTGAAATGACTCAAAGTGTGTGTTTTATGTTTAAAATAACATTTTAGTAAAAAAACAAGTGACATAATCAAAACCAATAAAACACATTTGGATTGTTTTGATCATATAGGAAAAATATCCATAAGTCATTTGTGACATGTAGGAATCATTCTAACCTCAATATGATGCATGGTGTGACCAGTATGACTTTAAGTGTGTCTTTTTATTTAAAATTGACATTAATTTTATTAAAAAAGAAAATTGACATACTCAAAAACCAAAAAAAATGCATTCAAATTATTTTTATACTTTAGAAAAATAATTCATAAGTCATTTTTAATGTGTAGGAATCATAATCACCACAATATGATATATGATGTGCTCGTTATGAGTCAAGGTATTTTTTATTAGTTTAAAATTGAAATTTTAGTTCAAAATGTGTCACTCAATGAAAACTAAGAAAACACACTCGAATTATCTTGATGATTTAGGAAAAATATTCATAAGTCATTTTTGATGTGTAGGAATCAGTCTCATGTTAAACTAACACACGATGTGACCAGTATTACTCAAAGTGCGTGTTTCCAATTTAAAATGACATTTTAGTAAAAAACACAAGTGATGCAATCAAAATTGAGAAAACTCATTCATGTTATTTTTACACTTTAGTAAAATACTACATAAGTCATTTGAGATGTTTAAAAATCATTTAAACCTCAATCCAATGCATGGTGTGATCAGTATGACGCCAAGTGCGTCTTTTTATTTAAAATTGACATTAATTTTATTAAAAAATACAAATGACATAATAAAAACCAAGAAAACACATTTATATTGATTTTATACTTAATTTAAATGATACATAATTAATTTTTAATGTATAGTAATCAGCCTCACCTCAATTAGATACATGATGCACCCGATATGACTCAAAGTGTCTATTATCAGTTTAAACTTAACATTTTAGTTCAAAAAGTTTCACCCACAAAAAAACAAAAAAAAACACTCTCATTTTGTCTTGATAATTTATTAAAATGATTCATAATTAATTTTTGATGTGTAGGAATCATTATCACATAAAACCGATACACGATGTGAACGGTATGACTCAAAGTGCTTGTTTCCAATTTAAAATGACATTTTAGTAAAAAACACAAGTGACATACTGAAAACCAATAAAACATATTTGGATTGTTTTTATAATTTAATAAAATGATACATAAGTAATTTAGGACATGTATGAATCATCCTCACCTAAATCTGACACACAGTGTAACCAATATGACTCCAAGTGTGTCTTTTTATTTAAAATTGACATTAATTTTAGTAAAAAATACAACTAACATACTCAAAACTAAACAAACACATTTGGATTGTTTTTATAATTTATTAAAACAATACACAAGTCATTTTTTATGTTTAATAATTATCCTCACCTCAATATGATACATGATGTTCCAAGCATGACTCAAAGTGTCTGTTGTCAGTTTAAAATTCACATTTTAGTTCAAAAAGTGTCACTCACTGAAAACCAAGAAAACATGATTGGATTGTCTTGATAATTTAGGAACATTATTCATAAGTCATTTGTGATATGTAGTAATAAATTATATGTTAAATAGACACACGATGTGACTGGTACGACTCAAAGTGTGTGTTTCTAGTTTTAAATGATATTTTATTAAAAAACACAAGTGACGTACTCAAAACTAAGGAAACACATTTGGATTGTTTTGATACTTTAGGAAATTATCCATAATTCATTTGGAATGTATAAGAATCAGTCTCACCTCAATCTGATGCATGCTGTGATCAATATGACTCCAAATGCATCTTTTCAATATATAATTGTCATTTTAGTTTAAAACGCGCATCACATCATCAAAACTAAGAAAATGAGCCTAGATTTTTTTCTCATCATTCTATCTGCTATTAATTAATTAATTTCCTTATTATTTTTATATTATACTTATTTATTTAATTTTCATAGAGATAATTCTTAAAGATTAACAAGAAATTGTGTGATGTGAAATAATCAACTACAACTCAGTCTGATACACAGTGTTCCTAGTATGACTCAAAGTTTAGTTTAAAATTAACACTTTATATTTAATTTATTTCTTTATATTATTACTATCATAATAATTATTTTCTTATACAATAGTGTTCTTTTTCTCGAGTAGGGGTGGTTTTTTCTTTTATACAGGCACATTCTTTTTCTCTATAATATAGTGTTTTTTCCTATATTTGTGTTATAAATTTTATTTCATTTAATTTCTATATTTGTACCTAATTTTGATGCTTTATGATGCTTTTTTTGGTGCTTTAGTATGTTGTTATAGTACACTACAGTATTCCCATTTATCAGTGCTAAATAAAAGCACTGATAAATGGGGTCTTTTATCAGTGCTTCAAAAAACACTGATAAAGGTTGCCTTTATCAATGCTTCTAAAAGCAATGATAAAGGTAGATATTATCATTTTTTGGCACTGATAAAAGCTTAGGGATTTTAATCATGCTCCATTAGTCAGTGGTTTTTCATCACTGATAAAGGCCAATTCTTGTGCGGTTAAAGGCCTATTTTGTAGTAGTGTAGCATCATAGTTTTGGTTAGTAAATCTAAGTACAAGAGTCATGACATGCATTAATAATAATCTTAAATTATAAGTACCATTATACACACTCATGGATAGGAACATTCGATGACACATAAACATGCATAATTCCTACTACCAGGTCTGTTCTCATAATCTCTCATCTTAGAGATTACCAAGTGTGAACTTTATAAAATGAAGTCTCATACTTTTATGAGTACTCACACCTAAAAGTCAATATATTATATTTTCCATCATAGAATTTTATATGACTGTAGAACTTGGTTTATGAATATCATCATAAAATTTCATGGTTCTCATCATAGTGGGGAACTATTATGCCCTTTTCAGTGTGATAAATACTCTAGGACATTATTATATTAAATTCATGAAGAAAAATTAACAATATGTAATAATATTTTTTTAATTAATATTCACCTATTTGAATATAAATGTAATCCAAAGTACAAATAGTTAGCTCTAGAATAACAACTCCAATAGACTTCCACTTAGACTAGATCCAACTACCAATGAATTTTAGTCCTCTAAACCTCACATAAAGATCATGCTTTAGCTAAGTTAAGGATTTAGTCAAAGGGTATTCCATGTTGTCTTACATGGAGACTCTGCTTACTGAAACTTCACCTCTGTAAGAAAAAAACCTTGATAGATAATACTTTTGAAATATTTGTTTCATCTATTGATGTGACCTTGGCTTCTTTTCAAGAGTCACTACTACAGTATTATCACAATAGAGCATTACAGGTTATTTACTACTATGTACCACATAAAGATCATGGATAATTTTTTTATATCCAAAATGCTTCTTTAGCATCCACAAAATCTATAATATACTCATAATATACTATATAATCTACAACCACATCTTTCTTTAAGATCTTCTATCTCACATAACCTCTATTAAGGGTATCCTAGCTATGATTTTAGATCATCTTGATCTATTTAGAAACTAACATCTACATATCCTTCAATGAATAGTTCATCATCGCCTTTATAGACCAAGAACATATCCTTAGTTCATCTTAGATACTTAAGGATAGTCTTTAATTCCATCCAATAGTACTCACCTGGTTCTTCTTGATGTATTCCTACCACACTTAAGGTATATGAGACATCTACCCTAGTACATATAATAGCATACATGACTACCCAATCTTTTATGCGTATGAAATCCTTATCATCCTTTGTCTTGCCATATTTGTTTGAGGACACATTTTATTAGAATGATAAATGTCATGTGACACTGGAAACAATACACTCTTGGATTTTTCCATACTGATTCTCTTTAGTATCTTGTCAATATATGTATTTTGACTTAGACTGAGCAACCTCTTGGATATATCACAATGGATCTTGATCCCAAGAATATATGTTGCTTCACCTAAGTTCTTCATGGAGAATCATGTGTTCATCTAGTATTTAATAGACTATAGGATAAGTATTTAAATTAAAATAAGTATTATTTGATCAATATAAATTACTAAAAAATGAACACACTCTCACTAAACCTCTTATAGACACAAGGATCATATTCATTCTTTATGAAACCAAAATCTATTATGGCTTCATCAAACTGAATGTTCCATGACCTAAATTCTTGTTTTAATACATAAATAGAACTTCGTGATTTTCATACCTTTTTGGTATCCTTTGGAGTCATAAAACCTTAAGGTTGTATCATATAGACATCTTCCTAAAGGTTCCCCTTAAGGAAGGCTATTTTGACATCCATTTTCTTAATCTCATAGTCATGGTAAGCTGCTATATCAAGTAGAATTTTGATGGATTTTAGCATTGAAGATTGTAAAAATGATTCATTGTAGTATATTAAATGACTTTGTTTGAACCCTTTTGAAACCATTCTTGCCTTATAATTAATGACTTGTCTATCCATGTCTAGTTTATTCTTGAATACCCATATGAAACCAATGGTATTTACATCCACTGGTGGGTCTACCAAAATCTAGACTTGGTTTTGATACATGGAATCCAATTTAGAATTCATAGATTCTTTCTATTTCAAAACATATGTGCAATTTACCGATTCCTTATTGGTTAGAGGATAATTATTATAAACTAATAATAGGTCACCATCACCAGTGACTAGATACCCATATCTTTTAAGTTCTCTAACCTCGCATATACTCTTATGCAGTACTTGTGTCTCTGGAACTTCTTCCATGAGGCTTTGTGGAATTTGTTCCTATGCCAACTCTCATATACCTTGATTCTGGACTTCATCAAAGTTTATCTTGCTCCCACTATCACTTTTAAAGATGTTCTACCTTTCACAGAATATGGAATGTCTTGAAACAATTACCTTTTTGTCTGAGGTTTCATATAGGTAATATCCACTTCTTTCCTTAGGGTATCCTATAAAGGTACACTTTGTGCCTTGGGGTCAAATTTTATTACCTGAAGAGGACTTAAAAATGCTTCACATCCCCACACATATAAATATGAAAATTTTGGTTTCTTTACACTCCAAAATTGGTATGGAATACCATATTTTTCTTTAGTTTTCACTTGATTTAATATGTATGTTTTTTGCAATGTGTATCCCGAAAAGGATAATAGAATACTCACATGACTCAATATTAATATCTCTATTTATAATAGGTTGTGGTTTCTCTTTTCACTTACATCATTCCATTTTTGTGTATAAGGAAGAGCGAGTTGGGATAGAATACCAGGATCTTTTAAATAATAAAATAATGATTGATTGGGATATTCTCTACCATGGTCTAATCATAGTTTCTTAATCTTCTTTCTAAAATGGTTCTCAACTTCATTTTTTTATTCTTTTAATTCTTAAAAATAATCTAACTTATACCTCATCAAGTTTACATATCCATATCTACTCAAATAATCAGTAAAAGTTATAAAGTATGAGTAAAAACCCCTTAATTTAACTAGAAATGATCCACACACATCGATATAAAATAATTCAAGAATCTCTTTGACCCATTTACCTTTTCCACTAAATGGTGATTTATTCATTTTTTCTTTTAAACATACATGACATATACCAAGTTCTTTTAGTTTAAATGAATAAAAATATCCATCATGGTGTAATTTGGTCAAAATATTTTAATTTACATGACTTATCCATTTATTCCATAGTTGGTTGTGGTATGAGTCATGTGAACTAGTTTTGATATTGATTTCTATTACTTGGTTCATGCAATCCAACTCGTAAAGACCATTATTTAAATACGCCTTACCATAATATATGATTTATTAATAAAAGAAGAAATATTTATTCCCAAATTTTAAAATAAATCTATCTATATCTAGTCTAGATACATATATAATGTTTTTAGTAACCAATGGAACATAATAATAATCTTTCAAAACTAAGATCATTCATGTTGGCAATGTCAGGTGTTAATCCCCAATAGTCACAATAGAAAGTATTGCTCCATTGGCTACTCATAGATCTACCTACCCTTGATAAATCTTCTAAAATATACTTGTTTCCTATATTTTAATACATATGTAAGCACCACATTCCATATTTAAACCCAATTTTTAGAAATGGATAAATTTAACTTGATAACAAACACATCTAATGTTTCCCCTTACTTCTTTTCCTAGGTGTGTTTTTCTTTCAATGGACCTTCTTTTCACGTGTGAAATATATATCATCATATTCCCTTTATTTACCAATAATATTACTCTTATTGGAATATAATTTCAAAGAATATTTGGACTTAAAGATCTTCTCATGAAATTTTCTTTTATTAACCATAAAGATGAAAGGCTTTTGTGCCTTATATCCTTATCAACTTGGAAAAGTAGAGTGAGAATATCTAGGAGAGACTTCTCAATATTGTACATATTTAAATTAACATAAAAATATAGAGAATATATGATGGTATGATTAAATAATGATACTGATGTGTAGTTCATTAGGAAACTTAAACCCTAGAACCTCTAGGCTCTCAATGTATCCAATGAGTTTGACTATGTGAGGCTCAGCTGAAGAACCTTCTCCAATTTTACTCTGAAATAGTGTCTTAGATATCTAAAATAGTTCATTTTTATCTCTCTCTTTATAAATACCACATAGATACTAGAGTATTCTATAAGAATCCATGTCTTCATGTGACTTCATGAGTTCATTAGACATGGATGAAAGAATTAAACATCGAACGTTGACAGTGTGGCTCAGATGTTTATCATAGATAGTGGACTTCTTATCACTCACATCCTTAGTAGTTGGATCAAGCATTGAGAATTATAGAATGTAATATTTCCATTCATGGCGCAACACTAACCATAGGTTTCTGAAATATTCCTATAAGTTACTGCCAGTAAGAAGATGGTATTTCTCCAAAATTGGTCATAGGGATAATGTGGTTGATGACCTTATCATCATTCTATAATATTAAATGAGAATATTACTATTAATTCATTTGATTATTTTTATTGTGATACAAAATAATAAATTTAATATTATTATGTCCCCCACTATTTTATCATGTCCCAATATCCCTCACTGTTGGACTCGGAATGTCTAGTTGCTTGGACATCTAGTGGTAATGATCCATATGCCCCTTATTATAACCCAATCATGGGCTTGGTCAATTACTCAAATATATTTATTTATGAAGGTATTTTCCAACTATGGTTTCATAGCTCCTTGATCTGTTGAGTGGACTCCCTGGACTAAAAATCCTAACTCGGGTTTCCTCAATAATTTCCTCCAAGTTATATCAGGTCTAGCATGGGATACTTCTCTTGATGTAAATTGGTTAATTCAAACCAAAACCTTTAGAGTAAATCCATTATAAAATTAATTGTCCCAATGTCGGTTGGTCAAACTCTTAAATCTATGGTTTTCATTCATAGTCAAGTAATGGAAGGCTTAGTCTAACATAATATTAAGTTATTTTATTTTATTTATTATGCATAAATTTTCTTATTTTATCTTTAACATGACTTGGTAATATAAAGTAGATTTTACTTTAGAGATTAATAATATTCTAATAAAATATTTATTCATAGTCCATTTATTTTAATTCCATCTTTTCATTTTAGTTCATTTATTTATGTGATCACGATCTTGCATCCATAAATTAAATCATGCATAATATCAAAATAAAATAAATAACTAAATGACACGGTCATGAGATTTATCTAATGGTTGATTTATTGAGTAGAAAATAAATTAACCTATGACCCTAGGGATAAAATCTGTGTGCTAATCTTGGTATGATATACAACATCCCACGTGTCTACCTATGTATCTACCATGTCGGTTTCTTCTGAGTTCCATCTCTAATAGTCTCTACCTTATCTCAGTCTTGAATCAAATATATGCACCTTTAGATACTCTTTTTATTACATATGTTTTATAACTCATACACGGGTGGGGGAACCAAAGGATTGGTTAAGTGGAATTACATAAAATAACTTTGGACACGCATGTCCTACCTAATAAAAGAGGGAGAGATGGAATGAAAGCCATCATATTTAATTTAATAATAATTAATTGCAAAACCATGTAATAAAACGAAATTAAATAAAACCAAAACATACATAGGTATGAAAAAAGATCATGATCTGTCATACACATGAAATGACTATGCATTTAAAACAACTATCTAGAATTCATTTCAATTTAATCTTTAATAAGATAAAATTCACAAGAATTAATCTAATTAATTGTCTTGTTTATTTATTTATTTTATCTTATTTCACCTAATCACCATGAAATTTCTATCCACTGTTATTTTTAAAAAATATTTTATTTTATTTAAAACTCAATAAAATAGTATGCAACTTTGTACTTGGATGTAACTTGGCAATTACCTATCTAAACTATTTAGTATGATTTTAATTGTAAACAATGCACTCATAAGACATATTGTGTTCTTGGAATGTTTTATAATTTTACTACATGTATATCCAATTTAATTCCATATGAAACATAGAAAAATTACATATCCTGTACAATTTAATGTGTTGAGTATTTTGTATACAATAACCATGCATGATTCATAGTTTTGAATATTATGCAGAATTAATTAAGTATTTCATATAATATAAAACCTAATTAACAGTGTGTATTATCAAATCAATGATCCATGAAACTCAAGTAGATGGTACACGGTGTGTGCAATCTAGCCACAAGTTGTGTACTTCTCTTCATTGGATATCCATAGTACATTCCTAGGGACTCATCATTTACTTCTTGTATACATTTATGAAGTACATGGCGTGTATAAAGGATACACGATGTGTACCTAAAGTTACATGGCTTCCAATCTGTACACATCATATACTAAATACACGTAGTGTATTAATTACATGACACAATTTGACCCTATTTTTTCTTCCTTGAAAGCACTTGGGATACATAGTGTGTAGTTAATCTACACAACCTGTACTCTGGAAAAGGCATGTTCTACCCTAGCTGGTCTACATGTGGTTCATTTATTGCATGTGATGTGTACTAATTACAAGAATACTCAGAGACCATATGGGCATCCTTGTGTAATTGAACAATGATACAGTGTGTGTAAAAAATAAGTACATTTCATGTAGTCTTATAATATCCAACCACAATTCTTAGCACCTATGGATGGGATATTCAGATGTGATTTCATTAATTATTAACGGATATTGGTAATATGAGAGAGAAACAAGGAAGTGGAAGAAGATATTTTGATGATGGATCAAGAATGAATTAAAACTTGAAATAGATTTTAACTTTTAAATGTGAAATAATCATAAATAAATTAAATAATTATAAATTTGAATATGACCACTTTGATAACACTTGAAGGTTTTGATCACAGAAAAAGCCCTTATCAGGGTCGATCCCGACTAAGAAATTGTCGATTTTATGGATCATTCACATATTTTACAAAATGAGAACATCATAACCAATGAAAATTATCAAATCAAATATTGAAAAGAATGGTCATCGTTAGAAAGAAGAGATATTTTTATATTAAATTTATAATTAATTTTATTAAATTGGAAAAAAGGTTACCTTGTTCTTGAGATCATTATTCATAGTAAATGTTGATTATCTGAAACCCTTTTCAGTAATCATTCATTGTGATTATAGGATCCAAGTGTAGAATCCCTCTAATAATGATCCACACATGCTCCTATTTTCTCTGAATAACACTGATGAATAACTGGGTGCTAGCACAGTAAATTGATTTTCTTACATTATTTGTCTTGATTGCTTCACATTTATTCGGTCTTGAAGAAATGCACTTGATCTTCTAATTCTTGAGAGTATGTGATAAAGAAGAGGAGGATTTTAGAGGGAAATTTGTTATGAACAATGATTATTGATTAACCACTCCTAGAATGCATAAGCAGTCTATTTATAGACCTAGGGTTAGGGTTTTTAATTTAATTAATGGAACAAGTTCCCTTTATAAAATGTTAAACCCATGTCTGAACCCACATTATGTATTAAAATAAGATTATTATTTTATTACATGGTGTGTTCTAATTAATGAAATGATAAAAATTATTTTACTGTTTTACAAAATAATATTTATCACTGAACACAATCTCCATCTATTTATCCTCCTCGGTATTTATTGAATACCCAAATAAATATATAATTAAATATTTATTCATAAAATGAATACTTTATTCATAATTTGGAAAATAAATATTTATTAAATATTAAATAAATAAATAAATTTATATATTTTCATAATTTAACAATTACATGTGAATAAATATTTTTTTAATTTATGTGATCATTAATCCTGAATAAAATTATTTCTTGGTCTTTTTTTAAAAAAGGATAGGGATAAGGTGAAAAGGCTCAATCCCTTTTATTAAAAATAAAAAAAATACAAAGAGAATGCCAAGAATAGGCTAGAAAAGGTAACCCACAACAAAAGAAAAGAACCCAAATAAGGGCACTAAAAGTCAGGGAAATTGATGGCATGAGTAAGGTTCAGTCCCCGATCGCCCCTCCTGCAAGGAGGTCTTCCCCGTGAATTTTGTCCACAATTCTAAGTATTTTCTCTTTTCCAAGGTTCAGGTTTCACATCTAGAGATGAATACCTAATTTCCAATTCCATCTATTGATGACTAGATCCAGTCTTGTGAGCTTCAGCTAAATTTTTATTTCACCCATGGATAGCATTTTTTACTACCTGAGACTCTGAAATCCTTATCTCTGAAGTCACATTATTAGCTGAGTCAAGCACCCAAAGGTGTTGGAGATGGGAACTGAATATTTATTCATGCCAACTTCTTACATTGGAGTCTTCAAGGTATCCAATTCAGAGATACCCAGTAGGGAGGGAGCATTAAAATCACCAGAAGTTGTCTCCTGTGGCTTAAAATAGTGCACTTGAATAGAAGAAGAATTATAAATTAGGGCCTTGCTCTCAATGTGAGTTGGATCACTCATGTTTCCACTTCTATGTTCAAAGTTGTGGGGGACATAACTTTGTCGAACACCATCAGCATCTTTCATGGATCCATATACCACTAGTTCAGCTAATGCAACAGATGACAAACCCTCATCAAGGATAAGCTCCTAGTATGAAGTCTTCTCATGAGGTACCAGATGATCAGCTTCACCAGTAAGCAGATGCCTATGTTCCTGTACAACAACCAGTTTCTCTGACATAGAAATATTAGAGACAAATTAATCAAAATCAACCTTACCCTTGATATCAGGAGTAGAAACCATGTCAATAGAATCAAAATTATGATGAGCTTATAAAGAAATCCCCATGATAGAAACATTATTAACTACCTTATATTTCTCTTTAAAAGCTTTCTCAGTGAATTTTCCATAGATACATCAGCCTCTGAAGGATAATCATCACTACCATGAATCCTTTAGGAGTAGTCAATAGAAGGGTTAATATGAACACTCTTAATGGTCTTCCTCAATAAAAGTTTCTTGAGTTGAATAGTTCAGTTCAGCTTAATCGCGTTCTTCCCTTTCTTAGTGAAAGAGTTCAAGTAATGGTTCTCCAAATCCTCTAAATCATTAGAACAATCAGACTCACCTTTATGGGTGAGACCCATATAAGGTGTCTCATATTTTCCTTTGTAATGATTAATTGTGAAGAAATTGAATCATGTGTATGGCTAGGGTGATCAACCCTAGCTTCAGTGGTGTTGAGATCATTTAGGACTCCTTCCTCCTACCCTTGTCTAGCCAATTAATGTTTCTAAAGATGGTAACCACCCTCCATATTTAAATCTCCCTCATCACCCTAAGTATGTTTTTGGATCACATTGTCTATGTCTTTTCCTATCATGGAGTCTTTCACGGAGAATCTCTTACATTTATCATCTGTGTTCCCCTTTATCCCACATGAACTATAGAAAATACTTATTATATAATTATCAAATACATGCCCAATATTGTGGAAACCCATGTAAAAATCAAGAACATTTTCAAAGTCAATGACTACATCAAACATATATTCATCAGTAGACAACACTATTTTTTTATCAGAGGGGAGGTTAGATAAAACTCATAAGAAATCAGAAAAAATGTCCATATCTTACCCTTTCTATTTCCTTATCCATATTAATCAGAACACCTATGGATGAGGCAACTTCCCATAAAATCTGCAGATGCCACATAAACCAGCTAAGGCCATGAATTCTAACCCAAATCTGGGTTAGTCACAGTCAAGGGATTAAATACATGATCCCAATCTTGAATCTAAAGGACCCCAGGATTCAAATTCACAAGGATGAACCCCCCATGATCTTGACTTCATATTTGTATTTATAAAACAATGTGAAAGAATACCTTCCCTAGTGGGGTGAGTTTCCAACCATCAAGGCCTCAAATATCAATGAGATGTTTCCTAAGATTAATAAGGCTCCAAAAAAATTCTAGGACTTGAAAATAAATGTGGTAAATAATATAACACTCCTTAATCTTGTCTACTATGATGCCTTGAGAAGCTTTAACAAAGGTTGCATCCCCCTTCCTCATGATTTGTTGGGATGATGATTTGAAAGAATCCCTAATTCCTTTAAAGTACCTAAGATTTAGAGTAGATTTCAGATCATGCAAGGCCTCAAGCACAACCAAGGCTGTAATTGGATCAGTATTCAAGTCTCTAAAATCTCCACACACCTCTTGGGCATAGGTGTGGTTCATGCCACACTAAATAATACTTGTTTCCTTTAAATCTGAGTGTTCAACAATTACCCTACCCTTGACATCAGAATCAAAGAGAAATTGAGTAGAAGTAGGGGCATCAACCATTAGAAGGTTAATCGTGCTCAATACACCAATATGATCCCTATGGATTGGCTCCTTGCTTCCTAGAATCCATTTGTATCTTGAATTCAAAACCAGAACTGAAGGAGAACCAGATCCCAACTCAATAGAAACACTTAGTGTGTATCCCACTGGGGTTCTTTCTCTTTGGTATTAGGTCAGTTTACCTAAAGTCCAAGATTATTGTCTAGAAAGAGGTCAATTCACTCAAGAGAGATAAGTTAATGTTGCAACATCAACAAGCATACATGACCTATCATTGTATAATATAATCCCTTTATTATGATATCTCATCAAGAATATTTCAAACTTATGTCATCAACCTATATGATTGATATTTCTTTCTTTGACTATCTAAAATTAACTCGTCATTACACCATGGTTGTAGAATTAAATGCAATAGTTTTATTTCAATTAAAGGGTCAATATATCAAATTATATAAATATATATCATACAAATCCTTCATCGACTTATTCATTAATAACAGATCATTCGTGACACACCCAACATACCCTACTTCCCGCAAACATATGGAGTCATAGCTTTGGTCATTAAATCTAAGTGCGTGAGACATGAAATGAATTAATAGTAATATTAAAATATAAGGACCATTACACATACTCAAAGATAGGAATATCTGATGACACATAAACATGAGGAATTCCTACTGGTGGGTAGGTTCTAATAACTTCCTATCTTGGATATTACTAAGTGTGAACTTTATGAGATAAAGTCTCATTTGCTTATGAGTACTCGCACTCGAAAGTCAACATACTCTATGTAACGTCCTGGACCCGTCCATCCACCCAAACAGTGCTGAACGGGTTGGGTGTTACTACCTTAGGCGCACCTCCCCGAACGCCAAAGGCTGCCGACTAGCAGCGAGGGTCTATTAGGTATAGTGGGGAGGTTATACCCTCTCGGAGGATCTTAATAAGGGTACTGGTCCAAGTACAACCGTAAAGATGTAGACTCAAACCAGACCCACAGAGCGGAAGCATAATCAATATAGATAAACAGCAGAAGCAATAAATATAACAACAACAGCGGAAAGAAACACAACAACATGATAATAACATGTAACTATAATTGCACAGTAAAACATGTGTCTAGAGTAGGTCATACACAACTGAATATAAAAGGGCACCAATGGCTAACCAATAGTAGATACAATAAGAATGACGATACAGAAAAGAAAACAAAACAAAGTAAACCCAGATAGGCATGACTTCAAGGTCCATACCATCTTTATGAAACAACTAACGCAGCCCAGCTCCTGAAGCTGGCCTCTTTCCTGCACGTAAATCCATAAAGTCTACACGTGTCCTGAAGGGCTCGTGCAGGGTGTGAGACAAATCTTTGTAGGATACCACCCAACGGTGCGTAGCAAATATAAGTGTTTAAGTAGTCATGCATTTATAAGGAAAGTAGTAAATAGTACAATACACAATTAAACACAAACTCCACTAGTGCTCAACAGCCACCATGGAGTGTCACTTGCTTCGGCCAATGCCAGAATCTCTGTCGTGTAACCCAGCACCACGTGCCACCTGACACCTCGTGTCTCAAGTACCGACATCCCGAAGGCATGCCCAAAATAGTAACTCGGCACCACATGCCTCTTGACACCTCGTGTCTCAAGTACCGACGTACCAAAGGCATGCCCAAAAATAGTAACCCGGTACCATGTGCCTCATGACACTTCGTGTCTCAAGTACCGACATCTCGAAGGCACGTCCATTCCCTGAAGGATCCTCACCTTCCCACGTGGGTTTCTATGGCAAGCACCCCTAACCAGAAAACCTAACCGCAACTATGGGGGCCTCTACACACACGAGTGGTCAAAACCACCTCATCAAGGATTATCTCTGTGTGCACACTACTCAAGTCCCAGTGAGTGGTAATCACCCAAAATAGTCCTAAGCCACCAAAACATCTGACACCTCGTGTCCCTGCGACCATGTCGCTCAAGTCCAATGGCCTCACCATCCAAGTAACATGGGCCATGCCCAACCTGACAGTTGTACTGCCTCAAGCCGACATCTGTGGCACCCAATACCATGCTCAAAACCACCCAAAGTAACCCGTGAAAAGCCCCAACCTGTGATCAGCATCACTCAAGTGTAACCAGCCAAGCCCAACACAACCCAAGGGGTCCAGCAGATGAAATTTAGCAATTGCATATATAACATATATAAACAGAAAACATAATCAGGAAAAACAAACTAAACAGTTGAATTGCACTCTACCAGGTGTTGTCCCATACCAGCACTGAGGTCTTAAATGCCTTCAACAATTAATGATAGGCAATAATAAATTAAACTAGGCAGTTTATAAAATTAACATTTCAGTTAAAACCATTTTGGAATTCTCCGGCCAAAATGCCCTGATGAGCAACGACCCCTCACCCGGCCCTGCTCATGCAAACTGGTAACCGGGCATACCCAAAGGCATCCTAGAGGTCCCATAAGCAATTTAGTATGAAAAAGCAGATAAAACAGGTCCCGCTCAAAATACCCGAAAACGCGCCAAAGGCCGCGTCACCCAAACAACCACAAAAACACAAAATGAAGTATGCACCACCTACCTGAGACTCGCACGATGCTACTCCTCCGGTAACACCCGCCAATTCAGTATAAAACGCGGTAAATCTATAAAATATTCAATACCGTTCAAATGCCTATAACTCATTCTAGAACGAAAATCAAACAAAACGGCCAAAGAAGAATCAAGGCCTTACCGAGGGGGTTCCAACGCATCCAACCGAGATCGGATCGGAGTTCGAACGAAGAACTAGGAATCAAATGAAGATCCGGTCGAGTTGGTTCACTAAACCTAGCCAAAATATTGAGGTTCTACCTCAATACGTGGCTAATGCCTGTTTTAAGCAAAAACAATGAAGTACATGACATGTACTTTGGGACTACACGCCGTGTATGGTTCATTTAACTATTCATAAGATGGAAAGATTCCTCCGACTTACTTTTCGTACCTGCCGACATGAGTACACGGCGTGTACTTAGGGGTACAAAGCGTGTACGTGGTTCCTCTTCCCTACCTCACCGACTTGCCCACACACCATGTATATTCCTCATACACGGCCAGACTACATGGTGTGTCCAAAGGGGAACACGGCGTGTCCTTAGTTCTACCCGGCCAACAGGCCTACACGCCATGTATGGCCTCACATGGTCGGGGGTATACACGGCGTGTTCAAAACTACATGCCGTGTAGTAAGAAAAATTCTACATGGTCACCACACGTCATGTACTCGGTGAGCACACGGCCGACCACTTGCCTAAACATACACGGTGTGTACTTAAGGCACACAGCGTGTAGTCTGGAAATTTCCAGAAACTTCACATTTAATCAAGTTTCCTCAGAAATCAGTCAAAAATTTAAACAGGGTCGGGATTTTGACCCGTTCCAAAAACCCGGGTTCTTACAAACTCCCTACCTTAATGTAGCTCATCCCCGAGCTACCAAATAAAATCTGTAGATGGCACCGAACACGCCCATTCCAATTAAACAACCTGGACTACCTCGGTCCCAAGGTTCTGGCTAAATTCCTCAAGGGGCTCCCCACCTTAGGAATTGCCTACTCGGTCTCAACCAAACAAAATTTAAAGAAAACAAGGTTTACTAACCTGTTTCCCAGACGCATATTCCTCCTATGATGCATCATCACCCCTGCACCTCATTGGCGCTCACATGTCGCTCCCGACACCCAATGTATCCTGCACCGCATCGGTGTCCGCCTCCAAGAGGTCCTGGTGCCTAGCACCTCAAGTAACCTGCATCCTCGATGCCCCGATGCCACGCATCTCATACATATATATAATATATCACGCACCCGATATGGTTCCAATCCCACTGACTAGCATCTAGTCAGTCCCCAAAGATCTTGTGCACCACGTGCACTCAAAACAGACATACCTCTACAAGTCATGCCAAAAAAGAAACATGGAGATCACGGCCACACCATGGTGTACCTCTAACTACCATCGGCTCACCAGCCTGCTCAGCCTCTGGAAGCTCCACAGCGTGCACCTGGCCTGAAACACGGCTGCCTGACGCCTGACCTCTTGATGCTCCTCCAGTCTCCGACCACTGACCCCTCAGCTGGGTCCCACCATCTCAGTCACGACCTCCGCGCACAGCTAAACCTCGACTACCCTCTCCAGGTACCATACCTAAACCAACTACAGATGCTACAGTCTATCCTGGTCCCTGCCTGCCAGCTATCTGAGAAGGCTGCCTGAAAAACCTCTCCAGATGACCATCCTGTCCACATGTCCGGCACTCCTTCGGAGGCCTACCGCAATGAGCTCGAACATGTCCCAACTATCCACACTTAAATAAAATCACCGAAGAACTACCACAAGGTGGTATAGCTGAATCCCCAGCCTGACTGCCCTACTAGAACTCATCCCATCCTCACTTCCTGCTGTCTGAACCGTCACCTGAAGTTGTCATCCTTCCCAAGCGAGATTTATCTCTCTCGTTGCCCTCGTCTATGAGCGCCTGATTTACCGCATTGGAGAAAGATCCTAGACAGAATATATTCACCTGGACCCGAATGGTGTGTCGTAATCCATCCTCGAAGCGCCTCACCCTAGCTGTGTCGTCGCTCACCATACCCGGTGAAAAACGGGACAACACTGGGAAGGTATTTGAATATTCCATGACGGAAAAATATCCTTGCTGAAGACTCAAGAACTCCTGAGCTCTCTATTCCCTCAATGTCTCTGGGTAGAAGTGCTCAAAGAACCTGCCCTCGAAGTCCTTCCAAGCCAGTCCCTCGTGCCTACAAGCATGTACCTGTATATCCCACCAATGCTTCGCCGGTCCTCTCAGCATGTATGTCTCCAGCTTGACCCTCCGCCCTGGAGGCATCTCAAGCTGCTGAAAAAACATCTGCATGCTCTCTATCCAGTTCTCAACTGCCTGCGAGCTACCCTCACCCTGAAAAATTGGCGGGTGCTGCGACTGGAACTCCCGCGTCAGATACGCCATAGAAGGCTTTGTACCCTGTGTGCCTCTGTCAATCCCCTACAAGACACGTACCAGGCTAGCGCGGAGCTGCTCATCGAGCCACGGCCCAAACGATGCCAAACTTGGCCGTTGTCCTGCCTGCACCGGATCCTGAACTTGTTCCTATCCTTGAGCCTATACCTACGGCTCGTGCTCTGCCTGTACCGAATTCTGACCCTGATCCTGCAGCACTGTATCATCTCCTGCATGACGCTCCATCGAGTCGTGAAGGAGTAACCCGCTGAATACCATAAATGATCAGACATCCAATATATATATATAACAATATATTCTACACAGATAAGGAAAGCAGTAAAAGGCAGTGCATAACAACTACCCTTACTCCCCCTCACTGCAACCCATGCCCCACGGCATCCCGGCCTCATGGCCTCCTTAACTGCCCTCAACAGAGCCAAGTATCAAAGTACCTTGGTCCATGCTCATCCCGACAACTCACGTTGCCTCAAATCGACGACCGAGTCACCCAATACTGATAGTTATACTGCCTCAACCATAGTACTTGCCTGCTCTTATAAGAGTCAGACCCAAGTATCCTACAGCATGCAATTCTACAAAATATAAAGCAAGGAATACACATTTTCAAAACTAACAATTCTATCAGGAATTTCACCAATTCACATTTCAAAGCATATAAATCATGGAATTTAATTTTTTTTCATTCACATGGCATTATCACTTCACAAAGCATATGTGCAATTATGAAATTGAAATACCCTAAAATATGCCTATCAAAAGCCAAGCAACTCAGCCTCTCCATACCGGGCCAAGGTCCAATTCTCCCTTACCATACCAAGTCAAGGGTCACATATCACAATCAAGAACATCACACATTAAGTGATCCACTGAGGTGGAAATCATATAAACAGTAATCTGAGCAAAAGAAAACAGCAATTCCCACCCATGGCAACTAGGTCCATCCCTCGTACATGGGGCTGTAGGCACCCAAGCACAAGCTAAAAACCTAGTCCCTGTAACAAACTACCTCCAGTCTACCATATCCCCAAATAGTAAAACCAGCAGAAAGAAACGAGAAGCCTCAAACTCATTAGTAACCAGTAAAATGCTGCTACTAAATCCCTGTCAAGAACCCCTCTGATACCACTTTGTAACGTCCCGGACCCGGCCAGTCACCCGAACAGTGTCGAACGGGTCGGGTGTTACTACCTTAGGCGCACCTCCCCAAACGCGAAAGGCTGCCAACTAGTAGCGAGGGTCTATTAGGTATAGTGGGGAGGGTATACCCTCTCGGAGGATCTTAATAAGGGTACTGGTACAAGTATAACCATAAAGATGTAGCGGAAAGAAATACTCAGCATACTCGAACCAGACTCGCAGAGCGGAAGAATAATCAATATAGATAAATAGCAAAAGCAATATATATAACAACAATAGTGGAAAGAAACACAATAGCATGCTAATAACATGTAACTACAACTGCACAGTAAAACATGCGTCCAGAGCAGGTCATACACAACGGAATATAAAAGGGCGCCAATGGCTAACCAACAGTAGCTACAATAAGCATGCCGATACAGAAAAGTAAACAAAACAAATTAAACCCATCTAGGCATGACCAAAAGGTCCATACCATCTCCATGCAATAACTAACGCAGCCTAGCTCCTGAAGATGGCCTCTTTCCTGCACGTAAATCCATAAAGTCTACACGCGTCCCGAAGGGCCCATGCAGGGTGTGAGACAAATCTCATTAGGATACCACCCAACTGTGCGTACCAAATATAAGTGCTTAAGCAGTCATGCATTTACAAGGAAAATAGTAAATAGTACAATGCACAATTAAACACAAACTCCACTGGTGCTCAACAGCCACCATGGAGTGTCACCTGCTTCGGCCAACGCTGGAATCTCGGTCGTGTAACCCGGCACCACGTGTCACCTAAAACCTTGTGTCTCAAGTACCGACGTCCTGAAGGCATGCCCAAAATAGTAACTCGGCACCATGTGCCTCCTGACACCTCGTGTCTCAAGTACCGACATCCCGAAGGCACGCCCAAAAATAGTAACCCGACACCACGTGCCTCCTGACACTTCGTGTCTCAAGTACCGACGTCCCAAAGGCATGCCCATTACCTGAAGGCTCCTCACCTTCCCACGTGGCTTTCTACGGCAAGCACCCCCAACCAAAAAACCTAACCGTAACTACGGGGGCCTCTACCCACACGAGTGGTCAAAACCACCTCATCACGGAGTATCTCTGTGTGCACACTACTCAAGTCCCGGTGAGCGGTAATCACCCAAAATAGTCCTAAGACACCAAAACATATGACACCTCGTGTCCCTACGACCATGTCGCTCAAGTCCAATGGCCTCTCCATCCAAGTAACCCAGGCCATGCCCAACCTAATAGTTGTACTACCTCAATCCGACGTCCGTGACGCCCAATCCCGTGGTCAAAACCACCCAAAGTAACCCAGGAAAAGCCCCAACCTGTGATCAGCATCACTCAAGTGTAACCGGCCAAGCCCAACACAACCCAAGGGGTCTAGAAGATGCAATTCAGCAATTGCATATATAACATATATAAACAGAAAACATAATCCGGAAAAACAAACTAAACAGTTGAATTGCACTCTACCAGGTGTTGTCCCATACCAGCACTGAGGTCTTAAATGCCTTCAACAATTAATGACAGGCAATAATAAATTAAACTAAGTAGTTTATAACATTAACATTTCAGTTAAAACCATTTTGGCATTCCCCGGCAAAAATTCCCCGATGAGCAACGGCCCCTCACCCGGCCCTGCTCACGCAAACTGATAACCGGGCATACCCAAAGGCATCCCAGAGGTCCCATAAGGAATTCAGTATGAAAAAAAAAGATAAAACAGGTCCCACTAAAAATACCCAAAAATGCACCAAAGGCCGCGTCACCCAAACAACCACGAAAACACAAAATGAAGTATGCACCACCTACCTGAGACTCGCACGATGCTACTCCTTCGGTAACACCCACCAATTCGGTCTAAAACACGGTAAATCTACAAAAGATTCAATACCATTAAATCGCCTATAACTCATTCTAGAATGAAAATCAATCAAAACGGCTAAAGAGGAATCAAGGCCTTACCGAGGGGGTTCCAACGCATCCAACTGAGATCGGATCGGAGTTTGGACGAAGAACCGAGAAGCAAATGAAGATCTAACTGACTTGGTTCGCTAAACTCGGCCAAAATATTGAGGTTCTGCCTCAATACGAGGCTACTACCCATTTTAATAAAGAAATAAAGTACACGGCGTGTACTTTGGGACTACACGCTGTGTATGGTTCATTTAACTATTCATAAGACGGAAATATTCCGCCGACTTACTTTCTGTACCTGCTGACATGAGTACACGGTGTGTACCTAGGGGTACACAGCGTGTACGTGGTTCTTATTCCCTACCTCGCCGACTTTCCCACACGCCATGTATATTCCTCATACATAGCCAGACTACACGGCGTGTCCTCGATTCTACCCGGCCAACAGGCCTACACGCCATGTATGGCCTCACACGGTCGGGGGTATACACGGCGTGTTCAAAACTACACGCCGTGTAGTAAGAAAAATTATACACGGTCACCACACGTTATGTACTCAGTGAGCACACGACCGACCACTCGCCTACACATACACGGCGTGTAATTAAGGTACACAGCGTGTAGTCTGTAAATTTTTAGAAACTTCGCATTTAATCCAGTTTCCTCATAAATCAGTCAAAAATTTAAACAGGGTTGGGATTTTGACCCATTCCAAAAACCTGGGTTCTTACACTCTATACCCCCATAATAGAATTTTATATGATTGTAGAACTATGTTTATGAATATAATCAAATTATTTCAAGGTTCTAATCATATTGGATAACTTATATGCCCTTTCCAATGTGATAGATACTCTAGAACATTATTACATTAAATTCATGTTGAATAATGAATAGTGTGTAATAATTTTTTTATTAATATTCACCTATTTGAATATGAATGTAATCCAAAGTATAAATAGTTTTTTCTATAACAAAAACTACAAAATTTGAGGGTTCAACAAATATACCATCCTTAGATACAATATGGACAAGAAAAGAAACTTTATTGAGCCTAAATTCACACACACTATACTTCCCAGATAATTATTTTTTTAGGGTATCCAAAATTATTTTCAAATGACTCTCATACTCTTTATATTTCTTAGTGTATATCAAGATATCATCAAGGAATACCACCAAAAAGTTATCAAGATACTTCTTAAATACTCTATTCATCATATCCATAAAGACAGAAGGTTCATTAGTCAATCCAAAAGCTATTCTTGTAAACTCATAATGTCCATACCTTATTTGAAATGTAATCCTTGGTATATCATCCTTCTTCACCCTTAGATTATGATAACTAGAGAAAAGATCGACATTTTAAAAGTATTAGGCTTCTTGAATTTGATCAAATAATTAATCAATGTGTGTAAAAGGATAATTATTCTTTATATTTATGGAATGGATCTCTCTATAATTGATGCATAATCTAATAGACCCACCCTTCTTTTTCATGAATAAAATAGGGGGTCCCCATGGTGAAACACTAGGACACATAAATCCCTTATCAATAAACTCCTACAACTATTTATTTAACTCAACCAAATCCATTGGTGCCATTCTATAATTAGTTTTAGATATTGTCCTTGCATCAGGAATGAGTTAAATGGAGTAATTAACTTTGCACTCTATTGGATAACTAGGTAAAAATTCTATAAAAACATCAATGAAATTCTATATCATGGGTATATCCTTTATTCTTAGGATACCTTCATAATCCATAAATAACTCTTGATATTTTTCTTTACCAAGAAATTCATTAAGTATAGCTACATGGGTGGGTCTAGAAAAGACTTGGGATGTAAAGTCTCTCCCTTCAAATGATAGACCACCATGATAAATTTTCTTCTTCACTACTTTCCAAAGAAATAAAGATCTTCTCTAGGTACCTGATCCATTTTTAATATACCAATGTATTATTAATTCACTAAATTATATTGGTTTTTGTCACATTAAGTGGTCCAACATAGTCACACCATGTTGTTCATAAGAATGTAACTCTAGGTGGGCAAGATTATTTGTCATAACCTGTGTCAATTTCCTTAATGTGGTTATGATCTGATTAGCCTAAACTCTTACTTCATTGAATTTATTAGGAGAAACATCTCTACATTGACTATGGGTTTTTATATGTTTTCCATTCCACCCATTAGTCATTATCTCTCTTACAATGGAATGCTCATAATTAGATCATGATATTGAATTGTAAAATAAAATTCCAACTAACTTATCTAGAATATTACCTAGAAATATTAAAGGATTTCAATAGTTCTCATTTTATCTTACTTGGTTCATATAAATCTAATCCCCAAGGTTGCTACTATACTTCCTTTTATACCAAATGTAACATCCAGGACTTCATAAACCCGTAGTCAGTAGTTATATTACATTATTGGTACAAAGTATAAGAGTTCCTGAAGGATAAAATAATTTATTAGTCTTGAAAAACCACATATATACATACATTAAACTTGAAATCATAACATAAAACATGAACATATTGTAAGATCATTATTATCCCTTCCACTATATCCCTAAAAATTACACATATTCCACCTCTAGGTTTCCTGGGGAAAGGAAAAAAATAAAGGACATCTTAGATTCTCAGTGAGGAGTAGAATGTAGTGGAAGATTATATAACATAAACAAGGAATAAGTGATATGGAAAGAATAAATGAACAACATAAAGCAATAATCAACTAAAACTAAGGGTATGTTATATCTATAACAATAAATTAAAAAATGGACAACAGTAATCATTGATCTCATACTAATGGAATACATAATATTGGGAATTGAAAACTTATTGTCAAGGCCTCATTCCAATACAATTTATTTTTCATCAAGACCATAGTAAAAACAATATCCTATTTTGGGAAGATACATACACCAAAAACCAACCTGTTTTTTCCCATGAGAGCTATCGATGAATTGGGGGGCTCTATAATATTGGGCCCCACCCATCACTTGTTTAAGTCCAATGCATTCATTGTAACAATCATCAAGACCTTGCATATTATTACATAAGGAACCTTTTACTGAATAAAACTTGGATACCCATATAATTAGATATGTGTATATTAAATACTTACCCATCCAATATAATAATGTAGATGTCTAGTAGAACATCCCTTAATAAACTTGGAAGGTGTGGGGTATCATCAAAGTAACATGAAGTACCCTTATCAAAGAAGTATGGTGGAGAGGATACTTAAAATGTACTAGGTTATCCATAGAATATTGTAATTGTATTAAATAGATTTCATTGGTAGGATACCAAGGTAATAGTAGGAAAAATCCTCCATCATGGTTCATTAAGAGCGTGTGAATATTCCAAAGAATATCCCTCAGGATTGTTTTGCTGGGTTTGCAGTCTTAGGCCCACTCATCATGCATCAGGGTAATGATTGAGTAAATTATCAACCAAACCTTTTCATTTTTATTTCACCTTGGTAAATATATGTCACCGCTACATCCACTTTCCAGTATCTATACATGGATGTATTTTCTAGGAAATTATATGCACTTTTACTTTACCAAAAATTAGGATGATTTTTTCACTATTGAAATGGAAACTCTTATATCAAAATAATATGAGTTAGGGATAGAAATATTGAATTCAAAATCCCTTAAATTTCATGAGTAACATGTAAAAAAATCTTCCATGTTAATTCATGCACCACACAAAATAAAATAGGTGGTGATTATAACCCAAATCCCAAAGAATAAAAATTGAGTTGGAAAAACCCCACTTATGGATTTGAGGGTAATTCAATCACAGCATCTTAGAAGATAAGGATTAAAATGATCTTTAAATACTATTAATAAATTAATTTCATGATATAACATCTCAAATAGGTATAATATACACCATATAATGAAAATTAGCTTCATAATACATATTATGTTTCAAGGAGAGGAATTTGAGATGAAAAAACCCTTACTTCTTGCCCCAAATTCTTAAAACATACTTTATCCTCATGTATCATAAAAAATATATATCTTAATTACTTAATTAATAACTTATGTGAGAATTTTTGTTTCATAAAAACCTCAATCAATATTTTTCCCTTTTAATGTAGCATAGTGGTGACCACAGGGTTGTCTCTCGAGGAGGTTGCAGATCGAGTTGCAAAATTGTCACTTTTGTTATTTTTTTCAGAAATGAAAATGGGGATTTTATTAACAATTTGAAAATAAAATTTTAATTAAATACTAAATTGAAATAATTTTAAAGTAAAGATAAAGTGGGTTTGAAATCAGGATTAAAAACAGTGGTCGTAGACAAGCTTCACCCTCTCGGACACTCCCATCTTCCTTGTATATAAAAAATATCTCTTAATTTAAATTCCAAAATGTACCCCCAAGGACCCCTAGGTGTACACTCAAATTTGAATAGACATCATATTAATACTTAAATATGATTGTTGTCCCACCTATAGAAGTGACTCAATTACTTAAATACCTCCAAGTAATTGAAACTAATTGAATTCGCTATGCTCAATGGCAAAACCTCACCAAAGAATTTTAAATAGAGAAATCAATTATTATACTTTATAGATGGAAAAACGATCAAAAAAATTTGTTGAAAATATATTTAAGAAATAAAAAAACCATATTTATTCAAAAAAATATAGGTTCAAGACAAATTCAAAAGGAGATTACACATTAAAATCAAAACTCGGAAGAGAGTGTCCGTCGGGTGTCGTCATTTGCAACCACTTGCCGCTTAGCCTTGCATCACTTGAGAAGTCTTAATATTCTCTATTGGATCCTCAAAGGATGGATTATTCCTAAGGATCTCAATATCCACCTTTCCCTTTCCTCTCTCAAGCCAACTCCCTTCGTGACGGATGGTGTGGTGATGAATGGAATGTGATTTCGAGGTAGGAGCTCCTCTCCTTTTATAGGAAGATTTCATCTTCAAAAGGTTGTCACGTTTTTGACCCATTAATTGGTCGATTCACGCATGGACCTGTTCATAAATGTTGTTCCTAAATGTTTCGGGCATCCACCCTCCAAATTTCAGATTCATTTGATGCGTAAATAAGGATTTATGATTTTTTTTATTGGAAATCACTTTCTCTGGATGAAGCTTCCTGGAAGCTTCCTTTAAAACTCTATCATTAAATGGCAACCAAAATAGATTCAAAAAGGATTGAAATTAATTTTGTGAATGCTTATGGGATTCCTATTTCATATACAAGTCTAATCCCATCATTTTTAGGAGTTTAGGCTGAATTATGTTTCCATTACGATGGTGGGGTCCACACAGTCCGCCCGGAAAGATTGTCAATTTCATTGATTTGTTTGGGCATCAAGATGTATGAATCTGACCCTGGTCCTGAAGAAAAAGATGATGGAAATAAAATAACAGTTCAAAAAAAATTCTAATCACAAAATTTAAAAATATATTTTATGAGAAATGACCAAAATACCACTGTGATAAAAATCTGTTAAAAATCCAGAATTATGCAATTTAAACTTTTTATCCCAAAACACACTCTAAATCCAAAATTGTTACAAATAAGATCAAATTGGTAAATTGGAGAGGTTTAAATCATTTAAATAGACATTAAAAATAATGTAAATATTAGCTCTATCAATTCCCCCACACTTGGCTCTTGGACTCCTGGACAGGTGAGCACAGAATCAAAGAAAATAAAACACATACCAATGGAGTTTACCAATTTACCACAAAGAATTAAAAAGATATCATGACTCATTAAAGACAAATATTCAAAATTATCAATTCAAATAATTCAATCCATTTCCACTTCTTTTGTCTTCTCATGCACACAACACACTTACCTCACATTCATTTTCTCTCAGCACACAATATAGATTTGTAACAAGGCTTTTCTCATCCAACTCATGCAAGAATTACCATAGGCTTGATAAATTTCTACATATCCACCTGATGTGAGCCATGAACATGTAATTATCATGAGGACTTTACAAGATTTTTCTGTGTCTTGGGGTTCATAGGATTCAAATGTGAAATTTTTTTTGGCTGAATAAGGAGGGTTCGGCTCTTTTTGAAGCAGAAATGCATGATTCTAATTTTTACTCAAGTATGGTCTCCTCCATATTCTCCTATGAAAAATAATCTGCTCCGATCATCTATTTTTCATCCCATTCCATAATAATTCAGTATTAAATATGTCTTTTTTTTTAAAGATCCAAATAGGGAACAACTTATTTCCATTTAGAGCTCCAGACAGGCACATCTCCATTTCATTTGAGAGCTCCAGAAAGGCAAAACTCTCAGAAAAAGATATATTATAGCATCACAAATATGTCTTCAATGCTTGAATTTTCTCCCAAAGAAATACAAAATGAGGTATAACATCACAAGTCATCTTCCCCCCCCCCCCACACTAAAGTTCAACTACATCATCCATTTATACTTCCAGAGCAGGTTGGAAAGGGAAATTTGTCTTGTAATGTGGCTGACCTAACAGGATATACATGGCTACTAAGGGCTCAATAAAGATAAAATATTCAAGGAAGGTGGAAATAAAAAAGGATAATCATAAAAATTGGGCTCCAATATCCAAACAAATTCCTCAATCATTTTAATCACAATTATCTCAGCCCTTAAGTTTTGATATAAATAAATCACGCTCTGGTTTAAACAAACATGAATTGGTTCTCTCAAGATAGAGGTGAATGTGAAGAAGATGTAAAAATGGGTCCAGAGGCCTCACAGGAATGAGAATTTCAATTACAATGTCAGTGATATGTGCCATGAGATTTAAAAATTAGTGGTCATTTCAAGAATTTTCCAAATTTTTGAACTTGAAACAATGTCATTTTCAGAATTCATTTATGTTTAGTTTCAAAGGATTAGTTGGTTCACTCCTTGGCATAAGTTTCAAAAGAAATTAAAGAAATTCCAAAACTTTTTTTTTTATTTTCTTTTTCTTTAACAGGAAAAAATAAATTGAAAAGAAAATGCTTAACATTTGAAAAAAAAATACCAAAGATGGAAAGAAAATTTTGAGGAAAAAAATTATTTCAAATGAAATCTTGTAAAAAACTAATCTACCCAGCATTGTGCCTCCCCCCCCCCCCCCCCACACTTATTCTATGAAATTTACTCATTGTGAAGAAAATTTAATTGGTCATGAAATTTATGAAATTAAAGACATAATAAGAATAAATGAGAAGGAAAGACACAACCTGACATTAATTGTATTCTGCATCATGAAGTTGAATCTCTTCCCCTGGAGGATCTTGAAAATTCTCTCTAAACAGCTTCAGCCTATTCCCATTGATAGTGAATGATGTCCATTTGTTTGGATCTTTAATCTGTATTGCACCAAAAGAAAAAACATGAGTAACGATGAATGGGCCAGACCATTTGGAACGAAATTTACCTAGGAAGAGTTTCAATATGGCATCAAACAATAGAATATAGACTCCCTCCTTGGAGTTTTTGTTGATAATCCTCATATCATGAAAGGCTTTGGTTCTCTCTTTGTATAACATGGAGCTTTCATTTGAATTATTTATGATTTCCTCCAGTAAAATTATTTTCATGCAAACTGAGGGATTGATTCCTGTTAGATCGGAGAGGGTCCATCCTATGGCTTCCTTGTGGGACTTGAGAACTTCCAACAATTGGTTTTCCTAGACTTTTTAAAATTCTTTCGATATGATTATAGGGAACTGATCAGAAGATAGATTGTTTAGTGAAGCTCCATGTTCATCATGGTGATCTCTTTCCATGATCTCAATACTTGTTTTATGTGAAAACTTGGAAACCTCCCTAGGGATACCACTAATAGGTTCAGTTGTTTCAACAAATTCTACTTCATTAATTCTCATATATTCAGTCTCAACATCCCAAGACTCTTCATAGTCTTCAATTTCAACCTCATGTTGATCTGATTCAGTATTAGACAAATTTCCATATTTTTTCACATCAGTTGGTATTTCATCACAGGAAAAATTATGTAGCATGTCAGAGGAAAAAAAATTGATCATGTTCACTTGGGGGGATGAATGATCCTCAACTGGGTGTTTCATTAAATTAAAAATATAGAAATGAACATTATCTCCTCCAAATCCCAGTGAAATTGTCCCTTTGTTAACATTGATGATTGCTTGTTCTGTTTTCAAAAATGGAATCCCCAGGATGAGGGGAGCATGTGTGATGAACCTATCATCTTCTATATCCAACACATAGAAGTCAACAGGAAAAAACATGTCTCCCACTTGAATGAGAACATCTTCTATAACTTCAGCAGGTTTGGTGGTACTTCGGTTGGAAAGTTGAATGATAATTACATAGGGTTTCAAGTATCCAACCTGAAGAGATGAGTAGACAGAATGTGGAATGACATTGATGGAGGCCCCTAGATCAAGCATCACATCTTTGAATTCACATTTCCTAATGGTACATGGAATGGTAAATGTTCCAGGGTCTTTACACTTGACAGGAAGGGCATGTTGAATCATTGATGAAACATTCCTTCCTAAGATTACTTTTTCACCTTCTTTGAACTTCCTCTTGTTGGTACACATGTCTTTAAGAAACTTATCATACCTTAGAATTTGTTTCACAACATCGAGCAAAGGAATATTGACTTGTAATTTCTTGAATGTTTCCAAAACCTCCTTATCCAATTCTTTTTCAGCACTTGACTTTGGTGGTGGTTCACACCTTGGATAAGGCATTGGAGGTTTGAATGTTTCTGTGGTATTCTGAGTATGTTTTGGAAAAACATAAGGACCAGACATCCTCTTCCAATCATTCTTTGTTCGTTCAAACAAGATTTCATCCTTTGATTTTGTGGTTATATCAATTTTAGATTCATCATCATTTTCATCAAGGGTATGATTTTTATCAATAGTGTCGGCAGCAGGATTGATGTTCTCAATGTGAGGGTTGTTCAATTTTGTGCCACTCCTGAGTTCAATTGCACTCACATTTTCCTTCCCATTATTCCTCGGATTTACTTGTGGATGTGAGGGTAAACCACTACTCATTTGATTTGTTATGCAATTAATACCAGAGGCAAGTTGACCCATTTGAGTCATCAAGATATTCATTTTTTTATCTTGTTTTTTTGAAAATTCTTTTAGTTCCCTTATTTCCTCTTGTTGTTTCCTCATTGATTCTTCAAGGTTCCTATCAGAGTTTTGAGTGGGAGGGGTAGGCTGAAATTTGCTTCCAGAATGAGCATTGGATTTCTAATTAAAATATCTTGGTTGATAATTACTTGATTGTCCTTAGAATAATCCTCTTGGTTGTTCAGGCTGACGAAATCTTTTATCTGAGTTGTTGTTCCATCCCTGATTGAAATTTTGGTTGTTTTGAAATGGCCTTTGTTGGTTTTATTGAAATGGTCTCCCAGGAAAAATTTCATTGCAGTTTTCAGGAGGCTCTTGCATTCGTGGGAATTGGTCACTAAAATGTTTATTCGAAGAACAAATCCCACAGTGGACATGTAGTTGGAAAGCCGCTTCAGGTTTGGGTTGGGTTGGTGGGGTGTTAGACAGCATCATTGACCTTACCATGATGGTAAGATCAGATAGTTGACTTATAATTGTGTTGTTTTCAGGACTAGTAGTAGGGAATTCTTGCGCAGCTTTGACATGAAGAAGGCTTCTTGTTCCAAATTGTTGGGCATTCTGGGGCCATGTTTGCAATTAGAATCCTAGCAGCAACTGGTGTCTTATCAACTAAAGCTCCTCCTCCAGCATAATCGATCATACTTCTATCAGTGAGACACAATCCTTCATAAAAGTATTGAATGAGAAGCTGGTCACTGATTTGATGATGGGGGCAACTAAAACAAAGACGTTTGAACCTTTCCCAGTATTCATGAAGTGTTTCTCCTTGTGTCTGCCTAACTCCATAAATCTCTTTTCAAATTGAGGCAATTCTGGACGCAGGGAAAAAAATTCAAGGAAAATATTTTTTAATTCATTCCAATTTCTAATCAGGGTTGAGTGAGAATAGAAAAACCATTCCTTAGAAACTCCATCTAGAGAAAAAGGAAATGACCTAAGCTTCATTTGATCGGCATCGACTCCATGATGTTTCATATTGACACACAAGTAACTGAATTCTTGGAGGTGTTTGTGTGGGTCTTCACCAGGCAACCCATTGAATTTGGGAAGCTGGTGGATGACACCGGACTTGATTTCAAATCCAGTAGGGGCATCAGGGTACTCTAAAGGATTCTCATTATTTTCGTCATAGGACAAAGCCAGTTCTTTCAAAGTTCTATTTTCATCCATTTGGATTTTAGTGTCAACTAAGTCCCTCCTAGGTGTGTTTGTGGATGATTCACAACTTGAAACTTGGGGATTAGTAACTCTAACCCTAGTGTGAAAAGTTCTATCAATTTCGGGATCCAAAGGTAACAAGTTCGAGTCAGGAAGTTCGGGTCATGCAAGAAAAAATAAAATAAAATCAACTCTAGAAACCGCCCCGGCAACGACACCAGTTGATGTGAGAATTTTTGTGTCATAAAAACCTCAATCAATATTTTTACCTTTTAATGTATCACAGTGGTGACCACAGGGTTATCTCTCGAGGAGGTTGCAGATCGAGTTGCAAAACTGCCACTTTTATTATTATTTTTTAGCAATGAAAATGAGGATTTGGTTAACAATTTGAAAATAAAATTTTAATTAAATACTAAATTGAAATAATTTTAAAGGAAAGATAAAGTGGGTTTGAAATCAGGATTAAAAACAGTGGTCGCAGACAAGCTTCACCCTCTCGGACACTCCCCTCTTCCTTGTATATAAAAAATATCTCTTAATTTAAATTCCAAAATGTATCATGAAGGACCCCTAGGTGTACACTCAAATTTGAATAGACATCATATTAATACTTTAATATTATTGTTCTCCCACCTATAGAAGTGAATAAATTACTTAAATACCTCCAAGTAATTGAAGCTAATTGAATTCTCTATGCTTAATGGCAAAACCTCACCAAAGAATTTTAAATAGCGAAATCAGTTGTTCTACTTTATAAATGGAACAACGATCAAAAAAATTTGTTGAAAATATATTTAAGAAATAAAACAACCAGATTCATTCAAAAAATATAGTTTCAAGAGAAATTCAAAAAGAGATTACACGTTAAAATCAAAACTCGGAAGAGAGTGTTTGTCGGGTGTCGTCGTCCGCAACCACTTGCCGCTTAGCCTTGTATCACTTGAGAAGTCTTCATCTTATCTATTGGATCCTAAAAGGATGGAATATTCTTAAGGATCTCAATCTCTACATTTCCCTTTCCTCTCTCAATCCAACTCCCTTCGTGACGGATGGTGTGGTGATGAATGGAATGTGATTTAGAGGTAGGAGCTTCTCTCCTTTTATAGGCATATTTCATCTTCAAAAGGTTGTCGCATTTTTTACCCATTAATTGGCCGATTCACGCATAGAAAACTTCATAAATGTTGTTCCTAAATCTATTGTTAATCCCCCCTCCAAATTTTGGATTCATTTGACACTTCAATAAGGATTTATGATTTTTTTATTGGAAGTCACTTTCTCTGGATGAAGCTTCCTAGAAGCTTCCTTTAAAACTCTATCATTCAATGGAAACCAAAACGGATTCCAAACGGCTTGAAATTAATTGTGTGAATGTGTCTGGGAGTTATATTTCATATCCAAGTCTAATCCCATCATTTGGAGGAGTTTAGGCCGAATTATGTTTCCATTGCGATGGTGGGGTCCACGTAGTCCGCCCGGAAAGATTGTCAACTTCATTGATTTTTTTGGGCATCAAGATGCATGAATATGACCCTGGTCCTGAAGATAAAGATGATGGAAATAAAATAATGGTTCAAACAAAATTAGAATCACAAAATTAAAAAATATATTTTATGATAAATGACCAAAATACCCCTGTGATAAAAATCTGTTAAAAACCAGAATTATGCAATTTAAAATTTTTATCCCAAAACACACTCTAAATCAATAATTGTTACAAATAAGATCAAATTGGTAAATTGGTGAGGTTTAAATCATTTAAATAGACATTAAAAATAGTAGAAATATTAGCTTTATCAATTCCCCCGCACTTAGCTCTTGTACTCCTGGACAGGTGACCACAGAATCAAGAAAAATAAAACACATACCAATAGAGTTTACCAATTTAACACAAATAATTAAAAAGATATCATGCCTTATTAAAGACAAATATTCAAAATTCTCAATTAAAATAATTCAATCCATTTCCACTTCTTTTGTCTTCTCATGCACACAACACACTTACCTCGCATTCATTTTCTCTCAACACACAATATAGATTTGTAACAAGGATTTTCTCATCCAAATCATGAAAGAATTATCATAGGCTTGATAAATGTCTACATATCCACCCGATGTGAGCCATGAACATGAGATTATCATGAGTACTTTACAAGATTTTTCTGTGGCTTGGGGTTGGTAGGATTCAAATGTGAAAAATTATGTGGCTAAATAAGGAGGGTTTGGCTCTTTTTGAAGCAGAAATGCATGATTCTAATTTTTACTCAAGTTTGGTCTCCTCCATATTCTCCTATGAAAAATAATCTTCTCTGATCATCTGTTTTCCATCCCATTCCATCAATACTTCAGTAGTAAATATGTCTTTTTTTTAAATCTCCAGATAGGGCACAACTTATTTCCATTTAGAGCCCCAGACAGGCACACCTCCATTTCATTTGAGAGCTCCAAAAAGGCATAGCTCTCAGAAAAAAATATATTCCATCATCACAAATATGTCTTCAATGATTGAAATTTCTCCCAAATCAATACAAAATGAGGTAGCACATCACAAGTCATCTCTCCCCCCCCCCCCCCAACACTTAACTTCAACTAGATCATGCATTTATACTTCCAGAACAGTTTGGAAAGGGAAATTTGGCTTGTAATGTGGCTGACCTAACAGGCTATACATGGCTACTAAGGGATCAAGAAAGATAAAATAATCAAGTAAGGACGAAATAAAAAGGATAATCATGAAAATGGGGCTCCAATATCCAAACAAATGTCTCAATCGTTTTAATCACAAGTATCTCAGCCCTAAAGTTTTGATAGAAATAAATCATGTTCTGGTTTAAAGAAACATGAATTAGTTATCTCAAGATAGAGGTGAATGTGAAGAAGATGTAAAAATGGGTCTAGAAGCCTCACAGGAATGAGAATTTCAATTACAATGTTAGTGATATGTGCCATGAGATTTAAAAATCAGTGGTCATTTCAAGAATTTTCCAAATTTTTGAACTTGAAACAATGTCATTTTCAGCATTCATTTATGTTCAGTTTCAAAGGATTAGTTGGTTCACTCCTTGGAATGAGTTTCAAAAGAAATTCAAGGAATTCCAAAACTTTTTTTTCATTTTCTTTTTTTTAACAGGAAAAAATAAATTGAAAAGAAAATGCTTAAAATTTGAAAAAAAAATGCCAAAGATGGAAAGAAAATTTGAGGAAAAAAAATATTTCAAATGAAAGCTCATAAAAACCTAATCTACCCAGCATTGTGCCTCCCCCCCCACCACACTTATTCTATGCAATGTCCTCATTGTGAAGCAAATTTATTTGAGCATGAAATTTAGGAAATTAAATATATAATAAGAATCAATGAGAAGGAAAGACACAACCAGTCATTAATTGTATTATGCATTATGAAGTTGAATCTCCTCCCCTGGAGGATCTTGAAAATTCTCTCTAAACAGCTTCATCCAATACCCATTGATAGTGAATTATGTCCCTTTGTTTGGAACTTTAATCTGTATTGCACCAAAATAAAAAACATGAGTAACGATGAATGGGCCAGACCATTTGGAATGAAATTTATCTGAGAAGAGTTTCAATCTGGCATCGAACAATAGAACATTGGCTCCCTCCTTGGATTTTTTGTTGAGAATCCTCATATCATGAAAGGCTTTGGTTCTCTCTTTGTATAACCTAGAGCTTTCATATGAATTATTTCTGATTTCCTCCAGTAAAATTATTTTCATGCAAACTGAGGGATTGATTCCTGTTAGATCGGAGAGAGTCCATCCTATGGATTCCTTGTGGGACTTGAGAACTTCCAACAATTGGTTTTACTATACTTTTGAAAATTCTTTCGAGATGATTATAGGGAACTGTTCAGAAGATAGATTGTTTAGTGAAGCTCCATGTTCATCATGGTGATCTCTTTCCATGATCTCAATACTTGTTTTATGTGAAAACTTGGAAACCTCTCTAGGGATACCACTAATAGGTTCAGTTGTTTCAATAAATTATACTTCATTAATTCTCAGATATTCAGTCTCAACATACCAAGACTCTTCACAGTCTTCAATTTTAACCTCATGTTGATCTGATTCAGTATTAGAAAAATTTCCATCTTTTTTCACATCAGTTGGTATTTCATCACAAGAAAAATTATGTAACATGTCAGAGGAAAAAAAATTGATCATGTTCACTTGGGGGGATGAATTATCCTCAACTGGGTGTTTCATTGAATTAAAAATATTGAAATGAACATTATCTCCTCCAAATCCCAGTGAAAGTGTCCCTTTGTGAACATTGATGATTTCTTTTGCTGTTTTCAAAAATGGTCTCCCCGGGATGAGGGGAGCATGTGTGCTGAACCTATCATATTCTATATCCAACACATAGAAGTAAACAGGAAAAAACATGTCTCCAACTTGAATGAGAACATCTTCTATAACTTTAGAAGGTTTGGTGGTACTTCGGTTGGCAAGTTGAATGATAATTCCATAGGGTTTCAAGTCTCCAACCTGAAGAGATGAGTAGACAGAATGTGGCATGACATTGATGGAGGCCCCTAGATCAACCATCACATCTTTGAATTCACATTTCCCAATGGTACATGGAATGGTAAATGTTCCAGGGTCTTTACACTTGATAGGAAGGGCATGTTGAATCATTGATGAAACATTCCTTCCTAAGATTACTTTTTCACCTTCTTTGAACTTCCTCTTGTTGGTACACATGTCTTTCAGAAACTTAGCATACCTTAGAATTTTTTCACAACATCAAGCAAAGGAATATTGACTTGGAATTTCTTGAATGTTTCCAAAACCTCCTTATCCAATTCTTTTTCAGCACTTGACTTTGGTGGTGGTTCACACCTTGATTAAGGCATTGGAGGTTTGAATGTTTCTGAGGTATTCTGAGTATGTTTTGGAAAAACATAAGGACCAGACATCCTCTTCCAATCATTCATTGTTCGTTCAAACAAGATTTCATCCTTTGACTTTGTGGTTATATCAATTTTCAATTCATCAGCATTTTCATCAAGGGTATGATTTTTATCAATAGTGTCGACAGCAGGCTTAATGTTCTCAATGTGAGGGTTGTTCAATTTTGTGCCACTCCTGAGTTCAATTGCACTCACATTTTCCTTCCCATTATTCCTCAGATTTACTTTTGGCTATGAGGGTAAACCACTACTCATTTGATTTTTTATGCAATTAATACCAGAGGCAAGTTGACCCATTTGAGTCATCAAGATATTCATTTTGTTATCTTGTTTTTTTGAAAATTATTTTAGTTCCCTTATTTCCTCTTGTTGTTTCCTCATTGATTCTTCAAGGTTCCTATCAGAGTTTTGAGTGGGAGGGGTAGGCTGAAATTTGCTTCTAGAATGAGCATTGGCTTGCTAATTGAAATATCTTGGTTGAGAATTACTTGATTGTCCTTAAAAGAATCCTCTTGGTTGTTCAGGCTGATGAAATATTTTATTTGAGTTGTTGTTCCATCCCTGATTGAAATTTTGGTTGTTTTGAAATGGCCTTTGTTGGTTTGATTGAAATGGTCTCCTAGGAAAAATTTCATTGCAGTTCTCAGGAGGCTCTTGCATTCATGGTCATTGGTCACTAAAATGTTCATTCGAAGAACAAATCCCACAGTGGACATGTAGTTGGAAAGCCGCTTCAGGTTTGGGTTGGGTTGGTGGGGTGTTAGAAAACATCATTGACCTTACCATGGTGGTAAGATCAGATAGTTGACTTGCAATTGTGTTGTTTTCAGGACTAGTAGTAGGGAATTCTTGCACAGCTTTGACATGAAGAAGGCTTCTTGTTCCAAATTGTTGGGCATTCTGGGCCATGTTTGCAATTAGAATCCTAGCAGCAGCTGGTGTCTTATCAACTAAAGCTCCTCCTGCAGCATCATCGATCATACTTCTATCAGTGAGACACAATCCTTCATGAAAGTATTGAATGAGAATCTGGTCACTGATTTGATGATGGGGGAAACTAAAACAAAGACGTTTGAACCTTTCCCAGTATTCATGAAGTGTTTCTCCTAGTGTCTGCCTAACTCCACAAATCTCTTTTCGAATTGAGGCAGTTCTGGACGCAGGGAAAAAAATTTCAAGGAAAATCTTTTTTAATTCATTCCAATTTCTAATCAAGGTTGAGTGAGAATAGAAAAACCATTCCTTAGCAACTCCATCTATAGAAAAAGGAAAAGACCTCAGCTTCATTTGATCGGCATCGACTCAATGAGGTTTCATGTTGACACACAAGTAACTGAATTCTTGGAGGTGTTTGTGTGGGTCTTCACCAGGCAACCCATTGAATTTGGGAAGCTGGTGGATGAAACCAGAATTGATTTCAAATCTAGCAGGGGCATCAGGGTACTCTAAAGGATTCTCATGATTTTTGTCATAGGACGAAGCCAGTTCTTTCAAAGTTCTATTTTCATCCATTTGGATTTCAGTTTCAACTAAGTCCCTCCTAGGTGTGTTGGTGGATTATTCACAACTTGAAACTTGGGGATTAGTAACTCTAACCCTCATGTGAAAAGTTCTATCAATTTCTGGATCCAAAGGTATCAAGTTCGGGTCAGAATTTCGGGTCATGCAAGAAAAAATAAAATAAAACCAACTCTAGCAACCTCCCCAGCAACGGTGCCAATTGATGTGAGCATTTTTGTGTCATAAAAACCTCAATCAATATTTTTCCCTTTTAATGTAGCATAGTGGTGACCACAGGGTTGTCTCTCAAGGAGGTTGCAGATCGAGTTGCAAAACTGTCACTTTTTTTATTTTTTTTTCAGAAATGAAAATGGGGATTTGATTAACAATTTGAAAATAAAATTTTAATTAAATACTAAATTAAAATAATTTTAAAGGAAATATAAAGTGGGTTTGAAATCAGGATTAAAAATAGTGGTCGTAGACAAGCTTCACCCTCTCGGACAATCCCCTCTTCCTTGTATATAAAAAATATCTCTTAATTTAAATTCCGAAATGTACCCCCAAGGACCCCTAGGTGTACACTCAAATTTGAATATACATCATATTAAGACTTCAATATGATTATTTTCTCACCTATAGAAGTGACTCAATTACTTAAATACCTCCAAGTAATTGAAACTAATTGAATTCACTATGCTCAATGGCAAAACCTCACCAAAGAATTTTAAATAGCGAAATCAATTGTTCTACTTTATAGATGGAACTATGATCAAACAAATTTGTTGAAAATATATTTAAGAAAGAAAACAACCAGATTCATTCAAAAAAAATATATGTTAAATAGAAATTCAAAACGATATTACACATTAAAATCAAAACTCGGAAGAGAGTGTCCGTCGGGTGTCGTCGTTCGCAACCACTTGCCGCTTAGCCTTGCATCAGTTGAGAAGTCTTCATATTCTCTATTGGATCCTAAAAGGATGGAATATTCTTAAGGATCTCAATATCCACCTTTCCCTTTCCTCTCTCAATCCAACTCCCTTCGTGACGGATGGTGTGGTGATGAATGGAATGTGATTTAGAGGTAGGAGCTCCTCTCCTTTTATAGGTAGATTTCATCTTCAAAAGTTTGTCGCATTTTTGACCCATTAATTGGTCGATTCATGCATGGAAATATTCATAAATGTTGTTCCTAAATGTGTTGGGTGTCCACCTCCAAATTTCGGATTCATTGGACACGTCAAGAAGGAGTTATGATTTTTGTATTGGAAATCACTTTCTCTGGATGAAGCTTCCTCGAAGCTTCCTTTAAAACTCTATCTTTCAATGGAAACCAAAACGAATTCCAAACAGCTTGAAATTAATTGTGTGAACGATTCTGGGAGTCCTATTTCATATCCAAGTCTAATACCATCATTTAGAGGAGTTTAGGCCGAATTATGTTTCCATTACGATGGTGGAGTCCACGCAGTCCGCCCGGAAAGATTGTCAACTTCATTGATTTTTTTGGGCATCAAGATGCATGAATCTGACCCTGGTCCTGAAGACAAAGATGATGGAAATAAAATAACGGTTCAAAAAAAATTGAATCAAAAAATTTAAAAATATATTTTATGGGAAATGACCAAAATACCCCTGTGATAAAAATATGTTAAAAATCCAGAATTATGCAATTTAAACTTTTTATCCCAAAACACACTCTAAATCCAAAATTGTTACAAATAAGATCAAATTGGTAAATTGGTGAGGTTTAAATCATTTAAATAGACATTAAAAATAGTGGAAATATTAACTCTATCAATAACCTTACTCATATCCATTATCATTTATACTCTTCATAAATAGTCATTCTCTACATGAATTCATCCGATTTTCCATATCGATGTTTATAGTTTTGATCATTTGTATGAGTTTCATAATAGAAATGTTTTTATTAATTATAATTCCAAATTATATCATTAATAAGTCATTAAATTTTCTATTAGGTATGATTTATAGTAATTTATTATGTTTTAAATCCCTTTCATGAGTGTTTTAGACATTATCCTTGAAGAAAAAGTCGATAATAAACTTGTTTTTTGTGATTTTTGAAAAATAGAGGGTGTTTTCTTAATTGATGAATTAGATATTGATATAATATCTAAATAAACAAAAAAATAATTATTTACAAATTTATATCATATTATTATGGTAAATAATTTTTCATAGTCATCCATGATATAAATGTATAGTATTGTTCAAGTGGGTGGTTAAACCAACCCAAACATGAACCTACCATGATTAATAGATGATTATGAGATGGATTTGTTGTAATATAATTGTAAAAAGAGTATAATGATATTATTTAGTTTTTATTAGTTTTATATATCATAATTATAAGTAAGTATAAAAATAATTAGTGTATATGAAAACATTACACAATTTGAATAAAACATTATCCTCTTAGTGCGCTTATTTTAAACAATTTAACTAACGATGATTGTTGATTAATCATATCATTAATAAGTTCTTAAATTTGTCACACTATAACCTTAATGATATAAAAAATCATATTTATCTTTTAATTCCATATTTATATCCAACCTTGTAAGGCGGTTAATGAAAACAAAACATGTTACGTCGTGGAGGCGATAGTCCGCACAATACACGAACAACAAATTTTTTTCTTAATAGATGAGGTATATGAATAAAAAATGATAATAAACTTATTATATTAATATTATATTATATAAATTATAATTATATAATTATATTATCATGACTATAATAAATTTGAAAAAATATAATTAAGAAGAAAACTAAGTAGTTACTAATACTCACGTAGGGGAGTTGATTTTTCCTTGGAAGTCTCCTTGAATTTGAACGACTTAGGCTAAATATGAGTGGTCAGGGGATTATTTTCCTGATATAGGTTTATATTTAGATATAAATAATATATTTTCAAGGAGATATTTTAATGAGATGTGTGTCTTGAATTGGTTAAGATTTTCCCCTTTTATAAGTGAAGGGAAGGGTAGTTTTGGGAACAACTTTACATTTTTCAATAATGTCATGAAACTATTCAAGGGTCAATGGATCAAAAATGGTAAAAATTATAGTTGAAACATGTATTGGTCGATCCAAATCTCAAACATTCAATTCTATACTTGGGTAGTGTACGGAGGTCATCTTGGTCACTGGAGAGAATGTAGCAAAGTAGTCCACCCCGTAAGTTTGTGCAAAGCTATTAGCCACAAGGTGGGCTTTGAGGTGATGGAGAGTGCCATCGGGATTGATCCGGACAGTGTAAATTCATTTGCTTCCAACCACATGTTTGTCTGTTGGAAGGGGGACAAGATCTCAAGTATGATTTTCTTCCAGAGCCTGCAATTCATCCTGCATTACTGCTAGCCACCCCGGGTGAGATTTTGCATCACCAACGGTTCGAGGAATTGATATTGTCTCCAGAGCTGAAAAACCCCTGTATGAAGATACAAATAAAGGTGTACTCTGGCATGAACGAGTACCTTTCTGGAGTGCAATGGGCAAGTTGTCCGGTGTCGGGGCAGGAGCATCGGATGAAGCGGGGACGATGGTGTCCTCGGCATAGATAGGGGGTACAGGCAATGGGCAGCGAGAGTAGACCGCACCAAAATGGTGATCAGAAGCAACCGGGGGAGACACTAGTGGATGGTGGATGATGAGGGGAAGAAAATCACCAATGTCAGTGTCTGGATGGGGAGAGAGATGTGAAAAAGGAGAGCTCTCAACGAACTATACGTCAGCAGAGATGATATATCACCGTAGGTCCAGAGAGAAGTATCGATATCCACGCTGAGTATGGGAATAGCCGAGGAATATGCAGCGGAGGGATTTTGGAGAGAGTTTGGAGAGACCGGGTCGAGTGTCACAGACATAACAAAGACAGCCAAAGACACGCAAGGGAAGGGAGTGAGGAGGGAGAGAGAATAATATAGTCCAAAAAGGAGTCTCCCCCTGAAGGATAGAAGAAGGGAGGTGGTTAATGAGGTAGGTAGTATTCAGGATAGCATCGCACCAAAATTGGAGAGGCACCTTCATGTGAAATAGGAGGGAACAGGCAGTCTCCAGAATATGGCGGTGTTTCTGCTCAGCCACTCCATTCTGCTGCGGTGTATCGGGGCAAGATGTCTGGTGAATGATGCCTTTATCCTTGAGAAACTGCTGAAGGGTGGAGGATAAATATTCTCGTCCATTGCCAGAGCAGAGAATTGAGTATGAATTTCATTGTAGAAGGTCTGAAAGGTATAACACACTTCAGACCGATCACGAAGAAGGTATAGCCAAGTCATGCGGGAGTAGTCATCAATAAAGGTAATATAATACTGGTACCCGGGCTAGCTAGGAACCCTGCAAGGACCCCATACATCGGAGTGAACAAGGTCGAAAGGATTCGCGGCACGCGAGTCCAAGCGAGGTACATTGTCACCCGATGATGTTTTGAAAATTTGCAAGGTTCACAATGGAATGAAAGATTAGGACTGAATTGGGGGCAAAGTTTATGTAGGACGGAAGCCGGCGGATGACCAAGGTGAGAATGAAGGTCAAGGGAATGGGCTGAGGTGGATGGGTAGGCAATAGGGTGTGGGATATCGAGTATGTACACCCCGGCCTGAAGATGACCTCGACCCAGTTCTCGATTCGTCGAGTGCTCCTGAAACACAACACCAGAAGATGTAAAAATAGCAGCACAGTTTAAATCTTTGGTGAGTTGGCTGATGGAGAGAAGATTAAACTGGCTGTGAGGAACGTGAGCAATGGAAGACAGACTCATAGATGGGGTCAAAAGGTATGTGCCAAAACCCGCAATGGGGATTGTTGATCTATCAGCAATAGTGATTGGAGATGCACTGGTTGATGGATGGTAGGTAGTTAACAGACCAAAATATCCTGTGAGATGTTGAGACGCACCGGAGTTGAGCATCCAGACCGATGGTCGATGAGATAGGCAGGCGGTGGAGCTAGCAGTCTGAGTAATGGTGGCTGGATAAGAGGGTCGATGCTCAGGACGGGGTCGGGAAACCGCTAGAGGCGGACCGAGAGACAGCATCGGATGCAGGAGCTGAGAAGTGTTGGGAGACTGTCCAGTCAAATGTCGCCAGGAGTGCTGTGGGAAGGCGGCGCCGGACAACCGCATGGGAACCAGAAAATAGAAAACTCCTGGATTGCGGGAGGAAGCACCAGACTGGAGGAGTGCGCAGGAGAGGCGTGTCGGGGACGAGTGCACCGGGAGTCTCCGGACAAAGCATCCGGAGCAGGGCCGATCACGCCGGGAAGCCGGGAGAGCCTAACGGACGGCGCAGGGGAGGAGGAAGCGCTGCTGGCGGCGCGCACAGGCGGGAGAAGCCCGTGAGTCGGCTGGTGCAGGGAGCTGGGACAAAAGGTGGGGTGGGCACTGGGCGAGCGTGCGCCACGATGGAGGGAGGGGCTGGTGTTGACGGGGATGGTGCTTGCAACCGGGAGGAGACGTCGGGAGAGGGCGCCAGGAGCCGCGTCTAGGAGGCGCGGTTGGAGGAGCGGGGCACCGGGGAACCACCTGAGGGAGATGGGTTCGCCAGGAGGAGACGTCGGGCCGGCGAGAGGAGACGTCAGGAGGATCACCTGGAGCCGGAGCCGAGAGTCGCACCGGGAGCCGGGGGCCAGGAGTCGGGGATGGCGCGGCTGGGCGAGGGTGTCGTGGCGAGGGCGCCGCTGGGCGAGGGCGCCGGGAGGGGAGCCGCGCCGGGATAGAGGGCCGCCGGGAGGGGAGCCGCGCCGGGAGAGAGGGCCGCCGGGAGGAGAAGTGTTGTATTTGTTGTCAACCATGAGTAAATATGGTCAATCGTGTAAGATTAGAAATTAATTGGTAAAATGGTTAATCATAATCTTTACTCATGGTTGACAACAAATACAACACACTTTCAAAAATTTGGTTGTTCTTTACTGAAGAAGTGTACGGTCATACCTAGATAAGACAGATGATTTCCTTATTTATCAAGTGAGGGGCATGTGATGTTCTCATCCATAAGGGTGAATGATATGTGATGTATTCATCAACCTGGGTAGTCTATAGTTGGAGATTTGAGAATGTATGAGCAACAATACAAGATTGATATACTCCATGCATCATGGTTATTCAATGGGTTATATAAAAATGAATTCTTGCATATGATGCAACTAGTGGACATAGGTATAGAGATACATCTATCTGATGGATATCACACTAGATCCCTTTGCAGCTTAAGTAGCATTGATGATTTTCTAGAGGCTGTACTTTGATTACATTTATGAATTCATGAATTTATATTTGTTATCAATGCTACAAAGGTTCGTGGGGTCACACTTTGTGGTTGACTGAATGATGATTGGGTTTTACTCAGAGAACTACTTTAAAAGTGTTTTAGAGTTTATTCAAAAGGAATTTTGGATGACTATTTACAAGGTATTTTATATAATATGATACAAGGTGAAGTTAATGATAGCTTTCCAAAAGTGTCTTGGAAATATCTAAAATGAGTTCTGAATATGGTTTCATAAGTTATTGTATATGATGTAGTATAAGGTGAAATGACACTAAGTCTATAAGACTTTAGTGCAAGTGCGAGATTGAAAGAGATATGCCCTAAAGCCCTCATATTTTAATATATGATATCCATATATCATACGGTACAACTTATGGGAATCCAAGGCATATCATATGCCAATGATAATAGATATCGTGAGGAGCGATACGAGGATACCACACCACTATCATAACTAGTCGTAGTGTGTGACTTGGCCATATTGTTATGTGATGAATCATATGGTATGGTTCATGAAACATACTACAATCATCATGCCTACTTAATGATAACCATTATCATTCAGATCTCTTCTAATAATGGCTATCATTATTATGGGTGGTCAAGGGTTACAATAGTTGTAACTGGTGACATTCACTCGTGTGTTATGTAATGTATGAGTAAATGCATGCATTGCTCATGAATGTCCTAAAAGTTATAAAAAGAGGGCTTCACCATGAGTTGGGGCGAGTATGTGCCTCCTTAAGCCTATGTTGACTCTCCCTCTCTCTGAAGGTCTTTTATTTGTCCTTCTTTGCCATGAGAGGCACTAGCATGTCATAGAGTGAAGGAGAATCCCGCCCATGCAATGGGTGATTCACATCAACCCGGGGAGACACCGTGGAGGAGGGAGTCTGTTGGCTATTTTTTAGGGATCTCTACCAAGCACTTGTCATTGAAGAATGATGTGACGACTCTTTAGTGAAAGACATATGAAGTTCTTCATTTTATATAAACATGGTTTCAGTTTCATACACGGTGGATCTTGAGAATGAGATTCTTGATTGCTTCTGTTGTGTTTATTATGTGTTAATCGATCCTTAAAAACCCATCATTGGCATGGTATTGCTTTTAAGCGTTTTTATTCTCCTTGATCACCTCGCCGAGATCATGTGCATCAAGGCGCATCTTGGGATCCAAAATCAATGACATGTAATTCTTCTCAAAAATATCAAGAGGGAGAAAAGCATGCTTCACAATATTTGTCATCGGAAAAATATATCACACCAATTAGATGAATATTTTAACCGACAAAACCTGTGCAAATAATGTGTTGTAAAATTGATGTCGAAATGTAGATTGAAAGTACAATGTATATCAAAATTGTACCCTCAATCATTATATATATATATATATATATATCGAAATTGAAACCTCATTTTACGATTGTGGATGAATCACGATATCGATTAAAGATGAGATTGATGACGAACAGATGTAGGTATACATTTGCAAAGCAATGACAAGAAAAATAAAGACAAGTAATAGAAAGGATAATAGAGTCAAAGTTTTCATTCCATTACTCTGTCAACATACACACACAACATATATATAAGATGAATGACTGGAATTAATCCCTATTACCTATGAAAGATCCAATGACTAGGATCAATGATTTCATAACATTTTTTGGGGGGGATTTATATGTAATTTTAATATATATATATATATATATATATATATATATATATATATATATATATATATATATATATATATATATATATATATATATTTATTTATTTAATTTTATGATGCATATAATGTTAAACACGTCGTGGCTTCTCGTAGATGAAACGTGTCAAAATCCAATTGGCGAAACTACACCAGGAAAGCGAATATGTGCGCCGGACAGAAACACGGGAGCTGGAGGGAGTGCGACGACCGAAATGGCTGAAGAACTGGAGGGTCCAATTTCATGCATCAGAAGCTGTGTTAGAATCTGCGGCTTGCAATTCGCGTACGCAGGACAGCCTCCGATCTTCTCCGACTTCAATCTTAGCATCGGATATGGTTCTCGATGCCTCCTTGTGGGCGCCAATGGATCCGGTAAATGGAAACCTCTTGATTTCAGAATTCCACGGTGAACCGTACGTGGATTCCACTTTCGTGTCTTTTCTGCGATTCATTGCTTGAACGGTGTTTATGATTCGATTTGTTGGTTCCTGATCATGATACGAGGTCTTTTGTTGGGGTTTGGATCCCCATCAATATCATATTCTAATTGAATTTTAAGTTTTCATTAGACAAATGTGCTGCTGAAATGATGCCACACAAAAATGCTCGTATGTCAGTTTTCATGAGATGTTGCATTGCGAAACTGAAATATCTTGCATGGAAAAATCGATCATTTCCAATGCATTTTCTTTTTAAATTTTAGATTCCATGTTATTCTTGTCATGTTTTTTTTAAAAAAATCTATTATATCTGGAATTGTTCAAAATTGGCATGTAATGAATAATGTAGAGAGACAGGGCACTCACGAGGATCTGAACCCTTAATTATGTGGTGGAACTCGCTTTGATTAAGCTTATTATTATTATTATTATTATTCTAATCAATTCTGTTTAGTGTTCATTGCCTCAATTTTTGATTTTTGGGGAAAAAAGCATTGCTGAAGTGGGCAGGACAAATATCTGATATGAAATCATAATGAAAAAAAAAACAAATATTTTATATGATTGTTTTTAACTTTGCCATCTGCAACATGTAATAGAAAATGTTATGAAATTTAACATGTGAAGGTTTGAATCTTTAACAATCATGCTTTTATTGGGGTCGTTACACTTATTCATGTTGATTTATATGTCCTGCCAAGCGACCTTACGAATATTGAAACATCACCATCTTATGTGCAATTTGCAGGGAAGACTACATTATTGAAGATTGTTGGTGGGAAGCATATGGTTGGTGGAAGGGACGTTGTGCAGGTGTTAAATTGTTCCGCTTTTCATGATACACAGCTGGTCTGTGGTGGTGATTTATCCTATTTGGGAGGATCATGGAGCAAAACCACTGGTTCTGCTGTGAGTTTCTTATGGTCAATATTTGTTTCCTTCTGACCATGGTACATATTCAACATTAAAGATTACATGGCATCCTTTTACAATATAAGAGATGATCTGTCTTCTGCCATGAATTTTTTTTTTTTAAAGTTTCGCAGAAGTATTTAGGAAAATGTTATTGGCATTTGAACTATGCATGGAGCCTTTGTATTGGAGCAGTATTGCCTCTGCATTCGTTTAATCTTCCTCCAGCAAAACCAGTCTTACAGTGTCTCCACCAATACCCTTCAGAAGCATCAATAATGTGTCCTAAAAATTCTGCCTAAAAAATAATGCATTTCCTTGCACGGACCCAAGTCCACGGGGACCTCAAACTCCAGACCACGTTAAACATGGAGAGAGATATCCGTCACTGCAAAATACTGGAGATGTTGGTTGCGTTTGGTTATGAAAATCATTTGTATTTTCAGTTTCTAGAAATGTATCAGAAAATGCATTGGATTGTGTACATGACAAACATTTTTTAGAAAATGAAAATAGAAATGAGAGATTTTTGGAAGAAAAAAAAACCCGTTTACATGTTTTTCAGGAAAATGAAAACACAATAAGAGTTACGTCACACGCTTTATTGCTTTCCTTTGTCATCTAAACAAGTTGTCTCTGTATAATACAAGTAGACAGATTTTGTTTTTATGGTTAAGAATTGGATGTCTTCAAGCTCTACCAATGCTTGTGGGATTTGATTGTTTGTATTTACTAATGTTAACTTGAAGGTTGTTACTACCATAAAGCTTAGCAATGCATGGTGTGTGGCATGCTTTTTGTAGGCTCTTTCTCAATCAAGGCTTATTTGCCAATTTTTAGGGAGAAATTCCACTTCAGGGTGACTTCTCTGCTGAGGATATGATATTCAGGGGTGGGTAGCAAGGCCCTTTTTGATCTAGTTTTAAGTTATGCATCTTAATAATCCTGGAAAATGATGAACTAACACTGCCTTGCTCCCCCCACTGGGCAGTAGAAGGGATCGATCCCATCAGACGAGAGAAGTTGATTGAGCTTCTTGGCATAGATCTGGAGTGGAGGATGCACAAGGTGTCTGATGGGCAGCGTCGGCGAGTCCAAATCTGCATGGGTCTTCTTCATCCTTTTAAGGTATAGCAGGTCAGATCTGGCTTCAACTGGCTATGGTTCTGTGTGTGCTTGTGTCAAACAAATTCATCGCAGGTTCTGCTGCTGGATGAGGTTACAGTTGACCTGGATATTGTTACCAGGCTTGATTTACTGGACTTCTTTAAGGAAGAGTGTGAGCAGGTATGTAACTTGTTGCTTGGTCTTGTTCTGTCATGGGCGGTATTGTGTTGAAAAAATGAAACTGGTATTGATGGTTGGGGTTCATTGCAGCGAGGAGCATGCATTGTGTACGCAACTCACATATTTGATGGGCTGGAGGGGTGGGCGACGGATGTAGCGTATATCCACGACGGGGAGTTGCGGAGGAGCGGGAAGCTGCCGGAGTTCATCGGCTCAGACAACTCAGGCAGCCTGCTCTCGGTGGTCGAGTCTTGGCTTCGCTGTGAAATCAACAACAACAAGAACAAGAAGTTGCCCCCCTCCCCATTCCAGAGAACGTCTCCTTTTGAAGATTCTTCCCCTTTTAAGCCATCCAGACATATGGCATACTTCCGTTGATGCCGTGGATGGTTCAGTAAGATGGCATTGGGCATTATTGTTGCAAAATTATTTATCATAATTGGTTACTCATCATGAACCATTTATTCTTTTTTTTCTTCTAATTATGCCTCAAACACTTGTATATTAGTATCTGTTAGATATCTCACTTATTGAAAACTGTTTTTGGAGCAAGTATCAAGAGGCCATTCTTCAAAACCAATCCTTTTATGATGTTTATATTTCATGCTTTCAAAACAAAACATACCTTAAAAAATGATTTTCATGAAAACCTGACATTTGAAATAAAGGAATCATTCTAGAACATTGAAAATAGTTAGAAAGAATGATGGAAAAGGGCTCAAGTTTATGATAACGTTTCAAATTAAAGAGTTGAAGCATGAGTGAGATGTATTCATATTTTTAATAGTAAAACATTAACGATATTAACCATTTACATAATAATCGCAATAATAATGGCAAGAGATCAACATAAAATAATCATAAGCCAACTATTATAAGAATAACATAAATCATAATCATCATGGAAATACCTACGAGCTTTGGAGGCATTCTAGGACAACATGACAATTGAATCCATCTAATTGGTGGCGATGTGATTCCTAATTTCATAACTCTCGGTTTTCCCTTACCTGACTTGATCGAGAGGCAATATCCCTAAAGCAGGGCATGATCCTCACTTGGGACAAATAGTCAGAGCAAAATCCTAACCAGTGCTACGCTTATGTCTTGACTTCTCACCTAGCTAACCGTGGTTTTCCATGACATGTAAATGGAGGTGAGGAATACAATTTAATATATAACAATGTAATCATAATAATCGACAATCAAATCTCTTCCTCACCCCTAAACACTCCTCACGGAAGCAGCCCATTTTATCAAGAATATCAACATAATAAACATGTCCTCTATCTGAGAAAATTTCATCCACTTCACACAATATTGATACCACATTGACTTTTACACAAACAACATGAAGGGGCACACTTCAAGGGTATAATCATATCAAGAAAACCATTTTTGTAAAGTGTCAACCGGGCTGTAGAACATCATTAGGGAAACCAAGTCATAAAATGGTCTTTGAAAACCAAATCATGGAAATAACATCAAGCAATTCATATAATCAAAGAAGCATAAAAACAATTTTAGAATAGATCAAACACACCCAAAGTTTGTGCACAATTTCTTTTAAACATGACTTCCTCCCTTAGAAACCACTTGGAACTCAAATCACCCCCTTCACTATCAAATTGTTTTTAATAGCTCCTAAGGCATTTAAAAAAACACCAAGTGTGGAAAGTTTATGTGAAAATTGATTTTGGGAATTTAAAACACAAGGAATACTTTTTGTGCCAAATGGAAACCGAAAGAGAAACTAAAACATTGAGCAAATGATCAATAGGTACACTTAGTATATTTTTTAAGGTGTTCAAGATAGGGATTTGAAAAACACTTAAAATTATGTGCTAATAGTACAGAGTTAGATCATGCATAAAAGTACTCTACACAATCACCAGAGCCGGTTCTGGGTAAAGCCCAGAAAGCCCCTAGGCCAGGGCAACCAAGGAGATTTCCACTGTACATGAATTGTACATGCACTGTAGCAGCTTGGAAGGGGCAACATTTCACCTCCTAATCTTGGGAAACACAATTTCTAAAGTTTTTCTGGGCCGGTCCTGATAGTCACTACTGGATACGTAAGGAAATCCACATAATTCTCTCTAACCATACACTAACCGCACAACTGTGAAAAACTCTTAAAATTGGAAATTTACAAATCAGGATCCCCTTAAATCCAATAAATTCCATAATCAAACAAAATAGAACACAAAAGTGATATTAGAGTGTGATAATTCTCTCCACTATATCAAAAAAAAATTAGTTGAAAAGGAAAGACAAGATTCACTTTCTCGTTAAAGATACAACTATAACAACTTCGTTCTTTATTTCACATTAATACATGATTTATTAAATATGGTTACACTTAATACTGCCTGAAAGATCGAAAATTCTAGTGTCTTTGGGAATTAAGTACATTACATAACAATTTAAAACAGGAAAAATATCATCTTTATTGAAAACTTTCTTAACATGCTCTCACTTAAAACTGCATGGGATAACCTGGGGATATACATAAGAAAGGGGTGAGCTATAAAGCCCAGTAAGGGAATAAACATGACATAATATGAAGAGAATAATACATGTTAGACAATAGACATATCAATGAGGCATAAAAAGAGTAGGAATCATAAACATGAACAATGAGAAATGACATAACATGATAATCATAAAAGCAACATGAGAAATATGGTAACAACTTAAAACACTACATCATAAACATAGGTTAATGCTAACTACCAAGAAATCATGATGAAAAAAGTCTCATAAAGGAATCAAGTTCACTTCATGTCCCAACATGACGTCACATGAGACTAAACATTACCCAATGAATTGGAGCGCTATATAATTTTGAGCACACCCGTCACATTCATTTCATTCTCATACTTAAGTGTGCCACATAGATCATACAATATGAATTCATTCATCATCACATTTCATTCCATGATTAAGGAGTATGTAAGTCTCAATTCAAAGAAGTTTAAGTGTATAAAGGTGAACACCCTTGATAGGAAATGAGTATGATATTCTCTACACAATTATTTTGGCATGAAAAATTGTGGTGAAATTTCGGCAACATAACGACGTCACTTAAAAATTCAAAAAATGTGTTGATGAGAGCGAAAAAGATCTCTCATCATTTGAAAATCAAATGGACAGTAATAGGGACATGGAAAGACATGTCCCAACATTAGGAATTGGAAATAGAGGGCATACAATAATAAACTTGAATAAAGAAGAGAAGATGATGATCCCTTAATTGAGTGTGTGAATCCAAATGCTTGGGTGGAACTTTTTGAGAACTTGGGGGAACCTTGTGAGGACTCTAGAGAGGGGAGGTACTACTGCAAATATGACCTTTATCAGCACTAGAAAAGAGCATTAACAATGTTGTTAATCAAGGCGAAGATAAAGGGGGTCCCTTTTATCAGCACTCATAAAAGCACTGATAAAGACCCATTTTATCAGTGTTAAAAAAAGTGCTAATAAAAGGTGACTTTTATCAGCGCTAAAAAAGCGCTGATAAAAAGGTCCTTTATCAGCACTAAAAAAACACTGATAAAAGACCCCTTTTATCAGCGCTTTTTTTAGCGCTGATAAAAGTCATTTTTTTTAAAAAAAAAGTTAAAAAGAAAATACAATGCTCGGGGGGAGCTTTTAACATCACTTGACCCCCCTTTTATCAGCGCTTGGCGGAACCCCTCCCACTCTCCGCACACTGCACTTGCCCGCACATCCACCACTTGCCCGCGCGCCCCTGCTTCTACCCGAACTTGAACTCGAGACCTCCCCAATTGCGCACCTGCATCTTTACCACTAAGCTATTTAGTTTTTTTCTCTATTTAATGATATATATATTTATAGATATATATATAGTTATATTTATTCGTATATTAATATAGATTCATATTAATATAAATATATTTAGTTATATTAATACATATATATTTATTCATATATTAATATATATATATATATTTATTTGTATATTAATATATATATATAGTTATATCTATTCATATATTAATATAGATTCATATTAATATAAATATATTTAGTTATATTAATACATGTATATTTATTCATATATTAGTATATATATATTTATTCATATATTAATATATATATATATATATATATATTTATTTATATATATATATATATATTTAGTTATAATTTTTTATCCGTATATTTATTTGTATATTAATATATATTTATAAGATTAGTTTTAAATACATTTATAAAATATGTTTTTTATGTGTGTTTATAAATAAATAAATATATACATACATACATATATATAACACACACACACACACACAGACACAGACACACACACACACACTTATATATTTACGAATAAATACATATATATGTGTATCTGAAAAGCCATAGAATGTTAAAAAAACCATAACTTCTAATCCAGAAGTCCGTTTCAACTTCACAACCAGTCAAATCTAAGAAAATGAAACAATCTTTGATATGATATGTGGTACAGGCCTAGCGGACATACGGATCAGAAGTTATACCTGTTTGAATATTAAAAAATCGTGGTATCCCAACTAAAAACTCAGTTTTGGAGGCCTTCTGGGCCTTGAAAAATGTGACAGAAGGTTCTCTTAAATTATTATCACGTAGAGCTTGTCGCAAGCTTTGATTTGATATGCTGTAGAGCTCAAACGGACACCTGGATCAAAACTTATGCCTGTTTGACGTTTCAGTTACATTTTCAACTTTTTTTAGATCTTTTATTATTTTTTTTTGATTTTTTGTGTCTTAAAATTGTTATTAAATGATTATTAAACGATGATAATTAGAAAATTATTAATTAATAATATTTTTTAAAATATTTTAAATCCATTTTCACTAAATTCCTTATATATTAAATGTAATAGTCTATTTATACTTATCTAAAACATATTTAAAAAATATATATTATATTTATATCAATATAAATATACTTGTATAACAATATATTATTTTTCATGATTTTTTTTGAAATATATACTTTATTAGCACCGGGAAAAAGTGCTGATAAAGCCCCCCCTTTATCAACGCTACTAAAAAAAGCGCTGATAAAGGGTTGCGCTGCGGAAACTCAGTTTTGTGGTAGTGAGGGAAGAGTAAATACATATTCCAAGGATTTTGAGTGAAGAGAAATGAGAACTTGAGCGAGTTTATATAGGAAATGAGTGAGGATTTCTTTATTATTTCTCAAACTTTGGTTTCGGACTATATATTATAAAATAACCAAAAAAACAAACATTCCCATGGTTTTCACCCATGGTTTCTACCAAATTGGAGTATTTTTCATTATTTTATAAGGCCAAGCTCCGAACTTAATAAAATAATACCTTTGCTTATGTGGAGTGAGTCATACTCTTACTGAAATGATTTTAAAACTTTAAAATATATTAATTGTTTTAGAGGATTCATAAAGGCTTTATAAAATCAACCAAATAAACATAAAATCACATTATTTTAAAGGAAAAAAATTGATTTGGTCATGGATCCCATTTATATTATTTATTACATAACTTTTAAGTCATTACGATGTCATAATACACAAAGTATATTTATACGGTATTTAATTTTTACCTGAAAATTCGTCTGTCTCATAAAATTATGAAAAATTTACTATTGGATAATTTCAACATTTTCATTCCAAAAATAATACCCATTTTATTTAAATAATTTTCTAAATATATGAATTTTCACTTTTAAAATAATAAACGATATTTATTGAAAATGCTGAGTTTTTTGATAATAACAGTTTTCCAACCCTTATAAAAATTACATTTGACTTCATAAAAATTATATGATCATTTATATTTAATAAAATTTATTTAATAATAATATTTTATTAAAATATTATTTATTTCAAAAATCCATTAATTCATCAAAATAAATTCCTTAATTGATTTTGAATATTACCCAAAAATACTATTTGTGTTTTATTATATCGAAATAAAAATCACTTATAAAGTAACAATAATAGGATGAAAATATATTCATTATTCTATAAAAAATAATGTACATACTCATATTGCTAGGGTATTGATACACATCCCTTTAATACACCAGCAAATGCCCTAAGAGTAAGGTGCATGACGATAAGACTTTCATGGGTGGTTCGACGTACATGGTTTGGGTTGTGGCATCAATGAGCTCAAACTTCTCTCGTAAATGGTTTCAATCATGCTTAATTTGTTGGATATATATTTGGTTTTGGTCAAGAGAAAATGTCAGTGATTCTATCTCCCTCAGAAACACTGATAAATGGGCTTCATAGGGTATGATCCTACTAGTTGAAGCTATCACTTCCTTTGTCTCCATCAATTGGATTTTTTAAAACCCTATATTTATACTAATCATATGATCACTGTTCGAAGACTATTTTATCAATGGTAAATATGATTAATGATCATTTAAATATGATAGAATATAATAAAACCAAATAAGTGCATGCATTTTCTATAACCATATTACATAATAATACATTTAATTAAATCACAAGGGAAATTTTATTTATAACCATTCAGGTCATTACAATCTCCCCCCTTAAGAAATTACACCCATGAAATTTTCATTTCCCACACTAAAACAGATGAGGGTAACTCTGTTTTATGACTTTCTCCAGTTCCCACATCGCTTCTTCAAACTGGTGGTTTCTCCACAACACTTTGACCAGGTGCATTAGCTTATTTCAAAAAACATTGCCTCTATTATCTAAGAAGTTTACCGGATCCTCTTCATATGAGAGACCATTCTCCAACGATATCAGCTCTGGACTGAGTACATGTGAGTGGTATGGTATATACTTTATCTAGAGGGATACATGGAATACATGATGTACTTGAGATAGGTTAGGTAGGAGTTCTAGTTGGTAGACCACCACTCTGATGTAATCAAAGATCTCAAAGGGACCGATGTATCTTGGACTAAACTTTCCCTTATTCACAAATTTCATCACTTTCTTCCATAGAGATATACATAGGAATACCATGTCTCCAATATCAAACTCTCGGTCTCATCGATAATTGTCATCATAGCTCTTATGTCGACTCTAAGAAACCTTGATGTGCTGTTGAATGATCTTATTCTTCCATTTCCTCAACCATTTCAGGACCTATCAATTTTTGTTCCCAAAATTCATCCCAACATGCAGGTGTTCTGCACCTCTTCCCATAAAGGGCTTCGTAAGGATCCATTTGGATACTTGATTGGAAATTTTTTTTGTAGGAGAACTCGACCAGAGGAAGATGTTGGTCCCACTCTTCTTTAAAGTCAATTGATCATGCTCACAACATGTCCTCAAGGGTCTAGATAGTCTGATCATATTGGACATTAGTTTGAGGGTGATAAGTCATGCTGAAGTTCAACTCAATATTTAGAGTGTATTGGATACTCTTCCAAAACATAGAGGTGAATCTTGGATCTTGATCAGATACAATCGATAATGGTGTTCCATACAACCTCGCCACTTCTCTAATGTATATCCTTTCAATTTGGTTGAGTGAGAAATCCTATCAAATTGAAATGAATTGCACAGTCCTTGTAAGATGATCCACTATAACCAATATAGCATTATTCCCTCTTAATGCCTTTGGAATACCAGTGAAAAAGTCCAGGATGATGTTTTCCCATTTCTATACAGGTATGGGTAATGGTTACATCACCCCCTTGTATTTTTTCCTTCCTTCTTTCACTTACTAACATACAAGACATCTTGATGTATATTCCACAACCTCCTTCTTTATATTGACCCACCGATAGTGTTCTCAGATATCTTGATACATATTTGTGCTTCCTGGATGGATAAAGAAGGTTGATCTATGTGCATCATCAAAATCTCCTTCTTTAACACAAGATTTGATGGTATACATAGTCTTGAACCAAATCTCACAACTCCTTCATTAACATTAAACTATGAGGAATTCCCTTTTCTTACAGTTTCCAATTTCTTTTAAATTCCCATATCATTTATCTAAGAATAATTTATATTTTCCAAAAGGTATGATTAAGCAATCATTTGTGAAAGGATTGATGATTTTCTTTCCTTTATGTTTCCAATGTCTATACTTTTCAAATATAATAAGATCAGATCCCTCTCAATTATCATCAATGATAAAATTGTTGGATCCTTTATACTTAGAGAATCTTCCACTTTATTCGCTTTACCAGGATGGTAGTGGATTGAGCAGTCTAGTCATTGATCATCTCTAACCATCTTCATAGGAAAATATTCATCTCTTTATGAGTGAATATATATTTGAGACTTTTTTGATCCGTATATATTTCACACTTCTCCCCAAAGAGATAATTCTGCCATATTTTCAAAGAAAATATTACTGCATCCAACTTTAGATCATGTGTTGGGTAGTTATATTCATGAACTTTCGACTTCTTTGAAGCACATGCTATGAATTTTTCATTCTGTATTAACACAAAACCTAATCCCTTCTTCAAAGCATCACTGAATACAATGAAAAGTTCTCCACTTGTGGGTAGTGTGAGAATAGGGATAGTGATAAGACTCCTTTTCAACTCCTTTAATCTCTTTTAACATTCATCATTCCAAGAAAACTTGACTCCCTTCTGAGTATGCTTGGTTAGAGGGTTCGACAACTATGATAAATTTCTCACAAATCGATGATAGTACCCATCTAATCCATGGAAACTAAGGATATCTATCACAGATGTTGGACTCAACCATCCTTCAATTACTTCCATATTTTAAGGGTCCACAGATATCCATTAATTATGATAATATTCTCTAATAACGAGGATTCCTTTTACGAGAACTCACACTTACTGTATTTGGCATAAAGATTCTCCTTTTACAAGGTCTTTAGTACAGTGCTTAGATGCTCCCGATGACCATCCTTTCTTTTGGAGTATATTAGAATATCATCTATAAATACTACCAAAAATTTATCAAGCTAATCTCTAAAGACTTTATTCATCAAGTACATGAATATTTCTAAATCATTAGTGAGCCCTAAAGTAATCACTATGAACTCATAGTGCTCGTACCTCTTACAAAGAGAAGTCTTGGGAATATCCTCTTTCTTTACCCTAACTTGGTAATATACCAATTGTAGATCCACCTTGGAGAAGTATTGTGCTCCACATAGCAGATAAAATAAGTCAACAATTTGAGGAAGAGGATACTTGTTCTTTATCATGATCTTTTTGAGCTCACGATAATCAATTCAAATGCACATTGACCCATCCTTCTTCTTGATGAAGAGGACTGGTGCACCCCATGGTGAAGCACTTGGTCATATGAACCATTTATCCAAATTCTCCTATAGTTGTTTCTACAACTCCTCAAGTTACACAATATCCATTCTATACAGATTCTTGGATAATGGTAATGCCCCAGGTATAAGCTTGATTGAAAATTCAACCTCTCAACTAGGAGGAAGGCCATACAATTCCTCTAGAAACACATCTGTATATTCCCTCAAAATAGGAATGTATTCAAGTATTATTCTTTCCTTAGACTCAATTATTTGAGCTATACATGATTTCTCATAGGGAAATAATATCCTTTCTTATGATGTTGGTGCTAAAGAAGATTCATCTTCCTCCTTGCACTTTTATAGGGGGTCGATTCATGATACAAATAGCGATTTTCTTCTCAAGGAAATTTATGTTGGATCTATATAGTAAAAGATAATCTATACCCAAAACCACATCAAATTACACCAAAGGGATTATGAAAATGTTTTCTTTGAATTTTAACCTACAAATTTTGATAGGGGAAGAGTTATATACTTGGGATGTAATAATTTACCCATTTTCCATTTTCACTGGTAACTCTACTTCAATGCTTTGTGGCGGTGTTTGAATACACCAAATACTTTTTTCATTTTATAAATAATCCAATTTAAGGGTGAGTGAGAACGTTACAGAAACTGATATCTAAATTAAAACCCCCCCTAAAAAACAGCAACATAGCATTACAACATTCCAAATTCTCATTCAAAGTTTAAAATTATAAAATTCAAAACCAAAAAGTTAATCCTCATTTCTGCAGGCAAAGCGAGCTGACTGAGAAACCCTAAAGTTACGACACTGTCACTGCCATCATCACATCTCCCACCTATCATCTTGAAACCATCACCGTCGTCACATCGATGCATCACCGTCGTCGTCATTGTCCACTTCGCCGCCCACTTCACCGTCGACCACCACCAACACCAAAAACCCAAGCACTGTCGTCTTGCCAGCCAAAATACGTCACAAGACACCATAGACATCAGCCAAAAAAACCACAGAAGAACCTCCTCGGCGAATCGGGAAACCACCGAAACCCTTCAACACCGTCAAAAAATGAAAATCGCCTGCAATTAGGAATCACAAAACCTGTAAAACCGGCAACCCATTCGAGGAACCCGTCACCATGGTCAATCGACACCAACATCCACAAAACAACTGACACACCTCCATCCGATGAGCAGAAACAAAAACCCAAAAAATGCACAAAGACACCAAGAAGGAAAATAGAGAACCGCATAGAAGGAAGAACAGAACTGGGGATGAAACTCTAAAGGAACCAGGAACATGGGGAAACTGGGGAGGAAACCCTGAAGGAAACTAGGGATGAAACCCTAAAGGAAATCCCCATGACCACCAAACCGCATTGCCCAAAACCTCTAAGTATCCATTGCTCCAGGTCCAACCTGGAGGGGAGTGGTAGAACGTGAGATCAGAGCATTAATGAGGTAGCTGGGGGTATGGAACGAGAAAGAGTAACACCAGGATTGAAAACCTAGGGGAAATCAGAGATTGAAACGCATAACCTAGAAAGAGGAAGGCCGAAGAATTCAGATAAGGAGAGTCATCGAGGGGACATTGAATCCTAAAGAGGAATATGGTGAAGCCGAAAGAGGAATAAGCCGGAGGAGGAAGAGAGGTCCTTCACCACCGGGAAGAGCTCATAACCCTAGGAGGAAGCAAACAAAGCCGAGAACTGGAGCCGAGAGCGGGTTCCGGGAGAATGGGGAGCCATCTTGTTTCCTCATACACCTGAGAAAACTTATCATATACATAATATTGGTGGCGTTTGAATAGTTCTGCTAAACTTTTTATAATATGAATAAATGTGTAGAATCATAATTTAAAAAGTATGTTCACTATCCTTGAATGAATAACTAGCATACCTATCACTACTTTATTTTCAAGATCCACCTCAGCGGTTGTAATGGAAAAAGACATCCCTTTCTACCTTAGAGTTTGTCAATTGTCTTTGAAAACCCTTGTCTTAGTGCATTGATTTTAAAAGTGCCTTGGTTCCTTGAAATTGAAGCAATAAACAATGCACTGAGGGTTTACTAGAACATTACTTTCCTCCATCACATTAGTGGGTTTCTCCTATCGGTAATCACTAGCTAAGTACCCTTCCTCCCTTCTCCTAAAGCATTTCCTTTTCCCCCTTAGGCAATTTCTAGGGTACTTCTTTCCAAACCTTTTCCAAGTGGGATATTAAAATTTCTTGGCACCATTATATTTCTCCATCGGACCACCATAATTAAACTCCACTTTCCACTTCTTATACCCATGATTCCATTGAGATTCATTAATCTTTATTTTGACTTTGAGGGAACATCAGAAATTTTCCTCATAACTATGAAAGTCACGGATTTCCAGGTATTTTCATAGAATAGGCTTTAGCCCACCAAAGAAGCGATCAACCTTACATTTGGGGGTAACGACAAAGATAAAGGTGTATTGTGCAAGTCTTGTGAAGTTTTCCTCATACGCCCTGATAGATTCATTTTCTTTTTATTAAGGGTAAGGAAATCCATTTCTATTTTAAGATGGATAGTGTGAGGAAAATATTTATCGATTTTTTTTCTTGAATTCCTTCCACCCCATCACTTAAATCTCTTCCTCAGGCTTCATATTCTCGATTAATGCACACTACTAATCAAATTCTCCCTCCATATGATAAAAAACTAGTATAACCTTATCTTACTTAGAACATTGAAGGATGGAGAATATCTTCTCAATAGAGTTGATCCATTGTTCCATGATTAAGGGATTACATGATCCATTTAAATTCGGAGGACTTTATCATATAAAGGTATCGATTATAGCTTGTTCTCTCAAAGAGGGAGTTGTATGTTCCTTCTAATCCAGGTTTTTATTCATAACATGAGTCAGCTGAGAGAGTATCATTATAAATTTCATGATTCCGACTCCCATCAGGTTAGAAATCTCGTTGGGAACAATCATCACATTGCCCATCACATTTATTTCTTACTTGATTCCTCTTATTTCTAACTATTAGCTAGAATTAAAGGAATTTTAGGTATGGGTATTTTAAACTATTAAACACATAAAGGGGAATATAATGAAATTAAAGTGATAAATTATAAATTACATTTATTTCTTAACCAATTAATTTCTAGGATTCAATCTAATTTATCCAAGATCTATTTCCTAACATATAATCTTATGGGTATTTTTTGTTCTCTTTATAATGGTTCATAATGAGCTTATGAATTTACCAAAGCATATCCCCTGAGAGTGTAAAACCAGGTGTACAGTAAGACCCATTTTTATGCATTGGTTCCTAGTCGAGTCTAGCTCAATGTACTGTTTTTAGGTTTTACCCCTATGTTCATCTATGCCAGAGCTACATACCCTTGCAGTATCCAGAAAAATATGTATTTTATTGATAAACTAGTTAATCTATACTTACCAAAATTTATGGATTTTTTTTATACTTAGTCTTATCCCTAAGGATTTCTCTAGAGTTTTCTAATCCTAAAACCAAAATTTCTAAACATTTCCTTTGATTCCAACTATAACAACCCTATTATTTACTTCACATTAATACATGATTTATTACATTAATTTATAGTTAATACAAACCAAAATATTGAGAATTATAGTGTCTTTGGGAATTAGGTACATTACATAACAATTTAAAATAGGAAAAACATCTTCTTTATTGAAACTTTATTAACATGCTCGCACTTAAAACTATATGGGATAACCTGGAGACATACATAAGAAAGAGGTGATCTATAAACCCTAGTAAAGGAATAAAAATGGAATAACATGAAGATAATAAAACATTTTAGACAATAGAAATATCAATGGGGCATAAAAAGAGTAGGAATCATAAACATAGACAATGAGACATGATATAACATGATAATCATAAAAGAAAAATGGGAAATATGAAAATAAATTAAAACACTATATCATAAACATAGGGCAAGGATAAATTCCAATAAACCATGATGGAAAAAGTCACATAAATGAATTAGGTTCACTCCCTATCCCAACATGATGTCTCATGAGACTAATCATTACCCAATGTATTGGAGTGTTGTATCATTCCGGACGCACCCGTTGAGGGTTCCGGGCGTGGCGGAAGTGCGTGGGTGGATGTGCCCACTTGGCTTTTCGTCACTAACAATGATCAATCTGGGATCAATACGACGATAAACGCCAGTCTCCATGGATCAAATCACAAAAATGGACAATGAAAAGGAAAGTCCCGGAACCAAAAAGTAGGATCATTACAGGTTGATTATAATTAATTCAATAAATTGAAAAGAAATACCTTTTGGGTGTTCTTTCTTCGTTGATGTTCTTGATCACGTTCTGATTTGATTCATCGTTGCGTCGCAGAATCCAAGTGTAGACTTCCTCTAGTCGTGATCCACATGTGTACCTCGTATCTTGGGATGTCGTCAAAGGAGTCTTCGGGTGTTAGCATGGAGAAACCTTTGCTTGTGTTGTCCGCCTTAGATCGTCTTGATCCGATGGAAGATGATCTCTCTTGGTCTTGAGAGCGTTCTTGAAGGAAGATGTTCTTTTGGCCTTGGAAGAATTCTCCAGAGTTGTTGTGCACAACGATTCTATTGTGTAAGGAAAAGAGTTAGGGTTGTGAGGATATTTATAATTGAGTTTGAGGTTGTAGAGTTATTACAATAAATAAACACGTTATGCGTTTTATTTATTTCATTAACTCCCTTTTGAAAACCCCATGTCGAGTCATTAATTCCTTGACATGTGCCCACACTAATTATAATAAATATCATTTAATTAAATGATATTTCCTCAAAATCTCGACTGGAAAAAATACACGACATGTATTAATAAATACATGGTGTGTATTAATAAATACACGGCGTGTACTTGTTTTTCATTGAAAACTACAAGGCATGTACATTCAATGTACACGACGTGTATATCTTGTTTTCATTTATTCATTTCCTTTCAAAACTGAAAACTACATGGCATGTACATTTAATAATACACAGCGTGTACTTGTTTTCAAAATAAAACTACATGACGTGTAATCATTGATACATGGTGTGTACTTGTTTTATTTTATTCTTCCTCCAACATTAAAACAATTTAGGATTCCTTGAATAATTATTAAACCATGTACGAGAATAATCATTATTCTACTTGAGATACTTGAATACACTTAGTGTGTGACCCTCTAGGCCTCTTTCTCGTTGGCATTAGGCGGGTTTGCCTAAAATCTAAGATTACTGTCTAGCAACGGGTCAAGGCACCCAAGAGAAAGAAGTTGACGCCGCATTGACGTATCACCTCATACGAACGCTTAATGTGTAATTTAATCCCTTCGCCTCGATATCTCATCAAGAAGGTTTCATGGCAATGTTATAAACCTATATGCTTGATCCTTCGTTATTTGAATACCTGAAATAAAATTTTCATTTACACCATGGCCATGGAATTTAATGCGACAGTTATATTTCAATCAAAGGGCCGAGATATCAACTTCCATAAATGGAAGAGAAAAATCCTTCCTCAACTTATCCATTAACAACATGTCACTCGTGACACACCCAACGTACCCTACTTCCCGCCAACTGTCTGCGTGATGGTTTTCTTCAGTAAATCTAAGTGCACGAGTCATGACATGATTTAATGATAATCTTCCAGTCTAAGGACCATTACACACGCTCGTAGATAGCAATGTACGATGACACCAAGACATGCAGAATTGCTACTGGTGGGTCTGTTCTCATAATCTCCCATCTTGGAGATTACCAAGTGAGAACTCCATGAGAGAGAGTCTCGTCTTCTTACGAGTACTCGCACATGACGGTCTATATACTATGTGTCCTATAATAGTATGTCATCTAACCATAGAACTTTATTTAAGAATATTGTTATATCATTTCAAGGTTCCCATCATAGCGGGGATCTGCCATGACCTTATCAATGCAACAAATATTCCAAGACATTATTATATTATAGTCATGCAGAATAATGAACAATATATAATAAGTGAACATTCATGTAATCAAAGTATAAAACAGTTGGTTCTCAGGACACCAACCCTTAAAAACTCCCACTTGGACTAGATCCAACTGCCTATGAATTTTAGTCCGCTAGACCTCACATGATGACCATGTTTCTGCTGAGTCAAGGATTTAGTCAAGGGGTCCACCATGTTATCTTCTATGGAAATACTGCTCACTACAACTTCACTTCTCTGAGAAAAATCTCTCAAGAGATGATAATTCCGAAGTATGTTATTTTTCCACTGATGTGACCTTGGCTCTTTTACAAGTTCCACCACTGTAGTATTATCACAATAGAGTGTGATAGGATCTTTACTGCTCAGTACTACATCCAGATCTTGGATGAAGCTTCACATATATACTGCTTCTTTAGCTGCCTCAGAAGCTGCGATATACTCAGACTCTGTTGTAGAATCTGCCACCACACTTTTCTTTGAGCTCTTCTAACTCACTACACCTCCATTTAAACTGAAGATGTATCTAGTCTACGACTTTATGTCATCTTTATTAGTCTGAAAACTAGCATCTACATGTCCTCTGATGACAAGTTCCTAATCTCCTCCATAAACCAGGAACATATCCTTAGTACGCCTCAGATACTTAAGGATAGTCTTGACTACCATCCAATGGCGGTCTCCTGGATCAGCTTGATATCTGCATAACACACTTAATGCGTAAGAAACATCTAGCTTCATACATAGAATAACATACATGACTGACCCAATTGCGGATATGTAAGGTATCCTTGCCATTCTCTTTCTTTCCTCATGTGTTTGAGGACACATTTTCTTGGAAAGATGAATGCCATGTGACACTGGCAACAATCCACTCTTGGACTATTCCATACTGAATCTCTTCAGTATCTTGTCAATGCATGTACTTTGACTCAGACCCAACATTCTCTTAGATCTATCATGATGGATCTTGATCCCAAGAATATATGCTATCTCGCCCAAGTCTTTCATGGAGAATCATTTATGCAACCATGCCTTAAATGACTGTAATACATGTACTTTGTTTCCAATTAGTAATATGTCATCAACATATACTATTTGGAAAACGACTGCACTTCCACTAAACCACTTGTAGACACAAGGATCACATTCATTCTTAACAAATCCAAATTCCATTACAGCTTCATCAAAACGAATGTTCCATGACCTTGATGCTTGCTTTAATCCATAAATGTATTTCTTCAACTTGCATACCTTGTTGGCATACTTTGGCGTCACAAACCCTTCAGGTTGTGTCATGTAGACATCTTCCTAGAGGTTCCCGTTAAGGAATGCTGTTTTGACATCCATTTTCCAAATTTCAAAGTCATGGTAAGCAGCAATGTCCAATAGGATTCTGATGGATTTTAGCATCGCAACCGGTGAAAAGGTTTCATCATAGTCAATTCCTTGACACTGTCTAAAACATTTTGCAACTAGTCGTGCCTTATAGGTGCTAACTTTCCCCTCTATGTCTAGTTTCTTCTTGAATACCCATTTATTACCAATAGGCTTTACATCAACTGGAGGACCTACCAAAATCCAGACTTGGTTTTGGTACATGGAATCCATTTCAGAATTCATGTCTTCTTTCCACTTGGAAACATCTGTGCCTTCAACTGCTTCCTTGTAGGTAAGATGATCATCATTGTCAACCAATAATTTGTCACCATCCTTGGTGATAAGAAAACCATATCGTTCTGGTTATCTCACCTCTCTCGTGCTCCTATGCAGTTCTTGTGTCTCTGGAACAGATTGTTCTTCCATGGGGCTTTGTGGAATCTGTTCTTGTACCAACTCCTGTGTATCTTGAGCCTCAACTTCATCGAAGTCTATCTTGCTCCCACTATCTCTTTTGAAGATGTGCTCCCTCTCAAGTAATATGGAATGTATTTCCACTATAACCTTTTTGTCTGAGGGGTTGTATAGGTAATATCCCTTTTTTTCCTTGGGATATCCTATAAAGATACACTTTGTGCCCCGGGGTGCAAGTTTGTTACCTGAAGAGGCCTTAACAAATGCTTCGCTACCCCACACATGTAAATTCGATAACATGGCTTTGCGTCTACTCCATAACTCATATGGAATACCATTTATCAATTTAGTTGGTACTTGGTTTAGTATGTGTGCTGCTGTTTGTAATGCATATCCCCAAAAGGATAATGGAAGACCCGCATGAATCATCATTGATCTCACCATGTCCAACAGGGTGTGGTTCCTCTTTTCACTTACAACATTCCACTGAGGTGTGTAAGGAGGAGTGAGTTGAGATAGAATCCCAAGCTCCTGTAAGAAATCAATGAAGTCCTGATTAAGATATTCTCCTCCTCTTTCTGAGTGTAGTTTCTTAATCTTCTTACCAAGCTGGTTCTCAACTTAATTCTTGTATTCTTTGAACCGATCAAAAGAATATGACTTATACCTCATTAAGTAGATATATCCATATCTACTAAAATCATCAGTAAAAGTTATGATGTACGAGAACCCACCCCTTGCTTCAACTTGAAATGGTCCACACACATCTGTGTGAACTCATTCTAGAATCTCTTTATCTTTTTCACCTTTCCAACTAAATGGGGCTTTGGTCATTTTTCCTTGTAGACACGCAAGACATACACCAAGTGGTTTTAGTTCTAAAGAATCTAGATACCCATCTTGATGTAATTTTGTCAAACATTTCTCATTGACATGACCAAGCTGGTGATGCCAAATTTGGGTGTGGTATGAGTCATGTGAATTTACTTTTTCATCAATTTCCATTACTTGATTTGTGTAGTCTAACACATAAAGGCCGTTATATAAATGTGCCCTACCAAAACAAATGCTATCTTTATAAAAGTAGCAACATCCACTTCCAAACTTGAAGATGAATCCATCAGTATCTAATCTGGATACTGAAATAATGTTTTTGGTTATAGAAGGCACATAATAACAACATTTTAAAACCAAGATCATTCCAGTTGGAAATGTGAGGTGGCAGTCCCCAATAGCTACAACAGTAAGTGTGGCTCTGTTGGCTGCTCGTAGATCTACCTCCCCTCGATCAATCTTCTTGAATCTACTTGGTTCCTGTATTTGGATACATATGTGAGCACCACAAGCTGTATCTAATACCCAATATGTAGAAATAGATAGATTTCATTCGATGACAAACACACCTGAAGCTTCCCCTTTCTTCCTTGGCTAGGTGCAGTTTTTCTTCCAATGGCCCTTCTTGCCACATACGAAACAAACAACATCATGTTACCTTGCCTCCCCTTTGATCTTCCTTTTCTTGTAAGGCCTTGAAGAAGATTTGGGCTTAAAGATCTTCACCTTCCCTTTCCTTTTATTCACCATAACAACAGAAGGTTTTTCACGCTTCATGTCATTATCCACTTGGCGAATGAGGATAATAAGATCAGGAAGAGACTTATCAATGTTTTTCATGTTGAAGTTCACAACAAAGTTTGAGAAGATCTCAGGAAGTGATGCAAGAATGTGATCAGTACCCAGTTTTTTGGGGATTTTAAACCCTAGAACCTCCAAGCACTCAATGTATCCAATTAGCTTGACTACATGAGGCCCAGATGGGGCACCCTCTCCAAGATTGCTCTAAAATAGAGCCTTGGAGATCTCAAACCTTTCCTGTCTTGCTCTCTCCTAGTATAGACCACGGAGGTGATTGAGCATGCTGTAGGAATCCATGTATTCATGAGACTTCGTGAGCCCACTAGACATTTATGACATCATCAAACATTGAACGCCGAGTGCATCACTCAAATGTTGATCATAGACCAGGAAATATTCATCACTCGCCCCTTGGGCAGGCGGATCAGGAAGTGAGGACTCCAGCACGTAAAACTTTCATTCATGGTGTAGGATAACCCGAAGGCGCCTAAACCATTCTTGAAAGTTACTACCAGTGAGGATGTTGTCTTTATTCAGAATTGATCACAGAGAAAATGTGGTTGATGAGTTTTTCATTTCTATTCTACAAATTAAAAGAGCATATTTATCAGTACTTTCTTGATTAAATTTTTATGAGAAATAATAAATGAATTTATTAATTCTCCCACTATTTTATCAAGTCCCAATGGCCCTCACCATTGAAATAGGAATATCCAGTTGCTTTGACATTATATTGTAAAGGATCCATATTCCCCTTCGCATAACCCCAACAAGGGTTGGTCAAGCTATTTTGAAGGTATTTAGGTAGGCAGGTCTTTGTCAACTGTGAGCTTACAGTTCCTTGATCTGTTGAGTGGACTCCCTAATCCTGAAATCCTGACTTGGAATTTCTCAACTCTTGCCTCCAATATTACATCAAGTCTATAAAGGGCTACTCCTCTTGATGTAATATGGTTAAGTCAACCCAAAACCTTTCATAAGGGCTTCCTTTATAAAAGTAAGTGTCCCAACAAGGGTTGGTCAAACACATAGTTTTATTGAGTCTTTCCCTTAATCAAGTAACGAAAGGCTTGGTCTAACTTAATATGGTATTGAGGGATTTTAATCTTTAATGCGTAGTTTTACATTATCACATGCTTGTTAATATTAAGTGATTCTAGATTAAATGATTAACCATGTTCTGATAATTTTTACGCATAGTCTGGTTTTTATTTTATTCCATCTTTGCATGATTGTTCATTTTATTAATTATGTGATCGCAATAACACATACATAATAAATAAACCATGCAATCAGACAAAAATAAAATAAGATGGCATGATCACGAGCTTCTATTGGTTAGCTTATCTAGAGGTTTTGATAAGATAACCCTGACCTAGGGAAAACACCTTGAACCTGATGGTTCATGTTTTGCAGCTCCCACCTGTCCACCTTTGTATCTTCTTGGGTTGGTTTCACATCAACTTTAGATTTTTAACCGTCTCCTCTAGCTTGGGAGATCCTCCATTACATGGGGTTTACATTAAATAACCCATGGGAACACAGGCCCTAAATTTTATTGGAAGAAGGCTCGCAGGCCAACGAATTTAAATTAAACAAATTTAAATGAAACCATACACACATACAAAGGGTCTTTGGTCTAGCTCATGATCATCTATAGCATGCAATGACATTTACGCATATTTAGAATTCAAATTCTTTTAATCATTCTATTATTCAAGATAAGTCGCGATTGAATTCAATTAATTATGATATTATAATTAATCAATTATTTATCTTAAATTCATTTCTGAATTTCCTTGAGATTCTTCTCATCCATATCCCTTGTACAGGTCTTTTTACTTTTGGAGGAAACCTGGTGAAATTTATGGAAAGTACACGACTTGTAGTTTATATTTACACGGCGTGTATTTATTTTCACCTTTTATCCAAAGTACACACCAGGGGATTTAGCGTGTTCTCTGTACTTTGGAAATTTTGGAGTACACGATATGTAGATAAATCATACACGACATGTACTTACTTGTTATGCGGTAACCAGCCTAGAAATCCCGTGTACGTGGTACGCGGTTTCTACTTTGTACACAGTTTCACTTGGGCCGGATCGGACTACACGACATGTTTCTCCAACATACACACCGTGTATTTAGGTTCCCATGCGCCATTTAATTCTTGTCAACACGAGGTGTTAAATAATTAGGTGTAATCAATTCACACGGCGTGGTTTGGCGGACCAGTACCGGTTCGTTGAACCTAAGTACACAATGTGTAGTTTTCATTACACGCCGTGTATTACCGTGTTGTACAAACAGAAAGAGCGGCTCCTCTGGATGAGATCATCATTTTTATTTTAATCAAAATTAAAATTAAAAGGCCATTTCTGTGATATTAATCGAGAAATGAAGGAGGAAGAACAGATCTCGTTTATTCAGATTTATAGAACAATTTATTTCTAATTGAATCAAATATAAATGCATAAATTATCAACGGAAATTAAATAACTATAATCAACATTGTAACCTCCCTCTGATACTAATTGAAGGTTTCAGGCACAACGGAAGCATGTGGGTGGATGTTCCCACTTGGATTTTCATCATTAACAATGATCAATTCGGGATCGATATGACGATAAATGCCAGTATCAACAGATCGAATCACAGAAATGGACAAAGAAAAGGAAATTCTAGGAACCAAAAAGTAGGATCGTTACAGGTTGATTATAATTAATTTAATCAATTGAAAAGAAATAACTTTTGGGTGTTCTTTCTTCATTGATGTTCTTGATCACGTTCCAATGTGATTCGTCGTTGCGTCTCATAAGCCAAGTGTAGACTTCCTCTAGTGGTGATCCATATGTGTACCTCGTATCTTGGGACGTTGATAAAGGAGTCTCTGGGTGCTAGCGTGGAGAAACCTTTGCTTGTGTTGTTTGCCTTAGATCGTCTTGATCCGATGGAAGACAATCTCTCTCGGTCTTGAGAGCGTTCTTGGAGGAAGAGGTTCTTTCGGCCTTGAAATAATACTCCAGAGTTGTTGTGCACAACGATTCTCTTGTATAAGAAAAAGAGTTGGGGTTGTGAGGATATTTATAATTGGGTTTGAGGTTGTAGAGTTATGACAATAAATAAACACATTGCACATTTTATTTATTTCATTAACTCCATTTTGAAAACCCCATGTCGAGTCATTAATTCCTTGACATGCATCCACACTTATTATAATAAATATCATTTAATAAAACAATATTTCCTCAAAATACCGACTGGAAAAACTACACGGTGTGTATTAATAAATACATGGCATGTATTAATAAATACACGGTGTGTACTTGTTTTTCATTGAAAACTACATGGCATGTACATTCAATGTACACGACATGTATATCTTTTTTTCATTTATTCATTTCCTTTCCAAAATGAAAACTACATAGCGTGTACATTTAATAATACACGATGTGTACTTGTTTTCAAAATAAAACTACATGGCGGGTAATCATTGATACACGACATGTAATTGTTTTATTTTATTCTTCCTCCAACATTAAAACGATTTAGGCTTCCTTGAATAATTATTAAACCACATACTAGAATAATCATTATTCCACTTGAGATACTTGAATACACTTAGTGTGTGACCCTCTAGGCCTCTTTCTCGTTGGCATTAGGCAGACTTGCCTAAAGTCTAAGATTACTATCTAGCAATGGGTCAAGGCACCCAAGAGAAAGAAGTTGATGCCGCATTGACGTATCACCTCATATGAATGCTTATTGTGTAATTTAATCCCTTCATCTCGATATCTCATCAAACAGGTTTCATGGCAGTGTCATAAACCTATATGCTTGATCTGTCGTTCTTTGACTACCTGAAATAAACTCGTCGTTTACACCATGGCCATGGAATTTAATGCGACAGTTCTATTTCAATCAAATGGCTGAGATATCAACTACCATAAATGGAAGGGACAAATCCTTCCTCGACTTATCCATTAACAACATGTCACTCGTGACGCACCCAACGTACCCTACTTCCCGCCAACTGTCTGCGTGACGATTTTCGTCAGTAAATCTAAGTGCCCGAGTCATGACATGAGTTAATGATAAGCTTATATTCTAAGGACCATTACACATGCTTGTAGATAGAAATGTCCGATGACACCAAGACATGCGGAATTGCTACTGGTGGGTCTGTTCTCATAATCTCCCATCTTGGAGATTACCAAGTGAGAACTCCATGAGAGAGAGTCTCGTCTTCTTACGAGTACTCGCACATGACGGTCTGTATACTATGTGTCCTATAATAGTATGTCATCCAACCGTAGAACTTTATTTAAGAATATTGTTATAGCATTTCAAGGTTCTCATCATAGCGGGGATCTTCCATGACCTCATCAATGCAACAAATATTCCAGGACATTATTATATTATAGTCATGCAAAACAATGAACAATATATAATAAGTGAACATTCATGTAATCAAAATACAAAACAGTTGGTTCTTAGGACACCAACCCTTACACCCGCCACATTGATTTCATTCTCAGGCTTAAGTGTTCCACATAGATCATACAATATGGATTCATTCATAATCATATTTCATTAAAAAATCAAGGAGTGTTGAATACATACATATAAGTCTCATTTCAAAGAATTATAAGTGTATAAAGGTGAAAACCCTTTATTGTAAATGGGTATGGTATTCAACACAAAATTATTTTGGCATGGAAAATCACGGTGAAATTTCAACAGCATAAAAACATCATTTAAAAATTCAAAAAATGCAATGATGATACAGAAAGGGGTATCTCATCATTTGGACATCAAATGAACTGTAATAGGGACATGGAAAGACATGTATCAATATTAAGAATTGGAAATAAAAGGCATAAGATAATAAAGAAACTTGAATAAGGAAGAGAAGGTGAGGATCCCTTACTTGAGTGTGTGACCCCAAATGATTGGGAAGAGCTTATTGAGGGATTGAGGAAAACTTGGGAGGAATATAGAGAGAGGATAGAATAATAAAGATGTGATATAAGGATTTTTAGTGAAGATAAATAGGAGCTTGAGTGAGTTTATATAGTAAATGGCTGGGTATTTCTTTATTATTTCTCAAACTTAGGTTTTGGACTTTATATAATAAAATAGCCAAAACCACAAACCTTACCATGTTTTTTCCCATGGTTTCTGAAAAATGGGAGTTTTTTTAATTATTTTATGTGTATAAGGGCCTAACTTAATAAAATAATACTATTTATTTTGTGTAAGTGACTCATACTCTTAAAGATATGGTTTTAAAACCTTAAAATATATTAATGATTTTGGAGGAATCATAAAGGATTTATAAAATTAACCAAATAAACATAAATCAAATTATTTTAAAGTTAAAAAATATATTTGGTCATGGAGCCCATTTATAGTATTTATTATATCACTTTTGGGCCATTATGATTTCATAATACATATAGTATATTTATATGGTATTTAATTTTTACCCGAAAAGTCAACCATCTTAGAAAATTATGAAAAATTAACTATTGTATAATTTTTATTTTATGATTTCAAAAATAATATTAATTTTATCTAAATAATTTTATAAATATGTTATTTTTTACTTTTAAAATAATAACTGACATTTATTAAAAATGATGGGTTTTTTTGTTGCCAATAACAGTTTTCGAACCCTTATAAAAATTATATTTGACTTTATAAAAATTATATGATCATTTATATTTAATAAAATTTATTTAATAATAACATTTTATTAAAATATTATTTATTTAAAAAATCCATTAATTCATCAAAATAAATTTCTTAATTGAATTTGAATATTATCCAAAAATTCTATTTGTGTTTCATTGTATCGAAATTAAAATAATTTTTAAAGTAACAATAATAGGATGAAAATATATTCATTATTCTATATAAAATAATGTAAACAGTCATTTTTCTATGATCTTGATATATATCCCTTTAATACACTATCAAATTACCTATGATTAAGGTGCGCGACAGTGAGACTTTCATGGGACGGTTCAGCCTACATAGTTTGAGTTGTGATCTCTATGAGCTTGAATGTATACTATAAATAGTTTCTATCATGCTTAAGTTTTTAGATCTTAGCTTAAGCATGGTCAAGGGAAAATCCCAGTGATTCCATCTCCTTTTGAAGCTCCGATAAATGGGCTTCATAAGGTATGATCCTATTAGTTGATGCCATCACTTCCTTTGTTTGTATCAATTGGATTTGTTAAAACCATATATTTTTAATAATCATATGATCACTATTAATTGGATATTTTATCAATGGTAAATATTCTTAACAGTCATTTAAATATGACAGGATATAATAAAATCAAATAAGTTAATGTGTTTTCTATAACCATATTACATAATAATATATTTAATTAAATCATAAGGAAAATTTTATTTATAACCATTCTGGTCGATACAAAAACTTTGAAATCGAGTAATTCTAAGTCACTCACTAAGATATGTCTTAAAAAACTAACCCAATACAATTACCAAAGAATATCAAAAGCTACAACCAACACTATAAGGAAATATATATATAGCAGCAGTTATATAACAATAGTTTCATAAGTCATCACTAAATGTTGTTTTCACTATTATTTGAAATTATTTTTAAAAGTGTTGCTATATAATGTATTTAGGATTTGTTTTAATGAAAACAACTGCTAAATAATAGACAGTGACATTTTTTTATGAAATTTTTTGCTAAGTGATTTAATAAATCCCCCCCTCCCCCTTGGCCTTGACACCCCTTAGCCTCGACCCCTCGATCTCAACACCCTAGTACGGTCCACACTCCTCCTCAACTGCCCAACCCTGACCCCTCAGCCTCAACACCCTAGCATGGTTCATGCTCCTCCTTCACTATCGACCTCTAATCATCCATCATCGTTCACACTTCACCAGCCATTCGATCATTACCATGGTCCACTGTAAGCCTTAAGCCTTACGCCAATCAGTATTCTTTGAGCCCTAAGTCATCTACTCATCACCGTACGTATTCCCATCACCGTGATCCATTGTGATCCCTAAGCTGTCCGTACTCCTCCTCCCTCACTGACCTCCACTAATTCTATGTAGTTTGTTGTTATTTTATTTTATTAAGAATAATTTTTATTCATTTTTTTCATTCTAATTTAATTCATTCAGTTAATTCATTCTTAATATTAATTTTTAAGACAATCAACCATTTATGATTGAAGATTGTCCAATCATAAGTGGTTAGTCTCCAAGGAATCAGGACATAAAGAGTAGAATAATGGATAACTAATTCATTTATCATGTTTATTTATAATTAATCTATTTAAATTAAGTATTATTTGTTTGAGTTAATCAAAAATTTATTTTGTAGTAACACATTGAAAATGAGAGTTGTTAAGAATGGATCTCGAAGATTTTCGAGATGATGAAAATATGAAGAATTATTTTATTAATATTTTTCTAAAATGGTTTAAAAATTAAGGCACATTCCATTTTTTTTTCTTTATACATGATAATTTAGTTATATTAATATTGATAATTTATTTGACCATATTGAAATCAATTAAATTATATTGAATTGTATTTAATTATTTGAATGTATTTACGAGTGAATGAGTCAACATATTTTTTTCAAAAATTATTCCTTTTAATTTGATTTCTTATTTCTCACTTTAATTATAACCGGCATGTCATTTTAGAATTTAGTTATGGTGTATTCAATTACAATCTTTTTAAAATATCAACTGGGATAACAATTGTTGGAACCCAATCACATTTAGTTTTATCAAATTATTTTGGGAATGGTATCATACTTTAGAAATACAATTCATTTATATTTTAATAAGGAATCATGTTTAACTTTGATTTATTACAATTTATCACTGATGTAGTTTCTAATTTTCCTTCTTGTTGATAATAATTAGAAAATAATATAAATATGGAAAGGGAGGTGAATACGAGACTTGAATTTAATATGAGGTTCCATTCATGGCTGGAAAGTTTTTAAAGTTTTGAGGTGTATAATCAAAATTGTTACCCTTTTTTTCCTGTTGTGATTTGTATAGTCATAATTGTTACCCTTTAAAATATTTTTTCATTCATGGATAGATTTTTTGAGGATGGGATTTACAGATGTCTTGTAATTTTAAATAAAATTCATTTTTTTATTCTTATATATTTATATAACTATATTTTTTATGTGAAAGTGCACAAAATCGATTATGTATCTATAAAATTAGGATTACACTACCTCGAAACACATATCACTATGCAAAGGGTTTAGTGATGTTTTTGGGTTTTTCAATTGAAAATCTATCCATGGAATAAGAAATAAAATGTCCATGTTCTAAATGTAAATTCAAATGATGATTGAAGAGAGATGAAGTATTTGAGAACTTGATATTGAAACAATTTTATCCTTAACATGTGTGGTAGACTTGGCATAGAGAATCAACCATTATAAAAAGTTTGATCATTTATGTCTGTCACCAAAATAAATAGGTTAATGCCTCGATGGTGGATAATGAAATTTATATTTTGATAAATGATGGTTTTGTTACAATAGGGAAACACCATTAGGAGCTTAACACACCAGTCGATCCAAATATTGATGTTTCAAATGTTAATGATGTTTCTATAACTAAAGAAAAACTTGATCAAGATGAAAACATATTAATGGATGGTGTTTTATAGAATAATATAATGGAAAACATAACTAATAAAACAAATGAATTTTAGAATTATTCAAAGAAGGAAATAAAGAATTATATGAAGGATGTTCTAACTATTCAAAATTTTCTTTTTTAATGAAGTTGTAAAACATCAAGTTCATATATGGAATTAAAAATAAAGCAATGTCTATGATATTGGAATTATTTCATGACACATTACTGAAGCTAAGACCCCTAGATCATTTTATAATACGAAGAAGGTTATTATCAATATTAGAATCAATTATATGAAGATAAATGCATATCACAATGATTGTATGTTATATTAGGGATAATATTATGATATAGAAGAGTGAAAAATATATTGCACTTCTAGATGGAAGTCAACAAATAATGAGCTAGTCTGGATCAATGTACTACCTTGAAGAAATAGAAAAAGAAATCTTCAACAAAGGTTTTATGTTACTTTCCTTTAAAACTAGGATTGTGAAGATTGTTTATGTCATCTAAAATCATTTAATCTATGAAGTTTCATTATTAGGATAATAATAACAACAAGTTCATAATACTTCCAAGATATTCAAAAGTGAGGAAGATATTTGATTCAGTATATCTTGATTTCTATTCTGTTCCTATAAAAATGCATTTGGGACTAGTACCTAATGGATTCAATCCAATCAGGACTTTAAGTAGCAATTATAGTATATGAATAGTTGTTTTAATCCATTATAATTTACCTCCTTGTATGTATATGCAACAAAATTCATTCACCACATCAATAATTATTCACAGAAAACAAATTCAAGGAAATAACACCAATGTTTATCATCAACTTCTTATCCAAGAATTGCAGGATTTATGGAATGATGTTGTAGAAACATATGATGAATCTACAATGAAATTTTTTAAAATTCATGCTACCCAAATGTGGACCATTAAACACTTTCCAGTACTAGGAAATTTTTCTGGTTAGAACACCAATAATAATTTAGCGTGTGCATTTTTAACATTGTTTTTGAGCCTCAAAGATTGAATAATATAAAAAAGTGGTGTTTTATGTTTCATAATCACTTATTTGATACAATTCATCAATTTTGGTTTAACAAGTCACAATTAAATGGAAAATAAATTTGAGGAATCCACCAAAGTTATTATCTGGATCAGAGAACTTGGAACAATTAATAAATATCATTACATAGTTTGGAAAAAAAATTTAGTTAAATTAAAGTAGGTAAATACTTTAAACTACATCAGATACAATTAGAACACATCAATGGAATAAAAGATCATATTTTTTTATCTTTCATATTGGTAATTTCATTTTTTATGTCAGAATATTAATTTTATTCACATTGAGAAAAATGTGTGTGAAAATTTCCTTTATACAATGTTTAATGAGCAGGGGAAATGTAAGGATCATATAAATGTGCATAAGGACTTATAAACACTAAATATTAAGTTTGATATGTGGGAAAGTGATAATGGTAGGTATCCAATAGTAATTTTTGTAATGAAAAATTAAAAAAAAACATGTTTTCCTTTAAATATTAAAAAATGTGAACATACTTGATGGATATTCAAGTAACATTTCAAGATATTTTGATTTGATTCTTTGAAAATTACATGGATCAAAAATTCATAAATCACATATTATGATAGAGTAGTTTTTATCTCTAGAAATGTATAATCTATCACCATAAAAAATAAAATTAGTTTTAATTGACTTTTGACCTCTCTTTATAAATATTTATAAGAATACCTTAAGCCTAATTGAGTTGGATAAACTTCAAGAATGAATTTTATGAACATTATGTCATTTAGAGATAAAATTTCCTTCATCATTTTTAATTATGATAATTCATTTAACTATTCATTTGGTCAAGGAAGATAAAGTAGGAGGACTTGTACATTATCGATGGATGTATCCCATAGAGATAGGGCTGTCTTGGGAAATTTTATTTCCCAAGACTTATGATGAAAATGTTTCCCTTTCAACCAATTAAAAAAACTACATAAAAATAGAAAATCCTTATGAGATAAAAAACGACAGATTGGAAGAACACCATAGGTACTCGTATGAAGCCTGTGAGAAACCCCTAATTAGATAAATAATGAAAACCTATCAAAATTTCTGATCAGAAACTGAAATAAAGCCTCTAGAAAAGAATCATGATTCAGAGAGCACCTTCGTGATTGGATTTATGACATTGTTTGATGATGAGAACATTGGGTGGTAGACCTTGATCTATTTGTAATCCTCTAAAATGAATCAATATTTATGATTGAAACAATAGTAAAGACATGGATAAGGTGGTGAGGAGGATGGATGTAGAACAAATTCTAGAAATTGTAGTAAATAAGGCATACGTGGAGTGGGTGTGGCGGTGGTGTGGCTGGAGGTACGAGCATGGACAAAGTTCGCTTGTTTGAAGAGAATGTGGGGGAAAAATCTAGCTGAGTTGGGGTTTAAGTAGAATATTGAGAAGCAAGTGACCCATCTCTGACCCAATAGGATAGATAGGAAGGTAGTGGTGGTAGGATGCTGAGAGGAGGCATGGAGGCGTAGCTGAAGGAGGTTCCGTAAGGAGGGTTGTCATTCATTTCCAAGAGATAATAGAGGCATTAGTTCCCCATCCCTATCGGTTTCCCTAGCTCAGGGGCTCACTGGGCTCACCCTAGGGCTGGGTCTTCATAGAGAGGCACTTTATTTAAATTTTATTCTATTTAATAAAATAAATTTATTTAAGTAAATACTTATAAAGTTTACTTATTAATTTCATTCTTTTTTCATTAGGTGTCTTAATCATTTGAAGTCATATGTAAACAATAAATATCAACAAGAGGGTTCTATTTTTGATGGTTACCTTATCGAAGATTTGTTAACCTTCTACTTGATGTATATAGATTCAATAGAGACAATATTCAATCGAGTAGGACATGTTGATGGTAATACAATTCATTCTCAGGTTGATACTAGATCATCAATATTTCCAACTTTAGGTTGAGAAGTTGAAAAATTATCCTCATTTTCAATGAAAATGTTGTTGTTAAGACAAACACACATAATATGTGCTACTGAATACTAATCTCATTGATCTATATATTTAATAATTGAGGGAAAAAAATGAAAAGACATCATATGTATCAAACTTGAAATGAGGAATATATAAGAAAAGTGTTTAATAAAGAAATTATAGATTGGTTTGAACAACGTGTAATTTATTAATCTAATACACATTTTGAATATCAATATATTTATAATTATTTAATGTATGTAAAAATATTTTATATCATTTTTTATAGGTAGTCAATGTTGACAATTGATCTGAATTTCTAGAACATTTAAAGTGTTTAACATGAGGTCCTATGAAAAATTCTAGGAGATTCAATGCTTACAATATTGACGGTTTCAAGTTACGTACTCTAGATCATGATGATGGTTTAAAAACACCAAACAATGATAGGTTACTATGGAAACTTGGTTGATATTATCAAGTTAAATTATCATAAGAAATTTTCAGTTGTGTTATTTAAATGAATATGGGTCAATATTAATAGGGGAATAAGGAAAAAATCAAATTTACTATCATCAAATTATCTCAGTTGATCAATACTAGTGAACCTAAAGAACATTATCCACATATTTTTTTATTCCCAATAAAAATAGTATATTATGTCAATGATATAGTAGATTAAGGGTGGAGTGTTATTGTTTATATTAAACCTAGAGACATGTATGATATAAGTGAAGAATATAAGTAATTTTTGATAGATAACCTCCTAAACATAATCACATTGAAATGTTTTTTGCTAATGATATTGAAAATATCAGTCTTGAGAGGGTGGGTGAAGATGAAGAAGAATAAGTAATATTCATAATGAAAGAAAATAACAATATTAATAACCAAGAAGAAACTTGTTGTAAGATCTAATATAAAGTCTTTTCTTTGATATTTAATTGTATAAATCTTAATGTAATGAATTTTAATTGAATTTTAGGTTTAATTGAATTAGTTTTTTATTGATATTTTTTAGGAATGTCATTCCTGAATAGGTTTCGTGATATTTTCCTACAGAACAAGAAACCATTATACTCATATTACCCTTATGACACTAAAAGTATAGAAGATTCAATCTACTTATGTTACCCAGGGTACACTTCATCACATACCTTGTATATTTTTTCATTAATAGGTATGCCTATTGTTGAGGATGTTAGAAAATCAATTATTAGAGTTAGTTCCCTAGAACTAAAAACTTGGAACTTTTGATTACTTGAATATTCATAATCTTGAATATTAATTAATATATCATCATATTCAAGTAGATAATAATATTACTATTATTATTTAGAAATGGGGCTCATTGGGGATTAAGAGAATAATAAGGAATTATGTGAAATTATTTATTCTTTAACCCTAGATCTATACAAACTTGATTATATCATTCCCAACCCTAATGGTTATTATGCAAAAATAATTAAATAGAACTGATCTAAAGACCTAGATAGATTCTCTCATGAAACACTATCAAGAATAGAGAGTGATCATCCTCCTCCACCCTTGAGATTTTATAGAGAACAAAAACAATCCTTCTACCTCAAAGAAACTATTTTGGTGATCACCAATGAATGAAATGACCATTATAATCTTCCACTCTAGCACCCAAGGATTTTTATGATGACATTCAGAGGTTCATGGTGAACATATGGGTCACCACAAGAGGGATTATACACTTGAATCCTCTAATGAAATGATGGTATGATGTGAAGCTTATATTTGATTCATCAATAAATAAATAATTCTAACATGAGGTAATTCATTATTTCAATAAATTAATTATAAATTATGTGTCACGATCATGCCTCATGGATTCCGAGGTTTCCATTCATCTAATTATAAGGATAAATATGAAGAACCTGATGAATTTCTATTATTGGGAACAATCCCAACAACTTATACTACACCCTAGAACCTTCAAGTAGGATTAGAGTGGTAAAATAATAATTATAATTTTTATTAATTGATGATTATTATACACATTTGAAGTTAGTTTTCATTGCTAGTTTAATCATTTTTAAATCTAAACACTGTTATCAATTTTTCTTCTTCTCTATTCTCACTCATATTACCAAGAGTAGGTTAAAAAAATATAAAGAACATATGAAGAACCCATATGAAGGTTCTGAAAATCCTATTTGGATAGCATGGGACTACACAATGTGTGTCTTGAAGGTACATTCCATGTACCCATGCTCAATACACTAAAAAAAACCAAAAATTTAATTTAGATAATCATGAATTGAATCATATACAATAACATTAAGATACCACATGTTGACTAGGATAGGGTGACACACATTTTTCTATACTACACATTGTGTAACTTGTATACACATTATGTAGTCCACATGTTTTTGTGATTAAAAATACAAGGTCAAAGATGTGTCATGTATTTATTACATGATGCGGGGACTAATAGCCATGTAACTTAGAGGTCACATGAGATGTATCTGGTGTACACACCATGTAACTAAAAGATTTATAATACCGAAAAACACACCCTATCCCTAGGCGTGCATCACAAACATGGGAAGAAGCCATTAAATAATGTGTATCCATCATTTCACATCATTTATTGTACTATTTTACACATAAAGTTAAAATTTAATTTATTACTCCATTAAACCTCATCAACACATGTTCATGTGTCATTAATTGATAATAAATTCCATGTGATAGTTTTTATGTGATATTAAATACTTAATTAATTCTTTATAAAATATAGAACTACATACAATGAATAGTCTTATACCCATGGTACTCTGTGTATATTAAAATAATCACACTGTATAAATTAACACATGTTCATGTGTCATTTATTGATAGTATACTCCATGTGTTTATATTTTAATCCATGTATACTATATATTGTGTGAGTATATAGTACATGACCATAATACACACTGGGTAGTTCAGACAGGTACACACCATGCTTCCTCCAAGTACACATTATGTAATTATTTAATTTTAAATAGGATTTATTTATTTAATTTATTTAAAATTATATTTGTAACATCCCAGATCTAGATGCCACTCAACTGGTTCCCCATACTCGGTTGGCCACATAGCCTCAAGTACATTTCCTCAAATGCCAGAGGTTACTGACTAGTAGCGAGGGACTAGGGTGTGATAGTGGGGAAACAATTCCCTCATTGGTAGAGTGTAACACAATGGAATAATAATATACAATAGAAGAAGCAGTAAAAAACATATAACTAAAATAAACAATGGAAGAATAATAAGATAAATAAGAAAGAATCATTCAATACAAAAGATGATGCATCATGTCACATGTTCTAGGAAAGCATCCAAACAAGGTACACTACAAGAATCCACAATATAAGTTCCAAAATCAAAAGAAACAAAGGAAACTAAGAAGAATCACTAGCCACAGATCAGTCCCATGATCTCCTGCTCCTAAAAAACATCTCAAGTACCTATAGAAGGGCACTAGCCCGTATCGACACCTACAATCATATAATCTGTTTGGGCTTAAAAGCATGACCCAAATAGGGTGTGAGACTAAATCCCAGTAGTCAACCACCCAAGGTATATGCCAATCCATCATTGTATATATATATATATAATAGGCAGTGTACAATAGTGACAGTAGTAAATAGTAGGTACTCAAAAGTAATCACAACAGATGTCTCAGAAGACAATGTAATCAAGTACAAGTGAAGACTGAATCCAAGCTTATGCTTTATCTTGAAATATTCATCATTAGTCATTCTATTTCATTATTCAATTACATTGGATTATATAAAATTCTTGATATCTGGACTAGGACCGACGAACCCCCATATAAAAGTAACCATCAACTCATGACATAATAATCATTTAATCATTTTCCAGTAGAGACCAACCTGGGTATCCCTTAATAGATCCTAGGTTTTCTCGACATTTTAAATAAGACTCAATGAGCCTGAGCACCCTATCCATGGCTCGCTCACAACCTTTACATAATTAACCTGTTAAGCCCATCCATTATCTTTTAACCGAGACAATGGTTCACCCAAGGTATATAAGATGTAATTAGTTACATGAGCCTGACCTTATATTTTTACTGAGACTATGGCTCTCCCATTGCTAATCACCTCTTTTTATCATTTAATTCAACTACAAATTCCATATCAAAACAACACATGCAAATTAAACTATCACATGGATTTAACATAATCAACTCACATGGGATCAGTTTACATAATAACCAACACATGTAAATTAAACTATTACATGGTCTGACAAGGATAACTCACATGGGGAAGACATACAACAAGCATATTATGAAATTTAAACAATTACAAGGCTTAACGAAATAAGTATCTCACATGAGAAAATCATATAATTATCAATTCATTTTTAATAACCTAAGAATGAGAATTCATGTCAATCCTCATAGGAATTCTCGGCCAAACAACCATCCACGTGAAACACACCCATGGGGTGTCCCTAAATCAAGGTTCACAACCCTAAACATGCTTTCAAATTATCCAATTAATTACCTAATCATCAACATGAAATAACATGGTTCATTATTCAATCAAGAAACACCCTAAAAGTGGGAGCGCGACACTCCAACATATATAAACATCATGAAAATTCACTAAAGGTACAAGACCACCTACCTCGTACTCGTATGACTCTCCTCATCTAGTGTCAGGCTCTAATCCAACCTATAATGGAGTAGATCTACAAAATGGGTATAAAATCTCAACCTTTAATAACTTGATTGAGAGAATAAATAAGGAAGAAAGGGTCAATATGAATCGAGATCTTACTGAGGGAAATCCAATACATCCAACGGTGTTCAAATCATAGATCAGATGAAAAAATAAAGGAAAAATCCTGTTTGAATTTTCCTGGGCATGTTGCTCATCAAACGGGGTTTGTTTCTATCCGTTTGAAAAAACAACGAACTTCCTGTCTTAATAATTAATAAAAAAGTACATAGTGTGTACTTAAGACTACATGCCATGTCCATACAAATTCTGGCCAGACCATTATATGGTTGTGTACCAATATTGCATGGTGTGTAGCCTTTCATACACAGCGTGTAACTATAAGTACACAACGTATAGTTCCCAGTCACATTGTGTAATAGGCATATAGCCATCCCCTCAACCTATTCCCCCCCATTTTCTTAATTATAAACTAAAAAGGAAATATCCATACCTCCAAGAAGAACTGGGTTCTTAAAAATTCCCCCTTAAAGAAATTCATCCCCAAATTTCCCTTCTAAGAGTGATGAAAAAACATCATAGAACAATTCTAGACATTGTGATCATATGTCAAACTCCCTCTCCCAAGTCTCATCCTACACTCAACTTTTCTTCCATAGCACCCATACCAAAGGAATAGAGCGACCACCGATAACCTTCGTACTATGATCCACAATATGAATGGTATGCTTCTCAAGGATTCATCTTCCTATAACTCCACTTTATTGGGATGAAAGGTGTGAGATGGGTCCAAAATGTAACACCGCAACTGAGAAATATGGAAGATGTCATGAACAACCCTATACCTCTGAGGTAACTATAATCGATAAGAAACTGGGCCAACCCTCTCCAAAATCTCAAATGGACTGACGTATCTCAACAAAAGCTAACCGTGTCTCCTGATCCTCTTGTGTCTCAATCTCAGTGTGACACATAGGAAAACTCAATTCCCGACCTCGAACTCCAAAGGTCATCTACGATGATTGGTGTATGATTTCTGACAAGACTATGTGGTATCCATCCTTTTTTGAATCAACTGAACCTTCTCAGTGGTATCCTAGACAAGACGAGGTCCCAACATCGTTGCCTCTCCTTCCTCCAGCCAACATAGGGGTGATCAACATGGCCTACCATACAAATACTCATATGGAACTATCTTAATAGTAGATCAAAATCTATTTTTGTAGGAGAACTCAATAAGGGGTATATGTGTCTCCTAGGAACCCCTAAAATATAGGATGTATGATCAAAGAATGTACTCCAGTACTTGAATCATGCGCTCTGACTAGAAATCTATCTAGGGGTGGTAATCTGTGCTTAGAAGCACCTGTGTACCCAAATAACTCTATAGCCCTTTCTAAAAATGAGAAGTAAACTGGGAATCCCTATCTGAAATGATAGAATGTGGGACCTCATGAAGTTGTACAATCTCACAAATGTATAACCTTCCAAGCTCATCAACCCTAAAGGTTTCCTTGATTGGTAGGAAATGTGCAACATTTGTAAGCTTGTCAACCATAACCCATAATTTATTATTACCTCAGGGAGACCTCGATAAACCTGTCACAAAATCCATCGCGATGTCATTCCATTTCTACTCAATAATGGGTAGTTTTTGCAAAAGTCTTGATGGTATTTGGTGTTCTTCCTTCACCTTATGATAGGTGGAACATCTCATGAAAAAACTAGATACATCTCCTTTAATGTCTGGACACCAATACTGATGATGTAAATCCTGATACATCTTGGTGGCACCAGGATGCACTGCTCAAACTAAAGCATGAAAATACTGCATTAGCTCCTCGCACATGTCTTCCGAAACCCATATGTGACCCTATAAACACAGAACCTAATCCTCACCTATGGTTCAAACAGGAGGAGGGTCCTTTACTAACATAATTTCTTATATAAATAGGCCTTCAAAATATGATAACTTCTAAATATTCACTCTATCCAGTAAGGTAGAGGTAACAGATAAGTATGTAAGAAAAGTACACCCCTGCCTGTTGTGCACCTCCAGATACATCTCAGAGAACAACACCACTAGCTACCACTCACTACTAGCCTATTGTAATTCATATATCTGAGTCCTTCTGCTCAGTGCATCAACCACTGCATTTCCTTTCCCAGGCTTGTAGAAAAGCTCAAAGTCAAAATACTGAAGGTATTCCACCCACCTTCGCTGCCTCAAATTCAGATCACACTAAGTAAATATGTACTTGAGACTTTTGTGGTCTTTGTACACCAAAAAACACTCCCCTAATAAGTAATGTATCTAACAACATAAAGCATGTACAACCACGACTAACTCAAGATCGTGCGTCGGGTGGTTCCTCTCATGTGGACTCAACTGCTGAGACCCGTACACAATGACTCAATCCCTCTGCATATGCACTGCTCCCAGCTCTATACCTGATGCATCACAATGCACAATATAACCCCTACCTGAATATATCAAAATCAGTATTGGTGATGACGTTAATCTCCCTTTCAGCTCCGAAAAGGCCATCTCACAAGAATCATACCATACATACTTACACCCTTCCTTGTCAATCCCATCATCGCTACTACTAAGCGTGAGAAGTCCTGTATGAAATACCTATAGTAACCAGCTAGCCCTAGAAAAATCTGCACCTCAAAGACATTCTTGGGATGCTCTTAGGTAACTACTACTCACACCTTCTCTGGGTCCACTGATACTCCTATATCTGAGATGATGTGACCTAGGAAGTGAATTTGACAGAAGTGGAACTTCGAGAGATTAATATATAACTGATTCTCTCTCAGTGTACTAAAAATGACCTTAAGATGTGTGGCATGGTCATGTTGATTATAAGAATATACCAATATATCATCCATGAAAACCACAACAAAATAATCAATATAGGGTTGGAACACTCAGTTTATCTATGCCATGAAGACCGCTGGAGCATTCGTGAAACCGAACGATATAACCACATATTTGTACATACCATATCTACTTAGGAAAGATATGAAAGGTATGTCTGATGACCTAACACACACTTGATGATAACCAGATCTCAGATCAATCTTAGAGAATACCTAAGCACCATAGAGTTTATTGAAGAGATCATCTATTCACGGAAGAGGATATCGATTCTTTACCATTAACTGGTTCAATTTCTAACAATCCACGCATAACCTGAGGGTACTGTCTGTCTTTTTTTTTCAAAAAAGACTGGTGAACCCCAAGGAGAAGTACTAGGTAGGATGAAACCCTTAGCCTCCAAATCCTCTAGCTGCTTCTTGAGCTCTTTCAACTCCGTTGTAGACATCCTACAAGGAGGAATGGATAACGGTGTATCTCCTAGTACTAGATAGATAGATAAATCTACCTCTATTACTAGAGGTAAACATGAAAAGTTGTCTTGGAAGACATCCCTAAAATGATCAACCACTAGTATGAAGTCCATCTAACATGTCCCCTGTTCATCCAGATATAAACTGGAAATATATGTTATCATCCCACTCAACCCGCGAAGCTCAGGGCCAGCTCGTCTTGCCTGGACATCCCATTCACCCTTGTGTAGAAATGATCTTACCTATGGTGATGTAAAAATTACCCTATGATGATAGAAATAGAAAAATGATTGAAAGGAGACTAACCAGTCCATTTTGAGTATGACATAAAATCTTTTCATCTCTAGGACATAGAGATCCCAAAATATGTGACACCCACCAACCTCAAGGGGGCACTCCTTGCACTGTTGCACACCTTCTTTTCTAATCCCTAATAGACTGTCTAGTTTCATAACATCATAAGAGGTAAAAAACAAATCCCTAGGCTCTCCAAAATGGTCATATACTTGAAAATATGTGAATACCTAGTATCAAAAAGTGTAGAAGCTAAAACATAGGAAACTAGGATAATACCTTTGTCAGTAGAAGGTCTGAGATCCTGATCCTATTGGTTTTGTTGCATTGTATAAGTCTGGCCTATATCATAGCCCTGATACACTTCCTGGATACCCTGAGCTGACCCACCCTACTGTTGTTGAGATCCAGGGGTTTGGATACCACGTCTACAACCACTACCTTGGCCTGAACAGCTTGACGTATTCCAGTTCCCTGATTGGCGAGAAGATTCTGACCCTACTCCTGAATTTGGAGTTGGTGAAGATCCTCTCTCACTAGATGCTGGTGGAAAAGTCCTACATAAACACTATAAATGGCCCATATTTCCACAATCTCATCACTCTACGGGGTCTATCAGGCACTAAGGTCTAGTATTCCCAATTATTCCGCACTGGAAACACCTCACCTGGATACCAAATATATGTTCTGAGTACTAGATTTTCCACGTGTAAGCTCTAGTCGATGCTTCCTGCTACCAGTTGAAACAATACTAGATCTTGGTGCTAAACCACCCTGGATTACACATCCATATTCCCTTTGATTTTTTTCATTAATCAAAACCTAGTTCACTATAGAATATATGAATTCAGTCGAAATATATTCACCTATGAGTGGATGTCATACCTAAGACCATCCTCAAATCACCTAGCCTTTGAAAGATCGTCACCTATCAGAATAGGTTCAAAGCACTAGAGCTAAGTAAAGTGGGAAGAGTAATCTATAACTGATAGAGAACCCTTCTACAGATGCATAAACTCATGGGCTTTCTTGGCCCTCAGTATATCGGGATAGAAGTAGTCGTAGAAGACTATTTGAAAATCTCCCCATGCCATGTCCTTCTGATTCTCTGTCTGTGTGGTAACATACCACCACCTCTTGGTGGAATCACGTAGAATATAAGTAGAGAGATTGACCCTCATCTTTGGAGGCATCTTAAGATGCTTGAAGATCTATAACATGGACTCTATCCACGACTCTGCAACCTATGGCCCACCTTCCCTAGAAAACATGAGCAGATAATGCTACTGGAACACTCATGTTAGTTCTTCCATAGACGCAATAGGCTATGATTCTCCCTGAAAGGTTTACATGAACCTCATAAATCCTTCATTGAAAAGTGTGTTAGCACCTACGTTTGGTATACCATTTAGTGCCTCAACTGACATTATTGGAGGGTCCAATGGTAGCCCATGTCCTACCACCTTCTGGGTATGATCATTTCCACTCTCCTAGCATACTACTAGAGTTCATCATGGTGGAATTTCTCTGTAAAGTCTATAAAACACACCTCAGTATAAAATTATTTATCAAGGTACACAGTTCAAGATTGCAAGAACTAGATAGGAGAAGAAAATACTTACAAGTTCACAAAAGTTGAGTACATGGCGTGTAGAAACCACACACAGTGTGTACCCTCAAGCTCTTACATAGGTGTGTACTTCCATTGGCCTAGGAGTTTAAACATACTAGGTACATGGAGTTTCATATGAAAACACAACATGTCCCTTTAAACTCTCACATGGGTGTGTACTCCCACATTTTTGGTCATGTAAAAGTCCTAGGTACATGGAATTTTAGGCTGACACATGACGCGTACTCAGGTCCTCCCTCCTGGCCATGTACTTCTACATGTCCAGATCCACATAGGTCTGCCTATGTAAAACTACACGGGGTGTACATAAGGTAAAAGACATGTTCAGATCAAAAATTAGCAACCTGTGTTTTCTCTCACACGGCTGGTGACATAGTCATCTACCACATGGTGTGTACTCAGATTACATGACATGTACTTGGAAAAATTCTTTTCTTCCTAAAAAAAAGATCACATGGCGTGTGCTCATAGGACCACACACCGAGTTATCTGGGTTTCTAGATAGTAAGCCTCAAACCTTCCCAGGAACCCCTGTTTTTGTAAAATAAAGCAACAGTGTGCCAAATTTTGATCTGTGGGGGCCCCATACTCCCCACGAATCAAATCTTGACATCCACATATATCACATAACAAAAAAATCTATATCCCATGGCCTAAATATGATCCAAAAAATTCCGATCCAAGAGGGATCATACTCTTCAGGGATCAAATTTTGGCATCCATCCAATTCAAACATAACATGTACCAATACACCTATCACAAAAATAAACATATCTATCACAGTTTCTATCACAATAGCATGAATATCTAGCATGACATCTATCACAACAACATGCAATCAATAATTCTCTCTAAATGGCATGGCAATAATGCATGAAATGTGATTTATAACAAGTACCTATATGATGCATGAGATGGAATACCCTCATCTCATTAGTTTGCAACAAAATATAAACAAAATGATATCAATAATAATAGCATAAAATAAGTGTCTCACCCAATGGTAAAATTAAATCAACTGTAATAGCTCAAAATCCAAAAATTACAATTTCATTCGAGGTAATTTGGATTTTCCCTATACACGGTGTAGCTAATCCTGGGCACAACTAATTACCAAATTCCATTTCCTTTATATCTTCTCCAAATAGTAAAGAAAACTAAGAAATAAATCCTTTAATATCACTTTGTAATGTCCCGGATCTAGATGCCACTCAACTGGTGCCCCATACCCAGTTGGCCACATGGCCTCAAGCGCATTTACCAAAATGCCAGAGGCTTCCGACTAGCAGCGAGGGACTAGGGAGTGATAGTGGAGAATCTATGTCCTCATTGGTAGAGTGTATCATATCTGAATAATAATACACAATAGATAAAGTCGTAAACAACATATAACTGAAATAAATAGCAGAATACTAATAAGATAAATAACCAAGAATCATTCAATAAAAAATATGATGCAGCATGTCACATGTTCTAGGAAAGAATCCAAACAAGTTACACTATAGTAATCTACAATATAACTTATGAAAGAAAAATAAACAAAGGAAACTAAAAAGCATCACAAGCCATGTCTCAGTCTCATGCTCTCCTACTTCTAAATAGCATCTCAAGTACCTATAGAAGGGTGCTTTCCCTTATTGACACCTGTAATCATATAATCTATTTGGGACCAAAATCATGTCCCAAACAAGGTGTGAGATTAAATCCCAGTAGGAAACCATCCATGTTCTATGCCAATCTGTTAGTGGATATATATATATATAATAGGCAGTGTACAATAGTGAAAGCAATAAACAATAGGTACTCAAAAGTAAGCACAATGTATGTCTTATAAGACAATGTAATAAAGTACAAGTGAAGACCAAATCCAAGATTATGATTTGTCTTGGAAGATGTGTCATTATTAATTCTATTTTATTATTTAATTTCATTGGATTATATAAAAGTCTCAAGGTCTGGTCTAGGTATGACGAACCCTTATATAAAAGTAACCGTCGACTCGTGACATAATAATCATTTAATAATTTTCCAATATATCCCAACCCGGGTATCCCTCAATAGATCCTAGGTTCACTTGAAATTTTAAATAAGACTCAATAAGCCTGACAACCCTATCCGTGGCTCACTCACAACCTTTACATAATTAACCTCTTAAGCCCATCCATTATCTTTTAACTGAGACGATGGTTCACCCAAGGTATATAAGATATAATTAGTCACATGAGCTCGAACTTTTATTTTTACTGAGACTATGGCTCGCCCATTGCTAATTACCTATTTTTATTATTTAATTCAATTACACATTCCATCTCAAAACAACACATGCAAATTAAAATATCACATGGATTTAACATAATCAACTCACATGGGATCAGTTTACATAATAACCAACACATGTAAATTAAACTATTACATGGTCTAAAAGGATAACTCACATGGAAAAAACATACAATGACCCTATTATGAAATTTAAACAATTACAGGGCTTAACACAATAAGTATCTCATGTGGGAAAATCATATAATAATCAATAAATTTTTAACAACCCAAGAATGGGAATTCAAGTCAATCCTCATAGGCATCCTCAGAAAAATGACCATCCAAGGGAAATGCACCCTTGGGGTGGCCCTAAATCAAGGTTCACAACCCTAAACATGCTTTCAAATTATCCGATTAATTCCTTAATCATCAACAGGAAATAAAAGGGTTCATTAATCAATCAAGTGATACCTTAAAAGTGGGCGCGCGAGACTCCGACATATATAAACATCATGAAAATTCACAAAAGGCACAAGACCACCTACCTCATACTCGTACGACTCTCCTCATCCAATGTTGGGCTCTAATGTGACATAGAATAGAGTAAATCTACAAAACAGGTTTAAATACTCAACCTTTAATAAATAGATCGAGAGAAGAAATCAGGAAGAAAGTCTTAAGAGGAATCGAGAGATTATCGAGGGGAATCCAACATATCTGACAGTGTTTGAATCAAAGATCAGATGATAAAATGGGAGGAAAAATACCATTTGGATTTTCCTGGGTGCACTGCTCATCAAATGGGGTTTGTTTCTATCCGTTTGAAAAAACGATCCATTACCCAACTTAATAATTAATAAAAAAGTACACAGCATGTACTTTATACTACACACCGTGTCTATACAAATTTTTTCCAGACCATTACATGGCCGTGTATCAGTATTACATGGCGTGTAGCCTTTTTTTTAAAGGTGATGCCTTGACGCAAATTACCAAAGCACAAATTTTATTAAAATAAAGTTTACAAAAGTCTAAAGTACTGGATCATATTAAGATCTTTTTCATGAAAGGGAATAAGAGTAGTGGGGAAGTCTTCACACCAGGTTATGTCTTGATTAACTCCCAAGTTGGCCAAGACATTTGCAACTGTGTTTGCTTCTTGATAAACATGTGTGAAGATGTAGTTTAGATCGGTGAGAGAATGTTTTCATTCCATCCAACAGGTAGTAATCAGCCACACTAGATGAGTTACGCCATTCCAAATTTCTTGTATGATTGTCGTCGAATCACTTTCAATCCATAGGTTGTTTCAACCAAAAACCATGGAAAATTTAATCACCTGAATCAAACCCATCATCTCAACTTTAAGGGAGGTGGAAATGCCACAATGACCCATGAAGCAACCTAGAACTTGACCGAGGTGATTCATGAATACATCACCACACCCTTTAGGTCCTAGATTTCCCTTGGAGGCACCATCAATGTTGATTTTGATCCATCTAGGGAGATGAGCTCTCTAGAACACCTCCAGAGTGCTATGTGGATGACAGAAGTTGCCGTTGATCTGTAGACATTTTAGGATTCCAAAGTCATGCACGGTGTTGTGGAAATGTCCTTTTTATATCAACGTAGTTTCCTATATGGAAATGAGGATCCAGATCCAATCTGAATTAAGATTGAGTGAGTAGTTGTTATGAATAATTGCATTCTGATCATACCAGATCACATGGTGGAGTTCAGGAACTACAAAAAGGAAAATGTTTCTGATTTTCTGAGAGCCTTCCATCTCTGCACATTTCATAAGTTGAGTTTTGATAGAGTCAAGTATCAACCATATACAATCAAAGATGTCAAAAAATATAGTTCCAAAGAGCAGAAGCAATAGCACAAGAAAGGAAGAGGCGGTTAGCATCTTCTCTTTGTTGATTACAGATTTTACATTTATAACAAAGATGAATTCAAAATGATTGTAGACAAGTATCAGTGGGAACTCTATTGTGAGTAAGGTTCCAGATGAGACTGAATCTTGAGGGCTTTATCCAAGGTTTTTTGCAGTGTTTAATCCAGCTGTAATCATTCTCAGTGTTATAGAAAATATGATTGTAGTAATTTTTTGAGGTAAGCATTCTATTGTGAGCAGGATCCTGAATTAAGAAATAATTTTTGTAAGTGAAAGGATAGTTTTCAATGAGATTAAAAATAGTATATGGGATATGATATTATTGAGAATTTAAAGTATCTTTGATAGAGCTATCGGTGTTTTTAGGAGTTTGATCAGGAGAAATCATAGAGATTAAAGGTATTCCAGTCCGGTTATCTAGCCAAAATTTCATGGAGGAATATCTGGAGACCATCCATCTAGAATTATTCATAATGTTGGTGAAGGAGTGATTGATGGTAGGACATATGCAAGAATTAATAAATATCAAATTTTCAATCTTAAGTTTTTCAAGGAATCTATTTTTGAGAAAGGAAATAGATTCAGAAGAATTGTGAAAAAGATTCCAAGAAATCCGAGCTTGAAGAGCTTCATTAAAGTACTTTTAAGTTTTTTATACCAATGCCACCATTCTCAATAGGCTTGAAACAAATTGACCAAGGGACCGTCACAAGATTTCTTTCTATAATACTACAGGTCTAGATGAAATTTTTAATAGATGGGTTCATTTTTTTGATATGACCAATAGGCCATTTGTAGACCATCATGGAGTAGACTAACTTGCAGACAATAGTGGATTTAACAAGGCAACTCCTACCTTCCATAGAGAGAGATTTAACCTTCCAAGAGGAAAGTTGGTTTAGAACTTGATTAACAACAATCACAAAGTGGAAAGACTTAGGTATACCCCAAAATATGGGGACACCAAGGTAATTGAATGGGAGATATCCTTCTTTTAGACCTAATTCACTGATAATGTTACATTTTCTATTGAGGGGAAAGTTCTTCCCAAAGAAGATATAGGATTTGTTCCAACTTATGGTTTGTCCAGAAACCTCATCATAGTGAGAGAGAGCAGTCTTGAGGTTAAGAATGTTTCTTTTATCACCTTGGAGGAAAAGGATGATTTCATCATCATAAAAGAGGTGAGTGGGAGCATTTACATTCTTGGATACATGAATGGGTTTCAGCTTATTTTTATCTACCAGACTATTGATCAGACGACTGAGGTAGTCTTCCGCTATTGAGAAGAGAATGGAAGAGAGAGAGTCACCTTGTCTGACACCTTTGGTGCATTTAAATTATCCTTTAGGAGAGCCATTGATCAAAATGGATATAGTGGCCAAGTTTAAGAGACTTATGATAGCAGTGATAAAAGGGGAACTAAAACCAAATCTTTGAAGGACTTTGAAGATAAAACTCTAATCCATGGTGTCAAGTTTAATAGATATGTTGCCTCCACTATTAGTTTTAATCAAGTTGTTGATACACTTAGAGGCAAGAAAAATACAGTCTTTAATGTATCTACCCTTTATAAAGCCAAATTGGTTCCAAGAGACAATTTTTTTTAGTAATAGTTGAGAGCCTATTAGCAATGATTTTGGTGATGATTTTGTAAAGAGTGTTGATAAGAGAAATGAGTCTAAAAAGTTGAATCTCAGAGGCATTATCCACTTTAGGGATCAAGGTGAGGAACTTAGCATTAATAGCATGAGGAAGCACCCCATTAGTGAAAAAGGATTTAACAAGATTACAAACATCAATATGAACCACATTCCAATAATGTTGGAAGAAACCATTGTTAAATCCATCAGGACCCGGAGCACCATTAGGATTCAGACTAAAGACACTGTCTTTAATTTCATGATCCAGCAGAGGGTTAAGAAGGAAGTTATTGTCCGCATCAGTGATCACTAAAGGAATGACCTCAAGAAGGAGGTATTTGTTTTTATCAGGGCCATTGAATATGGTTTCATAGTAGGAGACTATATGTTGATCTATGTCATCTTCCTTGTAAAGAATATTGTCACCATCCTTTAGAGAGGTTAGAGGTCTGCAGACCTTCCTGATTCTTTGTAGAGAGTTATAGAATTTTGTATTTTTTTCACTGTCAGTTAACCATTTAACTTTATAAGATTTCTTTCTCATATTTTCCTTAAAAGTGAGCAAGGAATTGAGTTTGACTGTAATGTTTATTTCTTACATAGGATCATTGTGGAGGTCATAGTTGGTGTTTTTGTTTTTCAGATCATTGAGTTATTTCTCAATAAGAGTAATGTCATTGTTTACTTGTTTTTATTTGAAGTTGAACCAAAATTTGAGAGTATGTTTGAGGTGTTTTAGTTTGAGGTTGAAAGTAAAGGCATCATTACTATGAGATACCGAGGACCAAAATATTTGGATGACATGATTGAACTCATCATCAGAGAGCCACACATTGTTGAAACAGAAAGGTAACTGAGGTTTCATGTCTTTGGAGGAAATTTTTACCAGGATAGGGTGATGATCAGAGTTCAGTATGTAAAGAGTGATGCTGTAGATAGTGTCCCATTGATCTAAAGTAGGGACATTCGTAAAGGCTCTGTCCAGTTTGGAATAAACCACTTTATTGTAATGTCTTTTATACCAAGTGTATTTCACACCAGTGAGATTAATTTCAATAATATTTTTTTCCTTGATTAAGGATTTAAATTCTCTCATGGTGATAGAAGCGTGATATGGGCCAATTTTTTCACTAGATTTAATAATTGCATTAAAGTCCCCCATAAGAAACCAGGGGGAATTGGTGTTAGTGACTAAATAAGAGAGGTCATTCCAAATAATTCTTCTTTCTTGGTATCTATTCTTCGCATAAATAAATGAGAATAAAATATGAGTACCATCAATAGTAAATGTGCAAGTGAGAATCTGATCATAGGTACTAAAAACACTAAAATCCTGTAAAGAAGAATGCACAAAAAATTTATAAAGAATAATCATTGAGATTATTATTGATTTCACTAAAAACATATAATTGTGTTGACACAAGTGAGAATATTTAGAGGATAAAGTGATTTTTGGTTCCACAATAGAAAAAAGAATAGGGTGATGCATGTTAAGCATTCTTTTCAAAATATTGAGGGTGTCAGAGTTGGTGATACCCTAAAAATTCCAAAAAAGGATCTTCATTTAAACCTGAATTTGGAGTTAGAACCCCCTTTTTCCTTTTTTTGTTAGATCCTTTATTTCTAGTAGACCTTATAACCTCTTGATTATTAGTGGTCTTTTCTGTTCATTGTGAGAAATGACATTGTTCTTATTTGTAGGTTCTTTTAATTGTGTAGTCATAGTTGATTCTATGGAATACTTTGAACCTAGAAATAAGTGATTGGTACTTTGAGATACCAGGTTTTCAGACATTATAGAGTAGTCTACACTTAATAAAGTAATGAGATTAGAATTACCTTGAGCCTTTGTATCCACTGTGGATAGTGGATTGAAAAAGTTAGATGAGTGGATTTTCTTCTATTCCAGGGAGTCCTTATTCTTCTTCACATGATTTGGTTCTAGAAAAATAGGTATACTATATTGTAAAACATGTTCTGGGACAGATGGGTCCAACGCAGACTATTGTTTGAAATAGTTCAGAAATTGACTTTGCTTCTTCTCTGGGGGATCTTTATAAACCTGCATATGCTTGGGTAATAGAATCGAAGATTAATTATCACGCAAGACAAGTTCTGAGTTCTTTTTCATGTCCACACCAGCTTCTACCATGGGTAGAAACTTCTCGGTGGATCCACTAATATCCTGCTATTGTATAGGGGCCTGTTCCGAGGGTGTAATTCCTTCCAAAGTTAAAAAATTATCTAGATCCATGGGGGAAGGTGTATTCACCTTGGAAATAGAAGACCGAGGAGTTTCCTGAATACCCTTTGGGTTGATAATAATTTTTTTAGTTTCTAATTTTTGGCCCATGGACACTAGAGTTTTAGTAATATCAACTGAAGTAGTGTGATTTTGTTGTAGACAATCAAGATGAATTGTTTTTTATTCCTTCTGAGTATCTAATTTAGAAGTGGCAGTAACTGGTGAGGGGGGTTGGGTCTACCCAGTGCCTAAGGTTGGGGTGTCAACCACTACTTGAACAAAAGTTTCTTTGGGGTATAAACCATAATTATAGGTGGTATTACATGTATTTGAGGCAAGTCTCATCAATTTATCAGGTGTAAAGTTCCTTCTATCCAAGATTTGATACTGGAGATCATGAATTGATACTTGGTCAGGTTAATAGATATTAACATTTTCCTACCCATTGGATAACCTAATAGTGTCTAGGACCAGGTTTGCAATTTCAATTAAGAGGCCTTGATCATTAATAGACCTGTCTTCTTCTTCAACATCATATACCCAGTTAGTACCTAAAATATACCCTATGTGTGTCAAATTGTGTGTTTTTTACCCAAACTTCAGATTTATTTTTGGGTGGTTCAGGTATGTAAATCATGGGGGTTTTATCTTTTTTAGTTCTCATTATTTCCTTCCAATCATTCTCAATTGGTTGGATTACTTGATTCCTAATCACCCTACAGTTGTAGATAGTGTGACCAATGATTTTACAATGATCACAAAGGGAAGTTTCCTCTCATGTTACACTCTAATTTTAGTTTTGTAATCATTAGCATTGAAGTTAATTGAGTTGGGTAGCTTTGAGTCAAGGTTTATTTCTACCATAACTCTAGTAAAGAGACCCAAATCATCATTTAAGGTCTTTGATCAATTTTGAGAGGAGTTCCTATGCATGAGACAATATCATTCAGGATTTTTGGGTGCCAAAAGAACCAGTTAAGTCTATACAATTTAATTCGGACTTGTGCCAATGTGTTTCTGTGTGTGTGGGGGTTGAAAGTGGAGTCCAACTCTGAAATTCTAAGTAAACCCAGCTTGAGATTAAGATTACCAATCTTCCAAAATCTTTATAAATCATATTTTTATTTTAATAGGATGTAAAAATAGCCTTTTCCTATGGGGATTAATTCCCAGTTTTTGGAATTCCAGAAATGTGCAATACATGAGTGAAGTTCAGTTAAGGACCAAGGTAAGTTACCTTTGTGGTAGGAGATGTGACCCATCATAGATAATTTTCACAGTTGTGCATGTTGTTGAAGGGAATCTGGGTCTTCTTCCACTAGGTATCCACCATCATCTAGTCTCTTGACAAGGGGAGGCTTCATCTTGAATTCATTTCTTAGGTTAGAGATTTTTAGTGCATCTAGGAATGATATCTCTTGGGATCTACCGAAAAAAGAATGATTTTAGGAGTCTTCATCAGGTGCATCATCGTTTCGCATAGCCACTATATGATTGTGCACAAGGGGAAACTGTATCATCTAAGGCATCGCGAAATGGTGTGAACCAAAATGTCCAGGTGCTGGGAAGTTCACCATGGAATTGATGAATGTAGAAACCAAGTGAGGAGTACTAAATTGGCGAGGGTTTTAGAGAGAGATGGTATCCCGTCTCTCTAAAATCTCATCCCGGTTTCACCACCATGGCGTTTAGCCTTCTATACATGACATGTACCTATAAGAACATAGCATGTTGTTCCCAGTCATGTCATGTAACAAGCTTGAAACTAGCCCCTCGACCTCTTTTCCCCTATTTTCCTAAGTATAAACTGAAAAGAAAAGATCCATAACTCCAGGGAGAACCAGGTTATTACAATATTGAATGGGAATCCCCAGAACTATTTGGATGGAAACTATGATAAATAAATAAATAAATAAATTATGATAATTAATTAATTTTATCACATTTTATCTTAATAAAGAATGATTTGAATGAATTCTAGTTTATTAAATTCATATTTGTTGCATGAATGGATGATCATGATCTTAGTATGACTCACATATATGATTGGTTTATTTTAATTTATTATTATTAAAATAAAATGATGGATTGTGTGTCATACCCTCCTCTAAACTATATAATACATACATGTCCACAATTTCTTTTATTAAACCCCCTTAACCATTCCTGGTTCTTCTTGCTTATGTGTGAGTATAATAATATATAAATTATAGAGCTCTCAACAAAGATAAGGAGGTCCGATTATAAAGATGATATGAAACCAACCTAGAAGGTACACAAGTGCATAAGTGTATTAATCTAACTTTAACCATGCATGGTTCTAAGAGTTTCATTGCTAGGTTCATCCTCTAGATAAACCAACCAATATAAAAGATAATGATTATGCCATTTTTTTTATTTAATTTCTATCAGTTTCATGGTTAATTATTTATGGATTCTTTATCATAATCATATTAAATAATTGAATTAAAAATTATGGAATATGGAATTAAAATAAAAATTTACTATGTGTAAATTTTATCTAGACACAAATAATCACTTAAGTAAAAATACACTTAATATTAACAAGCATGTAATAAGATGAAATGCTCAATTTACACATAAAGGTAAAAATCCCTCAAATAAAAATATTAAGTCATTAAATCCTTCCATTACTTGGGTTAAGATACAACCACAGTTCAAAGTTCTTAAACAAAATCCATCAGGGCAATGTTTTTATCCCACTTCTTAGGGTTTTTATCCCACTTCTTAGGGTTTTAATACATATTTATTTTAAATATAAGAAAAACCAAATAAGTAAGGTGTGTTCTATCAGTGTATTGGAATGTGTGTTTACTATGTCAGTAGTAAGAAGAACATAGAAACATTATAAGAAGTAAGGTGTGTTATCATAGTTTCTAAGAAATATTGATTCCCATGTCAATAATGAGAAACACATAACTTCAGAAGTAATGTGTTTTATTCCAATAGTTGATAAATGAATATTCCTATATCAATAATAAGAAATGCATGAATTTTAATTTCCCATAGGATTGATTATAGTTGAACTAACATTTTTTAAGTGTTACCTATACGTTAATATCAATGTTTATTTGGATGCAGTGAGACACTATTTATTTTGAAATTAATACTGTTATGGTGCAATAAACATGATAGTTTAATGAAAAACTTGAATATAATAAATGATGAATATAATTATAAAACTCATACTAAATTGTGGAAATATAGTTCTTAGTTAAGTAATAATATAAGTTTTCATATATATACCCAATATGATGTTTAGAATATTTGGAGCTAAAAATATTAGGTATATGATACACTTTTATTTTAAGCCACAAATATTTTGGAGTTAGCTTATCTAGATAGTGTGAATTATTCCAAGTAGAATATAATTATACACATCATTATGGGTTATAAAATTTATAGAAAATTTTATTTTTTAGCCTATTGAGGGGTTGTTTGATGAATTAATATTTGTATTCAAATTATAAGAGTTGTAGGCTCTTCTTGATAGTGTTTTGGGTGTAGTGTGAGGCCTAGAAGGTGGCTCGGGTGCTTGAGTGAAGATTATAAGCTTCATGTGTGAGTTGGAGTTTTGGGCTTTGTTTGGATTAGCGCATGGTTTGGGGTACATGACTTAGTAAAAACCATTTGGTCCTTTCAATATTAGGGAGTTTTTAGATAATTTTGTTCTTGAATGGTTTGGTTAGCATGAATTACAGATGGTTAAGGTCAAACCATGTGTATTTCCAAATTAAACCATATAGGGTGAGTGGTTATCAGGTTTAGGGAACACAACATGATCAAGATTGTAGAAAAATCATGTGAGGTGCTACAAAGGGGTTACAATGTTGTTTTTCATGGTTAAAACACAGTTAGTAAACCGTGTAGCCAAACTATGTGAGGGGTGTTGTCTTAGGTAGTGAATGTTGAATGGTTTGTAAAATCATGTGGCCAAACCATGAAACCTACCTAGTTTTGTTGAATATGGTATTTTTACCATTTTCCCATTTTATTTTATTTCATTTCCTCCCCTTTCTCTATCCATCATGCGTATGGACCAACCCATTTCCCTCTCCCTATTACTCATTGAATACCCTTTATCTTAGAGAGAATTTGAGTGCATTGTTTAGTGTTTTGAGGTTTAATCCTTCCCCCAATCCCCCCTTATTCCCATTCCTTACCTATGGTTGATTTTCTTTGTCTCTGTTTAAAATTTTGATTCTGATTCCATCAAAGCATGGTGTAATTAGTCAGGAAAATTAAAGCCTTAATATGGATTAGAGAGTGGAAATAATGAGATGTGGAAAGAACACCACCACTCATAATTTCGATGAAGTCATGACACATGGTGGATTTTTATTTGACTTTAAATAAAATTAAATGGAATTTTCATAAAATTGGGTATCATGTCTTAGGGATTTTTTCCATCTTGGTGTTGAAGGTGTATTGGTGGACTTCCACGAATGGTTAGTTTTAGTTATAGAGGGGTGATGTGTCTCATTGAGTTTTTAATACCAATGAATATTTGAATTTAATTAATTGATTAATTATTAATTGTTTTAATTTATTGAATTATGTTGTATGAAATGAGTTAAGTGATTGATCTATCGATAGAGTGTGGTTTTGGGCCCAAATATTCAGTTATTATGCTGTGAGGTTGGATGTGGGTTTGGTTTTGTGAAATTTTACTTTTTATAGACATTTAATTAATTTAAATGATTAACTTGTACTTTTTAGAACCCCTTGAGGGTTGTTTTGGTTGGGAATGGGATAAGATTAGGTTTTAGATTCCTTAATGAGGGTTGTTTTTTCATGGGACCCTTTTTCCTTAGCTTATGCTTTGATAAAACACATCGTGTGTTCTATATTTGTGTGGATAGGGGAGGTGCTTGGGTTCCCTCCTTATCCTTTATTTTTAATGGGTTTGGGTATAACCATTTTGTGTCACCTCCCAAGTAAGATGTGATGTTGATTCTTGCAGGTATTTAGAGGAAATGATGAGATTAATTGAGTAATATGAGGATGGATAGAGGTTCCCCTCATAGATTTGTATTTATAACCCTTTAGATGATAGGTATAGAATGATACCCTAGAGTGGTCATGCATTAAATGAATGACTTGGATTTGAAGTGCCAAGGGGTGTGTTTTTTGGGACTTAGTTAGTTCCTGAAAGTCGGTAATGAGTGATTTTTTTGGATTTTACTATTAGGAAGTAACCTATAAGTTAGGTCAATCGCTTATGGTTTCTTGTTTTGGGATTATGAGTGGTTTCTAAAGGTTTATTTTGTTTAGATCTTGGGATAGGTTGACATCGTGGGGTGTTAGGTGCGACAATTTCCCTTTGAGATGTGTCTTGAGAAGATTATAAGGAACTATTGAGGATGCCCCTTGTAGACATTATTTTGATTTCTGATACCCTTTTTATCATGCTATTGATTGAGGATTATGGGATGGATATTAAGGGATTCTTGGAGATGTTTCTTTTATCAGGCTTTCCCTGTGGTTTGGATGCAATAGAGGATCCCTTGGTAGGATGTTCTAATATATCTCTATAGATAACCTTGTGGGTGAATGGTGGTCTTGGAGTGGATTGGGGGTTGATTCGATGGTTGTGGATTTCTTATGTGGGACATGTCATGTGTTTTGAGATGGATGTGATCCAGGGGACCATGGGAGACCCATGATTTTGGTTGAACCATTGAGTGGTTAGTTCTTGGAAACATAGGGTGTACCATTATAACCCATAGGAATGGAAGTTTGGCCCCTTAGTGGCCATTATGGTGTTTTAGGGGATCGAGGGATCCCTGATAATTTTTGACCGCAAGTTGGTCAATGCTGATGGTTCAATAATTTGGATGAGTGGTTCAAGAGTTGAACAACCCATGATTTTATGGGATTTGGATGGGTTGTTTGAAGTAGTTTATTCCTAAGATTTGATATAGGAGGATACCTTTGGGATATCCATGGACTAGGCACTAGACCTGAGTTTTATATTTGGCGATCTCCTACTTTGGCCAATTTTAATTGTTAGAAGGGTCTTAGGGATCTAATGGGTGATCTAGATTAGTGAAACACTCTAGTGGAGAGTTACACAATAGCTAAATATTAGTGGTCATGGATGATGAGTGATCTCAGATGGATATTGGGACCCATGGGATAATATTTCTATCTGGACCAAAAACCTTTGGGTAGTGTATGATGCCAAGTTTTCTTATAGAATGATGAGTTATGTAGGTCTATCGAGACATTAACAGGTTCTTCCTTGTCAAATGGAGTTCCTATCACTAGTTCATATCATGTTATTGGATCCATAGGGATTTTATAGGTTGTGTATAGTCATTTGGATGCCTATAGTTATGCCCCAGATTTTGATATTCATGTATGTTTCATTTTAGAAATCTTTTAGTTCCTATGTAGATCTGGTGGATATGCTTGGTGTCTTGTGGATGGGTATCTCATGTGATAAAAATCCTCTAGTGTGGTCAATAGTGGAGGTAGATTTACCTTGGCTATCATACTAGATCCCAAGGTTGGCTGTTTTATGTTTTATTTCTATTAGCCCCTATTTTTTATGCTAGTTGTTATTAGTTTTTAACTAGGATGGACATATCATGTGTGAAATCACTTGTTATAACAATAGATTATTGGTTTACCATTGTGGGTGGCCTAATGAGATTTATTTCTCACACCCTATATATATATACCTTAGTGCCTATGCATGCCTAATGTTTACTTTCAGGTTGATAACAGTTTGCCCTGTGGATCGGGTAGGGGCCCTATATCATTTGATAGAGTGGGACTGATCTTGTGGAGGGGTGGGTACACTACTAAAAAACACGCCTTTAACAACTCTGTAATTTATCAGCACTAAAAAAATTCACTGAGAAAGTCCATCTTTATCAGTACTAAAATAAGTATGGATAAAGTGGGACCTTTATCAGCACTAAATAAAAGCATTGATAAAGGGAAACCATTATCAACCCTTTTTATTTAGCACTGATAAAATATCACTTTTATCAGCACTGATAAAAAGTACTCTTTATGAGAACTAAAAATAAAGCACAGATAAATGGTAACCTTTATCAACTCTTTATTAGCGCCAATAAAGGTCCATAATAAAATGAAATAATTAAACAAATAAAATTATTATTTCTTAACAATTTTATTAATTAAATAATTATTGTTAAAAATGAATAAATTGAATATACATATATATAAATTTTAAAAATTAATAAATAGTATATATTCAATATAAAGATATATAAAATGAATAAAATGAAATAATTAAACAATTTTTTTTTAAAAATGAGTAAATTAAGAAAAATATTAAATATTTTATTAATTAAATAATTATTGATAAAAATGAATAAATTTAATACAAATATATATAGATTATAAATATCGATAAATAATATATATTAAATGTAGATAAATAAATGAATTATAATTAAATAAAAAAATTAAAAATAAAAAAAATTACAAAATTATTTAAAAATTTATTAATAAAACAATTATTAATAAAAATAAATAAGTATAATATATATATATATATTAATTATAAATAGTAATAAATAATATATATTAAATATATTTATATATATATATATAATGAATAAAATGTTAATTAAAAACATATTAACGTTTTATTCATTTTTAATGTTGTTTGATTTTTCAATTTAACATATATCAAATGTCATGTGTTACATTGATTTCACATATATGTATATGTATTTAATTAATGCAGTTTTATATAAAAACGCATAGAAAAATATATTTATGCAATATATAGAAACACATACACCTAATATTTATGTAATTTATTCAAATTTCAGTATATTTTAGATTTTCATTATAAAATGATACATTTAATATATTATGTTTTTAATCGGTCAGTTTTATTTATTTATTTTTAATACTATTACAGTTTGGTCATTCATTTTTAATATTTTTTAATTTATTTTATTTTTGTATTTAATAATTTTATATTATTTATATATATATATATATACTATATTTTAGTATTTTCAATATGTATTCATCTTACTTAAATATATATATATATATCCATATTTTTTTAATAATTTATATTTAAGTAATAAAACTTATCCATTTTTTTAATATTTTTAAAGTGTACTCATTTTGAATTATTCAATTTCACTCATTTTTTAAATGCATGTATTTAAGATTATATATCCTCTAATAATATTAAAAATATATTTATAAATAAATATATTTATAAATGTATATTTACTATATTTATAAATTTATAAATTTATAATTATTATAAATAAATAATAATTATTTTTAAAATAAGTATTTATATAATTATAAATAAATAATTATATATATTTAATAATTATAAAATTATAATAAATTTATTTAAATAAAGTCTTTATCAGTGCTAAAATTGTGATCGTAAATATCCCTTTTATCAGTCCTTATCAATTTAATGCTGATAAATGATATATTTATCTGCACTTTTCTGAAAACAATGTTAAAAGTGTTCCTAATATATTTAAAAGAACCCTAACCAGTACTCAGTCCGTCGTGATTCTCAAGCTCTCACCGAACTCCTCTAATATCAGTATGACTCCTCTATATTCCCTCATATGAATCAAGGATAGAATCCAATGTATGTTATTTTCTACTTTTACTCTATCATTGTTTGATCTTTTGGGTTTCACGTTTTGTGATGTTCTTAACCACGAAGAACCCTACATCTCATCTGCTCGCCACTGCCAGCACGACTCCTCTAGTTTCATGTAAGGATCATAAATATGTACCCTGATATTAGTCAACCATTTTTGTGGCCTGTAATGATGAAATGAATCGTAGAATTCCTCACTAAATTTTTTTACCTATAATCCGTTGAAGGAAAAAAACCAATAAGTTCTATTTCAATACTTTCTTTTACTATTAGGAAATGGGATTAAATCATGATGGATTTCTTGACCAGTTTTTCAAGATCAACTAAATATAAAGATGTAGTGTGGGTTATAATGGATCACCTAACTAAGATGAACAACTTATTATATCTTAAAGAGGCTTCCTCAGTTGATGAACTCGATTAATTTCATGTCAAAGAGATAATAATTCTTCCAGGTACCCCATCTAGTGATGTATCTGATAGGGACATGATGTTTTTATTTGGTTATAGTAAGGACATTAATTTTCAATGATGTTATGGGTGAAATTTTATACTTCCATTATTCCATATACTAACGGTCATTCTAATCAGACTATCTTGATATTGGAGGATATTATTTGAGACTTCATTCTTGACTTCAGTGACTCCTGGAAGGATTAACTCTCCTCGGTGGAATTATCTTATAAAAATAGTTATCAATCACTTATCTAGATGGGTCCATATAAATAATTATATTAAATACTACACTTTTTTATGTTGGATAAAGATAGAAGAATATCCTATGAATATCCCTAGTATTTTCCAAGAAATAATAGACCAAGTGATTTTAATTAAAAACATTTTGAAATTACTCAAAGTCAACTAATGTCCTATAATAACCATTAGAGGTGACCCTTATAATTTAATGTTAATTATAATGTGTTTATTTATGTTTCCTTGATATTGGTTCACTAATGTATTATAAAGAAGAGAATATTAACCTCTAAATACATCAAACCATTTAAAATTCTTAAAAAAGACTAGGATATTTCCTAACAACTAGCCTTACACATATGAAAACCCAATGGTTGAATCTATTCCCTCAATAATCTGGTTTAATCTTACTAAGTATGAAATGCTTGAGGCTGTGCAGGTTTTAAATTCCCCATCCAATATAACCATGCAATCCCCTTTAATGTTAGTATCTTAGTATCATTTTGGGTGTATTTTATGTTGAAGGGGAGTTAAAAGAGGGGTTAGAGGATTTGATTTGAGAGAGTGGTGAAGAGATAGATTTACCCTTGTGCGATAGGCACTGAGTACCTAATGTAATGGAACCAGGTACCTGTTGATAGGCTAGTGTAAGTAGGGACACTGTTAACACAACCAAGAACCCAGTGGCCTAGTATTATGTATATGATGGTACTTTTGATATTTCAAGATGGGGTTTTTTGATCTTTTTAATCATAGTAAACTCATATACTAAGTAAACTATATCCCACTACCATGTCACAAGGTTAAGTATGACTAATAGTTTCTCATTCCGGTGGTTTAGTGTGAATTATATCTTGTTTTGGTCTTGGTTATTGTGAGTAAGCTTTTAAAATTAAAATTATTTTGAAAATTAAAATGATTTCTTTCAAATGGTCTCGAATTGGAAAAAATGGGTTTTAAAGGAAAATGGTTTGGATTGAAAATTTGGTAAATTATTGGGTTTGGTGATAAAGTGATAAGTGTGACCCTCGATATTCCTCATGACCATTTTCATATGTGTAGGTATGTGAGGAATTTATTCTAAACTTTATTTTATGATTTTTGTGTTATTTAGAATATGCCGCCCAGAAAGGTCCCTGAAGTTTCTAGTGGTTATCGCACTATTTATAGTTCTCCTCAGTTACTTCCCATATTCTATGGAAATTGAGGTTCGTTAGAGGCTGTGAAGTGGATTGAGGAAGTTGATCATGTCTTAAGAGTGTTGGTAACTCCCAAAGCTATTAGAGTTCGTGATATTATGGGTCTTCTTGGGGGTCTATCTTTGGAAGAATGAGAGATTTTTCCCCCACCAACGATGCAAGTTGGGATGATGTGGGAAGTTTTTAAGTTCATATTTATATGATTTTTTATACCTAAGGAGGTGAAGACAAAGAAAAGGGAAGATCTCATGAGGGACCAATAAGGTCAGCGGATGGTGAAGGCTTATGGTGAACACTTCAAAGAGCTAGTTTCCCTTTCTCTGTAGGTGGTGTCATAAGATCTGTTGAAATATTATTTTTCATTTGGGGTCTTCATCTAGGGATCAAGGAGTGTGTCCTCTTCTCGAAATATCCTCATTTTGATAAGTTGGTGGAGGAATCATTTTCGGATGAGTTGTTGTGAAAGAAGCATACAACACATTAGCCCAGTTGTTGCCTCCCGTGTTGGGGTGAATACATTCAGAGTTTCCTCATTTTTGTTTTGTGGTTGTTTTAAGTTCATATTTAATTATAAAAGTTTGATTAAATAATACTTTCATAGTTCAAATGGTTTTTTTTCTGAATGTGAACCTTTAAATGGTTATCCTTTCATGAATTAGTTCCCCTCTTTATATCCTACTTGTTTAGAGATGTCTATTTTTGTGGAAATCACTCTTTGTGACTTTTGTGTAGGTTCATTGTTTAGTTTAAGATATTTTTTTTGTTTATTAAAAAAATTGAAGGATTTTATATTATTGGAAAAAGAGGTCGATGGAGGCGTATACTTCTTTCACACTTAGGGAAACGATTCATAAGTCATTTGAGATATGCAAAAATCATCCACACTTCAATTCGACACATGGTGTGACCACTATGACTCAATGTGTCATGACTTTTCAAGAATTATCTGCACCTAAAAACTAAACAAACACATTCATATTGTTTTGATACTTTAGGAAAATGATCCATAAGTGATTTGAGATGTGCATGAATCAGCTACACCTCAATTCAACGCGCGGTGTGATCGATATGATTTTAAGTGCATGTTTTTATTTAAAATTGACATCTATTTCAATAAAAATGCCAACTAACCTACTAAAAATTGATAAAATGTAATCAAATTGTTTAAATAATTTATAAAAATGATCTATAATTCATTTGAGATATGTTGGAATCATCCGCACCTCAATTCGATGCACGACGTGACCGGTATGACTTCAAGTGCATCTTTTTTATTTAAAATTGACATCAATTTTAGTAAAATTAACACTTTCTATTAATTTATTTCTATATATTATTACTCACATAAGATTTTTTTTCTTATACAGGTGCGTTATTTTTCTTGATCAGGGGTGGTTTGTTAGACAATATCATGAGTCGGGTCAGGATTAAAAGATAAAGGAACATTGATGTTTTTGAATATATGTAATAATTTTTATTTATGTAATTGTATAAACCAATGTTTTAAATGTATATAACATAGTTTTTTTGTGTTTGTTTTGTAAATTTCATTACATTAGTGAGATTAAAAGCACTAGTTTTTTATCTGTTCTAAAAAAGAACTGATAAAGGCATCCTTTATCAGTGCTAAATTAAAGTGATGATAAATGGTTCCTTTACTGCCACTTCGAAAAGCACTGATAAAGGTCCCATTTATCAGTGCTTTTTTAGCACCGATAAAGGACACCTTTATCAGTGATTTTTCAGAATTGATAAAAAACTAGTTCTTTTAACCTCACTAATGTAGTTAGTGCTTTTATAGCACTGATAAAGGTTATTGTTAAAGGCCTATTTTGTATTAGTGGTAGTCATGTGGTTATCCTTGGATGGAGTGTGAGGTACCATATTTTTGGTTGAGCAGTACTGAGGGTGAATTTATTATTGGATCTGACCTGCATGAGGAGTGTGGTCAGTGTTTTAGGCATGTTAATATAGGTTCAGTAGAGCATGTATCATGTGAGGGTAATTATAGTTTTCTAGTTAGGTTGTGCAGTAATGTGCAACCATTATGCTTAGGTGATCCTGATCTATTTAGCACTTGAAGGCACCTGGTCATGGGTTTTCATGGCATTGTTTTGTTAGTGGACTGTGTGTGGGTTTTTTTGAGATTTTTTTGGGTCTCGAGAAACCCAAGTGACATTTTTTGTGGTGGAACTATTGAGGCTAGTGATGAAGGAGTATAGTAGGGGAAGCATTATAGTGGAGATCCCACCATAAGATTTTGGAGGATGTCATTCCTAGAAATATGACAATGAGTGGTGGTTTTTGTTTTTTTTTGGAACTATAGTGTGAGTGGGTTGAAAATATCCCAACATCATGTTCAATAGTGGATGGATCATGGGATATGGAGCTTTAGGTGATGATGAGAGTACTCTTAGGGTGGAGAGAATCCTTCTGATTACAAATTTTCCATTGTGCATTTAGAGTGATGGTTTGTGGTTGAATTTTGATTTATCAAGTTATATATGAAATACTAGATTTGAATTCATATGTGACATTGGATGGAGTTTGGATATTTCACTAGGCTTGGAGTGGTGTTGGTGTGACCCTCATGTTGAAAAGGGTTAGTGGTTCCTTGATAATTGAGGGTGATCATTCTAGGAGGAGTTAACATGAAAGGGGTTCGATTAGTGTTTTTTCATAGCTTTATACATGGAAGGTTAAAAAACTCATTAGTAATGTTGTTTAATACATGTTCCAAGTGTTTTGAGGATCAAACTAGGGTTTTTTAGAGAGGGTCCAGTTTGTCTGGTCTTATTAGTTAAAGCTACATGATGAAGACTTGTATAGTGTTTGGAACTAGAACGTAGCTAGTTATTAGTGATTTGGAGACCAAGTTTGGTAAGGCTTATAATTTTTCTAACCACCAAGGATTATTGGGAATGAGAAGCATTTATGGAGGGGTTTTTTAATGATCCACATTGTTACAAGTTATAAAATTAAGAGTATATTTAAATTTTTGGCCCATAGAGGGGTAATTTTGTGAATTCAGATTCAGATATGAATTCTGAGAGTTGGATACTGTTCATGGTTGCGTTTTCAGTTTGGATTTCAGTTTGAGAGGTGTATTGGGTGCTTGAGTGAATCTAGGTAGATTTGGGTGTGAATTGCAGTTTTTTGGATGTCTTTGTATAGGTGGATGGTTTGGTGTGCATGGCTCAGTGAAAACCATGCAACCCTTTGATGCTCATGGAATTTTCAGTTCCTTTTTTTATTTCACATTTGGTTAGCATGGATTGCATAGAGTTAAGGTTAAACCGATTTTTAATTCACATATTTGTTTTGGAACCCACATATCCAAATTTACAAAATTGGTTACTCTCTGTATTTTGACCATATCTTGGGCTACTAAACTCCAAATTGAGAGATTTTTTTTAGAAAAATATTAAAAACATCTACATTTATTTAGAATACATAAACTTATGAATATATCTCAATCATTTTTGAAATTAGGTTATAAATTACTAAAATTTTTATGTCTGATTTATGTTTTTTTAGATTTTTTCCTACTATTTTTTAATCATAACCTGAGCTATAGAAATATGATTAAGGTGATTCTTGATTATTTGAAAATATTATGAAATATGATAAATATAATTCCACTTGACACAAATATAATTATTTAATTTTGTATGACTATTTTAGATTTTAAATTATATAATCTAATATATTTTTAGATATCATAAATTCTGATATGTGAATCGCCTATGTCGATTTTCTTGTGTAAATCACCTATGTTAATTTTCTTATGTGAATCACCTACATGAATATCATATGTGAATAACTTATGTTGATTAACCAATGTGTTCAATTCTATTACATAGATAAAAACACCCATGTGAAAAACACCTATGTGAATTTGGCTATGTAGTTCATTGAATTTCAGTAGTTTTTTCTAAAATATGGAATATTTCTCTATTTTACATATTGTTTCATATATCTATTTTCTATATGTTCATTTAAAATATTTAAATTGTTATAATGAATTTATAAAATCATATTAATTATGTATAACCAATAAAAAGTGTGTTCCATTGTTTGAAACTATTTTTATGAAGATCAAAGGGTGTTTTATTTTCTAGCATGGAACTTATAGCTTAAAACTCAAAAAATTATTTTTATTATTTTATGTTGTTTTCTTTGATTCTATTTTTTATAAATTAATATTAATTGATATTAAAATCATTCAAACTTTTATTTAATATCTTCAATGAATTTATATTAATTTTTTATATTCTCTGTATGTTTACTGGTTGTTTTAAATAGAATGATTTTGAATTTCATATTTCCAATTATAACTTTCTATTTTCATGGGATATTTTATTGAACTATTATTATGGAACTATTTTAAATCTATTCATTCAAATTATTTCAAATTTGTTTGAGTTAGAATTTATTTTTTTGAATACTGGACATGATTAGAGCGATTATTATACATTGATAATATCTTTCCGCCTCTCTCTCTCTCTAATAATCCAATATTATTATTTTTTAATTTTATATGTTTTTAACAATTTTCCTGAAACATATTTAGTTATTTAATCTTTAAAAAATATATATATGGGATTCAAAGGACACTTGTAAGAGAGATAAAATTACATTGTGATGAGTACATACGACTTAAAGTAATAAAAAGTGTCAATACTTTGAGAAATTTCAAGTGATTTTATATAATATATTTAGTACTACTGGAAAATCTCTCAAAGACTAAATAAAAATTCTATAACTTATTTTAATACCTTGATGATACATTATAGCTGATCAAACACTCAAGAACTATTACCTAGGTTTTATTATTCTTCTACCTATCTCATTCTAGTTTCTTTACTCTGTAATACTTCTTCCCATATCTCACATTACTTCACTTTATATTTATGCTATTACATATAAAATAATTTTCTATCTTTAGGATGTGAATCTTGGATTCTAAAGTCAGAACCATTCGGGTTGTGACTCTCAGTATCTAAAGTTAGGGCTTTAATTGGGTTGCGACTTCCCATAAAAAAGTAAGACGTCTTATGGTTTTAATTACACTAGAAAAATTATGTTGTAATTGATATATGATTCCCCTTTAAAAATAAAATTAGTGAACAATTTATCTCTCACCGAGTAGAGTGGTATAATAGTTGACTAGTTCCACTCTAAACCAAACTTCTATAAAAACATCCTTGTGTTATTTCTTTTATTCTACTACTAATTATCTGTAGGATCGAAATAATGATGTAGATGATCAATATACAAGATGGGGGGGGGGGGGTGAATTGTATACTTTAAATTTTTTTTGGAACCTTTAAAGTTAGTTACAATTAACTATGTTTTCCTTCAGCAAAGGAAAGGTCTAAGTTTAACAAAGTTAAACTAAGCAAATTCACAACACCTCTAACACCAAAAGAAAACTTGGAAAGAGATTCCAGAAGTAGGTTCCGAAAATATGGTTCCGGAAATTGAAACTTAACAAAAGATTACAAAATGAGATTCTACCTTAAAGCGTATAGAATCTGAATGAAACAGAGTACAAGTAAGGAAGTATAAGAAAGTTATACTTTCCTTATAATAAAAAATGCAGCGGAATCAAACAAGTAGTAAAACTACAAGTAACAAGATATAAGTCTTTTAACCCAAAGAGAAGGGTATCCAACAACCTTGGATAAAGGTCCCTTGATTTATACTTTGAAGCAAGTCTATCTTACCCATACCAGGGTAAGTCCTAGATACAAAGATCGGAGTCTCTGTCTTGCTATCCCCGCAAGCCCTCAACTTTAAGGTAGTTAGAAACCTCTATCTTCCTCAGCAAGGAAGCCCTCGAACTTCAAGGTAGTCGGCACCTCTGTCTTCCTATCCCTGGAAGTCCTAGAATGTAATCACTAACATTCAGAGTCGCACGAAGCTTTGAGAGTTAATAAGATCCTCTCTCTAGAAATCACTTCAAGCATGTAATCACATGTGTTGAAGATCAGTCAGCATTTCAGCAGTCATCAATCCATCAACGAGCTCTTTCAAATGAGCTCCTATTTATAGGCAAGGTCGGCCTCCTTTCCAACGATCATATTTTCCTTAAAAATAGGAGGGACCTGTACACGTGTAACTTAACCAACGGTTAGTTCATAACAGAATAGATGACATCGTTTTGTGATAAAACAAGCGTAACAGAATGTACGACATCGTTTAAAGTCTAACTCAAAAGTTCGGAGTGAAGATTCGGAGTGAATGTTCGGAGTGAGAGAAAAAATATTAAAGAGTATACAATTTATAAAAGCGTAAGAAAAATGAAAGTTCGGATTTTAACCAAAAATAATTTTCGGAGTCTAAATAAATTCGGAGTGTATAAAACAAAGATGATCAGATTCTGTTTAATAGGTGAATTTGGAATGAGAATTCGGAATGAGAATTCGTCATCAGAATTCGTAATGAGAATTCATCATCAGAATTCGTAATGAGAATTCAACATCAGAATTCTTAATGAGAATTCAACATCATAATTCTTAATGAGAATTCGTCATCAGAATTCATAATGAGAATTCATCATCAGAATTCGTAATGAGAATTCAACATCAGAATTCGTAATGAGAATTCGATGTCGAACTTCATAAGGATTCGTATCCTGAATCTGGAGTAGAACTTAATCAGAGTTCGAATCCGGAATTCGGAATGAAACTTTATTACAGTTCTCATCTAGATTTCGGAGTGAAACTTTATTACAGTTCTTATCCAGAATTCGGATCCAAAAATAGAATACTTCATATCAAAGTTTCAAACAATTATGAGAACATAGAAATAAATTCGAATCTTATACTTAAGAAAAATATAGATGAAAATATGATAAGGATAATTTTTCTTATAAAAGCGATTTTCTTTATAAAAGCAATTTTCCTTATAAAAGTGATTTTCCTTATAAAAGCGATTTTCCTTATAAAAGAAATTTTCCTTATAAAAGAGATTTTCCTTATAAAAGCGATTTTCCTAAAGAAAGGTGTTTGTGATTTTCAAAACAAGAAGGAATGGAAAAGTCATAAGGAAAACCTTATTGACTCAACAATCTCCCCCTTTTTGGAAAGCACAAACATCCTTACAGAAAAGAAATTCTAAGAAGAAAGAAAAACATTAAGGCTTATCTCCCTTTGCTTTAAGGATATTGATGAATACGACTAACTCCACCTTAGGCTTTGAAACTCTAAAGATCATATTCTAGATTTCCGGAATGACATTTCATTACGAATAAGAAATTCTTCTTTAATGAAAAACTCCCCCTTAGATAAACTCTTATTAGAGTTTGTTTTCTTTCTCACCCTTTGTTAAGATTATTTTTCCCCTTTATTAGGGTTCTTTTCCTTCTCCCCCTTTGTGATTTTCAAAAAGAATTCAAGGGAATGGAAAAAAATAATAAAGTACCTGAAAAATTAGTAGCAACAACAAAAGAAACAAGCAAGCAAAAAATTTCATTAAGTTTGAAAGCTCGGCAATAAAGAAATTTAGATACAACAAAAGATCGGATCTGTCTATTTTGGATCTTTTTCCTTCGCCATGAGACCCTTAATAATGGTCTTTATCTTCTTCAAGTCTTTATGATCTTCCTCGGATTGCTTCTCTAACACAACAATTCTTGTACTTTGAGCTTCAATCTTTTTTTCCTGGTCTTTAAGCTTTTCTTCCTAATCTTTAAACTTTTCTTCCTGAGCCTTCAATTTCTATTCAAACTCAATCCGATGATCCCTTTCAAACTTCCAATTTTGAGAAACAGAATTCAGCTTCCCATTTAGATATCTGACTTCTTGAATCCGGAAATTCTTTTCATCTGTCAACTTTTCTTCAAAGGATGAAGTAAGCTCATTTATCTTCCTATCTTCTGTCTCAAAGTCATCCTTCACATTATCTTTAAATTCATCAAATAGCCTCATCTCTTCCACAGTCTTCCTCGACCAACTAGTTATCCTCTTTCAAGATATTTTGTGGGATTCATAGCCGACAAAGAAAGTTTTTAACTGAGCCTCAATCTCAACACACTTGTCCATAACCATAGATACGGAGTCTGTTTTCTGATTCAAAGCTTGTTGGAGAATTTGGAATCTTGAATCAATACTTGAGAAAGTCAGAATAGTACCTACTAACTTCTTTAAAGACTGAACAAAAAAGTCATGCCCCAACGAGGATGACTCCGAATCCATGACTTTTCTTGGAGAATCTTCTTCTTCAAAATGCTCAACCTTCTTCTTAGAAGAGTCACCAACTTCCCTTCTCTTTACCACCACTTAGCTTGGGGTATCAAGAACAAGTTGCTTTCCCTTGTCCTTTTTCAGAATGGAGTCTTGTTCCGAAGTTCTCTTTTCACTATCAGAAACTTGAACAACATTATCTTCCTCATCAGGAACTTTCTGAGAACCAACCTCTACATTCTCCATTTGAGCAATATCATGTATAAGTTGTTCTTCCTCTGCATGATAAGATACTTCTACTTCTCCTTTCTCCTTATCCATCGCTGGAGTGACTAACTTAGAAGATTCAGCTTCTGAGGTTCAGAGCGACAAATGTTCCGAAGGTGTCCCCTTATAATCATCTACTTGCTTTAAAACATCTCTGGTTTCACCACTTCCTTCAGCAACAACTTATTCTTCTTCCACTTTCTCAATCTTCTCTACTTCCTCAACAGGCTTAGCTACTACCTCTTCCGGAGCAACAAAGTTTCTTCCTAGAGTCTTAGGTAGAGATTCTGGAGAAAAAGATCTCAGAACAGGAATATTTGCTGAAACCATCTCATTGAACTTCAACAAAGCCTGAGCTACCTCTTCTTCAGACAACTTCTTCTTAAGCTTCTTTTCTTTGACTTGTTTTTCTAGCTCATCCACATTTCTTTCCTTCAAGGACTTAGCCTCCGCAGGATCCAAGCCAAACTGAGGCTCCCCTTGCACTCTCTTCTCTTTGATCTCCCTCCATTTTGCAACTACCTCATCAGGGCAAGCCTTCTTCTTCTTCGGTTTAGGAGGTGCAGAAAGAACTTCCTTAGACTTGGGATTCTCTGCTTCAACTTCAACTTCTTTCAATTTTATCTTCCTTACTAGCTTAGAGGATTCCAGATCAGCAACTTTTAGAACCGTTTCTTCTTGAGCAGGTAAATCAATAAACTGACCAGTCTTCTTGTCAAAGGCTACATCCATCCTTTTGAGTGTACCATCACTCACCAGCATAATTTTGAAAACTCTTGGCTTAGACTTGCATGCCTCCTTGAAAGACTCAAGGCACCGAACTATCAACTTTGAGAGGATTGATGGATACATTATGATCTGAGCTCTCAGATTCCCTTTCTTAACATTGTCAAGAGTAATGAGAATGTGCTTCATCAGGTTAAACTTCCTTAGATTTATTAGAAAATCTAGGATGTAGATCTCACTCTTCTTCAAACTATCTTTGTCACCCTTTCTCGGTACGATAATACCTTGTACCCATAATTCTAGAATCCGGAAATTTGTAGATAGAGAAGCAATCTTCAGAGCCTTATTATCTGACAGTCCGAGAGTCTCCAAAGCCTTTTCCTTGTCGAAGATTCCCTTTGAATCTGACAAAACATGAGATATGAACTTAGCTTCTCCTTAATATGTCAGCCCTACCAAGCTAGCTTCCTTTACACACAAAATTTTATAAGTCTTGCCATAAGACTTAAATAAAAACTTCTCCCTGTCATTTTCCTTAAAGAATGAAACTGTCTCATAGAATTCTACAAGTAAATCTGAATAAACTTCATCTTGATTTCCTGGCTTGGATACAACAATATCTTCCCATCCGTTGAGCTTAATATTCTTGGATATGAGAGAATCATACTTGTTGAAGAAGTCAGGATGAACCAACCTTTCTCTATATACCAACCACTTAGAAATCGGCTTAGAGGAAGACATGTATTGAGAAGCTACTTCCACAGATATTCAGATATGAAGACCTCTGAGAAGTTCGGAATAAGAAAGCTGAAGTTCGGAACGGATTTAAAACGGATAGGCAGAGCTTCGAGACGTTGGTGCTTGAAAACCGATGTGGGAAAACCATTTGGGGTCCCCTTTATATAGGCAACGAGAAAACGGTTCATCTTCCATGGTTGATCGAACGGTTGTGACAGGCTAAGATCAGATCTGACGGTCGAAAACCAATTCTCATGAAAACTTGAATCCGATCTTTTGAGGTTTTATTAAAACAAATATTTAAGAAAATTATAATCCGAAAACAAAATATAAGAAAATGCCAGCAAGTAAAGTATGATTATGAAAACTTGAGTAAGGAAATCATACCTTTCGGATTAGATTAGGAAGATTATTTGTAATTGCTAACATTCTTAAGAAAACTACGAAAAAATATTTACTACGAAAAGACAAAGTTTGCAAAACTCACTATGAAAAACAAACTCAGTACGGAAAACTCTGTACGAAAATTTCATTACAAAATTTGAAAACGAAAAACTCATTATGAAAGATTTGGTACAAAAAATATCGTTATGAAAATACCAGTACCAAATTTTCCATTCTGGAAGTTTTCAATATGAAAATTTTCATTCCAGATGTTTTCTATACAAAAAAATCCATTCTGGAAAATTTTAGTTCCGGAAATTACCATTCCGGAATTTTAGTTCTGAAAAGTTTGAAAAACTAACTTTGAAAAATTTAGTTACTCTAAAAAAAATGTACTCCCCCTACGAAAATGAGTTTATTATTTTAAGGAGACCTTTTCAACAGAAAGTTAATGAAGAATGATTAACTTATGGTTATCATTCCTAACTTTTGTTTAATGTATTCAAATCTATCAGAAGGCAAAGATTTTATGAAAATGTCAGCAAGTTGATCTTGCGTTCCGATAAACTGAAGAATAATATCTCCTTTTAGTGCGTGATCCCTAAGAAAGTGATGCCTAATATCTATGTTTTTTGCATGGGAGTGATGTTCAGGGTTCTTACTTAAGGCAATGGAACTTGTGTTATCACACAAAATTTGAGTTTTAGTAAAACTCAAGCCATAGTCTGTGAGTGTGTGTTGCATCCAAAACACTTGAGCACAACAACTTCCAGCTGCTACATATTCAGCTTCAGCAGTGGAGAGTGCTATAGAATGTTGCTTCTTGCAAGACCAATAAACTAATGAATCTCCTAAGAAATGACAAGTTTCGGATGTACTCTTTCTATCCATTCTACATCCACCAAAGTCAGCATCAGAAAAGATTTTTAGAACAAAATCATTTCCTGAAGTATAAAATAGTCCTAGATCCATGGTTCCCTTAAGGTAGTGAAAAATTCTTTTTACTGCCTTTAAGTGAGATTCCTTAGGATTGGATTGATATCTTGCATATAAGCATATTGAGAACATTAAGTCTGTTCGACTAGCTGTTAAGTAAAGTAAACTTCCTATCATACCTCTAAAAGATGTTTGATCTACTAGTTTCCTAGCTTCATCAAGATCTAAAGAGTTTGAGGTACTAATTGGAGTACTTATACTCTTAGTGTTTTCATAACCATACTTTTTGAGAAGATCTTTAATATACTTATGTTGAGATATGTAGGTTCCTTCTGGTTTTTGAGAAATTTGAAAACCAAGGAAAAAAGTCAACTCACCCATGATACTCATTTCAAACTCAGATTTCATTAGTCTTGCAAAAGAGTTGGTCAAGGATTGCTGAGTTGAACCAAATATGATGTCATCAACATAAATTTGAACAATCAAAACATTTTTCTTATCTTTCTTTATAAAAATGTTTGGATATGAATTTCCCTTAACATAGTTATTTTGAAGAAAAAATCTAGCGAGTCTATCATACCATGATTTTGGGGCTTGTTTAAGACCATACAAAGCTTTGGTAAGTCTAAAAACATGATTAGGATGTTTTGTATTGTCAAAACCAGAAGGTTGTTCAACAAAAACTTCCTCTTGAACATAATCGTTAAGAAAAGCACATTTCACATCCATTTGAAAAAGTTTAAAATTAAAGAATGCTACAAAGGAAAGTAGAATACGGATAGATTCAGGTCTAGCTACTGGAGAATAGGTTTATTTATAGTCTATTCCCTCTTTCTGATTATAACCTTTAGAAACAAGTCTAGCTTTATTTCTTACTATGACTCCATTTTCATCACATTTATTTCTGAAAACCCATTTTACTCCAATAACAGAAGTTTCCTTAGGTCTTTCAACCAAGGTCCAGACTTTATTCCTTTCAAATTCATTTCGTTCATCTTGCATGGCTTTGATCCAATCATCATCACCTAAAGCTTCATCAGTGCTTTTAGGTTCTAATTGGGAAATAAATGCTAGATTTTCTACTTCATTTATTAAGGAACTTCTATTCCTTATAGGTTGATTTACATCACCAATGATACTATCACTGGGATGATTCTTAAGAAACCCCTGATTTGGGTTTTGAAAAGCCTGTTCATCAACATAGGGTAGAAAATTTTCTGGAGTAAATGTTTCAGAAGTATCTTCTTGAAAATTTTCCTTATCAAAAGGTTCTTCTATCAAAGGTTGACAATCAGTTTTTGAAAACACATCCGAGGATGTAGGCTGGGATGGTTTAAAAACAAAAGGATCAGTCACATCAAATTTTACATGTACTGTTTCTTTAACAATACAAGTATTTTTATTAAAAACTCTATAAGCCTTAGAAGTTGTGGAATAACCTAAGAAAATTCCTTCATAAGATATTGGTTCCAATTTATATAGGTTATCTTTAGTATTCAGAATGAATAATTTGCAACCAAAAACCTTGAAGTAGGATAGTCTTGGTTTTCTACCATTCCATAACTCATAAGGAGTTTTATTAAGAAAAGTTCTAATCAAAACTCGATTTATAGTATAGCAAGCAGTACTTACAGCTTCAGCCCAGAAATGTCTAGCTATATAATATTCACTCAACATGGTTCTAGTTATCTCTTGAAGAATTCTATTTCTTCTCTCAACTACACCATTTTTTTGAGGAGTTCTAGGTGTTGAAAAATTGTGAGTAATACCTTTTTTACTACGAAAAGTTTCAAAATCAGAATTTTGAAATTCTCCTCCATGATCACTATGAATAGTTTTCAATGGAAGGTTTTTCTCATTTTTAACTTGAGCTCTAAAACTTTTGAAATAAGAAAAAGCTTCAGAATTCTTTGCTAGAAAATAAACCCAAGTAAATCTAGTGTAATCATCAACTAGAACAAACACATAGTATTTGCCTCCAATACTTCCAGTTTGTGTTGGACCAAAAATATCCATGTGCACTAACTGTAATGCATCAGTTGTTGAGACTTCACCAATTGATTTAAAACTAGATTTATGTTGCTTTCCATATTGACAAGGATCACAAACTTTAGAAGAATCAAATCTAAGCTCCGGTAGATCCTTAACTAGTTTCTTCTTAGAGAGTTTACATAGGTTTCTAAGGTTATAGTGACCTAGTCTTCTATGCCATAACCAGGAATGATCTTCCATTGCACTTAGACAAGGTAAATCTTGACTCCTGAGGTCTTCTAAGTTTAAGGTGTAAACATTCTCATGCCTATTGGCAGAGAGAATAAATTCTTCCTTGGAATTGTGATCTAAGCACTTATCATTCCTAAAATTCACAAGGTAACCTTCATCACATAATTGACTTATGCTAATGAGGTTGTGCTTAATACCCTTAACAAACAGAACATTTGAAATAAAAGTTTTACCTAAAAGAACAATATTACCAATACCAACAATTTCTCTCTTAGCATTATCTCCAAAAGTTACCTTTCCTCCTTTCGTTTTGATAATCTTTTCAAAATAGATTTTGTTACCAGTCATGTTCCGGGAACATCCACTATCCATGTACCATGTATTGTTGCTGGTACTCTCTTTATTTTCCTGGAAACAAGAAGAGAATTAGACTTTCGGAATCCAAACTTGTTTGGATCCGAGATTACTAGATAACAAAATTTTAGGAACCCACATCTTCTTAGAAAAGTAAGCTTTGTGAAATCCTAGAGATTGGGTTTTGTTTAAGGAACAATTCTTTGCCTAGTGACCACCACATTGACACTTAGTACAAAATGGGGCAATTTGAGGAACAAAATAATTGTTACTAAAAATTGGTTTTGCATGGGTATAACCAAATCCGGATTTATTTCTTAAAGGTCGTATTTGGGAATACATTTTATCAAAATTTTCCTTACCATGGGTAAAGTTTGATAAACCCTTATTTAAGGAAAAAATTTCGAACTTGAGTTTTATAACCAAGTTTTTATCCTCAAAATCATTAGTTTTAGAACTAGAGCTAGGCTCGAAAACATTTTTCTTAGAAATTACTTTTTCTAACTCTTTAGAAAGTTTGTTCTTCTCAGAACTTACTTCCTCAAGATTTTTTGAAATACTTTCAAAATCAACATTTTTCCTATCAAGATCTTTAGAAAGATCTGATATCTATTTTTGTAAGAATATAATTCCTAGAGTTTGATTTATCAAGTTTTTTATTGAGTTTGGAATTCTCAATCTCAATAAGTTCAGTAAACCTAGAGACTTCTTCATAAGTAGGTAAAGTATTTTCTTCATCAGAAGAGTTATAATTATTACTATCATTAGAATTTAAAGAAACATTGGCCAATGATTCAACATTTCGTACCTTAGCCATAAAACAATGATTATAAATAGGTAATCTGGCTATAAGACCAAGATTCTTCTGTTATGAAGATTCGTAATCAGAAGATTCATCTGAAGAGTCACCACCACTGGCACTCCAGGTATCATTAGCTTTCAAAACTTTCTTAGCTTTGGATTTATAATACTTCTTTCTATTCCTGTCTGAATGCCTTTCTTTCCTTTCTTTCTTTTTTAAGCAAAGGGAAATTTGGTCTAATATGTCCAGCTCTCTTACATTCCTAACAAGTGACTTCTCTATCTTTCTTATCTTTCCTTTCCTTTTTCTTATACTTGGATTGGAAATTTATCTGGCCAGCTATCTTGTTCATTCTTCGAGCAAGATTTTCTAATTCATTTTCTAATATTTCACTCTCACTAAAATCTGATTGAACTACCATCTTCTTAGACTTAGATCTGGTTACTCTCTCAGGAGTCTTAGCTTTCATATGATCTGATGTTGTTGTAAAAGCAACAGTACCATTTCCATTTTTCTTTTTGATGTTGTCAGCATCTCTCTTCATTCTGGTTTCATGTTGTAGAAGAGTTCCAAATAACTCATCAAGAGAAATTTGAGTAACCTTCCTGTTCTCATCTATAGAAGTTCTTTTGGATTCCCACTCATTGGTCATAATATCAATTATCTTATCCACAAGTGCTTCATCGTCTAACCCTTTTTCTCCCATAGACTGTAAGCTATTGACTATAGTCATAAATCTCTGTTGAACTTTACAAATTGGTTCACCATACGGAAAGTTGAAGCCATGGTATTCAGCTCTAAGCATAGCTCTCCTAGTCTCAATCACTTTAGAAGTTCCAAAGTGTGTAACCTCTAACTTATTCCAGATACAATTAGCTGCTTCACAAGAAGAAATTTGGCTATATATATTTCTAGTCATTGAACAAAGTAGAGTATTGCGTACCTTATAGTTGAGTTGATACTCTTGCTTTTCCTGGTTAGTAAAAGTTCTAACTTCCTTATTAGGAATTTTATAATCACCAGTAAGCATAACAAATTTGTCCACTCCAGTATTGATAACAAATGTCTTCATTCAATCTCTCCAGTATTCATAGTCATTACCATCAAAGATTGGTGGTCTTGTAGGATTTAGATTATCAATAGAACCAACATTAATTCCTACCATACTTAAAAACCTTTGGCACACAAAATTGTTAGAAAAAAATTCGTAATAACAAAGTTCGAAATGAGAAATTTTGGAATGAGAAAGTTCGGAATGATAAAGTGAGAAAGAAAAACTTATACGTGAGTACAAGTATTTCAGAGACCTCCTCTGATACCAATTGTAGGATCGAAATAATGATGTAGATGCTCAATATACAAGAGGGGGGGGGGGTGAATTGTATACTTTAAAAATTCCTTTGGAACCTTTAAAGTTAATTACAATTAACTATGTTTTCCTTAAGCAAAAGAAAGGTCTAAGTTTAACAAAGTTAAACTAAGAAAATTCACAACACCTCTAACACCAAAAGAAAACTTGGAAAGAGATTCTGGAAGTAGGTTCCGGAAATATGGTTCCGGAAATTGAAACCTAACAAAAGATTACAAAATGAGATTCTACCTTAAAGTGTATAGAATCTGAATGAAACAGAGTACAAGTAATGAAGTATAAGAAAGTTATACTTTCCTTATAATACAAAATGCAGCGGAATCAAACAAGTAGTAAAACTACAAGTAACAAGATATAAGTCTTTTAACCCAAAGAGAAGGGTATCCAACAACCTTGGATAAAGGTCCCTTGATTTATACTTTCAAGAAAGTCTGTCTTACCTACACCAGGGTAAGTCCTCGATACGAAGATCAGAGTCTCTATCTTTCTATCCCCGCAAGCCCTCAACTTCAAGGTAGTTGGCAACCTCTGTCTTCCTCAGTAAGGAAGCCCTCGAACTTCAAGTTAGTCGGCACCTCTGTCTTCCTATCCCCGGAAGTCCTCGAATATAATCACCAACATTCGGAGTCGCACAAAGCTTTGAGAGTTAATAAGAGACTCTCTCTCTATAAATCACTTCAAGCGTGTAATCACATGTGTTGAAGATCAGTCAGCATTTCAGCAGTCATCAGTCCATCAACGAGCTCTTTCAAATGAGATCCTATTTATAGGCAAGGTCGGCCTCCTTTCCAACGGTCATATTTTCCTTAAAAATCAGAGGGACCTGTACACATGTAACTTAACCAACGGTTAGTTCATAACAGAAAAGACAACATCGTTTTATGATAAAACAAGTGTAACAGAATGTAAGACATCGTTTAAAGTCTAACTCAAAAGTTCGAAGTGAAGATTCAGTGTGAATGTTCAGAGTGAGAGAAAAAATATTAAAGAGTAGACAATTTATAAAAGCGTAAGCAAAATGAAAGTTCATATTTTAACCAAAAATAATTTTCAAAGTCTAAATAAATTCGGAGTGTATAAAAAAAAGATGATCAGATTATATTTAATAGGTGAATTCGGAATGAGAATTCGGAATGAGAATTCGTCATCAGAATTCGTAATGAGAATTCATCATCAGAATTCGTAATGAGAATTCAAAATCAGAATTCTTAATGAGAATTCAACATCAGAATTCTTAATGAGAATTCGTCATCAGAATTCGTAATGAGAATTCATCATCAGAATTCTTAATGAGAATTCAACATCAGAATTCATAACGAGAATTCGATGTCGAACTTCATAAGGATTCGTATCCTGAATCTGGAGTAGAACTTAATCAGAGTTTGTATCCGGAATTCGGAATGAAACTTTATTACAGTTCTGATCTGGATTTCGGAGTGAAACTTTATTACAGTTCTTATCCAGAATTCGGATCCAAAAACAGAATACTTCATATCAAAGTTTCAAACAATTCTGAGAACATAGAAATAAATTCGAATCTTATACTTAAGAAAAATATAGATGAAAATATAATAAGGATAATTTTTCTTACAAAAGCGATTTTCCTTATAAAATCATTTTTCCTTATAAAAGCGATTTTCCTTATAAAAGCGATTTTCCTTATAAAAGCAATTTTCCTTATAAAAGCGATTTTCCTAAAGAAAGGTGTTTGTGATTTTCAAAACAAGAAGGAATGGAAAAGTCATAATGAAAACCTTATTGACTCAAAATTATCTTCATTAACTAACATTGATAATTAATTTAGATAATTAATCTATTTCTTAAATTTTTTAATCTAGTTGATTCACCCCCTATAGACCATCTTCCATAACTTTATCCAATCTAAAAATTGGTATCATAGGTTTTTCCTTTTATAATTCATCCAATCCTTCTATAGAGTCTTTTTATATTTTTTTGTGCTAACCTTTTCCAAGACCTCATAGTCTAAGGACAATATATATAGGATGAAAATAATGAATGAAAATGATGGATTTATTCCTCAGAAACTAACTAAATTTAATGAAAATGATTATGGTTACTGGAGATACAAAATAGAGGCATACCTAAAAAAACTAATCATATAACATTGGTCCATCATGAAAAAATAATACCAACTACCAGAAGATGACCCAAATACTCTTACTGGAAATGATGCTAAGGAATATTTTTTAAATTATGAAGTTATAAATATTTTATATTTTAATATTAATAGAAGTGTGTTTATTCATTTTTATACATGTAAGTATACTCATTAAACATGGAATATTTTATAAGTTACCCACCTTGGATCAGATAAACTAATTATAACCAAACTCGAAATACTTTGGGTGAAGTACCAAGATTTTAGAGTGGGTGAAGATGAAAGTGTAAACCAAATGTTCCACCAATTCACAAGCATTGTGAGTGAAATGAAATCCTTTGGATAAGATTTATAGAACTCTGTACTTGTTGAAATAATCCTAAGATATCTACCTAATAAGTGGCACAAAAATAAGGTAACGATCGATGAAAGTAATTATTTCAAGAATAAAAATTGGATGAACTCATCAGATCACTTCTTCAAAATGAACTTAAATTAAAGAATATTATAGAAGAAGAGAATTAAAATAATAAAGGTATTTATTTCAAATAACATATAAATTCTATTACTAACTCTTCTGAATCTAAGTCACAAGAAAGTAAAAAAGGAAAAATTGTGAATATAAGAAAAGATATTTATATTTTGATGAATTTAAAGAAAAATTTCAAGAATTGAACAAGTAAAGATCAAAATAATGATCGAAAAGAAAAGAAGATTACTTCATATGGATGATATGTTACCTGTTTTGAATAAACAAATAAGAGACATATCAAACCCCACTATCCAATGCTGTAGCAAGAAAGGATAGATAAAAAATACAAGAAAGAATTGAAACGCGATTATCATGATGGACAATGTTGCACCAAAGAATTAGATTCAAGTGATGAATCCAAAAGTGAGAAAGAATAATCCAAACAATTATTAATGACAAAAAATATAAATGATTTTAGTAATTATTTTTCTTCTAGTTTTTATTCCAATAGTGATGGTTATAGATTTGATGAGTTTTATAAAGAAAATGAAAAACTGAAAAAGATATTTTATGACCTACTTAATTGTATAAATAACTGAAATAAGAAAAATAATAGGCTTATCAAGAAAAGTAAGAAAGTCAATAAAGAGAATGATGCTCACAAATAAGAAATAAGAAATTATAATTCATGTTATAAAGGTAATATATATGTTGATTTTGTGTCTATTTAGAAGGAAAATGATAATCTTATAATGGAAGTTGTAATATTAAAAGAGTTGTTATCTAATTTTTTTCAAGGAAAGGTAAAATATAAAAATACAGTGGCTCTGATAAAACAAAATAAAGATAAAACTGGTTTTGGTTATAATATGTAGATTCCTATGTTATGTAAGAATTATTATATTAAAAGTTCTAATGTAATGGTTTATTCTATTGCATGATTTAAATGTTATATGCAAGGAAATTGTGCTAATAAATTTTCTACAAGATATCCTAAATCTCTTTTTTATACAAAAAGATTTAATTAAAAAGATTTATCTACTAGATTACCTTATAATAAATGTTTTAAATCTATTTAGGTACCTAATAATTTTATTTCTAATCCAGTTGGACCCAAAATAGCATGAGTACCAAAATTTTTGACTAATTTATTTTTTTAGGAAAAATGATTTAGATTTATCAAGAATGAAACATAGTACTTAGACAATGGTTGTTCTCGAAACATGACCTATGACCTATCAAATTTAATCTCTCATACCAAATGTGATGAAGGATCTATCACTTTTGGATATAACTCTAAAGGAATGTTTAATGGATTTGGTGAATTATATATTTATAACATTTTTTTAATTTATAAGGTTTTATACATTGAAGGTTTGAAACAAAACTTAACTAGTATTTCAAAATTATGTGGTGATGGTATGTATGTTTATTTAAAGATAATAATTGTTTAGTTTTTAAAAATGATTTTTTTATTTTATGCTAATAGAAAAGATAATATTTACTATATTATTTTCTAATATTTATCTAATCATAATGCTAAATGTCTCAATTCTATATAAATAGATTATTTTCTCTAGAATTTAAGTCTTGGACATGATCATTTTTACATGATATAAAAATTATACATGAATGGACATGTTATTGATTTTCCAAATTTAAAGGTAAGTAAATATTTTGTATGTAATTCATGCTTAAAACGTAAGCAACAAAAGAAATATTTTAAATCTATCAATCCTATTTATACTTATATACCTCTTTAATTATTTCTTCTTGATTCATTTTGTCCTATGAAAATCACTAGTTTAAGTGGAAATAAATATGTTTTTGTTACTATTGATGATTTTAGTAGATTTACATGGATTTATTTCATGTCTCATAAACATGAAAACCTAAATTGATTTATTTTTTAAAGCTATTTCTAAGTATAAAAGGTTTTTTATTTTTTTATATTATAAGTGATAATGGAGGTGAATTTGTTAATTTTAATTTTTAAAATTTTTGTAAAGAAAATGGTCACACTCACACTTTTTTATGATCCTAGAACCAAAAAAAAATGGTGATATAGAATGAGAAAATACAAACACTCAAGTAATGGATTAAACTATTATTAATAAATATAATTTACTAAAAATATTTTTAATTTGAATATGTTAATAGTATTTTATATATTTTTAATATAGTTTATGTTCAACCTTTTTTTTAAGAAAACCACTTATGCATTTTTTAATGGTAGAGAACCAAAAGTTTTTTATTTTTATGTTTATGGTTAATTTTTTTTATCCTGAATACAAAATATAATTTAGATAATTTAGATTCTAAAAGTGTTAAAACTATCTTTCTTGGTTATATTTTTGATATTAAAGAATATAGAGTTTATAATAAGAATATCGTGGCTATTTAAGAATATGTACATAAAATGTTTAATGAATCTTATGATGTTCAAAAATTTGTTTAATATTGATGTTGATTTCATGGATTTTAATTTTTGTGAAGAAAAACCTCTAGATAATGTTTCTATTTTGGGAGAGAAAAATGATTCTCAATCTGATACTAGATCATGGAGGATTTATAAATATCATCCCATTTACAATGTGATTGGTAATGTTGGTTCTGATATAAAAACCAGAAGATCTACTTTAAAATTATTTTATAACTTTTCTTTTATTTCTGATTTTGTTTTTAATAATGTTACTGATGATTTAAATGATAAAAATTGTATTATTTCTATACAATATTAGCTTAATCAATTTGTTAGAATTTTTTTTGGTCTTTAGTTGAATTTCCTAGGGATAAGTAGGTAATCTGAAAAAATGGATCTTTAGAAACAAGTTGGATGAATCTGGACAAATTTTCAAAAATAAATCCAGAATTTTTTCCCAAGGATTTTATCAAGAAGAAGGTATATAATTTTAATATTCATTTGAATTTGTTTTCAGGTTAGTGGCTATTATAATCTTGTTATATTTTGATTATTTTCAAGGTTTTATGTTATATAAAATGGATATTAAAATTTCTTTCTTAAATGGATTTATATCTGAATAAGTTTATGTTAATCAATACCCTAGTTTTTAAAATGAATAATTTACTAATCATGTTTGTAAATTATTTAAATATTTGTATGGTATCAAAAAATTACCTCATTCTTGGCATGAGAGGCTTTTATTGTTTCTGTTGAATAATGGTTTCAAAAAGGGTAATGTTGATCCTACTATTTTAATGATATTTTAATTATAAAAATTTATGTTGATGATATAGTTTTTGGTTCCTCTAGTGAATTGCTCTGTAATGATTTTTCAACTTTTATGTCATCTGAGTTTGACATGATCTAAATTAAAGAATTAAATTTATTTCTTATAATTCAATTTTTTCAAATGAAAGATGGGATATTTCTTAATCAATCCAAGTATGATAAAGAGTGGGTTAAAATGTTTGGTCTCAGTTATTTTAAATATATGAAAACTTATATGTGTACTAGTTGTAAATTATATTTTGATACTTCTGGTAAATATATTAATTTTAATGTTTGTAGAGGCATCATAGGTATCATGATTTATTTAACTATATCTATACCTGGTATCATCTGTAGTGTTTTTATGCGTAATGTTTCAAGATGATCCTAAATAGATTCTTATTAAAGATATGAAATGAATAATTAGATATGTTATAGGAACTGTTAACTATAGTTTTTTATTCTTAGTATAATTATTTTTATTTGATATTGTATTTTGACTCTAATTTTGGTGGTTTTAAAATTGATAGAAAAATCACATTAGGTATGTGTCATATTCTTGGAAAAAGTTTATTTTTTTGGACTTTTAAGAAACAATTATCTATTGATCTATCTACTATAGAAGCTGAGTATATCTATACTGCTAGTTATTGTGCTCAAAGTTTATGGATTAAGAAAATTTTATGTGATTTTGGTATTTATCTTGATAAATTACCTATTTATTGTGATCATACATGTCACGACCCGTCCCAGTGGGGCCCGCACCGTGACTCCCCAAGCCCGCCTCCAATAGGTCAGGGGCTGGTGACTAGCACCGAGTAGGCATATAACTAACATGGGAGGCATTGCCTAAGTACCTGTACACACGCACACATCTCCAAGCCCACAAAAGCTGAAATGTAAAAAAACCACTAAGGAAAAGAATGCATGCATACAACTAAACCCAACCAATAGAGTACGACGAAAGGTATAGTGCTGTAAAAGTAAACTGGGCCAGAATACAAGCCCAACAAAAAAAAGAGTCTAAAAACTACAAAGTCCAACCTGTCAGCACAAAAAGGTATTGGTACTTCCGCTCGTAGCCGTAGGAATGCCTCGGTCTATAGGGAACTCAAAAATCTCAGTCCTGTCCTGGTCCGCCCTGGACTCTGTCAAAAGGTTTCTTGTCTGCACAAGACACCAGACGTGCGAGCAAAGCCCGTGCAAGGGTGAGTATAAAAATACTCAGTAGAGGACCCCGAAAACCACAAAGTAGTACACAAAGTAAAGGTACAATCATCTATGCACAGTATATGTCTACAGAACATATAAAACAAACCAGATATACTCAAAACCCAGAACCGTGGTCTAGAGACAGGTCACACAACCGCATACCCCGCTTGGGATTCTGTTTGAAGATTTCGTGATGCACTCGTTCCAGGAGAACACACTCCATGAGTCATATAGCTCTGATGACGCTCGCCCGAGAAGTACTATTCGTCGGGAACCATCACGAGAGGTAGATACACTCATTACAGGAGACACGCTCCTGAGTGGGAAAGATCAGTAGATGGATGCACTCATTATGGGAGACACACTCCTGAGTGGGAAAGATCTCGATACACAGATGAGGATCACTGCCAGGGCCATGGAAGATACCGCGACTCATCAGGAATTTACCTGCTAGGTTGAGGATCAACGCCCGGTAGAGTTGGTCACGTCGATGCCTAACTCTACCTAGGGTCTGGAATGGATAGAGGATCTCGATCCGGGCCTCTCGGATGGATGCCTGACTCTATCACAGAAAGTCCTACTGAAGGGATCATAATGCTGCGTGAGGGAATGATGCCTGACCTTCAGGGGAACAAGAAGAAGGGGCACTAACCCAAACAAAAGATGTCCAAGGAATGGTGAACAAAAGGACCAAGCCATTTTCCAAAAAGTATACGGTGTGTAGAAATGATACACGCCATGTTGTCCGACCCTAGGTACTGCCCGTGTACAACGGCCCGTGTCGTGAGGCTGGTCATGTAGAAAAACTTAGTACACGACATGTAGTACAGTGTACACACCATGTCTAAGAAACTGGGGTTGGCTCCGTGTACTCTGGCCATGTGCCCATACACGGTCACCAACCCGTGTACTCCAACCCATGTAATCTGCACATGGGGTGACCCGCGCTGCTGGCCTCGCCTGGCCGTGTGATGGAGTACACGGTCGTGTACTCCATCCCGTGTCCATGTATCCCTGGAATACACACCGAGCTCTGCGTAGCCGCCTCTTCCAAGCTGTACACGCCGTGCTGCCTGAAGCCGTGTAGATCATCTAGTGTCTGTGTACTACCCAAAGTAAACTCCGAGCTTCGAGGAAAGTCCAACACGCCGTGTGACTGGGGTCACATGCCGTGTGATTCTTCTCTGACCCCAAAACCCTAGCCACCGCTGCCAGTACTACATGGTGTGTTCTTCAGAAGTACACGCTGTGTATTCTGGAAATTTCCAGAAACGACACCCTTCGCCAGCGCACCTCCCATGGTGCTCCGATCATCGATTCGGCCGTCCAATCGCCACAAATCTCCCAGGTTTTGGTCACCCCGACACCACGAAGCCGCTTCCGTCATTTTCGGGCCTCCGATCAGCTCTAAAAATGTGTTCCAATCTTCCCACACGAAGAACGCTCGAAGAAATCTCCTTCCAATCTGGTCCGATTTATCATCTACCATCTTTGCCGCACCTCCATAATGTCGTTGAGGTGTCGAACCTTTGATTTGGGATTGTTGCATCGCATAACAGATGCGCAACGATAAGTTGTTCATCGCCCCATGAAGAACGCGAAGAACGCACGGGGAAAAGAAGGGGGAAGAAATACAAATAAACAAATTGAGGAACGAATCTCCGTTTTCGTTCATCACGACATTGATCTGCTCCCGTTAATAGGATTAAATGGAGCAATAATCAACAACGACATAAAGCATGGATCAATTCCCCATAATCTTCCCGAAGAAAATCCCTCCCACAAGAACGTACGAATCCGCGGATCAACTTGTTCATGGTTGATCCGCGTTCGTCGTTTAAACATAAATACGGGGAAAGAAAATTGAAATAACAACCCCTACCTTTCGAAAGGTTTGATCGTTGATGAAGGCTCTGCACTGTCGTTGTCATCGAGATCCTTCAACGTCGGCGCATTGATCCTTGGTTTTGATCCGTCGTCGTTCGTCGCTGAGAATTTCCTCCAACGCCTCATGGATTCGGCCGAGGTTCCTCTCAAGCATTGCCAATGATCAAAAATTGGTTAACCCATTAAAAAGGGAAACGTGTTGGCATTTAATTACGTGGCAGTATTAATGATGTTGACTTTCTATTTAGAAGTCTTTAAGAAGCGCCATTAATTTAGGAAACAACTATGCCGTTACCGTGCTGCAGTGGACGTTTCCTTAAACAAAATAAAATAAACTTGTTAATTTATTTTATTTTATTTTACTCAAAATTTCCAAAAATTAACTTTTTCCCTCGACCCGTGCCGGTCGAGGTTAGCCTCATTCTTAGGTAAAGTCGCCGTCCCGGACGCAACGGTGCGCTCAAATTTTTAATCTGGGCATCCGTTTGGAAAATTCCACAACCGGGCACAAGTGCCGACTCACTTAACTTTAAAAAAAGTTCAAACCACCATTCTGGGCTCACTGGACCTCGGAATGATGTGTCATCTTCATGCCTGGTCTCGAAATAATTCCATATAATATTTAAAATAATAAACGGAAAATTCGAGACATTACATTCTCCCCACCTTGGGGCTTTATGTCCCCAAATAGCAAAAAAAAGGCTACTAAAAAAGATGAGGGTACTGGGCACGAATCTGGGTCTCTCACTCCCATGTGCTCTCCTAAAGATTCCCGTGCTGACACCGAATGCGTACCAAGGGAATTGATCACCCACGAAGGATCCTCTTTTGCCGATCCCCGATCTCCACCGGGTACTCAGCAAAGGTCCCTCCATCCTCGATGTCCAGCTCGCCCCAGTCGATGACGTGCGATGGATCATGCACATACCTCCCCAGCTGCGACACGTGGAAGAAATCATGTACCCGGTGCAACTGTGGCGGTAGAGCTAGGCGGTACGCCACCTCGCCAATTCTACACAAAATCTGGAAAGGTCCGATGAAACTCAGGGATAGCTTGCCGCTACGGTCACTATGAGTACTTGGTGATTCCTTTTGGCGTGACGAACGCCCCCGCGATGTTCATGGGGCTGATGAACCAGATCTTCCAGCCATACTTGGACCGGTTCGTGGTGGTCTTCATCGACTACATCCTCATGTACTCAGCGTCAGAGGAGGAGAACACGAGACACCTGTCGATGGTTCTGGACATACTCTAGGAGCACCAGCTTTATGGGAAGATCACTCTGTCACAACCCGTCCCAGTGGGGCCCACGCCGTGACTCCCCAAGCCCACCTCCAATAGGCCAGGGGTTGGTGACTAGCACCGAGTAGGCATATCACTAACATGGGAGGCATTGCCTAAGTACCTGTACACACACACACATCTCCAAGCCCACAAAAGTTGAAATGTAAAAAAACCACTGAGGAAAAGAATGCATGCATACAAATAAACCCAACCAACAGAGTACGACAAAAGGTAGAGTGCTGTAAAAGTAAACTGGGCCAGAATACAAGCCCACCCAAAAAAAGAGTCTGAAAACTGCAAAGTCCAACCTGTAAGCACAAAAAGGTACTGGGACTGCCGCTTATAGCCGTAGGAACACCTCGGTCTGTAGGGAACTCAGAAAGCTCGGTCCTGTCCTGGTCCGCCCTGGACTATGTCAAAAGGATACTCATCTTCACAAGACACCAGACGTGCGGGAAAATCCCATGAAGGGGTGAGTATAACAATACTCAGTAGAGGACCCCGAAAACCACAAAGCAGTACACAAAGTAAAGGTACAGTCAGCGATGCACAATATATGTCTACAGAACATATAAAACAAAACAGATATACTCAAAACCCAGACCCGTAGTCTAGAGACAAGTCACACAACCGCATACCCCGCTAGGGATTATATTCAAAGATTCTGTGATGCACTCGTTCCGAGAGAACACACTCCACGAGTCTTATAGCTTTGATGACGTCCGCCCGAGAAGTGCTGTTCGTCGGGAACCATCACGAGAGGTAGCTACACTCATTACGGGAGACACACTCCTGAGTGGGAAAGATTAGTAGATGGATGCACTCATTACAGGAGACACACTTCTGAGTGGGAAAGATATCGATACACAGATGATGATCACTACCAGGGTCATGGCGGAGACCACGACTCATCCGGAATTTACCTGCTAGGTAGAGGATCAATGCCTGGTAGAGTTGGTCACGTCGATGCCTGACTCTACCTAGGGTCTGGAATGGATAGAGGATCTCGATCCGGGCCTCTCGGATGGATGCCTGACTCTATCACAGAAAGTCCTGATGAAGGGATCATAATCTTGCATGAGGTAATAACACCTAACATTCAGGGGAACAAGAAGAAGGGGAACTAACCCAAACGAAAGATGTCCAAGGCATGGTGAACAAAAGGACCAATCCGTTTTCGAAAAAGTACACAACATGTAGAAATGATACACGCCGTGTTGTCTGACCCCGGGTACTGCCCATGTACAATGGCCCATGTCGTGAGGCTGGTCGTGTAGAAAAACTTAGTACACAGCATGTAGTACAGTGTACACACCGTTTTTAAGTAACTTGGGTTGGCTTCGTGTACTCTAGCCATGTGCCCGTACACAGTCACTAACCCGTGTACTCCAACCCGTGTAATCTGCACACGGGGTGACCCGCGCTGCTGGCCTCGCCTGGTCGTGTGATGGAGTACACGGTCGTGTACTCCATCCCGTGTCTGTGTATCCTTGGAATACACGCTGAGCTCTGCGTAGCCGCCTCTGCCAAGCTGTACACGCCGTGCCGCCTGAAGCCGTGTAGATCATCCCGTGTCCGTGTACTACCCAAAGTACATGCCGAGCTTTGGGGAAAGTCCAACACGCCGTGTGACCGGGGTCACACGGTGTGTGATTCTTCTCTGACCCCAAAACCCTAGCTACTGCCGCCAGTACTACATGGCGTGTTCTTCAGAAGTACATGCCATGTATTCTGGAAATTTCCAGAAACGACGCCCTTTGCCGGCGCGCCTCCTATGGTGCTCCGGTCATCGATCCATCTGTCTGATCGCCACAAATCTCCTAGGTTTTGGTCGCCCCGAAACTACGAAGCCGCTTCCATTGTTTTCGGTACTCTGATCGGCTCTAGAAACGTGTTCTGATCTTTTCGCACAAAGAACGCTCAAAGAATGCTCCTTCAGATCCGGTCCGATTTGTCATCTGCCATCGTTGCCGCACCTCCACAAGGTCGTTTCAGTGTCAAACCTTTGATTTGAGATCGTTGCGTCACAGAACGGATGTGCAATGATCCATTGTTCATCGCCTCGCAAAGAACACGAAGAACGCGTGGGGAAAAAAATGGGGAAGAAATCCAAATAAAAAAATTGAGGAACAAACCTCCGCCGTCGTTCGTCACGGCATTGATCCGCTCCCATTAATAGGCTTAAACGGAGAAAGAATCAACAACGACATAAAGCATGGTTCGATTCCCCATAATCTTCCTGAAGAATATCCCTCCTACAAGAATGTATGAATCTGTAGATCAACTTGTTCATGGTTGATCCGCGTTCGTCGTTTAAACATAAATACGGGGAAAGAAAATTGAAATAACAACCCCTACCTTTCGAAAGGTTCGATCTTTGAAGAAGGCACTGCACTGCCGTTGTCATCGAGATCCTTCAACGTCAGCGCAATGATCCTTCGTTTCGATCCATCGTCGTTCGTTGCTGAGAATTTCCTCCAACACCTCGTGGATTCGGCAGAGGTTCCTCTCAAGCGTTGCCAACGATCAACAATTGGTTAACCCATTAAAAAGGGAAACATGTTGGCATTTAATTACGTGACATTATTAATGATGTTGAATTTCCATTTCGAAGTCTTTATGATGCGCCATTAATTTAGGAAATAGTTGTGCCATTACCGCGCTGCAGCGGACATTTCCTTAAATGAAATAAAATAAACTTGTTAATTTAATTTAATTTATTTTACTTAAAACGTCCGAAAATTATCTTTTTCCCTCGACCCGCGCCGGTCGAGGTTAGCCTCATTCTTAGGTAAAGTCGCTATCCCGGACGCAATGATGTGCTCAGATTTTTAATCCGGGCATCCGTTTGGAAACTGACACAACCGCGCACAAGTTCCGACTCACTTAAATTTAAAAAAAAGTTCAAACCACCATTCTAGTCTCACTGGACCTCGGAATGATGTGTTGTCTTCATGCCCGATCTCGAAATAATTCCATATAATATTTAAAATAATAAACGGAAAATCTGAGACATTACGTTCTCCCCACCTTGGGGCTTTACGTCCCCGAAAAGCCAAAACAAAGGCTACTCAAAAAGATGAGGGTACTGGGCATGGATCTGGGCCTCCTGCTCCTACGTGCTCCCCTGAAGATTCCCTTGCTACCACCAAACGCGCACCAAGGGAATCGATCGCCCATGAAGGATCCTCTCCTGCCGATCCTCGATCTCCACTGGGTACTCAGCAATGGTCCCTCCATCCTCGACGTCCATCTCTCCCCAGTCGATGACGTGCGATGGGTCATTCACGTACCTCCTCAGCTGCGACACGTGGAAGAAATCATGTACCCAGTGCAACTGTGGCGGTAGAGCTAGGCGGTACACCACCTCGCCAATTCTGCACAGAATCTGGAAAGGTCTGATGAACCTCGGGGATAGCTTGCCGCTATAGTAAATATGAGTACTTGGTGATGCCTTTTGGCATGACGAACGTCCCCGTGGTGTTCATGGGCCTGATGAACCGGATCTTCCGACCATACTTGGACTAGTTCGTGGTGGTCTTCATTGACGACGTCCTCGTGTACTCAGCGTCAGAGAAGGAGCACGCGAGACACCTGCGGATGGTTCTGGACATACTCCGGGAGAACCAGCTTTATGGGAAGATCACTCTGTCATGACCCATCCCAGTGGGGCCCACGTCGTGACTCCCCAAGCCCACCTACAATAGGTCAGGGGCTGGTGACTATCACCGAGTAGGCATATCACTAACATGGGAGGCATTGCCTAAGTACCTGTACACACACACACATCTCCAAGCCCAAAAAAACTGAAATGTAAAAAAACCACTAAGGAAAAGAATGCATGCATACAACTGAACCCAACCAACAGAGTACGACAAAAGGTAGAGTTCTGTAAAAGTAAACTGGGCCAGAATACAAGCCCACCAAAAATAAGAGTTTGAAAACTGCAAAGTCCAACCTGTAAGCACAAAAAGGTACTGGGACTACCGCTCATAGCCATAGGAACGCATTGGTCTGTAGGGAACTCAAAAAGCTCGGTCCTATACTAGTCTGCCCTGGAATCTTTCAAAATGCTGCTCGTCTGCACAAGACACCAGACGCGCGGGCAAAGCCCGTGCAGGGGTGAGCAAAACAATACTCAGTAGAGGACCCCGAAAACCACAAACCAGTACACAAAGTAAAGGTACAGTCATCTATGCACAGTATATGTCTACAGAACATATAAAACAAACCAGATATACTCAAAACCCAGACCTGTGGTCTAGAGACAAGTCATACAACCGCATACCCCGCTAGGGATTTTGTTCGAAGATTCCGTGATGCACTCGTTCTGGGAGAACACACTCCACGAGTCTTATAGCTCTGATAACGTCCGCCCGAGAAGTGTTGTTCATCGGGAACCATCACGAGAGGTAGATACACTCATTACGGGAGACACACTCTTGAGTGGGAAGGATCAATAGATGGATGCACTCATTACGGGAGACACACTCCTAAGTGGGAAAGATCTCGATACACAGATGAGGATCACTTCCAAGGCCATGGCAGATACCTCGACTCATCCAGAATTTACCTGCTAGGTAGAGGATCAATGCCCAGTAGATTTGGTCACATCGATGCCTGACTCTACCTAGGGTTTGGAATGGATAGAGGATCTCGATCCGAGCCTCTCGGATAGATGCCTGACTCTATCACAGAAAGTCCTACTGAAGGGATCATAATCCTGCATGAGGGAATGATGCCTGAACTTTAGGGGAACAAGAAGAAGGGGCACTAAACCAAACGAAAGATGTCCAAGGCATGGTGAACAAAAGGACCAAGACGTTTTACAAAAAGTACACGGTGTGTAGAAATGATATACGCCGTGTTGTCCGACCCCGGGTACTGCCCGTGTACAACGGCCCGTGTCGTGATGCTGGTAGTGTAGAAAAACTTAGTACACGGTGTGTAGTACAATGTACATTCCATGTCTAAGTAACTGGGGTTGGCTCTGTATAATCTGGCCATGTGCCCGTACACGGTCACCAACCTGTGTACTCCAACCCGTGTAATCTGCACACGGGGTGACCCGCGCTGCTGGCCTCGCCTGGCCGTGTGATGGAGTACATGGTCGTGTACTCCATCCCATGTCTGTGTATCCCCGGAATACACGCTGAGCTCCGCGTAGCCACCTTTTCCAAGCTGTACATGCCATGCCGCCTGAATCCGTGTAGATCATCCCGTGTTCATGTACTACCCAAAGTACACACCGATCCTTGGGGAAAGTCCAACACACCGTGTGACCAGGGTCACACGCCGTGTGATTCTTCTCTGACCCCGAAACCCTAGCTGCCGCCGCTAGTACTACACGGCGTGTTCTTCGGATGTACACACCGTGTATTCTGGAAATTTACAGAAAAGATGCCCTTCACCGACGCGCCTCCCGTGGTGCTCCGGTCATTGATCTGGCCATCCGATCGCCGCAAATCTCCCAGGTTTTGGTCACCTCGACACCATGAAGCCACTTCCATCGTTTTTGGGCCTCCGATCGGCTCCAAAAACATTTTTCGATCTTCCCGCATGAAGAACGCTCGAAGAATGCTCCTTCCAATCCGGTATGAATTATCATCTTCCATCGTCGCCGCACCTCTATAAGGTCATTGCGGTGTCGAACCTTCGATTTGGGATCATTGCATTGTAGAACAGATGTGCAACGATCCACTGTTCATTGCCCCACGAAGAACGCGAAGAACGCACACGGAAAAGAAGTGGGAAGAAATCCAAATAAACAAATTGAGGAACGAACCTCCACCATCATTCGTCATGGCATTGATCTGCTCATGTTAATAGGATTAAACGGAGCAAGAATCAACAATGACATAAAGCATGGATCAATTCCCCATAATCTTTCCAAAGAAAATCCCTCCCGCAAGAAGGTACGAATCCGCAGATCAAATTTTTCTTAGTTGATCTGCGTTCGTCATTTAAACATAAATACGGGGAAGTAAAATTGAAATAACAACCCCTACCTTTCGAAAGGTTCAATCGTTGATGAAGGCGCCACGCTGTCATTGTCGTCGAGATCCTTCAACGTCGGCGCAACGATCCTTGGTTTCGATCTATCGTTATTCGTCACCGAGAATTTCCTCCAATGCCTCACGGATTCGGAAAAGGTTCCTCTCAAGCATTGCCAACGATCAACAATTGGTTAACCCATTAAAAATAGAAACATGTTGGCATTTAATTACGTGGCAGTATTAATGACGTTGACTTGTCATTTAGAAGTCTTTAAGATGCGCCATTAATTTAGGAAACACCTGCGCCATTATCGCGCTCCAGCAGATGTTTCCTTAAATGAAATAAAATAAACTTGTTAATTTAATTTATTTTATTTTACTTAAAACGTCCAAAAATTAACTTTTTCCCTCGACCCGCGCTGATCGAGGTTAGCCTCATTCTTAGGTAAAGTCGTCATCCCGGATGCAACAATGTGCTTAGATTTTTAATCCGGGCATCCGTTTGGAAACTTCCACAACTGTGAACAAGTGCCGACTCACTTAACTTTAAAAAAAGTTCAAACCACCATTCCAGTCTCACTGGACCTCGGAATGATGTGTCGTCTTCACGCCCGGTCTCGAAATAATTCCATATAATATTTAAATAATAAATCGAAAATCCGAGACATTACAATACATCTATAATATCTATTTATAAGAATAATTTACAAAATTATATAATAAATCACATCGATGTTAGATTTCATTTTATTATAGGTCAAGTGAATAAAAAAGTTCTTATTTTAGAGTTTATCCCAACTGAAAATAAACTTTTAGACATGTTTACTGATCCTTTATACTTTACTCAGTTTAAAAATATTAAATTTTAGCTTGTCATGTTGGAATATTAATAGTTTTATGTTTTCATGTGTTTAGGGGGAGTTTTCATATATTTATATGCTGAAATATTAAGATTCACATGAAATCTATAAAATCTATAATCTATTTTTCATATTAATATTATTTTATTTCTATATATATTTGTTTATTATATTATTATTTTAATACTTCTCATACATACTATATGAGGTTAACTTACATTATAAACATTTAGTTTCTATAAAATCTTATTTTATAAAATATTACTCATTATTTTTATCAAACATTTTTTAAAACTTCTTCTTAATGAATTTAATTCTCAATTTTAATAGTGGATTACTTTATAGTGTCTCCTTGATACATGTTTTTAAAAATATTAATTTTTAATAAAAATTTTATACAAAATTTATAATTGTCTTTATGTCATTACCTTAAAACATACAATGCATTTTTATTTAAAACCTTATATTTTTTGATAATTTCAAAAAGAGGGAGATGTTTTTAAAAGTATACTTGGTTTTTTTATTTATCAAAAAGGGGAAAAATGATGAGTGGCTCCTTGAACCACTTTATGTTTTGATAATTACAATTTTTTTTATTTCCTTTAAATTTATTTATACTTTGAATTGTGAACTACATTATATTTTTACAATTAAAAAGATTTATTTTTTTTATAACCTTTAAATGTATTAATACTTTTAATTTTGTATTTATTAAAGTTTTTTTAACTTTTATAATATCATAATATTTAATTGTTTAATTTTTTTATTTCTATTTTTTATTGTTAATAACATGTTCTAAAAGTTTTATATTGAGTTAGTAGGATAGATACATCATTTGGGACTCTAAAATATCATTTATAAAATTTTATCACTATTAACACATATACAATATACTATAAACCAGGTAGCCAATTCATAATCCATGTAGCCAATAGTAATTCATGTAGCCATTTTGAAATCTATATAGTCGATTTTCCATAATCGGTTACCCTATGCATTTTGACCATTAATTAGGCTACTGAACTCCAAATTGAGTGATCAATTTTTTTATTATATATATAAGATAATTATAAACATTTAATTAGAATAAATAAACTTATTAATATATATCTATCAATTCTAAATTATTTTATAATTCACTAAATGTTTTTAGCTTGATTTCTACAGTTTTTAGAACTATTTTTCTACTATTTTTTAATCATAAGATGAGTTATAGAAATCTGATTAAGTTGATACTTTATTCTTTGTAAATATAATAAAAATTTATGAATATAATTCAACTAGACACACAAACAATTCTTCCATTTAGTATATAGTTTTAAGTATCAAATTATATAATCTAATCTGCTTACAAATTTCAAAAATTTAGATACATGAATCAGCTACATTTATTTGATTATGTAAATCACCTATGTGAATCACCTATGTGATTAACCAAAACGATTCACCTAAATTTATTTTACTATGTTTTCAATTCAATTAAATAGATAAAAAACCTACGTGAAAAACTCATACAAGAATTTGGCAACGTAGTTCTTTGAATTTCTATAGGTTTTTTTCTAAAATCTATAAAATTTATCTATTTTATGTATTGTTTCATATATAAATTTTATGAAGGTTCATTTAAAATATTTATATTTTTATAATGAATTTATAAATTCATATTAACTATGTATAATAAATGAAAAGTTTTTTCCATTTTTTTACACGTGTTTTTATGAAGATAAAAGGGTGTTTTATTTGCATGCATGAAACTTCCATCTTGAATCTCAAAAGACCATTATTATTATTTTATGTTATTTTTTTTAAATTATATTGTTTCTAAATTAATATTAATTTATATTAAACTCATTAAAACTTTTTTTAATATATTTAATGTATTTATATTAATTTTTAATATTCTCTGCATTTTTACTGCTTGTTTTAAATGGAATGCTTTTGAATTTCATATTTAAAATTCATACTTTCTATTTTCATGGGATAATTTATTGACATATTATTATGGAAATATTTTAAATATATTCACTTGAATGATTTTAAGTTTTTTTTGAATAAGTCTTTATTTTTTTGATTACTGGGCATGATTTGAGCGATTCTTATGCAGTGATAGTATCGTTCTCTCTCTCTCCCTGATAATATAGTATTATTATTTTCTGAAATTTAAATTTTTCTAACCATTTTCATGAGATATATTTAGTTTTTTTAGTTTTTCATAATCTATATATGGGATTCAAAGGAATGTTGGAAGAGAGATACAATTACGACATGATGAGTACATACGACCTAAAGTGATAAAAAGTGTTAATACTCTAAGAACTTTCATGTGATCTTTTATACTGTGTTTACTACTATTGGATGATATATAAATTGATATAAAAAACTTATATTAATTCATTTACTACCTTGAAGATACATTCAAGTTGATCAAACACTTAAGAACTAGTATATGTGTTTTCTTCTTCTTCTGTCTCTTTCATTCTGGTTCTTTGAGTCTGTAACACTTCTTCCCATCCCTCACATTCCTTTAATTTATATTTATTATTTTAAATAAAAAATCATTTTATATGTTTGGGTTGTGACTCCTAGATTATAAATTTAGGACCATTCATGTTGTGACTCACAAAATCTAAAGTCTGGGTTGTAATTGGGTTGTGACTCTCAATACAAAAGTCAGGTGTCTTTTGGTTATACTTCCACTAGAAAAAGTAGGTTTTAATTGGGTTATGATTCCCCTTAAAAAATCATATTAGTTCATAATTTATCTCTCATTGAGTATAGAGGTATAAGAGTAGACTAGTTCCACTTTGGTCCAAAATACTATAAAAAACATATGTGTGTTCTTTTTTTATTCTGCCACTAATTATCTTTGTTAACTAATATTTATACTTAGATAATTAATCTATTTATTAAATTTTTTAATATAGTATATCAAACCCCCACTATACAATATATCGTCACCTTACTTTACCTAACAATAAGTGTGTAAGAGACACATAATTGTATAAAACCTTAAGGATTTCATGACCACATGAGTATAAACCAGTCACATGATGATGGTAAGAGGATAACCTAAGATGAATTTAGGCACATTACATAATAATAGATGGGTTTAATGATCACTTATGGTGTATTGGATCATGAAATCATGTTAGGTATTAATTAATCATGCGAATAAAGATCATCATGCACCTATGTATGTTTTTTTAGGTGATGAGATCATGCGAATTTTGTAAGAGAAGTGATTCTATCCAAGATGAAGAGGTGTCATGATTTATATAAGTATTTTATGCATATAAGATAAAATATATCCAATGAAGAGGTCTTTAAAAGCATGTGAAGTAAGGATACACTGATATTTATGGAGAGGTCTAACGATTTATGAGATTAATGAAGAAGGATATTTGTGATTAAGTCTTACGACTGAGTAAGGATGATGAGGTATTGATAATGACATAAAGGATGGTGATCACATAATCTCAAAGGAATATTATGAAATAGTTACAAAAATCTCATGAAGGGAGATATATCTTTTAAAAGGTGACCTCTTATGACCATGATTAAGGGAGTCTAGTGACTAAATTCATGTGCAGTGATCTTGTAATCGCATGAGTTGAACATTGTTATGCGATTGACATGTGTAAAATCTATTTGATCAACAATGTATGAGTCAGTAGAATGGATATATGACCATGTGTTGTGGATTTTAGGTCGTGGAATGAATTAATGCAAGAGAATAATTTTTAGAGAATAATGTGGTGGTAATTGAATATAAATACCATCCCTATCACATCATTAAAGTAGTGAATGGATATTTATGTATTATTTGAATGATTTTTATAGATATTATAATGGAGGATGAATCTTTAATGTGGAGTGAATTAGGAGATACATGATTTCATAAACCCTTAAGGGTTACATGAATTTATGTACATGTAAGAGTCATGTGATCAAATATATGCATGAAGGTTATGCGATCTAGAATTCTCATGAAAAGAGTTATAAACTAAGGAGTCTGGTAAAAAAATGTATTATAATCAATGATATCATGTTTATAGTTATAAACTCAAGAGGTATTAAACTTAGGATACCTTTTCCCAGGAGTATTATGGTTAGGGTCTTGCTATCTAGGTTACATTAAAGGTGATACACACTAAGGTTTACTCGCTTAGGGTCTTGTCCTTAGAGTTGTGTGCCCAGGGTTATGTGATCTAGTTTATGTGATAAGAGGATATGTGACTTAGTTTTGAAATGAACAATTATCAATCAGTAAATTTTAATACAAGGTGACATTGAACATTAGTATATAGTGAATAGAGCATCTTTACTAAATCCATGTCATATTTATGAGTTGAAATAGACAGAGGTAAATGAAGAAATTTCATTGTAGAATTATTATCATCTAGAGAAGAAGAGATGATGAATTTATGTTAAGGAATACAAATACTTAACTCTATTATTTAGTAATTAATATCATCTATAATAATATAAGAGTGTAGTAAAAAATAGAAGCACCAAATCATCAAATCAGGAGTTAGATGCAATAAGAATCTCGTTTTGAATAGAGAAAAACCATCATGTTTTTTATATGGTGAAGAGACCTACGTGTCTTCAAACTGTAGAAGATCCTTCACATAATTATTGCATGGAAGTAAATAATAGGTAATACTCCTTGGGTGCGGAGTGACTGAACCCTAAACATTATAAAGGCAGTGCACCTATAATGGAGTGACAATGGCTGAAACTTTATTTCTATAGAACCATTAAAGATAAAAGATTTTTTCACATCAACGCATTTTCAGTGTGTTCTTATTGTATGTATCCATTTGTGGTGAACCAAGTAAAATTTATGTGTTACATATATGCTTTAAATTACTTTATATATGTTATTATTTCATTAATAGTGCTATCAATTAATATAGGTTGAACACAATTCCTACCAACATGGGAACAAGATCTTAAAATGGAATTAAATGGCTTAAAGAAAAAGTTTTATTTATCCACCACCATGATTCACCCCTCATAGATTTTATTTTGTTACAAAAAGTGGTATCAAAGCATCAATGTTTAGACTCAATGTTCAACCACAAAATAAGTGTTTGGATTTTTGAACATGGATTCTATGATGAATTATATATTTTTTGATGGAAATAACTTTTATGGATGGAAGAAAGAGATGCTCATGTTTATACAGGCTTTTGGTGTAAAAGTAATGAAGTACATCTAAAGAAATGATGACTTTATAAAGAATAGTTAATGAATTAGAAATTAAGATATAGAAAATATCTCAAATAGATCATTGTATGATGAAGTCTATGAGAGAACTACTAATTGTGTTACTAATTATGAGATTTGGAAGAATTTGAAATTTTTTTATAGAAAATATGTGAAGTATAAACCTAATAAGAATAATAATTAATATTTCCTTGTAACAAAAGACAATAATAAAAATAATAGTAAGAAGTAGGCTCCCGAAATTATTAGATACAGAAATTGAGGTGAATAATTATAACTCTACTATTTCATATGAACCTAACCATGTTGTTGGAGTTTAATGTAAATAAGGAAATTTGGATTTCTTCCATAAGAAGAAAGAACCATTGGGTTTTGTTGACTTTAAAGTAGATCTTGAAGGTGTTATTTAAGAATTATATATTCAAATAATGAAAAATTAAAAGATTAGCGTTCCTTTGAATAAATATTCTAAATATGTGGATGAGCTTGAAGAAAAGATGATCCAAATTTAGAATGAGTTAATTGATCATTTTATTATTTAGGTGAACTCTAAATATGCAATAAATCTCAAGATCAATACTAAATTGAAAGCTAAGGATATTTAAAATTTGAAATATTTGGTTAGAGAATAAGAGAAAAATATTGCATCTCTTTAGTATGAAATTCTTGAAAGTAAAAAATTTAAAGATTCATTTGAAAATGATGATTCTAAAAAAAATTAGATTTGTTAGTAGTAAAGATGAACCACTCACATATGATGAGAACTATGACAAGGTTTAAGTGGCTACAGTGTATGATATTCATTTAAAATAAAGTGTGTGTATATATTAATAAGAGATCCATCTATTAAAAGAGAAGGTAGATCAATGGTAGATCATACAAAAATAAAATATGTAATCATCAAAGATCTATTCATAGAGAAAAAAAGGCTAAAAAGAAAATAGGTGGCCCTAAATGTTGAAATACATAAGACTAGTGTTAAAATAAAAGAACAAAGTTATTTTCTTGAAGAAATATAAAATGATATCAAAAAACAAAAGGTCATGGAAAAAGAGTTGAAAGTGAGTATCATCCCTTTCAAGACACAACTAGAGGATAGGAGAAAATATGAAAATGAAGAAATTTATAGATTAAAGTAGATGGAAGATAAAATAAATAATAAATACCAAAAAACTAAGGAGCTTGAGGAAAATATTATTTTGAATAAGAGAAAAGAGAAAGTAGAGTTCCCATCTAGAGAAGTGTCTAAAAGTGGAGTATACATGGATCCAGATTTGAAAAATGAAAATCGAAGGAAAAATATTTCTAAATCTAAAATTAAAAACTATTATAAGAAAGTATCCATGAAATTATACCATTTTGGAAGACTAGGACACATCATGAATATGTGTCTATATCCCCAATATCTCAATTTCAGAATAATAACGCAAACTACACCAACATCACAATTGAGAAATAATGACACGAGTTATGTTTTTAATGGGATACATTTCAAATGTGCTAATCATGGGAATTTGGGAAGATATTTCTGATGAAATAAAGTAAGTAAGGAAAAATAATACACAAGGAGGTCCACCACTCCTATGGTATTTAACAAGATACATGAAGGAAGCCTTTTCACTTTCACAAACCATGCCATGAAGCCGAAAATGAAGGAAAGAGAAAGAGACCTTCAGTAGAGGAGGAAGTGTGAGCAGAATACAAGTGGTACATTAATGATTAAAACTTTTACTCATGGGTTTAATCCTATAATTACAAAGAAGAAAAATCATATAAAACACACACACAAAAAGAAGACTGAGCATGTGTGAAAAGAATAATTAACTATTTGGGTAGGTCAATTAGAGTTATCTAGGAAGATGGAAAAATCACCGAATAATGAATGTTCCTTTATTTTAATTAAAATTAATCCTAATAAAATAAAGAGTTATTTTAAAGAAGGTTTACAAATAGAAATTTGTGTAATAAGGGTTATCCAAATAAGAACTATAATTATGGTTTTGAGAAAATCTGTAAGCAAAAGGTTAATTCATCATGACCAATCACAATCCTCTATTTAAGGATTCTATAAGTACAAATCTCTCCCTAAATTTAACTATTTATAATATATGATTGAATTTATACAAGATTAAATGGTAAATATAATCCACGGGGTGTGTATGTGATGATAAATAACTAGTGAATATGATGAATAGAGAAACATGTGACTAGAAGAATCAGACCAATTGAAATTCACATATGGTATCAGATTCAAAAAGTAGTGTTACATAACCACTGTATTTTTCAAATATATATCTGAAAGTTACATACTTTTGAAAAGGAAGATCATATGAAGTAGATATTAATGTGAAACTAAAGAGATATCAAATCTATATTTGAATGATCCAGTGGTTCCAGGTCATATTGAATATTCAACCATTGGTATTAGGCCTTAGTTCAAGTAGTATCTTTCCTTTAAGAGAAGATAAATTAGTTAATAAGTAGTAGAATTCATGTATTTCATGTTTATATATTTTTTTCTAACAATGTGGTATTATATGACTATTTTTAGGGTACTAAGAAGATACTATAAAATCAATAGCATTCTCAAAATGTGATCTCATTATTCTGAAGAGTAATTTAGAATCTGGATTCTGCTCAAAAAATTATATCAATAATATATATCAGAATAAAGTTGGATATTTTCAGTTAGACTTGGTGATGCGAACTCTAGGATGTTTATCCTTATCCAATAAAGGATTCCTATGAAGAATTTATGATTATGTAAAAAATGGAACAATGAAGTTATATTTAACAAGTAGTTTTCGTTACCTTATCATGTGATATGTCTTACACACTTTTAGTTAATTTCTTATTTGTTTAATGTTTGGTGTTAGCATGATTGAGATCATAGGATGGAATATGGTTGTTCAAAGTAAATAAATTTATTTTTTTGGAATCTATAGAAGAAAGTGAGCTACATAGATATTATTAGTGTTTATTATCATAAACTCTTATTTCCTATAATGATTTATGACTCAGTAGGCTTAGAGGATTAGTCAATGACTTGATTACAAGTGATAATTTCACTCACTAAAAATCTATCAGTAGTGTGTATAAATAAGTATAAAGTGTCTTCAAGATTGAATGGTGATAATAAGGGAAAAGTTTCAAGTAAAAATTTATTGATGGGGTTGAAAGTGAAAATAGAACCCAAAGGGGGAGAAAAAATATTTATATATCTATATTTCTATTGTCAGAGAAGAACTATGTGGCCCCACTAGTTTTTGAAGCTCATTGCAACTATATTGAATAGAGATTATTGATTAATGGGGAGTATATTTATAGTTTATGGAATTTCCTATGGAGTTCATAGTGATAGGGAGAGGAGACTAATAGAAAAATTTAGATTCAAAGACTCCCTAACATTGATGATGTTAAAGGGGGTGATATCATAAGTGGAAGACCTAACAATATCCTAATGGGAAGATAACCTAAATATTAAACCAGGTTTCATATGACCCTTTTAATTTTTATGTTAAAGGGGGAAAGAAAATTCATCAATAGGAAATAAAGGAATCATGAATCTAGTACCATGGAACATTTGAGATACTTTGTATATATACCTTGTATATCTAGAGAAGGCTGGATTAATGATAATATGGATAACAAAATCAAAAGGGGGAGAATTTTGTATCAAGAACTATGTTTTGTGTTGGGTTTTTTTCAACCATTGTATTATATAGTATGGATGGAATTTTTGTAGATGTTGAATTCATTACTGGAGGTTATGAAGGCCATGAAGTATTTTTCTGGAGAAATAAAAACCAGGTTTTTTTGGAAGATGGTCTAAAGATGGTATAGAGTAGCACCATAGTAGTAAAAAGAATACATTGGGAAGCAAAAAAACAAGAATTTAAAATAGTTTCATTTCCCAGTGTTTTTGAACTTTTTAGGCTTAAAAATCCAAAGTTAAGAAAGTAAAATAATATAAGCTTTAAATAATCATGTGATCATATAAGGTAGAGGGGATCATACGATCACATAAGTGTATAAGATACACATGATTGCAAAAACCCTTAAGGATTTCATTACCACATGAGTATGAATTGGTCATGAGATGATGTTAGGCATAACAATTAAAAGATGAAGTTAGACACATCATGTAATCATAACTAGGTCATGTGATAATGTAAGGTGTGTTGGATCATAAAATCACATAAGGTGTGAATGAATCATGTGAATGATAATCATCACATCACCATATATGTTCATTTAGGTGACATGAGAACATGAATCATGTAAGAGAAGTGAATCTATTTGAGATGGATAGGTCTCATGATTTATATAAATTTTTAAGTGAATAATATCAAATAGATCATGCGAATAGGTCTTATGAAGAATGTGAATAAAGGATACACTAGTTTTGAAAAAGATGACTCATAATTTATGAGTTTCATAATGAAGGAGATCTGTGATGAAGTCTTTTGAATGATTAAACACGAGGAGGTATTACGAATCAGATGAAGTAATGTGATCATATAAGGTCAAACACATCTCATGATGTGGTTATAAAAATTTCATGAAGGGTGAGATACGATGGAAAAGGTGACTTCAAGTGACCATGATGAAGGGAGTCTTACGACCAATGTCATGCGTAGTGTTCATGAATTTACAAGAGTTAAACATTGTTACATGATCAACATGCAGTGAGGTCATGTGATTGGAAATATCTAAGTCAATCAAATGGATAGATGACCATGTATTTTGGAGTTGTGATGGTGGAATGAATGAATGGATTGGAATAACTTTTTGAGAATAAGGTAGTGTAAATTACCTATAAATATAATCCCTTTCACATCATCGAAGTAGAGAATGAAGATTAATGTTTTATCAAAAGGAGGTTGATGAAGATTCCAATGGATTCTAGATCAGGAATGTGGATCTCATAAGGATATTGGTGGTAACATAAACCCTTAAGGGTTATGTGACTACATGTACATGGAGGATTCATGCGATTGAATATATGTATGGACATTATGTGATCTTGTAGTCTCACATAATAATTTATACACCCAGGGGTAACACACTAAGCACTCTATCTTATAGTTTCTTACACTTAGTTCCATCACTCCTGAATTTATTCACTCAAGAGGTATCACATTCAAGAGTTTTTCACCCAGGAGTCATGTTCTTGTGGTCTTTAAATTCAGGTTATGCATATAGAGATACACGCTAAGGTTTATGCACTTAGGGTTTTGTGATTAGATATATGCACCCAGGGTTATATGACCTAGTATATGAAAAAAGAGTATATATGACTTAGTTTTATAGTAAATAGTGCTCAATTAGGAAATATTCATACAAGGAAGCATTGAACATATATATATAATGAATAGAGAATATTGACTAAATCTATGTCATATTTTGGAGTTGAATTGGATAGAGGGAAACATGAGATTTTTAGTTCATAATTATTATCATTTGGAGAAGAAGCGATGTTGAGTTCATGATAAGGAAGAGAAAGTATAAACTCTCTCATTAAAGAGTAAGTCTAATCTAGAATAATAGAAGAGAGCATAAAAAATATGAGCAATAAGGAATCATATTAGGAGTTATGATGAAAGAAGTTTCTCATGCTAAATAGAGAAAAACTATCATATTTTTTATTTAGTTAAAAGACCTAAAAGTTTATAAACCGTGGAAGATATTTCATGGAAGTAGTGGATGGAAGTAAAGAAGAGGCAATGTGACTTGGTCTAGAAGTGACTGAACCCTAAAATTTTTAAAGTCAATGCACTTGGAATAGAGTGGCCGTGGTCTAAAATTTTTATCTACAAAACTACTGAAGATTATTGGATTTTGTCACATAGACACATATTCAGTGTGTACTCCTTAAACACAAACCTTTGTAGTGAACCGTTTTTTTATGTAGAATTTAAATTCCTATATATCTATGATTATTTTGAAAATTATTTTATAAAGTAATAATGATTGAACATAATTCCTACCACTGTGGGAAGAAGATCCTAAATGTGAATTAAATGAATTAAATAAAAATCTTAATTCAAACATCACCTTGATTCGCCCCACCGTTTAAGGTGTCTCTAGTTGAATCAGGTGCCTTCCTCATCCTTAATCAGATAGTGGGTTTGGGTATATCCCTTTAGTGTCACCTCTTGAGTAGGATGAGATGGAGAGTCGTATAGTCTCTTAGAGGCCTCTATGAGATTCCTTGAGTAAGGAAAGGTTAGATAGGAGGTTTTCTTCATGGATTTGTATTTAGAACACTATAGATGAGAGTATTAGGATGAGACCTTGGATGGGTCATGAATTAGATGAGTGGATTAACTTTGGAATACTATGGGGATTGTTTTTGGGAATATTTGACAGTTATCAGATGTTAGGAATGAGAGATGTTTTGGATGCGTCTATTAGGATGTCTACTAGATGTCAGGTCAGTTGCTTATGGTTTCTTGGATTGGATTTATGAGTAGATTCTTGAGGTTCAAATTATTTAGTTCCTTGTCCTAGGTTGAAATTATGGGGTTTCATTTGCGGCAGGGTGCTATTGAGTTGGGGGATGATACGAATATGTGCGACTCTTAAGAATTCACCTATTGGGAGTGATTTTTCTTTTGGATTACCTTTCTAATGCACTATTAATCATGGATCATGGGTTGACAATTGAGGGCCACTTGGAGATGTTTTTTATGTTGATATTATCTCATGGTTGGGATGCGTTATAGGATCCCTTGGTATGGTGTTATATTTTATCTTTTTGGAAACTATTGTGGGCGAGTGGTGGACTTGGAATGGGTAGAGTGAGAAGTTTTTGGTTGAGGATTTCTTGCACTGGATGTGGCTCAAATTTTGAGATGGATGTGTTTTAGGGGATTGTGGGAGCCCCATGATTTTGGTTAACCTAGTGAGGGGTAAGTTATTTCCTAGCATTAATGATATTAAGTGTTCCCTTATAACCCATAGGAATGGTAGTTTGAGATTTTAGTGTTTATTTAAGTGTTTTAAGAGACCAAAGGATCCCCAAGATTTTTTTGACCTTGAGTTGGTCAATGCTGATGGTTTAGAAGTTTAGATGAGTTGTTCGAGAGTTGATCCACCCGTGCTTTGATGGCCTTTGGTTGTGATGTTTGAGCTAGTTTATTCTTGTAATTAGATATAGGAGGTGACCTTTGGGATATTTTTGGACTGGGAACTAGCCTTGAGTTTTGTATTTAGTGCTCACCTCTGTTGCCTGACTGTTATTGTTAGGCAGGTACTAGGGAGCTAATGGGTTCTACGGATGAGTAAACCTCTATGGTTGAGAGTTATGAACTATATATAGTCTAGTGGTATTGGATTCCTAGGGACCTCAAATAGATATTTAAACCCCTAGGACAATATTTTCAAATATCCCATGTACCCATAGGGAAGTGTATATTTCCAGGTTCACTTATAGCCTGATGAGTTTTGAAAGAATATCTAGATATTGATAGGTTATTCCATGTTGACTGGAGTTCTTATCACCAGTTTACATCATTCTATTGGATTCCTAGGGATCTTATAGGTTGCGTGTTATCATTTGGATGCCTATGGTTACACCCAAGATTCTAGAATTCATACCTATTTAATTTTAAACATCTTAAAGATCCTGTGTATTTTTGGAGGACACAACTGATGTCATGTGGCTGGGTATGACACATGACACCAATATTATGGAGTGGGATAGATCTATAGTATATTTACCTATGGTGTCAAAATATATTTTTATATTGGCTATTTTTTTTGTTTTATTTCTATTAGACAGTGTTTATTTTATACTAGTTGTTATTAGTTTTTTACTAGACTAGGAATATCACATGTTCTTTCACTTTTTATAATAGTAGATTATAGGTTCACCATTGGGGGTGACCTACTAAGATTTATTTCTCACCACCTATACATGTAACTCATTGAAAATGCAGACCTAATATCTACTTATAGGTTGATCATAGGCTACACAGTGCATTAGGAAAAGGCCCAATGTTTCTTAATCAAGTGGGACTACTCTTGTGGAGTATGAGGATCAATATAGTTTAGTTATTCCATGTTGAAACCAGGTATGTGGTATGACTTATGAATGGATTCAAAGCCTTAAACATTTTATTTTATGTTCTATTTATTTTTTATATGTGGTCAGCTCGATGGGAGACCGATTGTTGTATGTTTTTCATCTTGGAAATTATGTATTTATTTTTCATTCCATTTATTATAGGATTCCCCTATATTAGATATTTATTTATGTATATTTTATTTTTTTAATTCTGTATTCTTATTAATTTGGTTTATTCATAATTTTATTTAACTCTAATTTGAGGGAATAGTCAACCCATTATATAGATTAGGCCCTCACTGCTTTTTGGTAGTATCTGGTGTATGAGGAGGTTTTCACGAGGCCTTATGGTGAATTGCATCGGGTGATGTGTCAAGTTGATTTGGGAAGTTTGTTACAAAATTACATCATAGGAATATCATTTTCTTGATTTGAGGATTTAGTGGACAATTATTTTAGGGATTTATCAAATTTTGTGATGGACTTCAGACTGCTGTGTCATGAACACCTTATTATATAGAAATTCTAGGTTACCTAGGTGATGAGATTTCTATTCTTAGTTTTTGTTTTTATAATTGTATGATTTAACCTTGGGTTATGAACTTGTGTATATAGATTTATGGATTTATGGGTTTTGGATCTTGGAATATTGGCAAGAGTCTAGTGTACACACATCATTCTAGGCACATAGGGTTCACATGACATATTCATGTCTCTGTGTGGTTTTACTAATGATATAGGTTTACTTGTTTAAAGTGTCTATAATGAAATTTATGGAATTTTCACATATATAACCTTGGTGACATTATAATCGATTGAACCACATATATTTTTCTTCTAATGAGAAGTCTTGTGGATATTTTAGTGAGGTGTTTGTCAGTGATTAAAATATAGTCCCTTTATCGAGGAATGTGTTGAGACCCTAATGAGATAGTGCAGGATCCGAAGTCCTTGGTTATATCTCAATGATCAAAAGGATAAATGGTAGGTCTTCTAATCGGTCTCTAATTTACCCTATTCAAGGTTAAGGATTAAGAGTGATCATGGTTTCAAGGTGGATTGAGGGGTATGTTTGGTTAGATGCATGGACCTATACATTTCTGATTATTCTTATGGTGGAACAATGGGAGCATAGTTAGGTTCTTGACTTTCCCCCAATATAAGGGGTAGTCAGAGATGCATTTATAATCTTCCTAAATATAGAAAAGTGGTTAAACCACGGGTCACTCTCATGGAAGCAATGTCACTCATCCAAGTGATTCTCTAAAAATATTTTTTTGTCTATTTTGAAATCATAAAAAGAAAAATGTAGAAGAAATGATGGAAACACATGCGAAAATGAATGAGGTGTAATGAGAACATGAGGGAGAGAATAAGAAATGGAAATAAAGTCAGTTAGAACATAATATGTCCCAAATGGATCCACTATCTACTACCTACCATATATCTAAGAATGATTTGACCATCATTGCTAAACCTCTCTAAGTGTACAATTTATGTCTCAAATCATACACCACTAACTCTCTATTTAGATAGTAAAACAAAATTTAACAAGATGTATCCTTTACATGGGATCCCTACCAATGTAAAAGAATTCAAGATCCAACCACCCTACTTAGAATTTATTCAATGCAGAGTGATCTTCTTAAGATGATTCAATCACACAAAACCACTCAAGTCACTACATCAAGTGAAATGAATAAGAAAGATGAAAAATGATATGGAAGAGAGGTGAGAAAACTGATCCTTTGAGTATGTGTGCTATCACAATTCTTGATTCACCTTCATAGTCGACCAAGATCAAAGAAGGAATCAATGATCAACTTGATATTCAATCCATGAGAACCTTCGACACCACCTCATAGAACTAGATCGTATGTTATTCCTCTATGTTAGGAGGTTAGAGATCGCACACATAGAAGAATAAGTGAAAAAAATTTGTATTTACAATCATTATTTAGAACTAAATAATAAAGCATATATAATAAGGGAAGAATTTTATCTGGGACACATAAATTAAGAATCGAGGGATTCCTCCCATGGACAGGAATGGGGGATTACAAAGCTCAATCCATCTATTTATTAAAAAAAATATAAAATAATGATAAGATAACTAAATAGAATTTAAATCCACATGGCATGCTCTTAGGTTCTCATAATTAATTTTTAGTGAAGTTCCAATGATGATAGCCAAGCTCTCACAATGAAATGTGATAGTACATCATGGTTTTGGCTTAGAAAACAAGTATTCCAAGCATCTCCTCATTTTTCCAACAAGTTCCATAACCTTACCATAGATTATAACACTATTACTTTATTTAATTAAGATTTTTTTGTCCACCCATGAATTTTTATTCTTTTACTAGGCTTGTCATAGATTTAGGCCTGCACATAGTATCATTTTAAAACCCAGTACACTGAGACCGAGTCTTATTAAAGTCATCCAACAAGCTTGGAATCAATCCTAACCATTTGATTCAATTGAACCATCATTAATCATCAGCATAAAAACCATATTATCTTAGTTAATTAATTTTTATCAACACTTATAAGAAAACAACTACACATCCTTGATCAATTGATTACCTCAAGGAATTTTTATCTCTTTATTTGGACCCGATCTTGACCAAATTAGTCAATATAATCCTCATATTCTCTATTTTTCAATAGAATTAATTAAATAATCCAAGTGTAAAATCACTCAAAATAACCATACTCCAAAGTAACTCCATTAATTTTCCCTTTAATATGATTTGGTTAGGCTTTGACTTGGTTTAAATTGGACACCCATAAAAGCATTTTCATCTCAACCCCCCAATTTTCCCATAATAAAATCCAACATTTTCATCTCATTAAGAATCTGTCAAAGATCAATAGAGGTGAACCAACATTATCAATACCTTGATAAAAATTATCATCTCCAAATCACAACCTATAATCTAATTAAATTTTCTTATCTATAAAATAAAACACTTTGGGTGCATACCAGCTTGGATTCTCAACTGCGACATTGGGGGAAAATAAAGTTTTCCTCCATCTTAAAATATGCACATGGAACAACTAGTTTGATTCATAGTCTAGGTCTTCTTAATTTTTTTTAATTATATCTTCACAATTTCATACTGAGTATTATCTCTAAATAAAACATATAAATACATATAAATTCATTTATCAAAATTTTAGGCATTCGACCTACTTCAATCGATTTACTTTGGATCGACACCCCACTTTCATCGATCGATCGATCTTGGATGACTATCATAGGAATTAACCTATGCTTCAATGTCTTTATCCTTAAACATGAAATGGTTTTAAATGATTATTATAGTGGCCTCGACCCACCCCCCTTTAATTTTAATTTGATTTAAGTCACATGGAATCTATTATTTTCTATGAAAAGTTATTTCCCTAGACTCATCTTCAATCCCTAGTGATTCTCACCACCTCATTATTAACGGTGGTTAAAAAATGAATTTATAGTGAATTATATTAAACCATATTTATATCATCATAATGAAATTAGATTATTCCTTTTCTATTAAATTCAAACTTTGACTTGTTTCCATTTGTAGATCTAATCATGCTATAATCACTTTTTCTGTATGGTCGATTGGTGGTGCCCGTGTAGAATTTTGGTCTTTTTTCTCTTGTGGAAGCTTGAGAGTGACGTTAGTTAGTTGAAAATTCCTTCTTGTGGTATCTTGAGTAAATAATTCATGGTTAAATAGTCGACTGTTGCCTTAAAGTTGTTAAGATTTCACATTATGCTAGGTTGGGTATATAGGTGTGGTCAACAATGAGGAAAGGCATAATAACTTTCAGTGTTTTCCAAATTTCCTCACATGGTCACTTGGAATGATAAATTTTGTTTTCCAATTTTCCCTCTTTTTTAGTTGGATTGAAAGGAGTGGTGATTCAAGTGATCATTCCTCATTCATGTGGTCCGTTGGGGAGAAAATAATAATCCATTGAGGACATTTCCATTTTTTTAGGGAAAAGTCAATATACGGACTGCAAACCAATTCTTGCACAGTAGCTTGATATTTTTTTTCCACAACTACTTAGAACAAACAGATTATGATATTAAGTGAAAAATATAAATTTTAATATAAAAAACACAAATTTGATTAAAAATTAATCATTTAATTTTTTAATTGATAAAAATATTCTAACAAAAACTTTTTAAAATAAAATGATGGAATTGTGAAAGATTTTTTTGAGGCACAAAAACCATAAAAAAATTACAAAAAATTATTTAAATTCAAATCCATCAAAAAAAATATTTTTCTTACAAAAAAAAAATTTGATTAAAAGAACATTAAATCATTAAGTATCAAAACAACCATTTTATTCAAGATATTAACATATGTTCATATTTCACCATAGATTAGCCAATAGTAAAATATTATCCAATTAAAGCATAATTTATTCCTTAAACGATCAACAAACCATTAGAAATGATTTGAAAAAATTTAATAAAAACAAGACACATAAAAATCCCACACAATTTTGTAATTTTACTCCCAAAAAATACCACAAATTTTATTTATTTATATATAATCTTAATAAAAATAGATTATCATTCTTAGGTTCAAATTCACACTAGAATCCAAGAAAATAATGGATCCCTAATTTTCTTGAAATAATCATTTATCATTTATTAAAATCATTAAATTACATATTTCAATACAAATTCAAGTTCTAGAAAGGGGGTGTAGACAAGTAATATTTAAGTGGAATTAAAATTTTAACAAGAAGCATGTTCAAATTTCACTCCCTCCTAGGTTCCTCAAACCAGAGACCCAATTTCTATTTCATTGATATAACTGAAAAGATTTTATTATAAGTTAATTCCCCCTTATTCATTTGGGTTCAATATTCCCCTCACCTAAATGAATTCATTTATGAAATTTAGGCACTTTATTAAAATTTTCCCTATTATGAATGTGTATAGAACTTATTGGATAAAAAAATGGAATTTATTTTTTCACACACACACCCAATGCCTAATGTCTTAGAGATTCACTATGGGATACCAATTGTTTTTTTACTCCATTTTAAAGGAATTATATGACTATATTTTGAGTTGGATCCCTAGGGTATCCTATTTCACAAAGTCTATGTGTAATGACCTAAACATTTTGAAATGAAATTCCCATTTTAATAAATAAATTCCTTATTAATAAATGTGATTTTATATATTTAATTTTTTATTTTGGGCTGCTGTGAAATATAGAAATAATTTTCTATTAGGATTAAAAGACCATTAAGAATTATATATATGGATAATATATCCATTATAGAGTGTCTAATAAGATTAGTATATTTGGGGTTATGATACAGTCTTATTGACATAGAAGGAAGAAGTGACAATGTTGACCAGTAGGATCATACCCTATAAATCCCATTTATATAAGCATTTGAGGAAGATATAATCATTGATATTTTCCCTTAACCAATCCCAAGCCATGATTCAATAATAGAAACATGATAGAAACTATTTATGGGGTAATTTCAAAATTATCGATATCACGACCCAAATTATGTTATCCGAACCACCTCAATAAAGTACCACCATCACACAACTTATCCTTAGGGCGTACACTGGTATAATATGGGGTTATGTATCTAGAACCTTGTAGTATGAATTTATATATTTTATTTTTAATAAAACAATGATTATATTTATCCCCTTTATTTTTAATATATATATGATTTTATAATGATTTTGATAGAAATTATATTTTGATACAAAGAAACCAAAATTGTAATATTTGTAAAATATTTAGATTCAATTAAAACACTCTTTTTGAAAAATTCATGAATTTTAAAATAAATATTATTTTCATTAAATATTATTAATAAAAAATATTCAATTAAATGATAATATAATTTAATTAAGTAAAAAATAATTGTTATAAGGGTTACAATAATTTTAGCATTATAAAAACTACAAATTTCTAGTAAATAAGGATATTTTTTTAAGTGTAAATTCTTATATTTAGAAAATTATTTTGGTAAAATAAATATTATTTTTTGAAATCATCACATTGAAGTTATCCAATGGTTAATGTTTCATAATTTTCTGAGATAGTTGAATTTTTGGGTAAAAATTAAATACAATATAAATATATAGTATGTCCTAAGACATCATAATATCCCAAAGTGATATAATAAATAATATAAAGGGAATAAACAACAAAATTTTTTCCCCTTTAAAATGATGTATTTTTATGTTATTTTATTAATTTTACAAACATATAATGGATCCTCCAAAACCTATACTATATTTTAAGTTTTTAAAAACATTTCTTTATGAACACAACTCACTTACACATCGCCAATGGTATTAATTTAAGGAGTTAGGTTCTTAGACAAATAAAATATTTAAAACCACTTCACTTTTGGTAGAAACCATTGACAAAATCCATGATAAAGTGTGGGTTTTTTATTATTTTATTACTTATAATCCAAAACCTAAAAATTAATCAATAATTCCTCTTTATTTTTCTATAAATACCCACCTAACCTACCATTCATCTTCTATCAAAAACCAATTGAGCATGAAGTTATTTTTACAATCCCTTTATAAATCCCTACCAAGGTATTCCCAAGATAGTAAGAAGATCCTCCTAATATTTTAGAATCAACCTCTCAAGTAAGGGATTCTCTCTTCCTCCAATTTATTCATGTACTTTCTTTGTATTATGCCTTTTGATTTCCAATTTTCCATATTGTAACATTTTTTTAAACATCCCTTTACCATCCTTATGATCCATAACTAATGATAGACTACCTTTCACAATCATTAAACCCTTCTATGAATCTATATATACACCTATTATGCTGCTGACATTATCCCATGATTTTCTATGCCAAGTATTTATGTTGTGAATATCCATACCCATTTATACTCAAGGGTATTAAAATAGATGTACTTATCCTTAATTTATTTGGTACATCCATATATATATATATATATTCCACACTACTTAATCATGGGATTAAAAGTGATAAAGGAATTATTATATTGTATGATCTATGTGGCACACAAATGCATGTACATGATATGAATGTGATGGGTGGGTATAGAATTATATAACCCTATAATGAATTGGGTAATGTTTTTATCTCATTAGATTACATGTATGGTTCATAAGATATTATCCTAATAACACTATGTTATTTTTTTTCTCTATGTATCTCCTTTACATATGCTTTTGATGTCATGTTTTTGAAGTTCCAAAGGATCGAATAACAACTTAGAAATTGTTCATTTTTTGTAAGTTTCAATACTTTTATAACCTAAATCCTACAAAATATTAAAGTTTATATCATTATAATCTTTTAATAAATTATCATGCATGAAAAAGTATGAAAGAAATTAAAGAACATGAGATTTACAAGGTTTGACCTTAGAGTGAGAACCTATATCCTTGCCATAACCACTCTTGTGGGTCTATGGAAATTCACTATTATGAATAAGTGAACACAACTTGTGAAAAATCCTATTATAAAACCTTAATATTATTATAGGAATGATTATATGGGCTCCCATTAGTTTACAATGTTTCTTACCAAACAACTTATAAAAAAAGAATAAATACTTTTTTCAATCTGATACACAAAAGTTATTGGGTCCGATAACCCTGAGTCCAATGGCATTTATTCTGATGAACTCAATCTTATTGACTAAACAAAATTGACTCAATATGATACCCCATTTCTCATTCTAATCCTGAAGAAACTTCCTATTTTCTCTGGATAACAAAACTTTCACTTCTTAGAAACTAATCAAAACTGAATCTGAGATTCCACAATCCGATGAATTCAGTCTGATGAACTCAGTATGATGAACCCATTCTCAATCTAAAAAAAATAAAACTCTAATAAAATTCTCAATATGATCTTCCTCAGTTTGGTAAACAAAACATTCATGTCTTTGACCTTATTCTGAGATCTTAGTTCGGAAAGAAACCCTTAACAAAAATTATACAGCACTCCACCTTTTCTGCATAAGAAAAAACTGGAAAGTAAGAATTTACTATGTTTCTATTTATATGAAACTTATAATAGAACAAGAGGGAAACCTAAAAACTATTCCTACTTACCCAAATTTCAAATATCTGAAAAGCAATCACATTTAAACTTCAACTTTGACTACTTAAAACCTTCTCAATATTTCTCAGAAATCAGTCTTCTCAAATATACTAACTTTTCTTCATTCTAATATAACTTCCTTAGCTTCAGTCTGATGTAACTTTATCATCTTAATTATGATGAAACTTAATTCATTTACTCATTATGATTTGAATATATTCAACTCATTACGATTTGACTATCTTCATTAGAGGTAGTATGATTGAATTTACTTCTTAGAGTCAGCCCAATCATATTTAATTCTCAGAGTCAATATGATGGAACCCTCATAATGATGGAATCCTAATAATAATGGAATCCTCATAATGATGGAATCTTCATTATGATGGAACTTTCATTATGATGGAAGATTCACTATGCAACTTTGAAATTATTTAAACCTCATCAGCTATAACTCATCTAGACTTCTGAAAACTTCTATGTCTGATACTTCTGGATCTGATGCGAAATTTGTCTTGATATTTGGAACTGATACATTATTTAAGATTCCTCTATTTAATAAAAAGATTTTATCATGAGATTTTTCATGATATATGATAACTTAAAGATTTTTTGATCATCATCTGGCTTAGGTTATAAAGTATGATAACTTTCTAACTCCTAAATTAATTATCTTCTCTAAAAAATATTTAACAAAATTAAAACTTATTTAATCAGAAAGATCATTATTATAGCCTTATGATATTATCACACTAATGATTCTCATACTGATGATCAGTATCCTTGTATGCCCGGTGTTCCTCACACGGATGAGCATCATCCATAAAACTTTACATAGTATTCTTCTCTCTTCCACTAACTCTATCTTGTATCATAACTTATTCATGATTTATGAGAACTTTATGATCATAAAAGAATATTTATATTTAATAATTAGAAGTTATATTACTTCCCAACATTTTCTTCTCACTCAATATCTTATGAGACCTATTCTTCTTAAGACCAATTCCCAATAGTCTCTGAATTTCTATAAAATTCTCATTCTGATTGCTTCATTTTGTTGACTCATGCCGATGAGCTGAGTCTGATTTCCTATACCAATGGACTGAGTCTGATCTTGAAGAAAGAAAAAATATTCTTCTACAAAAAGTATAGTTTTCAAAAAATACAAAAATTTGATAAAAACATCACAAACTTTCTTCAATCTCCCCCTTTGTATTTTTTTATAACACTTGTTAAATTTTTTTTCAACTCGTAGAAAATTTTCACAACTCACCTTTTGTAAACAACAATTTTTTTTTTTGAATTTTACCAAAACATATCCTTTCTCAAAAAAAGTGTCCTAACACCACACTACTAGATAAAGTAATGTTTTTGAAGGAATTCCATACCTCGGTTATAAAAAACTTTTGTGTTCATTTTAATATAAACTTCCCCTCACTTTGATATTTTCTCACTTTTATTTTTATATCCCCCTTTTCTGCTATCTCCCCCATTATTTGATAACCACAACTTCAGATTTATAAAATAAAGATAAGTAAAAACTTCTTGCAAAGTAAAAATTAGTTAATTTCTCTCCCACCTTTTCAACATAATTGAAATAATGGTGGGGGACTTACTTATGAGATTTAGTAAGTCATTATAGGAGGATGAAAATGAAGTTGCAACCTCAACTCAAAAAACTATTATTTTGGCATTTCAGTTGTGAAGATATCATTAATTTGATATTTTATTGAGATATATTCTAGAGAAATATCTCCCGTAGAAACTTTCTCTTTTATAAAGTAAAATTTTATGTCAATGTGTTTTGTTCTTTAATGTTGGACAATATTTTTAGAAAGATAATTTGAAATATTATTATAAAAAAGTATCTTAAATGGTTTATAAACTTTTACTTTCAAATATTCCAAATGAACTTCCATCCACAACATCTGAGTACAAGCTTGAGTATCTACAACATATTTTGATTCCTTTTTTCACAAATTCATTGAAATTTTTTTCTTACTATTCCAACTTACAAAACATTGCCCCAAGAAAAATAGACCTTCTAAGGTTTATTTTCTATCATTACAATCGCCAGCCCAATCGACATCAATATAACCATGAGACTTTATTTCACAATTTATTTTTTATAAAAACCCATGTGATGTTGTTCCTTTTACATATCTCAGAATTTTATTTGCTGCCAACATATGTGATTCTTTTAGATTACTTTGATACATGGTAGTAAAAGTGACAACATAAATAATATCAGGTTTTGAGGCTATATGGTAAAGTAAACTTCCTATCATCTTTTGAAAGTTTTTCTGAATCACAGTTTTCCAAACTCATCTTTAATCAACTTTATACCCACTAAGATAGGAGTATAAACTTATTTAGATTCTACCATGCCAAATTTTTATAAAACTTCCCTAACCATACTTCTTGAGATAGGAAAATGTATTTTCATTTTTATTGAACTTGTAATCCAAGGAAGAAAATTAGTTCTAACAAAATTGGCATTTAAAAGTTTTTTTTTCATTTCTTTAGAAAATATTTCAAAAAAAACTTCCCTATCCCCCAAAAAAATTATATCATCCACATAAATAATTACAATTAGAGTTTCATAGACAACATATTTCACATATAAGTTGCTATCAACTTTTACTTTATAAATATTAAACATTTTTAAAAAAAATTCAAGCTTATAATACCATTTATGTGGAGTTTTTTTAAGCCCATAAAAATATTTATTCAGTTTAAAAACTTTTTTTTTCATTCTAATCAAGTAGAAACCCACAAGTTTGTTCAATGAAAAATTATTCTTCAATTTCTATATTGAGAAATTCAAAATTTACATATGTATGATATACTTTTTAATTCTGGGTAGTAGCTATTATTAGAAACATTAAAATAGTTTCTAAACTTACAACGAGGGAAAAGTTTTCATCAAAATACACACCTTCCATATATAAATTTCCTTTACAAATAATCCTAGATTTTTTTCTTGAAAATTTTCTATGTTCATTCAATTTTTTTGTAAACCCACTTTTTTATGATAACATTTTTACCTTTCAGACATTGAACAAGATCACATGTTTTATTTTTCTCTATTCGATATAACTCTTAATTAATATAATTCACCCATTATTTGTGTTTAATAGCTTCTAAAACTGATTACTATTTAACTTTTTAGATAAGTGAAGTTTGATCTTATAATATCAACTTTATTTTGGTCTGAACTGGAGCCTTCTGATTCACAAGAATATTTTCAGTCTCAACATGTTTTTTTAAGGTAAGAAATTTAAAAGATTCTTTCATAGATGAACTTTCCTCATCATAAGATTCTTCTGAATCTTGATAAGTTTGTTTTATATCATTCTCACTTTCATTGGAAACCTTTAGTTTATCCTCCTAAGAATTCTTGAAAACTTTTTTAAGGAATTTTTATTTTCAATAACTTTCACATCATACGATTCAACCAAATTTTGTAAACATTTGTTCCAAGATTTGTAACTTCTTCCATTTGGTAAATAACCCATAAAAGTTCCTTTCTAAGATTTCTCATAAAAAATTCATAGATATGTATTTTTAATTTTAAGTAAAAACTGACTTACAAAAACTTTGAAGTAATTAAATGAAGGTTTTTTGTTATAACACATTTCTTAATAAGGCATGTTGGATTTTGGTCTCAACAAAATTCTATTCTAAATATGTACATAATTTCTAATATCTTCTCTCTAGTAGAACTTTGAAAGATTGTATTATGATAACATATTTATTTCTATTTTCACCAAAATTATATTCTTTATTTTTTCTACTCTATTTTATTGTGGAGTGTAGGGAGAACTATATTGATGTTTGATACCAAGATTTATTAGATAAGTTTAAAAAGTATTACTTGTGAATTCAGAATCATTATCTATTCTCAACTTCTTTATATAAGTCCCCATTTATTTCTCAACTTATTTTCTGAAAAACTTGAACATTCCCATAGCTTCTAACTTGTGTTTCATAAACATGATGTTATTAATATGATTGAAATAATCAATAAAAGTGATAAAGTATAAATATCGTTTTTTATTGATGTATCACCAGCCCACATAAATCAGAATGACTAAGTTCAAGAGGACTGGTAGACTAAATCTCAACTCTCTTATGAATTTTGTTAGTCATCTTCCCTTTCTAAAAAGTAACACAAAAATCTTTATCTCTTCTTTTAAATTATAGAAAATAAAAGATAACATAAAATTTAGAAAGTTTTTTCTTGTTTTTATGCCCAAGGTTACCAAGTATTTGGTGCCACAATTTGTTTTCAAATTCAGCACTCAAGTAACATGAGTTATTAAACTCTCCAATTTGAAAAATATTACCACCAGTTCTTTCTCATTTTGTGATAACTTCTGCATCATTCACACTTCTGATGATATAAGAATATTTTCTAAAAATAACTTCTTTTCTATAACCACAAAGTTTACTTACACTAAGTAATTTATGTTTTATCCCATAAATAAATAAAACTTCCTTAGATTTAAACTTTTCATCTTCAATATCAGCCATTCTGATTGCTCATATTTTTAAGGAACAATCATTACCAATGGTAACTGATCCTATATCATGAATTTCAACATGTTTCATGTTTTTTATATCACCTATCATATGTGAAGAACAAACAATATAAAGTATCTATGGTTAGTTCCTTTTACTTTCTTTCAAAGATTTCTTGACATCAAAAGATCTTTCATAAAATTTTTTCTTTCCAGTTTCCTTTTATATTCTACAATAATAAAATTGTTTCAAAAGGAGTTTCATACATATTTCAACATGATAACCAACATGATCATATCTTCTAAAAACTTCTTCCTAACATTAAAATTGTTTTTTGTTGAGCTGTTTCTAACATCTTGTAATTTCTCTTTTCTAACTTCTTGTGAGTTAGGAAAGTTACTCATCATTCATTTTCCATTACTTTCACTTTTTTCAAACCTTCTTACGGGAAGTGAAAAGTTATTACAAAAATTATAAACCTTATTCCCATAGATTCCACAACACTATCAATAACCATAAAATCATGATTTTCTATGGAAGTAATATATTTCTCTATAAAAACTTTATTGAGGTTGATAATTTATTTCTGCTCTAACAATCTATGGAAGTGGAACATATTTCCCCCTAAGTGAGTTTTCATATTTTTTAGATGAAATGGGTTTATCACAACCTTTTTACATCCAAAATTTCTCAATACTTTTTCCAAAACATGAAATATTAGAAAAATTATAGGGAAAATTATTTTTAGTGGGTGAGGATCTCACCTGATTCCTGATTTGAGCTCTCTAATCAACTTTAGAAGTCTCATCTTTTACTTCTAATTCATTTTTGAAGTTTTAATTCATCTCCCTCAAGGTAATTTCAGACTCAATATGTTTTTATTGAAACTTGTTAACTTATTCTTCCTTAGATTCCAGATTCTTACTGAGATCTTCAACCATCTTTCCCTATTCAAAAATTCTAAGTTTGTAACTTAAGATCTATTGAATGTATTATTCCTCCTTTTTATTGACAAATTTTCTTCCTTTAGTTACTTTTTCACAATAATTCTTCACCACTCTGATTTCTTTATTGAGAGATTTTTTTTTCTCAAGACATGCAACAAGTTCTATTTTGATTTGATACTCTCTATATGATTATTCACCACCTTCTTCACTATCTGAGAAATCTTTTGTTTTCTCAACTTTTTCAATGAAGGTCCATATTTTTTTGAACTTTAATTTTCTAAATAATTGTAATCAATTGAGTATGATTCATATTTTTTACTAAAAATACTAATTTTATCTCCAGTATACTTTTTATTACATTTGGTGGATGAATTTTCTTCTTTAGATATTTTTTTCCACTTCTTCTATCGATGTTTTTCATCAAAATCATCTTGATATTCTCCAACTTTATTCTTGCGGAAATTCAAAGAAAAGTGTATGATTACACCAAACTCAAAACATTTGAGAGGAAGTCAACCTCCACAATTTACTTTTCCTCTTTGATTATTCTTAGATGTAAGAGACATGATTTTTTCATTCATCTTGTCATCATATTTATCATTAGAGTCACAAGGATCAAAATCTTCAACATCTTGTATTTCCATTTTTCTCATGGATTCAAAATACATTTCATCTTTCATATTATTTTTTGAACATTGGATCTTTCCTCATTTCATAAGAAATAAAAAAGTTATGCAAATCATTACGAGATAAATCAACGTTATCCTCTAAAGAGGAAATTTTATAATCAAACATATACAGAAAGTTTCTCATAAGTTTCTTAACATTTGTAGAATCTTACATGACATCATTGAATCCTATGGTGTTACAAATAAATTTATTTACTATCGTGAAGTATTCATCAATAGTTTCTTCATCTCTCATTCTTATTTATTCATACTTACTACTCCATATTTTCTATCTTTTCTTCCTTCACTTTAGTAATCCCTTTGAAAATACTTTCCATATTGTCCCATATCATCTTTGATGTTTTAAACCCATCACCTTCATATAAAAATTTTCTGATAAAGACATAAGGATATAATTTCTAGCCTTTACATCAAATTATATATTTATATTATCACCAAATATCATAGGATCATCTTTCTCAATAGGTAGAGAACCAATTTTAGTAACATCAACAACTTCTAGGCCAAGAGATATAAGATAAGGAATCATCCTATTTTTTAATCCATAATAAATGTTTCCCTCAAATGTAGAAATTTATCTACTATTGATATATTTGAAATTATCTATGATAAGGATTCAACAAGGGAACCTCCATCTGATACCAATTAAAGTTCCAAAGGATCAAATAAAAACTCGAGGGGGGGGGGTTGAATTAGTTGTTCAATTTTTTGTACATTTAAATAATTTTATAACTTAACCTATGAAATCTATTAAAGTTCACATCCTTATCTTATTTTAGTAGGTAGTCATTAAACAGACTGGAGGTCATCACGACCCTCAAAATTACATTTATTACTTCTACACTAGCACAGTGGTGCAGGGTTGATCCACAGAGAAGGCAGATGAGAATTTTAGGTTCTATTCAAAAGTAACTCCACTGTTGTTAGCAGTGGAGTGAGTGTGCATATTTTTAGTTGTTTTTATTTTATATTCTTTTATTTACATGATGAAGTTGAAACAAGATGAGGAAATAAGATTTTCTAAAAAAAACTAAAATTTATACTAAGTACTGCAAAGAAACTAGAGAAATATAGTATAATAATATTAAGCAGCAAGACAAAGAAGCAAGATCAACAAAGTACACAGGAATTTTAAACTACTGGTTATGAATGAATAATCTCTCTACAGCTTACAATTGAATCACACATCAAGAAAAACTGAAGAATTTCTCTCGCCAGGAAACTCAACAGGCAGAGGATTAAGTATTAGAGTTCGCCACACCAAAACTTAATTGAACTGCGAGAAGTTTTTAAAATATAACATTTGGAAAAGAACTCGCCATTAATTTCCAAAGTTTAAGTTGTTAAAGATTTGAAAAATTCATTCAAGATAAACCTCGCTAGTTGATATTGATGTTTGAATTGTAAAAATAGAGTTTGAACGATCAAAGATTAGAAACAGAATCAATCTTGCCAATTAATTCTAATTTCATATAAAGATAAGCTGGTGAAGATTTATAGATCATAACCAGAAGGTTTCTAAAATTCCGAGCTAAGAAAATTCAACCTATGATCACATTGATTAAGGCAGTGAAAACAACCGAAAACAGAGTATAAAGAATTATGGACAGAGGGAAGAAGAACTCCCCTAGCACAACTCTGCTTCCTGGCTCCTTCATCTCATGCTCTGCTATCTCCCGGGAGTCTCCGCTCTCGTCTGAATGAGAATCCTTGGAACTGCTCTCCAATGTGTGTTCGTGGAATGAATGAGTGTCGCTCCTCAAAATCTGTTGCTTGCTCTGCTTTTGTATCCACCATCTTATACTGCATGTCACTACTTACCTTCCACCGACATTAAGTTTCCTTCACGAGCACACCGCACACGTGCGTTTTTTCACGACACGCACATCGTGCTAGAATTTCCCTTGTAACTAACCATCGGTGAGTTAGTTAGATGAATATGGACGTAAACCCGTCTCCTGGATGAACCTGCAATGTTAAAACAGAAAATAAATAAATGAATATGCAAAGAAAGAAAAGAAATATTCTTTTTAATTTAAAGTTATATTACTTATTAAAAGTGAACTAACCGACAAATAATAAAAAACTTAATTGCTAAATATTATTAAATATTATTATTATGATCATTAATTAATTATTTAATCTTTAATTAAATAAACTAAGTTATAATTAATAATTAATTAATAAGAAATTAAAACATAATTAGATTACCTAAATTATATTAATATTAATTACTTTATTATTATAATAAAATTAAAGTGTTTATAAATTTAAATTATTTAATATTTAACTTATTTTATTAAATATTATTGTTTATAATTTAATTCTTTAAATTCTTATTAGCTTGCCTTATATTTTATTTTTTAACTAAACCATTTATTAATTTTATAATAGTTATATATTATAATAGTTATTTATTATTCAAATTTAAGTTTAATATAATTCATTAACTATCAGTTTATTTTAATTTATTATCTTGTTTTTTATTTTTTATTTAAATTTTCTTCTTCTTCCCCCCATAATCCAGCGCAATACAGGGGGGAAGGTTTTGTTCTTTCTTCTTCTGAAAGCAGCGCCGAACAGAAAATCTTCAGCTCCTCCGACGGCTCATCTCCTGCCTTGGTGACCTTCAACCTCGGACGACAGCGGCTCTGTATCGGCCTCAGCTGGGACACAACTCACAAGGCCACTCTCGACTCGCCCTCCTCGTAAGCTTCCATGGAAGCGCAACCCAGTTGTGCGGCACCTACGTCATATGGAAGATCCCCTCCCCTGGTGCGGTGGACAACTCCTGGCTTAGCTCCAGCGCACCCTCCTCTTCACGATGCAGCGGCGGTAACTGTTCCACCATTAACCTACATAATAAACAGAGAAAAATAAAATAAGTTAATACTAAAATTAAAAGTGAATGAAATAATTAACAATAACTAAAAACTAATTAAAACACATGCAATTAAAGTTACTCATAAATTTAAATAAACTTTTAAAACTAAATTAACTTAGGCTAAATTATTAACTTTAAAATATAAAACTAAAATTGTTACCAAATTAAACTGAAATTAAAAAGGAACTAATTTATTAGAGATTAAAGTAAAATTAAACATTAATACAACAAAGAAAAATTATTTATAATATTTACTATATCAAATTAAATTAATTTAAGGTATTAAGATAATTATTAAATTATTAAACCATGAAATTTAACTAAAAGACTTAATAATACTAAAATAAGTTTATAATCTTATATTTTAATTAATGAATTATTGAAATACATCTATTAATTAGGTTATATTAAATTAATTTTTAGTACATGCAATATTAGATTAAGAGTTCATTAAAGTGCAAAAACAGATTTTCTTAATTAATTAATGTTAAATTATTAAAATTACAGACAAAGACACCAATACTAAATAAAAAAAATTTAGACTATTAAATAGAATAAAACATAAATTAACTAATTTAAACCATACAACACACGATTAATTATAAATATTGATAAATTATTAAAATTAATAATAAAAATACAAAAGAACCATTATTTATTAAAAAGTATTATAATAAGTAATTAAATTGAAAAAAATTAATTAAAAAGATGTGGCAAAACATGTGTTTTTAAGGCCACATCAAATTACCCCACACTTAATCATTTTTTGTCCTCAAACAATCCCATGTTTTATTATCTTTGAAAATAGAAAGATGTTTTTATTAAATTGATCAGGACGTAACATGTCCAAAACTTCGAGACAAAGGACAAAACATGCCAATAGGCTCTTAGAAAATAAATTGCTCATATGAATCTTGCTTAGAACAAATACTCAAAGGTAGTCAAGAGAGTAAAGAATCAACAAGAAATGAAAGTGTCATGCCTCATATGTGGTACTGCTTAATGACTAACTTCAATTCAGGCTTAATCCTAGAGTCCACGAGTGACAGGAGATAAAATATCAATGGAATTCAGATCTTAACCAAGGAACTTCGTACTTTGACTTTTTCACCTAGGTTCCAAAAATAATTATTTTTTTTGTGAATCACCTCAATGATACAACCTAAATGACTCCTATAAAAACCAATTGATCCCGTCTTCATATGGCGTTCATCATTCACCTCACTTTAATGAACTCAATTTTGACCCCAGACACTTTATTTAATTTTTCCCAAGCCATGTTTCATTGTGCTAAGCACTGTGAAAATGCACTTATTCAAAGTGTATAGAGAGCTTTTAGTAAACAGAAATGCATCTAGCATGTAGGGTGTCAGAGACTCATCGTGGGATCCCAGATGCCCAAACTACTCCAGTTTCAAAATATTTCTATGAAAACCATTTAAATTGGCTCATTAAGGTAATTAATTTTTATAATTAAAAGAAAAATGAGTCACCTATGTTCAAAATCAAACTTCCAATTCCAAGAGTCATGATCATAATTCCACTAACAGATCACCCATGTCACTCTCAAAAGTAATTCCTAAACCACAATTTCCATTAGATCACTAAGATAAACCACTCATTAATCATCCATTATCACTAATTTTAGATTCAAAGTAACTCTCAACTATCAGCAAAGCACTGTACTTAGGAAAGACTCATTTGAGTACAATGTAATGCCTAAAATTATGCAAGAATTTGAAAACATTTTGTCCATTTTTTACAAAAAGTTTGAAATTGTAGTGGGAATTGATGGTCTCTCATTAAAGCACAGTTAAACACAGTCAAGAATTGACCCCCTCTCCCACACTTAAAACCCAAATTTGTCCCCAAAGTTGACTTCTAAATATAGAGAAAAACAATTAATCAATTAAGGTTCAAAACAAATTTTCAATTAAGTAGATAGATGACATGTATAAAGGGTCTCAATGAAGTTCAAAAATATTGTTTGCCACAATGAATAAATAATCAGCAGGTTCATTGAAAAGTACACCCATTAACATTTAAGTCCCGTGAATATTTTTTTCAACTCAGCTCAAGAAATATCATGTAATTTGTGGATGCACAATTAATAGGGTTTAAGCAAGTTTAGTAGAATTTATTCAGTTAGATATTCAATAAAGCAGAAAGATGCATGCTAAACCCCCTATAGACTAATCAGATTCAAAAGACCAGCAGCATATGCCCCCCCACACTTAATTTCAAGCAATGAAAAGATCTTAATGACAATGAAATTCAATTCCAGCAGTGAAGTACATGCGGATTTTTTTATTCAACATAGTGACATGCAAATTTTTTTTACAATTCAAGTCATGCAACAGAATTTTCAATACACATATAGCATAATTTCTTAAACCAGCAGAACTTTTGTAGTAAGCAGAATTTTATTAACAAAAACAGGAGTATAAATAAACACAGAAAGTTGAAATAATTCCCTGACTAAGTTTTCCATTACTCCTTCAGCATGGGAATTCCACTCCTTAAATGACACAACAACATCATCCTAGAAACACAGAGCATGAGAACCAGGAACAAATATCCAACAGGGAAAAAGCATATATAAGACAACAAAGCAGCACTTTATTCATAGTAAAACAAGAACATAAATAAAAGTAAACTCAAAAGAAAGAACATGGGTTGACTCCCATGAAGCACTAAATTTAAAGTCTACAGTTAGAATTTATTTAATTACAAATTTTTATTGAAAACAAAAGAAAAACCATGGGTTGCCTCCCATATAGCGCTAGATTTATAGTCTCCATCTAGACTCACCAAGAAACTAACCGTAGTCACTAGGTGGATGTGGTTTCCTTAATAGGAACCACCACATGTGTTTGGCCCAATTATTTTTAATAGAACAATGAAAATCGTGGGATCCAAAACTTAAGAAGACAGAAACTGAATTCTCATAGCCCAAATTAACCCATAAGAAGCACCCTTTAACAGTTGAGAGCATAATGCTAGAATTGTCTCAGAGTTATCAAGGTTTGAATTCATATGAAAAAAAACATATAACTTGGTACTTCAAAGGGTGTGACATTATTTTCATGGATTTTTCTCTCAACTTCGACACTAACATGTTCAACTTCAAAGGTGCTCATGGGTTAATTCTGATTAGTAGGATCAAGAGGGAATTCCCCCTCTGGACTACTATCAGTATCATGAAAAAGCTCACCACCCTTCACAGTTGAGGATGTAAGTGATAGACAGGGAAGAGAATTTATTTTATCACAAATAGATTCAGGCCTAAAAATATTATAAATCTCTTCCAAAAGATCCTCATCTGTTAACTCACATTGAACATCTACTGCTTCTATCAAATCAGTTCTAAAACCATCATCTAATGTGTGTTAAACCTCCTTTTCATGTTCAAGTTCAAAAGGATCACTTCCCAAAACCATGTCATTTGAGTGTTGCATTTCAATTTCAGGAGAATAATTGTACAATTCAGTTTCAATAAATTCAGTTTCAAGGATGTTCTGATTAAGACAATTCTCCTCAAGTTGGTTAACACTACTTTCTATTTCATTGCAAAAAGTTTCAGAAAAGTCATTACTATGAGAATAAGGAAATGAGAAGTCATCAATTAGTCTTTCTTCAAATATCATTCCCTCTTCCTCATTATACAACAACAGTTCAGAAATTATTGGGTTTACAGATTCAAAACATAGAAGAGATGTTTTAAATTGAGGTTCGAAAATTTCAGATTCTATATTTTCCAGTTTAATGTTCTCTTCCAAAGTGTTCCCAATTTCAAGTTCAGACTCATTTTTCACAATATCAGAAAAGTTAGGTGAAGAGTTTTTAACATTGAAATTTTCATTTTCAAAAATATCTTCAACCCAAGTGATTTTCTTTTCAAAACTCCTAAAACAGTGATTTTTCTCCAAAGTAGGAATTATGAAAAGAACTGGACATTCCTTTTCAATCTGTTTCAATTCAATTTCAAAATTGTCCAACTCAACACCATTAAGGCTCTTTATTGGATTTTTAATGTTGTGTTCTTGACTTAGTGAGTTGGTTATTTCCAAATTTAGTTCAACAGAATCCGATTCTTTAAAGAGAATGTTTTCTTGTCCAGTTTCATTATCACTTTCCTCTTCCACTTGATTTTCAAATCTTTTGTAAACATTTTATTTTTCATTTTCTTAAAATTCTAATTGTTCTTTAACCCTTTGTTGTAACTCTAAGAGAATGTTTTCTAAACTTTTTAGTCATTGATCTCCCTCTTAAAAATCTCTAAGTTGTATTTCATGGGTTTTAGTTAACCAATTATTAATTAGTTCCACCCTAGTATCCAATTTAGAATCAATTAGGTTAATTTTATCTAGGGTGTCAAGACTGAACTCTTGTTTTTCATTTTATTCAATGTAAAAATCCTGTTGTGGCTAGTTATAGACACACTGGCAGGAAGTATGTCCATAATCTCCACAACACACACAATGTGGCTCAAGTTTCTGATTCTAGTCCTTATAATGTTCCATTTTTTTAAAACTAAAAACAGGTGAGTTTAAACACACAAAGTTTCACAATTGATGCAAATTTTTAATGTTCAACAAAAGCAGTAGGTTCCAGTTCATAGTTTTTTAAACAGAATTTTTTAAATGATTTTTTATGTTTTATTTATTGTTTTATTTATTATTAAATTAGACTCTCAGTGCGTGCCTTCCCCGGCAATGGTGAAATTTTTTGAACAGGACGGAGGTCGTCACGACCTTCAAAATTACATTTATTACTCCTAAACTAGCACAGTGGTGCTGGGTCGATCCACAGAGAAGGAAAATGAGAATTCTAGGTTCTATTCAAAAGTAACTCCACTGTTGTTAGCAGTGGAGCGAGTGTGAATATTTTTATTTGTTTTTATTTTATATTCTTTTATTTACATGATGAAGTTGAAATAGGATGGGGGAATAATATTTTCTAAAAAAAAACTAAAATTTATACTAAGTACTGCAAAGAAAATAGAGAAATATAGTATACTAATATTAAGCAGCAAGACAAAGAAGCAGATTAACAAAGTACTCAGGAATTTTAAACTAATCGTTACGAATGAATGATCTCTCCACAACTTTCAATCGAATCACATGTCAAGAAAAACTGAAGAATTTCCCTCACAAAGAAACTCAACAGGCAGAGGATTAAGTATTGGAGTTCACCACACCAAAACTTAATTGAATTGCGAGAAGTTTTTAGAAGATAACATTTGGAAAATAACTCGCCATTAATTTCCAAATTTTAAGTTGTTAAATATTTGAAAAATGCATTCAAGATCAACCTCGCCAGTTTATATTGAAGTTTGAATTGTAAACATAGAGTGTGAATGATCAAAGATTAGAAACAGAATCAATCTCTCCAATTAATTCCAATTTCATATAAAGATAAGATGATGAAGATTTATAGATCATAACCAGAAGGTTTCAAAAATCCCGAGCTAAGAAAATTCAACCTATGATCACATTGATTAAAGTAGTGAAAACAACTGAAAACAGAGTACAAAGAATTATGGACAGAGGGAAGAAGAACTCCCCTAGCACAACTCTGCTTCCAGGCTCCTTCATCTCCTGCTCTACTATCTCTTGGGAGTCTCCGCTCTCGTCTGAATGAGAATCCTTGGAACTTCTTTCCAATGTGTGTTCGTGGAATGAATGAGCGTCGCTCTTTTAGTCTGCTGATCCTCTACTTTAAGTACCCTGCTGTCATAAGCTGCATGTCACCGACCAATTCAACCAACTTGGAATGTCCTTCATGAGTGCACTGTACACGTGCGCTTTTTCCGTGACTGGCACATCGCGCTAGTATTTCCCTCATAACTAACTCCTGGTGAGTTAGTTAGATGAATATGGACGTGTTTCCACCTCTTGAATGAACCTGGACAAATAAAATAGAAAAGAAAATTAAATAAATGATAACACATTGAAAGAAAAATAATAATTATTTTTTTTAAAAATAAGAGTTAAATTACTCATTAAAAGTTAATAGTAGATGATTAATAATTATTATTTACTTTTATATTATTTGTAAACTTATCCACTTAATATTACATGGTAAAACATAAGTTATTAAAAAGTTATTAAGTTAATAAATAGTAATTTTTTAGTTTATCATGTTTCACTAATTAATTAAAATTTGACAACATGAATAAATAAGTAATTAAAAATTTAATATTTAAGATTGAATTAATAATTTTATTATTATTATAATTATTATTACTTTTAAAGAAATTAAATTATTAGATTAATTTATTAATTAGTTTTTTTTAATTTAATAATTATAATTAATACTCTTAGATTTAAATATATTTTTTAAATTAATAAGTATATTTTGTAGTTTACTTATAATTATTATTAATAACATAATTATACTATTAAGAGTATATTAATTATTAACACTTATTAGTAAACTAGTTTAATATTTTAATATATAATTTTTATCTTTTCATTAATATCATAATTGTTTAAAATTTATAACTTTTATAAATTATTTTATATTTATTTGACTTAGTAAGTTAACTTTTATGTTAAGTTAACCTCACTTTAACTTTACATTTTTTTCTTCTTCTTTATGTTTTACTTTACTTTTATTATTATCTTTATTATTTATTATTATTATTATTTTTTTATCTTCTCTTCCTCCCCCAAGTTCCACGCTGCACAACAAAAGGGGGAGGTCTTCCTCTCCAAATCCCACAGTAGCGAACTCCTCTTCCAGTGCGGTGCACAACTCCTTGCGATGGCCTTGGCCACAACCTCCTCGTAGCAGAAGCTCTCCTCAAACCGGAAACCGGGCAATAACGGATCTTCATAGCGGCATGGCGGTCTTCAGAAGTGCACACCCACGATAGCTCAGCTCTTCCCAGCGGCGGACCTGGTTCGACTCATGCGGCAGCTTCATCCCGGCTCCTCGCAGTGCGGTGCATGCCTCATCCTTCTTTAGTAGATATAGTGGTGCAATGATTCCATGGTGACACAACCCAGACTTTGTAGATGGTGTGGTGACATAAGGTCTCCACGGTAAGAGAAAGAGAGCCATGATGCATCCGTGAAGTGGTGTTACAGTGCGTGGAGATTACAGTTATGGTGGCTGTGGCACCGTAACGGGTTGAGATAGTGAAGGACAGAAAACGGTGACACAGTAAAGGGGATACAGTGCGTCCTTGAGGAGTTTCACAGTGAGACAGTAAGGACGGTGCGTGGAGACACCGTGACTATAACCGGGATGAAATAGTGAACCTCCAAAATAAACATAGTAAATAAAATAAGTTAAAACTTAAATTAAAAATGAACAAAATAATTAATAACAACTAAATATTAATTAAAACAAATGAAAACTTAATTGTAACATAAACTTTAATAAATTATAAAACCAATTAAACTTAAGTTAAATTATTAAAAACTACAATAATTAAATCTTAAATTGCTAAAAAATTAAAACTAAAATTAAAAAGCAATTTATTAAAAGTAAATATAAAATTTAACCATTTAAATTACAAAGTTAAGTTAACGATGCTTTAAAAAACTAAATTAATTAAAATAGACTAATAATTATCATTTTATTAGAAAATTATATTAAGTTAAGACATAAAATTATAAAGCTTTAATATATTTAGTTTGTTTCAAAAATTTAATTAGTAATTAATGAATTATCAAAAGACATGATAATTAATTTTTAATACATGCAATATTAAATTAAGATTACATTAATTATGTATAGAAGCAGACTTATTTAATTAATTAATTATTGTTAAATTATTAACTATGCATACAAAAACAACAATCTAAATAAATAGTTATTAGTCTATAAAATTAAAGTAAGAAATAAATTAATTATTTTAAGGCTTGAAATACACTATTAATTATAAAAATTGATTAATTATTAAAATTAATAATAAAAATACAAAAGAACCATTATTTATTAAAAATCATTAAAATAAGTAATTAAATTAATAAAAATTAATTAAAAAGATGTGGTAAAACATGTGTTTTTAAGGCCACATCAGTCATGCATGAAAAAGTAGGAATTCATGTAAAGAAAGTGAGTTTTACAAGGTTCTATATTAGCGTGAGATCCTACATCCCTACCATAGCCACTTATGTGGGTCTATGGAAATTTATTATTATGAATAAGTAAATAAAAATTGTTCCAAATCCCCTTATAAACCTTCTATCTCTCAATAGTAATGATTATATTGACTCCCATCAGTTTAAAAATTTCCTTACAAAATAATTAAGACAAAACAAAAGAAAAAAAGACTTTGTTCAATCTTCTCTACAAAAGTTCCTAGGTATGATAACCCTGGGTCTGGTGACCTTTAGTTCGACGAACTCAGTCCAATTGACTCAATATGATCGACTCAATTTTATTCTCCCTTTATCATTCTACACCTTGTGAAAATTTTTATTCTGTCTAGATAAAAAACTTTCACATCTCAAAAACTACCCAAAACTCAATCTGAACTTCCATAGTCTGATGAATTTAGTCCGATAGACTCAGTATGATGAACCCATTATCAATCTTAGAAAACAAAATCTCTGATCAAATTATCAATACAATCTTCCTTATTCCAATAAAAAAACTTTTAGGTGACCGACCTTCTTCTGAGATCTTAGCCCGAAAATAAAAACTTGATACGACTTATGCAGTGCTCCACCTTTTCCACACAACAAAATTTTTCAAAGTATGAATGTACTATGAGTCTATTTATAAGAAACTCAGAATATTAAATGCGGGAAACCATAAAACTTTTCTTGATTACCCAAATTTCAAATCTCGAAAAAACACCCATATTTTTACTTTAACTTTTACTGCTCCAAACCTTCTCAATATTTATATGAAATCAGTCTTCTTAAACATACTAAATTTTCTTCAGTACAATATAAATTCCTCAAATTCATTATGATGAAAATTTCTTCCTCTACTCATTACAATCTAACTATCTTCATATCATTATGATCTGACTATCTTCATCAAAGTTAGTATGATTGAATTTTCTTCTCAGAGTCATTCTGACCATCTTTTCTTATTAGATTTTGTCTGATAGAATCCTCATAATGATGGAATCCTCATAGATATAGAATTATCATTATGATGGAATTATCATTATGGTGGAATTCACATTATGATGGAAACTTCACTATGCAACTTTTAAATTCTTCAAACCTCATCTACTATAACTCATTTAAATTTCTAAAAACTTTCATGTCCAATAATTCTACATCTGATGAAATTTTTTTCTTGATCTCTGTAACTGATAAAATCTTTATGATTCCTCTATTTTATAAAAATATTTTATCTTGAGATTTTTTATGATATATGAGAACTTTAAGATTGGTAAGGCATCGTCTAACTTAGGTTTTAATGTATGAAAACTTTATAAATCCTGACCTCACTATCTTCTTTCAAAACTCTTCTACAATATTACGACTTATTCAATAAAAAATATCATTCTTCCATCCTTCTGATATTATCACATCAATTATTCTCATACCAATTATCTATATCCTTCTATATCTAGTGTTCCTCACATCAATGACTAGAAACCATAATACTTGACATCATATTCTCCTCTCTTCTAAAAAATCTATCTTGTATCATAACTTATTTATGATTTATGAGAAATTCATGATCAGAAAAGAATCTTAAAATTTAATACTTGGATGTTTTATTAATTACCAACCTTTCGATCTCACTCAACAACTTCTGAGACCGATTCTTCCTGATACTGATTCCCAATAGTCTCTGACTTTTCATCAAATTCTCATTCTGATTTCCTGGTTCTATTAACTAATGCTGATGAGTTGAGTACTATTTCTCATACCGATGTCCTAGGTCTATTCTCAAAGAACAAAAACATTATTTTAAAAAAATATTAGTTGTTAAAAAATAAAAAAAATTGTTAAAAGAATTACAAAGTTTCTTCAGTTTTATATTATTACCACATATCTATGTTGTCTTGATTTTGTCATCTTATATCATGATCAAATGTTAATTTTTACTATTATCACCCTTTTATGTCATGTTGATATACCTCTTGAATTACATGTATTACTTTTATCTTGTTATTATTTGATTATTCCCTTACTGGGCTTTATAGATCACCCCTTTTTTTCACATCCCTAGGTTATCCCATGCAATTTTGAAAGATCAATTGAATATAAGGGAATGATTTGTAGTTTTTAAATAATTTCACTGTACCAATGTTTCAAGTAATTATAATATGTATCTAATTTCAAAAAGGTACTAGTCTTCATGATCTTTTGAGATTTTATTATTTATATCTTTATGCAAAAAATATTGAAATAAAGTGTATAAAAGACATGGGTTTTCATAGTTGGTATCAGAGAGTGGTTTAATTATTTTTGGGGGATTAAGATTATAATACCTTATTAAAATTCACAGGGATATGACTAAACATAAGAAAACATCCCTAAATTTTAGTAAAGTATAGAGTACTTATATTTCTAATAAAATACATTCATGTTTGGTTACTGAAAGGTGGATTTGGTAGTAGAACAACTATATCTAGGGATAATAACCCTAAAAGGGTGCATTGAGTATTATATAAATTATCACTTGGTGCATGAAAAAGATTAATAATATTGCTCACCTAGTTGTACACTCATGGGGGATATGCTTTGGTTAATCATGTTCTTTTTTAAAAATCATTATGAAGGGAATAAAAATTACCATGAAATTTAATGTTAGAAAATAAACAATGGACAACTTAGATTGAAACCTATAAATTTATAGGTTAAGGAATATATGTGATTCTTGGGTGATCCCATGAATGTTTATAGTTTCCATTTTATATGTTTAATAGTTTGAAAATTTTCATCCATAATTTTTCTTTATTTTATTCAATGTATGGAAATAGGAGAAATCGATCCAACAACCAATGTGATGACTACCCAAATGAGATACTCAACCCAATGAGAGAAGGAGAAGAACATTATGATTATACTTTCTCAATTCACTCAAGTTTTGAATAGAAACATGAATCACAAGGAACACCCATTTTCCCCTAATAAAGAAAAATTTCAATTGAAACCTTTATGTGAAAAGGGCCTATGAATTTTAATGGATATTATGATATATTAATTATGGAGAAATGGATCAAATCTATTGAAAATATGTTCCCTATTCTTTGATGATATGAGAAAGATAAGTTCATGCTGGTTTTTTATCACATGAAGGGAGAATCTAATAAATGATGTATTTTGATCAAGAATATATAACCTGAGGAATAAATTGAATTAATGGAGTAAAAATAATTTAGGAAAATATTTTTCGATAAATATTTTACTCACTCTATGACTTAAAATAGAGAGGTATTTCCTCAGCCTCAAGCAAAAGGATAAAGAATCTATTGAGGATAACTTCACAAGACTTGCATAATAAATCTCAAACATTTTCATTGACCCTAAATGTAAATTTGACCACTTCTTTAGTGGAATAAAGATGAATATATGAAAATATTTGGATATTTGGGACATTTAAATCTATGAAGATATTGTTCGATGTTCCCTTAATATCAAAATGGAGATAATCGAATCTCAAGGGTCTCATGGGTTTGGAGATAGGAAGTGGATAATGGAGTTTAATTTTTGAATAGAAATAGAGAAATCTCATGGTGGTAAGAAATTAAAACATCCCACTTATCAAAAGTACAAGAAGAATTATCCCAGAAATTTATTAAAGGGGATAAGGAAATGCTTTAGGTTTAGGAAGTAAGGAAACCTAGCTAGTGAATTTTGATGGGGGAAACCCAATAATGTGATGGAGTAAAGGAATGATCCATTAAACCATTAACCTACTATCTAATGTTTCACCTACAAGGAACAATGACACTATTCCAACCAATACACTAAGCTAAGGTTTGTTGATGATAACTAATAAAAACAACAAAAAAATCCTAGAGAGGAAGGGATAAAATATTCCATCACAACTGATGAGGTGTATCCTGAAAATGAAGTTGTGATATTTATGCTTATTATTAATTCAAAGATAGTAAATGTACTATTTTATTATAGTTATATGTATTCTTTCATATCAGTCAAGTTTAAAAGGTCTATTCAAACACCACCTTAAAACATTGAGGTCAAGTTATCGATACAAATGGAAAATGGATTAAGTATTTCATCCCAAGTATATAACTTATACTATATCAATATTTTTGGGATGAATTTACCAAAAAACATTGTAATACTTCCTTTAGTGGAATTTAGTGCAATTATGGGTATAAATTGTCTTTTTACTGTATAGATCCAACATAAGTTTTTGAGATTAGTAAATCAACCCCTGTATCATGAACCACTCCCTATTATATACAAGTGCAATGAAGATGATGGATATATTTTGGAATCATCATCTTAGGAATGATTGAGAAAGTGTATCTAGATAAAATTATTGAGACTAAGGAAAAGATCATCCTTGATGACATGTACATTGTAAGTAAATACATAAATATGTTTTCTAAATAATTTCTAGGTCTTCCTCCAAGCTGAGAGTTTGATTTTACAATCGAACTTATACCTTGATCTTTTCCAATATCTAATACTTCATATATAATGGACAATGTTTAACTTGAAGATCTGGATAAGTAACTATAAAATAATCTAGATAAAGGGTTTATATGCCCTAGTTATTCACTGTGGGGTGCATCAGTCATTTTTTCATAAAGAAGGATGAGTTAATGCGCCTCTACATTGATTATTGTGAGCTCAACAATATCATGAAAAAGAAAAAGTATCCTCTAACTCAAATTGATGAATTGTTTGATCAACTACATGGAGTCCAAAACTTTTTGAAAGTGGATCATTAGTAAGAATATTATCAAGTAAAGTTTAAGAAGGAGGATTTCCTCAAGACTTATTTTCTCATAAGGTAAGATCACTATGAGTTCATAGTGATTCCATTTGGGCTCACTAATTATCCAACAGTATTCATGGACATAATTAATAGAGTATTTAGGGATCAACACAACAAATTTGTGGTATTATTTATAAAAAATATTATTATGTAGTCCAAAATAAATGAGGAACCTAAGGATAATTTGAATATTATACTAAATATCATGTAAAAGGAAAATTTATATGAGAAGTATAGTAAATGCGAGTTTTGGATGGAGTAAGTAACATTCCTAGGGTGTGTTATCCCTAACAAAGGGATATAATAGAGGTAGTAAAAGGATGTATAAACTAACATATATGATGATGATTCATAGTTTCTTTAGATTATCTGGTCACTATCATCAATTTGTAAGAAACTTCTCATGAGTTTCAAGATCAATAAACAAGATAAATATGAATGGCGTGAAAAATTTTAGACAGATGAATGTGAGGAGATATTTAAAGAGAGAAGAAGAGGATAATCACTAGTCTTATTATCACCTTAACCAATAGTGGGGGAGGATTTGTGATCACAAAAATGCATCCAAAAAGGTATTGGTGTTTTTACTCATGAAAAATGACAAAGTAATATCCTATTTCTCTTTCCAATTAATGATCCATAAGAAGAATTACTTGATGCATGATCTAGAATTAGCTATAGTGATCTTCAAACTAAAAATTTGGTAAAATTATCTCTATGGGGATAAGTATGAAATATATATGTACTACAAGATCATAAAGTATCTATTAACACAAAAGGATCTCGACATGCACCAATGAAGGTGGTTATAGGTAATTAAGGGTTATGACCATTGAATCCATTACCATCTTGGGATGATGAATAAAGTGGTAGATACTATGAGTAGAAAATATCCCAAAACCCTATCCATGATGAGGAATAAAAGGGATTTAATATTCTTGGTCATGAAAAGGATGTACATAATAATTATAAAAGGAACTTCATCCTACCTTACTCAAATAAATGCTCAACCATAAATTCTTGAGAGAATCAAGGAGTCTTAAAATAATGATGGGAAATTACCAAGGAAGGTAGTGAATATTCTCAATTTCAAGTTTTCTAAATATGGAATTATAAGGTTCATAAGTCGGATATGCGACCCATAAAAACCAAAACTAAATAGGTAACTTCTGGAAGATACACATAGATCATCCTTCTGAATTTATTCAGGAAGTACTAATATGTATAGATATCTAAATAAATCCTTATAGTGGCATAACATGAAAAAGGAGATTTCAAAACTTTTATCTTGATGCTTAGTATGATAAAAATTCAAGGCTTATGATATAATTATAGGATTATGATGCAAAAATTTCCTATAATATTTTGGAAATGGGCATGTATTTCATCATAAAACTCCCTAGGACATCTAAAGGCAATGATACCATTTGGATGGTAGTCAATATACTTATAAATTTAGTGCATTTAATTGCTGTAAAGGAATATTTATATCTTTACCAAATCACAAATATATATATATATATAGTAGAAGTAGTAATACTATATGAAGTAATACTCTCTATTGTATCTGATCAAGATCCAAGGCTTACTTAGAGGTTCTGGAGAATCCTTTAGCAAGTGCTGGATACAGAGTTGAGTTTCAGTACTACTTATCACTATCAGATGGATAGTTAGTCTAAAATAATCATTAAAACTATAGAAGATATGATAAGATCATGTTCAATGTATTTCTAATGATTTTGGGATAAAAACCTTCCCCTAGTGTAGTTCTCATATAACATTAGTTTTCACTCTAGAATTCAAATGACACCTTATGACGCTCTGTATGGGAAGATGTGTCAAACTCCAACATACTAGGATGAAGTTGGAGAGAATAAGTTGATGGGAATTTATTTTATCCAAGATATGATAAATAATTTTCAAACCATTAATCTTCATATGAAATCCAAGTAAAGTTGACATAAAATCTACAGAGACGATTGTCGATGAGACCTAGAGTTTGAGATCAAAGATAAAGTGTCCATTTTTATATCACCATGGAATAAATTCATGAGGTTTGGGAATAAGGTAAGGATAAGTCCTAGATACATTGATATCTTTGAGATCCTTGATCACATCAGATATGTGGCTTATCAACTAGCACTACCACCTAACATATCTCAAGTACACATTGTGTTCCATTTATCCATTTTGAGGAAGTAAAAACTGGACCCCTGTCATACGTTTAATCCAGAGGTGGTACCCTTGGAGAATAATATTTCATACGAAGAGTAGCTAGTAAATATATTAGATCATAGAGACAAATTTCTAAAAAAATAAGAAAACTGACTTGGTCAAAGTGCCATGGATGAATCACAAGTATTAGGAGGTGATATGGGAACTAGAAGAGGTGATGAAATAGAAATACCCTCATTTGTTTTAGTGTATGAAATTAAAATTTTGAGGGTGAAATTTATGAAGGGGGTAATAATTTAATAAACCACACCTTAATAAATGAAATTACCTTTTTAATGAATAAATCATGTTTTAATTAATGTTTTTTACTATATTTTATTTTTTATTTTAGACCATTATAAAATATATCCATAACTTTATGATGTGATTAAAATACCATTAAGAATTATAACCATTGAGAATATAATAGTTATATAGTTACCAATAATATTAGCATGTTTATGGTTACAATAAAATCTACTTGACACATAAGGAATAAGTGATTACCTCAACCAATAGGAACATACCCTGTAAAGCCCATTTATTATATCATTTAAGGGAGATGAAATCATTGAGATTTTTTCTTAACTACGACCAAGCTAGGACTCAATGACTAAAATGTGAGTGAAACCATTTATAGGATAATTTTAATATTTTTTTTGGTCGGAGTGGAATCACAATAGGGGGGGGGGGGTGAATTGAGTTCCTACTTAAAATTTCTATTAAAATCTTTATATAAAAGTTCCTTCAAATTTTGAAACGGCCCAGTTAATTAAGGTAGTATAGATATAGATGTCTAATTGGTCAATAGGTTTCTCAAAAGGTGATTAGTCTTCAGTTGAATTAGTGTAAAACACTTCTTCAACTCTTGAAACAAGTTTACTGAATTAAATACACACATACTCACCAAAACTAACTATCAAAGTGATTGAAAAATTGTTTTATGTTTTAGAAATTATAAGCAGTGTAAAATAGATAAAACAGAGTACAACAAAAAATACAGAGCATAGTGGAGTTAAACAAGAGGTTCGGTATCAAGCTAAGACTTAATCCTCTCTAATTGGTGATCACCTGCCACCAAGAAGTTTATATTAAAAATAAACTTGATATATAGCCTGTATCGGGATTTATAATATTTTTCACAAATTGTCCAGGGTTCACATCCTCTACCATAGTTCTTCATGGGAAAAATAAACAATACAAACCACACACGGTCTCTTCCATAGTTATACATGGGAAACAGGATGTAAGTGAAGTTTAATGTGAGGATATTCAGTATCCTCCAGTTCAAGTACAGGAGAAAGTGTGTGTAAGAGATAGATACACACTTCTCAGAAATGTAAAATGAAGGAACACAATAGAGATAAGATTATAAGTTTGTGTTTAGAAATCTCTATTTGTTTTCAGTTTAGCTCTTGACTCCTTAAAGTGAAGAATTTACTATTCGAGTCTTTCTCTGGAAGTTGTATCCAAAATAGAGTGTCGCAAATCCAGGTTCTAGCTTTTAGGAATTGAGTGTTCTGATTCTTGTGTTTATTGAGAGTTGATGATACATAGAAGGTAGACTTGAAATTGTTCCCCCGAAGCGATCTTATTGAAGTTCTTGGGTTCCCAGTGAAAGTGCTCGAATGGTTCTTCCTTGTTCAACAGTAAGTTCTTTCTCATGCATTCCTCTTTCTTAATTTTTGGACTTGCGCTTATCATTCCTATACCTTTTCTTCCTCGGTCTTCTCTTTTATATTTGAGGTCCGACAATAGGAATAAGTACATCACGTGCGATATTTATCGTACCTCGTACTGTCCCCAGATACGGTCTCTCGATATGTCTACAATCAGAATTAATTAATGTTCGAAGAATTTAATTCATAAAATAATACTGTTAGAATAATCTTAATAATTTTACAAATTATGTATTAGAAGAGTATGGTAGATTGGTAATGGTAGCCTTCACAATGGTAGGCTTCAACAGTAAGTGCACATCGACAACATTCATCGGTAACCTTTCCAATGGTAACCTTCCACCAATAACTCTCCATCAGTAACCTTCCATTGGTATCCTTCAGTGGTAACCTTCCCAATAGTAGCCTTGCATTGGTGACCTTGCATTGGTGAAATTTTCATCGATGACCTTGAAACAGTGACCTTTTCATCGGTGACTTTGCAATAATGACCTTTGCATCGGTGACCTTGCAACGGTGACCTTTACATCGGTGACCTTGCAACGGTGACCTTTGCATCAGTGACCTTGCAATGGTGAACTTCACATCGATGACCTTGCAATGGTGACCATTGCATCGGTGACCTTGCAAAAATGACCTTTGCATCGGTGACCTATGAACTTAGAGAAATTTTTGCGCTCTGAGTTTAAAAAAGAGATCAATGATATTAAAAGTACATGGTTACTACTTTGATATAAACACAATTTTCTCATAAATGATTATACTGTTAGATAAACAAGATGCTTTACATAAATGAAACATGATTTGGGATTATCAAAACAGGTGAGTCCAACAATTTTCAAGATCACAACCCAAACCATGTTCACCGAACAACCGCAAAAAAGCACCACTATCGCACACCGTGCCCTTAGAAAATGCACTAGTGTAATAAGGTGATATGTATACACACCATAGTAGTATCAATTTTTATATTTTATTTTTAATAAAATAATGATTATATTTATCCCTTTAATTATTAATTTATATATATGATTATATAATGAGTTTGATAAAAATTAAATTTTGATTCAAAGAAATAAAATTTTAATTTTGGGGAATTTTTTAGTTTCAATCAAACCCCTAATTTTGTTAAATTAAATAATTTTGAAATAAATTTTATTTTTATTAAATATTCTTATTAAAAAAATTAATTGAATGATAATATGATTTAATGAAGTCCAATATAATTTTTATAAGGGCCAAAAATTTGTTAACATCATAAAAAAAATATTTTATAGTAAATAAGGATATTTATTTAAAAGTTTAAATTTTAATATTTAGAAAATTATTTTTTTAAAATAAATAATATTTTTTTAAAATAAACACATAAAAATTAGGTAATGGTGAATTTTTCTAGATGATCAATTTTTTTAGGTAAAATTTAAATACTGTATAAACATATGGTATGTATTATAACATCATAGTAGACCAAATGGTATGTAATAAATAATATAAATGGAATCCATGAAAAAAATAGATTTCTCTTTTAAAAACAATTTTACAAACCTATAATGAATCTTCCAAAACCTATATTATATTTTAAGGTTTTAAAAACAATTCTGTATGAACACGACTCACTTCCACATCACCAATGGAATTAATTTAAGGAGTTAGGTTCTTATACTTATAAAATATTAAAAACCACTCCTATTTGGTAGAAAAAATGGGGAAAACCATGGTAATGTTTATGATTTTGATTATTTTATTACTTAGAGTCCAAAACCTATATTTAGAAATTAATAAAGCATTCCCCTCTTTTTTTATAAATAACCATCCAAACTCCCATTAATCTTCATTAAAAACCCATTTATCATGAATTTACTCTCTCTATTCCTCTATAAATCCCTATCAAGGTGTTTCTAATCTCTTAAGAAACCCCCCCTAATATTTTAGATGTAACCTCTCAAGTAAATGATTCTCTATTTCTCCTCTTTATTCAAGTACTTTATTTGTATTAGGACTTTTGATTTCCAATTTTCCATGTTGTAATGTGTTTTTAGATATCTATTTACTATACTTATGATGAAAATGTAATGATATAACACCTTTTACTCTCATTAAACCCTTCAATGAACCTTTATATACACATATTAGGATTTCTAAATTATCCAATGATTTTCCTTGAAAAGCATTTGTGTTGTGAATACCCATCCTCATTTCCGCTCAAGCGTATTCACCTATATTTACCTATCATTTATTGATTTGGGACTTACATGTATGTATACCACACTCCTTAATCATGGTATTATAATTTATCGAAGGTGTTCTTATGTTGTATGATCTATGTGGCACACAAATGCATGTCCATGAAATGAATATGATGGGTGGGCCTAAAACTATATAGTCCTCCAATATATTGAGTAAATTTTTTTATGTCATGAGATACCATGTATAGTTCATGTAAGGTTAGACTAAGTATATTATGTTATGATTTCACAATAGTTAGCCATGACTTATTCTTATAATGTCATGTTTTATATTATTTCCACATCCCTACATTACATTGATGAAATCATCTTATATCAGGATTCGATGTTCATGTCTATAATTCTGACCCTTTTATGTCACCTTGATATGACTATTGACTTACATGTATTACTTTCATCATGTTATACTTTGATTATTTCCTTACTGAGATTTATATCTCACCATTTTCTTATGCATGTCCCTAGGATATCCCGTACAGTTTTAGAAGATTAATAGAGTATAAGGGAATGTTTTAGAGTTTTTAAAGAATATTGTTATACCTATGTTTAAAGTTATTACACTATACATATAATTACACAAATGAACTGAGCCTCATGATCTTTTAGTATTGCATTATGTGTATCTTTATGTTATAAATCTTGAAATAATGTGTATAAAAGATATGGGTTGTCATAATAAGTTACTAGTTTAAATTTAAAACATATAGTTCTCTCAGATTATAATTCTAATTCCTAAAAACACTTCCCATAACACTCCCTTTCCAAATTCCTAAAAATAATTTTCATAAAAAGTGGGAAACATTGACTCAGAAATCATTCAAATCAAGATATTTTAGAACCAGTTCAACCACAAAAAACTTGTATAGAATTTTCCCATAGTTTGGACACATTGAATTTGAATTATCATAACTTAAAAACAAACTTAAAAGAAAAAAAAGAAAAAAAGAAACCTAGTATTTAAAAATACTAAGATCATTTTGTTTTGTTTGTTTTTTTTGATGTTTTAAAGGGCGGAAATTTTTTATTTTTTTGTGTTTAGGGGGTTTTTATGTGTACAATATTAAATCACGATTAAGGATTATTTTAAGACTATATAAACCATACCTAAAAGTAAATATTGTCCTCAATCTTGAATCCTAAGTTGAGAGAAAATTTTATATCACTTGGTTCAAAATCGATTTAAAATTTTAGTAGTTCATAGAATATTTTAAGGGTTTATAGTGAAGTTCATAATTCAATTTTCCACACATAAAAAACCATCAGAAAATTCAAAACCTGAAAATGGTTCCTAGAATACAACAATTATACATTTTAATGTATATTCATAATGAGTTTAAAAAATATACATGATTCCACACTTTGAGATCAAGAAGTTATTTTCAAAAGTTCACATAATTGAGCATGAAAAAAGTGATTTCATAAGTGTTTAAACAATTTTAGTGATAAAAAGTGTTTTAAAATTTTATAGAATGAAACAAAACACTTAAAAAATAATAATTTTGCATCAAACTACACACATTTAGTGGTATAAATTGAGGAAAAAATGGGTAGAAGCAATGAAAGAGAAAATAAGTTAAAATAATAGATCCCCTGGTATTAAATAATTTAAACATTTATGTTTATCGAAATATATCCTCCATTTTATTCATTGATAAATTACATTTTTTATTCCATTAATGTTTCTAAAAATTATAAAATGGAATAAAATTAGTATTAAATAGTTAATTTTATAGAAAAATGGTATCTAAGGTTTGAGTTAAAGGGGGTATTATCTAGATATATCAAGATTATAGATCCTATTGGTCATGAAAAACACTAAAAAATCATGATGCATATCAGCTTCCATAGTTGATTATTATCTATCAACTAGGTATCTTGAATAATTAATTCCCTAGATGAATGTTCTTCCTGATTATTTTTTGATAGAATACATCCAATAATTAAAAAATAAAAATAAAATAAAAATAATAAAAAATTAAATCTCAAGTTAATATTGAAATAACCCTCAAGGGATTTTTCATTTAGACTGTGCAAAGATGGACAATCTTTAAGTAAAACACAATCTGATGGAGGATGTGAATTATATTCTATAAACCAATATCTTGTCTTCGTTCCATTTTTAATACTTTTTATTTTGTGAATTACCCCTTTAAAAACTTACTTCAAGTACCCCTCCTCAACTTTGTATTTTTTATAGAGTAGTAGAGAGGGGAACATTATATAAGAGTACTACTCTTCTTCTTTACTTTAATGAGTGGCATGACCGGGCTATGGGAACTGAAATTTAGGATTAGACACATATTATGGTTTAGTCCAAAACATTATTTCTTCGTAGATTTTTTTTATCAATATCCTCTTTTGATCCCATGAACACTTCCAATATATCATCTTTAATATCCCCCAAATTTTAATTTTCAACAAAAAAATGGGAGTTCCAGAAATTTATCAGTGGGTGAATCCTTCTCATGAATCTCTAGGAAATCATTAAGTTCAACTAACTCATACAATCCTACATAGGAAGAAATAAATTAAAAATCAATTTTATTATATTTATAATCAAATAAAATCAAATCTTTTTAAATAAAGTGAACTCCTAGAATTTGGTAAGCATGATATTATTTATGTTTATATAGTTCTCTTAGGAAAATAATGAGGTAGTTGGCCTCCTTTAATATTTATTCAAAACATACCACCTCATTTTTTTGTATTCTATAGAAAATTATTGGATTCCATCAACTAGTTTATTATGTTGAGTAATTGAAAAATCATTAGAAAATTAAGAACAAAAAAATCATTAAATAAAGTAATAGAAAAATGATCTTCTAAATTGTTTCATGCTTCCTCAAGTTTTTCTTGACCCATATTCTACTATCTCTTAAAACAGTCCTTAAAATGTGAATCTTTAATACCCATCCTTGAATCTAGGGGAATATCAAGATCAAAAATAGGCATATCCAATTTCTTATTTCTTTTATTTATTTTCACTTTTCTTCTAAATTTATTTTCATAAAGTTATTTATTGGGTTTATGGAGTTATACCTTTCTATTTTTATTTTCCCCATACTTATTGAAATATTATAGAAAAATTTTCATCACTAGATGATAATAATATATTTTATCCTTAGAAATCTCTCGATCTTGTCATTCCTGCACCTAGTATTGAAATTGTTCCATAAACTCCACAAGTTATTAAATTATATAATACTATAAAAATGAAACTTAACTAGAAAATTTAGTGTCCATCACTGATGACTTAATAATAATTAAAAAATAATATAAAAAACACTAGAATAATAATTTCCTCTATAGAAACAGTTCCAAAATCTGAATTACCCCCACTATAAGTGGAGGTTAGATATAAATTTATAATATCACTAAATATAATATAGTGTCTTACCCAGGGTTTTGTATCAAGGAATAATTGTCTATTATCCTAGAGAGTATCCTAAATATTTTTATGTTTTTTTATATTTTGAAATAAAAAAAATAAAACATGCAGAAGTGATGATGGAAACATAGGTGAAAGTGAATGAGGTATAATGAGAAAATGAGAGAGAGAAAAGAAGATGGAAATAGAAGTCATAGAGAATATAATAGGTTCCATATGAATCAAAAATATATTTCCTATCATATATATAAAAATTATTTAACCATAAGTGTTAAAACTCTCCAAATTCATGATTGATGTCCCAAATCATACACCTATCAATCTCTATTGAGATAGTGAACAAAAATGTAGATAATGTATCCTATGCATGGGATCTCTCTCAATTTGAAAGAACTCAAGATCCAACCACCTTGATTAGAATTTCTTCAATTCATAGTAATCTTATCAAGATAATTCAATCACACTACCCCACTCAAGTCAATATATCAGGTGAAGTAAATAAGGAAGGGGAAAAATGATATGAGATCAAGAGAAGAAAACTGATCCGATGAGAAGGCGTACTATCACAATTATAGATTCACCTTTACAGCAGAACAAGATAAAAAAGGCATCAATGATCATATTTATATTTGATCTCCAAGAAGCTTCGACACCATCTCCTAGAAATATATTTCAATCTAGTCATACATGTTGAGTAGTTAGTGATCACACACATAGAATAAGATGAAAAAACACCTTTTTTATTTAAAATATCCATAAAAAAATACATAATGAGAGAATATATAATATGGAGAGAATTATATCAAAATCCCATGAATCAAGAATCATGGGATTCCTCTCATGTCTAGGAATTAAGAATTACATAGCTCAATCCCTATATTTATTCAAAAATTAAATAGAACACACATCCAAGATAAAAAACTTGTAGTGAAATCCATGTGGAATTATCTCAGTTACTATTAATAAATTTTTAGTGAATTATCGGTGGTTAAAAAAAAAATCCCATAACGAAACATGAAAATCCTTCCTAATTTTGGTTTAGGAAGAAACTATTCCCAGCACATCCTAGAGTCTTCATGTAATCTCTAGAACCTTTCCACATCTCCTCACACTCTTATTTTATTTAATTAATAACTTTAGGGATATCCATGAATTTTAATTCATTATTTAGTCCTAAATTTGATTTAGGTCTGGACACCATGTCCTTTCAAAGCCTAGTACAACGCGCCCCAGGCTTCCAAAATTCATCCAATAACTCTGGAATCTGGTTGAACCATCTAATTATATTGAAACATCATCAAGATTCAATATAAAATCTATCTTTTCTTGGTTCTTATTATTATATCAACACCCAAAATAAAATAGATACACATCCTTGATCAACTGATTACCTCAAGTAATTTTCATTTCTTCATTTATACCTGAGCTTGTCTAAAATAGTCAAAAGGATCCCCAAAATCCATATTTTTTAATAGAATTAATTGACCAATCCTAGTTACAAAGAACTTGTAATAACCATACTCCAAATAACCTTTGTTAATTTTCCATTTAATGTGATTTCATTATGATTTTACTTGGTTCAAATTATTATCCCATAAAAATGTTTTCATTAAAACCACAAATATTCCCATCTTAAAATCCATCATTTTCATCCTATAAAAGAGCTATCAATGGTCGGTCAAGGTGAAACAAAATTTTTACTTCCTTGATGAAAATCCTAATCTCTAACTCATAGTATACAATCTAGTGAAACCCACTAAGGAATAAAATCAAACACCTCATATTCTCAAGCTCAACATTGAAGATTAATTATGTCCTCCATCTTCAAATATACACATAGAACAACAAGTTTGTTTCATAGTTAGGGATGTATTCATATGTTTAATTATATATTAATAATTTCAGATAGGGTATCATCTCCAAATAAACCAAACAAATAAATATCAAGTCATTCATCCTATTTCCAGTTGTTTGGACTTCTTCAATTGATATACTCTGGCTTAATACCCACTTTCATCGATCAATTGATATTGGATGACTATTATAGACATCGACATATGATTTAGTGTATTCTTTCCCACACATGCAATGGATTGTAATTATGATATCATATTCCTTTAACCTTCCCTATTTTAATTTTATTCGAGCTCAGTAACATTGATTGTATGATTTTCAGTGACATATTGACAGCCCAAACTCATTCTTGATCCCCAATGATTCTCACTACCACAAAGTTAATGGAAGTTCACAAAGTCATAAAAAGTGATTAATATTTTACCAGCTTCAAATCCTCAAAATGAACTTAGATGATTCCTCTTATATTAAATTCAAACATTTAATTATTTCCATTTTCATATCTGATCTTGCTACAAGCACTTTTTGTGAGTGGTCTATTAGTGGTGAAAATGTGGTAGCATGATAATTATTCTCTTGAAGAATCTTGATAGGGATCATGAATAGTTGAAAATCCCTTCTTGTATTAACTTGAGTAATTTAATTATGGTTAATCAATCAATCATGGATTCATGGTAGGTTGATATTTCACTTTATGGTAGTTTGGTCTTGCTGGTGCAATAGATCATGAGGAAAGACCCAAAAACTTCAAGATTTATCTAAATATATTCTCATAGTCACTTGAAAATATATATTTCATTTACCAATTACCTATTCTTGTAGTCAGTTTGAGTGAAATCCATGGTAGGTTAAGTGAACATGCCTCCTTCATGCAGTCAGTTAGGGGAAAAGTAATGATTAGTTGGGGACTTATCTATTTTTATGGGGAATTGTTAGTATATTTACAACATGAAAAATGGTTTCATGGTAGCTTGTATTTTCCCCACATCTTCCCAAAATAAAAAAAATAAGATATTAATTGAAAAATTTCAATTTCAAAATACAAAATAAACTTCAACACCAAATTAATCATTTAATTTTTTAATTGAGAAAATTATTCCAATAGAAAATGTTTAAAATAAAATCATGGAATTGTAGTAGAATTTTTTCAAGACCCAAAATCCATAAAAACACTTCTAAAAAATCATTTTTATGAAAATTTTCCACAAACCATGAAAATACTTTTATCTAGAAAAAAAAAATAAATTTAAATCAAAGAACTTTAAACCATTAGGAATAAAAACAACCATTTTTCATCAAGATATTAACATATTTTCATATTTCATAACAGATTATTCAATACTCCAATATTCTCTAATTAAAGAATTATTTCAAAATTAAACACTTAATAAATCCTAAAAATTGATGTGAAAAAATGTATTAAAATAGTCCACATCTACACTCATGATTTTAGAGTATTTTTGGGTGGTGAGTGGTCATGTAGTTAGCTTTGGATAGTGTGTGATGTGCCCTGTTTTTGGTTGAGGAGCACTGAGGGTGCACTGGTTGTTGGAGATAAACTACATGAGGATCATGGTCAGTGTTTTAGGTGAATTAGCCTAGTTATTGGTAGGACATGGCTCATGTGAGTGTGAGTCTGGTTTTTTGATCAAGTTTCACATGAATGTGAAACCATTGTGCTTGGGTGAGATCAATATATTTAGTACATAAAGGCACAAGCACATAGGTTTTTTATGGTTTCATTGGTTAGTGGACTTTATGTGAGTCTATTGAGAATTGATTGGGTCTCTATTACCCCAAGAAGTGTTGTTTTGGTATATTTTTGAGGAATCACTCAAGGAGTAGAGTAGTGGAAATATTATGGTGGGGACCCCAGTATAGGGTGTTAGAGGAAATCATTCTGAGTGATCTGGGAATTTGGGGTAGTTGATGTTTTCAGTTTATCACTCATGTGAGAGTTGGTTAGCCATGTCCAAACATCACATTTATTGGTGGATGGAGTGTGGGTAGTGGATCTTGGTGTCCCGTTTCAAGGGGATGATAATGGTACTCATATAGTGGGGAGTATCCTCCCAACTATGGATTGATGGTTGTGGATTTAGAGTGCCAATGTGTAGTTAGATATAGATGGATATAGTTCTATGGGACCAAATTCAAATTTATATGTGGTGTTGTAAATATTATTAATGTTTCATCAGAATCAAGGTAGTGTTGGTGTGATCCTTATATTGAAAAGGGTTAGTGGTGCCTCAGCAGCGGAGGCTATATATTCTAGAGGAGTTGGATTGAAGGGGTTCTGACTCGTGATTTTACACACATTGGGATACAGCAGGTTAGAAATAACATTAGAAATGTTGTTCTAGATTTATTCTAGTTTATTTGGGGATCAAACTAAGGCCTTTTATAGAAGGACCAATGTGTATAGTCTTGGTAGTTAGAGCTATATAGTGAAAGCATGTTTGGTGTTAGGGGAAAAAACACAACTGGTTATTGGTGAGATAGTGATCTATTTAGATCGATCTTATTAGTTTTCTAACCGCAAAGGATTATCATGGGTGAGAATAATCTATTGTAAAGAGTTTATAATTATCCACATCATTATGGGTTATAAAATTCAAATAAAATGTAATTTTTTGGCCCAACGAGGGGTTATTCAGTGAATTTGGATATAGATTCAAATATTGAGGGTTAGAAACTCTTCTTGGTAGTGTTTTAGGTATGGTTTGAGGTCCAAGGGGTGGCTCAGGTTCTTGTGTGAATCTTGGTATATTTGGATGTGAGTTGGATTTTCAAGCTATTTTTTTCATGACACACAGTTTGGTGTTAACATATTATTGAAATCGAGTGACCCTTTGAGACTCCAGACAATTTTAGTTTATTTTATTCTTGAACTATTTGTTTAGAAAATATTCCACATGGTTAAGGAAAAACCGTATATATTTCCATATAAAACCTTATGGGGTGAGCGATTCTTAGGTACAGGGTGAAAAAATTGTACACGATTGCATAAAATCTATGTGATGTGTTGAAGAGGGGTTCTAATGATTTTTCATGGTTAGTGAATTATTATTAAACCATATAGATAAACCATGTGTGGATTGTTATCTTAGGTAGTCCCTAGTGTATAGTTTGGAAAACCATGTGTCCAAACCATGTGGACTTCTTAGTTTTGTTAAAAATTGTTTTTTACCATTTCCCACCTCAGTATTTTAATCCCTTTCCTACCATTTCTCTTCCCATCATACATCTAGACCAAACCATATCTCATCCCTTTTTATCCTTAAATCCCCTTGATTATAGGGTGGATTTGAATGCGTTATTTAGTATTTTTAGTTTTGATCCTTCCTCCCCTTTCCCCTTTCTTCCTCTTCTTTCCTTGTAGTTGATTTTTATTGTCTTCAATTAGGGTTTTGATTCCAATTTCACTAAATCCTGTTATAATTATCAATATATAAAGGGGAATTAGTGTTTCATAGTGATTGAATGTCTAGATATGTGTAATTCTTGCTTCCTATTGTCAGTTTGACAAAGGTATAGGTTCTGATGCATTTTTCTTTGGTTTTCAATCAAATTGAATGGAATTTTCATATAATTGGGAATCACGTCTTAGGTATTTTTATCAGATTAGTGCCAAAGGCATGTTGTAGGAATTCCATGGATGGTTGGTCATGATTTTGGAGAGTGGATGTAACTTGGTGAGTTTTTAAGTTTAATTGATCTTTGTAATTAATTAATTAATTCACTATTAATTGTTTTAATTAATTTAATTGCATTGTATAACACAAGTTAGGTGCTCAGGCTATTAGAAGAGCATGGTTTCAAGCCTGAAGCTTTAGCAGTTACGCTGCGAGGTAAACATGGGGTTTAGTTTTCTATTGTTTCCCTTTTTATAGACATTTAATTAATTTAAATGTTTTTTATAGATATTGAGAACCCCTTAAGGTTTGTTTTGTTTGGGAATTGGATAGGCTAGGGTGTCAGATTCCTCGAAGAGGGGTCTTTGTTCGGTGGACCCTTTCCCCCTATCTTATGTTTCGAGAACTGACCTTGTGTGTTCTATAGTGGTACAGAGAGGTAGGGATAAGATAAGTGCTTGGGTTACCTCATCATCCTTGATTTGTTAGTGGGTTTGGGTATATCCATTTAGTGTCTCCTCCAAAGTAGGATGTGACAGTAAGGATTGCGAGTGTGTAGAGGCCACAATGAGATTACTTGAGTAAACCAAGGTTGGTTAGGAGGTTCTCCTTATGGATTTTGGATTTATTACCCTCTATATGAGAGGTTTTTGATGAGACCTTGGAGTTTTTTTTGTGTTAGATGAGTGGATTGGATTTGGAATCCCAAGGGGTTTGTTTTTTAGAATCTTTAGGAAATTATTAGAAGTTAAGAATGAAATATATTTTGAATGGGACTATTGAGATGTGTCTTATATGTTATGATAGTTTCTTATGGTTTATTGGATTGGTTTTATTATTAGTTTCTTGAGGTTTATTCCATTTAGATCATTGGTCTAGGTTGATACCATGTGGTGTCGGGTGAAGTAGGGTGTCGTTGAGCTATGTCTTGAGAAGAGTGTGAGGGAATCTTGAGGATTAACCTTATGGAAATTATTTTCTTTTGGATTCCCTTTTGGTAACACTATTGATTGAGGATCAGGGGTTTTCCATTGAGGGATTCTTTGAGATGTTTCTTATTTTGGACTTATCCCATGGTTTTTATGTGACAAAGGATCCCCTGTTAGGGTATTATATTCTATATTTTTGGATGCCCTTATGGGATGGTGTTGGTGGTTCTAATGATGGTGGTCATAATTTTGGAGTTTCTAGTCATGGATGGCTCATTCTTGGTGGTTTGGTGTTGCAGTGTAACTCACCAGTATCCTCTATTACAGCATGTTATAGGTGTTATAGTGTTGTGTGTTCCAAGGTGCGGTGTGGGACATAATGTGATGGGGATAATGTGTGTAGTGGTCCTGAGGTCTAGATCATTCTTACATGGAATATTCCCTTGGTCCATGATGGCTCACATATTGATGATTTTCCTTATACAATTCCCACTTAACCATAAAGTGTTTTTATTTGAAAAATACAAAAAAATAGTTTGGTTGATGGACTTATGGGTGAGTAGTGGACTTAGTGCGGGTTGGGTTTCAAGTCAGTGGTTGAGGATTTCATGCATAATACATGGCCTATGTTTTTAGATGGATGTAATAAATGGGAATATAATAGCCCCATGATTTTTGTTTTCCTATTGAGGGGTCAGTTATTTATTAGCGTTGGATCCATCAGGAGTCCATTTACAACCTAGAGGAATGGGGGTCTAAGTTTATAGTGTCCATTTTGGTGTTTTAGGGGACCAATGGAGCCTTGATCTTTGTTTTTGGTTAGTTATTGTTTTTAGATGGTTACTAGGGAGATAATAAGTGATCTGGATGAGTGAACCCCTCTAGTCAAAAGTTACACATTTTCTATAGGTCAATGGTCTTGGATGCTGAGCACTCATGAATGGATATTGGGATGCATGGGATAATATTTCCATTGAGCCCACTGTAACACCCTGAGATTTTAAAAGAATAAATTTATATTTAATATAATGAAGGAAATACAAGAATTATTTTATCATTCATTACATGTAAAATTCATTTTATCTTTTATTACATGCAACCCAAAGATTTTTATATTCGATGGTGTATTCAATATGCAACATCGAACTGAAACGACCCTTGATATATATTACCATTATAACCTATCGATTGGAATATAGGGTATGATAATGATTAATTTAATTAAGAAAATATGGTTTAAAATGTATATATAATGAATTATTTATTGAATAATTAATTAGAAATAAAAATGAAAGCCTTTTGAAAATAAAAGGAAATCTCTTTCTGAAAAACTATTTAAATGATTACAAGTGTTTTTTATACCAATAAAATAAAAATATCAATTTTGGTGGATTATTTTAATGAAATTTATATTTAATATATCCAATCTAATGTTTAACATTCATACTATATTTTTTATATACAATAGATAAAAATAAATCCAATTTTATGCTTAAAACCCGTATTATTTTCTTCTAAAAAGCAGTTTTATCACCTTTTTATGGAGCACTTATTTTAAAAATGTTTTTTTTGAAAATTTTATAATTATTATTTGAAAAAATAAACTTAATTTTTTAAATATTAATATAAAAATGTACTTTGGGTAAATTTTTTTTATTTTTTGAAAAATATTGATTTTTCGGTGATTAATGAAAAATAACAATTTTTGCAAAAAGTATTTTCCTTTAAATATATTAGATTATTTAAAAGTAAAAATGTATTTTAAATATAATATAAAGTAACCTAGGTATTATTTATTTATTTTTAATCCACTTAATTAATTTTTAATAAAATTTATATTGGTTTTTCATATATGTTTGTTTTTGGGTTTATAGACGAGTTTTTTAAAAAACTGGTTTAAAATTCATAATGTTTATCCTTTTTAATTAATTAAAATAATAACTAATGGGAAATGATTTGAATAAAATTTATTTATTATATATCATTAAATATTAATTTATTTTCATACAATTATTATTATTATTCATAGAGTTGATATAGAATTATGTTTTTTCTAAAAACATACTCTTCTGAAAAACTCATTGTCTCGCCGTGACTACGAGATTAATATTAAATTAAAATTTTAAAATTATGTGATTTGAATTTTAAAAAATGGATCACATATTTATAATAAAACTAATTTATAATGTATAATAGGTTTAACTTAATTTTTTATCAAAGAGATTATTGAAAGAAATTAAAATTAATTACACCGACTATGGTAAAAATGAGTTTACTTATTGGTTAAAATTTAAACTTAAGGGAAAAAATGAGCTATAAACTTATACAGAACCCATTTTATGGAAAATTTATACCTTATACCTTCAATTATATATTTTGGTGCATTATTTTATCCTTTTGGTAGGTAAACATGTGGGTTCACCTAAATTTCTTTTGAAAAACACTAAGTGTGTCCTCTCCTCCACTTATAAAGGGCCTCCCCTATCTTCCCAACTTTAAAACTCTCAATAAAATTCTATTAGATAATACCTAAAAAAATAAATTCCCAAATTCCCTAATCACATCCTATAATACTTTCTTTATTTATAAATACAAGCAAGTAATACCTTTGGTGAAAATCAAATGGAGTTACCCGAAGAAGATGTAACGTTCATCAACATGCATTTTTGTTTTATCTCTTTCTACACCCCCTTAAATTATTATTATACCATGATTATATAATAAAATACATATAATCAACATAAATATATGTTTTTAATTTAAGGTTACTACCTACACCCACACACATATCCATAAAATGGGTTATGAATTCATTATTCGTGTGTATAACAGACTACCACCTCATGAAATGATATTGATTGTTTTTTCCATCACTACCTATTAGGGTTGAGAATAATGATGTAAATACTATTTATATATGATATTTATGATATTTATAACAATATTATACTTCTTTAGTCATTATATCATATACAGCCCTTTTAAATTTCATACCGTAGGGGATACGATAACTTCGCTCGTGTGTACGACGGACTACCGCCTCGCGAAGTGATGTGAAGTGTTTTTCACTAACACATTACATGAAAGGTAATAAGGGTAACTATAATGAAGATATATGATATAAATGAAATAATTATTATATTAATTACATTATTATATTTTTTTAAATATAATATATCATTTTTTTTATATTTTCACACACTGAAAAAGTGATAACGTCGTTCATGGACGTGTGGACTACCGCCTCCTCGAAGTAATGTGATTCATTTTAATGAAAAAAAATTATATATATAAGTATATATAATTAAATATCATGGTATTAATTATATAATTATAATTATTTAAGGATAAAATATCACATACCTTCTTTCCATAATGATAATTAAAAATAGGAACGTTACGCTTGCGTACGTACGACCTACCGTCTCCATGATTGTAACGTTAGTTATTTTTTCATAAACATATTCCATGATTGGTTTTAAAATAATAATTTATGTATAAATTTTATAATTAAATCATGATTATTATTCTATATATGGTTAAATAATGAACCCGTTGACCATATTCATCCTACCAAAGTTGTTTTTATAGATAAACTGAATATGGTCAAAACATATGACTTAAACTTAATTGACTACTTAATTATATATAACTTGTTTATAAATGAAATAAAATTAATAATAAATATGTAAAAGTTTATCAATAAATTAAATAATTAAAATGAGTTTATTATTCAGGAAGATAAAAAATCTTGATGAATCAAACTCAAGGTAAGGGTTTTTCTCGTCCAACTATTATTTCTGTTAGATATATGCCATATTCACTACTAATTTTTATTGTGTGGTGTATATAATAAAAATGAATTAATTTTATTATTATTATATTTAAATTTATAGGGATTTACATATCCATTTAGGAATCTATATTTTATGAGGTTTACAGTTTCAAAGTTAACAAAGCTGTAATATATTTTTGTCACAATCTTCCTTCTTTGAGATGTTTGTTATGTTTTACACCTATCTTCTTTTATAAGGTGTATATATTTCCCATTTTACATTTTATATTATGAATATACTTAATTTAATGAAATTATAAGTTTCATATAATGTTATTCCTTATGGGTATTACGATTCAAAGTTACCAAAGTGGTAAGAGTATTTTATTAAAATATCATCATTTATCGAGATTGTGAATGATTAAGTCTATGATGATGAAATATAATAATTATAATTAATTCCATTATCCTATATTTATTCATGATATTTTCATGAAATATTACCATTTCCCACTATTTGGTACTTAGAATAACTCAGAAAATGTTTTTAATAAATTATGACTTTATTTCTCTCTTCAATTAGAAATCTGTTTTCTTCAAAAACCATGTTTTCAAAAATGTTTTAAAAAGTGTTTTTCAATTCCAAAAGGGAAATTTGATAATGAAATATTTTAAATTAATTTTTAAAAATTTACTTTATGTATTTTCAAGGTTGTTTTCAATAATTTTTTAGAATGTTTTATGTTTTAAAAAGTGATTTTCAAAATGAACATGGTATTTTTCTCAAAATGCTTTTAATGATATTTTAATGTAATTTCCATTAATGAATGTAAAAACACTTGTTTTTTATTATCATACAATGGTTTTATATAGTATTTATATCGTCCTCATTCTTTCACTATATGGAATAATATTTTTTCAAAGATATTATTATGAAACCTATTTCTTTTACACAAGTTAATCATGCTTTAAATAGATTGTTTATAAAACACATTTATTTTCCATAGGTTAATCATGTTTCAAATATATTGTTATGTAACCCATTTATTTTACATGTTTTAACCATATTTTATAGATATTGTTATGGAACCCAATTATTTTCTATTTGTTAATCATTTTTTGAAAAGAATAAATGCTGTTTCAATGAGTTATGATGAAATTAATTCTCTATGTGATTTATTAATTACTTAGTTCCTGGACATTATAAATGATGGGTGAAACCAGATATCACCGAGTGATCCCATTATACCTTAAAATATGGGTGTAACCATATAGAACTCCGATGAATTATGTAATCATTATGTTATACAGAGAATTATATTGGAAGTTGGCCGTATGATTATTCTAATTTGTTTTTATTCTGGAAGGGTTTTTATGGGTTTTATAAGGGTTATATGTGATGATATTCTAGGATACCAATATGGTTTATCTATTATTTATTTGGGTTTATGATATTTTATTTGATCAATATTGATATCACATGGCTCATGATTATTGACTCTTATGAATCTTCTTTTTTAATACCATATGCCATGTTTTCATGTTTGATAATCCAGGTATTTATGGGTGTAAATATTCTTATGTTATACTCATGAACTTTGATTATGTCATCATACCCTTATGATATTCTTATTCTCATTGATGAAATTCATTTGTTAATTTAGGCATTTTCCATTACAAAGAATTTGATCTCACCCTTCTTATGTTTCTATTTCTCCAAGTTATAAAGAATGAGATTGAATGAGTTATGTCTATAAGAGATTTCATATGTATGATGTTAATATATTAATGTTAAAAAGAAAAACTAGTTTACATGGGAGAAATGATCATTTAAAGTCATTCAAATTGTTTATGTAGGATTTTTTCTAATTCTCAAAAACTCTTAACCTAAAATGTACTTGAGGTTGTAAGTGATCTAATTTTTTATTTTGATGTTGTATGGTTTGGATGAAAAGGAATTGGGCCATAATTATCAAAATCAAATCCGGAATTGTAAAGTTTATGATTTCGGCATTAAATATGGGAGTGAGGGTTCTGGGATGTTATAGTTGGTATCAAAGGTCATTTTAGAAAACTTTGGAGATTATGAAGTTTTCATATGAGGTTATCTTAAAAGTTACGAATACCATGAAAAGTTTATAAGATTAAGGTTGATCAAAAGTTCAAAGTCTTAGAGACCCCATTTTAGGGTTTTAAGTAGTAAAATTTTTAAGGTTATTAATGAAATTTTGGGATATATTTTATTGGATTGGGGTATTTGTAACCCCTAGGATCAATATGAAGTGATATTTAGGGAGGAATTATTTTTGTTCATGTTTAAAGGAAAAAAGGACAACCCAAAGGCCGGGAACAACCCATCACATCCAGAAAGTCCACGGGGCTTGAACCAACAACTAAAGGGAGACAAGGGTGTAACGCCTACCACTGTCCTAATTGATGTCCTAGTTAGTATGCCATTTTTTAGGTAAAGATTAATTTTATTTAAAAAACATATGATATTTTATGTTAGGAATAATTATTGATTTATCTTGGAATAATATATGATCAAATCCTTCCAATCATTAGGTTTTTAATTTATATAGTAAATGATTATAGAATTTTAAGGAATTTAATTTATGGAATGATTTGGCTTTAACTTTGGGTATCACTATTGATTTTTCAAGATTAGTGTATCATATGAAGGTTTATTCATTTTAGGTATTATCATATTGTGTGCTAACAATTTTGGTTTTAGTTAATGTTTTAATATATTAGGAATATATTTCTATCCCTTTTATGGTTATGTGGTCTTTAAAAGTTTATTCTAGTGATATAGGCATTAAAAATTCATCCTAAATACACATAATTTGGAGAAAAAGATGGTATTTTGGTGGAAATTGATTAAAGGATGAAATTATACTCATCAATTAAGTATATTTCCATATTCTCTTAGTATAGATGGTAATAAAATTACTAAACTATAGGAAAAGGATCTTGAATTTTTTTTATCCAAGAACCTTCAATTTTTATGATCAAATGACCTTTTATACCATCACAAATTTATGGTTTTTATTCCATTAACTTTCCATTGATGATTCACTTTTTTTTGTGATAAATGAACTCAACCACGCTCTATAATTGTTTATGTTTTCCTCCATTACCACCTATGTTCACATATTTGGAAACTTAGTCATGTGTTATTCCATATGAAATTTGTATTTACTTTTCTCTATTATTAAGAAGATATTTTATTAACCCTTTTTTCGAAGTGGGTTTACAACAAAAGTGTTTTCAAATTTCTATCCTTTGATTACTAAGATAAAGTTTAAATTGTGAAGAAAAAATTTATTATGGGGTGGGGATGTAACAAACCAAGATTTTAAAAGAATAAAATTATATTTGATATCATAAAATACACACAAAATTTAGTTTATCTTGTGTTATATGAAATGCTTAGTTTAGATTTCATTACACACAACCCTGAGATTTTTATGTTCGATGGCGTATTCAACACGCAACACCGAACTAAAACAACCCATGATATATATTACCATTACAACATAGTCATTGGAATATATAGTATGATCAGGGATAACTAATGATGAAAATATGGTTTACAAATGTATATGTAATGAACTCTTTGGTGACTAATTAATTAGAAATGAAAATAAAAACCTTTTGAAAACAAAAGGAAATCTCTTTCTGAATATTTATTTAAATACACACAAGTGTATTTTATACCAAAATAAAAAAATAACTATTATTGGATTATGTTAATTAAATTGATATTTAATATATTAAATCTAATTATTATCATTCATCCTACTTTTTTTTAGACAATAGATAAAAATTAATCCAATTTTATGCTTAAAAACTATATTTTATTCTTCTCAAAAATCGTTTTGTCACATTTTTATGGCGCACTAATTTTAAATACAATTTTTAAAATTTTATAATTTTTATTTGAAAAAATATAATTAATTTTTTAAATCATAATATCAAAATTTTATTTGGGTGAAAGTATTGGATTTTTCAGACAGTATTGAATTTTCAATGAATAATAAAAAATACCGATTTTTGTAAGAAGTCTTTTATTTTCAATAAATTATGTAATTTAAATGCGATAATGTGTTTTGAACATGTTATAATGAAAACTAAGTATTTTTTATTTATATTTAATCCACTAAATTACTTTTGAATCAAATTTATATCGGTTTTTCATATAACTTTATTTTTGGGTTTATAGATGGTTTTTTTCTAAAAATCGTTTTAAAATTCACACTGTTTATCATTTTTAATTAATTAAAATAATAACTAATGGTAAATGTTTCAAATTAAATTTATATATTATATATCATTAAATATAAATTTAGTTTAAATACATTATTATTATTATTCATAGAGTTAATATAGAATCATCTTTTTCTAAAAATATACCCTTCTTAAAAACCTATCGTGTCCCCACGATTACGAGGCTAATATTATATTAAAATTTTACACTTTTATGATTTTTATTTGAAAAAAATGGATTAAATATCCATAATAATCATAGTTTATTATTTCTAATATGATAAAATTATTTTTTACCAAATAAATCAGTGAAAGTAATTAAAATTAATTATAGTGATTAGGGTGAAAAGAGTTTACTTAGTAGTTAAAATTTAAACATAAAGGGGTCAAATAACCTAGAAAATTTTAAATAACCACTTTTATAGCCATATTTATAACTTATAACTTCTATTATATATTTTATTTAATTATTGGTAACTTTTTTTAGGTAAAAATGCGAGTTCACCTGATTTTCTTTTGAAAAATACCAAGTGTGTCCTCTTCCCTACTTATAAAGGGAATCCCCCTCTCCTCATCACTTCACTCATATAAAGAACTTTTTCTCAGGAAATAACTACCTAGATAAATTCTACACTTCACTCCAATAATCCTATAATCCTTAATTTGGGCACAAATTCATCCAGGTAATGCCTTTAGCTCAAACCAAAAGGAGTTACCTGAAGAAGAGTTAACATTCATCAACATGAATTTTTGCTTTATTTATTCCTCCAACCACTTAAATTATTATTATAACATGATTATATAATAATATAAGTATCCTAAATATATTTATATGTTGTTATTTTAAGTTTATGACCTACACCCACACACACTTCAATTAAATGGGTTATGAAATCATCATTTGTGTGCATGGCGGACCATCGTCTCGCGGAACGATGTCGTTCATTTTTTCATCACCAACTCTCATGGTTTAGAATAATGATGGAAATAATATTTTTATATTATATTTATCATATTTATAAAATTATTATACCTATTTATTCAGTATATCATATATACCCTTTTTACATTTCATATCGTAGGGGATATGATCACGTCGCTTGTGTGTACGACAGACTACTGCCTCAAGAAGCATTTTTCACTAACGTTTTACAAGGAAGGTAATAAGGGTTAATATAATAAATATATATGATATAAATGACATAATTATGATATTAATTACATAATTATATTTTTTTAAATATAATATATAATTTTCCTTATTACCATTTCACACAATGAAAAAGTGATAATGTCATTCGTGGATGTGTGGGGTACCGCTTCCTCGAAGCGATGTGATTAATTTTAAATCACAAGAATGATATATATAATTATATATAATTAAATATCATGATATTAATGATATAATTATTATTATATAAATATAAAATATTACATTACTTCTTTCCATAATGATCACTGAAAATGGAAACGTTACTCATGCGTACATACAACGTACCGTCTCCTTGATTGTAAAGTTAGTTCAATTTTGAAAAACATATTCCATGATTGGTTTTAAAGAAATAATTTATGTATAAATATGATAATTATTTCATGATAATTATTATATATATGTTTAAATAATGACCCATTTGACCATAGTCAACCTACTAAAGTCATTTTGACACATAAACTGAATATGGTCAAAACATCCGACTTAAAATTAATTGATTAAGTAATTATATACAACTTTATTATAAGTGGAATAATAATAATAATAAATATGTAAAATGTTATCAATAAATTAAATAATGAACATAAATAACAAGTGTGATGAATCCGACTCAAGGTAAGAGTTTTTCTCGTCTCACTTTTGTTTCTACAAGATATATGTCATATTCATCACTCATTTTTGTTGTGCAGTGTATTTACTGAACATGAATGTATTTTATGATTCCTATAATTAAATTTATGTGTATTTAAATATCCATTTTAGTATCTCTCTTTCATGGGGTTTATAGTTTCAAAGTTACCAAAGCGGTAATTAATTTTTGTCACAATTTGCCTTCTTTGAGACATTTGTTATGTTATACACCTATATTATTTTATGAGGTATATATAATGAACCTTTGATTTGTTATATAATCAATATAATTATTTTTATGATACTATAAGTTTCATTTAATGTTATTTCTTCATGGGTATTACGATTCAATGTTACCAAAGTGGTAAGACTCTTTTGTTACAATCTCATATTTTATTAGGATTGTGAATGATTAAGTATCCAATGTTGAAATTTTATAATTATAATGTATTATTTTAAAATATGGTTATTCATGATATTTTCATGAAATAGTTCCATTTTTTCACTCTTTGGTACTTAGAATAATTGATGAAATGTTTTATGAAATTCTAACTTTATTTTTCTATTTGGTGAGAAATGTGTTTTCTTCCAAAAAACTATATTTTCAAAAATGTTTTAATTTTTTTTTCAATTAAAAAAGAATATTTTACTAATTAAATGTTTTAAATGATTTTTAAATAATTAATTTATGTGTTTATAAGGTTTTTTAAATGAAAATTATTTTCAATTTTTTTATTTTTTAAATAGTTATTTTCAAAATGAAGAGGGTATTTTATTCAAAATGTTTTTAATGATATTTTAATGGAATTTACATTCATAAAAGTTAAAAAACATTCTTTTACTTATCCTATATTGAAGATATTTGGTATTAATACCATCCTCATTCTTTTTTTATGGAATAATATTGTTTCAAATAGATTATTATGAAACTCATTTCTTTTTCACAGGTTAATCATGTTTCAAAGAGATTATTATGAAACCCATTTATTTTTCATGAGTTAATCATGTTTCAAAGATGTTGTGGAAGCTATTTCTTTTTTTCATGGGTTAACCATATTTTATAGATATTGTTATGGAACCCATTTTCTTTTCACAGATTAATCATGTTCTAAAAAGAAAAATGTTTGTTTCAATGAGTTATGATGAAATGAATTTTCTATGTGATTTATTCATTATTCAGTTCTTGGACATTATAAATTATGGGTTCACCCTAATAGCACTGGGGGAGCCCGTTATAGCTTAAATAATGGGTTTTACTAGATAGTACTCCAATTCATTGGGTAATGTCATAACCCCTCCCTCCAAAGATACTACTATGAGGGGAGAGAGATAATAACCCGATGAGTCCTGTCTCTAGCAGGCCCCGTGTTGGTGACTTACACCAATGGTGTAAAAATATCATGTATGAGAGGCATTACCCTTTATATAAATATAGTATCGGGAGATAAGATGAATCACCCACAAATAAAATCAAGAAAAATATATATAAGAAAACCAAAAACCATACCATAATGCATATTTAAATAGAATTCATGCAAATACAATAAAATCTCCAAAGTAAATACCCAAATGTAAACTCAGGTAGAGACACAAAAACTATATAGAGAAACAAGCTAGTAATGTCCAACACGGTCTATAAAATCCTCCTGGAAACCTAAAAATAGTTTTATATATGTAGGGTGAGAATATAGGTATACTCAGTAAGGAAACCAAAATATCTTATGTACATGTGAAAGAAGCATACTGATGAACCTGTGAGAAAATAGTAGAACCAAACAACACCTAAACTATTATACTAACCAAAACCAACCTCACTAAGGTACACTCACCAAATAATGAAAGTCAGGTAATATAATATAAAATTATCACATCAATAAGGGTACCCCAAACTACTTTCCCACTGGTATGATGCTCTCATAACCAACTTCGTACATCTTGGAACTCCCATTCCTTATGTATACCACACCACCCCACAAGCATGATCAGAACACACCTCGCCTGCAGACACTTAGGCTCACCACCCCATAAGCACAACCAACACACCTCGCCCATAGACACTTGGGCTACCACCCCACAAGCACAGTCACATCTCGCCCAAAAACACATAGGCCATCACACCTCATCCCAAAGACACCAAAGACACATATCACCTCACCCAGAAACATATGGGCTATCACACCTCACCCAAAGACACGTGGGCCATAAATACCACCTTCTAAAGCACTAAAAGACCTCTTACCATCACAAACTATGCCATACCTACCTCATATGGAAGATCGAGTGGGAAAGAGTGGGAAAAAGTGGGTACCGAGACATATGTACTCCCCACCAGATATTGGGAAAACCCCCCGCATGACTATACATGTGTTTGACATGCAGTGATCAACACGGGTGCGGTGAGTATAGAAATCCCAAGAATTTAAAAGTATATATCTAGTATTAAACACTTATGAGTAACCTATGGATTCAAAACCACACAAACCAACTCACAATACAGTCACTTTTACTGCCACCTATAAATGCATTTATTAATATATTCAATGGTCATTTGAGAAGGTAAAGATACCTGATTAAATAAAGTTGCCTCACATTTCCTCTATATTTAACACCCATTAATTTAATTATTTATCATAAAGAACATTTAACCACACAACCCACCATTAATTAGACATTAACCATCTCAATCCCCTTAACCGAACCAACCCAGGCCTTTCCAAACAATTTTTTAAAGAATTATTCAAATTATTCCATCACTATTTGGGAATCTATTACAAAGAAACCACCACCTCACTACCCCAAAAGAACGTCCAAACAACTACCTCATCACAAACCCAAAATCATGGCCAACAAATCACCTCCTCACCACCCGAAAAACATGACCAACAAACCACCTCTTCATTACCCCCAAAAGCATGATAAAAAAGCACCTCCTCACTACCCCAAAAACACGTCCAAAAAACCACATATCACCCCAAACCCCAATAAATCACCCATATCTTTCCCTCAAGCATGTCCAAACATCACAAGATATCAATATGATTTTCAAATATTTACAAAAGAGGATTTTACCACATTTTACTTTATTTTAGGGGCATTATCACACAAACTAAAAATCCTAGGGCAACCAATTCATTATCCAAGTATAAGTAATTAACCAATTTTTATTTATGGTGATACCAAAACAATAAAAATAGTTATAAAAAACAAGGGTTCCACAAATAATGTAAAAAAGTGCAAACAAGTCCACCAATGGCCACAATTTTTAGCAGGGAGTTTAGCCCGTACAATCCATCACGTCACAGTAGTATCAAAGTTGTAAAAGCATGTGAAACAAACCCCTTCAAATAAAAATTATCCAATTATTTATCTTTAATAAATATAAAAAAACCATAATAAATATATCAAAAAGTAAACCCCTCTTTCATGATACAAAATAAAGATAAATAAGGGAAATCATACCTCAAGAAAGCTTTTAGCACTATAGGGTGAGGAATAATTCCTGAAAACCACATCCACACCATGAGGAACTGCAGATCAACCTACACTGCATCCTAAGACCATAAAACTCAACCCAACCCTTAACCTAAACTAAGTAAACACCACCGTCGAGGATCCTAATGAGATGAATGGAAGAAAACGAGTGAGAAAGAGGAGATAACTCACTATAGATAACCCAAAGATTGCCAAAAAACATCCACTAGGATCAATGAATCAAAGAGGGAGGAATAGGGCTCAAAGTATACCTTAGGGAACCTAGGGTTCACCCAAAAAGAGTAGAATAAAGAGGTATGGATGAATAAATAAAATTTTGGAAGAAAAAGAATTTTAAAACTACACTGGATTGGGGGATTACTTGACCTGTAATCCCATTTTACATTGTGAAATTCCTGGTGTTTGGTTTCCACCAAAAAACACATCTCCTCTTTATTTTATTTTATTTTTCTAACCCCATATATTACATTTTGTGAAACCCATCATCACATCATGTAAAATATTTACACATCATGAAACCTACCTAGAAAAGCTGTGAAACTGAATTTCATATCATGCAATCCACTAACACAATGTGCAATCTCCCGACTTATAGCCTTTAGTAACTGAACATCTCGAGACCCCCTTCAAGCCTCCTCAAAACACCTCCAGCTACCAAAACTAAAAAATTAATAGATAATAAGTCACAAACTGTTACATCAAATACCTCTCAAATTATTCTCACCCTTGAGAATATAAAACCATGCCCCAAAGGAAAGGGGTCCAAATAACCACCCCGTGAGATACCTTTCAAGGATCTCATCATACCTAAAATGCTATGACCAACCAAACATGCCAACCCAAACTGCCACAAATCACACTACACAACCACATCACCATAACCAAAACTATAAACCGTCTCCTCCCATAAAATCACATTTCCACACAAACACTTCACAACCAAACTTCCACACAACTACTGCATAACCATCTCAACCTCCACACATCCCAAACCGAAAACCACTACAAACAATGAACTGAACTTCCAAACAACCAATAAACTACACCATCCTAAACACACAAATTAGGGAATTCCTTCCTCCACGTCAAGATACTATCCACTATAGGTGGAACTGATTCCCCAAAACAGGTTTAATCGCATCAAAATTATTGCGTCTTGATTAGGAATCAGGTCCTGCCTTTTTCATATGTCAGGAATTTATCACACATCACACCACACACATCACAAAACAAGGTAAATAGATTATCAAATAAAACAAATAGATCCAAACATCACATCACAAGTAAAACAAAGAAAAGAAAAACTCAAAACAAATCCAGGTACTGGGAAGACATCTATTTTTCTCACTCCCAAGTACTCTCCTCCTGGCCACCATGCCTCTACAATATATGAACCAAATGAATGGTCCATTGATGAATAACCTTCTCTTAGAGATCCTAGATCTCTACTAGCCATTCCACAAACATTGTGTCATCATCGATATCCAACTCTCCCTAGTAAATGACATGGGAGTCATCGTAAAGATACCGATGAAGTTTAGAGATGTGGAAAACCTGTTGGATCCATTCCAACTGCGGTGGAAACACCAACCCATGATCCACATTTCCAACTCACCCTAACACCCCAAAGGGTCCAACAAACCTGGGAGAAATCTTACTCTCTCTACCAAAACTCTATTTCCCATGTTGAGGGGAAACATTTAAGAATATTTAGTCCCTAAATTCAAACTCAAAGGGCCTCCTCCTACGATTGACATAATATTTATATCGGTACTATGATGCTTTCATCCTATCACAAAAAAAACTTTCTATTTCATGCCCTGCACCACATCAGGACTAAGAACAACTGTCTTCCCAACCTTCATCCAACACAATGGATAACAACATAGTCTTCTATACAAAGCCTCAAATAGAGCCATTCCAATGGAAGAGTGATAGATATTATTATAATAAAACTCTTCCAAATATAGGATTTATAACCAAGATCCACAAAATTCCATGACATATGCTCACAGTATATTCTCCAGCATTTGGATAGTCCATTCTATCTGCCATCTATCTGAGAGTGGAAAGAAGTGCTGAGGTGTAACTGAATGACAAAAGAATGCGGAAATCCCCTCAATACTCCTTAGGTAAAACATGTGTTCCGATTCAAGACAATAGATCTCAGAACTCCTTAAAACCACACCACCTCATCCATGTACCTCTTAGCCAAAGAATCCATTGTGACCGACTCATTGATTTCTATGAAGTGGGATAATTTCGTCAACCAATCCACTATTAACCAGATAACATCACAACCTCCCTGAGTTTTGGGTAACCCTATGATGAAATCCATCGACATTTCATCCCATTTATAATCAGGAACATATAAGGGCTACAAGAAATCACCAGGAACATGATTCTCAAACTTTACTTGCTGAAAAAACCAATCAATTTTCCACAAACTCTACCAATTCCCATTTTATCCTGGGCCACCAAAACTACAACCTAAAGCTATATTACATATTAGAAACTCCTGGGTGTACTACCAAAGGTGATCTATGAAACTTGAGATAGACTCTATTGTGCATTTGTACCAGAACAAAAAACATTCCATGTAATAACATCTAGTTTTGACTATCCTCCAACCATCCCTCCAGAACATTAATAGGGACAACATGATCACACATCACCTCTACCTATTAGTCACCCCATTGAGACTCCTCCACCTAATGTATCAAGGAACACTATACCATCATATGAAACAAATAGCCTCTACCACCACGAACTCTTGCATACAAGTGAAAGGCTACCAACTCTTATATTTCTCTCCAAGAATCCTTAGATTTCCGGACAATACCCTCCCATGAATTCCTTCTCAAAGCATTGTCCAAAAAATTACCCTTTATTGAGGTGTAGGATATCTCATAATCATAATCTTGAAGAAAATACATCCACCACCACTATCACAAGTTCATACATTACTAAGAAAATATATACCTCAAACTCTTGTGATCTGTAAAGACCAAAAATTACTCCCCAATGAGTTAAAACTTCCAAAACATCAGCACAAACAAAACTGCGTCTAGATATATATCATGGGTGACATAGTTACATTCATGGGGGTGTAACTTCCTATACCCATAAAATATTTCTACCTACTACTACATCAGCATGAATCCTAGGTCCAGATGAGAAGCATCATGAAACACCTCAAACAACACACCCTCATCAGCAGCTGAAGCACTGGATCACTGAATAACTTACCCTTAAGGTAGCCAAAAATATTCATGGAACTGATATCGCCACACAAAATATTCTTTTTTATTGTTTAAAACTGTCGATGAGGATGAAACTCGAGAGAAATTGGGTACAAACCTCTGATAATAACCTACGATAATAAGAAAACTTCAAACCTCTGCCACATTCTTGGGAACCACCCAAGAAAAAACTTATTTAACTTTAGACGGGTATAATAACAATCCCTGATGAGACATCAAATGACGAAAGAAATTCTCCTCCCATGTTTAGAACTTACACTTGGACAACTTTCCATAGCGCTGGTGGCATCAAAGAACATGCAAGACAACTATGAGATTCTCGACATGCTCCTCCTCTGACTTAGAGTAAATTAAGATATCATCTATGAATAAAATGATGAACCGATCTAGGAACTCATGGAATATGGAGTTCATAATCCCCATGAACACAACTGGTGCATTTGTAACCCTGAATGGCATGACTACAATCTTGAAGTGCCCATACCTGCACCTGAAAGTAGTCTTTAGTATATCTCCCTCCTTCACCCTAAACTAGTGATATCCATACCATAGATCGATCTTAGAAAACCAACTTTCACCTCTCAACTGGTTGAAAATATCATATATCATCAAAAGAGGGTAATCGTTTTCGACTGTCACCTGATTCAACCTTTGGTAGCCTATGAACAACCTTAGACTACCATCTACCTTCCTTAATAACAATACTAGAGAACCACATGGTGACACACTAGGCCAGATAAAACCCCTCTAAATTAGACCATTTATCTTAATACTCAACTCCCTCAACATAGAAGGTTTCATTCGATAAGGATCCATCAAAATTGGAGAAGCACCCGAATGTAAGTCTATCCCGAACTCAACATCACATTGAGGGGGTAAAATCACAACCTAATAAAAAATAGGAACCCCACAATGACCTAGGGAACTTCCACTATATCAACGTATACTAATTACACCGAAAAATCTTCCAATAAATAAAAAAGGGGCTCTACATGCTGACCGCACACCTAATAAATCCACTCGCCAACACAAAATACACATTGGCCATCCTCCTCTAAAAAGAAAACTCTCATCTGGACGCATTCAACAAAAATACACATAGAATACAACTAATCGATGCTAAGTATGAAATTTTATGGCTTCATATATAGTAATAAAATATCCCCATGGGACTGATGCAACCCCATCATCAGTCTACACCCCTGGAACACATCAAACAAGTTGTTCTAACCTACTACTAGAGTACTCAACACCAAGGGCATGTGAAGACTCTCTACATCTATTCCCAGATCATGGGATAGAGTGGGTGTAAAAAATGAGTGTGAAGCTCCTGAATCAAACAAGTCACAAAAAGAGTACTAAAAAAACTGATCGTACCCCTAATAATCTCTGGCCCCTCTGGAGATGCTACGTACACTATGTGCAACTAACCACAACCATATCCTCTACCTCTCTATTGATGAACACCGCTATGACTATGCTCAAGTAACGGTCCCTAAACAAAAGTAACATCCTGAGGTCGGCCTATACATACTCTATCTCCCCTCACCAGAGCATAAACCTGCTTCCTCTACTATTGAAACAACATCATTGGAAACTGTTGCTAAGGATGGGGATGAACCTATCCCCCTCCACCAAACTTAGCTTGACCAGTCACCAGGAACTTGTTATTGAGATGGATATGAACCACAGAACCAAAAAAAACTGGCACAAAGATCCCAGGAAAATCAAAGAAACCACTATTACCAAAATGTTGGAAAAGAATCTTCTGAGGTTGACTCCCTTTTAGTCGAAACCTTAACAACCCTAGTTCCTGAGGCCAACCACTGGAAAATCTACCCCTCAAAGAACCCTACTAGATCCTCTCTCATAGTAAACCTCCCCAAAAGTGAATATAATTGATCAACTCTACCTTATTCTAAACCTAAAGATACATAAATAATGTAAAAGGAATAACTAAATACTAGATAGAAGGAAAGAGTGCCTCCTCAATACGTCTTACACAAGACTCCTCATTCGGAAAAAGATATGTGAAAAAATGAAAAAGGTCATTGAACTTGATTCCCAAATCCTTAATTGACATGCTTCCCTACTAAAGAGAAAGAAGCTCCTTCCCCTTCACTACCTTCATGGTTGATGAAAGGAACTCTGCTCAGAACTCCTTCTAGAAGTTGGCCTAGAAAATAGAAACCCCCCTTTTCTCTCCTAGATACAATGTCCACCATTGACACACAACTCCCCACATCTGAATGACTACCAAAGGGACCCATTACTCCATTGGACCCTGAATCAAATTGAAAGTGATCTTGAGATCCTCCATCCATCTATCTATCTCCACATCTAAAACACCGCCCTCATACTTTCCCAAAACTTGTTGCTGGAAAGTGCATAATTTCATCTACCCCTGATCAACCTCTTCAGCCGGATCAACCATATGATGATCAACTAAATCATCCTACTGAACCTAAACTTCCTAAGACACATGTGGACGATGACAATGAGCCATAACTGAAAGGAAACAAGGATTTCATAATCCTGAGTAGTTTTGAATTTTATTAAGATTTATTTTAACTCATTTAATTCATTTTTTATCCATTTAAACTTTCCCAAAACAACCCAATTCAAAAAAGAACACATGTTATCATGATGAATTAACTTTCCTAGTTATCTAAAATGCAAGTAGGTCCATCTTACTTGGTCATTCAATAAGCTTAGATTTCATGCACTAGATCACAAGGGGCCTAAAATCCCATGTCTTAACTAGTCTTCCTAGCCTATGTCACATGCCAAGGTCTACTGGAACTATTGACATAACACCCCATGAAATACTCACTATGCCTAAATCAAAACTCCATACTATCTCTCAACCATCACCTTTAGTACCACTCTCTCATGACCCCCTCCCTCCAAAGATTCCATAATGAGGGGAGAGAGATAATGACCCCCCCGAGTCCTACCTTCAGTAGGCCTCATGTTGGCGACTAGCATTGAGGGCATAAAGATTTCATGTATGGGAGGAATTACCATTTATAATAATATAGGATCAGGATAAAAAGATTAATTAACCATAAAAAACTCCCAAAAATATAATAAAACCAAAAAACAATCCACAATTCATGTATAAATAAAACTGATGCAAATAAAATAAAGTCTCCAAAGTAAATACCCAAAATTAAAACTAAGGTAGAAATGAACAAACTATCCAGAGATCCGAGATAGTGGTGTCCAGAACAGTCCACAAAATCCTCTTGGAAACCTAAAAAATATTTTATATATATAGGGTGAGCATACAAGTATACTCAGTAGGGAAACCAATGTCTCTTGTGAACATGTGAAAGAAGCATACTAATGCACCTATGAGAAAACAATAGAACCAAACAACACCTAAAAAAGTATACTAACCAAACCCAAACTCACCAAGGCACACTAAATAAATAACAAAATTTGATTAATATAATATAACATGATCACATTGATAAGGGAATCCCACACCGCTTTCCCTCTGGTATACCGCTCTCACACCCAGCGTTGTACATCCTGGTGCTCCCATCCCTTTCATATACCACACTGCCACACAAGAACAGTCACAACACACCTCACTCACAGACACCTGGGCTCACCGACCTACAAGAAAAGCCACACACACCTCACCCGCAAACACCTGGGCTTCATCCCCACAAGAATGATCACGTTTCACCCCCAAAACACCTAGGATGACACACCTCATCCCAAAGATACCTGGGACACATATCACCTTACCCGCAAACACCTGGCCTATCACATCATGCCCAAAGCCATAGAGACGTCACAACCACTATCTAAAGTACTAATAGAACTCTAAATATCGCATCTTGTGTCATACCTACCTCTTCTAAAGGAGAGAGTGGGAAAGAGTGGGTTCCCAACAATCTGTACTCCCCACTGGATGTTGGAAAAAACACCCCTGTGTGACTATACGGGTGTTCGACATGCAGTGCTCAACATGGGTGGGGTTAATATATAAATCAACAGAATATACAAGTATATATATAGTATAAAAAACTTAGGTCCGACCTATGGATTCATAGCCACACAAACCAACTCACAACACTGTCACTTTTTCTGCCACCTCTAAATGCATTTATTAATATATGAAAAAATAATTTCACAAGGTAAAGATCCCTAATAAACTAAAGCGGATATTTTCTATACATTTAACACCAATTAATTTCATTATTTAGCATCAACCAAATTTAACAACACAACCCACCATTTAATTATCCATTAAGCATCTCCATACCCTTAACCGAACTGACCCAAGCCATTCCAAACATTTTTTAAACAATTATTGAAATTATTCCATCACTACTCATGCAACTAGTAGAAAGTAACCACAACATCACTGCCCCAAAATCATAGACAAATGAATACCTACTATCCACCCAAAAGCATGACCAACAAAACACCACCTCTCCACCCCAAAAGCACAACCAAAAAACCACCTCCTTACCACCCCAAAATCACGACCAACAAACCACCTCCTCACCACCCCCCAAAACACAAAAAATAGACCATATATCACCCCACAACCCATTGAAATCACACATTTCCATCCCATAAAAACAACAAAACATCACAACATATCAAGATCATTTTCACAGATTTACAAAAGAGGATTTTATCACATTCCACTTTATTTTAGTGGTATTATCACACAAACCAAAAATACTAGGGAAACCAATTTTTTATCCAAGTATAAGTAATTAAAAAATTTATATTTAGTGTGATACCACAACAATAACAACAGTCACAACAAATAAGGGTTCTATAAATCATGTCAAACAGTATAAAAAAACCACCAATGGCCATAATTTTCAGCAGGGCATTTAGCCCATACAATCCATCACATCATAATAGTATCAAAGCTGTAAAAGCATGCAAAACAAATCCCATTTTATCCTTTGAAATCCAAATTAACCAATTATTTATCTTTTGTTAAAATGGAACAACCATAATAAATATAAAAAAAGTAAACCCCTCTCACATCATACAAAATAAATAGAAATGAGGGAAATCCGACCTCAAGGAAGCTTTTTACATCATATGGTGAGGAAGAACTCTTGAAAACCCCAAACACACCATGAGGTACCACAGATCAATCTTGACCACATCCCAAGGCCATCAAATAAAACCCAATGAATACCCTAAACCATGTAAACACCATCGTAGTGGATCCCCGAAACAAGAAATGAAGAAAATGGGTGAGAAAGAGGAGATAACTCACCACAAATCAACCAAGGATTGCCAACGAACGTCCACCAGGATCAACCGACTGAAGAGGAAGGAATATGGATCAAATAACACCTTGACGTAGCTAGAGTTCACCCAAAATGAGAGAAGAAGATATCATAGAAGAATGAATAAAAGTTCATCCAAAAAAAAATTTAAACTACACTATATTGGGGGAATACACGATGTGTAATCCCATTTCACATCGTGAAATACCCGATGTTCGATTTCTATTAAAAAATGCATTGCCTCTTTATTTTATTTTATTTTTATAACCCTAATATATTACACACTGTGAAACCCCTCTTCACATCATATAAAATATTTACCCATTGTGAAAAATATCTAGACATGATGTGAAACTGATTTTCACATTGTGTAATCCACTTACACAATGTGTAATCTCCTTACTTCCAACCTTTAGCAACCAAAATTCTCTATACTCCCTTTGATCCTCCTCTAGAAACATTAAACTACCAAAACTATAAAAGTAATGTACCGATATAGAATAGACCATTACATGTAATGATTATGTTCTCTAGAGAATTATATTAGAAGTTGGATGTATAATTATTCTAATTTTTAAGAGTTATATAATTGATATTAAAGGGATATATGATATGATGTTCTAAGATACTAATATATTTTATCTATTCTTTATATGGGTTTATAATTTTTCATTTAAAAAATATTTATATCACATGGCTCATTATTATCAATTCTTATGACTCCCCTTTGTTCATTCCTTATTCCATGTTTTCATGTTTGATGATCCATGTATTTATGGGTGTAAATATTTTTTTTTCATACTCATTCACATTGATCATGTCATCATACCCTTATGCTATTTTTATGCTCACCGATGACATTCATTTGTTAATTCTTACATTTTCCCTTATTGAGAATTTTAGTTCACCCTTCTTATGTTTCAATTTTATAAGGTTATAAATAATGATATTAAATGAGTTATTTCAATAAGGTATTTCATATGGATGATGATGATGTATTAATGTGAAAAAAAAATCTAGGTTAAGTGGGAGAAATGCTCATTTAAATTCATGTGAATTTTTTATGTAGGAGTCTATCCTAATTCTATACAAAAATAGACCTAAATATTACTTGAGTTTGTAAGTGATCCAATTTTTCCTTTTTTATGTTATAAGGTTTGGATGAAAAAAATTGGGTCACAATTATCAGAATTAAAGCTTAAAATGTAAAGTTTACGATTTCAGAACCGAATCCAATAGTGTGGTTTTTGGGTTTTTATACCAAAAAACCCTTGGGGAATTATATACTTCCAAGTTAGTTTATATATTGATGAGTTATTTAGTAACATTGGGACTTTAAAGGGTACTTATATGTTGATTGGAGTTCCTATCTCAAGTTCAGATCATTCAATTTGAGTCCTAGGGATCTAGTAGGTTATATGTTGTTATTTGGATGCATATGGTTATGCTCTAGTGTCCTACATTAATTCCTATTTTATTTTATATATCTTATATATTCTATATATATATGGTTAATGTGCATGATTTCATGTGTTTATGTGTTTCAAAGTATAAAAATCCTATAACATGGGATAGAGTAGGGGAAAATTTACCTCAGGTTTCATATTATATCCTAGGGTTGGCTATTTTTTTATTTTGTTTTTATTAGATTCGTATTTATTTTATGTCAGCTGTTATTATTTTTCAATTATGTTGGGATATCATATGTGAATGAAATTGTTATGGAAATATATTATAGGTTCACCATTGGTGTTTCCTCTTGAGATTTATTTCTCACCCCCTGTACATATACCTCAGTGCACATGCAAACCTAATATATGATTTCTGGTTGATCATAGGTTGTATAGTGGATTGGATAGAGGCCATATGTCTCTTGGTTTAGTGGTACTGATCCTAAGGAGTCTGAGGACTGATCTAGTACAATTCTTCTATGTGGAGACTGGGTATGTGGTATGGATCATGGATAGAGTTAAATCTTTGTACATTTTATTTTGAGTTCTATTTATTTTTTATATTTATTCTACCTAGTGGGTGACCATTTATTTTATGTTTTTCAGGATGGTGAGTCTTTATTAATTTATTCATTCCATTTATTATAATGTGTCCCAGTATCAATTGTTTATTTATGTATATTTCTATTTTTGATCATGGATTCTTATTCATTTTGTTTATTTTTTATTTTATTGCACTACAACTCATGGGAATAATCTTTTGATTATATGGATTAGGCCCTAATTTCATGTCAGTAGACTCTAGAATATGGAAGTAACACTTGAGGCCTTATAAAAAACTAGATCAATTGACATGTCAGGTTGACTCATGATATTTTGTTATATATAATCTAGAGGTAAATTCATGTACTCCATGATATTTCTTTGATAAATCTTAGGAATACTCAATAAAGGAATGAATTCACTTGGTAAAGGATGTAGGATACCCTGGGATGGTATATTGGAGTATATATAAATTAAGTATTCTTTGATAATTTAATATACTTTGAGAGTTTTCCTAAACTGACAAAACCTTATTCACATCTAAGAGATAATTTAGATCGATGAGAAGTCTTATATATGTATTAAAATATTTCATGATTCCTTTCCAGATATATTTTCAAATAACTACATAATAACTAACCATATTCCAACTATATATAATAATAGATATCTTATATGTTATGATATGAAGTAAGTCCATTATGTCATAACCTCACGTGTTTTAATGGGGGTCCATTTATAATGTTGGTAAAATCCTCAAATCTATATCATGAAAACCACAAGGTGCATCTCAATTAATTGTCCTATTTCCACTAAGTACATTAAAAAACACAAGTTATTAATAGGTATTAATCATAACAACTATATATCTATGAGGGATGTATATCTATTATGAGATAGTGGGAGTAATAAATACTTCAATTGAATTATAGATCCAAATTCATTGTTCTACGTTAGAACATTAAGCTTCATAATTATTACTAGTTGGAATTATTCCAAAGGCACATACTACATAGGATGGTTAAAACCATAGTGGTGGATTTATATTTACCATGATGGGTGATATATCATTCGATAAGAATAATAAATCCTATAAAAATTATTAAGTTTACATTAGTAGTGGTTAATATGTTCACATGTATTCAAAATGGATTCTATATACTAAGATTTATTTTATATTTTGGTGGTTGATATAAATCTATTGGTGGGTATTCAATAGAAATTATACATTGATGGTATAAGTAGGATTCCAATAATTCTTGACTGGTTATACAAAACCATCATGATTAAATCCATTTTAATTATACTTTTAATAGTTACTATGATTATTATATTATGAATTATATGTCAAGGCCACCTCCCTTGGAGGTAACTTTACAGAACATGTCCAAATGATGTGACCAAAAACGTTGGCAACATCAAAGAAATACAATATGGAAAGAAAGTTTCAAATAGACATTTATGGGTTGAAACAATTATAATGATCATAGTATCTTTATTTTAAATTAAGTTTTTCTAAGTGTCTACAAGATTTTAGGGGAGAATGTTATAGTTTTCCAAGATATATATGTTTGACATAATATGGAAATAATATAATTAGTATTATGTTAATAAAAACAAAGTTTAATTTATATATAATGACTAAAATAGAAACCCAAGTTCTAGGGAACATGATCTATAATATTATATTGAGGGGTTTCTTTATCCAAGCCATAGTACACAATTGACATATTACTGAAAAATAACTGATGAAATAATTTACCCAAATTATTTCGAGCATCACATGGTATTCTTATGATGAATATACTATATATTCCCAAGAGTAATTTGTAAATCTATCTCAAATTCCATGATATATACTTATACTTTATATTCTTTATGAGAAAATAATAAAATACAGATATCAAACAAGATAGGAGAGTTTCATAGGCTGATAGTCAGAATAATCTGATCGTTCTTATAAAAGAAAAACTGGATGTGTTCTTAGTAATTATAGAATTGGGAATAATAGTTTTTAGGGGATATAAAACTAGTATTTTTTAGATCACTTTGATATGGAATCTTAGTAAGTACAAGATAAATTCAAGGGTAAATATTATTACATCTAGTTGTTTTCATATCAATATTTTACCATGTATGTTACAACTTTTGATAGAGCTTAATAAGTAAGTTTAGAAATTATTTATTCCATATTTTCTAATTTTATAAATATATTAAAAATTAAATCTTATCATGATAGATTTTAATAATGGTATTATCTAATATTTTAGGGATGATAGAGTAAAAAAGGTATATACTCAGTTATATCATCACATGTGGGATTTTATTAGAGAGATGAGGTCATAGTGAGAAGAAAAACCACAAATATCATGGTAGTCTCAATATCTATATCCATATATCATCATAATCATATTTACATGTGAGGCTAATCAGTTGGATATAAGTTGGATCTAGTGTAAGTAGGAATCTATAAGAGTTGGTTCCCTATAACCTACTAATTTTAACTTTTTATTACATGAATATTCATAGTCTTGAATTTTAATTAATATCATATCAAATAATTGTTGTTTTTATGCGTAACATTTATGCGATAATTTCCTAAGGGTGATTCTCGAACCACAAGGTCATGAAATTTACACACCATGATGAAAACCTTTAGGTTATATGATACTATTTTTAAATACATGTTCTATGGATGGATGATATCATTTAATGGGACATAGATGATATAGGATATTAGGGGTAGGGGCTAATAAGATATTGAGACTTCTTCTCATGAAGTTTATCCTTGGTAATATCTAAGAGAATGGGGTTACATGAACTTTCTCTACTTGTAGTAAATCCAAATTTATATATGTCACTGGATATTACTATATACAGACATGTGTAATGGTATTTGAATTTTAATATTATTATTAATGCATATCACTATCCACACAATTTGATTTATTGACAAAAAATATGATGACATATTCTTGTAGTGAGAAAAGATACATTAAGTGTGTCATGATTGATATTGAATTAATGAATAAATTGATAAATAATTTTACCTTATTTTCTTTAACATAAGTTGATATCTATGCCCATTTTATGATAATGGAACTTCCTAACTAAGTCCATGTCCAAGGTGTTTTGTTAGCAAGATCATTTTAAAAAATTAAAATAAAGAGACATCAAGAATATAGGTTGATGACACTAGTATTTAACCTATTTTATTAAAGATATTGAGATAAAGAGATTATATTACATCATGTTCATTCATTTTATGTTGTATGTCATTAAGAAATTAACTTCTTTCTCTATGGATTCCTTAGTGTATTTCTAGACATTGAACTTGGACTTTCAGTTATTCTGCTTAATGATAATGAGCAGTTGGCCTAGAGGGTCACACAATAAGTGTATATAGAATCTTAGTTAAATTATATATCAATTTATCATGTTGAATAAATATTATTCCCATATGTGGTTTAATAATTTTTTTATGTCTGGTTGATTGAAAATATCCAGTCACCAATTATTCAAGAGGACATATATGAGTTAAATATTTAATAAATATTTATTTCCTACTTTAGTGAATATAATATTTATTTATTTGTCCACAAATAATTTATTGATATTTATTTATTTAAATAAATAATAATTATTCAGAGTTTGATAAACACCAGGGAGGAAAAAGGTGACGAGTTTATGGTCTAGTGAAAATGATATATTAAATATCATTTGAATAAATAATTTTTATTTATTCAAGAATTAATATTAATTTATCCGTGAGTCTAGCGTATGTGAATTAAATAATAATATTACTATTATTATTTATATATGAGGTTTATTTTGGATTTCACAAATAATAAGGGCATATATAAAATTATTTATTCTCTAACATTGGCTCTAGATAAACTAGATTATATCATTCTCAACCCTAGTTCTTATTATGCCCAATGAATTATAGAGAACTTCTATAAATACCTATAGAGATATTCTCCTATAATTCTCTCAATAAGGGAAATAGGTCCTCCTTTTCCACCCTCTCAATTCTAAAGAGGAAAAAAGTCCTTCTTCCTCGAAGTGATTTTCATGTCAATCATTAACGAATGATGCATGTGTTATATTTTTTCATGCTAGAACCTAGAGATTTATACGATGATGTTTGAATATTTTTGGGGCATGTGTGAATTAACACTAGAGTGATTCTACCCTTGAATCCTCTGATTCAACGATGGTATGATGTGAATCCAGTATATGATTAATCAATGAATAAATAATTTCAATATTCATAATTTCTATTCTTACATAAATTAATTATAAATCATATTTGATGAACCTATCTCATGGATTATGATATTTCAATTAATTAATTATTAGGATAAATCTGAAGAACTTGATGAATTTCCCTTATTGATCATGGGTCTAATATCTTCCACCACACCTCAAAACCTTCATTAGGAATTCATGATATGTCTTAGTTACCAATGAGAGGCAGCTAGTATGTCACTATTATTGGTATATATTGGAATGTGATAACATTAGTTTCTGAAACATAATCAAATTCAAACTTATGTTTTGAATTTTCTTAATTATATTTTATTCAATAGAGTAGTTTCATTCACTGCAAACACATAAACACATAACAATAAAACAACCTTATATTATTTGGTTTAGTTTAGTTGAGGCTATGATAGTTCTTTTTAGAATATTTTCATGGAAAAATTTTATAATGTATTATCCATATATAATTTTCATTTATGAACCATGCCAATAATTTCTAGGCATTAAATTTAATATACTCTTTAAGCATAATTTATTAACTAAAGTAAACACCCAAAATTATATCCCTTATATGAAGTAATACCTTTTGGGTGAGAAAATTGTCCACAAAATGAATTCTCAATTTTGGTGACTTTAAACAAAAGATAAAAACTAACTATTAAAAGAAAAAGGTAACTATCATAATATATATATCTTAATAAAAGGTACAAACTTATCATCATAACCAGTAGAATTATTTTCAATAAAGTCAAAACTTTAAAAAACTTACAAAATTGATAGAATATGGTATTTTTAAAAGTTTATTTGCTTTATATTGGTTTTAGTCAATGAATTACATTTCAATTTATCTGTTTTCATTATTTTAGGTTCTACATCATTATTTTTTATTTGGACCTTGTTACTAAATTTCATTTTCCTTTTTTTCATTAGGTCTAATTAATATCTATTCAATTCATTTTTTCTAGGATCATGTTTGATTAGTTATGTTTTGTTTAATTCAGTTCATATCTAGTTGATTTTATTTGGTTTAATTAAAAATGGTTTAGGTAATTATCAATCAGGTGGGTTTGGTTCATTATAGGCAATCCAATTCATTTTACTTCAAGTATGGTATGATCAAGTCTATTTTGTTCAGTCCAAGACAATTTTTTTCAATTAAAGTCATTTTGGTTCTATTCTATTAGGTTTATATTTTTTTAATTAGTGTGCTTCAGGTGGAGTAGTGGTGGCCCGATTCATATCAATTTTGGTTGAAACCCACCAATAGAGAGAATATTGAGTCTTCAAATAGCCAAAAAACCAAAATCCCTAAATTTTTAGCAACACTAAAATATAAAAATGATAAACTAAAAGGTTATCGTTGTTTATAATAATAGATATGAGTTAATATAAGAATTATAGTAAGATGAGATCACATACCCATATTTTTGATCTCAAATGAAGGGATAATGATATTGGAAGTATAGAATGACCTAAAGAGAGAGTCCCTTAAATAAGTTGAAATACAATAGGTTTACATGAAAGAAAAAATAACCTAAGTTCATATATAAATTAAAAATTATTATTGTTTTAAAAATATACGTTGATTTCGTGTACAATTATTTAATAATGGGTAATCTATAATTTGTTTTTTTTGGATTGTTGCACTTTTAGCTGCTTAATATTCATAGAATATATTCTTTATTATTATGTATTCAACTACTTTAAATGAATTAACATAAGGTAAGAAGTAGTAAATGGGGTGATGGGTAGCATGACCAATTTGGAGAAAGTTAAGATAAGGGGGGAGTGATGTTTGTGAACATATAATAAATTTTTTTATTACGGATTAACTAATTTTATATTTCAATTATAATCTAATGTAGTTATGTTATATAATTAATTATACATGTTTAAATCTTGAATTTGTTTTTATTGTTACATTATACTGGTTAAATAACCTGTTTTGCATCAATTTTCTTTTATGGGTGGGGTGTATTAGGGTCGATTGGGAAATTATTGAAAAGGAACAATCAGATCAGTTGAAATAATTGAGAAGGGGGGGGGGGGTGAATTAGTGATTTATATTATTTTTAAGTTTAATTATTCAAACAAACCCCACCACCTATTAAAGTGAATTTATATCACTTCCAAACACATGAAAATGAAGATCAAATAATATTTAAAAGGTTCACATTTCAAAATGAAAGTATATTTCTTGTCATGATCCAAATTTCACTAAGACCATATAAACCACTACCATTAAAATGTGAGTAAAAATGAGTAGGAAGTATCCATGTAATCATGATACAAAAAGTCTCTGAACTATGTTTAAGTATTTCCCATATATATTCAATAATAAGAATTTTCCTTAAAAACTTAAGTGTCTTTGACTAGAGGAGAATGTCTTCATGTTTCCATTGTGATGTTTTACCTTCTTTATCTTTCACCAACATAATATAATTATTCTTGAATTCACTGAATTTCACAAAACTCTGACAAATTTATTTCCTTTTAAAAGAACAAAATTATTTAATTGTTTTTTACAACAACTACTTCTTCTTCCTCTCTCTATTTCATGATTTATTTTATTTTTCACATCACTACAAAAGTATATCTTATTTTATATAACTATTAATATTATTTTAATTTTAATTTAAAATTAAAATTAAAATAAAATAAATTCCTACAACTATTTCCCACTATCTTCTCATTTTTCTCACTTCTTCTTTTTTCTTTTCAAAATTCTATTGCATGTCATTTTTGAGTTTCAACACTGGTTGCAATATGACCAAGAAGTTATAACATTAACCACTTCTTTTAGTTTGAGAAAACTACCATCTCCATCATGTGGAAATTTTTATTACTTTCATTGAATAAAAATTACTATTTTTTAATGTTTTATCCTTAATCAAAGAGTTTTACCATCATCTTAAAAAATATTTCTCCTAAATATATAAATTCTAAAAATTATCATAGTTTAAGTCTGTTGTCATTTAGAATTTTTCACTAAGTTGATGACTCATATAGAAATATTATGACTTATGCACTATAAAAAACGACTTTTATACTAATTCCAATGACTCGTACACAAATACCAATTAATTTTACATTGGCCAAAATCATGCATGTAATGGATCAAATGACTTGTATAATGTGTTTAATGACTCACAAAAAATATGAAATGACTCATAAAGATTACAAAAACACTTATACACACCTACAAATGAATAATAAAAAAATCAACCCCTTTTCTAAAAATTCACCTATATTTTGAAATGAATCATGTGGTATTAGAAAATGCCTCATATAAATTCTAGGAATTAGGTATATTTTAGGTCACTTGAAATTATAGAAATCACTCAATTTTAACTAGATCTTATCTAATACTTCTCCAAACATCCAAAATCCTTCACATCACATATTATGTTTATTTTTTTTGTGAGTTAAAACATGTTTTATTAATTAAAAAAAATTAAAATATTAATCATATCCACTTAAACTCTTCTTCACAACACATCATCTTCTTTATAAACTCATAACCTCCCAAAAATATATCTTAGGCTCAACAATCTCACCCTTTGGATTTTGTTGGAAAATAAGTTTCATAAATTACTTTTAAATTAAATTCACTTATAAATGGCTCATCATTTAACAATTCTAAGCCTACTTGAGTGAACTCAGTGTAAGAAAAAAGAACATTGAATAGTAATATCATTTTTTCTATATAAATTTACTTAGATTCATACCATTATATCCTTTTTTCCTATTTAAATAATGTTGATAAAACAATAAACTCATCCCTTTGATAACACTTGAAATATGAGATACCACTTGAGAATAAAAAATTATTCAACTTACCATATCTATTTATAAAACCTGTAAATGAAATATTATTATAAACATTCTCCCACAATTGTTAGAATAGGCTATAAGTTTAAAAAAGAGTTCAAAAATTCCAATTTTTGAAAATAAATTTATGATTTATAGTGTTCTATAAAAAAATTCTAGATTTTTTACACACCAAAAAATGTTGTTCCTCACAGTATTCCCTAATAAATATTTCTAAATATATTCCCCTACTAAGATATTAATCCCTCAAAATGTAACACATATCAATTCATTACACCCCTATATAGTTTTCTACCTCTTTTCTTCCCCTACATATATTAAAAGAGTAAGAAAAAAGGAATAATGTTGTCAATTTTTATTCCTTTTTGAAATAAATAATCTAAAGAAAAATTGAGAGAGGGGAATACATTAAAGATTCTAACTTTAGGATAAGTTCATAGTGGTGGAATAATAATTAAGTTTCTTTTCATATTTAATAGATCATTCAATAATTTTGAAAGATGTAAACTTCATGAACAACAAATTTTTTCCATCGAATATTGACATATTAAAACCTCAGAACCCATAGATGATATTTTTCATGTTAAATTTATAATTAATTTAATCAAATTAGAAGAAACAATACTTGGTCTTAGGAACTTTCTTTAATGATGATGTTTATCATTCGAAAACACTTTTTATATTAACTTTATTGTGCATGGAGGATCCAAGTGTATAATCCCTATAGTAGTGATCCACACATGATCCTTTGATCTATGAATTCCACTGATGTATTTTCAAGTGATATAATAAAGGATAGATTGCCTTGTATTGTTTTTCTTGATCGCTTCAATATCATTCCGGCTTGAAGGTGTTATTCTCTTTATTAAGAAGATGGTAATAGGAGGAATCTAAAGAGAAGTCCATTGTGTGAAATAATCCTCAATTATTGATTCTTGATTAAAACTACACAATAGAAATAAAAATATATTTATAGAGTTAGGTTTTAGGTTAAAAATATTATTTAATTGCCCAAAAACCCTTAAATATTTTAATAAACCTCATCTTACCCCATTCCATATAATAATAATAATAATATTTTATGATTTTCACTAACTAGTGAAATGATTAAAATTATTTTACCAGCTTTTAAATAAATATTTATCACAAAAAAAAACTTGGTCCACTCAACCTTATTAGAATTTATCAAATACTTGAATAAATATTTAATTAAATATTTATTCCCAAATATATATTATATTCACAATTTTGTGAATAAATATATATTATATATTCAATAAATAAAATAAATATTCCATTTATAGTCTGGAGAATAAATATTTATTTAATTTTTGTGATCTATAGAAATTGAATGAAATTATTCATTGGTCTTGAGAATAATATTTATTCCAATAATTAAATTCAGATATAACTTAACTAATATCAAGAGAAACACTTAGTTTGTGACCCTCAAAGATTCTTTCTTGTTGGATATAGGTGGTATTGACTAAAGTCAAATATTATTGTCTTACAATGGGTCAAGGCACCCAAGATAAAGAAGTTAATTTCAAAATGTCAAAAACTACCCAATTTTTTTTACTATGTAATATAATACATTTTTTCACAATATCTCATAATATAGGCTCCACATATGTGTCATCAACCTATATTCTTGATATGTATTTTTTTGACTATATAAATTAAAGTAATTGTTACACCATAGCTATGTAATTTCATGTGATGGTTCTATTTCAATCAAAAAGAATGAGATATCATCTTCCATAAAGATGGAAGGGAAAAATTATTCCCCGACTTATTAATTAATATCACACCACTCATGATGCACATAACATATCTAACTTCTCTATAAATTGTATCATAAATGTTTAAGAAATACATTTATGTTTCTAAGTCATAATATGAATTATTAATAATCTTAAAGTCTAAGGACCATTACACACTATAAAAGACAGAAATATCTAATGACATATAAATATAATAAATTTCTATAGGTGGGTTTGTTCTCATAATCTCCCTTCTTGGAGATTACCAAGTGAAAAATTTAAGAGAAGAAGTCTTGTATACTTATGAGTCTTTTCTCTGAGCAATCAAAATTCTATGTTTCCTATACTAGTATGTTATGTGATCATAGAACTATGTTTAAGAATATCATAATTTCATTTCAATATTCTCATTATATATGGGAACTACTATGACCATTTTAATGCGACTGAAAATCTTGGACATTATTACATTAAATTCAGTAAGAACAATTAAAAATATATAATAATATGTTTTATTAATATTAAAATATTAGAATATACATGTAATAAAAATAAAAAATTGTTGGTTTTGGAACACCAACTCCAACAGACTCTGAATTGGACTAGATCCATCTACCTATGACTTTCAGTCCACTAGACCCCACATGATGATCATGCTTCTACTGAATTAAGGATTTATTCAAGGGGTCCACAATGTTGTCTTTCATGGATATTTTCCTCATTTTGAATTCAAATTTTTTAAAAAAATACATCAAGAGATAATACTTTTGATGTATGTGCTTCATCTAATGATGTGACCTTGAATCCTTTATGAGATCCACTGCTATATTATTATCATAGTAGAGTGTGATATGATATTTACTTTTAAGTACCACTTCAAGATCTTGGAAAAAGTCTCATATCCAAAATGTTTCTTTATCTTTGTTAGAAGATGAAATATTCTTAGAATCTATTGTAGAATTTGTGATAATATCCTACTTTGAACTATTCCACCCCATAACACCTCAATTGAGAGTGAATATGTACCCTATTTGTGATTTTAGATAGTCTTGATCTATTTGGAAACTATAATATTCATACCATATGAGGACTAGATTGATATATATAATATTAAAATTATTTTTCATGTTTATTTAAATGATTAAATACCCTAAAATTTATCAATTTGAGTTGAATTTCATCATTTTTGGGTTTTTGGTGAATTTTGGGCTAAATTATGAAAAGTGTTTAATTATGGTTTTTTAACAAATTTCTATCACATTTTTATTTCAAGAATAACTTTTTTTTAAATTTATCCAAATTAAGGAATTAATTTTTTAGGATTCTTTTTTTAATGAGATTCAACTTCTTCAACTGGACTAATTTCCAATTCAAAATCCATGGGGCCCAAATAATTCAATAAATGTGGAAAATAGTTTTGGCTGACAGAATTGAACATACCTCATTAAATAAGGCATAAATCAGGCTATAGGAAACCAATTTAGGTTATTCTAATTGGATATGAAACAATACTTGAAGGATACTCTTAAAATTAAATTTCATGTAGAAATTCACTCATTAATGATATCTTTTCCTGAATTAAATTGGATGAAAATGAAGGGTGGATTTGGACAGAAAAATTTGGATTCAGTAAATCAATATAACATTTTCCAAATGTTTCCAAATACCTTGAAAAGTTTTTAGTAGACATAAAACAAAATTTAAAGCAACTCTTAAGAAGACCTCTTGGAAATATTCATCCTTATGGTAGGTGAATGTAGAGAAAACATTTGATGGAAAGATTTTAAAAAATAGAATTTTAATTTTCCTTTTCTATATTCTTAGTTTTTTAATTTCTTCCTCTTCCATTTTCTTCTCAGATAACCTCCACATATATGAGTATAAATTTTAGTGATTGGGATAGGTGAGATTTTATATTTTTTAATTATTGAGTTCCCAAACTTCTAGGAATAAAATCATTTTCTTTCTCCTGTTAATTTGATTTCAATATTCTAATTTTGGTTTGTATTATCAAGTAAGCTCATATTTGGTTTTGGATTTTTTAATGTTATATCTTTGAACAATTATCATCTACTCCATACACTAGGTTCAGGTATATAATGGAATATACTAGGTGTTAGTAGAAAAGTACTCGATAATCATCAGTACATGTGGGATGTGTAATAGATGCTCTTAATTATTTGAGATAAATAAGACCCTACTGGGTATTGCCTAATTAAATTGGGAATATTTTATAAAACTCTCTCATACATTAGAAGGAGGGTATACCAAGATGAATTTTTTGGAAAGGTTTATTCTCACCATCACCATTTGACTAAGAGAGTGAGACTAAGTGATCATATAATATCACTTTAATCAACTTAGTAGAAGAGGATTTGATAAATTAGAACCAATATACCATTTCATTTTGTTGACCAAACATGAAATTATCACCTTTAATAAATATATTTTCAATCACTTTTTCATTTCTTTCTTTTATTTTAAAAATAAATCAGTTTTAAAAACTCCTCATTTTCCTCAAATTTAAAGTGCCATACTTTTTTTTGTGCACTCCTATTTTGAGACAACCTAGGTTGACCACTATACTGCATTTTAACTTAGGAAATAATTTTTTTTTCCACAAACCATGTTAGGAACATGTAAAAAATTGGAACCATTTTTTCGGTAGTAGTTCCCACAATGTAATTGTAAATATCTTACTATTTTTTAATTAATTTTTTCAAAGTTTAACTCATCTTGGTCTATAGAATATAATGTTTATTTCTTTTCTAAAAATATCATGGGATCTTGAATCCAATTCATCATATATAATAAATTCATGTATCTCATCTAGGACCTTAAATAGAACCTCAAATACCTAGTATTGAATGGATTGGACAGAGAATTAACTAAACTCTAGGAGTAATTCTCAGAATTTTATCAAAAAACGGTCAAGGAATAAGTGGTTGAAAAAAATATTAAGGGCCAGTTGCAATGTATTAAAGAGGATATACAAGACATTAAGTGAAAAATTAAATAGATAGATAAATATGTCCATTTTTAGCAACTTGATAAAGAATCTAAGCCTATGGTGGAAGATATTTCCCCACTTATCTTTGAAGTTGAAGAACTTGATAAGGAAAAGAAGAAGATACCTAAAGATCCATTCAACCTATCTCAACTAAGTCTAAAATATATTAATGATTTATATTTTCCTAATGATGTAAATACAAGATATAAACATGATTTGGATGACTTATGGAATGAATATGAGGGGGAATATGATCTTCTTATCCCAGAAAAAGTAAAAAAATTAGAACCTTTATATCTCTCTCAAGCCTTGGAAGAAAAAAACTACCTAGGTGGTGGAATTTAAAGAAAAGATGGAGGATCCTAACTACCTAAATCTATTTGGTAAAATTCAACTCAATGAGGAAATTTACACTGAGGAATTAATTGAATCCAAAAAACTCAGGGAGTTGATATTTTCTTGAACTCATTGTCATCTAATTTTATTGAACCAATATTCAGTGTCACCTCTTATTGTTCAGAATTTTTAGATTTGGACAACACTTGTATTTCCATGGAGGATGAAGAAAAATAATATGCACTCACTAAGGAAAATATAGATCTCCTAAAACATGTCAAAAATTTATTAGAGGGGGTAAAATAGGAGATCAAAGTGAATTTTCCTAGGGAAACATATATTCATGCTACTAATATTGAAGGGAAATATTTTGATATTTGTTTTTCATGTTTAAATTATATTCAAATAGAATTAAAATTGGACTTTACTTTTATTAATACATTGATGTAGAAAACCTAAAGAAAGAATATGAGAATGAATTAGAGGCTGTTCAAGTGACAACCAAGAAGGAGGAACCATATTTTATTATACCCCCACCTTGAAAGCTATATCTCTTTGGTAAGGGGATGAATATGGTGTAATATATCCATGGAGTCCTTAATAATAATAAATAAGGAATGTAAGATGTAAGGAAAATGTATTAGTGCTTCATCTAAAAGAAAATCCACCTAACATCAAATTGGGTATAATCCACTAGAACTACCCATATAGAGGTAGTCAAAACCCAGGTATCAGTTGGGGGTTAAAAAAATATATATCATCCTTTTCTTTCCCTTTTTTCTTTTATTTTTGTTTCCTTTTCTTTAAATAAATTTCTTTGATTTTTTTTATTTTACTTACAGGTTTTTAGTGAGCATTACTTAAGATATTTTACTCAGTGTTGAACTGTTAATAAGTTAGGATTTACCTCTCCTTAACAATTTCTTATTGCGATTCATTTAAATATTTTCGTAAATTTTAAATCTACTTGAATTCATTAATTAAAATGCATTATTTAAGCATGGTGAATTGAACCTTTATAGTTTTGTATTCTCAAAATTCCATTTTCATGATTTTTTTTCTTTTTTAAATTTTTGTGTGTTTCTTTTTCAATTTTTTTATGTTTCTAAAAATTTTGAGCTTAAATGATTATCTTTTCTATTTTTTAAAACCGTGTAAATTAGTGAAAAAATTTATCTCATGAAACCAAACATAATTGAATATTGGAAATGAATTTGTTTCAAGTTCAAAAGTTTAATAATTTCAAGAAAATACATATGATTTCTGAATCTCATGCCTCATATCACTGTATTTATCTTTAATATCACCTTACATTGAGGCTTCTGAATCATTTATAACATATTATTAACATTCACCTTATTTCTTGAGAGAACCAAACCATGATTTCTTTAACAATAATTTGATTTATTTCTATCAAAACATTAAGGTTTTAGAAACTTGTGTTTTAAATGATTTAGGTATTTCATTGGTTTTAAAATCCCCATTTTCAAGAGAATCCTTTTTATTCTAGCCTACCCTATACATTTAATCCTTGAAAGTTTCCTTTAACAGCATGTTAGGTTAGCCATATTACAAGCCAATATTCCCTTTCCAACCTGTTCTGAAAATAAAATTCATGATTTAGTTGAAATTATGTGTGGGGTCAAGTTGTATTTTAGTGTTATATACCATTTAGTGCTACATTTTCAAGAAAAAATGTTGAAGATATGTTTTTACTATTGAAAAAGATATTTTTCTAAAATCTGTGCCTTTATAAGGATTTTCAATAGTAGAATTCTGAAAAAAAAATCAACTGTCTCAAATATTTTAGAAATAAAAAAAATAAAGATTTTGAAGATAAAGATTTTTATTTTCATTAATTATCATGGATGGGAATTCACACCCACTTTTTAAAATTCAAATCACCCTCACTTTAAAAATAATTTTGTGTAGAATTTGAAAAATATCAATAAAAAAATCAGTTCTATTGAAGGGATTTGAGTGGTTATTATTTTTTCTGCAAAAATTATGAATATTTTGGAATTTAATATTTTAATGGTGATTGGAATTGATTTTATTCTAAGGAGAGTGAGTAAGAGACCATACATGAGTGAAATTTAGAATCATAAAATTTTTCTTAAAAAAGATCCAACCCTCTATAATCTACCTCAAAATTTTTGACCTTAAAAACCTATTAATTGAATTCTAGTTGATATACATGCAAATTATACATGATCAAAACATGTTATTGAATTACATAGGGATGATATATATAAAATTATTAAGCCTATGGTGACTCTTATAAGGGTATGGATGAGAAAATCCTTGTTAAAATTAACATTTGTGTGATGAGAGAAAATTCATATAAGGTAAGTTTTTTGTGTTCATGGGAAGAGAAATTAAGTGAAAATGGATTGAATGAGATGAATGGAGATATTAAAATAATGGTTTTTGAGGATCCATGATATCTTCTATTTTTTGGTGTTAAATTTGTGAGTCTCATTGGTATGTGTTTTAATTTTATTTTATTTGATTTTGATGCATAATTGTACTTGAGTTCAAATGATAAGTATGAAAGAATTGATAGATAAAATATTACCATTATTTTTTATGTTTATTTTAATGATTTAATACCCATAAGTTTATCAATTTTATTTGAATGTCATCATTTTTGGGGTTTTAGTGAATTTCGTGCTAAATTTTTGAAATTAATTATGGAATTTTAACAATTTTCTCTCACTTCAGTATTTTGAGCGTAAATTTTACAATATTGATCCAAATTTAGAAATTAATTTTCTTATGATTTCTTTATTCGTGGGATTCAATGTATTCTACTAGACTAGGTCCCAATTCGAAATCCATTGGGCTCCAGAAATGTGGAAAATATTTTTGGTTGATAGAATTAAACTCCCCTCATTGAATAAGGCATAAACAGGGATATAAGAAACCAATTGAGGATATTCTAGTTATATATAAAATAATAATTTGATTTTCTTCTAAAAATTAAATTTCATATAGAAATTCACTCATTAAGGCTTCCTTTTCCTTTATCAAACTTTAAGAATATGAACGCATTCTTCTTATAGAAAAATAAGGATTCTGTAAATCGATCATAACTTTTTGTAAAAGTGTTTGAATAATTTGAAATTTAGAGGGTATATAAAAAATAATTTTAAGAATAACTATTAAGAAGACCACTTGGAAATATTTGGCTATCTATTGGGTAGAAATATAATAAACTTTTGGTAAACATATTCTAGAGAAGAAATTTTCTCTTTTCCAATATCTTTTATTAGTTTTGTAATAGATTCATCTTCCCTCTTCTTCTTGGATACCTTTCACATGTATGGGTAAAAATATGGGTGATTAGGGAATGAGAGGTTTTCCTTTTTGGAATTCTTGAGTTTCTGAACTTTATAAAATAAAATTATTTTCATTATTTTATTAATTTGATTTCAATATTCTAATAGTGGTTTTTATTATTTTCAATATTATTTTCATTATTCTTTTGTATTTTATTATTATTATCGTTTTGGTTAATTATAATTTTCTCCCTCAATTAAGTTATGGTTTATGTAATATGAAATATACTAAGGCTTATTGGTGAAGTACTCAATTATCATCATTATGTGTAGGATGGGTAGTGGGCACTCTTATTTTTTTTCCAGATAAACAAGACCTGGTCAGGTATTTCCTAAGTTAATTGGGGGTATTCACTAGAACTCTGTAACACATTGGAAGGATGGAAGACCAAACTAGTATTTTTGGAAATTTTTATTCTAACCATTACCATTTGACTAAGGTAGTGAGAGGAAGTAATCATGGAATCTTACATTAATTAACTTAGTAGAATAGGATTGGATAAATTGGAATTAGGATAGCATTGTATTTGGAAGACCGAACCCATCCCGATTACCCTTCATAAATCTATTTTTAATCACTTATTCATTTCATTATTTTATTTTAAAAATCAAATATTTTTCAAAAACCACGATTTCTCCCCTAATTTAATGTAGAAAAATTTATTGTTTTATGGTCCTCTCCAGAGAAAACCTAGGTTAACCATTATATTGTATTTTAACTTAGGAGATGATTATTTTTGTGACACCCCATGATAAAAATGTGTCATATTTTTTCATCTCATCTATATACCAAGAATATATCCTTAGTATTCCCCATATACTTAAGGATATTCTTGACTATCATCCACTAGTGGGTACCTAAGTCATATTGATATCTACCTGCCATACTCAAGGGATCATAAACATATAACCTATTGCATAGTATACCATACATGAATGATAAAATCAATGATGTGTATAAAATTATTATCATTATTTGTCTTTCTTAATGTGTTTTAGGATACATTTTCCTAGAAAGATGAATTCCATGGGACATTTGTAATAATTTCCTCTTGGATTTTCTATATTTGAATATATTAAATATCATATCAGTATATGGAACTTGAATTAAACTGAGCAATATTTTGGATCTATTGTGATAGATCTTTATATCAAGAACACATGTTTCTTTAATTAAGTCCTTCATGGAGAATCATTTATTAAATCAAGATTTGAAAGATTTTAAGACTGGTATTTTATTTCTAGTAAGAAATATATCATCGACATATACTATTAAGAAAATGACCAAACTTACACTAAATTTATTATAGATACAAGGATCACATCCATTCTTTATAAAACCAAATTCCATTATGGATTCATCAAATTAAATGTTCCATAACCTGGATTATTTATTTAATCCATTAATTTATCTTTTTTAATTTACATACCATGTTGGAATCCTTTGGAGTTACAAACACTTTAGGTTGTGTCATGTAGGCATATTCTTGAAGGTTCCCATTAAATAATTATTATTTGATATCCATTTTTAGAAATATCATATTCATGGAAATCAATAATGGAAAGTATAATTTTGATAGATTTTAGCATAGAAACTGGTGGAAAGGTTTCTCAATAGCCCATGAATTGATGCTATTTGAACCCTTTTGCAACTAGTCACGCCTTATAAGAACTAAATTTTACATCCATGTCTAGTTTATTCTTGAATTATCATTTAAAACCAACATTCATTACATCCATTGGAAGATATTCCCAAATATAGACTTGGTTTTGGAACATGGAATCCATTTTAGAATTCATATCTTCTTACCACTTGAAAATATCTATTATAGTTACATCTAACTTGTAGGTTAAAAAATAATTTTTATCAACTAATAATGTAACGCCCCAAACCTAGTTACCTAGAGTCAGTGCATTATTACATAACATTGACATGATCACAAGAGATCAAGTCTCTAAAGACCGATTAGTTTAGTATCCTTGGAAGTACTAGATACATACATAAGTTTTACATTACATCATGATATAAATAAAAACAAAATTGTGTCCCCTTTGAACACATTAATATCCTTTGGAATATCCCTACAGTTTAATCATAATATACTTCTTCACATATTGGTAAAAGAAAACATAATAAAGGGGTGAGTTCAGATGCTCAGTAGGGATAACAATATAGCGGAAACTATCATCAATAAGCATAAACATTTAAGGCAATGTATAAGACTAAAACACAAGCCTTTTAAACTTAGAATTCATCATAATATGGAAAGGATAAATCAAATAATGCAATTTTATTATTCACATGGGCATTCTACTAGTCGAATAATCACATGTAATATCAATAGAGAGTTTCATAATGATGGAATTCATAATACCGAACATCATAACCACATCGTCAAGGGATCGTGCGACGACTACAAATAATATTTTTTCAAGGCCTTATGCCAAGACACTATTTTTTCTCATGAGACCTACCGATGCATCATGGAGCTATAGAAGGCTCCACCTATAACTTACTAAGTCGAATGCATTCCTCATATGAAAATGTTGAAACATAATCTAAACATTCGTATTAAAACTATCATAAGAAATGTCAATATTTTTACCACAAACCAGGAATGGTATAAAAATAGCACATCCATAGTCAAACATAACTCATTCAATACAATATGGAATATTTTATTATAATAAACCCACCTCAATCAAGAATAATGAAGGATATTGAGATAGATGAAAATAATCAGTAAAACTATTTGAAAGAAATATCATCTTTTTCTTGAATTTTTTTAAAAGTATCACTATTTATCAAGAAGCTGCTAAAAATAGATTTTTGAATCAAAGTGTCCCATAACACTTTGAATATTTTAAAAAGAATTTTAATTTTTAAACATTAATGTCCCTATAAATAAATCCTTAACACCATTTTTAAAACATGAACATTAATGAGAAATATTTAGAAGAATAAATCTTTAAAACATTTAAAATGATATTTTAGTTAGAGTTCCTAACCAAATGATAGATGCTTGAATACAGACAATTGAGGTAATAAAAACTTTATAACATCATGAGAATAAAGGGATTCATGATATACTATGTCAACGTATAGTATGTACACCATATAAAAGTGAATTGGTGCATAACAACAAATAAGTTTCAATGGGATGAAAATTGAGATGAAATCCCTTATAAAGACTGTATACTTAGGTTAAGGATAAATAAATGACATAATTATATGTGAAAAATACAAATACAATAAATATTATTGGATATGCAGTGTAAATCAATTAGATTAAATTCACACATATTCTTGTAAAAACAACACCAATGACTTGGAGGTTTAACTTAATGAATGGAAATTGAGTTAAGATTACTCTTATCAAGTTCATATCGATGAAATGAGAATTTATAAATGAAGTGATTATTCATATAAAAAGTATATACACAAAAATGGGAGTGGAAATTACTACATAAATAAATAAATAGTGATTTCACACATAATCTTGGAGTAAAATAATCAATTAAGTTTGCATAAAACCCAATGAGTGGAAATAAAAATTAGAAATTCCCTTATCGATTTGGTAACATACGAAACATAAACCCCATGAAATAAGGATAATACAATGAAGATATAAATACCTATAAATTAAAGTATATTAAACAAAGAATACAATCATGGGCAGTACATACACCCCACAAAAGGAAATAGTGGCAATATAGCATGAATCTCACGTGAATAAGAAGTGAGATGAAAACCCATTTCCTTGTACTATTCCTTATTCAAGGGTAAGTTAACCTCCTGTATAATGTTGAAATAAATCTTATTAAATTATAAAATAACCACATACATAAATATTATATCATATATGATCTTTTAATATTTCTTTCTTAATGATATTTCAGTAGTATCATTATTTTGGGTGTTAACTAATTCATTTTCCTTTATATGTTTTGTTATGTAAGTCATGTTTGTTATGGATAGTATGTATTTGATTCATATCCAGAATGATATTAAGTTCTTAAAAATTATTTGTAATCATCAAATGAAAATTATTCTTGAATGCTTACGATGGGGAACGAAATCTCATCTATTGTGGAGACGGTAAGCCGTACGTACACATGTGCAACAATATCATTCTATTAGTGATGAAATAGTATGTAATTGGATGTTATATTATATATAAATTATCATTAAAATGTTATATTTATTATTTAAATCAGTTATAATCATTATTATACCCATCCAAATAATGAATTGTTTAATAACAAACTACACCATGATGTGGAGATGGTAAGCTGTACGTGCGCACGTATGGTGACTTTTTCATTAATAGGATGGATAGATTAATGAATATGGTTGTAAAATATTTATAATAACATCACAGTTTTAAGAAGTTATTGGATTTATTATTTTTTTATGGAAACAACAATGAAATAGGAAGTGAAAGAAGAAAAGAACTTTGAAAGAGGTAATGAAATTATTACCTCTTCTTCGGGTGCTTCCTTTTGATTTGATCAAAAGGGCTCCTTATATTGGCTTTATGATAAAATTAAGTCCTATAGGTTAATTTGAGGTCAGTTTGGAGGATATTTGAGTAGATTTTTGATGAGGAAAATGGATTTGGTGGTGTGAAATTAAGAGAAGGGGAAGTACCCTTTTATAAGAGAGGTGATGGTCACTTTAGGAAAAGCTTGAAATATTGTTTTATTATAAAATAATTTTCAGTTTCAAATGGCTCCAAATGGATTTATTTCTAGGATAAGGTGGGTATGGGTCGAAATCCTTTCAACAATAGGTTTTAGAAAATTTTAGGTCACCATATTAACCTTATATTTTAGATTTAACTCTTAGTTAAATAGTTTAACTTTTACCATGTCTTCTTGTATTATTATAATAAATGGTTAATAAACTTACTATAAAAATCCAAGAGAACCTCAAGTGGTTAATTAATGACATATCTATCATTATATAAGTCCTTTGTCCAAACCTTATATTTTTAGTAATATTATATCATTTAATAATATAGTATTTGTTTTAAATACCCATTTATGTCAATTTGACACTATTTAGTATTTGGTTTTTGTGAATGTCAAAAAAACTTGATTACTTATAAAAATAAATATTAAATCAACCATAACATATCATATTAACCTTTAAAATTTGTGTAATGCCTCAAAAGTCTCAATTTACATTTATTTTGATATTTATAACATCAATTATTTTAATCTTTCATTAATAAGGTAATTACTACATCATCATTGTGTCATAAATAAATTTAATTATTTAATGTATAAAATTATAAATAAAATACCATGTTTTAGGAAATATTTTTATATTTCTAATGAATATTTGTAGTCTAATTTATTTTATATGTAACGCTATATTAAAAATGGTTTAGTTATTAAAATTTGAATTTAGCACTTTTAACTCTTCTTTAAGTAAAATAATAATAAATGTCTTAAGCTAATAAAAGTGGATAAAAAGGATAATATTTTATTCCTAATGTTTATTTTGGTTGAAATATATTTATCCAATTGAATTAGGACATGTGTTAGGGTAATTATAATGTCATTTTTACTTTTAATTACCGTTTTTTCTTTTAACCGTCGTAAATAAAATTCAAAAGTTACTTTTCACCAAAAATTATTTTCATCCTATTGAACCACATTTTACTTAATAATGTCAACCGTGTCTCTCAGATTTTTGAAATTAAATTCACAGAAGTGGTAAAATTTTGTTTTATGGAAATTTGCAAATGTTTTTAGAAGATGAGTAAAAGACAGTAAAAAGTTCAATAAAATTTTATATATCTAATATTTTTATAAAATGACTTTAATGAATTACATTGGACTATTATAGGTATTATGTATATATTTTGAATTTAAAATAAATTTAAATTAAAAATAACTATTTAAATAAAAAGTCAGCTTAACAATAACTCAATGTTTTTCACTATTCATAAAAAAATTGAAAGTTTTTAGAAAAATACAAAAAATTCACCCAAATATAATTTTGATATTCCTAATTAAAATATTATATCTATTTTACCAAATTAAAAACATAGAATTTTTATTAATTAATTTTAAAAAATATTCCCATTTTCAAAACCAGAAAGTGGGTTTTTGAGAAGTAAAAACTATCAAAAGATTGATATGTGTTTATATCCAATTTAAATGTAAAATTACTTCCAATGAACAAAATTGAATTAAACTATAATAAAATAATCTAATTATACTTAAAAACCATTAAAATGTATAATTTAACACTATAAATTATTTTTATTAGAAAAGTTGTTTTCAATTAAAATTCAGTATTTTTCACTATTCATCAAAATATGAAAGTTATCAGAAAAGCACTGAAAATTTATCCAAACTAAATTTTTATGTCCCTATTATAAAGAAGAATTTTATTTTGTAAAATTTAATATATAAAAGTGTCAAATATTGGATTTAAATGGGGTTCTCCATTAAAAGGCGGTAAAATTTCATTTTTTAAAAAATACTTATTTTATCTGAAAAAATTGAATTTGTTCTTATATTATTTATAATAGACACATAATATGGGTGTTAAAAATATATCGAGTATACAAAATTCAAAATTCAGATGATACTATTCATAACATCTTTTTGAACGGCTTGTTTGGTAAGTCGTGGTGCGCTCGAACTCACTGTTGCGTGTAGCGCAAGCTATTGAATCACTTTAAAGAAAATAACTTACTATGAAATCTTGGGGTGTTAAAAATAATGAGTCACCATCCATAGTGAATATAAAAACATATCTTTTATCTTCTCTAACCTCTCATGTACTCCCATAAAGTACTTATGTCTTTGGAATATTCTCTTCCATAGGGATTTGGGGAACTTATTCATGTGCCAAATATTGTGCATCTTGATCTTGTACTTTATAAAAGTCTATCTCACTCCCATAATCACTTTTAGAGATGTGATCACCTTCAATAAAGGTGGTATGTTTGTTAACCCTAACTTTGTTATCTATAGGGTCATATAGGCAACATCCTTTAATTTCTTTAGGACACCCAATGAATTTACACTTAGTTATTTGGGGTGAATGTTTTTTTTGAAATGGACTTAAAAAATAATTCAAAACTCTACACTCATACATGTGGAAACATGAGTTTATTTCCATACCAATGATGATATAAAATATTGGTTTCTTCTTTAGGTGGAACTTAGTGTAGTATGTATGCTGTTGTTTGTAATGTGTATCCCCAAAAGTATAATGGAAGAATCACATGAATCATCATTGATATTACCATGTCTAACAAGGAATGGTTACTCCTTTCAAATACACCATTCCACTGAGTTTTATAAGGAGGGTTAAGTTGAGATAAAATCTCAAACTCTTGTAAATAATCAATAAAGTATTGGTTAAGATATTCTACACCATGGTATAAGTGGAGTTTCATAATCTTCTTACCAATATGGTTATAAACTTAAATATTATATTCGTTTAATATATCAAAGGAATCTGACTTATACCACATCAAGTAGACATATCCATATCTACTAAAATCATCAGTAAAAGTTATAATGTATGTGTACCCTCCCCTTGATTTAACTGGAAATGGGGTACACACATTTATATGAAATAATTTAGGAATCTTCTTGGCCCTTTTAACTTTTACACTAAATGAGTATTTGGTCATTTTTTCCTTTTAATCATTCATGACAAACCCTAAGTTTTTTTTCAAATGAATCAAATTATACATCTTGTTGTAATTTTTGTCAAATGTTTTTTGTTTACATGACATAATCAATGATTCCATAGTTGGGTATGGTATGAGTCCTGTGAATTAGATTCATTATCAATTTTTATTACTTGGTATGTGAAATAAAACACATAAAGTGTGTTATGTAAATATACCTTACCATAAAAAATGATATCATGATAAAAAAAAAAGAAACATTTATTGCCAAACTTGAAAATAAATCCATCTGTATCAAGTATGGATGAATAAATATTTTTTTAGACCAAATGACACATAATTATTTTTTAAAACCAAGATCAATCCCATAAAAAATGTAATTTAATTTTCCCTAATAACTTCAATAGTAATCCTGGATCCATTGGATACTCATAGATCTACCTCCCCTCAAACAATATTATAGAATCTACTTGGTTCCTGTATTTGAATAAACTTGTGATAACCACATATTATATCTAACACCCAATTTTTAGAAATAGATAGATTTAACTTAATAAAGAATGCACCTAAATATTCTATTGGTTATTTTCCCGGGTGCATTTTTTCTTCCAGTGGACCTTTTCACCACATGTGAAAAATAAATCATCATGTTAACTTGCTTTTTTTACTTTGATAATTCTCTTCTTAGAAGAGTTTTTTCAAAGAATATTTTGATTTAGATCTCTTCGCCTAGCCTTTCCTTCTATTAAACATAAGGATAGAAGGATTTTCATTATTTTTATCCTTATCAACTTAGAGAAGTATTGTGAGAATATTTGGATTAGAATTATCTCTGTTTTTCATATTATAATTAACAAACGATGGAGAATATCTAAGAAAGTGATGTAAGAATGAGACCGGAACATATTTATCCAATCCATTTAATTACTAGAATCTATATAAACTCAATGTATATAATGATTTTGACTATATTAGGCCTAGATGGTGAACCTTATTTGAGATTACTCTGAAATAGTACCTTGGATATCTTACATTATTTATTTCAATATCTCTCTTGATAAGGACCACTGAGATTTTGGACCATGATATAAGAATCTATGTCTTTACATGACTTCATGAATTTATTAAAAATGTATGAAATAATTAAAAAATGAACATTGACTACATGACTCATGTTTTTATTATAGAAAATGAACACTTCATCACTCACCCCCTTTAAAAGTATATCAGGTTGTGAGAATTCTTGCAAGGAAGATTTTTTTTCATGGTGCAACACAACCCTTAGGTGTTTGTACCATTCCTAGAAGTTACTTCTAGTTAGGATAAGGCCTTTCTCAAAAATTTATTATAGGGATAATGTGGTTAAATAAATCTCCATTATTATCCCATTATAAAAGAGAATATTATTATTACTTAACTTGATTTCAATTTATGTGATAGATAATGAGTTAAATTTTGTAAGTCTCTCATTATTTTAACAAGTCTCAATGAACCTTACCATTTAAATCAGAATAAAATATCACTCAAGACATTATAGTGGAAAGGATGCATATTTCCCTCCTTTATGATCTAGACTATGGACATGAAAACTATAAGAAGGTATTTAGGTAGGAATTTTTCCAACCACAAACTAGAATCTCCTTAAACCATCTAGTAGACACCACAATATATAAATCCTAACTAGGATCTCCTTAACACTTGCTTAATTTTTTTATTGAATATAATGTGGTTATTAAATTCAATATAAGTTTTATTAATTCAACCCATCATCTAAGTTAAGACACCTTGATAATTAAAAGTTCCCCTGACTATGGAAGGAACTGAAACTTTAACTATAGTTTCATCTTAATTTAGACAATCATAGACACCATAAATTAATATTAACTTGATGGTTTTTTTCTTCATTATGCATATATTTTTTATTTTATTATCTTTTAGACTTTTGGTTAATATTAAGTGGAATTTACTTAAGTGATTAACAATGTTTTGATAAAAAACTATACATAATCCATTTATTTAAATTACATCTTTGTATACTAGTTAATTTATTTATTTGACTGCAATAGTACATCCATAAAATAAGTAATGCATTGGATAGAAATAAAAACATAAATAAATGACATGTTCATGAGATTATATAGCAATTTATTTATTGAGAATACAATAAATAAACCTATGACCTAGGGGGAAAATTCTTATTCTAGTATTTAAATGAGTTGAATCATTTCACTTCTTCACCTGGGTATCACCTAGTTTGTTATTATCTCAGTTCTATCTTGAACCTCCAACACACGCCTTGAGATACTTCTTTTATTACATGTATATATAAATAACATGAAAGTGGGGGTAACGAAAGGATTAGTTATGTTGAACTACAAAAATCACCTTGGAAATGAATATCATAAATAATAAATGAGGGAGGTATGACTCACATGCCATCATATTAAATTTAATATAAATATTTTTAAAACTATGTAATAAATTAAATTAAATAAAACCTACATATACACATGCCTTGTCTAATATCATGATCGGTCATACACATGCAACAAATATGAAAAATTATACTAGAAAACATTAATTTCAATTCATTATTTATTATTAATATTAACACACCGGTATTAATTAATTGATTAACTCCCTTTATCTTTAATGACCATATGAAGTCTCTTGGAGACACCCATCATAAATGTGTTCATGAAAATTAAAACGACATGAACAATAAATACAGATAATTAAAATCAAATAACTGCTATTTTTTTTTAATTTTTTTAAACCTTTACTACACATCCAAACTCATATAGTTCCAACAATGTAATTAGGTTTTAATACTAAAATTAATTATTTTAACATAATTTAATTCTATCATTTACTAGGAGACTATATTTTTTTTGAACAAAAGATGAATTCATTAAAAACTGAGATCAACAGAAGTATAAGCGCGAAGCCATGACAGAAAGTGGTCCAGCAAGAGCTGGTTGAAATTAATAGGTCCAGAGGCTGCCAGCTGGTGGGAAGCATTGTTACCTTCCCTTATGATGAAGGAGAAGGTGCAGGAAATGAAACAGTGACGGGGAGAGCGGATTTTCCAGATGAGGGGGCCATAAGATTGAAGGCTGTCATCATTGTGGTTGATGGTATTGATAACAGTGAGACAGTCCGACTCAAGGTGGATCTTCTCCAATCCATGGTCTTTGGAAAATGTCATCCTGATGAGGATGGTAGTGGCTTCAGCAACAACGGGATCCCAAAGAGCGTGATGGGATTCATGTTTGGCTGTGATGATTTGACCCAAATGAACCCGGGCCAGCAGACCAAGGCCGACATGACCATCCTTGGGGAGAGACACATCCACATTAATCTCGAGGATCCCTTCTAGTGGCAGACACCAATGGGAGGAAGTGGGGAGGGATCTTAAGGGCTTATGTTGACTAGAGTGATGCTACCAACCCTCAATCCAGGATGATGCCCATTTAATCTAGAAATTAGGAGGCTTGAAGACATGGTTAAACACCGCATCATTACAACGAACCCAAATGATCCAAGCCATGTTGCAAAGTGATCCCGCCAAGGTCGGCAACGGGGAATAGCACCAATGCCTCAAGAGCGAGGGGAGTTTAGAGGCCAAATCCAGTGAAGAATCCGCAAATGAACCCAATTTTTTCCAAATCTCCTTTGCCCCTAGACATTGGATGATAGCGTGGAGGGGGGATTCTGGGACGTTAGGGTAGAAGGGGAAGAACATGTCACTGGAGAAATGTCAGAAGGAAAGGAGGCTCATGGTAGGGGGGATGCCTGAGCACACCTGCCACCGGAAGTGGTGAATTTTTGGGGGGATGTTGAGCTTCCACAACGAATCCCATATCCCTCCTTCCCTAACGTTAGACTAAGAACAAAGAGTGAGTCGATATCCAGATTTCACCGTATAGACTCCCGAGATGTCGTTGATCTAGAAGAGGTGGTTGGGGCCTACATCCAGAACACAGGGGATACTCTGGATAATACTTCTGTCTCTTTTATTAAACTATGATTGAAAATTTTCAATGCACCACCCATTCCCATGATCAGAAAATAGGCACCGGACAATGGCACCTTTGATCCCAGGTGGGGCTAGGGATGATGCCCACCCACCATCCTTATCGATTAGCTAGGGGTCTGTCCAGATAGAAACAAATAAACCATTCCCAATCCTCCAACCCAGCCCTCTCTCTAGGAGGCTACGGGAGCTCCAGATGCTTCTTCAGAGGAAGCTGGGTTGGGGGCCAAGAGAGGAATCCTGGAAATCCTTATGGGGGAAATATTTAGTACGGATAACTCATTCATAGAGAGAGGACTAGTTGTTAATAAGGTGTCGTCCTTGATTTTTTAGAAATTCATCATTAAAGTGAAGGAGGTCCTAGAAGCCCATTCCTCCCTCAGATTTTGGATGGAAAATATTTTTCCAGGCGATCCAGTAGGTTTTATTCCATCCATTGTTTTGTCCCCACCAGAAGTTTTCTATGCGCGAGTGGATTTGGTTGACAACCACAATAGGGAGCTTAAACAGGGACATAAAGTAGATGGGTATAGATTGAAGGGAATCCTTAATGAGGGTTTCTTTACTGGCTTTGGAAATTATTTTTGGGGTCCATCCTTGGATTTTTTTCTCAATCTTATCAAGCAAAGAGGCAAAGATTTCTTTTTTGGATCGGCTGATCATAGTGGGTAGCCCATGGTACTTCTGAGGCTTCTCGACCATATGAATGCCTGCAATGGAACAAAGTTCTTCTCTTTTGGCAAGTGGGACCCTAGAACTGAATGATACTTCCGACTTTCCATGATTGATTATTTTCCCAAAGGCCCTCTCATACTATTGGATCACATGGCATATAGTGAGGCACTCATTCTGGGTTTCTCTTGAGAAAAGAAGGAAGTCATCGGCGAAAAAAAGGTGTGAAACCAGTGGGCTTGCATGATAGACCTTTGCCCCATGAATTGAATGAGAGGAAGCTGCCCTAGACATCAGGTTAGAAAAAACATAAGCCACCAAGATAAAAAGAAAAGGGGAAAGAGGGTCTCCCTAGCACAGGCCACGGGTTGTGGAGAAGCCACGGGTGAGCACCCCATTGACATTAATTCAAAAGGAAACAGATGAGACACAATGCATGATCATCTCTGTCCACTTAGAGCAAAAGCCCATTTTTAGCATCATGAATCTGAGGAAATGCCATTCCACTTTATCGTAGGCCTTGTTCATGTCCAGTTTCCAAGTCATGGTTCCTCTTTTCGCGGTGGAGCTTGTTTTCATTGATTAGAACACTTCATGATCCACAATGTCATTATCTGTAATCAGTCTCTTAGCTACAGAAGCACTTTGATTTTCCGAGATGATATAAAATAGCCATGGGCGTAGCCGATTAACCAGGATCTTTGAGAAGATCTTGTACGAGACATTGCAGAGGCTGATAGGTCTGGAATTAGGGACCACGAGGGGTTTCTTGATTTTGGGGATGAGGATGAGGATAGTTTCGTTAATGTCGGAAAGGCTTGTTTCCCTAGCCCAGATCTTCTTGATCAGATTGCATATGTCAGGACCAATAATGTGCTAATATTGTTTGTAGAAGAGGGAATGGAAGCCTTTTGGGACCAGGGCCTTAGTAGGGTGGATATGTTTTAGGACCAGATGAATATCGTCATCCATCACATCTTTGGTAAGTTTACTATTAATTTCTTTGGTGATCACATGTCTGATGTAGTATTCCACTTTGGAAGAGATGTTAAGACTGCCAGCCAAAAAGAGATTCTGGAAATAATTGGTGATAATGTCTTGGATTCCATCATTCTCGAAGGCTTTGGTACCATTCGGATGTGAAATGCAAGAGATAAATTTTTTCCAGTGCCTAGTTGAGGCTTTCAGATGAAAATAGCAGGTGTTGGAATCCCCTTCTTTAATGTGGGTATCAGGAACCCAGATAGCCCAGAAGCTTTCCTTGATTCGCAGGGCGGCATCTAGATCCCTTTGAATCGAACTGATTTTGGAGATAGTGGAATTGGATGGGGGTTGGTTGAGAAGCATGCAAAATTTTCTTTCGAGGAAATCACAGTGATTGTCAGGTTGACAGAATTTGTTATTTCTCCATGTCCTGAAATATGATGCAATCTATTGAATATTTGACCCAATGTCTGCATGTCTACACTTCCAGCCTGAACGGATCACATCTTCTCTTTCGCGTTCTTTAGTCTAGAAGATTTCAAATCTGAAGGGCCTTCTGCCTTTATTGTTGCTGTCTCCTTGGGTGAATTCAATCACAATTGGACAGTGGTCCGAGAAATTGAGCAGTAGGTGCTCAATGTGAAACATTCTTAAAATATTCATCCAATCTGTTGAGCCCAGAAATCTTTCGAGGCACTCCGAGATATGGGTTTCATCCGTGTTACCCCGGAACCACGTGAAAGGACTACCCGTGAATCCCAGATTGACTAGATCTGCCCTAGTAATTTCATCCTTAAAGTCAGACATTAATGAGGAGGGTCGAAGAGCTCCACCAATTTTTTCCTTTTGATACAAGATCTCATTAAAATAACCTCCAATGAGAAAAGGGCTTGGCAGATCACATCGTAGATTGCAAAGGAGATCCCACGACTTCCACTTCTCAGTGTGGGTCGGCCAGCCATAGAAACCCAAAAAGGTTCACGGTGGGGTATGGGCATCATGAATAGCTTCCGCAACATGGTGAGAGGAGAAGGATAAGATCCTAACATCAACATCATCCTTCCATAGGATATAGAGACCCCCTGAGTGGCCTTTTTGGGGAATAGGGAGGCAGCCCTGGAAGCCACATTTCAGCGCAAGGCCGGTGGTGTCCTTGTTTTCCAATATGGTTTCGGACATGAAAACCATATCAAGACGACTTTGAGCACAATGGTGCTGGAGCATTCAAACCATTTGTGGGTTTCCAAGCCCACGAAATTTCCAGCAAAAAATGATCATTGCTCTAGGCGGGGCTGGGATGTACCCACCTCCGCCTTTGATTCCTCCGGGATCATTTTTTCTTCCGCCGCTTTCCATCTTTTTGGGATGTTTTTAGCTGAAGTACTCATTTCAATTCATCGTTTCAGCTCCCCAGGTTTTAGATTAAATACTTTTTCTTTCTTTGTTATCACAGTGAGTCCTCTTCCAAGTTCGACGGGTGACGGGGCCTATTACCGTTAATCCTATCATCCTAGAGTCACCTTGTAGACAGTAGTCTGATGTGGCCATTTCTGAATGAAGGACGAGATCTAGTGGTTCGGTGCACATTTTATTTGGGTTTGAGATTTGTTTTTGGTGGGTTCACTTGTTTTTTCACTGGCTCTATTGGTGTTGGGGGAGTAACTTTCAGGGGGTAGAATCTATACCTGATTCTATGTCTTGCTTCTTCGTTCGACTCTCCTAGTAAACCTCATTATTGCACGTGGGGATTATGATCTGGGAAGGTCTACCCGCTTCCCTATAGAGAATTGGGATTCTTTTAGGGAACTCTGGCGGTCCTAGTGTGATGGATTTAGTGTGTTCAGTTTCCGCCCACCCCATGTGAGCCATCGTGAGATGATCATGATCCTTTTGTTTTTCTGCCTCTAGGATAAAGATAATTTTTATCGTTTTGGCTCGTAGCTAGGGTCCATATTGTAGTATGATATTACCTGATTCATTCCTTTTCTTTACATCATAAGATCTCTCCAGATGGCCAATAAATCCACAGAAGAAGCAGAAAATTGGGAGTTTCTCAAACTCGAATGAGATCCACATGTGAGTGTCATCGAGCTTCAAAAACATACCCCTCATTAGAGGCTCTGACACTTTGGCCTTGACTTTAATCCGAACCATGGGTCCCCATTGGATTGGGTCCGAACAGTCCCACTCAATAAAATGGACAATGCAATCACCAATATCTCTCAGAACCCGTTTCATTCCCCCATGGAAAGGAATTCCTTTGATACGTATCCAGAAGGGGGATCAGGTAAGGTTAATGTGCTGGAAATCATTCCCACCTTCAAATTCTTCCATGAGGAGGAGCTGGTTATCAAAGGACTATGGCCTCCCTCTGAGGATTTTTTCTCTATCTTTTTCATTAAAGAACTCAAAGACAAGGATATTTCTCTCCACTTCCCAGATGGCTACTCCCGCCTCCAGTTTCCATAAATTTTGAAGAGTGTTTCTTAGGGCCCCCTGGTTGACTGTGATTTTTTCCCCAAATCTTCCAACAGCCAACAGTGACATGCGTTTTTCCAGCAGTGTATCTTCATTTCTTCGAGCCTCAATCAACGCTTTTTCTTTGTCTGTCAAGGACAATTTATTCCATTGAGACACAAGATCTACTTCCATGGTGCGGGTCATGTGGAATCTGATTTTCACTTCCGCTTCAAGGTTCTGCAAACGGTTTGATCACACGCACCCCAGAACAGTGAAACATAGTCCAAGCCCAGCAAAAGGTCCCTTTAGTTCCAGTGCGGCCCAGATTACCACCAGTCAGGTGCAGCCCGAGAGAGATCGCTTTGCACACAATGACTGCGACCAGACCACTCAGCCAGAGAAGCACAACCGAGCAGCGTTATGCGCTTTGTGGAAAACGCCTCTCGTGGCCGGTCCTTCACGGAGGAGAAGGAAACGACCTTGCAACAGGGCCCTTCGTGGTAGTCTTTAATAGAGGATAAGGCAATGACCTCATGAATAGGGCCTTTCGCGGTCAATCCTTTGTGAAAGAATAAGGCACCTCTCACGACCAGTCCTTCGTGAAGAACCTGTGTCTCCACGAAACTGGTCGAAAAGCCACTGGTGTGCACCGCTTCAAACGAAAACTTGAAGGTTGGAAAAAAGGCCCAAAGAGGTTCGTGGATTAGAAACCCAACTCCGATATGCTAGAACTATTATTTTTCTAAGGATTAATCACAAAATCGTGAGAGGGATGTGGATCTGGTTACCGATTTTCCAGATCTAGTTTACAGAAAGCCAGGTTTTGATGAAAATGATTCTGTGAATCGGGATTTAAGAACATCCGCTCTTTGAAGCTAAAAATCAAAAGATATTTCCCTTTCCCCTCTGCTTGCAGGTGATAGAGGGATAAGAACAAGCTCGAGCTTGGACTCAAGGTGTTGGAATCAGGTCCACTACGGCACTAAGAATCCAAATGCTGACGAAGCTAGATGGTGTCGGGTCCACAGTCGTCGGAACAAAGGTGGGAGAGGGGTCCTTAGCTGAAGTGTGGGATTCAGAGGAGGGAGACGACCACCATTTACACACAACCACATGCCGTTGCGGTCCGAATGGGAGGCACCAAATGCAAACCCTAGGAGTTCCAGGAGAGAAGCTCTCACAGCAGGAGAGAAGTACTTGGAGACTATATTGTAATACCCAAAAATACTAAAATAAGAACATTATGTTCAATAGTGTATATGAAACACATAACCAATATTATAAGAGAATATATCATCTTGAGACTTTTTGATATATTTATTTTAAAATAAATTATGTCTCTTTGATAGCTTGCGATGCATGCAACACTAGGATACTCTATTAAAAATTTAATATTTAAACATAACCATTATAACCTAGAAATTAAATTTTTTGGTATTATTATTAATAACTAAATTATAAAAATTATATGGTTTAATCATATATAAAATAAATGTATATCTATTTATTATAAATAGAATAATAATCATTAGAAAGTAATAAAATATTTTTTGAAAAACTATATTTTTTCTAAAAGGTGGTTTAGTTGTGCTTTGCATATATAATTTAAATTAATTTATACCATATTAAAAGAATTTATCTGATAAATGAAATTCATTTTTTAAATTATAATATCAAACTTATATTATAGTAATTTCTTTTATGATTTTAATGAAATTTTTCGTTTTTTGTGAATAGTGAAAAATACTGAATTTTATTTAAAAAATGTCTTTTCATTTAAATAATTTATAATGTTAAATTATATTTAGAAATAGTTTTAAAGTAAAATTAGTTCAATTATATATAAATTAATCCAATTTAGGTATTTTTATTCATTTTAATATTTAATTTTGATATAAAAACTGTGTAAACTTTTGAATATTTTATATTTACAAACTCGCTATCTTGTCACTATGAGATTAATTTTAAATTAAAAATTTCTATTTATGTGAATTTAATTTATAAAAATGGATTAAATATTTTTAATCATCATAATTTATAATTTATAATAACTTCAAATTTATATTTGAGAAAAATAAATAGTGAAAATAGTTAAAATTAATTACCGATCTTAAGGTAAAAATGGGTTTATTAGGGGGTTAAACTAAAAAGATAAGGGTTAAAATGACCTAAAAACTTGTATAAAATAAATTTTATAGTAATAATTAGACCTTATACCTTATAATATATATAATGGTATATTATTTTAGACTTGTTACATGAAATAAAATATGGGAGGTATTCATACTTTTCAAAAATTACAAGTGTGTCACTAACCTCACATATACAAGGCCACCAACTACCCTCTCTTCTACACACCTACAAATAATTTTGGTTTAAAAAATAACCGAACCAAATAACTTTCCAACTTCCATAACATAATAATAGAAGCATTTTTTTGGGCATAAATTCAACCTAGGAAGGATTTGATGCAAACCTAAGGAGTATACCTGAAGAAGAGGTAACGTTCTTCAATGAGCATTTTTATTTTATTTCTCCCTAAAACTTGTTAAATTTTTATAAAACAATGATGATATAATAAAATAATTATATTAAATTTACTTATTCTTTATGTTATTTTAATTTCCTATAACCATCCACAATTAAATAAAATGTTTTATGAAATCATTATTCGTGTGTACGACAGACTATCACCTTACGAACTGATGTCATTCTTTTTTTTTGCATTACCACCTCTCATGGTTGGGTATAATGATGTATATAAAGTATATATATGATATTTATAAAATAATAATATCCTCTTTATCCTTTATATAATATATAAATTTTTAATATCCATTCAATAGGATATATGCTAACGTCGCTCGTGTGTACAATGGACTACCACCTTGTAAAGAGATGTGATTCATCTTTCAATAATGCCTTACATAGAAGGTGATATGGATAAAGTTAATGATTATATTTAATATAAATGAAATAATTATTATATTAATGACATATTTATCATTATTAAAAGTCCATATATACCATTTTCATTATTACATTTTCACTCAATGAAAGATGATAACGTTGCTCATGTACGTGTCGACTATAGCCTTCACGAAACGATATGACTCACTTTTAACAAAAACACACAATATATGATATATATAAGTATATTTAAAGAATTAAAATGGTATATATAATATTAAAATAATTATATAACTATAATATATCACTTAACTTCTTTTCATAATGATCATTGGAAAATGGAAATGTTACTCATGTGTACGTACATCATACCGTCTCCATGATCACAACGTTCTTAATTTCTCAAAAAACATATTTCATGATTGGTCTTAAAAGTATAAATGATTTATAATTATGATAATTATTTAATTATTATTATTATAAATATTATGAAACTATATAATATTCACAATAAATATAACATTCATGAGAAATAATGAATGAGAAAACAAGGAAATTAACACCAGAATCAATGAAAATATTTAAATATTATTAATGAAAAGGTGATAAGATGTTATAAAAGTAACATATAAGATATTATAAATAATAATATGGTTATATTATATGTTAATGAAATATTTAAATCCAATATAAAATATTTTAAAGAATGTTCAACTAAAAGGAAGCGCGGGGTAAGGGATTTATTAACTCAATTTTCATTAATTGGGTTAAAATTCTACTTCATTGATTATGTCATGATAAGATTATGTGGGTAATGAAATTTTATTATTTTATATTCTATTTAAAAATGTTTTATTTGTATTTAAATTTTATATACATGTTCAATTAATTTATTAATCCCCACTTTAATGATATGATTTTTATAAGGGATTTCATCTCAATTTACCTTCCATTGAGAATTATTCGTCATATGAAACATTTCACTTTTATATGGTGTATATACTTCAAAATTTACATGTAACATCATGATTAATTCATACTTAATGATATTTTAATTTTCATTTTGAATCATTTCTTCCAAGTGTATTTTAATTGAAAATTACTAAGTGGTAAAAGTTATTGTACAGTCTCAATTTCTTTTGTGATTGTTAAATTTATCTTGAAACAATCACTTTATTAGAATAATTTTTTCATTATAAATTAAATTTAACTTAAATATCTATATCATTTCATGATTTATATTATTATTGACTAAATTCTATACCAAATTTTACAAATGGTGTGTACTTTGAAGTTATTTGATTAAATGGGGAAATATTGATAAATCCATATCTTCTACTCAATAAATATATTTGATGATAAGGAACTTTGTTAAAGAAATAAATATATTATTAAATATATGAGGATTTATTTAGACATGTATACATGGTTGGGTACCATTATAGGCAGCCCCTCGATGGATCGATATGTCTCATGAGACAAATCAACTGGCCAAAATGAAACAGGTTTCTACCTGTAGTTTTAAACTCTCTTAAGGATAGATCTTGATAGTGGATGTTTTCATGTGAATTAGACATGAAATAAAATAATTAATCACTAAATTCATTAAGAATTCATTTATTATTATACATGATATTTTCATAATGATATTATCTATAGATTCATTTCATTCTTAGTTTATTGATTAAATAGAATGCATGTTTAGTTTTTTACCTTACTATATTGATTATTCCTTATCTTATCATTATATTCAATTCTTTAAATGTAATGTGTGTTCAATTATTTAAATTTATATATTTATTATTCATTATCCATTTATGATAGTATTTTCATTGATTAAATGGAATGTGTATTCAGTTATTTACTTTTCCATATTGATTATTATCCATGAGATATTCACATTGATATTATCTATGGGTACAATTCCTTCTTAGATTATTTATTATATGGAATGCGTGTTCAGTTATTTACCTTTCCATATTAATTATGTTTATTGATTCATGATTTCTTCCACTCTACTTAACCCTTACCGAGCATTTGAGCTCACTCTTATTTTGTTTCCATTCCCAGGAATCCATGAAGTATAATATGATTGATATGAAAGGATATTCTAGATGGAATAAAGTTATTATTGAAAAGAAATTATGATATAATTTGTGTTTTAAAATTTAATATTTGAATCATGCATTTATCTAGTTTACCAAAACCACTATAATATTTGGTCCTTTGGGATGAAATTACTTATATCTTATTCCAATGTATTAAAGTAAGACATCGACTCCAGGTTACTATGGTTGAGTTAATTACAATTGGTATCATAGGATGTTTAATAGAAACCATGGGAACTAGATTAAGGAAATAATAGATCATGAAAGATAACCCTTTGATAGTATTTTAGGATAAGTATGGAAGAACATCCTAAAGCTTTGGTAAGTAATAGATTATGTGGGTTTTCCTAGAAATACATCCCTCTCTAGATACTATAAGTGGATTTGGTTCTGGAACAAATGTATCAAGGGGTAATAACTCTAAAAAGGGAACATTGAGATTTACTAGATCTCAAAATAGTACACAAAAATGGGACTTACTACATAGATGGGTTGAAATTTCCATGATATATGCTTAAGATAATTCACATTTTCTTCACAAATCATTACAAAGTATTTTAAAAAAAAATATCCCAAAGAAATAATGTTTATGATTATGAGATTATCTATGTATAAATTCTCTTATTTATGTTAAGTCTTCCACTATTTTTTATGATTATACATTATGTTTCATAATTATATGATCTATTCTAGTTCAGTCCATCATTTAGAAATAGTTATTAAATAAAATAAGGGTATCAATACCCATGGTTAATGCATAGATTTCCCTATTGAGGAAGCTAATATATCCAGTATTAGAACTAAGAAAATTATATCTATATTAAGGTATTTTAATTAGGTTATGAGAAATAACCTTTCCAGGATGGAGAAATATATTCCATAGTGTGATTCTCTAATGCTGGTTCACTTCATACAACATAAGCCCCCATCATTTTGTGGGACTAATAATTCAATTATACCAAAACAATGAATTAAGTATTTGGAGAAGATATTTATGGCCTTAAGATGTGGTGAAAAGGAAAAGGTTAAAATTTCAATGTATTGTCTCAAAGCTGATGACGGTTAATGTTGGTCATTGATCTAGAATACTAGGGAGGAAGAAGAAATAAAACTCATGGAATGGAAAACTTTTAAGGAGACATTATTTGAAAAATATTTCCTTTATGAGAAACAAACTAAGATGAAAATAATATTCCATAGATAAAATAAAAATGAATAATAAATTATTTTAGAGTATGAAGATACCTTTAAAAGTTTATCTAGGTATGTTACAAATTACATATGTAACATAGAGTTCAAGAAAATAATTTTTTTTGAAGGTCTTAGGCTAAGTCTCCTAAGGGCGCTGGTCTCTATAACATTTTCATCATATGAGGAAATAATTTTATGTGATATAAAGATAGATAAATAATTATTTAATTATTATGGATTTTAGAGGAAGTTATAAAATAAGAGGATGTTAAAGAAAAAAATATATATGGGGAAGATGGGAAAGAGAGATATTCCAACATGTGATAATTATGTAAAGAAACACCTCAATACTTTATTTAATGGAATGGGGGTTTGGAATAATTGCAGAGAAAAAGTCCACTATGATCATGATTTTAAGGTAAAGAAATAAAATTAAAAAGTACAATGATTCTAGTATAAGTTGATGGGGGCACTACATAAATTAATTCCCCATGCATCAAGATAATATACCTCAAAATAAGCTAAGGGACCAAGTTCAATCTTATGATATTGATACAAATGAAGTGGAATGATTAATATGATTGAGTATTTGGATCCAAGAAATATATTATAAAATTATTTTATTAATTATATTATCATCAATAAAATTATGAAATATATAAGGAGTTTACTAAAATACTATTTCATTATGGATTTGAGAGAATATGTTGAATGATACTGATGACTAATAAAAACCATTCAGTGAAAAGTTAAACTTACTATAAAACACATGATTGATGAAAATATAACCCTTAATATGTTCTTTATCTTGGGATAATGATGTTTGGATAAAGATATGATTTATATAAATAAAGTAAATTGTATAGTACCAAATACCTTGGAATTGATTAATGATTTGTTGATAAAGTGGTTTATGCTATCATTGATGCAGTTAATAGAATTTTTGGATCTAAGGAATAAATATGATAATATGTGTTTTATTTAAGGAATAAGGAATCATAAATGTTTTAAATACGATTTTAAAGTAATTCATGTCATTAACATGTTTCAAGAGAATACACGATGAAGGTATTAAATTTTTTGGAATGTGATGATTAATAGCCACTTTATTTTTTATGTGGAATATAATATTGATTTAGTGACCTTCCTTCTATATTTGGCCAGACATATTTTTGATGAGATTTAAGGTTAAATATTTATGGAATGGATTAAGTTGAGCTTTGGGTATTGTTGGATAATTATTTTAACCTTATTGGTTTTACAAAATATAGGAGGAATATCTTGTTACTCTTTTATGGATTATATAATCTGTTAAAAGGTAATTTTACTACTATAGGAATTAAATTTTTTTCTTGGATATTAATTTATTATAGTAATAAATGTAGTAGAAAATGATCAAAAAATAACCAAAATATGGAATTTAACCTATGATATAAAAATATATCAAGTAAGTATATCTTCACATGTTCTTAGTCTAGATGGTAAAGGAATTCATCAACATTAGGAAAGGCTCTTGAAATAATAATGTTATCTAATACCTTCATTTCTAATGAATAAAATGGTACTTTAACTCATCACATGTTTTTATATTTTGGTCTTTAACCTTATCTGGATCACCCACTTTCTTGTGATCAATGATCTTTATCACTTTCTATTAATCATTAGGAACCATTATTCTATTCCATGTCTATGTTTTCATTTATAACCTATGTTCTCCTACTTAGAAACCTAATTATGTGATTATTCCAGATGGCCTTCATAATTCCATTTATCTATTATAAAGAAGATATTTTATTAACCATTTTTTATGATTTTGGGTTTTGATAAAGTTATTTTAAATTTAAAACCTTTGATTATAAATATCAAGTTTAAATTAAGAAGATCTAATTTATTTAAGGTGGGGAGAATGTAGCACCCCAAAATAATAAAATAATGACATTATGTTCAATAGAATGCATGAAAAATTACACCAATATTAGAAGATAATATAATATCCTATGAATTTATGATATATATTTATTTTTTAATAAATTTAGTCTCTTCGATAACTTTCGATGCACACAACGCTAAGTTTAAATGAAACATGATACTCTATTAAAATGTTATTATTTAAACATAACCCTTATAACCTAGCCATTAAATTGGTGGGTATGATTAGTAATAAATAAATTATGAAAATTATATTGGTTATTCATGTATAAAATAAATATATATCTATTTATTATAAATAAAATAAGAATCATTTTAAAGTAAAAGAAATATTTTCTGAAAAAATGTATTTTTTCTGAAAGGTGGTTTAGTCATGCTTTGTGCATATAATTTAAAATTAACTTTTAAAACTTTTATAAAATTTATTTAATAAAATAAAATTAATTTTTTAAATGATAATATCAAAAATATCTTAGAGTGATTATTTTTTATTTTTCTAAAAATTTTCATTTTTTTGATGAATAGTGAAAAATACTAAATTTTAATTGAAAACTGCCTTTTTGTTTAAATAGTTTACAATAATAAATTATATTTTGAGTTGTTTTTAAATTAAAATTAGTTACATTATATATAAATATATCAAATTTAGTTCATTAGAGTCATTTTAATATTAAGTATTTATATAAAAATTTTGTAAACTTTGTATACTTTTGAACATTTTCTCTTTAAAAACCCACTTTCTCATCAGGTCTGGCGGATTAATTTTAAATTAAAATTTTCCAATTATGTGAATTGAATTAGGAAAAATGGTTTAAATATTTTTAATAATAGTAATATATAATTTCTAATAAGTTAAACATAATTTTTGATAAAAATGAATAGTGAAAATAGTAAAAATTAATTACCACAACTAAGGTAAAAATGGGTTTTCTAGGGGTTAAACTAAAAAGATAAGGGTTGAAATGACCTAAAAACTTGTCTAAAATATACTTTATGGACTTATTTAGACCATATAACTTATATTATCTATAATGGTCAATTATTAGATTGTTTTTTACATGAAGAAAACATGGGTGAAATTCATTCTTTTTAAAAATTACAAGTGTGCCACTCACCTCACTTATAAAAGGCCACCACCTCTCCCCTCTTATTACCAAATACACACCCTTTTTATTTGGAAAATACCTGAAAAAATCACTTCCAAAATTCCATATTCTCATCTTAAAAATCTTTTTTTAGAATAAATCAAACCTATGAAGGATTTGGTGAAAACCTAAGGAGGATACCCAAAGAAGAGGTAATGTTATTCAACAAGCGTTTTTATTTTATTTCTCCCTCAACCACCTTAAATTGTTATAAAAAATTTATGATATAATAAAATCAATATCTAAAATATACTGAGATGTTTTTATGTTAATTTAATTATCTAAAAACATCTATAATTCCCTTAAATGGGTGACAAAATCATCATTCGTGTGTACAGTGTACTACCACCTCACAAACTAATGTCATTCATTTTTCGATTACCACCTATCATGGTTGGGTATGATTATGAATATAAAGTATATATATATATATATATATATTATATTTATAACAAAATTATACATATTAATTCATTATATAAGAGATAATTTTTTTACATTATATTCTTTATGGGATACGATAACATCACTTATGTGTACACTGGGATACTACCTCACGAAGTGATGTGATTTGTCTTTCACTAATTCCTTACATGGAAGTTGATAAAGATAAATTTAATCATTATATGTGATATAAATTACATATTTTTTATATTAATGAAATATTTATCATTATGAAAAGATAATATGTACCATTTTATTTCTTACCTTTTTCACTTAATGAAAGGTGATAATGTCATTTATGTATGTGTGGACTACTTCCTTCACAAAATGATGTGAGTATATTTTCATCACCACACCACATGGATGATATATATATGTATATTTAAATAAATAATATGTTTTATATTATATTCTGATAATTATATAAAGATAATACATTACATACATTCTTTCTATAATGATCATTGGGAAATGAAAACATTACTCATGCATATGTATGACCTACCGTCTCCATGATAATGACATAATTCATTTATCAAAACCATATTTCATGATGTGTATTAATAGTATAATTGATGTGTAATTATTATAAGTATGTAATGTTTATTATATGTAGATTATAGAACTATATACGATGCACAAGAACCAGAACATTCATGATAAAGAACAAACGAGAAAACATGACAATCAACACCTAAAGTAATTAATATAATTAAAAATTATTAATTAATGGGTGATAAGATGTTATAAAAGGATAATATATGATATTATAAATATTAATATGGTTCTATTATATATTAATAAATTTTTAAATTTTTTTATATAGGATGTTAAGTAATGGTCAACTAAAAGGAACCATGAGGTAAGAGATTTCTTAACTCAATTTCCATTCATTGGATTAAACTTCTACTTAATTGATTATGTCATTATAAGATTATGCATGTAATGAAATTTGATTATTTTATGTTTTATTTACTATTATTATATTCATATTTAAATTTGATACACAGAATCAATTCATTAATTAATCCCCATTTCAATGATATGATCTTTGTACTATATTTCGTCTCAATTTACATTCCATTGAGACTTATTTGTTATTATGCACAAATTAAATTTTATGTAGTGTATATAATAACCTTTTGACTTGTAATATCATGATTAATTAATACTAAATGGAATTTTAAGTTTCATTTTGAATCATTTCATCCAAGATAATTTGAATTAAAATTACCAAGTTATAAAAGTTATTGTACAGTCTCACTTCTTTTGTGATTGTTAGCTTTCTCTTGAAAAAATCACTTTCTAAAAATCATTTTTTTATTTATAAATTAAATTTTTATTAAATATAAATATGATTTTATGATGAATATGATTATTTCTTAAACTATATATCATTTTTATATACAGTGTTTACTCTTAAAGTTATTTAATTAACTATTTAACTATTGATAAATCCATATCTTTTACTTAATATAGATATTTGATGATAAGGAACACTATTTATGAAATAAATAGATTATTAGATATTAGAAGATTTATTTGGACATGAATAAACAGGTGGGGAATAGTTATAGATATCCCTTAGATGCATCACTAGGTCTTATGAGACAAATCAGTTGGCCAATATTAAACCAGTTTCTACATGCAGTTTTAAACTTTCTTGAGGATAGATCTTGATAGTAGATATTTTCAGGTTCCTGATACATGAGATCCAGTAATTATGAATTTCATTCATTAATAATTTTTTTTTTATTGTAACAGCCCAAGATTTTATAAAAAAAATATATTCTTTTAATTTTATTAATGTCTTGTGTTGTACGCTACACCAAAAGGAGCTTGCACAACACACATCCTTGACTTGCCTTGCATTACACGCAATTGCGACCTTCCTCGATAGCGTGTGTAGTACGCAATACCGAGTTTCACTAAACAACGATATGCTATAAAAATATTATTAAAACTAGCCGTTATGAATAGTAATAACCACTTTTTGAAATCCAGTAAATCTTATTTTTCAAAATGAACTTTATTTTTGGATTCGGAGTATCGAATTTAGCCTAAGGTGAAATTTTGGTACTTTTCGGATAACTTTCATATTTTGATGAATAGTGAAAATGACTAAATTTTAATTAAAAACAACTTTTTTAATCGAAATAATTAATAATGATAAATTATTAATTTGAGTGATTTTAAAGTATATTTAGAATATATTTTTACAATTTAATACAATTTTGGTCATTGAATGTAATTTCACATTTAAACCAGACATAATCAAGTGTCAATCTTTTGATAGATATTGTTTCTTAAAAACACGCTATTTGTTTTAACAGCGGGATTTAATTATAAAATTAATTAATGCAACTTCTATGTTATGAATTTGGTTAAATAGATTTCATTTTTGAATTCGGAATATGAAATATAGCTTAGGATGAAATTTTGGCATTTTTCTGAAAACCTTCAATTTTTGATGAATAGTGAAACCACTAAGTGGTAGGTTAAAAACTGAATTTTGCATAAAACTTAATTTTACCGCTTCTGTGAATGGAATTTCGAAAATCTGACAGACACGGTTAATATCAAGGACTAAAATGTGGTTCAATGAGATGAAAATAATTTTTGGTGAATAGTAACTTTTTACTTTTTTTTACCACGGTTAAAAGTAAATAGGGTAATTAAGGGTAAAGATGATATTATTATTACCCTAACACATGTCCTAATTCTATTGGACAAGTGTATTTCGACCAAAAACAAACTTAGGAATAAAATATGACCATTTAGGCCCACTTGGATTAGATTAGGACATTTATTATTAATTTATTTAAAGAAGGGTTAAAATAGTTAAAATCAAAGTTTAATAAGTAAATCATTTTTAATATGGGGTTATACATAAGATAAATTCAATTGTAAATATTCATTAGAAAGATAAAAAGATTTCCTACATGATGGTATTTTATTTGTAATTTTTAGACATCAAATAATTTAATTTATTTATGACACAACGATGATGCAGTAATTATCTTTTTAATGAAATATTGACATAATTGATGTTATAAGCACCAAAATAAATGTAATTTGAGATTTTTATGAATTCCACTAATTTTCTAGGTTACTATGATATATTACTGTTGATTTAATCAACTTGGTTCGAACATTTAATTCTGTTATGACTTTCACAAAAATCATATATCAAATAGTGTCAAAATTGACACAAAATAGTTTTTAAATCAAATATTATATTACTAATTGTTATTTTATTCCTAAAAATCTAAGGTTCGGCCAAATGACTTATATAAGGATATATATATTAATAATAAACAATTTGGGGTTCGTTTGGCATGTTATAGTAAGTGTATTAACCATATAGTGAAAGAAAACAAAAAGACACGATAAAAGTTAAATTATTTAACTTAGAGTTAAATCTAATTGATAAGGTTAAAATAATACCCTAAACTTGTCTAAATCCTATTGGTTGATAGGATTTCGACCCATCCCCACTTTAGCTTCGAAATAAGACCCTTTGGAACCATTATAAACCGATTTTGACTTTAATATAAAATAATATTTTGAGATATTCCTAAGGTGCCCCTCTCCTCCCCTATAAAAGGACACCTCCTCCCCCTCCTCCTCACACCAATTTGAGCACTCAAGCTCGGCCAACCCCTGCCAAAATCTCTTCTCCACTTCCCTAGAAACATCCTAGAGGTTCTGGTCTTCCTCAAAGACCAATTCTAGTGCCCTAAGAAGAGGTCTCAAAGAGGCACTTCAAAGAAGAGGTAATTACCGTTACCAATTCTTTCATCTTTATTTCTTCTTCCACTTCTTCTTCTTAGGTTGTTTCATTATGAAGTAATAACATCAGTATCACTCATATACTGATATGTTATTATAAGTATTAAACAACCCTATTTCACCATCTATCCATCCTACGGAAAAAGAAATCACCGCGCGTGCGTACGTACGGAATACCGTCTCCACGCCGTGGTGTAATCTATTTTCCACCACCACCTTACATGGATGGGTATAATGGTGTAAAGAATAACTATACATAGTTATTACAACATCATATTGATTCTGATATATTGTATAATCCACTCCAATTCAATTCAATATTTATAGAAATGATATCATCGCTCGTGCGTACGTACGGACTACCGTCTCCACGACGCGATGAGATTCATTCTCCATGTTAACCATTTAAGAATGATTATAAAGTATATATAAGAAATAATAATGAAATATATAACATTTTAAAGCTACTGGATTTATGTATAAATATATATGTATGCCATCTACTTACTTCCATTTCAAGACAATAAGGAAAGTAAAACAGCGTTCATGCGTACATACGGACTACCGTCTCCATGAACGGTGTTTTTCATTTTATTTATCTATCTATTATATATATATATATATACTGAATATATATGATATATAAATCATATTTTATATTCTGGAAGTAAGTAAATCATGATATAAGTAATAATGATGTCAAGAACAACAAGTCAAAACACCTACGATAAATGAAACGATTTTACCCAAAACGCTTCTTTAACATGGAATTTACAAAAGAACGGGTAATATAATGTCATAAGTGAACCATATATGATATCATAACAATGAATATGATTCTGGAATAAGTCAATAACATTATTTAAACCATTATACAGGAGCTTCGGACACGAACAAAGCAAATCGGACCTAAGGTAAGGGAAATATCACAATCTCATTTTTATCCGAGATTGTTTATTCGTAAGTATTTACTGGGGTGTATTTTATCATCCACATCCATGTTCCCTCAATATGTAATATTGTTTCCATCCACTTAAAATAGTTTAAATCCAATTTTACCCATCGGTGAGTTTTTAGTAAAGAATATGAAAGGAATCTTTTGTCGTTTTTTTTATACGAGGTACTTTTTGACTTTTCCGACAAAAGTACGAAGAATGTTTTTTTTAACTTATACGGCACGAACGGATTTTTACGGTTTTATAAAGCCTTATTTTCATGAACCTTCCTCCAAAATATTTCATGACTATTTTCAATAAAATCTTTTTCTTTTAAAATTTCATGATGTTTTGTGAAAAGAAATTGATTTTGAAGAAGAAAGGATATTTTCCTCAAGAATGGAGTTCAAGTGTTTTATCAAAATTATTTTCCATCTAAGATAATAAAGGGTTCTATTTTTATCCCTATTATTACATTGATTTGATCATGTTGTAATGGAATTATTTTTATGAATTCCTTTATCTTATATGAATTGATTTATGATGTCATGATGTTTCAAGAATCCCATTTTTGTTACATGTGTTATGCGATGATGTATGATTTATGATTATGTGGCACACATAAGAAAGGATTCATTATAAGATGGGTGGGACCTATATCTCCCTCCAATGCATTGGGTAAAGATTTTATATCTCATGAGATAGACATGGCTGGAATGGTAGGTTATACCGGTTCAGTGAAACAGGACTGAAACGAGGATTACTCGATTCAGAAAGGGACTTTGTCCACTAAGATAGTCTTGGCAATGAGTCTTGACTAACAAGAAATGATTCTATATGATTATGTGTGTATGCCACAATGAGTAATGTTTTAAGTTATGATTTCATTTCACTACTATGATTTATCCCATGTTATTAAATTATGCTCTCTTTTGCAGGTTAAGATTTCAAAAAAATGTTATGTTCTTATGAAAATTATGTGATTGATATTTCTTTTTTTTTACCCTTACTGAGCATTTGAGCTCACCCTTTTATGTTTTCTTTTCCCCAGGATATAAAGAAAGGTTTTAGGTATAAAAAGGGGAAGATCTTTATGGGATATATTGAAGATCTTTCACCACGTTTAGAAGATTACATTCCGAGTTTCCAAAGACACTAAACTATTACGATCCTTGTGTGTGTGTTTTTGTTATGTACTAAGTATTCCGCAAAAGTAATGTAATGTCCATGTACGATAAGCTTCGGGTCTCTACAGTTGGTATCAGAGGAAAGGTTTAGTCAACCTTTGGAAACTAGGATGCGAAAACGTTAGTGAGATCCCTAGAGATATTTCTAAGGTATGTCTAGGGATGTCCCTAGGGATAAGTATACGTATAGGTTATAGTAATAGAATTACGCTAACAATCATAGAATTAAACCTAAGATGTTGGATATTGAAGGTACTCCCCCTTTATTATGTTGTTTTCCCTAGCATGATTTTTGCCTCTCACACTATTCTTTTTGGGTTTTAGACGATGGCTGGAACCCGAAGGAACCGTGTTGATCAATGCAATGGACAATGCAATGATTGCCCTCATGAACAAACAAATGTTATGGGAGATGGAGTGCAAAATCTTATTGCTATACTTACACAAGCTATGAATCATTCTGGACTTCCAAATGAGCAGAGAAGGGAACAATATTCTATTGAGTCCTTCATGAGGCAACGTCCACCTTCTTTCAGTGGGTCTTCTGATCCACTTGTTGCTGAACAATGGATCAGTACTACTGAAAAGATATTTTCAGTTCTTCAATGTTCTGATCATGATAAAGTCATCTTAGCAGTATATCGTTTGGAAGGTGAAGCTGATCAATGGTGGAATCTTATCAAGAATACGAGGCCAAGAGATGAAATTGAGTCCATGGAATGAGACGAGTTCAAGAACTTATTTTTCAATAAGTACTTCCCTCGTATTCTTCGAACAAAGATGGAGAAGGAGTTTCTTGAACTAAAGCAAAAGGATGATGAATCTGTTGGTATATACGAAGCGAATTTTACAAGACTTGCAAGGTATGCATCTGGCATTATCATCCAACCTGAAAGTAAAGTTGATCGATTTTTCAGTGGCTTAAAACCAAGTCTTCGAAGGGCATTAGCTATAAGAGACTTCAGTAGCTATGAAGAAATTGTGCGTTGTGCTATCAAGGTAGAAATGGAAGTTGGTGTTACATATCCATCTCATGGTTTTGACAAGAAACGAAAGATGGAGTTCAAGGAGAAATCTCAAAATAATGGTGAAAAGAAGATGAATGTTTCCTTATGTACAAAGTGTGGAAAGAAGCATGGTGGAGATTGTCTTAAAGGGACTAGAAAATGTTTTAAGTGTGGAAAAGAAGGTCATCGAGCAGCTGAGTGTCGAAGTAATGGAAAAAGGGTTTCTAATGATGTGAATAAAGCAAACACTGCAGAGAACGCACCGCCAACACTTCAATGCTTCAAGTGCAAGGAAATGGGGCATTATGCTAATAATTGCCCTAATCCAAGGGTTAGTGATGATCAACATGAGCAACCACTGAAGGCAAAGGACAAAGGGAAGTCACATGCGATCACTATTGGCGATGTTGAATATGATAACGATGTGGTGGAATGATTAAGCGTTTATGTAATGGGATTCCAAAATAATGTTGTATCATGGAGTATTGGAATATTTATGTATTGGTCTAATGTGGTATTCAAAGTGATTGAGATATTATGCGCATAATGAAGGGAAAATGAGAAAATTAAATGTTTAACAGTATTCATGAGCTCATGATTGATATAAGGACTAAGTGATATCATGGTTTGAGTATATAGAATTTTGAGGATTTTGGTATATGGAAAGTATTAACTTTTAACTGCACTCATGTTTTCACTAAGGTATTCAAGAGAATACACGATTAAGGACTTTGAATGTTTGGAATATGACCAACAAGACATATCTTGTGATATGAGGGGATCAACGACAGTATTAAATCTCTGGTAATCGTTGTTACTATATTATGAGAGTGGACTGCAGTATTATGTATAAGCCTAAAGATTAGACTGGATTATGTTGGACATAAGTTAGTATTGTTTAAGGATAGAAGATTTTCGATATTATTGATGGGATGTTATAGTAACGTAGTTTTAGAAAAAGGACAACCTGCAGGACGGGCGACAGCCCATCGCTTCGGACAAGGCTGTAGGAATCGAACCCACAACCGAAGTGCGACTGGCCTTTATCGCCTACCACTGGCCTACAGGAAGTCCCTGTTTAGTAGAAACTAGTTTTATTATATTAAGCAGTATGATATATGAAGTATAAGTCCATTTTAGAAACCATATGTGATTAATCTCACTATAGATCGACTTATGTATATAATTTTGCTAACCTTTTGTTTGAAACAGATGGAATGACCCGTCATTCAATCACATGATCTTCTAACACTTCACGAATAACAAATTCAACTTCATTTATTTAAGAGATGAAGTGGAAATTGTTAAAGGCACGAACAACAGTGAGATTGTACGAAAATAAAGTAAGTATTTATTCTAATTCAAATTTACAACTTTAGGGAAATGATCTTGAAAACCAAAAATGTTGTCCTAGTGATCTTATACCTGATGAATCAGATGGTACCTTAGATCGTCACAAATTTATGGATTTGTGATTACTGGCTTTTCCATAGCCATGTCCTCTACCACTCTCCATCATAACATGATGGTTAGATTTCTCTTCCATATCCATATTTTCACCTATGCGGAAACCCAGTGATTAGTTTATTTGGGTAATCGTTACATTTCATACTTTAGTTTTTAAAGCCAAGTTTTGGTATTCCCTTTTACAATGTGGGTTTCTATTAAAGAAACTTTCAAATAGTAAATCATTTATAACCCCGACGAATTTCGAGGGCGAAATTCATTTTAAGGGGGGTAGAATGTAACAGCCCAAGATTTTATAAAAAAAATATATTCTTTTAATTTTATTAATGTCTTGTGTTGTACGCTACACCAAAAGGAGCTTGCACAACACACATCCTTGACTTGCCTTGCATTACACGCAATTGCGACCTTCCTCGATAGCGTGTGTAGTACGCAATACCGAGTTTCACTAAACAACGATATGCTATAAAAATATTATTAAAACTAGCCGTTATGAATAGTAATAACCACTTTTTGAAATCCAGTAAATCTTATTTTTCAAAATGAACTTTATTTTTGGATTCGGAGTATCGAATTTAGCCTAAGGTGAAATTTTGGTACTTTTCGAATAACTTTCATATTTTGATGAATAGTGAAAATGACTAAATTTTAATTAAAAACAACTTTTTTAATCGAAATAATTAATAATGATAAATTATTAATTTGAGTGATTTTAAAGTATATTTAGAATATATTTTTACAATTTAATACAATTTTGGTCATTGAATGTAATTTCACATTTAAACCAGACATAATCAAGTGTCAATCTTTTGATAGATATTGTTTCTTAAAAACACGCTATTTGTTTTAACAGCGGGATTTAATTATAAAATTAATTAATGCAACTTCTATGTTATGAATTTGGTTAAATAGATTTCATTTTTGAATTCGGAATATGAAATATAGCTTAGGATGAAATTTTGGCATTTTTCTGAAAACCTTCAATTTTTGATGAATAGTGAAACCACTAAGTGGTAGGTTAAAAACTGAATTTTGCATAAAACTTAATTTTACCGCTTCTGTGAATGGAATTTCGAAAATCCGACAGACACGGTTAATATCAAGGACTAAAATGTGGTTCAATGAGATGAAAATAATTTTTGGTGAATAGTAACTTTTTACTTTTTTTTACCACGGTTAAAAGTAAATAGGGTAATTAAGGGTAAAGATGATATTATTATTACCCTAAAACATGTCCTAATTCTATTGGACAAGTGTATTTCGACCAAAAACAAACTTAGGAATAAAATATGACCATTTAGGCCCACTTGGATTAGATTAGGACATTTATTATTAATTTATTTAAAGAAGGGTTAAAATAGTTAAAATCAAAGTTTAATAAGTAAAGCATTTTTAATATGGGGTTATACATAAGATAAATTCGATTGTAAATATTCATTAGAAAGATACAACGATTTCCTACATGATGGTATTTTATTTGTAATTTTTAGACATCAAATAATTTAATTTATTTATGACACAACGATGATGCAGTAATTATCTTTTTAATGAAATATTGACATAATTGATGTTATAATCACCAAAATAAATGTAATTTGAGGTTTTTTATGAATTCCACTAATTTTCTAGGTTACTATGATATATTAATGTTGATTTAATCAACTTTTTTCGAACATTTAATTCTGTTATGACTTTCACAAAAATCATATATCAAATAGTGTCAAAATTGACACAAAATAGTTTTTAAATAAAATATTATATTACTAATTGTTATTTTATTCCTAAAAATCTAAGGTTCGGCCAAATGACTTAGATAAGGATATATATATTAATAATAAACAATTTGGGGTTCGTTTGGCATGTTATAGTAAGTGTATTAACCATATAGTGAAAGAAAACAAAAAGACACGGTAAAAGTTAAATTATTTAACTTAGAGTTAAATCTAATTGATAAGGTTAAAATAATACCCTAAACTTGTCTAAATCCTATTGGTTGATAGGATTTCGACCCATCCCCACTTTAGCTTCTAAATAAGACCCTTTGGAACCATTATAAACCGATTTTGACTTTAATATAAAATAATATTTTGAGATATTCCTAAGGTGCCCCTCTCCTCCCCTATAAAAGGACACCTCCTCCCCCTCCTCCTCACACCAATTTGAGCACTCAAGCTCGGCCAACCCCTGCCAAAATATCTTCTCCACTTCCCTAGCAACATCCTAGAGGTTCTGGTATTCCTCAAAGACCAATTCTAGTGCCCTAAGAAGAGGTCTCAAAGAGGCACTTCAAAGAAGAGGTAATTACCGTTACCAATTCTTTCATCTTTATTTCTTCTTCCACTTCTTCTTCTTAGGTTGTTTCATTATGAAGTAATAACATCAGTATCACTCATATACTGATATGTTATTATAAGTATGAAACAACCCTATTTCACCATCTATCCATCCTACGGAAAAAGAAATCACCGCGCGTGCGTACGTACGGAATACCGTCTCCACGCCGTGGTGTAATCTATTTTCCACCACCACCTTACATGGATGGGTATAATGGTGTAAAGAATAACTATACATAGTTATTAAAACATCATATTGATTCTGATATATTGTATAATCCACTCCAATTCAATTCAATATTTATAGAAATGATATCATCGCTCGTGCGTACGTACGGACTACCGTCTCCACGACGCGATGAGATTCATTCTCCATGTTAACCATTTAAGAATGATTATAAAGTATATATAAGAAATAATAATGAAATATATAACATTTTAAAGCTACTGGATTTATGTATAAATATATATGTATGCCATCTACTTACTTCCATTTCAAGACAATAAGGAAAGTAAAACAGCGTTCATGCGTACGTACGGACTACCGTCTCCATGAACGGTGTTTTTCATTTTATTTATCTATCTATTATATATATATATATACTGAATATATATGATATATAAATCATATTTTATATTATGGAAGTAAGTAAATCATGATATAAGTAATAATGATGTCAAGAACAACAAGTCAAAACACCTACGATAAATGAAACGATTTTACCCAAAACGCTTCTTTAACATGGAATTTACAAAAGAACGGGTAATATAATGTCATAAGTGAACCATATATGATATCATAACAATGAATATGATTCTGGAATAAGTCAATAACATTATTTAAACCATTATACAGGAGCTTCGGACACGAACAAAGCAAATCGGACCTAAGGTAAGGGAAATATCACAATCTCATTTTTATCCGAGATTGTTTATTCGTAAGTATTTACTGGGGTGTATTTTATCATCCACATCCATGTTCCCTCAATATGTAATATTGTTTCCATCCACTTAAAATAGTTTAAATCCAATTTTACCCATCGGTGAGTTTTTAGTAAAGAATATGAAAGGAATCTTTTGTCGTTTTTTTTATACGAGGTACTTTTTGACTTTTCCGACAAAAGTACGAAGAATGTTTTTTTTAACTTATACGGCACGAACGGATTTTTACGGTTTTATAAAGCCTTATTTTCATGAACCTTCCTCCAAAATATTTCATGACTATTTTCAATAAAATCTTTTTCTTTTAAAATTTCATGATGTTTTGTGAAAAGAAATTGATTTTGAAGAAGAAAGGATATTTTCCTCAAGAATGGAGTTCAAGTGTTTTATCAAAATTATTTTCCATCTAAGATAATAAAGGGTTCTATTTTTATCCCTATTATTACATTGATTTTATCATGTTGTAATGAAATTATTTTTATGAATTCCTTTATCTTATATGAATTGATTTATGATGTCATGATGTTTCAAGAATCCCATTTTTGTTACATGTGTTATGCGATGATGTATGATTTATGATTATGTGGCACACATAAGAAAGGATTCATTATAAGATGGGTGGGACCTATATCTCCCTCCAATGCATTGGGTAAAGATTTTATATCTCATGAGATAGACATGGCTGGAATGGTAGGTTATACCGGTTCAGTGAAACAGGACTGAAACGAGGATTACTCGATTCAGAAAGGGACTTTGTCCACTAAGATAGTCTTGGCAATGAGTCTTGACTAAAAAGAAATGATTCTATATGATTATGTGTGTATGCCACAATGAGTAATGTTTTAAGTTATGATTTCATTTCACTACTATGATTTATCCCATGTTATTAAATTATGCTCTCTTTTGCAGGTTAAGATTTCAAAAAAATGTTATGTTCTTATGAAAATTATGTGATTGATATTTCTTTTTTTTTTTACCCTTACTGAGCATTTGAGCTCACCCTTTTTTGTTTTCTTTTCCCCAAGATATAAAGAAAGGTTTTAGGTATAAAAAGGGGAAGATCTTTATGGGATATATTGAAGATCTTTCACCACGTTTAGAAGATTACGTTCCGAGTTTCCAAAGACACTAAACTATTACGATCCTTGTGTGTGTGTTTTTGTTATGTACTAAGTATTCCGCAAAAGTAATGTAATGTCCATGTACGATAAGCTTCGGGTCTCTACAATTATTATCTATTATATTTTCAAAATGATATTATATATGGATTCATTTCATTCCCAGTTTATTGATTAAATGGAACATGGGTTTAGTTATTTATCTTTCCATGTTGATTATGCCTTATCATATCATGATATTTAATTTTTTAAATGGAATGTGTTTTAAGTTATTTATCTTACCATATTTATTATACCTTAACCAATTATGATAGTCATGTTATTAATTAAATGGTGCATGTATTCATTTATTTATCTTTCTATATTGATTATTATCCATAATATTTTCATATTGATATTATCTATGGATGCAATTCCTTCCTAGATTATTGACTACATGACATGCATATTTCAATTATTTACCTTTCCATATTGATTATTCATATTGATTCATGATTTATTCTGCCATAATTAACCCTTATTGAGAATTTTATCTCACTATTATTTTATTTCCTTTCCCATGAGTCCATGAAGTTTACTATGATTGATATTCGAGGATATTCTAGATGGAATAAAGTTATTCTCAAATAAAAATTATGCTGTAATTTTTGATCTAAAATTTAATATGGGAATCATGTATGTATCTGGTTTACCAAGACTACTAACCTATTCGGTCTTTAGGGATGATATTCTTTGTATCTTATTCCAATGTCTTAATGTAAGACATTCAGTCTGATTTATTAGGGTTGGGGTCACTACATACCTAGAGTGTACTAACAAGTTACACACTATGTTACTCGATTTTTTTGTATGTGAGATAAAAACCTAGGTATTTGATGTGTACATTTAATAGACTACACGACATGTACTAACCATCTACATACCAAGTGTTCCACTTACCGCGTGCTTGTGACAAATGCCTAAGGCTTCAGTGTGTATCTTGGATGGATTACATGGTGTGTACTCATGAGATACACATCACGTGGTCTGTATTTTGTGTGTCTATGTAGCCCACTGAAAAAATCTATGTATTCTTTATACATGAGAATTAGTGAATTACATTCCATTTATGCTAGATATACATCATGCATTTTATTAATTTTCGAAGATTTAATTATCACGCGGTTTTAAATAATGTATTTGACCACACAGTTGGCATGGATTTTGCTACTAAATCATATAGAAAACATGATGCGTACGCCAACTACAAACCGTTGAATCAAAAAATCCATAAGATAGACTAGCCTTGTTTTCACAGAGTGAAATAAATGTTTCTTGTGTAATTTCTACTTGTCATGTCATGTATCATGAGACACTTCCAAATATAGTGAACTTAGGAATACAACGTGTACTCCAGCTACACATTGTGAAACCCAATAAACCAAACATGAAACTTTGGCACCTAACAATGGAATTTATGATCATTATTCATATGTTCTTAGGCCTTAAAGAAATATGGATCTTGAATGATTAATATTAAAATGTTGAAAAAATGTTAATTAAACTTTATATTAAAGAACAAATAAACTGGAAATTAAAAGATCTAACAACTACTATGCACAATCAATCAATAATTAAATAAATAATTATAAATTTAAAACATGAACAATCTAATACAACTTGAAGGTTTCGATCACAGTGGAAGCACCTAGTGGGTAAATAACCATTAAGGTTCTTTTTAGATTCGACGCATCAATCACCATTTGTAAAAAATGGAAATATCATGACCAATGAAAATTTTCCATTAAATATTGTTGTAGGAAAAGCATAGAACCTAAAGAGGATATTTTTCATGTTAATTTTATAATTAATTTAATTATATATAAATAAGGAATAAATGGTCTTAGGATATTAGTTAGACAATTCTATCGATCATCTGAAAACCCTTTTCATATTACCTTTATTGCGTAAGGAGGATCCATGTATATAATCCCTCCAGTGGGGAAACACACATTCTCTTTTGATCTTCGAATGACACAAATGGATTATCAGGTGCTAGCATGGTGGATCAATCATATTTAATTGTTTATCTTGATCACTTAAATATACCTAAATCTTTAAGTATTTCTTCTCGTTCTTCAGAATATGTGAAAAGGAGGAATCTATAGAGAAGTATATTGTGCACAACGATTCTCATTTCAAAATTCTATATTAACCTAACACAATAGGCATATCAATCTATTTATAGTGTTAGGTTTTGGGTTAAATATATTATTTAATTACAAAAAAACCCTTAAATAATAAAAAAAAAACTTTATCTTACCACATTCCATATAAGAATAACAATATTATTATTTTATTCCTTACACTAACTGGTGTAACAATAAATATTATTTTGTTGACTTGTAAATCAATATTTATCACTAGACACAATCTTGGTCCGATCATCCTCCTTGAAATTTATTTAATATAAAAATAAATATTTAATTAAATATTTCTTCAAAAATAAATATTCTATTCACAATATGATGAATACATATTTATTTAATATTTAATTAATAAAATAAATATTAAATTCATAGTCTAGAGAATAAATATTTATTTAATATTTGCGATCAATAAAATTTAAATAAAATTATTCCTGAGTCTTGAGAATAATATTTATTCCAATAATTAAATTCAAATAGAATTTAATTTATCTCAACGAAAAAACTTAGTGTGTTACCCTATAGCCTTCATTCTCATTAGCATTAGGCAGACCTTTTTAAAGTCCAAGATTACTATTTAGCAATGACTTAAGGATTCCAAGAGAAAAAGGTTAATTTTTAACCATAAAAAACAACAAATGAACACTTTCTATGAAATATAAATCATTTATTACAATATCTCACCGAGAAGGTTATATACCCATGCCATCAACCTATATACTTGACACATCTTTCTTTGACAATTTAAAATAATTTTTTCATATGGACATGGAATTTAATGTGATAGTTCCATTTAAACTAAAGTCCTTAGATATCATCTTTCATAAATATATAATGAAAAAAATCCTTCATTTAATTATTAATTAATAACACAACACTCAGGACGCACCCAACATATCAAACTTATTCATGAATTGTATCATTAAGGTTTACGAAATACATCTAATACATGATTCATAAAATTCATTATTAATAATATTAAAGTCTAAGGACCATTACACACATACATAGAAAGGAATATAATATGACACATAAACATATGGAATTCCTATTGGATGGTTTTTTCACATAATCTTCCATCTTGGAGATTACTAAGCGTGAAAATCATAAGAACAACTCTCATATTATTATGATTACTCTCACCTAAAATTAAAAACTATATGTGTCATATAATAGTATATTATATATCGCTAGAAATATTTTTAATAATATAATCATATAATTTAAGTGTTCTCATCGTAGCTGGGAACTTCTATGACATTACCAATGCAACTGATACTATAGGATATTATTACATTAAAGTAATGTAGAGTAATGAACAATATATAATAATATGTTTTATTAATATTAAAATATTAAAATATACATGTAATCCAAAGTAAAAATATTTGGTTATATAATACCAAATCCAACATGAATCACCTTACCCTATCCTTGAGATAAATGATTCTGAACACCCATTATTAACCTCAATCTTTCAAATTCATCCTCTGGTAATGGTTTAGTGAAAATATCAACCACTTATTCATTTGTAGGAAAAAATTTAATATTTAACTTATTATTTTACAAAATATCTTTGATGAAGTGGTAATTTATATCAACATACTTTAACCTTGAATTTTGAACCAAGTTTTATAAATAATTATTAGCACATTAATTATCATAGCCTATTTGGAATGGAAATTTGTGTTATATTTTGAGTGTAATGCTACATTACCCACTTTACTAGTACTCAATGTTATATAAAGTTTCTTCTTAGTGTTCCAACATACACACCTACCTATAAGGAAGAAAAATCTATCGAATTTAGGACTCATATCATTAACATTTCATACCTAAAATTCTTTTAAAGATCTAAATTGATTAAACTAACATTTTTAACCATATTTAAACCCAAATTAAATTATTAATTTTATGTTCCCAAGAATACTATTTACATACTTGAAGTGGGAATCGTTTTATATACTTTTACACCAAACAAAAATTTTAATAATATATACAATAACTAACCTTGAAGTTGTCAAATATAAGAAACTCCCAATAGGTTTCCATAATCATCTTTGATCCACTTTATTTCCTTTATATTTTTAGAAACATAGTTCAAAATAAAATGGGAGTGTCACCTATATTTTAATCATAAATCAAAAATTCTTTAGAGTCTCTTGAGAAGACTTCACTTGAGAAAGAAAAATGTAATATTCCTCTTGACAAATTTGTAAACCCAGAAAATATATCATCTCCCCAATCATGGAAATTTAAAATAACTTCTTTATATAAAAATAAAAATTATTCAAAAATAATTTATTAATTTATAATAAATACAATATCATATTCATAAACAAAAATAATAATTATTACATATTTATCATATTTAATGTAGATATTTTTGTCCACTCTTCTCTTCTTTAACTTAAACTTTTTCAAGAATACATCTATCTTGTAATTCCAAGATCTTGGGGTTTATTTCTACTCATATAAATCCTTTTTTAACCTAAAAAAATAATTTTATTCTTCACCAATTAAGAATCCCCACGTTTTTTCAATATAAACCTCTTCTTCTAAGTCACCATTGATAAAGGATGGATTAATATACATTTGGAATATCATGTATTTCCAATGGGATAAAATTTCAAGAAATTTACTTATGGTTTCTATCCTCACTACCAAGGTAAAATTCTTATAAAAATAAATTCATTCCACTTTCAAATACCCTTTACATAAACATATTTCTTTTTTTTCATAAGTTCACCCTTTTCATTAAACATGTTGTATAATACACATTTACTTCCAATGAATTTTTTGTTTTCCTAATTGGGTATCAACTCCAAAGTTTCATTCTTCTCTATTTGATCTAATAATTTATTTATAATATCAACCCACTCATGATTATCTAAAGCTTCTTTTACATCTATTGGTTCAATTGAGAAAATAGTGAGGTATACAATTTTTTACTCAAGTTTAAACTTATTTGAACATGATATCCATATTCACCTATAATATTATCCACCTAAACATGATTTATCAGAATTATATGGGATTAATGTGATAAATTTTCATTACTAGAAAAAAATGAATCTTCTTATTCACCTTGAAATTCTTCTAAAATTTATCCATTTTAAAAATATCATCCCATTATTTAATAAAAATATATTCATCTTCATAACTTCTGGAAATTTATATTTTACATTTTCTTTAAATATTTATGTGTTCCAAGACCTTAAAATTTGAATAATTAAATATCTTCTCTTTTATTTATAGTAAAAATGGTATCCTATTACATGTATAACCTTATAAGATACCATCAATACCACATTGTTCCAAATTTCCAAGATTTTCACCTTTAACTTTGATAATGAACGGGCTATAAATCACTCTAAGGTACTTTAAAAATGGGTATATTTTATAATACTTATCATAAGAGGACATATATGAAATGGTCTATATAACAATAGATTTTTAATATGAACTAATTCTCTAATGGATTTCTTCTGAAGATACCAAGATATGTCATTCTCTAACAACATAGTATGACATATCTCCACTAAAATTATATTATTTCTTTTAGATACACCAATTTTTGGTGTATAAGGTATAATTAAATCATGATGAATACCATGTTTTTCAAGATTAGAATAAAATATTCTACTTGTATACCCAACAAAATTATCTATCTGGACCATATTAAAAGAGAAACCACACTCCTCCTAAAATTCTTAAACATTCTTAGAGCCTATGATTTATGTTTCATAAAAAAATAAAACTAATTTAAGTAAATTCATCAATAAAGTAAGTAAAATAATTATATCCATTTATTTATTTCTTCCTAATGTCCCCAAAAATTTCTAAATAGAGAAGCTCTAATGGATGAGTTGATTGAATCTCATCCTTCTTGTGTGGTGAATTAATAGTATTTATCTTTTGGCATGTTGATAAAATCTAATTACTATCCATTTTAAGCTAAGGAACAAAACAAACATGATATCCTTAGGTAATATTAATCATTTAATTTTAGGCTATATGTTTAGTAATTTTATATCATAGTTGATTTTATTATTTAATTCTTAAGTAACATAAATTTTCAACATCTCTAACATGAAATAAATTTACCTTTATCTGATTTTCTATTATAAAAATACACCCATATTATATGATCCTTTCCAAAAATCCATAATTTTTAAATATAAATTCATTTACTTTATTACTTAAATAATACACATTAATTATATTTTGTTTCATTATTTCAACAAAAAAATTATTCCTATATTTTAATTGATATTTACCAATCACAATTAATCCAACAACTTTAATTTTTAGTGACCCATCATTCCCAAATTTCACTGATAAATCCTTTAAATTTTAAACATTACTTAGGATTTTTAAATACCCTTTCATGTGGGAGAAACATACACTATCTAGAATCTATATATTATACGCTTTTGATGCTTTAAGTTCCACTTCCACAACTAAAGCTTTATACTTTCATTTGATCTTATTCTTCTCAGTATGTTGAGTATTATGAATCATATTCTTTATACAAGTATTAGGATGATAAAATCACTTAAATGGTGGCCTATATGGTCACATATTACACCTAATTCCTTTATCACTTGAAATCTATTCTATTATTTTTGTCCAAAATTTATAATCAATTTCTTAACTTTCATATCTTGAGAGGGATTAAACTCGCCTAAAACTTTTCCTTAGAAACATCATATGATCATAGTAATGTTCATAATTAAACCAATACATTATATCTATGTTCTTTAAGATTCCAAAGTAATAATAACTCCATATAAAACATACTTTTTTTCTATAGATATATTATTTTCTAGAAATTGAAAGATGTATTATTTCTTTGTCATGAGTCACTAAATTTGGATCCTTTTTATTTAAAAAATTATTACAGGCTCAAAGAAACTACTTCTTAAATAGGGATTTTTTTATATTTTTTTGGATTCACCAATTTGAGTAGTTTTTGACTTAAATTTAAAGTTCTTATAATTTCCATATTTATGGGGTTCAATTTATTTTTACTCAAAAATTGTATTCTTAACTTTTTTCCTCTTCTCATACCTTTGACAAATATTTTCAGCAATATGTTTTACCATTGAGAGTTTTTTATTTATATTTACAAGTATATTTCTTATTTTAACCTTCTAAAACTCAAAAAATAGAAATTTATAAGTTGGATTTAGAATTTTTTATTTCTTATTATTCCTTAACTAGTTTCTATTGAAAATTGTTAATATATATCTCTTTTTATCCTTTAACTTTTCTTCAATATTTATGTTTATATTTTTCTCATCATCATGAATATTATTTACATCATCAATTTATTTTAGGAGATTTTATTGTTATTCTCTATGGATATATTCCTTATTTATAGAATATTTATTTTCCTTATTCAAGTTTTTAATCTCTTTATCTAACTTAAAAATCTTTATGAGGCACCCATAGAGTTATATTTTAAATATAAAATATACATGAGTCTATTTTTCTTCACTTATTGAACTAATTATCCCACTATTGATGAGATTTTCATTATTCCCCATAAAAATAAGCAGTTCTTAATTATCTTCATCATATAAAGTATCAAATTCCTATTAATATTCACTATCATAGATTTGATCATAATTATAGCTTATATTATTTTATTTTGATAAATTCCTATAATTTAATTTTGATTTTTAGCCTTATTATTTAATCATATTCCATATATTTCTTATTATTTATCACTAGCTTCATATTCATTCAATCTTGTACAATTTAAATAAAAATATCCAATTTATCCACACTTAAATGATTTAAGTGGAAGAATTCCCTTAAACTTTACATTTCCCATTCTCAAATTTTTATAAATTAGATAAATCATCTTATCAAAATTAAAATCCACATATGAATATACACCTTTATCGTCATCAAACTTCTTCTTATACTTTTATTTCCTTAAGACTTTAAAGGAAATCACTTTCTAAACAATAAATTTATTCTTGAAAACATTATATTTTCTCAACTCATAAAAATTTAGAATGTCATGTAGGTCATCAAGATAGAGTGTTTTTGGGTATTTATCTTCTAAATTTTATATATTTTCATTAGAATTATCAGGCAAGATGTGCCAGATTTTTTCTACCACTATATAATCTTTCGACTTCTTACCAAGACCTATGATCATGCTCACAATCTCATTTAACCTTATGAATAATCTATCAACAGTTTCATCATCATGCATCCATAAGTCATCATACTTTAACCATTAAATCTATATATTTTCCCACTTCTCTTTGTTATTACCTTTATTTGTTCTAAAGATTATGCCATATGCCATTTTCAATTTTCATTCCTTTAACTTTCATAAATTCATTCTAGGAAAGAGAAGACAAAACGGAATTATGATCATGTCCATCATTATCTAAAATTTTCTTATTGGCTGTTGTCATAGAAGTATTCATCACACATGGTATAAACCCATTATTTTTGGATTCCAAGTTATCATAACTGATATATAATAAAAGGGTATCATGCTTTCCTTCCAAATATTAAAATTATTCCCTTAAAATGCAGGAATCCTATTACTGTTCCCTGAATTATGGTTTTCCATTATCTATACCAAAAATATAGTGGAAAAATCCTCAACCATAGAGAAATTATAATCCTTTAAAATCCAAATATAAGATCATGAATGAGGGGAACCTAGATCTAATATCACTTTAAAACGCACCAAAAAATTAGTGGAAATCACTTAGGATGTGGGTGAATTAGTGAATTAAATTATTTTTAAGTTTACATCTTGAAACAACCCTCACTATCCAGTAAAGTGAATTTATATTTCTTCTAAATACACACACATGAATAAAAAATAGATTTATAAGGTTAAAATTTAAAATTAAAGGATAATCATTATCATGATATATATTTCACTGAGACCAAATGACCCACAAGAATCAATATGTAAGTTATAATGACTATGGGATATCTATGTACTTATGATACAAATTGTCACTAAAATATTTTTAACCTATTATAATATAGATTAAATAATAATAAATGGTTTTAAAAATGAAATTATAACACCCTAATATTTTAGAAAATAATACTATGTTATATAGTGTACACGGTACACAACATTGAACTTAAATGAACCATGAAATATTATTATTTAAATATAACTATTACAAAATAAATACTAAATTGGTGGGTATGAATGGTATTAAATAATTTATGATATATATATATATAAGTAACACTAAATATAAAATTATTGATAAATTCTTAGTAAATAATCAATCAAGTTTTAGTAAAGTAATTTAATTCTGTAAGAATATATTTTCTTCAAAAATGACTTTAATTGATTTTTATGAGAAAATATTATAATTAATTTATAGAAATTTAAAAAAAATTATTTTATATAATTAAAAATAATTTTTTAAATAATAATATTAAAATTAACTTAGTGTGGAATTTTTGAATTTTGCAGAAAATATTTTTTAGTGAATACTGAAAAAACCAATTTTTGTAAAATTGTCATTTATTTTTAATAAATTTATAAATTTAAGAGTACCAGTATGATTTGAATTTTATTTTAAGTAACATAAGTATTATATATTTATATTTAATCTAATTAATTACATTTTAATAATATTTATACTGGAGTTTATTATAAATTGTTTTTTGGGTTTAAAAATGAATTTTTTCTGAAAAGTGTTTTAAAGTGTTGAATGTTTCTCCTTTTTAGTTAATTAAAATAACCAATAATGAGGAATGAATTGAATTAAATTTATATAATATATATATAATGCATTAATTGAAATTAATATGATGATGATTTCTATTTATAGAGTTAGTATAAAATCAAATTATGCTTGAAAAATATGTTTCTTGAAAAACCACTTTTTTCATTGTGTTTGTGGGTTTAATTTTAAATTAAATCATGTCACTTATGTGAATTAAATATTGTAATTTTTTTAAATATTTATACTTATAATAATTTATATTATATCATAATTTCAACTTAATATTTAGTCATAATGAATAGTAAAAACAATAAAAATATTTTATTATGGTTAAGGTGGAAATGAGTTTACACGGGGTTTAAACTAAAAATATAAGAGTTAAAATAACCTAAAAACGTATTTAAATTCTAATTTATATCCATATTTAGACCTTATATAATGTAATCCTAGATAATGGTCCATTTTGGATCCTTGTGTAATGTGTAAAACTTCGTCATGACTTTTTCTTTTATAAAATTCCATGTGTGTCCTCTCCCCTAATTGTAAAAGGCCACCCCTCTCCTCTTCTATTCACACCTTAAAAGCCTTTTTATTTAAGAAAATATCTGAAAAAATAAATTCATTAATTTCACCCCACTTACTAGAGTCCTTTTTTTATTATAAATCAAATATAAGAAGTCTATATGTATAATCCAAAAGAGGTGGTTTGAAGAAGAGGTATCGTTCTTAACCAAGTGTTTTTTGTATTTTTTTCCTTTTTTTACCTCATTAAAATATTATTAAAATATGATAAAATAATAATATTAATATATATCATGTAATTAGATGTTATTATGTTAATGTTATAACCTACATTCATCTCCTCTTCCATCAAAAGGGAAATTAAACCATCATTCATGTGTATGACATCCTACCACATCACAAACAGATTTAATTCATTTTTCATCATCACCTCTTGTGAATGGTTATAATGATGGAATTATTTTTTATATATGAAATTAATTATATATTTATAATTATTAAAATATAATATATCATTTTTTTCTTCCCTTTCCACTCTATGATAAAATGATAATGTTGTTCGTTCCTATGTGTGGACTACCGCTGCTAAAAAGCGATGTGATTCTTTTTTCATCACCATATAACATGAATGATATATATAAGTTTATTTATAGAAATAATATGATATTTATGATATTATTATGATTTTTAAATATAAAATAATACTTAACATCTTTCAATATGGTTGTTGAAAAATGGAAATGTTACTCATGCATATTTACGACCTACCGTCTACATGATTGTAACATAGTTCATTTTTCATAACCATATTTAATGACTGGTTTTAAAAGTATAATTTTTGATTAAATATGTTAACTATATCATTATTTATATTATGTATATGTTACAATAATGTCCTACTTGATCATATTCAACCCATTAAAGTCATTTTTGACATATAAGTCGAATACCGTCAAAAATTCTGAAGTGAACTTAAATGATTAACTAATTGTGTATATCATGGTAAGAGATAAAATAAAAGGAATAATAAAATTTTAAAAAGTTACTATGAAATTAAACAATTAAAATTAGTTTATTATTTAGTAATATAAATAATGTACAAGATGATTTGGTCTTAAGGAAAAGGTCACTTTAACTTAAAATCCATGTTTTAAATGTTTTAAAGATTTATTCTCTTAATATTTTTTCCATATCCATTTTCCTACAAATGTTTCAAGAAAATTATTATTTATTATTAAATAAATTCTAAAGGTAATTTTTTAAAATATTTTCCTTTTTTTTCAATGTTTTTTAAAAGGGGAATCTTTTTAACGTTTAATGTAAAAGAATTTATTTAAAAAAACTTCTTTTAAAGATTTATTTTCCAACTATTTTTCTTTCAAGTCCATATTTGTAAAATTATTTTATGGATTTTTTTACATGGACACAAAATATTTATAAAGTAAATTTTATACCTCTTTGAATTTATTTTAAAATCTTTCAATAAGGAATCTTCATAAAGATTGTTTGACTTTCTTTACAAAAGATAAAAGGAATGTTCTATTATAAAGTATATAATGACAAAGAATTTTCCCACAGCTATAACCATTATTTTATGTTTTTATTCCCTTAAAATATTTAATATTTTATTCCAATAAAATCAAAATTTCTCATTTTAGGGTATTTTGGTATTTAAAAATTATTTTTAAAAGAAAAGGTTATTTTGATATATGAAAGAGTCTTGTATACGTGTTTAAAATTGTTTTCAGCGGTTTTTGATGAAAATGTACAACATTAAAATGTTTTATTCATGATATGATCCTTGTAAATTGTTTATATGATGGATTGATCCCCATTATAGATCAGAAGTGTGATTGGTATAGCTTATATTATGGATGCACCCAGATAGCGCTCTAATACATTTAGTAACAAATATATTCTCTAGGGAATTATATTGGAAGTCAAGCATATAGTTATTATAATTTTAATGGTTCTATAAATATTATGTCCCAAGAAACCTACATGGATTTTCTATATTTTCTAATGATTTTTCAGGGAAATATTTTGATTTCAAAAGGTAAGTTTATGATATTTTTAATAGAAAAATGATTCCCTTTTGGGTAAAAAGGTATGTTTCGAAGAAAAGGGTTTTCATGTTTTTAAATAGACTAATGGATTTTTTTTAATTTCCCTTAATGATATTCTTGAACTCATACCACATTTTTAAAATAATTTTCATAGTGTTTATGTATGAGTAAGGTAATGGATGAATTAATGTTGAAAGTCATAAATATGTTTAATGAAAAAAAATCATTTCTTATTTTAAAAGTTTTACATTATAAGAAAAATTGATTTTTATTAGAATTGTACATTTTGTAATATATGGTTTTTTATAATTGAATTGTGATTCAATTTTATAAAACTATAAACCTAAAAGGATCCTAAAATGTGTGATAATAATTCTTGACTTAAAACTCAATATTACATAAAGTTTAAGGTCTGGTACTTATAGTTGTTATAAGAAGAAAAAAATTTATAACTTTAGAGGTTATGATTTAATTTAAGATTAAGTTAAAAATAATTTATAACCACAAAGGTTAGTATAATGAGGATAATTATGATTATTTTGGATAAATATAATGAGTTAACTAGATGATGGAATGATTAAGGATATCTTAGTTTTTATCCTCCACATAATATTGTTTATTATGGTTTATTTGATATACTCACACAAAAACTTTTTTAGTAAATAGTTAGATACAACATGAACCAAATTAATAATTTATGTGAAGGAAAATGTAGTGGTTGTATGAATTAACAATGAAATGGAATGGAATATGTATTGGAAATTCTTTTTGTTATTTTTAACCATATATCACGAGTTATGACTAATAACTTGAACCAAAGTGAGTTCTTAATGCATCAAATAAGAGATAAATGAAGCTACATATAAGATCAGGTGATTTATATCTAAAATGTTAAAATATTCAATGATTTATGTGTCAATATTGTGGGAATAAGCATCTATGAAAATTTATTAAACTAATGGGAAGATGTTTTTTATGTGGTTAAAGGGGGAATAAAGAAATAATCTGCCAAGGAAAAAGAAAGCATTTAGTTAACACCATAAAGGGGAATAAGATTATTACTAGGGTATTAATTTAATTCTTTAAATGTATAAAGTATAGGGATTATAAAAATTGATAACCTAGGGGGAAATATATAGAACCAAAAAAGAAAGAATGTGTAGATAAATAGATATAAATTCTTAATGCCATTATAGTTTATGATAAGGAAGATGCAATTGAAATATAAATGGTATGGATTATATATTCTGTTACATTTTGAAATCTTTGAATCTTAGTACATGATTAATATTTTTGATTTTAGGAAGGAGGTATTAAGAAATAATATGGAAAACCATGGTTAATCAATTATGAAGAATATTGAGTGACTAAGGTGTCTACATATATGGATTCAAGAGTTATGTTGTATGGTAGGTTTAAGGCTGATCATAAGTTTAAATAAAATAATATTATTTTGATGTTTTATGTGATAAGAGTACTTTTTGAGACATTTATTGAGTTTTATAGATGTTTAAGGTATACATAACCCTGATTTTAACATGTGAAAATTTTATTTGGGGAAAAATTCTCTTTTTTATGGACATAAACTTAATGATATTGATACAATTGATGGTTTATATGATCTTTTCTGATTAAGAATTATTTTGGAGGATTTTAACCATATTTATAGGAATTTTATTATAATTATATTAGAATTTTTTTTAAAAGGAAAAACTGTCACATCCAGTAAGGCTATAGCGCTTTAACCCACAATCGATGGGCGAAAATGGTACAACACCTACCACTGGACTATGTGATATCCTGGTTAGTATGAAATATTTTTTTAGTTAAATAGTATGAAATATAATTATAAAGTTAATTTTTGAATCATATTTTTACCATATATATAAACATGATATTGAAAATTGATTCGGCGATTAATGATATTTTAGAATAAGTTCACGATTTTGAGAACCTTATATGATGAAGATAGAAAACATTTTTTGGGATTTCTTTTGAGGAATAATGGTTGAATTATATTTTGGAAGCATATATGATTTTACAATGGTTTTTAGTGATTTATTTTATTTATGGAATTTATTATTATATCTTATAAATTATATAATTAGGGAATATAAATTTTTTGGCATGATACTTTGAAAGTGATCAGTGTTATTTAGAGATAAATTTTAAATCAATATCAGATGAATATATTTTAAAAAAAATTATGATTTTTGGGTTTAAATCTTATTCAATAATATTTTTAAGAATTTTAAGGATCATTATTTATGGAATGATTTAGTTTGAACTTTGGGTATGTTGAATTTCAGAGATTAATGATATGAAGGTTTATTCATTTTTGGGATTATCTTACTTTGTTCTAAGAATTTTGGATTTGGTTAATCTCTAATGATAGGAGGAATAAAGTTTTATCATTTTTATTAATTATGTGAGCCATTATAAGTGGATTTTAGTTTTTTAGTTATAAAAAAATTCATCTTGAATACTCATAATTTGGATCAAAATATGATATTGTGGTGGGAATTGATTAAAAGACAAAATTCTACTTGTTAGTATATTATCCTTATTTTTTTAGTATATATGGTAAAGGAATTACTCAATTCCAGGAAAATGATTTTGAAAAAAAATTATCCTATTACATTATTTTATGATGATATCATGGTCTTTTCCACACCTATCTAGTTTATGGTTTTGTGGCGGTTAACATAATCATGATCATTCACATTCTTGTGATCAGTGATATCTACCACTCTATATCATTAATTGGGTATTAAAATTTTATTACATGTTAATATTTTCACTTTCCAATAATATTTTACTTACTAGAAACCTAGTTATGTGTTATTCTAGGTGACCTTCATATTTTCTTTTCTCTCTTATCAAGAGGAAGTTTCATTAACCCTTTTACGATGTGGGATTTCAAGAAAGGTATTTTAAGATTTTGAATATTTGATTATTGAGATCAGGTTTAAATTTTAAGGATATAATTTATTAATGGTGGGGTGGGGAATACAAAACCCTAATATTTTATAAAATAAAAGTATGTTAGATAGTATACAAGATACATAACACAAAACCTAAACGAACCACAAGATACTATTATTTAAATATAACCATTACAACATAGCCATTAAATTAGAAGTTATGAATATTATTAACTAATATATGAAATATATTTATAAATTTAATACTAAATATAAATTTATTGGTAAATTATTAGTAAATAATTAATCAAGTTTTAGTAAAATAATTTTATTCTTCAAAAATATGTTTTCTTCAAAAATATTTTTTTGTGATTTTTGTAATAAAATATTATAATTAATTTATAGATATATTAGAATATTTATTTGATAAAATAAACTTAATTTTTTAAATAATCATTTCAAAATTATCTTAGGGTGAATGTTTGAGTTTTTTCAAAGAATATTAATTTCTAGTGAATAGTGAAAAATACCGATTTTTATAAAACTGTCATTTCTTTTCATTAAATTAAGTAATTTAAAAGTACCATTATGATTTTAATTTTATTTTAGGTAATAAAATTATTACTTATTTATATTTAATAAAATTAGTAACATTCTAATCATATTTATACTATATTTTTGTATAAGTTTATTTTTTGGGATTAAAAACACATTTTTCTTAAAACAGTTTTAAAGTGCATAATGTTTATACTTTTTAATTAATTAAAATAAACCCTAATGAGGAATGATATAAATTAAATTTACAGATTATATATCTATAAATATTAATTTAAATTCATATAATGATGATTACTGGCTATATAGTTAATTTAAATTCATTTTATGCTTGAAAAATATGTTTCTTGAAAAACCGCTTTTCATCACATCTACGGGTTTAATTTTAAATTAAATTCTGACACATAAATAAATTTATTTTTTTAAAATCGATTTAATATTTTTAATAATAATAATTTATATTATATAATGAGTTATACTTAATTTTTGGTCATAAAAAATAGTGAAAATAGTAAAAATTGTTTATGGTGGTTAAGATGAAAGTAGGTTTACCGAGGGGTTAAACTAAAGCAATAAGGGTTAAAATAACCTAAAAAATTGTATAAATTATATTTTATGGAAATATTTATACCTTATACAATATAATTATTGATAATTTTACATTTTTTTATCCTTGTGTTATTCTATAAAATGTGAGTATAACATTTTCTTTTCTAAAATTTTAAGTGTATCCTCTCCCCCACTTAAAAAAGGAATCCCATTCTTATATGATATTCACACCATAAAAGTCTTTTTTTTGGAAAATAACTACCCAAATACCTTAATTAATTCCATACCCACGTTCTAGAGGCCTTTTTTTGATCATAAATCTAATTTAAGAATGCTTTATGTATAATTCTAAAGAGGCCTGAAGAAGAGGTATCGTTCTTAACCGAGCATTTTTGTTTTGTTTATTTTTCCACCACCTTAAAATATTATTAAATTATTATTATATTATAAAATAATTATATACCATATAATGATATGTTATTATGTTAATGTAATAACCTACATCCATCTCATTTTCCATCAAATAGTAAACAAAACCATCATTCATGTGTACAACAAACTACCACCTCACGAACTGATGTAATTCATTTTCCCCATCACATATGACAACTTGTTATAATGATGGAATTAATGTTTATATATATATATATATATATATATGATATTAATGAACTAGTTTTTTTAAAAGATAATATTTCATTTTATTTATTACCTTTCCACTCACTAAAAAGTGATAACATCGTTCTTGCGTATGTGTAGACCACCGCCTCCAAGAAGTGATATGATTATTCTTTCATCACCATAACACATGGATGATATATATAAGTATATTTAAAGAAAAAATATGTTATTTATGATATTATTATTTATATATAAATATAAAATAATACTTACCTTATTTTTATAATGATCATTGAAAAATGGAAACGCTACTCATGCACACATACGACCTATCGTCTCCATGATTGTAACATAGTTTTATTTTTCATAAATTATTTCCATATTGGTTTTGAAAGTATAATTAATGTATAAATATGATAAATATCTCATTATTATTATTTTTTATATGTTAAAATAATTACCTTCTTGACCATAGTCAACCTATTGAAGTCATTTTTGATATATAATCTAAATACCACCAAATCTTCCTAAGTAAACTTAAAATGATTAACTAATTTTTTATAGCATGGTAAAAGATGAAAAGAATAATAAAATTGAAAAAGTACTTAATTAATTAAATAATTTATATAAGTTTATTATTAAGGAATATAAATAACTTATTTGATGATTTGGACCTAAGGTAAGAGATAATTTAACTTTAAAACATTATTTTAGAAATTTTAAAGATTTATTTTCTAAATCTTCATCACATATCTTTGTTCTTCTTTGTATTTCAAGAAAATTAATATTTATTCTTAAATTGACTATAAAGTTAATTTTTACCATATTTAACTTTTTTACAATTTTTTAAAAAAGGGGAATCTTTTTAATGTTTTAAGTAAGGGAATTTATTTTAAAATAATAGATTTTAATGACTTATTTTACAATACTTTTTATTCCATGTCTATATTTTTAATATAATTTTATGCATTTTTATATAAACATAAAATATTTATAAATTAAATTTTATATCTCTTTGAATTTATTTCAAAGGCTTTCAAAAAATAAAGTGTTTATAGAATGTTTGAATTTATTTTCAAAATACAAAGGGAATGTTTCATTTTAACATATACGGTGACAATGAATTTTCATGTGGTCAAAAATTTTATTTTATGTTTAGATTCTTTTAAAAGATTTTATGTTTTATAAAAATAAAAACCCTATTTCCCATTTTTGTGTATTTTGGTTTTGAAAATGGGGTTTTAAAAGAAATCGGTATTATGATATCTGAACATGTTTTTCATATGGGGTTAAAATAGTTTTTAAGGGTTTTGGATGAACATTTTCAAGATTAAAATGCTTTATTCATGATATGGTACTAATAATTTTTTATATGTTGGGTTGAGTCCTATTATAGCTCACAAGTGATCCTGATATAACTTATACAATGGGTGTTCCTAGATAGCACTCCAATACATTGGGTAATGATTACGTTCTCTAAATAATTATATTGGAAGTAGATCATATGGTTATTCTATTCTATAAGGGTTATGTAAGGGTTCTCTAACAGTTTTATGAAGATGATTTACCAAGGCACCTATATGAACTTTCTATGTTTAATAACGAGTTTTCATGGAAATTATTTGATTTCAAAAGGTAACATAATGACATTTTTAAAGGAAAGTGAGCCCTTTTTGGTAAAATGGTATTTTTTTTAAGAAAATGTTTTTCATGGGTATTCATGTTTTTAACCGGACTAATTTATTTATTCTTTTTATGTCCATTATTAAGTTTTTTTCTCATCATACATTTTCAAAATTCTTTTCCTAGGTTTTACGTATGGTTAAGAGAAATGTTTAAGTCAAGTTCAAAGTCATGAAGATTTTTTAGGAAAATAAATCATGTCTTATTTTAAAAGTTTTACATTATAGAAAAAATTTATAATGATCAGAAGTGTCCTATTTTTAATATATGGTTTATATATATGATTTATCATTAAATTTTCTAAAACTATAAACCTAAAAATATCCTTAAAAGTAAGAGAATTAATTCTTAACTTAAAACTCATGATTATGTAATGTTTAAGGATGATTCCTTATAAAGAGTGTCTTCCTCCTTGATGAGGCTATCTTCATTATATCACTATGATATTATTATTTCTTTATTATATTACATTATTGAAATATATTTCTTTTTACATGCACTACACTATACCCAAATCTCATTCATTCCATTCATTTTCAAAGAATAACATTCTTTATTTTTTTTTCTATATATCAATAACATCTTATTCATCCTCTCTTTACTTCATGATTTATTTTATTTCACTTAGCACTATAAAAATATATATTTCTTCTTGAATTAGTGAATATTATTTGAATTTGAATTTTAAATTCAAATGCAAATAAAAAAACTTCCTTCAACTATTTCTCAAATTCTTATCTATCTTTCTGCTTCTCCTTCTTCATTTAAGAATTCTATTCCAGGTCATCTTAGAGTCATGACACTGGTTGAAGTTTGACCAAGAAGTAACATTAGTAACTTAATCTTCTCCTTAGACACAACCACCATATTAATTATACTAACCTTCTTCTTCACTTTCTTGAATCAAAAATCCTATTTTGTGATATTTTATCCACGATCAAACATTTTGATTGTCGTCTCAAATAATATTTCTTTAGAATATATAAATTTTGGAAAATATATTATTTTTAGTTTGTAACATTTTAAATTATTTCTATGAATGTTAAACTCATATATAAATCTTTATGACTCATATATAGCAGAAAATGAATCATAAAAAACTTCTAATGACTCATATATAGAATGAAATCACTTATATTGTGGATCAAATAACTTTTATGCCAATGAATCACACACAATATGGAATGACTCATAAAAAAGTCCCAAAACACACATACCCACCTTCAAATGACTCATATACTGAAACTTTCCCTTTTCCAAAAACCCATCTATTTATCAAAATATCTGATACAATATTAGAGAATGAATCATATATAGAATGGGACTTAGGTATATTTTAACTCACCTGAAATTCTAAAAATCACTCAATTTGAACTAGATCTTCTCTAATCCATCAACTAATATCCAATAAAATTCACCTCACTTATTATGATTTATTTTTATGTGAGTTTGAAAATGATTTATCCATTGAAAACAAATAAAGCACTTTTATCAGATCCACTTAAACTCTTATTCACAACAAATCATCTTCTTTAAAAACTCAACAACCTCCCAAAAATATGCCTTGTGATCAATAATTTTTTCCATGATTTACCATATTTAGAGGCTGTTAAAACCACACATAAATATGTTAAATTCTTATATAAAGGTTCTATATTTATCAGTGGTTATATAAATCACCTCCCAATATAGTATATTGTGGATTTTATCAGTATTTATTAACTACCTCTAAATATAGTACCATGTTTTTCAATTGTTATGAAAACCACTTCTAAATACGAGACATCTCTAGCAGTGGTTTTGAAAAACACTGCTAAACAAGAGTAACTATTGTGGATTTTTTAATGTTGAAACATAAAAACATAATGAAATAATTAACAACACAGAACTTAGAGGTGGTTGTTTATAACTTCTGTTAAGAGAATATTTTCTTGTAAAACAGATACTTATTATCAATATAGATGTTGAGTGTAAAACCCACACCCGAACCAATCAATCATGGGTAATATTAAGATACTCGAGATCAAAAACTAAAAAAGGCTCAAGGAAATAGGGATACAATCATCCATGGCGGTCTCACCCATATATTATGAATTACAATAGTGCAATGCTTCTTTAAAAAAAATGATTACAACCAAATATCCATCAAGGTAAAATGAACCAACTTAGGATAGATAGTTGAAAACAATTCCACCGACTAGGTTTTTACATAATCTTTGTGGCAATCCATTAATAACCCATATAATTATTAGACATTATCACTAATTATGTGGAGATATTTCTAAAAGATACTATCCACAATAGGTTTTAAACCTTGAATTAAATTTAAAATCCCTAAAATTTTATAACCTTAAATAAAATACAATTAGGATAAATGAGATAGGAGAAGAAAAAATATAGTAAAAAATACCTAAAAAAACCACTATAATAACATAAATTTCAACATGTTAAACCTGAGGATCTTCCAAAGGGGAATATTTGGCACTACCTATTTTATATGAAACTACTTTACAAAAACTCTGCAGATTACCAAAAAAATCATGAACACAATAGGTATTGGTAGTTTCCTAAAATTAAGGCGTATTATAACCCAACTTACGACACTGATTGAATACCAGAGACTTACTCTTGAAATATGCTACTGAAAATAAACAAGATGGTCTCTTAATAACAACACCTATATGGTTATACTTGGCCTATTTTCTTTTTCTTTTATTGTAATTCTTTTTACTACTTTAGGGAATAAAGAAATTTCCTTCTATTTAGGCATCCCATTTAATTTGACCTTAAATCTAAAAACTTTCTTCACCACATCTAAATATGAGGATAGGCCAAACAAGAAAAATTTTAACTAAAGTTTAGAATAAATACCTCTTAAAAAATATATATATTTCAATGAATTATCCAATTATATCTCAAAAAGGATAATAAATTAACTCAAAAAAGTGATGAGTGCACTCCAACACTGGATGACCATTCTACTCGATACAATGAAATTCTATTACCTTAGAAACTTTCATGGTTTCAGGGAAAAAATATTGTTTTAGAAATTCCTTGAAACCTTACCATGAATGGTAATTCTATGTATTAGTCTATATGATGGAATTATATGAATTATATCCTAGACCTTCAAGTGTAAATGTCAAAAACTTAAGTTTGAGATAATCTCAGAATTTAAGAAGGTTGAAAATCTTCTTAGTGTTATCTAAAAACTCTTTTATCTCATGGGAGCCTTGATACCCATGAAATAGAATAGTCTTTATGTTTTGAAACTCTTTAGCATAGTACCTATGTTGATCTAGAATAATAATAATAGTATGATCTATAGTTAGAGAGGATGGAATAACTAACTCTGGTGGAATCTGATTAGTATGAGGGTTTACATGAAAAAAATAACCATATGTATCTCCCTCTAGAAAATTTATAAGAACTTGGTGGGGTTTTACTTTATAGAAGTAAGAAAACTAAAAACACAATAAAAATCGGGTTTGAGATTCAAAGCTTTATAAAACTAAAAATAAACCAAATAATCAATGTAAAAAAATAAAGTAAAATCTATTTGCACCATAAAAATACCTAACATTTACTTATCAAAATTCAAAAATCATATATTTTTTTAAAAAATAACCTTAATATAATTTTTAAAATACATTATAAAAAATATTAAATCCACTATAAATATTCAAAACATTAAAAATCAACTTTTGAAAACAATAAAAATCAAAACCTTTAAAGGAAATAAAAAAATCATAAAAATATGCATAAAAATTCAAAAAACATTTTATATAACTTCCATTTTACATGATAAATTATTTAATTTATCAAATAAAATCTAATTTTTTATATAATTTATTTGATAATAACCCTTAGATTATGAAAGTTCCCCTTTTAAAGATAAAAGCTAAAGGAATTTCCTATGAAATACTACATCAAATCATTCCAAAAATGTTAACAAATCCTAGAAATAACATCAATATAGACTAAATCAATAATAATAAAGTATAAGAACAATTCATAAACATAATAGCTTTAAAATAAATAATTTTAAAAAATAAAAAATTTCACATGATTTGGAAAACTATGCACTAAAAGAGTGAAGTTCACCAAAAGCCACCTAGAATAGGATATAAGGTTTCTGAATGATTTTCCAAAATGTGGAAAATAAACTATATAACCATGGGGTTATTCCCATTTTCTATCAAAATCATTGAGTTTCTCAAAGAAACTCATAAATCATCAAAGTGAAACATTAATACTCAAATAAAGACCAAACAACCCGATAATAATTGAGAACAAAGCTCAAATTTAATAAAGAAAAATCTCAAACACCCTTGGTAACTCAAGATTCAATAAAAATTGTAGGTCAAAGTAGAGTACTCAAGAGGGGGGGGGGGTTCATTGATTATCTATATAAAATTCTGTTAAAATTGGCTCTTTGAAAAATTCCCCCAATTAAAAATATAATAAAAGTCTGTTTGTAGTGAATTTATAAGAGTCATGAATGTTCAATTAATTTCTCGAAAGATTGATTAGTTTTCAGTTATACTAATATAAATATTAATATAACTTTTGAAACTAATCTACTAGTTAAAAATAATTTTAAACAGTTGATAAACTAACTATCAAAGTTAAATTTATTCTTATAAAAATGTAATAAAAAATTAAGTAAAAACAAAAAGGTAAAGTCACAATGGATATAAACAAGAGGTTTAGTATCAAGATGAGACTTAGTACTCTCTACTTGATGATCACCTATCACCAAGCAGTTTAAATTAATAAACAGTTTAATCCACACCATGAATCAGGGTTCACAATAGCTCACAAGGCTGTCTAGGTTACACATGACCTCTACCACAATTATTCATGGGAAAAAATAGGCCACACTTGACCTCTTACACTATTATACATGGCATACAAAGAATAATAATGAGAGAGAGTTTGAGGATATCAAGTATCCTCCATTTATTCACAAGATTTAGTGTGTGTAAAATAGAAAGATACACACACTACTTAAAATGGTAAATAAATAAAACCAATAGAGATAAAGATGTAGAAAAAGGTTTAGAAGTATCTGTGTGTTATGCAGTGAAACTCTGGACTTGTTTGATGTGGTGGAAATGAATTTTGAGTCCTCTTCTAGAATTTGGCTCCAAAATAGAGTATCGTAGTCTATGTGCTCTAGATTCCAAAAGTGTGAAGTGTTTAACTAATTGTTGTTAGGATGCTCGGGTCATATCAGTAGGTTTAGATTGTCTTTTTGATATCCCTATGTATTATTACTTTGAGTTCTTAGGATTTGGAAGTAAGCTTGAGAGTTGTAGGAGATTGCAGTTCTTCTTTTTCTTGCCATTATTTCGTGTTTCATTTTTCATGATCCACCTTGTAATGATTTTATACTTCGAGGTCCAACAAACACAAAGATCTCCCCACATGCATGTACCTCATACTGTCTACTGAATTTTCTATAGACAACATTAAATAAATTTTGAAACATTAATTTTTCTAAATATGACTGTTAGATATAAATTTGAATTAATAAAATAAAAATAGTTTTTATGACTATCAGTGAGTCAAAAGTATCGGTGACTCATTGGCATCGGTCTATCATCATCGGTTAGTCAACATTGGTATGTCATAATCAGTTAGTCAACATCGGTGACTCTTTGCATCAGTGAGTCCTCTCCATCGGTATCAGTGAATCTGGGCATTGGGGATTCATTTGTGTCATCGGTCTGTTTGGGAATCGGTGAGTCATCATCCATGAATCATTTAGAACTATCAGTGTGTCTCCCATCAGTGTCTCATCCATCAATAAGTCCTTTGAATTAATAGTGCATTGCCCATCGATAACTCATCCATTGGTGAGTTATTCATCGGTGAGTTTTCCATCGGTGAGTCGCATAAACTATCAGTGTGACCAATCATCAGTGAATCATCCATCTGCGTGTTGTTTGTTCTATCAGTGAGTCAACCAATGATGTATTCTTAAATTGGTGACTTCTTCGATTGGTGAGTTATTTGATCGGTGATTCCTCATCGATGAGTCAGTCAATGGTGACTCTTTTGAACTATCAGTGTCACAGACTTTGAAAAACTTATAAAGTGTATGTCTTACACAGAACATTACTAGATTAGTGTCTGTCTTACACAGAACATTACCTGATTTAGTGAAATTCCTAAATACATGTAAATATACACTTGTAAACATATTGAAACATAAATATTCCTGATTTTATTTACTTATTGAAATATATTATACTATGTGACATAATTTATTCACTTATAAATATTCATTGACTTGATTTGTGATTATGAAAACAACTATTTCACATAGGTTTCAACAATCTTCCCCTTTTTGATAATAAAAAATTAGGGAAAAAATGAGTTATAAAAAATGTTTAGAAATAAAAATTACATGACATAGAATACCAAAGAGTGAATATGAATTCTCAATATGACTAAGTATTTCCTTTGAATCTACCCCTTAATTATTATATCAGAGGAAATATATGTAGAAGGTTACTTTATATTAGAGCATTGTCATGCTCCCTCATTGAGTACATTCTGTTGAGTACATGCCATTTTGCCTATGCTAGAATTACTCCCCCTTAGAATAAGATGTTATTCCATCTTGATCTCTCTCCCCCTTTTGGGATTAGCAAAAAGGTAAAATAAAATGAATAAAGAAAAATAACACAAATAAAATTGGAAACACAGTGAAGGAAAAATTGATATTCATTGAGGTTTAAAAATTAAAATCATCAAAAGAAAAGGACAATGTACAATGCCCTATCAGATAAACAATCCACAATTTAGGATTTTGATTCCAAGGTTCTTTCCCTTTTTCTTAAGGGTCAAGAGGAGGTGTAAGAGGTGTTGTTGTGGTTGTAGGAAGAGCTGGAAAAATGAAAACACTATGCAAGGAAACACCTGTAGGAACAGTGACTGTAAGGATGGGTCTTCTCTATGATAGAACACGACTCTGAGGTTGATCTATAATCACTAACCTGATCTGAGATAAGGACTAATACATTATCATCTGGGTAGGAGGCATAGAACTAAGTCCAATGAAAGCAGCAACTGTGACCACAATTTCCCCAGCTTGAACATTAAGATAAGGCATAAAAATATTGATGATATCATTTATGATTTCTCCTCCATATTTTATAGCCTTATCAAAATCATCATTGTTCTCCATTAATTTATCCAAGAGAGGAGTAAAATCCTTCAACTATACCACTTTACTCTTGAACACTTCTGTCACTAGAGGGATGGTGATATTTTCATCCAAATACTTGAAGTTATTGATCAAATCATTATTGGTATAGATTTTGGTAAATTACTTATCCACCTTCTCTCTAATCTCTTTCTGAGAAGCATAGGATTCATTGGTGAATTGTCTAACCATGTTATATACAATGTTAGTGTTCTAGTGAACCTTTTCAAGATTATCTTTATCAGAATCACTCTGAAGTCCCTTAAGGTCTTCCCTCACCACAGACCTGAGGGATTCTAAATCAGTAGAAACAACCCTGATACCTTTAGAGCTAAAGGAACCGGTAGTCATATTTCCAATATCCTCGTTTAATTTCTTTAAATGTTCACTTAGTAGACGTGTAACCAGGTTTATAATAACCTCCATGACACCACTAAGAGTGTTATTGAAATTAGTAGTCAAGGATTCTAGCTCATTACTTATCCTTTTCACTTCTTCTCTTAGAATATCATTGTTTCTAATGATGGTTTCAGATATAGTGATTAGGTTAGGATGAATATCTTGAATCACCATCCTTGAAATTCTAGCACCATAGACTTCTATAATGATCATAGAAGTAGAAGATTCACTTCAGACTCCAATATAAGATCTCAATGACTCAAATATATCAGTCTTAAATTGCTCTAAATTAGTCTTAGTGACATAGTAACTAGGCACTACAAGTATAACAGGCTCAACATCAGGTAAGGTTGGTAAAGCAGGAGCAACCAGTTCTGCTTCATCTTATGTTTTTACAGTAGGAGGAAGAAGATCTTCTATCTCCTCATCAGATTCATAGTCCAAACCAAAAAGAAGGTAACCTGGACCTCTATTCCACTCACAAGTACATGTCCAGTCTCTTGGCTCCACTGTATAAATCCAAACTATTCTTCCTTGAGTCTTAGGGACAATCTCAACTTCATAATATTCTTATTATTCCCATCCTCTATCCAAAATAGCATTTCTAGGCATTAGTATAAACTAATCTTGAGTTTCTGCTTGCACTCCTACCACTTCAGATACTCTAGGAACTTCCTCAACCTAAGGCATTGTTGAATCATGATCCTTAGCCTCTTCTTCTTGGACTCCAACCATAATTTATTTTATATCATGAATGATGCCTTGATATTCAATATCAGGGTGTTCAAGTATATCCATTATACCAACATCTTCACCATCATGATCATCAGCCTCCTATCCAACATGATCAGCAGTATATACATGCTCATCAGCCTCAACAACATCTCTGTGAACTGATTCCTCACCAGAACTAGCTCCATATTGTCTATCTTTTAATGAATGACTAACATACTCACCATTATCCTCATCCTCCTCATTATCATCATCACACTTACTTACATATCCTTCAACTAAAGATACCTCAATATATTCCTCTTCTTTATCACATAACAAAGGCTCTCTAGAGGGTAGTTAAAATGGTGGATTGGACGGTCCCTAAGACATGTACTTAGGGATGATATCTATATCAGGGTCACTCATATCATCTATAGGAGACCCCTATTTCCTAGGAAGATCAATCTCAACTTCTTCATCTGAATAAACCACTTCCTCACTAGGCTTAAGAACTAGATCATCTTGATCCCTTGGTCTGGTAAGATGATCAACATGATTGAAATATTCATAGAGATTATCTTCATATGCTACCCAACATCTCTTCCAAGGATTCAAAAATATCTTCATCCTCTTGTAGATTTCTTTATGTAGGCAGAAGCCACTATAGGCAGTGATCACTTCATGTCCATCCTCTATAAATCCCAACTTCCTTAGGATAATAAACATTATTATAGGATAGTATAGGCAAGTTTACTTCTTAGATGGTTTGATTATATTAGTGATATGTACAATAAGGTAACTACATAAGTTCACCTTTACTCCATTTTTAACAGATAAATCAGGAATACATCCTAACACTTCACAAAAGAAAAAATCACCCTTCTTTGGGAAGATTTGATGTTGAATGAACTTAAAAAGTAATCTTGCTTCTCTATTCAACTTAGTGGTAATAGCTCTCCCCGATTATTCATTCATAGTCAACTCCTTTAAGGAATTCTCATAAGAAAATAAGTCTGAGGTTGGAGGAATGTTACCATGATAATCAGCATAGATTCCCTCATGTAAAATTTTCAAACATTCAACCCATTCTTTTGAAGAGAATGAAATTTATTTTCCCTTCACCATTGAATTCATCCATTATTCCTCAGCTCCCTCCAGACACATTTTCAAATTAAGGTATAACTAGTGTACCAGCTGGGGGTAAAATGGACTCTCATTATTTGAAAACCAACTAATCTATCCTTGAGATTCAAACACTTTTAGAAATAGATATTTTCTCGATAAAATTCATTCAGAAAATACTTCCTTCTTAACTGTTACTACTTGGCTGCCCAAACCTGGCTTCCTAGAGCCTGTTGCACCACTCTATTTTCCTTTTTGACACTTATCCATTGGTGATTCACTCAGACCTTCCATCACACACTTGGTTCTCACTATTCAGAAGGTTCGGGTTCAAAGGGAGTCAAAAGGTTGAAGGATCAAGGGTAGAGTGAGGTTCAAAGGTAGTGAGGGAGGTGAAAGGTTGAAGTGTAGATTGAATTTATTTGATCATTTAGAGATTTTAATTCATAAAAACATAAAATAGAATAACAGTTAAAAGAAATGAAACTGCTTTGTTTTACTTAAAATAGATATATTTACAAAAAGGTCCTCATAGGAATTATTTTTACACTAAAAATATTACACTATCATCTTCATGTGATCAGATTCAAGTGATTGAATTCATCTAATTGGTTTTATATGATCAGTTTTATGTGATCGGTCTCACTTGATTGGTTTCACTCGATCAGTTCGAAACAATTAGTTTTACAGATTGGTTTCATAGAATGGTTTCACCTGATCAGTTTCACCTGATCGGTTTCACTGATCAAGTTGACCAATAGGTTTGATAGAATAGTTTCACCTGATCATTTTCACCTGATCAGTTTCACTGATCAGTTTGACTGACAAACAAAATTTTCCTAAGGGGATAAGGTCAGATAGTCTCTATAGATTTATCATCCTTAGTTCATGTATGATGTATCTCATTTTCTATGGGTTTAAGGGTTTGGTAAATATGTCAGCAAGTTGATGCTCAGTTCCAAAAAACTGAAGAGTTATATCACCTTTTTGATAATGATATCTCAAAAAGTGATGTCTTACATCAATATGTTTTGTTCTATAATGAGAAATTGGATTTTTAGAAATTTTAATGGAACTTGTATTATCAAAATTTATGGGGATATGTCTGAATTGAAATCCATAGTCTAATAAAGTGTGTTTCATCAACAAAATTTGTGCACAAAAACTACAAGCAGCAATATACTCTACTTCAATAGTTGATAATTCCATGGAATTTTTCTTCTTAATACTCCATGATATTAGAGACCTTCCCTAAAAGTTACATATTTTATAGTTTCTCTTTCTATCTAACTTACATCCACTAATGTCAACATTAGAATAGCTAAACAAATCAAAAGGTTGTCCTCTTGGGTAGAACAATATGAAATTAGTTGTATATTTGAGGTATTTGAAAACTCGTTTAATAGTATTTAAATGAGACTCTTTTTGGTTTTTTCTTGAAATATTACACACATACACACACTATACATAATATTTGTCCTACTAGCTGGTATGTACAGTAAACTCCCAATTATTCCTTTGTAAGCAGTTTGATCAATAAATTTTCCATTTTCATCAAGATCTAACTTACATGAAAAACTAATAGGTGTTTCACTACTCTTAATGCTATAAAATCCATATATTTTCAAAATATATTTAGTATATTTACTTTGAGTTATAATAATACCTTATTTGTTTTGAAATATTTGAAATCCAAGAAAATATTTAAGTTCACCCATCAAACTCATTTAAAATTCACTTTGCATCATTTTTGAAAAATCATTGTATAAATAATTTTTATAAGATCCAAAAATAATATCATCTACACATATTTGAGCTATTAAAACATATTTAGAAATTATTTTTATAAATAAAGTAGGATCTGAAACTCCTTTTTCAAAAACTTTATAAATAAGAAAGTTACTTAAGCTTTCATACCAATCTCTTAGAGCTTGTTTCAAACCATATAAATCTTTGGATAATTTGAAAACTTGATTTGGAAAATTTGGATTTGTAAAACCTGGGGTTTGTTAAAAAAACATCCTCAATTATATAACCATTTAATAATGTACTTTTGTCATCTATTTTATAATGTTCGAAATATAAGTGTGCTATATAGGCAAGTAAGATTCTAATGGCTTCAATCCTAGATACTGGTGCAAAGGTCTCTCTTAACAATCAATTCCTTCTTCTTGATTGTAACCTTGTGCAACCAATCTAGCTTTGTTTCTAATTATATTTCTAGATTCATCCACTTTATTCCTAAACACCCATTTAGTTCCTATGGTCAAGGTATATTTTGGTCTATCAAAAAGCTTCCAGACTTTATTTCTCTCAAACTGGTTAAGCTATTCTTGCATAGACATCACCCAAAATTTATCATTGATTCCATAATTGATATTTTTAGGTTCAACTTGTGAAAAGAATTCTTAATGTTTAACCTGATTTCTCAATAAAGCTCTAGTTTGTGTTTCTATATCTAAATCTCTAACTACAACATCTAAGAGATGGTTTTCAAGGGTCCTAGTTGGTCTATTTGAGGTAGGGATAGTTATTTTAGGTTCATCATTTTTTTATGGTTCATTATGGATAGATTATGGAGAATTTCCAAAATTGGATGTTTTTACAGATTCCTTTACAGGATGGTTTGAAGGTTTTGTATTAATGTACATATTGGACATATCATCTTCATGCTACCCTATTGAGGTCTTAGGCTCATGTGGATCTATTTTATCAAATATGATATGTAAAGATTCTTCCACACATTTTGTTTTCTTATTAAATACTCTATAGGATTTTCTTAATGTAGAATATCCATGGAATATCCCTTCATCACTTTTGGAGGAAAATTTATCTAAGTTGACTTTAGTGTTAAGAATATAAAATTTACGTCCAAGCACTCTAAAATAAGTTACCTTGGGTTTCCTATTATCCCACAACTCATAAGGAGTTTTCTTAAGAATGGGTCTAATTAGGACTATGTTTATTATGTAATATGTTGTATTAACATATTTAGCCTAAAAATAAACCAGTAGGTCATATTCATTAAGAATAGTTCGGGTTATCTCTTGTAAGGTTATATTTATTCTTCCTACTATTCCATTCTGTTAAGGTGACCTAGGGGAAGAGAAGTTATGACTATATCCATTTTGTGAGAAAAAGGATTCAAAGTCTTGATTTTCAAAATCACTGCCATGGTTACTTCTTATAGATTTAATTTTAAGTCCACTAAGGTTTTTTATCGTCTTATCATACTTGATAAAATTATAGAAAGCTCCATTTTTGTGAGCTAAGAAAATGGTCCAAGTATAGATAGATAAGTCATCTATAAAAACATAAACATAGTTCTTCCCATTGAGACTTGAAACTCTAGATGGTCCAAACAAGTCCATGTGAACCAACTCGAGAGGTTGATAAGTTGTAACTTTTTTCTTTGGTTTGAAAGAGATTTTATGTTGCTTTCCCTTTTGACAGGGATTAAACACTTTATTGTCTAGAAACTCTAGTTTGGATAGGTCTTTAACTAAACCTTTTCTATTAAAGGGAGTGTATATTACAATGTACTAGTCTCTTGTGATAGAGCCAAGACTCTTTGTGAAAATAAATTAGACAAGAAACATTTTGTGATGATATTGTGTCAAAGTTTACAACATATACATTATCATTTATAAGAGCAGTAAATACTAGGTTATTTTTTGCATAAAAAACACGGCATGAATCATTTTTGAATTTAAAATTAATACCATCATAAAAAATTTGGTATATTCTAAGCATGTTATACTTTAATCCATCAAAATAAAGTAATTTGGAAATTGAAATAGAGTTAGAGTTACCAATCTGGCCTAAGTCGATGATTTTTCCTTTACCATTGTCACAGAATGTGTCACGTCTTCCATAAATATTGATAAGAATACTAAATCTTGAGTAGTATCTTGTCATGTGTCTTGAATAGACACTTTCCAAGTACCAAATATTTCTACAGGAACTCTTTAGGAAGTTTACCTACAAAACAATTTATCTAAGAAATGATTTTGGTACCCATATTTGTCTGGGTCCAGAAACATTAGTAATAAAAGATTTAGGAACCCACACTTGTCTTATGGGGTTCCTATATGTATAATGTAAGGTATTTGAAAAATAAACTTTGTTTGGTCTTGAAAAACTCAATGCAGTAAAATAATTTTTAAAACTAGAACTTGTAGTAAAATCATGATTTTTGGGCAAAGAAGCAGATTTTAAAGATTTTGTAACAAAATATGTTTTTGAAAAATACCATTTTCCTAATTGATATCCTATTCAAAAAATATACCTAGGATCTATATGTTAACCAAGTAACTAAGTAAGTTTGTCTTTACCATTGGTAAAATTTTCTATGTCGTTCTTTAATTACTCATTAGACATTTTTAACTCATTGTTTTCCTTGAGCAGTTGAGAATTAATTTCTTTTTTAGTTGTAAGTTTATATTTGATAGTTACAGTAAGAGTATGCTCTTTATTTAAAGATTTTTATTTATCTTTTAGTTCATTACATGTCTCTTACAGTATTTTACAATACTCAAAAAATTCATCACTTTTTATATTTTCAAACTCACTTTCATTTTTAGAATAATAAGAATTGTATGCAAGAGATTCTAAGGTTACCTCAGATGCATTTTTCATAAAACAAATATTTTCCATATCTTATTTATCATCATGAGAAGAATTAGATTCAATGGAGCTATACTAAAAGGCACTCCAGGTGGACTTCATGGATTCCTTATATTTTCTATCCTTATTCTCGTACTTCTTTTTGTATTTAAACTTTGGACAGTTAGCTTTGACATGTCCTCTCCTCTTACATTCTTAGCAAGCAATCTTCTGATTTGTCATTTCTCTTCCAATCCTTTCTCCAGTTTCCCTTGTTGTCATATTTTCCTTTAAATTTGGTCTCTTAAAGAATTTTTTTTAATAAAATTTTCTAAATCTCCTGGCTAGTTGGGCCATTTCGTCATCACTGTCTAAAGCTAATTCTTCACTACTTGTTCTCTCAATAGTAGTTTGAACTTTCTCTTTGTATTTACTCTTGGTAGTCTTGAAGGCTACAAATTTTCTTTTTGGTTATTCCTCCTCTTGATTTACTTTGAGTTCATCTTCATAAATCATTAATTTTCCAATAAACTCCTTCACTATAATCTTATCAATGTCGCATGATTCTCTTATGGATACAAATGTCCCCCTCCATCTCTCTAGTAAGCATCACAGAATCCTCATGATCTGTTCCTTTGTTGTGACAACTGTTCCTAAAGAAATCATGGTAGTCAAAATTTCATTGAACCTAAGATAAATATCAGAAATAGATTCATTAGTATTCATTCTAAAATTTACATATTTAATATTATATGTATTCAGTCTCATCTCTTTCACATTAGATGTTCCCTCATGGGTAACATAAAAAGTATCCCAAATCTTATGGGTAGTTTCACAAGCAGAAATGAAACTAAACTCTTCATCTCCTAGTGCATAGTATAAATCATTCATTTCTTTACAATTAATGTTATAGGCAGTTTGGTTAGGTTTATCCCAAGTATTTCTAGCAGTTTCAGAAATTGCATATTTACTTTCAATAGCGGTCCAGATTTCAAATCACATGATTTCTAGATGTATTTTCATTTTAATCTTCCATTGAACAATGTTTGTACCACTAAAAAAAGGTGGTCTATTTATAGAAACTACTTCTAGTCTATTGTTTATAATGTAAATTGTGAAAATATTTCAAAGAGATAAAAATTTATAAATAACATAAATTTTAAGAACTTTGAAATACAACTATAATCAAAGTTGAAAAAGTTTGAAAAAGTTTTGAAAACTGAGAAATTCCAAATACCTCTGATACCAAATATTGGTTGGAGTAGAGTACATAAAAGGGGGTTGAATTAAGTGTCTATAAAAATTTCTATTAAAATTGGTTCTTTAAAAAATTCCCCCGATTAAAAATATAATACAAGTTAGTTTGTAGTGAATTTATAACAGTCCTGAATGTTCAATTAATTTCTTGAAATATTGATTATTTCTCAGTTCTACTAATATAAAAATTAATATAACTTTTGAAATAATCTACTGGTTCAAAATAATTATAAAAAATTTCTAAAATAACAATTAAAGTTCAATTTAGTCTTATAAAAATGTAATAAAAAATTTAGTAAAAACTAAAAGGTAAAGGAATAATGGATATTAACAAGAGGTTTAGTCTCAAGATGAGACTTAGTTCTCTCCACTTGGTGATCACATGACACCAAGTAGTTTCAATTAATAAATCGTTTAATCCACACCCCAGATCGGGGTTCACAATAGCTCAGAAGGCTTTCTAGGCCAAACATGACCTTTACCATAGTTATTTGTGGGGAAAAACACATAGTTCACACTTGACCTCTTCTATTGTTCTACATGGGATATAAAGAATAATAATCAGAGAGAGTTTGAGGATATCAAGTATCCTCCAATTATCCACAGGAGTCAGTGTGTGTGAAACAGAAAGATACACACACTGCTCAAAATGGTAAATAAATAGAAAAAGAGAAAAATATGTATAAAAAGGTTTACAAGTCTCTGTGTGTTATGCAGTGCTTCTATGGACTTGTTTAATGTCGTGGAAATGAAGTTTGAGTCCTCTTCTCGAAGTTTGATCCAAAACAGAGTATCATAGTCTCTATGCTCTAGATTCCAAAAGTGTGAAGTGTTTAACTACATGTTGTTGGGATGCTCAGATCAGCTCAATAGGTTTATATTGTCTTGTTGATCTCCTCATGTATTCTTCCTTTGAGTTCTTGTGATTTTGAAGTAAGCTCGAGAGTTTAAGGAGATTTCAATTCTTTTTTTTCTCGCTATTCATTCATGTGTCATTTTTCATGATCCACCTTGTAATGCTTTTATACTTCAAGGTCCAGTAGAAATGAAGATCTCCCCACGTTCATGTACCTCGTACTATCTACTAAATTTTCTACAGATAACATTAAATAATGTCAGAAACATTAATTTGTCTAAATATGACCGTTAGATATAAATTTCTATTAATAAAATTAAAATAGTTTTTATGACTATCAGTGTGTCATAAGTATCGGTGACTCATTGGCATTGGTCTGTCATCATCGGGAAGTCAGCATTGGTCTATCATCATTGTTCAGTTAGCATCAGTGAATCTCTGCATCAGTGAGTCCTCTTCACCGGTATTGGTGACTCTGGTTATCGACGAGTCGTTTGTGCTATCAGTCTGTCCAGGCATCGGTGATTCTTCATTGGTGACTCATTTAGAACTATCAGTGTGTCTCCCATTAGTGAATCATCCATCGGTAAATACTTTGAACTAACAGTGTGTTTCCAATCATTGAATCGTCCATTGGTGAGTTGTTCATTGGTGAGTCTCTTAAACTATCGGTGCGACAGATCATCAGTGACTCATCCATCAACGTTTCATTTGTTTTATCAGCGAGTCAACTGATGATGTATTCTTCGATCAATGACTTCTTCGACCAGTGAGTTACTTGATCGGTGAGTCCTCATTGGTGAGTTATCCAATGATGAATCCTTTGAACTATCAGTGTCAGGGACTCTAAAAAACTTATAATGTGACTATCTTACACAGAACATTACTAGATTAGTTTCTGTCTTACCCAGAACATTACCAGATTAAGTGAAGTTCCTAAATACATGTAAATATACACTTTTAAACATATTGAAACATAAATATTCATGATTTTATTTACTTATTAAAATATATTATACTATGTGAAATAATTTATTCATTTATAAATATTAATTGACATGATTTGTGATTATAAAAACAACTATTTCACAAAGGGTACAACAAAAATGGTGCTTCCTAGACACTCACTCACACATATATCTCAAGATACAACAATTCTATCTCTTATAAACGATTAATCACCAAATAAAAACCAGAATTTGATACCATTTAATCATGAATCATTCTGGTAAATGCCTGATCTAATACTAAATATGGTACGAAATATAGCTCGAAGCACATTCTATATCACCATGGAATGAAAATTAGTGTCGGGGAAGCAAAAAATATATCATTGGGAACAGTTTCACATGATAAAATGAATAATTAATGAGTAATTTCACCAGGATTTAAGAATAACCAATCCATAAGTAAAGGTAATCATGCAAATGAAAATAAGAAATTCTATAAGTAAATTAAATTAAACGAAGCATATGAATATAAACATATCTCATCAACCATAAATAAAATATAAAATATATATCTAGAACATCCCAATAGAATCTAAATGAGATACAAGAAATTGAAGGAAAAAATTTATGATATAATGGTATCCGATATAGTAAATAAATAGATACAAAATAAAAGCAACTACCCATCTACACGGGTTAAGAAAAATAGTGCATTACATGGTACCACCAGCACACACAATATTAAATCCAAAGACATTTGGCTACGTCCAAGAGGAAGCTATAATGAACCTATTCCAAAATAGTAATGTGAAAAAATTCTTAGTAGGTATTCTAATCACACCCCATGAAAAACCTTTAAAGGTAAATCCATTTCATTATAGATTGGAATATAATAGAAGGTAAGATTTTATTTTTGAATGAATCAAGTTTCAAGATTCCATTTTTTTAAAAACAATTCTTTTATAATGTTTATATTTAAATACTTCAAAAAAAAACCTTAAAAAATATTTTCATGAAAACCCAATATTTAAAATAAAGGAATTGTTATAAAAATTACATTGAAAATACCATAGTTAGAGATAATGATGGAAAAAGATTAAGTTTATAATAATCCTTTCAAATTAAAGAGTTAAAACATGAGTGAGATGTATTCTTACATTTTAAATTAAAAAATTCGTGATATTAATCACCATAATAGTAAACACAACAAATGTGGAAAGAGATCAATATAAATAGACATAAGTCAACTATTATAGGAATATTTGAAATCAAAATCCTCATGTAAATACCGAGGATATTTTAAGAAAATCCAATACAACACAAAAAATGAATGCATCTAATCCATGTCTGATGCAATTCAACTACCTAATGCTTAGTTTACTATATTCTCCATGACCTAGAGGAAATATCACCAATGAAGGGCTTGATACTCACTTGGGGACACTACCAAGAGTATAATCACAACTAATGATACAATTATGTCTTGATTTCCTACCTAGAAACCTATGATTTTATATGACATGCAAATGGAGTTGAGAAGTAAAATTTAATATATAATAATATAATTATAAGAACCAACAATCAAATATCCCCTCACCCTTAAACAATCTTCATAGAAGCATCCCCTTTTTATCAAGAATACCAGAATAATAAAATTTTCCTCTATATGGGAAAATATTATCCACTTACAAAATATTAATACCACATTCACTTTAAAAAAACATGTAGGGGATCAATTCAAGGGTATAATCATATCAATAAATCCTTTTTATAAACTACCAACTCAACCGTAGAACATCATTAGGGAAACAAAATTATAAAATTTATTTTGAAACCAAATCATGGAAACAACATCAAATAGATCATATAATCAAAGAAGCATAATTATTTTTTAAAGAGACTAAATACAACCAAATTCTATAAAAAATTATTTTATACATGATTTAATTCTTGATAAATCCCTCTGGACTCAAATCACCCCTTTCATTGTCAAATTATTTTTAAAAGACCCCCTAATTCATTTAAACAAACACTACGTGTGAAAATAATTTATAAAAATTGATTTTTGGAGTTAAAAACATGAGTAATACACTTTGTTCCAAATAGAAAATGTGATAGAAACTATAACATTGGGAAGAGGATCAATAAGTACACTTAGTAAAATTTTTATGTTGTTTAAGATATGTATTTAAAGTATGTAAGTAATCACGACATTAAATTTAAAAGTATATGCATAGAGAAACCTACCTCAATTCATTGATTTATCTAAACATGATGTTAATCCAAAACATAGGACAATAAAAACCCTTAGAATTCTATAACGAAACATAAAACAAGAGAAACCCAAATAAAAATTGGGAATCAGTAATATTTAGATTTCCTTGGATATTTTAGGGAAAGAAAAAAAAGAAGGAAATTAAGAAAGTGAGGATAATAGGAGGTTTGGAGAACTTTACCATGAATAACTAACCTTGAAATATGAATAAATCCATGTAAGAGTCTAAGGAGAGGTAAAGAACAAGAGGTAAATGAAACTGGTATTAATAGGAGTTGAATGGGAGGAAATGTGAACCCTCAAGGGTTAAATTCAAGTGAGGGAAATAAGGGTATAATCACATTTTTAATGATATGGGATGTTTTCATGAATTCACTAAAAAATTTAAGAAACTATGTGCCAACCATGGAAATGGAACTGGATCAATATGTGCACCCTACATGGTTTATCTACACAGTTACTCTTAACCATACACAATCCATGTGGTAACCATTGGATAAAACCCCCTTATGTAATCATATTTACATAGTTTAGACACACAGTTTACTAAACCATGAATTGCCCGTGCATAATGGGAATCATACATAAGGGTAACTCACACACTTTCTACAAGATAAGTAATTTTATTTTCATGGTTCCCTAAAACCATGTGTTAACTATGAAGGGTTAGTTCATATGTAAAATTATTCTATGCACTTAATGCTAGATACATAAGGAGATTTGGAGAGTTCTTCCTAACTGTGAAATTGTGAAAAACTATTTAAATTAGAAGCTTTCAAATTGGGATCCCCTAAAATTCAATAAATACAATAATCAAACAAAATATCACACAAAATTGATACTTGGGTGTAACATGTTTAGTTGAAACACTGGTGGATAAATCAAAGATGATGACATGTTCATACCAAATGATCAACTATAATGGGTATTTGGGTGGTATAAGGATATATTATTAATGAATGGAAGCTATTGGGTAGTGGGTTTATGGTTTCCACAATATTGACTAGAATGTTTGTTCAATTGGTTAAAATAACTACTAGTGAAGAAGGAATAATTAGATAATATTTAGTCCACCTACAAAATAGTGATTGGCTAGGGGGTCAATGTTTTCCATTTAAATAAGTTGTCCCTATGAGGATAATTGAAACAAGATTAAGCATAATATTTTTGAATAGTGATTATTAATCTCTTATATCTTGAGGGTTTCAATCTCCTCTCTTTTTAGTGATTTGTAGGGTTTATTTATAGATGTGGGCAATTTCATAAACCACACTAAATTTTGTGTATACTGATGCATGATAAGTTCTTTCATTTTTCTATCCTTGACCATCGTTTTATTTCCAAAATAATTGTTTTGATACAATGTGTAGTGTCTTTTGTAGATACACCACTATTGATTAACTTCGAATATCTAGTCTTTGTTCCATTATTTGATGTTTGGTGGGTAGATCATGGATGTTGTTACATGCATTTATTATATACATTTTTGACATAAAAATGAATTTATTTTGATAATTTTATTGTTAATTAATTCCATTATACTTAATATATTATTCATATTTTTAAAGATGTGATATTTTGTGGGAAATGAGAAAAATAATCCAAAAGAGACCATGAATTTCACTTAAAGTAGGCATCTGATGAAGAATGATGATCACAAGATACTTTCAGGGCCTGTAAAAATCACAGGGCCTATAAAGATTTGAGGTCCTATAAAGATTTCATGGTTTTAAGAAAAGACGTGAAAAAAGAAGAAGAAAAAATGTAGATATTACTAAAACATTAATTTACTTATAAGAATTCTTGGATTTAAAGAACTACATGGCCTAAAAACAAGACCTAAAACTAGTTGAAAGCTGTGAAAGTTGGCAGACATTCCCAACTATGATTGTTTCTATGGGGATTTCAAAATACAACTAGAAATTATTTTTCTGGAGGCCATTTAACATTGGGAAATACCCAAAACTCATTATGGTCCATTTTAATGAAAATCTAAATGCAAAATAAGACCCATGTAAGTATATTAATATAGAGTTATAATGCTGCAACCAAATAGATTCCATAAACCAATGACTAGGGTGAGAATATGCACTATTGTAGGGTCCTCCAACACTTTCCCTCTCATTTTATTTCATGATTTATTTTATTTATTTCCTTCCATCTTACTCTCTAATAACTAGGATGAGGGGGTAATAATATCCTTTTTCTAGGGTTATGTAGCCAAAGGGTATAGGTGATGATAGATCTATTTCTTATTCTAATTCATGTATTTGGATTGCTATGATTTTATTATCAACCAAATCCCTTTATTTTATTTTTATCACGACCATTAATAATTGAATCTAAAAGAATATTTAAAACTGAACAAGTAGTTACCTTGAATTGAGGTATGACTATTTTCATATTCAATGCAACCAGGTTTAAATATGGTATTGAGACAAACATGATTAAAAAATTCCATAATTAGCAGACTATGGGAAAATTGGAATCGCTATATTGAGGAGGGGATTAAATGACCATTAGATCCACATCATCTTGACTTTTATGACAAACATGGATTCATTAATTTATTTTCTAAAATCCAATTTCACCTAAACCCTAAAACTATAAATCCCCAACACACCTTTTTCTAATTGATTTCCAAATAACCCAAATATTCTTTGTTTTCTCTCAATTTAAAATTTAATCAATTTTATTTCATTATATTTCTTCAATTTAAATAAAAAAATTCTTCTGAAAACCTAAATTAAAAAATTCAACATCTCTATGGGTTTGAACTTGAACTTTCATAATAGTATATTTTAATTAATTAAGTAGCATAGTTTGAGTTTTTATAATTTTTTTATTTTAATTAGGACTATAGGGAAATAATGATGCACTTTGGGCCTATCAGAACTAACACCGTTGCTGGGGAAGGTTTCTAATTAGTTTTTAAGTTAATTTTAATTTTAATTTTACTGTTTTATTTTATTTCTTCTATTTACACCGGTGTGTTCATGCTATGGATTTCATTTTTTTAAATTATTAATGCATTACCACAACACACGTGAAAAAGGAAAAGAGGTTTTTGAATTGAATCATAAACAAGAGAAAAAAATAATGAAGAAAAAATAATCTACGGCCATGGAGGGAGTATATCCACATAAAGATTCTTGAGGAGTTTTTCAAAGTGATCCTAGGTGATGAACTCTTGCAGATTATGGGTGACCATCAAATACATGATTGAAACCAAGCATCCTGGTGCATCCCATTGATCAAAATCACATCATGATTAAATATAAAATAATCCAGATGATATTGAATAACATGAAATTAACTATACTATATCATGAAGATCTAAATGAACATATTTGAAGCTTTCTTAAATTCTGTAATACCTTCCAATTCTATTATGTATCAAGTGATGCGGTAAGACTTCACATCCTTCAATTTTTATTATGGGATCGAGCTTGTGAATGGATTCATAGTCTTCCCACTCATTCCCTCACCACATAGGATGAGTTGTTAAGAAAATTTATTAGTTGCTTCTTCCCACATTATAAATCAATAGAAATATGGGAAAACATTCTAAACATCATACAATTTGAAGAAGTATCTCTCTACTATTCTTGGGAAGGACACATTGATATGACCAAAAAATGACCCCATCATAGTATTAAACTATGGGTTCTAATCCAAAAATTATATATGGTACCCGCATAGGGATGAAGGATATATCTAGACACTACATCTAAAGGATCATAGATAAAGAAGTATCTGAAATAGATTTATATCATACTAGATGAAATGGTGAGTAATAGCTTCTACTGTAATGGTGAAGGGACACCACAAAGAAGCATCTGAATGATCAATAACAATAATGACTGGATAGTGGTACAAAAGGAATCCCTCACTAGAAAGATAGACATAATAGTGGTCCTGTTACAAGAAACCCAAGGTACGTATATATAAGCATACAATTATACTGAATATAATCATGGGAATAATTTTTTGGGTAGAAGGTTTCAAAAAAACAAGGGAAAATGAAACCAATAGAGAGAACCAAGATTCCAAACACCCCAAGGTCCTTCACTCATAGGTGAGGTCCACATGATAGAGAAGACCTAGGATACATTCATAAATTCCACCAGGGATACTATAAAAGAAATTATGGACCATTCAAAAGATCATAGTGCATCAATAAATGATCTGAAAGATAAATCAAGGGAACAGAGTGCGTCACTTTAGAACATAAATTCCTAGTAGGAAAAATCACTGAGAAACTCAGTTATATAAAAATTGGAACACTTCCTGAATTCCCAAAAGTGTAACCACATGATGATTTGAATGTCATAACTCTAAGGAGTGGTAAATTCACTCATGATCATCCTGAACTAATCAAAGTACAAGAAGAAAATAAATAAGTGTTAGAAAAGAGTGAGGATAAAGTAATTAAAGAAGATGAAAAATAAGAACCACCATAATTCAAGTTAAGACTGCCTTTTCTAGAAAGATTAGTGAAAGTGAAGATCAATGTGTAAAAAGGTAAGTTTCTCAGAAACATCAAAAAAATTCATATCAATATCTCTTTTATAGAGTCTCTCACAAACATGGTAAAATATGAAAAATTCCTAAAAGTTCTAGTAAGAATAATAATAAACTAGAATAGATTGGTACCCTCCCACTCACACATGAGTGTTCTGTGGTGGTATCAAAGGACCTACCTAAAAAGAAAAAAGATAAATGTATCTTTTTTGGTTTCTGTTTTTATCTAAGATCATAAAATTAGAAAATATTTATGTGATATAGGTTAAAGTATAAAAATCATTTCATACATCACTTACAAGATCCTGGGAATAGAAACACTAAATCCCAAAAGAGTTTAACTTATATTAACAATCTTAATAGTGAAGTACCCCTGAGGGGTCACTGAAGATATTCTAATTAAAGACAAAAAATTATACTTCTATATCAACTTCTTAATACTAGACATGTAATAGGAGAATAATCCTCTCATTATGGGAAAGCTATTTTTAACCACCAGGCATATATTGATTGGTGTAAAAAGTGGTGAACTGTTTATGAAATATGGATACGAATAAGTAAGTTTCAATATCAACCGAGTGATTAAGAATTGTGATGTTAGAGAAGAAAATGAATTCAATGAAAAAATACTTGAAGTTGATGATTTTTATGAAATTAAAGAATTACATGAGGTAGCTGTTATTGTGAAAGAGTATACTCAATCTAGAAACATTGAAAATAATAAAGAGAAGATGAAGTGTTAGACTAATAATACTGGAGGGTAAAATGATTACACCATTTTTTAAAAAGTCTGTTAGGTATGGAGGATACATTACCTTTAATTTAGTTTTTTGGATTAAGGAATAAATGGTGGATCAACCTGATGGAAATAAAACAAGTTCTACTAAGAGGAAGAATTAAGTTGTATAGAGAATATGGATAGGGTCCAACCTACATAGAAAAAACACAACTAAGTCCATTTATAGACCCCTATAAGGTAAAAAAATTCCAGTTACCAATCATGTGAGATGAAGCTAAAGGAGGTAAGGTCAATCCAACGATGATAAGAAAGCACTTCTGGAAGGAAACCGGATTTTTTTGGATTTTTTATTTATTTATTGTTTTTAGAGTCACACGTGAACTCAAAACAAAATCATTTAAAATTTATTGATAATATCCTGGTATTTAAACTATTGTTTTTTAATTTGTAGAAATTACAAGACCCTAGAAGGAAACAAGTAGTAATTAACATGAGAAAATGTTGTAGGACCACTACACATCATGAACCCCATTCACATCATGAATCTAGAGAATATACATCATGAAACAAATACACGTCGTGAATAAAGAGTAGGTAAAACCTATGTGGATAACTTCTAAGTGCATCTAAAAGGGGAGTAATAATTTGAATTATGATTTTATCAAATTTATTCCTAAAATTTAATTTACTTAGTAATTTTAACTACCAATTTCATAAGTTCACTTAATTCATTCTTAATTAACTACACTAGGATACATAAACTTCCTAGTATGATTATCATTCCATGAATTTAAATTTCATTTTTATTAAATTTGAATGATAAAAATAGATAAAATAATTAGTAAAGATAATAGTTTAGATTAGGATTTGGAAAATCAAGATTTAGGGGAGGATATTGATTCATGTAGATGAAAAATTTTCTAAGACCTTTCCATGATTTGAATTTTTTATATTTTCATTAATTTATTTTATTATTCATATGCATTTACATAAGTGATTGTCCCAATAATTCATATAATTCCTAAGACATCATCTAATCTTAATATTCTTCATTCTTCCTATAATATATTTCTTGTGTGACTCAGACATGTTCTCTTCCATAACCGTCTTAACATCTTATCAATGCTATGTATGCATAGAATCACTTTTAATATGATTAAGTCATGTTTTGTTTAACCCTTTATCCTTATATCCACCAAACATTAATCTTTTTTAAGCCCATATAATCCATAGAAAACCTTTTTAGGATATGAGTTGAGTTACAAGCCTATTTTATCCATTCCTACCTTCCTTTAATATAGTGCATGATATTTAAAAGAAATATTATGGGGGAGAGACGATCTATGGTGGATATTGATGTACATAATTGATTATATTTTCTTTGGTTTTCATTATGATTTTAGGAGAGGCCATGATATCATTCACTGTACTTTATCACTATTCACCTCTCTTACTAAAAAAATCAGTCGTGTCTTAGATGAATAAAAAATTGCCTTTATGAGACTGATGATATTTTGATCATATGTGGTTAGGTGGTGGATGTGAGATTTATCTTAAACACAATTTTTGAAAAAAATAATTAGAAATAGAAGAAGAATAAAAAGAAAGAGTGGATAGTTCATTTATCATGCTTACTTTTTTCATGAGCCCATTTTAAGATTTTTTTGGGGGAATAGAGAAATGGAATCTATGAAATGAGATTTTATTGAACTTATCTTTTTATATCATGAATTGTGATTTAGAGTCAACCCTATTTTTTAGATTTATTTTTTTACATCATTTACCTACCTTATCTAAACCTAAAATTCATTTGATCCTAAATGGTGAAGCCTTCATGATTAATTTTGATATCTATATTTATGCAGTAGAGATTCTAGATGGATTACAAGCTTATGGTAAGTGATATGTTATTGAGGCATGTGCTGAACTCAATTTACAATTGTACCCTGATGATGAGCGTAAAAATTAAAATCAAGGTAAATTGAAAATGTAATGAATATTAATAATTAATTGAAAAAAAAACTGATGAATAAAAAAACTTGATTATTTAAAAGGAGAAAAGTAAAATACTTGATTGATTTGTTTCTTAAAAAAGTGAGGAATTAATGAATTTTCATGTGTTTTTCTTGAAAAATTTAAATTTCCCATTTAATAAATTAATATTATTGACATTTTATTTAAATAATTTTAAGGTGGGAATATGTTTATATTCCATCCTAGAGGAAAAGTATGAATTAAAGTTTGAGGGATTTTATTCATACCTTTATTGTACTCATTTTTGATATAAAAATGAATTTATTTTGATAATTTTATTATTAATTCTTTACTTTACACTTAATATATTATTCATATTCGGATGGATGTGATATTTTGTGGTAAATAAGAAAAAAAATCCAAAAGAGATGATGATTTCCACTTAAAGGAGGCCTCCCACGAAGAAGGATGATCACAATTAAATTTTTGGGCCTGTAATGATTTCAAGATGTGAATAAAATCTGCAAAAAAAGAAAAAGAAAAAATGGAAAGATGCCCGAAAAATTCATGACCTAAAAATAATTCAGGGCCTGAAAGGAATACATGGTCTGAAAACAAGCCATGGAACTGGGGAAAAGCTGTGAAAGTTAGAAGACTTTCCCAACCATGATTTTTTTCTTTGAGGATTTAAATGGATGACCAAAAATTAATTCTTGAGAGGAAATTTAATGTCATAAAGACCCAAAAATCATTATGAGATTTTTTTAATGATGACCTAAATACAATAAGAACCCGATAGAAGACTATAAATAGAGATATTTTCTACTATAACCAGCCAAATTCCAAAGACAAAATTCTAGGGAAAGAAGTTGCAATATTGTTGGGTCCTCTATTGCTTTCTCTCTGATTTGATTTCACGTTTTATTTAATTTATTTCATTCACTATTACTCTCTCATCATTAGGATGGGAGGGTAAAAACTTATTGATGGATCTATTTATTATTCTTATTCTTGTATTTGGATTGCTATAGTTTGATTGTTGACTTACAATCCACTTTTTTATTATGTACATTAAAAATTGAATCTGAAGTAATATTTAAAATTGCTAAACTAGTTACCTAGAATTGAGGCATGACCATTTTCACATTCATAGAAACTAGTTTTAAATACAGTATCAAGAAAAAATCTATTCAGAAATTCCCTAATTACCTAACCATGGGAAAAGGAGAATTGCTACATTGAAGAGGATATACCATGACCATTGGATCCATCTCATCTCGAATCTAACCAAAACATGGATTAATTAATTATTTTATAAAATAAAATTATACATGAACCTTGAAACTACAAAACCTAGACATGAATTTTTCCATTTAATTTCCAAACAACCCAAATATGCTTCGTTCTTTCTCACTTTACATATCAATCAATTTTATTTCTTTCCTATTTCATTAATTTAAATAAATCAAATCATTTAAAAACATTAATTAACTAATTTTACCATCTCTTTGGGTTTAACCACATACTTTCATAATATTATATTTTAATTAATTATGTTTCATAGTTTGTATTTTTATAAATTTTTATTTTTATTAGATGCATAAAGAAATATCGACATTGGCTAGTCAGATGCATACCCAAAAAGTGGTTTGAGATATATTTATATTCCTATAAGAGTGATAGATTTTTTGAAATTTTTTATAACTCTATGTATGATTTTTTTTCTATTTTGTGATTTTTATTTAGTTAGTTATGGAGATGGAAGAAGGAAAGTATAGGATTAATCAATTTTATGAGTGAGATTTTGGAATATAGAAGATGTTAGTGTACCATTATTTATAATAGAGACATTTGAATATTTTGTTAAATGGTTTCAAAATTGAGATGATGGGGTAGAGTTAATTAGATAATCTTGACTGAAATAAATTTGGAGTTGTACAGATGATGTTAACATGTAATGTTTTTTTCTTAATATCCAAGAGATTAATACCAATTCCGATTTAATTTATACACTCAAAAACATATACAAGAAACTAACTACAATGAATAATGTGTTTATAATGTGATGATTCTTTAGTATGAAGATGACTAGAGGATAGTGGAAGAATGATCATGTGAATGATTCCATTGTGATAAAAAATTAGTTGGAGTTAGTGAATATATTGTTTAGGAGGCATTGATCTAGTTATATTTATTTTTTGAATAATCAGATGCGATGGTAAACTCGATGAGAAGTTATAGAGATGTGATGAGTTTGTGTTTGAGGATATATAAGATTCTATTTTGAATGAAGATATCAAATTAAAGGAAGTAGTTTTTTTTAATGTAACAAAAAATATTGTAGAGAGTAGTGGATGAGTAACTCAACAGAGAAGTCAGAGAGAGATAAGTGGATCAAGAGAAAGGAGCCAAGGAAAATTGATCAGTCCAGGTACTGTATGCTATCTACATGGGAAGAAAGGAAATATAAATAAATATATGAAGGAATGAAGGGTAAACACTAGAAGTTCATCTATAAATGTCATAAATGAGAAAGGTGACAATAGTTTTTTTGAGTGTCAACAGTCCCTTGGAGTCAAGAATCATTGACTATGGGGTATCGTCTTACTCTATGACTACGAGAGGATGGATGAAACATTATGTATCATGGATGTTTGGAAAGGTTTATCTTGCATACGATAAACCTATAAAGATTATAGGAAATAGATATGTAAATGTTCAAACATTGATTAAATGTTTGATGAAGTTACAACAAGTCATGCACATATCAAGATTGAGGAAAAATATGATTTTGATAGGTCAACATGATGATGTAGGGTTTGTATGTTATTTTCAGATGATGTGTAGAAAATGATATGAGGCGCCAAAGTAGTGTCTAAATATGTGAAAGATGGACAATTGTATATGATTAGGATTTCAGATAAAACAACAGTCATTGGTATGTCAACCGGAGATGACTAGTTTACTACTAGAAAAATACCATTCAATAACAATTTTTAAAACAATTACTAAATTCTTTATTTTTTTGTTTGAGGTGGTTTAAAAAACTATTTCTAATCCACAATGTTTTTTTGCGACAGTCAAAAATATTGTTAAATGTGTTTTTTTAGTTTTTTATGTAATTTTAATGATGATTTTTTTTAAAACCACAATGAAATTAATAAATAATATTAATAGTTAATTAAAATTTGAATGATTTTTTATCATGAATTATCATTTAATAATTATTTAATATTATTTAATATTTTTTTTATAATTATTTATTAATTATTTTAAAATATAATTAGTTATTAATGGTTTTTTAATTATTAGTTATTAATTTTTAATTATTTTTAATTATATATTATTTAATTATTCTTAATTCCTAATTATTATTTAGAAATTATTAATCAAGAATTATTAATCAAGAATTATTAATTAATATTTATTAATTAGTAATTATTGATTATAACATGATAATTATTAATTATTAATTATTAATTATTAATTAGTAATTAGTAATTCTCAATTATAAATTAATAATTAATAATTAATAACTAATTATTTTTATTTATCAATTATGAATTATTCATAATTATATATTATTTAAAATTTTAATTACTTTTTAATTATTAATTATTAATTATTATTACTTAATTTTTAATTAATAATTACTATTTATTAATGAATTTATTATTAATTAATAATTCATACTTTTTTAATAATCATTTAAAATTTCAATTAATTATTACTTATTAATTATCAAATTTTAATATTTATAATTTAATAATTATCATTTATTCTTTAATATTCTTTATTTTTAATTATTTAATATTTTAATTAATTAATGATTATTAATCATCAATTAATAGTTATGTATAATTATTATTTATTAATTATTTAAAAACTAAATTAATTATGAATTATGAATCATCAATTATGAATTATTAGCTAGTAATTAGTAGTTACTTATTATTATTAATTATTAATTCATTTTTATTTATATCAATTAATTATTTTCTTATTATTAATTATTAATTATAATTTATTAATTCATTAAGAATTTGTTATTTTATTCATTAGATATTTATATATTGTATTTTATTTTTACATGGGTTAAATATTAATAATTAATATATTATTACTTATAAATTCATTTGGTGTAGTGGTTAGTATTTAGGGAGTTGAGTTAGAATGGGTGGAAGTAGTGTAAGGATGGGTGACTAGTTATGGAGTTGTCATCTAATGTAAAATAATATTGAAATAAGTAGGTTTTCACAAACCCCTCCCACCAAAGATGTCATAATGAAGGGAGGGAGGTAAACACCCCAAGAGTCCTGCCTCTAGTAGGCCCTGAGATGGTGACTAGCATCGAGGGTATAAATAAATCTCACAATATGTAAGAAATTGTCCTCTATAAGTAAAATTGGATCAAGAGATAAGATAAAAAATCCCCAAACAACTTCTGAAGACTATATAAAGGTAAACCAAAAACAATCTCATAATGCATGAATAAAGTAAAACTGGCATATGTAAAAGTCTCCAAAGTAAATACCAAAAAGAAAAGTCTACAGAAGTGACTCAACATAAACTCCAACCCATCTATTAATGTTTATATTGATCACCCAAGTCCTCCTAGAAACATGAAAATAGTTTATATACGTAGGGTGAGAATAACAGGTATACTCATTAGGGACATAACCAAGGTGTTAAGTGCACATGTGAAAGGAGAATGCTAATCCTCGAACAAACAAACAATAGAACCAACGAGCACCTATATAGGTCATATAACCAAACCCATACTCACTATGGATCACTCAACAAATCATGCATCCAATATAATAATCTAACATCAAGATCATAACAAAGAAAGGCACCCTGCTGCCTATTCCCCTCTAATTTTATGCTCTCATACCCCCAACATCAACCATCCTATGCTCCCACCTCTTCCTCACATATGACATCACATACCACCCACACGGACCTGGGACACACATCACACCACATCCTGCCCGCACACAACTGGTCCACACATCAAAAAATATGTCATACTGAAAACACATGGGACCACACATCACAACCAGAACCAGAGTAGTACGATATCAAGAACATGAAGGACATCAACCTCATTCCTTCCCCCAACCACGCATGACCCCACCATATATCACATTATAATCACATAACATATTTCCATTAAACACCTAGGTTAACACATCATATCTCACCCAAAGACACATAGGTCAATACATCTCTGCTGAAGGAAGAGTGGGGGTAGCCAGCCATCTATATCACTATGACCGCATCACAATTCACTACTTTATTTCACCCTTAAATCAATCTTTTAAACTTGTTTTGTATTAAAAATTACAAATATTATCTAAAATTTTACATCCCATTTTATTCAATTATTAAATTTTTATCACTGTTAGAAAGGGAAATTATTCTTGTTTTGGTGATTTCGTTGTAGGAGGAAGTGATTTGGAGGGTCAGAGATTATCCAGAAGGAAAATGGGCCAAACTAAATGGAATCCCAAGGACATCTATCCACCATTTTTCAAATTTTAAAAAATAAATGCCTATAAATGGGATGAACTTTTGTGGGCCACTCTATAACTTCAAGTTCTATAACTCATCCCAAGAAACCAAATCCCAATTCACATAATAATGTGTCCATCCAAACCAATCTGTCCAGGGGACATAATCTGCACAAAGTCAAAAATTTGGTTCTGTATTTTGGCCATATCTCATATTGTAATCCTCCATTTTCCACCACATTTTACATGGAGATAGTCAATAGGTTGAACTACAACTTTTATATTTTTTTTTAAAGTATAGATAATTCATTTACCAACCCACAACTAAGACACATAGGGTATCTAGAAATTTTCTTTCCGAAAACCACTTTCCATTTTGGCTATAAATTGACACCTTGGGAACCTCATTTTCAAGTTCGACCATAGAATGAAGTTCTTACAATTTGGAGTTCCAAAGGAGTCCTCTCATCACCAAGGAGGTTTTGGAACTCTCTATACTCATAGGGAGAGCTCTTGAAGTAAGGATCCATTCATCAAAGCCATCCTCTCTTTCTCATGTTGTAATGTTTGTGTTTTGATAATAAACTTATTTATTTCTCTTTTATTTCTTATATTTTCTTATATTTTATTAAATTATATTATTATTTACTCATAATATTTGGGATATAATAAATAGTAAAAACTATATTGGGTTATACCCTTTCTAAACCTTTTCACATGAAAAACATTTCTACGATAACTACATCACCCATGGAAGAGTAGTTCTTTTTAGTAATTGATCTACCTATAACCTTATTCATTCATTTATTTTGAATCAATAATATATTTTAATTCACCTAATAATATCTATTAATTGAGTTTTTAATTTAATTTAAACTAAGTAATCAATTGAATGATTCATGCAAAAACACACGAGGTCGAGTAATGTATAAATTTTGAGAGTGCATCCTTAACTGGTGATACAAAAGCACATGGGATAAATTTTTAGAGTTAAAATATAATCCCTAAACACAATTCATCCTCATTTTACAGAATGAATATGTTCCATAATTTACCACTGACCATAATTTATACTTTGAACATTAATCAAAGAAGGGTGCTATGATTGCTTCCTTCTAAGCTAGCCTCAGGTTTAATTCATTTCGTCTTTGTAGTTATGTTAACTCCCATAGGATTTGAGGGTTAAAAAATTAAGGGATAATAATTAAGTGGATATTAATTTAAATTATAATGATCAACAATTAAGTTAAGAGGTAGAGTTATACTGATTACACCTTTTAAAATATAAAAAACAAATTCTCGTTGTGTTTTGTTAATCAAATTTCACTTCAAAAAAAATAAAAATAAAAAATAAAATCTTCCTCCATAATGCTTCTTATTCTTACTTTATAAATATTTAACAACCCAAAATACTTCTAAGTTGTTTATTTTATTTTATTTTACTTTCAGAATACCTTTGATATGTTGTTTTAAATTACTTCTTCCTTTGAGAGACGACCTTGGCCAGCCACTCTGCTCCACCTAAATAACCCAAAACCAAATATAATTTGAGAGAACCCATGACAACAACTTTCAAATTGGTGCCATTTCTAGGGAGGAAAGTATTTTATTCAACTAATTAGAGTTTTTTTTACTTTTATTTTATCCTTTTGTTTTATCTCCATTCTTCCTTCTTCTTTCCCTTTTCTCAATTTTTGTTTGTTTTTTCTCTATTTCTTCTTCCTCTCTCTTTTCTTATCTATTAGACCATCCATTGAAACTTATTCTCATTATATTATGGAATAATTTTATTAATTTATATGATTTATGACATGATCCCATCTTGAGGATCTCTTTGATCTAGACCCCAAGATTGAATGCATCCTTAGGGATCAAATTATGCAATCTCAGTCTATGAGAAGTGTCAAAATTTACCCAACTGGGTAATTACTACACTCTAAGAACATTGAAATTTAAAACACTTATGAATCCAACATAAAATAAGAACCAATGGCGGAAAATAATAATAATAATGAACTTAATAGAACCATTTGACAATTGGTTTCACCAGATATTAACTATTAACCAAATTGTATTGCATACCCAAATCTCAAATCAAACATTGAACTAAAATCTTGGTTAATTCACCTACTTCCAAAATTTCATGGCCTCTCTGGCACAGATCCCAATAAACATCTAAAAGAATTTTATGTGGTTTTATCAACTTTAAAACCAAGGAATGTATTTTAAGATCAAATAAAACTAAGAGCATTCCTATTCTCACTTGAGGGAACTGTAATGGATTGGATGTATTACTTACAACCTAAAGATGTAGCATGTTGGAATGATTTGAAAAATCTTTTTTCGTAGAGAATTTTTCCCGAATCAAGGACCACTTCTATTCTTAAAGAGATATCAGGAATCAGGCAATCCCAAGGGGAGTCAATGTATGAGTACTGGGAGTGATTCCAGAAGTTGTGTGAAAGATGCCCATATCACCAAATCAGTGAGAAACTCCTCATCCAATACTATTATGAAGGAATCACACCTATATATAGGAGTATGGTGGATGACGTAGTTAGAGGGAAATTGGTCAACAAAACACTAGTAGCTTCATGTGTGTTGATCGACATGATAACACAAAAATACCAACAATTTGGCGATCAAGGTACACCACATTTTATAAGAGTACACCAGGTAAGTCCATATTCTCTTTATATTAATTTAATTGATACCAAGTTGGAAGAATTGACCACTATGGAGAGACAAATTTCTTAATCTCAAAAGATATCCCAACCCAATCCTATGATACCTTGTGTAATTTTCACTAAAACAGACCACCCGACTAATTGTTTCCCCCAACTACAAGAGAAAGAAGATTATTCGGTGGTATTCCCTTGGATACCATATCAATAACAACAAAAACCACATTCCCAGAAGAATTACGATTCATTTTCTCTAATATACAACCATGGGTGCAAGGATCAATAAAAAATGTGTTATAGATCTAGAAAACAATAAATCCCCCCTTTTTAATTAAATTTACAGCAGCCTCCGCCTTAACAATAGGGTTTCTGTCAACCCCAAAGGAGATTTGAATCCCAGACATCAAAAAGTAAACAACAAGATAATTCTAATACAATTGAAGATTATGTGAGGACCCGACCCCCGAATGACCAGAGTCAGTGCCCATGAGACATGATGTACCAAAAATTATTACAATACATTACAATTCATTCACATACATCACATCATGTCCCATGATACAGAGGATCGTGAGGTTTAGGTTTTGGGAAAACCAGCTGCATTCTGAAACTTCATTGAAGACATTACTAATACCTGAAAATTTTTCATTTAAAACATAGGGTGAGCATTGAAATACTCAATAAAGGGTTTGAAAAAAAATACTTAATACAACTTTTTAAAACTACTTTCAAAAAAATTAATTTCTCTTAATTAAAATAATTCTTTTAAGATAAATAACAAGAAATTTCCAAGGGTGATACAAAATAGTTAAAACACTTCATACATAAGTAATTGAACATTTAGCTGAATACCACTAGATGAACAAAGTAAGCATGATTGTTTAAAAATTCGTTAATTCCAACAAGTAAAGTAGGCATAACATGCCAGGTATGCAAGTACTACTGAGCATGAACATTATCAGAGTTGCGCATAAACAATTTCACTCCAAATTATGAAAATTCACATTATAACATGATAAATTTAATGCTAACATTTGCATTAAAATTCTGGAAAGGTAAACTAATCATGCTTCTTAACTGTCTCAACATATGCCATGTGAACTTTAATCACATACTCATAGGTAATGGTTCTATAACCAAGGATATTCCTCTAGTCGAAATAATCACTTGCTTGGTCATATACTAAGACATAGTGAGGAAACATATAATGCCGGACTCATGTCTAAATGTCAAGGCCTTGTGCCATGACCTAAGGGTAATAACCCAATATGAATGTCTCGAGAACTATCGATGCACCGAGGAGCTTACTTTTACCGGTCTCCAACACGGAGGGATTACTTTTACGAGTCCCTAACCTGGAGGGCTTTCTTTTAATCGGACCCTAACCCGGCAGTCCAATACATTTCTCATATGTCAAAATGGTCTAATATTCAAGGTTTCCCATACCACTTTGAATATTTTTTTTAATTTCTCATTACCCAAGGTGTCTCATACCACTTTGGGTAATTTAGTTCTTCATTCATTAACATGGTATGTCATATGAATGCATTATGTTCAATAATAAAAAAAATGAATAATGAAACCATTATACATTTAGTCTGCAAATACTTGACATAACATTGAAAATATGGAAATAAATAATAAAAGGCATACATAGTATGGTAAACACATAAAATGATGGATGATTATGGTTTTCCACATGAGGTGATAAATGATGACTCTTTAAAGTTATTATATCATGGAAATGGAATACTTAAAAATACTTGACATTAATTATTTTGATAAAAATAACTTTGAACTTTCAATTTAATCATATCCAGATTAACCACTAATAATAACTGTAGTAGGATTAACATAAAATAATAAATGGTTACTACATGTAAACATAAACCAAAAAATTCTTAGTCCTTTACTTTAAAACAGGCTGAAGCACATTCTTTTTTTAAAAAAAATGAATTACATCAACGGTACATGTTAGAATAACTTCTCTAATTAAGCAAGTCCATTGGTGTATACTAAAACACATATAGGATTAGAAAAAACTAAAACCTTACATGTATCAAAACATCAACTAAGTCCTAATTTATACTAGAAAATAGGGTTTTGGAAATTAAACTAATATATACCTTTATACATAACTATATATACACAAAGTGTATATATGGGTTTTACACAAAGTAAACAAGTTCCATTAAAAAAATTCCATAAGATTAAAACACCTCTAAACAATAACCATTTATTTGATTGTCACCATTACCATATAAGATTTATTATTCATGTACCCCTATGCACATAAGTATATAAAAACTATGGTATTATTCTATAACTAAATTATACTTAAATCCAAACGTAGTTCTCATATAAAATATTACTTAAGGGTTAATATTCAAGTCTTGAAAATCATAAATGATTGTATTGGGAAACATATATATAATTATATAATTTTACATATATATATAAACCAAATTTACAAGGAAAGGATTTGCTTGCTATAAATAAATTCGAAACACCCTTTATGAGTTTATAATTCTTTGTAAAATATACTGAAATATTTTGGAAATCGAGAAATAGATTTGAGTTGGGACTACATATATATATATATATATATATATATATATATATATATATATATATATATATATATATACTTAAACACCTGAAAATATATATATAAGATATATAGTGGTTCTTCTTAAAGAGGAAGTCATTCCCAACTAGTCTAATTTAAAAACTTGAGTATGAAAATCATGAGCAACCTCCCTAGAAGAATTTAAAAAAAGAGGGTTAATGTGTACATATATATACTCATTTTAAAATTATATGTATATACATATATACAGGTTATAAAACCGAACCAAGAGAGAGAGAGATCAAATCATTATGTCATTTAAGAAAAACCAATTCAAATCCTTACACCCTGCTTGAAAGTGGAAGAGAGGAACAACCCAATACTGAATATATATATATATATATATATATATATATATATATATAAATATATATACATATTGTATATCCGATTATACACAATTTGTGTATAATCGGTTTGCATCATAAAAACCTGTGGGAAAGTCCCCTTTAGCTTGAGAAGGAGAGTCAGACTGGCAGAGAGGGGAAGCTTGCTGGAGATCTTGAGGAGCTCGGGAGAGGTGGAGAGGAGAAAGAGATGGACCCGTAGGGCTTGGTTGCATGGGAGAGGGATTTTAAAAGGTTCAACAGGCCTCGGATCCAACAACAGGGGACCCTACCACTTGACTTCCGAAGGTGAAAATGAGCCTTTGCATCGAGAGGGGATCCTCGATATAATAATGCAATCATATAAATATATATTTTATATAACCTTACCCGAGGAGCTTGGCTCGGGATGATAAGATTCAAGGAAAAAGGGGGAATAGGATCATGGAAAGGTGAGGCTAAAGAGATCCTTAGGGGGGTCACGGGAAGCCGTGGCATAGTAGAAAGGGAGAGGAGTGAGGGCGACGGCCCACTGGCCTAGCTTGCGGAGGAAGAAAACAATGTTGGGAGTGGTGATGGAGTGGACGACCATGATTAGGATAGGCCAGATCGGATGGTTGTGGAAGGAGCAGAAAATGATTCGAGCATTTAAAAAGGTTGGACGGCTAGGATTAAGTTCCACATAAGATCAATTGGCATGGGTGAAGTGGGGTGATCGCACGGCTTCGACTCTGCTCGACCTGTAGCCGCAACGACGTCACTTGAATCCATCCCATGCATGATGCTCAAAACTTTGAAACCGGACTCCCGCGGTGTGACAGTCCTTCATGCACGACTCCGACCAAAGCCGCTCGAACCCACACGACACCTCCGGTAGCGGCGTGACCTCACAGACCTGCGTGAACCCATCTCTGAGCTCACCTTGGAAGATTGATCTGCATACATGGCTGCGGCAAGCCTCGACTCAGCGCGGCGAGAGTCTCTACGCGGAACACCCCCCTTTTGATATAATTATGTATTTTTTTTTATTTTTTTTTATTTATTAAGTCTGATTTTCCATTTTTTTGTTGTTGTTTTATTTCCCCCTTTTTTTGTTTGTTCGTTGCGCCTAACCCTAACCAGGTTTCCTATTTTTTTTTCTTATTATATTTTATTATTATATTATTATCATTATTATATCATTAATACAAATTCAAAAGTTAATTTTATTTAAAAAATAATTTCGAAAAGTAAAGTTTACTAATACATTTATTATTATAAACATATATCACAATATAAATAAATGAATTTTAATTAAACTTATAATTAAACATATATATTTTTATATAAATCATAATATGAATAATTAAAAACATATTCTAATTTATATGAAACAAACATGTATTTATTATTAACTATAAAGTATTTACATATTATTATTATTAATTTCATTATTTATAAACATGTATCTATATACATGAAATCCCAAAATTAATAACAAAAATTTTATTATTTTGATAAAACATAATTATGTCATGTTATTTTAATTTAACAAAAAAATAATAAACTAATTTTATAAATGGTAAAATTGAATAGCTATAATTTTTAAAAAAAATAAATATTATTAATAATTTTATAAAACGCTAATCTAAAAACAATAATTATAATTTCATATATATATATATATATATCATTTTTTTGAAAATGTACAAAATCATATAATTATTCATCCATTTTCATAAATTAAAATAATGTATATCACTACATAATTTCATATAATAATTTCAAAATGGCATGTATAGTAAAATTATAATTTTATAATAATATTAGTTTTATTTATAATATTATAAAAAATTAATTTAATTATAATTTTATGATGATAATAATCCAAAACTATATATATAAAACAATTACATATATAAAATACATCCCTTATTATTATTACTAAATATATTTAATTAATTTTAACACGTCGTTGAGTACTTAATTGTTCTTTAGCTAAAACCTTAAGGACTAACGACTATAATTATATCTGTCGAGTTTCCGATGGCTACTTGAGGTAATGGTCGGATTGGTGCTCTATAAAACCAAGGCTTGGGGTGTCTTAAGCTTAAGGTGATTGAAGAAGAAGAAGAAGATGGTTCAAGTCATCCCTTTAGTGCTTAGTGGGTTGTGATGGCTGTTGTGGCTTCGACCATTCTTATGTTCGTTATGATGGATACTAAGGACTCCTATCGTCTTCTCGGGGTTCTTGTTATTTGGAGTGGTCTTCCTGTAATATTAATAGGGTTTTTAATTGGTATCATTGGTTAGCTTAATTTTTTATTTGATCTCAATGTATTGTAATTACTATGGTGTTCCCATTTTAATAAAGAGCCTTTCGTTCATTTTTTTTGTTTACTCTATTTTATTAAAATTTTATTATTAATTTTCCATAAGAAACCAGTTTGTTCGATTAATGGGTAAAATAAAATATAAAATTCACCATTACATGAAACATAGATTTTTGGGATGTTACAGATTATAACACTAATAATATTTTGAAATAATTTGTTATTAATCAACAGAATGAGCTAAAGATTCAAGGTTCTGAGTTGAGGGAGTTGAAGACACAAATGAGCCAGATTGCCACCACCCTCAATTAAATGGTAGGTAAAAACTATGGATATATTCCTTCCCAACCTACTCCAAATACCAAGGTGAATGTTAGTGCCATCACATTGAGAATCAGGAAACAAAAAAATGATACTTTTGCACATACCATTTCACTTGGATTCACCTAAAATATAGAGAGGCCCCATTTAAGAACCACTGATGAGAAACCCAAGGAGAAAGACAAAGGTAATAAAAAGATTGATGAATTTTATCCTAAACCCCTTCCATTTCCAAACAGATTTATACCAACCAATAATATGGCTATGTGGCAATTAAAAAAGTGGTTTTGGATATATTCAAGTGTGTGGAGATCAACATCCCTATACTTTAAGCCATTAAGAAAATACCAAGGTATTCTAAATTGTTAAAATAACTTTGTACCAATAGAATATGGATAAAGGGAAATGAGATGATCAATCTTGGAAGCAATGTGCAATCACTCATTACACCAACTCTAGCAATGCCAAAAAAGTGCAAGGATCTAGAGACATTCACTATTCCATACACCATAGGGGAGTTGAACTTTTTTAATGTTGTTTGTGATTTAGGATCTTTCATAAATATAATGAATAACTATGTATTTTCTTATTTATAGGTTGGTGAGATGAAGATGACGAGAGTAGTGGTGTAGTTAGTGAATAAAGCCACAACATATCTAGTAGGATTCCTTGAGGATGTACTTGTTTGGTTAAGATCCATGATCTTTATAGTAGATTTCATCATGCTTAACATGGAGGATGATCAGGTAAATTATCGTGCTCCCATTATCTTAGGTAGGTTCTTCGTCAAAACTAAAAAAATTATCATAAATGTTCATGAGGGTACACTTTCCATGGATTTTGGTGATGAATTTGTGATATTTAATGTTATGAAATCCATGAATAACCCCTCAAAGGGCCATTCTACTTTTGTTATCTCCCATTTTGAAACACTAAATAAAAACCCCATGGAATTTTATTATCCTATTCTTAGAGAGATTTTGAGTATTGGTTCTATTTTGATGTCTAAGAACACTTACACACCTGTTCCTAATTAATAACCCTCTCTTATATTTGATTTTGAAATAGATTCATATTTTGATTTTAATCATGTGAACTCTGATTGTGAAATGGATGTTGAGTATGTTGATGTATTTGATGATTTATTCTCTGATTTTGATGATGTATATTTTTATACTGATGTTCACTATGAATAGATTTCAGTTCCTTAAATTTCTCCATCCATACATCACCCCTACATTGGAACTCAAGCCATTGCCACCAAATCTCAAATACTCATACTTTTTTAGTGGTGATAGATTACCTGTTGTAATTACTAACAATATCCCTTTTGAACATGAAGAATTATTTTAATCTTTTGAGGGAGAACATTAGGAAAATTTGGAGGATCTTGGCTGACATATCAGACATTATCCCCTCTATTGTCATACATAGGATTCTTTTAGAGGATGGCACTAAACTGGTTAGGCATCCACAAAGAATATTGAATCCAACTCTTCTGGAAGTTGTTAAAAAATAAGTTGAAAAATTACATGAGGCAAGTATAATTTATCCCATTTCATATTTTCAGTGGGTGATTCCTATTCAGGTTGTGCATAAGAAAGGTGGTGCTACTGTTGTTAAAAATGATAAAGAGGATTTAGTTCCAATGAGGGTTCAAAACATTAGGCATGTGTGTATTGATTATTGGAAACTAAATCAGTCCACTCGTAAGGACCATTTTCCCTCCAATTTATTAATCAAATTCTTGAGATACTAGCTAGTAAAACACACTATTGTTTCTTGGATGTATTTTTTGGATATTTTCAGGTTTCTATAGCCCTGGAGGATTAGGAGAAGACAACATTCACTTATCTATTTGGCACATTTTCCAACCGAAGGATGCTATTTGAACTTTGTAATGCCCCGAGTATCTTCTAGAGATTCATGGTGAGTATTTTTTTTAATTTTATTGAGACCTGCATGGATGTATTTATGGATGATTTTATAGTGTATGGGTCTTCATTTGATGATTTTATCTCTATTTTGGGAAAGGTTTTGAATTGTTGTTTTGAAATGAATCTAGTCTTAAACTTTGAAATGTTCCATTTCATGGTAGAGAATGGAATTGTATTAGGGAATGTTGTGTCAAAACATGGTATAGAGGTTGATACATCTAAGGCAGATATTATTTAATCCTTCCTATATCCCTCATGTGTGCATGATGTTAGATATTTCCTAGGGCGTGCATGATTTTATCGGTGCTTCATCAATGATTTTAGTAAGATTGATCTTACTATGTCCCGATTACTTAAAAAGAATTTTGATTTTGTGTTTTATGATTCTTTATGGACTTCCTTTTATGAGCTAAAGAAGTGTCTGACAACTCCATAAATCATACAACCCCGACGATGGGGGATTCCTTTTGAGCATATGTGTGATGCCTCCAACTTCTCAGTCGAAGCTATCTTATCTCAGAGGGTGGAGGGACGCTCACATGTGATTGCATATGCATCGAGGACATTGGATTCAGCCCAATAAAAGTACACAACCATGGAAAAGGTATTTATTTCCATCATATTTTCTTCAGATAAATTTCATTCATATTTATTGGGATCTAAAGTAGTTATTTTTTCTGACCATGCAACTTTGTGGTACCGCTTGAAGAAGCCAGATGCAAAGCCCAGACTTTTCCATTGGATTCTCCTTCTTCAAGAATTCAATATTTAGATAAAGGATAAGAAGGGGTCTGAAAACCTGGTGGCAGACCACATCAGTAGTATTACTCGCACATTAGAGGCCGACACCTTGGACCAGGGTACCACTTCAAGACACTTTCACCGATGATCATATTTATTCCATCTCAGGTATGCATCCTTGGTATGCTAATTTAGTTAACTACCTCATTGCCTCTAAAATTACTGCAAATTTAAAGAAAAATTATGTTCAAAGTTTAAGAGTGAGTCAAGATTTTTTGTTTGGGATTATCCATACCTCTGGCGTATGTGTAGTGATCAAGTTATTATGAGGTTTTTTCCTGATCATGATTTTGAGTATGTTTAGCATTTCTACCATACACTTTCATGTGAAGGACACTTTGGCCCCTAATGAACATCTAGGTTAGTCTTAGACTTTGGATTATATTTTCTTATCTTATTCCATAATGCCCATGAATTTTGTAAGTCATTCTCACATTTCCAACCCACTAGTAACATTTATAGGATACAAAAGATTCCCCAATAACCCATATTATTCTGTGAGATTTTTGATGTTTTGGGAATTGATTTTATGTGTACTTTTCCTAGTTCATATGGTTTTTTGTATATTTTTGTTTCTATTTATTATGTGAGTAAATGGATGGAGGCTAAGGTCACCAGGACTGAAGATTCTCATATTGTAGTGGACTTTGTCAAGACATAATTTTTTTTGTAGGTTTAGAGTACCAAAGGCTATCATCAATGACCAGGGGACACACTTCTACAATTACAATTCATCTTCCCTCCTTTAGAAGTATGTGGTGACACACAAAACATCAACACCATACCACCAACAAACAAACATCTAGGACGGGGTTTCAAATCACGAGTTGAAACAAATTTTGGAGAAAATCGTGCAATCGAATAAGAAGGATTGGAGCAAGAAATTGGATGATGTGCTACAGGCTTATTGAACAACATACAAGACACCCATCAGTATGTCCCAATTTCGGATTGTTTTTGGGAAAGTGTGTCATCTCCCCAAGGAAGTAGAGCATCGAGCTTATTGAGTGATAAATAAATGAAACATGGATTTGGCCCAAGATGGAATCCAAATTAATTTGAAAATTCAAGATCTTGGGGAGATTCAATTGCTATCATTTGAAAACTCAAGGCTCTATAAGGAAATATTAAAAGTAGCTCATGAAGGAATGATCCAACAAAGGGAGTTTCATGTTGGACAGAAAGTCCTACTCTCTAGTTCATGACTAAATATGATGCCCTATAAGTTTCAATCCATATGGTTAAGTCCTTATATTGTATCTAATGTTTTTTTCCTCATGGTGTAGTGAAGATCATACAAGAGGACACTAGAAGAAGCTTTACAGTCAATGGGAAAAGTTTAAAGAAATAAATTGAGGTAATTTCTACCAATGCAGTGGATTTCATCACACCACATAGCCCCACCATCACTTGAGAATATTAGGCTATTTCTAACCCTTTCACTTTTATATTATTTTTACCATTTAAAATTATTAATTTCATGTGCACATATTATCTCATGGGTTCACATTGAGGATAATAAAATATTTTAAGTGTGAGGGAGGGAACCTTTTAGTTTAGTAATTTCAATTGTTTTTTTGTTTTTCAAAAAAAAATTTGTGTGTTTTTTTTAAATTCTTTTGTATTTCTGAAACTTTTGAGATAAAATGATTTTCATAACCATTTTTAAATCCATATCAATAAGTGAAACAATTTATCCCATGAAACTGAGATTAAATGAATGATGAAAATGAATTTGTTTCAAGTTCAAATATTTAAGAATTTCATGAAGAGTACTTTGAATTTTGAACCCCATACCACATATCACTGTATTTATATTTTAAATCCCTTTCCTATGAGGCTTTTGAACCATTTTTTTCATATCTTTTACATTCACCTCACTTCTTGATAGAACCAAACCATTTTTTATTTAACTTGAATTTTATTTATTCCTATCAAAACTTGGGGGTTTGATGTACTTGTGTTTTGAATGATTGAGGTGTTTCTTTGATTTTAAATTCCACCTTTCTAATAATCCTTTTTTTAATGTCCTAACTTGAACATTTAATCCTTTTATACCATATAATCCATGAACAACCTATTAGGTTAGCCACATTACATGCTAATTTTCCCTATCCAACCTGCTCTTGAAGGAAATTTCATGATCTAGTTGAACTTAAGTGCGAGGGAAGATATCTTGTTTTGTGATACCTTATTTGGTGATATTTTGGGAGGATTTTTTTAATGAGATGTATTTTATTCTAAAAAATCATTCTATTGAAATCTGCACCTTTATGGAGCTTTTTTGATAAAATAAGTCATGCCTTTCTAGATCTTCCAGTAAAAAAATAAATTTATGCCTATCTAGGGCTTTCATGAAAACTATGTTTGAGAAGATTTACATTTTTGTTGTTGAAATTATGAATTATGTAAAATTTCCATGAGTTTTCATGATGGTGGAACTAAATTTATACTAAGGGGAGTGAGTAGAAGACCATACTAGAGTTAAAATTAGAATAATTCAATTTTTAATCAAAAAGAGTCTAGCCTTCCCTAATCAACGTAAAAAAAATTCACATCTAAATCCCACCAACTGAAATCCACAAAACAACCATGAAAAATCTTCATGATAAAAATATGTCCTTGACTCACATAGGGTAGATATATAGTAATTTATAAAGCCTATATGGTGACCCTTTTAGGAGTTTGGATGATAAATAAATTGTTGAAAAATTCACATTTGTGTTATAAGAGAAAATGGAAGTGAGGTAAGTGCTTTGTGTGCATGGAAGAATAAATGAATTAGAGTTAAATTGAATGATGTGAATTAAGAACTTGAAATAATGTTTTTTATGAGGAGTAATGATATCTTATGTTTCTTATTGTCACAATGTTTTGTAATACTTGATATTCGTTTTTTTCATAGGAGTGTAAAAGGGTAAGTGTGGGGGTGTGATCGCATCACGATTCACTGCATTATTTCACCCATACATCAATGTTTTAAAATTGTTTTGTACTAAAAATTACAAATATTATATCAAATTGTAAATCCCATTTTATTCAATTATTAAATATTTATCACTTTTAAAAAGTGAATCTATTCTTGTTTTGGTGATTTCGTTGTAGGAGGAGGTGATTTAGAGGGCTGGAGATGATCCAGAAGGAAAATGGGCCAAACAGCATGAAAGACCAAGGAAATAATTATACTATTTGGAACATTTCTAAAATTTTATACCTCAAAATGGGATTCCATTTCATGTGATCCTCCATAACTTCATGGGATACAACTCATCTCAAGAAACCGAAGCCCAATTCATCCATTAATGTGGCCATCTTAACCAATATGTCAAAGGGAAAAAATATGCACGAAGTCAAAAATTTGGTTTTGTATGTCGGCCATATATTTATCTATAATCCTCCATTGGCTGAAAAATATGACATAGAGATATTAAATATGCTTTAATAAAACTTTTTTCTCTTTTACAAGTCAATATAAGTCCATTTACCAACCCAAAACTGAGACACAAGTTGTATCTTGAAATCTCGGTGCCCAAAACCACTTCCCATTTTGGCTATAAATTGACACCTTGGGCACATCATTTTCAAGTTAGACCATGGAGTGAATTTATTACAATTTAGAGTTATATAGGAGTCCTATTTTCACCTTGGATGTTCTGTAACTATGTGTAATCATAGGTATATCTCTTGAAGCAAGGATCCCTTCATCGAAGCCTTCCTATCTTTCTCATGTTGTAATGTTTGTGTTTTCATAATAAACTTCTTTGTTCCTCTTTTATATCTTTTGTTTTCTTATATTTTTTTAAATTATATTCTTCCTTACTCATCCTATTTGGGATGGAATCAATAGTAGAAATTTTATTTGTTTATACCCTTTCTAAACCTTTGCACATGCAAAACGTTTCTACGATGACTACACCGCCCATAAAAGAGTAGTTCTTTTTAGTAATCGATCTACCTATAACCTTATTCATCAATTTATTTTCAATAAATGAGCTAATTTAATTCACTGAATAAGATATATTAATTGAGTTTTTAATTTAATTGAAACTAATAAAGCAATTGAATGATTCATGCAAAAACATGCGAGGTCGAGTAAGGTGTGAATTTTGAGTGCACGACCTTAACCGGTGAAACAAAAGCCCACATGATAAATTTGTAGAGTTAAAATATAATCCCTAAACACAATTCATCCTAATTTTCCAGAATGGATATATTCCCTAATTTACCACTGACCATAATCTAGACTTATAACATCAATCAAAGTAGGGTGCTACGATTGCATGTTCCGAAGATAGCCTCGGGTTTAATTCATTTCATCTTTGTGGTTACGTTAACTCCCATAGGGTTAGAGGGTTAAAAAATTAGGGGATAATAATTAAGTGGATATTAATTTAAATTATAATTATTAATATTTAATTAAATAGGTAGAGTTAGATTGATTGTGAATTTTAAAATATTTTCAAAAAAAATCTTCTCATTGTGTTTTATTAATAAAATTTTATTTTAAAAAATAAAATATTCTTCCAGCATACTTCTTCTTCTTATTTTATAAATTTGAAAAAAATCCCCACCATTCTTATTTGTTTATTTTATTTTATTTTACTTTCAAAATACCTTTGATATTCCATTTTAAATTACTTCCTCCTTTGAGAGATGACCTTGGTCAGCCACTCTGTTGTACCTAAATAACCCGAAACTGAATATCATTTGAGAGCACCCAAAACAATGCCTTTCACACTACCATCCCATTACATTTAATTATAAACCCATTTATACATTCATTATAGTTTAAGCTACTTATCACATATATGTTTCCATGACCCCTTATTCATTTAAAAACCTATTTTGTTTCATTTATAAACATAGTTCATCCCATGGATAACTAGGTAACTATCTTAACCATGCCACACAACCATCCCAACAAACATAACTAATTCCATGACATCACACATCTACTATCATTGCCACATCACATTGAAAAAACCACCTCTCTACACAATAACCACAAATCTCATCCATAGAACAACAACAACCACCACATATCACAACCACTATTCCACAACCACTGTGCCACAACCACTATGCCACAACCACTATGCCACAACCACTGTGCCACAACCTCTGATCCACATCGCACAACATCCCATAACACATTCATGCCATCCAACCCCTACTTCACTGCCCTATGTAATAAATTACCCATTCGGTCACTAACATCAATGTACAACAACCAAAAGACACACAAAATACCACAATGAGAAAAACCACAAAAAACCACATCCCTACTTGACATTTATTCAGGGGATTTATCCCATTACTTATTTTTATTATCATGGGTATTATCACATAAAACAGATATCTAGGGGCAACCAATTATTATAGAAATATAATTTCTTAACCTTTAATTCATGGTGTGATCACAAAACACATCAAGGGATATCACATTATAACTACTACAATACAAACAAGGTTCCCAATAGTTGTTGTTTTTAAAATTGGTAATAGTAATGCATAATAATATCAATAACATATATCAAAGTATAAAAGCATAAGAAAACTACCCATTCCCATCAATTTTAGACATTATAGTTATTTATATGATTATGCTAACCCATAATATCCACCCAAAGTTAAGAAAAATCATGAAAATACCACACATATCATGCAAAAGGGTGAGAATGATGACCCATGACTTAGGGAATATTTTTGATATTTATGTGTACCGTAGGGTGAAAAAAATACTTAAGAACCAAATAAAATCAAGAAACTTTTAGTTCAACCTAAAATTTACCCGAATATCATCAAAACATAGCTGAAACACATAACCCAAACCAAACCAAACCATTAAAGTTAACCTTGAAGAAGAATATAAGGAAAAATATAAGACAAAAATATAACTCACCATGGATCGAAGATGATAATCCAAGGATCAAATATGGAAAGTCATAGATCAATCCCCATTGAAGGAATCCCGTGACGCCTCAAGGGAGCATCATCAACTACCTGGGATGAGAGGGAGAACTTTGGGTTTGGGAAAAAACCCAAGGTTTTCCAACCCTTATAACTATGCTTCATAGGGGAATTACATGACATGTAATTCCCTTTCACATAATGTAATCTTTGGAGTTTGGTTTCACTATAAATTGTGTTTCCTTTTTATTATTTAACCCCTAAAATATACACATGGTGAACCGAACCTGTGAAAGTTGTGAAACCAACTTTTACATCATCTAAATTAAATGGTGTGTATTCCCTCTACCTATATATTTTAGCAGCCAAATTCCACCAAGCCTTCCCTACATCTTCTCTGAATAACTCCAAAACCAAAAAAAAAAGAAAATTAGTAGACCTAGAAGACACAAACCATTACATTAGATACCTCTCAAATGATTATTTAACTTCAGACTCTAAAACCAATCCTAAAAGGAAAAGGTGTCTGAACAACCACACCACAAGATACCTCTCAAGGATATCATCATGCCTAAAATTCTACCAACAACCGAACACACTAAACTAAATTTCCATAAACATACTGCATGTACTCATCACTACACACCCACATAGTCACCCACACAACCATATAACCTCCAAAACCAAAAAAACAACCACTAAAATCTACAAACTGTACTGTCCGAAACATAAAAATTAGTGAATTCCATCCTCCATGTTAATATACTATCCACTCTGGGTGGCACCGACTCCCCACACAAATTTAATTGCATTGTAATTAATGCATATAGATTAGGAATAAGGTCATACTCTTTCCGTATGTTGTAAATTTATCATTCATGACACATTAAGGGAAATAACACATCTTATAACATAGAAAGATCCAAAAATCATAACACAAGGAAAACTAAACTAAACAAAAAAAACCTAAAAAAAACTCTAGGTACTGGGAACACATATGTGTCTCTCACACTCAAGTACTATCCTAAATGCCACCATGGTTCTACATCACAAACCAATGGGATTTTTCATCCACACAACAACTTCTCTTGATGATCTTGGATCATTACTCGCCACTCCATGAACATCGCATTATCCTCAATATCCAACTCTCCCCATTCAATATCATGGGATTCATCGTTAAGATACCTATGAAGTTGAGATAAGTGGAATAAAACATGGATTCTTTATAACCATGGTGGAAATTCCAAATGATACACCACCTCACCAACATGACCAAAAACCTCAAAGGACTAACAAAATTGGGAGAAATCTTACTCCCCATACTAAGCCTCCACTGCCCACGCTGAGGGGAGACTCTTAAGAACACTTGGTTTCTAACCTAGAAATATTGGGTCCTCCACCTACTCGCCACTCCATGAACATCGCATTATCCTCAATATCCAACTCTCCCCATTCAATATCATGGGATTCATCGTTAAGATACCTATGAAGTTGAGATAAGTGGAATAAAACATGGATTCTTTATAACCATGGTGGAAATTCCAAATGATACACCACCTCACCAACATGACCAAAAACCTCAAAGGACTAACAAAATTGGGAGAAATATTACTCCCCATACTAAGCCTCCACTGCCCACGTTGAGGAGAGACTCTTAAGAACACTTGGTTTCTAACCTAGAAATATCGGGTCCTCCACCTATGATCATCATAGGCCTTATAATGGTCCTGTATTTCCCCCATTCACTCATGAACAAACTAGATCTTCTTGGTCATTCTCTTCACCACATCTAGACTAAGAACTACTCGATCTCTAACCTCATTCTGGCACATCAGAGAATGATATGGATGCCCATACAATTCTTGAAATGGATTCATTCCAATGGATGTGTGATAGATATTATTGTATGAAAGATAAACCAATGGTAGGTTTTGTACCCAAGATCCACAAAATTACAAAATGCATGCTCACAACATATCCTCTAGCATCTAGATGGTCTACTCCATATTCCATTAGGAGCCAAAAGAATGATGAAATACCCTCCAAACTAGTGAGGTTAAAGAAGGATCCTGATTGGAGATAATGGTCTTTAGTACCCTATGAATCTTAATCACATCACCCACATACCACCTTTCCAATACATCTATGACACCCAACTCATGAATCACTAGAAAGTGATTCAATTTTGTCAGTTGATCCACAACCACCCAAACCACATTACAACCGCCCTAATCTCGGGGTAACCTTGTAATGAAATCCATCGATATTTCCTCCCATTTCTACTCCGGAACATCCAAGGATTGAAAAGACCTCCTAGAATATGGTATTCCACATTCACCTACTGAAAAACTAGACATATTACCATAAATCCTACCACTGACCATTTCATCCCCAACCACCAAATCTATCTCCTCATTCCATGACACATATTTTTTACAGTATGATGTACTACTAAAGGTGATCTGTGAAACCCATTGATAATTACCTCACACACTTCCTGTGGAAAAAAAATCCTCTCTTGGAACAACACCCAGTTCCAACCACCCTCTGACCATCCCTATACTGCGTCACTATAGACAACACAATCACACATCACCTCTACCTTTGAGTCTCTCCACTGATACTCCTCCACCCTCTGCATAAAAGGTGACTCCATGATCATTTGTTAAAGAAAATCCTAGACAATATTCTTTCCAACATCACAATTTATCATTGAAAGATCCTTCGTTCCTTTCTTTAAAACCATAAACTCTCGAGCCACATCCTCTCAGGAATTCCGACTCAACACATCGAAAACTAAATTACCCATACCTAGGGTGTAATAGATCTCAAAATCGTAATCCTAAATAAAAAACATCCACATTCACTGAGTATATTTATATCACGTTTTGAGAAAACATATCTTAGTCTCTTGTGGTCTGTGAAAACCAAAAAATGCGCACCAATGAGGTAAATCCACCATAACATTAGTACAAACACAACTACCACCAACTCCAGTTCATGGGTGGAATAGTTACGCTCATGGGGACATAACCACCTATACCCACAAGAGATTACCACCCTCTGCTACATTAACACACATCCCAATACTAGACAAGACATGTAATAGAAAACCTTAAACAACATACCATCCATGGGAAACTGATGTACTGGAGCACTAAACAACTTATCCTTTAGGTAACTGAACACTTCCTAAAACTTATCAGTCCACAAAAAATCATGAACCTTTTTAATAAATACCATAAACATGGTATAAAATTTAGATAAATTGGGTAAAAACCTATAATAATAGACCATGAGATGAAGAAACTATGAACCTATGCCACATTCTGGGGTTTTATGCAAGAACAAACTACCTTTACATTCAATGGGTCCACTACCGAAGCCTACCAAGACAACACATGTCTAATAAAAAGAACCTATCATGTCCTGAACTTACAATTGGAAACTTCCCAGAAAACTGATGTTGTTAAAGGACCAACAAAAAAATATGATATGTTCAACATTCTCCTCTTATGACATAGAATATACCAACATATAATCATTGAATACAATGGTTAACCATTTTAGGAACTCATAGAAGATATAGTTAATAAGTCCTATAAACACGACTGGTACATTTGTAACACTGAATGACATAACCAAAAACTCAAAGTGACCATACCTGCATATGAAGGCAGTCTTTAGGATATACTCATCCATCACCCAAAAATATTGATATCGATACCATATATCGATATTTGAGAATCAAATATATACTCTAAAATGGTTGAATAAATCATAAGTACTTGGAATATGGTAATGATTATTTACCATTTCCCGATTCAACATTAGTTAGTCTATACACATCCTCAGACTACCATCCAAATTCTTGGAAAACAACACTAGAGCACCCCAAAAAGGCACACTGGGTTGGATACAACCCCTTTTAATCAGATCATCCACCTACAACATCAACTCACACAACTCTATGGGAACCATCCAATTGGGAGGCATCAAAATCGGAGACGTACCCAACTGAAAGTCTATCCCAAACTCATTGTCATGTTAAAGAGTTAGTTCCATTACATTATCTAGGAAAACATCCAGGAACTTATCCAAAACCATGGGAACACTCCCAACTTGAGATTTTATAGACAACTTCACCAACTGTGACAAAAGAGGATCCAATTTCATACCACATAACTAACAACATCGCTCACCAATGAACGCCACTCACTGGACCTTCACATCAGAAAATGAGACTCTTATTTGAATGAAGTCGATGGATGTAGGAATAAAATAAAGTCAATCAATACCAAGGATAATATCATATGGCTATATCAATGACAAGAAGAAGTCTCCCATTGACCGCTGTTACCCTATCACCAGTCTATATTCCCAACACAAATCAAATAAGGGAGCCTGAACTACAACTGATGTGGATAAAACCAGAGACAATGGAAGAATATCCATTTCCATTCCAAACATAAAAACCAAAGTAGGAGGAAAAATGGAGTGCAAGGATCCTGAATCAAATAAAGAAAACCCAAGAGTAGAAGATAAACTGATCATACCTTGAAGAAATCCTGGTGCTGCTACCTCTAATGCATGCATATGACCACACCCAACTTCTATACCTATTTGTATTTAGGCTCCAAAACTGTGCTCTGGCCTGGGTCTTAATGGATGGGGACCATAACGAGGATTCCATTTAAAAACAGCATCTTCTCTTGGCTATTAAACAACAACTTACGGTCCCTGATGTTGGAACTACCTTGGAGGCAACATTTGTTGCTAAAAAGGGGTCTGACTGACCATATGAAATTGGACTTCTTTAGTGGATGAACACTGAGCCTAGTGGTGACCATATCTCCAACTTAATTGGAATATAAATCGAAAAATCCTAAAATGTACTACAAATGTTTTTCCCTGACGGCCAGGAAAGAAACCGTCACGTCCATTTCCCCATCGAAAAGAACCCTATCTACTTGAACACTCACAAACCACTGCCTAAATCTCTACTCCTTGAAACACCCTACTGGACATGATGTTGAGGCTTAACTCCTAAGTAAATAATCTTCTCAATAACTTCATCCTTTTTTCACCTCCAGATATGTCGAGAGCATAAAAGGTGTGACCGCATACATGATCACTAGACTCAAAACCTCCTCCAGACATGACACTATGGACTCCATATCTAGAAAAATAATCTAGATTAAAGTGAAGGAGATCCTTGATTCTGATCCCAAGCTTTCACATTCTCAAATTCCCTTGCTGAAGGGAAATTAGTTCCTGCCACTTGGTTTTCCTCAACATGCACAATAGAAAAAATCTTTCCAAAACTCCCTCTAAAAGTTGGGACACGACACATATGCCTTTTTATGGTCACGAAGAAACAATATCTACCACTGACACGTAACTCATCACATATGAATAATTTTTGACATCTCCCAAAACTCATATCATGGTTGGATTTGACTGAAAGTGATCACGAGCTCCTCTATCCAGCGCTCTGTCTCTAGATACAAAACACTTCCCTCATTCTTATCCAAATACCACCATTTAAAGGCATGAAAATCCCACTTCCATGATTCATCATCCTCTGTCGAGTTAACCCTACAATGATCAACTAGATTAGCCTGCTGAACCTAAACTATCTAAGCAACTCCCAGATGATGAACATGATCCATTATTGAAAACAAGAAGAAAATCCTAATTCTGATAGCATGTAATTTTATTAAATATTATTTAATTTATTCATTTAATTTCCCAAAACACCTAATTTAATCATGAACAAAAATCATTATATTGTATGTACCTATAATAGGTCTCTACTCTACAAATACGTCCACCTAACTTGGTCATTCAATAATTCTCAGAGTCCATACACTGGATCATGGGGGATCTAAAATCCCGTTTCATTGTCGGTCTCCCTAGCCCATGCCATGAACTAAGGTCAACTAGAAATGCTACCATACCAGCACATTAAATACTCACTGTTCCTAACTTTGAACTCCATCCTATCTCTCAACCATCAACTCTGATACCACTCTATCATGAACCCTTCCCTCCAAAGATGCCACAATTAAGGGAGAGAGATAATGACCCCTCGAGTCCCACATTCAGTAGGCCCTGAGTGGGTAAATAGAACTATGGGTATAAAAAAATCTCACAATAAAGGAAGAATTACCCTCTATAAATAAAACAAGACCAGAATATAGGATAATAAATAACTTATAAATTCAAGAAAAATATATAAATGTAAACAAAAAAACATCCCACAATGCATGAATAAAGTCAAAATGATACATGAAAAAGTATCCAAATTAAATACCAAAAAGAAATGTATATGATAGAAACTGAAGAGAAACTAAAACCAAACTAATAATTCCAATATAAGTCCCTAAAGTCCTCCTAGAAATTTGAAAATAGTTTATTTACATAGGGTAGGCACAATGGGTATACGTAGTATGGATATAACCAAGGCCTCAATTGCACATGTGAAAGGAGCATGCTAATGCACCGATGAAAAAAAAAACAGAACCAACAAGAATATATACAGGTCATATAAGAAAAACTAGCCTCACTCACCAAATCACGCATCCAATATAATAATATAACATTGAGAACATAACAAATCAAGGAACCTCGCTGCTTCTTCCCCACTGATTTGTTTCCATCCCAATGTCGAATGTCCTATTCTCCTATCCCTTTCTCACATATCATATCATATACCTCCCACACACTTGTTCCACACATCACATCACATATATCCCGCACACACCTAGTCCACAAATCACAACACATATCATCCCAAAAACACCTTGTACCACACATCACTACAAGAACTAGAGTATTAGGGTATCATGAACATGAAGGGAATCAAACTCATGCCATACTCACACTATGCATGACCCCACTATATATCACATCACAACCAAATCAAATCTCTCTTATAGACACCTGGTCCAACACATCACATCTCAGTCGAAGACACCTGGGCCAAAACATCACTACTAAAGAATAGCGAGGGAGAGGGAAAAACTAGCGGTCCTTATAACATCCATCCTGGATGTTGGGGAAAACACTTGGAACTCAGCATCTCTGAGCATTTGTAAAATTATCTAACTCGATTGGGAATGTATAAAATTCCATAAACATATATGATATATATACACACAATTCCAAACCTATATGTCCACATTAACAACACTAGAACACACCACATCACCACCACGTACCGTACATCACCTGTCATAATGTTTTCCACCACTATATGCAACAGACCACACAACTACCACAAAACATTTCCAAATTTTAGTTTACAAGTTTCAAAACCTTTATTCATTAGTCCATTTACCAAAAATTAATTTCCACCCCATTACATTTAATTACCAAACCATTCATTCATCCATTGTAGTTTAATCTATTTATCACATATCTATTTTAATCTCACCTTGAATATATACCAGACTATTTTTTTTTGTTTATCATAAAAATTCATCCCATGAACTATCTAAACCATGCCACAAAATTGGACCAACAAATATAACTACTTCCATGACACCACACATCTTCCATTGTCATCACATCACATCAACCAAACCACCTTGCCACATAAAAACCACACATATCATCCAATGCACAACCACAACCACCAGATATCACAACCAATATGATACTACCAATGTTCCCCAACCAAAATGACATAACCACTGCACCAAAAACACTACACCACAACCACTATTACATAGAATATGTTCCACATCACACAGCTTCCTACAACAAAAAACTTCCCACAACACATTCATGCTAACCAACCACCACATCACTCCACCCCTTACTACACAACCCAGTGAGTCATTAACATCACCACACAACAACCACATGCCACACAAAGCACCACAACGAACAAAACCACAAAAAATACATCCTAGATTCACATTTATTCAGGGTCTTTACTACATTAATTCTTTATATTTGTATGTTTATTATAACACAAACAAGATAACTAGGGTAAATGATTTATTAACAAAATATAATTTCATTAACCTTTTATTCAGGTTGTGATCACAAAGAATAGAAAGGTACATCATAGCATAACTACTACAGTGGTAACTAGGATTCAAACAACCATTATTTTCATAATTGGAAAGAGGCACACATAAAAATATCAACAACATATATCAATGTAGCAAAGCATATGATAACTCCCCATACCCATCAGTTTTAGGAATTACAATTATTTATGTGATTATACCAACCCTTAATATCAACCCAAAGGTAAGAAAAATTATGAAAATCCCACAATTAGCACATAAAAGAGTAAGAACGAGGATCTCCTACCTCATGGAAGATTACTGATCTCACTACATACCGTAGGGTGAAGAAGAAACCACCTAAGAATCGCCTCCACCCAAAAAATTTGTGGTTCAACCTACACCGCACCTGAATATCATCAAAATGCACCCCAAAAACATAACCAAAACCAAACTGCATTGCTATAGAAAATTTCAAAGACGAATAGAAGGGAACATATGAGATCAAGAAGAGAACATACCATTGACCGAAGATGGGAGTCCAGGAATAAAATATGAGAAGTCATGGATCAATCCCCATTGAAGGAATCCAAAGACGCCTCAAGGGAAAACCATTTACCACTTGGGATGAGAGGGAGAGTGTAGGGTTTAAGGGAAAACCCAAGGTGACCCAACCCTTATATTCACGTTGCCTAAAGTAATTACACAATGTGTAATCCCCTTTCATGTCATATAATCCTTGGGGTTCATTTTAACTAGAAAACTAATTTCCTTTTTATTATGTAACCCCTAAAATATACACATAATGAACTTTACCTGTAAAGTTCATGAAACCAACTTTCATGTCATGTAAACCTTACAAAGTGTGTATTTCATCTACCTCCAAATTTTAGTTATAAAACTCCTCCAAGCTTTCTCTAGTTCTCCTCAAAACACCTCAAACACAAAAAACTGTCAAAGAAATTTATTGGGAGGACACATACCATTAAATTTGTTACATAACATTTATTGACATATTAATGAGTCAATATGAATTTGATGGACCAATTATTATTTAATGTGTTAACTAAAAATGGTTGAGAGTAGTGTAAATATGGATGATTCTCATGGAAGTTGTTGAAAATTGTATAAAAAATATTAAAACTTGTAGAAAATATATAATAAATGATAAATAAATAAATATATTTTAAATCATTAATAATTATATAAATTTAAAAATTGTATTTTTAATATTTTTTTTAAAAAAATTTAAACAAAAAACCATCACTGATAATTTAGAATAAGTTTTAATCACCTTAAAAAACCAATCATTAATAAATCATGACTATTAGAAAAACCACTATGAAATTATTCCCAACACTGAAATTCTCTATGATTTTTTGAAACAATTTCTAAATGCCAAAAAACCACCACTAAATACCATTTTTTTAGTAGTTATGGTATTATTTCCATGTTCAAATTAGTGAGAAGGGGATAAGAGTCTTTGATTCTAAAGGAGCACTGAAACTAAAGAACATGGAGTACAAAACATGTGAAGAGTGTATTCATGGGAAGAATAAAAAGTTCATTTTTCTATAGAAGGATAAAGACCCAAGTCCTGGATTCAAGATCTTGTGAATATAAATGTATGGGAAAAAACTTCAAAACATTTTCATGGTGGTTAAATATACTATGTTACCTTAATTTATGATTTTATATAAAAAGTGTAAGTTAACTTTTAGAAGAAAAATTCATAAATTTTCATAACGTTCATCCGATAGAGATCCATGATGGAAACGAAGACCATTTTAAAGCTAAAGTTCTAGAGGTTCGACAATAGTGGTGAGGCCACTAGAAAATAAAATAATAAAATATACTCAAATAAAGGAATTAGGGTTGAGAAGATATTACCTAGGACACCACAATAGAATGGTGTGTGTAAAGACCCTGACCATAGTAGCCTAGAGTTAGTGGTTACATTATTACATTGGCACTAGATACAAGGTATCTTATCCCAACTGACTAAATAGTTTAACATGTTAGAAAACTATATACATACATGAATTTAACACACATTTGAAAACATAAAATACAACAAATAATTTTTTATGAGAGTTCCATTATTCCCCTTAACATATCCCTACATATCAATAATAAAACACTTCCTGGAATCTTGGGGAAAATAAAACATAAGAAAGAAGTGAGATCAGATGCTCAATTAGGGCAAGCGTATAACAGAAGATATCATGAATAAATAAGAATAATAAATATGGTAATGTAAATAACTAAGGAAAATGAAATTTAATCAATAAACTAAGAATAATATAGAAGAAATAAATGGTGATAAGAAAATCCATATAAAGAATCATATGAGATTGAAACTTATCCATGAATATTATAACTAATAAAATAATCACATAGAAATCAATAAATGATCTCATAATGAGGGAATTCATAATTAAGGACATCTGGAAAATATTTTCAAGACCTTTCACTGGACAATTTAAATCTAAGGGTAGAAACCCATCTTTTTTTAACTGATTTGTCTAATGAGATATATCGATGTATCAAGGATATATCTATAATTGGTTCCCACCCATCACTTAATATGTCCAATGAATTCTTTATATGAAAGGGGGGAATCCTAACAAACAAAAACATTTATATTGAAAAACTAACATATGAAATTTTAATACTTTCCCCAATCAAATAAATATAATCATAAACCATACAGAGTAATACGTCGAATGATAGGAAAATTGTATATCTATTCACACTCTCTTTTTCACATAGGGATGAGAAGATTTAGAAACAAATACCCTAAAGTGGTTGAGGAGAAAGGGGAGTTAGATAACTCACCTAATCCAAGCTGCACTTACCCCACCTAAGTGCCAATAGGTTCACGTAGGCCCCACCTGTATGGACCAGCATGAGCAGCAAAGACCTACGTGAGGGTCCTACATGATACACCTATGAGATAGACCAATGCAGATGGCCTCTTTCACCTAGGGAACTCATTTTCTTATAAATAGGACCCTTGGAATATTGATTTTGGAGGAGGAAAGATGAAGAAATAACATAAATTCTACTCACCCTAGTCTCTTTACCACGTACTTTAAACCCTCATGTAGTGTTTTAAGCCTATAAAAGAAGGAGAAATTAGTATAGAATAATGTACTGAGTTAAATCAATGTATAATATGAAGAAATTTGAGAGGAAAAACCTCCCCTAGTCAACTAGGGTGAATGAAACTTTCATTACTTGAAACTTGAATGAATGTCCTCCCAAGATACCTAAGGAGAACCTTAGTGATTAGAGTAAGGCCTGACCCAAGTTTTGTTTCCTATGTTTTCTATCTCCCAAAGGAATATTTATCTCAGTCAGGACACACCTATGTGAATCAATTTCAGACCAGCCAAGCCTACACAACATGGACCACCTCTATCTTGCCTATACCTCACATGCGCGAGCCACCTTCCACTCAACTATGACTCACCTACGTGAGCCACTTTCAGCTCACCCATACCTCACCTACATGATCCATATGACAATGCTACTCTTTATTTCATATTTAAGAATGATTTATTACATAAAATTTCACTTTATAAAACTCAGAATACTGGGAGGTCAAGTTTCTTTGGAAAATTAGGTACATTGCATAACAAATTAAAACATGAAAAGAAACATCATTATTGAAAAATTCTTTGACATGAACAAAACATTCCTTCACACTTAACACTGTATGGGATAACCTTAGGACATACATAAGAAAAGGGTGAGCTATAAAACCTAGTAAGGGGATAAACATGGCATAACCTGAGGATAAAAATAGATTTTATACAAGTCATATCAATGAAGAGTAAAGTAACATGAATAATAAGGCATGATATAACATGATAATAAAAACATCGAAAATATGTCAACAACATAAAACACTACATCATAAATAGATCAGGGAAAAATCTGCCAATAACCCATGGTAGAAAAAGTCCCAGAAAGGAATCAGGTAAATCCCCTATCCCAACATGATGTATCCTGATACTAACTATTACCAAATAAATTGAAGTGCTATTAGGGAAAACCCTTCATAGTCATTTCATTCTCATGTTTAAGTGTACCACATATATCATATAACATGGATTCATTCAACATCATAATTTATCCTATGATCTAGGAATTTTGAATAAATACATTTATTTCCCAAATAAATAATTATATGTGTATAAAGTTGAATACCCTTGATAGGGAAATGGGTATGGTATTCACTACATAATGATTTTGGCATGGGAAATCGTGGTGAAAATTTCGCAGCATAACAACGTCATATAGAAATTCATAAAAACAATTTATGAGAGAGAAATGTGTATCTCATCATATAGACATGAAATGTATAGTAATAAGTATATATAATAATATATCCCAATATAGAAAAAATTAATTTATAATACACAACATAAAAACAATGCTTGATAAAAGAGGAGGGTGGAAGATTCCTTACAAAATTTTGGCATAGTAACGAGTGTTCATAAGGGTTAATAATATGTATAAATGAAAGTGAAATGGGATCCAATAATTTAAAAATAAAATTTAAATAAATGGAGATAAGTAATAATTTATCCCAACTTAAGAAAATGGAAATCAAAAGGGCATATCATAAATGAAGTGCTTGATAAAAAAAAGAAAAGAGGGAATCCCTTATGGAATTTTGGCATAGTAATGAGTTCAAATAAATGATCATGGGGGGGGGGGGGGGGGGGTTAATGAGAGTTAAAAGAATATATCATAATTTATACATAAAATTGATAGTAATGGGATCATGTAACATCATATCCCAACATATGAAAATGGAATATAAGAAGCATAATATAAAAGAAATGCTTGAATGGAAATGAGAAGAGGGAAATCCATTACTTGAATGTGTGTCTCCAAAGGCTTGGGAGAGGCCTCTTGAGAGCTTGGGGGTGACATGGGAGATCTATAGGGAGTATAGAGAAGATTTTTTTCAATATCAAAGGAGTTTTGGAGAATATAAATGGGATCTTAGGTGGGTTTATATTAGAAAGGAGGGGGATTATTTATTATTTTGGTTTTGGACACTACATAATAATATATTCAAAAACACAAACCATCCCATGGTTTTTGATCATGGTTTCTAAAAAATGGGAGTATATTTCATTATTTTATAATTACAAGGATAATGATAATAAAATATTGTCCTTTCTTATGTGGAGGTGAGTCACACTTTTAAAGAAATGATTTTAAAATCTCAATAAATTTTTTAAGTCTTAGAGTATTTAGTAAGGATTTATAACATATATAATATAAAAAAATATTTTTATTTTAAAGGAAAACATATATTTTTCCTATTATACCATTTATACTATTTATTACATCACCATTGAGATATTATGATGTTATAAAATACACAATATATTTATACAGTATTTATTTTTATGAAAAAATTTGACTCTCTCAGAAAATTATGAAAAATTAACCATTGGATAATTTCAAGGATCCAATTCAAACAATTATATTCATTTTATTTTAATAATTTTATAAATATGTGAGTTTTCAATTTTAAAATAAAAACTGATAATTTTTAAAAATGACGTGTTTTTGTCAATAACAGTTTTCGAACCCTAATAAAAATTACATTTGACTTCATAAAAATTATATGATTATTTATATGTTTAAAAATTAATTTAATAATAATATTTTATTAAAATAATATTTATTTAAAAAATCCATTAATTCATCAAAATAGTTATTTTAATTGAATTTGAACATTAACTAAAAATAATATTTGTGATTTAAAAATCATTTACAAAGTAATAGTAATAGGAAGAAAATATATTCAATATTCTATAAAAAATTAATTTACATATTAGTAATTCTAGAGTCTTCATACATATCCCTTTATTACACCATCAGACACCTTAAGAGTAAGGTGTGTGATGGTGGGGATTTCATGGGGCCATTTGATGAACATGGTTTGGGTCGTCATCTCAATGAACTTGAACTTCTCCTATAAACAATTTCTATCATTCTTAAGTTATTGGATCTTATATTAGTATTGGTATAGGGAAAATACCATATATTCTATCTTCCTTGGAATCTCTGATAAATGAGGTTCATAGGGTACGGTCCTACTGGTTGAGGCCATCACTTCCTTTGTCTATGCCAAAAAGATTTATTAAAACCTTATATTAATACTAGTGATGCGATCACTATTCAAAAACTATATTATTAACGGTAAAGATACTTAATGATTATTTAATTAAAATTTTATATAATAAAACAAAATAAGTGCATAGGTTTTCTATATTTAGAAGACATTTAACTAAATCAAAAAGGGGAATTTTATTCATAAAATTTTGGGTCATTACAATCTTCCACCTTTTAGAAATTTCTCCCTAAAAATTTTCTTTTCCCATACTAAAATAGACTAGGGTAACTCTGCTTCATCACCTCCTATGGTTCCCACATTTCTTCTTTAAACTTTTTCTTTCTCCACAACACTTTTATGAGGGGAATTGTCTTATTTCGTAGAAAATTTTCTCTACGATCTACAATCTTCACCGGCTACTCTTGATAGGAAAGGTCATTATATAATGGTACCACCTCTGGATTGAGTATATGTTATGGGAATGGTATGCAATTTTTTAATATAGATACATGGAATATATCATATAATTCAGACAAGTTCAATTGGAGTGATAGTTGATAGACCACTACTCCGATGCAATCAAAGATCTCAAAAGGATCGATGTACCTTGGACTAAGCTTTACCTCCTTCCCAAATCTCATCACTCTATTCCATGGAGATATATAGAGGAATACCATGTCTCTGACATCAAACTCTAGGTATCATCGACTATTTTTATCATATCTATTTTGTTGACTATGAGAATCTTTGATGTTTTGTCGGATGGTCTTAACCTTCTCCACCATTTCTTCAACCATTTCAGGACCTAGAAGTTTTATTTCCCCAACTTCATCCCAACTTGAAAGTGTTCTGAACCTATTCTTATAAAGGTATTCATAAGGGGGAATTTGGATGCTCGATTGGAAACTGTTTTTGAAAGAGAACTCCACCAAAGGAAGATGTTTCTCCCATCCACCTTTGAAGTCCATTGAGAGATATCTCAACATTTCCTCAAGTGTTTGGATAGTCCGCTGAGAGTGGACATTAGTTTGATGTTGTTAATCAATACAAAAGTTCATCTTAGTGATTAGATAAGACTATAAACTTTTCCAAAACTTAGAGGTGAATATTGGATCTTGATTAGACACAATATATCACGGTACTCCATAAATCCTTACCACTTCTCTGATGTATATCCATGCTAGTTGTTTCCATGAAAAATCCTCTTGAATTGCAATGAGGTGTGCAGTATTTGTAAGATTATATACAACAACCCAGATAGCATTGTATCCCCTGGATGTCTTTCTAGGTCGGGTGACAAAGTCCATAGTGTTGTTTTCCCGTTTCCAGGTTAGTATGGGAAATTGTGGCATCATCTCCTTAGATTTCTACCTTTCAACATTCACTTACTGACGTACCATGAACTTTGATGTATATTAAGAAGTATCCTTTTTCATGTTGTCCCACCAATAGTGCTCTTAGATATCTCGATACATATTTGTGTTTCCTAGGGTAATGGAGAAAGTTGAACTATTTGCATCATCCAAAATTTCTTTCCTTAACTTAGGATTTGATTCAACACATAGTCTTGACCCAAATCTCACAATTCCTTTTTCATTAACATCAAAATCTGAGGATTTCCATTTTCTTATAGTTTCCTCATTCTTCTAAATTCCCAAATTATCTTTTTGATCATCCTTTAACCTTTCCAAAAGAGATGGTTGAGAAATCATTTGTGAAAGGATTGATGGTGTTACTTTATTTATGATTCCCACTCCCATATTCTTAAAATCTATGGAGATTAGATCCTTCTCAATTCTCATCAAATGAAAAATTTGTTTGGCCCTTTTGAATTATATCATCAGCCACCTCATTCGATTTCCCAGGATGGTAGTGGATTGAGTAGTCGTAATCATTGATGAACTCTAACCATCTATGTTGGCACATATTTATCTCTTTCTACATGAATATATATTTTATAATTTTTTGATCTATAAATATTTCAAAATTCTCCCCAAATAGATAATTCTTCCATATTTTCAATAGAAATATCATAACTCCCAACTCCAAATCATGCATGGGATATTTTTTGTCATGAATTTTCAACTGCCATGAGGTCCAAGAAATGAATTTTTCATTCTGTATACTAATACATTATTTGAAGCATCATTTAAAATTAAGAAAAGTTCCCACTTTTGGGTAGTGTGAGAATAAGGGGAGTGATAAACCTTCTTTTCAACCCCATTAATATTTCTTCACATTCATCATTTCAAGAAAATTCGACTCCCATACAAGTTAACTTGGTAAGAGGGTTTGAAAATCATCAAATCGGCGATAATATCCAGCTAACCCAAGGAAGCTATGAATATCTGTCACGGATGTTGGCCTCAACCATCCCAAAATTATTTTTGTCATCAAATTATCCATATATATCTAATTTCTTATGATGATATGGCACAATAATGAGACTTATTTCAACCAGAACTCACAATTGATGTACTTTTCATAGAACTTTTCCTTTCACAAGGTCTTTAGAACAGTGATCAGATGCTTCTCATGATTATCCTTGATTTTGGAGTATATTAGAATATCTTTTATAAATACTACCATAAAATTTTCAAGGTATTATCTAAAGACTCTATTCATCAAGTCCATGAATATTATTGTGGAATTAGTGAGTCTTAATGGCATCACTATGAACTCGTAATGCCTATACCATGTACAAAAAGAAGTCTTGGGGATATCCTCCTTCTTCACACTTACATGGTAATATCTCAACTAAAATTCCACCTTGGAGAATTATTTTTCTCCACTTAGTTGATAGAATAAGTAATCAATTCATGGAAAATGATACTTGTTCTTTATGGTGATTTTATTAAGCTCACGATAATCAATTAAAAGCTGCATTGACCCATCATTCTTCTTGAAGAAGAGGATTGGTGCACCCCATAGTGAAACACTTTGGTGTATAAACCCATTATTAAGATTATTATATAGTTGTTTCTTTAGCTCCTCAAATTCCTCAAAATCTAATCTATATGGAGTATCGGATATTGGAAACTCCCAAGGTATAAGTTTGATAAAAAAAATAAAACCTCTTTCCTTAGAGGAAGACTAGGAAATTCCTCAGGAAACACATTAACGAATTCCCTCACTACAAGAATGTATTTTAGGATGGTTAATTCCATATAGTAAATCATTTGATCTAGATAATCTTTATAATAGGGAAAAAATATATATTCTTGAGATTATAGTGCTAAATAAGATTCCTAATCCTCCTTTCACTTGTATAGAATCATGGGTTGATTCTCCATATGGAGAGTGATTTCCCTCTCAAGGAAATTTATGTTGTCACTATATAGGGTAAATACAATCAATTCCTAGAATTGAATCAAATTTCAAAAAATGGATACTTATAATATTTTCAATAAGAACATTCAACATGTGATACAATAATCATAGAATTTTTCCCTAATGATTTAATATCATTTAAGGTGGGGACTCAATGTTCTTAGAAAACATACAAGATATGATAACAAGACATGAATTGAAATAAAATATGATATACACTACATTTAAGTAGTGGTTAAATGCAATTCATTCATCATTATCTATCTTGGAATAGGACTTTCCATGCTCCCATGATCTTGGAGATTGTTAGTTCTCATCATTATTTTCATCCCTTGCAATAGAGAATTGTCTTGGATAATGCCCAAATTCTCCACATTTATGACATAGAACTGTATGTGATGTCTTAGTTTGAACTTCATTTAAATCCATCAAATTATAAATTTTTTATTGTAGTTGGATACTTTGTGCCTTGTCTTTACACTCTTAAAACATTTCCCAGTACCTTTGTGACATTTCCCTTGGTGCCTCTTACCACACATAATGCATGAAATAAATTGGGTCTTCATTCCGTTATCACATTTATTAGATGGACTTTCATGAGATTTCCTCTTCCTCTTCATTTATGTCCTTGATAATTAAACAAAGTGGTAAATTTTAATTGTAAATTTTGATATCTAGTTTGGGAAAATCACAATATGCTCTACTTGAGCTCCATCTGACTAGGAATCTCCTAGGGGCAGTCATCACACTACTCTTCATATCAATTGTTAACACGATTCCTACTATTTCAATCCATTGGGTAAAAAATATAATTAGGGATTAGTATATTAAAAGTAAAAACATAAAGGGAATATGATTACATTAAAGGTATAACTTATAAATTAATTTTATCGCTTTAAATAATGAATTTATAGGCTTCAATCTATGTTATTAATGATCTATTTACTAAAATATATTCTTATTGGAATTTTTTCCCTAAATAATTTTTTTGTAATGAGATTATAAATTTACCAAAGCATATCCCCCAGGAGTGTCAAACGAGGTGCACAATAAGGCCCGTTGTCATGTACTAGGTTACCCTAAGTCAGGCTTGGAACACCTTGTTAGTGTTTTCACTCCTAGGTACATCTATTCCAGAACCACATACACTTTTAATATCTATATATAAATTTATTTTCTTGATAAACCACTTACTCCATACTTACTAAAATTTAATGATGTTTTCTTATACTTAGTTCTATCCTTCAGGGTTTTTACTAGGGATTTCTAATCCCAATCCCATATATAACTAAGCCTATCCTCTAATACCAACTATAATAACCCTGCACTTTATTTCATATTCAAACATGATTTATTACATAAAATTTCACTTAATACAACTCCAAAGATTTGTAGGTATATTATCCTTTATAAATTAGGTAAATTACATAACAACTTATAACATTAAAATCAACATCTTTATTGAAAACTTCTTTGACATGACCAAAACATTCCTTCATACTTAACACTAAATGGGATAACCTTAGGACATGCATAATTAATGGGTGAGATATAAATCCCAATAAGGGGATGAAAATGGAATAACATGAGGATAATAATACATGTTAGACATGACATATCAATGAGGTGTAAAGGAACATGAATAATAAGGCATGATATAGCATGATATCCATAACATAGAAAATGTGGCAACAACTTAAAACACTGCATCATAAATAGACCAAGGATAAATCCTCCAAGACCCCATTGTAGAAAAAGTACCATCATGGAATCAGGTAAATACTCTATCCCAACATGATGTATCATGATAATAACCATTAACCAATGTATTGGAGTGCTGTCAGGGCACACCCTTCATAATCATTTCATTCCCATGTTTAAGTGTGCCACATAGATCATATAACATGGATTCATTTTACATCATAATTTATTCCAAGATCTAAGAAGGTGGAATAATTAAATTTAAGTCACAAATAAATAAGTATATTTGAAAAAATGTGAATACCCTTGATATAGAAATGGGTATGGAATTTATTACATGATGGTTTTGGCATGTAAAATCATTGTACAATTTCAACAGCATAACAACGTCATATAGGAATTCATAAAATGGGATGATGTGAGGGAAAGAGATATATAATAATTTTGAAATGAAATATACAATAAGAAGGATATTTATGAACATATCCCAATATAGGTAAAATGAATTTAGAAGATATAACATAAAAGTAATGCCTGATAAAAGAGGAGGGTGAAAGATTCCATACAAAATTTCGGCATAGTAACAAGTTTTCAGAAGGGTTCATAAGAGGATTAAATGAGAGTGAAATGGGATAAAATCATTTAAAAATAAAATTTAAAGTAATGGGGATAGCTAAGAATATATCCCAACTTAATAAAATGGAAATAAAAAGGACATATCATAAATGAAGTGCTTGATAAAAAGAGGAGAGAGGGAATCCATTACAGAATTTTGGCATAATAATGGGTGTAAATAAAGGATCATAGGGGAATTAATGAGAGTTAAATTAATATATAATCATTTATAAATCAAATTTAAAGTAATATTATCATGTAAATTTATATCCCAACATATGTAAATGTAATTTAAGAAGCATTATATAAAAGAAGTGTTTGAATGGAAATGAGAAGAGAGACATACCTTACTTGAATGTGTGACTCCAAAGGCTTGGGAGATAGCTCTTGGGAGATTGGGGGTGCCTTGTTAAGACGATAGAGAGTATATAAGTGTTTTTTCATGCTAAAAATGAGTTTTAGTGAAGATAAATGAGAGCTTGGGTGGGTTTATATAGGAAATGAGGGGGATTTCTTTATTATTTTGGTTTTGGACACTACATAATAAAATATTTAAAACCACGATGGTTTGTTACCATGGTTTATAGAAAATTGGAGTGGATTAAATTATTTTATAAGGCCAATTGAGAAATATAATAAAATATTTTCCTCTCTTATGTGTATGTGAGTCGCACTTTCAAGGAAATGATTTTAAAACCTTAATATATTTTATAAGTCTTGGAGGATTCACTAAGGCTCTATAAAATTAATAAAATAAACCTAAAATATAATTATTATAAATAAAAAACATATGTTTGTCCTATTATACCTTTTATATTATTTATTACATCACTATTGGGCTATTATGATGTCATGAAACACACTGTATATTTATACAGTATTTAATTTTTACGCAAATATTTGTCTATCTTAGAAAATTATGAAAAATTCACCATTGGATAATTTAGATGTATTGATTCCAAAAATGATATTAATTTTATCTATTTTTTTTAAATATGTGAATTTTAACTTTTAAAATAAAAACTTAATTTATTTAAAATGAATGGATTTTGTGAATAATAGTTTTCAAACCCTAATAAAAATTATATTTGACATCATAAAAATTATACAATCATTTATATTTTAAAAAAGTAATTTAGTAAAAATATTTTATTAAAATAATATTTCTTTCAAAAATCCATTAATTCATAAAAATATTTTTCTTAATTTAGTTTTAATATTAACTAAAAATACTATTTATGTTTTAAAAATAATTGACAAATTAACAAAAATAGGAAGAAAATATATTTAGTATTCAATAAAAACTAATGTACATATTCTTAATGCTAGGGTCTTGATACATATACCTTTATAACATCAGAATACTCCCTAAGAGTAAGGTGCATGATGGTGGGGCTTTCATGGGTCCGTTTGGAAAAAATGGTTTTGTCTGTGATCTCGATGAGCTTGAAATTATCTTGTAAGCTGTTTCAATCATGATTAATTTGTTGGATATAAGCTTGGGATTAGTATATGTCATATCCTAGAAATGATATCTCTCTCAAAATCTTAGATAAATGGGATTTATATCGTATGATCCTACTGATTTAGGCCATCAATTCCTTTTTCTGTGCCAATTTTTTTTATTAAAACCCTATATTTATACTAGTCATGTGATCACTATTCAACAGCTATATTATCAATAGTAAATATAATTAATGATAATTTAAATCCAATTCAATATAATAAAACAAAATAAGTGAATGCTTTTTCTATATCCATAAGAAATTTAATTAAATCAAAAAGGGTAAATTTATTCAGAAAATTTAGGTTCGTTACAAGACACCTTTTATCTACCCAGGCCTCACCTACATGAGCCACCATTTTTCTACTCAGGCATCACTTACACGGGCCACCCTTTGAGCCCCCTTTCTTACCACCAGTGTTAAAGGACCTATTTCCTTGGATCCCTAATTTTATGGGGCTCTGATTGAACCTCCCCCAAAGCCTCTGGATATGTATGATCAGATAACAGAGCAATTCAGTGTGTCCTGTAGATTATACATTCCCATGGTAATGGAGGTCCCACATTTATCCTAATAAACTGGTGGGATCATTTGAGTGTTCTCTATTTTACATTCCTATGGTAACAAGGATCCCAAACATAGAGATAATTATGAGACCGTATAGTTGAAAACAAGAGTGGATATGGGCCATATAAGTCGTGTCACTCTCTTTGACTCCCCCACCAAGACTTCATCATTGTCTACCAACAGACAGGGAGTGAATTTCACCTTAGGGAATCCCCTCAAGTAAGCCCCTAGTCATTCTTGTGGGGGTATCCCCCTACCTTCCATATCCTCTCCCTCATCAACCAGTGGGTGAGAGATATTATTTGGATTTCTAGTTCTTCCAATTACTCTTGTTTCTCACATCGATCATGAATCATGTGGGTTTAGATTCTAGAGAAAAATATGAGGTCCTCATGATCAAATACCTATCTTGGTAGAGATTCCTTTTCCAGATCTTCCTCTTTCATTGACATGTGCCTCTTTTTCGGCATCAACCCCAAAAATATGTTTCCATCCTATCAATGGTCACTATTACCTAGTGTACAAACCTTAAAAGGGACATATTCCAAATGAAGGAACTTTAAGCCTCCTCCATATGTTTGAGCCTCAACTTTATGAACTACATGGGATTTGATTCATATCCAAATGTGATAGGTGGGAAGCCTCCATGGGGTTCAAAACCAGCACAAAAAAATTCACCCTAATATTCTCTAGGTAATATTACCAGTATGGTCATATCCAACCTAGGAGGCTACATCACTTTTAGATCCCTCAAGTCGCTTCAGCAGGGGTCCCACAACAACCCTTGGGTATGCATCTTTATCCTGGACGTCCTTGACTCATGATGTTAAAATAAATGGTTTGGTCCTCTCTACATGAACTTAAAAGGTATGATGTATCCTATTAAGTGTAACTTAACTACATGTTTTTATATTCCTTTCACAATGATATGTAGGAATCCCTTCTCATGGGCCTAATCCCGACACCAAAACAACTCCTATATCCTTGGATGATAATGAATTCTAGATCACCCCATTTCATGGATTAAAATTTGCATAATAATAATAAATGACATAAGAATCTATAATCCAAGTAATGATGTATTTATTAATGGAGAAACTCAGATACATATAAATGATTCTAAAGTCTATATATTCTAATGATTGATTGTTAATATAAGGTTAATCCATTTTATATTTGGGATTTAATAAAGGATTAATGAATATGACTAAAATATATAAGTGAGTCCCATAGTAGAAAATAATTCCCCTAAAAAAGTTTTGATGAGACTAGTCTCCCATTCTCTCAGAAAACATGAGCTCATAAGTTTTGTTTGAATGATTTACCAATTAGCAACAGCTTTTGGAAAGCAGGTCTGCAAGATATCATGAATTGGGGAATTTGACTCTAAGATTTTGGTGGGTCTTCTTCGTAAGGAATCTGGTTATTCTTAATACCTGAACAATTATATTTGGAAGTTTAGATGATGTTGGACCAATTAATTGAGATTATTAATTCTTAAATGATAGTAATGTTTTTTTTAGATAGGTTGGACACCAAAGGGATTTCTAGTAATAGACTAATTATTTATTCTGACATTGGTTCTCTTCCGCAGGACTATAATCTCTTTGTTAAGGGTGATTTTCTTAGACTACACCACTCTCAAACACCTTGGTTATCTTTTATTTATCTTTTTTATTGGAATAAAATTTTAATGTAGAATGAACCTAACGTGAATCTTAACTAAAATAACCATGTCTCCCACATGTTAGGCCGCTTTCGCACTCAAAAAAAATGAAAGTTGGAAAAAATGGATATAAAACAATTTATTATGCATGATTTCATTTTTTAATATGATAATTTTATTTTATTTTATTGTTTTTTTCATATATATATAAGAAATATCACTAGATCCCCCTTTAGTCCAAATGTAATCTCACCCGTCTAAGAAGACAAATGATTCAGCCGTTTCACATGTGAGATCCTCATCCAATCATAGGATGTTGTCACCAACCCAACACCTTAAACACTGGGTATCAAATGTGATGATTTGGGATTGCCACCTCAATTATACTATCCTAACTATGGAGGTTTGATAATAATCCCTCTACCTCAAAAATCCCCACCAACCATCCACTCAATGGTGGTTGGTGGACTAGAAGTCGACGACACGAGTTTCCATTTCAACCCATTTCAGGATTCTATCCTCAGAATTCAATAATAAGTTCCTAACTTATCTTAGGGAGGTAGATCAAGAGGTCACTGATGACCTTATTCAAATTACACAAGTTTATCACCACAACTACCTTTCTAGAAACCACCATCACCAACTACGCATGACAACAAACCCTTAACATTATTAGGATGTTACCCTTAAGATTCTAGCCCAGGACACTCAGACCCATGAACTCAAGATAGACCATCGAGGGACGAAACCAATAAAAAGGGAATATGAACACAAATTTTTCTCTCTAAAGAATTGTTACAATAAAATATGATGGAAAATTGTGAGCAGGATCACACACTTACCCCTGTCCACTAATCCTATGAGTTTAGTTTAGTAGTATTCGGAGAAACTAGCTAGTAAATGCCGATAAAAAATATAAGTCATACCCATATCTCCACCCCTGATCATGAATACTATTAGCATATAATGATAGGAAATGGAGGATAGGAGAAGGACCACACCCCTTATCCATCCATATAATGGGAATATAACCCTGTTTTGACCACTGAAGCTACTCATCAAATCTAGACAATGATGAAAGGGTAGATGAAAATTCTTAACCACATCCTACAGAATTTATTGTATATAATAATGGCAGTGGTAGTGGTTGAAGGGTGAACACATAACTATATCCTTACAATTGGAGTGATTCATTAACATAATACAAGGGTCACTCCATAGAAGACTCATATCCCATCTCCCATCTAGAAGGTTAATGGTCCAAATCCAATGATAAATAGACATCCAGATCGAGACCATACCCCATTACAATTGGAGGTCATCATTCCTTACCATTATCCACTCAAGGGATGGAATATATCGCTATCAAAATTCTAGAATTTTTTTAAAAAATTCCTACAATTACACGTGATCTACTCAAACAAACCTTTATATGACAAATCAGTTATCCATATCAAGTGGACTCTGTCACCAGCAAAAGTGCATCCAAAAAAATCCTCACCAATAGAGATTTGAAAATGAATATCCTATCTGTAATCCCTCTATTGACAATTATATTATTCTTGAATCCCTCAGATGTTTATCTATGGAGTCTCAAGATCCTACTCAATTGTTACCAAATTTTGGAAATTGTATAAGAAATTGTGAAGGACCTCCTCACAATTTTTTCCCACAATCTCAATGGTCCTCCCCATACATTTTACCATGAAGGTATACTTTATTCCCACAAATTGATCGACCATGATAACCCATCTCTGAATAAGTAATGTAAAATCCCTTCTATTGGATAGAAGATCAAACAACAAAAGGCCCTCCCTTTTCCATCATACACCATGACAGTCCTTTCCAGGGTATACACTATAGGAGTTCTTAGTAATTGAAATGGAACAATAAAATCTAATCAAAATGGGGTACTGACAACCAAAATATCTGGACACCAGAACAACAAGATATTAAGAGTTCCCTCCATTTTTTACATGACAAGATATAGGTAAAAAACATCCTTAAAAATCATCCACTATAGTTTACCCACCACAAATACAAGCAGAACTATTAAAACTAGCCCAAACTGCTACTCCCTTTTCTTAGGATCCTTAAATGTTCATCATTCAACCCCATATCATTAACTCCATCAAAACACTTATGGCTCGAGTAGAATATGTGGAAGGATGATGTGAAATAGTACAAAAAGAGAGGAATCCTTACCCTGAATGGGTGGAGGCAACTATTCCCCCACAAAACATTGTAAACCCTACTTTCCCAATATTCAATTGTTTAGGGATCATCTGATGAAATTTGTGTCTAGGTGTGTCCCCATGATTGGTACCCTCAAGAAATAATAAGTGGCTAAGATTAGATGTTTTGTAAAGACTTCAGAAGGACCAGCCTTCACCTAGCATACCAGACTACCATCCAGATCAATCAAGGGATGAAAATATATTCACTGACAATTCCTTAATCAATTCAACTATATGTTGAAGAAGAAAATAATACTAAATAACTCAAAATATAGACAATAATAAAATGAGATGGTGTCATATTTTATTTCCAAGTGGTAGAGTTTGACTTATTCCATAAAGTTAAACATCCCTCAAAAATATTTTATATTTATTTTCATTGATAATATTCATGGAGAACTAGGTATACTGCTCATCCCTGTAGTTTCTAGGAACAGTGGAAGCGCATTGGTGGGTATACCCAACTTTAATTTTAGTGTTGACAATGTTCAATCCGAGATCTGTCATGATAATAAAATGCTGAATCTTCGGAATAGAATTAAGAATGAAAATTAAATAGGGGAGTCTCAGAACCATAAATAGGATCATCATATATTGGTTATAATTAATTTAATTAATAGACAAGAATTACCTTGATGAAATTATTTCTTCATTTATGTTTTTGGTCATGATCTAATGTGATCCGTTATCGATTCACAGAATCCAAGTTTAGTATTCCTCTAGCAGTGATCCACACATGCTCCACGTATCTCTGGACGTCACCAAAGGGATCTCTGGGTGCTAGCATGGAAGAGACTTCGCTTGCGATGTCCACCTTCGATCGCCTTGATCCGGTGGAGGTGGATCTCTCTATCGTAGCTTGAGAGAGTTTTTGGTAGAAAAATAATTCTCTCTTGGCTTAAGAGCTTTTACAAATCCATTGTGCACAACCACAAAAAATGGCTAGGCTATTGAAAAATATATAATTGGTATTTTTAATTACATAGAATAATAAAATGAATTAATTACCTGAAATCATTTATTCATTTCATTTAATTCTTTTTAATAAACCATGTCTAATAATAACCATTAAATTATTATTATTACTTGACATGCACCCAGTGAACTAATAATATTATTTCTCATAAATTCCTAGAAAAAAAGACACGACGTGTGTTTTTAATATACACGGTGTGTACTTTTATTTTACCAATTTTCTTTATTTCCTCCACCACATTCATTAGACCTTGAATAATGGATATTTATTTCTTAAATAAATATTACTGCATTACTTGATAATAAATATATTATTTCACCCGCAATATATTCTCTCAAATAACTAGTGTCGAAATAAATGCAATCAGGCATCCTTAAATAATTATTAAACCACAATCAGGAATAGTCTTTATTTAAATTGTTAAATTAATATTTAACTGAGATACTTGGACACACTTAGTGTGTGACCCTATAAGAATCTTTCTCAGTGGAATTAGGTAGAGCTTGCCTCAAGTCCTAGGTTAGAATCTAGAAACACGCCAAGGCACCCATAGAGAAAGAAGTTAACGCTGCAATTAATTTTCACCTACTTCGAACGCTTACCATGTAATATAATCCCTTTGTCTCGATATCTCGAATTAAGCGGGTTGCATGCTAGTGCCATCAACCAATGTGCTCAATTATTATTTCTTTGACTTTCTGGAATTGAACTTGCCCGTTCCTCACTATAGCCATGGATTTATTTAGGCTATATCAATTCCATCAAAGGGCTTGAGATATCTACTTCTGTTATGAAACTGAATGGAAAAATCCGTTCTCGCATTATCTATTAATGCAGTATCACTTGTGACGCACCCAACGTATCCTACCTCACTGCGAGCAACGTGTCGTCACAGTTTTCATCAATACATCTAAGTGAATGAGTTTCAATGCACATTAATAATAATCTTAATGTCTAAGGACCAATACACACATCCACGGGTAGAAACATCCAATGACACTATGAAATGTGTATTTCCTACTAGCGGGTCTCATTCACATAATATCTTTCTGAATATTACCAAGGGTGCACACAATAAGAAGGCACCTCAAATTTTTATGAGTCCTCACCCCTAATATCCTGTAATATTTGTGTTCCTAAAATAAAATCATCCGGCTATAGAACATATATTCAAGAATAGTGTTATGGAATTTCTGGGTTTTCATCATAGTAAGGATCCGCTATGACCCTTTAATGCAACAGCTATCCTTAGGACATTATCACATGTATTGTCACACATAAAAACAATAAAGATGTGATAAGGTTTTTATTAATGAATAATGTACAATGTAGTTGGTTCTAGGACACCAACTCTAGTAGAATTCCACTTGGACTAGAGCCAACTATCAACAACCTTTAACCCAGTAGCTCTCAAATGATATTCATGCTTCTACTGAGATATGCCTTTAGTCATGGGGTCCACCACGTTCTCTTCCATGGACACTCTTCTCACTGCAACTTCACCCCTTTGATAGAAATCCCTCAATAGGTGATAATTTCTGAGTATGTGCTTTGTCTGTTGATGTGACCTTGGTTCTTTTGCAAGAGCCACCGCTGCAGTTTTATCACAATACAACGTGATAGGATATTTACTACTAGGCACCACATCAAGCTCTTGGACAAAGTTACGAATCCATACATCTTCATTGGCTGCATTAGAAGCTGCTATATATTCAGACTCCGCTATAGAATCAGCAAAAACTGGATGCTTTGAACACTTCCAGCTCACAGATCCTCCATTGAGACAAAAAACATATCCAGATTGTGACTCCAGATCGTTCTGATCTTCCTGAAAACCAGCATCAGCATACCCTCTGATGACAATCTCCTCATCTCCTCCATACACCAGGAACATATCCTTAGTTCTTCTCAGATACTTAAGGATTGTCAAAACAGTAGTCCAATGTTATTCTCTTGGATCTACTTGATATTTGCCTACCATGCTCAGTGCATAGGCAACATCAAGCCTGGTACATAACATGGAACACATGATGGATCCTATAGCCGAAGTGTATGAGATCTTAATCATTATATCTTTCTCTTGTTGTGTCTGAGGACACATTTTCTTATAAATATGAAGGACATGTGACACTAGAACCAATCCCTTCTTGGATTGTTCCATACTAAATCTCTTTAGTATCGGGTAAATGTATGTACCCTGACTTAGTCCATGCAGCCTCTTGGATCTATCATGAATGATCTTGATCCCTATAATGTAGGCTACTTCACCCAAGTCCTTCATGGAGAAACACTTGTTCAACTAGTCCTTAACTGACTGTAAGACTGGTACATCATTTCCAATAAGAAATATGTCATAAACATATACTACTAGGATAATGATCTCATTATCATTAAACCATTCATAAACACATGGATAACATTCATTCTTAATGAAAACAAATTCCTTTATGGCTTAATAAAATCGAATTTTCCATGACCTCAATGCTTACTTTAATCCATAAATGGTTTTTTGTAACTTGAAAACCTGTTTGGCTTCACATGGTGTCACAAACCCTTCTGGTTGTGTCATATAGACATCTTCTCGAAGGTTCATATTAAGGAATTCCATTTTGACATCCATATGCCAAATCTTGTAGTCATGGTAAGATGTTATGGAAAGTATGATTCTTATGGATCTAAACATGGAAACTGGCGAGAAGGTTTCATCATAGTCAATTCCTTGACACTGTTTGAATTTTTTAGCCACTAGCCTTTCTTTATAGGTGCTAAATTGACTTTCCTTGTCCAGTTTTCTCTTGAATACCCATTTGCATCCAACATGCTTTACATTAACTGGATCATAGACCAAAACCCAGAATTGGTTCTCATACATGGAATCCATCTCAGAATTCATAGCTTCTATCCATCTTGAAGCTTCTGAGCTTTCTACTGCTTCCTTGTGGAAGAGATGTTCATCATTGTCCAACAATAATGATTCACCATCCTTGGTGACTAGGAAACCAAATCTCTCTAGTTCCCTTACCTCTCTTGAGATCCTATGAAGAACTTGTGTTTCTGGAACCTCTTCCATGGGGACCTGTGAAACTTGTTCCTATACCAACTCTTGTGTATCTTGAGCATCAACTTCGTCGAAGTCAATCTTTCTCCCACTATCCTTTTTTAGGATGTTCTCCCTCTCAAGAAATATGTCTTGTCTGGTGAGAATCACTTTCTTTTCTGAAGGGTTATATAGATAATATCATTTCATTTCCTTGGGATATCCTATAAAGATACAATTCATGCCCTAAGGTGCTAGTTTGTTGCCTGAGAAGACCTTAACAAATGCCTCACATCCCCATACACATGTGTGCAACAAAATGGGTTTCTTTCAATTATATAAATTGGAGGGAATCCCATTTTACACCTTAGTTGGTACTCAGTTTAATGTGTATGCGACAGTTTGTAATGCATATTCCCAAAATGATAATGGAAAATCGGCACGAATCATCATCAACCTCACCATGTCCAACAAGGTGCAGTTCCTCCTTTCACTTACACCATTCCACCATGGTGTATAATGAAGAGTGAGATGAGATAGAATCCCAGACTCTCATATAAGATCGACGAACTCTTGGTTCAGATATTCTCCACCTCGATCCGATTGAAGCTTCTTTATCTTCTTACCAAGATAATTCTCTACTTCATTCTTTAATTATTTAAATTTATATAAGGATTCTGACTTATACCTCATTAATTAGACATAGCCATATCTACTCAAATCATCATTAAAAGTAATGAAATATGAATATCCACCTCTAGCTTCTACTGGAAATGGTCCACACACATCTGTGTGCACCATTCCTAGAAGCTCTATGGCACTTTCACACTATCCAACGAAAAGCATCTTGGTTATTTTACCTTGTAAACAAGTGTGACATCTATCAAGTGGTTTTAGCTCAGTAGATTCTAAATAGCCATCTTGGCAGAGATTTGTCAAGTGCTTCTCATTTACATGACTGAGATGGTGATGCCACAACTGGGTGATGTATCAGTCATGTGAGTCTGTTTCATTATCGATTTCAAACACTTGGTTTTCATAATTTAATACATAAAAACCATTATTTAAATGTTCCATACCCTAACATACATTGTTCTTATAAAAGAGACAACCCTGATTTCCAAATTTGAAAATAAATAAATACATATCCTAGCAAGATACAAATAAATGTTATTGGTAACACTAGGCACATAATAACAGTTATGTAAAACCAAAATCATCCCAATCAGTAATGAGAGGTGGTAATCGCCAATGGATAACGTAGCCATCCTCATGCCATTGGCAGCTCGAAGATCCACCTCTCCTCTAGAAATATTTCTAAATCTACTTGGTTCCTGCATTTCAATACAGATGTGAGCCCCACAAGCTGTATCTAATACCCAATGCATAGAAATGGAAAGATTACACTCGATAACAAATGATCCTTTAGCATCCCCACACTTCTGGATGTAGTTCCTCTTCCAGTGTCCTTGCTTTCCACATGAAAAACATACAGCCTCCCATTCATTGCCCTACCTCTGGATCTTCCCCTTCTTGAAGGGACAGTGCTCGGGGGCTTCAGACCATTTATAAGTCTTTGACCCCTTTTCCTGGTCCTTCCTTTTTTATTCACCATAAAGACTATGGGTTTTTCATGCCCCATGTCATTATATACCTGGCGAATTAATGTCAGAAGTTTGGATAGAATCTTCTCATTGTTTATCAGGTTGTAGTTGACAATAAAGCTATAGAAGGTCTTGGGAAGTGATGATAGGATGAGATCTGTACGCAACTCATCTAGAAACTTAATCCATAAGATATCCAAGCATTCAATGTAGCCAATAAGATTGACTACATGAGGCCCAGTTAGTATAGACTCTCCAAGCTTATTTGTAAACAAAGTGTTGGAGATCTCATATCTCTCCTGTCATTCCTTCTCTTGGTAGAGATCCTTAAGGTGAGACATCATGCAATACACATCCATGTTTTCATGTTGCTTCAAGAGCTCATTAGACATGGATGATATCAAGACATATGGGAAATATGTGGAATCATCCATATGTTTCATATAAAGAGATAGTTCCTCATCACTGGCCTCTTTCCCATGCGCAACTAGAATAGGCTCTTTCAGCACATACAATTTCCTCTTGTGGCGATGGATGATGCGTAAACGCCTCTACCACTCTAGGAAATTGGTGCCGGTGAGAAGGTTTTCCTTCTCGAGTATGGTTCTCAATGATATGTTTGAAGTCATTTCTTTTTCTGAATCTAAAAATTAAGATAAGAAAACATTTAGTACATTATTATGATAATACTGAGACAAATAAATAAGCTAATACTTATTAGTCTCCCACTATTTTATCGAAATCTAATAGCCCTCACCATTGACTTCAGAATATTTTTTTGGATGAATATTCTAGTGGCAGGGATCCATATTACCCTTCACATTACCCTAATTAGGGTTGTTCAAGAAACTTTAAGGGTTTTAGGTTGGCATTCCAAATTCCAACTGCATTAACTCACAGCTCCTTGATCCACTGAGTGGACTCCCCAATCCTATAATCCTTTTATTTTGGATTTCCTCAAACTTTGCCTCTTGGTCACACCAATTACTACTATGATAGTCAACCCTTGATTCAAACCAAGTTAGGTCAACCCAAAATCTTGAATTAGAATTCCCCGATAATTGAAAGCTCCTTAACTAGGGTTGGACAAGCACTTTGAACTACAGTTCAATTCTAACCAAGATTATAGAAGGCTATAATGACTCGATGTTTTCTTTGAGGGATTTTATCCTTATACATAAATTAACAATTTATTATATTTGATTACATTCTTGTTAATATTAAGTGGGATATACTTAAGTGATTAACCATGTCTGAAATAATATTTTACGCATAAGATGGTCTTATTTTAGTTTCATCTTGCATGCTTGTTTAATTCATTAATTGTGTGATCATGAAAGCACACCCACAATAAATAAACTATGCAACTGACATAAATAAAATAAATGGTATTATCATGAGATTTTTCTATTGGTTAGTTTATCTAATGGTTGATAAACTAACCCAAGACCTATGGGAAAACACCTTGAACCTTTCGGTTTCGTGTTTACAGCTTTCCACCTGTCCACCTTTGTATCTCCTTGGATTGGTTTCACATTGGCTCATGACTTGAGCCACCTCCACTAGCTTGGGAGCTCCATCCATTACAGAGGCATTTATTTTACACGCAGGTGAGGGGTTAAAAAAGGTTTTTACATAAAATAATCCTTGGGCATGCTGGCCCTACATATTAATGAGGAGAAGGCTCACATGACAACAAATTCAATTTAAATAAATTAATTAAAACAAAACATTCACATATAAAGGTCCTGGTCTAGCTCATGACCATCCATTCATGTAACGATATTTATGAATAAATAAAACTATCATTAAATTATTTAATCATTCTTGTTTAAGATAAATCACACTAGAATCAATTAATTATATATAATTAATCAATCCTTTTTATCTTAAACCATTTTTTGAATTTCCATGAGATTCTCATCCATCATAATTTTAAACAAATAAATTCATTTAAAATTATCCTAGTGTGTAACTTGTACCTTGGAGGAAACCTAGTGAATTACCATTCATTATGTAGATGTTAAATTAACACACACATATAAAACACCTATCACGTGTTGTGCCTTAGATTTATGCCTGAACTATGGTACACATCTCAAGGGTTTGTATAATAAAATAATAAATTTTAATAAATCTGCATAATTTAGATGAGTACACGACATGTAGTTCAGACTATAGGGCATGTAATTTTCTTCAATGTTCATCTGAAGTACACGCCCAAGGAAATGGCATGTGGATGTACTTCATAAATTTTCAGAGTACATGGCGTGTTTAGTTGGACACATGCTCTGTAGTATCTGCGTTACACGGTTTCCAGCCAGGCAAGCCATGTACGGGGTAAACGGTCCAACCCCAGCCCGAAGGGACTACACGCCGTGTTTAGCATACCACACGCCGTGTAATCCAGAAACCTTGTGCCACCTATCCCTGGTCAATACATGGTGTCATTTATGACTTAGTTATACTCCAACACATGGCCTGATTTGGCAGATCAGTCCGATGCATTGAACCTAGACTACACGATGTGTACTTCCTAACACACACTGTGTATTCTGGTGTTGTACGACCAAGAATGTTTGGAACCTCCAGATGAGATACTCTATTTTATTTTAATAAAAATTAAAAGAAAAAATTCATTTCTGTAAGGTGAACAAGAAACGAGAGATGAGGAACAGATCTCGAGATTCAGATTTTAAAGAATGATTAACTTGGATTGAAACAACTAAATTATTAAATGCGTAAATCACCAACAAAAAAATAAATAATTATAATCAATGGTATGACCCTTCTGATACCACTTGTAGGTTCTGGGCATAGCAAAAGCACGTTAGTGGGTTTTACCAACATTAATTTTAGCATTAACAACGATCAATCTAAGATCCGTCATGATAATAGAATGCCGGATCTTTGGAATAGTAAAAAGAAGAAAAAAGAAAGAGGGGAGTCCTAGAACCATACATAGGATAATCATATGTTGGATATAATTAAGTTAATTAATAGACAAGAATTACTTTAATGTAATTCTTTCTTTGTTGATGTTTCCGGTCATGATCTGATGTGATCCGTCATCACATCATAGAATCCAAGTTTAGGATTCCTCTAGTGTTGATCCACACGTGCTCCACGTATCTATGGATGTTGCCGAAGGGATATCTGAGTGCTAGAATTGAAGAGCCTTCGCTTGCGATTTCCACCTTCGATTGCCTTGATCCGGTAGAGGAGGATCTCTCTCTCTCGTATCTTGAGAGTGTTCTTGGTGGAAAAATATTTCTCTCTTGGCTTGAGAGCTTTTTCAAATCCGTTGTGAACATCCACAAAAAAATGGCTAGGCTAATGAGAAATATATAATTAGATTTTTTAATTACATAGAATAATAAAATAAATTAATTACCCAAAATCATTTATTCAATTCATTTAATTCTTAGTAATACCCAATGTCTAATAATAATCGTTGACTTATTATTATTACTTGATATGCACCTAGCGAATTAATAATATTATTTATCATAAATTCCCAGAAAAAATACACAGTGTGTATATTTAATATACACGACGTGTATATTTTATATACACAGTGTGTACTTATATTTTTCCATTTTTCTTTATTTCCTCCACCACATTCATTAGACCTTGAATAATGGCTATTTATTTCTTAAATAAATATTAATGCATTAATCACTAATAAATATATTATTTCACCCATAATATATTCTCTCGAATAACTAGTGTCAAAATAAATGCGATCAGGCATCCTTAAATAATTATTAAACCACAATCGGGAATAATCTTTATTTAATATGTTAAATTAATATTTAACTAAGATATTTGGATATACTTAGTGTGTGACCCTCTAGGCCTCTTTCTCAGTGGAATTAGACGAAGTCTGCCTAAATTCTTAGGTTAGCGTCTAGAAACATGCCAAGGAACCCATAGAGAAAGTAGTTAACACCACAATGACTTGTTACCTCCTACAAACGCTTACCATGTAATGTAATCCATTTGTCTCGATATCTCGAATCAAGTGGGTTGCGTGATAGTGCCATCAGCCCATGTGCTAGATTAATCTTTCTTTGACTCTCTGGAATTGAACTTTCCCATTCATCACTATGCCCATGGATTTATTTAGGATATATCAATTCCATCAAAGGGCCTAAGATATCTACTTCTGTTATGAAACGTAAGGGACAAATACTTTCTCTCATTATCTATTAATGCAATATCACTCATGATGCACCCAACATATCATACCTCACTACGAACAGTGTGTCATCACATTTTTCATCAATACATCTAAGTGTGTGAGTTGTAATACTCTTTAATAATAATCTTGAAGTCTAAGGACCAATACACATGTCTGCAGGTAGGAACATCCAATGACACTATGAAATGTGGATTTCCTACTGGTGGGTCTCATTCTCATAATATCCTCCTGGATATTACCAAGGGCGCACACCATGAGAAGGTGCCTCAAAGTTTCATGAGTCCTCACCCATAATAGCATGTATTATTTGTGTCCCTCAAATAACATCATCCGGTCATAGAACATATATTCAAGAATAGTGTTATGGAATTTCTGGGTTCTCATCATAGAAGGGATCTGCTATGACCCTTTAATGAAACAACTATCCTTAGAACATTATCACATGCATTGTCACGTAGAAGAATAATCAAGATGTGATAAGGTATTTATTAATGAATAAAGAACAAAGTAGTTGGTTCTAGGCCACCAACTCCAACAATCCAAATAAATTATCAAAGTTTCTTTTGAAATCTTTCCCCAATATAAAAAATGTTGGAATATTCTATTTTTAAAACCAAGGCTAACTCCCATCTTATACTAGCTTCTCAAGGGAAGACCATGGGTAGAGTGGAAGCTACAATGGTTACGTTGAAGCTAGACACTATGTCAAATCCAACTCTAAATATCACACCTCCTTGTGTGGTACCTCCCCCTGAATGGTAGCATCAACAGTAGTATCATCATTGTGATGAAAGGAAAGAGATTAAAATGTCCCAATTTGGAGTTTGGAAGACCAAAGTATACTCATTCTAACATGATTAGGTTCCTAGAAACTTCTTAGAATCCATGTAAAAAACATATTAAACCTTCCTTAACCCGAGATACCTAACCATGTCAACTTTTATGATCACTATAATTATTATCCCATTAACTAAATACTAGGAAACACCATCCAAAAATATTTTATTTTTAACAATTTACTACAAAAGATGGTTGATTCTGGGAAAGTGAAGATGGGAAAACTACTTGCATAGGTAGTGTGTGTTTCCATTTCCACTCTGGAGGAAGAGGGTGAATGATATAAAGTTACCAAAAATAATTCACAAAAATTTAGTGATTAGATGACTAGAAAAATAATCAAATGGAATAATTTTATCCTTTGATCATAGTTAAAATAACTAATTATTCCCCCAACCTCTTCCACCCTGGCACAACTGACTCCATCAACACAACAACGGTCTAAAGGCTAGTATTCTAAAAAAACATAGTTAGAAGAGAAAAAAAACAAATGCAAGAAGAGAAAACCATAATAATGACATATCTAACTTTGAATCTCTTGAAACTCATTCCTTTAATCTTGAAAGTACAAGCATCAACTCATCAAAAAATTCAACAAGAGTTGACCCACCAGACATAATCATCATCAAACGAAGTAGTAATATTTGGTAATATTAATTTCATTCACTTAATGGATTCCATCTCTAATGATGTATATGGAAATGAAACCATGTTCTCTACACCTGAATGGGGATCTAGAGGAAGAGGCTGCATAAGTTATGGTTACAGAGGAAGACATAGTCACCGAAGAACTCAAGACTCTAGCCATATCCCTTCTTGGAATGTCTGTGTCACTAAAACTCATGGGAGATCCCTTAAGTGGTCCCAAAAAGATTAGGAATATTTTACCAAATATTCTTGGGGTATCCTTGACTTGATCATCCTATATTATCAATTAGAGGGGGTGTAATTATACTATCAACCTCGATAAGAAGGAAGACCTGTTCAACCTAACCTAAAAAGGATAGAAGTGACTTAAAATGATGTTCCAAGGTATGATATGCCAAGAACAAGTACTGCAGTTATTAAAGTTCCCATAAAAGAGTAGATTCATGTTGGTAAGAACATACCTTTATCCTATAAGTATGATATTTTAAATAAATTATTCCTAGTTCCAGCTAGTTTTTTTGATCTTAGACACTCTCAGTTTGTGGAAAGACCTATGGGAAACACTCATAGAGGCTTTCCTAAGCCATTATAAGTTTTAAGGTCAGGTTTCCCCTATTGATGTATATTATACAGAGACCAATCCTATATAATAACAAAATATTATCTCTTTTATAGATCAAGATAAATTTGTCCTTATATAGGAACACATTAGACACTTATATGTGTATGGTAGGATAAAAGACATTGATATACGATGAGATTTCATTGTTAATGGATCATGAGTTAACCTCATTACAATAAAAAACATTTTTAAATGGGTTATAGTGAGGTATAGTTTTCACCTTCCACTATAGTACTACATCGATATAAAAAAATAGAGCAAAAGACCCTCAGAAAAATCAATCTCAAGGATCAGTTTGGGGACCTCGTATCTGAATTATAATTTATTTTTGTTTGGAACAATAAAAAACTCAACATTCTTCTAGGAAGGACTTTATTGCATCATCACAAAAAATTCCCCTCATTGTACCACCAATTCCTCAAATATTTCATTAATGGTCAAATTGGGACGTTTCATAGTGATAAATATAGATTCAAATCTTGTGAATCGTAATATATTGATGCATGATTATACTAAAGGGAAGGAAAAAACCCATGACTAATGGTGTTTCTCAGTCCAATCACCTGAATGGTATATAAATGACCCCATAAAATCCCTTCAAATAGCTCAATGAAGAATACAAGTTTCCCATCAATCACATTGAAGGCATAATTCCCAATTTAGGTATTTATTCAATGAATTTCTTGTTATCATTCATGAAGACTAAGATCAAAAGTTATAAAAATATCTTTGAACCACTAAAATGTTATAGAAAATTAGGTGAAAATGTCCTCACTCCATCCCTTGAGATTCAAAGAAACCCCACATCATCAGTCAAGTCAGATGAATCTGCTTCATCTTCCTAATGTCAAAATGTTGACTCCTATCCTAACTCTGAGAAATACCCTTAATCACCTACTTCCCTTAATATTAAGGTATAAATGGAAGAGGAAAAATAAGCGGAAGATGAAGTGGAATAGGAAGAGGAAGAGGAAGATGAAGAGGAATATAAAGAGGAGGAGGAACTCAGGGTTTCCCCTCCAGCATTTAATGATGTGTCTCTACCACTATTGATGAACTTTGAAAAATAAATTTGGGTATAGAGGAGGACCCATGACCCACATTGATTATCACAACCATGTCTTTTGAAGAACAATATATATATACCTTCTTTATAAAGAATAATCGAGACATGTTTTCCTATAATTACATACGAATTATGATCCTTGATCCCAAGGTGGCTAATCACTATCTGGGATTTTCAGAAAAATACCACGGTTACAAATAGGCATCCATAAGGACACACCTTTCTCACACCACAAAAATTAAGGTATAATTTGAAAAGATAATCAAGTAAAATTTAATTTGGGATGTATAGTATCTAAATTTTCTTTCCATTATAGTCCCTATAAAGAAGAAGAATGGAATAATCTAGGTCTGAATCAACTTCAGAGATCTCAAAAATCATTTCTCAAAAGATAATTTCCTAGTTCCGATCACGGGACTAAAAAATGATGATATGATTAGATATTAGGCCCTTTCCTTCATGAATGCATGTTTAGGATAAAACCAAATTAGGATCTACCTTGAAGAAAAGGAAACCACCACATTTAACCACCAAGATTATCTTGACACCATCTCTAATAAACTGTAATGACATTGCCTAAAGGTGAACCCCTTGAAAAGTGATTTTAGATTTACCATGAGAAAGTTTCCCGGCTTCATAGAACACCATCATGGAATCAATGTTGATCCTGAGAAGAAAAAGGTTTTCCTTGATATATCAATGATAAAATAAATTTATATATTCATATTGTCTACATTTAATTAAAGTTTATTCAAAAATTAATCAATAATTTACTGGGTTTTGTTTTGTTTTCATAGTAATTAGGAATTCTGGTCTCAAAGGAATAAATGATTAAAAATGGAAAAAATAAGCCTTACACATTGTGTATTACATACACGATGTGTATTCCTCACTCATAGCGTGCCTGCATACCACATTCCAACACATGAATATATTACATTACATGAATCTTTTGCATGATGTGTATATGTATTACACATCATGAAAATTTCAAGTTCCAAATCCCGTTAAGAGTGAATCATGTACATGCTATTTAGAGATTACATAATGTTCAAGGTTTGAGGTTCCACTAGGTCAGATATACGTGCTAATTTTCCAAAGGAAATTGAGGACCTAAAATACATGAAGTTCAGATTGATTACATAATGTACAGATTTTGGGATAGAATCCACTTAATCCATGACACAATTTGAATTATTTACACGTGTACTTCTTGAGCCTATTAATATTCCAGCACCCACCACATACAAAGGATTCAAGTACTTTCAATTTCTCTCGTCATTTTCTCCCATTTTTCATCTATTTTCATTATAAACCCACGTTAATTCATTCCTTTACATTTTTTTTCTTAAATACTTTTGAGTTTTTAATCATCATTCATCCTTTATAAATTCTTTGTGCTTATTCTTTATTTTTTATTCTCATTTTCAGTACCAATAGCCATTCTTCATCAACAGTTTTTGTTTCTTCATTATTTTCGCATTACAATAAGTATTTTATTGGATTTAAATTTCTTTTGATTAATTTATATTGATTCTTGATTATTCTAAATCCTATATTTCTTATTTCTCTTTCATTTCATGATTATACACATCGTGTTTAGTATTTATTTTATTTTGATCATTACCATCATGTGCGGATAATCCGCTTAGGATTAGGGGTTGAGAAATGAGGAAATTGAACATAATGAATATCTAAAGTTGAAACTATGTGCATGTTGAATGACCATGACCTAGTTGTATAAGATCAGGGTATGACCAATAACCAATATTTCTTTTTGCCTATAATAAAAGATTCTTATGATTAGGTTTTCAATTACTATGGATAAAGGATTATTTTCTTTCTTAGGTTGATCCAATTGGTTGGAACATGATCAATTATTGTTTTTCACCACTTTTTATCCACTTTCAAATGCCTATCCCTAATTAGATTTAGGATTACCCTTTTACTATACCATAAAATATAACTCAAAACATTTCTTTAATACGTTTACATACTGAGTTACTTAGTTTCAGTCAAATTAAACAAAAGTGAGTATTTGCGATGAATACCACAAAAAATGTTTTGACCAATTGGTTGCTTATCTAATGAGTTGTATCTGTGAGATCAACCTCACACTACCACTTTATTACACCATTGTAGTAAGTGTAGTTTGGGAAATAATAATTTAATCTTACCAATACCCACATGTATTCAACAATGTATGTGGGAACATCAAAATTTTTACACTATTAACAGGGAAATGTTATGGTTAGGCATAGTGACCTATGGAATAAGCTTTGGATTACCTCAAACCTCCCACTTTCTTCTTTTCCTTTTACATTTTTAAAAATTTCTATGCATGGACTAGGACCTATGTCCACATTTTTTTTGGCCAGTGCATGTTCTAGGGACCATTGAATTGCTCAAGGATCATAGAAACACAAGAAATATTATCTTTCGATCCCAAGATTGAAAATTAATTTTTTTTCAAGCCAAAATTCCATAATGGATGAGTGCAACAATCTTACAATGCCTCACATGCATAAATTTCAATATGAACCACCTGAAAATTCTGGTCGAGTAACCACCACTGCAGTAGTGCACCATAATGGACTACAACTTTCCATTTATTAGTGGTGTTTTTCTCAGTAATATGTGCTTTCCTATTCAGGTGTATACTTTTAAAATTAATACTAAACTCATTTATATGATCCAAAACATGTGGAAGTTTAGTGTACTACAAACTGAAGACCCCCATGGACATATTTCAAATTTTCATGATGTTTATGATACCTTTTTCAACCAAGGTGTATCATTAGATTCCATTAGATTGAGATTTTTTTATTCTCCTTACATGATAGATCCAATTATTGACTAAAGAGTCAAGATACATAGTTAATAATCACTTGAGTTGAATTATAAAATAAATTTCTAGATAAATACTTCCCTCCAGTCTAAACCTGGAAACTATGCAATGAAATTCAAAATGTCAATTAGGTAGATGGAGAATCAGTTTGGGAAGAATGGGACTACTTAAAGAAGTTAACAAAAACTTTCTCACATCACAGAACTGATGTTGGTTATAATTGAAGAATTCTAATAATGAATCTATCCTACCACCTGTACTATTGTAGGCGTCGTCGATGAAGGTAGGCTTATGCTTAAGACACGAGAAGTTTGCATAGCTATTCTGGATAGTTTTTTACACAATGATAGTCTGTGGAAAAGTGATAGAGGACCACCCAGCATGAAATCCATCATATGGAAGATAATATACTCATGAAAACTCAAGTAGAGTCACTTACTAAAAAGATTGAATCTTTTAAACTGACTTCTACACCACCTTTACCCCTCCTACTTAGGGGATGAAATTTCCATTTTCTGAGATGTACAAAGGTCCATACCCATATAAAGAATATAAATAAGGCTTATAGGAACTTCAAGAACATGATTTCAATTTTTTTAAGTACAATCAACAAAAAAATAGTACCAAAACCTCATAAATATAAAAAACAAAACTGTTAGAAAAGGCTGGCTCAACATCTATTGTAGTAAAACTAAGGTTATTTTCAGCAGAGGAGTGGATATGTACCACCAAGGAATTATGGACCTCATGGATACCCCCAAAAGGTCTAGATCCTTGAATGAATCAATAATTCCAAGAACCTTTTCCTATCCCTCATTAGTTTCCATGATCACAGAAGAAGTTGTATCAATAAGCTTAGCTAAGACCACTGTAACAAGCCTAACCACTATAAACGAATATTGAAAACTTTATCACTACCTTTATGGATGGATAAAAACCCAAGAAATATAAATTTAAAAGAAAAAGGATTCCCTATGAAACTTGGAAGATAAAATGGGTAAAATATCTAAAACCTTATCTGATAGGATACCAGGTACGTTTCCCGGTAACACCAAATCTCATTCTATGAAGGAGGCTAAAGATATAGTTATTATAAGTGGAAATATTCTCAACTTTTAGAAACCATATAAAGAGGAAAAATTATTTTATATTACCAGGTGAAGTTAGTCAGAAGATAAGTCAAGAGGTAGAATCAAATGACAAATCTCCCATACAAGAACAACATAAAAAGGATGATGTTTATGTAGGACCACTAGCATATAATCAACCACTTCCCTTTCCTGAAACAATTATACAAGCCAAAAATTATGGGAAATATAAAATCCTTTTTGATATATTTAAACAATTTCCTATTAACATTCCCTTTGTAGAGGAAATTTTCCAAGTACCCAATTATGAAAGATTCTATAAAGACTTGGTTTCCACCAAAAAGAAAATGGAGGACTTAGGATTCATCTCCAAAATGAAGAGTTATCCATAGTTTTTCAGAGGAAGAATCCTTAAAAAATGTGTGACCTTGTAAGTTTCTTGATTCCTTGCACTATTAGGACATTCAATTTTGAAAAATACCTGTGTGTTCTCGAAGGAAGTATAAATATCATGCCCACCAGTGTTTACAAGTAGTTGGGACTCAGTAAACCAAAACCATCCAACATAGCACTCTATATTTCTGACCACTCGGTCAAGAATCCTTGTGCATTTACCAAGTATGTCTTAGTAAAAGTTGTGAAATTAATTTTCCTGGATGATTTCCTTTTCATGGTCATGGAAGAGGGAGATATCCCCCACATTCTATGAAGAAAATTTCTTTCCACTAGGAATATATTTATTTATGTTAATCAAGGAATATTTATATTAATGGTTGGTGAAGAACATGTTGTGTTCAATTTGGTAAAGTTCTTTAATAAAAGAGTAAATCCATTGAATCATTAATATATCTCTCTTACTGATAAGAAATATGATTATGTAACCAATATAGATCATAATAAAAAAATAACTCATATTGAAAAGGGATATTGTTCTCAAAAAAACGTGAATTACACTGAACCTCTTACCAAGAAGGTTTTACCACTATTTGTACCCTTTGTTTTTAATAACTGTTCCATGAGAAGTGTTTTATTTTGGTTAAAATAATCCAAATCAAATCAAGTATAACTATAGAGAATAGATGAAGCAATAAACTGGAGGCAAGAAATGGTAGGTTTAATTAGTTAGAATAGGTTAGTTTATTCTTTAGGAATGGTTTGGTGTCACTGAATGGTTTTCAAAATGACCTGTCCCAAAAAAGGGACAAAAATTACAAATACACATCATTTACCCTTTACACAGCATGTAAATGTCACAAAAATGGGAAAAAATAAAACCAAAACATTACATATCTTGTAAAAAATACATGATGTGTAATTATTGGGGAAAAATTATAATACTACGAACCCTAGGTTCATGGATTTCCCCCTCCTCTCCCATCATTCTATGTGCGACCACTCACCGCCCAAACCCTATCCTCCTCTATTGTCACCCATCCCTCTCATACCCCTCCCTTAACCATCAAGACTTACCCCCTCCAGTCCTCACTATTTCCTTACCTAGTCTACTTTTCCTCTCTTCCATGGAAATGACCAAAACGGTCCACACCCCACCCACCAAACGTGCGACTAAGTGTGTTGAGATGCCTCCACCACCCAAGTAGTGGAAGGATTCACCTTCTACACCACCTAAAGATACATTATACTCGACCTAAGATTATACCTCTTACTCCACTTCATATTACGAGGGGTCGCAGTTATCTTATTGTGGGCTGTAAGGGCCTGCCCAACCTCACCTTTATCCCGACCTCAATTTCTCAGTGCTTGAACACCATGTTCAGTTTCTCCATCTCCAAGATAAGACAATTTATACAAACAAAATGATGGACCTCACTGTTCTCGAGTGAATCCACATTCATCAGGATGACCTTGGAATTATTGGATAGATGCACCTCCCACCCATAACCAGGCTGCATGAGGAGACATTTAGGGAATTGTTCTTTGAGTTCCTAGACACCTTCGAGATGGGCATCCTCACTCTTCCAACCATTACAGATTGATCCTAATAAGGTAGATGTTTCATGACTTTGGGATAGGATCACCAAATGTTCACGGATCCCCTATGATCCTTTCATGACAAAGTACACCCATATCTATGGTGTTGCTCTACAAATTATTCACCAGCAATTGGATCATGAATTTTTGTCCATAGGAGATGCTCATGGGGGCATCATAAATATTGAAGTACGCATCCTTACATTATCCAAGGGTTGCCCAACTATAAAAATGGATAGGTACTTCAGTGAGTTCTATTGCACCTATGTGAGGAAGACTTGAGGTATATTAATGGGATTCTATTTTATTAAACATCTAACTAGTAATATTTCTACTTTTGAGGCCACCCATCCCCACACCTCCCTTGGACTAATGGAGAGAATCAAGTTCCTTCTACTCCACAAGATGAGGATACTAAGGAAGGTCAGTAACATCTACCCGCAGGCACCCAAATATCTCTAGGATGTTGACAAGGCCCTTTCCTAGCATGCAGTTGACCCAGAATCACATTCCTATGTTCCTTATACCACCTCTACCATCCCTACTACTATCTACACTACTATTTCCCATGTTTCAACCACCAACACCACTTCCCCTACCACACCTAGAATTTCCCCTCCTCCTCCATCCATCTTATGAAATGATATCCAGTTTTTTATGGAGGACCAGCGCTAAATATTATTTTCATATAGTCATTATATTTGGTGAACCATCCTATTTTACCATCCCTAATCCATTATTATCCTTGATATCCACCCACCCACAACCATTGGACACTTTCTCCTCTTATATTTCCACACTAACTATCTCATATACTGCTCTACCCTCTGAGCTAACAGAACCTACTAACCAAAAGATTAATCTAGTGGAGGATGCCCACTGGGGAAAGGGCCCCACCATTACATCCCCATATAATGTTCCCTTCATAGATATGACTTCCATATAGATGAATATCATACAAATCAGAACCTCAACTCCTCTATCACTGATATTGATAGGGCATGCCAACTACAAACACCCACTTTTTAGTAGGAGACATCAAATGTGGACCTCAATGACTTTGAGTTTACTACCGTGTTCTATCTCGATCCCCTCCCCCTTTTTTAACATATTTGGGTGTCTATATTTTTTATCACTATATTCATTTTTACATATTAGACCATTTCTTATATTTATAGATGTGACATAGTTTTTGGATTCACTACTTACGGCTTAAATGGCCCGAAGGCCTTCATTTTTATTGATTTATGATAAACCCCCTTTCAAGGGATGAGGGGGAACCCTTAAAAGGACATTAGGATCAGATATTACATTTCCCGTAGGCTTAGAAGATTACATGACCCGAAGGTCTTAGGGAATTCAACCAGACTATCTATAAGGAACTGCTCCTCCCTATCATCTGAATCTTGATAGTATCTCTCCACCTTTGCATGACCGTCTGGATAGGCTTCCTGTGCAAGCACAGGCTGGTACCGATAGCATAGCCATACCCTCTCATTCTAAAAATCCATTTGGCTCTACTCTGGTGAGTGCACCTACTCTGAATCCTCTTCTAGGGCCGCTCCTTTTATGTAGTTTGTCTGGGGCTTGAATTCATGTGGCCGGAAGGCCTTGGGGTGGTCCTAAGGCCTTAAGGTGGCCCGAAGTCCTTGAGAATCAACTGGCCCGAAGGCCTTGGGTTGCCCGAAAGCCTTGCGGGACCCGAGGACCAAACCGGTGGCCGGAAGGCCAAGATGGATGAATAGTTCTGGCTGTTACAGTACCGAACAATGCCTTCTATAGTACTGCTACAATACCTAGAAATATGCCTCTACTCGGATTTTATGGATTATTTTCATTTTACTACTTCATTACTTTATCCATGTATATCTCTTCTTCCTCCTCTATGGTTATTTATGCACATTTACCTCCACCATCTACACTACTACATTGGATGTATTAGAATTTGGATGAATTTGAGTGCCAACTTAAGGAGCTCTCACTAGAGATCCATGGTCAATAGGGATCCCCACCATAGTGAGCACAAATGTTATAATTTCCCCACGAGATTCATGCTCAATATTCTCATGAGGGGGTTAATTCCTCCAAGCATCCTTAGGAGCTCAATGACACAAACACTAGTTCATATCATAGACAATAGACCTATGGGTCAATGGATGAAACTAAAAAAATCCTATTTTCCATCCATCTAGCTGATAAAATTGTTATTAACACTTTATAGGAGGAAATACATATTTGTTTTGTTTTCTCTATTTTTAACTTTGTTCTTATGTTTTATGTTTTTCCAATTTCTTGCATCTTTTTTCCATAGGTTACCCTGAACTTCACTATAATACCTTACTTCATTTATATGAGTTGATTTTTACTAGTTTTAATTATATTCACATGATCATTTTTCTATTTCAAAATTGGTTAATGATATGATTTTATTTATTTAATACATGTTTTTTCTTTCTAACAAATTTTGTTAGTCCCATAAACTCCACTTGAAATCCAATATGTTTTCCCATGGAATGGAATTCATTATAAGGAGTTCTCAATTCGCTAATTTCAATTTCAAATTTTTATTTCATTTTTTTCTATTCTTCTACTAATATCTATCCCATGATACTTTCCAAAATTATGTGGATACTATTTCATTTTATGTGTGGGGGAGTCTTTTTATCTTTATTTTTGGTACACTTGGATTATTGGTTGTTTTTACTTATCTATGAGACATTTTTATTGGAAGTTTTCATTTAACTTGAAAAATAATGACACCCTTTTAAATAAAAGACAATCTTAAGTTGGATATTGTTGAAACACTTTTTTATTCCTGTTTATAATTTTTAGCATGATTGTTAAGATGATTAATTTAATTCAAATTCAGGATTCTTACAGTTTATTTTTATTAATTTATTATTTTATTTTATACCCTGAGTGATTGCCAATTATTTTTGGTATACTCTCATTCAAGTGAGGATTATAAGATTACACTTTAATATTCTTTTCTGATCATATTTCCTGAGAGATACTTGGGACATGTAAACATATAAAAACATACATTGAGATCTTATCAAGGATATTATTGAATAAATATACTTTTAAAATGATTGAGGTAGTCTTTTTGGGCCACTTTTTTCTGAGACCCACATGTACATATTTCCTTATTTATCTCATAGTATCCATGATAACTTTGTTAATATGGATTTGTTTCAACCTGATTATCCCTTCTTACCTTGCTCATGGTATTATTAGTAATTATCCTTTGAATAAGTGTTGGAAAATTTTTACCCCTGATAGACACATAGTATTTTTATTAAAGAGATGTACTATGGAACTTTCATGAGAATGATATTATGTGGTCCATGATTAATTTTTTAATATTATTTCAATACAATGTTCCTTTGAATAAAATATAGAAAGAAAAATAAAAATAATTTGGGTTTTGTATTAGGAAGGTGAAAAATCACCATTACCAGATAGATGAATCCTGTGATAGTTTATATATGGTTAAAGGATGGATGTGATATCTTACCTGGAAATAATTTTTGAAAAAAAAATAGAATTAGAAAGGAACATTGTATATTTTTTATACTAACTTGATATACTAAGGGACCCACTTGATCTGTTGGAGCATAACCAATTTTTTTCATGAAGATATAATTCATTATATTATTCACGATTTTTGTGCATTATAATTTATATTTTACCCACTTGTTGATCTTGATTTTTATTTTATACCCACTTTACCTCAGCCATAGAGAAATTTGAACCCTATTACTAAAGCCCGCATGATTGAGTTTTCATTTTTATTTATGAAGTGATGATGTTAGAATTAATGAAAGAATATATTTAGGAACATGTATTCAAGGTTTGAGCATAAATCTAGTTACATTTTACCATGAGTGATGAAGGAAAATTTATTGTGAGGTAAATTAAAAAATGGGTATAGCATATATGGACCAATTTTGAAAGAGTAATAAAATAAATAAAGAATTTGGATAAATAATTGAACTATGAGGCATGACTAATTTTCTCTATAGGATTGCTTATAGAGGACTAATTTTTTTTACTTATACTTAGTTTTATTTTCCTAGTCGTAATTAATATTTCATGTTTTAAAATTGTTTCTTTTTGGAATCCCTGTTGAGATGCTTTTTTTGAGGACATTCAATTATTCAAGTGTGGGGGAATTTGATAAGGTGAATTTATATATACATATTGGATAAATTTAATTAAGGTTTATTAATGATTCATTTGATAATGAACTAGTTTTTGGTTTGTTTTCACAATAATTAGGAATTATGGACTTAAAGGAAGAAATTCTGAAAAATAGAAAAAAGGATTTACACATCATGTATTACATACACAATGTTTATTCCTCACTCACTGCATGCCTATAGGCCACACACCAACCCATGAAGATAGTACATGATGGGAAGTTATTTCATGATGTTTATATTCATTACACATTGTCATAATTTGATGTTCTAAATCTCACTTAAAGTGAATCAAGTACACGATGTGTAAGGTTTGAGGTTCCACATGTTCAAAGATATGAGCCGATTTTCTCAAGTAAAATTAGGATCTAAAATACATTACATGACATGCATATTTCGGGATATAATCTACTTAATCTAGTACATGACATGAATTATTTACACTTCATGTACTTCTTGAGCCTATTAATATTTCAACACCATCCACACACAAAGGAGTCATATACATTAACTTTCTCTCATCATTTTCTCCCATTTTTCATCTGTTTTCATCCTAAACCCATTTTAATTCTTTCTTTTACTTGTTTTATTAAATAATTTTGAGTTTGTAATCATCCTTCATCTATTATTCATCTATTAATCTTCTGATATTGTTTTGAATATTTTTTTCAGTATCTATAGATGTTCTTCATCATCACTTTCTCTTTCTTTATTATTTCTATATTGTATGCAATTATTTTATTGGATTGATATTGAATTTTATTGATTTATATTGACTATTTATTTTTATAAATCTTGGATTTATTATTTCTCATTCATTTCATGATTATGAAAAACATGTTTAGTATTTCTTTTATTTTGATCATTACCATCATGAACAACTAATCTGATTAGGGTTTGGGGTAGAGAGTAAGGGAATTTAAACCTAATGAATGTCTAAAATTAAAACTAGGTAACCCTATTAATAGTAACAAAGTTTAAAATATTTTTTAATCTCATTATATTTCATTATCCTTGACTGTTAGAGGTTCCAGTTGAATTACCATGACCTAGTTGAAGAATATCATGGTAGGACCAATAACTTGTAATGTTTTCTACCTAAAAGCAAATATTTATGCACTCAAGTTATCAATTAATCTTGAAATGAGTCCTTTCCATCTTAGGTTGATCCAATTTTTTAAACCATGATCAATTGGTGTATTTTTCCTCAACTTATATCATTTTCCATAGGTTTATCCCAAGTTTTATTGAGGATTACACTTTTTCTATACCCTAGAATTAACCCCAGATCCTTCCTTTAATCTGTTTAAATCTTGATCCACTTAGTTTTATTCAAAAAAAAGTGAGTATACATGAGGAATCCCGCAAAAAAGGTTATGGACACCATTTTTCTTGTCTAAAATTCTATCTCTATATGATCAAACTTAAACTTCCACTTTACTATTCCCTTGTAGTAAGTGTATTTTGGGAAATCGTAGTTTAATATCATCGACACCTATGCATATTCAATGACGCATGAGGGAGAATCAGTATCCTTCATTAATCCTCAATCATTTGTGGGGATTATAGGAAAACCTTTATTATATTTGAAATTTTATAGAAAACATCACTAGAATTTGTTTTCCCTTCAAAGGTTAATGAAAAATGGGGGTCACATATCAATGGATTGATGACTGTTATGAAGTATTCAATACTCTCAAGAAATATTTTTTGAGTCCACTAGTGTTAATGCTGCCTGTTTAGGGGAATCTGGCATCTAGTATGTGGAATCCATAGAATAAACTTTTTATTGATTTCATCTCGCAAAAGAATGATGATGGAAACAAAAACAACCTTTATTACCTCCGTCGAACCATGATCGTTATCGATACTCATTATTATTATATTGAGAAGAGTTTTATGATGTTAATATTCACAGTTTAGAATCTAAGTCATTATCTATAGTACCATGAGGTCCATTAGGTCTCTCATAGCATCCCACTTTAATACATCCTTAGATATCCTATGTTGACAAGATGATTGGCATAATGGTTGGTCATCCTTCAATAGTTTTAGATTCATTTTGTGCGTCAAAAAGAAATAAAGGGGAAATAATTGGTAGACTTACTTGTAGAACATCCATCTGTGGGAAAATGTCATTAAATACTAAATTTCTAGATAAATAGATCTTATATATTCAAGTTGGTCCCCAGACATGGAAGATGTATTTTGACAGTGCATCTAGAATCCAAATAGGCAAGAGAGTAGAAGACCCCAAGCTCAATAAATTCAAGTTGGGAGACATACTCTTCTCTCTAGAAAAGGTAGTATTACCTTACTCTTTCATGTTATCATAATGGATGTACAAAAAATTAATTAGAATATTAATCCATAATTATAGGGCTAAATATGGCACTTCAACTGAAAATGGAACACTTGAACGTAAAAGGAAATTCAGAGTCGGTAATCAAGAAAACCAGTAGTGAATATGCCATAAAAAAGGAAGATATAACCCCCATCCTTGACTATGTATGAGGAATAATGGAAGAATTATTCTTGGAGATGACATTGAATCACATCCCATTCTCATATAATGACTAGGAATATGCATTGGAAAATTGGGATACAAATTTGTTTGATTAAGACTGAGATGAAAAATTCATCATCTTTATGCACCACCAAATAGTGTCACATTATGTTCATGTTAACATGGATGAAATAAATGGGGTTATTTACATCCCTAGACCATATGGTCCTTTAACTAGTTTGATGATGCCCATTGTGGACTGCCTTCAAAATGGAGAAATCCCATCAGAAAAAGTTGGAAAAGTGAAAACCAGATGATGAGAAAATAACTGTACTCATCATGACATCCCAAATCACCAGAAATTACTCTATAAGTGTGGCTTCAATGGATTCCTTCTCAAGTTAATTAATGGAGAAGATACAATTACTATAATAAAATAAGTACATTGAGGAGCCTATGGTACCCACCAGTTAGATTTCAAGCTTTCACATCAAATAAAAAATCTTGGATAATTTTGGAATTCAATGGCATATAATTTCACAAAATTCACCAAAAAATGTCATTCCTTCTAGGGGAAGTCCAACTTCAACCATCAATCCTTGGATTTTATTTACACATACAAATACTCCTAATTTTTTTATGTGGAATAGATGTTGCATGGATGTATCCTCCAGCTACATTCAAGAAATTCAAATACATCCTCACTGCTACTGAATTATTATCCAAATGGACTAAATAAATACCCCTCGTAGAAGTTATGACCAAAAATATTTTCAGCTTTGTGAAATCCAATATCATTACTAGATTTGGTTTCCCTCATTTAGCACTAATATAAAATTAAACCAATTTCTATTATGCTGATTTGGAGAAGCTGTATCATGAGTATAATATCCAATCCAACCAATCAAATCACGACCATGCATTAGATAATTGACGGATTAATGAATTTAATAAGACCATATATAACATAACCTTGAATATTGTGGATAAAGATAAAAAGTATTTCCCTAAAAAGCTCTTATATGACTTTTGGGTTTACTAGATGAAAAACCTCACTAACACACAAGTGGACCCATATTCACTAGTATATGAGATAGAAACAGTCCGGCCCATTGAGGCCCAATTTACCTCACTTCACATTTCCATCTACGATCAACTATACAAATATGAGAAATCAAAAAAATAGATGGATGAATTTGAATGACTTGATGAGAAAAGACTGTATACCTTACATCACTTGGGAGTCCACAAAAATCGGATAGCATACTATTTTAACAATAATGATCTACTTCTCTCTTTCCTCTTAGAATAACTGGTACTAGTCCTCTAGACCCCGATTATACAAGGGTAGAAACCTCCAAATCTTGAGATGAAGTGGGAGGGAATTTGTCCATACACAAGGTCCACTATAACGAATCTCATTCCTTGATCTCAGTGGATAAATAGCTTCTTATAGCCTTAACCAATGAAAGGTTTCTCAAGAAATATATCGTGTGATCATGGAAATGGTCTTCATCACATGAAATTGAAAAGAAATACATATGGGCCTAATCATATAACCTAAAACTACAAGACACCATATTCTGATCTGTATGACTTTAAACCATATATCCTAATGTCATAGCTATAATATGTTAAAATATATGACAACATCTGTAACACCCCGAGATTTTATGAAAAATATTATTTTTAATTTCATTGATGTATTATGTTGTACGATACACCAAAAGGAGCTTTCACTACACGCAACCCTGACTTGGCTTGCATTACATGCAATCACAACCTTCCACGATAGCATGTGTTGTACACAATAACGAGTTTCACTAAACAACGATATGTTATATAAACTAGCTATTATGAATATTAATACCCACTTTTTGAAATTTTAGAAATTTTATCTTTCTAAATGGACTTCATTTTTGGATTCGGAATATCGAAGTTATCCTAGGGTGAATTTTTGGTATTTTTCTGATAACTTTCAATTTTTAATGAATAGTGAAAACACTGGGTTACTATTTAAAAACCAACTTTTTATTTAAATAATTATTTATTTTATTTAAATTTATTTTAGGCCAAAATTGATACATAATACCTATATAAGTTCAATGTAATTCATTGGTGTCATTTTATAATTTTAGATAAATGAAAATTTTATTGAACTTTTCACCGTCTTTTACCCATCTCCTAGGAGAATTTGAAAATTTACATAAAAATTAATTTTACTGCTTCTGTGAGTGGAATTTAAAAAATACAAGAGACACGGTAAATATCAAGGAGTAAAATGTGGTTCAATAAGATAAAAATATTTTTTGGTGAATAATAACTTTTTACTTTTTTTTACCACGGTTAAAAGTAAATAGGGTAATTAAGGGTAAAAATGATATTATTATTACTCTAAAACAAGTCCTAATATTATTTTATAAGTTTAATTCGACCAAAAAAAAACCTTAGGAAAAAAATATGACCATTTATGTCCACTTTGATTATATTAGGACAATTATTATTATTTTATTTAAAGAAGAGTTAAAATAGTTAAAATCAAAGTTTAATACCTAATTTTTTTTAATATAGGGTTATACAAAAGATAAATTCGACTATAAATATTCATTAGAAATATAAATATATTTCCCACATAATGTTATTTTATTTATAATTTTTAGAAATTAAATAATTTAATTTATTTATGACACAATGATGATGTAGTAATTACCTTATTAATAAAATATTAACATAATTGTTATTATAAATATCCAAATAAATGTAATTTGAGATTTTTTATGAATTAAACTTATTTTATAGGTTAATATGAAATGTTAGTATTGATTTAATTAAAATTGTTTGTACTAACCATGCTGTTATGATTTTAACAAAAATCAATTACCAAATAGTGTCAAAATTGACATAAAATAGTTTTTGAAAACAAATATTATATTATTAATTGTTATTTTATTCCTAAAAATATAAGGTTCGGCCAAATAACTTTTATAAGGTTATATATAATAATAAATAACCACTTGGGGTTAGTTTTACTTGTTATAGTAAGTTTATTAACCATATAGTGTAAGAAAACAAAAAGACACGTCAAAAGTTAAATTATTTAACTTAGAGTTAAATCTAAATGATAGGGTTAAAATAGTAACCTAAACTTGGATAAAACCTATTGGTTGAGATTATTTAGACCCATACCCATATTATATTCTAAATAAATCAATTTGGAGCTATTATAAACCGAATATGACTTTATTATAAAATAATATTTTATGTTTTTCCTAAGGTGCCCCTCTCCTCCCTTATAAAAAGGGCACCCCTTCCCTCTTCTCTTCACACCCTTTTGAGCCTTGAATCTCGGCCAACCCCTAAAAATTACTCTTCTCAACCTCTCCAGTTATATCATAGAGGTTATGGTCTTCTCAAAAGTCCAACTCTAGTGCTCTAATAAGAAGTTTAAAAGAGGTGTGTCGAAGAAGAGATAATCTCTTCTACCGATTCATTCAAGTTTTCTTTCTTCTTCAACTTATTATTCTTTAGTTGTTTCATTACAAAGTAATAACATAAGTATCAATAATATAATCATATGTTATTATAAATATTAGACAACCCCATTTCACATTCTATCCATCCTACGGAAAATGAAATCACCGCACGTGCGTACGTACAGAATACCGTCTCCACGCCGTGGTGTAATCTCTTTTTCCACCACCACCTTACTTTGATGGGTATAATAGTGTAAAGAATAACTATATATAGTTATTAAAACATAATAATGATTCTGTGATAACATATCATCCAATTATATAATTATGGGAATGACATCATCGCTCGTGCGTACGTACGGATTACCATCTCCACGATGCGATGAGATTCATTATCCATGTTAACCATTCAAGAATGATTATAAAGTATATATAATGAATATTAATGAAATATATGACATGATAAATCTACTGGATTTATGTATATATATATGTCATCTACATACTTACATTCAAGTCAATAAGGAAAGGAAAACAATGTTCTTGCGTACGTACGGCCTACCGTCTCCATGAACGGTGTATTTCATTTCATTTATATTTCTATTATATATATATATATACTGGATATATATTTGATATATAAATCATTATTTACATTCTTTAAGTAAGTAAATAAAGATATAAGTAATAATAATATCAAGAACAACAAGTCCAAACATGTACGATAAATGAAACGATTTTACCCAAAACGCTGCTTTAACATGGAATTTACAAAAGAACGGGTAATATAAAGTCATAAGTGAACCATATATGATATCATAACAATAAATATGATTCTTTAATAAGTCAATGACATTATTTAGTTCATTGTAAAAGAGGTTCAGATACGTACGAAGCATATCGGACCTAAGGTAAGGGATAACTTTTCCAGTCTCATTTTTATCCAAGATTGTTTATTCGTAAGTATTTACTGGGGTTATATTTATCATCCATGTCACTATTTTATAAAAATGGTATCATGTATGTTTAAAGTACTTTTTACCCATTTTTTAATTTTACCACATGTTATGGAAAAAATCTCTCTTTTGTTTACCATATGAGTAACTTTTTGACTTTTCCGAAAAAAGTACGAGAATAATGTTTTTTTAACTTATACGGAATGAACAGAGTTTTAAGGTTTTATAATGCCTTATTTTCATGAATCTTACTCTACAATATTTCATGAGTATTTTCAAAAATACTTTTCTTTTAAAATTGTATGGAATTTTGTGAAAAGAAAATGGTTTTGAAGAAGAAAGGATATTTTCCTCAAGAATTCATTTCAAATGTTTTATCAAAACCATTTTCCATATAAGATGACATTATTTCATATGTGTATGTTTCAAGTATAATGTCTCTATGATTTACATGGTTTCAATTCTCTTATGATGAAATTATATCCATTTGTTTTATATGGATTATGTTATGATGGGATGATGTTTATGAAACCCATTTGATTCTTTGGGTTATGATGAACAATTTATGTTTATGTTGTGGCACAAGTAAGAATGATTTCATTATGAGATTGGTGGGACCTATATCTCTCTCCAATGCATTAGTTAAAGATTTATATCTCATGAGATAGACATGGATGGAATGGTATGTTAATCCTGTTCAGTGTTACAGGACTGAAACGAGGAGTGAACTCGATTCAGAAAGGGACTTTGTCCACTAAGATGGTATTGGCAGTAATGCCTTGGCTAATATGGAAATCATATCATGTGATTAATGTTTTTCCATAATTAAATGTTTTATTCCCATTATATTTTATCATGATTAATGTTCCTTTATGACCTATGCCTTACGTACTTCCAATATTTATTTCATAACTCAAGATTTTGATGTGTAAACTTTATGATCATGTTTTGAAGTTCAATTGTATATGGTTTGTTTTATTTTCTCCATGCATACCCTTATTGAGCATTTGAGCTCAACCTTTATATGTTTTACTTTCCCCAGGATGTAAATAAAGGTTTCAGGTAATAAAAAAAAGGGAAGATCATTATGGGAGATGTTGAAGATCTTTCACCAATATTAGAAGATTATTTTTCCGAGTTTCCAAAGACACTAAACTATTAAGGTCCTTGTGTGTTTGTTTTTATTATGTATTAAGTATTTCAAAAAAGTAATGTAATGTCTATGTATGTCAAGCTTTGGGTCTCTACAGTTGGTATCAGAGGAAAGGTTTAGTTAACCTTTGGAAACTAGGATGCGAAAACTTTAGTGAGATCCCTAGAGATATTTCTATGGTATGTCTAGGTATGTCTCTAATGATAAGTATAAGTATAGTTTATAGTCCTAGAATTATGGAAAAAATCTTAGAATTAACCCTAATATGTTATATATTCAAGGTACTCCCCCTTTATTATGTTGTTTTCCCTAGCATGATTTTTTCCTCTCACACTATTCTTTTTGGGTTTTAGACATTGGCTGGAACCCAAAGGAACTGTGTTGATCAATGTAATGGACAATGCAAAGATTGTGCTCCTGAACAACCAAATGTGATGGGAGATGGAGTGAAAAATCTTATTGCAATACTTACAAACGCTATGAATCATTCTGGATTTCACAATGATTAGAGAAGGGAACCGTATTCTATTAAGTCCTTCATGAGGCAACGTCTACCTTCTTTCAACGGGTCTTCTGATCCACTTGTTGCTAGACAATGGATCAGTACCATTGAAAAGATATTTTCCATACTTCGCTGTTCAAAACATTATAAAGTCATTATAGTTGTTTACTATTTAGAAGGTGAAGCAAACCAGTGGTGGACTCCAATTAAGAATACGAGGCCCCGAGATGAAATTGAATCCATAGAATGGGATGACTTCAAGAACTTATTTTTTCAATAAGTACTTCCCTCATATTCTTTGAACAAAGATGGAAAAGTATTTCCTTGAGCATAAGAAAAAGCATGATGAATCTGTTGGTATATACGAAGCGAATTTTACAAGGATTGCAAGATATGCATCTGGATTTATCATCCAACCTAGAATTAAAGTTGATCAATTCTTCAGTGGCTTAAAACCAAGTCTTTAAAGGGAATTAGCTATAAGATACTTCAGTAGCTATGAAGAAATTATGTGTTTTTCTATCAAGGTAGAAATGGAAGTTGGTGTTACATATCCATCTCATGGTTTTGAAAAGAAACAAAAGATGGAGTTCAAGGAGAAATCTCAGAATAATGGTGAAATGTAGATAAATGTTTCTTTATGCTCATTGTGTGGAAAGAAGCATGGTGGAAATTGTCTTAAAGGGAGTAGAAAATGTTTTAAGTGTGGAAAAGAAGGTCATCGAGTATCTGAGTGTCGAAGTAATGGAAAAAGGGTTGCTAATGATGTGAATAAAGAAAAGACTGCAGAGAATGCGCCACCCACACTTCAATGCTTCAAGTGCAATGAAATGGGGAATTATTCAAATAAATTCCCTAACCCAAGGTTTAATGATGATGATCAATGTGAGCAACCTCTTAAGGAAAAGGACAAAGGGAAGTTACATGCGATCACTATTAGCAATGTTTAGTATGAAAAAGATTTGGTGGAATGATTATGTGTTTATGTAAAGGGATTCCAAAATAATGTTGTGGAATCTCATTTATAGTATTGTGGAACATTGGAATATTTTTGTAATGGTTTATTGTGATTTTCAATAATTATATGGTACAGGTAACCATGAAAAGTGATTAAAATATTTTGGAAAGCAGATAATATGCGTATAATGAAGGTATAAGGAGAAAATTAAATGTTTGATAGTATTCATGAGCTCATGACTGATATAAGGACAAGGTTATATCATGGTTTGAGTATAGAGAATTTTTGGATTTTGGTATGTGGAAAGAGTTAACTTTTGACAGCATTCATGTTTTCACTAAGGTTTAATGGGTATTCATTTTTCAAGAGAATACATGATTAAGGTATTCACATTATTGGAATGTGACCAACAAGATATATGAGAGATAAATGATGGTATTCATGTGCTTGTTATATGACCTTTTTAGTAATCGTTCTCTTTATAATATGAGTTTGGAAAGAAGTATTTTGGATAAGGATAAATATTGGAATGGAGTATGTTGAACATAAGTTAGTATTGTTTAAGGCTAGAATTTTTTTTCGATATTATTGATAAAATGTTATAATAGTGTAGTTTAAGAAAAGGGACAACCTGCAGAACGGGAGACAACCCATCGCGTCGGACAGGGTTGTGGGAATCGAACCCACAACCGAAGTGCGACAAGCGTTTATCACCTACCACTAGCCTACAGGAAGTCTCTGGTTAGTAGAAAATAGTTTTATTTTATTATTCAGGATGATAGATGAAGTATAAGTCCATTTTGGAACCATATCTAATTAATATCACCATATATGGACTTATGTATATAACTTTTGCTTACTTATGTTTGAGATAGATGGAATGACCTATCATTCTATCGCATGATCTGCTAAAACTTCGTGAAAGACAAATTCAACTTATTTTTTTTAAGAGATGAAGTGGAAATTATTCAAGGCACAAACAACAATGAGATTATACCGAAATAAATTTAGTATTTATTCTAATTCAAATTCTTCAACTTTAGGGAAATGATTTTGAAAACCAAAAATGTTGTCCTAGTGCCCTTATATCCGATGAATCAGATGGTACCTTATATCATCAAAAATTTATGGCTTTGTGATGGTTGGATTTTTCATAGCCATGTTCTCATCCACTCTCCATCAGAACATGATTGTTATATTTCTCCTCCATATCCATATTTTGACATATGTTATACTATGTGGAAACCTAGTGAATAGTTAATTTGGGTAACCGTTATGTTTCTTACTTTAGTTTTTAAAGATAAGTTTTGGTATTCCTTTTTACAATGTGGGTTTCTATTAAAGAAACTTTCAAGTAGTAAACCATTTATAACCCCGACGAATTTTGAGGGAGAAATTCATTTTAAGGGGGTAGAATGTAACACCCTGAGATTTTATGAAAAATATTCTTTTTAATTTCATTGATGTCTTGTGTTGTAAGCTACACCAAAAGGATCTTTCACTACACACAGCCCTAACTTGTCTTGCATTACACGCAATCACGACCTTCCACGATAGCATGTGTTGTATGCAATACCGAGTTTCACTAAACAATGATATGTTATATAAACTAGCCGTTATAAATTGTAATACCCACTTTTTGAAATTTTATAAATTTTATCTTTTGAAATGGACTTCATTTTTGGATTCGGAATATCGAAATTAGCCTAGAGTGAATTTTTGGTATTTTTCTGAAAACTTTCAAATTTTGATGAATAGTGAAAACACTAGGTTACTATTTAAAAACCAACTTTTTATTTAAATAATTATTTATTTTATTTAAATTTATGTTAGGTCAAAATTTATATGTAATACCTATATAAGTTCAATGTAATTCATTGGAGTCATTTTATAATAATTTTAGATATATGAAAATTTTATTGAACTTTTCACCGTCTTCTACCCACCTCCTAAGAGAATTTGAAAATTTACATAAAACATAATTGTACCGTTTCTGTGAGTGGAATTTTGAAAATCTGAGAGACACAGTTAATATTAAGGAGTAAAATGTGGTTCAATAAGATAAAAATATTTTTTCGTGAATAGTAACTTTTTACTTTTTTTCCACAGTTAAAAGTAAATAGGGTAATTAAGGGTAAAAATGATAGTATTATTACCCTAAAACATGTCCTAATTCTATTGGATAAGTTTAATTCGACCAAAAACAACCTTAGGAATACAATATGACCATTTAGGTCCACTTGGATTAGATTAGTGCACTTATTATTATTTTATTTAAAGAAGAGTTAAAATAGTTAAAATCAAAGTTTAATAACTAAAACATTTTTAATATAGGGTTATGAATAGGATAAATTAGACTATAAATATTATTTAGAAAGATAAAAATCTTTCCTACATAATGGTATTTTATTTACATTTTTTAGACATTAAATAATTTAATTTATTTATGACACAATGATGATGCAGTAATTACCTTATTAATGAAATATTAACATAATTGATATTATAAATACCAAAATAAATGTAATTTGAGAATTTTTATGAATTACACTAATTTTATAGGATAATATGACATTTTAGTATTGATTTAATTAACATTTTTCGAACTAATCATGCTGTTATGATTTTCACAAAAATCAATTACCAAGTAGTGTCAAAATTGACATAAAATAGTTTTTTAAAACAAATATTATATTATTAATTGTTATTTTATTCCTAAAAATCTAAGGTTAGTCCAAATTACTTAGATAAGGTTATATATATTAATAATTAACCACTTGGGGTTCATTTGACTTGTTATAGTAAGTTTATTAAGCATATAGTGTAAGAAAACAAAAAGACACGGTAAAAGTTAAATTATTTAACTTAGAGTTAAATCTAAATTATAAGGTTAAAATAGTAACATAAACATGTCTAAAACATATTGGTTAAGAGTATTTAGACCCATCCCCACCTTATATTCGAAATAAATCAATTTGGACCTATTATAAACCGAACATGACTTTATTATAAAATAATATTTTAAGTTTTTCCAAAGGTGCCCCGCTCCTCCCTTATAAAAAGGGCACCCCTTCCCTCTTCTATTCACACCCTTTTGAGCCTTGATGCTCGGAAAAAACCTGAAAATTCCTCTTCTAAACCTCTCTAGTTATATCATATAGGTTCTAGTATTCTCAAAAGACCAACTCTAGTGCCCTAATAAGAAGTTTAAAAGAGGTGCATCGAAGAAGAGGTAATCTCTTCTACCGATTCATTCACGTTTTATTTCTTCTTCAACTTCTTATTTAGTTGTTTCATTATAAAGTAATAAAATATGTATCAATAATATAATGATATGTTATTATAAATATGATACAGCCCCATTTCACCTTCTATCAATCCTACGAAAAATGAAATCACCGCGCGTGCGTACGTACGGAATACCGTCTCCACACCGTGGGGTAATCTATTTTTCCACCACCACCTTACTTGGATGGGTATAATGGTGTAAAGAATAACTATATATATTTATTATAACATCATACTAATTTTGTGATATTATATCATCCACTCTACTCCAATTCAATAATTATGGGAATGATATCATCACTCGTGCGTACGTACGGATTACCATCTCCACAACGCGATGAGATTCATTCTCCATGTTAACCATTAAAGAATGATTATAAATTATATATAATGAATATTAATGAAATATATGACATGATAAAGCTACTGGATTTATGTATATATATATTTCATCTACTTACTTCCATTCAAGTCAATAAGGAAAGGAAAACAGCGTTCAGGCGTACGTACGACCTACCATCTCCATGAACGGTGTATTTCATTTCATTTATATATCTATTATATATATATATATACTGAATATATATATGATATATAAATAATTATTTACATTCTGGAAGTAAGTAAATCAAGATATAAGTAATAATAATATCAAGAACAACAAGTCCAAACACGTACGGTAAATGAAACGATTTTACTCAAAACGCTGCTTTAACATGGAATTTAAAAAAGAACGGGTAATATAAAGTCATAAGTGAACCATATATGATATCCTAAAAATGAATATGATTCTATAATAAGTCAATGGAATTATTTAAATCATTATACAGGAGGTTCAGATACGTACGAAGCATATCAGACCTAAGGTAAGGGATAACTTTTCCAATCTCATTTTTATCTGACATTATTTATTCGCAAGTATTTACTGGGGTTGTATTTATCATCCATGTCCCTGTTTTATAAAAATGGTATCATGTATTTTTAAAGTCATTTTTACCCATTTTTTACTTTTACCACATGTTATGGAAATAATCTTTCTTTTGTTTACCATACAAGGAACTTTTTTACTTTTCTGACAAAAGTACGAGAAGAATGTTTTTTTAACTTATACGGAATGAACAGATTTTTATGGTTTTATAATGCCTTATTTTCAAGAAGCTTTCTCTAAAATATTTCATGACTATTTTCAGAAAAATCATGTTCTCATAAAATTTCATGTCATTTTGTGAAAAGAAAATGATTTTGAAGAAGAAAGGATATTTTCCTCAAGAATTCATTTCAAGTGTTTTATCAAAACCATTTTCCATCTAAGATGAAATTATTTCATGTGTATGTTTCAAGAATAATGTCTGTATGATTTACATGGTTTCACTTATCTTATGATTAAATGATATCCATTTGTTTTATATGGATTATTTTATGATGGGATGATGTTTATGAAACCCATTTGATTCTTTGGGTTATGATGAATGATTTATGTTTATGTTGTGGAACAAGTAAGAATTATTTAATTATGATATGGGTGAGGCATATATCTCCCTCCAATGAATTGGGTAAATATTTATATCTCATGATATTGATATGGATGGAACGGTAAGTTAATCTGGTTTAGTGTTACAAGACTGAAACGAGGAGTGAACTTGATTCAGAAAGGGACTTTGTCCACTAAGATGGTCTTGGTAGTAATACCTTGACCAATATGGAAATCATATCATGTTCTTAATGGTTTTCCACAATTAAATGTTTTATTCCCATGCTATTTTATCCTGATTAATGTTCCTTTATGACCTATGCCTTACGTACTGCCAAGATTTTTTTCACAACTTGAGATTTTGATGTGTAAACTTTATGTTCATGTTTTTAAGTTCAAATGTATATGGTTTGTTTTAATTTCTCAATGATTACCCTTAGTGAGCATTTGAGATCACCATTTATATGTTTTCTTTTCACTAGGATATAAAGTAATCTTTTAGGTAATAAAAAAAGGGAATATCTTTATGGGAGATGTTTAAGATCTTTCACCAAGATTAGAATATTATTTTTTTGAGTTTCCAAAGACACTAAACTATTAAGGTCCTTGTGTGTTTGTTTTTATTATGTATTAAGTATTCTGAAAAAGTAATGTAATGTCTATGTACATCAAGATTTGGGTCTCTACAACATCACTGTTGCATGAAGTAAAATTACATGGTTTAAGTCCTTGTTTTATGATGTGAAACTGTATAAAATTTTAATATCTGCTTAAGCATATCACAGTTCTTTGTGCTGGTCTCCCCCTACAACCCCATTATATAACTACGTGTGACTTGATTCTTATCTCAATGTGATAATTATTGGATCCCATACATTATGTCCCAGGCACAGGCAAAAATTAAGGAAAATGATCCGTCATCTTCACACAAACAAAGATCTATATAGGGGAATCTAACATGGGCCCTTTCACTTTCAAGCCCATCTTAAGGATTTAGAACTATGTGTGGTTTGATTCTTGTCTATACTATATATGTAGTTATTTTTGGTTCCTTTAACCTAGGCCCAACCAAAGTAAAAAAAAGAGGAGCATGTGTCCCCTTCATCCCGCATACAACCCTAATATATAAAGGAGATATTAATTTGGGTTTCTTCATTCAAGATCCCATCATGGAAAGAAAAAATTAACTTCCTTATATTTGAACAATATCTATGAAGGGAACTTCACACTCCCTGGCTAATGCCAGTGCAAATGCTTCTTTTTTCCCAGTCAAATCCCTTCCACACATCATAGTCCTTGTCTTGGGAAAATTTAGACATCCATAATCTTTCCCCATATATATGTAATATAATGTTCGATACCGGGGGAAACATTTGTTTTTACTGTTAATTGATACTCCCCAGTATGGATTTTCATAAATCTCCCCTAAAATGGCATGTCAACCATAGTCACCTTCATCAATAGGATAAACCTCTTCTATATCTATAAGCCTTGATAACATCATGCTGGTAACATCTTCTTAAAAATGCTCAGTGGTCACTCCTTGCATAAATGTCGCATACCACTTTACCTGGTATGAGAACCCCCAAGATCATGGTTTAAAATTTCCTTCTTCATGTATTAATTGTATCAGACCATCCTTAGTATGGTAATCCCTATGTCACTCATCATTTCTATGTTTTATGGTCCTTTTGAAATGACCTAAAACTTCAAGATACAAATTCTCCTTACCGCACAATGTAAACTACATGGTTAACACCCCTCTTATTCAACGTTAAGATGCTCCTAGAACTACGTACAACTTGATTCTAACCCCTGTGAGATATGTATCAATGCTCAGATTTGGAATCATTTCCCAGATGAAACATGAAAAAAAATCCCCATGTCCATTATTTTAGTTGACTCTATGTGGTGAAAGAAACTTTTGAGACTCCTTATTTCTCACACTAAGTTTAGATCATTTGGACTTATGAGTTTTGGTGAAGGCTTCCCCGCATGATCGAGGTGTATAATTTCATGTTAGGGATAACATTGTTTTGGATGAAATATCTTAAAATAAATACCATATTTATTTACTAAATGACATTAAAATGCATGTTTGAAATATATTTCATGACATAAAACTACACATTGCAATGGACCTCGCCCGATGGGACTACTAACCTAGGTATTGGTCTCCCACCACACCACTTTCCAAAGAACTATGTGGGTCTTGATTCTCATTCAAATGAGATACATAATTAGTCACATATTCTACATCCTAGACCTTCCTGAATATAAAAAGGTTCCCATTTTTCTATGAACAAAGAGATGAAAATAAGTTCTCAACCAATTTTTGAATCTGTATTAAAAAAATATTCCACCTCCCTATATATAGTTTAGAACTGTGCAAGGAATGTTCATTCTAAGAATCATGTGTGGATTTTTCCTCATCTTATTGGTTATGAAGTGATTCCTAGATTATATATCCAATCCAAGCCACAATATGATAAAATTCCTCCTCCATACACTAGATCGATCATTGTAGGGAATTATCCTAGAACAATATGTGGCTTGGTGCTTGAATTTACAAGATATGTAGTGATTCCTAGATCCTATGTCATGAACCCACTGCAATTTACAAAAACAAAGTCTCCCCATTATGTGTGGATCAAACTCATGTAGGGAAATGTTTTCCCCTTCATGGTTTATTTTGGTATAAAATGATCCTTTCGTACTTAGACTCATTCCTTATAGAAATCAAACACTATGTCTGGGGAAATCCGGATCTCTATAATATTTCCCCAACCACCAGTAATAGAATTTGAGATACTAGAGGAAACCTTTTTATGAAAATGTATTGATACGTCCTAGTCTAGCTTTTCATAAGTGTCCCTCAAAAGCCATATTAACTAGACACACCTTCATCCTCAAGGTAAAACTCTTCTATATCTGTAAGACTTGACAACATCATTCTGGAAACCGATTTTCAAACATGATCTATGGTCACTCCCTACATATTTATCCCATATCATCTTTCAAATGTATATTCTCGTATATTGGGACTTACAACTTTCCCTATTCATGTCTGAAAAATAATGGAACATTCCTGGTGAGATAAATTTGAAATGGAAAAAAATAATCATTAGGTCAAATCTAAATGACGTAAAATATTATCCCATAACATCCTTTCTAAAAGATGTTAAACCACATGGTCCACATCCTGGTCAAATGAAATTAAACTATATGATGCTTCGACCCTTTTCTAAGAGAATCCTTTCCTTATAGTGTTGGTCATTGATGCACGCCTATCATGGGGTGATCAGAAAAACAAATTTTGAATCTGATAAATATGTAGTAAAAGTGGGACTCGAATTATCTCCTTAGAAGATAATCTTGTGTGTGTGTTTAAATCATATTTGGTTGGTTAAATTTTAAATAAAAAGTAATTAAACTTTATTGGTTATAAAATCTATAAAATAAATCGTGGTCCAACCTTGGATTATTCCCTCATTCACCTATTGAATGATTACTCAATTGGTTTCAACTTATCCTCTCATCAGTTGAATCTCATTTATTACTTTTATCGATATGTTTCAATTTAGATAGGGAGACACAATGATAAATATATTTCCTACCCCATTCTTTTCCTACTAATTGGATACCTCCATTCACCCTCAAATTACACCACTATTTTCTATCTCATGCATTGGATTAAATATAAGTGGATTATGCAAGAAATATCAATAATAAGAAGAAGAAATTAAAATCTATAACCATAAGATACCCTCAATGATTAAAACTATTAAGATCTATAGGGGAGTCAAAAAAATTAATATGGAAAGTTAAAAATGAATCCAAACGGGAAATAAGGGGATTCTCCTTGGCGAATCCAGATAGTGTCTTATGTTCCATCATTGGAGGTTAAATAATAAATGAGAATAAAACAAGAGTAACAACCAATAGAGAGTGAGTGTTCTCCCTTTATACTATTATTTTTCTTGGTGTGATTTTCTTATATTTATGTATTCTTGGTTACCATGGTTCTCTCCATGTTAGGTTCATGTGCCTCTTAATATAATTTAGGAATTTTTTTTTGAGCTCGGAGTAGGTTTACATCTCACTGGATGGTTGAAAAAAGTCCAAAATGAAGGGCTTGGATAACTTTTTAAAGGAATTTCTTCTTTTCCATGATCCTTCCTAATATCCTTTTGAAGGTGGATTTATATAATGCTTCACAACATAATGATTGTCTCCCTTATGTTTGTAGGGAAGAATTAGGCATGGGAGTTAGGTAATGGGCCTTGTTTATTTGTTTAGCATCTAGAAAAAATTATTTTTACCCATGAGACTTCATATTATACTAGTATATGCTACTAAAATTCTCCCATAATTGGATATAAAATCCTAACCATTTATTTTTCATTAGAATTTCATTGTCTTAGAATAATTGAGTTTATTTCTTACCTCATGGTCAAAACTTACACCTTCAAGTGGTTCTACTTGATGGTGAAGTAATTTTCTGAAAATATTCAGACAGTGTGTACTTTAGCTCAAATATTATCTCTTATTTATTTCAAATGGGATATTAGACCTTTTTCATGTGGATCGTGTGTAAATTATAAGTAATCTACTTCGGATCAGAGCGGAATACCAAAGCTCCCTCAAAGGTTTCACATGTTGGGAGACTTAGCTCATGGCATGCTCAGCTGGATAACAAACTTAGTCAATGTAGAGATCAGATTAGAAAATAGTACATCCATTATTATCTTTGTAAAGTGGATTCAATCCATCATCATATCAAACCCGTGGGTGTTAGTAGAAGGAGGAACTGATAGGTTAGGCAATGTTCTGATTTTACTTAGGGTGGTAGATAAATGGTGGTGGAAACTTTTGGAGTAGCACATAGCCTATAGATATCATTCACAAATCAATCATTAGGGATATTTTTTAAAAGATAATTTGATTCTTGGGGTGTGTTTATGGCTTCATGGTAAGGTGTGATAGGTATAGGTGGGTAAATTTTTCAGTAAGCATGCCTACCGTGAAGGTCACAGTCAGTGTGCTAACTGTGAGTTGTGGCTAAAAAGAGAGTGATCAAGGTAGGTATGACTACCATGATATTGGTGGAACAATCAATATAATTTATTCATGTGTTCATCTATTATTTTCATTTGAATTTTTTTTGAACACATGGTTAGTTGATGAAACTCATGGTAGATATACCTACCATGATAATGGGGTGTGGTAAGGTGGATAGTTGACCATGAGAAGTGTCTATGGTAAGTTGAAGGCATGATTACCATGAATAATATGTGATATCAGGTTCATACAGGGTAAACACATTTTCCATACCCACAATAAACATAGTGACCATGGATTTCATGGAAACTCCTAGCCTTCGTAATTTTTCAACCTGAAAAAGTTCACATTTTTTCTTAGTGCAATATTTTTCTTCAATTAATTTCCACCCTAATAATTCAAAAAGAAATAATTTACTTCAAAGCATGGATCCAAATTTTATATCAAAATATATACACATCAATAGACACCATATTTAAATCCAATTTTCAATTAAGACCCAATTTAAAAAAGTAAAGAAAAATTTCCATAAATCTTCGAATTGAACTATAATGTGGGATATTTTTAATGAATAAAAGATAGTAAATTTTGAAAATTCCATCTCAGATCACTCACACACACTTAAGCTATTTCACTCTTGAGAAATATTACCATTGATCTTAAATTTATTCAAAAATAACATCATCTTTCCTATATCTACATTTACTATTTAGAGAAAAATTAAATAGGTTCTTATCAATTAGGATAAATTACCATGCCTCATATTTTAATAAAATCACTACCTCACTTAAATTTAATAAAAGTTTCATTTTAGGAGTGGATCGAATTAGATTTAAGTGGAATTAATATTTTGAAAAAAAGTATCTACATTTATTCCTATTTATTAAGTTTCCATAAACCAAAGTTTGTTTTTAAATGTTATTGAAACAACATAAATGAATGTGTCAATTCCCCCCCTCTATGGGTCCAATATTCCCTCAGCTAAACAAATTCATTTTTGATAAGTACCTTTTGAAAAAAAATTCACATCTAGAATTTTGTGCAAAGGACTATGAATAAAACTTATTGAGAATGGATTTATTTAATTGCAAAAAACCCAGTGCCCTTGTCTCAAAGATCCATTGCGGGTTCCGAAATTACCATTTTATTCTTGGTTCAAATAAATTATATCATTTCCATTTAATATGGAATCATGTTTTTTTCATAGAGGTCAGGTTAACTTATATTAAGTTCAAAATTCCAGTTACTTAAAGTTATAAAAATGATTCCATATAAAAAATTTTACTCACACTTCATCTCCTAGTTTAAAGATCATAATTTCATAAAAGTAGTGAAATAATCACTCAAAAATCACTTAAAGTATTTAAATTCCCATAGATAATGAATTAATCAACTATATGATGGAATTTTAAAATTATTATGTGAATAAATGAGGTTTAAGAAAAGGTTGATAAATCAAAACATAATATTTATCAAAAGGATTAATTTTCAAAACTGTATTTTTAGGAAAAAAGGTTTTTATTTATTTATAAATTTGGTTGATCTATTCCCCACAATTAGTTCTAAAACTGTCCCAGTTGATTTTTTATACACATATTTTTAAGAAATACAGTTAATAATAATAGAAAAATATAGAACCAAATGAAATAAATAGACAACTAGGAAGCACTTATTTTTTAGAATCAAGGAGGAGTCTAGATTCCTCCATAGGTTCTTTCCAAAATCTAGTCTAGTACTTCTTTATTTGTTGGTCGTTCACTTTGGATGGTTTCTTTGAGCCTTATCTTTCAATATAAACTACAACAAAAGGAAAATTATCAGTTAATATGTATGGTTAAGCACATTTGGAATGAAGCTTACCTGGAGAAGTTTCAACCTTGAAGAAAATAATAGTACTCTATCTATAGTTTGAAATTATATTTTCTGGATCAATTTTACGTAGGAATATTTGGTTTTATCGTTTTAAAGTAATGATTTATCATACTTATCTCTCATAAATTCCTCTATCTCTGTAATTAGTAATTTCCTTTGTTCTCCAACCTTTATAAACTCCAAGTTTACTCATTTTACAACCTAGTAGACCTTGTTCTATAGCTCAATATAAAATTGGTAATGTTTATCACAAACAATTTAGTAAGGAGATATACCTAATGGGTTATTCTAGAAAGATATATATTCCCATATAGAATATTATATTTTCTTACTCCAATACTTTTGGTTGGGTTATATTGTCTTCTCAAATATCCTTTTGATGTTTTTTTGTTGGACACAGATTGTAGTCCATTTTTCTAGGGGTGGTAAGAAGTAGAGGTTTTATTGTGCACTCCATATTTTCTTATGATGCCCCCCATGCTCTTATTACATAAATGGGTTCCTTGGTCACTAAATATAGCTCTAGGTAATCCAAAATAATAAAATATGATTGATTTTAGAAATTTAGTTATAGTTTTTGAGTCATTATCCTGAGTGTATTTAGCCTCATCATCATCCTGAGTCATAATCCTGGTATTTTAGGTATTTTTTTTAAAAAAATAATGAATTTTTTTAAAAATTCATGGCCAAAACAATCCATCTTATCAAATTTTTCTAGCAGTTCTTTGAGGTCCAAAATGATCCCCACATGAAAGTGCATGACAAAAAGAAAGCTAAAAATTATTTCTTCCTAAGGAATGAATCTTCAAATGACTTCTTCATTGAAAATTTTCCATAAGTAATGGTCTTACTAAATATATTGTTTTGATTAAGATTTTAATTTTTTTGTTTTATTCTTCGAGAATAATGAACGTACCTTTATTGTGACCATAAAATTAAATATTCCAGCATACCAATGCACTTGTGTTAGGATTTATAGCTCCTCGCCATGGAATTAATCATCTAAAATAGTCTCTGGGATTGGTTCTACCTTGGAAGTGTGAGGTATCCCACTCATATAACCAGCCACTATATTTTTATATCCCTTATTTTCCTTAATCTTGAGGTAAAAATCTTGAAATAACAATATCCATCTTACTAGTATAGGATTTTCATCAGTCCTCATGATCAAATATCTTAAGGCTTCCTAATTAGAATAAAAAATAACCTTAATTATTAATAGATATGAATTTAATTTTTCTAAAGAAAACCTAATATACAAAAACTCATTCCCTTTTATTTTTTAGTAAATTTGGGTGGCACGCAAGGTTTTCGAAATGTAGGATATCACTCATGGTAGCCTATCAATATTTTGGGACAACATAGACCCTACAATTCTATAGTAATAATCACATAGTATCTCAAAGGGTTGACTCTAGTTTGGTGGATAAATGATGGGGGAAGTGGTCAAACATCCTTTCAATTTATTAAAAGCTATCCCACATTAATCATCAAATACAAAATCATTTTATATTTTGAGTAAGTTTATTTATGGTATTTTTTTTCTAAAGTACCTAATAAACTTTATGTATGTCCAAAATGGCCTATAAATGATCTAATGTGATTGAAAGTGGTGGGTTAGGGTATTAAATAAATGAAATCAATTTTGGCCTAATAAAATTCAATACCATCCTTGGAAATCAAATTATCTAAACAATTTCCTTTTCCCACCATAATATGGCATTTTTAAAAATTCAAAACCAGTTTTTTCTCAATAAATATTTGTATCCAGAAAATTTTGAATTCTATTACCATACATAGTGGATTTATCTAGAAATACCTATACTCAACTCTCAATTATGTTTAATAATATACTTACCATACAATGTTGAAAGGTACCTAGGGAATTTTAGAGAACAAAAGGAATCCTTTGGTAGGAAAACACACCAAAAAAACATGTGAAGGTGGTATTGTATTAGTCATAGGGATCTAATGGAACTGAAAAATATCAGGAAAAACCATTAAGGAAAGAATAATGTACTTTATTATCAAGTATTTATTTAATTTGGTATATAAAGGATATGGGTAAATGGAATTTTTTGGTCACATGAATTAATCATCTATAGTGGATACAAACTCTCCAACTATTCTGTACTCTGGTGGGTACTAATCCACTATTTTCATTTTTCAAAATTGTGTAACTAGTTATCTTAGGAAAAGTCTGAATGGGACTCACCCATCAGGAGTTCGAGATTTAATAGATTATTTAATATTTTAAAATTCATTATACTTCCCTTTTTGATACCTCCATAAGGGTTGGGTTGATCCTTCTATGGGGTTGTCTCACTAACGTGGATCCTTCTTCCAAAAATATTATAGTCATGCTGGTGGTAGGGATTATTCCTAGAATATATACTGATGTCCAACCTATAAACTTAGAATTATTTTCAAGAGTCCTCATTAGTTTTGTTTCTTATTTAGGTTATAAGTTATTTTAAATTATGATCGGAAGTTTCTTAACCTCTTTTAAACGAGAATATTTTAAATTTGAGGGTTTTAGTTTTAATTATAATTTAGGAGGGTTTTCTTGAGATATTTTCATTTCATTATTCTCTATTATTGACACTCATGCATGTAATACCGAAATGATAGTGATATATTTTAGTAACCTATCAAAACTATTCTCATCAATTTCTTTAAATTGATCAATAGTTGAACTTTTATCTAGATTAAGTTCATTCTCAAAAAAATATTTTTCCAGTAGGTCAAGAGTTTTCAAATATTTTTATAATATAATTATGTCATCAAACATTTCAATTTCCTCCCCAGAGGGACAAGGGAGTTAAAAATGTTTTAAGCTGAAAAATAATGTTTTTATGTGGATGTTTCATTGAATCAAGGATGTTAAAATCTCCTATATCCTCTCTAAATTCCATGCAAAGGGTGACTTCATTGACATTTATGATGGATTTATAAGTCTTTAGAAATGGTCTACCTAGAATAATGAGAGATTGATCTTTACCATTTCCTTTATCCATATTGAGATTGTAAAATCCAATAGGTAATGGGTAACATTATACACTTACCCTGACATCCTCAAGGAAGCATAGTTGATATAAAGTGAATCTATCAGAAATTCATACAACCAAATAGGTGATTTTACATTATCCTATATATAAATAAGAACAAAAGGAATAAGGCATTACATTAACTAAAGATCCTAAGTCACATGGTGCATTGAAAAAATTGAGCTTACTGATTATACAAGGAAAAACAAAAGTACCTGGATATTGTCTTTTTTTGGGACATTTGAAGGTTAAAAAGAGTAAAAATATTCTTAAATAGTCACACCTCTTTATTTAAATTTAATCTCCTTCTACCAATGTATATGTGATTAATGAATTTTTTATACCTTAGAATCTGGAGAATGACTTCCAATAGAGGGATATTAATCTCCATTTTTAAGTCTTCTAAAATATCTTACGTAAATGATTCATCCTTAGTTTTTTTGTTCTTGTATTCTTATAGGGAAGAGAGGTGGGGTTTTTTTGTGGATATTCCATGGTTTTTATTTTTTTGATAGTTCCTTCCTTGCCTCCTCTATAGGTTCTTTTATTGGGGAATATTGTTTAGATACTTTCTACTGTTTACTTTTAGTTTCAATTTTTGGAGGAAATCCTTTATTTTATTCCATTTATTTTTCACTCCTCAATGTAATGGAACTAAAATATCCTTTAGGTTTTGGACTTATCTGAGAAGGAAGATTACCTGAGCCTTGATTTACAATATTATTTCGGGTGGTCATGAGATGGATTAATTTTCCTTTTAATTATTTTAATTATAACCCATGATTGGTGAGGGTGGTGTATTCATTATTTTAATATTCTATTACCTACCTCATCATGTCCTTCATGAAAGGTTATTATGGTTGTACTATTGGTATCTTGTAGATGGTTGGAAATTCAATCTATGGAATGGAGGTGGGGGTTGAAATGGCTGTTGAGAAGCTTTTTGAAATGGTGTTCTTTGAGTTTGTTGGATCTGAGATCTAAACTGGTTAGTAGGTAATTATCTAAATCATTGGTTACCACTAGGTTAGTTCTGGTATTTCCACTAGAACATGGAATCACAAATTTCATTTCCTTGAACTTGAGGAAAACCATCAGTAAAATTCTCCTGAGAGTATCATAGTTTGAAGGCCCTCGGGAGTGTGGTGGGTAATGATTCCTATACGTTTTCCATATATAATTGTCTCACAAGGGATTAAAATTATTGTTTTTTATTTTCTAAAAAGGTTTATTTATATATTTTTACCTGATTTACTTCTCTGGTTGCAGTTCTGGTACCAAAATATTGGGAATTATGTGAGATCCTTTTGATGAGTTATCTTACGTCATATGGTGACTTATCAATTATTGATCATACTGAATAATCATAAATTAGGTTTTGATCATTTTCCATCAATACTTGGTAGGAAAATACCAACAAGTGATGTTTTTCATATGGCTAGTGTGAGAAGGACACAGTTAGTCTCTTGAATATTTCCCATAACTCATAGAGAGTTTCTCCAATTTCCTATTTGATTCCATAAATTTCCAATCTAAGTTGATCACTTATTGAAACATGAAATAATTTATAGAGGAATAAATTATGTATCTCCTCTCATGATTTGAAATCTCTAAGATATAGATTATGGATCCAATCCTTTTTTTCTCATTTATGTGAGAAGGGAAAAACATCTGGAAAATTTGAGCTGTAGTGATTCCTCTGGTTGTAAATCCATTTCAAACTTCTTTAAATCCTCTTCAGTTCTTCTTGTGTTCATCACTAGATAACCCATGAAACTTTGGTAGTATCCCAATAATTCTAGTTTTGAGTTCACTGTCTTATTGATCACTTAATTGTAATTATCAGTAGTTAATATTGAAATTGGGTGCACAAATTTATCTCAAAGTTCTATTAATTTTATCTACATTACCTTCCATAATCTCAATTTATGTTATAGATTTTTAGGAGGGTAAAACTGAGGAGGGAAAATAATTCAATTAAATGATGAAAAATCTTATTTCCTCTTGTTTTAAGTTCCTTAAATTTCTTTTTCTTTACAACAATTTCTCTCAATATCTAAATCCAAAATAGTGAGGTTAGAAGAACTATTTCTATTTATTTGAAAACATTTTTTTAAACAATATTTAAACAAAAAAACTAGACTTCACAACAACGGTTCCAGGTTTGATGCGTTCCTATTATAGGGTGCTCCGAAAAACAATTTTTTAACCCATGAAATATGTAGTAAAATTGGGATTCATATTTTCTATAGAGAAGATAGTGTTCTGTGTGTATTGAAATATTGTTTTTTGGGTTCACTTTTAATGAAGAATAAAGTTAACTTGGTTGGTTTTAAATTCAATTAATGAAGTAGTGATCTATCATTGAATTATTATTTTATTCACCAGTTGAATCATTATTCAGTTTTTTTAAACTTAAACTCTCATCAATTGAATTACATTTATTACTTTTATCATGTTCTTTCAGTTTAGATAGGGAAATATAATTATCACTATATTTCGTACACTTTCCTAGCCCTGTGACTGTATACCTCCATTCACCCATGAATTCCCCAACTACTTATTATCTCATTTAGTGAATTAAATCTAATTCTATTGTGTGTGTAATTAATATAATAAGAAAAACAAATTAAAATATTGAACCAAAAGAGACCTCAAAATATGAAAACTATTAATATTTATAGGGGAGTTAGAAAAATGAATATGGAAAGAGCATAATTCGTCAATAGGGGAAATAAAGGGATTATCCCTAGAGAAACTATAGTGGCTCTAGTTTTCCATCATTTTTGGTTAAATAATAAATGAAAATAAAAAAGAGTAGTATCCAGTAGTGAATTAGTGTACCCCCTTCCTAGAGTCCCAGAGTCCCATGCCTCTCCTCCTCTTCTAGTAATGATTTTATTATATAGATGGATTCTTGGGTGCCATGGTTCTCTCCAGGTGATGGGAACACAACTCTTAAAATAATTCAAGAATGTATTCTTTGAGCATGGAGTAGGTTTTATTCCTTTTGGATCGATAAAAAAAATCTATAATGAAGGGTCTAGATGGCTTCTGTAATGATCATGATCTCTTCCATGATCCATCCCAATATCCGTTTGAAGGTGTATTGATCTATTTATTTATATCATAGTGAGTGGATTCCATATGTTTGAAAGGAAAAAGTGGGTCTGGGATTTAGCTAATGGGAATCATTTATTCGTTTAGCACATGGGAATATTATTTACCCATGAGACATCATATTCTTCCTGTATCTATAAGTCATATTCTCCCATTACAGTATGATGAATGCCAATAATTTTTTTGAGTGGAACTTTATTTTCTTAGTAGAATAGTTTTTCATACTTACGTCACCCACCAATGGTTCAATTTAATGTTGAAGGAAGTTTCTAAATATCTTAAAATAGTGTCGACATTAGCACAATATTGATCCATTTTTTCCATCATATGTGATACTTTTCCCTTTTTATATGGATCTAGTGTCAACAAGAAACAATCTCCTTTGCATCAAAGTGGAATGCCAATCTCCCCCGGAGGTTGTATAGACAATGAGACATATCTCATGGTTCACTTGAATGTATCATAGCCTTAGTCAATACAGAGCACATACTAGAGTGTAGTACTACTATGATTATCTGGGTAAAGTGTATTCACTCCATCATCATCTCAAAACAATGGGTGGAAGCAAAAGGTGGAACCGGTATAGTAGGTGGCATCCTATTTTTCCACAGAGTGGAAGACAAATGGTGGTGGAAACTTTTGGAGTAACACCCATCCTTTTGATCTCCTTCTATCATAAGTCAATATGGCACTTTTTATTCAAGGGAGGTGGAGTATTTGGGGCTATTTATGACCTTATAGTAAAGTCATGGTAGGTAGAAGTGGGTAGATCTTGTGGTAAGCATGCCTATTATGATGGTCGCAATCAGTGTGATGACTATGAGTTGTGGTTGAAAAAAGGGTGCTCATGGTTGGGATTCCTACCATGAGAATTGTGAAGTGGTCAATTTAATTTCTTCATATGGTCATATATTTTTTCCATTTGTGGAATTTTTGAACACACAATTAGATTATGGAAGTCACGGTAAGTATACCTACCATGAGTATGGGGTGCAGTAAGGTTGATAGGTAATCGTGAGAAGTGGCCACAGTAAGTTGAAGGAATATTCACCATACCTACCATGTTATAGTAAGTTTATATAGGGGAAAAAATGGAAAGTACCCATGGTAAGAATAGTGACCATGGATGTCATTCTCATTCCTGGACTTTTTAATTTTCCAACCTTCAAAAGTTCACATTTTTTCTTAGTGTAGTATTTATCATCAATTAATGTCTGCCCTAATAATTAAACAATAATCAATTTAATTCTAATCGTAGATCCACAATTTATATAAAAATATGTAAATATCAATAAAAAATATATTTAATGAAAATTTCCAATCATGTTCTAATATTAGAAAGTCAAGAAAAATACCATCAACCTAGTAATTGAACAATAATGTGGGATATTCTCAATGAATAAAACAAAATAAATGCTGAAAATTATATCTCACATAAATCATCCACCACATCACCCTGAATAACTATAGGCGAATTTATTATCATTTCATGAAGACACATAGTAATTCCTAGATCTCTCATCCTAAGGATATAAAAATATCAATAAAAATTCTGATCTCTATACTAAAGTTAGATCAATATGAGGACTTTATTACCAAGAACCACATATGGATTGATTCTCATCTAAATGATATAGATATCAATGCCTAGATCCTTTATTGTAGGCCTATACACTACAACATCCAAATTGTTTTTATTCCTCCATTTATGGGCACTATCCTAATCCAGTAAAGAAGTTACACATTTCTTCCATGAACCCTTATTCACAAGCTCATTTTTGAAGTAAAATCCCCCCTTTTTACATACAAATAAAATTTTGTGTGTGGGGGGGGGGGGGGGCAGGGGAGTCTCATCCATGGTTGGTGATAACCCAAATTCCTCTTTTGTTTTCAGATAAATTCCTTTCACAAACCAGTATTTGTGATCCTGAGAAATTGAAATACTTATAAACTCCCCTTATCCATCAGTAATAGAATGTTTGATACCATAGGATAAATTTGATTTGACTATTCTTGATACTCCCCAATATGGATTTTCATCCCTAAATGGCCTATAAAATAGAGGCACCTTCATCCATATGAGAAACCCCTTTTTTCTCTATTAGCCCTGATGACATCATACTGGAAAATGATTTTCAAACATGACCCACAGTCATTCCCTATGTACTTGTCCCATATACTTTCTCCAAATATAGAAATCACAAGATTAATACTTAAAAATTCAATCCTCATACATGAAGAATGTGAGAAAATTCTCATCCAAAAAACCATGATATATTTTTTACTCCCATAACTCATAATAAAATGTGTTCATCCTAAAACACAAGTTGCATTAGTCCAACTTTCAAGACTCTAAAATGTCTATAAAAAAATATTTAGTACTTGCAAGGTTGAAATCCCAAAAAAGGGAAATCTAGGAAATAATCTAGATTAACTCACTAGATGGGGACTCCACATGGTTTAGGAAAAAATATTTGAGCAATGAAAAGAAAGAGGAATAAAAAATGTGAGGTTAAAAACATGTAAAGGGAGGCTAGATAAAAATACAAGTCTTACTTGCTAAGTCTTATTCATATTTGAATTAGGAAAAAATTTGGATGATGAAAAAAATAACCAAAAGTTCATAGGATCCATTATCCATTTCTAGAAATTGTCAAACTTTGATTTTTTAGGTCCAATGAACTAAAAAAATAGAGCACCCTCCTATTCTGATTATGGTTATTATGACACATTGACACAAAGAGGTTTAGCTAAAAAATATCTTTGATGTTATGTTATAATTAGAGGGTAAAACATGGATGAAGATATAGATGATTTGGAAAAAAATTCGGTCCATTAATGAAGAAAACATAATATGAGCATCTACAAGTTATAGAATCTCTGTCATGTTTTACAAAAGACTATCAACAAAACTCTTGAGTTACCAAATTTTATCTCGAGACATATGAATATCCTATAAAATATCAGATAGCTTAGTTAGTATCATCCTCTTTAGCATGGAGAATCTCATATTCCATGGCCATAATAAAATTATTTCCATTAGTCTGGACCTCTTCCAACAAAATGTGAAGTTGTACAAGATCTCTTATAAAAGTATCCGTCTCTTGTTAGAGGTATAATATCTGAATGGATATCTCATCAATCCATTTCATACACCCCTCCAATTTCTTATTGTCAATGATCTCCATTGGTGACAATTAACCTTAGAGATCATCCGTTTTGGTGACCATCCTTGCATTGATAAGGAGCTTTTGTGACTCATGATCTGGATCCTATTGGAAAATGATCTCCTTCACAGTAAGGTTGACCATGTGGTAATCTAATACCCAATACCCCAACATTATATAAATGATCATTATGTTATGGTGTTATGAAGGTAGATCTACCTTAGGTGTCCTTGAGACTAACTCCCAGATGTCCCGCCATATGAACCGATGGAATGCCCAAAAATCATTCCGAGCCTCCAAGTTTTTCATGGAGCAAGTCTTAGGGGGAGTGGTGTACTCGCTAATTAGTTCATTTGTGGAAGAAACCTTTGTTTTCTTTCCTAGAGTGATGTCACCCTATAATTTCACAATCATGTGAGATATGGAAGAGGTATCCCCTTCGAGTGTGGCCACTAAAATTGATGGAGATAAAAGATAAATGAATTAATCCTTAGGATTAGGAGATAGTAAAGATAGAGGTGAAAATGTGGTCTAAAGGAAATTTATGGTACTCAACCATTGATGGATTAATTTCTTGTTTGGATTCCTCTATAGAATACCAGAACTCAATAGTTTGAACTAGGATTTACTAATGAGGAAAATAAACTTGAGTTTGTTCAAGGCATGGGATTTAAGGATCATGAGGATCCACCACTTTATGACACTCAACTGTTACTCCTTCCATGAAAGGAGTAGGATAGACCTTGAAATACTATTCATGGATTCCCATGGAGATATTTTCTATAGAAAAAGCTTCACAAGTCAATCTCGGATGTAAGGTATCAAACATAAGGTGGTCGTCCATGTTTGGAAACATAAGAAAGGGAAAAATCATGTCTATTTAATTCCTTATTATAGTCCTTGAACATCTAAAAGGATCCATGAATATCAATAACATGATAAATTTATTCCATTTTTTCACTATATAGTACTCCAAGACTCTCAGAATCCTCACAATTAAGGGTATCTGGGATTCTATCCTCATGACCCAAATTGTATCCACTATCTGTATCAGTCACTATATTTCAGTAGGATCAACCCTTTTGGGACATGATGAATAAAGATCAGTTTCATCACCTTTTTTAGATGGTTTGGGATCCCTATCATCCCTTATAAGATGGAAATAAGACCAACAGAGGTGGTCATGGGGTCCTCTAATGTGTACAGTAGATAGGAAATATCATAAGAAACAAAAGCTAGTGACCTGTACATGAATCCTTATGTTTTCCATTTGACATTAATAGGATCCTCATCACTCTATACAGTAATGTTTACAACATTTTCTGTTGGGTGTGCCGCCCATGCGTGTCACTTGCGCATGTCATGTTGATATTCACTGATGGTGCACTGTACCCTATATTCCCACTCCCCAAAAGCGGGCGGTATCCATCACATCCTTAGTGATGCTTTCTCCTTGATCAAAACAGGAGAATGGGATGTCGGTTCCTCCTTCTGTGGATTCCACCTCAGAACTCATCACCTAGTCTGGATATCCCTTAGATATTAATTCATTGTTTGTGAAACTCATTATCGGTGCCATATCTTTGTGGAAGCTGATTAATTATGCTACTTCTGTCAGGACATTCCAAGGGGTCAAGTCGGGGAAGCAACCTTTGGTTAGGGGAGTAGTCACATAGGGCATCGATGGAATTTCTAGATGCTAAAACAATGGAGCCCCTTTATTCTTCCTCATTATAGGGATTCTCAAGAAAAAAAAACAAAATTATTTCCAAATCAATCACATGGTATCTTATGCCAAAGGCATTTCTTTGAGGTTTTCCTTGGCTTCTCATGTTTAACACGGGGTATTCCATAAGTTTAACATCTAGAGGAGATGGATAAAACTGATCAGAACACTTATGAAAGTGGATTAGATGGGCACGTACCTAGGAAGGAGAACATGGATGGTTTACTAGATGTTTGGATCATAAATCCCAATGAGGACGAACCTGAGAGTGGGGTGTACCATAAAGGGAAAATTCCAAATAGTGAAAACCGATCTGAACACCAAAAAGGGAGTATTGGAGAAAGTAGGACCCAATAAGGGGGGAATGACAAGGTTTACCATTGGATGGGATTGAACCTCATGGATGCTTCTTATGTACCCTGTGAAAAAAACAGGGATCAAAACCCACATAGTTCGAATGGGTGATTTGGGGTTTACACGTGGTTAGATTCCCTTTGCAAGAGAATCTCTCTTGGTTGGATGGATATGATGTGCAAGGATTATTCATGGTTTTCTTCCTAAGTGCTATTAGGATCTATGAAAAATTGGGTGGCATGATCTCACTAGGATGTGGTGTCCAGGGTAAGAATAAGAATGGATGATGAATGATTATAATGAAGTAGGTGAAATGAAAGGAGTTTAAATAACGTGAAGATTACGGTGTTGGGATTAAACCTCGAGGGTGGTTTCTTACATATCCTAGTGGCCAAAAATCAAAGTCCATGTAGTTCAGGATGTAGGGAAATGGGACACCTAAGGAGGTAGCCTGTGATAATGGTGCGTATAGATAGGGACCCAAAGGAAATAGAAACTCCAGGTTAGTCCTTGATCTTCATCCGGTGAAAAGGCTCAAATATAAGACCATGATTGGAAATGGGCGATGGGACTAAACCTCATAGTGGCATCCTACATACCCTATTTTAAAGGTAGGGATCAAATTCCACGTATTTCAGGATGGAGGCATAGAATCTAGGTGTATAAAATAGACAACAACCCATAGACATGCTGGGGGATTACTCATATTTAGTAGTCCTTCACAAGAGGATCACTCTTGGTTGGATGAGTATGGTGAAGTATGGGGCTTATGAATGGTTAGTTGCTCGAGTGGATGGATCAAAATTCCTTGAATAGATGGATACAATAGATGTGTCCCAAAAGGAGAAGATGTCACATCAGGAGGGTACATCCCTAGAAGGGAGAACCCGAGTTTACCATTGGATGGGATTGGACCTGGAGGAGGTTTCCTACATACCCAAAAAGGGATAAAAACCCACATAGTTTAGAAGGAGAAAGGGGATTACAGTTTAACATTGTGTGAAACTAAGTTGAACCAATGTGAAATAGTTATAATAGATATAATGTAAGGATTGAGGGGCTTGAACCTTGGAGAGGCTTCCTACATACCCTATTTTGAAGTCAAAGATCAAAGTCTACATAGTTCGGTAAAGGAGGGGCATGGGGATTACGCATGACTGGTGGCCCAAAGTGGATTTCATGGTCACTGTCACTCTAAGACCACATTTTTCATGCTTGGTGTGAGAAAAAAGATGTAAATTTAAACCCGATGATCATGTCGTGAAAGGTGCGGCCACAAGGGATGGTGTGGGGCTTATGCATGGTTAGTGGCCCAGAGATATGGGGATTGATACTTACTCTAGAAGGGAAGCTTGAGGAGTTGGTTTGGGTCTTATGTGGAGACTGCTCAAGATGCACATGGTGGAAAATACCAATGGGAAAGAGAAATATTATTGAAAAGGAGAGAAGCAAAGGGTTACCGATCTCATCCCCTTTTTGATCCTCGCAGGCCTTCTACATATGTGGCCATCAAAGTTTAACATCATGTGTTAAGGATATGGGGTACTTGGTAGTTTAATGTCTTGCAGCTCGGACGATGAGGACTCACTACTCACCCTTGGGACTATGTACCAACCCATTCTTGGAGAGGGGAAAGCGCAATCAATTCCCGAAGGGAGTGATGTGGAGGAGTGGTCGATATAGGGTTCTATGTTAGCGTAGATATGAGAAGAAGAAATAGTTGTTCTCTTACCTATGATAAGAATCATTAGGTAGAGAAACACGACATGATACACCCCATGAGGGACCAAGAAATCACTACATTCAAGCCTGGAGGGCTGCATAGAGGAGGTACGTGCAGGATGTGGGTGTTTCCCACAAGAAAATCTCCAACATGGTGTCTTGGGGTAAGGAAAACCTATGTAGTCTACAGGAAGGATTGAACACAAGTTTGGATACTTGTGTGAAAAAGGATAGGGTTCGAGTGCAAGATGAAGTATCCAAGGGAATGTCTTGCATATAAGAGGGGTCTGTTGTGTGTATTTGAATTAGGTGAAAAGTAAATGAGTGAGGTTCAAGACATTGTGGGACCACATGAAGACGAATCCATGGGGGACATGTCACGCAATATCTAATACCCATACATGATGACATGTTCATGGTTGTAAAAGGTAGAAGCTTGCGAACACGGGGACAATGGTTCAGCTTTTGAATATTTACCCCAAAAATGGCAGAGTGACCATCAATTTATAGTTGAATATTTTGGTGGGAGTGCGTAATAAGGCTAGCGTGGAATCGTTCGGTTGATGTCACATTGGGCAGGTAAGAGTCTTGTACAAATATTTCAGCCTTGCACACTATCCTTCATGATTCCATGAACTTTAATTTTTATGTTTTTGGGAGATCGGGGTGAAAGATTGTATTTGACATCGCATTGATCTCACAAGGGCCTTGGGTGTAGAATTTCAAAATTGTGTGCATGCATCCAATCTTGATCACATCTTCCTTGGGGTTCTCAAAATTATTCACTAAGTAAAATTATGAATTTGGGATGTAGAAATATTCCTACCTAGGGCCTTAAGTGGAATTCAGAACCAAAAAATTCCACCCTCAGAATCTGAGCTAAAAGGGGACAGGAAGGTTGGGTTCCGAGGGAAATGCCGACGAGAACATTGCTTCCAAAGGGGTGCATGAAAAATGTCCATTATAACACATAAGGTAATTTTCACATTCATGGTATACCTAGTACACAACTATAAATATGCGAATGGGCCCAAGGCACAATACCTCAACTTTCCATACAATAAGAAATTCACTCTTGTGCATGTAATTTGTTTATTTTTTTCTCTAAAGACCCATGTTCGATCGCCAGTTTTCGTGCAACTTCTAAAACTTGCATGCTCTTGAATTAGATTAATTTTTTCTTGGTGTTCATCCAATATTAAATGAAAACATTGGTTTTTCATTCCAAGTATTAATCTTTCATTCTAAATACTTTATGAATTTGCAATGCTATATACATGTTCAATGAAGAAACCGATGCTGAGAGGGAGGTCAAATTTTATGCACAAAGGGTTGAGATAATTTGAAACCCCCAAATTCTCGATGCTAGAAGGCTGGTGTCAGATAATCCGATTCCCCTAGGCATGCTGACACAAACTTAGAATGATTACTTCCTGAGTGATATCCTACCACTATGGAATTTTGGAATCCTAGAGGAAGTAATTATTCAGGGATTCGAGACCGGCACACTATAGTTATAGGTAACGTGTTGGGATAACCTTTCAAGGTAAACCATCATGAATAATGGAAACCCTACTAGGGAGAGTCAGGAAATATCCATCCACATCCTAAATATGAGAACTCAGATTGTTATGGGGGGTGAACTGGTGGCTGAAGAATTTACTTCCCATTACGCATGCACTTTTCAGAGCAGCCTCACTGAAGAGAAAAAGGGATAGGAGAAAGACTGGGGTATAAATTTCGGGGGGAATTTTACTAGTGAGTGGGAATGGTAATTTTGGGTGTGCCAAACATGTGAGGAATTTGGGGAGGATATTTGACACATTGGGCTGTTTGAAGCTGTGTGTACATCATAGTTTCATTTATATCATTAGTAAGACCTGGTGCCAAAGCAATTTAGTCTGTGGTCCTCTAACAGGAACACCTTCCACCTCCACTATGGAGAGGTCAGTATTAGTATTTGGGATGATCACTAATTAGGAGCAATTCCTCTATATGGGATTTAATATGATGAGTTCCTACTGGAATAAAACATATAAATAAATAGGGCATAAACCCCTATTCTCATATTCCAACTACTAGACTTGGCCAAGGAGAGGTTGGGGATCAAATACATCTGAAAGGACATCTCTTACTCCACATGGTTTTTCTATTCCTAATGAGGGATGATATGGTGAGGATGTTGGGCCGAGGGAAGCAGTGCCCAAATGCATCATAGAGGGGCAAGGTTGGATTGTATTAGGTGATCCTAGAAGCAGGTGAATACTAATTGTGACTATTTAGTGTTAATGAAATCAAAGTTCCACAAGTATGATACATTTGGTTCCTTGTTTCCTTCCTAAGTAAGTGGATATTGTTGGTGAGGGACACAAGGATGGGGTTCCATCCAGGGACACTGGTGATGGATTGGATCATGGCATCCCACAAAAAGGATAACCTTGGTGTGCCTGTAGTGGAAGGAATATATATAATTTTGGGGCATATTTCAGAAGGAAGTACACCCAAGAGAATGTACAGACCATTAACAATATTTCATGGCAGGGTCGTAGCTCACTTTGGTGGATATGATTTTCCAAATTCTATCCATTCTATAGCTGATGAACCGTGACCCTCTCTGCTGAATATTTTTGGGGTTTGACCATTGATTCTTAATGAGGAAGGGGTTAAGATTTGTATTGAAACCCATAAAAACTTAAACTTTGAACAATTATACACCGCAGTTGGACAAATGGTGGGTGATCTGTGAAGTCCGATGAAGCATAGAGAGTACTTACAGAGTATCAGGTGCGACATACTAGTAGCCTGCACTAAGGGATATATATTTTGAGATCCCTAAGTTCCATCAAAATTCACCAGAATGTTCGGGTGCCTATAGAAGATGTTAAAGAAAGTTTGTACTGAGGTTTGGGAAGAGCAACATCCATGTATCCTTTACCAGTTGTGGATCATGTTTACAACTTACGGAACGAGTGAAACAATCAAGATTCCCTTTACTGACGTCGATTCTAAAATATCTATGGAATATGCTGACCATTGGGTGGAGGCATATCCGTCAAAAATTCTATGGAAGCGCATTAATAAAATCAAGGTAGAGAGTGTGGAGTCTGGATGATGAGAGATTAGGTGAGATACTGTTGTGGAAGTGAGACCACAAGAAATCCAGGCAGTTGGGTAAACATAAGTGGGAACCTCTACTGCAAGAGAGTCACAATGTGTGGCTGCACCTCCACATTTCGAAGAGGGGTGGTCTTGAAGGATACCTCACATACTATCTATAGAAGCCCCTGGGAAGAAAATAATATATCTATTATAGCTGACTTCCAATGTCATTTTTCCATCCATACAGTCTGCTTGGAGAACACTGTGATAATCACTGTCAACTAAAGACCTAAGGTGAATGCTGGTGCATGCTAGGATTGATCTTCCAGAAGTTGGGTACATTTAAGTAGGGGACAAGGTAAATTTTCATCACTAACATGCATAACTAATGGCTATGTATTCCTACTCATGATAATGGGGGTGGTATAAAAAACCACATTTCTTATTCAAAGTAATTCTCAGTCAAGTACATGATCTAAAAAAATTACATCTAAGGATGACATAAATGATAGAGAAGAGGAAGAAGAATAAGTATATGAGGAGGAAATAGAAGAAGAAGAATAAGATGAGGAGTTTGAGAATGAATAATCTAAAGGTGAGGAGTCTTAGAGGATAATATCTCACCAAGGGAGCCCATGAGAGAGTAGTGAAATATCTGGCTCTGACAAGAAACTTTCCACTCACCTAGAATTAAGTTTTGACTTGTTTAAATATTTTTTCTTTATTTTTACACCATTCATATCCACAGAACCATACATTTTCCTGACTAGGAACAAATTGGTGATGACCAAGAGGCTCCTACTGAAGGGGATGTAGGTGTGAAAATGGGTGTAGAAAGAAATCTCCCTAATCCTGCATCTGGGGATGAGGAAGGAGTCAGATCAATTATGGCTGAAGCAGCTAGAGGTGAGACAACTAAAATGGATTAATAAAAAAACATTAGAGTCTCAGGTTATCACCAATGTTCAAAATGAGGCTGTTCCAATCATTGACATGACAAGCGTTGAGAGGTCTCTAGTGGAAGAGAAAGCTCCTGTGGTGATCCAACCACATGATATGGAAACACTTTACTCTTATAAATATCTACCTTCACAAGATTATGTCTTTAATATGAGAATATGGGTGATCAAGGTTATCATTCCATGTAGTGATCATGAGACTACAAACCCAAAAAACAAAGGAATCTAAGACATATTTAGGAGATCTGTTGATAGTTGTACCTATCCATGAGGATTCGTCCATTCCAGCCGATCTGGATTTGGCACCCAGTGAGAAATAAATTGTAGCTAAAGGTGATTCCACTGCCATGATAGAGCCTAAAGATAGAGAAGATGGAGAAGAATAATAAATGAGTTAAGAGGTTTTCCCTCACATTATAGAGTCCATCCCCTTAAATAAGGATGTTGGAGAAAGAACCTACCACTGAACATCTAGGGGCCTTTCTAGAATATGAAATCTGTAATTCCATATATCTAGCCAAATTTTACTCTGATGCGACTTGGGATAGTCAGGGGACCCATCATCAAGCCCAGAAGTTCACCAAGTGATTCCTTTATATAACAAAGGTAGAATCGATGAATCAAATGGGGACACTTCTCATCTATTTTCACTATCTTTATGCTGGTGGGGTGGATTCTCACTATATTCACATGTAAATTCATGATTATATTTTTAGTAAGATGCATGATATTAGTCAAAAATTAGAAACCTATTTGTTCTAGAAGAAATCTAAGAACATAAAAAAGCACTATGAGGCTTAGAGAGAGATCTGATTCCTTGATGAGCAGATGAAGAATCATTTCATATTCATCACCAATTAGTCATAACTTGTTGAAATATTGAAGGATAAATTTTAGGAGGCCCAAAAATATTTGGAATAGGTGTACCACCAACTAGAGGAGCTTCAAGACAAAAAATACGAATGCTATTTAGGGAAAATGAGCCCCGCCCTGCGGCTATTGATGAGGAGAGGGAGCTCAGGAAGAGGTAGGAGACTCTGGAAGCCACGAGCCAGAAGGTGGAAGCATTGAAGCATTCTATTGAAGGGTTATATCCCTAAGGGACATGTTTTGTCCAAAATTAAACTTATGAAACATACTCATTTTTTCTTTATTGGTCACTATGAACTGCGTGGATGAATATATTTCTTACCTGTTTATTTTGATTACTACACATTGATCATTTTTTTGTAAAGTATGAGAGTTCCAACTTATCATTGAACACTTGGGGTATTTTATTGTTTAATGAACACCCAATGTATTTAGGATAAGAGTGATTATGAATGTAGAATATGTCTCTCAAAATAGCTAACTTACCTTTCCAAACATTCTCTAGTACATGGGTGAGATAACTCCATGGGAAATGAAATCATTCCGAACAAAAGGGACTGAGGTGTATGAATCACAACACCAGGAACGTGGGACACAATGATGATTAATGTTATGATATAGGATAGTTGCTAATGATATTTAAGATACAGTACCTATACTGCTAGTTTTGAATGAGTGCAAACACACAAGGGACAATTATTTACCGTATTCTGAAACATGAGGCCTAACTCGAGATGTCACCCAATATCTTCTAGAATGTTGGCCTCAGATGGTAAATGTGCCATATTTCAAAGAACTGTAACACCCCAAGATTTCATAGTACATTAGTTCTTCAATGTAATTCAATAACTTACACTACATGCAACATAGAGTTCAAGCGCACCACTACTTACCAAACTAGCCGTTCAAAAGAGGTTATGAGTAGTATTATCAGAATTTTGAACTTTGTATAACCCTTATAATTTTAGAATCCATATTACGAGTTTATTATACATAATGTAAGGACAAATTCATTTTTTCAAATAAAAGAAGTATTTTTCAAAAAATGCAATTTTACCGCTTTCTAATGGCGAACCCTCTTTAAATCCAATATTTGAAACTTTTATTTTTACAAAATAAACTTCTTCTTTGTGATTGGGGAAAAAAAATAGTTTCAATAAATTTTTGGTGTTTTTCTGATAACTTTCATATTTGGGTGAATAGTGAAAAATAATATATTTTAACTGAAAACAACTTTTTTAATCAAAATAATTTATAGTGTTCAACTATACATAAGAATGGTTTGTATGTATAATTAGATTATATTTTTACCATTTTATCCAATGTTGGTCATTGGAAGTAATTTCACTTTGAAATTGGACATAAACAAATGTCAATCTTCTGGTAGTTATAATTTCATAAAAATATGCTTTTTGGTTTTGACAATGTGAATTAATTTTAAACAAATAAATGAAATTTCTATGTTTTTAATTTGGTAAAATAGTCTTTATTTTTGAATTCGGAATATAAAAATTAGCTTAGGGTGAATTTTTGGTATGTTTATGAAAACTTTTAATTTTTGATGAATAGTGAAAACACCGAGTTATAGTTTAAAGCCAAATTTTTATAATTATTTATTTTAATTCTATTTATTTTAGGTCAAAATAGATATATAATACTTATATAAGTTCAATTTAATTCATTGGATTTAGTTTATACTAATTTTAGATATATAAAAATTTTGTTAAACTTTTCAACATCTTTTACGCACCTCCTAAGAGAATTTGCAAATTCAAATAAAACATAATTTTACCGCTTATGGGAGTTGAATTTGAAAAATCCGAGAGACACGGTTAATTCCAAGGAGTAAAATATGGTTCAATAAGATAAAAATAATTTTTGGTGAATAGTAACTTTTTAAATTTATTTACCATGGTTAAAAGTAAATAGGATAATTAAGGGTAAAAATGATATTATTATTACCCTAACATATGTCCTAATTCTATTGGATAATCATAACTCGAACAAAAACAAAATTAGGAATAAAATATGAACCTCTTTGGTCCACTTGGATTAGATTAGGACATTTATTATTATTTTATCTAAAGAAAATTTAAAAGAGTTAAAATCAAAGTTTAATAAGTAAAACATTTTTAATATAGAGATACACATAAGATAAATTCGACTATAAATATTCATTATAAAGATAAAAATATTTCCTACATAATGGAATTTTATTTATATTTTTTAGACATTAAATAATTTAATTTATTTATAACATAATGATGATGCTATAATTACCTAATTAATGAAATATTAAAATAATTGATATTATAAATATCCAAATAAATTTAATTTGAGACTTTTTATGAATTAAAATAATTTTCTAGGTTAATATGACATATTAGGGTTGGTTAGATGAAATTGTTTTGAAGTAATAATGATTTTATGAATTTAGCAAAAACAAAATACCAAATAGTGTCAAAATTTACATAAAAGAGTTTTTAAAAAATATATATTATATTATTAATTGGTATTCTATTCATTAAAATCTAAGGTTTAGCCAAAGGTCTTATGTAATTATAGGTGTATCATTAATGAACCACTTGAGGTTATCTTGTAAGTATAAAGTATGTTTATTTATAATATAAAAATACAAAGAGACATGGTAAATGTCGAACTATTTAACTAAGAGTTAAATCTAAAAGATAAAGTTAATATAGTGACCGAAAACTGTTTAAAACCAATTGGTTGAGTGGTTTTCTACCCATACCCACTTTATCCTTTAAATAATCCATTTTGTATCCATTAGAAACCGAAAATGAGTTTATTATAAAATAATATTTATTGCTTTTCCTAATGTGTCCCTCACCCCTCTTATAAAAGGGAACTCCCCCTTCACTCTAATTCACACCTTCAATGCCTTTTGGCTCAGCCAAAACCTACCCAAATATCCTCTCAACTTCCCTCACTTCATCCCAGAGGCCTTCCTTTAGTCATAAATCCAACTTATGGAGCCCTTTTGATCAAATAAAAAGGAATAACCCGAAGAAGAGGTAACAATTTCACCACCCTCATTCAAGTTCTTTTCTTCTTCCACTTATTATTTCTTTGTTATTTAAATTATAAAATAATAACTACAATATCTTCTATATATTGTGATGTTATTATAAATATGGTACAACCATATTCATTATTCTATCCATCCTTTGAATGGCATGTCACTATACGTGCGTACGTATGGATTACCGTCTCCACGTCATGGTGTAATTGTTATTCAATAAATTATTATTTGGATGATTATAATAGTGATGTGTAATTCATGTAAATAATAAATATAACATGATAATTATTCTGTATATATTATATACCATCCAATTATATATTATTTTAATATCAAAATAATGATATTATCGCTCGTGCGTACGTACGGATTATCGTCTCCGTGAATGCGATGAGATTCATTCCCCATCATATCCATTCAAGAATAAATTTCATTTGATGATTAAAATAATGTTTATATACATGATATCATTCTAGATATGAATAAGATACACCACATCCATAACAAATATGACTCACATAACAAGGAATATAAAGGAAAATGAATCCGTTAACACCCGAAACGATGATAATACTAAGATATTATTAACAAAGCAATGTTAAAAGATTATATATGATATCATATTAATGTATATGATTCTTGTATAATTTAATAACAATTATTTAACAATTATACAGTAGTTTAACCTACCGTTGACCAAGTAAAAAGTACTAAGTAAGGGGTTTCTTATCTCACTTTTAATTCAGTGAGATTTCCATTGTTCACCACTTATTTATTGTATGTGGTGTGTGTACTGCCCATGATTGTATTAATTATGTAATATACATTAATTTATGGATATTTATATCATAATTTTATGATCTTTCTTTCATGTTTGTATGTTTCGTATGTTACCAAATTGATAAGGGAATTTGAAATTTCAATTTGCACTCATTCGGCTTTACACATACTTAATTGATTATTTTACTACAAGATTATGTGTGGAATCACTATTCACTTGATTATGTCATAATTGTCACTCTACTTTCTATGGATATAACTTTGATAAACATAATCAATCAATTGATAAATTCTCAAGTCATCGATATGAACTTGATAAGAGTAATTTTAACTCAATATCCATTTGTTGAGTTAAATATCCAATTCATTGGTGTTGTATTTACAAGAATATGTGTGAATGTCCTATGATTGATTTACAATGAATACCCAATAATATTGAGTTTATTTATATTTTTCACACATAATTATGTCGTTGATTTATCCTTAACCTAAGGATATGGTCTTTATAAGAGATTTCAAGTCAATTTACATTCCATTGATACTTCTTTGTTGTTATACACCAAATCACTTTTATATGGTGTATATAATGTACTTTGACATAGTATATCATTAATCCCTTTATTATCATGATATTATAAAGTTTTGATTACCTATATTATTTATATTCAAGTGTCTCTCTTTTGGTTAGGAACTCTAACTAAAATATCATTTTTAATGTTTTAACGATTTATTATTCTAAATCTTTCTCATTAATGTCCATGTTTTAAAAATGGTTTTAAGGATTTATTTATATAGACATTATAATTTTAAAATTAAAATTCCTTTCAAAAGTTTCGAATTGGTATGAGACACTTTGATTCAAAAATCTATTTTTAAATGAATTCTTGACAAATAGTGCGACTTTTAAATGTTTTCAAGAAAAATGGGATATTTCTCTTAATAGTTTGATGATTGTTTTAATTTATGTCAATATCCTTAATTATTCTCAATTGAGGTTAATTTTTTATAATAAAATATTCTATAATGTATTGAATGAGTTATTTTTGACTTTGGATGTGCTATTTTTATACCATTCATGGTTTGTGGATAAATTATTGACATTTTGTATGCTGGTTTTAATAAGAATGTGTATGTTATGTTTCAAAATTTTCATATGAGGAATGAATTGGACTTAGTAAGTGACGGGTGGAGCCCGCTATAGCTCCTCGATGCATCGGTAGGTCTCATGAGACAAACTAGTGTCTTAGCACAAGGTTGTAACAAAATATTATTTGTAGTCTTGGCATAAGGCCTTGACTATGTGGTTATGATAGTCTGGAATTATGCATTCCATAATTATGAAAGTGGTTATTGATATTTCATGTGATTATTAGACTATTAGAATATCCATATGAATAAGTAAATGGCATTATTTGATTTTATTTTTTCCATGTTATGCTGATGTTAAAGTTTAAAATGCTTTTTCAGTTATACATTTCCGTAAATGTTTATGATTATTTATGAAAGTTTCAACTATATTTTTATCCTTACTGAGCATCTGAGCTCACCCCTTTCTATATTTTATTTTTTCCCAGGATGTGAAGAAGTATTTTATGACTGAACTATAGAGATTTTCTAAGGGGATATGAGTGTGGACTATAGAGACTATGTTGTTGTAGTTTTCCAATTTATCATGTAATGTAAGACTTATAAATGTATCTAGTGTTTCGAAGAATACTAAACTAATCGGTCTTTCGAGACTTTATCTTTTATGATCATGACAATTTTATGTAATAATGCACCGACTCTGGGCTTCTGGGGTCGGGGCGTTATAGTTGCTATCAGATGAAGTTTAGTACAATCATTGGAATCTTGATTTAGATAAACTATGATTAGATCCCACAACCCTAAGATTGACTTTTAGGATTAGTATAGAGGAACTTCCTGAAATTTTGGTACTGTAGTAATTTTGTGAGTTTTCCAAGCAATACATCCTTGTCTGGATACGAGCAGGTAGAGGCAGCTCTGGCACAGAAGTACCTAGGGGTAAAATCTGAAAACACCTCTTTGAGCTAGACTCGAACGGGAACTGGTGCACAACAACGGGCCTTGCTGCACTCTTGGTTATGACACTCCCGGGGGATATGCTTAGGATAATTTACCTTTTCTTTACAAACCTATTTGATGTATTTTAATATAAGATGAGAATAAATGACCTTGATTAATCTTAAGGTGTTTCAAATTGAAAATATGGTGTCATGATATTCTCTAAATGATTTTATGACTACTATTACTCACACAATGATTTCTTGTTTTAGATAATGGCTGGATTCCAAGGAAGTCATTGTAACTTTGAGAATGATGTACAATGTGGGAACGATGGTGGAAATGAGCAACAAAATGGAGTGTTGATAGGTGTAAAATATATCGTGTTCATGCCAAATCAGTTTTCCAAAAATATGATCAACAACATATATATTAACCAACTCCCAGACTCAACAAAGAAGAGAAAGGTGATTAATTATAAGAGCTCCAGTAGTGGAGACCATGGAGAAAAGAATCCTCAATTTCCATCATGCAGGAAATGTGGAAGGAGACACCTATAAAAGTGTCTCAATAGAACAAAGAAATGCTTTACGTGTGGGAAAGAAGGACATAAAGTGAAGCATTGCCAAGGAAAAATGAAGAGTACTATGGAAAAAAATAAAAATGGTCCCAAGAATCCATTTATAGTCATTTTCCGTAAATTTAGGGGACCTGGAAATTACCCGAGTGAATTCCCTATTCTATAGGATATTTTCTTGGTCAAAGAAGAAGCTATGTGGAAATAAATGGTTGGAGAAATGTTTAAAAGTATTAGTCCTCCTTGTTGATGGGATTACTTTGGAAAAATTTCTCTTGTATTTTTAACCCTGTAGTTGTCATCTAAAAATGATATTTAAGGAAGAATTATTTTTTCTCTTGTGGATATATTTTTAAATAACCATTTGGTTTTATATGATCATTGAGTTGGAAGCAATTATAAGTTATTATATTTTGGGATGAAAATGAAAGGTATGAGATAAAATTTGTGGCTAAATTATGTTATGGTTATTTTGATGAATTTATCTCATTTTGGTAATGTTATTAAATATAGTTTTGAAAAAGGACAACACGCAGACCGTGTGACAACCCGTCACATCGGAAAAAGCTGTGAGAATCGTACCCACAACCAGAGTGCGATTGGGATTTATCACCTACCACTGGACTACGTGAAGTCCCTGGTTAGTGTGACTAATTATTTTTAGTTAAATGATTTTATTGAACAATAATAAGATGATTTGAGATCTTATGTCTTATCAAATGAATACCCTTAGTATAAGAAAATGATTTGGTGATTAAGTGATAAATGTTATTTTGGAAGATGTTCACTTTGTTGGGAACACTATATACCCCATGAAAATAGAATACTATGAGATTTCATTTTATGAGTAATGGTGGATTTTTATCTATGTTTTTATTGTGGATTTATAGTGATTTGGGTTATTTATGGAAATGATTAACCTATAATAGAGAATATTTTATTAGGTTAATTACTTTTATGTATGTGACTTTAAGAGTAGTTGATGTCATTTGGAGGTACAATTTAACGTGGAAGACTACATAACCAAATTCTTCTAAGTTTTCGGTTTCAATATTAGTTTGGATTATATTAAAGGATTTTAAGGACAATTGTTTTTTGAATGGTATTTATTTAAATTTGGGGTATTGTTGGTTTAATTTTAGAAATTAATATTAGTGTTTCTTTTTATAAAAGAATATCATTTTGGGGGATCATCAGATGTCGTACAAACCATTTAGGTTTTGATTAATCTCTAAATACAAGGTAAATATATAGTTTATCCTTTTTGGATCTTGTGATTCTATATAAGTTTATTCTAGAACTTCTGATGTGACCAAGTATTCTTGAATACTCATCGTTTAAAAAAAATGAGTTAGTGGTGGAAGTTTATTGAAGAGTGAAACTCTACTTAAAAAGTAAGTATATCTCTTTATGTTCTTAGTCAAGCTCATAAATGAATTCCTCATCTTTATTAAATGTAACTTAAAACAAAAAAAATGTTGTATGTTTACTTTTCCTACTAAGAAACTAATGACCATTTGTCCCATTAAAAGTTTTGGTTTTCTTGTTTTTAACTTTTTCCTGACCATGTTTTCTATCCCTCTCCATCAGAACTTGACACTTAGTTTATATTTCATATCCATGTTTTCGAACGTTGAATCCTAGTATGGGTTATCTTGGGTGGCCTCTGTACTTCTCTTTCCTTCTTTTAAAGTGATAGTTTTTTTTGAAAATTTTTCCTATGTGGGACTTTCCATTATATTCCCGTGCCTAATTTTAAAAATTGCGAGGAAACAAATTATTTAAGGCGGGAAGAATGTAACACCCCAATATTTCATAGTACGTTAGTTCTTCAAAGCAATTCAATAACTTACACTACACGCAACATCGAGTTCAAGCACACCACGACTTACCAAACTAGCTGTTCAAAAGAGGTTATGAATAGAATTAATAGAATTTTTAACTTTATATAACCAAAATAATTTTAGAATCTATATTATGAGTTTATTAGACATAATGTAAGGACAAAATCATTTTTTTCATATAAAAGAAGTATTTTTCAAAAAATGCAATTTTACTGCCTTTTAATGGCGAACCCTTTTCAAATCCAATATTTGAAACTTTTATATATTCAATTTGAAAAAAATAAACTTCTTCTTTGGGATCAGGACATAATAATTTAGTTTCAATAAATTTTTGGTGTTTTTCTGATAACTTTCATATTTGGGTGAATAGTGAAAAATAATATATTTTAACAAAAAAAACATTTTTAATCAAAATAATTTATACTTTTAAACTATATATATGAATGGTTTGGATGTATAATTATATTATATTTTTACCATTTAATCCAATTTTGGTCCTTGGTAGTAATTTCAATTTGAAATTGGACATAAACAAATGCCCATCTTTTGGTAGTTATTGTTTCATAAAAATACGCTTTTTTTGGCTTTGACAATGAGAATTAATTTTAAACTAATAAATGCAATTTATATGTTTTTAATTTGGTAAAATAGACTAAATTTTTGAATTCTGAATTTCAAAATTAGCGTATGGTTAATTTTTGGTATGTTTCTGAAAACTTTTAATTTTTGATGAATAGTGAAAAACACTAAGTTATAGTTTAAAACCAATTTTTTATAATTATTTTTTTATTTAAATTTATTTTAGGTCAAAATAGATATATAATACCTATATAAGTTCAATTTAATTAATTGGAGTCAGTTTATAATAATTTTAGATATATAAAAATTTTATTGAACTTTTCACCATCTTTTACGCACCTCCTAGGAGAATTTGAAAATTCACATAAAACCTAATTTTTACGCTTCGGTGAGTTGAATTTAGAAATTACAAGAGACATGGTCAATATCAAGGAGTAAAATTTGGTTCAGTAAGATAAAAATATTTTTTGGTGATTCATAACTTTTTACTTTTATTTACCGTAGTTAAAAGTAAATAGGGTAATTAAGCGTAAAAATGATATTATTATTACCCTAACACATGTCCTAATTATATTGGATAAGAATAATTCGACCAAAAAAACCTTAGGAATAAAATATGAACCTCTTTGGTCCACTTGGATTAGATTAGAAAATTTATTATTATTTTATTTAAAGAACAGTTAAAAGAGTTAAAATCAAAGTTTAATAACTACAAAATTTTTAATATAGGGATAAACAAAAGATAAATTCGACTATAAATATTCATTAGAAAGATAAAAATATTTCCTACATAATGGTATTATATATATATTTTTAGACATTAAATAATTTAATTTATTTATGACACAATGATGATGCAGTAATTACCTAATTAATGAAATATTAAAATAATTGCTATTATAAATATCCAAATAAATGTAATTTGAGACTTTTTATGAATTAAAATAATTTTATAGGTTAATATGAAATATTATGGTTGGTTAGATAAATTTTTTTCTAAGTAATAATGCTTTTATTAATTTAGAAAAAACAAAATACCAAATAGTGTCAAAATTGACATAAAAGTGTTTTAAAAAACAATATTTTATTTTTAATTGATATTATATTCCTAAAAATCTAAGGATCGTCCAAAGTACTTATATAATTATAGGTGTATCATTAATGAACCACTTGTGGTTCTCTTGAAAGTATATAGTAGGTTAATTATCCAGATAATATAAAAATACAAAGAGACATGGTAAATGTCAAACTATTTAACTACGAGTTAAATCTAAAAGATAATGTTAATATAGACACCCAAACCTGTCTAAAACCTATTGGTTGAGTGGTTTTAGACCCATATACACATTAGACTTTAAATAATCCATTTTGGAGCCATTAGAAACCGAAATTTATTTTATTATAATATAATATTTCTAGATTTTCCTAAGGTGCCTCTCAACCCTCTTATAAAAGGCACTCCACCTTATCTCTAATTCACACCTGAAAAGCCTTTGGGATCGGGCTAAACCTCCCCAAATATCCTCCTAATTTCCCTAAATTCATCCTAGAGTCATTACTTTAGTCATAAATTCAACTTAAGGATCCATTTTTATGAAATCAAAAGGAAGAACATGAAGAAGAGGTAATAATTTCACCACCATCTTTCAAGTTATTTTCTTCTTCCACTTCTTCTTTCTTTTTTATTTCCATTATAAAATAATAAATCCAGTATCTTCTATATACTGGGATGTTATTATAAATATGGTATAACTATATTCATTATTCTATCCATCATTTGAATGACATGTCACCATACTTGCGTACGTACGGATTACCGTCTCCACATCATGGTGTAATTGTTATTCAATACATTATTATTTTGATGGGTATAATAATGATGTGTAATTCATGGAAATAATAAATATAAAAAGATAATTATTATTTATATATGATATAACATCCAATTATTAATTATTTTAATATCAAAATATTGATATTGTCGCTTGTGCGTACATACGGATTACCGTCTCCAGGAACGCGATGAGATTCATTCCCCATCGTATCCATTCAAGAATAAATTTAATTTTATGATTAAAAATAATGTTTAGAGACATGATATAATTATGGATATAAATAATATACATCCCATCCATAACAAATATGACTCACATAACAAAGAATATAAAGGAAAATGAATCTGTTAACACTCGGAATGACGATAATACTAAGATATTATTAACAAAGAAATGTTAAAAGATCATATATGATATCATATTAATGTATATGATTATTTTATAATTTAATAAAAATTATTTCACCATTATACATGAGGTTAATCTACCCTCTACCAAGGAAAAATTACAAAATAAGGGGTTTCTTATATCACTTTTAATTCCATGAGATTTCCATTGTTCACCACTTATTTATTGCATGTGGTGTGTGTAATGACCACGATTATATTCATTATGTAATATAATTTAATTTATGGATATTTACATCATCATTTTATTATCCTTCTTTCATGGGTGTATGTTTTGTAAGTTACTAAATCGATAAGGGAATTTGAAATTCCAATTTCCACTCATTCGACTTTACGCATACTTCATTGATTATTTTACTCCATGATTATGTGTGGAGTCACTATTCATTTGCTTAAGTCATAATTTCTACTTCAAGTTCTTTGGATATACTTTTGATACACATAATCACTCCATTGATAAATTCTCAAGTCATCTATATGAACTTCATAAGAGTAATTTTAACTCAATCTCCATTTGTTGAGTTAAATATCCAATTCATTGGTGTTGTTTTTACAAGAATATGTGTGAATGTCCTCTAATTGATTTACACTGAATATCCAATCATATTGAGTGTATTTATATTTTTCACACATAAATATGTCATTTATTTATCCTTAACCTAAGGATACGGTCTTTATAATATATTTCATCTCAATTTACATTCCATTGAGACTTATTTGTTGTTATACACCAAATCACTTTTATATGGTGTATATAATGTACTTTGACATAGTATAACATGAACCCCTTTATTCTCATGATATTATAAAGTTTTTATTACATCAATTATTTATATTCAAGTGTCTCTATGATTATTTTACAGAGCAAAGGAAAGCTCTAAATGCATCTTTACTAAAGAACTTGGTGAAAATAGGGTGATGCAGGGTGTTGAGCCACGAGAAGCGCATCTTGGTTAACCGTGCGAAATTGCTTGCCGATATCATCAAAGTGATCCAGACTCTTTTGATAAACCAAATAATGGTTCCAGAGGTGGAAATGCATCAACCAGAGAGTTCGGCAGAAGAACATGAATTTTTCCTAGGTGAGGAACTCTAGAATGCTGAAGTATGAAGTCATGATCGCCCAGAACATCTTAAAAAACTAGTACTCCACGATAATGTCCCACAAAATTCACAGTTCTGAAGTGTTATATGGCTCCTAGTTTCACTATTCTTCAAATGTGGGTGGATGTGGAACCATCAATGACACTAATGTGGACCGCTACAGCATAGGATTGACCAGTGGAGAGAATGGCGTATGAGCTGACAAGTCGCTGCATATAGGGTTTTCTCTCAGGGATGGTACATACAACATAATCACATCCCTATAAGATGGAGTTTAGAACACTACTTCTTGTGCGAGGTCAATGGTTATCAGTGGTGGATAAGGCTGATTCTCATCATCTAATATAACCCATAACAACTCCCTATGATCTCATGTTGTGGTAGAGAGTGAGTTTGGATATGGTAGAGAAGATTTCATGACAAGACCCTGAATGGGATCAAAATATTCCTCCTCCTTCATGTACCTACGAAGGGCTTTGAGAATCTGGTACATCTCACTTTCTGGGAGGATGAATATTACACACCTAGTACCAACACCAGACCATGATGCAGATAATCAGGGTGAATTATTTATCATCGAGTCACACTCCACTTCAAAATCTGAAAATTAGACAAGATTGACTACAATTGGGTGATTCTTAGGATTCTTCCTTTTAGGGGGATGGTTCTCCATCTTTCCCTGGGATGGTTCTTCAGGGTAGGGTAGACCTTTGAAATAGGGAGGACCTCTATACATGTTGACACTGAGTGGGTAAGACCTTTGATTTGGTGAGATAGGATGCACGGAAAACCCAAACCTATGTTGAATAGGACATGGGGAGGACCTCCATGTATCTTGCCTGACATGTGGGGGGGGGGGACCTCCATGGTAGGGAGTGATAGAGTGGAGAGGGCCTCCGCTAGAGCTGGCTAGAACATGAGGCATATCTCCATGTTGGCTGTCTACTGCATAAGGAGGACCTCTATACTGGATAGAAATTATAGCATGAGAAGGGCCTTCATATTGATCAAACTGGATATGGGGAGGTCCTCTATGTTGGTCATCAATGAAGTGGGTATGGCCTCCTCTGGGATGATTGTTGGAGTGGGGAGGACCTCCTCTGGAGCTGGTGATGATGTGAGGAGGTCCTTCACATTGATAACCTAAGATATGGAGAAAACCTTCATACCTAGGATCATGGTCATTGGGAGGACCACTACGTTAGGCGTCAACAAGATAGGGAGGAACTCTACTTGGAATAATTATAGTATTATGTTGATAACCTCTATATTGATAACGAGAGTCAGGATGACCACTTCTTTGGTTAACAATGGTACGAGGAGGACCTATGTACTGGATATCATCATTATGGGTAATCCCATGATGGCTGTCATTCGCGCCGGTGACCGGAAGAATTAGCCCAGCCTGACCATGGGGTGGCTTGGGTCTCGATCCCTGTAGGGCATAGAAGTACCCATTTTCTGTGATAATAGGGAATTGATAGTATGTTTCGGTGGTGGTATGGGCTGCTGAAGATGTATAAGATGATGCCCCCTACCATAAATCTTCTAGATCATGGACTGATTAGAACAATTATGAAAGTGAATCAGATGGGAACATCCCTATGAAAGATCAATAGGAAGGTTTTCCAGATGTATGGATCAGAACACCCGATGAGGAAAAACCCAGGAGTGGGGTGTCCCATAAAGGGACGGTTCCAAACTGTGAAGGCTGATCTGGACACCAAAAATTGTGGATTATAAAAAATTAGCTCCCAATGAGGGTGGAACACCGAGGTTTACCATTGACTAGTATTGAACCTCATGGAGGCTTTTTAAGTACCCTATGTAGAAGATAGAGATCAAAACCCATGTAGTTCTAAGGGGTGATTTGGGGATTACATGTGGTTAGATTCCCTTAACAAGAGGATAACTCTTGGTTGGATGGATATAATGTATGGGGCTTATGCATGGTTATTTTCTTGAGTGATACTAGGGGTAGTAAGGAAGTGGGTGGATTGATCTCACCATGATGTGGCGGCCTGGGTAAAAATCAGGATGGATGATGGATGATTAGAATGAAGTGGGTGAAATGAAAGGTTTGGAACCGATGTGAAGATGATGGTGTGGGTATTGAACCTTAGGGAAGGTATCCTACATATCCCAGTGGCTAAAAATCAAATTCCATGTCGTTTAGGAAGTGGGGAATGAGATACCTAAAGAGGCGGCCTGTGAGAATGGAGCACATGAATAGGGACCCATGGGAAATGGAACCTTTGGGTTAAGTCATGATCTTCCAAATGTGAAAAGGATCAAAGTAAAGACCAATATGGGAAATGGGTGATGGGATTGAACCTTAGAGAGGATTTATATATACCCTTTTGAAATATAAGGATCAAATTCGATGTAGTTCAGGATAGAGGCATATAATCAAGGAGTATAGAATGGAAAACGAACCATAGAAATTCTAGGGGATTATGCATGGTTAGAGACCCTTCAAAAGTGGTTGAATCTATATTGTAGGATTATGTTGAAGTGTAGGGCTTATTCATGGTTAGTTTCCTAGGTGGATAGATCAAAAAACCTTGAATAGATAGATCCAGGAGATGTGTTCCAAAAAAGGAATGTGTCATATCAGTAGGGTACATCCATAGAAGGGAGGACAAGAGTTTACCATTGGTTGTTATTAGACTTCTAGGAGGCTTTCTATGTTCCCAAAAGGGAACAAAACCCATGTAGTTCAAAATGAGAAATGGGATCAAAGTTTAACTTCATGCGGGACAAAAGTAAACCGATGTGAAATTGTCAGAATAGATGGAATGTGGGGAGTGAGTGGCTTGAACCTCAAAGAGGATTCCTACATACCATGTTTGGAAGATAAGGATAAAAGTCCATATAGTTAGATAAATGAGGGGCATTGAGATTATGTATAGATAGAGGTCCAAAGATAATTTCATGGTCACTATAACTCTAATCCCACACGAGCCATGCTTGGTGTGAGAAATAAGAGGTAACAGTAGACCTTCCAATCGTGTCACGAAGGTGTGGGAATAAGGGTTGGTGTGGGGATTGCACATGGTTAACGATATAGGGAGATGGAGATTTGGACTTAATCTAGGAGGGAAGCTCGAGTAGGTAGTTCAGGGATTATGTGGAGACTCTTTGACACGTACATGGTGAAAAATCCCAAAGGGAAAGAGAAGGAAGATTGAAAAGGTGGGAAGTAAAAAGATCTCTATCTCATACCCTTATTGATCCTCTTAGGAATACCACATATGTGGAAATCATACTTAAATGTCATGTGTTGAGGATTCATGGTACTTGGTAGTTTAACATCCAGTAGCTCAGACGATGAGGGCTCACTCCTCACCCTTTATACTTACATAACTTGTACCAACCCATGATTAGGGAGGGGAAAGAAAAATAAATTCCCAATGGGAGTAAGGTGGAGGAGTGGCCGATAGATGGTTTAACTTTAGAGTATCTTTGAGAAAAAGAAATAAATGTTAAAATATCTATGTGAAGAAGCATTAGGTAGAGAAATGTGACCTGATACACCACACGAGGGGCTAAGAAATCACTACGTGCAAGCTTGGAGGGTTTCATGGAGGAGGTGCATGAAAGATGTGGGTTTTTCATGTAAGAAGAGATCGAACATGGTGTCTTGGGGTAAGAAAAACCCATGGAGTCTATAGAAAAGAGTGCATGTAAGTTTGGAGACATGCACTCAAAAAAATGGGGCTCAAGTGCAAGATATAGTATGCAAGGGAAAGTCTTGCACAAAATAAAGGTCTTTTGTGTGAACTCGATTATTTCCAAAATTAAATGGGCGATGGTTAATAACTTCTAGTCCCACTTAAAGGTGGACCCATGTGAGACCTATCACGGAAGGTCTAATATATTGATATGATAACTTGTGCACAGTTGTGGAAGGGATTGGATTACTTCCACAAGAGAGAAAATTTGGTTTTTAGAGTATTACCCCAAAAAGGGTGGGACACCCTTCATTTTATAGGTGAAGATATCGATGGGAGTGCATAGTCAAGCTAGAACGGAAGCGACTGATTGATGTCTCATTGGGATTGTAAGAGTCTTGCGTGTAGATTTAGGCCTTGTGTGTTATCCTTCATGCTTTTGTGCACATGACTGTAACACCCCAAGAATTCATAATGTATTATTTCTTCAAAATAATTCAATAACTTGCACTACACGCAACACCGAGTTCAACTGAACCATGATTTACCAAAAATCCATTCAAAAGATGTTATGAATAGTATTAACTAAATTTTAAACTTTATATAATCCTTATAATTTTTCCATATTATGAGTATCTTAGACATAATGCAAGAACAAATTCATTTTCAGTATTGCACTTTTATCAACTTTTAATAGTGAACCCTTTTTAAATACAATATTTTAAACTTTTTGACTAAATGGGGACATCAAAAATTTAAAATGAAACATCCCAAGCTTCCATGGTATGCTTTCTTTGAATAATATAGTAGCGTGTGTTGTACGCAACCTTGAGTTTTAACACACACCACAACCAATCAAACTAGCCATTATGAATAGTAATACCTAATTTTTGAAATTATATATATTTTATATTTCAAAATGGACTTCATTTTTGGATTAGGAATATCTAATTTAGCCTAAGGTGAAATTTTGGTACTTTTCGAATAACTTTCATATTTTGATGAATAGTGAAAATTACTAAATTTTAATTAAAAACTACTTTTTTAATCAAAATAATTAATAGTGATAAATTATGAATTTGAGTGGTTTTAAATTATATTTAGAATATATTTTTACCATTTAATATAATGTTGGTCATTAGACATAATTTTACAATTAAACCGAACATAAACAAGTGTCAATCTTTTGATAGTTATTATCTCTTAAAAACACGCTTTTTGTTTTGACAGCGGGAATTAATTTTAAATTAATTTCTGCCACTTCTGTGTTTTGAATTTAGAAAAATGTATTCCATATTTGGAATCAGGATGTCCAAATTTTGTAAATAGGTAACTTTTATTTTAAGACATTTTGAATAATTACTGTGGTAAATATTTTATTTACCATGGTTAAGGGTAAATCTGGTAAATAAGGGTTAAACAAATAATATTATAATAATACTAAATTACCCTAAAACGTGTCCTATCCTTATTGGTTGATACATGTTCGACCATAGGCATCTTTCGGTTGATTTGGGGACCCCATGGTGCCACTTGTAGGTGATATGGACACTTTATTTTAATTAAGTTAAAATGAATACAAAAACGACACAAGCATATATCGTTTAGAAAAACAATTATCACATAGGGTTATATATGTTGGATTTTATATTATAAATATTCATTAGAAAGATAACAAGATTTCCTACATAATTATATTTTATTTATAATTTTTAGACATTAAATAATTTATGTTATTTATGACACAATGATGATGCAGTAATTACTAAAATAGTGAAAAATTAAATTAATTGATATTATAAATACCCAAATAAATATAATATGAAACTTTTAATGAATTAAACTAATTTTCTAGGATAATATGATATATTAGGATTGATATAATTTACTTTTTTCGAAGTAATAAATCTGTTATAAGTTTCAAAAAAATCAACTATTGAATAGTGTCAAAATTGACATAAAAGAGTTCTTAAAACAAATATTATATTATTACTTTATATTAAATCCCTAAAAATCCAAGGTTCGGCCAAGAGACTTATATAATGATAGTTTCATCATTAATGGACCACTTGGGGGTCGACTGGATGTATATGGTAAGTTTATTAACCATATTATATAAAAATACAAAGAGACATTGTAAAAGTGAAACTAATTAACTTAGAGTTAATACTTAAAGATAAGGTTAATATAAGTACCCAAACCTGTCTAAATTCTATTGGTTGAGTTTTTTTCGACCCATACCCACCTTAACCTTTTAATAGTCAACTTTTGAGCCATTGGAAACCGATTATGAATTTATTATAAACTAATATCTCTAGATTTTCCAAAGGTGCCCCTCACCCCTCTTATAAAAGGGCACTACTCCTTCTCATTTCTTCACACCTTAAAAGCCTTTTGGTTCGTCCAAACTCTGCCCAAATACTCTCCCAACTTCCCTAACTACAACCTAGAGGCCTTAGTTTGATCAGAAAGCCAACCTAACGAGCCCTTTTGATCAAATCAAAAGGAAGAACCCGAAGAGGAGGTAATGATTTCACCACCCTTTTTCCAAGTTCATTTCTTCTTCCACTTATTCTTCCTCTGTTGTTACCATTCTAAAATAATAACTCCAGTATCATATATATACTGTGATGTTATTATAAATATGGTACAACCATATTCATTATTCTATCCACCCTTTAAATAACATGTCACCATACGTGCGTACGTACGGCTTACCGTCTCCACGTCGTGGTGTAATTGTTATTCAATATATTATTATTTAGATGGGTATAATAATGATGTGTAACTCATGTAAATAATAAATATAACATGTTAATGATTCTGTATATATGATATACCATCCATTTATATATTATTTTAATATCAAAAAAAAAGAATGATATTGTCGCTTGTGCGTACGTATGGACTACCGTCTCCACGAACGCGATGAGATTCATTCTCCATCGTATCCATTCAAGTATAATTATCATTTGATAATTTAAAAATGATGTTTAAGGACATTATATCATTATGTATATGAATAATATACAACCTATCCATTACAAACATGGCTTACGTAACAAAACATATAAAATAAAACAAGTAAGTTAACACCCAAAACAACGATAATACTAAGATATTATTATCAAATCAATATTAAAAGATCATATATGATATCATATAAATGTATATGATTCTTGTATAATTTAATAACAATTATTTCACCATTATACAAGAGTTTAACCTACCCAATCCAAGGAAAAGTACAAGGTAAGGGGTTTTCATCTCACTATTTATTCCCGCGAGATTCATGCCATATTGCCACCATTACCTTTTGTGTGGTGTATGTACTGCCCATAATTATATTCTTTGTGTAATACACTCTAATTTATGTGTATTTACATATTCATTGTATGATACCTCTTTCATGGGTTGTATGTTTCATAAATTACCAAATTGGTAAGGGTTATTTCACAATCTCTTCATTATTCGAGGTTGTTTATATTTAATAATCTACTGGGATCTATTTATCATCCACATCCATGTTTTCATAAAAATATATTTCAAAACATTTTTATTATTTACAAGAATATGGGTTAAAGTCATTTATACCCTTGTTTTACTTTTTATAAGAGGAATCTTTCCGTCGTTTTCAAAACAAGGTCCTTTTTAACCTTTTCGACAGAATTAAGGTAAGAATGTTTTTTTTAACTTATACGGCGGGTGCGGTTATTTTCTGCCGTTATAAAATATTCAAAGCTTTCCTTACAAGCTTATAAGAATATTTTCAAGAAAATGTTTTATTTTATATGGCTCTTAAATGATTTCAAAAATAGAAAGATATATTTCTCTAAAAAGTGTTTTGATTTCATCTATGTCAACATCCTTTGATGGATTTTACGCTTATTTGAAGTTGATTTATTATGATACAAAACTTCTATATTGTATTGAAGGTTTTGTGATATGTTTGACTGTGGATGTGATAGTTTTATACCATTCATAGTTTATGGTGAAATTATTGACATTTCGTATGCTAGTTTTAATACGAATGTTTATGTTATGTTTAAAACTTTTCATATGGGAATGCATTGGACTTAATATGTGATGGGTGGAGCTCGCTATAGCTCCTCGATGCATCGGTAGGTCTCATGAGACAAACTAGTGTCTTGGCACAAGGCCTTGGCAAAATCTTATTTGTAGTCTTGGCACGAGGCCTTGGCTATGTGGTTATGATAGTCTGACATTATGCATTCCAACATTATGAAAGTGGTTAGTGATTTTGCATGTGATTATTCGATTAGTAGAATATCCATGTGAATGAGTAAATGACATTATTTAATTTTATTTATTCTATACAATGTTGAAAGTTCAAGTTTGAAAGGCTGTTGTTTTAGTTATACATTGCCTTAAATGGTTATTCTTATTTATGAAAGTTTCCGCTATATTGTTATCCTTACTGGGCATTTGAGCTCACCCCTTTTCTATGTTTTATTTTTCCCAGGAAGTGAAGAAGTAAATTATGAATGACCTATAGGGATATTATGTGGGGATATGAGTGTGGATTATGGATACATTATGTTGTTGTAGTAGTTTTTCATTTTATGATGTAATGTAAAACTTATGAATATATCTAGTGTTTCCAAGGATACTAAACCAATCGGTCTTTCGATATTTATCTTTATTGTGATCATGACAATATTATGTAATAATGCACCGACTCTGGGTAACTAGGGTCGGGGCGTTACAGTTGGTATCAGAGGAAGTTTAGTACAAACCTTGGAAGCTAGATTTAGATAAACTCTGATTAGAGCACGTAGAACTAAGATGAACTTTGAGGATTAGTATAGAAGAACTTCCTAGAATTTTGGTATTGTAGAGATTTTGTGAGTTTTCCGAGCAACACATCCCTGTCTGGATACGAGCAGGTAGAGGCGGCTCTGGCACATATGAACCTAGGGGTAAAACCTGAAAACACCGCTTTGAGCTAGACTCGAACGGGAACTGGTTCACGACAACGGGCCTTGCTGCACTCTTGGTTACGACACTCCCGGGGGATATGCTTAGGATAATTATCATTTTCTTTACAAACCATTATGAAGGGTTTATGAGTATATACATCCTCAAATGAGACATTTTTATGATTATGGATTATATCCATAAATAGTTCAATTTATGTTAAGTGTTTTATAAGTATGGGATTATGTATTTTGATTCATAAACTGATGTAGTGTATGCCATTGTTTAGAAATGGCACCCAGTAGAAGGAATGAGAACTCCAGAAATGAACATGATCCAAAGAGAAGGAAAGATCATATCTTTCATGGTCTTAAGCTAGAATTTATAAGAGAAATAGTCTCCCATGTATTATCATCATATGAAGAAATAATATCATGTGTTGATAAGATAAGTAAAGAGTTTACTGAGTCCTATGGCTTTGAAGGGAAGCAAGAGAAGAAAAGGATGGAAGAGAGAAAGATGGATAAAGGGAAGAGGGAAAAGAAGAATTTTCCCATATGTGGTAACTGTGGAAAAAAACACCCTGGAACTTGCCTGAAAGGAATGAGAGTTTGTTATAAGTGTGGAGGAAAAGGGAACAAAGTACCTGACTGCAAGGGTAAGAAAATGGTTTCAAATGTACAATGCTTCATTTGCAAGGAGTTTGGACACTACGCGAACCTATGTCCCAGTCATCAGACTATGACGCAAATGATGTTATTGGATAATAATCAAGTTATGATACTACCACAGATAAAGAGGAATGATTAGAGTTCTTATGTTGATTATGTCAATTGAGTGTTGTATCAACAATGTACTTGTTATAATAATTATGGAGTATATAAGGATTGTACTGCAGTACTATTTCATTAAGGACTTGAGATTGTGTGGAACAAAGAAAAGTGACTCAATAGCAGGATAATTTTTTGGAAAATATATGGTTGAGAGAATGATAAATCATAATATAGTTCTGATACTGAGGTAGTGATTTTGGAATAATATGTGATTGTTTTGGATAAATTATATTGGATATTCTTGACTACCTTGGAACTGATTAATGATTTGTATATTCCATCATTGTTGGGGTTTAAAACATTTTTGGATTAATGAAGTATATCCAGCATTCTATATGGAATAAGGGAGCATGAATGTAATCAATAAGGAATATGGTAATACATGATGAAGGTATTCATATGCTATTATGGGGTAAAAAAGATCTATATTATGTTTAACTTCCTTATAAATGTTGGACTGTGAGTTTGGACAGAAGTATTTTGGATAGTTCTAGTTTGGATTATTTTGTATTGCCATAAAAGGACAACCCGGAGGTCGGGCGGCAACCCGTCGCATCCGACAAGGCTGCGAGACTTGAACCCGCAACCGAAGGGCGACAAGGGTGTATCACCTACCACTGGCCCACGAGATGTCCTGGATTAAATAATGTAGTTTTTATTAAAATATCTTTTAGATGAATTATAAATTCATTTATTTTGGAACCCTATACGAATAGTGTAAATAGAATTTTTTACATTCTATTATCTTTTAGAGTGAAAGATGAGTTTGTGGTAGAAATTTATTAATGGATAAAACTCTTATTATAAAGTAAGTATATCTCCTTATGATCTTAGCTAATCTCATAAATAAATTCCTCAACATTAAGAAAAGCAACTTAGAACAAAAATGTTTTCCTAGACGGTACCTTAAATCATCACTAATTTATGGCTTTGGGATTATTGGCCTTTTCATAGCCATGTTCTCTACCACTCTCCATCAGATAATTGATGGTTAGATTTTTCTTCTATATCCATATTTTCCTACATGGAACCCTAGTATGTGTTATTTTCGGTAATCTTCATACGTTCGACTCTTTATTTTAAATAGAGGCCTCATTAATTCATTTTTCGATGTGGGATTTCAACTAAGATATTTTGAAACGTCAAAAATGTGTTATCCTAATACCCTATGTTTTGTTGAACCGATGGTATTTAAAATCATCATAGATTGATGAATTTAAGGACCTCAATTTTACACTTATTTGTGATTGATGACCTCAATCACTACCTATAAATATTTACGTTTTTCCTCCAATTATATGTCTCTAATCTCCACCAATGTTCTCCTAATCGAGATCATAATTTGGTGGTGACCCTTTCATTTCTCTTTTCCTCATATTAAGACTAAATTTTAGTAACCCAATTTCCGATGTGGGTTTTCCCACAAATATATTTTCTACTTTCAACCTTTTATTTTCGAAGAACAATTTCAAATTGCGAGGACGCAATTTAGTGAAGGAGGGGAGAATGTAACACCCCAAGAATTCATAATGTATTATTTCTTCAAAATAATTCAATAACTTGCACTACACGCAACACCGAGTTCAATTGCACCATGAATTACCAAAAATCCATTCAAAAGAGGTTATGAATAGTATTAACTAAATTTTAAACTTTATATAATCCTTATAATTTTTCCATATTATGAGTATCTTAGACATAATGCAAGAACAAATCCATTTTCAGTATTGCACTTTTATCAACTTTTAATAGTGAACCCTTTTTAAATACAATATTTTAAACTTTTTGACTAAATGGGGACATCAAAAATTTAAAATGAAACATCCCAAGCTTCCATGGTACGCTTTCTTTGAATAATATAGTAGCGTGTGTTGTACGCAACCTTGAGTTTTAACACACACCACAACCAATCAAACTAACCGTTATGAATAGTAATACCAAATATTCGAAATTATATATATTTTATATTTCAAAATGGACTTCATTTTTGTATTCGGAATATCTAATTTAGCCTATGGTGAAATTTTGGTACTTTTCGAATAACTTTCATATTTTGATGAATAGTGAAAATTACTAAATTTTAATTAAAAACAACTTTTTTAATCAAAATAATTAATAGTGATAAATTATGAATTTGAGTGGTTTTAAAGTATATTTAGAATATATTTTTACCATTTAATATAATGTTGTTCATTAGACATAATTTTACAATTAAACCGAACATAAACAAGTGTCAATCTTTTGATAGTTATTATCTATTAAAAACACGCTTTTTGTTTTGACAGCGGGAATTAATTTTAAATTAATTTATTCCACTTATGTGTTTTGAATTTAGAAAAATGGATTCCATATTTGGAATCAGGATGTCCAAATTTTGTAAATAGGTAACTTTTATTTTTAGACATTTTGAATAATTACTATGGTAAATATTTTATTTACCATGGTTAAGGGTAAATCTGGTAAATAAGGGTTAACAAAATAATATTATAATAATACTAAATTACCCGAAAACGTGTCCTAGCCTTATTGGTTGATACATGTTCGACCATAGGCATCTTTGGGTCGATTTTGGGACTCCATGGTGCCACTTGTAGGTGATAGGGACACTTTATTTTAATTAAGTTAAAATGAATACAAAAATGACACAAGCATATATCTTTTAGAAAAACAATTATTATATAGGGTTATATATGTTTGATTTTAGATTATAAATATTCATTAGAAAGATAAAAATCTTTCCTACATAAGGATATTTTATTTATAATTTTTAGACATTAAATAATTTATTTTATTTATGACACAATGATGATGCAGTAATTACTAAAATAATGAAAAATTAAATTAATTGATATTATAAATACCCAAATAAATATAATATGAAACTTTTAATGAATTAAACTAATTTTATAGGATACTATGCTATATTAGGATTGATATAATTCACTTTTTTGGAAGTAATCAATCTGTTATGAGTTTCAAAAAAATCAACTATTGAATAGTGTCAAAATTGACATAAAAGAGTTCTTAAAACAAATATTATATTATTAATTGATATTAAATTCCTAAAAATCTAAGGATAGGCCAAGATACTTATATCATGATAGTTTCATCATTAATGGACCACTTTGGGGTCGATTGGATGTATATGGTAAGTTTATTAACCATATTATATAAAAATACAAAGAGACATTGTAAAAGTGAAACTAATTAACTTAGAGTTAATACTTAAAGATAAGGTTAATATAAGTACCCAAACCTGTCTAAATTCTATTGGTTGAGTTGTTTTCGACCCATCCCCACATTAACCTTTTAATAGTAAACTTTTGAGCCATTGGAAACCGATTATGAATTTATTATAAACTAATATCTCTAGCTTTTCCAAAGGTGCCCCTCACCCCTCTTATAAAAGGTCACTCCTCCTTCTAATTTCTTTACACCATCAAAGCCTTTTGGTTCGGCCAAAATCTGCCCAAATACTCTCCCAACTTCCCTCACTACAACCTAGAGGCCTTATTTTGATCAGAAAGCCAACCTAAGGAGCCCTTCTGATCAAATCAAAAGGAAGAATCCGAAGAAGAGGTAATGATTTCACCACCCTTTTTCCAAGTTCATTTCTTCTTCCACTTCTTCTTCCTTTGTTGTTACCATTCTAAAATAATAACTCCAGTATCATATATATACTGTGATGTTATTATAAATATGGTACAACCATATTCAGTATTCTATCCACCCTTTGAATAACATGTCACCATACGTGCGTACGTACGGCTTACCGTCTCCACGTCGTGGTGTAATTGTTATTCAATATATTATGATTTGGATGGTTATAATAATGATGTGTAACTCATGTAAATAATAAATATAACATGTTAATGATTATCTATATATGATATACCATCCATTTATATATTATTTTAATATCAAAAAAAAGAATGATATTGTCGCTCGTGCATACGTACGGACTACCGTCTCCACGAACGCGATGAGATTGATTCTCCATCGTATCCATTCAAGTATAATTATAATTTGATAATTTAAAAATGATGTTTAAGGACTTGATATCATTATGTATATGAATAATATACAACCTATCCATTACAAACATGGCTTACGTAACAAAACATATAAAATAAAACAAGTAAGTTAACACCCGAAACAACGATAATACTAAGATATTATTATCAAATCAATATTAAAAGATCATATATGATATCATATTAATGTATATGATTATTGTATAATTTAATAACAATTATTTCACCATTATACAGGAGGTTAACCTACCCCAACCAAGGAAAAGTACAAGGTAAGGGGTTTTCATCTCACTATTTATTCCCGTGAGATTCATGCCATATTGCCACCATTACCTTTTGTGTGGTGTATGTACTGTCCATAATTATATTCCTTGTGTAATACACTCTAATTTATGTGTATTTACATATTCATTGTATGATACCTCTTTCATGGGTTGTATGTTTCATAAATTACCAAATTGGTAAGGGTTATTTCACAATCTCTTCATTATCCGAGGTTGTTTATATTTAATAATCTAATGGGATCTCTTTATCATCCACATCCATGTTTTCTTAAAAATGTATTTCAAAACATTTTTATTATTTACAAGAATATGGGTTAAAGTCATTTATACCCTTGTTTTACTTTTTATAAGAGGAATCTTTCCGTCATTTTCAAAACAAGGTCTTTTTTAACCTTTTCGACAGAATTAAGGTAGGAATGTTTTTTTTAACTTATACGGCGGGTGCGGTTATTTTCTGCCGTTATAAAATATTCAAAGCTTTCCTTACAAGCTTATAAGAATATTTTCAAGAAAATGTTTTATTTTATATTTCTCTTAAATGATTTCAAAAATATAAAGAGATATTTCTCTAAAAATTGTTTTGACTTCATCTATGTCAACATCCTTGATGGATTTTACGCTTATTTGAAGTTGATTTATTATGATACAAAACTTCTGTATTGTATTGACGGTTTTGTGATATGTTTGACTGTGGATGTGCTAGTTTTATACCATTCATAGTTTATGGTGAAATTATTGACATTTCGTATGCTAGTTTTAATACGAATGTTTATGTTATGTTTAAACCTTTTCATATGGGAATGCATTGGACTTAATATGTGACGGGTGGAGCCCGCTATAGCTCCTCGATGCATCGGTAGGTCTCATGAGACAAACTAGTGTCTTGGCATAAGGACTTGGAAAAATCTTATTTGTAGTCTTGGCACGAGGCCTTGGCTATGTGGTTATGATAGTATGGCATTATGCATTCCAACATTATGAAAGTGGTTAGTGATTTTGCATGTGATTATTCAATTAGTAGAATATCCATGTGAATGAGTAAATGGAATTATTTAATTTTATTTATGCCATACAATGTTGAAAGTTCAAGTTTGAAAGGATGTTGTTTTAGTTATACATTGCCTTAAATATTTATTCTTATTTATGAAAGTTTCTGCTATATTGTTATCCTTACTGGGCATATGAGCTCACCCCTTTTCTATGTTTTATTTTTCCCAGGAAGTGAAGAAGTAAATTATGAATGACCTGTAGGGATATTATGTGGGGATATGAGTGTGGATTATGGATACATTATGTTATTGTAGTAGTTTTTCATTTTATGATGTAATGTAAAAATTATGAATATATCTAGTGTTTCCAAGGATACTAAACCAATCGGTCTTTCGAGATTTGATCTTTCTTGTGATCATGCCAATGTTATGTAATAATGCACCGACTCTGGGTAACTAGGGTCGGGGCGTTACAATGACTTTGTCATTTTTGGGAGGTCGGGATGAAAGATATCTTTTGACGTTTCATGGAGAACACGAGGGCCTTGCACACAGATTTTCAAACTTGTTCACAGGCATCCAATCTTGCACGCAACTTCCTTGGGGTTATAAAAATTATCCACTAAGTCAAATTATGAATTTCAGATATTGAAATACACCTACCTATGACCACAAGAAGAATTTAGTGCCAAAAAGTAATGAGAATATATACATCATTATCTCTTGGAACTTCCCCCATAAATGGAATAGAATCTCTAGTGTAATTATATGCCTCATTTAAAATTTCCTCCTCATTATTTGAAGGATACTTCCAAACTCCTTAAATGAGGAAAGTTAAATAGATCTTGTAAAGGGAAAGTATGGTTATATAGGTACATTAGGTTAGTTATAGGACTGAATGAAATTATGGAGACCTACTGCGGTGCATACGCCGGACTAACGCATTTTCCATTTTTCATTTATTCACATGAGATGGTGAGGGACCCTTGTAGGTCTTATCAAAAATAGGTATTGGAGGAAAAAAGTCCCCCCGCCATATCATTTTCCATTTATCACCAACCTAGAGACATCTCCCCAGGATCATGGGTATATTCCTCAACCCCAATTGGGGTTCCTATTGAGGTGTATCTTGGAGAGGTTAGATAGGGTGATTCTTTCTTATGCAAGTCAAAGTGTCCCTTTAATGGTAATTCCTCTACTCAAAAATTTATTATGGGTTAAAATGAAAAGGGAAATAATATTTCTTCACCAGTATCAATGAATTCATCCCATTTTTTATTGGAAAGATTAACCACTCCCTCAACAACACAATGATATAATATATCAATGAACTCCTTTCTTTTCTAGGTCCCAATCATTGGTTTTATATACCAAAATCTCTAGATCCCAAATATATTACCCCAAATCATTAAAATTAGTGTGAGGGTAAAGATTGGAGGTCACTAGAATATCCTTATGATGTTTGATTTGTATGCCAACTTGAATAAATTCCCATAAGTATTTAATGTCATGGGTTATTACATTCTAGTCTTGGACCTAAATGTGCTTCAAATAATCCAAATTTGTTGTGGCTAACTGTGAGGAAGACCCAAAATCATTTGTATTTTAGGTCCTATCAGTCCTCTCTACTTTGGATGGAGGATGGGAAACCAGAGTTCAGGTATCCTCCCATTGATGAAGAATAGACCACCTCATATTAGATGATGTGGATTTTTCAACTCTATAATTCTCCATGGCCCTTGTTTGAGATTGAAGATCTTGAATCATTAGTTCCATCACCCATGGGTTGATACTTTCCACCAATCTTTCCACATATCATAGTTTTTGTGGCATCAAATAAAGGGATTATTTTTATCAATATCCCTTGAAGGTAGGAAGAAATCTAGGAATTTGCATACCCAATGTTTAACCAAATGGATAAACTTAGCAGAGGTAGATTAATCGATGATTGGGATACCTACAATTCCATAAGAATCCTAAATTTTTGATCCACCATCGGGTGATTATAAAACCAAACTGTGTGGGTGGAGATACATTCATCTCTTACAAACACTTGAACTTTAAATAAAATCACTATGGAGTATACTCTTCACATATTATCTCACTTTCAATATAGTCTGACAACACACCCTAATGGCCTGAAGGCCTTCATTTTTTATTTATTTTTGATAACTCCCTTTCAAAGGATGTGGGGTAACCCTTATAAGGCCCGTAGGTTTAGATATTACATGGAATGTAGGCTTAAGATACATTACATGACTCGAAGGTCTTAGGGAATTCAACCAGACCATAAATACAAGGAACTTCCCCTCCTCAACATCTAAATCATGATGGTAGCTCTCCACCTTCTCATGTCTATCCATCTAAGCTTCCTGTGGAAGCACAAGCTGGTCCCCAGGGAATTTCCATACCCTCTCATTCTTCCAAATCCATTGGTTTTTTCTCCAGTGACTGTTCCTTTCTCTGAATCCTCTTATGGGTATACACCTTTCTATAGAGTCTATATGGGGAAACTTAATTTATCACATGTCCTAAAGGACTTGAGGTGGCCCAAAGGCCTTAAAGGTGTCCCAAAAGCCTTACTGACCTAAAGGCATGGATGACCTGAAGGTCTTAAAGACTCCAAACCCAAACCAGTGGCCCAAGGTGAAATGTTTTGGCAGCTACAATACCGAACAATACCTGCTACAGTACCCACTCAACACTACTACAGTGCCTGATGTATTACTACTACAATACCAAAATTTTGCCTCTTCTTGGTTTCAAACATGGATCTTGTGGATGAACTTAGAGATACCTCACAAATTGGGATGGGGCACATGTGAATTCTGACAACACACTATCTCCAAACGTAATCATGTATGATCTCATGTCATCATCACTTTAGATATGGTCAAATAAATTTTTTGTTGGTGGATAATCATATTGGAAGAATTTATACTCTCCAAGAACATTCATATTCATCATATCATCTCTATATTTTAGTGATAATGGAAGGATACTAGAAACAATATAAATAAATAGACAAAACCATAATTTTGGGAATTCAACTCCACTTATTATGGCATGGGAACTAATGTCTCCCGCAATACTCTCCCACATAACATAAAATGGTCCTTTAATCTGATATAAGGCCTTTCCTACATAGACGCGCAATAAGAACTGGTAAATGTTTTCCAGAATAGGGGTAGCCAACCCTATGTGGTTCTTCTCTACTAGTTTTTCCACATTGGAAAAATTTTTAGCCTTACACACCATTATATTAAAATAACGGTAGTAGATAGGTGCTCAAAAAAATCTCCAAGAAGTCGGCCAAGTGGGTACTTGTAAGAATATAGGACTTGAGTGTATATCCCCACTGGTCATACTGGAAATTATCCAACACATGCCAAAATTTTCTAGGAATTATATGATTCTACAATGAAGGGAATCCTATTGGGAACTAGAAGCCAAAAAAGTCTTTTTACTACTTGTGGAAGGCCTACATCCATTTATTGGAATGAAAATCACCCCTTGGGTTAGGGTCCTTTTTTATCACCTTCTAAGCTAACTTTAACAGATCGTAGGCTGAAGAAGACATCTTTTCAACATCTCCCCATGTTTCTTTTGGTGGGATGAATTCATCATACACTTTTCTAAGAATGGGAACTCAAAAAACCTTATAAACATACAATAATATAATTAAAACTACTTTATGTGTCTAGTTAAAATTATTCATTTGAGGGATATATCAACTCAACAGCTCAGGGATGATGTTTGGATTCTTATATGCATTCATATGGACCACCAAATGTAACACCCCAAGTTTCTGTGAACCTTTTTTTGAAATAAATTAATTTTTTTATGTTGTACATTTCAAACTACACTAATTAAAACTTCTTTTATACTCTATACCAATTTAATCTTTCACTGCATGCAACACCAACTTGGATTGTGTTACATGCCACAACGAATTTCTATGAAACAATATTTTATTAGTATAATTATTTAAATATAATAGTTGTAACATATCCATTAAACGTAGAAATATGAATAGTAATAAATAATTTTTAAATATTATTTATAAGTTTTTTATTTAGATAAATCATATTTATAATAATAAATACAATTGTTTTAGTAAAGTCATTATTTGTTTGAAAATATTATTTTATTAAAAGAATTGTTTCTTATATCCTTATGTGAAAAATTATGAAATTAATTTTAGAAACTTCTAAAAATTTAATTTGATAAAATAAACATCAATTTTGAATTCATAATTCCAAAATTATCTTAGGGTGTTTTTTGGTATTTTTATGTGAAACTTCGTTTTTGATGGATAGTGAAAAATACTGTATTTAAATTCAAAACTGCTTTTCCATATAATTTATTTATATAGTTAAATTATAATTTATGTTGGTTTTAAATTAAAAATAGATAAAATATACATATATTAGTCCAATATAGGGAATTTTAATTATATTTATATTGAATTTAGGTATAAAATCTTAATGAACATTTGAACATTCTCACCTTAAAAACCCGCTTTCTCACCACATCTGTGGGATTAGCATTAAACTTAATTTTTCCTCTTATCTTCTCCGAATTTCAAAAAAATAGACAGAAATGGTTATAATCGATATAATATTTATAGTTTAATAATGTCAGATTAATTTTTGACCAGAAAGATTAGTTAAAGTGATTAAGATTAATTATAACGATTACGGTAAAATTAAGCTTAATAAGGGACTAAAACTTAAAATTAAGGGCCAAATTGACATATAAACTTCTCTAATACCCATTTTATGGCCATATTTAGGAAATAAGCCTTAAATTAATGAGTTTTTTTTGGTTTTTGATTCCTTTTTTTGTTAAAAATATTGGTACACCTAAGTTGTTTTTAAAAATGCCATGTGTGCCCCCTCCATCCCCTACAAAAGTCCACCACCTCTCCCCCTTATTCACACCTCTCAAAACACTTAGTTTCGAAAAATTTATGACAAATTCACTTCCCATAATCCCTCTATTCCCCATTCAAGCCTCCCTTTTGTCATAAATCTATCCAAGGAATCCATTCAGTGCAAACCAAAGGGAGTTACCCAAAGAAGAGGTAACATCCTTCCTCAAGATTCTTTCCTTTATTTTCTTTTTTACACTGCATCAATTTTTCTTATTCCATTCATACATAATAGAATTTTTATAATAAATATATTAATATGTTGTTATTATAGGGGTTACACCTATTCTTACACACACTTCCATATGATGGGTAATGAACAAAGTGTTCTTGTGTACGGTGAACTATCACCTCGCGAAACAAAGTTGTTAGTTTTTACTTTACCACCTCTCATGTTTGATAATTATGATAGAAAATATATTTTAATATTATAAATATTATATATGTTATTCAATTATTCTTTTTTAGTTTTTATATAACACATTCCTCCATGATTTTCATTTTGTGTAAATATGATAATTTCATTTGGGGAAGTGTGGATTACCACCGCCTCAAAGTGATGTGATTCATCCACACACTACACGGAACATATTAAGGACTTTTTTAGTAAACTTATATGATATATAAGACATTATAATGATACTTTAATTATATTATATATAAAAATATATGTTCTTTACTTTCTATCTTTCAATATTACAAAGAAAAAACAGAAATAATGTTAATGCGTATGTACGACCTACCATCTCCATGAACAGTGTATTACATTTCATATTTATATATACTATTTATTATTATAAATACATATAAAGTGAATTTAAATTATATTTATATCATGGTTTACATTCTAGAAATAATTATATAAGTACGAGGAAAAAAAATATATCAAATTAAGGCACATGTGAAAATCAAAGTGGATATTACCTGAAGCGAAAAATTAACTTGGAATCATTAATAGGCGGGTAATATAAAGTCATAATAAAAAAATATATGATAGTATATAAAATAATATGTTTCTATAAAATACTTGTAATAAACTTATATTTTTTTATAGGAGGTTTGTATGAGTACGAAGAGATATAAATTAATGAAATTTCATCTCACTTTTTATCTGCCATATCCACCACTCGCTTCTTTTTTGTGGTGTATATAATGACCTATGACATGTTATATCATTAATTTAAATTATTTAATGATATTAAAATCTTTAATTTATGTTATTATTTCATAGGGATCATGATTCTAAAGTTACTCAAGTAGTAAAGGAATTTTTATTCTCAATTTCATTTCTTTGAGATTTACACCATATAAACCACTCATATCCTTTGTGTGATAATTATACTAACCATGAATAAATTATATTATTTTTGTCCTTAATTTTATGGGTATTTAGATATCCTTTTTATGATCTATCTTTCATGGCATTTATGTTTAAATAGTTACCAAATTGGTAAATTAGTTTTGTCTCAATTTTCTTTCTTTAAGAGCCATTCCATGAACTTCAAGAACCTTATATTAAAAAATATTTTCAAAGATGATATTTTAATAAAATTTTTAAGGAAAAAAGATTTTAAAAATTTTTATGGTTTTAAATATTCCTTTATAATATTTATTGTATTTTCAAAGAAATGGTTTTCAAAAACGTTTTCAAGCTTCATTTTCAAAGAAATAGTTTTCAAAATATTTTCAAGATTTCATTATATATTTTAAAAGTATTTTCAATGAAAATATTTTTATATTTTTTTCAATATTATTTTATATTTTTTCAAGCAAAATATTTTTAGAAATCTTTTCTATATTATTTTATATATTTTCATGGAAAATGATTTTGAAAATATTTTCAAGCTTATTTTATATGATTTGAATGAAAATGGTTTTCAAAATATTTTTAAGTTTATTTTATAAGTTTTCATAGAAAATTATTTTTAAATTGTTTTCAAGCTTATTTTATAACATTTCAAGGATTTTTTTTTCAAAATTATGTTATGGATTCTTTCTATGTTTTGAAGGTATTTTCAAAGGAATTTTCTTTCTAAAGGTTTTATGTTATAAAAAACATTTTCAAATTAGAAAGGATTTTTTCCTCAAGAAATGGTTTTTTTGAAATATATTTAATTTTTTTTCATATAAGATGACGTACATTGATATTACTCATGCATTTTCAGGAAGTGATCTAAAGGTTATATTCATATCCTTTCTCTAAATTGTTTATGTTTTGATGTCCTAATGTCAATATAATGAATTTATTTTCACAGGTTATGTCAAACTCATTTCTCTTTCATGGGTTATATGCTTATGAATCCCATTTCTATTTCATGGGTTACATACTTATGAAACCAAATTATTTAAATAGGTTATGATTTGATGAAATGATTAGGATACATATCTTTGTCAACATGTTAGGATATGATTACATGTTTATGACACCAATTTCATTTCATGGGTTATTATTGGATGTGTATAAAACTTAGTTCTTTTTATGGGTCATGATATGATGAAATTTTTATTATCTTGTGGAACAAGTATCAAAGATTTTATTATGATAAGGGTGGACCTATTATCCCTCCAATGCATTGGTTAAATATTTATATCTCATGATATAATTATGGGATTCTGGTCGATGAGCCTGATCCATTATAGCAAGATGGGGAAACCCAATCAACTATAGAAATATGGTGAAACCCAACCCATTACAAGGAAATAACTATGATTGGGGATTGTTGTGTGTCCCACCTAGCAGGTGTAGTCACCATGAAGACAAAAGATGGGGGAAAACTGATCCACTATGAGAAGACAGGGAAACCTTATCCACTATGAGAATATGGGGAAAGACAATACATTATAAGAAAATGACTATGACTAGGGATGATAGTGTGTATCTCCAAGTAGGTGTAGTCCCTATGAAGCTACATGATAAGTTATTGTTTCATGTCATGAAATATAGGGAATGATATTACATATTTATGTGTATTACACAATTTCATTTCTTATTCTTACGATATGATTATGCTTTTATTTACCTTATGATTCATGTATTATGATCTACTAATATTAAATCATTGATTCATGTTTACGATCTTTGATATGTAAGGTATGATCTTCTAATGTCATGATCACATTCTCATACCCTTATTCAAATGTTCATGCTAGGATATTTCCATTATTTACTCATACTAAGCATCTGAGATAACCCATTCTTATGATTCCTTCCTCAAGAAATAAATATATGCATTAAGTATGGTGTGTCTAAAAAGGGTTCCAGTCAAAAAGAACCTAGTGAGAGATAATTTATCTCCCTCATGTATCATATTTTACATTTCCATGTTTCTAATGGCAATAAACTAATACGATCTTTGGGAATCTATTTGTGTAATGTTTTAAGTATTACAAAACAAATATTTAATGTCTATGTATGTTAAGACTGAATTTTTATAGTTGGTATTAGATAAAAGGTTTAATAAACCTTTGGAAACTCCAATGAGATTTATTTGGGATACCCCAAGGGATATTTATAAGTGTATATAAAGGGATGTATCTAAGGAGAACTCTACGAATAAGGAAAAAGTATAGGAAAATTTCCTTAAAATTTTGGTAAAAGATAAAGCAAGTGTTTTCATTGAAATACATCCATGTATGGATATTATAAGTGGATATGGTTTTGGAACAATTTTACCTTGGAGTAACAACTCTTACAAGGTGTATTGGGCCTGACTCGATTGTAACTGGGTACACAACAACAGGCCTTACCGCGCACCTAGTTTGACACTCTTGGGGGATATTATTTGGTAATTCACTAACTATTAATGAACCATAATGATGGATTTAAAATAATATTCCTTTGAATAACCAATTATAAACCAAAGGTGCCAGAGATTAAAGAATGTGTAATGATTTGGACATCCTATAAGTGGTTTTTTATGATTATGTGGTTCATCACCATGACAATTGTTTCTTACTCTATGGTTTTTTGTTTAAGTAAATAGTGGGAACCAGATGGAACAAGATTAATGATGAATGTGACATAAAGATTTCTGATCATCTATTAAATGGGATGATCACTTGAGTTAAGTATGTTGTTATAATGCCAAATCAGTTTTCATGGAACATGATTAACAATGAGTACCTTAACCAACTCTTAGACTCACCAATGAAGAGAGGGAAAGAGATATTTGAGATTTTAGGTAATAAACACCATAAAGTAAAGAATTTCAGTTTCCTACATGTCAAGAATGTGGGAAGTAACACCCAAGTTAATGTCTTATAGGGATAGGATGATGTATTGATTATGGTAAAGAAGGTCATGAAGAAAGTAACTTCATAGGGAAAAATGAAAAGTTTAGTTAACACAATGGATGGTAATGTTTTCCCACTAAGGTATTATAAATTTATGACTAATTTAAATGTATAAAGTATATGAATTTTGAAAATTTATGTCCAATGAAGAAGGATCATGAATATAATCAATAAGGTGGTACAAGTAATGTTTTTTTACAGATGATGAAGATACCATGAATGACATATGAAAGGTATGTTATGTTCTAATATTATTGTTGATAATAAAAATAAAATTGTGTTTGATAAATGTTAAGACATGATTCATATTTAATTTTCTAGGAAATAAGTATTATGGAATAAATTGATAAATCATGAGTAATGGATTAACAATAAAATTGGATGATTGAAGTATATATGATATGTAATTTTATGATTATATTATATAAATCATGAAATATATAAATATTTTCAGTATATATTTCACATTTAGGATTTTAAAGGATATGTTGAATGGTATTGGTGAGTTAGAAAAGTGATTTCATAGAAAGGTGATATTTTGATTAAGGAAAGGTAACCCTTAATTTATTACTAATATTGAGATAATGATGTCTGGATAAAGATATTTTGGATATAAATAAGTAAATTAGATGGTACTAATTACCTTATAAATGATATAGGATTTTTTTTCAAATTGTATTCTATGTTTTCATGGATGAAGTTTACAACTTATTAGATTTAAAGAATTTTTCTAATAAACTATGGAATAAGGAAAAATTCATGTTTTCAATAATGAATTTTTGAAATTCAGTTTATTACCATGTTTCATGGGAGTACATGATAAAGGTATTCACATGTTTGGTATGAAACAACCAAGATATACTTTATTATATTTGGGGGATCAATCCAAAGATATTTTTGAAAAATTTAGGGACATTATTTCTTGAGTGTTGGAATTTTATTTTCCAAAATGTTTATAAGGTTAAAAATTTATGGAATAGGTTATTTTAAACTTTGTATAAGGTTTTATAGATTGAATTATTATCTCACCATATGAGGATTTATGTATATTGGATAACTTACTATAACCTTTTTTATGATAAAAATGGATAGAATGAACTGTCATTCTACTAATTGATTTAATGATATGTTAATACTTCAGGAATGAGAAATTCACCTTCATTTATTGGAATAATATATCAAGTGGAAGTTTACTGGGGAACAAAAAATGGTATGGTTTTCATGAAATCATGTAAGTACATATGTTCATGAAAATTATTCAACTTTATGAAAATGATATTGAAATAAAATGTTGTTCTATTATCAATATTTTTTATGATTTAAATAACCTATTTCATGCTTCTTAGGTTAATGGTTTTGTGATTTTTAACTTTCTCTTGATCACCCAATTTCTTGTGATCTGTGATCTTTATCAATCTCTATTATTATTTATTTTTTTCTTCCATGTCCATTTTTTCAATTTTAACGTATGTTATCCAATGTGGAAACCTAGTTTTGTGTTACTTTAGGTAACAATTATATTTCCAAATTTCCCTTTTTAAAGGAAATTTTATTGTTTATTTTTATGATGTGGGTTAACATAATATTAACTTCCAATTTTTAATCCTTTATAACCCAGGCAAATTTTGAAGAAAATATTCATTATTAGGGGGGGTGGAATGTAACTCCATGAGTTTTTGTGAACATTTTTTTAATATAAATTAAATTTTTATATCTTTATTTTCATGATACACTAAGTAAAACTTTAATTATATTCTATACCAAGTTAATATTTCTCTATATACAACACTAACTTGGCATGCGTTACACGCAACCCTGAATTTCTAGGAAACAAATTTTTATTAATATAATTATTTATATGTGATAGTTATAATATAGTTATTAAATGTAGTAATATGAATATTAATAAATAATATTGAAATATTATTTATAATGGTTTAATATAGACCAATCATATTGATAATAATAAATACAATTCTCTTAGTAAATTATTTATATGTTTGAAAATACTATTTTCTTAAAAGAACTTCTTTGTTAATGTCCTTATATGAGAAATTATAAAATTAATTTTAGAAACTTTATGAAATTTAATTTGATAAGATAAATTTTATTTTTTGAATTTTTAATTTCAAAATTATCTTAGGGTTACTTTTTGGGATTTTTCTGAGAAACTTCATTTTTGGATGAATAATAAAAAATACTGAATTTTAATTCAAAACTAATTTTTTATAATTTATTTATATAGTTAAATTATACTTTATGTTGGTTTTAAAGTTAAAATATATCATATATACATATATTAATCCATTTTATGTCATTTTAATTATTTTTATTTTTAATTTAGGTATAAAATCTTAGTGAACATTTGAACATTCTCACTTTAAAATCTGCTTTCTCACCATGTCTACGAGATTATCATTTAAACATAATATTCCTAATTTTATGAATTTAATTTTTAAAAATGGAAATAAATAGTTCTAATCATTATAATATGTATAAACTAATAAAAATAACTTAATTTTCTACCAAAAATATTTGTGAAAGTGATTAAGATTAATTAAATTGATTAAGGTAATATTATGATTAACAAGGGACCAAACCTTAAACTTAATGGAAAACATGACCTATAAAATTGTAAAAAACACAATTTATGTCCATATATCAGCCATAAACATTAATGTTTTTGAGTTTTATTTTGGTTTTGAAGACTTATTTTAGGTAAAAACGTGGGAACACCTAACTTGTTTTTAAAAATTCCAAGTGAGTCCCCTCCCTACCTTATAAAATCCCCCACCTATCACCATTATTTAAACCTCTCAAACAAATTATGTTCTTAAAATATATACCCAATTTACTTAGAAACATCCATCACTTCCTATTTAAAGCCCATTTTTTGGTAGAAAGACATCCAAGGAAGCTCTTTGTTGTAAACCAAAAGGAGTGACTGAAAGAAAAAGTAACATCCTTCCTCAAGATCTTTTCCTTTATTTTCTTTTTTCCACTACCTAAAATATTCTTATTACATGTATAAATAATATAATTATTATCCTAAATATACTGATAGGTTTTTATGATATGTTTTTGACCTATACTTACATACACTTCTATCTTATGGGTAACGAAGTTACTGTTCTTATGTACATCGAACTACCACCTCATGAAACAAATTTGTTCATTTTTCATTTACTAACTCTCATGGTTGGAAATTATGATGGAAACTATATTTTTATATGATCTATATGATTTATTTATTCTTATTTAATTATTATATAACACATAATTTCATTCTTTCCAATCTGTGTAAATAAGATAATTTTGTTTGGGGAAGTGTGGACTACCACCTCCTTAAAGTAGTGTGATTCGTTCACACACTACATTGAATGTATTAAGGATTGTTTTAGTGAAATTATTTTCTATATAATATTTAGTAATTATAATTTAATTATATTATATATATATATGTCCTTTACTTACTTTATTTCAATCTTATAAAGAAAAAACAGAAACAACATTCATGCATACTTAAAACCTACCATCTCTAAAAACAATGTATTACATTTCATATATCTATATAATATCGATAATTATAAATACATATATTATGAATGTGAATTATATTTATATAATTTTTTAAATTATTTAAAAAACTATATAAATATGAGGAAAAAAATACAACAAATTAAGAAACATGTGAAAAACAAAGCAGATATTACCTGAAGTGAAACCTTGAATTAGAAACGTTAATTAGAATGTAATATAAAGTCATAATAAAACCATATATGGTATTAAATATTAGAATATGGTTATGTAAAATATTTATAATAAAATTATATTTATTATATAGGAGTTTTTTATGAGTATAAAGAATGTCAATACATAAGGTAAGAGAATTTCATATCACTATTTATTTCCATGAGATACATATGATAACATCCACTCACTTATTTTGTGTGGGGTATATACTACAATATTAAATGTTATATTATTAATTAAAGTTATTTAATTATATTTAAATCTTAAATTTATGTTATTATTTCATGGGGATGACGATTCAAAAGTTACTCAAGTAGTAAGATGATTTATATTATCACTTTCATTTTTGTGAGATTTACACCTCACCAATCATCTCTTTTGTGTGGTGATTATACTATCCATGAATATATTATATGATATTTATCCTTATTTTAATGGGTATTTACATTTCAATTTAATTATCTCTCTTTCATATTGTTAATGTTTAAATATTTACTAAATCGGTAAAGTAGTTTTGTCTCAATTTGTCTTCTTTGAGCCACATAGTATGAACTTCAAGAAACATGTTTTAAAATATGTTTTAAAAGATAATAATTAAATATCATTTTCAAGGAAAATAATTTTTAATTTTTTTTATGGTTTCAAGCTTCCTTTATAAGTTTTCAAAGTATTTTTTAAGAAATGTATTTTAAAAATGATTTAAAAATTCCTTTTCAAAGAAATGGTTTTCATAATGTTTTCATGATTTATTTATATATTTCAAAAAAAATTCATGGAAAATGGTTTTCGAAATATATTCAAGAATCTTTTATATGTTTTAAAGGAACACAAATTTCAAAATGTTTTCATGGAAAATGGGCTTCAAAATTTTTTCATGAATTTTTATATGTTTTCAAGGAAAACTATTTTTAAAATGTTTCAAATATTATTTTATAAGTTTTGAAGGAAAATAGTTTTTAAAATGTCTTCAATCGTCTTTTATAAGCTTTCAAGGATAAAGTTTTTAAAAATTATTTCAATCCTTTTTATATGTTTTCAAAGTATTTACAAAAATGGTTTTCAAAAGGTTTTCTGTTTTGAAAATAATTTTTTAATGAAGAAAGGATTTTTTCCTTAAAAAATTTGTTTTTAAAATATATTTCAATTTTTTAATCTAATATGACATCTGTTGGTGCTAATAATTCCTTTCCAAGAAATGATCTAAAAGTTACATTCTTATTATTTCTCTAAATGGTTTATGTTTTTATGTCATGATGTTTATAAAACTCATGTGTTTTCATGGGTTATATCAAACCAATTTCTCTTTCATGGGTTATATGATTATTGAACCCGTTTCCCTTTCAAAGGTTACATCCTTATGAAATTATTTTCTTTTCATGGGTTGTGATTTGATGAAATTTTTATGATACCTACCTTTTTCCATAGGTAAATATATTATTACATGTTTATAACACCAATTTCAATTCATGGGTAATGATAAGATTTTTATAAAACCTATATTTTTTGTGGGTCATGATATGATGAAAGTATTGTTATCTTTTGACACATGTATGAATGATTTTATTTTGAGATGGGTGGGACCTATATCTCTCTCTAATGCATTTGGTAATGATTTATATATCATTATATAATAATGGGAGTCAAGTTGATAGGAATGATTCATTATGGGAATATGGGGAAGCCTAATCGATTATAGGAAGATGGGAAAAACTGATCCCTTATAAGGAAAGGACAACGATTAGGGTTAGTTGTGTGTCCTACCTAGTAGGTGTAGTCACCATGAAGATAGAAGATTGGGAAACCTGATACACTATAGGAATATAGAAAACCTGATACACTATGGGATGATGGGGAGACCTAATGCCTTATATAAAAAGGAATAAAACTGGGGATGGTAGTGCATCCTTCCCAATAGGTGTAGTTCCTCTAAAGTTACCTAACAAGTTCTAATTACATGTATTGAATTGTAGGGAATGGTATTACATGTTTATTTGTATTCTAAAATTTCAGGTATTATTACTATTTTATTCTTATGCTCTTATTTCACTTATGGTTCATGTCTTATGAAATTCCAATATTTATTCCATGATTCATGTTAAGGATCTTTAATATTCAGGGTAGGATCTTCTAATATCCTGATCAAATTATCATACCCTTATGCTAATTTTTATGCTTACATTTTTTCCTTTTTTACCCTTATTGAAAATTTGAGCACACCCCTTTTTATTTTTCCAAAGGCAATAAATTATTACATTATTTGGATTTAATTTGTTTAATATTTTAAATATTCTATAAAAATATTATAATGTCTATGTATGTTAAGGTTGGGTTGTTATACCCAAATAACTTCATATATTCCAACCTCATTTATCTTTCTCTTAAATTCTGCACATACTGGGTGCACACAGTACACCCACATCTTCATGGGCTTGAATCCCCCTCTAGAAAGGATTTCCCAATCCTCATTATAGTCTTTTGATTGATCTGTATTAGAAGTAATGAAGAATGAATGGTAGTAGTTAGGTTTTGATTCTTGGGTGTGAGGTTTAAGATTTGGGGAACAAAAACTATGATACATTCCACATTTAGTGGGAACTAATACTTCTTTGATAAATACACCTATGGATGAGATGTCAGTAGTGGTAAAGTTGGTGCACTATAAAAACGACGAATTTAACAAATAACTCTATGGATTTGAGATGAATAAATCTCTCAGAATACAATGGTCATACAATTTCAGTTTATCACTTTTCTGGTAATCACACTAGCACTTCATCAAGTATTTCACTAATTCTGAAAAGGTGTAGTCACACACATGGTAATAATCTATCCAAATAATTTTGAGAATTTCAATGACACATGTAGCCGTCCTTTCATTAGAAGAACTTTGAGTTTGAATTTTTAATATATAAAGAAAACAAAAGGATATTCTTTCATGTCAAGACCTTAGATTATAGGGTTTATTAAAAAGGATGAAATTTAACAAATAGTGACCTCATGCAGGTCACTCACTCCAATGACCTTTCACAGTTCAATCTCTCTAGTGACCTTGTGTAGGTCACTCACTCAAGTGACCTCATGCAGGTCACTTGATCAAGTGATTTGGTGGAAGTATATGTTAGAACCAAGGTTTTTATTTGCTGGAAATGGACTCTGGTTTGTGTTTTTCTTCAATCCTCACTAGGATTACTTGGGAGTTTTCAAGTAAAGTGATATTACAGTACAAGATGGCTACAATATTGAAGGTGGAATCGTTTCCCAGTGTTTACCAAATTTTTGGGCTCAAAATATGGAGGAAGAGGATAACATTACGAAATGATGTTTTTTGGGAATTAAACTTCATAAAATGGTAAAGGCATGGGTTTTTTTGAAGAATTCGTTGAGGTTCGTGATGATGTGGATCGTCGAAAATGGAGACAGTGTTCTCCATTATTATGATAAGTGGAGAATCATGACTGCGTGATGTGATGATGGTGATCCCTGTGACTTTGAAAAATCTCACCTGTGCTTCAGAAAAGGAGGTGGTCCGTGAAGATTATTTTGAACATTCTGAAAATATTTCTAAGAGGTGGTGGATCATCGTGAATGATCAATCATATATATATGATGATACCCCCACTTCATTTAACACAAAAATAATCAAAGAAAATATAGAATTAATCTAATTTCATGAAGGTTGGGGGCCTCCAAGAATCTAGATTTCTATGTGAGATTGAGCATTGAGAAAAGTCTAGTTAGGTCTTTATTAATTCCAATGATTCTGAGTAATGGGTGATTTGTAATGATGGGGTATTCCACGATGGCTTAGTGAGATTCGTGAAGGTAGTTTTATTTGTGAAGGAGTTATCTTCCCAAAAGGTATTTTGAAACATCAGTTTTCAATGAACAGTGCTATACATGTGCATTAACTGAGGTCTATGGTGCAAGTAGAGTCTCATTCTAGTTTGAGACACATACTTTAATTCCAATATACTAAAGCGAACTTCATGTCGATAAACTGGCTAAGACTTCACCCAAGGTAGTGAACTAGGGGGAGTCAACAGAAGTGTTCTGAGGGGATTTGTGTTATATCCCTAAAATATTCTAAATGTACTATGTCTAGTACATAGTAATTGTGTATGAACTTCTATATTCCACAAGTAGTGAAGATTAGTAGATTTAGGTATGACCAACACACTTTCGGTGTATGCTCCTTGGACTATCCCTTAATGGTGAACCAACTAAAATTGATGTGTTGTCTCTTTACAAGTGATTATTTGTTTCCTTCACCATCCCATCAGGGAGGTTTAATAGGTTACTACCAATGTGGGAACAAGATCCATCACTTTAGAAGAAAAAGTTTACACCCTAGTTCACCCCTCACCTCTCAGGGTGTTTCGGGGTCCTTCAGGATCTTTCCTAGGTTATCTTAACATGCATACGAAAAGTTTCATGAGATGACTAGGGTGAGAGGAATATTCAAGAGAGATTCATATAATAATAGAATGACGAGAGAAAGAAAATAGTGTTCATAAATTAGTAAATCATCAAATATACAACCTTATTTATAGATGCATGATAACCTGTGTGGTTAACCTACACAAACTACCTATGTGTACTACCTGTGTGACTGATAGATGCAGTGGAAATCCATACTAGATATGATGTATCCCTCTATCAAACAAAAATTAGTGACTTTTGAAGTCAACTTGGTGGTACACATGAATGAGTGGAGGCTATGGAATGAAGTATTTCTCAATATCCATGTCCCTCTTCGTTAGGATATAATCCTCTTATTTTGATTGGATCCAATACTGAGGGGGGGGGGGGGTTGTTCAAACTCCCTTTTACACATAGTAATGAGAATATTTAGAAACAATGACCCTAAAGTGGTTGAGGATAATGGGGAGTCAAAGATCTCACCCAATCTAACTTGTGCATACCCAACTTGTGCACAAAGAGGCTCATGTATACCCCACCCATGTAGACTAAGATGAGAAATAAAGTCCATAATGAGGATCCTATATGATACACCTAAACATATAGACTTCTTCTCCATAAGACCCATGTTTTTATATATATAGGACCTTTGGGCTCCCCATTTAGGTTGGTAAAAATATGAAGAGATTGCTTGAAGAGCTTCTCACCCAAGTCTCTCACCCAAGTCCCTGAAACCCTTACATAGTTCCTCAAACCTATAAAAGAAGTATAAATTATTATTGATAAATGGATTTAGTCCCTCATTTCTAATACCAATAAATTTTATAGGAAACATATCCCATATTCAAATAGGGTGGAAGACCCTTCCATTACTCAAAACATGAGTGCCAGTCAACAAAATATGCCTAAAGAAACCCCTGGAGACTAGATAAAGGATTCACCCAATTGTTGATTCCCATGTTTTACATATCCCAATGGAATCTTCATCTCACACAAGCCTCACCTATGAGAAAAAATTCCAGCTCACCCAAGCCTACCCTACACGATCCACGTTCATCTCAACCATGCATCACTTATGCAAGCCACCTTTATCTCTCCCAAAACTCACTTACACTAACCACATTTTTTCTATAAATGTATCACATATCCAATACACCTTCTATCTACCCATGAATTATCTATATGAGCCACCATTTGAGCCCCATTTCATACCACCAATTTCATGAAACATATTTCCCTCGATACTATGTCCAATGGGGACCAATCCAAAACCTCCCCCAATGGATATATATATATATGTGTGTGTGTGTGTGTGTGTGTGTGTGTGTGATCTGATAATAAGGAACATAAATGTGTCCTATCAATTATACATTTCCTTAGTAATGGAGTCCGCACATTTATCCTACCTAATAGGTGGTATCCTTAGAGTATTCCTGATTATACATTCTTGGGGAAATGTATATTTGAACCATAGGGATAATAATGGGACCATGAGGTTGAAAATAAATGATGAGATAAGAACATATTAGCCATATATCTCTCCCTGACTCCCCCATGAAGACTTCTTCCTCATCTACCGACAGAGGAGTAGTGAATTTCACATTAGGTAATCCCTCTTGAAGTAAGCCTCAAGTGTTTATTGTGGGGTAACCCCCCACCTTCTATATCCCTACCCTAATATACTATTGGGCGAAAGAGATTGTGTTGATTTCTAGATATTCCACTTCCTTTAGTTTCTCACACTGAGCATGAATCATGTGGGCTTAGAGGTTAGTAATGATCATGACATCTTCATGATTAAATACCTATCTTAGTAGAGAGTCATTTTTCAAATCTTCATATCACATTGACATAGATTTTCTATTCGATGTAAACCCTAAAAATATATTACCACCCTCTAAAAGGGCCATATTACTTGTGAGAAAAACCTTCGAATGTACATATTTCTAATAAATAATCCCTGATAGTTTTCCAAAAGTGAAAGATAGAACATTACAAACTATGTGGGATTTGATTCCTGTCCAAAGGGGATATGTATTGGCCCTCTATGGGGTTAAAAACCAACATCAAAAAATTCACCCTAATATTATTTGGGCCATATTCCTAGTAGGTCATATACAACCTAGGTGGTATACCCCTTTTAGATCCCTTGGTCCAGTTCAACATATGTCTTACACAATCCCTTTTCTAGAAGCCTTTCCCCTAGATATCCTTTATATATGATGTTAAATAATATGGTTTGGTCCTTGTCACATGAATTTAAAAGGAATGATGTGTCCCATTAAGTGGCATCGAACTATGTGAGTTCTAATTCGTTTCACAAGTATATGTAGGAAGTTCATATCATTAGATCGATCCTGATACCAAAACAACACCCATATCCCTAGAAGACAATAAATTCTAGAGCACCACACCACATGTATTAAAACTAGAACCATGAAAATTAATGGCATATGAATCTCTAATCAAAGTACGTATGTCTCTATCGATGGATAACCTTGGATACATATAGATGATTCTAAAGTCCATACATGATAACGATCTATTGTTAATATAAGTGTGACCCATTTTATATTTTGGATTTAATGAATGATTTATGAACTTGTATTAATTCAATAAGAGAGTCCCAAAGTAGGAAATTGTTCCCCTATAAAAGGTGCAAAGAGCTCAACCTCCCATCACCTGAACCACGTGAGTCCTCAAGTATTGTTGGAACCATTTCTCAATAACCACATTCTTTTAGAATGAAAGTCTATAAGACATCACAAATAAAGGAAAAATTTGGTGTTTCTATCTACATGAATAAAAAATATTTGAAAATACCCAAAAACGATGTGGACATATGTGTTTGATGTTAAGGGGCATGTCACCACCAACAAAAAATGCCATTCCAACCCCATGTGGTTTTCCAGAAAGAAACACCATCCTAAATTAAACTGATCATATACAATCCAACAAAATAATAAGGATGATATCAATATATAATATCCTCAATGGACCAAAATTAAAATTATAGGTTGATGTCATTGATGAATATAAATACCATAAGAATATCATTGAAAACATTTTTGAGGAAAATGACCTTTTCACTGTGAAAAGATCATTTTTTAAAATAAAATTTCAAAAAATGTTATTAAAATAAATTTATTTGAAAATAATATTTAAAACCAATAAATTAATCTTTAAAACATTGATTGGTTATGACAGTAAGAAATTATATTCATTCTATTAGTGTTAAAACATGAATTCTTTTTTTTTGGTAAAATCCTAACATGCCTTGTTTAGAAAACAATATGAAGATTCCATTAATTTTTTTAAAAGTAAAAAATGGGTAAAAAGTTATTTAATGAATCATTTGGAAATGGTTAAAAATATTTTTTAAAATATTTTTAGAAAACATTGATTTTGATGAAAAAGGATTTTTGATTGAAGAGATAAATAATGTCAATTTTTTTAAAAAAAACATATATCAATCATTTTAAGTGCCAAATAATGGAAAAAATGGAACCATTACTTGAAATAGTACATTAATAAACATAGGATAATAAAATATATTTATTTTTTGATATAAATTTTAAATAATTATTCTAATGGATACTTATACAAAAACAATCCTGAATAATGATGCGATTGTGAAATAAACCCTTACCACTTTGGTAACTTCTGAATCATAAGCACCAAAAAAGAAATAACATAAAATTAAACATTAAATAAAATGAATATAATGATATTAATGATAAAAATATCAAAAGGTAAGTATATATATCACACAAAATAAATAAGTGGGGAATATGGAATATGTATCATAGAAGTAAAAGTAAGATAATAAACCCTTATCTCTGGTTCAAATTTCATTGTATGTGTCAAAAAACAATATATACTAAATATAGGTCTATTAAAAATATTATATAGAAAAACAATAATAAATAAAATACCATATACAATTTAAATATTGTCTTTTATCATATGTTTTGTTAATAATTCACTGCTAAAATAATTTTTTCAAGTGATAATTACTTCATTTTTCATGTATGTTTTAGTTAGGTATTTTTGGTCCTTTTAATTTGATCATGGTTACATAACCTACATAATTTTACCATGAAATAAAGATAATATATATTCATTATATATTTATTTATTGTAATATATTATATTTAGGGATATAAAATGGATTGCACCATTCATGAAGACGGTAAGTCGTATGTATGCATGAACATTGTTTCCATTTTTCTCGACAGATGGAACAAAAGGAAAATAAATATTAATTAATATTTATATAATTATATTTATGTCATATATATCATTTATATTAATCTAATACATCCTTATTACTATCGATGTGAAAATGAAATGAAAATCATTCCACATCGCTAGGTGGCGGTGGTAGTCCGCAGACACGCATGATAAATTTTATTATTTTCTAAAGGATTGAAAGGTAAGAATTTATATGTGATATTATATTTAAAAAATTATTTTTAGGACATAAGTATTAAATATATTCATTAATTTTAATCTTGATACATTTCATGCAAATTATAAGAAAAAAATAAATTATATTGGTTTCTGAGGTGGTAGTCTGTCGTATAGACGATTGATGATTTAGTTTCTCATTTGATTGAAGTGGAGATGGATATGAGTTATAAAATTAAAAATATAACATCTTAGTATATATTATATACTAGTTTTATTATATTATCATAGTTTAATAAGGTTTTAAGGAGGTGGAAGAATACATAATATAGAAACACACATTTAAGAATTCTTCAACTTTTTTAGAGAGCCTCTTTAGGTTTATAATTTAATCCTTATTAGGTGGGATTAATCATAAAAATAAGGAATATATGATGTTGGGAGTGAATTATGGAAGGTATTAGTATTGGTATATGATGAAATAATGGGTTTTAGAATTGTGGGGAGGGGAGGAGAGGGGGTGGCCTTTTATAAGTGGAGGATAGGACACGCATGGAATTTATGAAAAGATAAAGTGATACCCACATTTTTCTCATTCCCAAATACCCAAAAATAGGTAATTATAAAACATTATATATTTAATGTTTGAAATATGTCCATTAAATGAGTTTTGGACAAGTTTTATGTCATTTTAACCCTTATCTTCTTAGTTTAACACTCGGTAAACCCATTTTACCATAATCACGATAATTAATTTTTTATATTTCAATATTAATTATGGTAAAAATTTATGAGGAAATTATTAAATAATATAAATTATTATGATTCCAAATAATTAATATATTTTTCCAAATTAAACTCATAAAAGTGAAAGAATTTAGTTTAAATTTAAATAGTAGACATGATAAAATAGTAGTTTTACAAAGAGAATATCCTCATAATTATAAAATGTTTTAAAATAAAAAATCAAAATTAAATTGATTAAAATGAACTAAATTAGTAAAATTTTAATATAATTTTACTAATTTTACTTTAAAAAATCTTAAAATATAATTTAACTTTGTAAATAATTTAAATGAAAAGACAATTTTAAATAAATATCAGTATTTCTCACTATTCATAAAAAATTATCAAAAAATAACCTAAATATAATTTTTATATGTAGATTTAAAAAATGAATTTTATATTGAAAATTAAATTTATAATAATGTTAAAAATTAATTTTAAATTATGTGTGCAAGGCGCGCCTAATCTACCTTTTTAGAAGAATATAGTTTTTTCAAAAAAAAATGTATTTCTCATTAAAATGGTTCTTATTTTATTTATAGTAAATATATAACCATTGAATATATTTTATTCATGTGTATACCATACAATTTTTATAATTTAGTTATTAATATTCTTACCAAACAACTTAATAGATAGATTATAATTTTTATGTTTAAATAATAATATGTTAATAGAGTATCATGTTACATTTAAAACCGATATTTTGTGCATATAAAGGTATCAAAGAGATTGAATTTATTTTAATATATATATATATATATAATAAAGTCTTAGGGTGTTATATTCTCTTCTAATCTTAGTTTTGTGTGTCATACATGCTATCTAACATGGTTTTCCTCTTTTAATATTTATGGGTGTTATATTCACCCCCTTCAATAAATTACATCCTTGAAATTTAATTTTGATCTAAAAAATTTAGGGTTTGACATTTGAAAATAAATTTTTTGTTTTTGAAGTTCCCCATCTCCTTATAGTAGAATCATTGAACATTAAAAACTTCTTTCTTTCCCGTTAAGTCACATGCATGGTGAAATTTCTCTCCACACTTGTAGAAAAGTCCCATTCCCTTCAAGTAAGTACCAAGATATTTCATTCCAAAAATTAACACATGGGACAAAATCCTTCTTTACCATCTTACCTTTACCATTTTATTATTATTTTTCTCTTATTATCTTTATTCCCATTAAATCCTTTATACTTAGATAATTATTTCCCTATATTTATACCACATGATACTATGTCCTCATATGTTTAAAAAAATTTGGATAATAGTGACCTTCAAAGAATCTGATTAATACCATATAAAATGGTAAATATTTATCTTGGGATTGTTTACATAGTATGTGTAATGCCTTTATAACTTTGTAAAGCTTTATTCATACATAGAAATATTTTTATCTTCCTTTTGTTTTAGCTTCTCAAAATTTCTCTTCATATCCTCTAGTTTCTCACAAGGAAAATACTTTTACAAAAATATTACCTTAAAAACCTTATATTTCATTTTTTCTATTTATTCATCATCCTTAGTGTTTTGAATCAATAAACATCATTGATCAACATATCCCTAGTTATGATAAAATACCATGAAATATTTATCCCTTTCATTTCCTCACAATGTAAGAAATATCTTCCCTAATAAACTTATGCATTGCTCAAATTCAAATAGATTTGTAGTCCCATTTAATTATGGGGGTTTATAATAAATTAAGTAGTATAAAATTATTAATTATAATTGTGTATTAGTGGTTTGATCCATACCAGAAATGTTATTTCTCATAACCCGAGTCAGCTTCCCCAATATGGTTATAATTTCTTTAGTTCTAGGTGAAACTGCAGCTCTATATTCATTATCTTTTCTAGGAGGTAAATCCCTATATGGGGTATGTTCATTGCTATAATTCTCATTACTTCCACATGATACTAATCATAAACATGGTTTATTTGGAAAGGTTTTTAAATCATACAAATATTTTCAAATACTTAAAAATGGTTTCAAAAGAAAATATAAATTAACCAATTAATAAATCCTAAGAGTGTCAAACCAGGTGCGTAGTAAGGCCCATTTTCATGTACTAGGTAACACTCGATTCAAGATCGATGCAACATTTTGGAGTTATTACCCCTAGGTACATCTCTAATAGAACCACATCCACTTGTAGTATCCAGACAAGGATGTATTGATAAGAAAACTACAACATCCCCACCTTATAAAAAATTGAATATGTTATCCTATTATTAGACTTATATATAAAGTAAGTAATAAGTTTATATTATTTAATCTTTGTTTTCTGAAATCTAGTTGAAAAGGTTTCTGTTAAACTTCCTCTAATACTAAATGTAAAGACCCAGAACCTAGAAGCCCATAGTCAATGGTGACATTATTACATTGAAACTAGATACAAGGTATCACATTCCGAGGGACCTAATAGTTTAATAGTCTTAGTAAACTAGATACATAATTCAATTTCACATACATTTGAACACATACAATAAAATAATGTATTTTCTTTGAGAGGACCATTATTCCCCTTAGCATATCCTCACTTATCAATCCTATAACACATCATAGTATCCTTAAGAAAATAAAATTAAGAAATGTGTGAGATCAAATTCTCATTAAGGGTAATTTTAAATCAGAATTTACCATGAATAAATAATTATAGTCAATATGTAAAGTTAAATTACTAAAATACATTCCATTTAATCAACAAACTATGCACAATGTGGAAAAAATAAATAATGATCAAAAGACATATAAATAATCACATGAGGTTGAAACTTATAAATGGATATTAAAACTAATCAAATAATCACATGGGAATCAATACATAATCTTATAATTCGGTAATGCATAATTCCAAACATATGGAACATACTATCATGACCTCTCAAAATGAAAATTTAAATCTATGGGTAGAAAACAATATAATTTGGCCAACAGATTTGTCTCATGAGTCCCATCATTACAACTATGTGATATAAAAAACTAGTCCCCACACATTTCATACTATGTACAATGCATTCCTCATATTAAAGGGGTGAAAAAAATTAGCGTAAACATTGATATTAAAGAAATAACATTTGAAGTGTTAATATTAACACCAATCAAATAAACATAATCATAAACCATCCAAATTAATATGGTAAATGGTAAAAAAAATTTACATATTCATTAAAATTTATCATAAACCATCCAAATAAATAATAATTTTTATATTAATATAACATATTCCCAGTGGATCAGAAATATAATAAAGTTTTTATGCCATTGAAAATTATTAATTTTTTTTAGGAAAATAAGCTTTTTACTTTGAAAATATGTTTTTTAAAACTAAAAGACTAAAAAATATTCTGAAAATAATCCTTTAAAATTATCAATTAATGTTTAAAAATTTATTTATTATGATAGAAGTAAATTCAGTTTATGCCATACACACTAAAATGAAGATTTCTTTCAAATTTTTGGTAAAATCAAAATAGGCCATGTTTTGGAAATGACATGAAGATTCATTTAAAAAAATTTGTAATAATTAAAAAATGGGTAAATGTTTTGTTAATAAATCATTTTTAAAAGGATAAAAATATTTTTGAATATTTTTTAAAAAATATTGATTTTTATGAAAAATTATAATCGACCTAAAAGAGAAATAATGTCAGATTTTGTTAGAAACAATTTCTCAATAATTTTATATACCAAATAATGTTAAAATATAATTATTGGTTGAAAAATTTCATGAATAAATATATGAGAATAAATAGGTTTATTTTAATATATAAATATAAAATAATTCCCCCAAGGTATACTTATCAAAAATTTAATCCCAAATAATGATGAGATTGTGAAATAAATCCTTACCACTTTGGTAACTTCTAAATCGTAATCCCCATAATAAAATAACATAAAATAAAAAATTAAATACCGTGAAGAAAAATATAATAATTATATAACATATCAAATTGGAATTATATACGCCATAAAAAGGAAATAAGTTGTGAATATGGTATATATCTTGTTGAAGTAAAAGTGAGATGAGAACCTCTTACCTCATGTTCTTATTCATTCGTATTTGTCCAAAAATCTTGTACAATAAATAGGGGCTTATTATATATTGATTAAAGAACCAAAATTATACATTTCATACCATATATTATTTACTTATAGTATTTTATCACCCATTTATTAACCGTTCTTTGTTAAAAACACTGTTTCAGGTGATAATTACTTTATTTTTTTTGTTTTAGTTTGATAAATTTGATCCTTTTAATTTTATCATTATTGCATCATATAAATAATTTTAACCTTGATATAAATATCATATATATTCATTATATATTTATTTATAGTAATCTATTAAAGTTGGAGATAGAAAATGGATTACACCTTTCATGGAGATAGTATGTTGTATGTATGCATGAAAACTATTTCAATTTTTCTCGAGGAATAGACAGAAAGAAAAATAAATATTAATTAAAATTTAAAAATTAATAATTATTTCATATATAAAATTTATATTTACCAAATAAATCCTTATTAACATCCATTTAAAAATAAAATTAAAAACCATTTCACATTGCTACGTAGAGGCGGTGGTCCACATATATGCATGAGCGATGTTATTTCTTTCCAAGGGATTAGAAAGTAAAAAAGTTAGAAGTGATATTATATTCCTATAAGTTTTTTTAGTTCATAAATATCACATATATTTATTAATTTTAACCTTCTTTCCATATAAAGCGCATGCAAAAAATGAATCACATCGCTATGTGAGGCGGTAGTCCGCCATACACGCGACCGATGTTATCATATCACCTATGGAATGAAAAGTAAGAAGTTATATGTGATATAATAAATATATAAGTATAATAATGTCAAAAATATCATAAAACATGATAAATATATAATTATATCCATCCTTGAAAGGTGGTGATAGAAAAACAATTACATCAGTTCATGAGGTGTTAGTCCGTCGTACATATGATGGACAGTTTAATTTACCATTTGATTGATATGGATATGGATATAGGTTTTTAAATTAACATAATAACATATCAATATATATTATATACTGGTGTTATTATAATATCATAGTTTAATAAGGTTTTAAGGAGGTGGAAAAAAATACAGATGTTTAATTATTTTATCACTTCTTCAAATGGCCTCTTTAGGTTCATAAAAAAATACTTCTTTAAAGGAATTCATAATTAAAAATAAGTCCTATAAGAAATTATTATGTATTTAAGGAAGTTATTTTTCCAGGTATTGTCTGAACCAAATGGATTTTTAGGTGTTAATATGGGAGGAGAGGGGGTGTCCTTTTATAAGTGTGGGATATGACACACATGAAATTTTTGAAAAGATAAAGTGATAACAAAATTTTTATCATGAAAAATGTCTAAAAACTAATATTTATCAATAATTATAGATTATAGAGTCCAAATATGAAAATAAATTTGGTTTTGTATAAGTTTTAGGTCATTTTAAACCTTATCTTCTTAGTTTAACCCATTGTAAACCCATTTTTACCTTAATCACGAAAACAAAATCTTAATTTTTTCACTATTAATTATGGTAAAAAATTAAGTTCGACATATTAGATAATATATATTATTCTAATTCAAAATATGGAATCTATTTTTCCAAATTAAACTCAAATAATTGGAAGAATTCAATTTAAAATAAAACAGTAGACATGAAGAATGTGTGGTTTTCCAAATAGATAATTATCATAAGTACAAAATGATTTAATTTAAAAATTAAGCATTAAATTATTTTAAAAAACCGGTGTTGTGTGCATCGTAAGCTATTGAAGAGATTTATATTATTTTAAAATAAATATATCATGAATTCTAGGTGTGGTATATTTTCTTATAATCTTGGTGTTTTTTGTCATATAAGCAATCTAACATGATGTTTCTCTTTTAAAATCTCAGGGTGTTACAGTGAGACATAATGTGAAAAGGCACTGATAGATTAGTGGAAATCACTAGGGGCGGGAAAATTAGTGATTTAAATTATTTTAAATTTACCTTCTTGAAAACACACCGATTACTTTTAAAGTGAATTTATACTTCTTCTAAATACACACACATGCATGAAGGAAATAATAGATTTATAAGGGTTATCCATTCAAAATGAAAGGCTAATCCATGGTATTATCTAGATTTTATAGAGTCCATGAAACCCACTAGTATCATCATGTAGGTATAATGAGCATGATATAGCCTTATAATCATTTTATAATAATTCTCTTAAGGTTTATTGTTCTTACCACACTATTACAATAACACGAAATCAGTTTTGATAAAAAAAAGTGTCTTCCACTAGATTAGATCACCTTTATATTGTATATTATTTCTTATTTTATCTTCTTCTTCCTTTTTAGTGTCTCAAGTCTCACCTATTCTCTCTATGATAACTTCACAGCCTCACCTTCTTCTTTTTTCCTCTCAAAAAAATATTTTTAAAAAATATTTTATATATGAAACTCTTATCCTCTTTTCCTCATATATTTATCTCTTTTATGCATGATATATTTTCTAATCGCACAGTAAGATGGAAAAATATATTATAATTTTAATTTTAAAGGAAAATTAAAATTAATAAATTCCTCCAACTATTTTTCAAACTCTTCTTCTTCTTCCAAATTATTCTTATATTTTTTTGAACTCTATTTCAGGTTTTTGCAGTATAGAGTCCCTCATTGTAGTATGAATAAGAAATTAAAATCATAACTACTTCCCTTCTATTAAATATATATATATATTTTTTTGTATTTTCAAATAAAATAATTTATTATCTTCTATTTATCGCAACTCTTCTATTTTAATTTTTAACCTTCTTCTTCCTTTTTTTTATAAAAAAAATTCTTAATGTTTTAAAAATAATCAATTATATTTTGAATCCTCTAGAATATTGATTTTATTTATAATCTATTTTTTTTAATTTTTCAATAAACCTATACCTTATGTGGTTTAATTATATTTTTCATTGTACTACACATAGTCCATCAACATTATGATATACCTGTAATGTATCTTATCATGTCTAGGAACATTACAATGCTAAAAAACAAAAACTTATGATATTTGAACCTCATAAAGTAGGAAACTTATAAATTTCCATGTTAAACTTATGATGGAACCTATGAGCTTCTTTATCCTTAATAAGAAACCTTACAATGATTCGTATCAACCCTATGTAGAAACCTTACAAGAATCCTCTGCATAATTTGATTATATTTATGTACCCTAAGAAAGTACCTTACAAAATCTTCACCCTACAAGGTTTCCATGAATTTTTTAAAATCAACATCAGGGTGTAACCTATGAAATCCAATACTAGGGTTTACTTGTCGGATGTCTCCTTTACATTTTAGATCAAACTTCAAATACTTCCAAATAACATCAAATCCATTCTAAATCAACTTCAATCATATTTGACCTCTTCAAAAACCATTAAATATTTTTAAAAATATTATTTATGTGAGTTGGAATGTGATTTATGTATTGAACATAATATAAAACAACTTAAACACATCCAATTAAACTTATCCATGTGTTCTTCTCTAAGAAAATATAAAATGATAGAGGAAACTTCTTATCTAAACAATCTCACCATGTACTTCAACAACATCCAAATTATTATTGGTATAAATAAAAGGTATTAATATGACACTGAATGAGAGATCGTAGAGAATGTTACAGTGTTATAATTTTCTAATGATGTTTTTTGAAACATTTCTCAATTTTGTAACAAATTTGATCAACAAGTGTATATCTATATTGATGAGGAATAATATACTGAAGGAAATTTGGACCAATATGTTAGTTGATGTATCATACCTAAAAGTATTCAATTTTATTTCTGATATCCATGTTGATACAAATAAAATTGTCAACATAGAAGCTATATCTAATAGTTATTTACTTCTGGGGTATGAAAATGAGGATCTTGGATAATGGATTTGGGATAATGATGAATGAAACATCATTATAAGTCAAAATTTATTCTTAAATGAAGGAATATTATATATGGATAATCACTTTAGAGAAGATGAAATTGGGGAAAAAGAATCAATAAATCATACACAAGTTGATCTGAACAAAATTCTAGAAATACCATTTAGTTTAGGGATCACTGTATGTCTAGTGGTATCATTTTGTTTTGGAATACTAAAATATGGTTAGGTTTTGGAGGAAGTAGGAATGTCAAATGTAACAAAATGTTTAAGAACGTATAAAACATGGATAAGAGTTCTAGAAGAAGAATTTGAGCCTTACATTATTCTGAAAAGTTCTGCTAGGGTCAAGAGATTGGAGTAGAGGTTTTCACCAAATTTATACTATTTTTATCTAAAGGATTGTGGAGAACATGAAATCCTTGAAAATACATCAAATATGAGTGACTCAAAAACAATATGAGTCAACAATGAAGGAAGTTATTCATTCATTTTATATGAATAAAACACGAGAGTTAGATAATTTACTATTTATTAAGATTAAAAGTCATAAAAATGGGTGTACCAGTTTAAGGAAAGAAACAAATTGTAGAAAATGATACAAGTGGAGGTTGGATGTGAAATGAATTAAATAAATGTAACAGATTGATTTAAGTGAAATATTCTCTATGAAGGGGAATTATATAACTATCTAAACTATACATGTAATGGTTGCATTGAAATTTCTAAATATTGATTAATTAGATAATATGATGGAATTTATTTAGGATAATTTTAAGGGGTAAATTTTCATAGATAAAATGATATGTTTTAAAGAAAATGGGGTGGAAGATCTAGTGTATAGGATAAAATGTAACTTATATGGGTTGAAACAAACACTTAGACAATAGAACAAGAGATTTTTTGCTTTTAAGAAAGGGAAATATTTCATCCAATAAAATATGATTCAATATTTTTAATTTAGGGTATTTGATAATGGTAGTTTGATTATACTAATCTTTTATGTCCATGAAATTCTCTTGGAAGGTATAAATATGGTTCTGATATTAGAATTTAAGAGGGACCTAGACATAACATTTGGGATGAAAAATATTGTAATAGAAGGGATGTGGATCTGTAGGGACTCAAATATATGAACTCAAATGTTATCTCAGTACGAATATATCTATAAGGTTTTGTAAAGAATATCTATGTATGTCATGGTTTGAACAAGTTCTGGATTTGATTTTTTATGGGAGTTTCCAATAGATACATTTAGAATCTAAGGAAGGAACACTAGGAAGCTATGAAGTGAATAGTTTGATTTCTCAAAATTATCATGGAATTAACTTGTTTTTTGGAATAAATGATCTATTTTATGTATATATTTATGAGAAATTAAAATGAAATTTAAATAGTGAAATAAGTACTGTAGGATATGTGTTAACTTATAGAGGAGTGATAGTTAGATGGATGTCTCAACTATAACTGATAGTTTAGATTTCAACCACTATAGTAGATTATGTGTTAGTAACATTAGTCAAGAATGAGTGGATATGTTTGACAGGGTTTTTAGAGGAAATTAGAATAAATTAGGGGAACAGTTTTTAATTCCATTATATTTTGACTGTAATACATCCTTTTAATAATCCAGTGTTTCATTTAATGAGTAATCATATTCAGATGAAATATCACTTCAACTGGATACTTCTTCAAGATGAACTGTTGGGAATATAGAAGGTGATTAGGAGTGAAAATACCATGGATATTTTGATAGAGTTCTTAGTTTGGGGATTTTTGGGGGGTGGCACTATGCCTCAGTGGGGTGGTAGAGTTACAATATCTATATTATGAAATAAAAATTTAGTGAAATTGGTTGAAATATTGTTAGGCGATGAAGGAATATTCATAGAATATTTGATCCACATGATGAATAGTTATTGGTCATAGGGTCTATGTTTTACCTATAAATAGTTGGTCCCTATGGGGATTATTGAAAACATCATTAAGTATAAAATTCCTAATTATTGATTATAAATCATGTATAACTTGATATTGAATCTCTTTTATCTATTTTAGTTAATTATTGTATTTCTCTATAGATATAGAGAATTTTTGGAATCATGTTAAATTTATCATATGCGAGTGTTTTGTGAATTCTTTTGTTTTTATGATATTGGTCATATTTTACTTTCCCAAACTATTGTTTCAATATAGTGTGTGGAATGTTTCTTAGATACACTGATTTTGAGTGCCTTTAGATATCTTGTATTTGTTTTACACTTTTAATTCCAAATTCTAGATCCATGTTATAGGCACAACAATGCATTTTCAGGTTCAACATTTGATAAAAGTGTTGTATGATATTTTTTACTCAAGTATTTTCTAGTATAAACTATTTTTACATTATACCATGATATTTTGATTCTCAATAAGTTCCCTCAGTTTTGGTTATGATTAGTTGGCTCAAATTGAAAATAAAAACACATGAAAATTGGTTCAGAAACCAAAAAAATAACACCATTGAACAAAAACTAGTGTTCCAATATAAAATATATAATAAATTTGAAATGTATAGGATAAAATTCTAGTCTAAAAAAACTACATAAAATTCAGGGGGGTTGATTTCAATGAATCATTTTAATTAGTGGAAAAGATAAAAGAAATTATAATTTTCCTTGTTATTGTGACCTAAATAAACTATAAAATATTCCAAATTAATGTAAATTTCAAATTCCATTATAGAAAGATTTAAGATGATATGTGTATTTGAAAAAACAGAATACTTATTCTTAGTAATAATGATAAATGTGTTTGAAAATTGAAAAAGGACTCATATGTTTTGAATAGTGGTTCAAGATCCTAGTATACCAAGATAGACACATGTTTGAAGGATCTTAAATTGAAGAAAGGAAGAGTAGAAAATAAATTATACATTAAGGAAGATTTTAAGAAATTATTAATCTTTATAATATATATAAATGATATATTTTTTTACAGCTAAATACGAGGAGGTTTACAAAAACATTTCTACATAAAAGAATAATATATTTTAATTTTTAACGCTTTATGAGATAAAATAATTCTCAGGCCTCTAATTTACTTAAGCACATGAGTACATTTTCATCACAAAATATATGAATAATTAAAAAGTATTATATAAGTTTAACATGGAAGATTAAAAAGTTATATATACTCTTTTCACAATAAAAAAAATATAAATATGATGAAGATAAGGAGTCTAAGAAAATAAATTTTAGAAGAATCATTGGAAGCCTATTTTATGATAACTTTGTGTTATAAACTTTTTTCTATTGTAATGTGGTGTGCTCATTTTCACAGTGTAGAAAAACCATATCTTATTACAGTTAAGAATATTACTAGGCATTCCTATGTAACTTATGATTTTTTATTACTTTATAACAAAAAATTGAAACTAAATCTGTTTTATATTGATGTATATTAGGTCATAAAACTCCTTGATTGTAATTATACCTGAGATATAATTTTTGTCTTATGAGAGAGTTGTGTCTAGAGACACACAAAGAAGTAAAATTCCAAGACATTTAGTACTTATAAGGATAAATATGTTTTAAAATAACAATTCATAACTTATATTATTTGTATAAAGACTCAATTTGAATATTTCATGTTTTAAGTGAAGTTTTCATTACATATTGGATGTGATGATCAAAGAAAAATAATTTTTTTTTTCAAATAATTAAGATTAGAATTATTAATAGAAGAACATTAATATCAAGTAACATTTCATTAAATTAAATATTCATAAATGATTCTTTATACTAGTTTTTTTATTACAACAGAATAATTTCTGGATGTGTTCACAAAAATTTATTTCAAAGGTTGTATTTCAGAAGTTGAGGTTAAAGATGTGAGTTCAAATTTTTTCATTTCATAGTCATTATAAGTAATTCCTCTCCCCATCACTATAATTAATTAGATTATTTTTCTAAAATTGGATAAATAATACATAAATAAAAAATATAATTTAAAAAATAGATGTTTTTATTGATAAATATAGAAGACAATTTTTTATTTCATTATTTTGTATTAACAAATTCTTATGTGTTTTCAGAAATATATATAGGGGAAATTATTTTCACTATTATTATATATTTTCAATACAAGTTTTAATAATATATAAATGGGGAAGTATTTATTATCCCAAGGTTATCTATCTACTTTTAACTCTCTAGGACATTAGGGTTTTCCTCCCATAGTTCTCTCATCATCATTTTCTCTTCATTATTTCCATTTTTTGAGGATTTATTCCCACAAATCCTTATAGATGCATTAAATTTTTATGATTTTCTTGGTTTTTCATTAATATAAGTTCATATGTTTGTTTATCACAGTTAATGACTTTCTCCCTTCCCAATGATGCTCTTTCTTCCTGACCCATCACACTAGATCCCATATTTGGTACAACAGTATGGTGTTTGTGGTTGTTGGGGACTATTTTTATAGAAGTGGTTCGAGTCCATCCATTTAATTTTGTTTTTTGGTTCCAACTATTGGTTTTTTTTCATGTTTACTAAATTAGATTTGATTGATGTCTGATGTTGTTGCTGTTAACTATTAACCCTATTCACTCTCTACCATGGCACTTTCTTCTCGACCCGTCTCCCTGGAATCCATATTAAGTATAGAATGTCGGTGTTTGTAGATAATTGGGACTATGATGGTGGTCATAAAAGATATATCCAATCCCCATATTATCATTTACATATACATGTATCTTGTTGGTTTCTTCTCAGTGACCTTCTTTCCATTTATCATTTCATTGGTTAGTCTTCGATGGTGGATTTTGCCCCTAGAATTGTCCCTATATAGTTTTCATTTGATCACACAGTCTTATGGGTTATGAATATCCAAAATTATATAATGGTAAAATTTAGAAGAATTAATCAAGATTGTATTATATAGAGGTATTAGTGTGTCTTCAGTATGATGACAACTTCCTAGGGAGATGACATTACACAGGTGTGGTGAAGTCCTCAATTACTATTTAGCATCAGAGCTCCAGTGGACTTGAATGAGACTTATAATGTTAAAAAAACTCACGAAAAAATAGATGTACCACTAGAGTTTTGTTTTAATACACTAAAATTCAATTAGAATTAAGAATAAGGTAGTTAAGTAATAATTTTTTCAAACAAACATTTAGTGATACTGAGAATACTTCTATTAAAAAATGGTTAAATACTTTACCTGTTCCCTGATATTTTGAGTATTAAATATGTGGAACTGGTGGTTCTATAAAAGAACATTTTAAATCAACTCAATATGTCAAACATGTTCATCTAGGCATGGTCATCACATTTTTTTGATCCAATTTATGAGTCTAGAGTAAAAGGATTTTTTTTTATAGAAAAGGTGGTGCCTTGGTCAAAGACCAAATAACATTTAATTGAATAAAAAAGTCAAAAAGATTACAAGAGACAGAAAGAAGGGATTTTTTTAAAATCTTTATCAAATAGCTGAAGTAAATACGGAGGGAGGGTGTCCATCCAGGTCATTGTCTGATGAACACCCTTTTTGGCGAGGGCATCAGCAACAACATTAGCCTCTCTGAAAGTAGGAATGGAAATGTAGTTTATATCATGCAGAGAGTCCAGGAACTATATCCAAAGATTGATCAAAGGCCAGGAAAGTTGAGTCACACCATTCCAGATTTCCTGGACAATAGTGGTAGAATCACTTTCAATCCATAGATTCCTCCAGCCTTTTTAATGGAAAACTTGATAGCATGAATTACTCCCATCATTTTAGCCTCCAATGATGAAGCTATGCCGCAATTTCCAAAGAAACACCCATGACACTTTCCAGTAGATTCTCTGAAAATGGCTCCACAACTGGCAGGTCCAGGATTGCCCTTTGAGGCACCATCAACGTTGACTTTGATCCATCCCAACATTGGCGTTTTCTAGAAAACTTCAAAGGTGTGAATAGGTTAACGGTATATTCCATCAACCCGAATCCTGTGCAAAATATCCCAGTCACCAACCGAGTTGTTACAGTGAGATTTTTGAATCGAGGCAACTTCTTTAATCGCAATGAGGATCCATGCTTTCCCTGCATTAATATTTAATGAGCATTTATTGTGTAGAATATCATTTTTGTCATACTAGATCACATGCAGGAGCTTAGCAACAATAGCTAGAAAAATGTTATTAATTTTCTAAGAGGATTAGTGATGCACAAGACATTTAAGAAGTGTGAAAATTGTGTTAGGGGTATGCCATATGCAATAAAAAATGTCAAGTATATATTTAAAAAGAGAAGAGTCTGTGGAACAAGATAAAAATAGATGGTTAGTGTCCTCTCTATGTTGATTACATTGGTGATACTTAGATCATAGTTGGATACCAAAATATTGAAGGCATACCTCATTGGGGAATCTGTTATGAGCAATGTGCCAAATTAGAGTGAGTCTAGTAGGCTTAATCCATGTCTTGTTGAAAAAATTTAACCTTTGAAAGCTAGATTCAGATCCAAGAAAGTTGTGCATATAGGAATTTTTTGATTCAAGAATACCATTTGGAGCGGGTTCCCAAACAAGAAAATCATCACATCTAATAAAAGGATAGTTATCAATGATCTGAGCAATATTGTCAGGGAGATTATCCATATGGGAATGGAGAACATCTTTAATAGTGTGACAAGTGTCCACTATAGTAAAAGGATTAGTTGATATGGAAATCAATTGATTATTTTTAAATTCTAATTCAAACACAAAACAAAGAGAATATTATTATTTTTTGATTTCTATTAAGTATTGTATATTTTTTTTTCAAAAGAATTGTAATTTTCTAGAGAAATTATTAATGATAATTAATTTTAATAAAGTAATATATCACTTCATTATTAATTTTTAAACACTCATTTTGAGGAATATTTTTTTTAACAAAAGGATAAAGACTACATTATGTGTAGAGTTAATTTTTTAGATATCTATCCTAGATTAACATTATTCAATTTATATATATATATATATATATATATATATAATAATTTTTACGAAATTTTATATGGGGTTCTTGAATTGAAATAAGATACATTGAATTCAGAATTTCACAGAATTTTTTTGAGGAAATTATTATTATGTGAAGAATAATTATCCTTTTTTCTTGTATGGATTTTATTATCATTGAAAAAATATTACAGTGTTGAATGTGATTGCAAATAGTGATGATATTTTTCTTCATTACTGTGGTGAATTTGTTTATAAGATATTGATCCTTGATGAGGTATGATTTTGTTTTAATTTTGGTTAAACTCCCTTTTAAATGGTCAAATGAATGCTTCGTGGAAGTAGGAAAAGTATTAGGGATCTTGCAAGGGTTTAGGAGATGAAATGGGGGGAAAATTGAACATCCAGTGCATGATGCATGGTTGGCACATGGTTAGTACGAACAATGCACTAGAAATGTGTTCCTGGGAGAAGGGGGTTCACAGTTTGTAAACCATTAAAGGTGAGCCTAGAAACTATGTGGACTCAGATAGAACCACAATATTAGAATCTTCATAGTTTGAAAAACCATGAGGGATCCCTAGGAAGGTGGGTTACCCATTCCTATCTTAGATAAATGAGGTTGCACGGTTGGCACACAATTTGGAAAACAATGTGGCCAAACAGTACACCTCTTAAACAGTGGGAAATAACCATTTTATTTCTCAAAATTAAATTTTCTTCACCGATTTTTTTTCATCATTTCTTGTCCAGTAGTAAGGTGTGAAAACCCGGATCTCCCTCACTCTCTAAGGATCATTTTTCTTTAATTTTTACGTTTCTGATGTTTCTTTTAGTGTGAATTGAAGCTCTAGGTAAGTCCATGAGTCCTCTTCCGTGTATTTTCTAGAACATCCATGGTTGGTCATTTTATCTCCTTCTAAAGATCCTTAACCCTAATATTTTTCAAGGAATAATTATCTTGGGTGTGAATGGTTATTTTAGTTTAAATCAAGGAAAAATTTTGGGTGGGTTCTTGTCTACGAGCTTGAGGTAGGTGGTTTACAAGCTCTATACCAAATTCTTGATGTTTTTTCCTCGTGTATGTGTTTGTTCCTTTGTACTTCCTTTTTACACATTTGTCTCTTTAACTAAAGAATGTAATTTGATGCCTAATATGTTGCACAAGACCTTTCATTGTCCTCATTAAGTCAGTTAATGATTATAATAATGAGCCTATGGAAACCCATGGGGTTTGAGAATCCTTGAAATTGGTGAAATACTACAACAAAACATGCCTTTAATAGTGCTGGTATTTATCAACACTTGAAAAAAGCGCTGATAAATGGAATATTTATCGGTGCAAAAGAAAGTGCTGATAGATTTTACCTTTTATCTCCACCTTTTATTAGCATTGATAAAATGAACCCTTTATCAGTTCTTATAAAGGGACCATTTATCAACACTTTATTTTTAGCACTGATAAAGGGTACCCTTTATCGGCACTTTAGTTTTAGTGCTGACAAAGGGTACTGTTTATCAATGTTATATTTTTAGTTGTCATAATGTAATCATTCATCAGTGATTTTTTGGGGATTAAAAAGGTCCAAATAAATAAAATGACATAAATAAATAAATAAATAAAGGGTTTATTAAAAAAATATTATAGATTTTATTAATTAAATAATTATTGATAAAAATGAATGAATTTATTATACTATATATAAAATATAAATACTAAAAAATAATATTTAGTAAATATATAGATATATGAAAAATGAAAATTAAACATATTAAATTTAAAAAAAAGTAAACTGATAAAAATATCAAACATTTTATTAATTAGATAATTATTGATAATGTTAATCAATAGTATATATTAAATATAAAAATATATATGAATGTATATAAATAAGATTTATATATTGAAAAATATTTATGCTCTTTTCATTAAATAGTCATATATTTATTGAATAATGGTTTATAATTAAAAATTAATATGAATTAAAAATACCGACTAATTACAAAGAGTAATGGATATATAATTGAATGTCGTTTGAATTTTCAATTTAACCTAGATCAAATGTGTGTCATATTGATTTCATATATTTGTAATTAATGAATTTTTATATATAATGCACACACACAAAACTTACCCATTTTTTCAATTATGTTAAAATGTATTTATTTTTAATTTATTCAATTTCACTCATTTTTAACACGCATGCACTTAAAATTAGATAGTAATTAATAACGTTAAAAATATATCTTGTAAAAAAATTTGATAAATAAATATATTTATAAATGTAAATTTACTATATTTGTACAATTATATATATATTTACAATTGTAGATAAATCAATATTTTTTTAAAAGTATTTATATAATTATAAATAAATAATTATATATATTTAAATAATTATTAAATTTACAATAAATCTACTTAAATATTGAATATATTGAATATATTTATATTTATGTATATTTATTATATAAATATATAATGTTATAAATATATATAATGATATAAATAATTTTTTAAAAAATATTTATAAAATTATAAATAAATAATTACATATTTAAATAATTATAAAGTTATATTAAATATATTTAAATAAAGAATATATTTATTATATTTATATTTATATATGTTTACTATATATATATATGTTTATAATTTTATATTTATAATTATAATTTTAAATCCTTTATCAGTCCTTAAGTAATAAGCACTGATAAATGGATTATTTATCAATGCTAAAAAAGTACCGATAAATATCAATCATTATTAGTAATAATCACGACCCGTCCTCAGGCCTGTGCCATGACTACCCCAAACCTGCCTTCCATAGGCCAGGGGCTGGTGACTAGCACCAAAGGCATAAATCCTGATAAAAGGGAAGACATTGCCTTTATATAAGTAAAGAAACACAACATAGTACGCAAGATGAAGTAAACACTAAGTAAACTGAGTACAAAAGTATGTTCTGGAAAGTAAATGGGATAGAATACAAACCCAATTGAAAGTAAAGTACAACTGGAAAGAAAGTACAACAGCAGAAAAGTAAAGCAACAACTCCGAGCTGTCCTTTGGAAATCCCACCTGAAGGGTGGGTACAGATAGTCTCCTTAGCTCCTTGGGTCCAACCGTCCACTCTGTGTACATCCCATCTAGTGATCCACCTCCAGGTACCGTGCAGCTTCACGAGCCTCAGCCATGATCAGTGTTGTCCATCGTTTGCAACCACCACAACGTAGTGCGGGCATAGCCTCTGCAGGGGTGAGTATAAGATACTCAATAGGGACCCCGAGACCCCCGAAGGTCTCCCAGAATCCACAAAGGATAAACCAATAAGGAAATATACAATCACAAAGTATCAACCAACTATACTTAGGTATATGCCCATACATATACCTAAGTCATCAATTCCAGTTCGGCTCCAACTCACGAGCCCAAGTTCATCCCAGTCCACACAAGAAGGTACAACCCAAACGACACAGGAAATCACAACCCAATCCACACAGGATAGCAAGTCAATCTTATCGAAGATAATGATTGAAAGTCAAGACTCAGCTCACACAGGTATACTACTCACGAAGAGAGGTGGAGATGATAGATGTAGCCTCTGAATCATCTCCCCTGCCGAACCCACGTTGGATCCAAGTACAGAAGTCATCGCTGCCGAACCCACCTAGGATCCTAGTATAGTAACCATCACTGCTGAACCCATGTAGGATCCAAGTATAGTCATCATCGCTGCCGAACCCACAGAGGATCCAAGTACAGTCGTCCTTGCTGCTCGAGTCATGGAGAATAAGACGACCAAGCCATTTTCCAAAAGTACACGGTGTGTAGGTAATCAATACATGTTGTTTCATCTGTCAACGAGTACTTCCCATGTGAAACGGCCCGTGTCATGGGGCTAGTCATGTAAAAAGTAAGTATATAGTGTGTGGTATGGTTACACACCATGTCTTCAATCCACGGGTATTGTACGTGTACCACAGCCTATGCCAAAGGGTTGTCCGTGTACCACATCCCATGTCAGTGCTTATTACTTTAATAATGATAAAATTCATCATTATCAGTGATTTTTGGATGTACTGATAAAAGTATCAAGATTTATTTAAAAAACCATAACCATTTGCAAACACAACACGATATTAAAAGATTTTCGCAGAAGGCACCCACTGTCGGTGCTCCACTTTAGTGAATTGAATATCGAATTAAGGCTTGAATAAAGGCTTAAACAAATCTAAGGCTCAAATTCAAGGATTGAATGATTCAAGGGTCTAAGGAATCAAAGGATCAGATGTAAGTATTTCTGTACTTTCTCTCGAATGTAAGTCTTTCTCTACTTTCTCTTGGGGAACTCAGGGTGTAACATCCTAGGTAAATAAAGAAATAATAAATTTTCATTTTTATTAATATTTTGTGAATTAAATATTAATTTTACTTTAATGGGTTTGCTATGTTCGATGGCGTACCCGATATGAAACAACGAGTTTCTTTGAAATCTTATGTTGCACACTAATAATATAATATTGTTATTTTAAATGGTAGTCAACACCTAGCCGTTGTATTGGAGAGAATGAATTGAAATAAAAAAAATATGGTTACACATTTTTGTTAAATGATTTTAAATTTATCTAATAAAACATAGAGGCTTTAAATAAGAGAAGAATTTTATTTTAATCATAAATACTCTAATATTCACTAAAAGGTAAATTTATCACCTTTTGATTGAAAATTCTCTTTAAATATAATTTTGGTCACTCTTATACATTCTATTTGACCAAATAAAATTCTTTTTTAGAATTGGGACACCAAAAATTTTCTTTGGGTAATTTTTTTGTATCTTTCAGAAAAATTTTATTTTTTAATGAATAGTGAAAAATACTGTATTTTAATTCAAATTTTCCTTTAAATATAATTAATTTATATGGTTAGATTATCTTTTTAATTGGTTTTAAAGTGTAATTAGATTATATTTTTACCATTTAATACAATGGTGGCCATTGTAATAAATTTCACATTGAAATTGGACATAAACAAGTGTCAATCTTTTGATAGATATTGTCTTTAAAAACACACTATTTTTTTGACAACGATAATTAATTTTAAATTAATTAATGAAAATTTTATGTTTTTAATTTTTTAAAATAGGCATAATTTTTTAATTCAGAATATCAAATTTATCTTAGGCTGATTTTTTGGTATTTTTCGGAAAACTTCAATTTTTTATTAATAGTGAGACCAATAAGTAGTAGTTAAAAAACTTCCTTTTTCGTTTAAATGAAATTTTACCACTTCAGTGAATTAAATTTTGAAAATACAACATATATGGTTGTCATTAGTAAGTAAAATTTTGTTTAGTAAGATGAAAATAATTTTTGGTGAATAGTAACTTTTGACTTTTATTTACCGCGGTTAAAGGTCAATAGAGTAATTTAAGGTAAAAAGAATATCAAAATATTAAAAAACTACCTTAACACTTGTCCTAACTTTATTTGATTAGTCATGGCCAAACATTGCATACTTGGGTCAATTTTGAAACCCCATTGATTCACTTGGGTGTGATAATGACACTTTATATTAATTAATTTAAAGTAAAGACAAAAATGACACAAACATATATCTTTTAGTAAAGTAATTTTTAAATAGGATTATATAAGTTATATTTTTTACTATAAATATTGTTTGGAAAGATAAACCCATTTACTACATTATGGTATTTTTTTATAATTTTTAGACGTCAAATAAATAAAATTATTTAGGACAGAAAAATGATGTAGTGTTTACCTCATTAATAAATGATTTAAAAAAATAAGATTATAAGTATTAAAACAATATCCAAAACCTATAAAATTCTTATTGGATTATTTTATTTCTACCATGAGTCATCTTATATTTGACTTTAATTATTTTTGGAACTTTTGAATCTGAAGATAAGTTTATAATAAAATAATTGTTTCAAACTTTCCTAAAGAGCCCCTCCTCCCCCTTATAAAAATACCTCACTTATAACCAATTCCCCACACCTCTCAAGACTTTTGGCTCATACAACCTCTTCCCAATTAATCTCTATACATCCCTCTCTTCCACCAAGAAGCCTTACCTTAGGCATAAGACACTTCAAGAAATCCTTTTGGTTCAAACCAAAGGGAGTTACCCAAATTAAAGGTAACTGTTTCTCTTAAATTCATTTCTTTTATTTTACTTCTCCAACCCACTATACTCTTTTTATTCCTTTATTTTATAACAACACAATTATAATCAATATAATAGGATGTTTTTATGGGAATTATTCAAACTAAACTTTCACACACCACCATCTAATGGGTAAAGGACATAACGTTTCTGTGGATGGAAAACTAACGCCTCACAAAATGATGATTGTTCAATCATCTCCTACTGCCTCTCATGGTGGCCATTATGATGGAACTGTATTTATATATGATATTTAGTATGTTTATATTTTATTTATTATTCTATATTTTCATTTTATATAATTCATTTATGATTTCCATTATGGGTAAACGCGATAATTTCATTTGAGGAAGTGCGGACTACTGCCCCCTCAAAGTGATATGACTCGTTAATTCCTTATGTGGGACGTATAAAAGATGGATTTAATGAGATTATATATGATATTATAATGGAATTATAATATACATATGTATAATTATGTTTTAATTCCATGAAAATAAGAAATAAAAATGAAAGTAGCGTTCATGCGTATGTACGGTTTACCGTCTCCATGAACTGTGCATTTCATTTCTTATCTCCAAATGTTATTTACAATTATAAATACACACATATAATATATATATATATGATATATATGATATCGAAATCATGAATACCATTCTTAATATAATGGATATTTTTCCACATGAACAACTGATAATTATAAGGTGTTCATTTTTTACTCAAGTACCAAATATCGACAAAATGACCATTATTAACTTAAATGATTACATAATATTTACAACATGGTAATAAGTGATACAAATTGAATATTAAACATTAAAAAAATTTCTTAAGAAAGTAGAAATTAACTTTAGTTTATTATTTTGGAGATTAAATAATGAACGAGTCAAGCCAGACACAAGGTAAGGGACTTTGTCTCAATCTCCTTTCATTGAGGCGTATTTTGTTTTAATACACGACATTCATTTATAAGCTATATAAAACCCTTTGTCTTTTCATTTCATTCAAATAGAATATTGTTTTTATAATAAGTGTTTTATTAGAAGAAAAAAAGGAATGTTTCTTTTTAACGTAATCGGTGACAACGACCTTTCCATCACCATGAGAATTATTTGATCTTTGGATTCCTTAATAAGCTGAAATGTTTTTAAAAGGAAAATAAATACCATATATTATTTTACATATTTTAGTATTGAAAATGGTTTTTATAATTGATTTTGTTATGATAATATATTTAAATGATATATTGTGATTGTTATGTGGAAATGTTATCTTTCCTTTATGTTTGTTTTATGTGTTATGAATATGTTATGGTTCTTGGGAATTGTTTACGTATATGGGTGGTTCCATGATAAACCTAGGGCGGGTGATCTTGAGATAGCTCTCCAATTCATTAGGTAACTGGACAGAGGTAAAAGTGAATATTTCTCCTAAGAGATTTAGGGAATATACTATGATGGGTATTCCAAATGTAACTTCCTATGTAGCTGTGATAGCTATAATGTAAGTATGATATGGATGCCACAAGTTTCCTTTATGATTTATATTTTCTATGTGTTTTTCATAAATCTTATGATTTCATGAGGTATGTTAAAGAGATTATGCTATTTATGTAATAATGAACAAATGTTTTCATTATTTGTTTTATAACCCTTACTGAGATTTTTATGCTCATCCCAAGTTTTGAAATGTTTTTCACAGGACTTAAAGAAGAATAGAGTCAAGGATGGGATCAAGGAAAAGCCATGTTGTCTAAAACATGGAACTATACAAGACCCTTTTTTCAAGAGTTTTTATTTTGTGAAAAAATTGAAACTGAGTAGAAGTTTCTACTTTGTAACTTTTGAGATGTAATATAATAGTTATGGACTAATTCTCTATAAATCTAAACCTAAAAATATCCTCAATGTTAATTATTCATTTAATTCAAGATTATGTAATGTTTTATGGCTATGTCTTTATAGTTGGTATCAGAGGTCGGTTTAGTCAACTTTAGGAGTTAGGGTATTGTTAAATTAATATCCATAAATTAATTTATGTTAATGATATATCATTTACAAATTACCATGTTGCTTCGCATAAGATATTTCTGTGTTCATAATGGTTTTCCACAGAGGAAACAAGGCAGCTATGTTGGGACGACATCAAGAGGAAGACAACCTTCCAAATCAAGAACCTGAGATGGTCGGAATCAGAACTGAATAGTTTGTTATAGTGATGGAATAGTTTACTCAGGCTATAAATGGTGGTGGTATCCATGCATGAGATCAGCCATATCAACCATAGAGTAACATGTCAGTAGTGGAGAATTTCATGATGCAACATCCCCCATCATTCAGAGGATCATATGACACTGTTCTAGAAGAAGGGTGGATTAAAGAACTGGAGAATATTTTCGATGTTATGGGGTGTTTATAATAACAAATGGTTTGTCTCACTATTTATAGTTTTTAAGGTGAAGCTGATTAGTGGTGGTCGATGGTGAAAAATATGAGGGATAGTGAGGGGATTGATGCTCTTGATTGCGATGAATTCAAAGGTATGTTTCTTGAGAAATATTTTCCTAAGGTGGTTTGTCTTAGGATGGAAAAAAATTCCTAGAATTGTAGTAGGAGGATGACTCAGTGGCTACTTATGAAAAAAAATCACTCGACTGGCAAGGTATACTCCAAATGTTATACGAGATCTTGATAGACAAATCAACCATTTTTACTCAGGGTTAAATTCAAAGTATCGAAGGGATTTAGCTTCTCGTGATTTCAAAAGTTATGAAAAATTTGTTCGATGTGAAGAGATGGTCGAAATGGAGTTTTTCGATGATCAGGTGTTCTTTGAAAAACCATAGAATAAGAGGTCGAGGTAGCAGGAGAAAGGGAGGAACTCTTTAAAAAAGTCTAATAGTAAGAAACTTAAGATTATAGTTTGTGAAAATTGTCATAAAAAGCATGTTGGGGAATGTCTTTTGAATTCTTATAAGTGCTACCAATGTGGTAAAATGGGACATAAGGCTCGTAATTGTGCTGAAAAAGATCAAGGTAATGGTAAGACAAAATATGATTTATAGTTAGTAATATGTTTTAAGTGCAATGAAATGGGTCATTATGTAAATGAGTGTCCCCAAAAGAACTCAATTGTTGAAAAGAAGCTAGAATACAAGTAGAAAGGGGTGGAAAAATCCTTTGAAACTACTTCAGTAGATGTTGGGCCATCAAATTATGTAGTATCAGGTACACTGTTTGTTTGTTCAAATTATGCCAATGTGTTGTTTGATTCAGGGTCTACACACTCTTTCATTTCTGAGAAGTTTTCTAGTAAATTGGGAATTCCATCTCTAGATATGAATCTTGAACTTATTGTGAAAACACATAGAGAAAATGTTGAGACAAAAATAAAGTATAAGAACCTTACTATCTTTGTGTGTAGAAAGAATCTACCTGCAAACCTTCTTGTTTTTCCACTAGTAGAGTTTGATGATATTTTGGGTATGAATTGGATTTCTGTTTATCATGCTAAGATTTACTGTAGTGCTAAAGAGGTTTATATTCAGAAATTTTTTTAGTTTGTGTACAAGAATTAACCCTTGATTTTGATAACATATGAGGAATCTGAGAAACTAATAAAAGATGGAAATGAATGTTACCTTGCACATATTGTTGAAAATAAAGGAACTGTTCAGATTAATGATGTACTAGTGGTAAATGAGTACCTTGATGTTTTTCCTGATGATATGCATGGTATTATACCTGGTCGAGAAGTTTAATTTACTATTTACTTAGTTCCTAATGCCAAGAAAATTTCAAAACCCCCTTATTGAATGGCTGAAATCAATCTTTTAGAGTTAAAGAAGCAATTATAAGAGTTATTAGATAAAGGTTTCATTCGACCAAGAACATCACCATGGGGTGCTCCTATCATGTTTGTTAAAAATAAAGATGGTTCAATGAGACTTTGCATTGATTATAGAGCCTTGAATAACATCATTATTAAGAATAGGTATCCTTTACCTCATATCATAGATTTGTTTGATCAGCTCCAGGGAGATCCGTATTTTTCGAAGATGGATTTGAGTTTGGGTTACCATCAGTTGGAAGTAAAGGAATCAGACGTTATTAAGACCACGTTTCATACTAGATATGACCATTATCAATTTTTAGTTATGCCTTTTGGGTTAACCAATGGACCTCTTGTATTCATGGATCTTATGAATAGAATTTTCGGTGAGTTCTTGGATGAGTTTTTGGTTGTGTTCATTGATGATATTTTTGTTTATTCAAAAAGTAAAGAGAAGCATGAATGTCATTTAAGTGTTGTCTTGAAAACCTTAAAAGAAAAGAAACTATTTGGGAAATTCAGAAAGTGTGAGTTTTTGTTACAAAAAATTTCTTTCTTTGGTCACATTGTTTAATAAAATGGTATAACTGTTGATCCTGCTAAAACAAAAATGTGTTAAAGAATGGCCAAGACCCACAAATATAACCGAGATCCATATTTTTCTTGGTTTGGCAGGTTATTACCAGAGGTTTATTGAGAATGTTTCACAGTTATCTAGTCCAATGACTAAGTTAACTCGAAAAGGTGTTAAGTTCATTTGAACAAAAGAATGAAATAATTGTTTTCAAAAATTTAAAAGAAGATTGGTGAATGATCCAGTTCTGACACTACCTTCTAGAAATGGTGAGTTTGTTATTTACAATGATGCTTTGTTGAATGGACTTGGTTCTGTTCTTATGTAGAATGATTAGGTAAATGCTTATGCTTCACGTCAGTTGAAACCTCATGAGTTAAATTACCCTACACATGATTTGGAATTAGCTGCTGTTTTTTTTGCTCCAAAAATTTGGAGGCAACATTTGTATGGAGTAAAATGTGAAATATATACTAACCACAAATGTTTTAAATATATATTCACTCAGAAATAATTGAACATGAGGTAGAGAATATGGTTGGAATTAATAAAGGATTATGATTTCACGATCCATTACCATCCGAGAAAAGAAAATAAAGTGGCTAATGCTTTGATTTGAAAAAGTAATGCTTCATTAATCATGCTATGTTTGGAATGAGATCCTTTGGTTTTTAATTTAATGAAATTTGGCATAGAAGTTGTTGGTGAAGGAAATTCTTCTGTTTTGTTTCAGGTGTTAGTGAGATCATCCCTATCAGACCGAATAAAGTAATCACAAAAAGAAGACAGTGAGTTATAGAAAAAGGTAGATTTAGTTCAGAAGGGTAATTTTCCTGATTTAAATGTTGATAATGATTGTGTTTTGAGGTTTGGAAAAAGGTTATGTAAGCCTCGTGATTCACAATTGAAGAATAATTTGTTATGTGAAGCTTATAGTTCCTTGTTTTCAGTTCATCCATGTAGTACTAATATGTACAGATATCTTTAGGAGTATTACTGGTGGGATGGAATGAAAAGAGAAGTTGCTAATTTTACTGTGAAGTGTTTGACTTGTCAGTAGGTTAAATCAAAGTGACAGTTACCGAAAGGGACTCTTCTGTCTTTACTGGTGCCAGAGTGGAAATGGGAAAATATGTCCATAGACATCATTTTGGGATTACCGAAGACATCTCGGGTAATAATGAAATATGGGTTATTTTTTATCAATTGACTAAATATACTCATTTCCTTCCTATTTGAGACACTTTGTCTCTAGATCAACATTCTTGATTGTTTGTTAAAGATATAGTCATGTTTCATGGTGTTCCCCTCTCTATTGTATCTGATCGTGATCCCATGTTTACTTATAACTTTTATAAAGGCCTTCAAAAGTTGCTGGGTACTGAATTAAATTTTAGTACAGATTTTCATTCTCATCCAGATGGGCAGTCAGAATGAACAATTTAGACCTTGGAGGATATGCTCCGTGCTTGTTCACTAGATTACCATGGAAGTTGGGACCAACATACTTCTTTGGTTGAATTTTCTTTTAATAATAGTTTTCATCCTAGTATACAGATGGCTCTAATTGAGGAATTATATGGAAAGATTTTTCGAACTCCAGATTTTTGTGATGAAGTAGGTGAAAGGAAACTGATGGGACTAGAATTCGTAGAAGAGATGGCAGAAAAATTTCAGTTGATTCAGAAGCACATGAGAATAGCTTCGAGCAGATAGAAAATTTATGCGGATAACCGGAGGAAGGATATTTCTTTTGAGGAAGGTGATCATGTATTTCTCAAAGTTTCTCCATGGAAAATCATGGTGTGTTTTGGTATGAAGGGAATGTTGAGTCCAAGGTTCATTGGACCCCATGAAATTGTGGAGATAGTTGGATCAGTTGCATACAGAGTGCCTTTACCTCCATGTTTATCCCAGGTACACAATGTATTTCATGTTTCAATGTTGAGAAAGTATATTCCAGATCCATATCATGTTTTTGAGCCCATAGATAGTTTAGTTGGAAAAGAATCTAACTTATGAGGAACGACCAATCTGAATTCTTGACTGTAGAGAGCAAGTGTTGCAGAATAAAGAAATTCACCAGGCCCATGTATTTGATAAGTGAATAAAATTGTGAGGACGTAATTTCCAAAAGGGGGGAAGGATGTAACATCCCGGGTAAATAATGAAATATTACATTTTCATTTTTATTAATATTTTGTGAATTAAATATTATTTTTAATATAAAGTAGTTTCTATGTTCGATGGCGTACGCGATACGCAACAACGAGTTTTTTTGAAATCTTATGTTGCACACTAAAAATATAAAATTATTATTTTAAATGGTTGTCAATGCCTAGTCGTTGTATTGGAGGGAATGAATAGAACAAACAAAAATATGATTATACATATTTTCTAAATGTTTTTACATTTATTCAATAAAATTTAGAGGTTTAAAATAAGAAAAGAATTCGAATTTAAGCATAAATACTCTAATATTCACTAAAAGGTCAATTTATCACCTTTTGATGGTGAAACCTCTTTAAATCTAGATTTTTTCACTCTTATATGTTCTATTTGACCAAATAAAATTCTTATTTATAACCGGAACACCAAAATTTTCTTTGGGTAATTTTTTGGTATTTTTCAGATAAAATTCATTTTTTAACGAATAGTGAAAAATAATGTATTTTAATTCAAATATACCTTTTAATATAATTTATTTATATGGTTAGATTATCTTTTTAATTGTTTTTAAAGTTTAATTAGATTATATTGTTACCATTTAATCCAATGGTGGTCATTGGAATGAATTTCACTTTGAAATTGGATGAAAACAAGTGTCATTCTTTGGATAGATATTGTTTCTTAAAAACACACTTTGTTTTGACAATGAGAATTAATTTTAAATTAATTAATGAAACTTTTATGTTTTTAATTTGGTAAAATATGATTCATTTTTGAATTCGGAATATCAAATATATCTTAGGCAGAATTTTTGGTATTTTTCTGAAAAACTTCAATTTTTGATGAATAGTCAAACCACTAAGAAGTAGTTAAAAAACTGACTTTTTAGTTTAAATGAAATTTTACCGCTTTTGTGAATTGAATTTTGAAAATCCGACATACATGGTAATTATTAGTAAGTAAAATTCTGTTCAATAAGATGAAAATAATTTTTGGTGAATAGTAACTTTTGACTTTTATTTACCACAGTTAAAGGTAAATAGGGTAATTTTAGGTTAAAAGAATATCATAATATAACACAATTTCCTTAAAACTTGTCCTAACCTAATTGGATGAGTCATGGACGACCATGAACATATTTGGGTCGATTTTAGGACCCCATTGAGTCACTTGGGACTGATAATGACACTTTAGATTAATTAATTTAAAGTAAAGACAAAATTGACTCAAACATATATCTTTTAGTAAAACAATATTTACATAGAGTTATATAAGTTATTTTTCTGACTATAAATATTCATTGGAAAGATAAAACGATTTCCTACTTTATGGTATTTTTTTATAATTTTTAGATATCAACTAAATAAAATTATTTATGACACAAAAATGATGCAGTATTTACCTCATTAATAAATGTTTTATGTAAATTAGATTATAAATATCAAAATAATATCTAAAACCTTTCCAATTATTATTAGATGATTTTATTTTTACTATGAGTTATCTTTTATTCTACATTAATGATTTTTGGACCTTTTGAAACCGAAGATAAGTTTAAAATAAAATAATTGTTTCAAACATTCCTAAAGATCCCCTCCCCCCCTTAAAAAATATCTCACTTATAACCAATTCATCACACCTCTCAAGCCTTTTGGCTCATCTAACCTGTTCCCAATTAATCTCCCTACATCACTCTCTTCCACCTAAAATACTTACCTTATGAAGAAGACACTTCAAGAATTCCTTTTGGTTCAAACCAAATGGAGTTACCCAAATTAAAGGTTACAGTTTCTCTTAAATTCATTTCTTTTATTTTACTTATCCAACCCACTAAACTCTTTTTATTCCTTTATTTTATAAAAACACTAGTATCCTAAAAATACTAGTATGTTTTTATGATAATTATTCGAACTACAATTTCACAAACCTCCACCTAATGGGTAAAGAACATATTGTTTCTGTGGATGACAAACTAACATCTCACGAAATGATGATTGTTCAATTATCTCCTACCGCCTCTCATAGTGGAAATTATGAAGCAACTATATTTATATATGATCTATATTATGTTTATGTTTTATTTATTCTTCGGTATTTTCCTTTTATAGCATGCCTTTATGGTTTCCATTATGGTTAAGCGCGAGAATTTCAATTGTGGAAGTGCGGACTACTGCCCCCTCAAAGTGATATGACTCCTTAATACCTTATGTGGGAAATATAAAGGTTGGAGTAAATGATATTATATATGATATTATAATGGAATTATAATTGACCTATGTTTCATTATGTTTTAATTCCATTAAAATAATAAATAAAAATGAAAGCAGCATTCATGCGTACATATGGATTACCGTCTCCATGAACGGTGCATTTCATTTCTTATCTCCAAATTTCATGTACTATTATAAATACAAACATATAATGGATATATATGATATATATGATATATACATCATGAATATGATTCTTAATATAATGGATATTTTACCACATGAACAACTTGTAATTATAAGGTGTTCATTTTTTACTCAAGTACCAAATATCGACAAAACGACCTTTATTAACTTAAATGATTACCTAATGTTTATAACATGGTAATAAGTGATATAAAAAGAATAATTAACATGAAAAAGGCTCCTAATAAAGTAAAAATTAACTTTTGTTTATTATTCATGAGATTAAAGAACGAACGAGTCAAGTCCGACATGAGGTAAGGGACTTCGTCTCAATCTCATTTCATTGAGGCATATTTTGTTTTAATACACAACTTTCATTTATATGCTATATAAATCCCTTTGACTTTTCATTTCATTCAAATGGAATCTTTTTTTTTCTATAAATCGTATTACTAAATGACAAAAAAGGAATGTTTCTTTTTAACGTAAGCTGTGACAACAACCTTTCTGCCGCTGCGAGAATTATTTGATCTATGGCTTCCTTAATAAGCTGAAATGTTTTTAAAAGGAAAATAAATACCATATACTATTTTATGTATTTTGGTATAGAAAATGGTTTTGATAATTGTTTTTGTTATTTCAATATATTTAAATGATATATTATGATTGATATGTGGAAATGTTATCTCTCCTTTATGTTTGTTTTATGTGTTATGAATATGTTATGGTTCTTGGGAATTGTTTACATATACGGGTGGTTCTGTGATAAACTTAGGGAAGGTGAGCCTGAGATAGCTCCCCAATGCATTGGGTAACGTGACAGAGGTAAATGTGAATGTTTCTCCTAAGAGATTTCCAGAATATACTGTGATAGGTATTCCAAATGTAACTCCCTACGTTTCTGTGATAGCTATAATGTAAGTATGATATGGATGCCACAAGTTAACTTTATGATTTATGTTTTCTATGTGTTTGTAAAGACTCGTAAATTTAAAGGAAATTTTTTTCATAAATTCTTTGGGATTTTATGAGTATGCAGTTTCTGACGGAAGCTGATTCCAAGGCCCGGTGTGCCCGGAATCAATTTCTCAAGTTTATCTCAGGTACGTTCAGTGAACAAACGAGCGGGTTTTTCTAACTTTTGAAACGATGCTCAGAATCAAAATCCGAGGGCACCGATGAAACCGCAGTGCTGGTAATTGCTTAAGAATACATCTTCTGCACTTGCGTTTGCATGAAAAGAGTTGTTAAAAAAAGTGGATTAAGTGTAAATTGAAATATAATTGTGTTACAATTTTATTTCACATCTTAGTGGTTTAATCCCATGTGTGGGAGTTGGGGTGGGACCCACTTGTTCCTAAACTCCTTTTATTAGGATATTAGTGAGGTGGGGCCCACACGATCCCCACCCCTTCAAGTTCCCTAACTCTTCTAAACCTCCCTTGTTTTAAATGTTGTGGGTTCTCTTCTTCGACATTAATGTTTCCAACTTAACACACTATTAATTTTGACAACTCAAGATTAATTAAGTGAAATAAACTTTTTTAAATTTGAAAAAGCTTGGCATGTATTAATAAAATAAGGAAGGCCTTATTTTATTTGGGGTTGTTTAGTTGTGTGAGGATATTTGGAGAGAATTCTGTAAGTCTTAGAGAACTCCATCATCTTTGTTGAAGAACGTCAAGACCTCGACGAAGAACGCCGTCACCGCAAGGAGTGATCGACATGCCGTTCTTCTCCTCTCCACAACCAGTGTGAGAAATCATTCCCTCCTTGGGCGTACGCCGACACCTTCAACCGCGATGACGACTTTTGTCATCATTGTTGAGGTACGTGTTGAGTACAATTTTAATCAATTAAATTTGTGCTTTTTTTATCGTTGAGCATGTCGTGTTTTTGGCCGATTGTTATCAATATAATGGAGGAGTTTGGACCGCACAAACACTGCCGATCCTCGTCCCCATTTTGTTGTTGATTTTCTTTGTGGCTTGAAATGGAGGCAGTGCTGTTGTACTGTGCGAGGTCGAGAGAACCGCAGCCGGAGCGGGGCGTGGTGGAGGTGCGCGGCGCAGTCGCGCGACGCCGGTGAGGCCAAAGAAGGCCGCGACCAAGAGCGGGCCAAGACGTAGGGGCGCGGCGCCGTTGCGCTGTGCCGGCAGAAGAAGATCTGTGTCTATGGCTGCGGCAGTTCGACAGGAGGTGGCTGGGCTCGGCCGGCTGCCGACACCACGAGGAGGCGGGACCCGCGGCAGGGGTCCCACGGAAGCTCATCGGCCAGCCATTACGGCCGACCATTTTTCACGAAGTCCTGGGGTTGTAACCCCCGGCGGCTGGAAAGGGAGGGCCCCACCAAAAAGGGCCCTCCATTTCAAAATAAGGGGGGCAACGCCCCACCCCTTCCGCTTCCACATGCACTAGGTCGGACCGCCCGCGCCGGGCTAGGCCGCCCTCGCTGGGCCGGACCCCCGCGCCGGGCCGGGCCACGTCGGCTGCGTCGGGCCACGCCAGTCGGGCCAGGCCATGCCCATTTGGGCGGGACCCAGACCTGGGTTGGGTCGACCCGGTTCGGGCCGACCCAGGGGGTATTGGGCCAGGTTGGACTAGGCCCAAACCCCCTACTTACGGACACATCCGTTCAAACGCCCATAACATGGGCTAAGGACCTCCGTTTGACACACCATTAGTTGAGTTAGGATCCTTGGATCGCGACAGTCCTTTTGGTATATTACACTCAAGGTTTCAGAGAACTTTGGGTATGACCGGGTTGGTTCTAACGTGAAACCAACCGGGCCCTCGGAGCGGAAACGCTTATAACTTGAGCTCCAGACGTCCGATTGACGTGCCGTCGACTTTGTTGGATTCCTATTAGTGAGACGGTTCTTTGGGATTACTCCAATTGAGGTTTGGACATAGCTGGTGTATAGTAGGGTTGATTTTAGCTTAAAAACCAACCGGGCCCCTGGGACAAAAAAGCCAATAACTCTCAGACCGGGCGTCCGACAAACGCGCCATCTGTCGCGTTGGGTTCTTTTTGATGTGAGGGAACTTTGTGATACATAAAATCTGGACTTCATGATAGTTGATGTATCAAACCCCCTTGGCTCGTGGATAAGACCCTCCTGGAATCGAGCGTGCTATGTGCGGGAACCCTAGAGCTGGCTATGACTGTGACGACGATGACGACTACACTTGGATCCTCCATGGGTTCGGCAGCGACGACGACCGTACTAGGATCCTCCATGGGTTCAATAGTGATGACTACTGTTCTTGTATCCTATTTGGGTCCCGCAGTATTTGAATACTATTCTTGTATTCTATGTGGGTCCGGCAGTATTTGACTCTATACTTGTATCCTATGTGGGTCCAGCAGAGTAGGTGGTCTTGTATCCTTTGTGGGTCCGACAGCTTAGCTGGACTTGTATCCTATGCGGGTCTGATAGATTAGATGAATCAGTGGCTACATCTGATCGTCTCTATCACCTTAGGAAGTGTATACCTGTGTGAGCTGAGTCTTGACTTTCAATCATTATCTTCGATATGATTGACTTGCTTCCTCTGTGGATTGGGTAGTGCTTTCCTGTGTGGACTGGGTTGAACATGGACTAGTGAGTTGGAGCAGAACTGGAATTGATGACTTAGGTATAAGTATGGGAATACACCTAAGTAGTGTTGGTTGATACTTGTATTCATATCTTTCCTTTGTGGTTTATCCATTGTGGATTCTGGGAGACCTTCGGGAGTCTCGGGGTCCCTACTGAGTATCGTATACTCACCCCTGCACGAGCTTCGCCAGCACTACGTTGTGTTGATTGCAGATGATGGATAGTGCCGATCGTGGTTGAGGCTTGAGGAGCAGAACGGTACCCAGATGTGGTCTACATGGTGGGACGTACACGGAGAGGACGACCAGACCCGAGGAGCCGACGAGACTGTTTGTACTCACCCTTCAGGTGGGAGTTCCGGAGGATGACATCATGGTTGCTACTTTAATTTTTAGTAGTTGTACTTTCCTTTCAGTTGTACTACACTTTCAGTTGGGTTTGTATACTGGCCCATTTACTTTCCAGCACTTAATTTTGTACTTAGTTTACTTAGTGATTACTTCAGTTTGTTTACTTTGTGGTGTTTGATTACTTTAAAAAGGCAATGCCTTCCCTTTCATCGGGATTTACGCCTTTGGTGCTAGTTGCCAGCCCCTGGCCTATAGAAGGCGGGCTTGGGGTAGTCACGGCACGAGCCCTGAGGACAAGTCATGACAAATTGGTATCAGAGGAGTCGATTCTACCACAGAACTCAAGACTCTGATAATTTCTTCTATGTAAAGCAATAGTGTTAAGGGTATTGAGTGTGGTTATCAGTACAGGGAGTCCAGTGTTGGTGCGACGGCCGACGTATCCATACACCAGGACCCTGACTTCTGATTTCCCACTCATTGCACAAAAACATTGATTGTGTGTGTGTTTCAATGTTTTCTTTGTGATTACTTTGTGTCAGCTTACCAGGTATACTTTATTGACTGTGGTGCACCCGTTTCTTTTTAGGATGGCCCCACGAAGACATCCAACTAGGGTTCCAAGCTTTGTGTGAGACAGTAACCCACCAAGTGGCGAGGCCTCGGTGCAGGGCCCCATTACAGTGGAGGCACCGACGGTACCTCTACCCGCCGAGCCACCGATGCCACCAACCCCAGTAGCTAAGAGTGCACGTCGCCTGAGTGCACTGCATGAGTTTCAGCGTTAGAGACCACCTAGGTTCCGCGGGGAGACGGACCCTCAGGAAGCCAAGGATTGGCTGGAGGCTGTTGTTCGAGTCTTCAGATTAGTAGGGACACTAGTAGACCTCATGGTGATCCTTGAATCGAGTATCCTACACGTAGCAGTAGGCAGATGGTGGAACCTAATTCTCCAGGTGCATGATGAGGCATCTCTTCTTTGGATGTACTTCGAGAGCCTCTTTCACTCAGAGTTCGTTCCAGCCAACCTCTATGTGGTATGCATCTAGGAGCTACTACAGCTTTGGTTGGGCAGCATGACTGTAGCCTAGTACTCGGTGAGATTTACCGATCTCTCGTGGTACTCCATGGACATGGTACCGGACCCATTCTTCCAGGACCGGACCTTTGAGTAGGGAATAAGACATGAGATCAGGGCATCAATGATCTCTCTCAGCATACAAACGCAGGCAGGAATACTGGAGCGAGCCCTTCTTGTAGAGAGCTTTCTTGTTAAGCCTACACCAGCAGCGAGACCTACCGCAGGGCGGCATGTAGCAGAGTCTTCTGCAGCTGGAAGTCGCTGGATGTCACAGGGGTCCAAGAGGACTAGACCATCAGGTGAGCGACCTCAGGATACGGGATCCGAGGTGCGGGGAACACGGCGCAGAGCAAGCCTTACGAGGAGCAGATAGTGCTATGTATGTGGTGGGCAGGGCTACATGGCTCGTGACTGCCCGACCGGCCATGCATAGGAGCAGTAGACGGTTGAGGGACCTCCCAGGCAGAGACAAAGGTTCGACCATGGTGGTCCATTGTGAGTAGGAGGACGAGGCAGAGGAGTTGTCCAAGCAGCAGGTGGTGGGCGATGCTTTGAGGCTCTACCACCACCACCCCGACCACAGGGAGCAAGCAGACATAGGTAGGCGCAGCTTCAGGCAGTGGAGGCCTATGACCATGGTTCACCAGAGATGATTCGAGGTACTATATTTATCTAATCCACCCATGCTGTAGTTCTTATAAACAGAGCAGTGAGTCATTATTTCATTGCCTCTGCCCTTGTTCGGAGCTCGGAGATTCCGACGGAGCCATTGGCTCGATCCTTACGGCTAAAGAATCCTACAAGAGTATACTCGACGATTACACACTAGTGCCGGCAGTGTGAGCTTACTCTAGGAGGCGAGAGATTCAGCTGGAATCTTCTTGTAGTGGCGTCGAGGACTTGAAACGTCATCTTGGGCATGGATTGGTTATCTACAGTCCATGCTCAGATAGACTATATTAGGCACAAGGTGCGGTGTGTCCGCACTGATGGGAGCAGGTTTACCTTCACCGGTGAGAAGGGAGCCTTTGCAGCACAGGACAGACTCACGCAGAGGAGAGGACAACTGATCACTCATCAGTTGGCTAGCCTCATCCTAGGAGCAGTTGACGTGCGGAGTCCAAGTTTTCCTGTTGTGGTGGATGAGTATGCAGACGTTTTTCCTGATGATGTTCTCAGATTACCTCCTCGCAGAGAGGTAGACTTCTACATTGACCTGTATCCCGGGATAGACCCGATATCTACTCCAGCATATCGAATGGCTCCCGCTGAGATTTGAGAGCTACAGGTACAGCTGGAGGACTTGCAGGGAAAGGGATTCATCCGACCCAGTGTTTCACCCTAGGCTTCCCCGATTTTTTTGGCGAAGAAGGCGGACAGGAGCTTGAGACTATGTGTCGATTACCGTCGCCTGAACTAGGTGACCATGAAGAATAAGTACCCACTTCCTAGGATTGATGACCTCTTTGATCAGATCAAGGGAGCACGATGGTTCTCAAAGATAGACCTCATGTCAGGCTGTAATTAGCTCAGAGTTCGAGATAAGGATGTGCAGAAGGTGGCGTTCAGGTGTCGGTATGGCCACTATGAGTTCTTGGTTATGCCTTTCGGTGTAACCAACGCTCCAGAAGTGTTCATGAATCTCATTAACAGGATCTTCCAGCCTTACATCAATCGATTTTTCGTAGTCTTCATCGACGACATATTGATATACTCGACTACTGAGGAGGGGCATGCCTACCACTTCCGGGTTGTACTGGGCACACTCCGAGAGCACTAGCTTTTTGGGAAGCTCTCGAAGTTTCAGTTCTGGATATGTGAGGTCCACTTCTTGGGGCACGTCATATCTGAGGTGGGAGTTGCAGTGGATCCTGCGAAGATCGAGGCAGTGCTAGCTTGGGAGCCACCCAGGAGCGTGATGGAGTTGCAGAGTTTCCTAGGTCTAGCTGGGTACTATCGGAGATTTGTGCTAGACTTCTCTAGAGTTGGAGCACTGCTTTCATCTTTGATGAAGAAGGGGAAATCCTTCATGCGGTCAGATAGTTGTCAGAAGAGCTTCCAAGAGATGAGATAGAGATTGAACAGTGCACCCATCTTGAGGCTATCGGAGGAGGGACTAGGGTACGTAGTCTACTGCGATGCATCAGGGACCGGACTCGAGTGTTTCCTAATGCAGAAGCGTGCAGTGATCGCCTATGGATCGTGATAGTTGATGAAGCATGAGCAGAACTACACTACCCATGACCTGGAGTTAGCAGCAGTGGTCTTCGCCTTGAAGATGTGGCGACACTATCTGATGGGTGAGCGCTTTACAGTCTACTCTAACCACCAGAGTCTCAGGTACATCTTTTCGCAGAAGGACCTGATCCTGAGACAGTGGCGATGGCTCGAGTTCCTCCAGGACTATGACTTTGAGATAGTCTATACTCCTAGAAAGGGGAACATAGTAGCCAATTCTCTCAGCAGGAGGGTGAGAATTCACCTACATGGGGAGGCGACGAAGTAGCTAGCCGCGTTGCAAATATCCTTCGTGGATAGAGATGGGGCATCCTTTCTTTAGTCGCTCATAGTCACTCCTCCACTTCTTCAGCGGTTCAGAGAGGAACAACGAGGGGACGTTGACTGTGAGATGCGACGTGCACAGATATCCTTAGGACAGAAACCTGATGGATTCTCTATAGGAGGAGAGCACGTCGTCCTTTTTAGAGTGCGTACCATGGTACAAGCTGCTTTGCTGGAAGAGGTTCTGAGGGAGTTTCATACTTCCCCTTTGGTGGTACATCCAGGAGTAGCAAAGATGTATCAGGACCTCAGACGATAGTAGTGGTGGCCAGGTATGAATAAGGTCGTGGTAGTATTTTTTTCTTGATTCCTCACTTGTCAGCAAGCGAAGGCAGAGCACTAGGTACTAGCAGGCTTGGTACAACCCTTGGAGGTCCCGAAGTGGAAGTGGGAGGGGATATCTATGGATTTCGTGACTGGACTACCACGTACTTCCAGAGGACACGACTCCATTTGGGTGATCGTCGACCGACTCACCAAGTCGGCCAACTTCTTAACCATCAGAGAGCAGGGATCAGTGGAGATCTTGGGAAACCTCTACATTCAAGAGATTGTACGGCTTCATGGTGTGCCATCATCTATCATCTCCGATCAGGATGCTCGTTTTACTTCCCAGATTTGGAAGGGGTTACAGGAGGCCTTTGGGACGCAGCTACGCATGAGCACTGCCTTTCACCCGCAGACGGATAGTTAGACGGAGAGGACCATTCAGAATCTCGAGGACATGCTCTGTGCATGTCTCCTCGACTTTGGTCGCAGCTGGGAGGATCACCTACATTTGCTGGAGTTTGCGTACAACAACAGCTACCACTCCACCATCAGGATGGTACTATATGTGGCATTGTGCGACCAACCTTGCAGATCACCTCTGTGCTGGACAGACCCTGGGGAGTCAGCACTTGTGGGACCAGAGATGGTCCAGGCCATGACGGAGAAGGTACATGTCATCTAGGAGCGGATGAGGACAAATCAGAGCCGACATAAGTCTTATGATGACAGGAGGCAGAGACCACTAGAGTTCAAGGATGGAACCACGTTTTCTTACAGGTCTCCCCTTGACGTGGATTATAGTGATTTGGCTAGAGAAGTAAGTTATCTCCATGCTTCATCGGACCATTTTAGGTTCTCAGTAGGATATGTGAGGTGGCTTATCGTCTGGCTCTTCCACCTCAGTTGCACCGGGTGCACGACGTCTTCCACATATCTCAGTTGAGGAGATACGTGCCCGACCCAACGCATATCATCGACCATGGGGAGATAGACATTGATGATAGGGCCACTTTTGTGGAGGTCCTAGTGGATATTGAGGATCAACAGGAACGATTCCTATGTGGGTGGTCGATTCCTCTAGTGCACATCAGGTGGAAGCACGATAACCTCCAGGAGATCACTTGGGAGCGGGAGGCTCAGATGCGTGCACAATACCCTCATTTATTTCCCTATTTTTTATTGTAACTTTACGGGGACATAAATACCTAAGGTGGGAGTAATGTAAAGACCCGTAAATTTCAAGGAAAATTCTTTCTTAAATTATTAGGGATTTTATGAGTACGCAGTTTCTGACGACACCTGATTCCGAGGCCCGGTGTGCCCGAAATCAATTTCCGAAGTTTAGCTCAGGTACGTTCAGTGAACGAATGAGCGGGTTTTTTCTAACTTTTAACTGGTACTCGGAATCGAAATCTGAGGGAACCGATGAAACCGTAGTGCTGGTAATTGCTTATGAAGACTTCTTTTGGACTTGCGTTTTTGTGAGAAGAGTTGTTAAAAAAGTGGATTAAGTGTAAAGTGAAATATAATTGTGTTACAATTGTATTTCACATCTAAGTGGTTTAATCTCATGGGTGGGAGTTGGGGTGGGACCCACTTGTTCCTAAACTCCTTTTTTAGGATATTAGTGAGGTGGGGCCCACACGGGCCCCACCCATTCAAATTTCCTAACTCCTCTAAACCTCCCTTGTTTTAAATGTTGTGGGTTCTCCTCTTCCACATTAATGTTGCCAACTTAACACACCAATAATTTGGACAACTCAAGATTAATTAAGTGAATTCAACTTTTTTGAATTTGAAAAATCTTGGCATGTGTTAAAAAAATAAGGAAGGCCTTATTTTATTTGGGTTTTTTTTAGTTGTGTGAGGATATTTGGAGAGAATTCTTTATGTCTTGGAGAACTCCATTATCTTCATTGAAGAACGTCAAGACCTCGACGAAGAACGCCATCACTGTAAGGAGTGATCGACATGCCGTTCTTCTCCTCTCTACAGCTGGTGTGAGATGTGATTCCCTCCTTGGACATACGCCGATGCTGTAAACCGCGACGCCGACTATTGTCATCGTTGTTGAGGTATGGGTTGAGTTCAATTTTTATCAATTAAATTTGAGCTTTGTTTATCGGTGAACATGTCATGTTTTTAGCTGCTTGTTATCAATATAACGGAGGAGGTTGGACCAGACAAACATGGCTGATCCTCCTACCACTTTTGTTGTTGATTTTGTTTGTGGCTTGAAATGGAGGCAGTGCCGTTGTATCAAGCGAGGTCGAGAGAACCATGGCCGGAGTGGGCCGCGGTGGAGGTGCACGGTGCCGTCGCACCGCGCCAGTGAGGCCGCGACCAAGAGTGGGCCGCGGCAGAGGGGCACAACGCCATCGCGCCACGCCAGCCAAAGAAGAGCCATGTCTATGGCCGCAGCGATTCGATAGGAGGCGGTGGGGCTCGGCCGGCCGCCAACATGACCAGGAGGCGGGATCCACGACGGGGGTCCCGTGGCAGCTCACCGGCCAGCCATTACGGCCGGCCGTTTTTTAGGAAGTCCGGGGGTTGCAACCCCCAGTGGCTGGCAAGGGCAAGCGCCACCAAAAGGGGGCCGCCATTTCAAAACAAGGGGGGCAGCGCCGCCCCCTTCTGGGTCCGCTCGCGCTGGTTCGGGCCGCCCGCACTGGGCCGGACCCTCGCGCCGGCTGGGCTGGGCCGCGTCAGCCGGGCCTGGCCATGCCCAGTTGGGCCGGACCCGGACCCGGGTCGGGTCGACCCGGTTCGGGCCGACCCAGGGGGTATTGGTCTGGGTCGGACCGGGCCCAAACCCACTACTTACAGACACATCCGTTCAAATGCCTATAACTTGGGCTACGAACCTCAGTTTGACGCACCGTAAGTTGCATTAGGATCCTAGGATCGAGAAGATCATTTAGGTATATTAAACTCAAGGTTTAGTAAAACTTTGGGTATGGCCGGGTTGGTTCGAACAGAAAACCAACAGGGACCTCAGAGCAGAAACGCTTATAACTTGAGCTCCGGACGTCCGATTGACGTCCCATCGACTTTTTTGGATTACTATTAGTGAGATGGTTCTTTTGGATTACACCACGTGAGGTTTGGATGCTGTTGGAGTACGTTTGGGTTGATTTTAGCATAAAAACCAACCGGACCCCTGGGACGAAAAAACCAATAACTCTCAGACCGAGCGTCCGACAGACGCACTGTCTGTCGCGTTGAGTTCCTTTTGATGTAATGGAACATTGTGATACATCAACTCTGGACTTCATGATAGTTGATGTATCAACCCCCTTGAATCGTGGAGTGGACCCTCCTAGAATCGTGCGTGCTGTGTGCGGGAACCCTAGAGCTACCTGCGACTGCGACGACGATGATGACTGCAATTGGATCCTCCGTGGGTTTGGCAGCGATGACGATCATACTGGGATCCTCCATGGGTTAGACGGCGATGAATAATGTTCCTGTATTCTATGTGGGTTTGACAGTATTTGACTTCTGTTCTTGTATCCTATGTGGGTCCGACAGTATTTGACTCTGTACTTGTATCCTATGTGGGTCCGACAGAGTAGCTGGTCTTGTATCCTTTGTGGGTCCGACAACTTAGTTGGACTTGTATCCTATGTGGTTCCAATAGCTTAGATGAATCAGTGGCTATATATGATCGTCTCTATCACCTTACGAAGTGTGTAACTGTGTGATCTGAGTCTTGACTTTCAATCATTATCTTCGATATGATTGACTTGCTTCCTGTGTGGATTGGGTTGTGATTTACAGTGTGGACTAGATTGAACTTGGGATCGTGAGTTAGAGCAGAACTGGAATTGATGACTTAGGTATAAATATGGGCATACACCTAAGTATTGTTGGTTGATACTTGTATTCGTATCTTTCCTTTGTGGTTTATCCTTTGTGGATTCTGGGAGACCTTCGGGAGTCTCGGGGTCCCTACTGAGTATCGTATACTCACCCCTGCACGGGCTTCTCCCGCACTATGTTATGTTGGTTGTAGACGATGGACAACACTGATCGTGGTTGAGGCTTGATGAGCGGAACAGTACCCAGAGGTGGTCTACCTGGTGGGACGTACACGGAGAGGATGGCCGGACCCGAGGAGCCGATGAGACTGTCTGTACCTCACCCTTCAGGTGGGAGTTCTGGAGGACAACATCATGGTTGCTGATTTACTTTTCAATATTTGTACTTTCCTTTCAGTTGTACTGCACTTTTAGTTGGGTTTGTATACTGGCCCATTTACTTTCCAGGACATACTTTTGTACTAAATTTACTTAGTGTTTACTTCAGTTTTTGTACTCTATGGTGTTTGTTTACTTTATAAAGGCAATGCCTTCCCTTTAATCAGGATATACGCATTTTGTGCTAGTCATCAGCCCCTGGCCTATGGAAGGCGGGCTTGGGGTAGTCACAGCATGGGCCCCAAGGATGGGTTGTGAAAGTGTTATTCATAAATCTTATGATTTTAGGAGGTATGTTAAAGAGCTTTTTCTATGTATGTAATGGTGAACTAATGTTTTCATTCTTTTTTTATAATCCTTACTAGGATTTTTAGGCTCATCCCAAGTTTTGAAATGTTTTTCACAAGAATTAAAGAAGAATAGGGTCAAGGATGAGATCATGGAAAAGTCATGCTGTCTAAAACTTGGAACTAGACATGCCACTTTTTTTCAAGAGTTTTTATTTTGTGAAAAAATGGAAACTTAGTAGAAGTGTCTAATTTGTAACTTTTGAGATGTAATATAATAGTTAAAGCCTTATTTATCTAAAACTCTAATTCTGAAAAGACCCCCAATGTTAATTATTCATTTAATTCAAGATTATGTAATTTTTTAAGGTCCCTACAAGGTGTAAAACATCAATGGTTCTGGTCATGGTGGAGGATTTTTGGAAACTATAAGTGTGGTGAGTAAGCCATTTTTAATATATATCCCTGGATATAATCCATTTTGATTCTTGGAATTTTTAGAGTGTTAAACACCTATATTGTGAGCCTTCCCAACATCACCCCTAGACCATACAAGCATATCCTTCCTTCTCAATTACAACTGTGAATTAATGTAGCGGTTTTCTGAGCTACTCTTTTATTTATGTGAAAGTATGGATGAATCATGATATATTTTTTTGGATAAATAGTTGAATTAACCATATGATAAAATTATCAACCCATTTTTATCATCTATATAATTTTATATATATCAATTTTTATGATGGTTGTTGGGTAGCCTATAATACTACTTTTTGGCATATTAAAATGACTAGTTATTTTCATATTTGTATAGAAGAGACTTTATATGGGGAGTGATTATATATATATATATATATATATATCTATTAATTTTTTGATTTCACTTATATTTCTGAGTGAAGGGTATATCACTTTGAAAATGAGACCTCACGAGCATCGTTTCATCTTGGTAGAGTCTAGTGTGTATGGGATAGATGCTGGAAGGGTTGTTTTGTTTTTCTCCCTTGTTTGTGATATATATTTTTGATGTGTATTATTTATTTATTCCATCTTCTTTATGACCTCCCTAGAATATCAATTATGGGTCAATGTGAATTACATGACCTCCCTCTAATCCTTCAGATGGGTAGATCTGATGTGATGACCTCCCTAAAATCTTTGGGATAGGTTGGTGTAGTGATATTACATCCTAAGAGTCTTGAGATGTTTTGAAATATTTTATATACCATTAATTATAAATGTAACAATTATTTATGTTTTTACATCACTTCTTCCAAAAAAATAAAGGGTACATTATAAAATTATATATATTAGAAATTACTTATAGGTATTCATCATTTTAGGTCTATATGTATTGGTTCCACACCTAGGAATCTCTGATTACTATCCATGTTTATGAAATAACACTTTATTTATTAAAAAGTTTTATCAATACATTTTTATATATTCCAGTTTATTAAATGAGAGTTTATTATTCTTATTTATCATATTTGGGTTTCTTATTACTCCTTAATTGCCTATAATATATTTTCATTTTTAGAGGATTTAAGAAAGATTTGATGTGTGTCAAACAAAAGTTATTATTGAAATTTTTTTCTTGAGAATCATCCCCCATATCTTTTACATAAAAATTTCATCCTCATCAACTTCATATCCCGAACAGTTATTATTTCAATTTATTGCATGAAACTGATCCCCCATCTCTTTTATGTTTTTTGAACTACTATGAGCATTAGTTGTAACAGCCCTATAATTTATGAATAAAATTCCCTTTATTTTGATGTATTCTAGAAAACAAAAGCACTTTTTTATTATTATTGGGTTGAAATGACCATTATGTATCATTATCGTCGATAATATATCCATTTAACAATGATCACATGATTGATATAAATATAAGGTTCTTAAAAAAGAATTCTTTTGATATAGAAAAAGAAGAGGATGTCCTCATACAATAGACTCAAACTATATGAATCTCATTTGTCAGAGCTTGTAAAGGAGGTAGCATCACTGAGATTCACTATTGACCAATCCCATGCAATGCTTCATCACGTTAAGCTTGAACAGAATTTCCTATTGGATAAGTAGAAGTCATTACATATTACCACTCGGGTGGTGTTATCTAAGCCGCCCAAGAGTCTATAACCATCACACACCTTAACCTTAAGTCTAATATAGGTTTTATAAGGGGTTATGTAATAAGGAATTAGTTACTTATCATGCAATCCTTTTTTATAAGTAAAAGTATTATTTTTTAAATTCCTTTATAAGAATTGTCTTTCTTTAAAAAATTGATGAATTTGATAAATCAATTTTTTGAGTAAAAATTGTACTTTTGAGAAATACATACATTATCATATAAAAATAATGTTTTTATTAATAATATTATAATAAAATTCTTATAAATGATGATTATATTGAATCTTTATTTATAAATGATTAGGTAATCAGTTTGATAAGGGTTATAATTTTTATACGATAAGATAAAAAGTGTATTTTAAAAGAATTTATTTTAAGGAATTAATGAATTTTTGAAATAAAAAATATTTTAATAAAATATTATTATCAAATTAATTTTATGAATAATAAATTATTATATAATTTTTATGAAGTCAAATGTAATTTTTATTAAGGTTTGAGAACTGTTTTTGTCAAAACCCGTGAATTTTCAATAAATGTCAGTTTATATTTTAAAAGATAAAATCCACATATTTTGAAAATTATTTAGATGCAATGATCATTATTTTTAAAATAACGATGTCAAAATTATACAATTCTTAATTATTCATAATTTTCGGAGACAGTCGAATTTTTGTGTAAAAATTAAATACTGTATAAATAAAATGTGTTTTATGACATCATAATGACCCCAAAATGATTTGATAATTACTATAATGGATATTATCTACCCGATACATGTTTTATAATTAAAATAATGTAATTTTCGATTTATTTGAATTATTTTATAATGCCTTAGTGAATCCTCAAAAGTGTTTAATATATTTTATGATTTTAAATTCATTTCCTTGAGGGTGTGACTCAACTTCACATAAGAAATGACAATATTTAAATATGTTAGGACATTGGCCATATAAAATAAATTTTTCCAATCCACATTCTCAAAAACCATGGGATAAAACCATTGGATGGTTTTTCTTTTTGAATATTTAATTATATAGATTCCCAAACCTATGTTTGTGAAATATTAAAGAATTCCCCTCTCATTTCCTATATAAACCCACCCAAGATCCCACTTCTCTTTACTAAAAATTATTTTAGAACATCCCTAATCTTAATTCCTCTCTCTATAATCCTCCCAAGTGGCCCCATGTTCTCAAAAATACACTCTTTAAGCTCTTGAAGTCACACACTCAAGTAAGGGATTCCTTTTTTTCTCATTTTTATATAAGATTCTTTATGTTGTAATACCATTTTAAATTAAATTAAATATGTTGGGGTATGATTTATCACCTCCCTAATAATTTACTCCTTATGTTTTAATGACTATATAACACTTTCTCTCTCATTAATACCTTATGTGTATAGCCATTACCATGCCGAAATTCCATTAGAGATTTCTCTTTTCTTAATTCCATTTAAGTATTTCTCCCATATTGTGCATATAAATTCCATTTCATATGTTGGCATATTATGTTCCCTGATCCCCTTACTCTTTATTCAATTTATAAATGATTACACACCCCTTTCTCTCTCATCAAACCAACTTATTAATTTCCATATGACGACGTTATGCTGCTGAAATTGCACCACGATTTTCCAAGAAAAAATCATCGTGTAGTGAATACCATACCCATCTATCTATAAAGGGTATTAAACTTTATGAACATATAAAAATTGAATGGTACTAACATTTTTGTATCCACATTCCTTAATCGTGGAATAAATTATTATATTTAATGATTCAATTTTATAGGATTTATGTGGCACACTTATGCATGAAATGAAATGTTTGTAAAGGGTGTGCTCTGATATCACATCAATGCATTGGATAATGTTTAGTATCTTGATACTCCATGTGCAATGAGGGTTTAATCATGATAATATTTGTGAAATAAGAGTTTACTCATGATAATTCATGTGCAATGAGGTTTTACTAATGTTAATTCATGTTCAATGAGGCTTGGCTCATGATAATATCATGTTGTATGTTGTTGCCACATTTCCATGTTAAGATAATTATGCTATATCATGAATTTATGTTCATGTTTCTCTTATGATCCATTTATATTCCTATTTCCTAATATTTTTTGTATTCTTCATTTTCTTCCTTGTTTACTCCCTTACTGGGCTTTATAGCTCATCCCTTTCTTATGTATGTCCTTAGGTTATCTCATGCAGTGTTAAGTATGAAGGAATCAGTTGGTCATATAAATGAATTTTTCAATAAAGATGTTGTATTTTATGCTTTATGTTGTTATGTAATGTTCTTAATTTCCAAAGACACTAGTCCTCTCAATACTTTAAGTTTTCCTAAGTGTATATTTATGTAATTAATCATGTTTAAGTGTGTAATAAAGATAGGGGTTGTTATAGTTGGTATTAAAGGATTGGTTTAGTTATTTTTGGGAATTGGATTAGAAAACCCTAGTGAATTATTTAAGGATAAGACTAATTTTAAGAAAAACATCCCAAAATTTTAGTGAGTATATAGTAATTGGTTTATCAATAAAATACATATCAATCTAGATACGAACATGTAGAGTTAGCTTTAGTACATATGTATATAGGGGTAAAACCAGAAAACACTGTTTTGAGATAGAATCAAACATGAACTAATGCATGGAAATGATCCTTGTTGTACTCTTGGTTCGACACTCCAAGGGGATATTCTTCGGTAAACTAATAAGCTTAGTATGAACCATTATTAAGGGAATAAAAAATTCCCCTAAGAATATATGTTGGGAAGTAGATCATGTATAACATATATTGAAGAATACAAATTCATAAGTTAAGGAAATCAATGTAATTTATAAGTTATATGTTTTTTTATTCGATTCCCCTTAAGTATTTAATAGTTTAAAATTATACCTCTAATTTTCATTTTATTCTAGCCAATTGTCGGTAATATGAGGATTGGGGCTAACAACCGATGTGAAGATCAATGTGATGAATGTTATAATGAGATTCCCAATCCAATGGGAGCAGGAATTGCAAACTTTTTCATGATACTCCCTCAGTTAAATCAAGTTTTGAATAGAAATATGGGTCAAGAGGAACGTTCAATCCCCCCACCCCAAGAAAGATCAATCTGAAGTCAAGAGCTTCATTAGACAAATGATTCTCTCTTTCAATGGATCATCTGATCCCTCAATCACCGAAAAATGGATCAACTCCATTGAGAAGATCATATCCTTCCTTCAATTTTCTGAAAAAGACAAGTTTAGTCTATATTCTTATCGTGTGGAGGTTGAAGTTGGTCAATGGTGGATATTGATAAAAAATGTGAAGCCTAAGAAAGAGATCGAGGCATTGAAATGGAAGGATTTTTGGAAAATGTTTTTCGATAAATATTTTCTCTACACCCTTCGAATTAAGATGGTAGGGGACTTCTTTGACCTTAAGAAAAAATACAAAGAATCCATCAGAGTGTATGAGGAAAACTTCACAAGGCTTTCATGATATGCATATCAATTTTTGGTTACACCCTAATTCAAGGTTGACCGCTTCTTTGGTGGGATAAAACCTAGACTATAGAAATCCCTAGCGATCCATGCCATTGATAGCTAGGAGTAAATTGTCTAATGTTCCCTAAAAGTTGAAATAGAGGTCATATAATCTCAGGGGTATCATGAGGATAAGAAGAAGAAAGTGGACTTTAATTCTGGAGGTCCGGTAGATAATTCCAACAGTGCTAAGAGATTCCTGCACCCCACTTTCCAAAGACACAGAAATAAGAACCCTAGAGATTTCCTGAAAGGGACGAGGAAATTCTTTAGGTGTGGAAGAAAATGGAATATGAACATTAGTTTCTAACAAGAAGAAACTGATACTATGACAGAGGGGATGAATTCTCCATTTGACCCTCAACGCATTGTTCGTTTATGTAACTATAAAGAACCAGGGCACTTTGTGAACCAGCTCCCTAATCCAAGAGTTTTCGGAGACAACAAACAACCTCTAATGCAATAAGGGAGAGATTTTTCCATCAATAATACTAAAGTGAATCCCAAAAACTAAGTGGTGATAGGAACGCTAGTTATTAGTTCAAGGATTGAAAATTTACTTTTTTATTCTAGTTCTACATATTCTTTTATATCCTAAAAGTTTAGTAGAACAATACAAACACCACCACAAATCATGGAAGAAGAGATGTCGGTGAGAATGGAAAATGGGGAAATTATTTTATCCTAAGAATATAAGTCCACCCCTATCACAATTTGTGGATTGAACTTCCTAAAAAATCACATCATACTACCTCTAGTGTAATTTGATGAAATTCTTGGTATGGATTGGATTTACCTATATAGAGCCAACATAAATTGCTGAAAGAGGGAAATCAGACTCCATATGGCAGATCGACCCCTGATTATATGAAAGGAGGAGGATGAATCTACTTTAGCACCATCATATCAAGTGTGGATATTAATACCCTATAAGAACACATATCTTGCTCAGATGATATAGTCTAAGGAAGTAATCATCCTCAAAGACATGCATATTGTGAGGGAATTCGCTGACGTGTTTCCTGTAGAATTTCCTGGTCTTCTTCCTAGAAGAGATGTTGAATTATTAATTGATCTTATACTTGGTGAATTTTCATTATCCAAGACTCTGTATATAATGGATGTTGTAGAGCTTGATGAGCTAAAGAAATAACTATAGGAGAATCTGGATAAAGGTTTTATATGACCAAGTGCTTCCCTATGGGGTGCACCAGTCCTCTTCACAAACCTGAAGGATGGGTCAATGCACCTTTGAATTAAATATCATGAGCTCAAAAAATCACGATAAAGAACAAGTATCATTTTCCATAAATTTATTACTTGTTCAATCAGCTACGTGTAGCACAAGACTTATCCAAGGTGGATCTACGGTCAGGATATTAGAAAGTAAGGGTGAAGAAGGAGGATATCCCTAATACTACTTATTTACAAGATACAGGCACTATAAATTCATAATAATTCCCTTTAGATATACTAATTCTCTAGAAATTTTCATGGACTTGATGAATAGAGTCTTTAGAGATTACCTTGAAAAATTTGTGGTAGTCTTTATAGACGATATTCTAATATACTCCAAAACTGAGGAGGAACATGAGGAGAATCTAAGAACTTCTAGAGACCTTGTGGAAAGAGATGTTCTATGAAAAGTATTGAAAGTGTGAGTTTTAGTTGAAGGAGGTCTCATTATTGGGCCATATCATCACCAGAAATTGGATATTAATGGATCCATCCAAGATAAATGTAATTGAGGGATGGAGAAGGACAACATTTGTGATGGATATCAGTAGCTTCCTTGGGTTAGCTAGATATTATTTCTGATCTGTGATAAATTTCTCTTGATTTTCAAACCCTAATACCAAGATAACTCGAAAGGGAGTCAAGGTTTCTTGGAATGATGGATGCAAAGATATATTCAAGGAGTTGAAAAGGAGGTTTATCACTGTGCATGTGCTAACACTTCCCACAAGTGGAGAAATTTTCATGGTATTCAGTGATGATTTGAATAAGGTCCTAGGCTATTTGTTGATGAAAAATGAAATTGTAATTTCCTATGCTTCAAGGAAATTAAAAGTTCCTGAGAAGAAATATCCAAAACATGATCTGGAGTTGTTTTCAATAATCTTCACTTTGAAAATTTGGATACATTCCGTCTTTAGAGATAAGTGTAAAATATATACGGATCACAAATACCTCAAGTATATATTCACATAGAAAGAGTGGACTATGCGCCAATGAAGATGGTTAGAGCTGATCAAAGAATATGGATGCTCAATCCATTACCTCCATGGGAAAGAGACCAAGGTGGTGGATGCTCTAAGTAGAAAAGACCCAACGATTCAATCATTTATGAGAATTGAAAAAGATCTAATATTATTAGATTTTATGAATATGGACATGGTAATCATAAAGAAGGGAACATCATCAATTCTGTCATAAATGATTCTTCAACTGTCTCTTTTGGAAAGGTTAAAAGATTCTCAAAAGGATGATGTGTGAATTCAGAAGTAAGTAGAAACTATCAAAAAAGGGAAATCCTTGGAGTTCAATGTTAATGAAGAAGGAATTGTGACATTTGGGTCAAGAATATGTGTTCCATCAAATCCAGTGTTAAAGAAAGAACTTTTGGATGATGCACATTGTTTGAATTTATCTTTTAACCCATGAAACACAAATATGTATTGAAATATCTGAGAAAATTATTGGTGGGATAACATAAAGAAAGAGATTGTTGAGTACACATAAAATTTCTTGGTATATCAGTATGTGAAGTCTTATAGGTATAAGTCTAAGGGGATGATTCAACCATTACCCATACCAACATAAAAATGGTAAAAATATCACCATGGAAGTTGTCACTAGACTTCTGAAGACATCCAAAGGAAAACAATGATATCTGGGTTGTTGTAGATCATCTTATAAAGACTACACACTTCATTGAAATTTGGGAGGATTTCTCATTGGATCAACTAGCATAAATATATATTAGATAAGTGGTAAGTCTACATGGTGAACCACTATAGATTGTATCCGATTGATATCCAAGATTCACCTCGATGTTCTGGAAGAGTCTCCAACATGCTCTAAATACTAAGCTGAACTTCAGTATGACTTATCATCCTCAAACTGATATCCAATCTGAACGGACAATCTAGAAACTTAAGGACATGTTTAGATATTTCTTAATGGACTTCAAAGGCGGATGGGACCAACATCTTTCTTTGGTGGAGTTATCTTACAACAATAGTTTACACTCAAGCATCCAAATGGATATTTATGAAGCCCTTTATGGGAAGAGGTGCAGAACACCGACATGTTGGGATGAAGTTGGGGATCAAAAGCTCCTAGGTCCAGAAATGGTCGAACAAATGGTGGAGAAGGTTAAGACCATCAAATAGCACATTATAGTTGCCCAGATTTGACTAAAGTGCTATGTTGATAATCATCTATGAGACCTAGATTTGGATATTGGAGACATGTTTTTCCTCCACATATCACTGTGTAAGAGGTTTATGAGATTTTGGAAGAAGGGAAAACATAGTCCAAGGTACATATACCCTTTTGAGATCCTTGATCACATTGAAGCAGTGGCCTATCAACTAGAAATCCCACCAAACCTATCTCAAGTACATGATTTATTCCATGTATCTCTCTTGAGTAAGTACATACCTAACCCATCACATGTACTCAATCCATAGTTGGTACCATTTGAGAATGACCTCTCCTATGAAGAGAATCTAGTGAAGATATTATATCATAGGGAACAAGTTCTACAAAATAAGACAATTCCCCTCATCAAAGTGTTGTAGAGAAACCACAAGTTTGAAGAAGAAACATATTAATTAGAGGAAGTGATGAAGCATAGTTACCCTCATCTTTTTTAGTGTGGGAAAAGGAAATTTCGAGGGAAAAATTTATTAATGGGGGAATGTTGTAACGACCCAATATTTTATGAATAAATATCCCTTTATTTTAATGTCATATAGGAAAAAATGAACATTTTATTATTATTATTGGGTTTAGATAACTATTAAGTATCATTACCATTGTTAATATTGCCATTTAATAGTGACCATACAACTGATATAAGTATATGGTTTTTAAAAAATAATTCTTTCGACAGAGAAAAAGGAGAGGATGGATTCATCCAGTAGAATCGGGCCATAATAAGATCATTTTTCAGAGCTTGGAAAGGTGTTAGCATCACTGGGCTTCACTCTTAACAAAGACCAATTCAATCTATAACACATTAATCTTGAGAGGAATCACTTATGGTAGAATTTCAAGTTAATAGAGATTACCACCCGAATGATGTTATCTGAGCCACCCAAGAGTCTATCACTATTTCATAGCTTACCCTTATGTCTTATGTGGGTGTTATAAGGGGTTATGTAATAATGAATTAGTCACTTATTATGAATTCCTTTTTTTATAAATAAAAGTATTATTCTACCAAATCTATTATAAGAATAATCTTCCTTAAAAAAATGCGGAATTTGATAAATAGATTTTTTGAGTAAAAATGGTACTTTTGAGAAATAGATACATTATCATATAAAACTAAGGTTTTTATTAATAATATTATAAAAAAATTCTTATAAATTCTTATTATATCAGTTCTTTATCTGTAAATGATTCGGTAATCGGTTTGATATGGGTTACATTTTTTATACGATAAAATAGAAAGTGTATTTTGAAAGAATTTATTTTAAGGAATTAATGATTTTTTGAAATAATTAATAAATTAATAAAATATTATTGTTAAATTATTTTTATTAATAATAAATTAGTATATATTTTTTTATAAATTCAAATGAAATTTTTATTAAGGTTTGAGAACTATTTTTGTCAAAACCCGTGAATTTTCAATAAAAGTCAGCTTTCATTTTAAAAGTGAAAATTAAAATATTTAGGAAATTAATTAGAGAAAATGGATATTATTTTTAGAATCAGGATTTCAAAATTATCCAATGGTGAATGTTTCATAATTTTCTGAGACATTGAATTTTTTGGTAAAAATTAAATACCGTATAAATAAAATATGTGTTTTATGACATCATAATAACCCCAAAATGATGTATTAAATACTATAATGGTTACTATCATCCCAATATATGTTTTACCATTAAAATAATGTGATTTAATATTTATTTTACTTATTTTATAATGCCTCAGTGAATCCTCCAAAGTGTATGATATATTTTATGATCTTAAATTCATTTCATTGAGGGTGTGACTCACATCCACATAATCAAGGCTAATATTTTATTATGTTAGGATGTTAGAATTATAAAACAATGTTTTCCACTCCAATTTGGAAAAAACAATGGGAAAAACATGGGAGGGTTTGTGGTTTTGAATATCTAATTATATCGATTCCAAAACCTATGTTAGTGAAATATTAAAGAATTCCCCTTTCATTTACTATAAAAACCCACCCAATATCCCACTTATCTTCACTAAAAATAATTTTATCATGTAACTAATATTCCATACTCTCTCTATAATACTAAAAAGTCTCCCCAATCTCTCTAAAATCCCCTCTTCAATCTCTTGAAGTCACACACTCAAGTAAGGTATTCCTTCCTTTATCATTTTTATACAAGTTTATTTATGTTTGAATAAAATTTTACATTCAATTAAAATGTTGGGGTATTATTTCACAGCTCACCCATAAGTCCCTCCATCTGTTTTAATGATGTGATACAACTTTCTCATTAATTCCTTCCATGTACACCCGTTATCCTGACGAGATTTCATAAGTGATTTCTCTCTTCTTATTTCCATTTAAGTATTTCTCCCATATTATGCATCAAAATTCCATTTCATATGTTTGGATATTATGTTACATGGACCCCTTACTATATATTTCATGTATAAATGATGGGATACCCTTTTATCTCTCATCAACCAAACTTATGAATTTCTATACGACGATGTTATGCTGCAGAAATTGCACTGCAATTTTCCAAGCCAGAATCATCATGTAGTAAATACCATACCCATTTCTCTATCAAGGGTATTCACCTTTCTACACATATACATATTTAATAGTACTTACATGTATGCATTCCACATTCCTTAATCATGTAATAACTTTTTATTTTAAATGATTCCATGTTATATGATCCATGTGGCACACTTGTGCATGAAATGAAATGTTTGTAATGGGTGCGCCTTGATAATGCTCCAATGCATTTGAAAATGTTTAGCATCATGACACACCATGTGTAATAAGGGTTTACTCATGATAATACATGTGAAATGGGTGTTTACTCATGAAAATTCAGGTTCCATGAGGGTTTACTCATGCTAATCCATGTGCAATCAGCCTTGGTTCATGTTAATATCATGTTGTATGTTATTTCCACATTTCTATGTCATGATAATCATTCTACATCATGCCTTTATGTTCATGTTTTTTTTATGATCCATTGATATTACTATTTCCTAACTTGTATTTTATTCTTCTTGTTATGCCTTGTTTACTCCCTCACTAGGCTTTATAGCTCACCCATTTATTATTTTTTCCTCAGGTTATCACATGCAGTGTTAAGTATGATGTAATGAGTTGGTCATGTAAATGAAGTTTTAAATAAAGATTTAGTATTTTAAATTTTAATTTCTCATGTAATGTTCCTAATTTGTCAAGACACTATAACTCTCGTTCCCCAGAGTTTTATTAAGTGATATTTTATGTAATAAATAATTTTTTAGTGTGTAATAAATAGCATGGTTGTTATATTAGTCATCCCATGGATGACTACTACTTAGATTATTTCAATAAACATGGGTGAATGTCTAAAAGAGATGGAGGATGTGTGTAAAACAAAAAATGAAATGATAAATGTCTGAGAGATGAGTTTATGATGATGGAAATTGTCCATAACATTCACCTTTCAATGAATTCACGGAAAAACACTTTCCATAGTGGAGTAATTCATTTCTTAAATTCAATTACCCATTTTCTTCAACATACTAAAATTCTTTAAAAAATAAAATGTTTAGTTTCCATTATTATAATTTTGTATAACTTTCACCTTTGATTATGAATATATTTTGTGTATTTATTTATTTATTTTAAAAAATTAATCTTATATAAACCCAATAAGATGAATATGAATTGAAAATTTATGCACACAAATTACTGGTAAAAATATTATGAAGATGGAGTAAAAGAGTTCATCCTATTTGCAATAGGGCATGAATACAACCCTTATCAAATCCTATGTATGTGTTTATATTGTATTTATTCATGGAAAATTAGTTCAGAAGATTTGGAAGAACATTTTATTTTTCATGGAAGAGATTAGAGCTATAAATTATGAACTAAACATGGGAAAAAATTAATGTGGACACCGATTGCGATGATACTTTGGATTATAGATCATTTGATATGAATACCAGTGTAAATGATGATAGAGATTCCATGTAATAAATGAAAATGGAAATTGAAGAAGACCTTCGTGATTTTCAAAAGTTTTTTGAGGAGTTAAATAGCTATGTCATGAAACCATTGTATACTAGTTGAAATAAATACACAAAATTGTCAGCTATATTGATGTTATGTAATTTGAAACCTGACAATGGATTTAGTGACACCATCTTTACAAATCTACTTGGTCTCCCGAATGATATGCTACTTGAATAAAATGAACCTCCATGAATAACATATGATGTTAAACAAATGTTATGTTCAATGGGAATGATCTCTAAAGAAATACATTCTTGTCTAAATGAAAGAATATTTTTTTTTGTAAGTTCGATGAATAACTCATAAAATTACCAAAGTGTAGTGAAGGACGATACAAGAAAAATGAATCAATTAATTTGAAATCTATATGGTAAATTCCTATCATTACATGGTTTAGAAGACTATATTAATGTTAGGAAACTATGAGGCAATTTAAATGGCTTAGAGATACAATAATTAAATTTGAGAACCTGCATCATCCAGCAGATTCTCCTCAGTGGAATAAAATTGATTATGAGTATCCTAAATTTGAAAATGAGATAAGAAAAATTCATATTTCATTATATATAGATCGAATAAATAATTTTTGTGTATATAGTAGTACTGATAGTACATTACCCATCATGTTGCTAAATATTAACTTGACACTATGGTTATGCATGAAGAAAAAAATACATTTTGTTGTCTCCACTTATATCTGGACCAAAGAAACCCAATAATGATATTAATGTATATTTGGATCCAATGATTGAAGATATGAAATTGACATGTGATACATGTGTTACAACATATGATACTCATAGAAGTTAATAATTTACATTGATTTCCATGTTATACAGAATGATAAATGACTTCCATGCTTATGGGAATTATCAGGATATATCATTAATGGAATATTGGGGTGTCCCATTTGTGAAAAATAGACATAATCAGTTCGGTTGAAACATTTCTTAAAGATTTAGTTTTTAGGAAATCAAATTGTTTTACCTTGATGACCTAAATACTGATCATGGAAAATAAAATTCAATGGGAATATTGAACAACGTACAAAACTATCTCTAGTAAAGGGTGATGAAATGTACAATAAAGTAAAAGGTATTGAAAATGTTTTTGATAAACCATTTTGGAAAATTGTTACAAAATTAGGTTAGAAGAAGAGATCAATTTTTATTGAATTTTCATATTAGAATTGTTTGTATGTTGGAAATTTTCTTGATTTGAGGAATGTAGAAAAAAATGTGTTTGATAGTATTATTAGCATGTTACTAAATGTTTTTGTAAAAATGAAAGATGGAATCAAGGCTAGTTGGGAATTATTTGAAATAGGGATAAGGAAAGAGTTGGAACTGATGAAGGTTTAAAGGGGGAATTTTCTTCCTCCAGTAGCTTACACTCTATCTAGATAAGAAAAATTATATTTTTTTACTTTTCCATAATAGTGTAAAAGCAATACAAGGGTATTCATTAAATATCTAGAATTTCGTGTCAATGAATAATTTGAAGTTATAATGAATAAAATCAAAAAAATGTTATGTTTTGATGAAAGATTTAATGCATGTTTCTTTTTGTTTCATTATACCTCAAAATGTATGACATACATTAACTGGACTCTACTTCCTTTTCAAAGCCATATGTAGTAAATTTATAGACCCGATGAAGTTTCCCATAATGAATAAGGAGGTTTCAGCCATATTACGTGAATTAGATATGTTCTTCTCACCATAATTCCTTGATATAATGGTCCACATTATGATTTACCTAGTTATAGATGTTCAACTATTTGGTCATATCCATTACAGATAAATGTACCCCATTGAATGATATATTAACATTTTAAAAGGGTATATCATGAATCAAAGTTAGCCATAAGGTAATATTACAGAATGATATAATGTTGAAGAAGCTATTGAATTCTGTACCAATTACCTACAAGATGTTAACAACATTGGTCTCATAAAGTATTGTCATAGTTAATTCCTTCTGGGAAAATGGATTTTTGAAAGAGATGTTGTAACAAATACCTTGATAGATCGGGAGCAAGTGAACCATTACATTTTATATAATAGTGAATATGTTGACCCATAAATTTAATCCTACTCAAAAATTAATATATATTTGAATCCAACAAGGGATTAAGGGTGTATATAAAATACACATAATCAATAGTTTATAGGATGGTTCCAAGATCAAATTGATAATGATTTATTTGAAAATCTAAATTAAATTTCTAAAGGACGTTAGTGTCTAGCCAGGGGACTGAATGAAAATTCTATATCTTACAATGGTTTTGTAATCAATGGTTATATATTATATACAAAATAACATGATGGTTTTAGTACGATGAAAACAGTGGTGTTATGCTTTTTGAAGAAGTGATGCACATATCTGGTTTTGAGGATATAAATCCAATTAATGAAAATATATAATATTTTGGAATTATCGAATAGATATACGAGTTGTATTATATGATATTTCAAGTACCAATTTTAGATTGTAAATTATTTGAAAATATTAGTGAAATGAAAGTTGATGAAATGGGAATCATGAAGGTGAATTTTAGTTTGGAAGGGTAAAAACACAATCCATTCACAATGTCATTAAAAGTAGTGAAAGTATTTTATATCTCTGATCCAAAAAACATGAATTGATTGATTTTCCTGCTTATGACTAAAAAAATGTTTGGTTAGATAAAACATCATTCAAGGATGACCCTTTATTTGGGAGATCAAAATCAGTTTATTCTGGTCCCAATATAGACAATTTTTTTACATTATAGAGGACAAAAATATGGTATTTTAATTTACTATAGAGGAACCAAATCCACGAAACATTTAAAAAATAAAGAGAGTTCAATGGGAAGGTAAAATTGTTTTACAATATACTATGTTTTCTTCTTAATGGTATATATTATATACAACATTAACATAATATAAATTAAAGGTTTTACTAATCATTCATATTATTTTGATACTTTAGGAAAATAATACACAAGTCATTTGAGATGTGTAGGAATCAACCACACCACAATCCAATGCACAGTGGGATTGATATGACTCCAAAAGCATCTGATTATTTAAAATTGATATCAATTTTAGTAAAAATGTAAATTGACCTACACAAAACTGATAAAACACATTCATATTGTTTAAATACTTTAGGAAAATGATCCATAAGTCATTTTTATGTGTTGAAATCATCTTCACCATAATCTGATACACGATGTTCCTAGTATGAATCAATGTGTCTGTTATCAGTTTAAAATTGAAATTTTAGTTCAAAAAGTTTCACTCACTGAAAACATGGAATTTTTTTAGATTTTATTGATAATTTAATACATTTATTCATAAGTCATTTGTGTGGTGTACGAATCGGTCTCACATAAAACCGATACACGCAGTGATCAGTATGGGTCAAAGTGAATGTTTCAATTTTAAAATGAAATTTTAGTAAAAAATAAATGTTACATAATCAAAACTAATAAAACACATTCATATTGATTTAACACTGTAGGAAAATGATACATAAGTCATATGGGACATGTAGGAATCATTTGAACCTCAATCCGACACATGTTGTAGCTGATATGACTCATAGTGCGTCTTTTAATGTTAAATTGAAATCAATTATTGTAAAATGGAAAACTGACCTATTTAAAACCAACAAAACACATATGTATTGTTTTGATAAATTATATAAATGTTCAATAAGTCATTTGGAATATGTAGGGATCAACCTCATCTTAATCTGATACACTATGTGCCCGATGTGAATCAAAGTCTTCATTATCAGTTTGTAATCATCATTTTAGTTCAAAAAGTGTCACTCACTTAAAACAGATCATGAAATATTGGGGTTTCTTGATAATTCATGAAAATGATTTAGAATTCACTTGTGATTTGTATGAATTGGTCTCATATAAAACTGATACATAATTTGATCTTAATGAGTCGAAGTTTGTGTTTCCAGTTTAAAATTAAATTTTAGGAAAAATGAAAATTGACGTATGAAAAAAATGAGAAAATATATTCAGATTCTTCAGATACTTTAAGATAACTATCTATAAGTAATTTGAGACATGTTGGAATCAACCTCACCTCAATCCAACTCATTATGTGACTGGTATGAGTCAAAGTGAGTATTTTTATTTAAAATTGACCTCAATTTTAGTAAAATGAAAAAATGACCTACTTAAAACCATGAAAAAGAAATTTGGATTTTTTTGATACTTTAAAATATGATACATAAGACATTTTAATGTTTTCTAATCAACCAAACCTAAATATGAAACGTTATGTGCTTGGTGTGACTCAAATTGTGTGTTATCAGTTTAAAATTGACATTTTAGTTCTAAAAGCGGTGCTCACTAAAAACAATAAAATGTTCTTTAATTTTCTCGATAATTTAGGAAATTGATTTATAATTCATTTTTCACATGTAACAATAATTTTCACATCAAACTAATACACGATGTGATCGGAATGAGTCAAAGGGAATGTTTCCTATTTAAAATGACATTTTAGTAAAAAAGAAAACTAACACACTCAAAGCTATGAAAATGACTTCATATTACTTTGATACTTTATGGAAATTATCTACAGGTTATTTGAGACATTTTGGAATAAGTTACACCTAAATATGACACACGGTGTGACTGTTATGACTAAAATTGAATCTTTTTACTTAAAATTGACATCAATTTTAGTAAAGATAACACTTTCTGTTAATTTATTTATTTATATTTTTACTATCATAAGAATTGTTTTCTTATACAGACACATTATTTTACTTGATCAGGGGTGGTTTGTTCATAAATAACATGAGTTGGGGTCAAGATTAAATGAAAAAAGAAACATTGATGTTTTTATTGTATGTGATTATTTTTATTTATATAATTGTATAAAACAATGTTTTAAGTATCACTAATATAGTTTTTTTTATTGTATTTGTGTTTTAAATTTTATTTCATTTAAATTATGTATTAGTACTTTTTTTGTTGATATCTGGTGTGTTTCTAGTGCTGTGGTGTGTTGTTATACCACATTGAACTAGTGCTGTAATGTTCTGTTGCAACATAATGTAGTATGCCCATTTATCAGCGCTTCTATAAGCACAAATAAATAGGGACTTTATTAGCACTAAATAAGAGCACTAATAAATGTGGTACTTTATCAGTGCTTCTAAATGAGTTGATAAATGACCCATTTATCAGTACTTTTTTAGCACCGATAAAGGAAATATTTATCATTGTTTTTTTGGTGCTTATAAAAGACCATGGATTTTAATCTCACTCACGTAATTAGTGCTTCTATAAAACTGACCAAGGCCATATCTAGCACTGTTAGTGGCCTATTTTTTAGTAGTCAAATGATTCATTGATTGAATAACTATAGTTTTTATGAGATTAAAATGGTTGTACTTGATGTTTGATATATTATCATGATGTAAGGACATTTTTTTATTAACTTGGAAAATGTAATGGGAAATGAGATGATTAAGGGTAATAGTGATAAATGGATAAATGGGCATGCTTGTGTTATTAAATGGGTTAATAGATTGTATATTGGTTATGGTTATGAATAAAAATTTATGTATACTAGTTATGTAATTTGAACAAAATGTGTTGAATGTAATGAAATATAAGGATAGTGGTAAATGAAAAGGGGTGTCCTTTTGGTTTTTGTTTGATTAAAAGGTAACTGACAATTTACTATGGAAAATGTGAATTAATGGTCTGGGTTAGGTGTTGAACTGAGGATCCTCATCCTTAGGTTGGTCCATATTGATGATATAGGAACCACCAATGTATTTCATGGTCTGGGACAGACTAATACTATAGTCCCCACCGATTTCATTGAATAGTTTGGATTTTGGACTAATGATCAAAGCTCCTATTGGGGGGACATGTTATGGGTGCTAGACTGATGTTCCAAGATCCCTTTGTTGGGATATGCTATGGGTACCTAGATTTATGTTCCAAGTTATATTGGATTAATTAAATTGATTAATGAAATCCCACTATGATTTAAAGAATAACCCCATGATATCTGTTCTAGATGACCAACATAGAAAGAAGCATGTTTGATTAGATTGGTTATCAAATCTAACTCATGGGATAATGAGGTTAATATCAAATGATTTTTTATTATAAAACTCATTTAATTTTATTATCATGTTTATCATTAATTTTACTTCTTTATACACTTTTATTGGAATAAATATTGCTTTAGACACCATTGGTGGAGGCCTATTGAGTTGCACCCACACCATACTCAGGCCACTGTTGATACTCAAGAAGATTTCATGGTTGTATGTCAGGATGTGGGAAAAGGTACTATAATATATGGATGAGTCAGGATTTCTTGATGGAACATGGAAGAGGGTAGAACATTGATATTGGGACCCATCTATGTGATTTTTCATGGGTCATTATTTTGGTTTTTTTAAACATGGCACTAGAAGGAAAAGAAGTATATAGGGTATTGGGTTATAAGAATTTTTGAAGTTTTTGGAATTGATTACATGATGCATGGTTACAATTATTATTTCATTGCTGATTGTTTATTCTATTTCTTATGTTTGAGTTTCTTTGATAAATATGGTATAGTATTGTAGAGACCCTAAGCTTGACGTACATAGACATTACATTACTTTTTCGGAATACTTAGTACATAACAAAAACACACACAGAAGGACCGTAATAGTTTAGTGTCTTTGGAAACTCGGAATATAATCTTCTAATCGTGGTGAAAGATCATCAAAATCTCCCATAAAGATCTTCTTTTTTTAAACCTAAATACTTTCTTTATGTCCTGGGGAAAAGAAAACATAAAAGGGTGAGCTCAAATGCTCAGTAAGGGTAAACAAAAGAAATATCAATCACGTCATATTCATAAGAACATTTCTTTTGGAAATCTTAACCTGCAAAAGAGATCATAATTTCATAACATGGGATAAATCATAGTAGTGAAATGAAATCCCAATAATCATAACTTAAAACATGAAACATTGTGCAATACACACATAATCATAGAGAATCATTTCTTATTAGTCGAGCCTCATTTCCAAGACTATCTTAGCGGACAAAGTCCATTTTTGAACCGAGTTTACTCCTCGTTTCAGTCTTGTTACACTGAACCGGTATAACCTACTGTTCCAGCCATGTCTATCTCATGAGATATAAAATCTTTACCCAATGCATTGGAGGGATATATAGGTCCCACCCATCTCTTAATGATACCATTCTTATGTGTTCCTCAAAATCATAAACCATACATCATGGCATAACCCATGTAATAAAAATGGGAATCTTAAAAATCATGACATCATAAAACAATTCATATAAGATAAAGGAATTCATAAAAATATTTCCATCACAACATAATCAAATCCATGTAATAATAGGGATAGAAACAGAACCCTATATTATCTTAGATGGAAAATAATTTTGATAAAACACTTGAACTGCATTCTTGAGGAAAATATCCTTTCTACTTGAAAAAAATTTTCCTTTCTTAACATGTCATATAGTTTTAAATTAAAATAAGTTGATTAAAAATAAACTTGAAAACTTGTAAAGTAAGCTTCTTGTAAATAATGTTTTAAAAATCCATTCATGCCGTATAAGTTAAAAAAACATTCTTCTCATACCTTTTTCGGAAAAGTCAAAAAGTACCTCGTACGAAAAACGACAAAAGATTCCTTTCATATCCTTTACTAAAAACTAACCTAAGGGTAAAATTGGATTTAAAAAATTGTAGGTGGATGGAAATAATATTACATATTGAGGAAACATGGATGTGGATGATAAAATACACCCCATTAAATACCGAAGTATAAACAATCTCGGATAAAAATGAGATTGTGATATTTCCCTTACCTTAGGTCCGATATGTTTTGTATGTGTCCGAACCTCCTGTATAATGATTTAAATAATGTTATTGACTTACTACAGAATCATACTTATTTTTATGATATCATATATGGTCATATTATTAGCTTCTTAGTAGTAATATTTCATTGCTACTTGTTATTTGGGTGTTTATAACTTTTTGTTCTTATGCGTGTTTTGTCGAATAAATTCTTATTCTTCACTTTAGGTTATAGATACCTCATTTACAGAATGTTATTAGTGTAATATATATCATATTCATTCATTCAATTCATTTATATAATCATTATGCAATGAAGATCATGTAGAACGAATCACATCACATCGTGGAGACGGTATTCCGTACTTACGCACGAGCGATGATATCGTTACCATGATCGTGGAATTGTATTGGAGTGTATGTATAATATTTCAGAATAAATATAACTTTTTAATAGTCATATATAGTCATTATTTACACCATTATACCCATCCAAGTAATGTGGTGGTGGAAAATAGATTACACCACGGTGTGGAGACGGTATTCCGTACGTACACACGCGCAATGATTTATTTTTCCGTAGGATGGATAGATGGTGAAATAGGGTTGTTTAATACTTATAATTACATATCAGTATATTATTGATACTGATGTTATTACTTCATAATGAAACAACTAATGAAGAATAAGTGGAAGAAGAAATAAAGATGAAAGAATCGGTAACAGACATTACCTCTTCTTTGAAGTGCTTCTTTGATACCTCCTTTTAGGTTACTAAAATAGGTCTTTGAAGAAGAATAGAACCTCCAGGATGTTTCTATGGAATTTTAGAGGAGAAATTGGCTGGGTTTGGCCAAGCTTGAAGGCTCAATGTGGTGTGAGGAAGAGAGGGAGGAGGTGCCCTTTTATAAGGGAGGAGAGGGGCACCTTTGGAAAACTAAATATATTATTTTATTATAAAGTCATGTTCGGTTTTAAATAGCTCCAAATTGATTTATTTATAAGATAAGGTGGGGATGGGTCGAAAGCCTCTCATCCAATATAATTTAGACAAGTTTAGGTTCCTATTGTAACCTTATCATTTAGATTTAACATTAAGTTAAATAATTTTACTTTTACCGTGTCTTCTTGTGTTCTTATACTTTAAGGTTAATAAACTTACTATAAGCAGACAAAAGAACCACAAGTTGTTTATTATTAATATATATAACCTTATCTAAGTCATTTTGCCGATCATTAGATTTTTAAAAATAACATAACAATTAATAATATAATATTTGTTTTAAAAAACTACTTTATGTCAATTTTGACACTATTTATTAATTGATTTTTGTGAAAATCATAACAGAATTATTAGTTTGAAAAAAGTTAATTAAATAAATACTAACATGTAATATTAACCTAGAAAATTAGTTTAATTCATAAAAAGTCTCAAATTACATTTATTTGGGTATTTATAACATCAATTATGTCAATATTTCATTAATAAGATAATTACTGCATCATATTTGTGTCATAAATAAATTAACATATTTAAAGTCTAAAAATTACAAATAAAATATCATTATGTAGGAAATATTTTTAGATTTCTAATTAATATTTATAGTCGAATTTATCTTATGTATAACCCTATATTAAAAATGATATACTTATTAAACTTTGATTATAACTATTTAAACCCTTCTTTAAATAAATTAATAATAAATGTCCTAATCTAATCCAAGTGGGCATAAATGGTCATATTTTATTCATAATGTGGTTTTTGGTCTAATTAAACTTATCCAATAGAATTCGGACATGTTTTAGGGTAATAATAATATCATTTTTACCCTCAATTACCCTATTTACTTTTAACGGTGGTAAAAAAAAGTAAAAAGTTATTATTCACCAAAAATTATTTTGATCTCATTGAACCACATTTTACTTACTGACATCAACAGTGTCTCTCGGATTTTTAAAATTCCATTCACAGAAGCGGTAAAATTAAGTTTTATGAAAAATTCATTTTTTTTATCTACCACTTAGTGGTTTCACTATTCATCAAAAAAATGAAAGTTTCTAGAAAAATACCAAAAATTAGGCCTAAGATATATTTGATATTATAAAATCAAAAATGATTTATATTTTACCAAATTCAAAACATATCAGTTGCATTAATTAATTTAAAAATTAATTCCCATCGTCAAAACAAATAACGTGTTCTTAAGAGATAATAACTATCAAAAGATTGACACTTGTTTATATCTGGTTTAAATGTGAAATTACATCCAATGACCACCATTGTATTAAATTGTAAAAATATATTCTAAATATACTTTAAAACCACTCAAATTAATAATTTATCACTATCAATTATTTCGATTGAAATAGTTGTTTTTAATTAAAATTTAGTAATTTTCACTATTCATCAAAATATGAAAGCTATCTGAAAATTACAAAAATTTCACCCTAAGTTAATTTCGATATTCCGAATCCAAAAATTAAGTCTATTTTGAAAAATAAAATTTACAAAATTTCAAAAAGTTGTTATTACTATTCATAACGACTAGTTTTAATAATATTTTAATAGCATATCGTTGTTTAGTGAAACTCGTTACTGCGTACTACACACGCTATCGAGTAAGGTCGTGATTGCGTGTAATGCAAGGCAAGTCAAGGATGCGTGTTGTGAAAGCTCCTTTTGGTGTAGCGTACAACACAAGACACTAATTAAATTAAAAAGGATATTTTTCATAAAACCTCGGGGTGTTACAAGTATCCTCATGAGCTTTATTATACCCTTGGTGATAGTTAGAAACCTCAAAAGTATTGGGAGTCATTCCAAAAATCATGTGGTGAATTAGATTAGGTTACCAGATTAGTGACACCTTGGCCTGGATGTTACAGAGTGGCAGAAAATGGATTTTCATTACCATTTCCCTACTATTTAGAATAGTTATAAAAGATAATATATTGTGTTTAACTTTAGTGATAACCTCATGTATGGGAGAAGCTAACCCATGTGTAGGGTGAAACCCTTGTTCCCAGGGTGGTATTATTGTTTTTGATGTTCTCTTGTTATAGTTAGATGTTATTTCACCTTGAGTGATGCACATATAGTGTAATGTTCTTATTTTATGTGATTTTACTTATGGGATGGTGTGGCATGAGATTTTGTATGCATGAATAATTTTTGTAAATAAAGGTTTTATGGGACATGAATCATGTTAGGAAGACAAAGAAGAGAATTCCTTGATTGGTTTGAGGGAAAAAAATGATTTTCTACCCACTTTTTTGATTTTGGAAAGGTAGTGCCTAATAAAGAATAGAGAATTGTGTAAATTAAATATATAAATTGAAATAGATAAAATAGTGTCAAATTAAAATCATTAAACCATGAAATTTTAGTTTACCTTGAGTTAGCAATTCCCCATGATAGGGGAGGTTGAGGGTAACAATGGTTTTGTGATTGTATCTGTTGGGAAAGTGTATCTAGAGTGACTTCTTTATAGCTAGTTATGGGACCTTTTTGCATAACTATGAAAACTATATGTTATGTTATATATGATTTTGTTTTCATAGTAGAGAGATGACACCCTGACAATAATTAACGGTGGGGCGACAAGAGGGTACTGCTATGAATGTTCCTTAGACAGTGAGACCAGATCCCCATTTGGTTCTGAATGATAGGGATGATAGTAATTTCAACAATAATTTGAATCACTTTTTATAATTTATGGAGAGTGATCTATGGTGGGTTTCACCAAGTATGTTTGATTTTAAAAATGTAGTTCCAACTTCAACATCCTTTGAAATTCCACAGAGAGGGTGGACTTGATGCAGATGTGTTGTGGATTTAGTCTATCGAAATAATTATAGACCACTTGGAAACTTCTCCAAATAATAGAGTGAAGTTATAATATTACATGTTATGAGGACCAATAAAGGGATAGTTGGATATTCAGGCTTGAGATGGGTATTTTGAGGACATGGTATAGATGTAATTCTATGAGAAATTTCTAAAATACCTTTACCCTGAGAGACCAATGCAGGAGAGAGCCACAAATTTTATGTGTTTAATCTAGTGGACTATGTCAATAATAGATTATTCTATTTTCTTAACCTATTTATAGAATTTTATTTCGATTCTGAATGAGGATGAGGTAGCTTAAACCAATCATTTTGAAGATGGTCTTAGATGTGAGATCAATTCCCTAGTAAATATATTTCGTTTAAATAATTTCACTGAGGTGGTGAATTTGGATCTCATTTTTTATTAAAACCTGTACGAGTCTTCTAGTGGAGAGAATATGATTTTAACTTGGTGGTCAGGTGGTGTATCTTTCGATGGTAGGATGCATAGTTATTTTAATTTTCACTAGGCTGGTGGTGGATAGAGTAGTGAATGAATAGGATCAAACACTCATGGTAGGGACTGAGTGTTCTGCTATCAGTATGGCAAGCTGGGTCACATGTGGGGTTAGAGTAACCAACCACCAATAGAGTATCAATCTTGAAATTGGACAAGAAATTTATAGTGGTTCTAAATAAACACTTAAATGGTGGGTATTTATGGAGGGCCTAGGCTGATGTAGAGCAATGGTAGAGGATATTCTAATGTGTATCAGTATGGTTTTCAGAGCTCCATGGTCCATACTGGTCGAGGTGTATGACATGGTACTTCAAGACGAGAATGATCATATGAATAGGGTAGTGCATCACAGGGGACCCATATTGAATACTAGAGTATTGGAATAGTTTAGGTTCATGCATTTCAGCATGCACCTATTGGTAATAATGCTGGAACTTCATCTTTTCTAGGTAAAAAAATAGATTCCATGATTTCTAGTGCATTATTTGATACCATATCCTGACATTATTTTATATATGCATGAATTTTGAATGGTTTCGATATAGTAGTTGATTTAAAATGTAGTGTTATGTCGATTAACATTCCATATGGTGTGTGAGTAGAGTGAATCTGTCTTTGTAAAGGGTGTGTCCTCAAGTTTGGTGAGTAATACTCTCCTTGGAACTCGTACATGATTGGAATTTCATGTTTTTACATGATATTGGGAATGTAATGGATGTTATCATATCAACATCACATTGATTTTTACCATAGTATTGTGACCTTCTTGTCTCTTGATGGTGAAACATATACTTTTCATGGGGAATGGGATATCCAGGAAGGCTATGAAAGACTAGTTACTCAGTAATTAGGTAAGGTCACATCCCATGTTGTGAGTCCAATTATTTTGGATGAGGGAGTGTAGAATGATGTATTCACTCCAAGAGTGGATCAGTTCAAGGATGTGTTTCATGAGGGGTTTTCCAGGATTTTACCCAAGTGATAGGTTGAGTTCACGATTGAGTTGGTTCCTGGATCTAATCCAATTTCTCTTATGTCTTATAGAATGAAACCAGTATAACATCAAGAGATTAAGATTTAGTTGAAGGAGTTGGAGTCTAATGGTTTTATTCATCCAATTATGTCACTTTGGGGTTCTTTGGTATTTTTCCCAATAAGGATGATGGAACATTGCACTTGTGTTTTTATTATCAGTAGTTGAACTAGATAAAGATCAAGAACCAGTATCCTCTTATGTGAATGGAATATATTTTTGGATATTTTAGTGGTTACTACATGTTTTCCCATATTGATATGAGATCAGTGTATCACCAGTTGAGAGTGAGGCCTACTTATATACCACAAAATTATTTCAAAACAAGATATTGATTTTATGAGTTTTGTGATTCTATTTAGGTTGATAAAGGATCCAACTATGTTTTTGGCTCTGATGAATCGAATCATTAACCTATACCTAAATCTGTTTGTGGTTGTATTTATCGATGAAATCTTGTTTTACTCACATACTCATGATGATAATTACAAATATCTTGACATCGCATTTGGTATACTGAGAGAGAATATGTATACACCAATCTATCTAAGTGTCATTTTTGGATAAATAAGGTGCATTTATTGGGTCACATCATCTATGAAGAAGTTGTGCTAGAGGACGTTAGGAAAGTTGAAGCAATAATTCCCCATGATTTTTTTGACATAAAAATATTTTTGGGTTTGGTGGCTTATTGCTGAAGGTTCATCATTTACTTTTCCCTCTTGACATTGCCACTCATTATCCTAACCAAGAATGTTATAATGTTTGAGTTGACTGAGGCATGTGAGAATTCCTTTTAGGATCTTAAGGGGAGTTTGAACATTGTAACAATTCTTATTTTTTCCATGCAAAGTAAGAAATATACCCTATATTGGGATGTATCTAGGATTGAACTTGGGGCAATGTTGATGTACGGGGAGTGGGTCATGGGGTATGGATCATGATATTTTAGGTGACATGAACGAAACTACACTACACAAGAAATCGATTTATCCACAATGGTTTTTGACTAAAAATGTTGGCGACATCATCTCATAGGTGAGATGTTTATAGTGTATACTGATTATAAGAGCCTCAAATATAGATTTTCTAAGAAATATTTAAATCTTTTGGATTATAGAAGGGTTTAGTATGTTCTATAATTCAAATTTGATCTAGAATATACACTATTAAAAGGAAACAATGGTGTATATTATTTAAGTAATAAGTCACTGACTTAGTTGGTCTAGGAGTCTAGTTCTGAGTAGAATTTGATGGCCTTGTTTATAGAGATTCATAGAGGTGTTTAGGTGGAGTAAAAAATAGATTAACTTTATTTGTTTATTTGTTGTGGCCTTTCTTTTGAACCAGGTAAATTGGATGAAGTATGAGGACTCATAGTTCTTAGATTTGAGGGAAATCATTGAAGGTGGGGAGTTCCCTCCTCATTGAACTATCAAAGAGACAATGTTACTCACATTATTATCCATATAGTTATGTCCACTTGTTTCTAGGAGGACTTGATTCCTGAGTTCCATGACTCAAAGTGGTAATTGCACCCTAGTTTGACCAATAATTACCATGATATTCTTAAAAAGTATTGGTGGAAAAGAATGAAAAATGATATTGCAGGTTTTATGACATGATGCTACACCTATCAGTAGTTGAAGGATGAACACCAATGACATACTAGTCTGCTACCACTATTTCCCATTCAAAAAAGGAAGTGGAAAGATGTTATAATATATTATTTTGTAGGTTTTATAAGGAATATATATAATACTTATGTGATATGGGTGATTGTGAATTAGTTAATAAAGGTAGGGTATTTCTTACCGATCAGGGAGAACTTCATTGTTGATCAGTTGGGTCACATATATGTTCCTGTGGTATAATTTTTTCATGGGGTGACTCGGAGTATTTTTTCTCATATCATTATCCAGGTTTTAACTCATTTTTTGTAAAGTATTATAGAAGGAATTTCTTATGGATGTACTTTTTGATTACATCATTCCACCTGCAAATGGGTGGAGAAATGTACTAGGAAGGATTTAGTGGATACACTAAGATCATGTGTCCTGGATTTTTGTTTAACTTTGGAGAAGAACCTAGAACATGTTGAGTTCTCCTATAAAAATATTTACTTAGTGACTATTAATATGTAACCATATGGGGTGCTCTATGGAGGGCCTTGTATATCACCCTTGTATTGAGTAAAAGAGGTAGAATCATAGTTGTTGGGACCTAGTATTGTGTAGGAGATGTCAGAGCATGTTCATTTGATAAGAATGTGTATTGATATATCCCAGAGTAGATAGAAGTCATAAAATTATTGAAACAATTATCCTCTTGAGTTTATTTTGGGTGACTATGATTTTCGACAGGTGTCTCCAAGATAGGGTAAATATCAGATTTAGAAATAGTGAAAGTTTTCACCAAGTTATGTGGGGTCATTTGAGTTTTTAAACTAGATTGGAATGGTAGAATATCAGTTGGATCTTCCATTGTAGTAAAATTCTATGAATTATTTTTTTTCATGTGTTGTAGATTCATAAGTTTCATCCCGACCCTTCCCATTTGATTGATGTTGATGATGTTGAGCTTGAGGATAATATGTGCATTAAGTAGTATCAAATTTTTATTGTGGATAAAATTGAGCAAATTATTCTAGGTAATACTATAATATTGTTCAAATTGTCCTGGAATCAGGGTCATGTTCAATAGGAATCTTAGGAGCAGGAAGCTGATATGAGTTCCCAATGGCCCAATATTTTTTACTTTGGAGTCATAGTAATTCTAATGATACTAGGTTGAGGATGATTGATTATAAGATGGGATGGTCATAAGATCCTGATCCGTGATGAGGTACGTTTTTGTTTTAATTTTTGTTAAAATCCCTTTTAAATGGTCAATATAATGCTTCCTAGAAGTAGGGAAGGTATCAGGGGAGGCCCGAAGGTTTGTGACTTGAAATGGGGAAAAAGTGGCCATCCAGTTCATGGAGAATGGTAGGCACAATGTTAGTTCTAATCATTCCCCATTGATAATGGCGTGTGTGGTTTGTAAATTTTTGTAAGGGGGTCCTTGAAAGTTTATAACTAAGAAAACAACCAACCAAAATTCCTCTTCAACGATTTAAAAACCATGAATTCTCCCTATAAAATCATGGGACCTTTGATTCTATTGGACATAGGAGGCTACATGGTTAGTTCATAGTTTAGAAAACCGTGTTTCTCTTAAAAATTTAGAAAAGGTCAATTTACCTCCCAAACCTAAATGTTTCTTCCCTAATTTTTCACAAAATTTCTTCTCCAGCTGCATAGGGTGTACACTAGGAGTTCCCTTCTTCCCTAAGGATCATTCTCCTTTGATTCATAGGAATTAAAAGTTCTGTTTATTGATAATTTAATATCCAAGTAATTTTACAAGTACTCTTACTTCTATTTTCTAGAAGAACCATGGTTTGTTATTTTTTATGCTTCCAAATATCATAAAACCAATATTTTTACAGGGAATCCTTATCTATGGTGTAAATAGTTGTTTTAGTTCAAATCAAGGTCCAAGGTTGGGTGAGTTCTTATTTATGAGATTGAGTTAGGTAATCTACAAGATTTCTCCCATAGTATTTATTTTTTCTTGTGTATTTGGTTGTTCCTTTGCGCTTACTTACTGTTTATTTGTGTCTTCAACTACAAAAGGTAATTTGATCCCCTATTTGATGCATGAGACCCTTTAAATACCCTATTGGGCCCATTAAATATTATAATATTGAGTCTAAGACCACCTTTTGGGTGTTTCAATCCTTTCAAATGGTGAAATGGGTTATAAATTGATGTGCTAGAGGGTTTATGTGATTATATTAGTTTTACATGATGTTTTTTATATTAGCATGATGTAAAGGGATATTTGATTTAACATGTAAAATGTAATGGGATGTGATATTATTAAGGGTATAAGTGATAAATGGTTAAAGGGTAATTATTTTATTGGAAAATGGGTTAATAAAATGTCTAATGGTTGTGATTAATAATAAATGGTAATGTAGTCTATTTGTGGAAATTTAATGAAAGGTGTTAAATATAATGAACCATGATGATAGTGGTAAGTGAAATGGTGTGTCCTTGTTGTTATTTTTTTAATGGAAAGGTCACTGATGATGAACCTTGAAAAATTTGAATAAATGGTACAATTTGGATGTTGGATAGATGATTTTAATCCTTGTGTCAGGACAAACAAATTCTCTATGAACCAATGCTATATTTCAAAGTATGGGTTAGAATTATGCTCAAGGACCCACTGATTTCATTGCATTATTTGGATGATGGACTAATTCTCCAAGATCTTGTGGGTGGGACATGATATGGTTGATAAAATGATGATCCAAGTTCCCATGGTTAAGATATGTTATGTGTATGGAATGATACTCTAAGGTATACTAGATTAAGTAAATTTATTAATGACCCCCCATTATAGTTTAAAGAGTAACCCCATGATATATTATTCAAATGACTCGTATGGGATGAATAAGGATTGATGGGATTGAGTGTCACTTAGAACCCAGTGTCCCGTAAAGTTAATATTAAATATTATTTATTTATGAAACCTATTTACTTTCACTATTATATTTATCATTCCTTATACTTATAAAAAAACTATAATTGGACTGGATATTTATTAAACACTATTGGTGGTGGCCAAATTTGTTTTACTCACACCTTTATTAGGTTTCTTTTGGTACTTGAGAAGATTTCATGGTTTCAAGTAAGGATAATGGAAAATTCCCAATGATCGATAAATGTGTGTGGATTTTATGATAGATCATGTATAAAGGGATCATTCTTATTATAGTACTCATTTTAGGGGTTTTTAGTGGGGTTTTATTTTAGTTTCACTTTTTACATATGACACTAGTAGGAAAAAAATGTTAATTGTATTTGGTTGTTGGAATTTACTTTGTTTTGGAAATTGATTACATGATTAATAATTTTTTATTATCACTAATTTGGTGATATTTTATTTTGTTTTCCATTTTTTTCCACTTTGGTATATATGGTATAGTATCCCCATCTTCCTTATTAGATCATCAATGACTGTTGGTAGCCTCTGGAATATGGGGAGGCACACCTGATGTCTTGTGGTGAACTGAGATTAGTGGAAACTAGGTTGGGATGCTACGAAGTGGCATCAAATGGGTTTTCTTTTCTATTATATTATTATTTGTTAAATATATAAAAGATACTAGGATATGTTAGGACTTTTAAATGATCTCTTTCATTGTAGTTTCTAACCCATTTGTGTGGGAAAACCCAAGTTCTCAAGGTAGGATTGTTGTTCTTGATTATTTCATGTTACAGTTGGATGATAGTTCTCCTTGACTGATGCAGATGCGGTGTGATGTTCTAATTTTATGAGATATTACTTGTGTTATGGTTTGGCACAATATTTTTTAGGTATTAATCATTTTAATAATTCATGTATTAATGTGAAATGCATCATGCGAGGAATAAATGGAAGGGCATGTGTGGTTGGGATAAGGGAAATAAAATTCTTTTTTGATCCTTTTTGTGCTTTTGGAAAGGTATTTCCTAATAAATAAGTGGAAATTTCATAAATTGAAATATTTAAATTTAAATGGATAAAATGGTTTCAAATTAAATGTACGAAACCATGAATGTTTGGTTTACCCTGAGTGAACTATTTACCAAGATAGGGGTGGTTGAGGGTAATTATTATGTTGTGATTGTATTTGTTGGGATATTGTATATGGATTAACTTGATTATGGCTAGTCGTGGGACCTATTTTGTGTGAATATAATAAAAATATGTTTTGTTCCCTATGATGTTTGTTTGGAATTGTAGAGAAATACCACCATAATGACATTTATTGGTTACACGATAGGAGGGTACTATTGAGGATGTGACTTTGATAGTGGGACCTGAGATCCAATTGGTTCTGGGTGATAAGTAAAAAGGTCAGTTTTGTGGGAATATTTCCAAATTTATACATTTTATATAGAGATATCCAGTGTGAGTAACACCAATAATGTTGGATCTGACAAGGGTGTTCTAGCTATATAATCCTATTACATTTTGTGGAGTGGGTAAACCTAAGGAAGATATGTTTCGTATTGAGTATATCCTTATGATTTATGATCACATAGAGGGTCCACTAAACAAGAGAGTATATTTTTTAGTTTACTTTTTATAGGGATTAGTGAAGCACTAATGGGATATTTAGGCTCAGTATAGGAAGTTTGAGGACATTGTATGGAGGGAATTCTGGGAAAAATTACCAAAACTATTTTACCTTGAGATCCTAAGGTAGAAGAGGGATGTGGTGTTTATGAATTTGAACTATGGTACTATGTTAATGATGGATTATTATGGATGCTTCACCAATTTTTAGAGTTTTTCTTTTAGATATGAAAAAATATTTAGTAGCTATGAACACGAATTTTCAGGATGGGATTAGGTATGGGATCATGTAAGGGGTAAATATATTTCATTTAAAGAAGTTCAATGAGGTTGTGAATCAGACACTTATTTTTGATGGGAACCTAAAGGTGTCTTCTATTGTAGGGAATGTGGTCTCAATTGGGAAGTTAGGAGATGTGTCTTCCAATGGTATGAAGCATCGTTATCAGAATTTTCACTAGGGCTATGGTGGAAAGAGTAGTCAAGGATGAGGATCAGCCTATCTGGGTAGTGGCCGAGTGATCCTCTATAAGTGTGTAAGGTCTATTCACACGAGTGGTTAGTGACCCAAATCAAAAAAGGAGTGTTTATCTTGTATTAGTATTTGATATGCATAGAGGTTCTACAAGAACCCCCAGAAGGTGGACAGTGATGGTGGACCTAGGTCAACACAAGGCACTGGGAGGGGATCTTCTTCCTCATATCATTCTGGCAGTTGGAGTTACACTAGATGTACCAGTAAAGGTGGAGGACATAATACTTCAGGACAAGAACAACCATATTTGTAGGTAAGTGTATCACATGTGACCCATATTGGACCCCAGGATAGAAGAACATATTAGCTACATGAAGCTCTAGATTTACCCATTGGTAGCAATACTGAACCATTAACTATCTAATATATCATTTTTGTAGCTTCCATTATTCTTAGTTATTTATTTGATACAATAGGCTATCATTATTTTATATATGCATGAATATTGAATGGTTTTGGTTAGGTGGTGGAATGAATTTGTGGGGTTATATTAATTGACATGACATTGGGGGTGCTAGTGGAGGGAATATATCTTTGTAAATGGTGTTCCCTCAAGGATGGTGTGTAATTATTTATTTATAACATATACATGATTTAAATTTATTATTTTGAACTCATAATGGGAATGGATTGTCTTGTATTATATTGATCTCACATCAATTATTACCATAGGATAGTGAACTTGATGCCTTTTTAGGGTGAAATGTATACTTTTAAAGGGGAATGAGATATCTAGGTAGACTATGTAGGTCCAGTTCATCATCAAGTGGGTAAGCTCACAATCTAGGTTGTGAGTCAAATTTATGATGATGAGGTAGTGGGGCATGATATCTTTCCTCTAGAAGTGGATCAATTATAGGTTTTATTTTTTATGAGTTTTTGGGGATTCCACATGAAATATAGGTTGATTTTATGATTGAGGTGATGTTTGGAGCTATGTTTGTTTCTCTTCCCTTTATAGAATGAATCAATTAGAGATTCTATATCTTAATACTTAGTTTAAGTAGTTAGAAGCTAAAGGGTTTATCTGCCAAGGTATATTACCTTTGGGTTTTCTAATTTGTTTTCCAAGAAGGATAATAGAACACTGTGTTTGTGTGTCAATTATTAGTAGTTGAACTAGATGAGAATCCAGAACCAATATCCTCTTCCTTGTATTGATGGTCTTTTTGACTATTTGATGAATGACTGTGTGTTTTTCAAGATTGATAGGGTATTTGGGTATCACTATTTGAGTGTGATGCCTTCTGTTATACTATAGAATTCATTTAGAATAAGATATTTCATGTATGAGTTTTTTTGTGATTTTTTTGGGTTGTCCAACACTATTGATATTTTTATGACTATGATGATCTGAATATTTTACTTGTACCTAGAATGATTTGGGGTTATATATTTTTATGACATCTTTGTGTACTCACAAACTCATAGCGATCATTCCAAATATTTTGATATCCTATTGATTAAATTGAGAGAGAAAAGACTATATTCCAAGATATCCGAGTGTCATTCCTAGATCAATAAGGTGAATTTATAGGGTCACATTATTTTTATGATGGTGTGTTAGTGGACCCTGAGAAAGTTTGAGTAGTGTTTTCTTTGGAGCAGCCAAAGAATGTTTTTGATATCTAAAGTTTTTTGGGTTTGATGGGTTATTATCAAAGGTTTATCAAATAATTTTCTTATAGAAACCAATCTCAGTCCTGAACATGAAGGATATAATGTTCGAGTGCTGTAAGTCATGTGAGAATTTCTTACAAGATCTAAAGGGAGTGTTTGACCATAACATTGACTTTGATTTTTCTATATTCGAGTAAGGAGTTTACCCTATATTGTGATGCATATAGGATTAGACATGGTAAAATATAGATTTAGGGATAATTATTCTTGGTTTATGGATCATGATAGTTGAGGTCACATGAATGAAATTTACCTACACATGATATTGAGTTAACCACATTAGTTTATACCTTAAAATTTTTGTAGCATTATCTCCCAAGTGGGAATTTTATGATATAACATGATCATAATATCCTAATAAACAAATTTTCTCAAGAGTATTTAAATCTATGGAAGTGGATATGGGTTCAGTGTATAATGTGCTTTTACTTTGAGCAAGCTTATGCACCAAGAAAAAAATATTATTATAGATGATTTGAGTCAGAAGACACCAACTCAGGTGGTCCAAGAGTCTAGGTTTGAGTGGAAGGTGATAGAATTATTTTCAGAGATGCATATAGGTGTTTAGGAAGAGAAGGAATAGATGGACCTTATATCATTATCTATTGTTCCATCTCTTTTGAAATAGGTAAATAGGAGGTTGTATGAGGACATATAGTGCTCTATTTTGAGGGAAATCCACGAAGATGGAGAGTTCTCTCCTGATTGGACCATCGATGATGGTGATATTATTCACATTGATGGTTGTGTATTTGTGGCCACATGTGTACAAGAAGAGATGATTCATGATTTCCATGTATCTGAGTGGGTGGTGCACCCTGGATTAACCAATATGTATCATGATCTTCATAGAAAATATTAGTTTCCATGAATGAAAAATGAGATTGTAGGTTTTGTGACATGATACTACACCTATAAATAGGTGAAGACAAAACATTAATGAAATTATGGTATATTACCTCTATTATCCAATTTGAAATTGAAGTGGAATAATGTTAAAATGTATTTATTGCAAGGTTTTCCAATGAATCCTTGGAAGAATGACTTGATATGGGTGATTTTGGATCAGTTAATAAAGGTAGAACATTTCTTACAAATTAGGTAGGCTTTCCCTATTAATCAGTTGGGTGACTTATATTTTCATGAGGTAGTACATTTTCATAGTGTGAATTAGAGTATAATTTCATATCCTGGTCCACATTTTACCTCATGATTCAATAAATGATTGTAGAATGTGCTTGGTACTCATGTAAATTTTTGTAAAGACTTCCACCTATAGACATATGGAAAATAAAAATTTACTATCCTGGTGTTAGAGGAAATGCTAAGAGAATGTGTCAAGAATTTGGAAGAACATGGGAGAAAACCCTAGTGCTATTTGAGATCACCTATAGCAAAAATTACAAGGTGACTATTCAGATGGAACCATATAAGTCACTCTATGATAGGCCTTATAGATCACCCTTGTTTTGTATACAAGTATAATAATAAGAGTTATTGGGACTGTGTCTCATGTAAGAGACATCATATCTTGTTTAGTTGATCTCTATGTATATGGATACGACCCATAGTATAAAAAATTCATACAATGATAGACATTTTTGACCTCTTGAATATATGGTGGGTGAACATTATTTTTTATAGTGTCACCATGAATGGTTCATCATTGTATTTAGAAATAAGGAAAGTTTACACCCATTTATGTGGATTTTTTTGAGATTTTAGAGAGGATCATACCATTTGTGAATCAGTTGGATCTTTCAAAGTGTTATAGTGATATAAATAATGTTTGTAATGTTTCATAGGTTCATTAGTCTTATATTGACCCTTATCATGTCATTGATGTTGATAACATTGAGCATGTGGCTGATGTGTCCATTGAAGAACATCTGATTCATATTATTGATCATAGTGAGAAAATATTTTAACATATGATTATGATATTTTTTCAAGTAATATGGAATCATGGTCATGTTATGAATAAAAATTGGGAGTAAGAAACTGATTTGAGGGCCTTGTGGCCTGATCCTTTTAAATTTAGAGGATTATTAATTCTCGAAAGAGAATTTTGAGGTTGAAATGTTATAAGGTGGGGCGTTTTTAGGATCCCAATCATTAAAAAGGTGTGTTTTTATTTTAATTTTGGTTAAAACCTATTTTAAATGTTCAATATAATTCCTCCTAGAAGTAGATAAGGTATTAGGGATGTCTCGGGGGTTCAACACCATAAATGTCGGGAAAAGTGGCCATCCAATGTATAGTGCAAGTTTGGTGAAATATTATTACTAACTATGCACCAAAACCATGAGCCCTAGAGAAAGGGGGAACATGGTTTGTAAAATGTGAAAGGGGAGCCTATAAATTTTACATCCTTAGATCTAACTAATGATATAGATTCTGTACATTTTGAAAAACGATGCTAGTTCCCAAGAAAACCATGGATCCTATGCTTCTCTTGGACATATGAGGCTATACGGTTGGTGTGTGGTTTTGAAAAAAATTCAACAAAACCATGATACTCTTAAATAGGGGGAAAATGACCATTTTCCCACTTAAACATAAATTTTTATTCCCTAATTTTCACCCCAATTATACTATTGTTGTAATATGTTCAAACTAAAAGATCCGTCCTTCTCTAAGGATCATTCTCCATTATATTTTATGTGTTTTTGTGTTCCATTCCAAATAAAAGCTCCAAGTAATTCTACAAATACTATTACTTTTATTTTTTGGAAGAACCATTGTTGGTTGTTTTCTCTACTTCAAAAAATCATAAACAGAATCATTTTCTTGGGAATCATTTTCTTGGGATTTTTTATCTTTAGTGTTAGTAAATTTTCTAGTTCAAATCAAGGACTATGTTTGGGTGAGTGCTTGTATAAAATCTTGAGGTAGGTGTTATACATTATTTTTTTCCATATTATTGATATGTTTCCTTGTGTAAATGGCTATCTCATTGAACCACCTTATTTCACATTTGTGTCTTTAACTACAGAATGCAATTTTATCCCTAATTAGATGCATGGGATCCTCTATAGACCCCTTGAGGTTCATTAATGATTATATAACTATGTCTAAGGACACCCACGGGGTGTGTCAATCCTTTAAAATGGTTAAATAAGTTATTAATTGAAAAACTAGGTGGTTTATGAGACTAAATGGGTTGTACTTGATGTTTTTTTGTTAGTATAATGTAAGGAGCCATTTGTATTAACTTCATAAATGTAATGGGTCATGATATGATTAAGGTTAAAGATGATAAATGGTTAAAGGGGCATGTTTTTATTGTTAAATTGGTTATAGAATATATAATAGGTGTGGTTGTGAATAAATGGGAGTGAATAATAGTTATAGAATTTTAATGAAAGGCGTTGAATGCAATGAAACATAAAGACTATAGAAAATAAAAAAGAATGTACTTATTGCTATTTCGATGGAATGTTCACTGATGATGAACCTTGTAAAATCTGAATTAATGATATGGGTTGGATGTTGGACTATGTTTTCTCATCTGTGGTATAAGACAAACAAATAGTCTAAGAAGCACCTATGTATTGCATAGTCTGGGCCAGACTGATTCTCTAGGTCCGACTGATTGCATTGGATGGTTAGGATGCTAGATTGATTCTCTAAGATCCCATGGGTGGGACATGATATGGGTGATGGAATGATTCTCTAAGATTCCATGGTTGGGATATGATATGGTTACATAGAGTGATTATCTATGGTATATGTAATTATGTAAATTGATTAATGATCACCCACTAATGATAAACCCCATGATATACTGTCAGATGAGTGACATGGGCCAAATAAGGTTTGGTTAGATCAGGTATCACATGGAACCCGATGCCTTGTTAGGTTAATGTTAGATAATTTTAAATTATGAAACCTATTAAATTTTACTTTCATGTTTTTCATTTCTTATACTTATGGATACACTATTATTGGATTGGATATTTCAGTAAACACTGTTGGCAGCAACCTATTGAGTTTTACTCAAACCCTGCTCATGCCACCATTGGTACCTGAGTATATTTCTTGGTTATAGGTTAGGATATAGGAAAGGAACTAGTAATAGATGTCCGAGATAGGTTTTTTGATAGTATTATGGGTGAAGGGATCAGGCTGATGTTGAGACCCATTTTGTGGATATTTAGTTGGTCATTTTTTTGTTCCATTTTTACACATGACACTTGTAGGTCATGAAAATTTTATTGCATTTTTCTGTGGGTATTTACACATTTTTTATAATTGATTACATGATACATTGTTATTAATTTGTAGTACATTGGTGGTGGTTTATTTTATTTTTCACTTTTTTCTACTCTAGTAAAGAGGGTGTATTCTCTTTATGTACCATATTAGAACCTCACTACTAGTTTGAATCCTATGGAATATGGGGAGGTGTGTGTGAGTTCATGTGGTAGACTGTCTTGGGGGACCGAATTGGTGGTACTCAGGTTGGGATATTACATTTCTACTATTTTGCAATTTTAAAAGCACATAAAACAGATGATAGGAATATCATAATTGTATTTGAGTACAGTGATAATAACCTGGTCATTTGTGTTCATTATTTTTATTATAGTGGATTCTATGAAAATTAGTGTCACTATTCATCTGATGTATATATTCATTACCAATAAATTAAAAAAATGTAAACATTTTGTATGCTCATTTACTATTTTGATTTCTTTTAGGCTTTAAAAAATTGAATTAAAAACATAATGTAAAATTGACCATTTATGATGTTTATAATAAAATTTTGAAAAATGTAACATTATAAAATTTTGAAATGTATATGTATATGTAACACCCATTACTTTAGTCATAAAAATCCAGTGGTTATTTATTACATTGTAATCAATTTACAAGAAATCACTTCCCCATGATCGAAAGCATACTACTCTTTAAGATACTTGATATATTTATATGGATTAAATCATTCATCGTCATAATTATTTATTTATTCAAAACATAGTAAAGAAAAAACAACAAGGTGTACACATTAAGGGGGAGTCCTAAGGAGGCCGGAAGTAATGAAGACCTAGAGTGTCTCCTATAATCTGGTTTTCCCCTTCCACAGAAAAGGAAAGGACATCCTCCAGAAAAATAACATGAAGTCCTATCGATTCCATGGAGGGAATATGTTCATCCACTTTTTTTTTACCTTCCTCCAGGTGTGTAAAAAGGTAGTGTTATCATTGTTGAGCTTCTTTCACCTTCTTAGGACAAAGATAAGGACCATGGGATATTCCTCTTACTATACATGACATCATGAAGAATGAGGAAATCCATCTCAACCGTAGTAAGGGTAATACTACATTTCTTGCATATATGTAGACCCATTAGCATATCTAAAGCCTCAGCTAAAAGGGAATGGCCTTTACCTAAGTGAGAAGTGAAAGAAATAATAACACACCCCATGTAATCTTGATCAATACCACCACCCCTCATGTCATTCATGGAGAAGAACAATCAAAATTAATCTTAAACCCAAGCAGGTGGGGATGACACCGAACCCAATAGTTGAGATTAGTGAAACCACTATCATGAAATCCCACCTAAAGAGGTATAAGAGAGGGGTACTTAATCTATTTTCTGCATGCACAAAAAAAATTGAGAAGAATAAATCCAGTGTTGTCCTCAAACATCATTCCAGAACACTGAGACCCCTCATGTCTGGAATTATTCTAAGACATTCAAATACACAATCACCCAGAAGCAAGAATAATGGCACAGACTTTCCTATCTAGACCAGAATCCCTTGGGCCATGAAACCATTTTTTGAAGAAGTATAGGTCCCTCAGGGCCTCGATAGGGAATCCTGTGAAACTGTTGAAGGCCTACCACACATGACTCTCCCACTCAAAGCTGAAGAAGAGATGGGATGATCTCTCCTCCCTAGAATCCCTACAGCACATGTAGTGAGAGTCCACGTTAACAACTGAGAGTGTAAAATTATCATCTGTGGGTAGTGCTCTATTCCTGTTGTGCCAAAGAATAAAGTTAAATTTTTCAGGGACATCTTTCACCCATAAATCTGGACTCCAAAAATACCAACGTTTCGCTCCATTAGACACGCTCCTATAATCCATTTAAGAGAAGCCACCTGAAGATGATTCAATAAAAAATCATCTATCCAGATCATTCAAAAGATCAATCATATCAAAGGTAATCCGTTTTTTATGTCCATCACTACATTAATAAACTTTGTAAACAAGATCACCTACTTAAAGGTTATATGGGGCCATGGAAACCAAGGGGAGAGCCAACCCAGTTATGCTGCCCAAAGGATATATCCCCAAACCCCACAATCCATCTATTATGTGATTGAAGGGATTGAATATGGGGAACTATAGTCTTCTAAAGTGATGAATGATGAGAAATGGATCTATTCCCCCACCACTAAACCGAGAGGCCATAAAACAACCCCATAAGGTACGACCCTTGATAACATCTCAAGCTAACTTCTCTTTTATTTCATGAAATGTGTCCCAAATTATATTAACATCAATGATACCCTCCTGTACTAGCCTTGAAATCCTATTCCTTGATGCTCAGTGGTTCCTCCCCTCCTCGCATGCATCCCAGATAAAAGATGATAGAATCGAATCAATATTGGAGATCAAAACCCTTTGTAACCTTAGAAGTCTTGAGTGCATGACATGGAATAGAGGTTAAGATACTATTATCTAAGGTTATTATCCCACCAAATGATAGGAAATGATTCTTCCTATAATTAATTTTCTCAGTAATTCTCATAACAATGTGGTCAAAATAGAGAATTTGTATCCTTCTATGAGAAAAAAGAGCTCCAAGATACTCCATGGGAAAAGAAACCTCCTGCATAGCAAGCCTCCTACTTAATGATGCCACTTTTCTCTCCCTATAGTTATTTAAAATATTGAAGGTGATATTATTAATGTTAACCACCTATCATCTCTATTTTAAATAATCAACAAGAACTTTATTGATCCAATGTACCAAACTCATACCAGAATTTAGGATGAAAATAAATTCATATTCAAAACTTAAGTGAGAGATACATATATGAATGAATTTTCCCTGATAAGGCCTGATAGAACCCTGCATGATTTCCATGTTTGTGATACAACTAAGAACATATTAAGAGAGAAGAAAGAGACTCAGGGATAAAGGACCCCTACCTAATACCACAAACAGCCTTAAAAAATGTATAGTTCCTACCCATGAAGCAAACAGCAAGCCACGACGATCTGAAACATCGAAGGAGTGGATCAACAACCCATGCAGATAATACCATCTATGTTAAAATCATGATGATAAATGGCCACTACATCCAATCATAAGCCTTGTCCATGTCCAACTTAAACACCATATTAGAGCCATGAACTCTAGTGTAAATTCTAACTATGAGCTCTTGAGGAAACACGATGGACCAGTGTATAGATCTTTGATTCTAAAATCCATGCTTATTAAGAGATATCCATTGATATTTCTTAGTTCTTATCCCGTTTTTAAGAATGGAGGATAGGATTTTGTGCACAATGTTTCACATACTCACTGGCTGATAATGCTAGAGGAGAGAGGGGTCCTTGATCTTGGGAATGAGAACCATGGCAGTAGCGCTTGTAGCTCGAGGAAGAATCCTACCTCTAAAAAAATCCTAGATGGCATTCACAACATCATCCTTAACCATTCTCCAAGAGGTACTTAATAAGGAACCAAGGAAACCATCTATTCCAGGGGAACTATCCGAGTTAAGATTATTCATGTTCGCTAATATTTCCTCCTCTTTCAGAATGGCCTCAAGCATATCATTATCATGGCCAGATACAACCCTAGTAAGAGAATTAGTGATTTCTTTGTGACCACCTGGGTACCCCTCCACCATTATTGAGTTTATACCTACAAGAAGATTATAGAAAACGGATTTTTCTAGAGTACCAATATTATACTGATCATTTGTGTATAAGTTTCCCTCCATCTATATATTAGGTAAAATATAAATTTGATTTTCCTTAATGCATTTTTGAAAATAGGCAATGTTTTTGTCCCCCTCACGCATCCATCACACTTTCAAACAATCATGAGAAATAATTTACTCCCTTAAAATCATATCATCCAAAATATCTATCTTCATAGCCAGATCCCCGAACATATCCTCATTCCAGTCCATTTCCAAGATGGAATCTAGGTGTTTAATATCCGTCTTGATCATATCCATATCACATGTCAAATGAGGCTGATTGCTATTCCACACCCAATGATCACAACTAACCCACCTTAATTTGTTTTTCAAGTTGTCCCATGCATTCCCATTCGTGTTATTTTCCACCAAGATTCCACTATATGATGATATCCTAGATATTTTTTCCAAAAGTGAGATAATACCAAGACACACATACTATCCTAGCTTAGAAAAATATCAATGATAAGAGGAGAGTGATCCAAAATGATGTGAGTAAAATGAGAAACTTTCACATTCCAGAATGTATAGATTTCATGAACATTTTAAAGACCCAACTAGCACTATGTATGGTAAATACCTATCAGATTATTACAACAGGTTAAGAAATTCCCTACCTAACCCATATCCATCAATCCTTTCTGATAAAAAACTGGTTAAATCATAGACTGGACCGATGTGAAAAGGAACCCCTGATCTTCTTCTCATTATGATCCATTATCACATTAAACTCACCCCCACTAACCAAGGGGAGCTCCCAGAATCAAAGTCCCAGATCTCTTCACATAGTTAGAAATGATCCCTAACGTTATAACTTCCATACAAAAATGAGAAGAAAAATGATTTCACTCCATCCCTGACCTCCAGGGAGATACATTGATATGAAGTATGAACCAAACTCACATTAATGGAAACATTCCAAAAAAACCATATTGAGGGACACTGATAATCTGCTCACATAAAACCATACATTTTAATCCTTAGAGAAAACTCCACAATTTTACCTCAATATTTCTTTGGATCCAACATCACAACAAGAGAAATATTCCTAGAATGAAATTCATTGACAATAAAATCATATTTGACCTGGGATCCTAACCCCTTGGAATTACATAAGAGGGAGGATAACATTAGGACAAGATGAGCCTAACTTTGGCCTCAAGAAGCTTGTCCACTTTTCTTGAGGAGTTAAAATGTCTTTGGATCATCATTTGAGATATGGTTCTAACACCAATAAAGTCCGCATGAGGGGAAAAGAATGAGGAGTGGAGAAATTCTGATGGATATGAGAAGAACAAGAAGATAGATCAAGAGAAGAACCTTGGATGATAAGGATTTCCATAGAGAGGGGACCCAGCAAAGAACCCTTTGGATGAAGGCCCTCACACTAAAGTAGAACCAGGGCAGGCAGAGGAAGAGGTATAGCCAGGCTAGTGTCACTATCACCAGAGGCTGATCTATGAAAGGGATCTCCAAGAGAGTGTTATCATCAGGAGGGGGCCTAGAGGGTACCTCATGAAGTAGTGACTCCTGGATGATATGTCCTGCACTAGGGGGGGAAAGGGGTGGATGAAAAGGTAAACCAAGGAGAGACATACCTTTAACAAGCCGCGAGAAATCAAAATGAGGCTGAAAGAAAATACTTGAGGCCGAACATCCATAAGGCTTGAATGGAACCAAGGCCATGCATGGAGCCTCCTTGACATCCAAAGAGGAGTAAGGAAATGGATATAGAGAAACACTTTCCACCCAAATCCACATCCACATGAAAATTCTTAGATGAGTGAAATAGATCCAGAGAGACAGCAGCACCCAGAGCCACCTCCTCCTACAGCGGCTCTGAAAAAGATCCAACCAAGGGAGATGGAGGACCCTTGTCCCGAGCCACACATAAACTAAGGACACCCTGATCATAGGTAGGAAACAAGGGCCAAGGTAGAGGACCACTCTTACTAGACTCCAATCGGTGATTCCTTTAGTAGATATGGAGGAAGTGGCCATGAAGATGGCAGTCAAAATAGAATCTCCACATTGCTGGATAGATAAGGGCCTAACACTATTGCAATGAAATCCCAAACACAAATGGTGTATCCATGGGTTGATCTAGATAATCTAACAATTATGTGTAATTATCTATAAATACCATGTTATACTAGTAACTCTCCATGAAAAAATGTATAAGGAGAAGAGTCCTTCCATGGAGATATAGAATTGCAAGGAGGTTTACTCAAGGATCTCATGAACACCCATCTCCCTAGCTTGGAAATATTTATATAGACCTGATGACCCTCCTGTTTCTTTAAATGAATTTACTCATATTTTAAATAATGTAAAAGTAAATTGATTTTATTATAATACTTATAACTTTCATCCATACAAGTGTTCTCTTATCTATTTTACCATATAAACTTTTACAACTGATTACACACAATGTGGAAGATTCCCAAATATAAACTCTTAAAATTCGACTATTATTCTATAATAATAACATTATTTAGGAATAATACATTACAATTACAATTAATATAAAAATTATAATATGATCTTATGATATTTTGATATTATATAATATGCTTTGGGAAAGGTAGTCCCTACAATATCAATTTATCATTGCAAACAATATTCCATTTCAATTCATATGATGTTCCATGGATTTTAAGTATTTCATACATGATTACACACTAAATATCATATATTATATTATTTTTCAAATTATATCATATTGAAAAAGGCTACCCAATATAGTAAATCCTCATAGACTTTGTTCTATTTCACCTAATATTGTATAATATACAATAAATTGTGAAACTATATCAAAAAATCTGTTTGGTTTCCTTCAAAAACACTTTTTGTAAGAAATCATCATGTTAACCATGTATCACATAATATATAAAACCTTGTGAATTCCCATCCAAAACTCCATTTTGATAAACTCTAAAAACCCCTTTTAAAGAATCCCTCTGAGTTCCTTAAAAGTCAATCCTTAGTTAGAAAAAATGTGATTCCATAGATATTTTTAGTGTTAGAAATAAACATGAATTCATAAATGTAATCAAAGACAATTATTTAGTAAAGAATTATTGAATGTCAATTTATAAATGTATTTGGATTGATCTTCATAAAAAACATGTATCTCAATACTTATTTCCACTATCTATTTCATATACAAGTATGCTTTTTTATATGATCCATTTGTCTGTGACATTGTGTAAAAATTGGACACAAAGCATTTCAATGCCATATAGACTACTCATAATTTCTGGATTCTCTGTGTATATGTTGGAAAATTAAATTAATACATCAAATGACATTTACATAATAAAATGAACACATCACATGGACCTAATCTTGTTAGATAAGCACATCACATGTACATTTTCAAGGTATATATATTAACTTACTCCTTCTACCAAAATTGATGTACCAGATGTCATACTTTTCATATGAGAAGAAAAATAACATCTTGGTTAATCCTCAACTGATGACATGATCAATAATATAACCAGCCACCATTGATTAGTTATGCCTCAAAGATTATGTATGAAATGTATCAAAATATGAAGGTTCTCATGCAAGGAATATTACTAGATTCTGGTATGGGTAAATACCAATATGAAACATCCACACTAGCATACCAAAGTCATAGTGTATAATAATCCATGTGGTGTACTTTATGGGTCATCCATCACCAAAAGATCATTTTGTACCTCATTAGAATATTCCATATTTCTATATGAAATATTACACATATTAACCTTATAATTTTATCACAACATATAATACTCCTTGATAATTGTTTTATGGATAACTCAAAGTCATACTTTGAGAGGTTAATTATCATTTCACTTCATGATATATATATATATATATATATATATATATTTATATAACCAAAGAGAGGGAATTAAAAAATGGAGTCTTCCTTTTGTATAATATGAAAAAAAAATTATATTCTTAAACTCATCTATGAATGTTAACAAAACTACACATAAGTTTCTATATAATCATGACCCTTATGATAGACCTCTAAATAAAACTTTTTTTTTCTATACTTTTATTATTCTGTTAAACTCATTACATATTTATTTAATTTATATAACATTTTCATGTGATCATATTCTAAATCCCTCCCTCTGAACTCCTTTAGTGAAGAATATCTATGAAGAAAGTTGGTTTGAATTATTGTAAGAATTAGGAATAATATTACAAATGATCAAATCTTTTGAAAAATTTATTCAAACTCTTTAACTTCACATCATAAAATGTTATCATTTTTAATAACTTATGTAGTATAAATAGAACTCTTTCTATGTTCATCATCAAAATCATAATAACTGTTCTTGGAACCTTCCCATAAAAAATTTTCTTTGATATTTTTCAAGAAACTAAATGTAAATATTTAAATTATTTATTTACTAACACATCCTAAACACTTTTAGTATATAAAGTGATAGTCACGTAAAATTTTGGATGGTATAATCCTTTAATTATTAAATTTAACTTCTATAAGTAAAAAAATACTACCACTATCCTACTAGACAATATATTATCTCTATAATACCATTACGTGATTTAAAATCTTATTTTTTTCTAGTAAATGACTTTTATTTTATTTACTAGTAATATTTAACAAATAAATTATTTATAACCACATCTTGTATGATATTATATGTGTTTAGAAACTTTTTATCAAAATAATATTTTATTATTTAAAATTTTCCACAGATGAGTGGTGGGATAAGATATTTCATATTTTAATAAATAATTTGAATAAAGTATTTATCCTTGATAAAACTCATTTTATCTTTATCTTATTTTAAAAACATGTATAAAATCTAATGAATCATAAACCATGTGTATTAAATCCATTATTTTATATTGTTTATAACAAATATTTTTTAACAAATAACTTCTATTTTAATATAATATAATTGAGATAAATATACATGTTATTTTATATAGATTCATCAAAGCTTGAAACATTACTTTATATTCAAAATACCCATAATAACAACCTGTTTTATTATAATTGAATGAAAAACTCAAGATCCATCATTTATTAACTTGATTTTGAATTCTTATATACTTAAAACATTTTTAAAGTAAACATTCAATATCATTTGGACTTTAAAATCAAATAATTTATTTCTATAACAACAATACTTGATATGGAATCTCTATGAAGTTTATCAAAACCCTTTAGATATTTCCAATAATTCCAACCTAAGTTTACTTAACCTATCCTTTCAAAATATTATTGAAATTTCAATGACCAATAATATATATGTTACCACCCAATATTTTATTCTTACTTAAAATTTTACCCTATTGTACTATAAACATAGATTTAGATCCTATACATCCCATATCATGCTCACCAATCCTTAATACTTTGAGAAAATAGGGTAAAAATTTCTTGAACTCATAATTATTATTGAAACGTTTAGAATATTAATTATGTAAGGAATTACATATCCTGATCATCCCTTAATGTAATACTCTAGTATCTCTAAGTCATTTTCATACTCAATCATATGAGTACATGAGTGGAGACTAAAGTTTCTAAGGTTATTTTTCAATTATTTCCTTTGAAACCTCAAATGAATTTATTTATTCTTATCTTAAGTATATAGTTTCTCTTATTAAACAACTACAATAATTAGTAACTCATAATGTATTACTAAGAAGGTTTAGGTACCGGGTGCACTGAACCATAAAATTTATTAATGATAATAAAAATTCAGTATAGTCAATGCATGTGGCACTATAAACACCATAAAAAAAAGATTGGGGAAAAATAAATTCCTCCCAAAAAATAAACTATGAAAGGTATATCCCCATATATCATTTTAATGGGTAGATAAATATTATTTCAATGAATCTAGTATATCATCTGGTTTTATTGATGCTTTGGTGTAACACCTGTATGTTTTTATGAAATATCTTTGTTAAATAATTTTTATTCTTCAGTAACTTTCTTGGCATGAAATTATGAGTTTTATTGATCCACAAGATTCAATTATTATAAAATTACCGTTATATACTAGCTATTAGGATAGCAGGAATAATTATAACTAACTTATGAAAATGCATTGGGAATTTATTGTCTATCAATTATTTATGAAAAATTTAAATCAATTAGATATTTTTATTTTTGAGTGAATTAACTTTGGAAATAAAATTAAATAGATATATATGTATTATATACTAAATAAAATATATTTTTTATATTCATACAACGGATATTTTATTCCTATGGTATGAATAAAACCCTATTTGATGTATAAAAACCTATTGTTTTGAAATGTCAATTTCACACATTTGAATGCAGAACCCATTTTAAATTAAGATTTTGACAAATTAATTATTTTTTTACTAAAAAATAAACAAGTTGTTTTGAAGTTGGATAAAAAAACTTACTTTGGATAAATTTTTGATAACTTTCATGTTTTGGAGAATAGTAAAAATACGCTAAATTTTAATTAAAAAGAGTTTTTTCACCAAGATAATTTATATGGTTAAATAATAATATTGAATGGTTTTAAAGTAAAAAATAGAATATATTTTTATCTTTTAATATAATTTATGTAATTATCATTAATTTTACACTAAATTCATATGTAAAAATGTTTCAATATTTTCCACTGTTTTATCTTTTAAAACCTATTTTCTGATTTCAACAACGGAATTAATTTTAAATTAGTTACCGAAACATTGGGATTTGAATTTTGAAAAATGGATCTTATATTTTGAATTATTAGGTCCAAATAATGTTAATAGTCTACTTTTATTTTTGGGACTTATGAAAAGTAACTTTGGTAATTATTTGTATTACCATGGTTAAAGGTAAATCAGGTAATTAAGGGTAAAAATAATATTATAAAATTACCTAAACACTTGTATAAATATTATTGGACGACTAAATTCGACACTTATCATCTATGTTTTGAAATGGGATCACTTTATGGCCAATTATCGATGAATATGACATGCATGTAATAAAAACTAATGAATGTGCCAAAAATGTCACAATCTCATTTTATATAAGTATATTACTTTTAATATATGGATAAATAGGATATAATATCAACTATAGATAGTCTATGTAAAGATAAAATAATTAACTACATATTAGAAATTTATTTATAATTTATAGAAGTTAAATAATTACCCTCAATGATGACACAATAGTGATGTAAAAATTATTTTATTAATAAAAATATCAAATAAATGGTTTTAAAAATATTAAAATAAATATCATATGAAGTAATTAATGTTCTACACGAATTTACTATGTGAATATCCCATTTTAAGATTGTATTTAATATTTTTTTGAATTTATCTCCATTGTGTATTTTTTTAAGGTCAAATAAATTAATAGGGTCAAAAATTAACACTATTGATATTTTATGAAAACAAGATTTTATTAAATTATTTAAAAACCATAAAAATATTTAGAAATTAAAAAGTGATAATTATAAGATCTAAAATGTCATGAAAGACACATTTATGGAAAATTGACACACTATAAGTAAATAATTATAATATTTAAATATTTAGAATCTTATTACCATAATTAAACTTAAATAGAATAACTAAGTGTCAATTAAGAGATAAAGTTGAAATTGACAAAATAACTTGTCCACATTTTATTGGTTGAGGATATTAATACCTTATATAATCAAATATTCTAAATTGTGAAATTTTTGACGTTTTTGTGTAGGGTTTGACTTTATTATAAATTATAATTTATGGAGCTTCCAAAAGTTCCCCTCACCTCAATTATAAAAGAGAACCTCCCCCCTCACCTATTAACTTTATTTTGAGAATTCAATCAAAGCCATAACCTGAAATATTTACTTATAAAATTACCTATTTTCATTCTATAGGTTCTCTTAATCTTCAAATACCAAATCTATAGCTCTAAAAGGAGATTTACAAGAGGCACATTGAAGAAGAGGTAATATCATTTACAGATCCTTTCAAACTTCTTTCTTCTTCTACATCCTCTTAATTAGTTGTTTAATTATAAAATAATAACATTAGTATCACTCATATAAATATATATTATTTTAAACATGAAACAATCATAGTCCACCTTCTACCCATCCTATGAAAAATGAAATCACTAAACGTGTGTACGTACGACTTACCGTCTCCACACTGTGGTGTAATCCATTTTTCACCACCACGTTACATGGATGGGTACAATGATGGAATTAATAAATATATATATGATTTATATAAAATTATCTTTATTCTAAGATACTATACACCATTCACTTCAATACCATTTATGAATTAAGGGAAGAATATCGTCGCTTGTGCGTACGTATGGCCTACCTTATCCACAGTGTGATGTAATTCATTCTACAAAATATTAATTAAAGCATGATTACATAGATGAATTGATTGAATAAATATGATATATATTATAATAATATCATGATATAAATGATATGACTATAACCTAAAAATAAAAATAATAACTTATCCAAAAAAACATGTATAAGAACATAAAGTAGTTAATACCCGAATAATAAGTAACAATAAACTGTTACTAACAAATGGACAAAAATATAATCATAAATTTTATAATAAAAATGTTTATGGTTTGGGAATAAATTAATAACATTATTTAAATCATTATACCGGAGTTTTGGATACAAACAAATAATATTAGTCCTAAGGTAAGTGATAACTTTCAAACTCTTGTTTTTATCCGAGATTATTTATTCGTAATTATTTACTGGGGAATATCTATCATCCACTTCCATGATTCCTAAAAATGTAGTTCAAAATATTATTTAAATCCTTATATAATTTTTAAAATTAAATTTTACCCATTTGTAAATTTTTACTAAATGGTATTAATGAAATATTTTTTCGTTTTCTGTACGAGGTACTATTTGACTTTTTTGTAAAAAGTACGAGAAGAATGTTTTTATACTTGTACGACATGAATGGATTTCTAATATTTCATAATTCCTAATTTCCATGAATCTTACCCTATAATATTATAAGATTATTTTTATATAAAATTATTTCTTCTAAAATTGTGTGTCATTTTGAGTAAGGAAAACATTTTTTTAAGAAGAAATGATATTTTCTCCTTAGGAATCAATTTCATGTGTTTTGTCAAAATTATTTTATATCTAAGTTGAAACTCTTTAAATAGGGTTATATTTCAATCCATATTATTAGTATGATTTTATTATGTTTATGATTTAATGTTATTTAGGAAATCCAGTTATTTTATATCAATTATGATGGAATGATGTTTAAGAAACCCATTTTACTTCATGGGTTATTCTATGGTGAATGATTTTATGTTTTTTTGACACATGTAAGAATGGTTTCATTATGATATGTGTGGGACATATATCTCAATCCAATTAATTGGGTAAATATTTTTATCTCATGATATATAAATGACAGGAATGAAAAGTAAATCTAGTTCAGTAATACAGGGCTGGAACGAGGAGTGAGCTCAGTTCAGTAATGGACTTTGTCTACTATGATAGTCTCGACAATGATCCTTGAATAATATGAAATCATTTTCTATGATTATGTGTGTATTATAGGTAATTTTATGGCTTATTTTATGACTATTGGGATTAAATTTCACTTCTATTATTTATCCGATGATATGATATTATGATATTTTATAAACAGGATAAGATTTTCAAATGTTATGTTTATGATTGATATTTCACTTGTTTACACTTACGGAGCATTTGAGTTGACCATTTAATATGTTTCTTTTCTACAGGTCATGAAGAAAAATATAAATTAATGTATGTCAAAATGGATTCTAGTTATGAAGAAATATGCAGGAGACAATGTAGATCTTTTATGAACCAATAGTTTATGATTCCCCATTTCTAATGACACTAAACCTGTGTAGTCCTGGTGTGGTTTTATTATGTTATATAATAAATATTCTTCAATGTTGAAGTAATATATATATATATATATGTAAATTATGGTCTACTATATTTGGTATCAGAGAAAAGGTATATTTAACCTTTGAAAACTTGGATGAAAGAACCTTAGTAAGAACCATAAGGATATGTTGAAGTATAGGTTACAATCCAATACCAGTGTTTTCGAGATGTTCATGAATAACCAAGGATAAAACCTAAAATGTCCTAAATTAAAATTTTATCATGGATTATGTGGTTTTACTATTATGATTAGTGTTTCTCACACTATGCTTCTTGTTTTTATTTAATGGCTGGAACCTAAAAGAACTACGTTATTGCTTAATGTGACGGGAAATGCAATGATTGTCACCCTAAGAAACCAAATGTAATAAGAGATGGAATGAAACATATTATAGCCATTCTCAAACAACTTTCTAAAGCTATTAATCATTTAGTACATCCAAATGATCAAATTAGGGAGAAAAATTCTATTGAGTCCTTCATGAGACAATTCCCACCTTCATTCAATGGGTCTTCAGATCCATTAGTGTTTGAAAAATGGATGAGTACAACTAAAAAGATATTTTCAGTTCTTCAATGTTTTGAACACGATAAATTCATCATAGCAGTCTATTGTTTGGAAGGATAAGTTGATCAATGGTGGGATCTTATCAAGAATACATGGCAAAGAGATGAAATTGAGTCCATGGAATAGGACAAGTTCAAGAATTTATTTTTCAATAAGTAATTTCCTTATATTCTTCAAAAAAATATGGATAAGGAGTTCCTTGAAATTAAGAAAAAGGATGATGAATCTGTTGGTACCTAAGAATAAAACTTTATAATAATTCCAAGGTATTATTCTAGAATTATTATCTAACCTGAGATTAAAATTTATCGATTCTTTAGTGTCTTAAAATTGTGTATCTGAAGGACATTATCCATAAGGGACTTCAATAGCTGTGAGGAAATTGTTTGATGTGATCTTAAGGTTGAGTTGGATTTTGGAGTAACACATCAGTAATATGGGTTTGATAAGAAGATAAAAATGTAATTTAAAGGAAAATCTAAAGACCACATTAAAAAGAAGATTAGTTTTACCTTATGCTCAAATTTTGGAAAGAAACATGGAGCAATTGTCTTAAAGGGACTAGTAAGTGTTTTATGTGTGTAAAATAAGGTCATCAGGAAGTTGAATATTGAATTAATGGTAAAAATATTTCTAATGATGTGAACAAGGAAAAGGCTACATAGATATCACATCCTAAACATAAATGTTACAAGTGCAAGGAAATGCGCCATTATTCCAATCAGTTCTCTAATCTAAGGGTAATTTATGATGATCTGTGTCAATAAAATCAAATTGAAAATGAAAAAGGAACGTCACATGAAATCACTATCGATGACGTGAAGTATGATAATGAAGTGGTTAAATATACACTTACCATCCAATATAATGTAGAAAATGTTTTATATGATTCATGATACACCTACTCTTTTATTTATGAATAATTTTATAAGGGTATTGTCATATTACCTCAACAATTAGATGTTGAGTTTTCTATGACGACTCATAATGGCTCAACAGTCGCATCAAAAGGTTATAATTCCTCTCTAGTTAAAGTTTGAGAGAAAGTGCTTCCTGAAAATATTGTGATCCTTCTTATAGTGTAATTTGATGTGATCCTTGGCATGGATTGGATTTCTTTATATAGAGCTCATATCAATTGCCAAGGAAGGGAAGTCACATTTCATATTCCTGATCAATCTATGATCATCTATCGATGCAAGGATGAATATAACCTTCAAGTAGAAATTTATTCTATCATATGGGTCTTGATTGAAATAAATGGAAGTCATTTATATCAAATGGTTGGAGAGAAAATCACAATTAGGTATATTCTCATTGTATGTGTGTTTGATGATGTCTTTCCAGAAGAATTTCTAGGTCTTCCACCAAATTGTGAAGTTGAGTTTTCAATATAACTCATACCGGGTTCTATGCCTATTTCAAAGACACCATAGGGAATTTCCCCAATAGAGTTGTAGTAATTGAAGAAGCAACACCATGAGAATATTGATAAGGGATTCATACGCCCAAGTGTGTCACCTTAGGGAGAACCTATTCTATTTGTTAAGAAGAAATATGGATCAATGACAATATGCATTTATTATTGATAACATAACAAGATCACTACCAATGAAAAATATCGTATTCCCCACATTGACGACTAATTTGACCAACTACGTGGAGATCAATAATTTTCCAAGATTGAACTTTTTTCAAGATATCATCAATTAAGGGTAAAAGAGGATATAATAAAGACAACATTCCGTACAAGGTATGGACACTATGAATTTATAGTGATGCCTTTTTCTCTTACTAATTATTCCGATATCTTCATAGATCTAATGAATAGAGTATTTAGAGTCTAGCTTGATTTGTTCATGGTATTATTTATAGATGTTATTCTTGTCTATTCAAAGAGATAGTAAGAACATAAATATCACATGATAATTGTACTTAAGACCCAGAGAAAGGATAAGATCTATGCCAAATTTACCAGGTTTGAATTTTGGATCTTGAAAGTTTCATTTTTGGGTCACATATTTTCAAAAGAGGGGATATCTGTGGATCCCGCAAAAAAAAGTTTATTTAAAGATAGTTGAGGCCAATAACGGTAAATGAGATTTGATGTTTTTTGGTTTCGTTGGATATTATCAATGTTTTTTGAAATAGTTTTCAAAATTATCTAATCCACACACAAAGTTTACTTGGAAGGGAGTTATGTTTTTTCGGATAGAGGAATGTGAAGAGAATTTAAAAGAGTTAAGAAGAAGGCTAGCCAGTTCTTCTGTGCTCACACTAACTTGTAGTGGAGAAAGGTTTGTGATCTGTAGTGATGCATCCAAGAAAGAGATGGGATGTGTTATCATGAAAAATGATATGGTGATATATTATTCCTTATGATAGTTGAAATTCATGAGAAAATTTACCTAACTCATTATTTGTAGTTAGCTACGGTAAATATTTCATTAAAGATATGGAGGCATTAAATTTATGGTGAAAGGTGTGATATTTATAATAATCATAAAAGTTTAAAGTATATTTTCACACAAAAAGGAGATGAATATATACCAAATAATATGATTTTATTTGATTAAAGATTATGAATACCCAATAAATTACCACCCTAGGAAAGCGAATAAGGTGGAAGATACTTTGAGTCAAAAAGACCATTCTAGCTTATCCATGAAGAGGATCATGAAAGATCCAATATTTATGGATTTTCAAAGGATAGATCTTGAAATTTTAATGTAAGGGGAGACATCTTATCTTTCTCAAATGAATTTTCAACCATCAATACATTTGAATATTGAAGAGGCACAAATGGAAGATATAGATTTACAAAAGAAGGTGAGAAATGTTCCTGAATTCAACCTTTATTGTAATGAAATAATAAGGTTCAAGAACCGAGTTTGTATTCCTCACATACTAGAATTAAAGAAGGATATATTGGATGAGGCTCATAGTTATTCATTCTCTATTCACCCTGGAATCACAATGATGTATAGGTACATGAAAAAGTACTTCTAGTAGGATGGCATGAAAAGATATGTATCTGAATATGTATCTCGATGCTTGGTTTGTCAGCAAGTTAAGGTCGAGAGATAGAAGTCTAAGGGGATGTTATAGCCATTACCCATACCAAAAGGGAAATGGGAAAACATCTATATGGACTTTATCATAATACTTCTAAAAAAATTAAAAGGAAATAATTCTATATGGGTTATAGTTGATCACCTAATGAATTCGGAACACTTCATTGCTAATAGAGAGAATTTCTCTCTTGACCAACATGCCAGGATATATGTAAAGGAAGTGGTAAGATTGTATGGAGTACCATTTTACATTATATCTGATATAAATCCTACGTTTACCTCGATGTTCTGGAGAAGTATTCATCATGATTTAGATACAGGCTATGTTTCAACACTACTTATCATCCTCATACATACGGTCATTCTAAGAGGACAATTCAAACTCATGATGACTTGTTGAGAGATTTCTATATGTATTTCAAAGGTGGTTGGGATAAACACCCACCATTAGTGGAATTTTCATACAATAATATCTTTCACTCTAGTATTATGATGGATCTTTATTAAGACCTATATGGAAATTAGTACATAACTCCAACTTCCTGAGATGATGTTGGGGAAAGAAATCAATTAGGACTTGATATTGTTGATGAAATTCCAGAAAGGGTCATATCTATTCAACAATACATAAGAATAGCATAGATTGTACAAAACAATTATGTATAAGAATGAAGAAAATAACTAGTTCTTGATGTTGGTGAGAATATGTTTTTATGAATATCTCCCTAGATGAGAGTAATGAGATTTGGAAAGAAGTGAAAGTTGATCCCTAGGTATATTAGAACTTTTTAAATTTTGGATTGTGTTGGGAAGGTAGTTAGTGATTAATGCTTCCACCAAATCTCTATCAAGTTCAAGATGTGTTCCATGTATCTCTCGTAAGAAAATATATACCTGATCCTTCACATGTACTATTCTCAGAAGATGTACCACTGGAGCAATATCTTTCTTATAAAGTATGACAACCCTGCTTTTTATTACAACTTAAGCATGCTTTATTACATAAAACTTCACTTGATACAACAAAGAATATCGAGAGGTTTAGTGTCTTTGGGGCTTAGGATCATTACATAAAAACTTTAAACTTGAAATACAATATCTTTATTGAAAACTTCCTTTACATGACCACTACATTCCTTCGTACTTAGCATTGCATGGGATAACCTGAGGACATGCATAAGAAAAGGGTGAGCTATAAAGCCCAGTAAGGGAGTACACAATGAATAACATGAGGAGTACAATACATGTTAGGAAATAGGCATATCAATAGAGCATAAGAGAAACATGAACATAATGGCATGATAAAGCATGATAATCATAGCATGGAAATGTGGCAACAACACTTAACATTGAATTAGCATGAGCCAAGGCTCATTGCACATGGAGCATGAGTAAACCCTCATTGCACATGAAGCACGAGTAAACCCTCGTTTCACTTGAATTAGCATGAGTAAACACTAATTTCACATGACGTATCATGATACTATACTTTACCCAATGCATTGGAGCGCTATAAAGGGTGCACCCTTCTTAAACATTTCATTTCATGCATAAGTGTGCCACATGGATCATAAAACACGGATTCATAAAACATAATCATTTCTTCCACGATAAAGGAATGTGGAATTCATACATGAAACTTTATAATCAATATGTAAATGTGCATAAAGGTGAATACCCTTGATGGAGAAATGGGCATGGTATTCACTACACAAAGACATTGGCTTAGAAAATCGGCGCGATTTTGGCAGCGTAACGGCGTGACATAAGAATTCATAAAAAAGTTGATGAGAGAGAAAGGGGTTACTCATCATATTTACATGTAATGGACAGTAAGGAGATCATATATATACATGTCCCAACAATTTAAATGGAATTTAGATTCATGATACAAAAGTATTGCTTGAATGTAAAAGAAGAGAGAGAAGTTCCTTTCGGAATTTCGGCATAGTAACGGGTGTACATGGGAGGCATTTAATGAGAGAGAAAGGGTTCTCCCATCATTCAAACAATAATAGGGCAGTATGGGGGAGGTGAAAAACCATACCCCAACATTCATAATTGAAATAAAAAGGGCAATACAACTTAAAGAAAATTGACAAAAAAAATGAGAAAGGAAGAAAAAACCCTTACTTGGAAGTGTGCTTCCAAAGGCTAGAGAGAGGCTTGTGAGAGGCTTCTTGGGAGCTTGGGGCACCTTGAGAGGATTCTAGAGAGAGTAGGGCAGAGGTTGGACGAACTTCAAGGGCTTTTAGTGAGGAGGAAGTTGGAGCTTGGGTGGGTTTATATAGGAAAGGTGAGAGAATTCTTTATTATTTAGGTTTGGGACCCCTTATATTAAAATAATCCAAACCACAAACCATCCCATGGTATTTGCCCATGGTTTCTGGAAAAGGAAATAGGAAAACAATATTTTACAAGGCCAAGGTCCGAACTTATTAAAAAATTAGGGTTGCTTATGTGGAGGTGAGTCACACTCCCATGGAAATTAATTTAAAAAGTCAAAGTGTTGAATAAGTCTTGAGGGCTCCATTAATGCTTTGAAAAGTAAGTCAAACAAACCCAAAAACTCATTATTTTAATGATAAAACACATATTGTCCGAACATAAGGATTATGGTATTTTATTACATCACCATTGGGTCATTATGATGTCATAAAACACATTATATATTTAAATGGTATTTAATTTTTACCCAAAAATTTGACTGTCTCAGAAAATTATGAAAAATTCACCGTTGGATAATTTCGACGTCCTGATTACAAAAATAATATTTATTTTATCTAAATAATTTTCTAAATATGTGAATTTTCACTTTTAAAATTAAAACCGACATTTATAAAAAAATTCACGGGTTTTGACAGAAATGACTTTCAAACCTTAATACAAATTTTAATTGCATTCATAAAATTATAAGATCATTTATATTTAATAAAAATTAATGTAATATTAATAATAATATTTTATTTAAATATTATTTAATTAAAAAAATCCTTTAATTTAATAAAATATAATTCTTAATTAAATAATAACTAAAAACACCATTTGTACTTTAAAAACTAATTACAATGTATCAAAAATGACTAGAAATTATATTCATTATTATATACAAAAAATAATGTACATGAACATGGTGCTACTTCTTTGTTACATAACCCCTTAAAATAGCCGCATAAGACCTAAGGGTAAGGTGTGCGATGGTGACAGACTCTTGGGGTTTCTCGGATAACATCGCTTGGGTGGTAATTTCAATCAACTTCCACTTTTCCTGTAGACGATCACGTTCGAGCTTGACTTGATGAAGCTCAGCTTGGGCTTGGTCAAGGGCAAATCCCAAAGATGCCACCTCCTTTCCGAGCTCTGACAAATGGGCTTCGTAAGGGGCAATTCTACTGGATGAGGCCATTGCTTCCTTTGTTTGAGTAGAAATGGGTTCGTTAAAGCCTTATATTTATACTACTCAGATGATCACTGTTCAACGGCTATAAAAGTAACGGTCACAAATCTTAACATAAAACTAAAGAAGTTGACATCTTATAAAAACATTTTTTTCATAAAGAAACATTTAACTCGATCAAGAGGGATTTTCCATTAATAAAACTTTGGGTCGTTACAACATTCCCCCCTTAAGAAATTTCGCCCTCGAAATTTTCCTTTTCCCACACTAAAACAAATGTGGGTAACTCAGCTTCATCATATCCTCTGACTCCCAAGTTGCTTCTTCAAACTTGTGGTTTCTCCACAACACCTTGACGAGGGGCATTGTCTTATTTCGTAGAACTTTTTCTCTACGATCTAAGATCTTCACTGGTTTCTCCTCATAAGAAATATCGTCTTCCAATTGTACCACCTCGGAAGAGAGTACATGTGAAGGGTCTGGTATGTACTTCCTTAAGAGGGATACATGGAAGACATCATGCACCTTGGCCATCGTAGGTGGAAGTGCTAGTCGATAGGCCACAACCCCAACACGATTAAGAATATCGAAGGGGCCGATGTACCTTGGACTTAACTTCCCTTTCTTTCCAAACCTCATGACCTTCTTCCATGGAGATATGCGTAAAAACACCATGTCTCCAACTTTAAACTCAAGGTCTCGTCGACGATTATCTGCATAACTCTTATGTCGACTTTGGGCTACCTTGATATGCTGCTGAATGGTTTTCACCTTCTCCACCATTTCTTCAACCATTTCTGGTCCAAGCAGCTTACGTTCACCGACCTCATCCCAACATGCTGGTGTTCTACACCTTTTCCCATACAGGGCTTCATATGGTGCCATTTGGATGCTCGAGTGGAAACTATTATTATAAGAGAACTCAACCAGAGGAAGATGTTGATCCCATCCTCCTTTAAAGTCCATTGAGCACGCTCTCAACATATCCTCAAGTGTTTGGATAGTCTGCTCGGATTGGCCATCAGTTTGAGGATGATAGGCTGTACTGAAGTTTAGTTCAGTATTCAGAGCATGTTGAAGACTCTTCCAAAACATAGAGGTAAATCTTGGATCTCCGTCAGACACAATAGATAGTGGTACTCCATGCAACCATACCACTTCCCTGATATATATCCGTGCCAGTTGATCCAAAGAGAAATCCTCTCGAATAGAAATGAAGTGTGCTGTCTTTATAAGACGATCCACAACAACCCAGATTGCATTGTTGCCTTTGGATGTCCTTGGAAGTCTAGTGACAAAGTCCATGGTGATGTTCTCCCATTTCCATTTTGGTATGGGCAATGGTTGCATCATCCCCTTAGACTTCTGCCTCTCCGCCTTCACTTGCTGACACACCAGGCACTTTGATGTATATTCAGCGACCTCCTTCTTCATATTATCCCACCAAAAGTTTTCTTAGAGATCTCGATACATCTTTGTGCTCCCTGGGTGAATAGAGAAATTTGAACTATGTGCATCACCCAAAAGTTCCTTCTTCAGCTCCGAACTTGATGGAATACATAGTCTTTTCCCAAACCGCACAATTCCTTCTTCATTAACATTAAACTCTGAGGATTTTTCCTTTTTGATAGCTTCCACTTTTTCTTGGACTCCCACATCATCCTTTTGAGCATCCTTTAACCTTTCCAAAAGATATGGTTGAGCAATCATTTGTGAAAGGATTGATGATGTTCCCTTCTTTATGATTCCCACGTCCATCTTCATCAAGTCTAGGAAGATTGGATCCTTCTCAATTCTCATCATTGATAGAATTGCTGGATCCTTTCTACTTAGGGCATCCTCCACCTTGTTCGCCTTCCCAGGGTGGTAATGTATTGAACAGTCATAATCCTTGATGAGCTCTATCCATCTTCTCTGGCGCATATTAAGCTCTTTCTGTGTGAATATATATTTAAGACTCTTGTGGTCAGTATATATCTCACATTTCTCTCTATAGAGATAATGCCGCCATATTTTCAAGGCAAAGATCACCGCCGCCAACTCCAGATCATGTGTTGGATAGTTTCGCTCATGGATTTTCAACTGCCTTGAGGCATAGGATATCACTTTATCATTCTGCATCAGCACACACCCTAAGCCCTTCTTCGAAGCATCACTGAATAACACAAAAAGCTCCCCACTTGTGGGTAAAGTGAGCACGGGTGCAGTGATAAGCCTCCTTTTCAACTCCTTGAAGCTTTCTTCACATTCATCACTCCAAGAAAACTTTACTCCCTTTCGAGTTAGCTTGGTAAGAGGGTTGGACAATCGTGAGAAGTTTCTCACAAATCGTCGATAATATCCAGCTAACCCCAAGAAGCTACGGATATCAGTTACCGATGTTGGCCTCGGCCATCCCTCAATTGCATCTGTTTTGGAGGGGTCCACAGATATCCCATTTCTTGTGATGATATGACCCAAGAATGAGACTTCCTTCAACCAAAACTCACACTTTCTGTACTTTGCATAGAGCTTCTCCTTGCGCCAAGTCTCTAGTACAGTTTTTAAATGCTCCTCATGGTCCTCCTTGGTTTTGGAGTATATTAGAATATAATCTATAAAGACTACCACAAATTTGTCTAGGTAATCTCTAAAGACTCTATTCATCAAGTCCATGAATATTGTTGGAGCATTGGTGAGTCCGAAAGGCATTACTATGAATTCATAGTGCTCGTACCTTGTACGAAAAGCAGTCTTGGGGATATCTTCCTTCTTCACCCTTACTTGATAATATCCTGACCGCAAGTCCACCTTGGAGAAGTATTGTGCTCCACGCAGCTGATCAAACAAGTCATCGATTCTTGGGAGAGGATACTTGTGTATTATCGTGATTTTGTTAAGTTCACGATAATCGATGCAAAGCCGCATTGATCCATCCCTCTTCTTGACGAAGAGGACTGGTGCACCCCATGGTGATGCACTTGGGCGTATAAACCCTTTATCCAGATTCTCCTGTAGTTGTTTCTTCAGCTCTTCAAGCTCAACAACATCAATTCTATATGGAGTCTTGGATATTGGTAGCGCCCCAGGTATAAGTTCAATTGAGAACTCAACATCTCTTCTTGGAGGAAGACCATGAAGTTCCTCGGGAAATACTTCAGCGAATTCCCTCACAATAGGCATTTCTTCAAGGGTGGTTTCTTCCTTGGACCTAATCATCTGAGCCAGATATGCGTGCTCATAAGGCAGTAATATCCATTCTTGAGATGATGTAGCTAAATGAGATTCATCTTCCTCCTGACACTTGTAAAGAATCGGGGGTCGATTCTCTATATGGAGTGTGATTTCCCTCTCCCGACAATTTATGTTGGCTCTATATAAGGAAAGCCAATCCATGCCAAGAATTGCATCAAATTCCACCAAAGGGAGTATGACGAGGTTTGCTAGGAAATTCAATCCACATATTATAACAGGTGAGGACTTATACTCATAGGATGCAATGATTGCCCCATTTGCCGTACTCACCGACATCTTTACCTCCATGATTTGTGGTGGTGCAGGGATTGTTCTACTAAACTTTTGAGATATAAAAGAATGCGTAGAACCTCAATCAAAAAGTACGTTCTCTATTCTTGAATGAATAACTAGCGTACCTGTCACCACTTCGTTGTCGGGGTTCACTTCGGCAGAAGTGATGGAAAAAGCTCTTCCTTGTTGTCTTGGAGGTTGTTGATTGCCTCCGATAACCCTTGGATTAGGGCACTGATTCGCAAAATGACCCGGTTCTTTGCATTTGAAGCATTGAACAACGCGTTGAGGTTCGAACGGAGCGTTCCTCTCCTCTGTCACAGCCGCGGGTCCTTCTTGCTGACAGTTAACAGCTAGGTGCCCTTCTCTTCCACACTTGAAGCATTTTCTTGTCCCCCTAAGGCAATTTCCAGGGTGCTTCTTTCCACACTTTTGGCAAGTGGGGTGCTGGAATTTCTTAGCGCCGTTGGATTTATCCACCGGACCACCAGCATTGAAGTCCACCTTACGCTTCTTGTCCCCATGATACCCCTGTGATTCTCCGATCTCCATTTCAACCTTGAGGGCACATCGGACAATTTCCTCATAGCTGTAGAAGTCACAGATCGCTAATGCTTTCCGCAAGCTAGGCTTCAGCCCACCAAAGAAGTGGTCAACCTTGCATTCGGGGGTAACGACAAAGCCGGAAGCGTATCGTGCAAGCCTTGTGAAGTTTCCCTCGTACGCTCCCACAGATTCTTCATCTTTCTGTTTGAGGGAAAGGAAGTCCCTTTCCATCTTAAGACGGAGGGTGTGCGGAAAATATTTATCGAAAAACATCTTCCGGAATTCCTTCCATTCCAAAGCCTCGATCTCCTCCTCAGGATTCGTATTTTTGATCAACGTCCACCATTGATCAGCTTCACCCTCCATACGATAAGCCGCCAGGAGAACCTTCTCTTTTTCAGATCATTGGAGGATAGAGAATATCTTTTCAATGGCGTTGATCCATTGTTCAGCAATCATGGGATCGGATGATCCACTAAAAGTAGGAGGCCTTTGTCTCATGAAGCTTTCAATAGCGACTTGTTCTTTCTTAGGGGGGGTTGAACGTTCCTCTTGACCAGTGTTTCTATTCAAAACTTGAGTTAGCTGAGAGAGAAGCGTGATAAAGTTCGCGATTCCCGCTCCCATTGGATTGGGCATCTCATAAGTACAATCATCACACTGATCTTCACAACGGTTGTTAGCCCGAGTTCTCCTATTACCGTCCATTGGCTGGAATAAAAGGAAAATTAGGGGTAACACATAAAGGGTAATCCAAAGACAAAAGTTGATGACTTATAAATAAACTTTAATCTCTTTAACTCATGAGTCTATAGGATTCAATCAAGGATTTTCATGATCTTCCTTCTAACATATATTCTTAGGGGCATTTTTCCCTTAATAAGGGTTCATACTAAGATTATGAATTTATCAAAACATATCACCCGGGAGTGTCGTAACCAAGAGTGCAGCAAGGCCCGTTGTCGTGCACCAGTTCCCGTTCTGGTCTAGCTCAAAGCGGTGTTTTCGGGTTTTACCCCTAGGATACATATGTGCCAGAGGCGCCTCTACCTACTCGTATCCAGACAGGGATGTATTTGTTTGATAAACCACTTACTTAGTATTTACCAAAACTTAGGGATGTTTTTATTATGCTTAGTCTTGTATCTAAGGCTTTACTAGGGTTTTCTTAATCCCAAAAATAACTAAACCTATCCTCTGATACCAACTATGACAACCCTGCTTTTTATTACAACTTAAGCATGCTTTATTACATAAAACTTCACTTGATACAACAAAGAAGATCGAGAGGTTTAGTGTCTTTGGGGCTTAGGATCATTACATAAAAACTTTAAACTTGAAATACAACATCTTTATTGAAAACTTCCTTTACATGACCACTACATTCCTTCGTACTTAGCATTGCATGGGATAACCTGAGGACATGCATAAGAAAAGGGTGAGCTATAAAGCCCAGTAAGGGAGTACACAATGAATAACATGAGGAGTACAATACATGTTAGGCAATAGGCATATCAATAGAGCATAAGAGAAACATGAACATAAAGGCATGATAAAGCATGATAATCATAGCATGGAAATGTGGCAACAACACTTAACATTGAATTAGCATGAGCCAAGGCTCATTGCACATGGAGCATGAGTAAACCCTCATTGCACTTGAAGCACGAGTAAACCCTCGTTGCACTTGAATTAGAATGAGTAAACACTCATTGCAGATGACGTATCATGATACTATACTTTACCCAATGCATTGGAGCGCTATAAAGGGCACACCCTTCTTAAACATTTCATTTCATGCATAAGTGTGCCACATGGATCATAAAACATGGATTCATAAAACATAATCATTTCTTCCACGATAAAGGAATGTGGAATTCATACATGAAACTTTATAATCAATATGTAAATGTGCATAAAGGTGAATACCCTTGATGGAGAAATGGGCATGGTATTCACTACACAAAGACATTGGCTTAGAAAATCGGCGCGATTTCGGCAGCGTAACGGCGTGACATAAGAATTCATAAAAAAGGTTGATGAGAGAGAAAGGGGTTACTAATCATATTTACATGTAATGGACAGTAAGGAGATCATATATATACATGTCCCAACAATTGAAATGGAATTTAGATTCATGATACAAAAGTATTGCTTGAATGTAAAAGAAGAGAGAGAAGTTCCTTTCAGAATTTCGGCATAGTAACGGGTGTACATGGGAGGCATTTAATGAGAGAGAAAGGGTTCTCCCATCATTCAAAAAATAAGAGGGCAGTATGGGGGAGGTGCGAAACCATACCCCAACATTCATAATTGAAATAAAAAGGGCAATACAACTTAAAGAAAAATGACAAAAAAAATGAGAAAGGAAGAAAAAACCCTTACTTGGAAGTGTGCTTCCAAAGGCTAGAGAGAGGCTTGTGAGAGGCTTCTTGGGAGCTTGGGGCACCTTGAGAGGATTCTAGAGAGAGTAGGGTAGAGGTTGGACGAACTTCAAGGGCTTTGAGTGAGGAGTATGTGGGAGCTTGGGTGGGTTTATATAGGAAAGGTGAGAGAATTCTTTATTATTTAGGTTTGGGACCCCTTATATTAAAATAATCCAAACCACAAACCATACCATGGTATTTGCCCATGGTTTCTGGAAAAGGAAATATGAAAACAATATTTTACAAAGCCAAGGTCCGAACTTATTAAAAAATTATGGTTGCTTATGTGGAGGTGAGTCACACTCCCATGGAAATTAATTTAAAAAGGCAATGTGTTGAATAAGTCTTGAGGGCTCCATTAATGCTTTGAAAAGTAAGTCAAACAAACCCAAAACCTCATTATTTTAATGATAAAACACATATTGGCCGAAAATAAGTATTATGGTATTTTATTACATCACCATTGGGTCATTATGATGTCATAAAACACATTATATATTTAAATGATATTTAATTTTTACCCAAAAATTTGACTATCTCAGAAAATTATGAAAAATTCACCGTTGGATAATTTCGACGTCCTGATTACAAAAATAATATTTATTTTATCTAAATAATTTTCTAAATATGTGAATTTTCACTTTTATAATAAAAACCGACATTTATAAAAAAATTCACGGGTTTTGACAGAAATGACTTTCAAACCTTAATACAAATTTTAATTGCATTCATAAAATTATAAGATCATATATATTTAATTAAAATTAATGTAATATTAATAATAATATTTTATTTAAATATTATTTAATTAAAAAAATCCTTTAATTTAATAAAATATAATTCTTAATTAAATAATAACTAAAAACACCATTTGTACTTTAAAAACTAATTACAATGTATCAAAAATGACTAGAAATTATATTCATTATTATATACAAAAAATAATGTACATGAACATGGTGCTACTTATTTGTTACATAACCCCTTAAAATAGACGCATAAGACCTAAGGGTAAGGTGTGCGATGGTGACAGACTCTTGGGGTTGCTCGGATAACATCGCTCGAGTGGTAATTTCAATCAACTTCCACTTTTCCCGTAGACGATCACGTTCGAGCTTGACTTGATGAAGCTTAGCTTGGGCTTGGTCAAGGGCAAAGCCAAAAGATGCCACCTCCTTTCCGAGCTCTGACAAATGGGCTTCGTAAGGGGAAATTCTACTGGATGAGGCCATCGCTTCCTTTGTCTGAGTAGAAATGGGTTCGTTAAAGCCTTATATTTATACTACTCAGATGATCACTGTTCAAAAGCTATAAAATTAACGGTCACAAATATTAACATAAAACTAAAGAAGTTGAAATCTTATAAAAACATTTTTTTCATAAAGAAACATTTAACTCGATCAAGAGGGATTTTCCATTAATGAAACTTTGGGTCTTTACATAAAGAACAACCGATAGAGATTCTGGATCGTAGCAAAACATTTATACAAAAAAAGAACACTAACTTGATTAATGTTTTATGGAGGAACCACCAATTTGAAGAATCTACATGGGAATTTGAGGATATAGTGAAGGATAGGTATCCTCATCTGTTTGTTTCTTAGTAATGAATTTCGAGGGAGAAATTCAGTTCGGGGGGGGGGGGGGTGGGCAGATTATTACTCCCGAATGTTTTTATGAAATATTTTCATTAAAAAAATTTATTATTTAGTAGCTTGATTTACACACAATAATGAGTTTAAATTCACCATGAGATGCCCTTATTATAAAATTACAGTTATAGCCTAGCCATTAGGATAACAAGAATAAATATAACTAACTTATGAAAATGCATTGTGAATTCATTGGATATCAATTATTTATGAAAAATATAAATCAATTAGATATTTTTATTTTTTAGTGAATTAATTTTGACAATTAAATTAATCATATATATATGTGTTATATACTTAATTTTTTTATATCGATGAAATGGATATTTTAGTCATAGGGTATGAATAAAACCCAATTTGATGTATAAAAACCTATTTTTAAAAGGTTAATTTTACCAATTTGAATGGAGAACCAATTTAAAATTAAGATTCCAGCACATTAATAATTTTTATAAGACAATATAAACATTTTATTTTGAGGAGGGATATAAAAAATTACTTTGGATAATTTTTTGATATTTTTCTTATAACTTTCAGGTTCTGATGAATAGTAAAAATATGCAAAATTTTAATTGAAAACAAAATTTTTTAACGAGATATTTTATATAGTAAAATTATAATATTGAAGGGTTTAAAGTATAAATAGAATATATTTTTATCATTAAATATATTTCTTGTCATTAGAATTAAATTTACATTGAATTCATAGGTAAAAACATTTCAATCTTTTGCAATGTTTTAACTTTTAAAACCCATTTTCTCATTTCAAGAACTGGATTACTTTTAAATTAACAACTGAAACTTATGTGTGTTTAATTTTGCAAAATAGATTCAATATTTAGAATTAGTAGGTAAAAATTATTTTAATATGATACCTTTAGTTTTGGGTATTATGAATAGTAACTTTTGTAATTATTTTTATTAGCATGGTAAAAGGTAAATCAGGTAATTAAGGGTAAACATAATATTATAAAATTTTCTTAGAATCTATAAAAATCCTATTGGATGAATAAATTAGACCCTTATCATCTATTTTTCTAAAGTTAATCACTTTATGGACACTTACCTATGAATATGACATGAATGTAATAAAAACTAATGAATGTGACAAAATGTCACAATCGCCTTTTATATAAGTATATTAATTTTAATATATGAATAATATGAGATAATTTAAAATGTATATATTCTTAAAAAATATAAAATAATTACCTACATTATAAGAATTTATTTATATTTTTAGAGATTAAATAATTACCATTAATGATGACACAATAGTGATGTAAAAAATATTTTATTAATAGAAACACCAAATAAATGGTTGTAAAAATATTAAAATAAATAAAATATGAACTAATTAATGTTCTACACGAATTTTAGTAGTGGATATTCCATTATAATAGTTTTTTAATATTTTTTTCAAATTTTTCTCTTGTGTACATTTTTTTAAAGTCAAATAATTGAATAGTGTCAAAATTGACACTATTGACATTTTATAAAAATAAGATTTTATTAAATTATTTAAAAATCATAAAAATATTTAAAAATTACAAATGTATAATTATAAGATATAAAATTTCATTAAATATTAATTTATAGTGAATTAACAACTTATAAGTAAATATTTAAAACCATTAAATATTTAGAATTTTATTATCACAATTAAACTTAAATAGAATAACTAAGTGTCAATTAAATAGATACTGTTTAAATTGAAAAAATAACCTGTCCAAAATTTATTTTTTGATGAGAGTACTACTATATCTCATCACATATTTGATATTTGGACATTAGTGCAGTATTTGTGTAGGGTTTTATTTTATTATAAATTATTATTTATGGAGTTTCCAAAAGCTTCCCCCACCTCAATTATAAAATGGCACCTCCTCCCTCTCCTCTTCATTTCATTATGAGCCTTAAAAGCTAGACCATACCATACCATTTTTACATATAAACTTCCCTATTTTCATTCTAGAGGTTTTGATCATCTTCAAAGACCAACTCTAGTGCTATAAGAGGAGATTTAGAGGAGGCACATTGAAGAAGAGGTAATATCATTTACCGATTCATTCACAATTTTTTCTTCTTCAAATTACTCTTCATTAGTTGTTTCATTATAAATTAATAACATAAGTATCACTCATATAATTATATTTTATTATAAACATGAATCAACCATATTCCACCTTCTACCCATACTATGAAAAACAAAATCACCAAGCATGCGCACGTACGACTCACCGTCTCCAAGCCATGGTGTAATCCGTTTTTTACAACCACCATACAAAGATGTGTATAATGATGAAATTAATAAATATATTTATGATTAATATAAAATATTTTTTATTATGAGATAATATACATCATTCACTTCAATACCATTCAAAAGCATGGAAATGATATCATCGCTCTTGCGTACGTACGGATTACCGTCTCCACGGTACAATGCGATTTGATCTACATAATCTTCATAAAATAATGAATATATAAATGCATTTAATGAATAAATTTGATATATATTATACTAATACCATGATGTAAATGATATAACTATAACATAAAAAATGAATATGAACCTATCTGACAAAACATGCATAAGAACATAAAGTAGTTAATACCCAAATAACGGGTAACAATGAAATGTTAATAACAAACGGATGAAAATATGATCATAAATGTTATCATAAAAATTATTATGATTATGGAATAAAACATTAACATTATTTAAATAAATATAAAATAGGTTCACATAGAAAGGAATCATATCAAACCTAAGATATGGGATAACTTTCCAAATATCGTTTTTATCCGAGATTATTTATTCGTAAGTATTTAATGGGGTATATTTATCATCCAAGTTCATGTTTCATAAATATGTATTTTAAAATATTATTTATATCCTTATATAATTGTTAAAATTCAATTTTACATATTGTTAAATTTTTACTAAATTATATTAATGTAATATTTTGTTAATTTCAGAATGAGTTACTTTTTGACTTTTCCAGCAAAAGTATGAGAATAATGTTTTTTTAACTTTTACGACATGAATCAATTTTTATTCTTTTATAATACCTTATTTCCTTGAAGATTACCCAACAAAATTACAATTTTATTTTCACATAAAATTATTTATTGTAAAATTTTGTGGCATTTTGGGGAGGGAAAACATTTTTGAAGAAGAAAGGATATTTTTTCTTCAGGTATTAATTTCCAGTGTTTTCTGAAAATTATTTTCCATATAAGATTAAAATATTTAAATAGGGTTATATTTATATACCTATTATAACTATTATTTTATTGTGTTTATTATGGAATTTTATTTAGGAAATCTATTTGTTTTATATCAATTATGATGGAATTATGTTTAAGAAACCCATCTTTTTTCATGGGTTATGCTATGGTGAATGTTTTTATGTTTTTATGACACATGTAAGAATGGATTCATTATGAGATGGGTGAGACCTATATCTCCCTACAATTAATTGGGTAAAGATTTATATCTCATGATATATATATGACTGGAATGAAAAGTAAAATCAGGTTCAGTAATAAAGGGTTGGAATGAGTAGTGAACTTGGTTCAGTAATGGACTTTGTCTGCTATGATGGTCTTGACAATGATCCTTGGCTAATATGAACTAATTTTCTATGAATATGTGTGTACGCAACGAAATTTCATGTCTTATTTTATGACTATTGGGATTACATTTCACTTTTATGATTTATATCATGACATGATATTGTGACCTTTTATATACAGGATAATATTTTCAAATATTATGTTTATGATTGATATTTCCCTTATTTAACCATAATAAGAATTTTAGATCACACTTTCATTTGTTTATTTCCCCGAGGTCATGACCGAATGGCCCGAAGGCCTTCTTTTTTATTTTAATTATAGATAATCCCCCTTTTAATGGTTGAAGGGGAACCCATACATGACCCATAGGCCCAAGCCACAAGGCCTGACATGACCCGGAATACATGACCCAAAGGCCCAGAGGCATACAATGCCCATTACATGACCCATAGGACCAGCCCACTAGAACTTCCCCTCCCCATCTTCTACATCATTTATCACCTTTATCTCCCAACCTTGCATTGCTGATAGGCTAGAATTACCTCGTACAAAGCTCCATGGTGCCTGGTCCTAATGGCGGTTGTCATACCCTCTCATTCTTCCAATCTGGTTAGCTCTGCTTCTGGTGATTCGTACTATTGCTCTGATCCTCTTCTAAGGTATGATCTATGTTGAATGTGCTACTTCATGGTCTTATGTGTCCTGAAGGCCCTGTGGCCTGAAAACCTTTGATGAGCCGATGGCCCTTGAGACCCGTAGGCCCAAACCGGTGGCCTGAAAGCCCAAATCCAGTGAATAGTTCAAGTTGCTACAATACCGAACAGTGATTTCTACAGTACCAAACAGTGCCTACTACAATACTTCTACAGTACGTGCTACAGTACCCGGAAATTCTCCTCCACCCGATATTAATTTTGATATGTCCAAAGGGAGTCTAGTTATGAAGAAATAATAGGGAGGCAATGTGGATGTTTTATGAACCACTTGTTTATGTTTACTATTTTATTAGGACACTAAAACTATATCATACTGGTGTGATTTTGTTATGTTATGTAATAAATATTCTTCAAGTTTGAAGAAATTTTTATATATAATATATGGGCGATTATAGTTAGTATCAGAGAAAAGGTATAGTTGACCTTTGGAAGCTAGGATGAGATAAGCTTAGTAATAACCCTAAGGATATGTCTAAGTATAGGTTATAATATTATCCTAGTATTTTAGAGATGTTCATGAATAACCTAGGAAAAAACCTAAAGTGTCCTAAATTGAAATTTTATTCTTGATTATGTGGTTTTCCTATTATGATTAGTGTTTCGCACACTAGGATTATTTGTTTTAGTCAATGGATGGAACCCAAATGAATCGTGTCAGTGATGAATATGATAGGCAATGTAATGATTTTCCCCCTGAGCAACCAAATGTCATAGGATCTCGAATAAAAAATATTTTAGACATGATCACACAACTTTCTCAAGATACAAATCATTCAATATTTCCAAACAGTCAAAGGAGGGAGAAACATTCTGTTGAGTCCTTCATGAGAAAACATCCACCTTCATTCCATGGGTCTTCTCATCTATTAGTGTCTAAACAATGGATCAGTACCACTAAAAAGGTATTTTTAGTTATACATTGTTCTGAACATGATAAATTCATCTTAGTGGTCTATCATTTGGAAGATGAAGGTGATCAATGTTGGAATCTTATCAAGAATATAAGGCAATGAGATGAAATTGAGTCCATGGAATGGGACAAGTTCAAGAACTTATTTTTCAACAAGTATATTCCTTGTATTCTTTGAAAATATATGGAGAAGGAGTTACTTGAACTTATGAAAAAGTATGATTAATTCATTGGTACCTAAGAAGAAAATTTCACAAGAATTTAAAGGTAATCTTCTAGAATTATTATCCAACCAGAGAGTAAAAATGATCGAATCTTTAGTGGCTTAAAACCAAGACTTCAAAGGAAATTATACATAAGGGACTTCAATAGCTATGATAAATTTTTTTGATATTCTCTGAAGGTTGAGATGGAGTAAACCATCAGTCATATGGGTTTTATAAGAAGAGAAAAATGGAATTCAATGAAAAAACATAAGAACACATTAAAAAGAAGATGATTTCTCCATTATGATCAATTTTTGGAAATAAAAATGGAGGGAATTGTCTTAATGGGACTAGTAAATTTTTTAAGTGTGGAAAAGAAGGTCATTGGGCTGTTGAATGATGAAGTGGTGGAAAAAATATATCTAATGATGTGAATAAAGAAATGTCTATACAGAAGGTACCTCCTACACTTCAATGTTACAAGTTCAAGGAAATGGTCCATTATGACAATAAATGCCATAATCCATGTGTTATTGATGATGATCGAAGTCAAAAAAACTCTTAAGGCCAAAGAAAAAGGAATGTCACATGAAATCACTATCGGTGACATGGTGTACAATAATGAAGTGGTGAAAGGTACAATTACCATCCACTCTAAAGGATAAAATGTTTTATTTAATTCTGGATCCACCCACTCTTTTATTTCTGAATAATTTTCTAAGGGTATCACAATATTACCTCAATAATTATATGTTTAGATAGCTATGGAAGCTCCTAATGGAACAACTGTCACATGATTTTTTTTAATTCTTCTCCGATTGAATCTTGTGGGAAAGTTCTTCCTTCAAATCTTGTGATCCTTACTATAGTGGAATTTGAGGTGATCCGTAGCATGGATTGGATTTCTCTATATGGAGATCATATCAATTTCCAAGTAAGTGAAGTCACATTTCATATTCCAGACCAATCTATGACCATATATCAATTTAAGTCTAAATATAACCTTACCGAAGAAATTTCTTCCATCATATGGGTCTTGATTCCAATAAATGAAGGCTATTTATCTCAAATGGTAGGGTAAAAGTTCGCTATTAATAATATTCCAATTGTATGGGAGTTTTATGATGCCTTTCCAGAGTGATTTCCAGGTATTCCGCCAAATTGTGAAGTTGATTTTTCAATATAACTCATACTGGATGCTATTCCTATTTCAAATAAATCTTATATAATGGACCCAATTGAGTTGTAGGAATTGAAGAAGAAAATACAAGAGAATATTGATAAGGGATTCATACAACCTAGTGCATCACCTTAGGGGGAACCTATTTTTTTGTTAAGAAGAAAAAAGGATCAATGAGACTCAGTATTGATTATCGAGAACATAAAAAGATCACTATCAAGAAAAAATATCCTCTTCCCCACATTTATGAGTTATTTGATCAACTACAAGGAGCTCAATATTCTTCCAAGATTGATCTTCCTTCATGATATCATCAATTAAGGGACAAAAAAGAGGATATTATAAAGACAACATTCCGTACAAGGTATGAACACAATTAATTTATAATGATGCCTTTTGGCCTTACTAATTCCCCTACTATCTTCATGGATCTCATGAATAGAGTCTTTAGAGACTATCCTGTTCATTCTATGGTAGTCTTTATAGATGATATTATTTTATATTCAATGAGGAAGACAGAACATGAAGATCACTTGATAATTTTTCTGAAGACCCTGAGAAAGGAGAATCTCTATGCCAAATTTACCAAGTGTGAATTTTGGCTTCCGAAAGTTTCATTTTTGGGTCACATAATATCAGGAGAGGTTATATCTATGGATCCAGCAAAAATAGAGTTTTTTTTAAAGATAGTCGAGACTAAAAAAGGTAACTGAGATCCAATGTTTTCTTGGTTTGGCTGGATATTATCGATGTTTTGTAAAATATTTTTCATGATTATCTAATCCACTCACCTAGTTGACTTAGAAATGAGTTATGTTTTTTAAATGGGGGAATGTGAAGAGAATTTCAAGGGGTTAAAAAGAAAGTTAGCCAGTTCTCCTATGGTCACAAAACCTTGTAGTTGTGAAAGGTTTGTGATCTATTGTGATACATACAAGAAAGGGTTGGGATGTGTTCTCATAAAAAATGATATGGTGATAGATTAAGCCTCACGGAAATTGAAAATTCATGAGAAAAATTACCCGACTCATGATTTGGATTTAACTATAGCAATTTTTGCATTAAATATATGGATGCATTATCTTTATGGTGAAAGGTGTGATATTTAAACTGATCATAAAAGTTTAAAGTATATTTTCACCCAAAAGGAGTTGAATTTGTGCCAATGAAGATGGTTGGATTTGATTAAAGAATACAACTTCTAAATAAATTACCACTATGGGAAAGTGAACAAGGTGACCTATGCTTTAAGTTGAAAAAAATATGTTTGATAATCCATGACGAGGATCATAAAAGATCCAATATTTATGGATTTGAAAATTATGGATCATGAAATTTCAATATAAGGGGAGAAATATAGTCTTTCTAAAATGAATGTTAAACCATCTATGAAAGTGAAGATTAATGAGGAAAAAAAGGAAGATGTAGAGTTGCAAAAGAAGGTGAGAAATGTTCCTGAATTCAACCTTGATTGTGATGAAATAATAAAGTTCAGGAGTCAGGTTTGTATTCCTCCCATACTAGAATTATATAAGGATCTATTGGATGAGGCTCATATTTCTTCATTTTCTATTCACGATGGAAGCACAAAGATGTAAAGGGACCAGAAAGAGTATCTATGGTGGGATGACGTGAAAGATATTTTTTAAAATATGTCTCTTGATGATTGGTTTTTTAGCAATTTAAGGCTGAGAGACAAAAGTCTAAGGGGATGTTACAAATATTACCTATACTAGAATGGAAATGGGAAAACATAACTATAGAATTTGTCACTAGACTTCCCAAAAAATCCAAAAGGAATTAATGATATCTGGGTTATAGTTGACCACCTTACAAATTTGGCACACTTCATTGCTATTAGAGAGGATTTCACTCTTGATCATCTTGCTGGGATATATATAAAGGAAGTGATAAGATTTCATGTAGTAACACTACCCATTATATCCGATCGGTATCTAAGGTTTACTTATAAGTTCTTGAAAAGTCTTCAACATGCTCTAGTTACAAAGTTATTTTTCATCAATACTTATCATCCTCAGACAGACAATCATTATGAGAGGAAAATTCCAACTCTAGAAGACATGTTATGAGCTTGCTCTATGGATTTCAAATGTGTTTGGGATCAATACCTACCATTGGTGGAATTTTCTTACAATAATAGATTTTAGTTCAGTATTCATATGGATCCTTATGAATCCCTATAAGGAAATTATTGTAGACCTACAACTTACTAGGATGAAGATGGGGAAATAAAGCTATTAAGACAAGATCTTGTTGATAAAATGATAGAAAAGGTCAGATCTATTCAACAATACGTAAGAATATATCAGAGTCAACAAAAATGTTATGATGAAAACCAAAGAAAATACCTAGAGTTTGATGTGAGTGATATGGTGTTCTTATGAATATCTCCCTAGAAGAGAGTAATGAGATTTGGAAAGAAGGGAAAGATGAGCCCTAGGTATATTAGTCCTTTTGAAATTCTAGATTGTGTTGGTAAGGTAGCTTAGAAATTGATGCTTCCACCAAATCTCTCTCAAGTTCATAATGGGATCTATGTATCTCTGTAAAGGAATTAAACACCCGATCCTTCACATGTACTAAGCCTAAAAGTTGTACCACTGGAGAATGATCTTTCTTATAAAGAACAATCAATAGATATTCTGGATCGTAATGAAAAAGTTATACAAAACAATACCACTCACTTGGTTAAAGGTTTATGGAAGAACCACTAATTTGAAGAAACTAAATTGGAAATTAATGATATGATGAAGTAGATGTATTCTCATATTTTTGTTTCCAAGTGACAAATTTCAAGGGTGAAATTCAGTTTAAGGGGGGAAAAATATAACACATGTATGTTTTAATGAAACATTTTCGTTAAATGATTTTTATTCTTCAATAGATTTCTTTGCACACAATCGTGATTTTAAAAGAAAATAGATATGAACTTATTATAATTTTTTTTATATCCTAGCTGTTAGGATAGTAGGAATAATTATAACTAACTTATGAGAATGCATTGTAAATTCATTGGTTGTCAATTATTTATGAAAAATATAAATCAATTTGATATTTTTATTTTTGAGTGAATTACTTTTTTTAATTAAATTAATGAGATATATATGTGTTATATAATTAATAAAATATTTTTTTTATATTCATTCAATGGAAATTTTAGTTATAGGGTATGAATAAAACCATATTTGATGTATAAAAACCTATTTTTTAAAAGGTTAGTTTTACACCTCTGAATGGTAAACCCATTTTGAATTAAGATTTTTCACAATAATAATTGTTATTTGACAACATAAACATGTTAGTTTGATGAAATATTTAAAAATTTACTTTGGATAAATTTCTGATAACTTTCATGCTTTGATGAATAGTAAAAACACGCTAAATTTTAATTAAAAAAAACTTTTTTCATCGAGATAACTTATATGGTTAAATTATAATATTGAATAGTTTGAAAGTATGAATAAAATATATTTTTATCATTAAATATAATTTATGTCATTATCATTAATTTTACATTGAATTCATAGGTAAATAACCTTTCAATCTTTTGCAATGTTTTAACTTTTAAAACCCGTTTTCTCATTTCAACAACAAGATTACTTTTAAATTAAGTACTGTAACTTCTATGTCTTGAATTTTGAAAAATAATTTCCATATTAGGAATCAGTTGGTAAAAATTATGTTAATAGGATACTTTTATTTTTCAGCATTATGAATTGTAGCTATGGTAATTATTTTCATTACCATGGTTAAAGGTAAATTAGGTAATTAAGGGTACAAATAATACTATAAAGTTACCTCAAAAGCTATTAGATGAATAAATTCAACCGTTATCATCTATTATTCAAAATGGAATCACTTTATGTCCACTTACCTATGAATATGACATGAGGGTAATAAAAACTAACGAATGTGACCAAATGTCACAATCTCATCTATATAAGTATATTAATTTTAATATATGGATAACTAAGAGATAATATCGACTATAGATAGTATATATGAAAATAAAATAATTACCTACATCATAGAAATTTTTTGATTAATTAATGTAATCCACGAATTTTCAAGGTGACTATGCCATGATTGGAGTTTATTGATTTTTTTAATTTATCTCTTTTTTTGAATTTTTTAAAGTCAAATAAATGAATAGTATACAAATTGATACTATTGATATTTTTGTGAAAATAACATTTTATTAAATTATTTAAAAATCATAAAAATATTCAAAACTTAAAAACTGATAATTATAATATCTAAAATGTCATGAAATATCCATTTATGGTCTATTAACACCCTATAAGTAATTATTTATAACCATTAAATATTTAGAATATTATTTCCACAATTAAACATAAATAGAAAAACTAAGTTTCAATTAATAATATATGGTTTAAATTGAGAAAATATCATGTCAAAAATTTATTGGTTGATTAGAATACAATCCTATCTCATCTCATCTTTGAAATTGGTACATTTTTTATGTTTTTGGGTAGAGTTTGATTTTATTATAAATTATTATTTATGGAGTCTCCAAAAGTGCACCTAACCTAAATTATAAAATAGAACCTCCTACCTCACCTCTTCACTTCATTGTGAGACTTAAAGCTCAACTATACCCTGAAATGTTTCCTTTTCAATTTCCCTATTTTAATTCTGGAGGTTCTGGTAATCTTCAAATACCAACTCTAGTGCTCTAAGAAGAGATATAGTGGATGTACATCAAAGAAGAGGTAATATCATTTACCGATTCATTCGAACTTCTTTCTTCTTATACTTTATATACATTAGTTGATTCATTATAAAGTAACAATATAAGTATAACTCACATACTGATATGTTATTATATATATGAAACAACTATAGTCCACGTTCTACCCATCCTATGAAAAATGAAATCACTATAAGTGTGTACATACGACTTACCGTCTCCACGCCGTGGTGTGATTCTTTATTCACCACCACCTTACATGGATGGGTATAATGATGAAATTAATATATATATATATATATGATTGATATAAAATTATTATTATTCTGAGGTACTGTACACGATTAAATTTAATAACATTCAACAATTATGGGAATGATATCGTCACTCGTGCGTACGTACGAATTACCATCTCCATTGTTTGATGTGTTTCGTTCTACATAATCTTCAATAAAGCATGATTATATAAATTAATTGAATGAATAAATATGATATATATTATACTAATACCATTCTATAAATTATATAACTATAATATAAAAAGAGTAATAAGAACTTATCCGACAAAACATGCATAAGAACATAAAGTAGTTAATACCCGAATACAAGTAACAATGAAATGTTACTAAAAAAAAGATGCAAATATGTTCATAAATGTTATCATAAAAATATGATTCTAGAATAAATCAGTAACATTATTTAAATCATTATATAGGAGGTTCAGATACACACGAAGCATATCAGACATATGGTAAGGGATGAATTTTCAAATCTCATTTTTATTCGAGATTGTTTATTTATAAATATTTACTAGGGTATATTTATCATCCACATCCATGTTTCCTAAATATGTATTTTAAAATATTCTTGATATCATTCTATTATGTTGAAAATTCAATTTTACCAACTAGTAAATTTTAACTAAATGATATTAATAGAATCTTTTGTCATTTTCTATATGAGGTTCATTGACTTTTCCTACAAAAGTATGAGAAAAAATGTTTTTTAACTTGTACAACATGAATGTATTTTTACGCTTTCATAATTCTGTATTTCCATAAATCTTAACATAAAATATTAAAAGGTTATTTTCACATAAAATTATTTCTTCTAAAATTGTGTGGGATTTTCAGGAAAGAAAACATTTTTGAAGAAGAAAGGACATTTTTTTCTCAAGAATTAATTTCAAGTGTTTTTTCAAAATTATTTTCCATCTAAGATGACACTATTTTAATAGTGTTATATTTATATCCCTATTATTACTATTATTTCATTATATTTATTATGGAATGTTATTTATGAAATTTATTTGTTTTATATCAATTATAACAGAATGATGTTTAAGAAACCCATTTTTTTCATGGGTTATGCTATGGTGAATGTTTTTTTTGTGGCACACATATGAATGGTTTCATTATGTGATGTGTGGAAAATAAATATCCCTCAAATACATTGGTTAAATATTTATATCTCAAGAGATAGATATTATTGGAACAACTAGTAAATCCGGTTCAATAATATAGGGCTTGAATGAGGAGTGAACTCGATTCAGTAATGGACTTCGTCTGCTCTGATGGTCTCAACAATGAGTATTGACTAATATGAAATGAGTTTCTATGATTTTGTGAGTATTAAAAAAATTTCATGTCTTAGGTTATGAATATTGGTATTACATTCCACTTTTATGATTTATTCCATGACATGATATTATGTTCTTTTATATGTAGGATAAGATTTTCAAATGTTATTTTTATGATTGATATTTCCTTTATTGACCCTTACTAATCATTTGAGCTCTCCCTTTCATTTGTTTCTTTTCCCTAGGTCATGAAGAAGGTTATTAAGTGATATATGTCAAAAGATATTATAATATGAATAAATAAGTGGGAGACGATGTGGTTGTTTTGTGAACTAGTTGTTTATGTTTCCCAGTTTCTAACGACAATAAACCTATACGGTCCTAGAATGGTTATGTTATATTATGTAATAAATATTATTAAATTTTGAATATATATATATATGTAAAGTATAGTACATTATATATTTTTCCAAAGACCATAATTATGATCCCCTTATAAACTCACCCGTGGTCCAAAAACCCCTCCTTCCAACTCATTCATCATCTCCCATGTTGATTCATCATCATCTCATGTTGTCATCATCCCATGTGCTTGATTATTCTCTATCATGTTGTCATCGTGAATTTGGTATCACATCTATAGGTCATCGTCAACTTACACCCCATGTAATGAGGTAACTTGTACCCCATATCTCAAGGACATCCCCAGCCATTTCCTACCTACAAAATCATCAAATTGTGACCTAAAAACATAAATTTCATTCTATTATCATTCCCTGTTTCATTTTTAATTATCTTGAAAACTATCCCCACCATGCTAATGGCCCCCATAATCACCATCCATTATCTAATGATGCTACTGGTATAATCATTTCATTATTTCCACAAACCTTGATCTCCATCCCCATATATACACCATCACGAGCTGTCATCAAGTAAATTCTCTTAAAAAGTGCATAACCTCATCCAACCTTACATCAATACAGGCTTTATTGCTACTTCGGAGGTCCCATCACAAGCCAATTCAACACATCTCATATCCATTAGAATGTTTTCCATCCCTTCCACCAGAAGAGGACTCATATAAATGGAGGTATCCTTAACCCATTGATCCATCATCACTAGCCCCACTATCATCATCATTGATGAGTTATCTTCTAAAGAGACAAAAGAAACCCATGAATAACAAACAACCCCAAGTTAAAATTGTACCTATTTTTTTTTCAAATGAGAATCTTGTTTTACATCCATTTAATAATTAATTTTATTAAATGTGTTCTCACTAAGATAATAACCCCTTTAAAAATTTTACACTATATATATTAGTGGGCCAAGAGAAATATTTCATTGAGTAAAGAACCCTCTTTGGCATAGTCCTCATCAATTTAACTATTTTGGTATGGAATTATGATAATCATATCTTATATGACTCTTGGATAGTTGAAAAGTCAACTCTTTACCCAACACTTTACATTAGTAAACTCAATAATAGTTCTCTAGTATCTTTACCAAGGGTTTACCATATAGGTGGAACCCAAGTAAAATGATAAAAAATGAGTCATCTAATTCATAGGGTCACCCTATTACTTCCTTTACATATATGGGACAATCCATGGGCTCCTTGATTTGGAAAAAACTTACCATATTGGATGATCAAGGTCTTTAAAAGTTTCTTCTTTGGAATTAATCTAACACTTAGTGATGTTTTGAGGGTATTTAATTTGAATATATTATATAATTTATTACTTTACATGTTCTCATGCCTAAAACTATTTATATTTTAATACATATTCTTTATACCAAATCAATATGATCAAATCATAATGATATGTAACTCTTTACAAAACACATCAAAAAGATAGAGTTAAGGAATAATAAAACTAAATCCATTATCATACCTTGTTTGTAACTCCTTATATGTTTGTATTGAAATTTAAAGAATAATTTTAACTCCTTAAATAAAAGTACAAAACCATTCATATTAAAAACATTATATCTATGAACAATAAACAATTCAGATATTTAAATATGAGATAAATAATTCATAAATATATTATGAACACTTTATAATTTAGAATAGATAAATATGACTAATTCACTTTTATTCAATATGATCATTTATTATTATCATTTATGTGTAATTAATAATAACTCATTCATAATACAAATAAGAAATATTTTATGAAATTTGTTTTCCAATAATAAACATTTTCTCTTTCATTTAAACAATTTACATAATCTAAATGTCTAATATTTGATTTTATTTAAACCTCTAATCATATAATCCAATAAATCTTTTTGGAATGCTTTAAATAATATCTAAATTAGGATTTAATTAAAATATTTTATTTTTACATTAATTAAGTATTCATAAAGAAATATAAACACATCTATATTCCACATTATTTTAATTTATAAATGCATTATATATTATTCATCATGTAATTTCTCTTTAAACTAAGATTACAACTACCAATTACTTTTGTATAGTTTCATTCCCCCCTAATATTTAGAATGGGTCTGAGGGTCCCTAACTGGTGAAGGTTTTTTGAATGTAAAGAAATGGTAAATTTATTTATTAAATGTTTTAGAAACACTTAATAATTAATTTTAAAAAATTTATAATTAATGACTTTCTAAAAACATTAAAAATAAAATTAATATAAAAGAATTAATTTTTCTATAAATTATAAATATTATATATATATATATATTAATTTTTAAACTAAAAATATAAAAAACAAAATTTTTATTATATCGTATTTAACGATATAGGGATACCATAATATGTGATATGGTATCACGCCTTATGACTAAGAACCAAGAAATATGATTGATAGTGGAGCATCATTCCATGATAGATAACCATGACATGTGATATCAACTTTAGTAATTGGATGTTATTTTTTACATCATGCATTAATATCACTAATGCTATAAAATTTTCTATTTTGTAACATGAAAGTGCTACTATCGTCGACTATGATAAAATATGTCGTATACTATGATATTGTGGAAATAGGACTTATGTTGTATCACCTATTACAATATAAAAAATCATATTAGGAAATAATATCACATCATACATTATTGTATATCATAAGACAATCCACCATTCAAATTTCTGTATCAGTTTTTATGATACCAAATACAACATTAATAAAATATTTTTGTTTCTTCATTTTCATATACAATTCCAAGAATTAATAATAATGGTAATGATTAGATACCATTAAATTTTTTAAAGGGATATAATATATCTTATTTAATATAGTTAATGATGATAGAAACCTCAAATCCAAGATCACCATGCTATTGAAAAAATTAAACCATGTATATATAAAAAACAAACACCTTTCACTAAAGATATCCTATGTTACTACCTTCAATAATATACTTGACGTAGAAAACATTTAAAAAGCATAAGGTTAATTCTTATATAGTGTATCCATAAGATTATTTGAATCACTGAACATTTGGGTGGTATTCTCTATAACTCCCACGGTATGCTATCACCTTTCAATGTTAAAGGGAGAAGGAGAAGTGAGCTTCTTAGGAGAGAGAGAATCGACATAATGATTTATAAAGGGTTACATGAAAACCATATCAATGGCTTGGATTTATTTATATAGACCATTGTAAAATTCCTAAATATTACATACATCTAGTTGAATATTACATAACATATGTGTAAATATATTTTGTTATAACATTTGTAACCTTAGACTATCCAAGTGTTCTCCCATAAATTTCATCATATGAAATATTATAACTGATGATAGCCAATGTGGAAGATTATTTAATGTTAACTCATAATGTTTGAATGAAATTCCTTAATAACTAGGTTTTTTTGAATCATACATTATGTCTCGAAATATTATAATACTTATAATATGATGTTTAAATTTGGATATATCACATAATATGATTTGTTCAAGGTAACGACTCTGTATCACCATATCATTGCTAATAATATTCTATTTCAAGGAAAATATGACTAATATTTATATTGTGTCATATATTATGACATACTATATATTGTACACTATGATATATTCCAAATTTTATCATATGAAAAAGTATTTAAGGAATATCTTCCTCAAAGACACTATAAAAAAATAGTACGGATACTCCTATTACCATATATTAATTTTATCATGAGAGAAACTTGTGTAATAAAACACTATATAATTAAATACCCCACCCATTACATATATTGTCCAACATATACCACTATAGAATAAAATATAATACATAATACATCACATACTGTTCAATAATGAAAAAATAATGAATATTTTGAATAGTATTCAATAAAGATTGGGTTAAAAAGTCTTTCCATATGGAATCAAGTAATATATGAGAATTTCAAAAATTTTCCCAATCAAAAATAATTTATGAATATCTAGTTTAATACCCTTAAATAATAAAAATTTATTATATGTAATTAAATGTTTTTTAATAATTGATCATACAAAAATATTATTATGTTATCAAACAAAGTATCATTTTAGAAGAGGAATCCAAATATGCTACCCAAAAAGAGGCCCCAATGTTGAATAAATAGGGAATTTGATCATTACATTTAAACCTATAGAGTATAATTAAACGTTTTCTTACCTATAATCACCTTTTCAAATTTAATCACTAACATACCTCTATATGAAGATACAATTATTATAATTAAAAAAGGGTTTTCTTATAAAAGAAGAGCAAGGAAAACTATTAGTAGAAAAGTTATCATCATGACTGGTTAATAATTTTAAAGTATTATAATAATATAAGTAATATTTAATAATGGATAAATCCCATATAAAAATATGAGTATGTGAACCACATACATATGGATTTAGATAATGAACATGATTGAGTTTTGTTAATCATGAGTGTGTTTTGGAATAATAAAAACAAATGAAAAGGGTATAATGAGGGGGAATAAGAAACATTTTAAAGAAAATATATCAAATTAATGATATTAAAATATGAATATAATTATAATTTCATATGAAATGGAATTTAAAATAGATCAAAACAAATTAATTATGATATAAAATGAAGGGATGGGAATAAGAACCCTCACCTCACTTAAACTGATTAGCCTGGAAAAGACCCTTAAAACATCTAAACAACTCCAAAATTTATGTTTTATATATTTTAGAGAGTTTTTAATAGAGATATCAATAGGTAACTGGATAATGTTTCAAGGATAAATGAGATTAATGAGAGTATTTATAGGTGTGGTGAGAGGAAAGTAAGGTATAAGGAACTAAATATTTTATTTTATCAATATCCTAAGTGATGCACTACACCCTACGATGCTATAATAAACCCATTAATGCACCAATAATATAATGAGTTTTAATTTTAGGCCAAGATGACTAATTTTAGTAGATATTGGTCATGATTACTCATTTACGATTTCATTTTTATCGTATTATAATGTACCTCACCATTTTTTACATTATTTATATTTTTTTACCAAAATTAAAAAAATTTACCCCATAAATAATATTCATGTTTTGATAATAAATATTTAATCAATTTATTCAAATTAATATTATAATTATGCGACATTTATCTTTTAAATATGGATGATATATACAAAAAATGTAGTATCGATGTAATTTCAATTTTAGTTTTAAAATATTTTTTTTAAAATTAATATCAACTTAACTTCTAAATATATGACCCCTAATCACTCTAGAATAATCCCTAAGGGTAAGGTATTAAATAATGTAACTTTAATGTGGGGGTTAAACCAACATTAATATTTTAGTTATTTACCCCAGCTTAAAATCCTCTCCCAGAGGAGTCCAATTAAACCACAATTATAATTATTTTTCTTAATGAATGTCTTCTAAAAGTCCTTGTGATTATATTTCCTTCCCAAGATCAGAGAAATTTACTACATATAGAATGTTCATATTAGTCAAATTCATGATATATCTATTCATTACAAATTAACTTACAGCATTACCCTTATTAATGTAGACCAATTTTGATTTTCATTTTGTAAGGACTATATTACCAATGACCATAATACCCAATGGACATAAAATGGATCTATACTCTATTTTATTCCTAAAAAATAAATCCATACAAATAATTTAAATAACACATACCGTTATCAATTTTAGTATTCATATAATTTGTACTTTAGGAATTGTATAAATTTTCTTTCATATTATATGTATTATATCCCTAATGTTTATTTGAAAATAAAAGGTAAGAGAGTTTTAATTTGTTTTATCATTATTCATCTCTTCAAATTGTCTATTATTAATTAGTTAAATTTTATGAAATTTCTATATTAAATTTTGAAATAAATTATTTATATAGTAATGAAATAGATTTTTATTTTGTAACTAAAATTTCTCATGGATTACATTATACTACTATAATTTATTCTATTAAATTATAAATATATACATGAAAAAATAAAAATAAGGAATTATCATTGCATCCATAGGTTCCCATTTTTCTCACTCTATTTTTTAATTCCTCTAAATAACCTTAAAAACACAAGTCACCATATTTAACAACAATTACTCTCTTATATCAAGAATCAAAACCAAATTCGCATCATCTGATAATTGATGGCCCAAATAAGCTTGATTAATCTTTATAACATGTAATGTTTAAGAACTATAATTTCCTAAAAGTGATATATAGAATATGTCATGAACATAATAAAGGTAGGATAGAATATACAAGTGATATGCCAAAAATCCAAATTGATTTAATATTTCAAAAGGCCTAAAATAACATAGTTTTAATATATATATATATATATTAAAAATTTTCATAAACCCTTTACATGATGATATATTTAGAAATACACGATCTCCCTTTTAGAATTTAAAATCCTTCCTTCATTTGTAATCATAAATTTTCTATCTACTTTGTGACTCATTAATATTGTTTTGGATGGTTCTTACTCTCTATGACATCTCTTCTATAACCTTTGGACCCAATAAATTATTTTCTATAATTTGATACTAATATGTTAGAGTCTGAAATATCTACCCATAAAAGGTTGTAAAAGGTCCCATTTGTGTAAAGAACCAATCCGAGTAAACCTATTATATCACCAGAGATGGCATATGATAAAGACTGATGAGTGGTCCCCATCACAGTAGGCGAAAAACTAGTTTCATGTAATGATAATATAAACTTCTGGAAATAAATTAACCCAATAAAAAAATAATAAACGAGGAATTTATCCCTATAATTTTAGCATGAACACTATATAAATCATAGAATTATGCAAGTCAAATAAACACTTTATATTATTTGATCAAAACAAATGAGAAAAAATAACATAAATAAAACAAAAAATCCAAAAACATATTAAATCATCATAAAAAACCAAATTTAACATTAAAAATATTATACAATAACCAAGGATAAAAAGTAAAATAAAGAAAATATGGTAGGAGGAATATTCATAATAGATCATTGAATATCTAAAATACAAAATAGAAAAAGACTAAAATGATACCCCAAAATTCCACCTCCATGTGAAAAGAGAATGACCTCACTTTACAACTCCATAAAACCCAAACCAAGCTATGAACCATCTGTTTCATCCATGCGATACCTATTATAAGATTTTAACTTATGTAGGGTGAGTATTAATGATTAATATTTATCCTCCCAACACATAATGCATAATCTTTAATGATTAATCCCTAAAATGATAGTTTCAAATAAAAATAAAAAAGTATACTTTTAGTATTTATTAAATAAAGTAACATATATTTTATATAAATAAATATTCATATTTAATGATCATGTTAAATAGAAATACTAAACTATTATTTAAAACTTTACCTAGAAATAAAACAATGAATTGATTAAGGAAAAAATTAAAAACATTGAAAATTCCCAATATTTCCTCAGGTTGTAAGAAAAAATTCAATTATTTAAAATGAGAATGGTGAAAACATAATGGAGTAAGGTCATGAAATTTATAAGAAACATTAACTTTGGTATTAACTAATTTAATTTTATAGGTAAATTTACTAATAAAGAAATTAACATCTGTAGTGACCCAAACCCGGTCATCCTGACCTCTCACTCGAGCCATCCAGCCACACTACCTGAAGTGAATTCGAAATAATCATAGGTTGGTTTAATGCCTCAAGCATGAATGAATAAACTACTGGGAATGATTTCTTCATGGTAAAATGGTATGACCAATCTTTGATATGCGATGGATGCACCAATATAGTCATACTCAGTAAGACATAAAAATCCAATCGACATAAAGAAGAATTGATTAAAGTAGATACAAAGATCAACATAAATATCATATTAAAATAACACCGTAAAAGGAAATATACATGGTATATCATGTAAAAATGTTCAAAACACAAAAACTGAGAAAAATATTAAATAAGGCCAATACAAACATCCCAAAAATACTAAACTCCAAGAAGCTCCTCATGATCTATCTTAGAGGGATCTTGACTCCTCCATCCAAAATCCCAATTAGTGGTAATAAATAAGAGACACCAATGTACATGGTGTCGTTTACTTTATCAGTGTCCTACAAAACAATGTATATATATTCCCAAAGGAATATATAGGGCTTGTGACACAAATATAAGTTTGATACCACCATGAATTTATTTAAGTATTTTACCCAGAAAACCAATAAACCAGTTTTAAAATCCACTTTTCAAAACCACTTCATCACCCAAGAAATATTTTTTTTAAAAAAGCCCTTAAAAAACCTTTTTTCTTTCAAAAAAAATATATGTTTTCCAATGTTTTTTCTTAAATTGGATCAAAGTAATAAATATTCCTCATGACATGAAATGATCAACATATCCAAATAAAAAATATACAGATTTGATTAGAAACATCATCTTTATATAACCAATAATTAGAAGTGGGAGAAAAATTCATAACCTATGATATCACATCAAACAAGGAACTATCACAATGAATAAAAGTATATGAACCAACCCAAAATAAGTATTTTTAACCAAAACCTCTAACCATAATGGTTTAATATGAGTTAGTATAAAGAATGTTTTCTAGTTGGATAAACAAAATGGATGATATCACATTCATCCTATGGCCCAACTCCAAGATATCCCTCAGTCTCTTGGTTAATCTATAACCGCTGTATGAGTATTCCTACACAAAGGATATATTAATATTTTAAAAATAAAATAGAAGATCCCTCATTCTTCCTATCTAAAGACTCTCAGGGTCCCTTGGAAAATAAGTGGAGCTCTCTTAGTATTCCCACCCAAATTCTCTCATGATCCCTTATATAACACACTCACACCCTAGTCAACCCACGTTCAAATTAATGACAAACATGTCCACATCACAAGTTCCACACATATAAATATAATTAAAAATCCATTATAATAACAAACATACCCATTTAAATAAAAACCTATCTTAAGGTAAAACCATTTCTAAAAAAAATAATTAGAAATACATTTGAACCATAAAAACACTTTTAAGCTAGTTTATAAAATACCTAAAGCGGAAAAAATAAACCCCCTTTTGAAAACCCCTTTTAAACCATAAATTACCATCAAAAACTATATATGACATAAAATTATGAAAAATATCTCTATCCCCCAAAATATCAACCCTCTCATAGTTAGCCACACAGTTAGACAATCCATTAAACAAATATGCACCATGTCTGTTTTCCCCCCAAAACCACAATTCCAACACTCAATACCTTGGAAACCCATGAATGGAATAAATATATATATATATATATATATATAAATAAATGACATAAATAGTTTAAAAAATCTTCTTAATATTCCATTTTCTTCCCTTTGAATGTCCTTAAGTATCCTCATAAGATAATAGGTAAGGCTACTGCTTCCCAGATAAAGATTCCTAGTCCCACATCTCATGGATATCACATATATGATTCCAAATAACATGGACTGATGATTTCAATTTACTATGTGGAGCATTGTTTTGATAATCTTTGATAGAAATAGGTGATCTGTAATAGTGGTATTATGATTAACCTCCCAATTTTACCACTCTATCACATGAGATGGGTCCGAATAGTATATTATAAACTAGGAAACATGAATGAAATCATGGATCAAGGTCAACCATGGTGGAAACTCTAACTGGTAGTCTACCATCGGGAGATATTATATAAAACGAAACCTGACAGAAGATGGTTTTAACTTTCCCTTATTTCCCATGAGATCATTCATAAGTCAAAGAGAGACCCAAATAAACACCTGATCACCAACCTCAAAATTCAATGGGAGATGATATCCATCAGTATAAGACATATGGAGACTCTGAGTTCTCACCATCCTTTTTCTAAATTAGCTACACCATATCCATCATCTCCTAGATGAGACTCAGTACCAATAAAGAACAATCACCCACCTCATCCCAAAAAATGGGGATTGATATAGACCCGTGTGTTTCCATCCTAGTTGAGGCCTGATAACTATTATTATAATAAAACTCATCCAATGATAGGTTTCTTTCCCATGAACCCTCAAATTCAAAATAAAATGCTCGAAGCATACCCTCAAGAGTCTAGATTGTATGCTCAGTGCTTTAACTTATCTTAGTTCCCAAATACTCTTGGAATCCATTCTAAAAATGATTAGTAAAAAAATAATTTTGATCTGGAAATATTTATAAGGTCACTCCATGAAGCATAAAAGCCTATCATATATATAGGTGACTGAGGTCCTCCATATTTAATGAATCCCTGATGGGAATGAATTGTTATGATTTATTCAAGTGATCAAAAATCACCCATATGGAATATTTCACACTTAGAGTATGATTTAGTCCAATAAAAAATCAATTGAGATCTCATCACACTTCCACATGGGATTTAGGGGTGTCTGAAAAAACCAAACCGGCCTTTCATGATTAACTTTGATTCTCTAGAAGGTAAAACAATAGGAAACAAAATCCACAAATTAATTCCTTATCCTTGGAAACCAATAAGAACCTATAAAGGTATAAAAAAAATTTCCATCCCTGGGCTGCACAAACCAACTACAATGATTCCTCCAATGCATCACCTCACACCTCAATATTGGAGGAAATACCAAACACCTCCTAATAAGGAATGAACCATCAAGACCCTGAGACCAATCACCCAAGGTATCACCATAATTTTTAACACTACTAATATATTGGAACTTGATATCAAATACCTACTCACACCTAAACTAATCAATGAGAGAGGGAATGACTTGTACACTAACAAATCACCCCTTATATCTATCCTCCTCGACCTTCAAACATAGATATGAAGATAGACATATTAGATCCCATTCATCCTCTAATTATCGAATATACTACATTAGAATATTCCTACTCCATGAATCAGGGAATATGTTCCCCTTACTAGGTGTATAAGTAATATCAAAATAAAAATTCTGAGGGTAATCTTCCCAATGTCTCCACATGAGGTTCAAGTAATTCTAAGTAAAGATGCATATCAAACTTTTATGATCCATGTACAATATAAAATGTTCCCTGAAGTGGTAATGTCACTATGTATATAGTGAATGCATCAAATCTTCCAACTCTAGGTCATGGGTGATATAATTACACTCATGTGGGAATAGATTATATGAGAAATCAGACACCACATGGTCATCCTCTAATGTACACACCCAAAACCCACACTAGAGAAATCATAATACACCACATAATCCTTCCCAAGATTAAAAAGAATAAGAACTGGTGCATAAATCAAAATTCCATACAATTTCTCAAAATAATGTTGAACATTTTCATCCTACAAAAAAAATTACCCTTTTCTAGGTCAAATACATAAAGGGAGAAGCTAGGTGATAGAAATCCCAAAAAATCATCTATTAAACCCATACAATCACAAAAATCATCAGATTTAGTACAAATTATTATATCGATCCCAGGACATAACTACCAAAACTATTTCAGGATCTACAGAATAAACTATCTTAGATATCATATGAACCATTTAATTTACTTAATAAATCCAAAATTTTAATTTGGATAACATTCCATATAGATTATGGTCCCTTAAGACTACTTAAACAATATTCATATGGTCAATATGATCCTCCTTCTTCGTGGAATATACTAAGATGTCATCAAAAAATAAAACCCTAATGTAGTCCATGAAGCAGTGGAAGATCTACTTCATCAAGGACATAAATACCAAAATAGATTTGGTATGCCCAAACAATATTACTACATACTCAAAAATACCTATACTAGTTTTGGAAAGTAGTTTTTAAGACATTATAATCCTAGACCCTGAAATGGTGGTATATAGACCTTATTTCCATTTTTGAAAACCAATGAGCTCATCTATGATGATATAAAAGATCATTAATTCTTGGTAAAGGGCATTTATTAATTATGATCACCTGATTAATTTTATAATAGTTGACACAAAGTCAGATAATCTCATATGACTTCTTTTTAAACATGATTGGTGAATCCCACAGTTATTTTCTAAGGCTGATAAAACCCATTCTGTTAATTCCATATAGTAGAACTTTTAGCTCCCTCATCCTGACCATATCCATATGATAATATGGTAGAGAAATGGGTATTATCCTAGGGACTAAATCAATTTTAAAATTGACCAGTCACTAAGGAAAAAACCTAGAAAAATCATCTATAAATACATCAGGGTCCCTTTAGATGATTGTTTTTAGCTCACTACTCATACCATATTTAGAACCATTGAAGAGAAACTATGATAAATATCATGATAGAAAACACATATATGAAGAAACCAATGATACTCACCCTAATCACAGATCCTAGTCACCCTAGAAACCACAAGTGATCCCTTAAAGAGTTAGAAACTAGAACCTATGACAATAGAAATCGAATTGTGCCTTGATGTTGATCAACCAATCTATTCCATTGTTAAGGGAAAAAATGTTGAATTCTTACATGAAGAAATACTTAATGAATTCCACATCCTCAACCAAAACATAAAACTATAGAAACTCGAAAATAGACTCCTTCTTCATCCACAATGTGATAAGAAATTCCCTAAAAAACTAAATAAACTCTACTCACATACCAAAATAATCAATAAAAAAAATTCAAGATTAATGAATGAGATACACCCATATCAATAAAAGGATTCCATGGATGAATCAATAAACATCGTACCTATCACAATGGATAGAACATATTCAGAGTCTTTTAGTATAACACTAGATGTAAGAAGATGTCCTGACTAAGCAAAAATATGCACTTTCCATTCCTATTGAGGAGATACTTTACATTAATGATGAGATCCCACATAGTTATATGAATCCAAATAAACCTGAGAACCCTATGAAAATGTGTATCCAACACTAATACCCCATGAAAAGTCCTACCATAATCGATGAAGGTGACCTAAATTCCCACACTGGTGGAATATCGTTAGAACCTTTGGGAAACTAGTTTTAGCATGACTATCCTTCCCACAATGATAAAAAACCACTATCTTAAACCCTAAAGAGGCTATAAACATTGAGCATAGAGACTGTTGTCCACCCTTGCCACTACCCTGATGAGAGTGACACAATTTCTACTTCTGAATAGATGAGGAGCTCTAGCTACCACCCCCTAAAGGCACAACATTGAGAACTCTTTTAACTTAATTTTTCACTTCTTCAATACCTACCTTTCTAACCACATCAGATAAGGTTTAAATGTAAAGAATAATAAGAATGTACTTGATCAAAAGCTTTAAGCCCAGATTGAAACCCCAATCCTTGAGATAATAATTCATGAGGTATTTGGTAAAACATGAACCAACTCAGTAAGTCAAGAATCATACTACCACACTGAACAATCCTATTAGGAACCAACCTTAAACCTTACATAATCTTGAGTTATGTCAATAATTTTACTTTATTTCACATTAAGTCACTTTCTATGTTTAGATCTTTAGAGAATTGGGCTATAACTCATACATATGAACTTAAATATTACAATGTAGACACTTCTACTCACTATCCATTTTTTTTGATAAAACTAAAACATTTAAAAATAAATGTTACATCCTATAATTTTTTAGTAACTAAATTTTTTAATTTTAAATAAACTATGTTATTTATAAAAATTAATTTAAATTAATTTTTTTATCAATTTGATTTTAATTTAATAATAATACCTATAAATAATTATATTTTAAAATTAATAGTTTTCAAAAATCAAATGTTATAATATTTTTAAATAATTTAAGAAATAATATTTAATTTTAATTTAATCTTCATAAATACCATTTTTAATAAACTTCATATTATTTTGAATTATAATGTTATAAAAAATAACTGAATTACCTGTTTTAATAAAATTCCTTTAGAAATATTTGTTTAAAATAATTACAAGTGGTGTATATAAATAGATATATAATTATTATAACATGATATTTTATTGATATTTATTATTTTTTAGTAAAATAAAATAATTAAATATAATATTAAAAAAAATTTGAATTATGTTAATAAGAATAATATGATATGATAATGTAATTAATAATAAATAAAAGAAATAATTTTTTTAAAGAAAATTTATTATTATATAGATTTTATTTTTATAGTTTAGAATTTAATTTAAATAAATTATCAAATTAATTTCCTTGAAAGAAATTAAATAAAAATAAAAGTAATACATGTTTAATAAAATATAAAGAAAATGACAAATGGAAAAGAATAGGATATGCCTTTTTTTAAAAGGGGGTCCAAGGGGACTATAAGTAGCATCGTGTAACATTATATCAGGTTCGAGGAGCATTGTGGTTTTTGGCCACTATTGCACAGTGCCAGGAGGAGCCAATGGCTTCGATGGACAAGGTCATGCATCGAGGGTGGATCAAGCGCCAACAGGGGAGTCTGACCAAAGCTGTGCGGATCCAAGATTCATCATGACGATCTGTTCACAACTAGGTTTCGACTTAGGTTATGGTGTGCTCTAATTGTTTGTCGATATAGGTGAGGTAGGTTTGTGTTTTCTTTCATAGGTTCCGAGTTTCTACCTATTAAACATCAATGTTTATCGTTTTTGATTTCTTCTCTATTGATCATTGTCCAACCACTATTATTATTTTATTTGACTTTTATTTTTGTGGTTTGTTCAACCATATTTTCGTTCCTTTTGGATTATTAACAGACTCCGTGGATGTTAATTCAGTTTTCCATATTTTAATTTTAAATTATTTTTTATGATTTTTTTGGATGTTTTTCTACGTCGTCTACATCTCATACTTGGAAGGAATTTGCATGATATCTACTATCATTATTTTGGAGATCTTAAAATCTTATTTGGTCTTTTAAAAATAATTTCTGTCATTGCGAGTACTGGTTTTTCTACATCTGTCAGCACTCGTATGCTTAGCTTTCCAAGAAATCTTGTAAAAGTATGTTTTCATGTCTCCCCTGGTCCATGGTCATCCATTATATATATATATATATATATATGAAAACATCAAAGGATATGAATATAAAAGACATATATATTTGTAAAAATATTGATTGTAAACCCATTTAGAATCTGGGGTGAGAGCTTATTGAAGAAAAGCCTTTATCTCTTCTACAAAAATTATTTAAGGCTGTAATACAATTATTTTTATATTTTGGTCTTGGTTTTTATTAAATAATGTAAGGGAAATGTTATAATTATTTATTTTCTATTGATCATTTATGATCCTAAAAATTATTATGTTAAATATCATATAGTGTTGTGAAACTTGTTTGCATAAGGGATAATACTATATATTTGACTTATGTTTTATGCAAGGGGATTTAAAATTTTCATATTTATTTGGTAACAGAAAAATTATCATGTTTTATTTTTAAATTTTAATTCATTTGGAAAATATATTTAATTATTACATTTTAAAAAATCATATAAAGGGAATTTTTCTTCTCAAATTATTATTTAAAATTACTATATATACATGCAATTAATTCAATCCACATATTTGTTTCATATATAACTATTATTACAACTTCAAGATCATTACCTCAATAATTATAGTTTTATGTTTATATAAGGGTGTATTTAAAATACATTCAGAATTATTATTTTATTATGTTTAAAATTATTTAATTGAATTATTAATTTTAAATCATGTTTTAGTACACGATGTTGTAATGAAACTATTTATGTACTTATGAATATGAATATATGTTTTAATAAAAATATATTTATTTATCAAAATTTCATTATATAATAAATTCATACTGATTTAATGTTACATGATTCATGGTATATATATATGTATATGTAAAAAAGGCATTGAGACATATATAAGTATTTTGTCAAGTGGATAACAAATCATAAATAAATTACTAATAAGTATTTATATTAATGTGAATATACATTATTTGGAAAATAAAAGTTAAGAATTTCATAGAAAGAAATCATGTCATCATTTTTTCATGTTTATAATTTTATTTTAATGTTTCTAAAAAAGGAACATAGCACGTCATCATGTTACATTAAAATAAAGGGCGTCATTTTCAGGTAGTAGTGACCATACACAAAATCATAACAAAAGAGAATTATTATTTAATTTTAAGGGTTTGATTTTGAATTAACAAACTATGTTCGATTTAAATATATATATGTATATGTATTTATGCACACACACACACACACAAATATATATATATATAACTACCTAATTATATATTTTTTAAGGATTTAAAATAATTTCTAAACTTATCATTTTATGTAAGAGGATTGTTTGTTTCCATTTATAAAATGGTTTTGAAATTGTTTTCAATCCATCCATTTTTGTTTTATTTACAAATAAGTATATATAAATATCTTTCTATATGAAAAAATTTTATTTAATACATGTATAAGTGTATATATATATTACTCATGATGTTTATATATGCATGTAAGTGTATATGTCATTTTGTGTAAAAGAATTATTATATTTAATATCAATGTACATGCATGTGAGTATGCAATCATATTTTATCTAAATATCATCATTTATGTAAAAAAATGTATATATAACAATATATTTTATTTAAAACTATTATATAAAATTATAAAGGTATGAATTCATTCAAAACTATTTTGTTATGACACGTGTATAGCCATGTAATTTCTTTTACAAAATACACTTTGAAGCTAAAACATTTAATGAATCTTCATAGCCATTATGATGAAAAATGAAAGTTATAATCTTTTTAATTCCAAAGCATCGTAATTGGAATTTATAAAATTAGGGTATGGAGAGTGAACCCAAAAACCTTATGGGATATTTGTTCAATTACAATGGGTGTGCCCATATAGCACCCCAATGCAATGGGTAATGTTTCAATCTCATGACATATTATGTATGGTGAATATGAGGTTTATCCTACGCAGATTATGATGCATGGGAGGGTTATCCTATGCACATTATGGGATTAGGGAGTGAACCTAATCTGACATGGAACTATGTCCTCTATGTCTCAGGAGTGAACCGAGAATTTAGGCTATGATCCAAGGTGCCTTTGAGAATTAAATTGTGAAATTATTATGAGTTTTCAAGCAACTTTTCAACAGCTTTAAGAGAAAAAGAAGTTGATTTACAGATTATATATTTATATATATTTAAATCCATTGGATAATGTTTTTATTTTGAAATGAACTCATGGTTCCATAAGCTTTAATTTTTGGACTTCATGACTTCTTTTAATTTTTATTTTCAATTTCAAACTCTATTTGGATTAATTTTTATTAAAAACCCATTACTTATATTTTTTCACTCATACCAAGTTTTAAAATTATATTTACAGGTCAGCTAGAAGTTATTTGTAAGGAAGCACTGATAAATAGTTAGTGTGAGAAGTATTTTATTTAATTTTTTACAGTTTTGTTAAGTCATAAGTCATGTATCTAATTATCTAGAACCCAGACCAGTAAAAGTTCCTGGTATGTAATTGATTTTGTATATTATTTCAATTTATCTTTATAGAAATAAATACACAACATTTATAATATGATGATACTGGAAACTTAGGTTTTGGGATACATAGATGGTATCAGAGAAATGGTTTAGACAACTTTGGAAATTATATTTTTTCATCTAAGTGGTAGAGTTTAATGTTTAGTGGTCCTAGTTTTCTTAATTCTGAAGGAGAAAATTCTGAATTTTCTAGTGTTTGATTAAAAAAATTGTGAGGGTTAAATTATTTTGTGTGTGTGTGTGGGGGGGGGGTGGGTAATGTAACCTCCCAAAAAATTTGGTAACTTGAATTTATAAATTTAAATAAACTATGTTGTATATAAAAATTAATTAAAATTAATTGTTTTTATCAATTTGATTATAAGTTAACAATAATACCTATAAATAACCATATTTCAAATTAATAGTTTTCAATATAAAATGTTATAACATTTTTAAATAGATTAAGAAAATGAGATAAAATTTTAATTTAATAATAATAAATACCATTTTTAATAAACTTGATATTATTTTGAATTATAATGTTATTATAAATAATTGAAATACATGTTTTAAAAAAATAGTTTTTTAAAAATAATTATTTTTTAAAAAAATTAAAAGTGTTGTATATAATCTGATATATAATTTTCATAACATGATATTTTATTGATATTCATTATTGTTTTAATAAATTAATATAATTAAATAAAATACTAAAATAAACATTATTTTGAATTAAGTTAATAAGAATAATATGATATGAGAATATAATTAATAATAAATAAAAGAAATACATTTTTTAAATAAAAATTACTAATATATAAATTTTTTATAATTTAAAATTTCTTTTAAATAAATTATAAAATTCATTTTTTTGAAAAAAATTAAATTAATACAATAATAATAACCGTCTAATAAAATAATAACAAAATGAGAAATGAAAAATAATGGGATATAAAGTTTTTCAAAGGTGTACAAGGGGTCCATAAGGGGAGTTGCACAACATGGCATCAGGTTCAGGGAGCACCGAGGGTATCCATCGACATCACACTATGCTATGAAGATTTGATGGCTTTGAGGGACAAGGTCATCTATAGAGGGAGGATCGTGTGCTGACAGGGGAGTCCGACTGAAGCTCCGATGATCCAAGCTTCATCACGGTAGTGCGTTTGGGGCTAGGATTCGATGTGGGATATGATGTGGTCTGATTCTTTGCTGATATAAGTGAGTTTTGATTGTGTTTTCTTTGTTAGGTTCTAATTTCCTTCTTGTTAGACATTAACATTTGTCATTTTTGATTTCTTCTCTATTGATCATTGTCCAACCACTCTTGTTCTTTTATTTGAATTTTATTTTTGTGGTTTGTTCAACATTTTTTCATTTATTTTAGATTATGAATATATTTTAATGATTTTAATTCATTTATCCTTATTTTAATTTTAAATTTTTGTTTTGTGAAGTTTACTAGAAAATCTGTTTTTCTTTCATTTTCGAAAAAGTCACTTTAAGAATAAGCGAAAACCAAAAATTTCTAAGATTGAACAGAAAACAACAATGTGTCTAAGAATTCAAATTTCAAAATTCAAACTTCATCATCACCCTTATAACATCTCTAGCCAAGTGCCTTCCTTGAATCGTACACCCATCGCGTTGAACATCAGGACCATACGCCTCCAATCATCACAACACCAGTGAGCCAACTTCGTCATCTTCACACAGGAGTGCACGTCATCATCATCTCTGTCATCGTCCCCGATCCATTTCTAGATCACCGGTGAGCCCTTCCATCGGAGTCCATCGTCGCTGATATAAAACCTTCATCACCTCCTCCATCATCAACTAACACTACATCGATCGTCAAAAACTGTCGTAGACCAACCGCATAAACACTCACGATCAGCACAGAAACCTGACTAGCCTTCCTCGCGCCGCTTCCCTGACACTACCATCAGCGTCAGATTGGCGACCACAAACCACATTCTCTGACGTTCCTCATCATTGCTACCATCAACAACCACCAGCCCAGATACCGGTTGGAATCACCATTTCACAAAAATAATCAAACTGAACATTGAAAATCTACAAAGGAAAACCCCCCCTGCAGCCACCCCAACCACCGAAGAAAAACCCTCGCAGACCCTCAGAATACTCTGCCCCCACAAATCAGGTGATACCTCCACATGCTGGTAGACCACTGCAGGACAACCACTCAGAACCGAGATAAATCCCTTGAACGATCCGTAGAGTATGTCGTTAAACAAACCGGTCTTACACCCACAGATCAGACCAGTAGAGTCATCGAAGCCCGCAGAGTTCCGCCACAGGAAGGAGAACAAATCCCAAGATTACTGCGTAGAACACCCGAGGCATCCGAAGAGTTCCACCACAGGGGTGAGGCGATGGTGAAAAAATCCTCAGCACTGCCAGCTTCAAGCGGATACCGCTAAGAGAAAATCATCAACACTAAAAAACAAAGCAAAGAAAACAAGAAACAAAAACCCCCCTCCCTAAACCACTCCAGACCCATCATCATTCTCAAAGAATATTCCAAAAAAGCTTATAAAAGTTTGTCTGTATGTCTCCTCTGGTACGTGGTTTCCCATTTTTTGTGTGTATATATATCTATATGCAAACAAAAAAGGATATGGATATAAATTCCATATGAATTTGTACAAATATTGATTATAAAACCATTTATAGTCTAGGGTGAGAGCTTATCGAAGAAAGGCCTTCCACTCTTCTACATAAATTATTTAAGAATGTACTAAAATTATCTTTATATTTTGGTTATTGGTTAATATTAAATTATGTAAGGGAAATGTTATAATTATTTTTTGATCATTAATGATCCTCAAAATTAGTGTTTTAAATCTCATATATTCTTATGAATGTATTTTTTTCATAAGGGATCATACTATCTATTTTAATTTTTTTTATGCAAGTGATTTATCATTTTTATATTTATTTTTTAAGGGAAAAATTATTCTGTTTTGTTTTTAAATTCTAATTCATTTGGAAAAGCTGTTTAATTATGACATTTTCAAAATAAAGTAAGGGGAATTGTTCTTATAAAATTATTACTAGAATTTCCAGCATATATATTTACATGAAATGAATTCAAGCCTAAACTTTATTTCATATGTAACTATTATTACTACTTCAAGATCATTTCCCCAAGAATTATAGTTTCATGTTTATGTAAGGGTCAATTTAAATTACATTTAGAATTATTATTTTATAATGTTAAAAATTATTTTAAGGAATTATAAATATAAAATAATGTTTTAGTGAATGATTGTGTACTAAAACAATTAATGTAATTATGGAAATGAATATATTTTTTTTAAAAAAATATATTTATTTATCAAAGTTTCATTGCAGAATTAATTCACTCTTCTTTAATATTACAGGATTACTGGTAGAGATATATGTATATGTAAATAAGTCATTGAAACATATATAAGTATTTTATAAAGTACTCAACTAATCAAAAATAAATTATTAATAAATAAATATATAAATGTAAATATGTATTATTTGAAAAATAAATGTTAAGTATTTTATAAAAAGAAATCAAGACATCATTTTTTTATGTTTATAATATTAATTTCATGTTTCTAAAAAATTCACATAAAACTTCCTCATGTTACATTGAAATTAAGGGCATCATTTGAATATAGTAGATGACATACAAAAATTTAAAACTAAATGGAATTATTATTTAATTTTAAGGGTTTTAATTTTAATTACCAAACTATGTTCTATTTATAAATATTAATATATATATATATATATTTGTCTATATTTATGCACACACACACACACACAGATATATATATATATAATAACCTTTTTATATATGTTTTAAATATTTAAAATCATTTCTAAACTTATCATTTTATGTAAAAGGATTGTGTGTTTCCATTTATCAAAGGGTTTTGAAATTGTTTTTAATCCATCCATTTATGTTTTATTTACGAAGAAGTATATATACATATATTTTTTTTAATGAAATTGTCTTATTTAAGATATATGTATATGTTTGTATATATATATATATTACACATGATGTTTATATATATATATATGTAAGTGTATATGTCATTTTGTGTAAAAGAATTATTATAATTAATATCAATGTACATACATGTGAGTATCCAATCATATTTTATTTAAATATCAGTATTTATGTAAAAAATGGATATATAATTGCATCTTTTATTTAAAATGGTTATATACATTTATATAGGTATGAATTCATGCAAAAATATTTTTTTTTCATAACATGTAAAACTAATTAATTAATTTTACGAAATAGACTTTGAAGCCCAAATATTTAAAGAATCTTCATAAAGCTTATGATGAAAAATGCATGTTATAATACTTTTAATTCCAAAATATCGCACAAGTATTTTTTGATGGTTTGGTATGGGGAGGGAACCCAAAACCCATAGGGTACTTTTTTCCAATTATGATGGGTGTGCCTAGATGTGCCCTAATGTAATGGGAAATTTGTTAATCTCATGAGATATTATGTATGATTCATATGTTGTTTATCCTAAGAAAATTATATTACATGGTAGGATTATCCTAAGCACATTATGGGATTAGTAAGTGAACCTAATTTGACATGGAACTATGCTCGCTTGGTATCAGGAGTGAAATGAGAATTTATTCTATGATCTAAGGTGCCTTTGAGAATTAAATTGTGAAATGATTATAAGTTTTCAAGTGAATTTTAAATAGATTTATGATTGGATGATGTTAATTTAAAAATGATATATTTATATATATATTGAAATCCATTTGATAAAATTTTTATTTTGAAATGAACTCATGGTTCCATAATCCTGTATTTTCAGACGTTATGACTTGTTTTACTTTTTATTTTTAATTTCTAATGCTATTTGATTTACTTTTATATTAAAAATCTCTTACTGGGAGATTTTTTACAAATACCAAGTTTTAAAATTATTTTTACAGGTTATGTAGAAGTTCTATGACGAGCGACTTTGATAACGAGTTATAGCATGAAGTCTTTAATTTTTTTTATATATTTGTTAATTCATAAGTCATATATCTAATTCTCCAAAACCTAGACTTTTAAATGTTCATGGTATGTAATTGATGTCGTGTATTGTTTAAATTTCTATTTATATAAAAAAATACAAATCATATAAAATGTGTTGAGTTCAAAAGTTCGCATTTGTGGCGATATAGTTGGTATGAGAGCAATAGTCCAAACAACTTTGAATATTAGATGTTTTCATCTAAGCGGTAGAGTTTAGAGATTAGGGATCCCAGTTTTCTTAATTCTTAAGAACAAAATTCTGAATTTTCTAGTGTCTAATGAAAAGAATTGTAATGGTGACGTTTTTTTGAGGAGGGTGGGGGTGTGGGTAATGTAACATCCAAAAAAATGTTAGTAACTTGATTTTATAATTTTAAATAAACCAAGTTATATAAAAAAGTAATTTAAATTAAGTGTTTTTATATATTTGATTTTAATTTAATTATACTACCTATAAATAATCATATTTCAAATTAATAGTATTGAAAATCAAATGTTATAATATTTTTAAATAAATTAATAAAATAAGATTTAATTTTAATTTAATATTAAAAAAATACTTTTTTTTAATAAACAAGATATTATTTTGAATTATAATGTTATTATAAATAATTTAAATACGTCTTTTAATAAATTAGTTTTATTATTTTTTTAAAATAAATTAAAAGTGCTGTTTATATGCAATTATATAATTTTTATAACATTATATTTTATTAATGTTCATTATTGTTTTAATAAATGAAAATAATTAAATCCAATATTAAAATAAACGTTTTTTTTGAATTAAGTTAATAATAATAATATGAAATGAGAATATAATTAATAATTAACCAAATAAATACATTTTTAAAGAAAACATATTAATAAATAGATATTTTATAATTTATAATTTCATTTAACTAAATTATAAAATTCATTTTTTTTCAAAAAATTAATTTTAAAAAATAACAATAACCATATAATAAAATAAAAACAAAATGAGAAATGGAAAATATTGGGATATGGATTTTTTTCAAAGGGGGTCTGTAAGGGGTGTCATACAGCAGAGTGTCGGGTTTAATGATCACTAGGGGTTTATGTCACCATCATGTTGTGCCAGGAGGAACTGATGGATTCCACGGACAAGGTCGTGCGTCGAGGGAGGATCAAACACCAGAAGGGGAGTCCAACTGAAGCCGCGATGATCCAAGATTCATCATAGAGTTCTATCCATGGGTATTGTTTGACTCGCGTTAAGGTTTGGTCTTATACTTTGCCGATCTATGTGGTTTAGGATGGTTTTTTATTTATTAGGTTCTGATTTTCTTCTAGTTAATCATTATTGTTTGTTGTTTTTGATTTCTTCTCCATAGATCATTTTCCAAATGCTCGTGTTCTTTGATTTGAATCTTATTTTTGTGTTTCATTCAAACTTTTTTCATTTCTTTTAGATTATGAATGGATTCTAATGATTTTAATTCTATTTTCCCGGTTTTAATTTTAAATTATTGTTTTGTGACGTTTTGTAGAAGTTTTTCAACATTGTCTACATATCCTACTCGGCTGGAATTTTCATGATTTATAGTGTCAATATTTTTGAGATTTTAAAATCTTCTTAAGTATTTTTAAAATAGTATATATACTTGTGGGTATTGGTTTTTATACATCTGTTAGAACATGTATGATAAAAAAGATTTTTAAAGTATGTTTGCAAGTTTCCCTTGGTCTATGGTTTCCCAATATATATATATATATATATATATATATATGGGAACAAAAAAGGATATGGCTATAAAATACATATACATTTGTAAAAATATTGATTAGAAACCATTTATATTCTGGGGTGAGAGCATACTGAAGAAAGGCCTTCAGCAGATCTGTGTATATTATGTAAGGGTGTACTACAATAATTTTTAGATTTTGGTTCTTTGTTAATAGTATATTATGTACGGGAAATGTGATAATTATTTTTTTTATCATTTATTATCCTCAAAATGACCGTTTTAAAGCTCATATATTATTGTGAAACCTCTTTGAATAAGGGATCATACTATTTATTCGACTTATGTTTTCTGCAAGGGATTTAGAATTTTAAAATTTATTTTGTAAGGGAAAAATTATTCTCTTTTTTTTAAATTATAATTCATTAGGAAAAGATATTTAATTATTACATTTTCAAAATCAAGTAATGGGGATTTTTCTTCTGAAATTATTAATGAAAATTACGGTATATATATTTACATGCAATAAATTCAAGCCTCATCTTTATTTCATATATAACTATTATTAAAACTTCATGATCATGCCCCCAAGAATTCTAGTTTAATCTTTATGCAAGGGTGTATTTGAATTACATTCATAATTATTATTTCATAATGTTCAAAATTATTTTAATGAATTATTAATATCAGATATTTTTTTAGTACAAGATTGTGTAATGAAACTATTTATGTAATTATGGAAATGAATATATGTTTTAATAAAAAATAATTTATTTACCAATGTCTTATTGATGAATGAATTAAATCTGCATTAATTTTATAGGATTCATGGTATACATATATGTATATGTAAATAATTTATTTAGACATATATAAGTATTTTACAAAGTACATAACTAATCATAAATAAATAACTGATAAATATTTATATTAATGTGAATATGTATTATTTAGAAAATAATAGTTCAGTATTTAATAGAAAGAAATCAGGTCATTATTTTTTCCTTGTTTATAATTTTATTTTCAGGTTTCTAAAAAATGTGTATAGCATGTTATCTTTTTTATATTAAAATTAAGGGTTTCATTTTCCTGTAGTAGTGGCCAGGCATAAATTTATAGTGAAAGGGGATTATTATTTAATTTTAAGGGTTTGATTTTGAATTACCAAACTGTGTTTGATTTATATATATATATATATATATATATTTGTATATATTCACATATAATTATTTATATATATATATACCTCTCTTCCTATGTTTTAAGTATTTAAAAGCATTTCAATATTTATCATTTTATGTAAGAATATTGTTTGTTTCCATTTATCAAACAGTTTTGAAATTGTTTTAAGATATTGAAATAGCCAATCAATTTTCAAAACCAATTATAATACCAAAATAACCATAAAAGGTAATAATGGATTTCTTTTCATTTGAAAAACACTAAGGATTATATAGGAATCCAAATATCAAATAATAGTTATGGAGACAGAGAAGTCATTTTCACTGTATACGTTAAAAAAACACTCCTTTTGTCATTTTGAAAAGAAATTAAAACAATTACTATAAAAAATATTACTTTTGAAAATATAGATTGAAATTAAAGATAGGAATTAAATTTCCTGTATAATCCTTTATATCCATATAAATAAATATGCAAATTAATATAATGAAGAAAAGGATTTGATAATTAAATATTTAAATGTTCAAGGTGTACTATACCACACTTAACATTTAAATCATAATCTCCATGAATAAATAAGTTTTAGAAAATAATAAATAACATTACTACAGATGCAATATGGATATGAAATGTCATTGTGGTATTATATACACTTTATAAAATAAAAAAGGTGTGTATTACCAAGAAATGGATCAATGAAAGGAGATTGAGATAGACTCCCTTACCTTAAGTTTGATTCATCATGTACAATATTTATATTCCTAAGTAATATACTTAGGATAATTTATAATTTCTTGTGAAAAGTTTTCATTTTTATTATTCATTTTATATCACTTATTATCATGTTATAAAAATTACATAATTATTTAAGTTCATATCAGATGTTTTGTCGATATTTGCTACTTGAGTCAAAAATGAACTTGCTATGATGTCCCTAGTGCATGTGTCATAAGCACATAATATAAATAATATTATTATGGAAATAAGGGTCACTTTTATAAATTCATTATACTTTTAAATCAAACCATTAATTAAAGCTATGAAAAATGAACAACGTTTTAATCAGGGAGACAGTAGGTCGTACTTACGCATGAGCAACATCTTTAATTTTCATTGATCATTATGGAATGACGGTAAGTATTATTTTATCTTACCAAAATTAACATAAAAACATTAATATCATATTAATAATTGAAATATACTTATATATATATATATTTATTTATATATTATACAAGTTATTTAGTGATTAAAAATGAATCACATCGCTTTGTGGAGGTGATAGTTCACACATACGCATGAACGACATTATCATTTTTATGTGCATGGAATGTAAGAATGTAATTAATATATTATTATCTTATAATAATTAATATTTCATTAATATCAAATATTGACATTAATAACATTATTATAACCAGTCAGGAGAGATGATTGTGGAAAATGAATTAGATCAGTTGGTGGAGGTGATAGTTCACACGTACGCATGAATGATTAATTCTTTTCCCATTTAATGGAAGTGGAGATGTATTTTGGTGATGATATTAAAAAATAACATTTCAGTGTCATTATAATTCTATAGTTTTTATTTCATCATTTTTGGAGAAGATTTTAAGGATGTGGAAGAAGAAATAAAATAGAAATACTTAAACAAAATGATACCTCTTCTTGAGTTGATCACATTTGAATAACACCTTAACACCTCTATAAAGTGTGTTATGACTAATATAAGGCCCCAATAATGTAGTGAGGGATTATAGGAAGCTTTTTTGGTATATCTTGGTAGAATCAAAAGGTTGTTTATGTGTGTGTAATAGAGAGGAATATGTCCCTTTTTATAGGATATGGGAGGGGAATCATTGAAATTATTAAAAGTATTAAATTAATATAAATTAAATTTCGATTCCAAATGGTCCCAAACTAATTTATTTGAATGATAATATTATTTTGGTACGAATTTACTTCATCAAATTAAAATTAGACATGTGTTTAATATTTTTTAATCATTATCTTTTTTAACCCTTATTTTACTCTTTTTAACCTTACTGTGATATCTTGTTATTTACACTTTTTGGGTTAATGTAACTACCATAACATTTAAAACAATAAAAAAAGTCTCATTTATTTCTTATTATGACTTATCCTAACCATTTGGACAAATCATATATTTTTTAGAATTTTATAACATTTAATAAACTATTTTATAACACAATTATTCACATTTAAATGTTTTTCCATAAAAATGCATCTGTTATATTAAATTAGTGTTTAGTTTCATTTAAAGATAATTTGGAAACCAATGAATCATTATATAAAAATTTGTAAACTATATTTCATAATTTAGTTAAAATTATTCATTCCCTCCATTCTAATGACTAGTTGATAACTACTATATTAAATAATAATATTTAGTTGTTTATTTAAGCTCAATGTGGTGTATCATGTATGCTATCGAACATTGAGTTTCCTTTCAAAAAATAAGGATGTTACATTCTCCCCCCATTTTTGAAATTTGATCCTTGAAATTTGAATTTCGGGTCGGTAACTAAGGTATGACTATTCAAAATACCTTTATTGGATTCCCGCATTGGAAAAAGTATTAATAAAACCTCCACTATAATAGAAATAAAGAACTATATAAAGGTCACCTGAGATAACACAAACTAGAATAACATGTAAAAAAACATGTATATAGATGAAAAATCAACCACCAAATTCTGATGGAGAGTTATAGTTAAAATTTTTAGGAAAAAAACAAAACAATCACAAAGCAATAAATTTGTGATGGGTTAAACGGTCTTTGACTTCGTATTAGAGAAGGAGAATGGAAAACATTTTTTAAGATCATTTTCATAATTTTGTGGAATTATTTTACTTCCTTGAGTAATAACATAAGGAAATATACTTACTCGACATGTAGAGTTTCATCCATTAATCGATTTCCACCACAAACTCATATTTTTTCTTCAAATGATGAGTATTCAAGATGAATCAACTTCTATGGAATCAAATAATTCACAAAAGATAAACAATCTATTTCCCCTATCATGAAACAATAACAAAAATCAAAAATTTAGGATAAAATAAGACAGTTCCCCAAAAAGAATATTCCTTTAAAAGAATAAATACTACTTTTCATCTCCAAAATTCAATAGTAATACCCAAAGTTCAAAATAGACCATTTAACAAATAACTATCATTAAAATTACTCAAAATAATACAAACTAAGATAGTAAAAAAATCATAAGGAATTGACCACATGGTCTTATAAGATAAAAATTAACATTTGTCTCCAAATAAAATAATTCACTATCAATGTCTCATACCAAAATGTAATTAACCTAATCATATATTCTCCAAGATAAGTTTATCATATCCTTTAATAATATAATTACTTATAAGAACACAAATGAAATCATAGATTCTTCCAAGATAAAATTCAACAACTAATCGTCAATTAAAATCACATTGTATTCTATTTACCTTAATCAAATAAAGTTCCCAAATTAGTGTACATCTTCCAAAATAACATTTATCATTTAATTCCCAAATCATTTTCTAATACCAAGGATATCCATTTGACAAAACATAAGTCCCCAAAATAAAATTATTCTTATTTAATATATTTACATAACTAAAAAGAAAAATTCACATTAAACAGGGACTTCCCGGAGGCCAATGTTTGTCGATGAACCCTTGTCACCCTTCATTTGTGGGTTTTATCCTCGCAACCTAGCCGGACGCGATGGGTTTTCACCCATCCTATGGGTTGTCCTTTTTCTAAAACTATATCATTCTTATAAAATTCTCAAAATATGAGATAAAATATTAAATAATAACCAAAACATGTTTTATCCTCAAATTTTATCTCATACTTTTCATTTTGAAACCCAAAATGTAATTACCCATAATTACCACAAAAATAAATGTCTCAAAAAATACAATTAATCACCATAATGTTTTTGAACATAAATACTCAAAAGGTATTGTTTATAAATTGAACTTATGATAAACCTATAAATTATAAACTCATTATGATATCCCTAACTATTTATAAAACACCATAATCTCTAAATCTATCTAAACCATCCTCTAATACCAACTATAATGCCTCATCCTTAAACATTACATAATCTTGATTTAACTCAATAATTTGACTTTATTTCACATTGAGGATCTTTTCAAGTTTATTGATTTAGAGAATTAGGACATAAATCATACATAAGAACATAAATATTAAAAAGTAGACATTTCTACTCATTATCATTTTTTTCATAAAACAAAAACCATTTAAAAGAAACATAGTTTCATTACATGTTTAATTATCAAAACTTTTCCTTGATCCCATCCTTGAATCTATTATCCTTTAAATCCTATGAAAAACATTTCAAAACATGGTATGGTCATAAAAAACCTCAATAAGGGATACAAAAAGAAGGTAAACTATAATTCTTTCAAAAACATGTAAAACATGAATAATTAATCATAAATCAGTAATTTTAGCCTTTAATAAGGAGTAATACACTTCACTGAATATAAGCCTGTTACTTACAATTTTTGTAATAAAAATATTACCTTAAAACCCTTATAAAGTAACATATAACATATTATGATAACTTGAGACATAATCATTCTTAAATGGAATAACCATACGGTGGACTTCCAAACATATCACTATTACAAATATAACAGACATACAACCAAATTCCCTACCTAATAGATTGGATGTTATAACTTCACCCATCCTTATTTTATCCTAGAACCACATGTATTTAGTTTATCATGTAACCACCCATATCCATATTTGGTTTATCATGAAACCACCCATATTTTTAATCACATAAACACCCATCTTTGTTTTATCATGTAACCACCCATTAAATGTCCAAGTACCATAATATAATCATAACACATAAAATATTTCAATTATAAGCATTCCACTCAGAAAATTTTATTTCCAATCACAAGAAATAATTTCAAGATATTAAAATTTTCAATCCATTTTCAAAAGAATTTTAAATACCAAAATAAACATAAAAGTGAATAAGGGATTTTTTCCTATAAAAAACAATATATATTATAGATTAATCCAAAAATAAAATAACAGTTATGGTGGTAGAGAAGTTGTTGTCATCGTATACATTAAAATAGAAACATTCCTTTTGTCATTTTTTTAATGAATGTAAAACTATACATATAAAAAATATTACTTTTGAAAATATTGAACGAAATTCAAGACAGACATAAACTTTACTTTATAATCCTATATATTCATATAAATAAATATGTAAATTAATATCATGAAGAAAAATAATGGATAATTAAATCATTAAATGTTTAAGGTGTCCCATACCACTTTAAACATTTAAATCCTAATATCCATGAATTAATAAATTTAAGAAAACAATAAATAACCATAGTATAGATAATATATGGATATCAAATGTCATAGTGAAGGTATATACACCTTATAAAAGAATAAAGGTGCATATTACCAAGAAATTCCACAATGAAAGAAGATTGAGACAGAATCCCTTACCTTAAGTCTGATTCGTTATGTACAATCTTTATATTTATTCATAATAAGAATATGTTAATTTATAATTTATTGAGATCCTTTTTTAATTTTATAATTATTTTTATATCAGTTATTACCATGTCATAAAAATTACATAATTACTTAAGTTCATATCGGACTTTTTTTTGATATTCTGTACTTGAGTTGAAAATGAACTCAGTATGATGTCACTAGTCCATGTCTTCATAGGTACATCATATCTAGAATAATAATCATGACATAAGGGTCACTTTTTTTTACATACATTATACTTTTAAATCAAACCATTAATTATGTCTAGGAAAAATGAACAACATTATAATTATGGAGGCGGTAGGTCGTACGTACGCATGAATAACATCATTATTTTTCATTGATTGTTATGGAAAGAAGGTAAGTAAAATTTTATATTTAAAAAATGATCATAAAATCATTAATATAATATTATTAATTTAAATATACTTATATATATATAATACAAGTGATGTAGTGAATAAAAATGAATCCCATCGCTTCGTGGAGGTGATAGTTTACATGTACGCACGAACGACGTTATAATTTTTTTGGTCATAGGAAGTAAGAACGTAATTGATATATTATTATCTTATAATTATTAATAATTCATTAATATCACATATGAACATTAATTTCATTATTATAACTTGTCATGAGAGATGGTTATGGAAAACGAATTAGACAGGTTCGTCGTGGTGATAATTCAGATGTATGCACAAACGATTAATTTCATTCCCATTTAAAGGAAGTGGAGAATGATTTAGGTAATAATATTAACATATTAACAAATATTTATATTGATTATACTTGATTTTTTATTTATTCATGTTTTTTTGAGATTTTAAGGATGTGGAAGAAAAAATAAAATATAAATACTTAATGAAAACGTTACATATTCTTCGGTTGATCACCTTTGATGAACACCTTAACACCGCTACGAAGGGTTTTATGCCAAATATAATGCCTAAATAATATGGTTAGGGATTATAGGAAGGGTTATCGGTAGATCTTATTTGAACCAAAAGGTTTTGGAAGTGTTTGTAATAGAGGTGAATTGGTGCCTTTTTATAGGAGATGGGAGGGGCACCATTGGAATTATTAAAAATATTATATTAATATAAATTAAATTTTGATTAAAAATATTCACAAACCAATTTATTTAAAAGATAAGATTATCTTGGGTATAATACATATCATACAATTAAATTTATACATGTTTCAATTTTATTAATGATTATCTTTTTATTTTAACACTTATTTTACTGTTTTTAATCTTACCCTGCTATCATGTTATTTATACTTTTTGGGTTAATGTAATCACCATAATATATCAAAAGATAAATAAAAGTGTAATGTAGGACATATTAGGATTTATCCTAACAATTTTACCAAATCATATATTTTCAAGAATTTTATAACATCTAATAAACTATTTTATAAACACAATTATTCACATTTAAATAGTTTTTCATAAAAATACATCCATTATATTTAATTGATTTTTGGTTTCATTTCAAATTAATTTGGTAACCAATTAATCATTATATAAAATTACATAAACCAAATTTCATAATTCATCTAACACTGTTCATTCCCTCTATTCTAACAACTAGGTGACAACTACCATATTAAATAAAAATATTTAGTTGATTGTTTGTAGTGTATCATGTATGCTATCGAACATTGTGTTTCCATTGAAATATTTGGAATGATAAATTATAACCCCCTTTTGAAATTACATCCTCAAAATTTCTATTTGGGTTTTGTAACTAAGGTATGGCTCATCAAAATTCCATTATTGGATTCCCACATCAGAAAAAAGATTAATAAAACATCCACTTTAAAAGAAATAAATGCCAGTATGAAGGTCACATAAGACAACAGATAATATGATTAAATTTATTAAAACAAGGATATGTAAGATAAACTAACCATAATGGAATGATTGAGAGTGAAATAAAAAATTTTCTGGAAAACAATTTACAATCAAAAAGCTATAAATTTGTGACGGGTTAAACGGTCATAGATTTTGTCATCGGAAAAGTAAATAGAAAACAATTTTTTTAATATACTTTTAATAAATTTTAGGAATTATTTTATTTCAATGACATATAATATAAATAATCATACTTACTTGAAAATTATAGTTTCATCCTTTAATAAATTTTCACAACACACTCACCTTTTTCTCTAAATGATGAGTATTCAAGATGAATCAACTTCTATGGAATCACATAATCGACAAAAGATAAACTAAACATTTATCCTGTCATGAAATATAAACTAAAACCAAAAATTTATGATAAACTAAGATAATTCCACATAACGAATAATCCTTTATAAGAAGAAATACTACTTTTAATCTACAAAATTCAACAGTAATACCCAAAGTTCCAAATAGACAATTCAAAAAATAACTATCCTTAAAATTCATCAAGATATTCCAAACAAAGATTGTAACCCAAATTTAAGAAGTATTTAATCACATATTCTTCCCGGATAGATTCTAACATTTGTCTCCAAATAACATTAGTCTCTCTTAATGTCTCATACCAAAAGTAATTAACCTAATCCCATATTCTTCAAGATAGGGTAATAATTTCCATAAATAAAAAAATTCACCATTAGTCCAAAAATAATATCATAGATTCTCCCAAAATATAATTCAACTACTAATCCTCAATTACAATATGAAAGTATTATTTTTACCCTAATCACATAAAGTTCCCAAAATAGTGAACGTCTTACAAAATAACATTTGTCACTTAATTTGCAAATCATTTTATAATACCAAGGATATCCATTCGATAAAATATAAGTTCCCAAGATCAACATAATATTATTTCAATATAGAATTTAACTAAAAAAATCACACTAACTAGGTACTTCTTAGAGACTAGTGGTAGGAAATGCAACCTTATTGCCCTTCGGTTGTCGGTTTGATCCCTGCAGCCTTTCCGGATGTGATGGGTTGTCACCCATCCTTTGGGTTGTACTTTTTCAAAAACTGTATCATTATTATAAAATTATACAAATAAGAGATAAAGTAATCAAAAATAACCTTAACATGTTTTATCCTGAAATTTTTCTCATACCATTCACTTTGAAACCCAAAATGTAATAACCCATAATTAACTTTAAAATAAATGTATCTAAAAATATAGTTAATCACTTTAAAAGTTTAGAACATATATCCTAAAAACGGATTTATAAGACATTGAAATTATGATAAAATTGAAAACTATAAACTCGTTCTGATATATTTAGATGTTTAGAAAACATCCCAATCTCCAAAGTTTTATAAACCATAATCTGATACCAACTATAAGGACCCATCCTTAAACATTACATATTCATGAGTTAAGTCAATAATTGGACTATATTTTACATCTGGATCTTTTCAAGTTTAGATATTTAGATAATTTGGCCATAACTCATACATAAGAACTTAAATATTACAAATTAGTCACTTCCACTCACTATTAATGTTTTTTTCATAAAACAAAAATGTTTAAAAATAATAATTATTTCGTTTCATGTTTAATCATAATAACTTTTCCTTGATCCCATTCGTAACTAAATTTTCCTATAAATCCCAAGAAAAACATTTTAAAACCTAGGATGAGAATAAAAATATCCGTATGGGATATACATATAATTAAAACTGTTATTCTCGCGAAGACATGTGAACCATGAAAACTTTATCATAAATTAATACTTTTCACCTTTTAGAATTAGTAATAAACTTCACTAAATATAAGCTCATTGATTACCTTTTTTTGCAATAAACAGATTACTTTAAAACCTTTTGAAATAAACATATAATATATAAAGGTAACTTAGGACATAATCATACTTAAATGGAATAACTATATATTCTACTTCCATACATATCACTCTTACAAATGAAATAACCATATGATCGACTTCCATACCCAATGCATTGGAGGTTATAACGTAACCACCCATCATTGGTTTATCACGGAACCACCCATATTTGGTTTATCAAGTATCCACACATATTTGGTTTATCATGTAACTACAAATATTTGGTTTATCATGTAACCACCCATTAAATTTCCAAGCACCGTAATATAATCATAACACACAAAAAATTACAATTATAAGCATTTCACACAGAAAATTCCATTTGCAATCACAAGAAATCATTTTAAGATATTGAAATAGTCAATCCATTTTCAAAACCATTTTAAATAGAAACATACCCAAAATGGAATATAGGATTTCTTTTCCTTTATAAAAACATTAAGTCTTATAGAGTAATCCAAATATCAAATAACGGTTACGGCGACAGAGAAGTCGTTGTAGCCGTATACTCTAAAACAAAAATATTTTTTTTTTGTTATTTTCTAAAGAAAGTAAAAAATATTTAGAAATAAAATATTAATTTTTAAATATTGAATGAAGTTAAATATAGACATAAAATGTCTTGTATAATCCTCTGTATCCATATAGATAAATATGTAAATTAATATCTTGAAGAAAAGGATTTTATAATTAAATCTTTAAATGTTCAAGGTGTCACATAACACTTTTTACATTTAAATATTAATATCCATGAATTAATACATTTATGAAAACAATAAATAACATTACAATAGATAAAATATGGATATTAAATGTCATAGTGGCAGTGTATACACCTTATAAAAGTGTAAATGAGTGTATTGCCTAGAAATGATTAAATGAAAGGAGTTTGAGACAGAATCCATTACCATAAGTCTGATTCATCAATTACAATATTTATATTAATGAAAAATATAATTAGCTTAATTTATAATTTCATGAGAAATTTTTTCAATTTTATTATTAGTTTTATATTACTTATTACCTTGCTATAAAAATTACATAATTATTTAAGTTCATATCGGATGTTTGGTTGATATTCAGTACTTGAGTCGAAAATGAACTTGGTTGATGTAACTAGTCCATGTGGTCATAAGGCCATAATCTCATAAATAATTCTCAGGACATAAGGTTAAATTTTATTAATCCATTATACTTTTAACAAACCACTAATTATGGGTTTGAAAAATGAACAATATTATAATCATGGAGACGATAGGTCGTACATACGCATGAGTAACATCTTAATTTTTCATTGATCGTTATGGAAAGAAGATAAGTACTATTTTATATTTACAAAATTATTGTAAAAAAGTTAATATCATATTCATAATTTATATATAATTATATATAGCATACAAGTGATGTAGTTAATAAAAAATAATCACATCGCTTCTTGGAGGTGATAGTTCACATGTATGGATGAACGAAGTTATCATTTTTATGTGCATAGAAAGTAAGAAAAAATTGATATATTATTATATTATAATTATTAATATGTCAAGAATATAACATATGAACATTAATTTCATTATCATAACTTATCAAGAGATACAGTTATGAAAAAATGATTTAGATCAGTTCGTGGAGCTGATAGTTCAAACGTACACATGAACGATTATTTCTTTTCCCGTTTAATTAAAGTGGATATGTATTTGGGTGATGATATTAACATAATAAAATCTTAGTATCTTGATAATTATATAGTTGTTATTTCATTATGGTTGGAGGATATTTTAAGTATGTGTAATAATAAATAAAATAGAAATACTTATTGAAAATGATACCTCTTCTTCGGCTGATCACCTTTGTAGAACACCTTAACACCTATAAGAAGGTTATGAGTAATAAAAGGCCTAAAAAATATTGTAAGATATTCTAGGAAATATTTTTATAAGATCTTTTCTAAAACAAAAGGTTTTGTAAGTGTAAGTAAAATAGAGGGAATAAGACACCCTTGGAATTATTCAAAGTAGTAGATTAATATAAATTCAATTTCGATTCATAGTGGTCCCAAACTAATTTATTTCAAATATAAGATGATTTTGGGTTGATTCCAAAACATTAAATTAAAATTACACATGTATTGAATATTTTTTAGTCATTATATATTTGTTTTAACTATTATTTTACACTTTTTAATATTACTATGATATCATGTTATTTACAGTTTTTGGGTTAATGTAATTACCTTTACATGTAAAAATATCCAAAAAAGTGTCATTTATGAAATATTAGGACTTATCCTAGCCATTTGGACGAATATTATATTTTTATAAATTTTATAACATTTAAAATATATTTTATAAACACAATTATTCACATTTAAATAGTTTTTTTAATAAAAATACATCTGTTATATTCAAATGGTTTATAGTTTCATTTAAAGTTAATTTGGTAAAAAATGGATCATTTTATTAACATGTGTAAACCATATTTCTTAATTCAATTAACACTGTTCATTCCCTTCATTCCAACGTCTAGGTGATAACTACCATATTAAATAATAAAATTTAGTTGTTTGTTTAAGCTCAATGTGGTGTATCATGTATGCTATTGAAAATTGTGTTTTCTATTAAAAACTAAGGATGTTAAAATCCCCTTACTCAAATGTCATACAATGATTCTTTTCAACCCTCATGGTCTCTAAATAAAACTACTGATTTAAATCCACTTTAAATGTGGACCATGTGAGACCCTCTTGCTTCCTCTCCAACACCATAGATTCCCACTACTTCCTACCAGTTCCTTCCAATATATTAGTTGAAATTCCAGCATTAGTGGTCCTAAGGGTCTTAATAAATACAATTTATATTCAATATGATCCAAACACCCCTCATGCTTATTGGAACTCTTTTCTCAATGAAAAAACCAATGGATTTTTTTTATAAACTCCGGATCATGGTACACCTTCCATAGTTGCTCCCAAACACCCATTTGGCCCATATATTAGATTATTTGGATCACAGAATCCACCAAATGTGGATATAATGGAGGGTTAACCTATATGATATTCTCTATATGACACTCTCTTGAATCTATTTTAATTAACTCTAATATGACTTTGGAGATGATCCATAGGATCCTTGGGTGTGAGCTTGTTTCAGAAAATTACCTTCTGGGATAACCATGAAGTTGGTGTCTGTAATCTTAAGTTAATAATTTACTTAACTCATAGGGAATTGTATATGATGTTTTTGTGGTTGACTTATATTCTTTAAAATCACAATTTATATCTTTTTATAGTTGATTTTTATTATTGAGACCCATGATTGATGTGTGATCATATGATTTGTGTGTAGTATGTTAAGAAATATTATTAATATGAATTGTTTTTAATTTCTATATTACATATTTCTTGTGGTATTTCATAGACCTAGGAACCTTACTTCATTTTTTAGGATGATCAGGTTTCTCAATTTCGGTTAGATGGCCCCTTAGAGGGCGAGCATGATGACATAACGATGAGTATGGTCTATGGATCATTTGATGGTATGGGTTAGATAACAGACTTGTATACTGATGTTGGAGTAGATCAAGCATGGGAACTTGGAATCAATTGGCTAAAACATGAAATGGGATAATTCCATATAGGGGTGATGTTCTTATCCAAATATGTCAAATAGGTCAACTGGGACCTCTTATCATATGAGGATAACAACCATCATCAGGGTGGGGTTTATAGTGTTCGTGATAACAAATACCAGTGGAGTGGGGTGTGTGGAGTTTCCTTAATAAAGGAACCTATACTGATAGGAATAGGGTGTAAATATAATTTGGGACCTGTGGAACATCTTTTGATGTGTAGTGACCAACTTTGACATCCTTACCAGCATCGTGCTGACAAAGGCGGGGATGTGCTTTATGGTGGATTTGTGAGTGAATGATGAATCAGTGCATGTGTGGATATATATTAACTTTTATTTTGAATTTATCTTAGAATGATAGAAATTTTCATATATTAATATAAACATATGTTAAGTACACTTTGGAGGTGTCCGACTAGGTTTATAATCACACCCTACATGGGAATCTTGATGCACATGTAGACTTCGTGATTAGGGAACTAGGGAAAATAAAAGGCCCTACGATAGGTAACTAAGAGACGAACCATGTTGTTTTGAGGTGGTACTAGGATATACTTTGGAAAGATTCCTTAGTGTTTTATTTACCTTCCAATCATGTTCACACAATTGTTTGACTTTCCACTTTGGGGGTCTTTAGTTATTATTTAGTTTTGACTAGAGATATTTCCATTTAATATGTTATAAAACTATTTATTATTCCTCTGTGTTATTATTATTTATAGTTTTCTTTATTGATACTGAAGATATAGCCTCCCCACTAATAGAATTCAAAACCTTTCTTCTAGGTAACAATATATTGAGTATGGTAAAGCATGAATGGGTCCATGTGGAACTACGACTTAGATTTGATGATTTAGGTCAGGGAGTTACACTATTATATCAACATTGGGTTTAGAAGGTTAAACATGAGGTAGATATTCTTGAAGGTGTATATTTATCTAAACATATTTTACATGAAACTCCCTATATAACCTTTAAATATGATCTAGACAATCATAACTATGGAAGACTATAGGAGAATCCTGACAAGAATACTTTTTAAAACATTGATTATTATTCTAATTTAATGAAATGGAATTGATATCTAGAGAACCAATTAAGAAGAAACATGATATAATCTTAATACCACAAACTATCTAACCAAACACAGTCTACTTCTTCTTTCCACCATTGGAATTACCTTCCCCACCACTAGGTATAAATGAAATATTGATCACCCCAGGAACCCCTAACATAACTACCTAAACACTAACTACCTATTTAACTATTTCTATATATAATGTTAAGATAAACAGAGAAACTTTTAGATAAAGAGTAGGGAAAAGACGCCTTTTAAAACATTGTTTTTAAGCATGTCATCCGAGACTAGCTCAAGTAAGTATGATGCTAGTTCATTAAAGAAATGAAAATACTCTAACACAGACAAATCAATTTTTTTAAGTAAACCTAACCCCATCACATTAAACACATTCATGATATCAATAATGTATTTTTGGATGAAAAATTACTTAAAACCCTATAATGATTGGTTATGTTTCAAATTATTCCAATTGATACACTTCCACCACTTCTAAAATGGACCATAGAGAATAAATTCAGTGAACTTAATATTAAGATACCATGGGAGTTTTATAAGGTTGAATATCATATCAATATTCTCTAACAATTATCCTTGATTAATGGGCACTTTTCTCACCCTAGAATATCTAAGGATTTAAATTATTAAACTCCAGAACTATTTCTCTATGTCTAAGTAGACTATAAAGAACAATATGATCTACAGTCTAAGAAAAAGAAACACTTGACTCAAAAATAAATTTTTATCAACTAGTGGGTTCACTTAAATAGAATCACCCAAAACCCCCACTTGAAATTCTATATGTACTTGATGGCGGGGTGTTCTCTAAAATAATAGAATACATTAAACATAATAGAAATGAGTCTCAAATTTCAAAACAACATAAAACAAAATATAGACAAATGAATCAATATAAAATCACTATAACATGTCCACTTATACCTCAATAGAAACCAACCATTAAAAAATCCAAAAATTAATAAAACTATGAAATTATTCTTGTGAAGTTTTCTTTAGAACCATTTTAGCATAATTTATAACATATAGGAAATTTTTTCATATTTAAAGTATTTAACTAAAATGGATTACAAATATTCCTTTAGAAGAGACTACTAACGATACCTTAAAAAACCTCAAAACACTTCAAATCATTAAAATTCAACCTTTGAAAAAATTAAAAAATATAAAACATTAATAAAGATCATAGAAATTTTCTAAAACCCCACATTAAAATTTCTAAAACTTTTTAAATAGTTCCCCTTTCACATAAAACAAAACATTTATATCAAACCTCATTTTAAATCCAAAACATTTGATTATATATCCTTTATTATGAAATGTATCCCTCCTAGGAGATAAAAAACAAGGATTTAATCATGAAATACCAAATTGAATCAATCCAACTAACATAAATAAATCATATAAATATCTAAATTCAGCCCTAATTAACATTATAATGGGATAAAATTAATTTGAAACCACTAGTTATCAAAATATTAAAATCTAAAAAATATAAAATTTTGCACAATTTTGGAACATGATCTAGAAAATTGTTCCCTAACTATATAAATCAAACTAGGATTTTCGGAGGATGGGATTCATGGTATGTGCATGTTTTTTCAAACAATGCATAGTAACTGTGTGACCATCATATTCTTCCGATTTTCACTCTGAATCATGAGGTTTCTCAAAATAACTCATAAATAATTAATGTAAAATTAAAATATTCAAATAAATACTAAAGAACTCAATAATAGTCAAGAATAAGTCTCTAATTTGTTACACAAAAATCTTGATTACCTTAGATAACTCAAAGTTCAATATGAAAAGTGTTAGAAAAAACGTATTCATACCAATATTTCAAGCTCCGAAAATCCAATTGTTTGTCATCCATGGATCCTAAAATAATAAAAAAAAGACGGTACTATTTTTTAATGAAACAATCAGGGTCAAAATTCCATGTAACCAAAGATATCCAAAGACAATAACCAAGGCACGTTACCAATATTCATTATATGAAAACTGGTGTTGGGTAATTGAGATACACACTATTATGAAATATTTTTCCTATTATAATATTTATAAACAAATAACATCTACGAAAAAGGCCAACTCAAACACCCCATAATTAAAATAATTACAAAATCTAAATAAAGACATTCTAAAATAAGATCCAAATAAATGAGACATATGAACATGAATAAAACTTAAAATCTAAAAACATCCAAATTAATCACAACCAAATAATGAAACTTTAATATAAACATACATTATACAATAAGAGGGGATAAAAAATTAAAATAAAATGAATATAGGATACTTAATTGGAACAAAAAATCAATAAAGATCTAAGATACATATTATAAAAAACTACCACAAGGATACCCCAAAATTAAACCTCCATGTTTCAAGAAAATTACCTCACCATCCACCTCTAAAAATATTGAACCAAGAAATAAACCGTATTCCATATCCAAGTTGTAGTTGTACTGAACATGTAATTTATATAGGGTTATCAATAGTTCCAAGTGGGTTTACTTCCCATACCCATAAAAAACTATTAAATATTAATATATTAAATCATAGTTTTAGCTAAAAAAAATTAAATAATTATTTTAGTATTTAATAAAAAAAGTAACATGTATTCTTTAAAATAAATATATCTTTTTAATGATCAGGTTAAAACTATAGATTCTGGGTGCAGTGAAAGCACCTGTATGACATGAACAACTTGACCTTTTAGTCTAAACATATAAATAATAATTAGTATACCAAATGATAACAGTTATTATGTAAAGAATTTATAGATTAATTAACTACAATAAATTCCAGAAATAGAAGAGGAGGATGTTCACATGCAATTTGTAATTAATTTATAAGCAGATCCAAAATTACATGAACATGTAACTCAATCTCAGTTGATGATCTGGTTGACTAGATCTTTCCATAACATCATTTAACTATAGGATCTAGGTGAAGTATAATACTAGTATTGATCCACATTTACACTATAATCTTTGAAAAATGTTGTAGAATCTCCAGTTTCTATCATGATTGATCTTAATTTCTTGTGTTGTTCATGGTTGATTGCAGCTTAATTCTTATTTATGGAAAAATAAATCTTTTTTATATTGATTTAATGAGTTAGGATAATGAGAGATAATGTTCTTGATATATATAACTCTCTATATGAATTGATAGTTTCTATCTCTATCCATTTTTCACAAAAATAATTTTTATAGAAAGTGATATAATTATATATTTATCATTGTAGATTTATGGATGGATATTTTCACAAATTCCAATTTCAAATTACTTAATTCTTAGATTACCACATGTCTTAATAATAATATAATAATTATTCAATTGAAATTTTTATCACTTAAGAATAAATTTGTATCATTTATATCCTTTCCAATTAGACCATTAAACTCAGTCCTCATATTCTCGTCGATATTTACCAAACCTAGAATAATGAATATTTAATTGACTATAAATATCATTGTATTATTTATTGATAAATATAATAAAAATTATATCCACTAAACTTAGAAAATAGTAATTATAATCATTATTATTTAACACAATCATTATTTAGAATTACCTATGATTAAATCATATAAATCAACCAAACTCAAATAAATATTATTTATTCTGACATGTTAAATTAAATAGTGAATTTAAATAAGATTATAAATACACATAGTATGTGAACCACAAGGCTACTTTCTCAGTGGAATTAGGTAGAACCACACAAAGTCTAATTTTAATATCTAGAAACATACTAAGGAACCCATATATAAATAAGTTAATGTTTCAATGATATAAAACCCCTTATGAAGGCATAAAGTGTTATATAATCCCTTTACCACAATATATCAAATCAAGAAGGTTGCATACTGGAGTCATCAACCTATGTGCTCGATGTATATTTCTATGAATTTTTTGGAAATGAAATCAACCATAGAACACCATGGATATGTATTTATCTAGGCTTTCACATTCACTTTAAAGGGCCTAATATAGAGAATTTCATCATGAGATATAAGTAATAAATATTTTCTTACATTATATATTAATACAATATAACATGTGTGTTGGGAAAAATTCCATGTGAAGGTAACTTTGCAGTATTTTTGGGTTGCTTGTGTTTGTTGACAATGTAGGTTTCCATATTGATTTGTTGAGTTCTAGAGATTTTGTTGACAATCCTTAAGGACAAAGATCCATGACAAAGGAATAGAATATCTGGAGGTGGTACAAAAAGGGAAGATACAAGGTGGCGTCGTTTTCAAGTGTTTGCCAATTTTTTGGAGTCCAAAATTTGGAGTTTGGTGAGTATTGTGAAATATGGATTTCCTTGAAGATCACATCAAAATATGGAAAAGCATGATTTTTTTTAAGATAATCTTCATGGATTAGATTTCACGAAGATAAAAAGAATGTTTATGGTGTTATTCATGATTATGACGAGCTTTGAAAATAGTAGTGTTGAAGGGAAATGAGAGGGAGCTTCGTGGCAGCGGCATGAAGTAATTGACAGAACACTCCATGATTATGACGAGCTATACGATCTAAAAATTTCTGTGGTGCTTCGTGATATTGAGATAATTTCAGCAGAAATTTTAGAGCATCGCGATTTGAAATGATGTGGTGCTGAATTCACGTGAAAGGTTCGAGGGTCAGTGGAATTGCCTATAAATAGACCTCAACCCCCTTGAGAGAAGTAGAGATTTTTTCAAAGAAAATTTGTTTCTCTTAGCTCACGAAGGACGTGTGCTTCACGCTTGATGGAGCATCATGGCGGTTAATTTAGCTCAAGGAAAGTGGTGTGCTCCGTGTTGGCTCAGTGAGCTTCACGAAGGAAGTTGCTCTGTGGCGACTTGAGCTCCGTGATGAACTAAGCTTTGCAGAGGCTTGATCTTTGAGACGGTATGAGATCAGCAAAAGAAGTGTGCTCCACTAGGTAGGATCTCTACGATAATGTGTTATTCTTGAATAGTAAAGGACTTCGTGAAGGCTTGTTTGAGCCTTGTGAAAATGGAAGCTTTGCGAAGTAGAGTGCCTTGTGAAGGTATTTCAGAAAAGAATTTCCAAGTGTTTTATAGGTAAAGTGAAATTCATCTGTGGATGAAATTTGAACATTAACAGAGAATCTATCAATAGTTGAGGATAAATGTATTCATGAAAATAAAGAGACCTACGGGTCTATAAACTGTGATTGGATACCTTCCAAGTGTAGTGAGAAGAGGAAGAGGAAAAGGTTATCCTTTTTACCGACAGTGACCCAAAGAGAGAGGAACATGGAGTGACCCTTGGGAAGATGCTAGCTATCCCTAAACCTTGTAAAGGTAGTGAGATTGGTCTTAGAATTTATCTATCCCGAACATTATTGGCAGTGATATTTAGTGGATTTGGTACAACAACACATCATCGTTGTATGCTCCCTAGACATAGCCTTGTGAGGGTGAACCATGTAAAAATATTTGTGTCTTCCTGCTTGTTTTCCGACATTGCATTCAAAGAATCATCATCAGATAAAGAAGAAAAGAATTGATCATAATAAACACAAAAGTAAAATGAATGTGACCATTTTAATAAAAATTTCAAGATCTAGTGGGGTAGGAAGAACTTTGAAAAGAATATACATACCCTGATTCACCCCCGCTCTTAGGGTATATAGGCCCCTATTGGTCATAACATTGTGATATACCCCATACATCCTATATCATTGTGATCAAATTTAATCTCCCTTTTCATCAATACATCAATTACATGACTCATGGTATCTATTAACGATAATATTATACTCTAAGGATCAATACACACATCTAAAGATAAGAACATCCGCTGACACATGTAATTGTAGATTTCTTATTAGTGGGTCTCGATCTCATAATCCCTTATACTGATAATTAATAAGGGAATACACTATTATAGGTTTATTAAAATTCAATTGAGTATCCACCCTTGATATACTATATCATACGTGTACAATCAAATTATATCATTCTTCTATAGAACTTATTTTAAAGAATATTGTCATAACACATCCTATTCCACATCATAGTGGGAAATTATATTACCTTTTCGGGTAGAATATATTATTAGGACATTATAACATAAAAATTTCATGTTGAGAAAAAATAATGATGTTATAAGACACTTAATTAATAATGATAACATGTAATAAATCACTTAGAAGTTGGTTTTAAGGAAATAACTTAATCATACCCCCTTCACTAAATCAAACTCTTAATAAAATTTTTTCCTATAGAACTCACATAAAATTCATTCCTATGATAAGAGGGAGCCTTTGTAATGGGTCTTAAAAGTTTTACATTATGGATAGTCTAGTAACTAAAACTTCACCTCCTTGAGAAAAATCCCTCAAGATATGAAACTTCCAAATCATGTTTTGTATCCTTTGAAGTAACCATGGATCTTTGGAATTACCCACAACTATAGTTTTTTCATAGTTAACTATGATAGGGCCTCGAATTCTAGGCACCAAATTATGCTCTTGGAAAGAGATTAAAATCAAAACTACTTATTTGCAACCTCAGAAGCTGAAATATACTCATATTTAACTATAGAATATGTGGAAAATGGTTCTTTGAATTCTTCAATCTCTGGTCGTCCATTGATTCTATTGAAATATCCCGAATATGACTTTAAATCCTTCTTATTAATCTAAAATCTAACATTCATATAACCCTTGATGACTAACTCTCCATCAGTTTCTTAAATCTGGATATATCCTTAGTTCTCCTCAGATGATTAAGGAAAACATCAACAACAGTCCAATGATTTTAGCCTATATCAACTTGGTATATTTATAGCATTCTCTAAGGTTGGACAACGTCAAGCCTCAAACAAGACATGGAATACATGATAAATGTTATCACAAAATTTTCTCAGATATTACTCTCTCTCTCACTCTTTATTCATATGCATGAGGACATATTTTCTTGGAAATATGTATACAATGTTAAATGAAAACAAATCCCATCTTATGTTATTATATAATAAAATTATTTAGTATTTATTCAATATATATACTATGTATTAGTACAAGAAGCCTCTTTTATCTATCATGCATGGTATTAATCCCTAGAATTTAAGATGTGTCACTTATTTCATTTTTACAGAAACAGTTGATTAACCATTCCATAACCTCTTGTAAGGATGATATCTCATTTATAATGAGAAATATATCATTATATATACCACTATGAAAACAACCATACACCAACTATACCTATTTTAAACACATGGATCATATTCATTATTAATGAAACTGATTTTTTTTATAGATTCACTAAACTAACTTTTCTATTATCTTAATTCTTGATTTAATACATAAATGTATCTCTGTAACTTTTATAACTTTTTGGAATTTACTGGAGTCACAAACCCTTCTAGTTATGTCATATACACATCCACCAGAAGGATCCCATTATGGAATGAAATTTTTACATCCATCTCCCAAATCTCATATTCATGTTAAAATACCATGATAATCAAAGTTATGATGGATTTGAACATGTAAACTGGAGAAAATTTTTCATCATAGATAATTCCATGACATTTTCTAAACCCATTATTCATGAGCTATTCATTATAAGTATTTACTTTACCATTCATGTCTAATTATCTTTTGAATACCCATTTACTTCTAATGTAATTTATATCAACTAATGGATCAATCATAACCCAAACATGGTTTTCATATAAGGAATTCATATTATAATTTAGTGCATATTACCACAATAAAACTTCTGATATATCTAACTCATATTTATTAGATGAAGGAAATTTATTATCAGCCAATAATGAGTCATCATAGATGGCTAAAATACTATATATTTCTGGTTCTTTTACTATAATTGAACTCATACATATTACTTTTGTTTTAGTAACAACTTCTTCAGTGGGGACATTTGGAATCTTCTCCTGTAGAAAATCTTGTGTATCATGACAATCAACTTCATAAAGTTAGTGTTTATCCCACTATCCTCCATGATTATGTGTTCCATATCAAGGAATATAAATTTCATAGAAACTATAACCTTTTTATATGAGGTATGATATAATTAGTATCCAATCATTTACTTGGGGTAGCCCATAAAGATACCCATAATAACATGAGGTTCTTGTCTATTTCTTGAACTTTCCATAGGAAACACCTCACAACCCCATGCATTAAGATAATCAAAAACAGGTTTCTTTCCACTCTATAACTGAAATGGATTACTATTTGTAGCTTTAGTTGGTACTTGGTTTAGTAAGTATGCCTCCACATATAATGAGTATCCCTAAAAGAATAATGGAAGGGTTGTGTGAATCATCATCATCCATACTATTTCCAACAAAGGTATGATTACTAATTTCACTAACATCATTCTATTACGGCATATAAGGTGGAGAGATTTGAGATAAAATATTAGACTCCCATATACCCAAATCGACCGAATACCTTCTTTTTAATTTATTTTGGATAATCCCCTTTTAAGGGTTGAATGTGAAACCTTACATGACTCATATACCCAAGAACCTAGGCCCATACAGGACCCAATACATGACCTTAAAGGCCCAAAACAAGAGACATATAAAATAGACCCTCCCCAGCATCTGCATCATGAAGGCATCTAGCTCCCCACCTCGCATTGCTGATCAGCTTGAATTTCCCCATGCAGAGTTTCACGATGCTTGGTCCCGATGGCACTTTCCATACCCTCTCAGTCTTGCAATCTAGTTAGCTCTTCTTCGGTGGTTGCTATTTTTTCTCTGAATCCTCATCTGGGCCTACTCATATGTGGTCTACCCGAGTTGCATCTTGGTATTTTATGTGGCCCAAAATCCCTGTGGCCTGAAATCCATTGGTGGCCTGAAGACACTGAGATCTGTAGGCCCAAACCGGTAACCCAAAGGCCCAAATCAAATGAATAGGGTCATCTACAATAGAACCGAAGAGTATCTGCTACATTAATTCTAAAGTACTCGGAAATTCACCCCAACCCAAATTTGATCCTGGGTCTCTTGGATGCCAAGCAGGAGCCTCTACCACTCAGGCATAGGATCGTTGACCCATACTCCCATATAAATTCAATATGCTCTTGGATAATATATACACCTCCTCAATCTGATTGAAGTTTCTTCATATTATTACCAAGATGATTCTTAACCACATTCTTGAACTCCTTAAAATTATAAAAGTATTCAAAATTATACCACAATAAGTATATGTATCTATACCTACTCATGTTTTTGGTAAAACTAATATTTTATGATAATCCATATCTTTCTTATAATTGAAAATGTATACAAAAATCAGCGTGAAATAATTCTAGAAAATTTTTATCCCTTTCACATTGACCACCAAATGGTGGTTTGGATATTTTTACTTGTAAACAAGTATGAATTTTTTCATGTTGTTTAATATCAAAAGTTTTTAAGTAACCATATTGATATACCTTCATAAAATGATTCTCATTTACCTGACCAAGATGGTGAAGCTATAACTGAGGGTTAAATGAGCCACAAATATTCTTTATTTATCAATTTCCAATATTTAGTTTTTTTAATTTAATACATAAACACCATTATTCAATCTTCTCATATAATAACATATTATATCTTTATAAAATCTAACTCTTATTTCCAAAGTTTAAAATAAATCCATCAGTGTCTAAAAAAACATATATGATTTTATTTGAAAATATATGAAAATAATAACAATTATTTAAGACCAAAATAAATCTTGTTGGAGATATTATATGGTAGTCTCCAATGTCTAGAGTATCCATCCTCTCTCTATTATAAGCCCATAGATCTAAATCGTCTAATGAAACCATCGAAAATCGACTTGGTTCTTATATTTGGATACAAATATGAGCACCACATGAAATATATAATGCCCAAATTTTATATATGGAATGATTAATCTAGATAATCAATTATTCTAAATCTTCCCATTACTTCTTTAGCTAGGTATAGTTCCTCTTCCAGTGTCTCTGCATACAACATTAAAAACATGCCACATCACATTCCTTTCCTTGCTACTATAGATTCATCTTCTTATAAGTATGACACTTTGGAGCCTTAGATTTATAATGATCCTCTTGTTACTTTCCTTACTATAAAAAATTATCATTTTATTATTTTAACACACTTTTAAGGAAAAAGTGAGAAACCTCACAATTCCAAACACAAAACATCATGTAATGAAAGAAATTTCTGAACAATTAAAATAAAGATTGATAATTTTAGAAGCATAATCCATATAATGTTTCCATTGAAGACCACTAACCATTGTTTTTAGGTCAGCATGGGTCAAATATTTAGACCAAGAGGTAATCGTTTCCCAAATTTTAATTATCTCCCTACATTTATATTCCTTTCATTGAATCCTATTTTATGAATATGTTTATTATTGTTGATCCATTCAAATTTCTCTTTATTTATGTCCATTAGAATTAATCACTCATATATCCAATCAGAATCCTAATTAGGTGCCTTAATTAGAAATCCACCTCCAAAACTTCTTCCTCTAAGTGGTTGATAAGCTCACAAGTTGACATATCATGTTCCACCTCCTTGCCTCCCTCTCTTTGCTGGTCGACTAGCCCAGCAAGAGCCTCATTGATTGAAAGAACCTCCAACATAGATACCCTTTCTTCCGATTGGTATATTCCAACACACCATTTTCATTATCAAGTTTCTTAAGAACTACACCTTTAGGTTCCTTCTCTTTATTCACATGGGAACATTATAGATCCTTGGTCATTAATTATGACACAGATCTTGTTTCCATGGGTTTGGTAAGGTATGAATAATTCTTCCTCCTTTTTGAATTATTCCCCTTATCCAGAATGCAACTCCCAGAGTCCATGATTCCCTTCCTCCCCTTCTTCCTTCTTAGGATATTAATCCCCCACTAATGCCTCCATAAAAAATTTCTGTAGAGAAATGGCCAGAATCACCATCACTTGATTCTGCTCTATATTATCATTGCCCTTCAATAAAGGTATCACCATGATCACGTTTGTCCCAAACCTACCCAACATTTCCCAATCCATAAAAATGATTACTGATAATTAAATTAAGCAAGGTACTATATGGACTGGACCCTTTCACAACATTCACCTAGATATATTAACTTTACATTGAGGCATCACTTCTTTTTCATCCCATTTATTTACCCTTTCTTGATGTTTGGCTCACCAATTTCGGGGAACTTCCTCATCCAGACCACACAACCCCAACATAGGATCCCAAAGTCACAATAAGCATCATAGCATCAACATCCAACACCTCTTGGGTTTCCACTGGTTCTAAATGGGCTTGAACACTTGGTTTTGGACCAACTATATCATTCCGTAGATGCTTGAAGATTTCATCCACCTTAGTTTCATCAATTCTATGTATCAGATCCCTCTAATAAGAATGGTCCAGACCGAAGCCACAATTTCCCACCTTGATCACTATTAGGGTAGTGGACTTATCCTTGATGATTGGTTATTGAGTCATTGAATAAAGAAAAAAAAATCCATCATGTTGGTCCTAATATAAATTCTATGTAAGGTGACCCATACATTTATAGGAAAGACAATAATCCGACCAGGTTTCGAACACCACTAGTTGTTTGCATTTGAAATCCTCCCTAACTTTGATCCTGATTCACTCCACACCCAATTTTATAACGTATAACTCAACACATAAGAGTGGTGAAATTTGATGAGAGATTGAATCTGTTCTGCTATCCAAACATAGTAATTGACCAACCAGGTTTCCAAGAACAAGAATAATTGCAGGGTTTTGAAATGGAAAAGGAAGCTTGTGAAAATGTTCACACAGTGTTGTTGAAAAGTATCCCATTTTACATGGAAGTTACAAGACCACCATAATTGGAATAAGTGAATCCCATAATAGTTTTATGGAGAACTAGACCAAGGTCGAATCAGATTCTTTGACAAAGATAACTAACCCATAAAGTGTCACTTTTCTTATAGACCCACCACTGCACGACACTGAAAACTCCAAGAACTAGAGAAGAACCAATAGAACTTTATAAATTAAGGGTGAGGAGACCTAAAAAAACCAGAGTCATATCTAGGAGACTTTATTATTATGTGAACTCTACAGATGAAAGAGATACCAGATGCGCTCGATCAAAAAGGGTAGAAAACCTTTAGGAAAAGGGAAATTGGTAGGGAAAAAAGAGAGAAATAGGGTGATAGATATCGGAGAAGGAATGAAGATGGTACATATGATAATATGCAGGAAATTCTCCCCCTCTAATGATGGGGGGGGATCCACCACCATCACACCTAGGACATAACTGATGCAGAGTGAGAGTTTCTTGAGAGAACATTAAAATTATTATGTAAACTAGTCCCTTTTCCCTATTCCTCAATTTCTTATTCACCATAAAGGCCATATATTTTTAATTCCCCATGTATTTATCAACATTGAAAATAAGTTTAAGATGTTTGAAAATATTCTTATTGCTACTTCTCATAATATGATTCTTAATAACACTAGAGAAGGTTTTGGGTAGTGGGTACATAATGAGTTCTATGTTAAAACCAACAGGGATATTAAACCCTAAGATTTTGGGGGAAGTCTATGCAATGATCCTTATTAACTACATGAGGCTCATAAGGAACTCAATCTCTAAGATTTAACATTGATGTGTATGATTTTTTCATACTAATTCCCAAATTTTATTGAGTTTAAAAACCTACTTTTCACCAGATACTTTTTTTATGTATTAAATGCTTTATTTTGGTGATCATAGTTACTATTCAAGAGTTTTTAGTGGAAAATACACAATAGGAAATGTTATATCAAAATTTAAAAACACATGACATGTACTTTATAAACACACGCCATGTACAAATGTATGGTCCATGGCTCAGCCAACCCGATTATACACCCATGTTGCAGACGAGAAACCACAAATCTTGTATTAATGATATATGTTTTTTATACCCCTATAGAAGAATTTGGTGTATGAAATGGAGGTTATATTCCACTTATTCTAGAACCATATTCTTTTTAATTCCACCAACTAATTGTTAACAAAAAAAATTCATTAGGTTGTGTAGTAGGTCACCTAACGGCGGAGAAAACAAGAAATTTCTTGTTGAATAGAGTACATATCATATAGTTAAAAATTTTATATATATGAGGGAATGCCTCAGAACATATGGTTAGTTGGTTTCTTGGTCATTCAAAAGGGGTGGTGATGTCACTCTTTTGATACATTCCTTCCCCAAATCAAGTTGGATCTATTTTTTTCATTTTCTCTTTTAGCATGTTTTAATTCTTCCTCTTACTTCCTTATTATACCCATGGTAGGGATTGTGTTTCCAATAAATACACACATCATGACCATGGTCATAAGAGGTAAGTTTCTCATGTTGGGGTTATAATAAATCTATGTATGATATGTAATATAAATTACGGTGTAATATTTTTAATATGATTTTTCTTTATAACCCCTTTAATGTTTAAATCCAAAATTTTAATAGTTATTCCATATCAGACCAAGAATTGCACAACTAGGGAAAACTAAAGGGTATTCCATAGGAAAACCCATGACCATTTGGAAAGAAGGTTTTCTCTGTTCTAGGGGTTTTAATATAATGTTATTTTTAGAAATCAATCATGGGAACAAGAGATTGCTGTTTAGAATACAAAATTACCTATTATTGGACTAAGAAACATTAATATAATGGAATATCCATGGTAAACCATTATAATTAATGATTTTAATACAAAATAATAACTTTTTCAATAAACCCTAATAATGTTTCAACTCTGATAATTTTTTTCTCTTTCATTTTCCTCTTTATCTATTTTAAATTGTTTTTCACAAATATTTTCATGTTTCTTATATCTTCTTAACTGTGATTCATTTTTATAGATAATCAGCTGATTTTTGATATCCTATATCTTCCATTTATTTTATTCTATTTCCCTATGAGATTACCCAAGACTACCAATAGTTTCCCATTTAGTTTGTTTATAAGGGAATTAAATTTGCAATGCCTCATGATGGGCATGATTATATGTGAACAGTTTAACAGAGATCTCATTTCTCTCTATCTCTCATACTCTAAATAATGATCATGATGGTGACAAATAGTGTTATACACATCCATATCACCATATTAATTTATAAGATCACTAGAAATTGTGTATAACATGAAACATTTGTCATCCATTGTGTTGTCCATATGCTTCTTGTAGATAGATTATTATTCCTTACCGGCCGCTTTGTCAAGAGACTCATGATGTGGGGCTTTGGGAACATTTAATTTCCATTCATGGAGTATTATAATGTCTTATTTCCTATACCATTCCTAAAACATTATTTTATTGAGAACAATATAATTCTCTATTATAGATCACAATGATATTTATGATGTCGTTTGATTTTTCATTTCATTAAATTAAGAGCATATAATTAGTATTTCATTGATTACAAACTTATATTGAAAAATATAAAATTAAATTCCACTAATCTCTGAATATATTATTGAAACCTAATATCCCTCACCATTAGCTTCAAAATGTATTATTTTACAGATATTCTATTGGAAAGTATCTATATTCTCCATCTCATAACCCACACTATGGACTGAAAAGATATTTGAAAGATTTTTGGTAGGAGTAACATGAGAAATTCATTATCTAGCAGTTCATTAATCTGTTGAGTGGACTCCCTAATCTTAAAATCCTAAATAATTATATACAGAGTAATTTCTCTCAGTTATTCCATGTCATGATTGATTAGTCAACCCTTGATGTGGAGTAAGTTAATTCAGCCTAAAACTTCAAGATAAAATTTACTCGATGACTAAAATAATCCCAAACTAGAAAGTTCAACAACCTTGAACTATGTGGTTGAATCTAACTTAATTAAAATATGAATATACCAACTTAACAATTTTTTTGAGGGATTTAATCCTTATGCATAAATTATAGTTTTATTATATCACATGCCTTGTTAATATTATGTGGATTTTACTTATGTGATTAACCATATATGATAAAACCTAATTGAACAATCCATTTTTATTTTATACAATATTTAATTCTTGTGAATTTAGTTGTTAAGTGATCACATAACAATAAAAATTATAAATAATAAACCTAGAAAACAATATAAATAAAATATAAATGGCCTGGTCATGAAATTATATAATGGTTAGTTTATCTATAGGATGGTAAACTAACCCTATACCTTAGGGTAAAATACCTTAATCCATGTAATGGTTCATGTTGTAGCATTACAACTTGGCAACTATATATCACCTTAATTGGTTTTTCCTTGGATCGTAGACTCATACCCCTTTCTCTCAATTGGGAGATGTATTGTAATTTCCCGGACCTCTCTGGCCCATTCCTTTGTCAAATATAGGTTCATGAAGTGTTCTGGAGGGTAAAATGGACTTTTCCCACACTTTTCAGAATTTTGTAAGTACACGATGTGTAGTTTGAGTACACATCGTGTACCACCTTTCCGGGTATACCCCATGTTGAAGGCTGTGTCCTTTCCATGTGAAATAAATGAGTACACGCCGTGTATCCAAAACTACACACTGTGTAGTCCCTCCCTGGGTATGGGTTACCCTCAAACCGTGTGTTGACCAATCAACAGTCGTGTCCTGTGTTGGAGCCGTGTCCTTGCCGTGTGAAATAAGTGGGTACACACCGTGTACCCCAAACTACACATCATGTAGTCCCTCCCTGCATACGCGTTACCCTCAAACCGTGTGTTGACCAGTCAACGGCCGTGTGCCGCGTTGAAGGCCGTGTTGGAAGTCACGTGGTAACCGTATGAAATGGTTGAGTACATTCCATGTAACATAAAGTAAATGATGTGTACTTTTGTTTTTCTCACCTATAAAAGGAGGGGTCCTCTACTCCTTTTCAACTCACTCCTCTCCTCCCCATTCCTCTGAGCAGAGCTCTCCCAAGAGACTCGAAGGCTCTTTTTCTTCCATAACTTCTTTGTGCGAGCTCCGATTTACGATCAGTCAGCACCCATAGGATCATAACAACAAGGTGGAACTTCTGATATTGGACCGTTGTCTTTACTTCGGCCGTTCGTTTCCAACTTCCACCTGAGGAGGTTTTTCTGGTATTTAATAGAAGTGACGGACGCCGACAGACGTCTTCTAAAGCTGATCCGGGGGAGGGTTGTGATCAGAACCTGTTGAGGTAGGGATCTTACATTCGTCTCTCTAAATTTTGCATCATGCGGGGTGGGTATCCTTTGGTTTTCATGCGAAATAGTTGAACCATTAAACGAAGATAATAACTGGTTAAAGAACGGGAATGGGGAAGTTGTTATGGTTATCTTTATATCCTTTGATATTATTTTGTGAATTGAATAGGCTTATGCCTACTGAAAATCACGGTCATTGGGGGCCTTTACTTGCGCAATTAAATGTTTCCCTATCTTTCTAGACCATTTCTGTGAATGGAACATTGTTGAATGTGGAATTTGGTTAATCACGTAAAGTTGGATGATTTAAAATTTGGAACCCTTATGTGATCACCCCGGTTGAACAAAATGGAATAATGAACATGTGGGTGTTGGTTTGGATACGTGGCATGTGATAGGGGTGATTTGTGGGTTGTTGTGGATCAGGTGAGCAGTGGGGCTGCGGTTGGCTAGCTTGTGGGTTGGTATGAATTCTATGTTGTTGATGGGCAGCGAGGATGCGATAAATGGTATTAAAGGGATAATGATGTACGGGTTTTGGTGTAATTGTGGTTATGGTGGTTTGAAGCGGGGCTGTAGGGATGGGCTTGAATGTGAACGAACTATGGGTTGTGAATAATAAATAAAAAGTGGAAGAGTTAATAAATTGTGGGGCATGGTAATGGAACAGGAATAATAATCAATGTGTTGGTTGGTTAATAAGAAGGGACTTGTTGTGCTGCTTGTGTTTTCCTAACTTGATTTGTAGATGGTAGGGATATGTTTCACAAAAGATTGATATGGTTGGTTGCGGTTGTTTTCCCAGTTGATAAGGGACTAAATAAAAAAATTCTACTGAAACGTGAAAACCTAAATGGGGTTGGGGATGTTTGTTATATGCATGATTCATAGTAGCAGTGCCAAGGAACATGCTCAGTTTCTCTGTTTAGAAGCCATAGGTTGGGCTGTGTCTTTGGTATACATACATGTATCAGTATCTTTTGTGTTTTATCGAACCCCACCCATGTTGAGCACTTAGTGTCGAGCACTACCATTTCATGGGAGAGGGTGGTTTCCCCTTAGTTACTAGCTCCATCATGTTCCTTCTTCCCTAGGCTGTGATGGCTTGAGGCGACCTTACACCTAATACCCTTCAGGTAGGTTTCGATTGGGGTGGTTTTGGCCCAAGATTCTTTGGGCAGGTTTGTTTTCCCAAGATTCTTTGAGATGAGGCCCAGGTGTGTGCGTGCGGGATACGTGGTTGTGAGGCCTAGGTGTGTGTGGGCATGATAAGTGGTTGTGAGGCCCAGGTGTGTGCGGGCGGGATGTATGGTTGTGAGGCATAAGTGTGTGCATGCGGGATATGCGGTTCTTGAGGCCCAGGTGTGTGCGGGCGGGAAGAGTGTGGAAGCATCGGGATTTTCGCCGTTAGAAAGAGAAGCTAACTAATGGGAAATGGTGTGGGGTACCCAATACTATTGTTCTTATATACTACTACCTATTGTGATTGTGTTTTTGGTGAGTGTGGCTGGTGAGGTTGGGTGGATATAATTCCTTTCTAGGTTTCTTCTGTTGTTCTCACTGGACATTAGGATATCTCCCCACATGTGCATGAGAGCTTTATGTTTCCGTACTGAGTATACTTGTATGCTCACACTAAATTTACTTTTAGGTTTCCAGGAGGACTACCAGGGCCGTGCGGGACTCTACTAGTTGGGACAGTTGGAGTTGTTGCAGTTTGCTGTACTCTTATTTCCTTTGGTATTGTACTTTTTGATATTTCTTGTACTTGTACCTTGTTTCAGAACAATTTAAACATGCATGTGGGTTTAGTTTGGGTTTATTTCTATACACTTGTTCTTTTCCTTTTTGACTTGTCCTATTTTCTGATCATAAATAATAAAAAGGGTAATGCCTCCCATATTTGTGAAAACTCATACCCTTGGTGCTAGTCGCCACCCCAGGGCCTACTGGAGGCGGGACTCATGGGTCATTATCTCCCTTTCACCATTTTCAGCTTAGGAGGGGCATCTTTGGTGGGAGGGGGTCATGAGAGAATGGTATCAGAGCTGATGGTTGAGAGATAGGATGGATTCTGGAGTTAGGCACAGTGAGGATTGCATGGGATGGTTGGGCAATAGTGTTGGTTAATCATGGTGCGTGACGTAGGCCAGTGAAGACTGGCTAGGACACGTGATTTTTGGGCCCCCCTGTGATCCGATGCAAGGACTCTAAACCTACTGAACGACCAAGTGAGACAACATTGATTGTAGGGTAGAGACCCTAGGGAAGGTACATGCATCATCATGATTGTGTTTTACTTGATTTGGGTTTTCTGGGAATGAAATTGAAATAAAATGATAAAATGAAACCCTGAGAAATTTCCTTACTACTTGGTATTAGGCGATCTTTGTTTACCGTACAGCTATGGCACCTGGACGTTGTCCCCGGGTGGCTCAGACGGCCGAGGCCCAATAGATTCAGGCAGTCGATCAGTTGAGTATTGACCGAGTGGAGGAAGATGACCAGTGGCAGAGGAATCTCTGTTCTTTCCAGTGACAGACCCTCAAGAGGTATGAGGGTAGTACTTCAGATATGGAGACGGAGGGGTGTCTTGAGGAGTTAGTGATCGCTTTTAATTTAATCTGTGCTCTGAGGGAGTACTGGGTTCCCCTAGCAGTCAATCAGCTGACGGGTGCGGCACGACAATGGTGGACGCTCTACCTCAGAGAGAGGATAGAGGCAGAGGTTCTGTGGGCTGACTTTGAGAAGGATTTCCGAGAGGAATCCCTTTCTTCCATGATCAATGTGTAGAAGCGGAAGGAGTTAATCTCCCTCCAATAGGAAAGTATGTTAGTACTAGAGTTGGGGATCAAGTTTAAATATCTCCTACGCTTTTCTCTGGATCTCTTTCTGGATGAGGATTCTCGGGCGAGACGTTTGGAGGAGGCACTTCGTCCTTCGCTCCAGTATACTGTCACCCCCTTCACCCTTCTGATGTACATGGTAGTACATAAGAAGGAAGAGGTTGTAGATAGGATTCACTCGCAGGGAGGTGCACCACGTGAGGGAATCTAGCCTGGTTCGTCGAAGGGGAAGGCAGTCAGTGGCATGTCTCCTGCGACGGGACCTTCTAGGTTCAAGCTAGTGGGGAGTAGGCCCCGGTAGTTCTAGTTTAGATCTTTAGGTCCTTATCCCTTTTTCACAAGCCCAGGACCGAAGTGTTTTTCTTGTGGAGGTTTCAGGCACATTCAGAGTCAGTGCACGACCCGAGCTCAGTACGGTGGATGTGGGCAGGTTTAGTGCCCACCTCACCCGCACCAATTTCCAGAGAGGCCCTTCCAGCAGCAGCAAGACTGTGCTCCTCTGAGGGAAGACTTTGCGGGAGGAGGCCGACCTCAGGGTGCTCCTCAGGGACCTCGACCAAGGCATGGTCGGGGAGGTGGACGACATCAGAGAGGCAGAAGAGCTGGGTGTGGACAGTTGCACGCAACAGAGTTGGAAGCTCCAACAGGACCAGAGGTGGTGCGAGGTACGATTTGTTTGTTTAGCACTCTCGTTTCTACTTTGTTTGATTCAGGAGCTTCACACTCCTTTTTTCACCTGATCTCGCCCATGCTTTGGGTCTAGACGTAGAGAGACTTTCCATACACCTGGTGCTGAGTACACGAGTTAGAGGCCAGACCAGTGTATCTTGTGTTTTCCGGGGATGTGGGCTGACGTTGGGACCACATCAATTTAGTGGGGATCTTCTTTTGCTACAGATTCACCCATATGATGCCATACTAGGCATCGACTAGTTGTTTTCTGTTAGTTCCGTTATCGTCTGCTTCTGAAGAAGAGTCATGTTCTCCGATGTGGATGGGCAGTGTGTATCTTTTATTGGTGAGAGGATCTATCAAGTGGGAATCCGACATGTGAAGCCTCTCCTTTCCTTGTTAGGCGGGTTATCAGTGGTTTCAGCTGATGCATAGATGATGGATGTCCTAGAGGTTGTTGGGGTTTTCCTCAATGTTTTTCCCGAGAAGGTTGTGACTCTACCCCCCTTGACATGACGTTGAGTTCGGGATAGACTTACAGCCTGGTGCCCGTCCGATTTCGATGGCCCCTTATCAGATGGATCCTTCGGAGTTGCGGGAGTTGATGATTCAGATTGACGATCTGATGGAGAAGGGTTTTGTTCAACCCTGTGTGTCGCCATGGGGTGCTCTAGTTTTGTTTGTGAAGAAGGAAGATGGTGGTCTCAGGCTATGCATAGACTACCGAAGGTTGAACCAGGTAACGATCAAGAACAATTACCCCCTTCCAAGGATAGATGATCTCTTTGACCAACTGAGGGGAGCAGGTTGGTTTTCTAAGATTGATCTATGATCTAGATATCATCAGCTGAGGGTAAAGAACAGTGACATCTCAAAGACGGCTTTCAGGTGCAGGTATGGGCACTTCGAGTTTGAAGGGATGCCGTTTGGAGTTACGAATGCACCGGTTGTGTTCATGAGACTTAGGAACATTGTTTTCTGAGAGTTTCTAGACCGGTTCGTCGTTGTGTTTATTGATGACATCTTGATCTACTCAAGATCAGAGGAGGAGCGCGTTGAGCATCTCAGGGCATTATTATAAGTCCTTCGACACCACCAGCTTTATGGGAAATTGTCGAAGGGTAAGTTCTTAACACAAGAAGTACACTTCCTTGGGAACTTAGTGTCTCAGCATGGAGTGTCAGTGGATCCGTTGATGGTGGAGGAAGTTGTTTCTTGGGTGGCACCCAAGAGCGCGGTAGAAGATCATAGTTTCCTAGGGTTAGTAGGTTACTATCGGAGGTTCGTTTCAGACTTCTATCAAGTTGCTCCTCCATTGACAGCTTTGACTAGGAAGAACCAAGTCTTCCTATGGAGCGAGAATTTCGAGAAAGCTTTCGGCTACCTGAAGGAGAAGTTGGTCAGTGATCTTGTACTCAGGTTTCCAGAGGAAGGGTTATTGTATGAGGTGTTTTGTGATGCTTATGGCCTTGGTCTGGGGTGCGTGCTGATGTAGAAGAAGGGTGTGATCTATTATGGGTCTAGGCAGTTACGCCCTCACGAGCGTAACTATGCCACTCATGACCTAGAGCTTGCAGCAGTAGTGTTCGCACTGAATTTTTGGCGACATTACCTCTTTGGGGAGCGCTTTGTGGTCTTCTTAGATCATAAGAGCAGGCGTTATATCTTCTCTCAGGGTGACCTGATCTTACAGTAGCAGAGATGGTTCGAGTTACTCTAAGACTATGACTTCGAGATCTCTTACACTAAATGTAAGGGCAATGATGTAGCTAATGCCCTGAGCAGGAAGTCACATAAGGAAGTGGTTCGGGAATCCGCTGATTCTTGGAAAGTGATAGGAGAATTGGCTGCCTTGCACTTAGATGCCAGGGTAGAAAGTGTTAGAGGCTGTTTGTTTTCGATGACGGTGCAGTCCTCCTTGTTGCAGCAAGTGGAAGAGTCTCAGTGGGGGGACTTTGAGGCAGAAGTGATGCGGGGTCGTATCGATCAAGGGAACACTCCAGAAGGATGGTCAGAAGACAGCCTACATCGGATGCTTTTTCATGGAAGGTTGTTTGTTCCGGAGGAGATGCGTGTGGTAGTTCTCCTTGAGTTCCATAGCTCAGCCTTGGCGGTACATCCAGGAGTTTCAAAAATGTACCGAGGACTGAGGGAACAGTTTTGGTGGCCCGGGGTGAAATGGGCAGTGGAGGAGTTTGTGACTAAATACCTAGTGTGTCAGCAAGTGAAGGCTGAACACCGTGTTCCCAGTGGTTTGTTTCATCTTTTATATGTCCCTGAGTGGAAGTGGGATGACATCTCAATGGACTTCGTCACAGGACTACCCAGAGCTCAGGGTGGTTATGATGCTATCTGGGTAGTGGTGGATCGACTGACGAAATCAGCTCACTTATTAGCAATTAAGGAGTTGGGCCTAGTGAATACCCTAGCACAGAGGTATGTAGATGAGGTGGTGCGTTTTCATGGAGTTCCGAAGACTACCGTCTCAGATTGGGATACTCAGTTTATCTCACGAGTATGGAGGGGGTTACAACATGCTTTTCGCACCCATCTATTCCTTAACACTGCTTTCCACCCCCAGACCAATGGGCAGAAAGAGCGGACTATCCAGATGTTGGAGGAGATGCTGCGGGCATGCGTTATAGATTTCAGAGGATCATGGGTACGACACTTGCCTTTAGTAGAGTTTTCCTACAAAAACAACTTCCACTCTACTATTAGAATGGCACTGTTTGAGTATTTGTATGGAAGACCATCCCATTCACCTATTTTCTGGGTAGAGGTTGGTGAGATAGGTTCTCTTGGGCTAGAGGTTGTACAGAGGACCACAGAGAAAGTTTAGCATGTGCGTGAGAAGATGAAAGCGGCTCAGGACCGACATAAGTCTTATGCTGATCATCGGAGGAGGCCCTTGGTGTTTGAGGTGGGAGATCATGTGTTCTTGAAGGTTTCCCCTCGACGGGGGAAGCAGAGGTTTGGGAAGGGGAGTAAGCTCTCCCCTAGGTTCATCGAACCTTTCGAGGTGCTGAGGCGAGTCGGCGAGGTGGCATATTAGCTGGCCCTTCCACCTCAGTTGGAGAAGGTTCACGACGTCTTCCACGTCTCCCAGCTTTGTTGGTACTTACAGGATGACTCTCACGTTATCGACCGGGGAGAGTTAGACATCGGAGATGACACGACCTTTGGGGAACGACCAGTTATAATCGAGGATCGTAAAGAGAAGGTGCTCCGTGGATGAACCATTCCCTTGGTTCGTGTGTTGTGGAGGCATGGCGGCCTTGAGGAGAGCACTTGGGAGTGAGAGGGTCAGATGCACACTCAGTACCCGGAGTTGTTTTGACTTGTGGTTTCTTTGTTCTTCTGAGCTTTGTTTTGATGTTATACTTTTTACCTTTGATATATGGAATGTTTGGCTTGTCGGTTATGAGAAATTTTGTTTCCTTATTCTCTGGAAGTGTGTAGCATGTCTGGATGTGTGGGAAAAGGGAAAAACCTGACCCTTAATCGAGACGCATTAATGAGGATGCGATTGAACCCGTGCGGGCGAGTCAGTACCACCTAAAGCGGATAATATCTCGACATAGGAGAAGGAATTTTCCCCAAACCACGTTTTTGGGCAATGTGTGGGTTGTACGGTGTTGGGGGCAGTGTAAGTTGGAAAATCCAAATATATGGAAGTGGGAAGACCCAATCCTTAATCAAGACGCATTAATGTGGATCCTATTAAACCCGTGCAGGCGATTCAGTGCCACATAAAGCGGATAATATCTCGACATAGGAGAGGGAATTCCTAACACCTATGATTAGGGTTGTTGGTTGGGTTCCTATTATAATAAAAACCCTAAGAGGTAACTTTTTGGGTTCCTCTAGGTTGGTTTTTTTTGAATTCTCATGGACGAGAATGTTTTAATAGGTATCTGATGTAATGGCCCGGACCTCTCCGGCCCATTCCTTTGTCAAAAAGAGTGTCATGAAGTGTTCTGGAAGGTAAAATGGACTTTTCCCACAATTTTCATAATTTTTTAAGTACACGCTGTATAATGTGAGTACACGCTGTGTACCACCTTGTTGGGTATACCCCGTGTTGAAGGATGTGTCCTTGCTGTGTGAAATAAATGAGTACACATCGTGTATCCAAAACTACACGCCGTGTAGTCCCTCCCCGCATATGTGTTACCCTCAAACCGTGTGTTGACCAGTCAATGGCTGTGTGCCCTGTTGGATCCGTGTCCTTGCCTTGTGAAATAAGTGGGTACACGCCCTGTAACCCAAACTACATGCCGGGTAGTCCCTCCCCGCATACGCGTTGCCCTCAAACCGCGTGTTGACCAGTCAACGGCCGCATGCCGCGTTGAAGGATGTGTTGGATGCCACATGGTAACCATGTGAAATGGCTGAGTACACTCCATGTACCATAATGTACACACCATGTACTTTTTTTTCTCGCCTATAAAAGGAGGGGTCCCCTCCTCCTTTTCAACTCACTCATCTCCTCCCCATTCCTCTAAGCAGAGCTCTCCCAAGAGACTCGAAGGCTCTTTTTCTTCCATAACATCTTCGTCTGAGCTCCGATTTATGATCCGTCAATGGCCATATGATCGTAACGATGAGGTGGAACTTCTGAGCTTTGATATGTTGTCTTTCCTTTGGCCTTTCCTTTCCAACAACCACCCAAGGAGGTTTTTCCAGGATTTGACAGAAGTGACGGACGCCGACGGACGTCTTCTAAAGCTGATCTGGGGGAGCGTTGTGATAAGAACCTGTTGAGGAAGGAATCTTACCTTCATCACTCTAAATTGTGAATCATGCGGGGTGGGTATCCTCTGGTTTTCATGAGAAACAATTGAACCATTAAACGAAGATAATAACTGGTTAAAGAATGGGGATGGGTAAGTTGTTATGTTTATCATTATATCCTGTGATATTATGTTGTGAATTGAATATGCTTATGCCAACTGAAAATCACGGTCGTTGGGGGCCTTTTCTTATGCAATTTAATGTTTCCCTATCTTTCTAGACCGTTTTTTTGAATGGAACTTTGTTGAATGTGGAATTTTGTTAATCACGTAATGTTGGTTAATTTAAAATCTGGAACCCTTGTGTGATCACCCTGGTTGAACAAATTGAAAAAATGAACATGTGGGTGTTGGCTTGGATATGTGGCATGTGATGGGGGTGATTTGTGGGTTGTTGTGGATCGGGTGAGAAGTGGGGCTGCGGTTGGCTTGGTTGTGGGTTGGTGTGAATGCTATGTTGCTAATGGGTAGTGGGGCTACGATAAATGGTATTAAAGGGATAATGATGTACGAGTTTTGGTGTAATTGTGGTTATGGTGGTTGGCAGCGGGAATGTAGGTATGGGCTTAAATGTGAACAAACTATGGGCTGTGAATAATAAATAAAAAGTGTAAGAGTTAATTTATGGTGGGGCTTGGTAATGGATTGGGAATAATAATCAATGGGTTGGTTGGTTAATAAGAAGGGACTTGTTGTGCTGCTTGTGTTTTTCTAACTTGATTTGTGGATGGTAGGGATATGATTCATGAATGATTGATATGGTTGGTTTCGGTTGTTTTCCCAGTAGATACGGGACTAAATAAACAAATTCTGCTGAAACGTGAAAACCTAAATTGGGTTGGGGTTGTTTGTTGTATTCATGCTTCTTAGTATCAGTGCCAAGGCACATGCTCAGTTTCTCTGTTTAGAATCCATAGGTTGGGCTATGTGTTTGGTATACATATATGTATCTGTATCTTTTTTGTTTTATCACACCCCACCCATGTTGAGAAATTAGTGCCGAACACTCCCATTTCATGGGAGAGGGTGTTTTCCCCTTAGTTACTATCTCATCATTGCTCCTTCTTCCCTAGTTTGTGATGTCTTGAGGCAACCTTACACCTAAGACCCTTCAGGTAGGTTTTGATTGGGGTGGTTTTGGCCCAAGACACTTCAGGTAGGTTTGTTTTCCCAAGAATCTTCGGGATGAGGACCAGGTATGTGCGGGCGGGATACGTGGTTGTGAGGCCCAAGTGTGTGCTGGCGGGATACGTGGTTGTGAGGCCCAGGTGTGTGTGGATGGGATGTGTGGTTGTGAGGCCCAGATGTGTGCGGGTGGGATATGCGGCTCTTGAGGCCCAGGTGTGTGCAAGTAGGAAGAATGTGGTAGCGTCAGGACGTTTGGTGATAGGAAGAGCAGCTAACTAATGGGAAATGGTGTGAGGTACCCAATACTCATGTTGTTATATACTACTACCTATTGTGATTGTGTTTTTGGTGAGTGTGGATGGTGAGGTTGGGTGGATAAAATTCCTTTCTAGGTTTATTCTGTTGTTCTCACGGAACATTAGGATGTCTCCCCACTTGTGCACGAGAGATTTAGGTTTCCCAACTGAGTATACTTGTATGCTCACCCTACGTTTACTTTCAGGTTTCTAGGAGGACTACTAGGGCCATGCGGGACCCTACTAGTCAGGACAGTTGGAGTTGTTGCAGTTTGTTGTACACTTGTTTCTTTTGGTATTGTACTTTTTGAGCTTTCTTGTACTTGTACCTTGTTTCAGAACTATTTAAACATGCATGTGGGTTTGGTTGGGGTTTATTTCTATACACTTAATCTTTTCCTTTGTGACTTGTCTTATTTCCCGATCTTAAATAATAAAAAGGTTAATGCCTCCCATATTTGTGAAAACACATACCCTTGGTTCTAGTCGCCACCCCGGAGCCTACTGGAGGTGGGACTTAGGGTCATTATCTCCCTTTCACTATTGCAAGCTCAGGAGGGGAATCTTTGGTGGGAGGAGGTCATGACATCTATCCTTACATATAATTTTACACACATTCATGTGAGGGGATCCAATTTATTTGATAATGTGGTTTCACATTAAATAAATAATGGGAAGACAAACCCTTACATAATAATGAGTATGTGATGCATCACAAGCCATCAATTTAAATTTAATCATAATAAATTAAAAGAAACTAATCGTACAAACACAATAGGTGTAATCTCATAATTATCCACACAATATAGAATGGACACACATTTGTAGTCTAGTTATAAATTAATTTTATTCATTAGATAATTAAGATAAAATTCCATGATTAATCCAATTAATACAATATATTATAATTATATCCAGGAATCCTTTAATTACCATCATCCATAAATTTTAATTAATGAAATAAATTAATTTCAATTAAAATTATATATGTCTATGTAGAGGAAAAACACGTACACATCCAAACAACTCGACATGATCCTTGTTGTTATGTATTACATATGCATCAAATATACATTTCATAATAGATAATTACATGTCATGTACTTTCAAATGAATGACATAGAGAACACATGTGAATTACACTACATATGATGCCCGTTATAAGTATTAAGTACACTCTAAGAATAATACTATACACAACTTATTGTTTTATAATTTAACACATATTTCATTCAATATATAATTATTTTTCACCTTTATGTTAAACTGAGAAAACTATCTATAAATTATTTCATCGAGTGTACTGGGTTACGTGGCATTTATTCTCTTCTACCTATATCCACATCACATGCCTTAAGGTTTATGTGTATTGCTTAATACGAATGTGTACAAGGTACATGGAGTGTATTCCTTCATACATAGTTTGTTTCCTCTGAGTTGAATTGTTTTATAGTGTCAATTTTATGTAGTAAATACATAAAATTCTTGAACCCCTAATTTTCTCTTCCATGTAAAAAATGGATTACACATCCGGTATTGGGGTTACACGATGTGTAGTTCTTCAAATCGTATTCCAGTTATTCCATATCTACTCCTTGAACCACTTTTATTAGATATTAGATCCAATTTCATCATATTTATTTTATTTTATTGTGAGATAAAGACAATATACATAGGTACACTTTATTTAGTTTGGTGGTACAAGTCGTGCAGTCCAATGTTTTCCAGCTATAACCTTTGGTACCTCCAAATGGTGTTTTCAAATGTTTCTTCATTTTATATTTAAATGTTTACTAAAAAGAAAGGTAAGAGAATAAAATGTGTGGATATTAAGAATTAATTGATATGAAGTAAAAGTAATAAAAAATCCATAGAAAAAATAGCGAATAATAAATAATTTCAAATTAAACATGCGACCACTCTAATACAACTTGTAGGTTTTCAGTGTTCTAGAAGAACTTGTATAGAATGAACAATGAAATTTTTTAGTTTTAATTAATGAATAAATTCTATTTAACATATTTATAAACTTCATAAAGAATGGAATTCATATATAACTTGACTATATTAAACACCAGAACTAGAAGAGGGGGACCATCACATTTAATTTATAATTAATTTATAAGTTGATGTGGAATTAAATGATCCAATAATTCTATATTTTTTGATTATATATTTGATTACATATTATCATATAATAGATTAACTATAGGATCCAGGTGAATAATACCCTTATAAGTGATCCACATATGAACCAAAATCAATGAAAGCCTCAATAGATTCGTCAGGTGTTAGGAGGACTAATCCTGATCACTTGTGTTTTCTGTGGTTGATTGTAAAATAATTTTTCTCAAACGAAAAATAACTCTTTGTGATCTTTTGATGGATTTAGAGAAGATTAAGAGAGAGAAAATTCTTGATTACTATGTCTCTCTCTAGGGATTGGGATAACTTCTCTCTATCCACTTTTCATAAGAAAAATTTTTTATGGAAAGTGGTATAATTTTATATTTATTATGATAGGTTTAGTGTTAGGAATTTTCAATAAACCCCCTTTTCCAATTAATTAATTCATATTGAAACCCATTTCTTAATAATAATATAATTAATATTTACTTCCCATGTGCATCACCAAAGAATAAATAAATATTATTTATATCATTTCCAAACAGATCATTAAACTCAATCTGTATATTTTCCTTTAAAATTACTAAACCCAGAATAACAAATATTTTTTAACAAATATATATCGCAATATTATTCCTTGATAAATATAATAAATATTATATTCTATAAACTAGGAAAAGAAATATTTTTTATTATTTTTCACTCACTTATTATTTTGAATAACTTGTGATTAATTAATAGTGGTTTGTAAAAACCTGAATCTTTATTTCATTTTGGGATCTTGATTTAGTGTGTTTTTTAGGAGAAAAGAAGAAATGGAAATTTTCAAAGTACACGTAATGTACTTTTGAGTACACACCATGTACCTGATTGCTGCATGTTGTCGTGTACTAGTCGTGTAACGATCGAGTACATGGACATGTAGGTGACCTTAGTGACTGCCTAAACTGGGGCCAGTTGAGGCTAGTACACAACATGTACATTAAATGAACACGCCATGTACTTATATTTTTAGTTGAGGAATCGGAGCAGGGTTACATATCATATCTATAACACACTTCTTCTCCTCGTGTCTTGTATAGGAGAGTGGTGGAACACCGAAGAACTTAGAGATCCTCTTGGTTCTCCGTCCAAGAACCGATTGAGACACCACCGGGTGCATTGGAGTCCCACCCGTGAGCTATCTCTTTCCATAGATCCTTTATTCCCGATTCATCCTCTCTCATGATTTATCTAGAGTTGATAATTATTACCCAATTTATATATCTACATCATTCTAGTCCAATTCAATTTCCTACATTCAAGAGTGTTGAACATATGACTTTGAGTTAGGTGGTTTGTGCCTTTTGTTTTTCATATTTGGATTTTATATTCTAAAAGTGCAGAATACCCATGTTTTGGGTATTGCGTTATTGAGAATTTAACCCTATTAATTACCTTATATGGTTAAATTTATATAAAAATGGGTTGTTTCATATGTGCAAGGTTTGATTCATTGTTTACAGGAAACCCACTGGGTGTGTTTCCCTAGTTTGACAGTTTATGGCCGTCTGACCTAGGTTTCCTATGAGGTGTGCCTTGTTTCAATGACTTTAATTGTATATGATGGATTCTTATTAATAATATGAATTTAATGTGTTATTATTGTGAATTTTATCCATGTAGTAGTTATAGATTACATGTGATTCCTTGTTATGCTATGCGTGCTAATCTTTCAATGGACAATGAGAGCCTCAGACCAAGAAAATTATGGGGGTTTCCATGATTATTTACACAAGACCATGAGAGCCTTGGTGTAGACTTTGACCAAGGGGTATTGATCATGAGTGCTACCCAGGATGTTTTTATGATTAAATATTCTATGTTGACCCAGGGGGTATTGATTATGAGAGCTTTCCGGAGGTCGTTTGTAAGTTATTGATACCATGTGGACCCAGGGGTATTGACCGTGAGAGCTGGCTAGGTGGACTTATGTAATTACATAATGCTTTGTTGAACCAAAGGGGTTAGAGTGTGAGATATTTTCTTGGGGGTTATTGAATGATTGAATGATTGTGAAGATTTTGCCAAGTCAATGCACAAGCTTGGACTCAATCTTACCTATTTATTTAGATGGTCTTACAAGACATCTATTTTGGTACTATTACCCAGGAGAATATAGAGCTTAGGCTATATCCTAATATTACATGTTGAAAGGGTTGTATAATAAATGTAATTGAAACTATAGGATTGTTTACTTTTTATTACTTCTTAGTTTACAACTTCATTTTTTCATATTTCCCGCTATATATATATTTACTGACAAATAAGAACGAGTCTTCTAGTGGCTGACTACTAGGATTCATCTCACATTTTTTTGGGTCCTTATATTAGACCCAAATAGATTATATGGTTTCTTTTATAGATGAGGGAAAGAACCCTTCTTCATCAGGTATTTGATTGCAGTTAGAGTTGGAGAGCATGGGACCAAGCTGAGGCTTGCGATGCTATTGGATTTTATTGCTTTTCTACAATTTCGTTTAGTTTTTTATTTCCAACATTTTAACTTTTTTTTTGATTTCCTAGACACATGTGACATGCATCATTTATGTACATGCAAGAGTTGTTTTATTACTATCAATCTTCTGTTGTTTACTTATGTTTTCTGGTATTACTACTCCCTCTGCTATTTATTATTTGTTTTTTTTATATGTGTACGTTTTCAATGAGGGAATAGTTTTCCCATTATCAGACCTTGGCCCTCAATGATAGGTTAAAGCCTCTGGTGTTTGAGGAAATGCGCTTGAGGTCATGTGACCAACCAGTTTCCGGGCACCTTGGGGTGGCACCTGGAACCAAGCCATTACAAAGTGGTATGAGAGGAGGTTATTTTCTACTTTTTATTACTATTTGGAGCCTATAAACAGTTATAAGAATGAATAGGTAGTTGGTAATAATATTTTTTTGGGAGAAGCTAACCCTTGTATAGGGAAAAGACAAGTTACCTCAAATAGTCACTTTTTTTGGTTTTGCAATTGTTACAGTTGATTTGATTTCACCATTGGGTGATAAACTTGTTTTGTACTACTATGATTTATATCATTATGGTTATATTTATGTTTCAACCCGATGAGATGAGGGTATTCAATATCATGCATCATATAGGCACTTTCTAGAGATCACATGTCAATCAATCTTGTCATTCCATTTAGGGTGCATTAGTGATTTCAAGCAGTTGTGATAGATGATGTGATAAATATGTTAGCTATTGGGATAGATGTCATGATAAAATACCTTCTATTTTTGATAGGGTATTTTATATGTTAAGTTTCATTTGGATAGACACCAATATTTATTACCTGAAGTGTTATGGGACCTATTAGTTTGGAATTTGGTGGATCATTTTTGAGCTTTAATTGAATTTTTTCAAGTTATAATGTGAAAAAGGATTCAAAACATTGATTTGTGGAGAGTATGGGCTCTCATGGGTTGAATGTTTTCATTCCTTAGAAAAATTTTATGATTTTGAGGGCTCCAAAGAATTTTCAGAGGCTTACTATCTGGAAAACCAGATAACACAACATGTGACATTATAAACACACACCATGTGTTATTATTTTTTAAAAGAATAAATTTTATTACATACACATTGTGTACTAGGAGTACACGCAATGTAGTGCTTGACTGTGTGACTGACTGTCTGAGCAGAGACATGGGGTTGGTAAATTAATGGTAGAACATGCCATGTCTAGATTGTTCATGTCTTGTTGTAAAAAACCATGTATCCATCCATGTGACCAATGACATAGGTGGATGGAACTAAGGTTTTACACGTCGTGTCTCATTTATCCATGTTGTGTAGTTAAAAACTGTGTATCCGGCCATGTGACCAATGACATAGGTAGATGGGACATAGCTGGTACATGCCGTGGCATGGATAAACACACTGTGTATTGTTACACCAAGAGAGAAACCATGTGGTTTCATCTATATGGGGGAAAACCCAGGATGTTAAGTATTTTTAAGGAAACTCTCTGTTGATTAAGTATAGTTCATGTAGTTTTCGGTAGACAAAACCCGTGTGAGTTTGGTCGTGTAGACGGACATGGCAAAGAGGGAGGACTTGAGAACACATCATGTTCTGGGATGGTACGTCGTTTAGTTATGATGTTTACACACCTATATAGGTGGGGGTACATTCCAATGTAAGAGATGAGTGTACATGCCATGTATAATTTCTACACGCCATGTAGTAATCATTTGTTCCTTTTGAAGGTATTTTCTTGTTTTATTCCATGATGTCAGTTTTGGACTCGTTAGAAGTCCTTTCTAAGTAGTTTTCTATGTAGATCATAATGGTGGAACCTCTAGAGAATTATAATTAATTCTAATATGTGTTTTGGGGTTTCTTTTCTAAATGGATAATTTTTTCCTCCAGTAACAATTTTCAGTCGTTTCTTGGGAGGGAGACCAATGCGTAAATGATTGTTTGGGTGTTCATACAAACCTAGTTAAGAATTTTGATCGTAGATGAGCTGTGAGCTATCTCTCGTGATGTTTTTATTTTGATTATGTTTCCAATATGAGATGTTTCTTATAGACTACGAGTCCATGGGAATTATTGCTTCTAGTTATTTCTTTGTGGGATCCCTCATTTGTGTATTGTTTCGAGGATCCTTGTCATGGGATGCACTTGTTGTTTATCATTCAAAGATCTCTTGTTGGATTCCTCTACTTATATGCTTTGGAAGGGAATTTTAATATAATGATCTACTCACGAGTTCATGCTTTGTGTGTTCAAACAACTACTATTGGGTAACCTTTTTGAGGACATAAGTTGGTTCAACAATATCATTTTAGGTTTCCTTGGTTGTTAAAAAGGATCTTACATGCTAACTTGTTGTTCGTGATGGAATGTTAGAGTTCTTAAATGTTTTATAGGAAATTTTGTGATTCTTTCCTATTTTACTTATATCTATTGAGATAAAGTAGTTTTTCAAGATATTTTTAGCCTAGAGAATCTATTTTACATAACCTAGTAGTTGAAGTTGATGCTTATGCTTCATAAGATGATAGCTCATGGTGAGTAGCACTCTTAGAGACGATTGTATTGTTTTCAGTTGAGAGATTATGACATTAGTGTGGTCCAGGTTTCATTTTCCTTGGTAGGAATTCTGGTTTTAAATGACATCCTTTTTTGAGGTGTGTTCATTGTGCCTTGACTTTGGATGTGGGGACAAGATTGAGGATTGCTTGGTTCTCCAGGATAGAAATGCATCAAGCATGGTCAGCTGTTAGGAGGTCGTGTGAACCTCCCTTTTCTTTAGTGATGGGAAACTTGGTAGGTCATCACTTGAGTTAATGATTTTATAAATGATGTGGTTTTTGGATAGTTCTTTTGTGATCCATTTGGTACTCAGATGCATAGGGTGTATAGCCTATGCATAGTACCCCAGAATGTGTCTTTGATCTTGTAAACCCAAGGTAGTTTATATCAACATACACGATACCCATCAAGTGTTAAATGTTTAAATGAGTCATCGAGTTCAGTTACATCATTGAGATTTGAGCTGTGTTGTATGTTTTGGGTTATCTCCAATGTAGAGTGACCTAAGTGTTGTGAAACCTTTTTCATCCCACTACTCGGTGGGACTTTTTGGGACATGAGTGTTTTGACATGCCATTCAGTTTATCATTTTGGATTCATGCCAAGTGATGTGACATAGTGATCATGGTTCATGGAATGACACACATACATTTATGTTTCTTCTGAAATAGATCATTTGAGAGCATCTAGTCCTTCTCGAGGTATAATACACTCCTAAGTAGGGAGCGTCACATCAGTTATGTTTCGAATACGTTCTTTCCAGGTATAAGGATCGCAATAAAGGACCGTTCAGAAAAGGTCATTTTTTACTTGAATGCTTTTGAGGATTCCGAGTCTTATTTCATGTTGGTGATTTCTAGCTAGCACAATGTTATAGTGATCGATTAAATGATGATTCATTGTAATGTAAATATGATTTTCCTTTTTGATTTCGACTAGTAGTGGTTCAATTATCCTTTTCTAGTAATATTTGAAGTCCTCTTAGTGTGATATTTCTTAAGAGGAAAGCATGTCCCCTATATTGATGTCTTCCTCGGTGCAATAAGAGTGTGTCGGTTATACGTTGTGCTATAGGTGGAATTCATTGTACTGGTTCATGATCTCTTTCTATGTTGTGCACTGGATGCATGGCTTCAGTAGAGGCTTGGTTAATCTTGAGTAATACTTGAGTTCCCATGTTAGAACACCTTGGACAACCTCTTGATTCCTACCACTTCCTTGATGTGACCACCAGGAAAATGTTGTTCTGGGATCAATCTATTTTCTTATGTGGACTTTTGGGCTTCACACCATTTTCTCACTAGTATGAGGAGTATGGACCACCTAGGTGTGTTCTCTAGACTCCGAGTTGATTCATCTGAGGTTATCTCAGACTTTTAGTTAAGATAAAATGTAATGATTAAGAGGTAATGACTTCTGTGGGATGGGTATGGAATTATGTTTTTGTTTGTACTATGGCATGTCTTTTTTGGAGATCAAGGTAATGTGTGACATCGGAGTGTCATCAAGATATATATGTAGGCTTTAGTGAACGGGATCATTGTGATCATGTGGTGCCTTGGGAAAATGTTTTTCTTTTTTTTCAATACACCAACTTCTAAGCCAGGATTTTCTAGGATAAGTCATCCAGTGATGGTCTGAATCATTATCATTCTTGTTCTATGAGTGTGGTTCGAGTGATCCAGTTGGAACACCCCTCCATTTAATGGTGGGTTTGCTATGAAAATCCGCAATGTCTTTCGATGAAAGATTATGTGACTAGTTTTACTGATGTCATTTTGGATTTGACCTTTCCTTGTTTTGAGCATGTGGTTATGACCTCAGTTGTGTTTGGGTTCTCCCAGACAAAGGAAAACACATCTGTATATTTTCTAGAATTCTTAAGGGCACGCTTTGTAGAGTTTTTTAAATGTTGGAGGTATCGTGGTAATCATACCATGCGAGTTGATCTCAACAAGATCATGAAGGCTACACATTTCTTTCCACTTAAGGAAACCTTAAGTATTGATGAGCTTGGAAGGTTTTACATTCAATAGAATGTATGTTTTCATATGGTTCCGCACTCTATAATTTCTTAAGGGTACGTTCGGTTTACTTCTCGTGTCTGTAAGGGACTATATAAGGATTTAGATACACATGTACTTTTGAGTACGGCTTACTGCCCCCAGATAGATGGTCAGTCCAAGTGCACGATTTAGGTTTTGGAGGACATTCTTTGAACATGCGTTCTGGATTTCGGGGGCTATAGGTAGAGACACATACCCCTAGTGGATATTGCCAAAAATAAAAATTTTTAGGAAATGATTCATATTGAACCTTATGAGGATTTGTCCATGCCAATCACCCATATGTTGGATGGAGGTAGGACAGGAAGCTATGCTGGGATCTCATATTGTCCAAGAGACCATAGAGTAGGTGGATTTGATTCAACAGAGGATGGATTCTACACAATCTCTCTAGAAATATTATACTGATCGACTGAGATGACCTCTAGAGTTTGAAGTTGCATATCAAGATTTCTTACGTGCCACACTGAGTTTGGGACACAAGAGTATTATGAGATAGGGAAATCTTTCACCGAGATACATCAGGCCGTTTGAGGTTTTTGAGTGAGTTGGTCCAGTTTCATATCTGTTGCAGTTACCACAAAGGTACCAATCTATGAACGACATCTTTCATGTTTCTCAGCTACGACGTTACATGTCAAACTCATCCCATGTTTTCAAACCCGAAGAGGTTGAATTGGAGGTGGATGCCTCCTTTGAGGAGAAACCTATTCAGATTGTGGATCACAACACAAAGGTTATCCATGGACGATCTATTCCTTTGGAATGGGTGCTATGGTAGCACGAGAAAGTACATGACTAACCTATGGAGAGGAAGGCTGATGTACGATCACAATGTCTAGAGTTATTGATGTTTATTCTTTTCCCCCATTTATGGAAAATTTGGGGTTTAATTACTTTTAGGAGGGAAGTTTGTAAGAACATGGGTCTTCATTTTAGGTTTGAATCTTGATTTTAGGTGTTTTGGGGTTAAAAGGAAGAAATGGAAATTTTCTAAGTACACACTGTATACTTTTGAGTAAACACTGTGTACCCATTTTCCACATGTATCTGTGTACTAGCCATATAACGGCTGAGTACATGGCTATGTAGGTGACTTGGAATACTGTCTAATGAGGGGTATGGTTGAGGCTAGTACATGGCGTGTACATTAAATGAAAATTCCATGAAGTTTTATTTTTAATGGATGAATCAGAGTGTGGTTGTGTATCATCTCTGAAACACACTTCTTCACCCTATGTCTTTTACATGATAGTGACAAAAAACTGAAGAACATTGATCTCCTCCTGGTTCTCCATTCGAGCTCAGATTAATACGCCACTGGATATGTTGGATTCCAACTGTTGAGTTATCTCTTTCCCTAGAGCCTATCTTCATGACTCCTCATCTCTCATGAGTTATCGAGGGTTGATTAGTTTTACATTTTTTTAGATCTACATCATTTTAGGCTGATTCAAGGGTTGACGTTCAAGAGTGTTGATCTTTTTTTCATAGTTCCTCAAAACGTGTGTTCTTGTCTTAAGAATCACTACTTTTAGGCGGTTTCCATTGGATTTATTTATGGAATTGGAAAATTTCAATAGTTATTTATCCAAAGGGGACCTTCTTTCCAAAGGTAGGACTTCATTAAGTTTGAACTTTACGATACTTATGAACATGCATATGTCGATAGGATGGAAGGTCAGACTCATCACACCCTTTTGGGTGGAATTATTGTCTACTTCAGGACTCTATTTAAAAATTTAAGATATTTTCGAATCCTTATTAATTAACCCAGTATAACATAAGTCACCAATGGAATTTAAAATCACTTATTAACTTGTGTAAAATTTGTAATCTTTAGCACGTATATAGGGTTCTTCATTAATGGAGATATCCGTATGTTTTTGTGATTCTCCATCAATGGTATCCTCTCATATACTATTTATAGATTATTTTTATCATATTTATGATGATACTTGTTTTTGAAGCCACTCAGTGGGGCACTCTGGAATTTATTGTCATCCAAGGAGACGAAGGTTTGTTTTGATATTAGGAAAGTACCCATGGAATGGGTTTCCAACGTATCCTTGTGAAAGGAATCAGAACCCTCGTAGTTCGGTGTCGCTCAATGGGACACATAATACCTTTTAAGGTCATGTTATAAGGACCTAACTATACATTTTAATGTCATGTTGTAAGGACGTCTATGTGGAGGGTTCTTAGTCAATGTTTTACATGGTACTTATACCTAATAATCCCAAAGAACATGGAAATAATATGTTTTTCCAAGTAATATTAGACCCTGTTGGGAATATGGGAAAAGGAGCATAGGGTTGATTTGAAGTGTTGAGATTGAACCTCAAGGAGACTTCTTTTATATCCCATTTGGATGGGAATAAAATAGAATGTTGTTAGATGAATCTCATAGGAGAGTATAGTCCTTTGAGAGAAATGATATTTTGATTACTTCCTAAAAAGAATTCCTAGATGATTATGGGTGTTTAATTTGAGGATTATTCCTGAAGAGGATGCTCGGATTAAGGGAATTAGGGCTGGATTCTTGAAGAGAATATCTAGTGAACTCAGGCCCTGAGAGGGATTCCTATACATCCCAATTATGGTGGGAATTAGAGTTCTCATTATTTATTCATCGTGGGTGTTTGTGCACATGTTTTAATAATCACTAATCTCTAAGCCCACCTGAGTCATGATTGGTGTGAGAAACAGGAGGATATGAATGATTTAATAATGAAACACTCTTTTCCTCCTCCGCTGGTGAAAGAGGGAACACCTACGTCAGCCAGGGTGGATGAGGTTGAGGTGAACTAGGAAGAGGGAGAGGCGATGAACCCTCCCTCAATTCAATTTAAATTGGAAAAGGGTCCAATGAAAGAAAAAAAGGGATGAATTTTAGGGGATTACACTAGGATGGATGCCCTAAAATTGATCCTAGTAGGGGAGGGAGACTTCTCCTTTGCTAAAAATGAGGAAAAGTAGGTGTGAACTGTACCTTCTCTACCATAAATCTGAGGTTCCATCTCTTTGAGAAGGGAGAGGTCGAGATCTAAACACTAATTCTCAAAATCGGGAACTTCCCAACACTGTTCTTGGGAGAAATGTCAATGTGACTTTGGATATACAAACACACAGATACTCCATGAATCCTAACATCATTGTGAAACAAATGTGGGGAACCTATGACAGTGGATATACAAACACAAATAGGAGACACACTGATGTGTCTTTCCCAAAGGTTTGATAAGTCAGGAGGTTTTGGTGGAGGTCTCAACAGAATCTTTTTCAAAAAAGGTATCCAATGAAGAAGAATCATTTCCAAGGATGGATTTGAAGATGGATTGATTGCTTGTAGTCTGAAGAGAGTATGTGAAACAAATAGGGATGCCCAAGTAGGTAAGGGTGCACATGTATGGGCGTGCAAGAAGGTATGGGTGACCTGATGGTCACTTAAGCGACAAACAACCTCTTTGGTAATACTTGGGAGAGACCAGACTCAAGCCTTCAGGAGTAATCACAGGTTATCCCAAAAGTGGGGCGCTCAAGTTCCTATGAAAGGAATAGGTGGTGCGCAAGTGTTTCTGATTTTGGGAGGTTGGGCGCTTTAGGTGCGCAAGTGTTATGGATTTCAAACACTAAAAGAACTTATGTCCTATGATCCTCCCCCAATTCATCTGCTTTAGGTGTTAATGAAATACCTTGAATGTTTCAGAGGACTGGGGTGAAGCACTAGGGAGACCATAGCATCAATTGGGCTTCCGGAAAATTTATCCATCCAAATTAAGGCCTCAAGAGTCTATTTATAGGAAAAAATAGGACCATGGGTGAAACAAGTTTGGGAACTAAGTAGGTTGCATGATAGATGGGGGTGCACAAGTATGTTGCACGCCGTTTCCCTTTTGGTCTGTATAGGGTGACCCAAATCGCGTGCCTTTTCAAATCTTGATTTTCTTCATGTATTTTACCCTCTTCTTTCTAAGGTATTTCCCTTCATCATTTAGTTTTTTAGTCTCTATGACTGAAATGAGTGTCAAGAAAATCCCCCCTTATAATTGGATCTAGAATGAAAAGAGGGTTCTATACCGAGGTAAAGTAATGAAGGAGAAAGAAAAGAGTACTAAGGCCCACATGTTTTATGTGCATAAAACAAATGGTTGCGCAATATGATAGCACGTAGGGTTCTAGTGCGTAGGGTGACATCTATCGCTTATATATTGTGGCTTCACTTCCACGAAAGGCCTCACGACTTCCATAATATATGTTCTCAGTGCGCAAGTCTTATTTCACTCAGACACTTCTTTTTCTCTGCACTTCTTCTTTATGGTTTTAGTTGAGTGCTATAATTGGGTCGTGACACTAGCATGCCATTTTTCACTTGTGTGCCAATTTTTATACATGCGCTCCTTAATGCCATTTCCTATTTTTTTCAATTCCTTTATCAAATATGAAAAATGAACTTACATAAAATATGATTTTCTATTAATTTACAGGTTCAATGGATCCCAAAATAATTGGAACTGTAGAAGAACTAGCAATTAAGAGGATTGATGACATGATGAATGTCGTAGGTCATCACTACATAGATGTTTGCAACACTACTCTTCCAAACATAGAAAAATATTTGAAGAAGTATCATTTAAAATTTCCCCAAAGTACCTATCTGAATTTTTATAGCTATGGCCATTTGCAGGATGTTAATATTTCAGACGCAAAAAACTATGTATGAAACTCTTGGTTTCAAGATTATACCAACTTCTCATTTAACAATTTTTATGTTGGGGTCTCATTTTCTAATGCTATGACAATAGAGAAAGCTCATATCATGCATCATATCCCATGTTCTCTAGATTTGAAAGCACACACACCTAATCTGCAGCCACATTGTTATTCATCCGTATTTCTAGATTCTCAGACGAATCAGTCCAAGGGTTGGAAGAAAATATGGGATTTCCACCCTAGAGGAGGTGTAAAACCCAAATGGATGTATGGATACTAGGTTCGCAAGACCTGTGTAGAATTTACAGATGACTTGAAGTGTGTCAGTATTTAGGAGGATATCTAGTTTGGGAAAACTTATGTGTATAAGAACAATGATTTTATGCCAGAAATATTAAGTTGATGGAGCCTAGAGACTAACTCCTTACATTTAATATATGGAGAGGTAGGAATCAACTTGTGGGATGTTTAAAAGATTTTTTGAGATCCAATCCTTGGAGACATGTTTGATGAGTTTATTCCTCCCAAGGTGACATGGAATGGCTCAGAGAAGACAGCAGATTTGGTTTGTGAATTGATGAAAATATTTAACAAACTCAAGAACATGACCACAATGAAGTCTCACAACAGGAGGGATATTCATCCAGTGGAATGAAAGGAAATATTTTTGATAAAGAAGAAGAAAAAGTGTCCCTCCAACACCCGTCCAACTAGCTATCTAAGGGTAGAGAAGAGTGGTACCACTGACACCTTTTTGCCAACATTGGAGAAAGGAGAATTTTATAAATGAGGATATGATGTCAACCCAAAAATTCCTACAAACACATGTTTGGTGGGTTTCTTGGCTATGTGAATCAGTGTGTATTTGTTACCAGTCTGAGACACAAAAGGAGGAGTGAGGCTAGGAACCATTTTTATTGCAGCCAAGCTGGCTGAGAAAAGGATGGTAGGGTTGGGAACTCTTGTTTTGGCCAAGATTCATAGGAGATTGTTGCACATTTATAGAGGGAAGTATCCTTTTAGAATATCAGGACCATTCTAAGTGTTGTGGGGATGGATCTCTACTCACTTTAGAACATATGTTGTACAAAGTAGGGTACAATTTTTTGGAAGTCCTTTTTTGACCATCTGTTTAGGATTTTTCTAATATTTTAACCTTATCTCTAAACACCTATGACATCAAAGACAGATTAAGAATGCATAAGGAGTTTCACCTCTTTCTTTATGGGAACTCACTGATGAGGCGATTTATTGATGATGGGATGACCAATTTTGAGTTAAGGGAATATATGCCACCATGAAGAGATGGTGTACTAGCCACCATCATTGATGGTGAAATCATATGTGAGGCCTATTTTACTTAATGATTATCATGTCAATTCAAATGTCTTCAGCAAAATACAGTATCCCATTCTATACATGTCATATTAGAGAAACATCTGATGGTTACCCAAAAAATATGGTTATTGAAATATATTGAGAATACCGGGGTAGTATTTAATTTACATGCCACTGATGCAGTACGCAGATTGACTATCTGGTACTCCGAAAATTTGGTCGCATCTTACCATGAAGGGGTATTAAATCATGTTGTCCCTAGTGGGGGTGAAGAGAAGTAGCAGAAGAGAACCCCTTCATTTGGAAGGTAAATCTTCATCATCAGGGGCTGACTCATAGGAGTTAGAGGGTGGTGGTAAATATGCTTCAAATTCACCGAAGAGACCTCATGCTAGATATAACCCCCCTACCAGAGTTAAGAGAGCCACCCCATCGATCCCTACCAAAGCTGTATCGAGGCGATCTGGTCACCATCAATCTAAAGAGAGGCGAGTTCCATTTTATAGTCCCCCACTCATGACTGTGGGGGTTGAGAAGAAACTAAAATCCAAGGATGAAGGATCCACTTCACAACCTTCAGACATACACTCTAAATATATATGACTAGAGGCTATTAAAATATGGAAAAGTTTATACTGTGATGAAAAAACCATGTGGATGGATCTACATGGAGGGCTGAGTATTCCAAGAGTGTGGAGTTTACAGGATTCTTCTGACATTCTTTTTAAGGGAAATCCCAAAGAGGTGAGGACCTTCATTTGAGAGATGGAAATTCCCATATATGAAACTCGTGAATCAATTCCCACCACAAAGAGGGTGAAGGAAATGATAGATCATGGTACCACTAAAGGTATTAATATTTCATTAGATGAAGATGGGCATGACTTTGTGGATCCTGAGGATGTAAGTTTCCTTTTTCTCACATTCTCTAATACTTTTCAATTTTAATTTTAGTCAAAGAATTGTTACTCTGGGGAAGTATCATATTATTTTTATGCTAGTTAAAGGAAGAATAATTGAAGTTACCTCACTAAGGTATATCCCTGGAAGAATGACTTTTGGAACTACTGGATCACCCTGTGAATCAAGATAAATATCTCTGTGGCAACATGCCATAGAGGATCAAATGGAGAGTGTATTGCCATCTTCAATAAATTTCTTTAGAGATGATTATGCAAGACCTCCTAAGAAGGAGAAGAAATAAAATTTCTAAAGAAAGAGATCCATGGTTAAGTTCTTTCTTAGTAGGGTTAAGTCTTCCTGATAATCATGAATTTTAGCCTTTATGTATGAAAAAGTGTTTAACCTTCTTAGAATTACAAGGGATTATTTTGTTTCTTCTTTGAAAGAAACTACAGATAATATTCAAGGAACTGTGGAGGGTGCTTCTAAACAAGAACAAAATATTTCTAATCTGGTGGTTCCTGAAGAGGAATTAAGGCCAAAATAACTAATGTCTTCTCCCAAAACTTCTCTCGTTCTTGATATGAGAGGAGAGGAGGCTTCTGGTAAATAAAAAATGATTTATAGGACATAAAATGTAACAAAAATTGACTTCTATCATGTGGTACTTTAGGTTCATCACATGCACCGTAACATCTAGAAACTATTGATGATGATCCCACAACTATTTTTGAGAAAACTATTCAGGGTCAAAAGTTTTTGGAGGAAGGTTGCGAAGAAGACACACTGACTGCTCCCATTGGTGAGACTAACCTAGGATCTGGGATATTATTGGATGAAATGATGAACCTTGGAATGTATTATGAAAAAATATTAGAATATGTTAATATACCAAATTTTTTAGAATATTTTGAATTTTCTTTTATAGAATAAACTGGACGTGAGTTTTCATTATTCGTCTGGTTAATCTTCTTGTGATTAAATTTCTAACCATGGTAGGTTGAAATATGTAGTTCCATCTAAAGAAACTTCTACCACAATGATACTTGAAGGAAGTATTGATATTATTGTCAATCACATCATTGCAGAGAGATTGGATCAGGTGAATCTTGAGACAACAAATCTTCCTGAGATTCATTCTGAAGATCCTAATCCAATTGAAGATAACACTCCCCACCCAGAAACATTAAATAGAAATGTTGAAACTAAGAGTATTGGGGAGGAGTATTCTCAAGATGCTAACAAACTATTAGGTAAGAGATACTGATATTGTTATTTTACTCACTTTTTTTTATTTCTTGAAGATAACTACAACCATAATTTTTGATTTACCATATAGGGATATCAACTTTAATGGATAGGTCTAGAAGTGAAGCATGTTCATTAGCCCAAAATATATTATAAGGTTAATCATTCATTGTTCACAAAGGAGTAGGACACGACACTACATTAAGTGCATTAATCCTAGAATACAACCCTCCATATGACAGTGATTCTAAATCAGACCTAGAACTGTAAAAGGCTCATTGTCTTGCACATAACGAAGCATGGGATAATATAAGGATGATAATATCTAAGAATTTCCTTTAGGAACTACCTTCTAGAATTCTACTACTTTCGTCTATACTTATAATGTTCGGATTTGGCGGTTTTGAGTACAGTGAAATTCATAAAATGGTGAGAGAGATTATCCAAATGAGGGAAAAAGTTCAAAAACTCTTGCAAGACTTGATAAAAGCCAAATTTCTGATCAACACTGAAGAATTCCAAGTAGTGTTGTCCCATGAAGAGGATAATCACACTGAAAAGTTGAAGCGACTGAAATAGAAAATCAAAGAAAAGGCAGTTCAATAGTTGTGACTTTAAAAGAATTAGATTTCATTACAGGGGGGCTTGGACAGCTTCATAGCTAATTATTATAAGTCTAGAAGGATCTTGCGAAATCCATTGTAGATGGTAGAAAATAACTTCATCATTTTGAAGAGAGCAGAGATGGTCAAATAAACGATCTTCAGTGGGTAACTGATGGGGCTCATGAGGCGTTAATCAAATAATGAGTAATATAGAAAACCTTTAGAGATTTTTGATAAGATAGAGACACAAATTTTTGGATGCTCCTCTGTGAAAAGTTTAATCATAAATTAAAATCACTTTATCTTTAATCATATGTGTTTTCATTCTAACTAGCCGCTTCTTTTTTACCTAATCCATTGGGATTAGTAAGAATAGTTTGATTTTTTACTAGAGCTATATGCAAAACCACACAAACTTAATATCTTTTGACTTTTTATTGCTCAATATTACATAAATCATATGAAATGTATGTTTAGTGAGTTGGGACTCAACTTATGTTCAGAGTTTCCTTTTCAAATTCCCAATATGGTGAGTATCATGTCTCTCGTTGATGAAAGTTTAAAGTAATACATGTTGGACTATAAAGTGTTAATGTTTAAGGTCGAATAGCTTTGAACATAAATATTAAAATTAAATCCCAAAAAAGACTGAGTGACTAAGAATTTCTTTAATATTCATTAAATATTTCCAAGGGGAATCTTGAGCCCGAATTTTTATGGTCAACAAATTTAAAACATGCATCATCATATGTCTCTTCCAAGAATGAAGTAACCATTATTTGAAAAATCCATTATGGGAATTGTGTTATACAGGGACAATTGGGGAATATTCTACATAGCCAAATAGTGGAATCTTTTGACTGGCATGCCTGTTACGTAGGAAAATTATGCACGACTACCTAAGGGTACGTACTGTATAATCAAGAAAAAGATCTCTTAGAAATTTAACATTTTACTATTGATAGACAAGGGAAAATAATATTTTGGTGACTCAAGACCACAGTGGGTGGTATTTCTAAGGAAATGGATTTTAAGAATAAATGGTTACTTTGTGATGGTATATGACATGAATCAGAAAACCACTACTATAAAAATTTGGTGTATGAAGAATTGTTGAAATTATTTAGAAAGTGGAATTTATGATATAAAACTGTGCAGTTTTAAGTCATGAAGTGAGGACATCGTATTGTGAAGTTTCAAGTCATACAGTGAGGACATTTTGTGGATTTAATTTAAGGTCTTTAGCTTTGACCAAAGATATATGACTACCAATTTTTTTTGATAATTTGTTTGGAAACATAATACCATATTCGGGTATGGAAGGAAAATACTGTAAATTCTGATTTGGGATTTTCTTGATTTGAAGAATGTTATGTGAAATGGGATAAAGGTATTAGAAGATTTATTTTCCAAGAATGAAGTTACTATTATTTGAAATCCCATTATGAGGGTTGTATTATGTAGGGAAAACTAGGGAATATTCTATATAACCAAATAGTGACATCTTTTGACTGGCAAGCCCAGTATGTAGGCAACTTATGCAAGTCCACCTAAGGGAATGTAATACATAGTCAGGAAAATGAGCTCTCAGAAGTTTGATATTTTACTATTTCTAAAAGACAATTAATGTTTATGGAGATTAAAATTTTTTGAAGCATAGATTTTGGTTTATGGAGAAAGGTACCTGAATATGAAAAGGGTATTTCAAACAAAGATTTCTCAAGAATCAGAGGAATATGACTTCTATGAAGATCTGACCCAAACGTAGGAGGTTTGGTGTCTGTAGTTATAGGTCATACAATTAGGACTAGAAATGGAAATAGTATATGATATGTGTCCAAGTGATTCCAAGGTTATTTCATATTGCTTTGAACTCAGGGAGAGGAGAATGTGTAAACCATAATGGTGAAGATTTTCAGATCGAGAGAAAGACAATGGGGAAAATATACCTGAATTACTGTTTTAAAATACAGATTCTTGTATATTTTCATCAAAAGCTTATGGGGACAAAGATACTATAATGAAGAACGGAATTACCATCATTTGACAAACTCGTTATGGGGGCTGTATTATACAGGGCCAACTAGGGCATATGCGGCATGGACAAATAGTGACATCTTTTGACTGAGATGCCTGCAATGTAGGTAACTTATGCAAGGCCACCTAAGGGAATGTACTACATCGTAAGTAAATATAGTTCTTAGGTATCGGAAACTCTTCCACCAGAAACCGTAAGAAATATTATAAAGATCAGAAAATATTCAAGATTATGAGTGTGAAATATAGAAGGGGTTTATGCTAAATTCACATAATAAATATTTGAATCAATATTTTCCATGATTTTGACATCATTTACATAGATTTTACTCATATGTAGAATGGATAATTTCTTTGTTTCTCTTTGAATTGAAATTCTACTGTGTAGTTTTAAGTGATGCAGTGAGCACATTATACTATGCAGTTTTTAGTCATTCAGTGAGGACATTGATAACCCCATAATAAATTAAGACACCTTATTTATATAAAGAATCATTTTACCCAATTCCTAATCCCACATGATCTATGATCGGTGTGAGAAACAAGGAGAAGGGTTTATTCTATAGCACAAAGGTGACAGAAGTGAATAATAGGGGTGTTATATTTCCATGCAGTTTTAATGTAATGTGGTAAGGATGAAGATGAACTGATTCAAAAAAGGAAGGTCATATTGTAATTGGACTAAGGAATAAAACCTAAATGTCACTATATGTCTTTCGGGGGGTACGAATCAAGCCATACATAGTTCTTTAGACAATCCCTATGAAATTTTTATTTTTATATAAGGAATAAAGGGGTTTTATATATCATGGTCGGGCCTAATATTGGAGATCTAGGTGTCTCTACCAATCTCATATAAGTGAGAATCAGGTCGTACATAGTTCTTTAACCATTTATTTCCCACAACAATTGAGTTTGACATAGGAGATGGGGGGTTAACACATTCTAGATGAATGATTAAATTTAAGACACAAGATGATATGAAAATAAAATCATGTATCTTAAAAGAGAACTCTATATAGATCTAGTTCATATACAGGAGAAGGAAAAGGGAAATAATTTTTTTTGGTTGTATCTGGGCCCAATACTGGTGATCCAGGCATCTCTACATATCTGAAATAGATGTTAATCAAGCCATACATAGTTCTTGAAACAAGGTCTCCATACAGATCTGACTCAGAAATAGGGATGAGAGGGAATCATGTGACACTAAGGAGTGGCAATGATTTCAATGATGCTTTCTTATAGAATCTACTAACATCAAATAGAGAAGACATTAACCGTACAGTTTAATGTCATGTAACGAGGAAAATCAGTGTCATGCAGTTTAACGTCGTGCAATAAGGACAAAAATGCTACACATTTTAACGTCATGAAACATGGACACTTATGGTTGTTATGTAGTTTAATATCTTGTAACTTGTACTTTGTACTGCGTAGTTTTACGTCTTATAGTAAGGACGTTGAGGGATATGTAGTTTTCAGTCTTGCAGTGTGGATGTTGTGTGCAACTACAGAAAGTATTTAATCAATAATCTCACATTGGTTAGAGTTGTAATAAGCCCCCCATACATTGATATTAATGCATAAAATCCATTTCAGTAGACCTTATGTATGGAATAAGGTCCTTCCCACATTGGCTCAAGATTTGGAGGTTTCTGTCCTGGTATCATTAGAGTCCTGGGGACCAATACCAATTCTCCTTGAAGAAATTAATGAAGGAGAACTTTCTTGTTAAAGGATCGCGCTATTCTGTTTTTATATACTTCTAAATGATGCAAAGTATGAAATCTTTTTTCATCTAATTAGTCCATCTAATTAAATAGTTTTTGACACCTCTCATATGTAGACAATTGATCCCATATTGTGACTCTGAGTGAAGAAAATTTCATTTCAATTGGAAAACTGCTTCTATTCTATATACCAATAAATAAGGATTTGCTTAGGCAGTAGTGTGGATAGTATTCCAATAATCCCATAAAGAATGAAAAAGTTTATTAGGACAATATTTCTTATCTTTATCCTCTATATTCTGGATTATATTTGATAGGGACCTATTAAAATCCCCTATCTATCCATTGGGCACCACATGATAGCGAGATGAATATTTGGACATTATATTGTGCTGTGGATATAACTTCATTACCTCAACAGAACATATATTGGTGCTATTGTCCGTTAATATAATTTTAGGGACACCAAATCTAGTGATGATGTTAGTTTTGAAAAAACTAACAATTCTTTGTGCACTAACTTCTTTGAAAGGAATAGCCTCATCCCATTTGGAAAATAAGTCTATAGTTTTAGTAATATACTTTAACTTCTTAGCCGTAGCTAGAGGATAAGGTCCTACTACATCAATTCACCATGTGAAAAATGTTCAGGAGTATTTAGTTGTATGTAGTAATGCTAGGGGTTGATGAATGATGTTGTCATGAATTTGGCAGGGATAAAATCTCTTAGTAAAATATTTGAAATCTTGCATCATAGAAGGCCAAAAGTACCCAAGCCTTCAGATTTGATCAGAAAGCCTATGCCCAAACTGGTGAGCACCACAAGCTCTTGGATGTACCTATTTAATTAATTTCCTCTATTCTGGTTTGAACAAAAGGTGAGACCATACAACTATGAGCTGTGATGATAACTATCTCATCCCAATTTGGATCTTCCAAGGCTGTAGTTTCATTAGCCGGTGCATCAGCTTGGGAATTTTGTGACCTCGAACATAAGACACTGTCAGCTCTGTGGGAAATTCATCCATTAACCCTCTGATGTAATCACATATAGGGATTAACTATTATTTTCTAATAAAATATTCCCCATTGATCTGTTTGATTACCAATTCTGAATCACCTTTCACTTTCAAGTGATTCACTTGAACCTGAAGTGCAATTCCAAGCCTGCAATGAGAGCTTGATATTATGATTAATTGTTGGTACTGCCTTATGATAATAGGAAGGAATAAGGCAATAATACCTTTTCTGGGGAAATAAGGAAAATTCCTAACCCAACTATGTTGAGTTTAGGGTTTTACATTCTCTTCCCTATTAGACTTCTGGAGGCATCATCAATGTAAATTTCCCATGTTTGGGAATTATCCTGAATAGATAAGACCTCTTCATTAAGATGTTCAGTATTAAATGATGTATCTTCCACAGATGGATGTTCAGCAAGGAATTTGGCCAAATCATGGCCTTTTATTTCCTCCTAGGGCACAAACTGAATATCAAACTATTGTAAAATAACTTCCGACTATGACATATTCCCTATAATCATAGGACAACTAACGATAAATTTGAGCGGGTTATTGCGAGATACCAATTGGACCTCAGGATGTTGCAGGTAGTGCCTCAATTTTTGAACTATAAAGATTAATGCCAGGAAGCATTTTTCAATACTTGAATATCGAGTTTCTTCATCAAGAATAGTTTGACTGAGATAGTAAAGGTTGTTCTCATTCCCAACATCATTCTTTTGGGCATGGAAGGCACCCAGTGATCACTCTAAAACTGTCACATAGAGAATAAGTGGTCTTCGTTCAATAGGTGGCATTAATACTGGTGGACTCAAGATATATTTCTTGATGGTATCACATGCTTCTTGGTAGCCTTCATTCCATGGATAGGTGACTCACTTCTTCATTAATCTAGTGAAGGGAAAACCCTTTCTTTCCAAATTGGAAATGAAGTACAAAATATAGGCCAAGTGTCCTTGGATACATCTTAATTATTTCAAATTTATAAGAGGTGACTTACCAGATATTTATTTTTTTCTCAGGATCAACATCGATAACACAATGTCATACAATGAAGCCAAGGAACTTTCCCGAGGTTACCCCAAAAGCACACTTCATGGGGTTTATCCTCAAACTGTGTCATCAAAGTTTATTGAATATGGTCTCTAGATAATCCAAGTGATTGGAACGTTTTCTTTATTTGATCACTAAATCATATACATAACATTTAACAAATTTACCTAAGATGGGTTTGAAGATATGGTGCATGGCACGTTGATACATTGCACCGTCATTCTTTAAACCAATGCGAATTACCAGATAAAAAACACACCTTGAGGGGATCTGAAGGTTGTAGATTCTTCATATTTTCGGGCCATATGGATTTAATTATACATAGAGTATCCATTCATTAAGGAAAGAGATTCATAGCTAGTTGTTCCATCAACTAAAATCTCTGTTATCGTAACTGGAAAGTCATATTTAATCCAATATCAATTAAGATATCTGAAATCAATGAAAACTATGATTTTCCCATTATTCTTTTTCACTGTGAAAATATTGGCCATCCTTTTGGGATATTGAACTTCCATGAAATATTTAGCTTTTATAATCTTATCAACTTCAACATCAATTTTAAAAAGCATGAGTTTGGTGTGTTATTCTTACTGCCTACATGAATCTGTGATGTTATTATAGAAAACCCAAATGGAGAGTGGCTATATCGGGATTATGACCTGGAATTTCTGTATAATTCCAAGAAATTATATCTCCATTTTTCTTTAAAAATGATGTATAAAAATATTTCTCTTCATAATTCATGGCCACACTAAATAGAGTGGGGCGTGGATCATCTTCTGTACCTAGATTTATTTCTCTGATCTCATCCTCAATGGTAGAGACACATTCCTCAAATGTTGGAGGAGCTTCCTAGAGATATTCCTCTTCTTCTTCATTATGTGTTACTTATTCTATTTCTAGTTACATAGTATATGATGAAATAAGGAGTCAGTATTTGAACATCTTGAAGAAGAGGCCACCTTTTATTACCCTACTGAAAATGAAGGGTCTTTCTAGGGAAATAAAGGGGAGATGCTGGATTGGGAATAAACATCTTTGTATTCCACTAGAATTGCTACAAGTTTTTCTATTCTTATTGATGAATTAGAGACTTGTTGTAGTTCAGTGGATTAAATGAAGAAATCTCCCTTTAAGCTTCCATAACTGCTTGATAATCAAAAATTTATCCCATTCTGTTAGGCTTGATTTCTGTAATAGACAGTTTGGAAGTTACTAGATGAATCTTGGATTTGTGTTTAACTTTTAAATTTGGATAATAGGTAACACATAATCTATACTCATATATATGAATGGGATTTCAGGGATCTTTTACAAACCATTCAGAACATTAACTCTTGTTATTTCCTTTGTCATGGACCTCATTCCCTTTGTGTGATTAAAATCTTCCTCAATGTATTGAGATCCACAGGTTTTAAACAGAGCCTTGTAACCATACAATTTCCCAATTTGACCATTGAAATAGTACTTAATACATTGGTGGTATGATGATGGTATGGACACATGTTGATGTAGCCAAGGCCTTCCAAGAATATTGTTGAAGGTTGTGTCCTGAAGAACTACCATGAAATATGAATTAGATAAAAGATCAAAAAACTGAGTTTTGAGTGTAATATCGCCCAGAGGTTCATTATAATTTTTTCATATCCTTGAAACATTAAAGTTGGAGGAGATAATTCATATTCAGTAAGGCCTAATCGATGAAGCGTATGAATAGGGAATGAGGTTGATTCTGGATCCATTATCAATGAAGGCTTGTTGAATGTATATGTCATTGACCTTGCCAGATAGATAAAGGGGTCTAATATTTCCATGTACAAAATCATATCCATCTTCATCTGTACAAGATATGATTGCATGAAATTATATAGGATCATTATCTATACGACAAATCTCAGCAACAACATCTTCAGTTTCAAACTCTTAAGGACTGGAAAAAGCCTCAATAAATGCTTCTCATAGATCTTTTGACATAATTAAGGAATCAAAAATTGAAAACTTGGCTAGTACATGGGAAAATTGTTTCAATACATCATACTTTTGGTCCAAAGGTCTGTGTTTCCTAGAATGGAGATACAGTTTTGCAGGTTCCTTGAAAGTCGATGTTTCTGAAGTAAATGTACCCTGTGTTAGAGAAAATTATTGAAATACGCATGGATTTGGTATATTAGACAAACTAGGTATATTTGAATGTTCAGCAGAATATGTTGTGACTTCTAATTGGTCCTCTCAAACAATCATGTCAGGACCGAACTTATCTTGCATGGAAGAATCTCCTTGTTCTTATTATGCCTGTTGAAGGGCTCTTCAATGAGTTTCTACTGCATATACAGTTCAATAAGGGGTAGAGTTAAAATAGTGGCTTCTAGAATACCCATGTCTTCCATAGTATCCTCAACCATAGCCTCTTCCCATGGTTCCCAAATTATGTATAAGAAATTATGTATCATTATAATTAGAATCATCATTGGTATAAGCATCCGTTAAGTGGATGACATTGACGGAAAAAAAGATCAATTCTTCATCCGATGAAGATTTTGCCTAAGAAAATGGTTTTGGTTATGCTGTTTGGCAGGATGGTGCCTGTGATTTTGAAGTAGATGGCATAAAATATTCTAGGTCCATGGACATATTTGGCCTTAACACGAGCTCATCTTCTCCTGACTGCTCTTTATCCTTCTGATCACATTGCTTCTTTGAGGATTGACCTTTTTATGAATATGGTTTTGGTGTGTCAGAAGTGGTGTAATACACAATCAGTTGTTTCAATTGTGTTTATAGAATGACATGAGTTTGGTTGATCATTTTCCGGATCATCCAATCATTATATTTCTGCACATTTTTACTTTTGACTTTTTACCATTTGTCTTCTTCATATGGACCAGTAGCAGTAACACATGATACCTGAGATGAAAAAAAAATTAGTTTCACTTGTCTAGGTCTACCATTTTTTGTAGGGGGTCCATGAAAACAAAAAAAAAATTAATGGGATCCCCTGAAATCTTGTGAAAGGGAAAATAATTAGTAAGATCTTCATCTCCTTTTTTGTATGGTTTATTTGGCCTCCGAAACTGAATAGAATTTTTCTCTAGAGATAAGATAAAGTAACCTAGAACTTGTTCATTCTAAAAGGAATACATTTTTCTCTTTAATTACTCAAACTGCTTCCACCTTTTATCTCTTTTATCATCTTGAATAGGCAGTTGTTGTTGCTGACATTCTTGAGGTGGTTCCCTTTGATGTGGTGAAGGTTTTGAAGTGGAATTAGGTACATATGCTTGCTTCAGTGTAACGGTAGCAACCTCTGGTTTCCCTATTCTCCTTATCATTGCTGATATAATTACACAATTTTTAGCCTTTGTTTCTATAATATAATCTTCTATCTATTGAGAAATTGATGTAAGGTCTCTAAAACCTCCTATATAGTTTACATGGATCAGTGGTTTGCGTATCTCATCACACAGATTTGACACACAAATTGGAAACAACTATTTTTTAGGGAGTGTTGGACTTATGTAATATGTTAATCTTTTCAATCATGCAATGAAATCAGAAAATATTTCATTCTGCCTTTGTTTATAGTTGGAAAGATCCAAAATGGTCGTATTCAGTGACGTTGAGCTAAATTGAAGAAGGAATTTATGATGGATATCTTCCCATCCAATAATTTATCGAGATTGCAAACTGGTATACCATACAAAAGCTGGTCCTTGTAATAACTTAACAAAACACCTAAGATTTACTTCTTATTGTTGATGATGATTTATGATCATGGGATCCCAATGAGAAATGAAATGCAATAAGTGTTTTTCCGGATCTCCCAAAACATTAAACATTAGGAATGTGGTATTCACAAAATTTGGTGGGGGAGGAATCAGATCTACCCATTCAGGGTAAGATTTTCTTTCCGATTGAACTGGTGCATGTTGTTTCTCCAAAGCTTCCAATAAAGATTCTAATTCCTCAATTGTGTTCATAAGTATTAGGGTAATATTCGAATGAGTTGGAACCTATACAGGTACAACAACTATAGAATGAGATAGTGCAATGACCAGAAAAACCACTAGTGATGGTGCTAGTATTTTCCTTGGATAACCCACAAGTACAGGCTTATCAAGATGTGTTAAATCTTGCGCTGGATGTGTACCAAATGGAGGTAATTCATTATCCACATATGTAGTTACCACAAACCCTCTTTTCTAAGGAGCTCATACAAGATGTGCATGTTGAGGATCTTCCTGGGGAGTACATCTAGTAGAAATGCTCCTCCAAAGTAACACTATATTGATTGTGTTCAACTCTTTAATCTCCTCTTCTTGCTGTGAAAATCTATCTTCAAGAGAAAGAGATTGAACTTATCCTATGGAAAAGTGAGATACCGTCTTACTTTTACCTTTCCCCTTGTTAGATACCTTTTGGAGGGGTGGGAGTTGGTTATTTGAAAGAATACCTAGATTCTGGGTAAGCCTTTGATTTCAGGTATGTACACATTCTTCATTTTCTTTAGTGTGTACTGTATTATGGATAAGAACTTCATCTTCTGAGTCCCATGAACTAGAGTAAATTTTTGAAGGATCTTCTATAATGATGTTAATTTCATTTACTGACACATAATTCATTGAAAACATTCTATCAGTATCTTTGTAAGATATTCTGTAATGATGTTAATTTCATTTCATAGACATACAATCATTAATTTCCTCTATTTTGGTTTGAAAAAAAGCTGAGACCATACAACAATGAGCTTGGATGATAACTGTCGCATCCCAATTTGGATCTTCCAAGGCTGTAGTTTCATTAGCCGGTGCATCAGCTTGGGAATTTTGTGATCATGGGACATAAGACAATGTCAGATCTGAGGGAAATTCATCCATTAACCCTCTAACGTAATCACATAGAGGGATTAACTGTTCTTTTCTAATAGAATATTCCCCATTGATTTTTTTTGATTACTAATTCTGAATCATCTTTCAATTTCAAGTGATTCAATTTCACCTAAAGTGCAATTCCAAGCCTGTAATGAGAGCTTGATATTATGATTCATTGTTGGTACCACCTTATGATAATAGGAAGGAATAAGGCAATACTACCTTTTCTAGGGAAATAAGGAAAATTACTAACCCAACTATTTTGAGTTTATGGTTTTATATTGTCTTCCCTATTAGACTTCTGGAGGCATCATCAATGTAAATTTCCTATGTTTGGGAATTATCCTTAATAGAGAAGACCTCTTCATTAAGAAGTTCAGTATTCAATGATGTATCTTCCACAGATGGAAGTTTATCAAGGAATTTGGCAAGAGCTTGGCCTTTTATTTCCTTATAGGGAACAAACTGAATATCAAACTATTGCAAAATAACTTCCGACTATGCCATATTCGCTATAAGTATATGAAAAATAAGGATAAATTTGAGCGGGTTATTACGAGATACCAATTAGACCTCAGGATGTTGCAGGTAGTGCCTCAATTTTTGAACTGTAAATATTAATTCCAGGCATCATTTTTTAATACTTGAAGATCAAGTTTCTTCATCAAGAATAGTTTGACTGAGATAATAAAGGTTGTTCTCATTACCAACATCATTCTTTTGGGCATGGAAGGCACCCAATGACCGCTCTAAAACTGTCACATAGAGAATAAGTGGTCTTCCTTCCATAGGTGGAATCAATACTGGTGGACTCAAGATATATTTCTTGATGGTTTCGAACGCTTCTTGGCAGTCTTCATTCCATGGATAGGTGACTCCCTTCTTCATTAATCTGGTAAAGGAAAAACCCTTGCCTGCCAAATTGGTGATAAAGCGCCAAATATAGGCCAAGTGTCCTTGGATTCATCTTTATTATTTCAAACTTATAAGAGGTGACGTACTAGGGATTGATTTTTTTCTTATGATCAACATCGATACCACAATGGCATACAATGAAACCAAGGAACATTCCTGAGGTTACCTCAAAAACACACTTCAAGGGGTTTATCTTCAAACTGTTTCATCAGTATTTTTTTAATATGGTCTCTATATCATCTAAATGATTGGAAATTTGTTTTTATTTGAACACCAAATCATCCACATAACATTTAAAAAATTTACTTAAGATGGGTTTGAAGATATGGTGCATGGCACTTTGATACGTTGCACCTTCATTCTTTAAACCAATGGGAATTACCAGATAAAAAACACACCTTGAGAGGATCTGAAGGTTGAATATTCTTCATATTATAGGGCCATATGTATTTGATTATACACAGAGTATCCATCCATGAAGGAAAGAGCTTAATAGACAACTATTCCATCAATTAAAAGCTCTATGATCGTAACTGGAAAGTCATATTTGGGACAATATCGGTTAAGATATCTGAAATCAATGCAAAATCTGATTTTCCCATTCTTCTTTTTCAGTAGGAAAATGTTGGACATCCATTTGGGATATTGAAATTCCTTAAAAAATTTAGCTTTTATGAGATTATCAACTTCATCATCAATTTTAAAAGCATGAGTTGGGTGTGTTCTTCTTTCTACCTACATGAATCTGCAATGTTCTTCTAGAAAACCCAAATAGTGAGCGACTACATCGGGATTAAGACATGGAATTTATGTATAATTACAAGATATTATATCTCAATTTTTCTTTAAAAATGAATTATAAACCTATTTTTCTTCATAATTCATGGCCACACTAAATAGAGTGGGGAGTGGATCTTCTTCTGTACCTAGATTTATTTCTCTGATCTCATCCTCAGTGGTAGAGAAACCTTACTCAAATGTTGGAGGAGCGTCCCGAATATATTCCTTTTCTTCTTCATTATGTGTTACTTCTTCTAATTCTAGTTACATAGTATATGTTGAAACAAAACATCCATAGTTAGTAGAGGAGTCAGTATTTGAACATCTTGAAGAAGATGCCACCTTTTATTACCATACTGAAAATGAAGGGTATTTCTAGGGTAATAAAATGAAGATGATGGATTGGGAATAAACTTCTTTGTCTTCCCCTAGAATCTCTAAAACTTCTTCTATTCTGATTAATGAAGTAGAGACTTGTTGTTGTTAAGTGGATGAAATGAATACATCTCCATTTAAGCTTCCATCACTGCTTGATAATCAACAATTTAACCCATTCTGTTAGGCTCGATTTCCATAATTGATAGTATGGAAGTTACTGAATGAATTCTTGGATTTGGGTTTACCTTTTAAATTTGGTTAATAGGTAACACATAATATATACTCATATATATGAATGGGGTTTCCGGGATCTTTTCCAATCCATTTGGAACATTAACTATTGTTATCTCCTTTGTCATGGACCTCGTTCCCTTTGTGTGATAAAACTCTTCCTCAATGTATTGAGATCCACACATTTTAAACAGAGCCTTGTCACAATCGAATTTCCCAATTTTACCATTGAAATATTACTTAAGACATTATTGGTATGATGAAGGTATGGCCACATGTTGATGTAGCCAAGGTCTTCCAAGATGAATGTTGAAGGCTCTGTCCCAATGAAATACCATGAAATCTGAATTAGATAAAAGATCTAAAAACTGAGTTCTCAGTGTAATCTCACCCAGAGGTTCTTTCTCATTTTTTTTCATATCCTTGAATCATTAAAGTAGAAGGAGATAATTCATATTCAGTAAGACCCAATCGATGAAGTGTATGAATGGGAATGAGGTCGACTCTGGAGCCATTATTAATGAAGGCTCGTTGAATGTATATGTCATTGAACATTCCAGATAGATAAAAGGGTCTAATATTTCCAAGTAAAACATTATATTCATCTTCATCTATAAAATATATGATATCATGACATTCTACAGGATCATTATCTATACGGTAAATCTCAGCAACAACTACTTCAGTTTCAAACTCTTAAGGACTGGACAAAGCCTCAATAAGTTCTTCTCATAGATCTTTGGACATACTTATTGAATCAAAATTGAAAACTTGGCCGGTAATTGGGACAATTGTTTAAATACATCATAATTTTGGTCCAAAGGTCTGTGTTTCCTAGCACAGAGTTTCAGTTTTGTAGGTGCCTTGAATGTTTATGTTTTTGAAGTAAATGTACCCTGTCTCAGAGAAAATAATTAAAATACTCATAGATTTGGTAGATTATACTAACTTGATATATTTAACTGTTGAAGAGATGATTTTTTTACTTCTAATCGGTCCTCTAAAACAATCATGTTAGGCTCGAACCAATCTTGCATGGAAGAATCATCTTGATCTGTTGAGCCTATTGAAGGGTTCTTCCATGAGTTTTTACCACATATATGGTTAGAGAAGCGATAGAGTTAAAATATTGGCTTCTAGAATACCCATTTCTTCCACTGTATCCTCAACCTTAGCCTCTTCCTATGGTTCCCCAATTAGGTATAAAAAATTATGGATCATTATAATAAAAATCACCATTGGCATAAGTATCCGTTAAGTGGATGACATTGACAAAACCAAAGATCAATTCTTCATCCGATGAAGATTCTTCCTAACAGATTGGTTCTGGCTGTTCTGTTTGGCGGGATGGTGTCCATGCTTTTGAAGTAGATGGCATAAAATCTTCTAAGTCTATAGAAAACTTTGGCCTTAACATGAGCTCTTCTTCTCCTGACTTCTCTTTATCCTTCTGATCACATTTCTTCTTTGAGGATTGACCTTTTGATGAAGATGGTTTTTGTGTGGCAGAAGTTATGGAAGACACATTCAGTTGTTTCAACTGTGTTCATATAATGACATGAGTTCAGTTGATCATTTTTCTGATCATCCAATCATTATATTTCTACACATTTTTACTTTTGACTTCCTGCCATTCGTCTTCTTCCTCTGGACCAGTAGCAGTACCACATGCTACTTGAGCTGACAAACATTTTAGTTTCACTTGTCCGGAGTCTACCATTTTTTTAGGGGGTCCATGAAAACAAAAAACTTTTTAATGGGATCAACCAAAATCTTTTTAAAGGGAAAATAATTAAGAAGATCTTCATCTCCTTCTTTGTTTGTTTTATTCGGCCTCAGAAACTGAACCAAATTGTTCTCTAGAGATAAGATGAAGTAATCTAGAACTTTTTCATTCTAGAAGGAATACATTTTTCTCTTTAATTCCTCAAACATATTCCACTTTTTATCTCTTTGATCATATTGAATAGGCGGTTGTTGCTGCTGATGTTCTGGAGGTGGTTCCCTTTGATGCAATGAAGGTTTTGAAGTGAAAGTAGGTACATATGATTTCTTGAGTGTAACGGTAGCAACCTCTGCTTTCCCTATTCTCCTTATCAAAGCTGATAGAATTACACAATTTTTAGCCTTAGTTTCTAATATATAATCTTATATCTATTGGGAAATATATGTAAGGTCTCGAAACCCTCCTATATATTTTACATTGATTAGTGGTTTGCGTATCTCATCACATAGATTTTCCACAAAAATTGGCAGCAACTATTTTTGAGGGAGTTCCTGACTTATGTAATATGTTAATCCTTTCCATCATGAAATTAAATCCGAAACTATTTCATTCTGACTTTGTTTATAGTTGTTAAGATCGAAAATGGTCATATTCAGTAATGTTGAGCTAAATTTAAGAAGGAATTTCTGACAGATATCCTCCCATCCAGTAATTGATCGAGATTGCAAACATGTATACCATACAAAAGCTGGTCCTTATAATGACTTCACAAAATACATAAGTTTTACTAATTCTTGTTGATGAGGATTTATCATCACGGGATCCCAATGAGAAATGAAATGCAATAGATGTTTTTCCGGATCTCCCGAACCATTAAAGATTGGGAATGTGGTATTCACAAAATTTAGTGGGGGAGGAATCAGATCTTCCCATTCAGGGTAAGATTTCCATTCCGACTAAACTAGCCCACATCGTTCCTCCAAAGCTTCTAATAAAGTTGTTAATTACACAATTATGTTCATAATCATTAGGGGAATATTCGAATGAGTTGTAACCTATGCAGGTACATCAACTAGAGCATGAGATGGTGCAACGACTGGAAAAACCAATGGTCATGGTGCTTGTATTTGCCTCGGAAAACCCACGAGAATAGGATTATCAAGATTTGTATGATCTTGCCCTGGCTGTGTACCCAATGGAGGGAATTCATTATCCACATATGTATTTACCAAAAATCCTCTTTTCTGAGGAGCTCATACAGGATGTGCATGTTGAGGATCTGCCTGGGGAGTACATCTAGAAGAAATGGTGCTTCTAAGTTACTCTGTATTGACTGTTTTCAACTATTTCATCTCCTATTCTTGTTGTGAAAATATCTATTCAAGTGAAAGATATTGACCTTCTCCTATGGAAAAGTGAGATACAATCTTAATTTTACCTTTCCCCTTGTTAGATGCCTTTTGGAGGGGTGGTAGTTGGTTATTTGAAGGCACACCTAGATTCTGGGAAAGCCTATGATTTCAGGTATGTACACATTCTTCATTTTCTTTAGTGTGTACGGTATTATGGATAAGAACTTCATCTTCTGAGTCCCCTGAACTAGAGTCATTTTCTGAAGGATCTTCTGTAATGTTGTTAATTTCATTTACTGACGCATAATGCATTGACAACATTCTATCAGTATATTTGTAAGATCTTCTCCCTATATATCTTCCATGAGACTCTTCTCCCCTCTATGATGTATTCTTAGGAGCTATTTAAAAGATAGTAACCCAAAGGGAATCCTCAGATAGTTCAGTTGTGTGCTCTCTTTATGTCTTCTTCCCTAATCGAGAGAAAACTGACTTCTATTGAGGATGTGATTGTAGATGTGAAATATCCATCAGCCCTGTAGCCTGGGGATATTCCAATTCTTTTTTATAAACCATTTGAACATTTTTTAATGAATTTAAAGGTTGAATTGAATGATCCCCCATCCTTGCAAGTTTGGGTGGTTCTTGAACTGATATGGCTGATATTCGTGTAGGTTATCTTCTGATTTGGAAAATTTTGGTTTGGACATTAGCTGGGTGCATTATCCAACAACCAATCAAATAACATATTTCAGAATATCGATGTTCTATTTTAGACATTTGTGTTATTTTATGGATGACATCCTTTAATCGGGATTCCTACTCCAGATTCTCATATGCTTGATGTAAAAGTAATTCAACAAATTGTTTTCTTTGGGCCTGACTCTAAGGAGGGATATTTGAGGCATGTTCTTGAGAATAAATTTGATTACATATAAAATCTATTTATTTTAGACAACTATGGGAAATAATAGTGCATGAAACCACTTTTGGTGGGATTTACTGATTCTGGAGTACAATGAAATGCAATGCTCCATGTACACCCCATCCTTTGATAAGAACACCAAATGGAGAATCATAAATTAATTAGCATAGCCTCTTTAGAGCATTGAGGCATTCATGATGTAGGGTTCTATACTTCTTTTCAATCTTTGGATGATGGGAAACTAAGAGATATGCAAAGTCAATTTGGCATTGCAACCCTTCTATCACCTTTCCATGATTTTGATATTCATCATATGGTAATACTGTGGTTTTAAAATGATGAAGAGTCTTCCATAACTTGAGGTAGATATCAAGAATAAAATATTCTGTTATAAATTATGGAATGTTATATGGAGAATTTTCCAAAGGCAAAAACATGACTGGTTTTTCTTCTTTATCCAATTTTTTTCTCATGTTTAATATATCTTAATCATATTTCACTAGAGATTTCTCCACTTGTTCTAACCAAAGTGAACATTATGTATTAAAAGATAAATGACCCAAGGGAGGTTCAGAGAGTGACTGTTTCCCTAAGATGTCTTCTGGTTAAGAAAGTGTTTCACTAGTCAATAAAAAGACCTCACACATGACTGGTCATGTGTTTGGAAGTGTCTCATGATAGGAGGGATTTCTCATCACTACAATGTCAATAATAGAATTATCTTGACTATATGAAATACTACTTCAGAGATGTCTTTCTCAGTGAATTCCATCATGCGGAGGACCACCATGGTGGATCACAGCATGGGATGAATCCTCTTTCTCCATGGTCTTCTGGGCAGATGGAGGGTTTTTGTGGATCTCATCCAGAGAGAGGTTCTCTGGATTGACCTAATTTTCATGAAGCAAGCCATCATGATGAAGTGTCTGATGGGGAACTTTAGAATTACTGATAGTACTCCCATAATTTTAGCAATGAGAGGGTAGTATGTTGAGCTTCAATAGATAAATGTCTTATCGATTCAAGAACTCCTGCATTAGAAGGATCCAAATTATAGCATGACTCTTTATTTTCAAACCGTGTTTGATGAAACTTATTCATGGATGTTTTCTTACACTTAATTGGGACCACTTGATAGGAGAAGTGTTTTTCATGGGTAGGTGTATGTGCCTGCCTTGGAGCGGCCACCAGAACATAACGATTACCTCCAATTGGAAAGAGTGTATGTTTCCGATCATGTTGTCCGTATGATATGGGGGAGTATTCCCCCATGACCCTCCTGGTCTAGAACAGAGCCATGTATCTACTCTTGGATGGCATGCCGATGTGTCATCCCATGTGCGGGGATAGATTTATGTGTCTATTCCCCTGTTACTATCGATGTAGTTGTTATAATATCCTCGCATGCTTCCAAATTATGGTCAGGAATTTGTGTCTGCACTTTCACCCATGAAACGAATTGTTTGGTTACTTTAAAGGCTGGAACAGGAATATACATCCATTCTGTATCTGGAGTAGGTGTATGTGACTACTCCTGTCCTCATTTTCCTGTCAATGGGTATTTACAGTACTCACGCTTGGGGGCATAAATTTGGGTCTACCTAGATTTCTCATTGGAGCTTTCCGATTGACTTTTCTGGGCACTAACAAACGAGATTGTTGGAAAGATTGATGAACACTGGTGGGTGTATGTGACTGTCAACTATTTCCCTTCAAGTATTGTTGACAAACGTCTTTCAACATTGGCAGAAAAGACTGCTGGCAGAATTGGTAATTGTAAGAAGGTACATGTTTCTGTTTACCAGTTGCCACCACATTTGAATGGTGGGATTCTTTAAACGCAGTCAGACGAGCCTGTCGACTGAATGATAACTTGTAAGCATGTGTATGTGCCTATTCATGGTACTCCACTAGATTTATTGGTTGGGGTTGGTGGGTTACTTCTAGACGAGTCTGTTGGACATAAAAAATCGGAAGAATGGGTGTATGTGCCCGCTCATTGTTTTCCATCAAGTTAGGTTGATGGAATTTTCCGGAGGGGGTAGAGGCAAGAACATACTCCCTTTTTACTGGAAATTTTCCCCATTGATTCATCTAGCATGCTTGGGTATGAGATACCTGGGTTGAACGTCCAGAGGCAACACCCCCATCATGTTGGGGGTTCACTATAGCATAATTCTACTAGTGGCGATTGTTGGTGGGATTCCTCAGGAAGGATCCCTACATATTTGAATTGAGCCCTTGGATGACCTCTTGATCTACCACCCTATAGTATGGGAGGGACTGATTGTTGAATTTTGGGGATAAGGACCCAAAACGGTTGAAAACGATGGTTGAAACCTTCTGCTTCTTGATCATCGGTCATTGTTGGATGGATGATCGATGATTGTTATTGACCTGGAGGGCCTATCGGGCAGCCTCCAATGTCAAGATTGTATCATGTTGGTGATACTTCTTTACCAGCACATTGGAGACCCAACATTGAAGATACTGGGTGGGTGATAACATCCTTCCCATGGATGAGGATCTAGCTTGAGCAACAGTTGGGAAGTTCACAGATATCGTCTTGAAGAAATCCATTTTGGACTGAATGGAGTTCTGAGAAAAAACATGAAAACAATAATAATAAACTCCATTAAAGAAACATCTTTTAGATGGAGAAATTCATGATTGATTCCTTTTTCTATCCTTCCTTTATCCATTGATAAGGGCATGACAGGCTGGTAACATTATTAACATGGTTAAGTATTCACATCAAGTTCACTATTCTTGTTTCTTATTTCCTTGATATGTGTGTTCTAGTTATAAGAATCACTGCTTCTAGGTGGTTTCCATTGGATTTATTTATGGAAGTAGAAACTTCCAACAATTATTTATCCAAAGTGGACCTTCTTTACAAAGGCACGAGTTCATTAATTTTGAACATTACGATACTTAGGAATTTTCATTGGTCGAGAGGATGGGGTTTAGACTCCTCACACCCTATTGGGGGGAATTATTGTTTAATCTTGGACTCAGTTTATAAATTTAAGATATTTTCATGAATCCTTATTAATTCACCAAGTATAACATAAGTTTTCCTTGGAATTTACAATCACTTATTAACATGTGTAAAATTTAGAATCATCAGTATGTATTCAGGGTTCTTCATTAATGGAGATATCTGTATGTATTCAAGATTCTACATCAATGGTATCCTCTCATACAATATTTAGAGATTATTTTACTCATCTTTATGATGATACAAGTTTTTTAATATACTCACTGGGGCACTCTAGAATTTATTGTCCTCGAGGGAGACAATGGTTTTTTTTGATATTGGGACCATACCTATGGAATGGGTTACCTATGTATCCTTATGAAAAGAAGAAAAACCCTCGAAGTTTGGTGCCACTAATGGGACACATCATACAATTGAAGGTCATGTGATAAAGACCTAACTGTGCAGTTTAATTTCATCTGGTAAGGACATCTAAGAAAAGGGTTCTTATTCAATGTTTAATGTGGGACTTATACCTAAGCATCCCAAGGAACAAGGAAATAATAGGGGTTTCCAAGTAAGATTAGACCCTATTGGGAATATGTCCCAAGGAGAATATGGTTGATTTGAAGTATTGGGTTTGAACCTCAATTAGAATTACTATGTATCCCATTTTTATGGGAATCAAATCCCACATAGTTCGATGAATCTCATAGGAGAGTATAGTCATTTGAGAGAAATGAGTTCGGGCTTACCTCCTGAAAAGGATGCCCTAATGATTTTGGGGGTTTAATTTATGGATTATTGATAAAGAGGATACGCACGTTAAGGGAATTAGGGTTAAATTCAAGAAGAGGATATCCTATGAGTTCAGGCCTTGAGAGGTCTTTCTATGTATCCCAATAATTGTTGGAATCATAGTTCTTGTAGTTCATTCACTGTGGGTGTTTGTGAACATGTGTAATCATCGTGAATATCTAAGACCAAGTGAGTCATGCTCAGTGTGAGAAACAAGAATATGTGAAAGATTCAATAATGACACACACTTTTCCTCCTCTACTGGTCAAAGAGGGAACACCTACTATAGCCTGGGAGGACGAAGTCGAGGCGGCCTGGGAAGAGGGTGAGGTGATGAACCCTCCTTCTATTCACTTTACATTGGACAAGGGTCCAATGAAAGGAAAAAATAGATGAAGGTTAGGGGCTTACACCAGGATGGATACCCTAAAATTGATCCTAGTAGGGGATAGATACTTCTCCTCTACTGAAAAGGAAGAAAAGTATGTGTGAACTGTACCTTCCCTACCAGAAATACAAGCTCCCATATTTTTGATAAGGGAGAGGTCGAGACCTATACCCAAATTCTCAAAACCTGGAACTTCCCAGCACTATTCCTGGGATAAAGGTCTATGTGATTGTGGATATAAAATCCCACAGACATTCCATGAATCCTAACCCCATTGTGAAAAAAATGTGGGAAACCTATGAATGTGGATATACAATCTGAAATAGAAGACACACTGATTTGTCTTCCCCAAAAGTTAGATAAGTCAAGAGGTTTTGGTGGATATCTCAACAGAATGCCTTTCAAACAAGGGATCCAATGAAGAATAATCATGCCCATGGATTCCATTAAATATGACTTGATGGATCGTAGACTGAAGAGAGTAAGTGAATCAAATAGGGGTGCCCAAGTAGTTAATGGTGAACTAGTATGGGCGTGCAAGTAGGCTTGGGCGACCTAATGTTCACTTATGTGACAAACAACCTATACGGTAATACTTGTATGAGACCTAACTCAATCTTTCAGGAGTATTCACAGGTGATCCTAGAGGTGGGGCGCTCAAGTTCCTATGAAAGGAACAGGTGGCGTGCAATTGTTTCTAATTTTGATATTTTGGGTGATTTTGGCGCACAAGTTTTAAGGATTTCAAACACTAATAAGACTTAATTCCTAGGATCCTTCCTCAATTCCTCTGCTTTAGGTGGTAAAGAACTACCTTGAAAGTTTCAGAGGACTTGGGTGAAGCACTAGGGAGACCAGATAATTAATTGGGCTTATAGGAAATTTTTCCATCCAAATGAAGTCCCCAAGGGTATATTTGTAGGAAAAAATATAACCTTTGGTGAAAGGAGTTTGGGTGCTCAAGTAGGCTGCACAAAAGATGGAGGCACAAAAGTAGGCTGCGCGCTGACTCCCTTTGGGTCTGACTAGGGTGACCAAAGCTCGTGCCTTTTCAAATCATCATTTTCTTCATGTATTTTCCCTATTCGTTGTAAGGTATTTTCTTTTATCATTTCATTTTTTAGACTCTTTGACAGAATATAGTGTCAACAATCGTATGACATCGAGGTAGGTTGTTTATGCCTCTTGTTGTTCATCTTTGGATTGTATATGATAAAACTGTCGTATAACCATGTTTTAGGAATTGATTTATTGGGAATTTAACCCTATTAATTACCTACTATGGTTCAATTGATATAAATTGGGGTTGTTTCATATGTTTGAGGTTTAATTCCTTTTTAATGGGACACCCCATGTGTGTGTTTCCCTAGTTTGACAGTTTAGGACCATTTGGACTGGGTTTCCCATGAGGAGTTCCTTGTTTCCTTGACTTGAATAATTTAGGATGGAGATTGATTTATCATATGAATTTCATGTGTTATTCTAGTGAATGTTATCTAGGTATAAGTTATAGATTACATTTTCTACCTTGTTATGCTATGAACACTGATCTTCCAATGGAATATGAGAGCCTTGGACCAAGAAAATTGTGGGGGTTTCCATGATTATTTACACTAGACCGTGAGAGCCTTGGAATAGACTTTGATCCTAGGGTATTGACCATGAGAGCTACCTAGAAGTTCATTTATGATTATTTATTCAATGTTGACTTAGGCGGTATTGACCATGAGAGCAGTCTAAAGATCATTTATAAGTTATTGATGCCATGTGGACCCATGGGTATTGACAATGATAGCTACCCTGGTGGTCGTTTGTAATTACATAATCTATGATTAACTAAAGGGGTTAGACCATGAGATATTTCCCAAAGGGTTGTTGAATGATTGAAATATTGTGACGTGTCTACCAAGACAAAGCACAAGCATGGACTCGGTCTTACCTGTTTGTTTAGACGGTCTTCCAAGACGTCTGTTTTGGTGCTATTACCTTAGGGGATATATAGATTAGTCTAGATACTGTGATTACCTGTTGCAATGGTTGGATCATAAATACAAATTAATGTAATTGAAATAGTATGATTGTTTACATTTGAGTACTTATCAGCTTACTGCTTCATTTCTGCATATTGACTACTATATATATATATATATATATTCACTGACATATAAGAATATATTTTGTGGTGGTTTACTACTGGGATCCATCTCACACCCTCTTTAGGTTAGGCTTTTAGACCCAAAAAGATTATATGGTATCAGGTATAGATGAGGGAAAGCGCCCTTCTTCATCAGGTACTTGATTGCTATTAGAGCCAAAGAGCATGAGACCAAGCTGAGGATTAAGATGCTATTGAACTTTACTTATTTTCTATATTTATTTTGGTATTGTATTTCTATAATTGTGACTTTTTCAGATACTTTCCTAGACATATGTGACATGCACCATTTATGTATATGCTCCAGTTGTTTTATTACTATTAGTCTTCTACTGTTTACTTCTGTTGTGTGGTACTACGACTTTTTCTTCTATTTAATATTTATTTTCCAATATGTATAATTTTCCAATAAAGGAATAGTCTCTCCATTATCAGACCATGGCCCTCTCTACTAGTCAACAACCACTCACATTTGGGGAAATGTGCTTGAGGTCATGTGACCACCCGGTATCGAGGTACCTTTGGGTGTCACCCGGAACTGGGACGTTACACGGTCAACCAAAATTGAATAAATATTATTTATTTTTAATTAATAATTTCAATATTAAATTAAACTGAGACTGGATATATACTTATTATGGGAATACCTAGACATCTTTCTCAGTGGAATTTTGTAGAACCACCCCAATTACAAGGTTAGAATTTTACAGTATACCAAGGAACCCATAAGGAATGAAATTAATGCCATAATAACATAAAACCTCATATGATTGATTTATGAGTAATATGTTGAATTTATAAAGATATATGAAACCTATTAAGTTTCATAATTGTGTCATCAACAGATGTTATTGATGTATCTTTCTTCAATTTCCCAGAAAATGAGCTCTCTCAATAAACACTATGGCGATGGATTTATCAAGGTAGTATCATTACCGTCAAAGAGCCTATGATATAAATTTTTTGTCAGGTTATATAAAGAATAAATCCTTTATCAAATTATCCATTAATGCAATATAACTCAGGATTCACCCAATGCGTCTTACCATGCTAAGAGAATATTTATCCATAGTTATCATCAATACATTAGAGTATGCAACTCATGGTCTCTATTAATGATAATATTAATGTATAAGGATCAATAGACATATCTGAATATAAAAAAATCAAATAATACATGGAAATGTGTATTTTTTATTAGAGGACTCATTATCATAATCTCATACCCTAGAAATTACTAAGAGTGTAAACCATGAGAGGCTTTCTAAAAGTTATATGAGTCACCACCCATAATTGTTTTATCATATTTGTCCCATAAAATGTTATCATCCAACTACAAAACATATATTCAATAACACCATCATCAAAGATCTTAGTTATCATCGTATTAGGGAACTTCTTTGACATTTCTGTGTGACATCATTATCACTTACAAATATCATAGAGATGAAAAATCATGATGTGGTAAGAAATTTCATTAAAATTGAAAATACTTAATCATGTACTTAGAAGTTGGTTCTAAAAAACCAATAACAACAAAACCTACCTCACTAACCTTGGGTCTGAAACATTATCAAGAATTAAAACATTGAATTTATTATAGAAAACCAAATTAAAACATTACTTTGAAAATGTATATAATTTCCCCACATTTTAAGAAACATTTCAATCATTTGAAATGAAAATGTTGAAATCATAATGAAAGGTAATTGTGTAATTAATAAGAAAAATTAACCAAGTAATTAACCTAATTAATTGAAAATGGAAATTTACTAATAATGTAATTAATATCATCACAAAAACAAATTAAGAAAGGAAAACTAAACTTTCATGTTTAAATATAAATTATTATTTGATGAAATTTATTAAAAAGAAGTCATTAGTAATAATAATTTCAATAAAGTATCCATAAATAATAATCAAAGTAATTATCATGGGATCACATAAAATCCATTGGGTTGATATTGGATAAAAAATTTGAAACTCATCTAATTAGATATAGTATTAGTCCAACTACCTAAATAATCAATTTAACCCTTCCTAGCCAGGCCGAGTGGAAAAATTCCATAATTAGTGTAGAGTCCTAACATGGGGCCCACTATAAAGAGTATCAACATTCCTTGTGAAGAAACTATACCAAGAGCTTCTAACTTACCACCCAGGGTTTTCAATGATATTAAAATAGATGTTAGAGACATAATTCAATACATAATAATAATAATTAAAATTAATAACTTACCCTCACATATGAAAACCCATTAATGAAGTAGAACTATATTTATAATAACATTAATGTTATAATGGAAATAAATATTTATAATTAATCCATTAACATCACATTTCATATAACATAATCACTTCAGAATAACTATATAAGGGGATCACTTAAAGGGAAACAAAAATAATTAAAATCGATGATAAATATAAAATATTCTTTATAAAAAAAATAAATTTGAAAGAAATGGTATATAACAAGAAACTCTATATATAAACTATAACCAAGTCATAGAAAGAATCAATGATATTTTTTTGTTGTATAGAATAAGTAAACATCAATGGGACACATTACAACCTTAATAATTTTAAAAACATTATAAAACAACTTGACTAAAATTAATTATAAATCATAAAAAACAAACCCATGGTATTAAATTTAATTTTTAATGAAAAATAATTGGTCATTTGTTAGAAAACTCCTTTAATTAATTTCATCCATGGAATTATATTTTAGGTATTTAAATATAGTAAAATCACTTTGAAAACCAAATAACATTATAGGAACCAAATTAAATACATGGAGACATAATATATATATATATTATAAAATTTAATCTAATTAAAAACTATGATTAAAACTTTAAGATCCAAACATTTAATAAATAAAGGAGATTGAATTTATCCACCTATCAAAAGTTGTGTAAATTTATTTTAGAAGGATCATTCCTTCAATGGGATGCAAGTATGATCCCTAAAAAATAGTTGTTACCATAAAGTCAAGAAAAAACCAAATAAATTTAATATAAGCACAAAGCCCAGCATCTATGGAAACATGGGATAAAGATAATGAAAGGTCAATGGGATAAGGAATATTAGAAGAGTTTTAATGGTAATTAAATATAATAATCATCAGTAAAATGAGGAATATATCCAAGGAAAAGAAAAAGGATATTAAAAAAATAGAATAGGAGATTCTTAGGGTGGTTGGAAACATAAAATGTGGTAAGAAGTGAATATAAATAGATTTACATAAATTAGTATTCTGGTTTTTGAAATTCACTAATTTTTAATACTAGATTTAATTCTCATATTAGTAAACCTTGTGCCAACCATGAGAAAAAACTAAATTTGATATGTTCAGCTTGCATGACTATACCACACAATTACTCTTAACCATTCACAAATATTATGGAAACTAACAGAATAAAACCCTATATATGATTAAGTTTCATAGTTTTTCCTAACCATGTACCACTATTGAATTTTGAATCTCATATGTAAGATTAATCTAAACATATTATACTTACTTTGTGATGATTGTGTGGGAAATATATTATCCAAATTTTATTTTGAACCTGAGATCCTATAAATCCAATAAAAACAATAATTAAATAAAATAACAAGAAAAATGAAATCAAGGTCTTACAATTTGTATATTGGAGTGGTATTATTCATAATAAAATTCCAATAGAGTTAAATATTTATCCCAAATTCCTTATAAATCAAGTGATAATAACCTTAGCATGTTCTATAATCTTCATATAGTCTTTACTTATTTTACATCTCTTTTTGGATGATAGTTAGTGTTAAACTTATCCTTTTTATTTAAATACTATTTTATAATTATACCAAATTTTTAGATTAACCTTAGATTATGATCATATATTATTTATAAATGTGTACCATGGATTCAGAAAACATAATTTATATACAACCTAGTAATGTAATCATGAAAACAATATTCCCACATCTCTATTAAATGGATTATTTTGATTGAAGATGTATAATAAACCAAATTGGATTATTCCCATTGGATAACGTTGTAATCATAGTAATTAAGAGAATAATAATATTATCCCAATTCCATTATAGTATACATAAAAGTTACATAACTTCTTTTGGTAGTTGTATTACAATATTCACTTATTGGAATATCAATCATCTTGTAGTGTTGACTATATTCTATTCATATTTTATCAATAGAACTTTCTTGGATATCCTTATACATATTAGTCTTTCTAGGATTTATAGAGAACACTAAGCTCTGTACTTCATCCAAGAGTTCCATATTTACCTCCAGTATTGATGAAACACATGACCTCATACCAAACATTCATAATCTATCATCATAAATAATAAAACCTAAAAGAAACCCATTTCTCATAGCTTTCGTAATATTTTATAGGGTCTCTTTTTCTTTTTTATCCTTCTTAATATTCTCTAATAAATATGATTTTGTAGCTATATGAAATAGGTATTATGTTTCACCTTTTATTATATTTCCCTAGTCTATAATTACTAAATATTTGATAATTGGATCATTATCTACCCTCATTATGGATTTTATGTCGTGGTATTTCCTACACAATTCATCTACTACCTTATTTTATTTCCTAGGTTATTATTACATAACACAATAATAATAATTTAGTTCTTCTATTCATCTTTTTTCCACTTGTTCATCACTTTCTTATTAATTATATATTTTAAGATCTTATAATCAATGTAATATTATATATCTATTTATTTAGATAATGTATCCATACTTTTAGTGAAAATATCACCATAATAAACTATAAAAAATAGTTGGATAGTTTATCTCATGGGTTATTAGCTGTCAAAATTAACAATCCACCACTCTGTCATTTTATATTTAGTTGTATCTAATACTTTTTCTTGATGTATAACTATAAATATTAAACTATTTTTCCTAATGAAATAGTTAATATAGGTGAATTTAGTAATATAATATTAAAATCCTTAAATATATATTCTTATTCGCTTGTATATGTGAATTTTACCCGATTCCATGCTATCATAGTTAACATATTAGTGAATCAAGTATTGTTTAAAAAAACAACAAGAGTATCAATTTAATCTAATGAAAATATGTATTTTAGTTATGTTGGAGGATCTTTGAAATTCAAGGATGAAAGTAAATTTTGAGGGTAAATACATATAAATCTTGTGTATAAAAAATATCAAAGGAACAAAATATTTTTAAATAAAAATTCATATGTACTAAATTACCCATATGGGAACTTTTTTCCTTCGTGTCTCAAGAATGTTTCATAAATGAAATTCATTCTCCTAAAACATCTTAAAGTATACAAGAATATCATTAAAAAATAACACCATACATTTATCAAGATAATTCTTGAAGACTTCATTAATAAAATTCATAAACTAAATGGTCAATTTTTTTTAACCCAAATGGAATTATTTAGAACTCATAATGACTATATCATGTACAAAAACATTCTTTGTTATATCATCCATATTAACCTTTCACTGATGAAAATTAAAATTAAGGTAATTATTTTAGAATTTTTGATCTCCTTAAAGTTCATGGAAAAGGTCATAAATACATGGAAATAGACAATTTTATTCATATTAATGAAATTGTTTACATATAGTAAACTCATTGGATCATTGAAACATGATTTATAAAAAAATTAAGCACTCACCATGGTAAAAAAACTTCGGTGAATGAATCCTTTATCACATAAATATTGATTTTTTAATATTAATCTCAGATAATTCCAATGGATAAATTTTATATTGTGGCATAGATATGGGTTCTTCATAAAGGATAAGATCAAGAGTAAAATTAAATTATAGATTTAGGGTAAAAAAATTAAACTAATTTTGATATAGATCAATATATTATTATACAATAGGTATATATTCTATTATTAAAATATTCATATCTTTATATATTTAATTTTACCTACTTATTCAGAATGGATTTAATTTATAGGATCTACTGGTAGTTGTTTTTAAAATGATTTAGATAAATAAATATCCCCTAAAAAAATTAAGAAATTACATTACTAACACAAAAATTATAACTTCATTCCTTTTCAATAAACTCTTACCTTATAATTTGAGATCCAATACGTCATTTATATTAACAAAAAATACAAAAAATTTAATGAAAATGAGGTTTTTATATTCCCATGAATATTATGATGATGAATATTTATGAAGTTCAGGAATGACAGGTCATATTTTTTGTCAACATATATTCATACTGTATTTTCTAATTTATTGAGAATAATGATGCACTGATATGAGATTAAATGTATCCATGCATGTTGTGTTTGATATATCGATAAAAAATTAGTCTTTTTATAAATATATTATTACTATAATTAACATGTTGGATATATAATTTTGAAACTTTATGTTCAATTAGATCATCATGTGAAAAGAATAAAATCTCTCGATATGAAAAGGTGTTTTAGAATTAAGTTAATGAAGACCACAAAATTCCTTGATAACTCATAAAGGATAAATACAGTTTCAATTTTAATATGGAGATTCAATATTTAAAATGATTTTCTAACTCCCTTTGATGATCAATGGAGTTTCTTTTATCTATAAGAATGATTTCTAACATTGTGATAGAGATATTATACAATCACTTTCTAAACTGATGTTGTAGTGGTGTGATATTTTAAATGGATTTGCCCATGGATTGTTCCAAGAATGTTTTTATGACCCAATAAATTAAATTATATATATTTATTTATTTATTTATATATGATATGTCTTTTGTATTATATGTATTCTCGAAGAGACATCCTAGTGGTTGACAGGAAGATTGTCACATCTTATGAAAGTATCACTTGGAGGATGTTAAAGGAGAGATGGGAAATGGGGATCTATATTGAATTTTGATTATGAGATGATTTAATAGTATCATTATAAATATGTGATTATTTTATTGATACTATAGAATATAGGTGAAGGTAAAAATATTTTTACTTGATGAAAATGAGTGAAATTCTATATTTAAGAAACACAGTGTGATATAATTGTTTTATACCACAATTTATGTTTTTGAATATTATTCAAGTTTTATCCCTAATAAATTATAAAAAGGTTTTATTATTCCAAATTATGGAATAATTTCCTCATATTCACATTGAATTACTTTATAATAATTTATGGTTTCTCTATGATCTGTTTATGATGTATTGGAATTTTGAGGTATGTCAAAATTATGGGCTCAATGATATACAAAAAATACACTATAATAAAATAATATTATTTGTGTTAATGAATCCCAGACATATTTATATTTTTTACATGTGAATTATTTGATTTTGATGCATGAGTGATCATTCACAAGAGAAAATAATGTTGTAATTTCAAGTGTTATGATGTTATGCATTAGGTTATGCCATATTTTTTAGACATCATAAAGGAGATGAAGTAGTTACACAAATATGTATTACTAGGGTTATTTCACACCATAATTTCACTTATTAAAACCTAATAAATTAGATCATAACATAACATAAAGAATGTAATATCTTGATTCAATTATGTGAGAAAGAATCTAATGAATCATGACACAATTTTTAAGTGGCACAACATAATGATTTTTTGGATTTACATGATATTTAGATTCAATAAATAATTAAACCTTGATTTTAATAATAACACTATAAGATTTTGAGATATGTGTAGATATTTTTTGATTTGGGTGAACATTTTTTGAGTAAATAAAAATTTTTGATCTAAATTTTTTTGATCAAATTTTAAAAATATATTCGATTGTAATAAACTCTACTATTCCATTATTTTTCCAATTATGTAGAAATTAAATAATTGAAATATATTATATTTTTGGGATGTACTGTGGAGTTCTAAGAGGTTATTTTTATACATATCTATTTTTTACTAGGGAATATATGTAATTTCTACAAGGATGAAGTTGAGTCTGTCAGATATTCTTAGATTGACTATGATCATTGATGAAGACATAGAGATATTAACTATCTATATAAATGGATGATTTTGATAATATGAAAATAGATTTTTAAAATTAAGGCTTCTCAGTTTTAGTGAAAAATAGGAAAGAAATATCCACCCATTGTTTTGTAAGATAAGAATAGTGTACATGGAATCTGTTGGATCATAGGAACATAAGGAATAAAGACAAAGAACATCCATGCTCATGATATTAAATTATTGATATTATTACATTTAATTTCATATTATACACTTTTATTAATTAATTACTAATGACATACTTAATTTACTTTAATATTTTTTGATAATAAACAATGAAAGCATGACACATGATAACTACAGTTGAAGACCATGGATATATCCACTCAATTACAAGAGTGTGTATACATTGTAATCCCTTGAATCTATTTTATTTATTTATTTAACATTATATACCACTTAATAATCAAAATTATTACCTTTAATTAGTGTATATCTATGAGTTAATTAACACTTAGGGAATGTGTTTTGTATAAAAGAAATATAGAAGGATGTTTATGTTAAAAAACTGACTGATAATTCGTCCCCTCTCAGAGGATAGACATCTATCTTAGAAGACCTATAATTGGTATTATAACTAGGTTCAATATGATGGATCTTAAACTATATCATCATATCAAGGTTTATTCTTGTGTATTTAAAGAAAAATGACTCAACTATGTTCTCAAGGATCATAAATTTATTAAAAATATTGATAATATCTTCTCTTATCATATTTTTTATAATTTTCTAGATTATTTCATTAGTAATTTTAGGAGTAGAATAACACTTTTATTTTATTTATTAAATTTATCTAGTGATTTTTATGGTTTATTATATACTTTTATATATGTTTGAGATTTTATAAATATTTTATAAGTGTTATCCTGTAAATTATATTTTTACCTTTAGTAGTCTATAATTTTATATTATGTTTTTTATTTAATATGAAGTTATTTTTTATGTAACCTATATAATTTTTTAATAATTTTTTTTTAATGGAAAATTGGAGGCTATGAGCTATATGATTTCATAGAGTTATAAAAAATGGAGCTAGAGATTAAGAATAAATCGATGAGTATTGCTAAAAATTCATATATTAATCAATTTTTTTTATTAAGATTGAGTAAGTAAAAGAAAATATTTATACTGAGATTTCAGTTATTACACTGTATCACCAATCAACTCAAGTTGATGTTGGTTTCATAAGTAGCTACACATCACAAAAATATAACATATAACTTTATTAAATACTATTTGATGATTTATCAATTTATCATTGAAGTATTATTGAATTAACTTAATGAAGTCAAGTGTAGTTTATTCTAGGATTGAAATGAAAAAGATGAATTACATTAAATCATCTGAGATTCATGGTATGTATTCTATTTTATGCAGTTAAAGGATTATGGATTTTTAATTATATTTTGAAATAATTTTTTTTAAAATGTTATAGGAAGATAAATATAATTATTTATTAGTTACTAAAAGGTTTTATAAAAGGTGTAATATGAAACATATTTCAAATATATAATTCCTCAAGCATTAATTGATGTTTAAAAATTGAGGAAAGTATCTTAAGGAAAATAGTGAAATGTAAAGGTATGAAACTTTAATGAATAAAATTCTTACAACTTTTTAGGTTGATAAGAGTAGGAGTTGTTGGGTTAAATAACACTTTTATATCCATCGTTTTGAATTTCATAATATACATAATATAATTTTAATCCAACTTGAAATGGTTTTTTGATTTTTATGACATTTAAGTTCATTATCTATTATTTATAATGATCAATGAATATAGTACATTTAACAGACATTGGTACAATATGATGGAATTGAATACATTAGATGATATTATTAGAGACACATCCATCTAAAAATAGTGTACTTAATTCAATGTTATTGCAATTGATCTTGAAGTACTCTAAATATGAATGCGGGAGATTATTATGCAGATGTCTAAAATTTTACCATAATTATTTGATAAGAAAATTTTATGCACACATTTTCTGGTATATAATGTAATTAATTTTTAAATTTATTTGAAAACTTTTAAAAATTATTTATTGATTATTTTACTTTTGGGTAATTAAAAATATTAATGTTTTAAAAAAATGAAATAATATTGTAATATTTTGAAATAATTCTATTATGGAAAAAAATGAATGTTTTTATTGGAAGGAAAAAAGTGGCCAATCATTTAGCTAAGATAAGAGAACACTGTTGGATAATGAGAGAAAAAGGCAACATAAGTGTAACACCCGAGAATTTTATGTTATATAAATCATCAAAGGAATCTTTTTCTACACACAACACTTTCTTGGGTTGCTTTACACGAAATCGCGACCTTCCTCGATATCTTGCGTCGTACGCAATACCGAGTTTCACTAAACAATAATATGCTATTAAAATATTATTAAAAATAACCGTTATGAATAGTAATAACCACTTTTTGAAATTTTATAAATTTTATTTTTAAAAATGGACTTCATTTTTGGTTTCAGAATATCGAAATTAGCCTAGGGTGAAATTTTGGTATTTTTCTAAAAACTTTCAATTTTTGATGAATAGTGAAACCACTAAGTGGCCGTTAAAAAATCTGAATTTTTCATAAAACTTAATTTTACCACTTCTATGAATGGAATTTAGAAAATCCGAGAGACACGGTTGATGTCAGTAAGTAAAATGTGGTTCAATGAGATGAAAATAATTTTTTGGTGAATAGTAACGTTTTACTTTTTTTTACCACGGTTAAAAGTATATAAGGTAATTAAGGGTAAAAATGATATTATTATTACCCTAACACATGTCCTAATTATATTGGACAAATTTAATTCGGCCAAAAAGAACCTTAGGAATAAAATATGAACATTTAGGCCCACTTGGATTAGATTAGGACATTTATTATTAATTTATTTAAAGAAGGGTTAAAATAGTTAAAATCAAAGTTTAATAACTAAATCATTTTTAATATAAGGTTATACATAAGATAAATTCGACTATAAATATTCATTAGAAATCTAAAAGGATTTCCTACATAATGATATTTTATTTTTAATTTTTAGACTTTAAATAATTTAATTTAGTTATGTCACAATGATGATGTTGTAATTACCATTATAGTGAAAAATTAGAATAATTGATATTATAAATACCTAAATAAGTATAATTTGAGACTTTTTATGAATTAAACTAATTTTATAGGTTAATATGACATGTTAGGATTGATTTAATTAACTTTGGTCGAAGTAATCATTCTGTTATGAGTTTAAAAAAAATCAATTATTGAATAGTGTCAAAATTGACATAAAACAGTTTTAAAACAAATATTATATTATTAATTGTTATTTTATTCCAAAAAATATAAGGTTCAGAGAAATGACTTAGATAAGGTCATATATATTAATAAAACACAACTTTGGGGTCGCTTGGATGTATATGGTAAGTTTATTATCTATATAATATAAAAATACAAAGTGACATGGCAAATGTCAATCTAATTAACTAAGAGTTAAAACTAAACGATAAGGTTAATATAATGACCTAAACTTGTCTAAATTCTATTGGATGAGAGGATTTCGACCCATCCCCACTATATCTTTAAAATAAATCTATTTTGAGCTATTTAAAACCAAACTTGACTTTATAATAAAATAATATTTTTAGTTATTCCAAAGGTACCCCTCTCCTCCCTTATAAAAGGGCACCTCCTCCCCCACTTCCTCACACCACTTTGCGCCTTCAATCTCAGAAAACCCCTACCATGTTCTCCTCTCCACTTCCCTAGAGACATCCTAGAGGTCCTATTCTTCTTCAAAGACCAATTTTAGTGCCCTAAAAGGAGGTCTCAAAGAAGCACTTCAAAGAAGAGGTAATATCTATTACTGATCCTTTCCAATCTCTTTCTTCTTCAACTTCTTCTTATTTAGTTGTTTCATTACGAAGTAATAACATCAGTATCACTCATATACTGATATATTATTATAAGTATGAAACAACCCTATTTAACCATCTATTCATCCTACGAAAAATGAAATCACCGTGCGTGCGTACGTACGGAATACTGTCTCCACGCCGTGGTGTAAACTATTTTCCACCACCACCTTACTTGGATGGGTATAATGGTGTAAATAATGACTATATATGACTATTATAAAGTGATATTGATTCTGAAATAGTATAAATACACTCCAATACAATTCCACGATCATATGAATGATATCATCACTCGTGCGTACGTACGGAATACCGTCTCCATGATGTGATGCGACTAGTTCTACATGATCTTCATTTCATAATGATTATATAAATGAATTGAATGAATTAATATGATATATATAACACTAATACCATTCTGGGAATGAGGTATCTATAACCTAAAGAGAAGAATAAGAATTTATTCGACAAAACACGCATAAGAACAAAAAGTTATAAACACCCGAATAACAAGTAGCAATGAAATATTACTACTAAGAAGCTAAGAATATGACCATATATGATACCATAAAAATAAGTATGATTCTGGAATAAGTCAATAACATTATTTAAATCATTATACAGGAGGTTCGGACACGTACAAAGCATATTGGACCTAAGGTAATGGAAATATCACAATCTCATTTTTTATCCGAGATTGTTTATACTTTGGTATTTACTAGGGTGTATTTTATCATTCAAATCCATGTTTCCTAAATATGTAATATTATTTCCATCCACCTACAATTGTTTAAATCCAATTTTACCCTTCGGTGAGTTTTTAGTAAAAGATATGAAAGGAATCTTTTGTCATTTTTCGTACGAGGTACTTTTTGACTTTTCCGAAAATAGTACGAGAAGAATGTTTTTTTAACTTATATGACATGAATGGATTTTTAAAACATTATTTCCAAGAAGATTCTTTTAAAATTTTTCAAGTTTATTTTTAATCAACTTCTTTTATTTTAAAATTTGATGATATATTAAGAAAGGAAAATGTTTTTGAAGTAGAAAGGATATTTTCCACAAGAATGGAGTTCAAGTGTTTTATCAAAATTATTTTACATATAAGATAATAAAGGGTTATTTTTCTTTCCCTATTATTACATTTATTTGATTATGTTCTGATGAAATTATATTTATGAATTCCTTTATCTTATATGAATTGTTTTATGATGTCATGATGTTTAGGATTCCCATTTTTATTACATGGGTTATGCAATGATGTATGATTTATGATTTTGTGGCACACATAAGAATGGTATGATTATGAGATGTGTGGGACCTATATCTCCCTCCAATTCATTGGGTAAAGATTTCATATCTCATGAGATAGACATGGCTCGAACGGTATGTTATACTGGTTCAGTGAAGCAGGACTGAAACGAGGGTAACTCGGTTTAGAAATGGACTTTGTCCACTAAGATAGTGTTGGAAATGAGTCCTGACTAATAAGAAATGATTCTCTATGATTTTGTGTGTATTCCACAAAGTTTCATGTTTTAAGTTATGATTATTTGGATTACATTTTACTACTATGATTTATCCCATGTTATGAAATTATGATCTCTTTTGCAGGTTAAGATTTCCAACAGTTATGTGCTTATGTATATGATGTGATTGATATTTCTTTTGTTTACCCTTACTAAGCATTTGAGCTCACCCTTTTGTATGTTTTACTTCCCCAGGTCAGGAATAAGGTTATTAAGTAGAATATTCCAAAAATGGACTCTAGATATGATGAAATAAATGGGAGGTAAAGTAGATGCTTTATGAACCAGTTGTTTATGTTTCCCAGTTTCTAAAGACTCTATACCTATACGGTCCATTCTAGGTTTTGTTATATGTTGTAATAAGTGTGATTCAATTCTGAAGTAATAACAATGTATGTAAATTATGGGTCATTATAGTTGGTATCATAGGAAAGGTATAGTCAACCTTTGGAAACTAGGATGTGAAAGCCCTCGTAAGAACCCTAAGGATAAGTCTAAGCATAGAACAAAATCTTAGTTTTTTAGAAATGACCATGAATAACCTAAGATAAGACCTTAAGTGTGAAATTTTATTCTTGATTATGTGGTTTTCCTATTATAATTAGTGTTTGTCACACTATTCTTCTTGTTTTTAGTCAATGGATGGAACCCGAAGGAACCGTGTTAATGCGGAATGCGATGGGCAATGAAATTATTGTCCCCTGGAGCAACCAAACGTTATGGGAGCTGGAATGAAAAATCTTGTAGCCATGTTCACACAACTTTCTCAAGCTATGAATCATGCAAGACTTCCAAATGAGTAAAGGAAGGAGCAACATTCTGTTGAATCCTTCATGAGACAGCGTCCACCTTCATTCAGCAGGTCTATTGATCCATTAGTTGCTGAACAATGGATTAGTACTACTGAAAAGATATTTTTAGTTCTTCAATGTTCCGAGCATGATAATGTCATCTTAACAGTGTATCGTTTGGAGGGTGATGCTGATCAATGGTAGAATCTTATTAAGAATATGAGGCAAAGGGATGAAATTGAGTCCATGGAATGGGACGAGTTCAGGAACATATTTTTCAATAAGTACTTCCCTCGTATTCTCCAAACAAAGATGGAGAAAGAGTTTCTTGAACTGAAGAAAAAGGATGATGAATCTGTTGGTACCCATGAAGCAAATTTTACAAGACTTGCAAGGTACACTTCTGGTATTATTATCCAACCTTAGAGTAAGATCGATCGATTCTTTAGTGGCATAAAACCAAGTCTTCGAAGGGTCTTACCCATAAGGGACTTCAATAGCTACGAGGAAATCGTTCGATGTGCTCTCAAAGTTGAGATGGAGATTGGAGTAACCCATCAGCCATATGGGTTTGATAAGAAGAGGAAAATGGAATTCAAAGGAAAATCTAAAGAGCACACTGAAAAGAAGATGAGATTTCCCTTATGCTCAAAGTGTGGAAAGAAACATGGAGGGAGTTGTCTTAAATGAACATGTAAATGTTTCAAATGTGGAAAGGAAGGTCATCGGGCATTTGAATGCCACGATGATGGGAAGAAGATTTCTAATGATTCAAACAAAGGAAGGGATACACAGAATGAACCTACTACACTTCAATGTTTCAAGTGCAAGGAGATGGGACATTATGCCAATAAATGCCCTAATCCAAGGGTTGATGATGATGGTCAACGTCAATAAACTCTTAAGGATAAAGACAAAGGAAAGTCACATGCAATTTCTATCAATGATGTGGAGTACGATAATGATGTGGTGAAAGGTACACATACCATCCACTCTAAAGTAGAAAATGTTTTATTTGATTCTGGATCCACCCACTCCTTTATTTCTGAAGAATTTTCTAAGGGTATCACCGTATTACTTCAACAATTAGATGTTGAGTTAGCTATGACAACACCTAATGGCACAACAGTCGCATCAAAAGTTTATAATTCTTCTCCGATTGACGTTTGTGGGAAAGTGATTCCTGAAAATCTTGTGATCCTTCCTATAGTGGAATTTTATGTGATTCTTGGCATGTATTGGCTTTCTCTACATGGAGCTCATATCAATTTCCAAATAAGGGAAGTCACATTTCATATTCCAGATCAATCTATGATCGTCTATCGATGCAAGGATGAACATAACCTTCCAGTGGAAATTTATTCCATTTTATGGGTATTGATTCTACTAAATGAAGGTTATTTATCTCAAATGGTTGGTGAGAAAATCATGATTAAGAATATGCCCATTGTACGGGAGTTTGATGATGTCTTTCCGAAGGAATTACCGGGTCTTCCATCGAATCGTGAAGTTGAGTTTTCAATAGAACTTGTACCAGGTGATTTGCCTATTTCAAGGACACCTTATAGAATGGACCCAATTGAGTTACATGAATTGAAGAAGCAACTCCAAGAGAATCTGGATAAGGGGTTCATACGCCCTAGTGCGTCACCTTGGGGAGCACTTGTTATGTTTGTTAAAAAAGAAAGATGGATCAATGAGACTCTGCATTGATTATCGCGAACTTAATAAGATCACTATCAAGAACAAATATCCTCTCCCACGCATTGATGACCTATTTGACCAACTACACGGAGCTCAATACTTTTCCAAGATTGATCTTCGTTCAGGGTATCATCAATTAAGGGTCAAAAGGGAGGATATACCAAAGACGTCTTTCCATACAAGGTATGGACACTATAAATTTATAGTGATGCCATTTGGTTTTACTAATGCCCCTGCTATCTTCATGGATCTAATGAATAGAGTCCTTAGAGACTATCTTGATCAGTTTGTGGTAGTCTTTATAGACAATATTCTTGTCTATTCAAAGAGCAAGGAAGAACATGAAGATCACTTGAGAATTATATTGATGACCCTGAGAAAGGAGAAGCTTTATGCCAAATTTACCAAGTGTGAATTTTGGCTTCAAAAAGTTGCATTTTTGGGCCACATAATCTCAAAATAGGGGATATCTGTGGATCCAACAAAAACAGATGTTATCGAAAGATGGTCGAGACCAACAACAGTAACCGAGATCCGAAGTTTTCTTGGTTTGGGTGGATATTATCGATGTTTTGTGAAAGATTTTTCACGATTATCTAATCCACTCACCAAGTTGACTCGGAAAGGAGTTATGTTTGTTTGGATGGAGGAATGTGAAAAGAATTTCAAGGAGTTGAAAAGAAGGTTATCCAGTGCACTTGTGCTCACACTACCTTGTAGAGGAGAAAGGTTTGTGATCTACAGTGATGCATCCAAGAAGGGATTGGGGTGTGTTCTTAGGCAAAATGATATGGTGATAGCTTATGCCTCAAGACAGTTGAAAATACATGAGCAAAATTACCCAACTCATGATTTGGAGTTAGCTGCGGTAATCTTTGCATTAAATATTTGGAGGCATTACCTTTATGGTGAAAGGTGTGATATTTATACTGATCATAAAAGTTTAATATATATTTTCACACAAAAGGAGCTGAATATGCATCAAAGAAGATGGTTGGAGCTGATTAAGGATTATGACTGCTCAATCCATTACCACCCTGGGAAAGCAAACAAGGTGGCAGATGCATTAAGTCGACAAGACCATGCCAGTTTATCCATGATGAGGATCACAAAAGATCCAATATTTATGGATTTACAAATGATAGATCTTGGAATTATAATGGAAGGGGAAAAATCTTATCTTTCTCAAATGAATGTTCAACCATCTATACATGTGAATATTAAAGAGGCACAAAAAGAAGATGTCAAGTTACAAAATAAGGTGAGAAATGTTCCTGAATTCAACCTTGATTCTGATGGGATAATAAAGTTCAGGAATCGGGTTTGTGTTCCTCCAATCCCCGAATTAAAGAAGGATCTGCTAGATGAGGCTCATAGTTCTTCATTCTCTATTCATCCTGGAAGCACGAAGATGTATAGGGAACTGAAAGAGTACTTCTGGTGGGATGGCATGAAAAGAGATGTTTCTGAATATGTATCTCGATGCTTGGTTTTTCAACAAGTTAAAGCTGAGAGACAGAAGTCTAAGGGGATGTTACAACCATTACCCATACCAGAATGGAAATGGGAAAACATCACTATGGACTTTGTCACAGGACTTCCTAAAACATCCAAAGGCAATAATGCTATCTGGGTCATAGTTGATCGTCTTACAAAGTCTGCACACTTCATTGCAATTAGAGAAGATTTCTCTCTGGATCAGCTTTCCAGGATATATGTAAAGGAAGTGGTAAGATTGCATGGAGTACCACTTTCTATTATATCTGATCGGGATCCGAGATTTACCTTGAAGTTCTGGTGAAGTCTTCAGCATACTCTGGATACAGAGTTGAGTTTCAGCACTGCTTATCATCCTCAGACAGACGGTCAGTCTGAGAGAAAAATTCAAACTCTAGAAGATATGTTGAGAGCTTGCTCTATGGATTTGAAAGGTGGTTTGGATCAACACCTACCTTTGGTGGAATTTTCTTATAATAATAGCTTTCACTCCAGTATTCAGATGGATCCTTATGAAGCTCTCTATGGAAAGAAGTGTAGGACTCCGACTTGCTGGGATGAAGTTGGGGAAAGAAAGCTATTAGGACCTGATCTCGTTGATGAAATTGCAGAAAAGGTAAGATCTATTCAACAACACATAAGAGCAGCTCAGAGTCGATAGAAAAGTTATGCCGACAACCGAAGAAAAGACCTAGAGTTTGAAGTGGGTGATAAAATGTTCTTACGAATATCTCCCTGGAAGAGAGTTATGGGATTTGGAAAGAAGGGGAAGTTGAGCCCTAGATATATCGGTTCTTTCGAAATACTGGATCGTGTTGGGAAGGTAGCTTATCGATTGGTGCTTCCACCGAATCTATCTCATGTTCACGATGTGTTCCATGTATCTCTCCTGAGAAAGTACATACATGATCCTTCACATGTACTCAGCTCAGAAGTTGTACCGCTAGAGCAAGATCTTTCTTATGAAGAACAACTGATAAAGATTCTGGATCATAGCGAAAAAGTCCTACAAAACAAGACCACTCAATTGGTGAAAGTTTTATGGAAGAACCACCAATTAGAAGAAGCTACATGGGAGCTTGAGGATATGATGAGGGAGAGGTATCCTCATCTGATTGTTACAAAGTGACGAATTTTGAGGGAGAAATTCATTTTAAGGGGGGTAGAATGTAACACCCGAGACTTTTATGTTATATAAATCATCAAAGGAATCTTTTTCTACACACAACACTTTCTTGGCTTGCTTTACACGAAATCGTGACCTTCCTCGATAGCTTGCGTCGTACGGAATACCGAGTTTCACTATACAATGATATGCTTTTAAAATATTATTAAAAATAGCCGTTATGAATAGTAATAACCACTTTTTGAAATTTTATAAATTTTATTTTTCAAAATGGACTTCATTTTTGGTTTCGGAATATCGAAATTAGCCTAGGGTAAAATTTTGGTATTTTTCTGAAAACTTTCAATTTTTGATGAATAGTGAAACCACTAAGTGGTCGTTAAAAAAACTGAATTTTTCATAAAACATAATTTTACCGCTTCTATGAGTGGAATTTCGAAAATCCGAGAGACACGAATGATGTCAATAAGTAAAATGTGGTTCAATGAGATGAAAATAATTTTTTGGTGAATAGTAACTTTTTACTTTTTTTACCACGGTTAAAAGTAAATAGGGTAATTAAGTGTAAAAATGATATTATTATTACCCTAACACATGTCCTAATTCTATTGGACAAATTATGTTCGACCTAAAACAACCTTAGGAATAAAATATGACCGTTTAGGCCCACATGGATTAGATTAGGACATTTAGTATTAATTTATTTAAAGAAGGGTTAAAATAGTTAAAATCAAAGTTTAATAGCTAAATCATTTTTAATATAAGGTTATACATAAGATAAATTCGACTATAAATATTCATTAGAAATATAAAAATATTTCCTACATAATGATATTTTATTTTTAATTTTTAGACTTTAAATAATTTAATTTATTTATGACACAATGATGATGCAGTAATTACCATAATAGTGAAAAATTAGAATAATTGATAATATAAATACCTAAATAAGTATAATTTTTAGACTTTTTATGAATTAAACTAATTTTCTAGGTTAATATGACATGTTATGATTGATTTAATTAACTTTGGTCGAAGTAATCATTCTGTTATGAGTTTCAAAAAAATCAACTATTGAATAGTGTCAAAATTGACATAAAATAGTTTTTAAAACAAATATTATATTATTAATTGTTATTTTATTCCTAAAAATATACGGTTCGGCCAAATGACTTAGATAAGGTTATATATATTAATAAAACACAACTTGGGGGTCACTTGGATGTATATGGTACGTTTATTAACTATATAATAAAAAAATACAAAGTGACATGGTAAATGTCAATCTAATTAACTAAGAGTTCAAACTAAAAGATAAGGTTAATATAATGACCTAAACTTGTCTAAATTCTATTGCATGAGAGGATTTCGACCCATCCCCACCTTATCTTCTAAATAACTCAATTTGGATCTATTTAAAACCGAACATGACTTTATAATAAAATAATATTTTTAGTTATTCCAAAGGTACCTCTCTCCTCCCTTATAAAAGGGCACCTCCTCCCCTTCTTCTTCACACCACTTTGAGCCTTCAAGCTCTGAAAACCCCTGTCATTTTCTCCTCTCCACTTCCCTAGAGACATCCTAGAGGTCCTGGTCTTCTTCAAAGACCAATTTTAGTGCCTAAAAGGAGGTCTCAAAAAGCACTTCAAAGAAGAGGTAATATCCATTACCGATCCTTTCCAATTTATTTCTTCTTCAACTTCTTCTTCTTTAGTTGTTTCATTATGAAGTAATAACATCAGTATCACTCATATACTGATATGTTATTATAAGTATGAAACAACCATATTTAACCATCTATCCATCCTACGGAAAATGAAATCACCGCGCGTGCGTACGTACGGAATACCGTCTCCACGTCGTGGTGTAATCTATTTTCCACCACCTCCTTACTTGGATGGGTATAATGGTGTAAATAATGTCTATATATGACTATTATAAAGTGATATTGATTCTGAAATAGTATAAATACACTCCAATACAATTCCACGATCATAGGAACGATATCATCACTGGTGCGTACGTACAGAATACCGTCTCCACGATGTGATGTGACTCGTTCTACATGATCTTCATTTCATAATGATTATATAAATGAATTTAATGAATGAATATGATATATATTACAGTAATACCATTCTGTGAATGAGGTACCTATTACCTAAAGAGATGAATAAGAATTTATTCGACAAAACACGCATAAGAACAAAAAGTTATAAACACCCAAATAACAAGTAGCAATGAAATATTACTACTAAGAAGCTAAGAATATGACCATATATGATATCATAAAAATATGTATGATTCTGGAATAAGTCAATAACATTATTTAAATCATTATACAGGAGGTTCGGACATGTACAAAGCATATCGGACCTAAGGTAAGGGAAATATCACAATCTCATCTTTTATCCGAGATTGTTTATACTTTGGTATTTACTGGGGTGTATTTTATCATCCACATCAATGTTTACTCAATATTTAATATTATTTCCATCCAACTAAAATTGTTTAAATCCAATTTTACCCTTAGGTGAGTTTTTAGTAAAAGATATGAAAGGAATCTTTTGTCGTTTTTCGTACGAGGTACTTTTTGACTTTTCCGACAAAAGTACGAGAAGAATGTTTTTTTAACTTATACGACATGAATGGATTTTTAAAACATTATTTCCTAGAATCTTACATTAAAATTTTTCAAGTTTATTTTTAATCAACTTCTTTTAGTTTAAAATTGTATCATATGTTAAGAAAGGAAAATGTTTTTGAAGTAGAAAGGATATTTTCTTCAAGAATGGAGTTCAAGTGTTTTATCAAAATTATTTTCCATCTAAGATAATAAAGGGTTCTGTTTCTATCCCTATTATTACATTGATTTGATTATGTTCTGATGAAATTATATTTATGAATTCCTTTATATTATATGAATTGTTTTTTGATGTCATGATGTTTAAGATTCCCATTTTTATTACATGGGTTATGCAATGATGTATGATTTATGATTTTGTGGCACAGATAAGAATGGTATCATTATGAGATGGGTGGGACCTATATCTCCCTCCAATGCATTGGTTAAAGGTTTTATATCTCATGAGATAGACATGGCTGGAACGGTAGGTTATACCGGTTCAGTGAAGCATGACTAAAATGAGGGTAACTCGGTTCAGAAATGGACTTTGTCCACTAAGATAGTCTTGGCAATGAGTCTTGACTAATAAGAAATTATTCTCTATGATTATGTGTGTATTCCACAAAGTTTCATGTTTTACGTTATGATTATTGGGATTACATTTCACTACTATGATTTATCACATGTTATGAAATTATGATCTCTTTTGCAGGTTAAGATTTCCAAAAGTTATGTGCTTATGTATATGATGTGATTGATATTTCTTTTGTTTACCCTTACTAAGAATTTGAGCTCACCCTTTTGTATGTTTTAATTCCCCAGGTCAGGAAGAAGGTTATTAAGTAGAATATTCCAAAAAGGGACTCTAGATATGATGAAATAAATGGGAGGCAAAGTAGATGCTTTATGAACCAGTTGTTTATGTTTCCCAGTTTCTAAAGACTCTATACCTATACGGTCCTTTCTTGGTTTTGTTATATGTTGTAATAAGTGTGCTTCAATTCTGAATTAATAATAATGTATGTAAAGTATGGGTCGTTATAATAAGAATGTACTACATCCATAGCCCAACTTGTGAAGGACTTGGGAAATTTTCAGGGAAACACAAGTAGGGGAGACCATGATAGGGGTCAACATCATTGTAGGTTGTTCAAAGTGTGAGAGATATATACAAACATAAGTATGAGATCTATAACTAGATGATTTTTGATGTTGGAATTTAATATTTTCATGGTACTTTACACTTAAAAAATATTGCATTTCATGCTAGCTCACGTGTCACATGCTTCAGATAGATTCCCACCACCTCTATCGCCCTCGACCCCCAGACCACCACACCAACATGATTAGAAACTCCATTTACAACACTCAGGAACCTTGATTCCACCTCTATATATACTAATGAATGATGAAATTCCATTTAACACACAATGGAATCTTGAGAAAACATTGTGAGGCCATTTTGAAAGATGATGAAACACCAATATTAAAAGATGACTGAAATGACGTACGTTATTCCATAGGGATTTAAGGTGTTCCCAAACATGGATGGTTGAATAAGGAAACAACCAAATAAACCCATTTTAAGTCAAGGTTAATATATTGTATATGATAAAATAACTAAAAACATTCATAACACAAAATATTTTCATTCAATGGTTGACTGGTGTACTCATAACATGAAATGACTTACATTTTGGCATAGTTGTTATCATGGTGTGCATTCATGTGGAGGGGGAAGTGTAAATATTTATAGAAAATTATCATTATAATTCCTTGAGTGATATTTAAATTTCATTTTGAAGAATATCATGTTTATTAATGGTTCATCTATTTTATAGTGATGTATTTTTACTACATGAACATGTTCTTGATGAAGATAAAACCAACATAGAGGATTCCCTAGAAAGATTAAACACCCAAGGATATCATGTTTTCTAAGTGGTGTCTATCTATTAATACAAGTGTAATTTAAGAACCTTATAAGATAATAGAGGTATATTGGGGGGGGGGATTATAAGAAGTTTAATCATGAGGATATCTCCTATAACATAGGTAGGGGTACAGATGATTCAATGTGGAGTGATAAGGTGAGAGATATAAAGGAAGATGGGAAACATATATGAGAGTTCGAACAACTTATCCCATGCATATGAGATGAAGATATGTTTTGAGTGGGGGAGTCTAATTGAAATTCCATATAGAATTTCATGTCTATATATTTTTAATTTAAAGACATTAAAATGGATAATAATTGGGAGTAGATAATACAAATACATGGAAGTATCAAATATAGAAGATATTCTCTCATGTATAAATTATATATATAACGTAAGGGAGACAATTATTCTTCAAATGGGAACAAAATATGCTTTGGAGAATAATTTTAATGAAGGCATGGGAGAAGATAAGTAATATATGAATAATATAAATGAAATATATATCTCAAGTCTCATTTTCTATAAATAAAGGGTTTTGTGCACCTAAAGGGGGATGAATTTTAGAGGAGAATGTTTTAACTATGGAGCGTCAATTGATTGATTCCAAATTCTTTTTATTTTATTTTATTATTTTCTTCACCCTATAATGACTAGATTAATGGGGTGAGTTTCATTGTGAGAATAATAAATGAGATATATGTTTTTTTTGAAAAAAGTTGATTTTATGCTTCAATCTATTTAGGTTTTCATATTTTCATTCGATTAATTAGATTTTATTATTATTTTTTCTATTAAAAACCATTGTATGTCAAATTTTGGTAGATAAAATTTAAATGTTATACTATAACTTGGACTTCTCTATGATAATTGGGTGGGTTGAATTATATATTTATAAATGGTTTTATATTACTTTTTTTTTGTAATTAATCAAAGTATATGACCATTATAAAAGGAATTATTAGTGATAGAGAGAGAGAGAGTATCCACCTAAACTAATCGGATAACTAGAATATAATATTGATGATAACTGATAGAGTTATTAAACCACCACACATTAATAATTACATGAAACAAGATCTTTTATACTTGGAATGTTTGTTTTTATATCTTCTACAACCACCACCATTCTTTATTTTTTTATTCATGTAGTTTAAGTAGTTTTATCATAGGTTTTTGGTCTTAACTAGTAAATTAGATTGTTAACCTAGTCATTATTGGATTTAATTCATACTCATCATACCTACACTACATATTAGTTTTGTTATTGGTGGTTCATGTTTTATAAGTTTCCAAATTTGAATTCCCTATTGTAGTTTATAATTCCATTGGGAGGTATAAAATTTTTGGCACTGATTTTGGGGAATTGGGTGTTGACGTAATTTATGCCGATAATTTATAATAAAATTCCTTCTCCCTTTTTAGTTTATTTATTTTACTCCAACTTTTTCATTTGATTCATTTAATTCTTTCAGGTACTCTTTTGTGTTAAGATGGTAGGGAAAAAAGTATTATGTAAGAACATGGATGTCTATCCAGTCAAATAGAGCATATTTTACATCAAATAGATCAATTCAAGGATAAGATCAGAGTCATGTTGGAGGTAGCCCGAAAACATATCTTAGTGGAGATGAGGCATAACTCTATGGGAAGTGTTTCATTTTTAAAGGGGCATGTTTAGGCTTAAAAAATATAGCACACCGAATTGTGGAATATAAGAGGAGTCTAAGACCAAGGTAATATCCAAGGATGAACATAAATATAATTTTTTTCAAAGAATAAACCTTCACTGTTGGCATGGAAGAATAAAAATACGAAGAATCATAGGAGGAATTAAAATAAAATTTATAGTAGTAGATGAATATTGATGTAATAGATATGATTCATATAGATATTAGAAAACATCAGGATGATAAACCCCCTACCTAAGAAGATTAAAAGAGCACTTGACTTAAAAAATTGAAAATGGATGTCAAAAATGAATTTTTATATATCTTTAAAGACCATGATTTTTTTCTCAATTATTTTCTATTGTGAAACTTTTGGCTGCATCAACAAAATAAAAAATAAAATAAAAAGACAAAGAGGATCCAATTGCAGAAATAGATAATATTGTTGAGAAATTCAAACAAAATCCCTTATAAATAGAAGACAAGGAAGAGTTCTTTCAAATATGGATGATCGATAAGTAACTACATTAATCCTTGGGGATTTCCAATATTGAAAACTTTGGTCCTCAAAGAATAGTGTTCAATTCATGGATGAAATGTATAATAGCTACACCGAATAACCAAAAAAGTCATGATTAGGTAAATTTGAGAGGTTTAGCCCTATAAGATAGTCCTACCATGTGATGATAGAGGAAAGGTTGATCTTAATTTCCTTAATTAAAGTTATTTGTTGGAGGTAGTCAAAATATTTTTATTACTTTCTAGTATTTATTTTTATTTCATTTTCTATTAATTAGTTTTAATTTACAATAGCATAGTCTTAAATACCTTTTTTATTTTTGAGATTTATTGTACCAAGATTTTATTCTTTCACATGTTTTTATTTTTTAAATCCATGATTGGAAGGAAAAAATAGTAAATAAAAGGGGATGGGATTCAAGTGAAAATGGGGAGGAAGTTTTTAATTTAGTATTTTCTGTACTCCCCTATACTTTTTTCCCAAAAAAAAATTGGTGATTAATTTAAAAATGCATGATTCATAGTTATCTTCTACTAATTTCTAATATAGAAGTCAAAACTCACATATTATAACCATAATTACACATATTATATTTATTTTTTAATAAATTTGAATGATTATAATGGGGTATTGAAAAATTAAAAGTAAACACAGGGGAATGGATTTTCAAAATCATTATTTGAGTTAAATTGTTGATTTTTTTACATGATTTTTTATGATATTTCACAATCTTTGAATTTCTAAAATTCTTGTTATGTGATTTGAGTTTAGTGTGAATTTCCATGATTTATTTTCTCTTGATCATATGCTACCATTATAGAGAGGTTTCTAAGATAATTTATCAAATTACATTTTGAGTATATTTATTGAGACTCAAACATGTTTGCTTGTAGAATTTCATTTATGTATCATCAGATATATGACTGTAGAAAAAAACTGTTAAAATGAATAAGGATTTTTTTATCATTCATCCCTTATCCTTGAGAGTAATTTTTACATTTATCCTTATTAAGAATTTAGAATCAATGAATAAAATTTATAGGGAAGAGAAACATGAAAAGATAATTTTATCATTTTTAACCCTAATCTTTGTATTTTTTCGCATAATATTCATTAATTCTACTATAGGGGAGATATTGTTAATGGTGTAAGGGGATTATCCACATTGAGGGTAAAATTTTAAGTGGTTTCATGGAATATTGTAAAAACATGGTGATTTTATCTATCTTTGTATTCATTGTTACCCTTCTTATTTTTTTTGAAAAAATTTGATTGCTCAATTGTAAGGTTAAAAAATACATTGCTTGAACTATGATCTTGATAATTTATGGTTGTGCGGTGGACGCGAGACTTTTCCTAAGTCCAACTTCTAAAAATAGATGTTATAAAAACAAGAGTGTTATAATTAATTTCTTAATGAACTTGCTTTGAGTTTTGGGGATGTGGGGAAGATTCCTTTTATTATAGAACATTTTATTTACACTAAATTGTTGATTATAATGAAATATATTGCTAGGACCCAGAGCCGAGTTTACCAGAGTATGTGCTAAAAATATGTTGTGTATTTTTTTTGAAAATATAACTAAATATTTAACCAACACACTATATAACAAATGATCTTTTATTGGCCCAGGTTTTGGAGAATTATAATCCAATATTACATTTAAATATAAATTTACTATTTCCAAAAAACATTAAAAAAATAAACATCAGAGAAACACTTCCACATTTAAATTTTATCGTATCACTACCACTAAAACTGTAATAATAATTTTAAAGACACGGGGTGAGAACAAAAATGCCTATTAAAGGGTTTTAAAACAAAAACATTAAGAAATAGTTTTTATTTAAAACATTTCTTTAAAACACATAAAATAAAATGATTAAATTAATATTTCACATAACATTTCATCAGCATTGTTTTGAGAGATTCTGAATCAAATTTTAGGATAACTAATGCTCAAAATTTCTAAACTTATATGGGAGTTATGATAGAATGAAACATAAAATCATTCACAAACTTGAGTATAAATTAAATATGTAACGCCCTGATCCCAGAATCCCAGAGTCGGTGCATTATTACATATCATTGCCATAATCATAAATATCATGTCTTAAAATACCGATTAGTTTAGTAGCCTTGGAAGTACTAGATACATTCATAATGTTTACATTACATCATAAAATGGAAAACTAGAACAACATTGTTTCCATAGACAACATTGTGATCTCATAAACTATCCATGGAGGTCAGTAATAATATACTTCTTCGCATCCTGGGAAAAATAAAACATAGAAAGGGGTGATCTCAGATGCTCAGTAAGGATAACATTATAGGAGAAAAATTAATAAATAAGCATAAAAATTTAAGGAAATGTATAACTAAAACAAAGGCCTTTTAAACTTGAATTTCAGAATAATATGGAAAAAATGAAATGAAATAATTCCACTTACTTATTCACATGGATATTATACTAGTCGAATAATCACATGTAATATCAATAGCCACTTTCATAATGATGGAATGCATAATTCCAGACTATCATAACCACATAGTCAAGGCCTTATGCCAAGACTACAAATAAGATTTTGTCAAGACCTTATGCCAAGACAATAGTTTGTCTCATTAGACCTACCAATGCATCGAGGAGCTATAGTGGTCTCCACCCATCACTTACTAAGTCTAATGCATTCCTCATATAAAAAGTTTGAAATATAACATAAAAATTCGTATTAAAAATAGCATACGAAATGTCAATAATTTATCCACAAACCATGAATGGTATATAAATAGAACATCCACAGTCAAAAATAACTCATTCAATACAATATGGATGATTGTATTATAACAGATTAACCTCAATTGAGAATAATGAAGTAAATTGACATAGATGAAAATAGTCATCAAAATTATTTGAGAGTAGTATCCCCCTTTTTCATGAAAACATTCAAAAGTATCACTATTTATCAATAAGCTATTTAAAATAGATTTTTGAATCAAAGTGTCCCATACCACTTTGAAACTTTTAAAGGTAATTTTAATTTGAAAACATTAATGTTTATATAAATAAATCCTTAAAACCATTTTTAAAACATGGACATTAATGAGAAAGATTTAGAAGAATAAATCCATAAAACTTGTAAAAATGATATTTCAATTAGTGTTTCTAACCAAAAGAGAGAAACTTGAATAAAAATAATTGAGGTAATAGAAACATTTTAATATCATGAGAATAAAGGGTTTCATGATATACTATGTCAAAGAACATTATTTACACCATATAAAAGTGATTTGGTGTATAACAACAAAGAAGTCTCAATGGAATGTAATTTGAGATGAAATCATCTATAAAGTCTGTATCCTTAGGTTAAGGATAAATCAACAACATAAATATGTGTGAAAAATATAAATACACTCAATATGATTGGATATTCAGTTTAAATAAATCAGTGTATATTCACATATATTCTTGTAAAAACCACACTAATGAATTGGATGTTTAACTCAATAAATGGAGATTGAGTCAAAATTACTATCATCAAGTTCATATCGATGACTTTAGAATTTATCAATGGAGTGTTTATGTGTATCAAAAGTATATCCACAGAAAGGGGAGTGGAAATTATGACATAAGCAAATGAATAGTGACTCCACACATAATCTTTGAGTAAAATAATCAATGGAGTATGTGTTAAGGTGAATGAGTGAAAATTGAAATTTCAAATCCCTTTATCGATTTGGTAATTTATGAAACATACAACCATAAACGAAGGATGATACAATTATGATGTAAATATCCATAAATTAAAGTATATTACACAATTAATACAATCATGGGAAGTACACACACCACATGCAATAAATAATTGGTGAATGATGGAAGTGTCACAGAATTAAAATTTAGATAAGAAACCCCTTACTTTGTACCTTTTCCTTGGTTGAGTTTAGGTTAACCTCCTGTATAATGGTGAAATAATTTTTATTGAATTATACAAGACTAATATACATTAATATGATATCATATATGATCTTTTAACATTGATTTGTTAATAATATCTTAGTATTATTTTCGTTTTGGGTGTTAACTGATTAGTTTTCCTTTTTATTCCTTGTTATGTGATCCATATTTGTTATGGATGGGATGTATATTATTTGTATACAAAGTTATATCAGGTCTTTAAAAATTATTTTTAATCATCATATGAAATTAGTCTTGAATGGATATGATGGGGAATGAATCTCATCATGTTCCTGGAGACGGTAATCTGTACGTACGCACAAGCGACAATATCATTCTTTTGATATTAAAATAATATATAGTTGGATATTATATCATATATAAATAATAATTATCATGATATATTTTATTATTTACATGAATTACACATCCTTATTATACCCATCCAAATAATAATCTATTGAATAAAAATTACACCAGGACGTGGAGATGGTAATCCGTACGTACGCACGTATGGTGACATGTCATTCAAAGGATGGATAGAATAATGAATATGGATGTACCATATTTATAATAACATCAATGTATTTAGAAGATATTGGAGTTATTATTTTAGAATGGAAATAACAAAGAAATAAGAAGTGGAAGAAGAAAATTACTTGAAAGAGGGTGGTGAAATTATTACCGCTTCTTCAGGTTATTCCTTTTGATTTGATCAAAAGGGATCATTAAGTTGGATTTATGACCAAATGAGGGCCTCTAATATGAATTGAGGTAAGCTGATATGATATTAAGGCATGGTGTTGGCCTAGATAAAAGGCTTTGAAGGTGTGAATTTGAGATAAGGGGAAGTGCCCTTTTATAACAGGGGTGTGGGGCACCTTACAAAAAACATAAAATATTAATTTATAATAAAATAAATTTGGTTTTATAATGGCTCAAAAGTGTATTATTAAAAGTATAAGGTGGTTATGGGTCTAAAAAAACTCAACCAATAGGTTTTATATAGGTTTGGGTCACTATATTAACCTTAACTTTTATATTTAACTCTTAGTTAAATTATTTGACATTTACCATGTCTCTTTGAATTTTTAAATTATATGGTTAATAAACTTACTATATACTTCCAAGAGAACCACAATTGGTTAATTAATGATAAACCTATCATTATATAAGTCCTTTGGCCGAAAATTATAATTTTGGGAGTAGAATATCAATTAATAATATAATATTTGATTTAAAAACTCTTTTATGTCACTTTTGACACTATTTGGTATTTTGTTTTTTTCTAAATTCATAAAAACGCTATTACTTCAAAACTAATTCATAAACCAACCCTAATATGTCATATTAACCTATAAAATTAGTGTAATTCATAAAGAGTTGCAAATTACATTTATTTGGATATTTATAATATCAATTATTTTAATATTTTATTAATTAGGTAATTACTTCATCATTATTGTGTCATTAATAAATTAAAATATTTATTGTCTAAAAAAATATAAATAAAATACCATTATGTAGGAAATCTTTTTAGATTTATAATTATTATTTATTGTCGAATTTATCTTATGTGTAACCCTATATTAAAAATGTTTTAGTTATTAAACTTTGATTTTAACTCTTTTAACTCTTCTTTGAATTAAATAATAATAAGTGTCATATTCTAATCCAAGTGGACCAAAGTGGTTCATATTTTAATCCTAATGTTGATTTTTGTTGAATTATACTTATCCAATATAACTAGGACATGCGTTAGGGTAATAATAATATCATTTTTACCATTAATTACCCTATTTACTTTTAACCGTGGTAAATAAAAGTAAAAAGTTACTATTCACCAAAAATTATTTTTAACTTATTGAACCAAATATTACTCATTTATATTAACAGTGTCTCTTGTATTTTCAAAATTCAACTCATAGAAGTGGTAAAAGTATGTTTTATGTGAATTTAAAAATTCTCCTAGGAGGTGAGTAAAAGATGGTGAAAAGTTCAATAAAATTTTATATATCTAATATTATTACAAAATGACTCCAATGAATTATATTGACCATATATAGATATTATGTATCTATTTTGACCTAAAATAAATTTAAATAAAATAAATAATTATTTAAATAAAAATTCGGTTTTAAACTATAACTCAATGTTTTTCACTATTCATCAAAAAGTAAAAGTTTTCAAAAACGTACAAAAAATTCACCCTAATCTAATTTTGATATTTTGAATTCAAAAATGAATTCTATTTTGCCAAATTCAAAACATATAAATTTCATTTATTAGTTTAAAATTAATTCTCATTGTCAAAACCAAAAGGCGTATTTTTATGATGTAATAACTACCAAAAGATTGACATTTGATTATGTCCAATTTCAAAGTGAAATTACTTCCAATCAAAAACATTGGATTAAATGGTAAAAATATAATCTAATTATACATTCAATCCATTCATATTTATTTTTGAACACTATAAATTATTTTGATTAAAAATTTTTTTTTCAGTTAAAATATATTATTTTTCACTATTCACCAAAATTGAAAGTTATTAGAAAAACACCAAAAAACTATTGAAACAAAATTCTTATGTATAGATCCCAGATAAGAAGTTTATTTTGTCAAATTGAATATATAAAAGATTCAAATATTTTATTTAAAAATGGGTCGCCATTAAGAAGTGGTAACATGTCATTTTTTGAAAAATACTTCTTTTATCTGAAAAAATGAATTTGTCCTTACATTATGTATACGAAACTCATAATATTGATTCTAAAATTTTAAGGGTTATATAATGTTTAAATTCTGTCAATACTATTCGTAACTGCTTTTGAACGGCTAGTTTGGTAAGTCGTGGTGCGCTTGAACTCGATGATGTGTGTAGTGTAAGTTATTGAATTACTTTGAAAACTAACGTACTATGAAATCTTGGGGTGTTACATTCTTCCCTCCTTCAATAAATTATGCCCTCCTAGTTTTTAAAATTGGGCTTGGGAATATAATGGAAAGTCTCACCTTGGAAAAAGAGTCAGTAAAAATATCACTTTAAAAAAAGAAAGAGAACTACAAAGGTCACCCAAGATAACCCATACTAGGATTCCATTTAGGAAAACATGGATATAGAAGATAAACTATGTGTCAAGTTCTGATGGAGAGGGATAGAAAACATGATCAAGAGAAAGTTAACAACAAGAAAACCACAAACTTCTGATGAGACAAATGGTCATTAGTTTCCCAGTAGGAAAAGTAAACAGAAAACATTTTTTTAGTTTTCAGTTACATTTCATATAGATGAGGAATTTATTTATGATATTGAATAAGATAATAAAGAGATATACTTAATTTTTAAGTAGAGTTTCATTCTTTAATAAATTTTTTCCACTAACTCATTTTTTTAAACGATGAATATTCAAGAAGACATGGTCACATTGGAAGAGCTCGAATAAACATCTAGAGAATCACATAATCCGCAAAGGATAAAATATATATTTACCTTTTATTTAGATATTAATCAAAACCAAAACGGTTAGTACAAGATCTGATGATCCCCTAAAAGGATATTATTTTAGAGAAAGAAAACTAATCTTAATTTCAAAAATTAAACCAAAAATACACCAAAGTTAAATAAATAATATTCAATAAACAATTGTCCTTAAAATCCTTCAATATAATCCAAACTAATATTGAAACCAAAAACTTAGAATAATTTGGTTCTGTAGTCTTCCACGTTAAATTATATCTCCAAATGACATCAACTACACTTAAAGTCACATACTTAAAAGTAATTAACCTAATCACATATTCTCTATTATAGGTTAATCATTTCTATAAATAACCCAAATCACTATAAATACAAAATAAAAACATAGATAAAAATCCACCATTACTCCTCAAATGAAATCCCATAGTATTATATTTTCCTTGGGCATATAGTGTTCCCAACAAAGAGAACGTCTTCCAAAATAACATTTATCACTTAATTACCAAATCATTTTCCTATACTAAGGGTATTCATTTGATAAGACATAATATCCAAAATCAACTTATTATTGATCAATAAAATCATTTAACTAAAAATAATTAGTCACACTAACCAGGGACTTCACGTAGTCCAGTGGAAGATGGTAAATCCCAATCGCACTCTATTTGTGGGTTTGATTCCCACAGCTTTTTCTGATGCGACGGGTTGTCACAGGGTCTGCGTGTTGTCCTTTTTCAAAAACTATATTTTATAACATTACCAAAACTGGATAAATTCCTCAAAATAACCATAACATATTTTAACCACAAATGTTATCTCATACCTTTCATTTTCATCCCAAAATATAATAACTTGTAATTGCCTCAAACCCAATGACCATATAAAACCAAATGGTTATTTGTAACTATATCTACAAGAGAAAAGATAATTCTTCCTTAAATATCATTTTCAGATGAAAACTGTAGGGTCAAAAGTACAATAGAAAATTATTCCAATGTAATCCCATCAACAAGGAGCACTAATTCTTTTAAACATTTCTCTAACCATTTATTTCCACATAGTTTATTCTTTGACCGTGAAAATATCCAATAGAATAGGGAATTCAATCAGGTAATGTCCAGGTCCCCTACATTTATAGCAAATGATTGTAAATGGATTCTTGGGACCATTTTTATTTTCTTCCATAGTACTCTTCATTTTTCCTCAGCAATTCTTTACTTTATGTACTTCTTTCCCACACGTAAAGCATTTCTTTATTCTATTGAAACACTTTCCTGGGTTTCTCCTTCCACATTTACAGGATGATGGAAATTGAGGATTCTTTTCTCCGTGGCCTTCACTGATGGAGCTCCTATCATTCATCACCTTTCTCTTCTTTGTTGAGTCCGGGAGTTGGTTAATATATATGTTGTTGATCATATTTTTGGAAAACTGATTTGGAATGAACACGATATCTTTTACTCCTATCAACATTCCATTTTGTTGCTCATTTCCACCACCATTCTCACCTTTAACCTCATTATCAAATTTACTATAACTTCCTTGGAATCCAGCCATTGACTAAAACCAGAAATCATGGGGTTAGTAATAGTAGTCATAAAATCATTTAGAGAATATCATGACACTATATTTTCAAATTTGAAACACCTTAGTCTTAACCATGGACATTTATTATCATCTTAAATTAAAATCCTTCAAATCAGTTTGTAAAGAAAATGTAAATTATCTTAAGTATATCCCCTAGGAGTGTCATAACCAAGAGTGCAGCAAGGCCTGTTGTCGTGCACTAGTTCCCATTTGTGTCTAGCTCAAAGCGTTTTTTTCAGGTTTTACCCCTAGGTACATCTGTTCCAGAGCCGCCTCTACCTGCTCGTATCTAGACAGGGATGTATTGCTTGAGAAAACTAACAAAATCTCTAAAATACCAAAATTCTAGGAAGTTCTTCTATACTATTCCTCAAAGTCTATCTTAGGGCTATATACTCTAATCAGAGTTTATCTAAACCTATCTTCCAAGTATTGTACTAAACTTCCTCTGATACCAACTGTAACTCCCCGATCCTAGAAGCCCAGAGTCGATGCATCATTACGTATCATTGGCCTGATCAAAAAAGATCAAGTCTCAAAAGACCGATTAGTTTAGTATCCTTGGATGTATTAGATACATTCATAATGTTTAAATTACATCATAAAATGGAAAACTACAACGACATTGTTTCCATAGACAACACTGAGATCTCATAGACTATCCCTAGAGTTCAGTCATAATATACTTCTTTTCATCCTGGAAAAAATAAAACATAGAAAGGGGTGAGCTCAAATGCTCGGTAAGGATAACATTAAATCAGAAACTTTCATAAATAAGCATAAACATTTAAGGTAATGTATAACTAAAACAAAAGCCTTTTAAACATGAACTTCAACATAATATGGAAAAAATGAAATGGAATAATTCCATTTACTTATTCACATGGATATTCTTCTAGTCGAATAATCACATGCAATATCAATATCCAGTTTCATAATGATGGAATACATAATTCCAAACTATCATAACCACATAGTCAAGGCCTTGTGCCAAGACTACAAATAAGATTTTGTAAATATCTTGTTCCAAGACACTAGTTTGTATCATGAGACCTACCGATGCATTGAGGATCTATAGAAGGCTCCACCCATCACTTACTAAGTCCAATGCATTCCTCATATGAAAAGTTTTAAATGTAACATAATCATTCGTATTAAAACTTGCATACAAAATTTCAATACTTTATCCACAAACCATGAATGGTATAAAATAGCACATCCATAGTCAAACATAACTCATTAAATACAATATGGAATATTTTATTGTAACAGATTACCCACAATCGAGAATAATAAAGGATATTAACATAGATGAAAATAGTCATCAAAACTATTTGAGAGTTGTATCCCCCTTTTTCTATAAAACATTCAAAATTATCACTATTTATCAAGAAGATATTTAAAATAGATTTTTGAATAAAAGTGTACCATACCAATATGAAACTATTAAAAGGAATTTTAATTTGAAAACATTAATTTCCATAAATATAAATACTTAAAACCATTTTTAAAACATGGACATTAATGAGAAATATTTAGAAGAATAAATCTTTAAAACATTTTAAAATGATATTTTAGTTAGTGTTTCTAACCAAAAGATAGAAACTTGAATAAAAATAATTGAGGTAATAAAAACTTTGTAATATCATGAGAATAAAGGGATTCATGATATACTACGTCAAAGAACATTATTTACACCATATAAAAGTGATTTGGTGTATAATAAGAAAGAAGTCTCAATGGAATGTAATTTGAGATGAAATCTCTTATAAAGACTGTATCCTTAGGTTAAGGATAAATAAATGACATAATTATGTGTGAAAAATATAAATACACTCAATATGATTGGATATTCAGTGTAAATCAATCAGAGGACATTCAAACATATTCTTATAAAAACCACATTAATGAATTTGATGTTTAACTCAATAAATAGAGATTGAGTTAAAATTACTCTTATCAAGTTCATATCGATGACTTGAGAATTTATAAATGGGGTGATTATGTTTATAAAAAGTATATCCACAGAAATGGGAATGTAAATTATGACATAAGTAAATTAATAGTGATTCCACACATAATCTGGGAGTAAAATAATCAATGAAGTATGCATAAAGCTGAATGAGTGGAAATTGAAATTTCAAATTCCCTTATCGATTTGGTAATTTATGAAACATACACCCATGAATGAAGGATCATAAAATGATGTGGTAAATATCCATAAATTAATTTATATTACACAATGAATAAAATCATGGGCAGTACACACAACACATGCAATATATAAGTGGTGAACGATGGAAATCTCACAGAATTAAAAGTGAGATAAGAAACCCCTTACTTTGTACTTTTTCCTTGGTCGAGGGTAGTTTAACCTCCTTTATAATGGTGAAATAATTGTTATTGAATTATACAAGAATAATATACATTAATATTATATCATATATGATCTTTTAACATTGATTTGTTAATAATATCTTAGTATTATCGTCATTTCGGGTGTTAACAGATTCGTTTTCCTTTATCTTCTTTGTTATGTGAGCCATATTTTGTAAGGGTGGAATGTATCTTATTCATATCCAGAGTGATATAATGTCTCTAAACATTTTTTTAATCATCAAATTAAATTAGTCTTGAATGGATAAGATGGGGAATGAATCTCATCGCGTTCGTGGAGATAGTAATCCGTACATACACACGAGCGACAATATCATTATTTTCATATTAAAGTAATATATAATTGGATGGTATATCATATATATAGAATAATTATCATGTTATATTTTATTATTTACATTAACTACACATCATTATTATACCCATAAAAATAATTATGTATTGAATAACAATTACACCATGACGTGGAGACGGAAATCCGTACGTACACACATATGGTGACATATCATTCAAAGGATAGCTAGAATAATGGATATAGATGTACCATATTTATAATAACATCAAAATATATATAAGATACTAGATTTTTTATTTTAGAATGAAAATAACAAACAATGAAGTAGTGGAAGAAGAAAAGATCTTGAATGAGGGTGGTGGAATTATTACCTCTTCTTCAAGTTCTTCCTTTTGATTTGATCTAAAGGGCTCCTTAAGTTGGCTTTTTGACCAAAGGAGGGACTCTAAGATGAATTTAGGGAAGCTGAAAAGATATTAGGTCATGGGTTTGGCTGAGCTAAAAGGAATTGAAGGTGTGAATTTTAGAGAAGGGGAAGTGCCCTTTTATAACAGGGGTGAGGGGCACCTTTTGAAAAACATAAAATATTATTTTATAATAAAATAAATTTCGTTTTCTAATGGATCCAAAGTGTATTATTTAAAGGATAAGGTGGTTATGGGTCGCAAAACACTCAACAAATAGGTTTTATACAGGTTTGGGTCACTATATTAACCTTTAATTTTAGATTTAACTCTTAGTTAAATAGTTTGACATTTACAATGTCTCTTTGTATTTTTATATTATATGGTTAATAAACTTACTATATAATTCTAAGAGAACCACAAGTGGTTCATTAATTATAAACCAATAATTATATAAGTCCTTTGTCTGAAACATAGATATTTGGGAATATAATATCAATTAATAATATAATTCTTTATTTAAAAACTCTTTTATGTCAATTTTGACACTATTTGGTATTTTGTTTTGTCTAAATTCATAACAACATTATTACTTCGAAAACATTTATCTAACCAACCCTAATATGTCATATTAACCTAGAAAATTAGTTTAATTCATAAAAAGTCTCAAAATAAATTTATTTGGATATTTTTAATATCAATTATTTTAATATTACATTAATTAGGTAATTACTTCATCATCATTGTGTTATTAATAAATTAAATTATTTAATGTCTAAAAAAATATAAATAAAATACCATTATATAGGAAATCTTTTTAGATTTCTAATTATTATTTATAGTCGAATTTATCTTATTTTTAACTCTATATTAAAAATGTTTTAGTTATTAAACTTTGATTTTAACTCTTTTAATTATTCTTTGAGTTAAATAATAATAAGTGTCCTAATCTAATCCAAGTGGACCAAATAGGTTCATATTTTAATCCTAAGGTTTATTTTGGTCGAATTATACTTATCCAATAGAATTAAAACATGTGTTAGGGTAATAATAATATCATTTTCACCCTTAATTACCCTATTTACTTTTAACAGTGGTAAATAAATTTTAAAAGTTACTATTCACCAAAAATTATTTTTAACTTATTGAACCACATTTTACTCCTTGATATTAATCGTGTCTCTCGTATTTTTTAAATTCAACTCATAATAGTAGTAAAATTATGTTTTATGTGAATTTACAAATTCTCCTAGGAGGTTGGTAAAAGACGGTGGAAAGTTCAATAAAATTTTATATATCTAATATTATTACAAAATGACTCCAATGAATTACATTGAACTTATATGGATATTATCTATATATTTTGACCTAAAATAAATATAAATGAAATAAATAATTATTTAAATAAAAATTCGGGTTTAAACTATAACTCAGTGATTTTCACTATTCATCAAAAATTAAAATTTTTTAGAAACATACAAAAAATTAACCCTAAGATAATTTTGATATTACGAATTCAAAAATGAAGTCTATTTTAACAAATTAAAAATATATAAATTTAATTTATTAGTTTAAAATTAATTCCCATTGTCAAAACCAAAAGGCGTATTTTTATGAAGTAATAACTACCAAAAGATTGACATTTGATTATGTCCAATTTCAAAGTGAAATTACATACAATGAAAAACATAGGATTAAATTGTAAAAATATAATCTAATTATACATCCAAACCATTCATTTTTATTATCGAACACTATATTTTATTTTGATTGAAAAATTTGTTTTTAGTTAAAATATATTATTTTTCAACATTCACCCAAATATGAAAGTTATCAGAAAAACACCAAAAATTTATTGAAACTAAATTCTTATGTCCCGATCCAAAAGAATAAGTTTATTTTGTCAAATTGAAATTATAAAAGTTTCAAATACTGTATTTAAAAAGGGGTCTCCATTAAAAGGCGGTAAAATTGCATTTTTTGAAAAATACTTCTTTTATCTGAAAAACGAATTTGTCCTTACATTTTTTATAATAAACTCATAATATTGATTCTAAAATTTTAAGGGTTTTATAAAGTTTAAAATTCTATTAATACTATTTGTAACCACTTTTGAACGGCTAGTTTGGTAAGTTGTGGTGCACTTGAACTCGATGTTGCGTGTAGTGTATATTATTGAATTACATTGAAAAACTAATGTACTATGAAATCTTGGGGTGTTCCAAAAGAAGTTCCACCCATAAGTTAGATAATGACTAAACTCAATCATTATATGACATGTTAGTGGTACGAATAAGAATTTCCACATGAAATAATATTTATTAATAATTCCACATAAAATTATGTCATTTATCATTATGGCTCAAAAACTAAACATTTAACCTTCTTTATAAATGAATTGATATACAAGTATATGTTTAAATATAAAAAATTTATCCACAGTCACTTGGAAATATAAAACTAATTAATATTGGTTCATAAAAGAATGATCACTAGAAATTGATATTTTACTAGCTAAATAATCACATGTAATTTCCCTTACTAGGATCACTATGAGGGAATACGTAATGCAGGACAGTCATAGAAATTCGCTCAAGGCCCCGTGCCAAGACCATATAGAACCATTCTATCAAGGCCTTATGCCAGGAGCAATATTGTCTCATAATACCTAACGATGCATCGAGATTCTATAGTGGGCCTCACCCGTCACATAATAAGCCATATGCATTCAATGATCTAAAGTGTCCCATACCACCTTGAAACGTTTAGTTCTTTATACATACATTATCATAGAAATATTCATATAATACATACAATGTTTGTCTTTATTTTTAATTTTTAAAATGAATAATGTAATGAATGAGAATTTAATGAAAAAATCATTTAATGTTTTATATTCCAAAAATAATTTTATGAATAAACAATTTTCACACATGAAATGATAAATGGATTAAAATTTTCTCATAAAATGAAAAGGTTTATCTCATGTAGAGGAGAAAGTAAAATTTCATAATAAATAAATATGTTACACACATGAAATGGTAACTTATTTCATAATATCATAAAAAATGATAAGGTTTGACTCATACAAACGTATAAACATGGTGAATATAAATTTATAACCACAAGTTTGATGTGAGTTCGATACCAGTTATTTTTTTTAGTAATTGAGAAAGAACATCAATACCTAAGTTGTTTATATATAAAAACACACACACACACACACACACACACATATAACTATATATATTTATACTTACATATGTATTTGTGTGTGTGGTTTGTAACCATTAAATTCTTCACAAAATTCAAAAACAAGAACACTCCCTTGTGAACACACAAAAAAAGTTGATAAATACATGTAATGTGTTTACATTCACGTAAGAATACACTTATAATCACATATACATATATAACCCTTTTAAAAAAAATAAAATTTGAAAATTGGGATAACCCATAATTTTTATGGATATAAGACTCATGAAAAATAACTCTCAACATATTCAGACATATATATTGTGAAAATATCAAGTTGTATTTGTGTATATATTAATTCATATACACATATATATATATAAAATTATGGGTAAAATATCACTTCATGTGAGTAAAAATAAAAACATTAATTATTTAGAAATAGATCCTTGATGATGGAGAATGCATACATTTTATGTAATATGGGTTAGAGAAAGAAACATGCTGATATATATATATATATATATATATAATTTTGATTTCAAAAGAAAATAATAAAATCCCCTTATAAATTTATAATTTAGGGAACATTAACTGACAATATAAATACAAAAATCCCCTCCAAACAATTCTGGAAACCTTTATTAGAAAAGAAGAAACTATATTTGAAGAACATTATTTTTTGTTGGTAATGGAGAAAAGAACCAAACAAATCGGCATTGAAATAAAATTCCCCTTAATTAATTCATATCAGATGAGGCTAAGTGTTTATGGAACTGAGATAGAATGAGAGATCTTGGCATAAGAAAATTTCATGGGTCTTAGTGTTTGAAAAGTGAGGTTTTTAAAAGAAACTAAAATTCAAATTATTGATCTGAATAAACTAAATATAATCAAACAATAGTGTTAATTAGTGAAAATTAAATGTGAAATAGTTTTAATTCACACCCTAACATTATAAAAATGTAGGAGGAGGAGGGGAGGGAGGATCCGATTCATGGACCATGATGTTTTGTTTAAAATAACACCACCTTTGAAAAAAAAACAAATATGACAAAATAAAGAGGCCTTGGAGAGGGTTGAAATTTTCTTCATGAGAAATAGGGTATGAAGAGGGTCCATAGGCTATAAGATCAGATGGGGACTTCTGTGTATCCATGATGAAGAAGAAGGGAGAGAAGAATGGGCAGTCCGAATTAAATCCAGTTCAATCTAAGGGTTGAGGTTAATGCTGTGTTTTTCTAGAAGGGTTACTTGCTGCTAGAATTTGGATGATCCAGATAAATATACAGATCCAATCAAATAACCAAAATTGATCTGGTGTGTTTTAAAATAGCAGACAGTCAAGATTAGATTAGGGTTGATCAGACACCTGTAGTGGATCCGTAGTTTTAAAAAAAGGTTGAGCGGCCTGGATCGAATGTGGTCAAATCAGTAATACCAGAAAACAATTATAAGAAGCTGCAATGATGGGGGTTCAAAGGATGAAATAGTGCACATAGTCAGTATCACACGTGATGAGATCCTGTAGTTGAGACACTACCACAAAACTGGGTTTCTGCAGTGCCACCCTTTATTAGTGATAAAAAAAGCACCGATAAAGGGGGGCCTTTATCAGTGCTAAAAAAAGTGCTGATAAAGGTCACTTTTAACAGTGCTAAAAAATCACTGAAAATGGGTCCCCTTTATCCGCATTTTTTAAGGATGATAAAGTCCCCCCTTTATGAATGCGTTTTTAGTGCTGTTAAAGGGGACCCCTTTATCAGCACTTTTTTAGTAGCGCTGATAAAGGGGGGGGGGGGGTTGTATCAGTGCTTTTTCCTAGCAATGATAAAGTTTATATTACAAAACAAATTAATGAAAAATAATATATTGTTATATAAGTATATTAATATTTATATAAATATAATATATATTTTTTAAATATGTTTTAGATAAGTATAAATAGACTATTACATTTAATAAATAAGAAATTTTGTGAAAATTCCTTAAAGATATTTTAAAAAATATTATTAATTAATAATTTTCTAATTATCATAGATTAATAATCATTTAATAACTATTTTAAGACACAAAAAATAAAAAACATTAATAAAATATCTAAAATAAGTTGAAAATCTAACTTAAAATTCAAATGGTCATAACTTTTGATCTTGGTATTTGTTTGAACTCTACAGTGTATCAAATCAAAACTTGTGATGATCTCTATGTGCTAGTGACCCAAGGGAACCTTTTGTAGCATTTTTCGATGCCCAAAAAGTCCTAGAAGGCCTCCAAAACTGAGTTTTTAGTCGGGATACCCCAATTTTTTACCATTAAAACATGTATAACTTCTAAAAAGTATGTCTACTAGGCCTGTACTACATATCATATCGAATATTGTTTCCTTTTCTTCGATTTGACTGGTTTTGGAGTTGAAACAGACTTCAATATTAGATGTTATGGTCGTTTTAACATTCTATGGATTTTCATATATACATATATATGTATTTATTCGTAAATATATATATATATATATATATGTGTGTGTGTATGTGTGTGTGTGTCTATGTGTGTGTGTGTTGTATATATGTATGTATGTATTTATTTATTTATTTATAAACGTAAATAAAAAACATATTTTATAAATGTATTTAAATCTAATCTTATAAATATATATTAATATACAAATAAATATATGGATAAAAAATTATAACTAAAAATATATATAAAAATAAAAATAAATATATATTAATATATGAATAAATATATATATACTAATATATGAATAAATATATATGTACTAATATAACTAAATATATATATATATATATATTAATATGAATCTATATGAATATATGAATAAATACAACTATATATATATATATATTAATATAACTAAATATATCAATATTAATATGAATTTATATTAAAATACGAATAAATATAACTATATATATATAAAATATATTAAAATATATTAATATACAAATATGTATATATATATATATTATGAATTAATATATATATATATTATGAATTAATATATATTTATTAATATAACAAAATATATTTACATTAAAATGAACTTAAATTATTATACGAATAAAAATAACTATATATATATATAAATAGACATATCATTAAATAGAAAAAAATTAAACAGCCTAGTGGTAAAGGTGTAGGTGCATGAGGGGGGAGGTCTCAGGTTTGAGTTCGGGTGGATGCAAGGGCACGCGGGTAAGTGGGGGATGCGCAGGCAAGTGCAGCGCACAGAGAGTGGGAGGTGGTCCGCCTAGCACTGATAAGGGGGGGGGGGTCAAGTGCTGCTAAAATCCCTTAAGTATTGTATTTTCTTTTTAACTTTTTAATGTTTTTTGACTTTTATCAGTGCAAAAAAAAAAGCACTGATAAAATGGGTCTTTTATCACTGCTAAAAAAGAACTCATAAAGGACCTTTTTATTAGTGATTTTTTTAGCGGTGATAAAAGTCACCTTTTATTAGCGCTTTTAAGCCCTAATAAAAGGGGCCTTTATTAGCGCTTTTCTGAGTTCTAATAAAAGGGACCCCCTTATCATTTACTTGATTAACAGTGATTTTATAGCGCTGTTAATGCCGTTTTCTATCATTGATAAGGGCCATATTTGCAGTAGTGATATCACACGAGTGAAAAAAACGGTGTCCCACATCGAAACCCAAAAGGCTTCAGGACTGTCTTATAACCTTCCATGTGTGGCGCCATCTTTCGACGACACAAGCACAAACACCAGAGACTTTACAGATGGGACTCAATCCATAGGCACCTTATCCCACCCTCTCTGATGTCGGCGCATGACCTGGCTCACCCTATGCTCACACCGGATCAGGGCCGATACACAATCCTTTGAGCACGACTAGCATCCACCATGCTCGCTAGGGTCTACTCTAGCCTTCTTGAGCCTCCTTGGGTGCAGGTAGATGCCTCCTTGTCGGGGTTGACCGGGTCCCCCAACATAGTTGATGTGTCCCCATATCCTAGGTTGGCACCCATTTTTTTTATACAATTTAAAAATTAAATTAAATATTATAAATAAATTTTTCAGGTAGAAAAAAATTAACCTATTGACCAATTGTATTATTTTAATACATCCAAAACATTTTACATAATACATAAAATTATAATGTTTAATACCTATGTCATTAATTGAAAACCATAATTTTCATTATCTAAAAATATTATTTTAATACATTTAAACACACCAAACTACTTAAAAACCAACAGTCATTTTGTACCCTAACGACTACTTATAATGGTCATATTAAACTCTATATATACCCGTTCAAGGTATTCAAAGGACCCAGATCATTTCTTGTTTTAAGAGGATGATTCTCTACATTCCTTTGACTCTCTGTATTATTGCTATTGTTCTCACTATTCCCTTGTTTTGTTTGGGTAGATTAAAGGGATGAAGGCTACTTGATCGTTCCTATTGTGATGTTGGGAGGTCTTCCATTTGTTCTATTATGTCTTGTGATGTGTTTTTTTAAGTAGTTGTAATACCTTTCATCAATGTAACATCTTAGTGTTTGAATAAATATTTTCTATTTTTCTTCAGTGTATTTCAAAATAATGCATTCTAATTCGCATTAAAGAAAGATAATAATTATAATAACTAAATTTTTTATTATAGAATTTGTAATTGTGTTTGGGGTGTTACAATATCCCCCCCTTAACATAACTATGACTTCAAAATTATATTTTACTCATACACTCCCACCAACACCAACCCACATACATCATCCTCGATGTCCCTACAAAACATTTTTAATTATTATTAATATTTAAAATTCGAATGAAAAAAATATTTAATTTATACCTTCACCAGGACCACCACCATTAGAAACTTTATTGGTAAGTTCTTCTAATAAAGTTTATCCCTAAAACATTTTTAAATTCTTCAATTTCATTTTCCCAAATTCAACTTGAAGAGTTAGGGTTGAACTCATGTAGACAACAGTAGGTTCTTGAGAGATTGGAACTAGAGGTATACAGTTCAGAGATATCAGAATGGACTGGGTTCTGATAGGCTAGTTGGGTGACTATGTTTTCTAAAAACAAGATATCATAAAGTCTTCCATGAATTCTAAATCTCCAAACCTGAAACAGATAGGCTACACGGGGGTCACCAACCTCTAGAGGTTCTCAAAATCTTTCTAAGCCCTGATAAGTCTCAACCAAGGATAAACATAGGAAGAGGCCTTCATAGTACCTTAATTTTTGTGCATAATATGAAATTTTTATATGCGACATAAAGTAGCAAACATGACTTGGTCATTGGTGAAGTTGAAGGACATTTGTGTTTTTTGACACCCGGTAGAGGTGTTTGCAGGACATGCATTGATTTGAAAAAAGCTGGTAAAAATCTGAACAAGATTTTTCTATTATGGTCCTGATAATCTCAGTAGGAAAGTACAATAGGTTATTTGGTGAACCATAACCTTCAATCTTAAAATTTTAAAAAATGAGTTTCACTAATGTAAACATACATAAATTAGTGGTTTTATGCTAATTTTCCAAAGATCACTATTTCGTTCCTCTGATACCAACTGTAAGGACCCAGACCCCAATTTCCCAGAGTCTGTGCTAAAAATATGTTTGGTAAATTATTTTTCAAAAACTAATCGAATATTTACACAACATAATACATAACATATGACATTTTACCAGCCCAGGTTCTGGATAATTAGAATCCAATGTTATATTTAAATATAAATATTGGATTTCCAAAAAAAACATTAATCAAAGAAACATCATAGAAATAATTCCACATTATAATTTCATTGTAGTACTTCCACTAAACCTATAAGAATGATTTGAAATAAATGGGGTAAGAAAAAAAATTCCTAGTAAGGGGTTTTAAAACATAACCATTAGGAAATAATTTATCTTTAAAACATTTCATTAAAACACATGCATTATAATCATGAAACTAATATTTCACATAACATATCATCATCATTTTCTTGAGAGATTATGAGATAGTTTTTTGGATAAATCATGCTAAAAATTATTAAACATTTTTAGGAGTTATAATATAATTCATCATAAAATCATGCATTCATTTGAACAGAAATGAAATAAGTTACACCCATAAGCTAGATAATGAAAAAACATAATAATTCAATGACATTCCAGTGGTGAAAATAATAATTTACACACAAAATATTATTTATTCATATTTGCACATAAAATTATGTCATTTATCATTATAGAATAAAAACTAAATATTTAACCTTATTTATAAATGAATTTCTATACAAGTATATGTTAACATATAAAACTTTAGTCCTTCTGCACTTGGAAGTATAAAAATGATTAATAATATTTCATAAGAGATTTATCACTATCCATGGATATTTTACTAGATAAATAATCACATGGAATTTCACATACTAGGATCATTACGAGGGAATACATAATTAAGGACAATCATAAACACTCTATCAAGGCCTCTTGTAAATACTATACATAACCATTCTGTTAAGGCCTCGTTCCAATACCTAGCTTGTCTCATGATACCTATTGATTCATCGAGAGGCTATTGTGGGCCTCACCCACCACACAATAAGTGTTATGTATTCATCATATGTCTAATAAAAATATTTCTTTGAATCAATGTGTACCATTCCATTTTGATTTAATTAAAAACTTTTTTATAGATGAAATAAATTCATTAAATGATCCGAGGTGTCCCATACCACCTTGAAAAGTTTAGTTCGTTATCCATACATTATCATAGAAATATTCATATCATACTTAAATTATTTTCTTTGTTTGTATGTCTTAAAATTAATAATGCAATGAATACACATTTAATCAGAAATGAATTTATTGTTTTTCTTCCCAAAATAATCTTATAAATAAATAGATTTCACACATGAAATGATAATTGGATTCATAATTTCTCATAAAAAGAAAAGGTTTATCTCATGAAATTGGGAAAATAAATTGTCACAATAAATAAACAGGTTAAATACATGAAATGGTAACCTGTTTCATAATTTTACAAAAACTGATTATGTTTAACCCATACAAATGTATAAACATGGGTAATATAAATTTATAACCACATGTTTGATGTGTGTTATATACCAGTTATTTTTTTATGTAATTGAAAAAAAAAACATCCATACCTAAGTTTTTTATTTACAAATACATATGTATGTATATATATATACTTAAAAATCTATTTGTGTGTGTAGTTTGTAACCATTAAATTCTTTAAAAATTCTAAAACAATAAACCTCCCCTGTGAGAAAATAAAAAAGATGATAAATAATTGTATTGTGTTTACTTGCAAGTAGGAATACACTTATACTCACAAATACATATATTATACTTTATAAAAAATTAAAATTTAAAAACTAGGTTAACACATATTTTTTTAGATATAAGACTCATGGAAAACAACTCTCAACATATACACATATATATTCTGAATATATCAAGGAGTATATATCTATATACACATGCATATACCCAGATATATACAATTATTGGTAAAAGATAATACCATGGTAGTAAAAATTAAAACATTAATTCTTTATAAATAGATTCATGAATATGGAGAATGCATACCATTTATGTAATACGGGTTCAATAAAGGAACTTGGTTATATATATATATACATATATATAGATGATTATGGTTTCAAAATAAAATAATAAAATTCCCGTTATACATTTATAATTTGGGAAAGATAAACTGACAAAATAAATACGAAAATCATTTCTAAACAAATTTTGAAATTTTTATGAGAAAAGAGCAAACTATATTTGAAGAACATTTTTTTTATGATAATGGAGAAAATAACCCAACAAATCTACATTGAAATATAATTCCCCTTACATGATTTAGATCATATGACGCTGAGTGTTTTTTTAACTAAGAGAGAAAGAGAGATCTTGGCAGAGGAATTTTTCAAGGGTTCTTAGTGTGTGCAAATAGATGTTTTTAAAACAAACCAATGATTCAAATTATTGATTATAATAAACTAAATATAATAAAACAAAATTGTTAATTACTGAAAATTTAATGCACAACAGGGTTAATTGACACCGTACAATTACCAAGAAAGGAGGAGGAGGAGGATTTGAGTCATGGATTGTGATGTTTTTTTTAAAATAACACCACCCTTGAAAAAACAAAGATTCCAAACTAAGGAGGCCATTGCGAGGGTAGAATGTTTCATAATGTGAAAGATGCGCTGTATAGGGTCTGACAACTACAAATTCAGACATGGACTGGTGTGGCTCCACGTAGAAGAAGAAGGGGGAAAGGAATGTGAGAACTAGATTAAATCCAGTCTAATCTAAGGGTTGAGGTTAACGATGATTTTTTTAAAAGGGTGACCTACGACTATACTTTGAATGGTCCAGATCAATATGTGGATCTGATCAGATGGCTAGAATTTATCCGCTGCATTTTAAAATGGTGTACGATTGAGACTAGATTGAGGTTGATCAGGTGGATACGGTGGATCCACGACTTAAAAAAAGGATGAGTGGACCAGATCAAACACAATAAGATCAGATGGATCAGAAAAACAGGATGATGAAACCACAATGACGGGGGTTTGAAGGCTGAACTGGTGCAGACAATTAGGATCTCACGCGGTGTGATCTTGCGGCTGAGATCACGCGCACAGGAAAGAACCGCCTCCCACATTAAAACCTAACAGATTTTGGGAATACCTTATAAACTTCTGCTTATGGTTCCATCTCACAATAAAACAAGCACACTCACCCAAGTCCTTAGACACAGAAATCCACCCACGGGTGCCATACCACACCCTTTATCGCACCAGTACGCGACCTAGATCACCATGTTCTTGCGCTAGATCAGGCCCTGTACATGGGCCTTTGTGTGTGACTTGACTCAAATATGATCTCTAGGGTCCACTCTATCCTCCTCTTGCCTCCTTGGGAGCAAGTAGATGCCTCATTTCTAGGGTTGACCCTCCTCCCCCAGAAAAGTGTAGGTGTCCCCTTATCCTAGGATGACACCCATTTTTTATACAATTTTCAAATAAAATTAGGTTTTATATCTAAAATTTTTAGGCAGAAAAAAATTAACTAAAATGCATTATTTTATTTTAAAACAAATCTATATTTAAAACCATATCTTTCTAATATACTAAAGACTCATGCTTAATGTGATTACCCAATTTATATTAACCTATTATATTGATTGAAGGAATCCAAATTTTTTTACATAATAGATACAATTCTAATGTTTAACACCTATGTTATTAATTTAAAACCATAATTTCATTTATTCAAAAATATTATTTTAAGAAATTTGAACACACACAACAGATTAAAACATAACAATCATTTTAAACCATAACGACTACATATAATGGTCATATTAAACTGTATAAATACCAGTTGAATGAATTCCAAGGATGAAGATCATTTCTTGTTTTAAGAGAATGTTGCTCTATATTCCTTTGACTATTTGTATTATTTCTATTCTTATAAATATTTCTTTTTTCATTTTGGTAGATTCAAAGATGAAGGCAAATTAATCAGTCTTTTTTGGGATGTTGGGTTGTCTTTCATTTTTTCTATTAGGTTTTGCAATGAGTTTTCTTGAATAGTTGTAATCCCTTTCATCAATGTAACATCTTTGTGTTTGAATAAAACATTTCTCTTTCTATTTATTTTATTTTGAAATAAATCATTCCAGTTCACATTAATGCATGATAATAATGATATTAACTAAAATTATTATTATTACATTTATAATTATGTTTGGGGTGTTACAATATCCACCCTTACCCGAATTTCACCGTCATAATTTTATTGTACTCATAAACTCCCACCATCACCAACCCTCAGACATCATCCTTGATGTCACTATAAAACATATTTAATTATTATTAATTAGAATTTTTTAATGAAAAATAGTATTTAATTTATACCTTCACCAGGTCCACCACCATTTGATACATTCTTAGTAATTTCTTCTAGTTAGGTTGATCCCTAAAATAATTTTAAATTCTTAAATTTCATATGCCCAAATGTACCTCAAGCAGTTTTGGTTGAACTCATGCAGAAAAAAGTAAATCCTTGAGATTGTGTCATGGAAGGTGTAAAGTTCAGAGATATCAGAATGGACTTGATTCCAATAGATTAGTTGGTTGACTGAGTTTTCTAAAAACCATATATCATAAGGTCTCCCATACATGATAAAGCTTATAACCTAAAACAAATAGGTTGTTGGGGTGGGGGGAGGGGGTTACCCACCTCTATAGCTTCTCGAAAACATTGTAAGGACTGATAAGTCTTAGATATGGTGAAATAAAGGGAGATCCCTTCGTAGTACCATTCTTTATACACATATAATGAATATTGTGAATAAAACATAAGGTAGCAGACATGAATCCGTACTAGGTGAAGTCAAAGGACATTTGGTTGTCTGACACCTAGTAGAGGTTTTTTAGGACATAGGTAGATTCGAAAAATTCTGGTAAGCATCTGAACATGATTTGGCTATTATGGTCTCGAGAAGATCAGTAGGAAGGGACAAGAGGTTAGTTTGTGAACCCTCACCTTCTACGTGAAAATTTTATGAAATGAATTTCTATTAGGTAAACATACTTAAATTAGCAGTTTTATTATTATTTTCCAAAGTTTACTAAGTTGTTCCTCTGATACCAACTGTATGGACCCAGACACCAGTTACCTAGATTATATGCTAAAAATATGTTTTCTATTTTTTTTGAAAAAGTAACCAAATATTAACACAACATACTACATAATTGAGTATCTTTTATTGGCCCATGTTTTGGAGAATTATAATCCTATATTACATTTAAATATAAATATACAATTTGAAAAAAACACTAAGCAAAGAAAAATCAGAGCAATGCTTCCACATTAAAATTTCATCATAGAACTTCTACTATACCTGTAAAAATGATTTAAAATACATGATGTGAGCACAAAAATGCCCAGTAAGGGGATTTAAAATAAAACCATTATGAAATAATTTTTATTTAAAACATATCATTACAACACATACATTAAAATCATGAAATTAATATTTTCCATAACATGTCATCACCATTTTCTTGAGATAGTATGAAATTAATTTTAGGATACTCATGCTCAAAATTTCTAAACTTATTTAGGAGTAACAATATAATGCGAAATAAAAGCATGCACACACTGAAATAGAAATTAAAGAACTGCCACCCATAAGTTAGATAATGACCAAAAATAATAATTCTATGACATTCCAGTAGTGTAGATAAGAATTTACACCAGAAAAAATATTTATTCTTATTTTCACATAAAATGGTGTTATTTAACCCTATGGATTAGAAACTAAATATTAAACATTATTTATAAATGAATATCTATACATGTATATGTTTAAATATAAATATTTAATCCTTGTGCACTTGTAAATATAAAACTAATTAATATTGTTTCATTAGAGAATGATCATTAGTCATGGATATTTTACTAGATAATAATCACATGGAAATTCAATTACTACGATAATTTTGAGGGAAAACATAATGCAGAACAATCATAAACATTCATTAAAAACCCCATTCCAAGAATATACATAACCATTCTGTCATGACCTTGTGCCAAGACCTAGCCTGTCTAATGAGACCTACTGATGCATCGAGGGGCTATAGAAGGCCTCACTCATGACGTAATAAGTCCTATGAATTCCTCATATGTCTGATAATAATATTTATTTGAATCAAAGTGTCTCATTCCACTTTGATTTATTTAATTACTTTTATCATAGATTAGATAAATTCATTAAATGATCCAATGTGTCCTATACCACCTTTAAAAGGTTAGATCTATATCCATATATAATCATAGAAAGATTCATCTTATACATAAATTATTTGTCAATGTTTGTAAGTCTTAAAATGCATAATTAAATTAATGCACATTTAATCATAAATGCATTTCTTATTTATTATTCTCAAAATAGTCTTACAAATACTATATTTCACACATGAAATGATAACTATATTTATAATTTCTCATAAAATGAAATGTTTTATCTTAAGTAGTAGAGAAAATAAAATTTCCCAATAAATAAATTGGATACACGCATGAAATGGAAACATGTTTCATAATTTCACATAAAATGATAAGGTTTAACACATACAAACATATAAAAATGGGGATTACAAATTGAAAACCACATGTTTGATGTGTATTAGATACCAATTATTATTTTTAATTAATTGAGAAAGAGCATCCATCCCTAAGTTGTTTATACCTAAATACTTATGTATATATATATATTCTTACATATGTATTTGTGTGTGTGGTTTATAACTATTAAATTCATGAAAAATTATAAAACAAGAACCCTACCATGTGAACACACAAAAAAGTTGATAAATACAATTAATGAGTTTACTTTCATGTAGGAATACACATATATTCACATATACATATATAACCTTTTTAAAAAAATAAAATGTTAAAACTAGGTTCACAAATAAGGGTTTTTGATATAAGACTCATAGAAAAATACTCTCAACATATACACATATATATTCTAAAAATATCAAGTTGTATATGTGTATATATGAATTCATATTCACATATATATATAATTCTTGGTAAAATATCACATCATGGTAGTAAAAAAAATTCTTTAGAAATTGATTTTTGAAGATAGAGAATGCATACCATTTATATAATACAGGTTAGAGAGAGGAACATGGTTATATATATATATGATTATTATTTCAAAAGAAAATAATAAAATTACCTTATAAATTTATAATTTGGGAAAGATAAACAAAAAAAATAAATTCAAAAATCCATTCCAATCAATTATGGAAATCTTTATCAGAAAAGAACAAATGATATTTGATGAACATTATTTTTTGATGGTAATGGAGAAAATAACCAAAAAAATCAACATTGAATTATAATTACCTTTACTTGTTTCAAATCAGATAGGGCTGAGTGTTTATGGAACTAAGAGGGAAAGAGAGAGTATAGAAGAGAAATTTTTTAGGGGTTATAGTGTGCGTAAAGTTAGGTTTTTAAAACAAGCCACAGTTTCAAATTATTGATCAAAATAAACTAAATATAATCAATCAAAAGTTTTAATTAGCACATATTCAACATTCAATATGGTTAATTGAAACCCTAAAATTAAAAAAAATAGAGGAGTATGGAGAGGATTTGATTCATAGACCATGATGCTTTGTTTAAAATAACACCACCCTTGAAAAAACAAACAAAGAAGCCAAACTAAAGAGACAGTGGTGAGAGTGGAAATTGTCATCATACGAAAGAGGGGATGGAGATGGTCTGATGCCTATAAGCTCAGATGAGGACTAGTGTGGCTCCATGAGGAAGAATAAAGGAGAAATGAATGGGCAGTCTAGATTAAATCTGCTCTGATCTAAGGGTTGAGGTTATCCCTAATTCTTATAAAAGGGAGATTTGAGGCCTGAATTTGGACGGTCTGGATTGACCTGCGAATTCGATCATATGTCCAGAATTGATCTGATGCATTTTAAAATGGTGGACTAATAAGATTAGATCGGGGTTGAATGGATTTCTTCGGTTGATCTGTGGTTTCGAAATAGGTTGAGTGGCCCAGATCAAACACGGATAGATTAGATAACTCAGAAAAATGTGGAAATGAAATTGTGGCGACGGGGTTTCGATGTCTGAGCTGGTGTGGATGGTTAGGATCTCATGTGGTGAGATCCTGCAGCTGATATCACTCCTACAAAAAAACCACATCCCACATTGAAACCCAACAGGTTTTGGGGCTGCATTATAACCTTTCATGGGAGGTTCTATCTCTCGATGACACAAGCACACACAGTGGAGTCCATATACATGGGACTCCACCCGCGAGCGCCTTATCCCACCCTCATCTGCACCGGTGTGTGACATGGCTCACCCTTTTCTCACACATGATCAGGCCCTATACAAGGGACTTTGCACGCAGCTTGCCTCCACTATGCTCTCTAGGTACCACTCTATCCTACTCGAGCCTCCATGGGCGTGGGTAGATGCCTCCCTGTTGGGGTTTCCCAGGTACCCCAGTATAGATGATGTGTCCCCTTATCCTAGGATGGAACCAATTTTTTTATACAATTTTAATATAAAATTATATTTTATAACTAAACTTTTTAGGTAGGCAAACAATTATCTAAAAAACATTATTGTCTTTTAATGAAAATTTTTCTTTAAAGTCATGTCAATCTAAAATACTAAAGACTCATGCATAATATTAATACCCAGGTTATATTAACCTATTGTTTTATTTCAATACATCCAAAACATTTTACATAATACATAAAATTCAAATGTTTAATACCTATGTCATTAATTTAAAACCATAATTTCATTTATCAGAAAATAATATTTTAAAAAATTTAAACACACCAAAAATTTTAAAACCCAATAGTCATTTTAAACCCTAACAACTACTTATAATGGTAATATTAAACTATATAAATACCTTTTCAAGTTCTTCTAAGGATCAATATTATTTCTTGTTTTAATAGGATGGTGCACTAGATTCATTTGACTATCTTTATTATTGTTATTCTCCTCACTATTTTTTTTTTGTTTTGGTGGATTCAAGGGACTAAGACTACTTAATTGGTCTTGTTTTGATATTGGGTGTTATTTTGTTTGTTCTATTAGGTCTTGCAATGAACTTTCTCATGTGGTTGTAAAACCTTGCATCAATGTAACATCTTAGTGTTTGAATAAAATGTTTATCTTTCTTTTTATTGTATTTTGAAATAAATCATTCCAATTCGCATTAAATAAAGATAATAATGATAATAACTAAATTTATTATTATTACATTTATACTTAATTTTGGGGTGTTACATATATTTTATATTCAAACCACATTTTAATAATAATAGTTTTTATATAAATTCTTTAAAAATGTAATTCCTCAGAGACATTTGATCATTATTTCTATGGACTTAATATTTTTGTGATTTTTTTTGAATTTGAGTGGCGGATTTTAGATGCATTGAAATCCCATGGTAAGGGAATGATTTAAGGTATGACCCAAAATAAATTTACATGTGCACCCAGAATGATGAGTGAAAATAAATTAAAGTGAGGTATATTAAAATTATCATGCATATTAAAGATGAATTGAGAAATATGTTCTAAAGGAAGGATAATAAAGGACAATTCGAAAGAAAAAAGTAAAATACATTTTTTTGATTGATCTCTTTGAAAAATTAAAATTTTATGAAGATCATCTATGTGATTCAATGAAATTTAATTTCCCATTGATAATCATTTAATTTTTTTGGCATTGAGATCTAAATTAAGGAAATGTGAGCTTCTATTATAAATTTTTTAAGATTACATCATTGAGGAAAATTATGATTCTAAGTGTTCAGTGATTCTATTAGAACAGTTTATGGACACATTTTTTGGTATTAAATTTAATTAATTTGAGAGTTTATTTAAAAAAATTTAGCAATTATTTATTAATTGTTTAAATTTTGTGTAATTAAATATTTAAATAGTTTTCGAGAAAAAATAAAAAGTAATTATGGTTTATATTTTTTATGAATTGTATTAATGAAAAAATGATTTTTTTGTTGGAATGAAAAAAAGTGGAAAATCAACTATCTGAGAGAAGAGAAAACACCAATTTAATTAGAAAAATAGGGAACACAAAAATGAAAAAGGGACAAAGCCTAAATCATGTAAGAGATGTGAAACATGTAGGGAAATACATGAATGGGAAAACCATGATGCGTGTTGATGTTTTTTTAAATTTTAAAACTATAAAAGATGTATATGAACATAAGTATTAGTGAACATCCATGCTAATTTTAAATGTGGAACTCACATATTTATGGGAAACTATGAACATGAAAAATGATTGTGTTTCACAACATTTCACAAGTCACAAACTTCATATAGATCATTTCCACCTCAGACACTCATGATCACTAGAGCACAACGTAAACATTGTCAAACCAATTGTGTTTGATTTTTTTTCATTAAATTTTTGGACCTCGAGTGGTTCGGGTTGAAACCTGAGTTAAAATTTTGAATTCATATTTTAAAACATATTTTTGTCCTTTGGTTGTGTCCAGCGCACTACAGTCAAAGCCGAGTGACCTCGCTTGGGTCATCGAGCGACCTGCCCGATGTTCAAGGCAAATGAAAATTTTGTGACGAATAGTAAAATGAGAATACAATGAAAATTGAGATCGTGTGGCCTCAGGCGAGGCATGATTTTGAAACTGTACAGCCTCTCCAGGTACACTGGGTGACTTTTCGATATTTAATTAATAAAATTAAATGAATTAATAATGATGAAATAAAATTAATTAAGTATTAAAATATAAATGAAATAAAATAATAAGAGTCAGATAAAAATTTAATTAATTGTTTTACTGAGAATAGTAATATTATTATTCGAGGATATTATTAATTATTAATAAGTATTATTATTTATATTAAGGATGTTAATTAAGATACTTTATTTATTATTATTACTTTCGTTTTAGTTTATTATTACAATTACTATGATTATTTTTGTTATTAATATTAATTATTTCTTTTGTTCCTTTTATTTTATTTTATTTTATTTAATTATTTTGTTTGCTTTTTCAGGGTTTGCGCTACCCTTTGTTCCCCTTGCATGCGCACCTGCGGACTTCCCCTCTGCCCTGTGCACTGAAGGCTGGTGGCTTCCACCTTGTACCGAGCTCACAACTCCAATCCTTCTTCCCTCTTCTCTCCCAGCGCACCCTCTTCCAAGCCAGCATAGTCGTGCCACCTTACGTCTGGAAAGGGCCTTTAGCTGACTGCCCGACCTCCCTTCTACCCAACCACCATCATAGCGCATCCTCTCCATCGTTGTGTTAGCCAAACCTCTACCCTTCCGAACTTCCTGCTTCATCCGACGAAGCACCGAACAGCCTGAACCTGCCTTCCTCTCTTCTTCTTTGTCGCACCCCCCTTGCTACTGCCCGACGTGGCGCACCCCTACCTCCGACTTTTAATCCTACCGGATCACCCCCCCCCCTCGTTGAGCCACTCGACCACCCCATACTCCTCCATGTTTCAACAGAAACCCTCCTAGCCAGCTACCTCCTGACTTCTCCATCTGTCCGACCCTCTGCTCTCCTGGTTTCACGACACAATAACCAACGAACCACCCTCTTTCCTTCCGACCGACTTTCCCCCGCTCGCACTGCTCCCTTTCTCCCCGACCGGTGTCCCTCTGCCCTTGCACTCACCCACCAGTGCCTCCCATGTGAGCTTCCCCCCGCCATGTCTGGCGAACCCCAGCGCACCCCCTTTCCTAGTCCAGCAGACCCCAGCGTGCCCGAACCTCAACCAGGCCCTTGCGCCACGCTTCGTCCCCCACTCCGACCCACACAGACTCCCATCCGACGACCTACTCTGGTGTGGGGAGTTCAGATTTCCTCATTTATTCATTTTATATATTTATTTTTTTTCCAGAATTTTAGGTTGTGTTTAGGGTGTTAAATTATTTTCTCATTTGGGGCTTAATTTTGTGGTTTTGGGTAATTTTCCTTGTTTCAGATTTGCTCTAGGTTGTTGGAGGTGCGGTTGGCGTGCATCGGTCACTATGCACCATGGTTGTGATTCATGCGACACAAAGGTATGTGGTTCCATGTTTTAAAAATTATTTAATTAATTCATTTTCTTGCTTTTATAGTTTAGAATTTTTATTGGTTAATTCTATTGTGTGTGGACATTGTTTTCTTGAAGTCTACTGTGTGTTATATTTATTTGGTATTATTTCGTATGAGTGGTTGTGTTCATTAGATGAAAACTTATCTTTAGTCAATTGTTAGTGTTTAATAATGTTTGCAGTTAGCTTTTCAAATGTGAAAAATGACATGTTTGTGTTTGTTGTGGTCTGGAATTACTTCAAGTAGACTAAAATTGATACCTATCAGAGCACTCCATGGGTGACTACGCCCCTTGGTTGCGACATACCACCATACCCAGTGGCAACCATTTCCTCATCAAGCCCTTGGCCGGAGATCCATGCTTCATCCAACACTCACATGTGAGAGTTCCTAAGGATTGGATTCATTCCTACCTCCTTTGCCTATGATACCAATTGTAGAGACCCCAAACTTGACGTACATGGAAATTACATTAATTTTGTGGAATACTTAATACATAAGAAAACAAACACCCAAGGACTGTAATAGTTTAGTGTCTTTGGAAACTCGGAAAAAAAAAATCTTCTAATCGTGGTGAAAGATCTTCAATATCTCCCATAAAGATCTTCCCTTTTTTACCTAAAACCTTTCTTTATATCCTGGGGAAAAGAAAACATATAAAGGGTGATATAAAATTCTCATTAAGGGTAAGCATGGAGAAAATAAAACAAACCATATACATTTGAACTTCAAAACGTGAACATAAAGTTTAAAAATCAAAATCTTGAGTTGTGAAATAAATCTTGGCAGTACGTAAGGCATAGATCATAAAGGAACATCAATCATGATAAAATAGCATGGGAATAAAACATGTAATTGTGGAAAACCATTAAGAACATGATATGATTTCCATAGTAGCCAAGGCATTGCTTCCAAGACCATCTTAGTGGACAAAGTCCCTTTCTGAATCGAGTTCACTCCTCGTTCCAGTCCTGTATCAATGAACTGGATTAACTTACCATTCCAGCCATGTCTATATCATGAGATATAAATCTTTACCCAATTAATTGGAGGGAGATATAGGTCCCACCCATCTCATAATGAAATCATTCTTACTTTTTCCACAACATAAACATAAATCATTAATCATAACCCAATGAATAAAAATGGCTTTCATAAACATCATCACATCATAACATAATCCATATAAAACAGATGGATATCATTTCATCATAATAAAAGTGAAACAATGTAAATCATAGTTATATTATATTTGAAACATTCACATATGAAATAATTTCATCTTAGATGGAAAATTGTTTTGACAAAACACTTGAAATGAATTCTTGAGGAAAATATCCTTTCTTCTTAAAAATCATTTTCTTTTCACAAAATGCCACACAATTTTAAAACAAAATGATTTTATTGAAAATAACCATGAAATCATGTAGATTAAGCTTCATGAAAATAATGTGTTGTGAAATCATAAAAATCATTCATGTCGTATAAGTTAAAAAACATTTTACTTGTACTTTTTCCGGAAAAGTCAAAAAGTACCTTGTATGGTAAACAAAAGAAAGATTCATTACATACCATGTAGTAAAAGTCTAAAATGGGTAAAAATTACTTTAAACATACATGAATCCACTTTTAGAAAATATGGACATGGATGATAAATATAACCCCAGTAACTACTTATGAATAAACAATCTCGGATAAAAACGAGATTGGAAAAGTTATCCCTTACCTTAGTTCCGATATGCTTCGTACGTATCTAAACCTCCTGTATATTGATTTAAATAATGTCATTTACTTATTAAATAATCAAATTAATTTTTATGATATAATATATGTTTCACTTATGACTTTATATTACCTTTTCTTTTTAAAATTCTTTGTTAAAGAAGCGTTTTGGGTAAAATCGTTTTATTTATCGTACGTGTTTGGACTTGTTGTTCTTGATATTATTATTAATTATATCATGTTTTTCTTACTTCTATAATGTAAATAATGATTTATATATCATATATATGCAGTATATATATATATAATAGATAGATAAATTAAATGAAATACACCATTCATGGAGACAGTAGGTCGTACGTACGCATGAACGTTGTTTTCCTTTCCTTATTGACTAGAATGGAAGTAAGTAGATTCCATATATATATATACATAAATACAGTAGATTTATCATGAAATATATTTCATTATTATTCATTATATATACTTTATAATCATTCTTGAATGGTTAACATGGAGAATGAATCACATTGCGTCGTAGAGACGGTAATCCGTACGTACGCATGAGCGATGATATCGTTCGCATAATTATTGAATTGAATAAGAGCGGATGATATAATATCTCAGAATAATTATGATGATATAATAACTATATATATTTATTCTTTACACCATTATACTCATCCATGTAAGGTGGTGGTGGAAAAGCAGATTACACCACGACGTGGAGACGATATTCCGTACGTACGCACGCGCGGTGATTTCGTTTTCCATAGGATGGATAGAAGGTGAAATGGGGTTGTTTCATATTTATAATAACATATTAGTATAATATTGATACTAATGTTATTACTTTATAATGAAACAACTAAATAAGAATAAGTTTAAGAAGAAAGAAAACTTGAAAGAATCGGTAGAAGATATTACCTCTTCTTCGACGCACATCTTTTAAACTTCCTCTTAAGGCACTAGAGTTGGTCTTTTGAGGAGACCAGAACCTATATAATGTTTCTAGGGAAGTTGGTAAGTGAAATGGGCATGGGTTTTCTGAGATTAAAGGCTCAAAATTGTGTAAAGAGAAGAGGGAGGAAGTGCCCTTTTATAAGGTAGGAGAGGGGAACCTTTGGAAATATAAGAAATATTAATTTATAATAAATTCAAACCACACATAAAAACTTCCAAAATGACTGAAATAATAATAATAGATGAGATAGGGTTATAATATAATCAACAAATAAAATTTAGACATGTTGAGAATTTATTTTAAATATTATCAACTTGATTTATCCTTATTTAATCTATTTAATTTTATTTGTAGTAATAAATTCTAAATTTTAAATTATTATAAATAATTAATTATGCATTTTGAATTGTCCATTATTGGATACTTTATAAAATTTTAAACCATATAAATTTTAATTTATAATTTTTAAATATTTATGTGATTTCTAAACAAGTTTATATTATGAAAGTTTTATAAAATAACAATAGTGTCAATTTTGACACTATTCATTTATTTGAATTTAAATAAAATCCTCACAGAATATATGTTCAAAATAAAATTATTAATAGATTTATAACATGTCATATTTAACTAGAAAATTAGTGGATCACATTAAATAGTTTATATAATAATTATTCTAATATTTTTAAAACCATTTATTTTATTTTTCAATCAATAAAATAATTTCAACATCACTATTGTCTCACCTTTAATGATAATTATTTAATACTTAAAAATTATAAATAAATCCATATGATCTATATAATTTTATTATATTTCTGGAGACTATTCATGTTCTATTTTTCATGAAGTGTTTCACTAAATTAAAATTATTATACTTATAGGATTTAAGAGACTGACATGTTGTCACTTTCTTTGGTTTTAAAAATAATTAAATTATTTTCATGGTAAAAAGTCCATAAAATGAATCCAATCCGACCATTAGGTGATATGGGTATACTTTTAGTCATCAAGTAGAATTTTTTTCATGTGTTAGGGTAATTTTATAATCTTAGGTTTACCCTTAATTACCAGATTTATCTTTAACTTAAGTGAATAAAAATTACCGTAGTTACTATTCATAATATCATAAAAATAAAAGTAACCTATTAACATAATTTGGACCCACGGAATCAAAATATGGAATCCATTTTTAAAAATTCAAAACACATAAGTTTCAGTAATTAAATTGAAATTTATCCAGTTTTTAAGAAAACATGTTTTAAAAGTTAAAATATTGCCAAAGATTAAAATGTTTTTACCTAAGAATTCAATGTAAATTTAATATTAATGACATAAATTATATTAAATAGTAAAAATATATTCTATTTATACTTTAAAACCATTAAATATTATAATTTAACCATATAAATTATTGTGATGAAAAAAGTTTTAAATTAAAATATAGCATGTTTTTACTATTCATTAAAATAAGAAAGTTATCAGAATAATTTGAAGAATTTAGTCAAAGTAGATTTTTATATCCTGATTCCAAATAAGAATTTTATCTTTTCAAATTGAACTTATAAACATGTCAAAAACTATATTTAAAGTGGGTGCGCCATCAAAAGGCAGCAAAACTGCATTTTTTAAAAAATACTTATTTTACCTGAAAAATTTATTTTGTTCTCATAACATGTTCTAGAAAATGTGTAAGATGAATAATAATGTTATAAAATTAAAAATGTAGTTAATAATATTCATAACGTCTAGTCTATAATAATATTATAAGAATATATCATTGTTTAGTGAAACCCGGTATTGCGTACTACACACGCTATCAAGGAAGGTTGTGATTGAATGTAATGAAATCCAAGTTAGGGATGTGTGTAGTGAAAGCTCCTTTTGGTGTAGTGTACAACAAATTACATCAATGAAATTAAAAAGAATAATTCTCATAAAATCTCTTGTTGTTACATTCTACCCCCCTTAAAAAGAATTTCACCCTCGAAATTCGTCTGGGTTATAAATGGTTTACTACTTGAATGTTTCGTTCATAGAAACACACATTGTAAAAAGGAATACAAAAACATAATTTTAAAAAGTGATGTATGAAACATATCGGTTTCCCAAATTAACTCATCACTAGGTTTCCACATAGTAGAACATAGGTGAAAATATGGATATAGAAGAGAAACCTAACTATCAAGTTCTGATAGAGAGTGGTATAGAACATGGCTATAAAGAAGACAAAAATCACAAAACCATAAATTTATGATGATCTAAGGTACCATCTGATTCATCAGATATGAGGGCACTAGGAAAACATTTTTGTTTTTCAAGATCATTTCCCAAATGTCAAAGAATTTTTGAATAAAAATAAATACTTAATTGATTTTGGTACAATATTACTGTTGCTCAGGCCTTGAACAATTTCCACTTCACCTCTTAAAAAAATGAGGTTGAATTTGTATTTTTCAAAGTGTTAGCAGATCATGCGATAGAATGATAGTTCATTCCATCTGTCTCAAACATAAGTTTAGAAAAATTTATATACATAATTCCGTCTATGGTGAGATTAATTGTATATGATTCCGACAATGGACTTATACTTCATATATCATACCACTTAATAAAATAAAACTATTTTCTACTAGCCAGGGACTTCTTGTAGGTTATTGGTAGGTGATAAAGGCATGTTTCACTTTGGTTGTGCATTCAATTCCCACATCCTTGTCCGACGCGATGGGTTGTCGCCCATCCTACGAGTTGTCCTTTTTCTAAAAAAATACTATTATAACAAAAATTTATATCCTTAAACAATACTATCTGATGTCCAACATAATCCATTCCAATCTTTAGAATTATCCAAAATACATCTGTCCAATCTCATAGTGTAAAGAAAACGATTACTAGAAATTTCATTAACCAAGTATGTGAATACCATCATTTATCCCCCATATATCCTAAGATATATCTTATTGATCGCATTCGAAAAATGTGAATACCTTAATCTTGTATTCTCTTTCCACATGAATTACCATAGAACCATAGTGAACACATGATTCCTATCAAAAGGTAACTCTTTCCACATACCAAAATCCCAAAATTTCAATATACTCAAACCATGATATCACTTTTTCCTTATATCAGTCATGAGCTCATTAATATTATTTTCTCCTTATCCCTTCATTATGCGCATATCATCTGCTTTCCAAAATATTTGAATTACTTTTTATGGTTACTGGTACCATATAATTATTTAAAACCATAATAAACCAATACATAGATATTCCAATATTCCACAGTACTATAAATTAGATTCCACAACATTATTTTGGAATCCCATTACATAAACACATAATAATTCTACTACATCATTATCATACTCAACATCGCCAATAGTGATCTCATGTGACTTCCCTTTGTCCTTTGCCTTAAGTGGTTGCTCATGTCGATCATCATTAACCCTTGGATTAGGGCATTGATTAGAATAATGCCCCATTTCCTTGCACTTGAATCATTAATGTGTTGGTGGAGCGTTCTCTGTAGTCTTTTCTCTATTCATGTCATTAGAAACCTTTTTCCCATTACTTCGGCACTCACCTGCTTGATGACCTTCTTTTCCACACTTGAAAAATTTTCTAGTACCTTTTAGAAAACCTCCACCATGCTTTTTTCCACACTTTGAGCATAAATAAATAGTCACCTTCTATTCACAATTGTTATGAGGTTTTTCCTTGAACTCCATCGTTCATTTCTTGTCAAAACCATGAGATGGATATGTTCCCCCAACTTCTAGTTCAACCTTAATATCACAATGCACAATTTCTTGATAGATTCTAAAGTCTCTTATTGCTAATTTCCTTATAAGACTTGGTTTTAAGACACTAAAGAATCGATCAACTTTACTTTTAGGTTGGATGATAAAGCCAGATGCATACCTTGAAAGTCTTGTAAAGTTCGCTTCGTATATACCAACAGATTCTTCATCCTTTTGATTAAGCTCAAGGAACTCCTTTTTCATCTTTGTTAGAAGAATACGAGGGAAGTACTTATTGAAAAAAATGTTCTTGAACTCGTCCCATTACATGGATTCAATTTCATCTTGGGGCCTTGTATTCTTAATTAGAGTCCACCACTGGTATGCTTCACCTTCTAAATGGTAAATAGCTAAAATGAATTTTTCATGTTCTGAACAATGAAGTATGGAAAATATCTTTTCAATGGTACCGATCCATTATTTAGTAACAAGTGGTTCAGAAGACCCATTGAAAGATGGTGGACGTTGCCTCATGAAGGACTCAATAGAATATTGTTCCCTACACTGGTCATTTGGAAATCCAGAATGATTCATAACATGTATAAGTATAGAAATAATATGTTTAACTCCATATCCCATTACATTTGGTTTCTTGGGAGAACAATCATTGAATTTTACATTACATTTATCAACACGGTTCCTTCGGGTTCCATCCATCATCTAAAACCCAAAAAGAACCGTGTGAGAGGAAAAACTCATGCTAGGAAAACAACATAATAAAGGGGGAGTACCTTCAATATCTAACATATTAAGTTTAATTCTAATATATTTACCATAATTCTAGGACTATAACCTATACTTATTCTTATCCTTAGGGACATCTCTAGACATACCTTAGAAATATCTCTAGGGATCTCACTAAAGTTCTCGCATCCTAGTTTCCAAAGGTTGACTAAACCTTTCCTTTGATACAAACTGTAGCGGCCTGTAATTACTTCTAATGTACTAAAATTGATACCTATCAGAGAACTCAATGGACGGATACACCCCCTGGTTGGGACATACCTCCATCCATAGTGGCAACCATTTCCTCATGAAGCCCTTGGGGTGAGAGTCATGCTTCGTCCAACGCTCACATGTGAGAGTTCCCAAGGATTGGAATCATTCCTACCACCTTTGCCTCTGATACCAACTATAGAGACCCCAAACATGACGTAAAAGGAAATTACATTAATTTTTTAAAATACTTAATACATAACAAAAAAAAAACTCCCAAGGACCGTAATAGTTTAGTTTCTTTGGAAACTCGGAATAAAATCTTCTAATCGTGGTGAAAGATCATCAATATCTCCCATAATGATCTTCCCCCTTTCTTACCTAAAACCTTTCTTTATATCATGGGGAAAAGAAAACATATAAAGGGTGAGCTAAAATGCTTAGTAAGGTTAAGCATGGAGAAAATAAAACAAACCATATACATTTGAACTTCAAAACATGAACATAATGTTTAAACATCAAAATCTTGAGTTGTGAAATAAATCATGGTAGTACGTAAGGGATAGATCATAAAGGAACAACAATCATGATAAAATATCATGGGAATAAAACATGTAATTGTGGAAAACCATTAATAACATGATATGATTTACATAGTAGCCAATGCATTGCTGCCAAGACCATCTTAGTGGACAAAGTCCCTTTCGGAATCGAGTTCACTCCTAGTTCCATTCCTGTATCACTGAACTGGATTAACTTATCATTCTAGCCATGTCTATCTCATGAGATATAAATCATTACCCAATGCATTTGAGGGAGATATATGTCCCACCCATCTCATAATGAAATCATTATTACTTGTGCCACAACATAAATATAAATCATTCATCATAACCTAAATAATAAAAATGGGTTTCATAAACATCATCACATCATAACATAATCCATATAAAACAGATGGATATCATTTCATCATAAGAAAATTAAAACCATGTAAATCATAGAGATATTATACTTGAAACATATACATATGAAATAATGTCATCTTAGATGGAAAATTGTTTTGATAAAACACTTGAAAAGAATTCTTGATGAAAGTATCCTTTCTTCTTAAAAATCATTTTCTTTTCACAAAATTCCACACAATTTTAAAAGAAAAGGATTTTATTGAAAATAACCATGAAATCTAGTAGAATAAACTTCATGAAAATAAGGCGTTATGAAACCGTAAAAATCCGTTCATGGCGTATAAGTTAAAAAAAACATTCTACTCGTACTTTTGCCGGAAAAGTCAAAAAGTACCTCGTATAGTAAAAAAAAGATTACTTAAATACCATGTAGTAAAAGCCAAAAATGGGTAAAAAATAATTTAAACATACATGAAACCATTTTTAGAAAATAGGGACATGTATGATAAATATAACCACAGTAAATACTTACGAATAAAAAATCTCGGATAAAAACGAGATTGGAAAAGTTATCCCTTACCTTAGGTCCGATATGCTTCGTACGTATCTGAAACTCATGTATAATGATTTAAATAATTTCATTTAATTATTATAGAATCATATTCATTGTTATGATATCATATATGATTCAGTTATGACTTTATATTACCCGTTCTTTTGTAAATTCCATGTTAAAGTATCGTTTGGGGTAAAATCGTTTTATTTATCGTACGTGTTTGAAATTGTTGTTCTTGATATTATTATAACTTATGTCATGTTTTACATAGTTTCAGAATGTAAATAGTGATTTATATATCATATATATTCAGTATATATATATATAATAGATATATAAATTACATGAAATACACCATTCATGGAGACGGTAGGCCGTACGTACGCATGAACACTGTTTTCCTTTCCTTATTGACTTGAATAGAAGTAAGTATACGAAATATATGTATATATATACGTAAATACAGTAGCATTATCATGTAATATATTTCATTATTATTCATTATATATACTTTATAATCATTCTTGGATGGTTAACATGGAGAATGTATCTAATCGCGTCGTGGAGACGGTAATCCGTATGTACGCACGAGCGATGATATCGTTCCAATAATTATTGAATTGAATTGGAGTAGATGATATAATATCTCATAATAAGTATGATTTTATAATAACTATATATAGTTATTCTTTACACCATTATACCCATCCAATTAAGGTGTTGGTGGAAAAACAGATTACACCACGGCGTAGAGACGGTATTCCGTACATACGCACGCGCAGTGATTTTGTTTTCTATAGGATGGTAGATGGTGAAATGGGGTTGTTTTATATTTTTAATAACATATCAGTATATTATTGATACTTATTTTATTACTTTATAATGAAACAACTAAAGAATAATATGTTGAATAATAAAGAAAACTTGAAAGAATCGGTAGAAGAGATTACCTCTTCTTCGACGCACCTCTTTTAAGATTCCTGTTAAGGCACTAGAGTTGGTCTTTGGAGGAGACCAGAACCTCTATAATGTTTCTATGGAAGTTGAGAAGGGAAATGGGTAGGGTTTTTCTGAGTTTTAAGGCTCAAAATTTTGTAAAGAGAAGAGGGATGAGGTGCCCTTTTATAATGGAGGAGAGGGGAACCTATGGAAACATAAGAAATATTTATTTATAATAAATTTAATCCCCACATAAAAACATTCAAAATAACTCAAATCTTAAGTTTATATGATATAGGGTTTTAATATCATATACCAATAAAATTTATACATGTTGGGGATTTATTTTAAACTTTATCAATTTGATTTATCCTTATTTAATTTATTTAATTTTATTTGTGGTAATAAGATTCTAAATTTTAAATTGTTATAAATAATTACTTATGTGTTGTGAATTGTCCATAATTGGATTATTTATGAAATTTTAGACCATAAAAATTTTAATTTATAATTTTTGAATATTTTGTGTTTTTAAACAATTTTATATTAAGTTATTTTAATAAAATAACAATTGTGTCAATTTTGACACTATTCATTTATTTGAATTTAAATAAAATCCTCACAGAAGATATGTTCAAAATAAAATCTTTAATAGATTTATAACATGTCATGTTTATCTATGAAATTCATGGAGCACATTAAATAGTTCATATAATATTTATTTTAATATTTTTAAAACCATTTATTTGATATTTCAATCAATAAAATATTTTCAACATCACTATTGTGTCACCTTTAATGATAATTATTTAATCCCTAAAAATTCTAAATAAATATTCATAATGTAGATAATTTTATTTTCTTTCTATAGACTATTCGTTTTATAAGTTTCTTTACTTTTACCACTGAAATATAATTATTATACTTATAAGATTTAAGAGAGTGACATGTTGTCACTTTCTTTGGTTTTAATAATAATTAAATTCTTTTCATGGTAAAAAGTCCATAAAATGAATTTAATCTGACCCTTAGATGATAGGGGTCTAATTTGAGTCATCCAATAGAATTTTGGCATGTTTTAGGGTAATTTTTTAATATTAGGTTTACCGTTAATTACCCAATTTATCTTTAACTGAAGTAAATAAAAATTACCGTAGTTACTATTCATAATATCAAAAAAATAAAAGTATCCTATTAACATAATTTGGACCCACTGAATCCAAATATGGAATCATGTTTTAAAAATTCAAAATACAGAAGTTGCAGTAATTAAATTAAAATTTATCCCATGGTTAAGAAAACAGGTTTGAAAAGTTAAAATATTCCCAAAGATTGAAATGTTTTTACAAATGAATTCAATGTAAAATTAATGGTAATGAAATAAATTATATTAAATGGTAAAAATATATTCTATTTATACTTTAAAACCATTCAATATTATAATTTAATCATATAATGTTTTGTGATGAAAAAAGTTGTTTTTAATTAAAATATATCGTGTTTTTTCTATTCATTAAAATATGAAAGTTATCAGAATAATATGAAAAATTTATCCAAAGTAAATTTTTATATCCTCATTCCAAAGAAGAATTTTATTTTGTCAAATTTAACTTATAAAAATGTCAAAAACTAGATTTAAAGTGGGTGCGCCATCAAAAGGAGGCAAAACTGCATTTTTTGAAAAATAATTATTTTACCCGAAAGATTTATTTTTTTCTCATACAATGTTCTAGAAAATGTGTAAGATGAATAATAATTTTATAAAAGTCAAAATTTAGTCAATACTATTCATAACGGCTAGTCCATAATAATATTATAACAATATATCGTTGTTTAGTGAAACCCGGTATTGCGTACTACACACGCTATCGAGGAAGGTTGCGATTGCGTGTAATGCAATAAAAGTTAGGGATGCATGTAGTGCAAGATACTTTTGGTGTAGCATTAAACACAAGACATCAATGAAATTAAAAAGAATAATTCTCATAAAATCTTGGGTTTCTACAGTGTTCTATTGTTTTTATAAAGTTTGTGTTTGTTTTGTGAAAATGTGCAAAGTGAAATTTTTGTGTTCTAGTGTTTTTATAAAGTTTGTGTTTGTTTTGTGAAAATGTTTAAAGAGTTAATTTTGTGTTCTTAATATGGTGTTGGGTGTGTTTGGTTATGAAAGAGGGTTGAGTTGGTTTTTCATGTTAAAGACGTGTTATGTTTCTTTTTAAAGAATTTGTTTACAAAGAATTTAATATGATTTAATTAAAATGTTTGACGATAAAAAATTAATATGTTTTTAATAAAAAATTATTAGCAATGCAGAAATTGTTTTAATTGAGTTGGGAAAAGTCTTTTGGCGTGCGTTCCTTGTCGAATGGTTTTTTATGTGTGTGAAAGTGTGGCGTTGGGTTTATGTTACACCTTGTTTGTTTTATTTTTCTGAGTTTGACATGAAATGTGAAATTTGGACATCTTGAGCACAAAATGGGAAGCCTGGGTACTAGGTGGGTGGACTAGATCTAGCGTGCTAGTGATTCAAAAGCGGCTCTGGCCCAATTTCACTTAGATGGTTTGACGATTACAACACTAACTAAACATTGGATGATGACTGTAGACCACTAGGTTATGGATGTGTTGCCCTACTAGGGTCTCGTGCATGAGAACATATTTTTTTGTGGTTCCTATACTGTTGTTCACCGAGACGTGATGTTCTAGGGTCCCATTCCTTTTGCTAATACATATAGGGCCTCTCCCACTTTTAGTGCTCCTGGATTTCTATACACTCACCATCGGTATCTGGTGTAGCATTTGGGTTCTCTTGAAGGTTTGAGTTTTCTTAACTGCAAGGGTTTTTTTAAGTTGTTTTCTTTAAAAGTGTTTTCTTTATAGAAACTGTTTCTTTAATTTTGTTTAAGCTTTGGTGTCCTTTCATTTATTTATCCTAAAAATGTTTTTGTCATTTAATGTTTACATGTGGAACATTTTTGTTGGGTGACATCCTACTGGGATCTTTGCTCACGCCCTACATACACCTTTGGGGTGTTTTTAGACCTTGTTCTCTGTGTATTCCAGGTTGAGGTAACATGCTCAGCGATGAAGTTTTGTCATTGATGGTCTTCTCGTTCAGGTTGGTGTTTGTGGAATGATAATGTTGAACCTCTCTTGTTTCTCAAAGGTTTGAGTTAGAGTTAGTTCCTTTTGTTGTAGTTTATTTTTGGATGTTGTCTTAAGTTGTAAACCATTAAATTTGGTTTTAGTTTAAGGGTATGTTAGGTTGTCAGTTCACAATTTTATTCTATTTAACTTTTCCATTGTTTTGGGTTTACTATTTTAGGTAAATCGTTCCAACATGATAGTTTTGTTACCAGGGCACTTGTTCCAGCCCTGGGGGATGGGGAACACCCTTCTGGCCATGCCACGGACCGGGTCGGGCACCGAGTCGGATGGTGACCCGACCTAGTTCATGAAAAAATGGCATCAGAGGGTGAGGTTTTCTCTCTTGGATAATTTTCTTTTGGGATAGTGTCACAGTAGACTAGAGATAAGGTTTTTGGAACACAATGTCCTGGCTACGAGTAAGGTGACTAGCCATCACACCTCGTGGTGGGACTCGAGTTACCAAAGTAAGTTGAGGTCTTTCTAAGTCTTTGGACCTTGCAGTTGGTCTTGTCTAGGGGGAATGAATAGGGAGTAGGTTCAGTGATCCTAATGAGATCGTAGGGTCTGTCAAGCCATGTGGAGCTAGGGACGCTATCCCAGAATACCCTTTGTGGCGGTGGTTTGATTGACGTATGGTCTCCAACTATATGTTCCAGTCACCTGCTAACACTAGTTTTCTCTTACACTGTTCCTCGTTCTTTTGTTTCGGAATTGTGGAAGTTTGGTTTTTAGTGAAAATGATTTGGTCTTAGAAACTGTTTTGAAATGAACCACTTTAAAAATAAAATTATGTGAAAGGTTTGAAAATTTTGGGTTGAATGTTTTGGTTTGAAGAAAAATGGAAAGGTTTGGTTTTGATCCTTGGTGTTCTCATGGGAAACCACAAGCATGAGTGTATTCGAAAAGATAAATGGTTAATGACACAAGAAGATGAGTGCCTGGATGGATATGAGGCCGGTGCCAGTGTGGCACGAGAACATGTATGTGTGAGGCCCATGGGACACCATTGGTGGTGGCGAAATCCACCAGCTTCGTCCCTTTTCAAAAATTTTTGTTAAATGAAAAATTTGGTGTTTTAAACAAACGGTGATTGTGTGGTGTGTCCGTGTTTTTTGTAAATGTTGGGTGTGAGGTGTTTTGAGATGATAATATTGTTGGTTGATTTGTGTTTTGAGTTTGAATTCGTATTCGTGAGTTGGTGTGAAAACATGTAGTTAATGGTTTCATTCGAAAAGTGTTATGGGAAGCCCTTGCAGTGGTTCCCCCTATACATTTAGTGTTCGCTTGCTGTATGTCTTGGCCATTGGACCATTTTGATTGGGTCCACGGTTCTCCTTCTTGGCTAGTGTATGCCCCAATAAATAGTTAATGTGTGAATGACATGCGGCCATAGATAGTTCATCGTTGGCCGACCCCCCAGTTGATTAATGTAAGGGATCTCCCTTTTGGGTGATAGTGCTAAGTCTTTTCCTTTTTTCCTTTTGGTTAAGTAGATCATCTCACAGTGAGATGACATATGCAAGGGGAGTTGAAGAGAGTTTCTCTCTCTTTGAGTTGTCTAAGTCATCGGGTATGATGTTTTACGCCACTGCATCTGAAGGTTCACCATTGAAACGGTGAAAAGAATTCTATCAGGGAAGGGTGAAGGCGGTTCAGAGTTATCGGTGCTGACAAATGTCTTGAAAGGCTTGTAGTTATTTTATCAGCTACAATGGTCATGGTTGGGTGACATCTTGTAGCGTGAGGTCCCTTTGATAATCAATGGTTGTTTGGAAGCGGTAAAAGAGACTCCAGTGGGGAAAATTTGGAAGAAACCTGAAGTTGTTGGTGCGGTCTATTGTTCTAAATGACCTCTGGTCTTTGGTATGTTTCATTTAAGAAAAGGTTCATGTTAGGCTACTAGTTTGGAAGACCCAGTCGTATGAGGATTCTATGGTCGTTTGCAGGAATCACGTGTTGTTCAAGACGCAATATAATTTCTTTCTCAACGTAATGTTTCTCTCGACAACAATGATCGTGCTTGGTGACTATTTGTGGTGTCATGTTCTCATTCAGTGTAACAAGGGGTGATGCACGTATAGCATCTAAGCTCTCTCTCTGGTGAATGTTCAGTGTGAGAGTAATTGTTTGTCATGGTGTGTTGTGTTTGATGGTGTTGCCTCTGTTTCAGTATGATTGCATGTGGCACCAAAAGGAGAAGCTCTACTTGGGAGTCTTCAATACCTCACTGCGAGTTAGGAGATGCTTCAAACATCAGGGCTCCATCCATAGGCCTCAGAGTGAAGATGGTGCATGGTCAGGAACCTCTGGAGTGTACGGGACCCCAACCTTTTTTTGTGTCGTCAGTATTGAAGGTGAAGAAGGGTTAAATTGTTTTCTATGATTGTTCCTTTCCGAATGACCAGTTTGGGTGCGTCAGGTTTCCCGTGGCTATGAGGAGGTGTGATTGTCTCATTACCTTAATGTCTTGAGGGTTGCATCCCACCTTGTTTATCACTTTTAGTGGTCTCTATGGGGTCTGTTGGGTTAAGCAGTCTCAAATTTGAATAGAGTCCATCCAGGGATATGAAGATTCTGGTTTGTTTTGGGTTGTGGTTTTAACACCTAGGTAGTTGGTTCCCTCCCTCCCTACCCCTTGTGGTGGGGTGTTTGGTCACCGTTTGAGAATTTTCAATGTTTTGTACCCTCTGGCAGTCCTAATGGTCGGGAGACCCACGATAGGTCTCACACAAATGTCTCTAGAATGAGTTGGTGTTGGTTTTTCTCATAATGGTGGGGAGTCCACCCGGTCCTCCTCATGTCTATTTTCTAGTCTCCTCTCAGGCGTCGGAATGTGTTTTATGCTGGGGAGCCCCATCGGGCTTTCTTGAGTTGGACCTTTGAGTTTTGTTCCTAGATATGGTTCAGTGGTAGGTTATTGGAGTATTCTCTAGATGTGTGTTAGTCTAGTTTCTTCTTTCCAATAAAATGGTGTGTTTTTCAGTCAATTATTCTTGAGGTGTTTCAGTTTGTGAAGTTGGTTTCTATGGGTGTGAGAGTTACATTCCTTAAGAAATCAACTAGAGGTGTTCTAGAGCTCTGGGGCAGGTGACACTTAGCGAAAAGTGTTTTACGGGTTCCTTGAGGTTGTCTTTTGAGTCTCTATCTCTTAGAACAGTGTGTTTTCTTCTTTTCACTATCTTTTCATGGGGATAACTTCTGAACCCCAAGGGGGTGTCGTTTCCTACTTTGGGTATCAGCCTTAATTGTGGATTTCCATGGACTAAAAGCTTTATGGTGGGGAGAATTGTCACACCCGTCGTGTTTAATCTTTATTTTTATTTTATTTTATTTTATTTCATTAAATTTTTGGACCTCAGGTGGTTCCGGTTGAAACCCGAGTTAAAATTTTGAATTCTTATTTTAAAACATATGTTTTTCCTTTAGTTGCATCCAGTGCACCGCGATCGAAGCCACGCGACCTTTCTTGGACCGCCGCACGGCCTTCCCATTGTTCAAGGAAGATTAAAAATTTGTGACGAATAGAGAAATGATAATATAATGAAAATTGAGACCGTACGGCCTCAGGCGAGGCATGATTTTGAAACTGCGCGGCCTCGCCTGGTACACTGGGTGACCTGTCGATATTTAATGAATAAAATGAAATGAATTAATAATGAAGAAATAAAATCAATTGAGTCATAAAATATAAATAAAATAAAATAATAAGAGTTGAATAAAAATTTAATTAATTGTTTTAATAATAATAGTAATATTATTATTTGAGGATATTATTAATTATTAATAAGTATTATTATTTATATTAAGAATGTTAATTAAGTTACTTTATTTATTATTATTAATTTCGTTATAGTTTATTATTTCAATTACTATGATTATTATTGTTATTACTATTAATTATTTCCTTTGTTCCTTTTTTTTATTTTATTTATTTATTTTGTTTTTTTAAGGTTTGCACTACCCTTTGTTCCCCTTGATCTGTACCTGAGGACTTCCCCTCTACACTACGCATAGAAGGCCACTGGCTTCCCCCTCGTTCTGAGATCACATCCCCAATCCTTATCCCCTCTTCCCTCCCGGCGGAGCCCATGCCGGCGCACCCTCTTCCAAGCCAGCACAACCGCACCACCTCCTGTCTGGCTAGGGCCTTTCGCTGATTGGCCGACCTCCCTCTTACCCATCCGCCATCACAGTGCCTCGTCTCCAGCCTTGTTCTGGCCTAATAGCTACCCCGTCGGCCTTCCTGCTTCATTCGATGAAGCACTGAACAACCCGAACCTACCTTCCTCTCTTCTTCATCGTTGCACCCCCTTGCTGCTGCCCAGACACACTGCACCCCTACCTCCAACTTGGAATCCTGCTGGATCACCCCCTCCCCTCTGAGCTGCTCGACCACCCCATCCTCCTCCATGTTTCGACCGGAACCCTCCTTGCCATCTGCCTCCCGACTACTCCCTTCGCCCGACCCTCTCCTCTCCCAGTTTCATGACACAACCACTGCCAGACCACCCGCTTTCCTTCCGACTGAATTTCCCCCGCTCACAATGCTGCCTTTCTCCCCGACCAGTGTCCCTCTTCCCTCACACTCAGCCACCGGAGCCTCCCACGCGAGCAGCCCCCCTACCTGGTCCGGCAAACCCCAACACCCCCCTTTCCTGGTCCAGCAAACCCCAGCGTGCCAAAACCCCGACCAGGACCTTACGCTGTGCTTCGTCCCCTGCTCGGACCCGCACAGACTCCCATCCGGTGACCCCTCTGGTTTATGGAGATCATATTTCCTCATTTATTCATTTTATGTATTTATTTGTTTTCTTTCATTTTAGATTTTGTTTAGGGGGTTTAATTATTTTCTCATTTGGGGTTTAATTTGGTGGTTTTGGGGAATTTTCCCTTTTTCGGATTCACACTAGGTTGTTGGAGGTGCGGTTGGCATGCGGCGGTTGCTGCACACCATTTTTGGGAAGTCTGCGACACCAAGGTAGGTGGTTCCACATTTTAAACATTATTTAATGAATTCATTTGCATTCTTTGATAGTTTATAATTTTCATTGGTTAATTATTTTGTGTGAGGAATTTGTTTTCTTGAATTCTTCAATGTGTTAGATTTATTTGGTATTATGTCGTATGGGTGGGTGCTTTCATTGGTTGAAAACTTATCTTTAGTCAATTGTTAGTGTTTAATAATGTTTTTAGTTATCTTTTCAAATGTGCAAAGTGCAATGTTTGTGTTCTAGTGTTTTTATAAGGTTTGTGTTTGTTTTGTGAAAATGTGAAAAGTGTGCACTTTGTGTTCTTGTTGTGGAGTTGGGTGTGTTTGGTCATTAAAGAGGGTTGAGTTGGTTTTGCGTGTTAAAGCCATGTTATGATTCTTTTTAAAGAATTTATTTACAAATAATTTAATATGATTTAATAAAAATGATTAATGAAAAAAAATTAATATGTTTTTAATAAAGAATTATTATAAATGCAAGAATAGTTTTAATTGAGTTGGTTAAAGTCTTTTGGTGTGCGTACCTTGTCGAATGGGTTTTTATGTGCGTGAAGGTGTGGTGTTGGGTTTATGTTATATAATGTTTGTTTTATTTGTCTAAGTTTGAAATGAAATGTGAAATTTGAACATCTTGAGCACAAAAGGGGAAGCTTGGGTACTAGGTGGGTGGACTAGATCTAGCGTGCTAGTGATTCGGAAGAAGCTCTGGCCCGGTTTCACTTAGCTGGTTTGAAGATTACAACACTATCTAAACATTGGACGATGACTGGAGACCACTAGGTTATGGATGTGTTTCCTTACTAGTGGCTCATGCACGAGAACCTATTTTGTTGTGGTTCCTATACTTTTGTTCACTGAGACATGATGTTCTAGGGTCTTATTCGTTTTTATAGTACGTATAGGGCTTCTCCCACTTTTAGTACTCCTAGATTTCTATACACTCAACGTCGGCATGTAGTGTAGCATTTGGGTTCTCTTGAAGGTTTGAGTTATCTTAATTGTAAGGGTATTTTATTTTTATTTAAGTTTTTTTCTTTATAGAAATTGTTTCTTTAAATTTGTTTTATATTTGGTGCCCTTTCATTTATTTAGCCTGAAAATGTTTTTGTCATTTAATGTTTACACGTGGAACCTTTTTGTTGGGTGACATCCTACTAGGCTCTTTTCTCACACCCTACAAACACCTTTGGGGTGTATGTAGACCTTGTCCTCTGTGTATTCCAGGTTGAGGTATCGTGATCAACGATGAAGTTTTGGTCGTTGATGGTCTTCTCGTGCAGGTTGGTGTTTGAGGAATGAGGATGTTGCACCTCTCTTGTTACTCAAAGGTTTGAGTTAGAGTTAGATACTTTTGTTGTTGTTTGTTTTTAGATGTTGTATCAAGTTGTAAACCTTTAAATTTTATTTTAGTTTAAGGGTTTGTTATATTTTCAGTTCACAGTTTTATTCTATTTAACTTGTCAGTTGTTTTGGGTTTACTATTTCGGGTAAATCATTCCCACGTGTTAGTTTTGATACCCGAGAACTTGTGCTAGTTCGTGGTGATCGGGAACACACTTTGGGCCTTACCGCGGACCCAGTTGGGCGTTGAGTCGGATGGAAACCCGGCCTGGTTTGTGACAAGCATAGTAGGAAACTCTGTTAGCGATACTAAAGAAGATTGATCGCACCACTGAACCTATTAATAAAGGTTCAGACAGTATGGAAGCCACAATGGATGCATAGATGAAAATAGTTAGTCCATTTTAAAATATGATGAAACACACAAATGAAATAATGAATGAAATGGAATGTTCTGTGGCTTATAGAGTTAAGGCATGTTGGATATGGAAGATCAAATGAAGAAATTACCACATAAAAATATGAGGTGTTATATAGAGGATTAAACACCTAAAAACATTCACAACTCAAAATATATACATTCTATGGTTGAATAGTGAAATCAATACTCAAAATTCCTTTCATTTTCTTGTGGTTGTTCTCATCATCTGAATACATGCTTAGAAGGTAGTGATGATATGAATAAGAAACACCCACTACCACACCCAGAGTGATGTTAGTATATTTTTTTGAGGAATATCAGGTTTATAAATGTTTTTTCTATAATATGGAGATGGATTTCTTTTGAATTGAAATGTTCTCCCTGGAGACAAAAACTATATGGATGATTCCCTATAAATATGAAGCAGCCAAAGTTCTTGGATTTTAAAAATGATATCTATCTAAAAATACAAGTGAAAGATTAACAATGTCATGTGATATTAGAGGTATATTTTTTAGGGGATACAAAGAGTTTATGATTGATCATGTTACCTATATCTACGAAAATTGTAGGTCCAATTAAAAGTGGATAGATAATGTTGGATCTGTAAATAAAAATGAGAAAAAGATACACATGTTTGGAAGACAGATTCTATGCACTTATGATTAAGATATGTTTTGAGTGGGGGAGTTAAAGTGATACTACACTTAGACATGAATGAATGTATATGTGGGATATAATTCCATCCAAATTTATAGTAATAAATACATGTTAATATAGATATAATTTTTTCAATGGATATGGATGATCATATCACAAGAATAAATTAAAGATATAATTAATGGAAGATAATTATTATACTCATGGGATCACATAAGGATTTAGAGAAAAATGTAAATGAATATATGGATTCAGATAAGTATGATATGAGAATAGATATGAAATATATATCTCATGGTGTATTTTCTATAAATAACGTATTGTTGTTCACATCAAGGATGATGAATTAGAGAGGAGAAGGTATCTGTTGTGGAGTTTTAGTGGGGTGATTCCAAATTATTAAGGTTTTTATTTTATTATTTTCTTCACCCAATCATGACAATAATTAAGGGGTGAGTAGCTTTGTTCTAATTATATAATAGAAATAAATAATTATATTTATTCTTCACTTGATTTGGATTTTAATGTTTGTCTTCAATTCTTTCAATTATATTTTTTCTATATACTCCCATTGTATGATGAATTGATGGAGAAAAAACTTATATGTAATTAGTAGAACTAGGCCTTATCTATGACCATTTGGGGGTTGAATTTTAATTTTTTTTATTGTTTTAGGTTTCTTGTTTTTATAATTAACCAAAGTACATGGCCATTTGAAAATAGAAGGTTAGTGAGAGAGAGAGAGAGAGTATCCACTCAGACCAAGGAGATTACTAAAACGTAATTCAGATTACAACGCATTTGATTTGTTAATCGACCTCACTTTATTAAGTTCATGTACCTTTATATTTTATGTTTGGAATGTTTTTTCTATATTCCACCACAACTATCATTTTTTATTTTCATTGTTCATGTAGTTTTGATATTTTTTATCATAGGATTTATGTGTTAATTATTAAATTTGAGTATTAAAATAGTCCTAACAGGATTAAAATTTGAATAAACATAACAATACTTATTAGTTATTAAATATTTAGTTGTTTATTTTTTATAAGATTCTATATTTGAATACCCAATTAGAATTTATGCTTCCCTTAGGCAGTATCAAATTTTTTTTATAGTCCCACACATTTCCCATCTCCTACCGAAGCTAGAATTTGGCCCTTATTCATGGATATGTTTTTTATTGTCCTCCTCATATGAGTGTGTGATCTTTTATTGGCTAGTTGATTGTAAACTTGTTCCCTTCCAACAAAATAAATTGTTTTTTACTGAATAAAATTATTCACTAATATTCAATTTATTTATTTTTATTTTATTTTCTAAAAACATAGAAGTTACTAATTTACCAAAAGGTACATAATGAATAAATAATTTGGAAATATTATCAAATAAATTTGATAATTAATTAAATTACATATGTTTTTTTATAAATTTTTTTATCAGTCTTTTAGGATCAGTAGTGAATTACAAGTTCCTAAAATTTGATTTCTTGGGAATCTCTTCTAAAAAAAGTTACTTATAAGTTATAATTCATGTAATAATTTTAGAAATGTGCCATGAGATTTGATGTATTTGGTTTTAATTATAATTTTATTATATTTTTTCTTTTATAAATGTTTTTTTTATGATCCTTCTTTATTTAAGAGATTCAGGCCTATGGAAACTGGTTTGTTCGACCTGGTTGATCAAGGGATTCCAATGATAGTATTATGGGTCCCTTATAATAGGTTTAAAATTGATATATATTTGGGTCATTGATGCCTTTATATCTGATAAGTGTGATCTAGGTTTTACGTGGATATGAAGTGGTTGTGTTGTTGAGACCATAAGATTAGATATTGATTTTACAAGCATTTCGGCAGTATAGTAGAAACCCTAAAAAATATCTCTAGGGATTATTAGATCATTAATTTATAAAAAATAATAATTTATAGATAGGTTTATTGGGTTTTAATGATGGGGGTTTAGGTATTAATTTATAAATAATGTGCGAGTAAAGATTAATAAAGTCAAAATTTTGGATATTAAACATTTAATGAGATTTTGATCACCTATTGTAATCCCCTTAACACTCATCCATAATTTATTCATGGTAAAGGGATAAATTTTTTAATACTTTATTTTTTAATTATTAAAATATAATTTTATTTTAGTTCTTACTAGGCCATCACATAGGGTTTAATCAATCACACGATATTGAAAATCAATGACCACTTAATATCATTGCAAATGTGATGATGAAATATTTGAACTCATCAAGGCATCATATCAATAATGTGATGTAATGACCAGATTGAGATATTTTTTCCATTTATAACCTTGATTAAAACATATACATTCATGAGTTATAATTTTGGATTTTATCTACTATCATAATCCATAATATTACTCAAGAAAGAGAAATGGTGAGAAAAGGGTAATTATGCTTAAATAATCACATGATCCATATTATGCATGGAAGCATAAGGATTTGTGATCCTGTTATATTTTCGTGTGCACATAATATCATACACACAATTTCCAAAGAACAAATTTAAGAATAATGGAAAACAAATTTGGATTTAAAACATCATTCAATGAATTACAAAAATGAACATTGGTATTGTATCATTGTTTCTCTCTGGGTGATCACAAGGAGTTTAGAAATACATGGAAGGGAAGGAAAAAGTGTGCTTAAATGGAAATACCAAATCCCCTACTCCTTCCATATTGTCTAACATATCTTGATAAGGATGGGTAAGCTTCATTTTAAAAACAATTGCATCAGAACATCAGAAAAAAGTAAAGTTTCTAACAGGTAGGTGGGATGTTCATGTACTACATTATCCCAAAACATTTCCTAGATGGTTGAATGAAATAATAATTGAATATATTTTTTAATTCTGTGGATATGTGGAACATAGATTTATCCATCCAATGGAGGTATAATCAACCCAATTGGAGTTCTGAAGCCCAATTTATGTCTCAAGAACTTTAGATTGGTCCAATATATCTCTCCATTGTTTCATCTCTTTGTGGGCCTCTTTTGAGACTCTTGTGTATAGAACCATTCTTTTGTTCAGTTGGATGAATTCAAGCCCCATGATAATAGAATATTTAAAAAATTATTTTTCACATTTGGATGCCTGTATATAATGTTATGATAAAAAATGTGAACTGATATCAAATTGGGGAATTGTGAAATTACATCCTTTTAAGAATGTTTCAACACATTAATTCAGAATATACATATAAGGAACCGGCCTTAAACCTTACATAATACTGAATTAAATGAATAATTCACATTGAGGAGCTTTTTAGGTTTAGAGTTTTAGAGAATTATGCGTAACAATTACATTAAAACATGAATATTACATGTAGACACTACTACTCAGAATCTATTTTTTTCATAAAAGAAAAACACATAAAACAAAACATTTCTAGTTCCATGTTTTAGATAGCATGGCTTTTCCTTGATCCCATCCTTGACCCAATTCATCATTAAGTCCTGTGGAAAACATTTTAAAAACATGGGGTGAGCATAAAAAGCTTAGTAAGGGTTGTAAAATAAAGAAGGAAAACATTAGCCCGTTAATAAATACAAATCAACTAAACCATACTTTTCAATTATAACACACCTTATAAAATCATGAGATTTATGAATAACACACACAAATCATAAATCATAAAGGTTACTTATGGAATCCATATCATACTTACATTATAGCTATCACAGCTACATAGGGAGTCACAGTTAGAATACCCGTCATAGTATATTCCCTAAATCTCTTTGTAGAAACATCATGTTTACCTCTATCACATTACCCAATGCATTGGAGAGCTATCTCAGGCTCACCCGCCCTAGGTTTATCACGGAACCACCTGTATACGTAAACAATGCTCAAGAACCATAACCTAATCATAACATATAACACATGTATAAAGTAAATATAACATTTCCACATTCCAATATATCAAATCAAGATATTGAAATAAATTTTTTTTTTATGAAATCATTTTCAAAACCATTTAAAAATAGATTTTTGAATCAAAGTGTCCCATACCACTTTGAAGATTTTAAATGAATTATCATTTTAAAACATTAATGTCTGTATAAATAAATCCTAAAACCCATTTTGAAAACATGGACATTAATGAGAAATATTTAGAATAATAAATCTTTAAAACATTGAAAACGATCTTTTAGTTAAAGAGTTTTTTAACAAAAAGAAAGACAATTGAATAAAAAAATTGAGGAATAACATTTAATAAAAACTTTATAATATCATGAGAATAAAGTATTTATGATATATTATGCCAATTTACAGTATATAAAACACATAAGATTGAATTTCTGCATAACAACAATGAAGTCTCAATGGAAATGTAAATTGAGATGAAATCCATTATAAAGATGGTATCCTTAAATTAAGGATAAATCAATCACATAATTATGTGTGAAAAATATAAATACACCCAATATAAGTGGATATTAATTGTAAAACAATCAGTGTTAATTCACACATATTCATAGGATTACATATTCAAGAAGTACAAGTTGAACCTGAAGAATTGAAATTGGCTTAAGAGGTTCCCTTGTAAAATTTTGACAGCCTAACAAAATCACTTTAAAATTCAGAAAATGAGTTGATGAGATAAAAAGGGGGTATCTCATCACTTGGATATAAATTTTACATCAATAAGGATATATAATAACATATCCCAACATAAAAATATGTAAATTAAAATACATAAGAAAAAGAAGTCTTTTATAAAAAGGAGGGTGAAAGGTTCCCTTACCAATTTGGTAACTTACAAAACATACGCCACATGAAAGAAGTACCATACAATGTAGATGTAAATACACATAAATGAAATTATATAACACAAATAGTACAATCATGGGATGTAAATACACCACATAAAAGTAAATAGTGGTAAATATAGCATGAATCTCACGGGAATAAAAAGTGAGATGAAACCCTTTACCACATTGTAATCAACCGAGTTGTATGACCAAAAGTTAATAACAACCAAATGATTGATAGAATAACATGAATATAAAGAGAATAATGATAATATATATCAATTATATGTACAAAATACACCACATGAAATAAATTTGTGGCGAACAATGTAAATCTCACGGAATTAAAAAGGGAGATAAGAAAATCCATAACAAATATTCGGCAGCCTAACTGCGCCACATAAAAATTCCTAAAATGAATTGGTGAGAGTAAGAAGCGGTCTCACATCATATGAAAATTAAAATTATAGTATGGTGAATATGAAATTAAATCCTCCTACATAAAAACATGGAGCATAAAATAAATGACATAAAAGATAGTACTTGTAAAGAAAGAGAGAGGTCGGTTCCCTTACCTCGTGTCCGACTTGACTCGATCGTTATTTAATCTTCTGAATAATAGAATAAAGTTAATTTATACTTGATTAAGAACATTTTAATGTTTATTACTCCTTTTATATCACTTATTACCATGTTATAAACATGATGCAATCATTTAAGATAATAACGTTCATTTTGTCGATATTTGGTACTTGAGTAAAAATGAACACCTTATATTTACAAGTTGTCCATGTGGTCAAAGGTTCATTATATCCAGAATGATATTAATTATTTGGATATAATATATATCATATATATCCAGTATATACATGTTTTTATAGTAGTACATAACATTTAGAGGTATGAAATCAAGTGCACCGTTCATGGAGACGGTAAGCCGTACGTACGCATGAACGCTACTTTCATTCTATTTCTTATTTTAATGGAAATAAAACATAATTATACATAGGTATATTATAATTAGAGTATACTATCATATATAATATCACTAACTCCATCCTTTAAACATCCCACATAAGGCATTAACGAGTCACATCACTTTGAGGGGGCGGTAGTCCGCGCTTCCTCAAATGAGATTATTGTATTTACCAGCAATGGAAACCATAAAGGCATTATATAAATGGGAAATACAGAAGCATAAAGAAAACATAAATATAATATATATCATATATAAATATAGTTCCATCATAATGGCCACCATGAGAGGTAGTTGGAGATATTTGAACAATCATCGTTTCATGAAGTGTTAGTTTGACATCTATAGAAACATTATGTTCTTCATCCATTAGATGGAGGTGTATGTAAGTTTAGTTTGAATCCTTCTCATAAAAACATCCTAGTATATAGAGGATAATGGTTTTGTTACAAAATAAAGGAATAATAAGAGTTTAGGGGTTGGATAAGTAAAATAAAAGAAAACAATTTAAGAGAAACTGTTACCTTTAATTTGGGAAACTCCCTTTGGTTTGAACCAAAGACTTTTTGAAGTGCCTTGTGTCTAAGGTAAGGCTTCTAAGAGGAGGATAGGGATGTAGGTAGCTTATGTTGGAAGATTTTGGACGATCCAAATGGCTTGAGAGGTGTGAGGAATTGGTTAGAAGTGGTCTCCTTTTATAAGGGAGAGGAGGGGATCTTTAGGAAAGTGTGAGAACATTATTTTATTATATAATGATATTTGGTTTCTAAAGGTCCAAAAATAATTATAGTAGAAGATAACATGACTAATGGAAGAAATAAAATCATCCAATCAGAATTGGACATGTTTTGGATAATATTTTAATCATTATAATCTTATTTATTTAAATCATTTATTAATGAGGTAAATACTGTATCGTTATTGTGTCATAAGGAATTTAATTTATTCAATGTCTAAAAATTATAAAACAAATAATATAATGTAGGAAATATTATTAGATTTCCATTTAATATTTATAGTCGAAACTATGACTTATATAACACCATATAATAATTAATTTACTAAAATATTTTTGTTATTGTCAATTTTGTCTTTACATTAAATTAATTAATCTAAAGTGTAATTATCTTTCATAAGTGGCTCTATGGGGTCTCAAAATCGACACAAGGATTCCCATAGGCGGACAATACTCAACCAATAAGGTTAGGACAAGTGTTAAGGTAATTTTGAATTATTATAATATTCTTTTAACCTTGAATTACCCTATTTATCTTTTACTGCGGTAAATAAAAGTCAAAAGTTACTATTTACCAAAAATTATTTTCATCTTAATGAACAAAATTTTACTTCTTGATGACAAACATGTATGTCAGATTTTTTAAATTCAATTCACAGAAGTGGTAAAATTTTATTTAAATGAAAAAGTCAGTTTTTTTTAACTACCACAAAGTGGTTTCACTATTCATCAAAAATTGATGTTTTTCAGAAAAATACAAAAATTAAGCCTAATCTATATTTGATATTCTGAATTAAAAAATTATGTCTATTTTTAAAAATTAAAAACAAACAAGTTTCATTAATTAATTTTAAAATTAATTCCCATTATCAAAACAAATAGCATGTTTTTTAGAAACAATAACTATCAAAAGATTGATACTTTTTTATGTCTAATTTCAAAGTAAAATTTATACCAATGACCAAAATTTAATTAAATGGTGAAAATATATTTTAATTTCAATTTAAAACCAATTAAAAAGATAATCTAACCAAATAAATAAATTACAGTGAAGGACACTTTTGAATTAAAAGACAATATTTTTCACTATTCTTTAAAAAATGAACTTTATCCGAAAAATTCCAAAACATTACACAAAGTCATTTTCGATGTCCCCATTCTAAAGAAGGATTTTATTTGGTCATATAGAATGTATTAAAGTGACCAAAACTATATTTAAAAATGGTTCGCCATTAAAAGGCAATCAATCGACCTTTTAATGTAAATTATGCTTAAAATTAGATTCATTCACATTTTAAGCCTCTAATATTTATTGGATAAAAGTAATTACATTTAACAAACATGTATAATCATATTGTATTTAGTTTTTTTCATTCCCACCAATACAACAGATATAAGTTAATGACCATTTAAAAAAATATTATTATATTATTAGTGTGCAACGTAAGATTTCCAAGAAATCCATTGTTCCATATCGGGTACACTATCGAACATAGAAACCCCTTTAAAGTAAAATTAATATTTAATTCACAAATATAAATAAATATGAAAATTTCATATTCCTTATTTTCCTCAGATGTTACAATACATTTATTTCAAAAGGATTTCATAATGGGATACTAAAATCCAAAAACAATTTAATACACAAGTATAAGGGTGATAATATATGATATATCACTCTGTGATCACACCCGTAACCTAAAAATTAGATTTTTATTTTGAAAACACTTTTAAGGTAAAGGTGAGAACCCATGAAAGTAAAAAATACAAGCCATCAAAAACCATAAAAAATGGATGAACCATTAAATTATAATTTGAACCTATATGATACATTATCCATAAAAAATTTTCACTGAAGATTGTTTCCCTCTCCCACTAGGTCATATTTGATAAGATATTCAAACTAAAAATCCATATTTTCCCACATTTTAATGTACTCCATTTTTATTTTTTCAAATTTGAATATTATTTTGAAATGAAATCCATCATGTATCACTTATGATATCAATTTTTCTATCATTATTTTTATCCCACATTCAAATTTTTTCAGCATCATTTCTTCCTCGATGAAACATGTCACAACCCACATCACCTATAAAATTTCCCCCTTCCCTCCAAGAATATATTAAAGTGTAGTTATTACCATTTACCATAATTCATGTGATCTCACCATATTCTTACCTGGATTCATATTTGTTTGTTAGTATAAACTAGTATGCTACTTAATATCACTTAAAATAAGTTTTTATGATGTTTAGGGTTTGGTGTGATTTTATGATTAAAAATTTTGATGCATAAGAGGGTTGTTTAATATCTTAAGTAAAAATCATGTCAAAATTTAGTAAGTGTGGTCAAAAAAAATTAGTGAATAATAATGAGAAAACTTCCTCACTAATCCATTTTTTTCTATTAACTTTTTCTAATATATAAAACTATTGTTTTTTATATATTTTGTTCTATTATAAATAGGGAAACAAGTTTAAAATATTGAAATAATATGGCTTGTAAACCTACTACCCACAAAAAATGCATCCACCCCATCACCCAACCCATACCTATGATTCTTTTCTAATAATTCACAGGGCAGAACCCTTTACTACACACTTGCTGAAAATAAAATAATAATGTACACAAGATATGGGTAGGTAGTGATAAATTATCTTGTTATGTGGCTACCTAATAATAATTTTAGGGTCTATAAATATTAATAAGGGTAAAATTTTATGTTTTCCAAAAATAATAGTTACTTGTACAATGATTTTTCAATTGAATGATTTCCTCTATCTTGGGTGTATTACACTATAATCTTATGACATCAAATAAATCCAATGCGAGTTCCAGTTTCTTTATATAGACCAAGAATCTCAATAAAGTTATTAAAAAAATAATATGAAATAAGGGTCACAAAATGTATCACAAGTAAGGGATTTCAAATATTTGTCAGTGATAATGAGGCATGGGTTTCAAAAATAAATTTATATCTTAGGAATTATTTGAAAAGTAAATATTATAATAAAATATTCCATATCATCATTACATTGAAATAACATTACCAAAAATAATTTAAATTTTCACACAATCAACTCAAGAAAGAAAATTGATTTTGGATATTCTATTTATGATCAATTTATATCAAAAAAACAAAAATCAATGAACAAGAAAGAAGAAATGGAAACACAATTATTTTTTAAAAAAAATTATGTCCTAACAAGAATATGTCACGTACCCCACAAATAAAAATTATATTTTCCTTAATGAAAGTAGTTTCAATAAATATACATGTAAATAATGGTAGAGAGTAGGGATAACCTACTAAGTGATGTCATATATGGAATCCATTAGCTATATTTCCTTCATGAGATGATTTATAAAATCCTCATAGAAGTGTTTAAGTATATACCCATTGAAGGTAAAACTCTATCCATTATTCTCATGAAAACCCTATATTTCACCAAATGGGTAAACATTAGTAATAGTATAAGGACTAAGCCATCGGGAATGAAGCCTACATGGGTTAACCTTTATCTTGTAATTTTACATGAGGAAATTCACAAAAATATTAAAATTTCATGGATGAATCATATCTTCATGGGTATCCTTTGTCTTGTATTTATAGATCTTATAGTTCTTATATTCATCATGTCATATTTATTCTAACTTCAGAATCTGTTACTTCCTATGCTCACCAACATATGTGATATTCATATTTCATTGTCTAAAATACCAGTATGTACAATTATATAACTATAAAAGGATGTGATAATAATTTCCAAACATAATCCTATGTAATGAAATTTCTATTAGGGGTTTAAAATAAATATGGTATTCCCAATGTGTACCATCCAAGATCAAACCCCAATCTTTCCTATTGGGATGTACCATTTTTTCCAATATTTTCTTCACATGCTGATTTAAATGTTTTCTTATCTGTCAGTATGGGGGTGATATAGAGAAGAAAATTCATATACAATCTTATACTTATAGATAAAATTTTCTATGTTTTAATTATAGAAATGTGAACCCTGCTCACTAATGAGGAATCTTGGTAACCCAACCCAACTTAAAATAAGAGATCTCACAAAATAAATAACCACTTGAGAGTTATTGGTCCTAGTTTCCTTTTATTCCACCCATTTAAAAACATAATCAATAGAAGATAATATTTTTACAAAGAAAAATGAATTAAGAAAATAAACCATTAAGTCAATTGAACATACATTGAAGATCCCACAAAATAACATGGATTATTGGAGAATTTCATTCCTCTTGGAGATATTCCATATAAATTAACATTATGATCATGACATACATAACTGATGGTCATATCTATAAAATTTTGGATAATGTGGTTCAAAGTCAAGGACTTTCCAATATGTATATTGAGAGAAAAAGTTTCCGCTAGAAGACAATGTGGAATAAGCTCAATATAATGGTGAACTATTGGTTGGAGAAAAGATAGATGAAAAATCTAGTCACTACAAATTCATGAGAAGTATGGGTCATCCCAAATGTACTTTTAGGACTCATGAGTAATTCTTTGGGATCTTGAAGTGCTAAAATATATATGTACCATATATTCTTCCAAAAAAATAATAATTTATACATAATAATATGTATGTCTCAGTAAATCACAAAGGTTACCATCAAGGAATAATTATATAATTGGATGGGCTGAGTAAATATTGTCGAAAAAATGGTTTGAAATATTACTAATGTGATTAGATACCACATTTTACACTCTTATCTAATCTAGAATCTCTAGGTAAAACTATTAGAGTAGGATATTCCACTATATGAGGTAGGGTATAGCTTTAGGTTTCTTTAGAAGAAACCAATGGGAAGTTTGACAAAAAAAATTACATTTTGCCTAAAAATATATGAACATAATGTTTATGATGAAAAAACAATATATTGAAGTTATTTGTCATGGGTGTGTGAGACATACACAATCTAACGAGGTTACCTCTCATCCTTTTGTAATATAACTTCCACAACTAAATCAATTTAAGGCGTCATAAATAAATTTGAAGGGGATATCCCGCCATAGAGGTTAAATAATGAGAGGTTATGTGAGAATTTCTTTAGTGAATTAAATGAATCCTCATAAATTTTATCAAAAAAAAACTTTGATTCTTTATGTAATAATCAAGAAATGTGAATTGAAATCTTATTAAAGTTATTAATGAAGAAATGATTAATACTATAACTACCCAAGAAAAATATCACCTCTTGAATGTTTTTGGAAATAAATGGGTGGAAATTATTTGAATTTTTGATTTATCAAATTGATTTCATTTACTTGAAATAACAAAACAAATAACTATTAACCAATATACCATAAAATTTCATTTATTATAATTTAATATGATATATTTTCCAATAAAATAGAAAAGGATAAAATCTATTTTTTTCCCAAAAAATCATTAATTAAATATCAATAAATTATAAAATTTTCCATAAAAACTTCTATACAATTTCCAATATACTTATTGAATATACACAAAAAACATCATTAAAAGGTATTATAAGTATTATATAGAAAAACTAGAATCCTGATATATTTAAATGTGCTGAATTTATAGGTAAATATTGTCTATTATTGATCCTCTTGGGATATATGGATTTGAAAATAACCCTAATAGAAATCCTAAAATAAATAATGGGATTTACCATCCAATATTTATAACATTTAGTTAATGAAAGGTATAGAAAAGTGGTGTATTGGTGTAGATTTATTTAGTCTCTAGTATTCAATATAAACATTCCATATTTTTTCACATGTGATGGAACCAATTAATTCATTTATTTTGGAACCACCATTATTCTTGTTTTAGGCATAATTCTTACTCAACCTATAAATTTACTATTAGATATGGGATAGATGATCCTAGTAGTAATTAATTTACTAAATTATAATTTTATTAATTAAAGGGTTGGGATTTGAATATTATTGATTTTTTCCTTCCATGTATAGCATCATCATATAAAATTATATGGTTCATGAAAATATGAGGTCTAATCTCAGGAATATCAGCCAATATCCATCCTATTTTTATTACACTCTCTAAAAAAGTCTAGATGCTTTTATTAATGCTTCAGAGATCGGTTTTTTTTCAATAATTATGGGTAATTTCTAAATAAACTAAGATAAATATTTTTAAAATTCTATGGAAGTGGTTTTAGTTTCCATAATGGTGGTTTTTTGGATTTAGTGATGGGATATAGGGCGTGAGGCACATGAAACTATTGATCAACTCATATTTATTATATATATGTAAATAAAATCTGTAGAAATGAGATTTAATGAATCTTTAATGATCATGGGTACCTAATAATTAACACAATTGTCAAGTAAAACACAAAAAATACACTTTTCCAAACCTAGAAAACACTCAAAACTTAGATTACAATCCAAATCATAAAAGAGTGTAGAAGAGTAATATGTATCAGATAATTAGTCAAGGAGAGAATATTATGCATGTGTCCTATTAGAAATAACATCCATAAAATGTACATGAATATTAGAGTGATATTCAATAGGGTGATTCATGAAATCCATTATATTGAAACTTACATTTTCTACCCTAAACACCATGGACTACATACAATTGTAAATGCTAATGATTTTCTTTTCTATTTTAAGTAAGGGACTTACATGTGTGATATGATCATGGAATTGGGTTTGGGAATCTTCCTTATTAATAAGGTAAAAGATTATGCGGGAATATTATATTCTTCACTCTTATAAGGATATACTCTATCACTCATGTTGGGTGTGTTGTGACCTAGTTGGAAATTTTCTTAAATATTATCATTGGTTAATTCTCTTCAACTAATATATACGTATACATAAAGTGATGCATCACATTAATTAAACTACCTAAATCAAGTATTAAATCATAAAATAAATTCTCTCGTATTGTGAAATGTATCATAAATATGAATTATATCATAAAAGAATGTCTCCCCACTAATGGGAAGTTGGGGTTTCCCAACGCTTGTTTGCCAACAGTTCTGTTGAACTTTTGGTATAGGGGCATAAAACAAGTATTTCCCAACGGTTTGAAGAAACTGTTGGGAAATCTAAATTTGTTTCTACCTTTAGCAACGGTGTTGTAAAACTGTTGGTAAAGACCATGACTTAGGAAGGCTTTCCCAATGGTTTGTGTAAACCGTTGATAAAGCTCACCTTTCCCAACGGTTTTAACAAACCATTGGGAATGTTTTCCCCTAAAATCCCAACAAACCCGAGTTCCCATCAATGCGATTGAACTGCTAAAATTGTGACCTAAGATCTCTCTCTCTTGGAAAATCATTCCACCAGATCCATACTCAATCACAAAGTTGTTTTATTCTACACTTCCAATCTGTAAGTAGTAGGTTATGTTTAATGTTTTGCATATAATTTTTTTCTTTTCTATTTTGATTTGGCTTAAACCTAAGGTTCGTGCAGTAAGGTAAACCAAACAATTTGAATTCGATTTGTTATTAGTTTTCTGTTTTTTTTCTTGTGACATGTGTGAATCAATTTTTTTGTTTTGTTTTTGTTTTCTATTTTTGTTCTGGTGGGAGGTGATGGGGGGTGTAGTAGGTGGGGGGAGGGGGTGTGCTGGTGGGATGTTTAGGTGGGGGGAGGGGGTGTGATGGTGGGGTGTTGAGGTGGGGGGTTGTACAAGTGGGGGTGGGGGTGGGTTATGTAGGTGGGGGTGGGGGAGGGGTGGGTTGTGAAGGTGGGGGTTCAAGTGGAGGGGGGTTGTTGTGAAAGTGGGTGGGGGGGAGGGGAGTGTGCAGGTTGGGGGGCTGGGATGGGCAGGTCAGAGTCTTAGGGGGGGTGAGGTGGGGGTTGTACAGGTGGGGGTGGGGGTGGGTTGTGCAGGTGGGTGTGGGGGATGGGGGGTTGTTCAAGTGGGGGGTGAAAGTGGAGGGGGGTGATGTGAAAGTAGGTGGGGGGAGGGGAGTGTGCAGGTTGGGGGGTGGGATGGGCTGGTGGGAGTCTGTTAGGGGTGAGGTGGGGGTGGGGTGTACAGGTGGTGGTGGGGGGAGGGGGGCTGTGAAGGTGGGTGTGGGGGGAGGGAGGGTTGTGCAAGTGGGGGGTGTAGGGGGGGGGGTGGCTGTGCAAGTGGGGGGGGGGAGGGTTGTGTGTAGGTTGGGGGTGGGCTGGGCAGGTGGGAGTATGTTGGGGGGAGAGATGGGGGGTGTGTAGTGGGTGGATGGGAGGGGGTTGTGTAGGTGGGGGTGGGGGAGGGGGGTTGTGCAAGTGGGGTGCAGGTGGGTGGGGGGTTGTGCAGTCAGTGGATGGGATGGGGGTTGTGCAGGGGGAGTCTGTTGGGGGTGAGGTGGGGAGGGGGGCTGTGCAGGTGTGAATTCATCACTTGCATAGTTCACCAATAAGCATCGGGAATTCATCACTTCTAGAGATTTGGCTAGTTTTTAGGGCTCTTTGGTTTTGGTTCTTGTCTAGTCATCTTGATGAGTAAGGCATCACATGATCTAAAAGTGACATCAACTATATAGGATGAATTCATTCTCCCACAACACATTTTTATAGAAATAATATATCCTTGGAAGGTTGTGGGAGCCTTTTATAATCCAATGCCCCAACATTTTCCCAATTTCAAACATGATACCATCATTTTATCAAGTCACTAATCCTACTAAATTGGATTTTCACTAAAAAAATACTATTCTAATCCTTAACACCCATCTTTTGTTTTCATAACATGAATGAAAACCCAATTAAATCTCTTAGCTCTCAGTCACACCCTTGTGGACAGATCACCCACCCCACTGGACACCCCCTATCGCCTGGATAGCCCTGCCACCCTCGTGGATAGTCCGCCCACCCCTTGGACACCTTGTACCCCCTGGACAACCCTGCCACTCCCGTGGAAAGCCTGCCCGCCCCCCTGGACACCCCCTACTCCCTGGACAGCCCCCCAACCCCGTGGACAACCCACCCACCCTTTCGACACTCCCCCCACCCCCACCCCCCGGACACCCCCACCCCCTGGACACCTTGTACCCCCTGGAAAGCCCCCCCACCCCTGTGGATAGCCCGCCCACACACCTGGACACCCCCTTCCCCCTAGACAGCCCTTCCACCCTTGTGGACAGCCCGCCCATCCCCTAGACACACCGTACCCCCTGGACAACCCCGCCACCCCCGTGGACAGCCCACCCCCGATTACACAGAAACAAATAACTCTGCATTTCCCCCGATTTCCAGAAGCCCCCGCGCAGGTGAACCCTAACCTGAGGTCTTCAATCTGATCAGTTGTAACTCCCCCATCCAGGTTAGATGCCTCCAGCCTCTTCCCAAATACATACATAGAAGCCCTCATTGAGGTAATTGACAAGGTTGGGGTAGTGGGGAAGGTGGTTTTCCTTTTTTTAGTGGGGTGACATGGTACTTTCTGTGGACTTTAGTTTGGGTGTTATGAAATATAAAAACTTTTCACAATATTTCCATTTTTTAGAATTAATAACTTATTTAAAAAACTCTCTTTACACATTCTGCATCTTTCATGAAAAGCCTTCACTTTGTAATATCTTGAACAATGTTTTATCAGGTGTATGGTGTCTTCTTGGTATGTGATAAATGAAAAAATTACAAAACACATCTCACCTCAAATCTAGGCACACATAACTGAATTAATTAGTATATCTTTACATTGTTTTAATAGTTCACTACATCAACTAGAAACAACTTCCTTTATTGTTTACTTAAATATATTTTCTATTAAAGTTCAATACTATTGAATTGTTTATGAAAAAATGACTTATATAAATTCCTTTTACAGAATGGAAAGAAGTTGGATATATGAAACCGATTGGATCTCAAGAGATTTTCAAAACAATTTGGAGAGCTTTATAGATTTTTCATTTCACAATGCTTTAGATAGTGGTTTCATACACTTCCCATGTTCCAATTGTGTTGGTAGACCTTGGTAGAGCTGTGAAGAAGTCAACCACCACATAACCAAAAATGTTTTTCAAGAAAACTAATTTTTGTGGTATCACAATGGGGAGAAAATGAAATCTCAAATTGGTGATGATCGAAATGAATGGACTGGAATGGAGAATTTGTTAGATGATCTGTTTCCATTTATTCGTCATCATGAAAAAGAAAGGATTTCGACTCAAGAAGACTTCGATATGAGGACAGATGATGCATCTAGTGAAAATGATGATATTGATAGGGTGAAAAAATTTAATGATGCTGCCACGACTCCAGTATATCGACAATGCGATAAAATGAAAAAGCTGTAATTTTTAATCTGATTATTTGATGGGAAATCTATGTATGGGATTTCTAATACAGCAATCGATTACATTCTTACCCTCTTGAAGGATTTACTAACAGATGATGCAGATATTCCCTCAAACCACTATATGGTGTGGAAGTTAGTTGAGGAACTTGGATTTTCACGAAACAAAATTCATGCTTTCCCAAAAGATTACAGTTTATTCTAGGAGGAAACCACTGAACAAAATGAAAATGTGGAACATCCCACTAGAAGTCAAAATCTGATGGAACACCATCCCACGTTCCACTAAAAGTAATGTGGCACTTTCCATTGATCCCCAGACTCCAGAATCTTTTTATGTCTGAATACATATCAATAAAAATGAGATGGCATGATATCATGAGAAAGAAGACTAATGATGAGTTGGTTCATCCTGTAGATGGATTTTCATGGCAGAGATTTGATGCTCGACATCCAGATTTTGCAGCTGATGTGCGTAATGTGAGGCTAGGTCTTTCATGTGACGATTTTAATCTGTTTGGGCAGATTCTTACTTCGCACAGCACATGGCCAGTTTTTGTACACATTTATAATCTTCCCCCATGGTTGTGTATGAAAAAACCTTTCACTTTCATGAGTATACTCATATCTGGTCCTTTTGATCCTAGCATTGATATTAATGTATACATGGAACCTTTAATAAAAGATTTGAAACTTCTTTGGGATGTGGGTGTGCGCACATATGATGCACTTTCGAAAGGCATATTTCAGATGTGTTCTGAACTTATGTGGACGATCAATGATTTTCCGGATTATGCAATGATGTCTGGATGGAGCACGAAGGGAAAACTGTCATGTCCAGTTTGTATGAAGAATACATGATCCAGAAGACTAAAACATCTCTGTAGTTTCAGTTTTATGGGACATCGACGATTCTTGTCAAAGGATCATCCATATAGAATGAATCATCGAAGATTTGATAATACCATAAAGATCGATGATCCACCTCAGCGTATGTCTGGAACTAACGTGCTTAATGAATTTAAAGATTTCAGTTTTTCGTTCGGGAAGTGTCAAATGAAATCTGGAAAGAGAAAGAATGTTTCCACTGAAACCTGTTACAATTGGAGGAAGAGGAGTATCTTTTTTGATTTTCCTTATTAGTCAACCAATTTGTTACTTCATTGCTTAGACGTAAGGCATATTGAAAAGAATATATGTGAAATGTTGCTTTCGGTTCTTCTAAATGTGAAGGGGAAGACAAAAGATGATTTACGATCTCAGCGTGACTTGGTGCATTGGGGCATCAGACCAAAATTGCATCCTGTACGTATCAGTGAAAATAATTGGCAACTTCTATGTGCTACTTATGTGATGACACCTACGAAAAAAAAACTATTTCTGGAAGTATTATAGGCAATTAGATTTCATGATGGCTATTCAAGAAACATATCTAAATGGGTCAACAGAAGAGAGTTGAAGCTAAAATCTTTGAAGACTCATGATTATCACGTTCTACTACATGAGTTGCTTCTAATAGCCATCCGTCATCTTTTTCCCAATAATGTAAGGGTGGCTCTTATTTTGTTGTTCCATTTTTAGAGATCTTTGTGCTAAGAGGTTCTCCAAGTCTTTCTTGAAAAAAATGTTGATAGATTCCCCATTAATTTTGTGTTAGTTGGAGAAAATATTTCCTCCATCATTTTTCACATGCATACTACATCTGACTGTCCGTATTCCCACTGAAATACTTCTTGGAGGACCTGTTTCTTTTCGTTGGATGTATCCAACTGAAAGAAATATGTTCACATTAAAGTATTATGTCCAAAACAGAAATCATCCCAAAGGTTCTATCGTGAACGGTTACTTGGAACAAGAATGTATGGATTTCTGCTCGATGTATTTGTCTGATCTTACTACAAGATTGAACAGACCAATGAGAAATGAATAAGAACAGTATGGGAAAATTGATCCCAGTTTTCCATCACTTCCTCAAATAGGAGTAATTCCTAGATCATATACATTGAATACATTAAGCCATGAAGAGCGGGAGATTGCACATCGCACAGTTTTGTTCAACTGTGATTTGTTTGATGACTATATTAGGTAACTAAATTTATTATGTATATCTTACATATATATCTGTTAAACTATTCATATTTTTTATCTACAGGGAACATAAAACAATGATAAATAGGAAGCATCATTCTTTATCTTTGAGAAGGAGAGAGACTTTGAATAGCAAAGAGTTTTATACTTGGTTAAAATTGAAGGTATAAAAAAATTAATGTTTAAAATAATTATATCAATATTTAATTAAGTTTAACATTCATTTATATTGCAGGTATTGAGTTTGTCTGCTGACTCTATCTCTAAGGAAATAAGATCTTTTCATTTTTATCTTAATACTGTGGTTCGTGACTTTAAATCAATTGTTATCAATGGATAAAAATTTATTGTCACTGAACGAGCAAAGAACATGAGAACACAACATGATGGTGTTATGGTTACTGCCACAACAAATTGTTATGCCAGTGCATCAGATAGAAGACCACGATTTCAAAATGTGGGTTATTATGGAGTTGTTGAGAAAATGATAATATTGGAATATTACTCTCATGGATGAGTCACAATGATGAAATGCCATTGGTTTGATTCGATGATGAGACATGGCACATTTATTGATGATTGTGGATTTCGAGTAATTAACATTACTCGCACTCTTGCTACCGAAGAACCATATGTGTTAGCATCAATGGCTAAACAAGTTTTTTATGTCAAAGGCCAACTTCAACCGGAATTTGGTGTCATAGTTGAAGTAATTACAAGACATAATTTTGATGATGGTGATGATGGAATTGACACTATCCCTAGTGCCATTGGAACCAATCCATTTATTTATTTTGATGACTCAAATAGCTCAATTGTCAGAGTTGATTGTGAACCTAAAGTTGTGGTTGAAAATATATAGAATCATTTATCAATGTTCTCAATTCTTTTGGTTTACCTCTACTTGGGTTTTTAAGGTTGGTAATATTTAAATTGATTTAGTATTGATCACAAATATGTTTTAGCTGACTTGAATATTATGTGAATTTTCAATGTTTATTGGGTGCAGTTTTATTTGTATTGCATTTTCTAATTTGGAATTGAACTATATTCAAAAATTGTCAAACAATATTTCTAACTTGGTGAACATTAAAACTTGTATGATTTATTAAATCCATCTAAGATCTTCTAAAACAATTGATAGCAGACTTGACCGTTATGTGAATTTTCAATGTTTATTGGTTGCAGTTTTATTTTAATTGCATTTTCTAATTTGGAATTGAACTGTATTCAAACATAGTCAAACAATATTTCTAACTTGGTGAGCATTAAAATTTGTATGATTTATTAAATTCATTCAAGCTCTTATAAAACAATTGATTGCTGACTTGACCGCTAATGTAAATTTTCAATGTTTATTGGTTGCAGTTTTATTTGAATTGCATTTTCTAATTTTTAATTGAACTGTATTCAAACATAGTCAAACAATATTTCTAACATGGTGAACATAACAACTTGTATGATTTATTAAATCCATTTAAGATCTTCTATAACAATTGATAGCTGACTTGACCATCATGTGTATTTAAAATGTTTATTGGTTGCAGTTTTATTCGAATTGCATTTTCTAATTTGGAATTGAACTGTATTCAAACATAGTCAAACAATATTCCTAACTTGGTGAACATTAAAACTTGTATGATTTATTAAATCCATTAAATATCTTCTAAAACAATTGATAGCTAAATTACCAATGAATCCCCCTATTCCCTAATATATTTATTTTTTTGGGTTACACATTAGTTTTTTTCCAAATTAATTACATATTTGTTTTTAAAAGCAGGAAATGAAGCCAATTAGAGAGAGACAAAGGAAAAAAATGATGGACAACAATCGTCGAATGATGGAGTTGGGAATTCCATCATTAGTTCCTGTTGTGAGTACTTTATTTCAAATTGATATATTTAAAGAATATATAATTTCATGTGATTACTATTTTTGTAAACATTTTTGTAGGATCCACCTATACGTCGACAGTTATTCGACGAGGAGCCTAGTACTAATCCTAGTACTCAGGCCGATGGTACAAGGAGGGTTCGTACCAGAGGTGGATGAGTAGCTGCGCGTACCCGACTAGACCCTTCCCCTCCCACTGACATGTCATCCTTACCACATTCTGATCCCGGTGTGTCGTTAGGGACACACGGGATATTTAGGCCTCCCTTGTTTTCGTTACCTTCTGCATCTTCTGGCCCATCATTTTCACATCCCATGATGATTCCCACTCCTCAGTCAGCATCTAGTCAGACAGGTGTCCCATCTTCTTTTCCTTCTACTTCTGTCTCTCCGAGCTTCTATATTCCATCGTCTTTGACTCCTATTCCACCAAAGGGTGTTCCATCAGTTTCTGTGGATCCAGCGGCGCTCAGCGATCAGACCAGAACAGGTATATTTATAGAACCCTAACAGATTTTTATAGCAATATTTATTTTCATTATAACATTTTTTGATAAAATATTTGTTTTCCATTCATGACAGATACATCTACTAACAGGAGACGTGGTCGAGGGTGGACACGCATCGATCGGTGTGGAACCACCGCACATAGGTAATGGTGGATTATAATGAAGACAACCAAATAGTTGAGAAAATAGGGCAGTAATGTCGGAGTTTTTTTGGAGACCCTTTCCAAATACTCCGACATCATTCCCGTCATCCCGCTATCATGGAGATATTTTCCATATGAGGTCAAGGATTGAGATTGGGCAGATATATGGGTAAAAAAATCTATTTTATTTAATTCCATTAATTATTTTTGTATTTATATGAATTACTATTTTGATTTCAGCTTCGATTTAATTTTCCTGATGGTGAGGGTGCACGACCGGAACGTCTAAAGGATTTAGGAGAGATTTGGAGAGCCTACAAGCATGAGTTGTATATTGGATGGGTTGCTAGAGTTGGCACTGAGTTAGAGGCAGTACCCGTGGTGGATGATTGTCCTATAGAGCAGTATCGTCAGATGATTACTCATTGGACGTGTACCCAGTTTAAGGTATTAATAACATTTGAGGTATTTAAATAATAAATTTCATGTTTTGAATTAATACAATCTATTGAATTTTCGATTTTTATTTAGGAATCATCTGAAAAAAATAATAAGAACATTGATGCAAAAAAATACCTCCACACACTGGGACGCACTACGATGCCTGATCATGAGAGGAACCGGGTTTGAAAATTGTTTATAAGTTTTATTTATGAATTAAACTTTCTTTTGTTTCCTAAATTATTAAATAGTTTAATAAAGGTTTCATATAACTTTTGTTTTCAATGTCATTGTAGAGGCAAATACAAAATATTGAACGACGTGTGCCTCGAGCAAAACTGTTTAGCTCGAGTAGAGAGAAAAAGGATGGAAGTGCCGTCAATGAAGCGACTCAACAGCAAATTGTAAGTTTTAATTTGTTGAATTTATTTTTTAATATCTATTTTTTAACTTAATGATATATTTATATTTGTAACAGGATGGTTTAGAGGCCCTCGATGCCAAAGAACCAGACAATTTTGGGCCAACAGATCACTTACATCAGGTGTTGGGAGAGGAGTATTCTGGCAAAGTACACTGCCGACCTAGGATAGCCCCGATGAGGTATTGGACCTCCTTAGGTATGAGTTGAAGTGCCACCGAGCTACAGAAAGTTAGGGCACATGCATAACAGGCTGAGAGAAGGGCCACAGATATGACAGAACAGTCTGCTAGGGCAAACAGTGCTTTTATGAAATTTATTGAAGTTCTACGTCCTACACTTCCAATAGAGGCCAGGCCAGCTTTTGATGAGTATATGTCGTCGATACGTTCTATATACGGTGCACCAGGTGGCAGTTCTAGTGGTGGTCAGGACTATGTCCAGCTTGGCGATGATGATGGCGAGGAGTCTGATCCGGAAGAGGAGGGAGAGGAGGAGGGCGAGGCGGGTGGCGAGGGAGAGGGCGAGGAGGGCGAGGACGATGATGGGGACGAGGATGAGGGTGATGATGATGATGGTGATGATGGTGATGGTGATGTGGGACAAGTTGATCCATTAAATTTTTGACTGATACTACTAAGATTTGATATTTAATCTATTCTAGTTGATGGTTTTATCTAGACTCGTAGTATAGTATTAGAGTTGAGTTTTTTTATATATTATCTATTTTTATGGATGTTGTTGTCTTTTAGTGGTTGTGTGTTTGGGAACCCCCATCCTTCCTGGACCCTAGAAAACCCCCCACCCTCCTACCTGGACCCCGGACAACCCCATCAGACAACCCCCTAGATAGCCCCCCACCCTCTTCCTTGGACCGCGAACAACCCCCCAGACATCCCCTAGAAAGCCCCTCGAACAGCCCCCCCGGGCAGCCCCCCACCCTCCTCCCTGGACCCTGGACATCCCCCTGGACTTCCCCCCAGACACCCCCCACCCTCTTCCCTGGACACCGAACAACCACCCAAACAACCCCGGACAACCCTCAGACAGCCCCCCGGACTGCCCCCCAGACAGCCCCCCGGACAGCCCCCCCCACCCTCGGCCTTGGACCCCGGACAACCCCCCGCAGAGCCCCCACCCTCCTCCTTGGTCCCCGGACATCCCCCCGGACACCCATCGGACAGCCCCCCGGACAGCCCTGCCGGACAACCCCCCACCCTTCTTGATTTCATTCAATACTAGAAAATCTATAATATATATTTTATTTATTTTCATCATGATAATCAATGTAAACCACATTTACCCATCTAATCAATATCATAGATTCTTGGTATGTTATAATCATTGGGAATGACATTGTTAGCTCTGAAATGTTTCATAGCATTATAAACTAAAATCTAATCCATACTAAGAATGATATAAAAATAATTTATATAAATATCCAAAAAATTTTAAGTAAATACCATTCCACTAATAGAAACATGAGGATTCTCATAAAATGGACAACATTTTAAATACATACGGAAAACCGACCAAACACATTTGGTTTAAATTGAAAGTTTAGGAGAACGATCCATGAGTCATATGTGATGTGAACGAATCAACCCCGCCTCAATACGAGGCGCAGTGTGGCTGCCACCACACAAAGTGTCTGCCTTTTGTTTCAAAAGGACGTCATTTTAATTGAAAAACATTAACTGGCATACGAAAAACAGACCTAATGCATTTGGATTGTGTCGATACTGTAGTACAATGATACATGTGTCATATGTGACGTGTACGAGTCAACCCCGCCTCAATTCGAGGCGCGATGTGGCCGTCACCACTCAAAGTGTCTGTCTTTTGTTTCAAAAGGGCGTCATTTGAAGTGAAAAACATCAACTGGCATACGAAAAACCAACCAAACGCATTCAGATTGTGTCGATACATTATCACAATGATCCATGGGTCACATGTGACATGTACGAGTCAACCCCGCCTTAATTTGAGGGACGGTGTGGCCGGAATCACTCAAAGTGGCTCTCTTTTGCTTAAAATGGACAACATTTTAAGTACATACGGAAAACCAACCAAGCGCATTAAGATTGTTTCAATACATCAGAACAATGATCCATGGGTCATATGTGATGTGTACGAGTCATCCCCACCTCAATACAAGGTGCGGTGTGGCTGCCACAACTCAAAGTTTCTATCTTTTGTTTCAAAAGGACGCCATTTTAATTGAAAAACATCAACTGGCATACAGAAAAATGACAAACGCATTCAGATTGTGTCGATACTTTAGCACAACCATCCATGGGTCATATGTGACATGTACGAGTCAACCCCACCTCAATATGAGATGCGGTGTTCCCTCCACCACTCAAAGTGTCTGTCTTTTGTTTCAAAAGGACGCCATTTTAATTGAAAAACATCAACTGGCATACGGAAAACTGACAAATGCATTCGGATTGTGTTGATACTTTAGCACAATGATCCATGAGTCATATGTGACGTGTACGAGTCAACCCCGCCTCAATCCGAGGCGTGGTGTGGCCGTCACCACTAAAAGTGTCTGCCTTTTGTTTCAAAAGGACGTCATTTTAATTGAAAAACATCATCTGGCATTCGGAAAAGCAACCAAATGCATTCGTATTGTGTCAATACATTAGTACAATGATCCATGGGTCATATGTAATGTGTACGAGTCAACCCCGCATCAATCCGAGGTGCGGTGTAGCCTCCACCACTCAAAGTGTCTGTCTTTTTCTTAAAAAGTACGTCATTTGAAGTGAAAAACATCAATTGGTATACGGAAAACCGAACAAACGCATTCAGATGGTGTCGATACATTATCAAAATGATCCATGGGTCATATGTGATGTGAAAGAGTCAACCCTGCCTTAATCTGAGGCACGGTGTGGCCGGAATCACTCTAAGTGGCTCTCTTTTGCTTAAAATGGACAGCAATTTAAGTACATACGAAAAACTAACCAAATGAATTTGGTTTCCATTGAAACTTTACGAGAACGATCCATGTGTCATATGTGACATGTACGAGTCAACTCCTCCACAATCTGAGGTGCGGTGTGGCCGAAAACACTCAATGTGTACCTTTTGTTTCAAAAGGACGTCATTTTAATTGAAAAACATCAATTGGCATACAAAAAACCAACAAAATGCATTTGGATTGTGTCGATACATTAGAACAACGATCCATGTGTCATATGTGACATGTACGAGTCAAATCCGCCTCAATTCGAGGTGCAGTGTGACAGCCATCACTCAGAGTGTCTGCCTTTTGTTTCAAAGGGACGCCATTTTAATTGAAAAACATCAACTAGCATACGGAAAACCGACAAATGCATTCGTATTATGTCGATACTTTAACACAACGATACATGGGTCATATTTGACATGTACGAGTCAACCTTGCCTCAATATGAGGTGCGGTGTGGCTGGCACCACTCAAAGTGTCTGTCTTTTGTTTCAAAAGGACGTCATTTTAAGTGAAAAATATCAACTGGCATATAGAAAAAGTGACCAAAAACATTCAGATTATGTTGATACTTTAGCACAACAATCCATGGGTCATATGTGACGTGTACGAGTCAAACTCACCTTAATCTGTGCCACAGTGTGGCCAGAATCACTTTAAGTGGCTCTTTTTTGTTTAAAATGGACAACATTTTAAGTACATACGGAAAGCCGACCAAACGCATTCGGTTTCCATTGAAACAGTAGGAGAACGATCCATGGGTCATATGTGACGTGTATGAGTCAACTCCACCTCAATCCAAGTCATGGTGTGGCTGGAACCACTCAAAGTGTTTTCCTTTTGTTTCAAAAGGACGTCATTTTAATTGAAAAATTCAACTAGCATACGGAAAACCAACCAAACGCATTCAGATTGTGTCGATACATTAGCACAACGATACATGGGTCATATATGACGTGTGAGAGTCAAACCCACCTCAATCATAGGCGCGGTGTGGCCACCACCACTCAAAGTGTCTTCCTTTTTTTCAAAAGGACATCATTTTAATTGAAAACATCAACTGGCATACGGAAAAGTGACCAAACACATTCAAATTGTGTCGATACTTTGGTACAATGATCCATGGGTCATATGTGACGTTCAAGAGTCAACCATGCCTCAATCGGAGGTGTGGTGTGGCCGCCAACACTCAAAGTGTCTATCTTTTGTTTCAAAAGGACGTCATTTTAAGTGAAAAATATCAACTGGCATACGGAAAACTGACCAAACGCATTCGAATTGTGTCGATACTTTAGAACAACGATCCATGGGTCATATGTGACATGTACAAGTCCACCCCACCATAATCGGAGTCACAGTGTGACCAGAATAACTCTAAGTGGCTCTATTTTGTTTAAAATGGACAACATTTTAAGTACATATGGAAAACCGACCAAACGCATTCGGTTTCCATTTAAACATTAGGAAAATGATCCATGGGTCATATGTGACGTGTACAAATCATCCTCTCCTCAATATGAGACACGGTGTGGCCGACACCACTCAATTTGTCCGCCTTTTGTTTCAAAAAGACGTCATTTTAATTGAAAAACATCAACTGGCATATGGAAAATCGACCAAACGCATTCGGATTGTGTCGATACTTTATCTCAACTATCCGTGGGTCATATGTGATGTGTACGAGTCAACCCCACCTCAATCTGAGGCACGGTGTGGTCGGTAGCACTCATGGTGTATGTATTTTGTTTAAAATGGACATCATTTCAGGTAAAAATATATAGTATACAAAAAACTGATCAAATAATGAATTGACTTTCGGAATCCACATATAATTTTCATCTAAATATTAAATTGAATTCTAAATGATTATGTATGTTTATAATTACGTTATGAATTCTAATTTAATTATGGATGTGTATAGTTCCAGCATTATATGTTAAATGTATATGAATTTGTTCTATATATGTAAGTGTTAGTTGGTTATTACAGGTACAATAATTGTATATGTATGTGTTAGTTTATTGAAGGTATAATAATTGGATTGAAAATGAGAGGTAAACCAAAAAATGAGACCTGGTGGGAAAATTGGAGAGCTGGTGGGCAAATTGGAGAGTTGCTAGGCAAATTACAGAGCTGCTATGCAATTTTCCCAGCAGAGGCTATGCCAACGGTTTCAACCCTTTGGAATAGGATGTTTAGGTTCTGTTTTACCAATGGTTCATAGAACCATTGGTAAAACAAATTTCCCAACGGTTTAGAAACCATTGGGAAAGATGAGATCTTGGGTTTTTCCCAACGGTTTTGCCAAACCATTGGAAAAACAATGTAATTTTCAGCACTCTATCCCAAAGGTTGTAAACCGTTGGGAAAATGATTTCTCAATGGTTTTACAGAACTGTTGGGATAGGGTATTTTTTCTCCACCCTATCCCAATGGTTCACTGTAAACCGTTGGGAAAAGCTTTTCCCAATGGCTTACTTCCCTACGGTTTGCAGAACCGTTGGTATAACATAATCCTTTCCCAACAGTTCTAAACTGTTGGGAAATCCTACATTTCCAGTAGTTCCCCTATGGTAAAATTATCATAAACATGCTCAGATAATTTCATTTAGCTAGAATCACTGATTTTAACAAGTTTGAGACATTCTTTCTAAGGTACAATATCTTATTCCACTTCAGTCACTTTTGGTTGGTATATTGTTCTTTAATAAATTTGGCATAGAAAGGAATTTTTTAAAAATAGTACAAGAGAGGAATGCCAACTTTCACTTTTTAAATATATCCATAACCTATTTATCAATCTCACTGTCAATATTTTTATTCTATTTATAGAGTATTTATGGAAGGCTAAGAGGAATAGATATTTGAGTGGAATCATCAATAATTATTCTATTACCCTTTTTGTTTTTTATTTCTTCACCTGAATTATTTAAGGGAATAGAATGTTGGATCTCAAGTGGGCATGCCTGTAGTGTCAAATACTTTTAAGGAGAAAGTTTTTTACCAATAAAAAGTGTGATAGAACATACAATTCCATTTTCCATGGGATTAAAAATAAGATGGGATTCAATTCATATTAAACCATGCATATTTATCTCATTGATGGTATTTTCCAGTTATACCACATGATTCATAGGTCTTGAATAACTAATTATATAGTATTTTTGAACTAGAGGTTCTGGGACATCATTTTCTCTATTGTGTCTTGATATTTGGTATATATTTATGAGGATGAGGATTATTTTTAGATGGTTAAGGATAAGAATGTTTCGTACCTTGGACTTGCTGATAAAAATTATATTTGGGGTAGCATGAATTTATTCCTTTTTGGAACTATGGTTGTTCTTGCCACCCATGGTTTAGATTTGTCCTAAAGTTATCTTTCGTGAAGAGAGGTTCTTGATGAAAAATCTCCTAGGAGAATACTACTACACATAACATAAATGAATCCTGGAGTTGTGGGTACTGATAAGAGAAATGTGTGTTATTTAAACAAATACCACAATACAGTGGAATGGGTTGATAGTGGGAATTACCTTGATCCTAATCTAATTTTCTTATAAGGGTATGCATTTCATAAATTTTATTATTTACCTTTTTTTCTAGGGATGAATTGTTTACCTCATGTACTCCTCAAGTTGGTAAAATTGTTCATGTATCAAATGTTTTGTACATTTTGATCAATGTTGGGTATTAAGACATGAGTGGTGGTAGGGGTTTTATACACTAGCAATCCACCAATTGTATCATCTATCATTCTATGATTCATAGGTAAATGTCCCTCATATAAGTATTTAATTATAAAATTTTCACTAATTGTATGGTTAGGGTAGCTTGAGAAAAGTATTTTGAATTGTTCCCAATATTCATGAAGGGATGATTCTTATGATTTTAGAATACCACATATTTCTTTTCTAAGGGATGAAATTTTGGAGAAATAGAATAAATTCTCAAGAAATAATCATTTATGATCATTCCAACTCTTAATGGTGGTAGGTAAAAACTATATTCAGTCTTTGGATACACCATCAAGGGACAAAGGGGAGGGTCTATAATTTTTTAGGTATTTTGACAGATCTTTTGGTTTCATAGTAGAGAAAAATATGTGATATTCATTGAGATGTTTATGAGTTTCCTCACCAGGATGTCCATGGAATTTAGGAAAGAGGTGGATGAGTCCTAATCACAACTCAAAAAGTTTTTCTTTTCCTGATCATGTTATGAAAATAAGTTTTAAATACTTTTAACTATATATTTTTTATTTAGGTATAATTAAAAGAAAAAAAAAATCATTTGAATTAACAAAAAAATAAATAAATCAAAATAAATATGATGAAATAACTAGTTTAATAAACAAGAGAGAAGATAGAATAAGAGAGAGAGAGATATAGAAAATGAAAAGTAGAAGGAAAATAAAAAACGAAGTGAAGAATATTGAAAGGAGTTAGAAATAGAAAAAAATGAAATAAAATTAAAAAATGATCTTGGCTGCTCAGCAATGATGTCAAATTATGATCGTTTTGTTAAGCACATCAAATTAGATATTGTTTTTAATAAAATATATGAATTATAGCTAAAAACCTAGGTTGTCTCTTGATGGAGCCTTACTTAATTAATTTCAAATAACTTCTAATATAGAGACAAGGAGATATATTTTTAATTACTAGTAGTTTAAGGAATAATTTAGGTAGCATTTAGTGGTAAATATTTATGATTTTTAAAATTAGTATTTCAAATACATTATGAAATTAGGATCTCCTCAGGTTATACCCTTGATTCTCATCTATAATTGATTCATGGGAAAGGGAAAAACTTTTCAACACTTGTTTTTTAGATTTTGGAAATATATTTGTAAATGATTTATTACTATGTTAACACATAGGGTTTAATCAATCACGTGAAATTTATCATCCAAAACCACTCATAATCAATGAAATTTTGTTAATTTGAGATCTATACTAATCAATAAATCATATCAATAATGTGCTATGATGAAAATTCTGAGATACTTTTTTCAAATTATTTCAATGATTAAAAAATTAATATTCATGGTTTATAATATTTAATTTCAGTAACTGAAACAATATGAAATATTACTCATGAAAGAGAAAGGCTGAGAAAGGAGACAATCTTGCTAAAATCATGATATGATCCAGGTTATGAATAGAGCATGAGGATATGTTCCCACTTTATTTTTTTTGTGTGAATAAAATAATAGAAAGATTTTATAAGAAACAATTGAATAATAGTGGAACAAATAATTGGTATTAAAACATCTTTCAATTTAGTTTAAAAAATAAGATTAGGATTGAATCATAGATCCTCTCTAGTTTATCATAGGGAGTTTAGGAATCCAAGCAATGGAAATAAAGAAAAAATATGAGAAAAAGGAAGTCCTAAATCCTAAAATCCTATCATATAGTCAAAAATTCCATGACAATTAGCGGGATGAGTCAATTTATGGAAAATTACATTCAAATTCCCAAAAAATAAGTTATGTTTTCAAGATACTAGGTTTGTTGTTTAGGGAATACTTCTTCTGTCTACATTATGTAGTTATTTTTCAAATTAATCTAGAATTATTTCATTAAAATATATTGTATAGGTATATACAATAGAGGTGGAATCATCCAAATTAGAGTTATGAAGCTCAAGTTATAACCCAATCACTATAGGCCAGTTCAATATTTAGTGAACACAATTTATTCACTTTGTTGGACACTTATGGGAATCTTGTGATCTGATCTAGCCTTTGGTTAAGTGGTATGAATTTAATCCTTATGGTTATATAATATTACAAAAAAGTAATATTCACATTTATATGTGCTTATTTAATGTTATAGTAAAATCAATGAACTACCATTAAATTATTATATTATGAAATTACATATTTTTAAGCATGTTTTAAACACACAAATTAAAAATATACATTAAGTAAAAAATTATTTAACAATGGGATACTAAAACACATAAAAAATGTAATACACAAGTATAAAGTTGATAATAAATGATATATCACTGTGAGATCAAGAAGAAAAATATCATATGATGAGTTTTTAGTCAAGGATGTTTCTTACATGGAATATGGACACTTAATATTAGGTTATAGATCCTCCTTCCAATTTCTAAAAAACTGATGGTTTCAAATATATTATAATAATTTTGGTAAATATTATCTTTTAGTGATATGTAGACTTTTTTTATAATACATGTACTGTTTTACATTTCATTGTTTGTTTAATTTACTCCTTTCTTATTTCATTTATGTGATAATAGTCTAACTACCAATAATTTATTTTTAATTAATTCATAGTGTGTTTACTTTAATTTTACCAAAAAATATATAAACTGAGAAAATTACATGTTCAGTGGGATGAAAATTGTTTTTAACATTTTTTGATACAATTTACCCTTATTTTTTCCATATCCATGCTTTTGGGACTAACAATTGTTATCAAAGTTTGGATCTCGATATCAGAACATAATTTTATTCATTAGTTAACATATTAATTTTTATTATTTGTTTCCATTATCATAATATAATTTTTCCCCTTACGATGACATGTATAAGGGAAAATATTTTCTGTTTTAGATATAATAGAAATACATGTTGAGTCAATTTATAATCATAACCCAAAATTACCACAAATATTTTATGGTGGAGACTATGAGTATTGGAAAGATCATTTGTATACATATATTGTCAACAATATATTTTAAAAATATGTTATGTTAACCATAATTTATAATATTTATGAGAATGATGTTTATACTTATACTTGGTAAGGAAATAATGAGTTTTAACACAACTTATATATTAGGAACACTCTAAAATGTGTTATCTAAATAAATATTTACATTTATGCATATTTAAGCTAAGAAGAATGTGGAATTTGAAAAAATATAAAATAAACTCACATTGGAATATATAAATTCCTAGAAACTAAAGGAGAAATGTTACGTACTGATTATCATTGTTTGATTTTCAACCAGGAGAATCATCTACTCAGATGAATACAAAATTTATGACTATAATCAATAGTATTACATCCCTTGGAGAAAAGAATAACTAGATTATAATATTATATAAAATATTTTCGAAATTTAACCTAAATAATGGGAGTCCAAATATAAATATACAGATAATACTAATCATATATTGAATCTACGTCACGGTAAATTAACTAGAATATTTATGCGATATGAATATCATTTTAAGCTAGATGATAAAAAAGGGAAGAAGAGAAATGGGGATTCATTTAATTATAATTTCAAACCATTAACTTTTGGCGGAAATACTTCAAATCCTAGTTCACCAAAATGAAATTTTATGGAGTCAGCAGATTGTATATTATTGGATCCCACTAATAGTGAACTTGGATGTTTAAAATTAAAAATTTATTTAGGGATTATTAGTAGGATATAAAATATATAATAGATAATTCGAAAAATAAGAATCAACAGACACACTCTATTGTGAGTTTAATAAAATGAGATACATTGGACAAAATTGTCTGATATTTAAAATAATATAAAAATAATCAAATTAATGTTCAAAGAGAAATGAAATAACCCATAATTTGAAAAATGACACATAGATCATTAGTAAATATACTTCTTATGATAATTAATCATATAATAGTAATTATAGTCCTAAAATAAAAAAATTTAATATAATATATAATAAGAATAAAATATTCATAATGGAAAATATTCCATCAAATAAATTTTTTTATTTTTCTTTGAGATGAGAATTTTCAATTTTATAGTTTTTTAATTAAAATTAGATGATGATGATGGAGTTCCTAAAAACTATAATTAATTGAAGTAATATTTTTTATAATGTGAATAAATGTACAAAAAACTCTTCTAAAAATATATAGAACTTAAAAGAGAAGTTTATGTGTAGAATAGTGACCTTAAAAATTCAACAGATAAATTAGCTAAGGGAAAATGAAAATATTAAATTCTTGTTATATTTAATAAATTTTATGAGTTATATTTTAATATTTATGGATTCCCTTTACATCAAAAACAAATTATTGTTTCTTGATGATGAAGGGTCTATGCTTATATTTTTTGAAAAAATATACATTGGAATCAACATTGATAAGTGTTCCTTAGTGTTTGTGAAAAGTGATATAAGGTGAATGGGTCACTATGTTCATAATCATAATAGGTCCTAATCTCCTCACTATTTCATTATGTCACGACCAACCATGGTGGCCTATATTACTATATTTTGGTAGTGTTTTATTATTGTTGAATCTTAGTCATGGGTTTTTTTGTATGATATTTTTATATAATGGGGATTTCGTGTTTTTCTTCTATTGGGTTCCCACTTAACACAAATATTAAATTTTATAAAATTTAAAATAAAATGATTAGATAGAATTTTATCCTTAGTATCTTACTCATTCAAACAATTCTAATATAAAACTTTGTTATCAGGGTTTTTTTCATTATTTATAGTAGGAACTATTATCCAAAAATTATTAATATTAATTATTAATAATATAAAATACTAACATATGAAACATGTTTTTTATATAATTTATTCGAAAAATAACTCCCTATTCATTTTACATAGGTATTTATCCAACCCATTTTAGATTTTTTTCAAAATTTATCAAGTGTATTGTTTATGTTATCGAACTATTTTCTTCTAAATATATTTAATATGGTTTAATATAAACCATTCTCTAATAATAGAAGAAATGATTATAATATTATTAATCTAAATATAGTATTTATTTATTTAATGGTAATAAAATTACGGGATATCTCATACCTAGTATATAAAATGTACGAGTCCTTAAGATACTGTATACAAATATAAAAAATCTATTACATTAAAAAATTAAGTATATGTTTCATAATACATTATTATTCATTCATTATGTTATCCAAAATATACCATATATAAAAATATTCTTAAAAATTTGGTTAAATAGGTATATAATAGATATGAGTGGGAGAGAATACACAATAAGAAATAATGTATCAAATGACATATATAACCTTAACATACATAATATCAAAAGAGAAAATAGACAAAATAGATCCATATAAAAAATAATCATATCATAATGAATACATAATGATCATAAGGAGTGGGTAAAAAAATATAACAATTCATCATACTAAACATTATAGACATGTCAAGTCCATGTTCTAAGATATCATCCATAAAGGTAAAGAACACTCCCATTACAATATTTTAGTTATCTTATTACACCTACTATCTAAATAAAAAAATATATTTTTTTATGAAATAACTACCACATATATCTTTTAATCTATTCAATCATAGAATAAAATGGAATACATAAAAATTTTTATAATATTCTATAGTTACCAACTTATAAATATTTAGAATAATATTTGATATGTATTGTCTTAATAAGTTTAATCTGATGCAATCAAGTATTATAAATGCATGTAAGAAATTTTGATAATCAATAATGTTATATCAATTTAGATCAATGAACTCTAATTATATTAATTGATTATATAGTATTCAATGTTTTTATATGGGATCATACAAAAATATTATCAAGGTACAGATCTAATGCATCCCCATATAAAATGGAACTATATTTTCTACCCCCAAAGATTCCCTAGTAGATAATGGGTATAAAATTAAATATTTACTTAGAAAACCAAATAGGTTGAGTGACCCCAATTTACTTTAAATTACCTTTCTATACCGACTTCATAGCCTTACTTTATAAAAAAATAAATTATTTAGTAGAACTAATATTTTTCTTATAAACAACATATAATGAATGGTATTGGAAGATAAGTTACCAACATAAATGGCTAGTAGTTAAAAATGAATATAATAATAGTATAAAAATCCAATGATGCGTAAATTCACTAAAACTGTAAATATGTGAACTACATATATATGGATTTAAATAATGGAACATGATAGAGTTTCATGAATTAATAGATTATTTCGGAATAATAATTACGTATACAAAGATATAATGAGTGGAAATGGTTAATTATAATGGATAATACATTAGAGGAATGATATTATAACGGTTCAAAAATATTAAATTTATATTGAATAAAATATAAAAAATATTAAATCAAAATTATGATTGGAAATAATGATATTCAAGGGTTTTTTGGGACATCTCTACTCCTATAATCTGTGGTAGAAGACAGAACAACCATAAACAATATGTGATATAATTGAAATCAGAAAGTTGAAATGAACGTATAAAAATGAGTGTGCCTCATTTTCAAGTATGAATATTTCAGAAAATTGAGTTTGATCAAGTAACCTTAATAGTAACCAATGTGTTTTAGAATCTAAATGTATCCGCCAACCACTAAAATCATCAAATGATTTGGTACGACCCTTTCTACATCAATGGAGTGTTAGAAACTCCCCCTCCAAGAAAAATGAATATAAATGTATTAATATAACTTGGAATATTTGAATAATCCTCAGTTTCTATAAATGATGTCCAAAATATTCAATTAATGGGCATCCTTCATTTGATAAAGAGCCTATAAGAGTTTAAAATTTCATGAATTATGAAACAACTAACCTCTGTATTTTCTCCATTATAAATCTCAAAACAACCACTTCATTAAATAATTCATTATTAAGACTATTTAAAAATTAAAATAAAAAAACTATCTACACATCATCACATAATGTGACAATAATTCAAATAAGCATAATTATCATCATAAGAATATTAGACGAATGATAACCCATGTCATTGTAATATTAAAACTGTGAAATGGTATAAATAACAATTATAAGGTAAGAAACATGGTGTGGGTACCATCACAATGTCAAGATTTATATATTAATGAATATTTTCCAAAATATCCCACTCAGACTAAATAATTATAGACATTATGAAAAACATCACAACTCTTTGTGAACCCATCCAAACTTTTTTGGAAAATATTATAATATAAAATATCTCAAATTTTATACAAACAATTTATTCCAAAATTAAACATTACATTAGGTAATATTGTATGAACCAATGTGGTTTTATATTTTGGTAAATGTTTTGAATCCCCTAACCCAGAATTGGTATCAAATAAATCTCCATAGAAAAACATCATTGCTACTCAAGAAAATAATGGGTCAAACTTGATCCTGATTAAATACACTCATATTTTTATAAAACATTTCTACCAAAATATATATCACTATAAATCATAAAAATTATTGTATAATACATTTTACAATACATTAAGTCTTTAATAGACATGGAACATGTAAATATAGAATATGACATCTCATATGTTTATGATTCTTCAAAAAAACCAACCCAATTGAATGAATAAATATCATGCCATTCATCAATGTAATTTGTCACATAAAATGTCTCTAATCTAATAATGGACATGAATTTCTTATGTTTAGTTCAATTAAGGTCCCCTCTATCAACATTTTTATACAAGTGGAAAAGTCCCTTCTTGGTTAAACTCAACTAAAAACAAGATAAAAAACATACCCAAACCCCCTGATCATCTTAGCCTCAAATCTATCGTAAGAATGGTATCAAAGAATGATGTTTGATATGATAAGTATGTTATCAAACTTATGTAACGGGGATTCATGTAATGTATATGCCTTTAATTATATCAAAAACCCTATTAAATTACATTTAATGCACATTCATTTGTCATTCTTGATAATAACTCCCTTATATGATCTCAATAGATTACTATATATCGTAAATAATATTCTACTCATGATAAAATTAAAATAACATTAAAATTTTTAACACTCCATGATGATACTAGATTAGGGATAGCTCAAGTTCATACATTGATTATATTTTATTATTACACCATTCATGTAATATATATAGGGAAAATGAATAAATGATAGATAGAGGGTGATTTTATGATAAAACTAAAATTATTTATATTGAAAACAACCCTTATATCTAGTCTCTCATTTATATAATACCCACTAAATTTACATAACCATTAATATTATATTCTTTTGAGGATTTTTAAATTTGATCTACCACATTCCCCTCTAAAAACACCAAAAAAATATTTAAAACTCACATATTAAATATTTCTTCAAGGAGATGGTATTTATGAAGGATTTATTAAGTCCTTTTGTAAAACTAGGGTTTTTTAGCTATAGAAATAACTCCATTTTTGTCACATAAAATTTCAATTAACCCCTCAATGATAATAAGTAACCCATGTTCAGTTATTAACTTTTTCATCCAAATATATTGAGTACTAGTATTTGATACAATAATATACCCTATGACTGTTTGGGAGTCTATTAATGAGGATAATTTAGTACATTTTTGATTAATAAATACACTATTGAGGGAAAACACAAAAAAATATTTAGATCTCAGGTCATATTTGTTGGTATGGAAAATATAATTAGTGTACCAAATTAATTAATTTTCTTATAAGTATGTAATAAATATATGATTTCTTACCTCTAGTAATTCTATTGTTGAATCCAATTCCTTCAACCAAATTAATATGTTTTCAACCTATTAATTCATATAAATTTATAAAACTCATGATTTGTTCTTGGAAAAAAATAAAATACAATTAAATTCACACATATTCAAATGTATCCCTTTAAGAAGGCACATTAAACTCTTTCATGTAAAGGATTAGAATCATACTAAACTAAAATACGAAGATAATAAATAATGGTGTGATAGGTAGACGACCCTAACTTATCTAGATAGATCCTGAGCCCCAATTATAGTGATAAGTCTTTCCCAAATTCCCCCTATCCATGGATTAATACTAAATAGATAATATAATTATAATATAACTCTAACACCTAGTACATATAAATCATAACCAGCCCTTTTATTATATTTATAACTATAATAATAAATCATACTCATGGTAGAATAAAAAATAAATTTTTATGTAATACTTAACATGTAAATCTTATATAGAAGCTATGAAAATTTACAAAAATGAATTTAAAAATTATGAAATAAATCATATAACATTCAAAATATATATAATTTATATGAATTGTAACAACCCATATCAATTTAGGTTAGTAGAGTCAGAATTGGTCCAAATTACAAGTAGAGTGGAACCATAAATGGTTTGAATTTTTAATTTAGGATTAAAAATTGGAATTAATAATTTATTTTAAATGATTAAATAGTGGTTAAAGTTATTTATCAGTTAGAGGGGGTTTGAGTTGAATTTTTTGGGATTATGGAGATAAAAAGGCCGATAGGTGGCTGTAAATGACCACTAAGTGCTTAGTTCGGTAGTATTAGGTATCTGGTGAGCATTCATGTGATGGGTCAACTCTACATAGGTATACTGGGAGGCTGGTGAATGGTTGCCTAGTTCCCAGTCTTCCCATTATAATTTTAAGGTGAAAATTTTGTCTTTTTATGGATTTTTATTTAAAACCCTTATTTTAGGTTTTTATGGTTTCATTGAATCAATGCCTCGGGGACTCCCATTCCACCTTATCTTTCCCTCCATATTCTCCCTTTTATCCATAGTAACCAATGGTATATTTCATCATTAGTAGTGTGATTCATTGGCCCTATCTTCTCCTCTCTCCCATTCACTTTCGTTTCCTTTGATTTCAGTGGAATAGAAATAGGTTATTGGTGTTAATTCCATTGAAATATGAATGAATCAAGTCTGGGTGATGTGGATTCTGTTTTTATGTGCTATATTGGATCATAGGAGGAGGATCATTCTAGGTATTACATAATTTCACTTGTGTTATGTTTCTATCTTGGTTAATTTATGGATTTTTAATATTTTTGATGAATTTTATTGATGAATAGAGATTATATTTCGTGAATTTTTTATTATATAGGGTTGGGTGGATGCCAAGGTTGGTATACAACCAATTACTCAAGGTTTAGGTTTTGGGGATCCCCTGGTAAGTTTTTCTTTGATTATACCCATGAATTAATTATGAAATTAATTATATAATTAATTATGTTAATTAGTTGAAATTATTTTGTAATCATTTAAGTCATTATAGATGTATTTTTAGACTGATAATGATGGGAAATGTCTAATTAATATTCATCAATGATGGTTGTTGGGATTTTTTAAGGGAATGAATTCAGTTTATGTTAGATGGTTCTTAATTATTTCTCAAATTTTTATAAATTTTTTCATACTTCATGTTATATGTGATCATTATAATGGAAATATCCAGATCTTAATTAAATTAAATTGATAATACTTCAAAATTTTGTAATGGGTATGCTTCCTTGGAACAATTTTTTTCCCATGCAAGGAGATTTGATTCAATATACAATTTTGGTTATGATGGTTATCCATTATTGGGAATTATTAGGAATAAAACATTAGAGTTTTCATTTTTAAAACAACATTGTATATGTTATCTTATCCTCTTCTAAATAGTGGATGTGATTGATATTGGGTGGTCAGATTAAGGCTTGGATAGAGTGGGACCTTCGTGTTCCCTTATATCTATGCCTATTGACAGATATGTGGGTTGAGAATTCCTCCCTCAGATGACCATCTATTTTTGGTGGCAATACCTTGGTTCGTGATATGGATATAGTTTTGGTGTGTGAGGATTGACTTATAAATAGTTTAACAATGTTTTGAATGTATGCCAACCTTGAAATGATATACTTGGTTCATATTAATTTAGCAGTCATCATATCATAGAATGGTTTTGGTTTGGGTATTGTATAGAATACCCATATTTCTATGTAATTTAATTTGACTCAGTGGATCATGAAATATAATCTTGTTGTTTTTTCATGATTCTTTTGAAGTAATTATAATATAAGGCTAACATGGTCATGGTGTTTTATGGGTGGAAAGTTAAAAAATGTTATAATATTGAAGAGAAACATAGAAGTAAAATGTATGTTAGTTTTGGGTTAGTTACAGACTCATGTAACTCACGTGATATATGTGTGTTCATTGATCAATTTCACTACTTATATGTTTAATTAGTGAAATGATAGATATTATGAGAAGGGTTATTATTGGTGTGATAAATGTCCATGGATTTTATTGCTTGGTCTCTCATTAAAACCATAATAATTTTTTGTAATGGAAATGTGGGTTGGATGGGAATTCGAACAACATTAAAAAATATGCGATGTTATGAGTTATGTATAATGCATTGGGAAACATGAAAACCCTAGTCATGTATTCCAACATGGAATGGAATTATTCTGTAGGTATGGATATGCACTAATTATGGGAATATTGTGTAATGTGTTGGAAAGTCATGACATTCATGGATTTGAATGTGGTTATGGGATATAATATGCTATGATTTTTTACATCATTCCAAAAGTGATAAATTGTGGTATTCGTTAGGAATCATACAAACTATGGATGGGATTTTATTATTTATGATCTAAGTTGGATGAATTTTTAAACATTTATGGACTTGTTCGTGGTATGTTGGGAGTTCAATGATAAATGTTTCGGTAGGTTGGATATGATGCCTCCCAAGGTTGTGTGATGTGGTGGGTTTGATATGATGCCTCATTAGTACCTTTTGTTACGTGTTATACATGTTTACTCCTGATATAGTTGGGATGTGTTGGGTTTTACTTGATTCATCTTAAAGAATTTGTGATGCAGGTTAGACATCATTTTTTCCAAGATGATGGTCGCTTGTGTTTTCAAATTAGATACAATATGATATGAATTGGTATGTCACCCATAATTAATATTATATTGACATGTTTATATACATCCAGATAAATGGCTAGAGTTGGTATAGTTATTCTAGGTTTCTTGGGAAGCACCCATCATCATGACATGTTTTTTTTCTTACAATTGTTTTATTTTTTATTCCTACAAAATCACATTCTTCATGAACTATTTATACTAGATATGTTAGTGATAACATTGGTGGTGGACTACTATGTCTTCCTCACACCATGATTTAGTATCCCTGTCATTTTGTTACATTATAAGATCTACTAATTATAGACACATGTAGGTTTTATGCTTAATGTTGGATTGTTGAGGTAGATAACTTGGATATAGTTAGGAGACACAACTATTCTAGAACTCAAACTAGGGTATGTTTATTTCTATTTTTTTTCTATGTGGTATATAATATACCCATAGAGGGTCTTATTATTGTTTACATTATTCATGTTATGTATAGTTAACTAATTATTTTATAACATGTGGTTTATTATTTAATTTTGGCTCATATACTAAAATAATGTTTTACTTTATCCCATTTATATTTTCATGAATAACTATATGTTACTTCTGTTATATTTTACATCAATATGTACAGGTGGGTACATTCTCCCTATGGTATCATTATAGAACCTCATTTCTAGTCATTATCTTTTTCTATACATGAAGCCATAATTGGTCTCACGTGGATCTATAGTCTAATTACAATTGAGTGAGCCAGTTCGAGATGTTATAAAGTTATATGAAATCCTTTTTCATTATCTTACTATCTGGAATTTGATAATTTGAAAGATTATTTTTCATAAATTGGAATGGATGTTATGTCATGTCCCTAGATAGAACCTTCATGATTTTATGTACAAGTTTCTAGGGTTTCAAGATTTATGTTATTGATTTTTTATGTTACATTTGGGTTGGTTATTGTTCAGTAGGTTGTTTTAGATTTTAGATTTATGGTCTTCCTTTTTTCTCAAGGTGGAAAGAGAGTGGGTTTTCATGCATCAAATTAGGAACATAGGTTCACATTACATGTTTATGACATTAGGTGATTTTAATATTTACTTCTATATATAAAATAGTATTTTGTTAATTATAGTATTAAAAATAACTTTTTTATGTACAAAAATAACTTAATTTATGAATTTTAGTTAATACAACCAGAGGATTATGATTTTCCAGAAACATATCATCACAGTAATGTTTCATTCATATAACCATGATTTTTATGATCCTTGAGGGAGTATCTTGATATTTGGATGTTTTGTGGGGATTATTATCCTAGAATGGGTATTTGGATTGGGGTGAGAAGCCCAAAATGTATAAGAACACTAGAGTGGGTGTATTAACCTATGAGTGACCATATGGTATCTAAAACGAGAGTTTGAATGTTAATATATGAGCTATGAATAATGTGGGATGTGACCTATGGGATAGGTTATAGATCTTAGTGATTTTGAGATGTGACTCAGGGTATTGGTTAGTGGAGTGTTAAGATTGAGTTATGAGGTGATTCCATATTATTATTTAAAATGTGTTTTGATGTATGATGGTAAAATGAAAAACAACATATCCCAAGATTGTGAGTACCTTAGATATGGGAAGAATTTATATATGATTCATTTTATATATATGACACCCAATTGGTGTGTGATCATGTATTAGATTAGCCATGGGGATGACTCAGCTGTTCAGAATGTGAGGGTGTTGTTAGTGATCATTTTGTGAATGGGATGGCATGCATGAGAAGAATGATTAACTGGTTAATTAGATGATTGAGCACAAAATTGATGAGATTTTACTCATAGTGATTTGGGTTGAGTTATATAGTATGGTAATAATAGGATGTATGAATTCTTAGGGATGCGATGGTTGATAATTGTAGTAGTGAAACACCATTATGAGTGGTTTTTTCTGACGCTCTATTACCTTGATACTAGAGAGTGATATTTTCCTAACTTATAAGGTGTTTGGGTTGTGGTGACCTAATTTTAGACTTATAAAGGTTTGATTTGAGATTTTTTTGGAATCAAGGACCTTGTAATAAATTTGATGAATGTTTATGGTTGAGGAGATTGTGTTGTGAAGGGAATGTGGCTCCTAGGGTTGAGGTTATGATGATGTATAGAAATATATGATGTTTTCATTTTGTGACTTCATTGTGTGTGTATAATATGAATTAAGGTGGTTTCTCAACACTATAGGACCCATATAGGGTGTAAGACCATGATATGTGCCTATGAGTTTTGTTGGGGTCTATGAATCCTTAGTTTCCCATTTTACTTGGATATAAGTCTTTGGTTATCAATGGGATTTGTGGATAATCATTTGTGAATGGTGATATTGTATGATATAATAACGGAAAGGTGTGAGGTGATATGACCCCAACACCATAATCCCAGATTTGGTGCTTTTCTATAATTACATTGTCATAGATACCAGATTCAGACCCTAAAGGACCAACCAGTTTATCAGTCTTGGTAAAATAGATGCATATTAGAGTATTTTATTACAAATTAATACACAAATTCCAACATATTTTTCTTGAAAATAGATTTATTTTCTCTATAATATCCATTCAAAGCTTTATTAACACACTTCATGGAATATTGGTGAATAGAAACAAAATAAGGGTGTCTCAAATGCTGAATAAGGGATAAGTGCAACAAAAGCAATAATGAACCAATGATAATAATCAATATAGAAGTATAGATAACTGAACACACATTCTATGTAATAAATATACTCATAATAAAGTGTGTAAAATACATGGAATGTTAAATAACTAAGAAACATGCCATTTAAATTTCTTGAAATTATGACATGACCATGACCTCTCACATGACTATTTAGAATGTTCTTGGTTTCAAACTCAATGGGTTTATACCCAACTGATTTTGTCTCATGAGAATACTGATGCATTGAGGTTCTTACATTAAATAGTCCCTGACCAATACCATACCTATCCAATGCATTCATTATATATCAAATAATCGATTTAATTCCTAAACAACATGAATTATCAAATTTACATATTGATTAATGAATAGATATTTATAAATATTTTCATAGATAATAAAATATCATTCAATGTAAAAATCAGATGAGAAAATGGTATACAATTTAGGAAATAATCATATCCATGACAATTGATATGAATATTTAGGGTAAATTTAATGTTCACGGATCACTAAAAAGTTTATAACTCAAGGATAGGTTAGTAACTAAAAAAATAATTCAAGGAAGTGAATTTCAATATTATCCTTGTTCAAAATATTCATAAGACATATATTTGAATAAAAAAGATCATATCAATATGATGTATACCCATTCATGTAAGAATAATGGTTGTTTTCATTGAGGAAATTGAATAATATCTTTAAAAACACCCTCAAGGAAAAAATTATTTTCATTTTGAAAAACATTTTGAAATTCCATTTTGTTTAAAATTGCTTCCAGTTTTTTTTGAAAATAAATTTTAAATATTGTAAGGTAATTCTAACATCATTGAGTGGTAATGATAGTGGGAAATATTACACATATCGTGCATATTAAAAACATATATTATGTTCACATTTTCATTAAAAAAATGGGAACTGTTTTAAAAGTGAAATAAAATTATTTTGAAAATAATTTGTAAAGTGTAAAAACATAAACATATTTTTTTAATGACAATGAGGAAGTAATATAACCCAATGAAGAGGAATTGAGTTATGAAATTTGTTTTCCACTAGGTAACTTTAAGTTCAAAAACCCTTAGATGAAATTATTAAAATTAAAACTAAAAATACAATGAAAATGGAATTATTCAAGATATCACATGTAAATTGGTAGTATATACACCATATAAAAGTAATTAGTTGTATAAAATTACAATGTTCCTCAATGAAATGAAATTGAGATAAAATCCCTTCCCTTACACTCCCTTTTGGTTGAACGCAATATAATATACATTATAATGGTTTTAAGCATGTTTTTAACTTAAAAATGTACTATATGAAGGATTATAATATCATATAGGATCTTTTTATGACATCTTATCACCGACTTGTTACTAATCTTTCATTATTTTCATTGTTTGAGGTGATAATCACCTTGTTTTTCAAGAATGTTTTCACTTGTTATTTTTGGTTCCTCTTACATCGATCATTATTTTATCATATAAAATATTTAAAAAATTATTTAATATAAAATATATTCATTATATATATATATTTATATTAATAAATAAAATTTGGTGGTAGTAAATGAACTACATTGTTCATTGGGAGGGTATGCCATACGTACACATAAACGCTGCATCCATTTTATTATATTATTTAAAGAAATAAAAGTAAATACTATATATATTACCATTAAAGTATCATTATTATTTTATATATGAAACATATTTTTATTAAACACATCCTTAATACATTCTATGTATAGCGTGAATGAAACACATGGCTTCGCGAGGCGATAGTCCATCATACACACGAATGATGTTATCATATTCCAACAAAATAGAAATCATGATGGTATATATTATTTAATAATTAATTAAGTAAAAAGATATTATAAATATCATATATATCATATATAAACTATAAATCCAACATTATTCTGATCTTTGAATGGTGTTAATGAAAGAAAAAATGACATCGGTTTGCGAGCAAGTAGTCTTTTGTACACATTACAGTAATTGTGTATCCCATTTGATGAAATTTTTTGAAATTGTACATCATACTATTTACAAAAAAACATCATATTATATTGAATATAATGAGGTTATTGTATTATCAAGATATAATAATAATCAAAGGAGGTGAAGAATTAAATAAAATAAAAATTATTTTATAAGATTAATATCGTGTCTTCAGGTATCCTCATTAGGTTTACACTAATGCCTTCCTAAATTGGATTTATTCCCAAGATAAGGAATCTTGGATGAGGTTTGGGATGTTAGGGGGTTATTTTTGTACATGTTTTATAAACCAAAGTGGATGGATATTTGTGAAGAAGGGTCATAGCTGTTGGTATTTTATAAGTGTGGGGGAGGACACACTTGGAATTGTTTAAAAGAAAGTAGTTGGTCCCACATTTTTACCTGAAACAAATCTTCCATAAAACAAAAAATTATATTTATTAAGGTTTAAGGTCTAAATATGTTCAAAAAATGGGTATTGAATATTTTTAGGGTCGTTGTTACATTTTATAATTGAATTTTAACCATTAAGTAAACTTATCTATACATTAATCACGATAATTAATTATAACTACAATCACTAATAATTATGGTAAAAAAATGATTTTATCTTTTTATAAATTAAAAATTAATCTAATTAAAATAAACTAAATACATTTTTTCAAATTAATATTAAAAAATTGGTAGCAATTAATTTAAAATTAATCCCACAGCCGCGACGAGAAAGTAGAGTTTTTAAAGTGAAAATTTTGTAAATTTTGTTTAGTATTTATATATACATTCAAGAAAAAATTTATTCCAATATCATAAAATATATAAATATATTTATAATTTATCTATATTTACTTAAAAAAAATTCAAAAAAAAATTCAACATTATGAATTATTTATATGAAATGCCAGTTTTCAATTAAAATTTAGTATTTCTTAATATTTATCAAAAAAAGGAAACTTTTTGGTAAAATACGAAACATTCACCCTTATATAATTTTGAAATAAAAAATTTAGAAAAAATTGTTTATTTTTTCAAATAAAATTTCTAAAAGTGTCAAAATTTAGTTTTGAAACAAGTGTCCCATTAAAAGGAGATAAAACCCCCTTCAGAAAAATAGAGCTTTTTATGGGTAAACTAAGATTTATTATTATCTTATTACTATAAATTATATTGGATTAATGTAAAACAATTGACTGAATATATAATATATAAATATCATTAAGATCAACAACTAATATTAATTAATTTAATTTATTATGATAAAATTCTTGTGGCACATAATAATATTTTTCTTATAAAATCATTTCCTTTATATTCTATTGGTTTTTATAATCACTTATAATAAGTTGGTAAGCAATTAATTCAACCAAATATTTTCATAAGATAGATAATAATGTTTATAACTGCCAATTTAGTGGTTGGAGATAAAAAAAATATTAAATAACAATATTAATACTATATTATTGTTCTATAAAACTTAGACTTGCATGTAATGCTAGATATCAAAGATACTCGCAATTATGTGTAATGAAAGATAACTCAGTATTTTGTGAATTGAATGCTATAGAATAAATTTAATTTATTTTAAATAGTAAATATATTATAAAGTCTCATTATGGTGAATTCTTGTATATACTTGGTGTTTTGGGTCATACACACAGTCAAATATGATGTTCATATTTTTAAATTTCGTGGTGTTACATTCTCCCCACCATAAATAAAATTCATCCATGTAATTTAAACATGATCTTGGTAACCAAGGTTTTTATATTGGAAATTTAATTTGTTGAAAAAACCCACATCATAAAATGGTTAATAAAATATTATCTTAATAAGAGAGAAAGTGAAGTACAATTGTCCTATGGAATAACATATAACTAGGATTCCACATAAGAGAACTTTAATGGAAAGTGAAAATATGGGTTTGTAGGAAAAGAATTAATAATTATATAGAGTAATTGAGGTTATTACTCACAAATAGGTGAATGATCAATGAAAATTTAAGGACCTTAAAGTCATAAATCTATGATGATTAAAAAGACCATCTCTTTAACAAAAATTAAGGTATTAGGATTTTTTTATGATCATATTCCTAATATTGAGTAATTCTATTACTTGGTAAGAGTATATTGAAATATAATTACTTGACATATTTCTATTCCATAAAACATTTCATCATTTGGTTCTGATTTGATCAATTTTTTATTTATCCATTTACTTCAAAAAATTAATACCCAAAAATTATTTTTAATGCCTTGAAGTTCTAAAAGTCACCTTTAACAGATCGTAAGATCTATAAAAAATTTCTTCTATATTTGTATCAAAATATTTTACAAAACCAATGTGGTTAATACATTAATATAAAAGATTAAATATTATTACTACTGGTTCATCAATAATATTTATTCATTAAATTGATTAACTCAAAGTAATGAAATATTAACCAAGAAATCATGTAGGATACTGGTAGGCATGAAATCCTTATCATCCTTTGATCATGGGTTCAAGACCCACTATCTACCTGGATGTGATGAGTTTTCACCCTACTTGTAGATTTTCTTTTTTAGAAACTATATTAATATAATTTCAACAACGTTCCTTGGAAAAATAAGATGGATATCCTTGAAATAAGTTTAATCATTAAATAACCATTTAAGAGGATTTTAAATATGACCTAATTTTTTATAATGTCTAATAATATTATTTTGATATTATTATAATGTAATTAATGATCATATCAACCCTAAAAGATATCAATACTTTTAAAATTATTTCTATAAAATGTAAATCCATTATTCCTATGATTAAATTTCTTGTAAAACATATTCCTTCCATAAAATATTCCCAAAATATCCTTATTATTGGTAAAACCCCATCACATAACACCTAAAAGGATGGGTTTAATACTTCAAACTTATGATCAAAATTATTCTCAAAATTTTGTGACGGTATTGATAACTCGTAAGTAAATAATGACACATGTTATTGTAAAATGTAACTGAATCCTTAAATGTTTCATAATTCTTATCACCAAAATACCATTGGTAAAAATAAATTTGTAATTTAATTCTTGAATACCAGTACTCAATAATTTTTATTTCGACATAGGTACTCACTCTCTCTAAGGTTTAACAATATAATCAGTTACAGGATGTCTAAATCATGATACCTTATCTTTAATCTGAGACACCTTATGTTTAACCTAGGTCATTCATTCTCATTATCTATTGAAATCCTTCATAATTTTTTGTAAATAAAATTTGTATTATCCTAAGAATATCTCCCAGGAGTGTAAAACTAGGTTTGATATAAGGCCCATTTTCGTCTACTAGATTATGATCAAGTTAATCCCGAGAAACTATTTTTAGTGGTATTTCCCCAAGGAACATTTGTTCCTGAACTACATCGACATGTAGTATCCGAATAGATATGTATTGTTAGGTGATCCACATAATCTCAATCTTACCAAAAAAATAAAGATGTTATTCTATAATTATCCTCAAAATATATCTTAGGGTCATGTTCCCTGGTCTATGCTTTTCGATATCCAGTTCCTAAGGTTTAAAAAAAACTTTCTCTAGTACCAACTGTAGTGACCCTAACCCTAGAAGCCTAGATCTAGTGACTTTTTATCATGACATTGAAATAGATACAAGATTCAAATCCCAAATAACCTATCAATTTATTAGTCTTGGTAAACATCATACATACATAAGTCATGTATTATAAATGAATAAAAAAATTACAACATAATATTATTTTAAAATAACTTTATTCCCTCAAGAATATCCTTGTATATCTTTCTTTGTACACTTCATGGAATCTTAGGGAAATGAAATAGAATAAGGGTGATTTTAAATTCTAAATAAGGGTTAAGTATAATCAAAACAATAATGAATCAATGAGAATAATCAATATGGTAATGTAAATAATTGAATAGAAATTCCATGTAATCAATAAATTGAGAAGGAAGTGCATAAAAATAAGGGAAGGTAAATAATTGAAAAAAAGTCTATTTAAAAAACATGAATATCAGGACAAGATAACATATAATCAATATGAAAAGGTAAATAATGGAAAATACATTTCATTTAATAAATAAAATGAGAATAGAATGCATCTATAGATTTTCTCCTTGTGAAAATATCATTGATAATAATAACTGAATATGATTAAAGTAATTTCTTAATTATTGGATGTCACGTTTCTTTAATACATGGAACGTTTACCGTCAAGACCTTTCACAATAATTTTTACCATAATACTATAATGTCCTTTCAAAAAATAGATTAGAACGTGCTTGGTTATAATCTCAAAGGGTTTATACCTAACTGATTTTGTCTCATGAGACTACCAATTCATTTAGGGGATTTCGATAAATGGTCCCTAACCCATGTCTTACTAGTCAAAACAATTCCTCATATATCAAATAATCGATTTAATTCAAAAATACTGTGACTTATCAAATTTCCATATTGATTAGAGAATAAATATTTATCAATATTTCTCTAAATAATCAAATAACTATCAAAGTAAACACCATATGTAAAAATGGTATATGGTTTGGGAAATAATCATATAAATGATAAATGATAAGGTTATTTGGGGAAAATTTAATGTTGGAAGATAACATAAAAGTGAATAAATCATGGGGATGTTGATGACTACAAAAATGATTCAATGATGTTGTTGAGTCAATAAGTTTTCTTATGAATTTTTTTGTTCCATTATGTATTTTAAATATTCAAAACATTTTATTGGGGGTAAATATTCTTTATCTAGGAAACCTATTTCTCTAAGTATATTTTTCTTTCTATAAGAATTTTTTTAGACTTCACCCTTGTTCTTCAATGAATTACCTCATGTTTTCCTAACTAAACCCAACAATATTTTATTTATGTCAAAAAATATAATCTTTATCTAACTCCGTACCTTACACTTCCTTATAATCTAATTTCCATTGAATTCAGAATCTGATATCTCTATAACTAAGAATCTGATTTCTATAGAGTTCATAATTTGATTTCCTTAGAATTGAGAATATGATTTCATCAGAAATCATATTTTCATTCTCTCAAAAATCATAATATAGTTATCTTAAAAATTAGACTCTGATTCTCTTAAAAATTAGACTACAAATCTAGCAGAAACCAGACTCTACTCCTCTCAGAAATTGGTCCGTGATTATCTCAGAAATCAGAATCTGATTCTCTTAGAAATTGGATTCCAATTCTCTTAAAAATCATACTCTGATTCTATCTGAAACCAGACTCTAATTCTCTTAGAAATCAGACTCCATTTTTTATAGAAATCAGATTCTTATTTTTATATAAATTAGAATCAGATCCTGATAAAAATAAAAGATCAATTTTCATATAAATTAGATTATGATTGTCTACTTTTTTAGAGTCTGATTGAGAATATTTTTAGGTTACATATTAAACTTACTTATGAATCTGATTAAATTATTTTCTAAAAGTTATCGTATTTTCTTAATGTTGAGTTTAATTTTATTAGATACAAAAGATGTTAATTTTTCTGATAATTTGTTATATAAAATAATGTCATAAAATCTATAACAATGTAACTATTTCTTGATTTCCACTTGTATAGGTCCCTCTGAAATTTCAGGGAAACATGACCATTGGAGGAGGAATTTGACCATTTTGACTTTACCTATAAATACCCATCCATTTGAAATAATTTAAAGGTGTTGAGTTTTTGGAAAGAGTTTTTGTTCAAGAATTGAATTCTTGAAGCTCTGAGTTGAAGTGATACACTACGAAATCTCTACCCAGGTTGCCTTGTGAGAATGATGTGAACAACTTGTTCAAGATATGACAATATTTTTCAACCTGTATAGTGCAAATCTGACTGATGCAATTAAAAACTGAGGGCTTACAGGGATAAGAAGATAGAGGTTCTGATTACCTGCTGAATCAAGGGATTTCCCCCTAAACCATATAAGTCCCAAAAAACCAAAAAACCCTTAAAAATTCTAAAAAAATCTAAAATCTCTTAAAATGTTAAAATAACTAAAAACAATGAAAAACATTGAGAAACCTTAAAAACTAAAATCACTTAAAACCTGTATAAAACCTTGAAAATGGTAAAACCCGTAAACACCCTAAAAACCCTAAATACCATAAACTCCCTAAAAACCTTCAATTCCTTAAATTCTAATAAAAATAAATAAAAAATCAAAGAATACTTTAAACTCCTAAAAAAACAAAAAAAATAAAAAAAATTACAACACCTAAAAAATACAAAAAATCCGAAAACACAAAAAAAAACCCAAAATAAAAACATAAAAACTCTAAAACCACTAAAACCCTGAAAGCACTCAAAATAATTAAAAGAACTAAAAACTATATAATCATAAAAAACCAATAAAAATCATAAAGATGTAAAAACCCTAAAAACCCTTAGAAACATGAAGTATTCCATAAAAACCTGAAAACACATATAACAACCAAAAGCCTAAAAACCCCTAAAAACCCATAAACTCTCTAAAACACACTAAAAATTCTAAAATACTTTTAAACCCGTGAAATTTTATAAAATAAAAGAACCCTTAAACCCCATATAAATAAAAATTACCATAAATACCCATAAAACCATAAAAACTCCAAAAAACACAAAAAAATCCAACAAAATTCCTAATAACCCTAAAACCATTAAAAACAAAAAAAATCCCTAAAATCCCTAAAAATATAAAAAAGTAAAATCTCTAAAAAACTATTAAAAAAATATTTAAAACCTCAATCCTAATAAATCCCCTAAAAACCATGAAACTTTAAAAACCTAAAAACCCAAAAAACCCCTTAAAACCCTCAAAATACCTAAAATCTATAAACACCCATAAAAATCCTTTAAAATCCTCCAAAATTTCTAAAAACATAAAAATCCAAAAAAACTTGAAAACCCTTATGAAATGCTTAAAATCTAAAAAATTTAAAACCCTTAAATACCTAACCAATATTAAAAACCCTAAATGAACGAAAAACCTCTAAAACCATAATACCCCTACAAACCATACAAAACCCCAAACCCCTAAAAATCCTCAAAAATTCGAAAAACACATTAATCCCCAAATTTTTTTTGAAAACTCTAAAAAACATTAACAATAGTTAAAAACAAAAAAACCGTAAAAACACAAAACCCCATAGAAACCCTAAAAACCCTAAAAACCATCATAATCCCTAAAAACTCATAAAACCCATAAAATTTATAAGAATACTATAAACAAATAAAAATACATAAACCCATAAACACTTAAAAAATATAAAAAATTTAAAACACTATAAAAACCTAAAACCTTTAAAATACCTAAATAACATAAACACAATTTTTTAAAAAAGTAACAAAAACACCTAAAAACATAAACCCCATAAAAGCCTAGAAAAACTATATGAAAAACATAAAAACTGAAAAAAAAATTAAACCCTAAAAAACCTAAAAAATGTTAAAAAACCTAAAAAACTAAAAAACACTAAAAAACCTGAAATCGTCGAAATTCATAAAAACACTAAAAATCATAAAAACATAAAAACCCATAAAATCCATAAAAATATAAAAAACCACCAAACCCCTAAAATTATAAGAAAACCTAAAAAAAACTAAAAACACTTAAAGCCCTTAAAAATCTAAAAAATGATAAATCCTTACAGACTCTAAAAACATTAAAAACTCTAAAAACCCTAAAAATCCCTACCAAAACCCTAAAATCCAATAAACCCCTTAAAATTGATAAAAATGTAAAAAAATCCTTAAAACAATGAAAAATACAAATAAAACCATCAAAACATTAAAAAAACATAAAACCCACATAATACCTAAAAATGTTAAGAACCCTAAAAAACTAAAAACCCTAAAACACTCAAAAAATAACAACCCCTAAAAACCTTAAAAACAATATAAAACTACTAAAAACAGTAATACCCTTTAAACCTCTAAAATCATTAAAAGAATATAAAATACCATAAAAACCTTAAAAACTCAAATAAACCCCTAAAACTTCCTAAAATCCCCTAAAACCATAATGTCCCTTAAAACCCTAAAAAAATCCTAAAAACACTCAAAACCAATAAAAACCATAAAATTGAAAAAAACACATTAAACCATAAAAACCACTAAAAACTCTAAAAACCCTTTAAATTCATAAAATGTTAAAAAACTCTAAAAAACCATAAAACCACTAAAAACCCAAAAAACCCTAAATGCTAAAAAAACAAAAAAACCCTAAAACCAACAAAACTCCTAATACCCCTAAAAATACCCAAAAACCCAAAAACCATAAAAAAATACTAAAATCCCTAAAAATGTAAAAATCATGAAAATCCTAAAACCCCACAAAAAACATTAATTTCCCAAAACAACTTAGAAATTATAAAAACCTAAAAAAAGATAAAACCTCCAAAAAAACACGAAAATCCGTCAAAATCTCTAAAAACCCTAAAACCCCACAAAGAACCTAAAAGAGACCAAAAAAATCATAAAATATGTCAAGAACCCCAAAATCTGTAAAACCCAAAGAAAAACTTAAAAAATAAAAAACAATTAAAACCACTAAAAAAACTAAAAACTACAAGATCCCAAAAAATTCATAAAAACCAAAAAAACAACAAAAAGGACATAAAAATGATAAAAACCTAAAAAAATATAAAAATCCACTAAAAACCCTAAACACCTAATAGTATTTTAAAATGTTAAAAACTATAAATACAATAAAAACCCTTAAAAAATAAAAAAACCCCTAAAATCTTAAAAAACGTTGAAACCGTAAAAACACTAAAACCCTTATCATCCCTAAAAACCTTAAAAATATATAAAATTATTTAAAAACAAAACAAATACCTAAAAATGTAAATGGACTAAATCCCCTAAAATACTATGAAATCCATAAAAACCTAAAAGTTCATAAAACCCCTAAAATCATAAAAAATATCTAAAACCCCTAAAAACCATAAATCCCTCTAAATACCTGAAAACACTATAAACCATAAAAATCCTAAAAATCCCTCGAAATATCTAAAAACATAAACCATGAAAACTGTGAAAATCCCTAAGAATCCCTAAAAAAAAGTAAAAACCCTTGAACACATAATAAATGTTAAAAACAAAAAAAAACCAAAGAAACTCTAAAAACTCTAAAAACATACAAACAATAAAAACCATAAAAATCATAAAAATACTAAAAAATACCTAAAATAACTAAAAACATAAAAAAACGTAAAGACAATAAAAAACCAAAATATAACCTTAAAAACATAAAAAAACTTAAAACCCATAATTACCTATAAATGCTAAAAACCACAAAACACCCAAAAATCATTAAAATCCCTAAAACCCAAGAAAATCCTAAAAACCCACTACAAATCCCTAAAAACGTAAAAACATATAAAAATCCTTAAACTCCCCAAAAATTCATAAAAACTAAAAAAACTAAAACCTATAAAACATTGGAAAACATAAATGTCCCTAAAATTCCCAAACCCATAAAAAACATAGAAACCCAAAAAAACCAAAAAAACCCCCTAAAACCATAAATACCATTAAAATTAAAAAAATCACTAAAACCACTAAAAACCATTTAAACCCATAAAATGTTAAAAAATAATAAAAAAAACCTAAAGAAATGAAAACAAATTAAAAACCATAAAAAAGTCTAAAACCCCTCAAAAACCTAATGTCCCACAAAATCCCTTAAAACACCCAAAATTCTAAATATCCTTAAAGATACATTAAATATTTTCAAAACATAATAAACCATAAAAACCGTAAAACCCATAAAAACATAAAAACCTAAAAACATGTAACACCCATAAAATCCAAAATTCTAAAAACCCAAAAAAACCCTAAAAACATTAAAAACCTAAAAATCTCAAAAACTAGTAAATACCAAAAAATTATTTCCCTAAAATCCATAAAAACATAAAAACAGAAAAATCTCTAAAAAATCGTAGGTATACATTAAAATCCTATAAAAACTTAAAGCTCCTAAAAATACTACAAACCCTAAAACAAAATAAACCCCCTAAAAACCACTTAAAACTATACAAAAAAATTAAAACCCTAAAAATGTAAAAAACTCTAAAAAACATTAAATCCTTAAAAAAATCCAAAAAAAAAACCATAAAACCCCCAAAAACCATATAAAAGGAAAAATCCAAAACCCCTCAAAATTTCTAATATACCTAAAAACCAAAAAGAAATCATAAAAATACCTAAAAATCTATAAAAACATAAAAAAACCTAAAGACCTTGAAAACCTCTAGGAAAATCTTAAAACTCTAAAAACACTTAAAATGCATTAAAACCGTAAAAATAACAAAACCCCCAAAAACCCGAAAACCATTATGAACCTTAAAAATCCTCAAAACCCAAATAAACCACTAAAATTATAAAAACACATTAACCCCATAAAACCATAAAAGACTCTAAAAACATTAAAAGCCTATAAAAATAAAAAAAATCCCCCTAAAATCCCAAAAAATCATAAAATCCTAAAATAACCTAAAAACTCAATAAACACAAAAAAACCTCGAAATACCTAAAAACACTAAAAACATAAAAAAAATCTATAAATACATATAAAATTAATAAAAACCCAAAAAACCCTGAAGAACCCTAATAAAACCATAAAAGCCTAAGAACACCTAAAACCCTTTATAAACCAAAGAATTTTAAAACCCCCAAAAAACTCAAAATACCCTTAAAAACTTCAAAATCCCTAAAATCCATAAAAACATAAAAACTGTAAAAGACATTTAAAAACAATTAAAAACCTTAAAAACTCTAAAACCCATAAAACTCATAACAGTCAATAAAAAACCAATTAAAAACCTAAAAACATTAAAAGAATCTAAAAAACCATTAAAACCTCAAAAACTAAAAAAACTACAATAAATAAACCATCAAACCCTAAACATCCATAAAATCAAATAAAAAACACAATATCCTAGAAAACGCTAAAACGCAATAAAAATCATAAGGACACACTAAAAACGCAAAATAAAAAAAAAAAATCCCCTAATAAAACCAAAAAACCCTAAAAACACTTAAAACCCCTAAAAACCTAAAAAGGATAAAACCCTTAAAACCCGAAAATCCCTAGAACCCAAATAAACATAAAATGCAGTAAAATATTAAAAAACCTAAAACACGCTAAAAATATAAAAACCATTTAAACCCATAAAATGTTAAAAACTATAAAAAACCATTAAACCCCAAAAAACTCAAAAAAACCTAAAAGCATAAAAAATTGTAAAAACATTAAAAAAACCCCTCGAAATATCTAAAAATCCTAAAAAGACATAAAAATAATAAAATTCTATAAAAATCATATAAAATGTAAGAAATACTAAAACCCCCCAAAATAATAAGAATCCCTTGACAACCTAAAAACAGTTAATGCCCCTAAAAATAGTAAAACCCCTAAAAGACCCTAAAACCCTAAAAATCATAAAAACCCCTTAAACCTTAAAAACCATAAACACCCATAAATCCCCTAAAAATAACGAAAAATTTACAACCCTTTAAACCCCTAAATATGTTTAAAAAATCTAAAAACCATTTAAAACCCTATAAACAAAAAACAAACACAGAAACCAAAAAAACATGAAAAACCAATATAATCCTAAAAACTCACAAAATCCCTAAAAATATGAAAATACCATAAAAATACAAAAAATGACAATAAAAATACCTAAAAAAGTAAAAAACATAAAAACCCTAAAGACCCCTAATGAAACCATAAATACCAAGAAACACTTAAATACCTAAAAAACCTAAAGCCCACTTAAAAATACTTAAAAGCCCTAAAACCCCATAAAAACTCTAAAAATCATAAAACCCTTAAAATAATTTTAAAACCCTAAAACACCATAAAAAACTAATAAATCACGAGGAACATTAAAAAAACATTACAGCCCTAAAAACATTAAAATCACTAAAAGACTATAAAACCCCTAAAAAAGAAAAAAACCAACAAAACCCCAAATAACCAATAATAACCCTAAAAACCCTAAAAATATAAAGATCCCTAAAAACCCTAAAAACTCTCAAGATCCCTGAAAACCAAAATAACCCATTAATATCCAAAAAACGTGCTTAAAATCCCAAAAAATGTAAAAAACTATAAAACCATGATAACCCCAAAGAAAACCATGAAGATAGAAAAAGCATAAAACCCCTAAAAACCTAAATATTCTAAAAAACCTAAAATAAAATAAAACAAAAAAATTCTTAAAAACCAGAAAACCCCCTAAAACCGTAAAAAAGATAAAAACCCATAAATATAATTAAAAAAATACTAAAAACTATAAAAAAATTTTAAAAACTAAAAATATTTAAAAAAATATAAAAACCATAATAACTCTAATAACAAAAAATAACCCTAAAACATAAAATAAAACATAAAAACCCTAAAATCATTAAAACCCAAAAAAACCCACAGAATACCTAAAACCCTTAAAAAATATAGATCCTAAAAATCACTAAATATACCTAAAAAATAAATAATAATAAAATCCATGAAAAACATTAAGAAAAAATAAAAAACCTTAAACTATTAAAACCCTAGAAAACCTAAAAATTCTAAAACCCCTTAAAACCCTAAAAACCATAAAAACCATAATTCCATAAAAACCCCAAAAACCTTAAAAACCACAAAAACCCTAAATATTCTAAATAATACCTAAGAATTCATAAAATTATAAAAAATCATAAAAACCCAAAAAATACCTTAGAAAACCTTCAAAACATAAAAATAGTTAAAACCCCTAAAAAACTAAAAATGCTAAAAACTAAAAAAAACTGTACAAATCCTAAAAACACTAAAAATCATAAATTACCATTAAATTAATACAAATTTCCAAAAATACCTAAAACATAAAAAACATAAAAACCATGAAAAACACAAAGAAAAACTTAAAAACCTAAAAATAATTAAAACCCCTAAAAACTATAGAATCCCATAAAAACCATAAAATCCCCTAAAAAATTAAAAATCATAAACCCATAAAATCCCTAAAACCCGCCAAATGTTCTAAAAACCCATTAAAGCCCTAAAAATGTTAAAAAAACTAAAAAAACCCTTCTAATCCCTAAAAACTAAAAAATCCATAAAAACACAAAAATAATAAAAACCATTTAAACACTAAAAAACCCTAACAACTTTAAAACACTTAAACACCATAAAAATCCTTCAAAAAAATCAAAAAATCGTTAAAAAAATACCAAAACCACTAAAACCCATAAAAACTTTTAATAAAATCTTATAAAACTAGAACCATTTCAAAAACCCCAAAAAACATGAAAACACTAAAAACTTTAAGAAAATTAAAACTCTAAAAATTCCTTAAAACCAGAAAATTCCTAAAGATTCCCTAAAAATCCCAAAAAATGTAAAAACCAATAAAAACCATGAAAACCCCTTAAAAATCATAAAATCTTAAAAATCACATAAATCCCCTAATAAACTTAAAAACTATTAAAACTAAAAAAACCATAAAACATATAAAACACTAAAAATCCATAAAACCCTTAAAAACAGTTAAAATACCTAAAACTCTAAAAACCCATAAAAATCATAAAAAACGCTAAACCCCTTGAAAAACATAAAAAGACCTTAAAACCAAGAAAACCCATAAGAAAACTTTTAAAATCTAAAATCAATTTAAACCCCTAAAAACCCTAAAAATCATAACCCCCCTAAAACCCTTAAACCCCATAAAAAAAGTAAAACACACTAAAAACTCGTAAACCCCTTTTAACCCTAAAAAGTTAAAAAATTAAAATAACTATTCAAAACCCTAATAAACCTAAAAAAACCAACAAACTCAAATAATCCTCAAAACCCAAAAAACCCTCAAAATCTCTAAAAACCATAAAAACCCAATAAACCCATAAAATATGAAAAATTACCTAAAAAATATAATGTAAAAAAAACCCAATAAACATTGAACAACCAATAAAAACATTAAAAACCTAAAAACACATAAAATACCTAATAAACCCAAAAATCTATAAAATTCCTAAAAACATAAAATACATAAAAATTCAAAAAATCTTAAAACCCTTAAAAACCCATAACCCCCCCCCCACAAATCCAACTAATAAATCTAAAACCCTTTTAAAAACTAAAAAAGATAAAGAAAACTATTAAACACTTAAAATCCCAAAAAATACTCAGATCCCCCCATAATAAATATAAAAACACTAACTACACTAAAAACCCTAAACACCTACAATTCCCTAAAAACCTAAAAACCCTTTAAAATTTATAAAAATCCATAAAAACAAAAAAATCCTTAAAACTCTAAAAATCCTAATAAATTCATAAAACCCTAAAAAGTATTAGTACCCCTTAAAACCAAAAAATTCTAGAAACTATAAGAAATCTATAATCACTAAATAACCCCAAAAACCATAATAACCCACAAAACCCAATAAAAACCCTAATAACCCATAAAATCCTAAAACACTAAAAAATGTTAAAAAACCATTAAACCCCCAAAAAGTTAAAAACTCTTAAGAACCTAAAAACCCATCAAAAATTCAAAAGAAACCCTAACCCAAAAAAAATTAATAACCAAAGTCTCTATGAAATCCTAATATCCCTCAATATTCATAAAAATACTACAAATTATGAAAAAACCTAAAAAAGAGATAAAAATACCCAAATATATAAAAACCCATAAAAACCCTGCAAAACCCTGTGAAAACCATAAAACCAACAAAAATTAAAACCCCTAAAAACACTGAAAAACACTAAAACCCCTAAAACCCCCAAAAACCCTAAATACCCTATAAAACAAAAAACCCCTAAAAACCAAAAAACTCCCAAAACTCATAAAACCCTTAAAAACCTACTAAAAACCCTAAAAACCATCTAAACCCCAAAAAGTGTTTAAAAAAATAAGAAAAACATTAAAAACCCTAAAAAACTAAAGAAAAAACCTAAATACCAAAAAACCCCACAAAATCATGAAAACTCTCAAAATCCCTAAAAGCCCTAAAAACCATAAAGTACTTAAAATCCCTAAAAACCCTAAAACCATAAAAAAACCCTAAAAATGTAGAAACACCCTTGGGAAACCATGAGAACCTAAAAACACTTAAAATACCCCAAAATCTAAAAAAATCTAAAAAACCCTAAAAAATAAAATAAAAACCCTAAAACCCCTAGCAACTACAAAAACCACTAAAACCATAAAATCCCATAAAATCCCATAAAAACACTAAAACCCCACTAAAAACACTAAAACCCTTTAAACCCTAAAAATGTTAACAACTAAAAAAATCCTTTAAAACCCTAACAAATCAAAAAACCCAAAAACACCGAAAATTCATAAAAACCCTGAACACCCTCAAAAACCCATTAAAACATTTAAAATAATAAAAATACCAAAATATCATTAAAAAAATAAAAACCCATAAAATACATAAAAATCCAAAGAAAATATTAAAATCACAAAAAAAAAAATTAAATCCCCAAAACATAAAAAAAGATGAAAACCCTAAACACCTTAAAATTCATAAAAACGTAAAAACCAAGAAAATCCTAAAAATCCCTAAATATCCCTAAAAATCATCTAAAACCCTTAAAAAATATAAAAACATTAAAAACCTAAAAACATAAAACCCCTAATAATCAAAAAATGATAAAATTCATAAAATACCCTCAAAACCCTCAAAACACCTAAAACCATAAAATACCTACAAACCATAAAAAAATACAAAACCGATAAAAAACCTAAATGTAAGAAATATCCTAAAATTATTTTAATACCCTAAAAGTGTTAAAAACTCTAAAAACCATAAAACCCCTAAAAACGGGAAGAAGCTTGAAAAACCAAAAATACCTAAAATTTATAAAAACCATAAAAAACAATCAAAATCCCTAAAAACCTATAAAACCATAAAAATCTTAAAAATTATTTAAAATCCCAAAAAATGTAAAAAAATTTAAAACCCTTAAAAACCATAATAAAACATTAATAACTTAATAATTATTTAACCCCCTAAAAAATAAAAAAGTGCTAAAAACCTTGAAAACACCAAAAACACCTCAAAATTTCTAAAAAACTTAAAAACCATAAAAATACTAAAAAAATAACTAAAAATTCATAAAAGTATAAAACCCTAAAACCTCTAAAAACCTCTAGAAAAACCATAATACCTAAAAATATATAAAACCGCTAAAAACACAAAAGGAAAAAAACTCAAGAATCCCTAAAAATCCTAAAACCCTTAAAAACCAGATAACCCCTAAAACCATAAAAAATATAAATCCCAAAAATAATAAAACCCACTAAATACACTAAAAATAGTTTAAACCTTGAAAATGATAAGAAAAAAAATACTAAAATACCTTAAATACCCATGCCTCTAAAAACCTAAAGATGAAACAAGGACCGAAGTCCAATGGGGATGGGGATCCGGCTCGGCCTCTGGTCGTGCCTCCCCTTAACGAAAAAGGAGAGCTGGATCCGGCTCTGCCAGAGGTGTATAGTCACAGAGAGCCTTTCCAACTCTGTAAATGTCCACCCTCAAAGATTGTTGCGACACACGATGCTCCAGAGGTGTCAGGATTGAAGCTTTACTTTGCGGAGTCAGTGAAATCAGCAACTTCGCTTACATTTTCTTATTATGATGCCCCCTATCCCGGTCGAGTGATTCAGAAGGGGTGGGTGGATCATGTTTTGGATAATCATGAGGTAGTGGAGGAAAGTCTCAATCTCTACTGCTTCTCTATCATTTCCAAGGTGTTGAATCCAAAGGGCGAGCGACATTTTGAAATGTTCTGATCTCAACAATCGAATCAAGGATATCTGGGGTTTCTATGAATGGAGGATGACTTCTATGGGGAGATGGTACTACCACAACATCTTCCCATTGGACGAATGGAAATGATGAGCTTGGAGATTTGGCTCACTTAATTTGAAGCCTGGACTCCTTCGGATTCAGGAGTGGGATCGGAACATTGATCCCTCAAATGTAAAGAATACCTCTGCATAGGTATAGATCCATATCTGCAAGCTAAGCTAGATCTATTGGCACCCTCAGATTCTATGGGATATTTCCTCCTTGGTAGGATTTATTATATTCATTTATAAGGAGACAGAAAATCCAAAATATGAACACTATGATCGTATCCTTATTGAAGTAGATTTAGCATCCACGCTGGTTGATGAGGTTTTCCTCAACACAACTGAGGACAGCTTCACATTATAAATTTAGTATGAGCGCAAGCCTCAACTTTTCCTTCACTATAATCTCTTTGGGAACCTCATTTCTGATGGTCAAAGAATGAAGGTCTGTCCCAATTGCAATATTAAAGTTCATGATGCCGACTCCTGTAATAGTAATCATGGAGCTGGAGCGGGGACGATCAAACCCCCTATATCCCAGTTCCTCGTGATCCCCATGCCTGTTCAAACCTCTGCCTCCACTCAAAGACTATCGATGACATCTCACAACATGGATCCCACTATTGTGGTGAACTCTACAGGGCCTCCTTCCAACTTTCCCAATGAGGTGCTAGTGGTGGATTACACCTACTGCTAGGAGACACCCCCTCATTTGTAGGGAGTGGCTACTAGGAATAACATCCACTAATCACACCTGAAAATGACTAATGATTCTCTTGTGGCCCCACTACCTTTAGTGTCTAGTCCCATCGGGTCTCACACACTGAATGGGATAGTCAAAACCCCTCCTACTTACTTGCCGGTTGTTCTGGTATTTGCTGCCTCGGGACCTGCTTCTGTCACAATACCTGGCTCTCAAGTAGTCAGGGTTGTGGAGTCTTCTCTAGAATCTCTTATCCTGGAAGCTACATCATTTCAATCTAAGAAGGACTGCTCTCCTGAGGCTACCATGTTGGTGACTGATGACTCTTTTATGAATGTATCCTCTGGTAAGGAATCCAAGTGAAACCTGGAAAGGACTACCTCCCCTACAGAACTTTTCCCATGAATAGATTCACCCCTCTCAGTGGTAGCATTTGGGTTCATGAGGCTAACGATCAGACTGGGGAGGCTGAAGATCAGATGGAAGGATCCTCCAATCCTGCTTATGAGGATATGCTCCATGAGGATGGTCCTCAACCTCTGAATGGTCTGAAATATCAGATCTCCGAAGCCACCAGTCCTCCTCCTAAGAAGAACCTCATTAGCAGGCCCAAGAAGAAGGGGAATAAGGGTAAAAGAAATGGCAGTGCCTTTGACTGTAAACATCTACCATGTGATAGGAGAGTCCCCTACCTTAATTAATGAGGATACTATTTTGGAATTTCCAGGAGATTGGGAACCCTCCCACTGCCTAAGCCCTTAGCCATTTTCTCTCCTCTCAGAAGCCAATGATTCTTGGAATCTCTAAACTAATGATTTCTTTTGATATAATGGATGGGATTCAATTGGGGTATCCTTGGCTACTCCTTTGTTCCAAAGGACTATAATGATATTGGCTTGGACACCATATGGGTTCTGAAGCATGATGACATCTAGCTACTGTCTTTGGATGTGAGTCTGTAAATTATCACATTGTTTGTTGGATTTAATGATTCCTATTCCTCCGTGTCCTTTGTGTATGCTTCTTGATCATACACATGGAGAAGGGACCTATGGAAAAAATTGGCTCACCTAAATGAGCTCACGGGGATAAAATGGATTGTCATTGGAGACCTCAACACTATCTTGCACCCCGATGAGAGGATTGGCTTCAACTTCTCTCTACCAGCTACTGTTGAATTCTCCTACTTCTTAGATACTTGTGACATCATAGAAGTTCCTTTTTCGGATCCTCCTTTACATGGGGAAGATTAAATATTAATGGAAGGAAATCTCAAAAGCTGGATAAATGCTTCTATAGGATCAGTGACAGGAATGCTCCTTTCATTGTCTCCGGATTTACTCCCCCAAGTTTAACTCAGATCATAATCCTCTGATTGTTGAATTATCTATGGGTTCTATAAGGTTATCACCCTTTCCATTCAGATTCAATAATGTCTGGATCATGGTTCCAGGCTGTAGGGAAATTGTCACCAATGGGTGGAGTGATGATTTCCATGGTATTCATTATTTTATCCTTTTCTCCAAGAATAAAAAGATCAAAACCTTACTCAAGGAGTGGAGTAGGAACCGCTTCTATGGGTTGGATATTGATATTCGGGAAACTGAACACCAGCTTGCCTCCCTCCAATCGTTCAACTAGCATTCACCTACACCCTATCGAGGGGAGATGAAACTCCACTCCATGCTCAATGAGATTCTGACACTTAAGGAGAAGTTGGTTAAAAATTAATTCAATTTTATATGGCTCAAGGATGGGGATCACAACTCCAAATTCTTCCATCAGTTGCATAGAGAGAAAATGGTTAAAAAGTGCTTAAAATCAATCTGTATCTCAGGTTCTACCCTCACTACAGAGTATTACATCTCCAATGTTGTTGTTGATCACGTTAGGGGGCTGTATACTGATGATGGTGGGGTTTATGCCCTTTGAATGATTCCATCATGCCAATTTTTTATGAGAATCCAAACAAAGCTTTAACAAATCCCCCCGTTGAGGACGAAATTAGGGCTACTTTATTTTTTTGAACATGGACAGTGCAACAAGACCGGATGGATTTTCTAACATGTTATTTATGTCCTACTGGGATATCATGAATGCAGACATTACCAATGATGTTATGGAATTATTATCCTCTAGCTCATTCCCACATTGTGTCAACTCAAATTTCATCGCCTTGATTCCCAAACATGACAATTCCATTAACATTGGTAACTTCTGGACAGTGGCTATCGAGAATAAAATTCCCAAAATCATCAGCAAGATTCTGGTCATGAGGATTGAGAAATTTGTGGGAGTGATACTTACCCCAAATCAATTTGGGCTTGTTTTTCTGGGAAGTTTCTAGGAATTCATTTTCGTAGCCTCAGAGGGCATCAATATCACGCGGAAGCATTCCAAACATGGTAATTTTCTCTAAAGATTGACATCTCTAAGGTTTTCGACACTATCAAGTGGAGTTTCATTTTTTAGGTTCTCTCCAAATAGAGTTTCTCGAACAGCTTCATCAAGACGATCACATCCATCTCAAGTAGTGTTTGGTTCTCCATCCTCATTAATGGATCTCCTATGGGGTTTTTCCGCTACTCTAGTGGGGTCAAACAGGGAGATCCGCTCTCAAGAATTCTTTTCATGATTGCTGAAGATTACGTGAGTAGGGGCCACATTGAACTAGGGTAGGTTGGACTCTTCAATCCAATTAAGGTATCGAGACATCTTCATGTGCCATATCCACTGTTCTATACTGGTGATATCCTCCTCTTTGGGCAAGCTGAAAAGTGGATTTTTTCCTCATTCTGAATGATCTACCAACACTTTGAATGCGTGGCAGGGCAATCCAATAGTTGTAATTAATCATCTATTGTTTTGGGAGAGGAGGACTCCTATCCCACGAAAATTTCCAGTGCACGGTCCCTAGGGATTAAGAGAGTATCACTTCATTTGGATTAACTGTGAGTCCCCATCTTCATGGGAAGAGTCAAGCAACGTCACCTTGAGAGCATTGCCACCAGAATCACTCAGAAATTTGCTAAATGTAAAGAGAAGTGCCTCTTGAATGCTGGAATGGTTATCCTTATCAATTTAGTTATCACCTATATGTTCACATATGATTTCTCTATTAATAGGATTGTTGTCAAAATCATCAAGGATCTGGAAGAAAAAATTAGGAACTCTGCCTAACCGGGATGAATTAGTGAAAGGAAACTGATTTCTGTGTCCTGGAAAGAATGAACTAAGACAAATGACTTGGGGGGTCCTGGCATCTTGTATCTCAGAAGATTCAATGATGCACTCCTTACAAAATTTACATGGGGCCTCTTTTACTCTAAATATGGGGGCCTTGGTTTCACTTGAGAGAGGATTGTGATTATGCTCTTTGATGAGTTCACATGACACATTCCTTCCTCTGTTTGGTAAAAAATATGTTATACGTACCAGGGAATCATTTCTCACTCAAAATGGATCATCTCTATGAACTCAGATTTGAATTCTTGGTTCATGCCCCGGATTGATGGGCCTCTGCAAGAATATATGAATCGCCCTACTGGCCTTAGAAGCTTGTCCATCACAACTTTTATTCCTTGGCTGGAAGAATTTGAGATACTCTTCCCACTAGAAATCATTATGCAAATTCAGATATACACATTTGTTGATAATGAAACCTTGATTTGGAAGCCCAACCTTATTGGGAAACATACTACTAAGGATTAATATTGGTACAAATGTGCTCGAAGATCCCCTTCCCCAGCCTAGCTCTCCAGCTTTAGGAGGAACATAATCCCCTGACCAGCCACCTACTTCTTTGGAAAATGTGGAAAAACCAGCTACCCCTGCAGAATCAGCTGTAAAATGCTGGGTACAGCCTATCCTCTATATGTTTTCTCTGCTTATGTGTCGAAGAGACTATTAAGCACACCTTCCTTCAATGTAGGTATGACGCTGTGCTCTGGAGATACATTCAGTAGATATTTGGGTTTCCACTTTACCTGGACAGGCCTCTCTTCGAGATTCTGGGAAGCCTAACCTACTGGGCTTGCAGTGACTAGGTGCAGAACTTCCTGCTTGTCAATATCGCTGCCACCATTTCTTATATTTGGACCACTCAGAATGTATCTTCCTTCAACCAGAAGTGGATCTCCTTACATGGAGGTCTGGTGATGATTCATAAGGCATTTTATGAGGGGTCCCACATTTAGATAGGCTCGATGGTGAATGGTGTCAATGACCTCATTATCCTTCAGCTACTTAGTGTCTCTGGCAGGGAAAAAAACTACTGGTTCCCAAGTTCATCTACTGGATCCCTCCGCTCCCCTCATGGATTATGGTTATCGTGGACGGTGCGGTTCAGGGTGCATCGGGTCCTGTTGGGTGTGACGAGGTCTTATACACCTATCGAGGCTTCGTCAAAGGATGTTTCCACCACTTCATTGGTGATAGGTGCACCCTCAAAGCTGAAATGTGGGCTATGATGAAGGCGAATAAAGATGTTGTCTACTTTGGATGGATCTTTCTCTGGCTTGAATCTGATTATATGCTTGCAGTTAATGCCCTTAAAAATAGATCCATGCGCATCCCCTAGAAGATTTTCCCTCAATAGGTGGAGTCCCTTACCCTCAGTCAAAGGATGGACCTCAATGTGACACATTCCTATCAGGAGGCAAATGCGGTTGCTGATTCTATTTCCAATAAGGCTATCATAGAGGGGTGCTCGACATGGTCCTTAATCTTCCCGTCTTCTTGCTCTCTACTTGTAGAATCTTATTTTAAGGGTTAATTGCACACCCAATTATGTAATCCCTCCTTGTAACGTTCTGTTGTTCTATTTTCCTTTATAATAAATTTTAGGGGACCAGGCTACCCTGGTCTTGAATCTTCCTTTCCCTTAAATACCCTTAAAACATAAAAAACCCTAAACCCCCAAAAAACCCTAAACACCCTAAAACCCATAAAACCCCTCAAAATCCATAAAACACATAGAAATCCATAAAAATCCTAAACAATACCAAACAAATCAATAAAAACATAAAAACCCTTAAACATTGAAATCCACTAAAAAAACTATAAAAACCTAAAAACACTTAAAATCCCAAAAAACCTAAAAATGGTAAAGTCCTAAAAGCCCAAAATGCTAAAAAATGCTAAAAACCTCAAAATCCCTTAAAACCCTAAAACACAAAACTACTAAAAAAGCCCAAAATATCCCTAAAAACAAGAAAATACTAAAAACCCTGAAAACTCATAAGAAAACCATAAAATCGAAAACCACTTAATACCCCTATAAACCTAAAAAACAAGGGAAACCCTAAAATAACTTGAAACCTTAAACCCCCTAAAAACCATAAAAACCTATAGAACTATTACAAACCTAAAAACCCATAAATACCATAAAAAAAACTAAAAAATTTAAAATTATTTATGCCCCTAAAATGATTAAAAACCTTAAAACAATTAAATACCCTAAAAACAAAAAAAACAAAAAAATAACAAAAAACCGTAAAAACCCTAAATATGCCTAAAAACCCTAAAAATCACTAAAAACCCTAAAACCCACAAAACACCAATAAAGGCCTAAAAATGGATAAAATCATAAAAATATAACAACCTTAAAACCCACTATAAAAACCATAAAAACCTAAAAACACATAAAACCCATAAATACATAAAAACCATAAAACCCTAAAAACACTGTAAAAACCCTCAAAAAACCTTAAACACTTAAAAATCCTTAAAAATCCATAAAATTTATTAAAAATGTAAAAAAACCTAAAAAACTAGATAACCCATAAGAATCCCATAAAATGCTTAAAACATTCAAAACCCCTAAACAACTAAAAAATGTTAAAAACCCAAAAAACCCAAAAAACCAAACAACCCTTTAAAAAACCTAAAACACCATAGGATCCTAGAAACTCAAAAAAATTGCCAAACCCCTTTGAACCCTAAAAAATAAAAAATTACTATCAAAACCCATAAATCATAAATAACTCAAAAAAACACTAAAACCCCATGAAAACTTTAAAAACATATAACACATGAAAACCATAAATGATCAAAAATACCTAACACCCCTAAGAAACATCAAAATCCTAAAAAATCTATAAATATCTCTAATAAAAACCCATAAAAACCCTAAAAATACAATGTAATGATTAAAAATATAAAATTCTTGATAACCCTAAAACCCTAAAAATGAATAAACTCCCTAAAAAATCTACCCCCCCCAAATAAAAATGCTAAAATCCATTTAAATTCCATAAAACATTAAAAAATATAAAAACCATATAACCGTAAAAATCTAAAGAAACCCTAAAACACAAAAAAACCCCTTAAAACCACATAAAATCAATAAAAACATATAAACCATAAAAATACAAACAAAATCCCAAAAAAATCCCTAAAAAGGTTTAAAAACCTCATAAAACCATTAAAATCCATATGAAAACCTAAAACCCATAAGAATACATAAAACCCATAAAAACCCAATAAAACACAAAAAACCCCTAAATACCGTTAAAATTATCCAAACCACATGAAATCATAAAATCCCATAAAATCCATAAAAATCCTAAAAATCAAACAAATACTATAAAAATCAATTATGACACTAAGAATGTTAACAAAATATAAAACATCATGAACCCCCTAAAAATATTAAAACCCTACAAACCCCAGAAACTATTTTTATCGAAGACCTGGCGCCCGAAGGAAGATTGTTGTAGTTGAGTATGGTTTCACATTTATTAATGATGGGTTCCTCATTTTTGGATGGATTCTAATAGGTTTTTCATGGAGCCATAAATTCCCAAGGGTTACCTTATTAATTATGTTACACGAATATACTTTCCAAAGGCATGTGGTTATTGGGAAATGACTACAGTGGTACTCAGGGACTCACATTGGCTGATAGAATGGGTGGTAAATCTCATCTAGCCCTTTTGTGGGGAAATTATTTCATATTTTGGTACTATATTACATATTTTATTTAATTTATGTTCATGAATCATTTATTAACTTCCAAGTTTAATATGGGTCACCACTAAATTAATAATCAATTATTATCATGTATGGATTCAGAATCATCTATATATATCTCAAGTTCTCCATTGACATTGATAACTATATGTATATAAGGTTCAACATCAATGGTTCCTTTTCATGAATGGATTATAGATTCTTTATTCCTTCATTAAGAGTCTTTTTTTAAGAAATGTAGTGGGGAACTTTAGAATTTAACATCTTCCAGACAGAAGGGAGTTATTTTGATGTCGGTATCAAACCTATAAGATGGGATTCCTATGTATCCTCATGAAAGGAATCAAAACCCATGTACTTTGGTACCACAAAATTGGACACAACACCTTTTAAGGTCATGTGATGAGGAAAAAACCTTTTATTTTAAATTTATAGGCCAAGGATGTCAAGGTAGAATGTACCTAGAGAAGGATTGTTTGGGAGTTATGCCGAAGGAGCTTGATGGACTTGGAAGAAATTTGGTCTCCCGGTTTGGACATGAACCTACTAGAGAAATAGCCCATAGAACATTAGGTTGAATTTGGGGCATTAGTTTTGGACCTCAGGGAGGCTTCCTTTGTATCCTAATTGACCGAGAATCAAATCCCACTTAGTTTGGATGTTTGCGGCATACAACTTTGTAGGACGCTCATTTTCTTGCTTCATCTGGAATATGTCCCTTTGAATTTTTTCTCACTGAGAATATGGCCCTTTGATAGGATAATTACATGGTTTTGTGGATTACACATAGGAGGATTCCCTTTGTTTTCAGAACTATGAGGAAAATATTAACTCAGGGTGATTTGGAGGCTTGGTTTGGGATCATAACAAGGAGGATGAAAATTTACTTTGCATCGTGCAGATTTCATGACCGCCACTAACATTTAACCCCATGTGATTCATTATTAGTATTAGAAACACGATGATGTGTTGGATATGGAAACCACACATTATAACTTGTCTATAGGTGGATGAGGTGGGAGCCCAAAGGAAGTGGGATAGAGAGAGCTCTCGCACCCATCCCTTCCCTTGTTTTTATAACCTGAAAAAATATTGGAGTAGGAGTGAAACATACAACAAGAAAAGATTGGGACTTAATCTATAAGGGGTTACCTACTATGATTTTACCCTATTCTATATTCATTAGTTGTGAGAGGGTATGATGGAGGGGACAAGAACAACCGATGTATTTGTCCATCTTGAGGAACCTACAGTCACCATAGTTTAGGCTGGGAACCCCTCTATCATGCGAATGTATTCTTGAGAAAATTTCCCTGATCACCGTTGTTAAGTAGGTTAATAATAGGAACTCACTTACCATGGGTATTCATGCTCAAGAGGACATGTTTTTTTTCCAATTATCTGATCATACATATCAATAATTTTTGGGGGAGGCCTTGGCCATATGCCTCGCAAGGGGGAGACTTAGTTCTTAGAGATTCACACAAAAAGGGTTGATAAAGAAGGTCATTAGTGTAGTCCATGGATGGTCGAGGTGGACAGGAACACGATATTAGAGGAATTTAATGAGATCAGGAAATCAAATCACCCCAAGATTATCCATTCAAAAAAATGTTATGATAGGCAGGGTGGGGCTCCCTCTATGTAGCATTTTTCAACACTTCTGTGGGATCTGTCTGCCAATTTCTTTGCTACATGGGTTCAAGTTCCTCCCATATAGCATATTTCTACATGGATTAGAGTTCTTATAATGTAGAATCTTCTTATATGGGTATATATCCCTTATCATATATTTTTACCATAGGGGGAAATTTACCACAAATAATCCATCCAATTATGTTTTTTGGAATGGAATCTCCAAAGGGTTTAGAGAATGTTGATGGTTGGGTGAATTCCCATTCTACCATAACTATATGAAGTAGGTTTACCTACATAAAATTTATGTCTCTTTCACTTCCTTTGTATCACCCCAACCCTAGTTACTTAGAGTCTGTGCATTATTACATAAAATTGACATGATCACAAGAGATCAAGTCTCGAAATACCGATTATTTTAGTATCCTTGGAAGTACTAGATACAAATATAAGTTTTATATTACATTATAAAATGAAAAAAACAACAACATTTTTCTCCTTTAAAAACACTTATATCACTTATCCTATCTCTACAGGTCAACCATAAAACACTTCTTTAAATCCTGGGAAATGTAAAACATAGAAAAGGGTGAGCTCAGATGCTCAGTAAGGATAACAAAATAGCGAAAACTTTCACAAATAAGCATAAAAAATTAAGGCAATGTATAAGACTAAAACAAAAGCCTTTTGAACTTAAACATCATCATAATATGGAAAATATAAATCAAAATAATTCCATTTACTTATTCACACGGATATTCTACTAGTCGAATAATCACATGTAATATCAATAGTTAATTTCATAATGACGGAATACATAATGCCAGAAATCATAACCACATAGTCAAGGCCCCATGCAAAGACTAAAAATAATATTTTTTTGAGGCCTTATGCCAAGACACTATTTTGTCTCATGATACCCACCGATGCATCAAGGAGATAGAGTGGGCTCCACCCATCACTTACTAAGTCCAATGCATTCCTAATATGAAAAGGTTGTTACATAATATAAACATTCTTATTAAAACTAACATATGAAATGTTAATATTTTAACCATAAGCCATGATTGGTATAAAACGAACACATCTACAGTCAAACATATCACAAAAACATTAATATAATATGGACGATTTTATTATAATAAATCTAATTCAAACAAGTGTAAAATCCATCAAAGGATGTTGACATAGATGAAATCAAAACTATTTGAGATAAATACCTACTTCTATTTTGAAATCATTTAAAAGTGACATAATTATAAAAGAAAACATTTATTTTTAAAATATTCTTATAAGATTTTAATGGAATCTTTGAAGATGTTATAATGGAAGAAAATAGCCGCACTCTCTGTATAAGTTAAAAAAACATTCTTTCCGTAATTTTGTCGAAAAGGTCGTAAAGGATCTTGTTTGGAAAATCAAGAAAAGATTATTTTATAAACATTATATAAAAATTAAAAAAGGGTATAAATTACTTTAACCCATTGTGTAATAAAAAGTAAAAACGTTTTGAAATACATTTTTAAGAAACATGGATGTGGATGATAAATAGGTCTTAGTAGATACTCACGTATAAATAACCTCAGATAATGAAGAGATTTTAGAATTAACCATTACCTTGTAATTTTCCTTGGTCAAGGGTAATTTAACCTCTTGTATAATAGTTAAATAATTGTCATTAAATTATAGAAGAACAACATACAAAAATATGATATCATATATAAACTTATAATATTTATTTGTTAGTAATATTTCAGTAGTATCATTGTTTCGGGTATTAAATGATTCATTTTCCTTTATATGTATTGTTTTGTAAGTCATTTTTGATATGTATAGGATTAATTTTTTTCATATATATAATAAAATTTTGTTCTTAAAAATTATTTTTAATCATAAAAAATTTATTCTTGAATAGTTACGATGGGGAATGAATTTCATCGCGTCCGTGGAGAGGGCAATCCATACGTATGTAGGAATGACAATATCATACTATTGATGGTGAAATAGTATGTAATTTGATGGTATATAATATATATAAAAAATACTCAACATGTTATATTTATTATTTATATCAGTTATACTCATTATTATACCCATCCAAATAATGGAGTGTTTGAATAACAAACTACACCACAATGTGGAGATGGTAAGCAGTACATACTCACGTATGGTGACTTGTCATTCATAGCATGGATAGAATAATGAATATTATTGTACCATATTTATAATAACATTACAGTATGTATAAGGTATTGGGTTTATTATTTTTTTATGGAAACAACAAGGAAAGAAGAAGTGGAAGAACAAAAGAACTTTGAATGAGGTGGTGAAATTATTACCTCTTATTCAGGTCTTTCCTTTTGAGTTGATCAAAAGGTCTCCATAGGTTGGATTTCTGATCAAAGTAAGGCCTCTAGGTTGATGTGATGGTAGTTGGGAGGATATTTGAGTAGGTTTTGGCTGATACAAATGGCTTTGGAGGAGTGATGTTGAGAGAAGGGGAAGTACCCTTTTATAAGAGAGATGATGGCCACTTTAGGAAAAGCTTGAAATATTATTTTATTATATAATCATATTCAGTTTTTAATGGCTAAAAAATTATTTATTTTAAATATATGGGGGTATGGTTATGAAAAATCTAAAAAAATAGGTTTTAGATAGGTTTGGGTCACCATATTAACCCTATCTTTTAGATTTAACTCTTAGTTAAATAGTTTAACTTTTACCATGTATTCTTGTATTATTATAATAAATGGTTAATAAAATTACTATAAAATTTCATGATAAACCCAAGTGAATCACTAATGTCATATATATTATTATATAAGTCTTTTAAATGAACTTTAGATTATTAGGACTATTATATCATTTAATAATATAGATTTTTTTTATAAATACTCATTTATGTCAATTTTGACATTATATAGTATTTAGTTTTTGTGAAAGTCATAAAAACTAGATTACATCGAAAAAAATACGTTGAAGAAATACTAACATGTAATATTAACCAATAAAATTCTTGTATGGCATCATGAATTTCAAATTATATCTATTTTAATATTTTTTATATCATTTATTTGATTCATTCATTAATAAGAAAAATACTACATCATTATTGTGTCATATATAAATATATTTATTTATATATAAAAATTATAAATAAAATATAATGATATAAGAAATATTTTTAGATTTATAATTAATTTTTATAGTCAAATATATCAATTATATAACCTCATATAAATATCTTTTACTAAAGGATACCTGCTCTTGTTATTCTTGTCATTACGTTAGATTATTTAATATAAAATGTCATTATCACTCCCAAGTGGCTCCATGGGGTCCCAAAATCGACCCAAGGATGCCTAGGGTTAGAAATATAACATAAAATAGGGTTAGTACACATTTTAGGGTCATTTAATATTATTATAATATTATTTCGTACCCTTATTTACTGTATTTACCCTTTAACCATGGTAAATAAAATATTTACCGAAGTAATAATTCATAATTTCTAAAAATAAATGTTACCTACTTAAACAATTTGGACCTCTTAATTAAAAATATTAAATACATTTTTTCAAATTCAAAACACATAAGTTTCAAAAATTAATTTAAAATTAATTCTCATTGTTGAAATGAAAAAGCGGGTTTTTAAGATGTAAAAACTATCCAAAGATTGACATATGTTTATATACTATTTAATGTAAGATTACTGCCAATGACATAAATTATGTTAAATGATAAAAATATAATCAAATTATATTTTTAAACAACTCAAATTTATAATTTAACACTATAAATTATTTATATTATAAATGGTGTGTTTAATTAAAATTTTGTATTTTCATTATTCATCAAAATATGAAAGTTATCAGAAAAATTCCAAAAATTCAACCTAAGATAATTTTGATATTCTTAATCAAAAAATTAAGAAAATTTTTAAAAATAAAATTTATAAAATTTCAAAAAGTGGGTATTACTATTCATAATAGCTAGTTTGATTAGTCGTTGTGTCTTAGAACTCGATGTTGTGTACAACAAAAGCTATTGTATTATTCTAAGAGAAGCGTACTGTGGAAGATTGGGGTGTTACATTATTCCCAGCTTCAAACAATTTCACCCTAGAAATTTTTAGAACATTACAATATAAAAATATTTGGGTTGTTTTTCATCATAAGTTCCTCGAGTTCCCACGTTGCCTATTCCATCTTATGGTTTCTCCATAGAACATTCACCAGATGAGTCGTCCGGTTTCTCAGCACTCGTTCTCTAGTATCGAAAATATTTTTAGGCTCTTCATAATAAGATAGATCAGGTTCGAGTTATATTTCTTCATTGGTGAGTACGCGTGTTGGGTCAGGCATGTATTTTCACAATAGTTATACATGGAACACATCATGAACTTTGGAGAGACATGGAGGCATTGCCAAAAAGTAAGTTAAAAAAACAATTAGTTCTAGAATTTCTAAAGGTCTGATGTACCTGGGACTTAATGTTTCCTTCTTAATGAATCGTATAACACCCTTCCATGGAGATACCTTCAAGAAAACATGATCTCCTACTTGAAATTACAAATCATTCCATCGATTATTGGCATAGCCCTTTTGCCAACTTTGAGCTACATTGATGTGGGATTGGATAACCTCCATCTTTTCCATTGTTCCCTCAACATGTTCTAGGCCTACGAGTTTTCTTTCATCAACATCATCCCAACATGTTAGTGTGTGACATCTCTTTCTATATAATGCTTCATATGGTGCCATCTGAATACTTGAATGGAATATATTGTTATAGGAAAATTCTACCAGAGGTAAATATTGATCAAACAAACCTTGAATGTCAAGTGACCAAGATATCAAAATGTCTTCTAAGGTTTGAATAGTCCATCCTGATTGTCCATCAGTTTGAGGGTGGTAGGCAGTGCTCAAACGAAGTTCAGTATCCTAGTTATTCTGAATACTTTTAAGGAATATTGATGTAAAACATGGATCATGATCATAAACAATCGATATAGGTACTCCATGAAGTCATACAACTTCATTAATATATAGTCTTGCTAAATGTTCATTTGGTAAATCTTCAATTATTGCTAGAAAATGTTCTGACTTAGTAAGACAATCGACAATGACTTGTGTTGCATTATTCCTTCTATGAGTCTTTGGTATCCCCATGACAAAGTCCATCATAATATCATCGCATTTCCACTCAGGTATGGGAAGAGGTTTCATGAATCCTCCAGGATTTTGTCTTCTAGACTTAACCAATAGACAAACCATAAATCTTGATACATAATCAGCAATCTCCCTCTTTATGTTGTCCCAAAAAAAATTCCTTTAAATCTCTATACATATTAGTGCTACTAAGTTGTATAGAGAAATTGGAGCTATGAGAATTATCCAAAAATTCCATTTTAAGATCAGGTATATCTGGAACACAAATTCACTTCCCAAATTTCAAAATTCCATCTTCATATAAGAAGTCAATGAATCTCCCTTCATTCATAGCTTTAATTTTCTTTTGAAACTCCACATCATCAGTCTGTGAAATTTTTATCCTTTCTAGTAAAGATGGTTTGGAATCCATTTGGAAAAGTATTGATGTTTTACCTTATATGATTATTGCCATATCCATTTTTACTAGATCCATTAACATATGATCCCTTTAAACTCTCATCTTGTTCAAAACTCCACGATCCTTTCTACTCAAAGCACCTTCCACCTTATTTTCCTTCCCCAGGTGGTAGTGTATAGTGAAATAATAATCCTTAAGTAGATCAAGCCATCTCCTTTGCCTCATGTTGAGTTCTTTTTGTTGGAAAATATACCTCATGATCTTTTTATCATAAATATATATATCACATTTTCACCATAGAGATAGTTCCTCCATATCATTAAATAAAAGATTATAGATGCTAACTCAAGATCATGAATGAGATAGTTTTGTTCATGAAATTTTAGTTGTCATGATGAATAGGCAATAACTCTATCATTTTGCATAAGGAGACAACCATGTCCTCTATTTAAAGCAACACTATAAATAATAAACCCATCATTCCCCGATGGTAGAGTCATGATTAGAAAATTGACTAATATTCTCTTCAGTTATTCAAAACATTCTTCACACTATTCTGTCCCAAAGAAATTAACCCTTTTATGTGTGATCTTGGTTAATGGGTTTTTGCGTCGGGAAAAATTCTGGACGGAACACTGATAATAACTTACTAAACCAATAAAACTGCATACATCAGTTATACTCGTCAGTGATGGCAGTATCAATAGAGATTCCATCCCTTAGAGACAATATGGCCATGAAAAGAAATTTCCTGATTCCGGAATTTACACTTGCTAAACTTCCCATATAATTCATTTCTTTTGAGGGTGTTCAGAATAGTGCGCAAGTGATTTTCATGATCTTTGTAGATTTTTGAGTATACCAAGATATCATTAATAAATACTACTAAAAACTCATCAAGATATTCCTTGAAAACACTATTCATTACATCCATGAAAATATAGGGTGCATTAGTTACTCCAAAAGGCATTGCTGTAAACTCGTGATGCCCATACCTGGTTCGAAATGCTATTTTTAGAATATCTCCCTTATTCACACACAAATGATGATATCCATATAGAAGGTCAATCTTTGAAAAATATATAGCTCTATTAAATTGGTCGAATAAATCATCAATGTGAGTTATGGGAAACTAGTTCTTTATTATTATATCATTGATCTCCTATAGTCAATTCACAACCTCATAGAATCATCTTTCTTCTTAACAAAAAGAAAATGGGATCACCATGGAGAAACACTGGGGAAAATCAATCCCTTATTACTCAATTCCTATAGTTTTTTCCTTAGTTCCACTAATTCCATAGTGGCCATTCTATAAGGGGTCTTCGATATGGGCCTTTAACTAGGAATAAAATCAATGAAATAATCATTTTATCATTCTGGAGGATGTCCATGTAAATCCTCTTAAAACACATCAACATATTCTTGCACAACAGGTATATCCTCTATTTGAAAATTCTTTTCCTCACCCATAGTTCTTTCATTCTCTTCCTCCTCGATAATTGAATTTATTAGAGCTATTTGGGGTGGATATAGATAAGAATTAGGTGGTGATGTTTCATCTCTAAAGATGAGGTACTTCTTATCATCATCAAAAAATTTAACCTCCATCTTCTTACAATAAATTTTCACATCATAGTCGGAAATCCAATCCATACCGAGGATTATATCAAATTCAATCGTGGGTATGATGATGAGATTAGTGGATAAACAACATTTATATGACCTAATGAGGACTAATTCATAAAACATTATTGCAATGATACTTCCCTTAGGAGTTTTGACTGAAAACTACCTTGTTAAGTAAATTTGGAAATATATATTTTTCTTAGAAAACTGGGAAAATATGAAATAATGGGATGATACTGAATCAAATAATGCTTTGGCTAAACATGAGTAAGGAATTACATTACCTACCACCACATCTTTTGGAGCTTCAACCGCAACTGTAGTGATCGCATAAGCTTAGCCTTGATCCCTTGGCCTTTTTTGAGGTATTTTTTCTTGGTGCATAAGAAATTCATTTGAATAATGACCCATTACTCTATAATTTTACCATTCAACATTGACATCCTCTTTGTTTCCCTTACAATCACGAGCTTGGTGGACTTTTTCACCACACTTGTAACAGACTCCCATTCCCTTCAAGCATGTACTGGGGTGTTTCTTTCCAAATTTACCAGAAGGCGGAAATTCTACCTACCCTTTCTTCACCTTATTTCCATTTCCATAGTGTTCATAAGATCTCTTGTTATCTTTCATTCCCCTAAAGTGGTAATATTTAGAGAATTCATTTTCTATCTTGATAGCACATGAGATAATATCTTCATACAATGAGAAGGATTGTGAGACTAATTCTCGATAGAGAAATGGTTTTAACCAATCAAATAATCATTCAATCTTACTCCTTGGGTTATTTATATAATATGTCTCATGCCTTTCTAACCTTGTAAAGTTATCCTCCTACTTTATGACATTCTAATCCTCCTTTGACCTCAGACTCATAAATTTTCTTTCCATATCCTCTTGATGGTCATGAGGAAAGTATTTTTCTAATAAAGGATCTTTAGTCTCCCTATATTCTTTATTTTATACTTCTTCATCCTCTTTTTTGTTTCAAATTAATGACCACCATTGATCTGTATATCCCGTGAGGCGATAAACTGCCATGAAAAGTCTTCCCATTTCACTACTCCCCAAAGCATGAAATATTTTATCTAAGGAACATATACATTTCTCAACTACAAATATATATTTAGTCCCACTAAATGTAGGTGGGTTTTTCCCTCATGAAGTGGTTTAACATTGATCCTCCATGTTGTGGATCAGGTTGATCCATACAGGTAAGGTTATTATTCATAACCGGAGCGAGTTGTCCCAGTATGGTGATAGGCTGATCAGCACCAGTTGAATCACCAACTCCACTATAATTATCTTTAGTATGAGGGAAATACCTACATAGATTATGTACATTGATATAGTTTCTATTCCTTCTACTAGGCTCCATTTATAAACAATGACATACACTAGATTAGTTTATGAATCACAATAAATAATTCCAAACTTATAGAAAACATAACATAAATTAAACAGTTTAGGGATATGATCCATATTCATAAAAATGTGTCTTTTGAGGAGTTATATACTCATTAATCCTTCATAATGGTCTGTAAATAAAATGTGAATTATCCTAAGAATATCCCCTAGTAGTTTTGTAACCAAGAGTGCAACAATGCCCGTTGTCGTGTACCAGGATACCTCGGGTCAAGCCCGAAACTCCTTGTCGAAGTTTTCACTACTAGGTAATTCTATGCCTGAGCCACCTCTACCTGATCATATCTAGATAGGTATGTATTGCTTTTAAAATAAATAAATTTCTACATTACTAAAATTCTAGGAAGTTCTTCTATACTAATCTTCAAAGTCTATCTTAGGGTATTGTTCTATAATCGGAGTTTTTCTAAATATAGCTTCCATGGATTGTACCAAACATTCTCTGAATGAAAATGTAATTCCCCAAAGTTAGTTATCCAGAGTCAGAGCATTATTATATATCATTGACATGATCAAAAGAGATCAAGTCTCTAAATACCAATAAATTTAGTAGGATTAGAAGTACTAGATACAAGCATAAGTTTTATATTACATTATAAATTTAAAAATAACAACAACATTTTGTCCCCTTTCAAAAAACATATATACCTTAATGTAACATCCCAAGTAATTAATGAATAATAGATATTTTTATCTATGTCTATTAATGATTAAGATAGTGTTTTATAGGCTTAAACTGAAAATAAATACAGTCTTAAGCATGGAATACACTAATTTTTTTTAATGATTGTTTTACTGCCTTTTGATGGAAAACCATTTTTAAATCTATCTTTTAAGAATTTTATAAGCTATGTTTTTTAAAATAAACTTATTATTTATGATTGGGACATCAAAATTTACTTTTTTTGAATTTTTGGTATTTTTCAGACAATGTTCATTTTTTAATGAATAGTGAAAATACTGCATTTTACATCAAAACTGCTTTTTAATCTAATTTATTTATATGATTATATTATCTTTTGAATTGGTTTTGAAGTAAAATTAGAATATATTTTTACCATTTAATCCAATGGTGGTCATTGGAATCAATTTCACTTTGAAATTGGACTTAAATTGGTGTCAATCTTTTGATACTTATTGTTTCATAAAAAAACGCTATTTGCTCTGACAGTGGGAATTAATTATTAAATTAATTAATGTGACTTATATGTTTTGAATTTTGTAAAATAGAATTCATTTTTGAATTCAGAATATCAAATATAGCTTAGGGTGGATTTTTGGTAATTTTCTGAAAAACTTCAATTTTTGATGAATAGTGAAACCACTAAGTGGTACTTATAAAAACTGATTTTTCCGTTTAAATGAAATTTTTTCATCATTGTGTTTTGAATTTCAAAAATCCGACATACATGGTTGTCATTAAGAAGTAAAATGTGGTTCAATGAGATTAAAATAATTTTTTGGTGAATAGTAACTTATTAAGTTTTAATCGTGATTAGTGGTAATTAGTGTAGTTTAAGGTAAAAATAATACTTTAATAAAATAAGATGAGCTTAAAACATGTCCTACCCTCATATTTTGTGTCATGGCCGACCAAGAAAATCCATGGGTCAACTTGGGGACCCCATGGATCCACTTTGGTTGGGAAATGACATAAATAACTTTTTATTTAATGTAAAAGTAAAAATGACACAAACATAATATGTTTTACGAAAACAATTTTTACATGGGGTTATAAAGATCATATTTTTGATTATAAATAGTCATTGGAAAGATAAAAATATTTCCTACATCATAGTAGTTTTTTTATAATTTTTAGACTTTAAATAAATTAAATTATTTATGACATCATGATGATGAAACGATGACCTCATTATTTAACGATTTAAATAAAATGGAAAGATAATGAAACATCTAAAACCTACACATGGACAAAACAAATTGGATGAGTGGATTTCGAAGCCTTATCACCTTATCCTATAATTATATCAATTTGGGACCTTTTGAATCCGAAACGCTTTTTAAAATAAAGTAACTTATCTTTACTTTCTAAAAGTGCCCCTCCTCTCCTCTTATAAAAGGCCCCCACCTCTACCTCATTTCACACACTCCTCAAGCCTTTGGATCGGCCAAACCCTGCCCATTTACTCTCTCCACATCCCTCTCATAATCCTAGAGAATTCCCTTTGGGCAGAATCCTTTCAAATGAAGCCTTTAGGCTCAAATCAAAAGGAGTTACACTTTTAAAGGTAATTCATTCTCTCATGTTCATTTGTTTTATTTTGCCTCTCCAACCCCCTAAACTCTTTTTATTTACTTCTTTTGTAACAAAAACAGTATCTTAAAAATACTAGGATGTTTTTATAAGATTTATTTGAGCTACACTCTCACACAACTACATCAAATGGTTAAAGAACATACGGTTTTCGTGGATGGCAAAATTCTGCCTCCCGAAACGATGATTGTTCAATACTCATTTAACACCTTCAAAAGTGGCCATTATGATGTCACTATTTTTATATATGATATATAATATGTTTATGGTTTCCTTAAGCTTCTGTTTTTTTCATTTTGGGCATACCTTTATGGTTTCCATTATGGGTAAACACGATATCTTCATTTTAGGAAGTGCGGACTACCGCCCCCTGAAAGTGATTTGATTCGTTAATACCATATGTGGGATGTGTAAAGGAAAAAGTTAATGATATTATATATGTTATTATACTGGAATTATAATATACTCTTATATCATTATGATTCCATTCCAGAAAATACGAAATAGAAATGGAAGTAGCGTTAATGCGTACGTATGGCTTACCGTCTCCATGAACGGTGCATTTCATTTCTTACCTCTAAAAGTGATGTAATATTATAAATACATGTATATGATGAATATATATGATATATATGTTATCCAAATCATTAATATCATTCTGTATATAATAAAGCTTTGACCAAATTGACAACATGTAAGTGTAAGAAGTCTATTTTTGACTTAAGAACCAAATATCGACAAAATGAACATTATTAACATAAATGATTACATGATGTTCATAACATGGTATAAAAGGAATAATGAACTTGAAAAAGGTTTATAAGAAAGTATAGATTAACTCAAGTTTATTATTCAGGAGATTAAAGAACGGTCGGGTCAAGTCGGATACGAGGTATGAGACTTCGTCTCAATCTCCTATGATTGAGGCATATTTTATTTTATACACAAAATTCTTTTATACGGTGTATAAACCCCTTTGACTTTTACATTTATTCAAAAGGAATCTTTTTTATACGTAGCGTTTACTAAACGACAAAAGGGAATGTTTTTTTCGTACGTATGCGGCGACAACGACTTCTCCGCCGTCGTGACCGTTATTTGAGTTTCGGCTTCCTCTACAAGCCATACCATCTTTTTAAAAGAAAAATAAATACCTTGTTTTACTTTTCTTTTATTTTGGTATTGAAAATGGTTTTCATGATGTTTTTATATTAATGTGTTGTATTGATATCTTGTGATTGAAAGGTGGAAATGTTATGTTTCCTTTATGCATGTTTTATGTGATATGATTATGTTGAGGTTCTTGGGCATTATTATGAAGACGGGTGGTTCTGTGATAAACTATGGGCGGGTGATCCCGATATAGTTCTCCAATGCATTGGGTAATGTGAAGGAGTGAAACGTTAAGGTTTCTCTGAAGAGATTTAGGGAATATACTGTGATGGGTATTCCAAACGTAACCAAGAGGGTTACTCCCTACGTAAGAATGTTATGAATGCCTCATGTTTCCTTTATGTCATATGATTTCTATGATTTGTTCATGATTTTATAAGATATGTAAAAGTGACTATGTTTTATGGGTAAAGTATGATCTCATACTTAGGTATATATGTACCCATGTTTCCTTTCCATATTTTTATATCCCTTTCTGAGCTTTTTATGCTCATCCCATGTTTTTTTTGAAAAGATTTTCACAAGTCAAGGGAAGGGTACATGATATGATGATAGTGTCAAGGAAGTGTCAAAAAGAATCCATGTTTTATTTTAAATATGTTTCCATTGATGGGAATGAAGAATACTATCTTTATGTAACCACTTGGTTTATATGTGGAATGTAATGCAAGTTTTATGATCTAATACTCTAAAACTCTAAACCTGAAAAGATCCTCAATGCGTAATCTTTTAATAACTCAAGATTAAGTAAGGTTTAAGGCTGGGGCCTTATAGTTGGTATCAAAGGTCGGTTTAGATAACTTTAGAAGTTAGAATTCTATTAAATGATTATCCAAAAATATTTTTTTTATGGTCAGATTGAAGTGATATAGAATTTGAAGATTACCATGTTTCTTCATCTAAGACATGTTTGTTCAGAATGGTTTTCCGCAGAGGAAACATGGAAGCAGTGCTAGGAAGGCATATAGAGGGAAATGACCTTTCAAATCAGTATCCTAAGATGTTCAGAATCAGAACTAAATAGTTTGTTGCAGTGAGGGCTCAGTTGACTCAGGTGAAAAATGTTGGTAGTTTTCATTGATGATATTTTGGTGTTTTCTAAGAGTAAAGAGGAGCATGAAAGATATTTAAGGGTTATCTTGCAAACCTTAAAAGAAAAGAAACTGTATGGAAAATTCAGCAAGTGTGAGTTTTGTTGCAACAAATTTCTTTCCTTGGTCATATTGTTTCTAAAGATGTAATAACTATTGATCCTACAAAAAACAAAAGTTGTGGAAGAATGGCCAAGACCCACAAATGTAACTGAGATTCGTAGCTTCCTTGGTTTGGCAGGATATTACCGAAGGTTTGTTATAAATTTTTCACGGTTATCTAGTCCAATGACAAAGCTAACTCAGAAGGGTGTTATGTTTATCTGTACAAAATAATGTGATGATTGTTTTCAGGAATTGAAAATAAGATTGGTTAATGCTCTAGTTTTGGCACTACCTCCCAGGAATGGTGAGTTTGTTATATACAGTGATGCTTCATTGAAAGGAAACGGATGTGTCCTAATGCAGAATGATCATTAATTGTTTATGCTTCACGACAGTTGAAAACTCATGAGGTAAATTACCCTACACATGATTTTGAATTAGCTGTTGTTGTTTTCTCTTTAAAAATTTGGAGGCATCATTTGTATGGAGTAAAGTGTGAAATATATACTGATCACAAAAGTTTAAAGTATATTTTCACTTAGAAAGAGTTAAACATGAGATAGAGGAGATGGATGGAATTAATCAAGGATTATGATTGTACAATCCATTGCCATCTGGGAAAATCAAATAAAGTGGCTGATGCTTTGAGTCGAAAAAGTAATGCTTCATTAGCAATATTGCGCTTAGAACGTAATCCTTTGGTTAAGGATTTGATGAACTTTGGCATAGAAGTTGTTGGTGCAGGAAGATCTTCTGTTTTGTTTCAGGTATCAGTGAGATCATCTCTATCAAATAGAATCAAGCAAGCACAAAAGCAAGACACTGAGTTGTAGAAAAAGGTAGAGCTGGTTCAGAAAGGTAAGTTGCCTAAATTCAACATTGATAATGATTGCGTTTTGAGATTTGAGAAGAGATTGTGTGTGCCTTGTGATTCACAGTTGAAGATAGAGTTGTTATGATTGTTCTCCGTTTTCAGTTCATCCTGACAGTACTAAGATGTACAAAGATCTGCAGGAGTATTACTGGTGGGATGGAATGAAAAGAGATGTAGCTGATTTTACTGTGAAGTATTTGACTTGTCAGCAGGTTAAAGCAGAGCGACAGTTACCAAAAGGGATGCTTCAGCCTTTACCAGTGCCAGAGTGGAAATGGGAGAATATATCCATAGACTTTGTTGTGGGATTACCGAAGACATCTCGAGGTAATAATGCAATCTGGGTTATTGTTGATCGCTTGACCAAATCTGCTCATTTCCTTGCTATACGAGATACTTTTTCCCTAGATCAACTTTCCCGTTTGTATCTTAAACAGATAGTCAGGTTCCATGGAGTTCCCCACTCCATTGTATCAGATCGTGATCCCAGGTTTACTTCTAACTTTTGGAAAGGCCTTCAGAAGTCGTTGGGTACTGAATTAAATTTTAGTACAGCTTTTCATCCTCAATCAGATGGGCAGTGAAAACGAACAATTCAGACATTGGAGGATATTCTACGAGCTTGTTCTATGTATTATTAGGGAAGTTGGGACAAATATCTTTCTTTGGTTGAATTTTCATATAATAACAGTTTTCATTCTAGTATACAGATGGAACCATTTCAGGCATTATATGGGAAGCGGTGTCGAACTCCAGCTTTCTGGGATGAAGTGGGTGAAAGGAAGTTGATGGGACCAGAATTGGTAGAAGAGATGGCAGAAAAAGTTCAGCTGATTCAGAAACACATGATAACAGCTCAGAGCAGGCAGAAGAGTTATGCGGATAACCGGAGGAAGGATCTATCTTTCGAGGTAGGTGATCATGTTTTTCTCAAGGTTTCTCCTTGGAAAAGTGTGATGAGATTTGGTAAGAAAAGAAAGTTGATTCAAAGGTTCATTGGACCATACGAAATTCTGGAGAGAGTTGGATCAGTTGCATACCGAGTGGCTTTACCTCCGAGTTTATCTCAGGTACACAATGTTTTCACGTTTCGATGTTGAGAAAGTATATGCCAGATCCATCTCATGTTTTGAGTCCAGAGGTAGTTCAGCTGGAAGAGAACCTATCTTATGAGGAGAAACCGGTCCAGATTCTTGACCATAGGGAGCAAGTGTTACGGAATAAGGCAATTCACCAGGTAAAGGTTTTGTGGAAAAACCACATGATTGAAGAGGCAACATGGGAATCTGAAAATGCAATGAGGGATAAGTACCCCCATTTATTCGATAAGTAAATAAATTGCGGGGACACAATTTTTTAAAGGGGGGAAGGATGTAACATCCCAAGTAAGTAATGAATAACAGATATTTTTATCTATGTCTATTAATGATTAAGATAGTGTTTTAGAGGCTTAAACTGAAAATAAATACAATCTTAAGCATGGAATACACTAATTTTTTTTAAGATTGTTTTACTGCCTTTTGATGGAAAACCATTTTTAAATCTATCTTTTGACAATTTTATAATCTATTTTTGTCAAAATAAACTTAATATTTATGATTGGGACATCAAAATTTACTTTGTGTGAATTTTTTGTATTTTTCAGACAATGTTCATTTTTTAATGAATAGTGAAAAATACTGCATTTTACATCAAAACTGCTTTTTAATCTAATTTATTTAAATGATTATATTATCTTTTGAATTGGTTTTGAAGTAAAATTATAATATATCTTTACCATTTAATCCAATTATGGTCATTGGAATCAATTTCACTTTGAAATTGGACTTAAGTTGGTGTCAATCTTTTCATACTTATTGTTTCATAAAAACACGTTATTTGCTCTGACAGCGGGAATTAATTATTAAATTAATTAATGTGACTTATATGTTTTGAATTTTGTAAAATATACTTCATTTTTGAATTCAGAATATCAAATATATCTTAGGGTGGATTTTTGGTAATTTTCTGAAAAACTTCAATTTTTGATGAATAGTGAAACCACTAAGTGGTACTTATAAAAACTAATTTTTCCGTTTAAATGAAATTTTGCCATCATTGTGTTTTGAATTTAAAAAATCCGACATACATGGTTGTAATTAAGAAGTAAAATGTGGTTCAATGAGATTAAAATAATTTTTTTGGTGAATAGTAACTTATTAAGTTTTAATCGTGATTAGTGGTAATTAGTGTAGTTTAAGGTAAAAATAATGCTTTAATAAAATAAGATGAGATTGACACATGTCCTAACCTCATTGGTTCTGTCATGGGCGACCAAGACAAGCCATGGGTCAACTTGGGGACCCCATGGATCCACTTTGGTTGGGAAATGACATAAATAACTTTTTATTTAATGTAAAAGTAAAAATGACACAAACATAATATGTTTTACGAAAACAATTTTTACATGGGGATATAAAGATCAGATTTTTGATTATAAATATTCATTGGAAAGATAAAACGATTTACTAGATAATATTATTTTTATTATAATTTTTAGACTTTAAATAAATTAAATTATTTATGACATCATGATGATGTAGCGATGACCTCATTATTTAACGATTTAAATAAAATGGGAAGATAATGAAAAATATAAAACCTACACATGGCCAAAAACAATTGGATGAGTGGATTTCGAAGCCTTATCACATTATCCTTGAATTATTGAAATTTGGGACCTTTTGAATCTGAAACGCTTTTTAGAATAAAGTAACTTATCTTTACTTTCCAAAAGTGCCCCTCCTCTCCTCTTATAAAAGGCCCCCACCTCTACCTCATTTCACACACTCCTCAAGCCTTTGTCTCGGCCAACCCCTGCCCATTTACTATCTCCAAATCCCTCTACTAATCATATAGGATTCCATTTGGGCATAATCCTTTCAAAGAAAGCCATTAGGCTCAAATCAAAAGGAGTTACACTTTTAAAGGTAATTCATTCTCTCATGTTCATTTGTTTTATTTTGCTTCTCCAACCCCCTAAACTCTTTTTATTTACTTTTTTTGTAACAACACCAGTATATTCAATATACTAGGATGTTTTTCTAAGATTTATTTGAGCTACAATCTCACAAAACTACATCAAATGGTTAAAGAACATACGGTTTCCGTGGATGGCGAAATTCTGCCTCCCGAAACGATGATTGTTCAATACTCATTTAACACCTTAAAAGGTGGCCATTATGATGTAACTATTTTTATATATGATATATAATTTGTTTTTTTTCTTCCTTAAGCTTCTGTGTTTTTTCATTTTGGGCATACCTTTATGGTTTCCATTATGGGTAAACACGATATCTTCATTTTAGGAAGTGCGGACTACCGCCCCCTGAAAGTGATTTGATTCGTTAATACCATATGTGGGATGTGTAAAAGATAAAGTTAATGATATTATATATGTTATTATACTGTAATTATAATATACTCTTATATCATTATGATTCCATTCCAGAAAATACGAAATATAAATGGAAGTAGCGTTCATGCGTACGTACGGCTTACCGTCTCCATGAACGGTGCATTTCATTTCATACCTCTAAATGTGATGTAATATTATAAATACATGTATATGATGAATATATATGATATATATATTATCCAAATCATTAATATCATTCTGGTTATGATGAACCTTTGACCATATTAACAACATGTAAGTGTAAGAAGTCTATTTTTGACTTAAGAACCAAATACCGACAAAAATGAACATTATTAACTTAAATGATTACATGATGTTCATACCATGGTATAAAAGGAATAATGAACTTGAAAAAGGTTCATAAGCAAGTAGAGATTAACTCAAGTTTATTATTCAGGAGATTAAATAACGGTCGGGTCAAGTCGGATACGAGGTATGGGACTTCGTCTCAATATCCTTTCATTGAGGCATATTTTATTTTATACACAACTTTCTTTTATATGGTGTATAAACCCCTTTGACTTTTACGTTTATTCAAAATGAATATTTTTTATACGAAGTGTTTACTAAATGACAAAAGGGAATGTTTTTGTCGTACATATGCGGCGACAATGACTTCTCCACCGTCGTGACCGTTATTTGAGTTTCGCCTTCCTCTACAAGCCATACCTTCTTTTTAAAAGAAAAATAAATACCATGTTTTACTTTTCTTTTATTTTGGTATTGAAAATGGTTTTCATGATGTTTTTATATCAATGTGTTGTATTGATATCTTGTGATTGAATGGTGTAAATGTTATGTTTCCTTTATGCATGTTTTATGTGATATGATTATGTTGAGGTTCTTGGGCATTATTATGAAGACGGGTGGTTCCGTGATAAACTAAGGGCGGGTGAGCCCGATATAGCTCTCCAATGCATTGGTTAACGAGAAGGAGTGAAACGTTAAGGTTTCTCCGAATAGATTTAGGGAATATACTGTGATGGGTAATCCAAACGTAACCAAGAGGGTTACTCCCTATGTAAGAATGTTATGAATGCCTCAAGTTACCTTTATGTCTTATGATTTCTATGATTTGTTCATGATTTTATGAGATATGTTAAAGTGCCTATGTTTTATGGGTAAAGTACGATCTCATCCTTAGGTATATGTGTACACATGTTTCCTTTCCATATTTTTATATCCCTTACTGAGCTTTTTATGCTCATCCCAAGTTTTTTTTGAAATGATTTTCACAGGTCAAGGGAAGGGTACATGATATGATGATAATGTCAAGGAAGTGTCAAGAAAGAATCCATGTTTTATTTTAAATATGTTTCCAATGATGGGAATGAAGAATACTATCTTTATGTAACCACTTTGTTTATATGTGGATTGTAATGCTAGTTTTATGATCTAATTCTCTAAAACTCTAAACCCGAAAAGATCCTCAATGTGTAATCTTGTAATAACTCAAGATTAAGTAAGGTTTAAGGCTGGGGCCTTATACTTAACCTATCCCTATAGGTCAACCATAAAATAATTCTTCAAATCTTAGGAAAAATAAAACATAGAAATTGGTGAGCTTAGATTCTCAGTAAGGATAACAATACAATAGAATCATTCATAAATAAACATAAACATTTAATGCAATGTATAAGACTAAAACAAAAGACTTTCAAACATTAACTTCAGAATAATATGGAAAATATAAATCTAAATAATTCCATTTACTTATTCCCATGTATATTCTACTATTCTAATAATCACATGTAATATCAATAGCTAATTTCATAATGATGGAATGCATTATACCGAACATCATAACCACATATTCAAGGCCTAGTACCAAGACTAAAAAAGGATTTTTTCAAGGCCATATGCCAAGAAAATAGTTTGTCTCAAGATACCTACCGATACATTGAGGAGATATAGTGGGCTCCACCCATCACTTACGAATTCCAATGCATTCCTCATATGAAAAGGTTGAAACATAACATAAACATTCATATTAAAACTAGCATACGAAATGTTAATACTTTAACCATAAACTATAAATTGCATAAAAATAACACATACAAATTCAAACATATCACAAAACATTCAATACAATATGGATTATTGTATCATAATAAATCAACTTCAAACAAGTGTAAAATCCACCAAAGGATGTTGACATAGATGAAATCAAAACTATTTGAGACAAATATCACTATCTACATTGAAATAATTTAAAAGTCACATAATTATAACAGAAAATATTCATTTTGAAAATATTCTTATAAGTTTTTAAGGGAATATTTGAGGATTTTATAATGGTAGAAAATAGTTGCATTTGCTGTATAAGCTAAAAAAATTCTTTGCTTAATTTTGTCGAAATGGTCGTAAAGGACCTTATTTGGAAAATGACAAAAATATTTATTTATAAAAATTATATAAAAAGTCAAACAAAGTTATACATGAATTTAACCCATATTATAGGAAATATTAATTTTTTTTTCAAATAAATTTTTAAGAGACACGGATGTGGATGATAAAGAGGTCCCAGTAGTTACTCACAAATAAACAACCTCAGATAATGAAGATATTGTAGAATTAACCCTTACATTGTAATTTTCCTTGGTCGATGGTATATTAACCTCTTTTATAATAGATAAATAACTTTTATTAAATTATAAAATACCCAAATAAATATATATAATATCATATATGATCTTCTAATATTGATTTGTTAATAATATTTCAGTAGTATCATTATTTTGGGTGTTAACTGATTCGTTTTAATTTATATGTTTTATTATGTAAGTCATGTTTTATATGGATAGGATGTATTTTATTCATATACAGAATTATATTAAGTTATTAAACATTATTTTTAATCATAAAATGAAAATTATTATAGAATGGTTACGATGGGGAATTAATTTCGTTGAGTTTGTGGAGATGATAATCCGTACATACTCACGGGAGACAATATCATTCTATTGATGGTCAAATCATATATAATTGGATGGTATATCATATATAAAGAATCATAAACATGTTATATTAATTATTAAATCATTTATACTCATTATTGTACCTATACAAATAATGATGTGTTTGAATAACAAACTACACCACAACGTGGAGATGGTAAGCCGTACGTACGCACGTATGGTGAATTGTCATTAATAGGATAGATAGAATAATGAATATTGTTTAACCATATTTATAATAATATCACAGTATGTATAAGGTACTAGAGATATTATTTTGGTATGGAAACAACAAGGAAAGAGGATGTGGAATAAGAAAAAGACTTTGAAAGAGGTGGTGAAATTATTACCTCTTATTCAAGTGTTTCATTTTTAGTTGATCAAAAGGGCTCTGTTGGTTGGCGTTCTGATAAAATTAAGGCCTCTACGTCTAGTTTAGGGTAGTTGGGAGGATATTTGAGTAGGTTTTGGCTGAGCCAAATGGATTTGGAGGTGTGATTTGAGATAAGGGTAAGTACCCTTTTATAAAGGAGGTGAGGGTCACTTTAGGAAATTATTTTAATACTTTTTATTATACAATCATATTCAGTTTATAATAGATCCAAAATGTTTTATTTAGAGAAAAAGGTTGGTATGGGTCTAAAAAATCTCAACTAATAGGTTTTAGATAGGTTTAGGCCACCATATTGACCATATCTTTTAGATTTAATGCTTAGTTAAATAGTTTAACTTTTACCATGTGTTCTTGTATTATTATAAAACAAAATTTAATAAACATACTATAAAATGCCAAGAAAACTTAAATTGGTCATTAATGAATTATCTATTATCATATAAGTCTTTTGGATGAAAAGTATATTTTTTGGACAATTAATTCATTTAATAATATGGTATTTGTTTTAAAAATTCATTTATGTCAATTTTGACATTATTTTGGATTTGGTTTTTATAAAAGTCATAAAAACATGATTAATTACAAAAAAAATTTAATAAATAATAAATTTCAGATTAACCTATAGAATGCTTTCATGGAATAAAAACATTCAATTTATATTTATTTTAATATTAATAATATCATTTATTTGATTCTTTCATTAATAATAAAAATACTGCATTATTATTGAGTCATATATAAATATATTTATTTTATGTCTAAAAATTATAAATAAAATATCATGATGTAGGAAATAATATTATATTTATATTTACTATATATAGTTGAATATATCAATTATATAACCTAATATAAATTTTCTTTTACTAAAATATAAATGCTTTTGTTATTTTTGTCTTTACTTTAGATTAATTAATATAAAATGTCATTATCACTCCAAGTGGCTCCATGGGGTACCATAATCGACCCAAGGATAAACATGGTCGGAAATGTATCAAAAAATAGGGTTAGTACACACGATAGGGTAATTTAATATTATTATAATATTATTTGATACCCTTATTTACTGGAATTACCCTTTAACCATAGTAAATAAAATATTCACTAAATTAATTATTCATAATGTCTAAATATAAAAGTTACCTATTTACAAAATTTGGACCACCTAATTCAAAATATGAAATCCATTTTTACAATTTCGAAACACAGAATTTGTAGATATTAATTTAAAATTAAGTTCTGTTATATAAACCAAAAAGTGGGTTTTTAAGAAGTAAAAACTATCAACAGACTGACATATGTTTATGTGTTATTTAAATGTAAAATTACTTCAAATGAAATACATTATATTAAATGATAAAAATATAATCTAAGGATAATTTTAAAAAAACTAAAATTTCTAGTTTAACACTATGAATTATTTTGATTAAAGAAGTGGTTTTTAATTAAAATTTTGTATTTTCACTATTCATCAAAATATGAAAGTTATCATAAATATACCAAAAATTACCCCTAAGCTAATATTTATATTCCAAATCCAAAAATGAAGTCCATTTTAAAAAATATAATTTATAAAATTTCAAAAAGTGGGTATTACTATTCATAACGACTAGTTTGATTATTTGTGGTGTGTTAGAACTCGAAGTTGCATATAGTGGAAACTGTTGTATTATTCAAAGAGAAGCGTACTATGGAAGCTTGGGATGTAACATCCTTAAATTTTAACCCTATATTTTTTTGGATCCCATTTTGGGTTTTTATATATGGGTAGAGGTAACTAACTACTGGGATGGTTGGTCACCCGTGGTGGACACTTTTTTGTGGGAGCCTAAAAATTATTTCAAGGCTCATAAATGAGATTTCATTTGTGGGGGACCAAAAACACCTTATAGACCAAAACATAATGTTTTTTCATTCATGTTCAATAGAGATTATTGTCACATACAACAAATTATTTCATTTTTGGGACCCAATGAAGAGCAATGAGACATTATGTGGAGCGATATTCTACAAAGAAAGATTTCTTTTCTAAAAAAAATCGATTTTTTCAAGTTTTATTTTACATGAATTTTACCTTTATAAAATTCATGGAATCCTTTTCTCATTGAATGTAGATTTTTTGGACCCAACAAATGCCCCGATAAGAATGGTCATTGTTTGGGATAAATAATTTGGTCTGATTTGAACTACTTTAGGGTTTTCATGTGGACCTATAAAAGGGAATAAGCCTATAAATAGGGGACCAAACTCAATTTTCATTTACTGATTATACCTATTAAAGGATCATTTAAAAAACACTTCATTATTTCTGATTCCCATATAGAATTATTATTTAGAGATGAATTTTCCATGAACTCATAGGTTTTCAGCTCTAAATGATAACTATGCTCATCTGCGTAGTGATATAGCCATTAACATGGTGGATTGATTCTTCATAGACCAATTGGGTGCCTCACTGATAGATACTTCATGGGAAGATTATTCATTGGTAGTTGCTTTGTGGAAAATGTATCAAGCTATGATTTTTTGACATAATTTTATTTTTCATGAATATTAACCCTTAATTTCCTTTCCAATTTTCTTTGTAGAATGTATATAAAGGATAGACCCCTCACAAAAAAAATCTACTATTGATTCTCTTTTTACTTCTGATGAGAAGAGGAAATATATAGTCGATTCTATTGATAATATTTCCAAATGTATCATTGACCCACTCCATCAGTCTTTGGTAGGAATTCTGAGTGTAGGAAAACTAGGTTATCTGGTCTTGAACAGGTTTCCCCTCTATAGAAACAACTACCACATTTTAGTTATCTTATTAGACCTACTAATGCACTAAAATGATATATAGTTGTAAGAAACAACAACACATATATCATTGAATTCATTCCATTATAGAATAAGACAAAATACATAATACCTTCCATACAATTCTATAGTGACCAACTTATAAATATTTAGAAAAATATTCAATATGTATTGTCTTACAATGTTTACCATTATGGAATAAAGTATTATACATGCATGTAATTTTTTTTCAATATTCAATCATTTTATATCTATTTAGATGAATTAGATTTGATTATATTAACTGATTATAGGGTATTAATTTTTTTTACATGGGATCATACAAAATGGTTATGAAGGTATAAATCTAATGCATCCCCATGGAAAATGGTAATATATATGATACCCCCAAAGAGTCCCTAGTCGAGAATTGGTATGACATTAAATATTTAATTGGAAAACAAATTATGTTGAGTGACCCCAATTTACCTGAAATCGTTTTTCTATACCCACTCCTTAACTTTACATTATAAATAATAAATTATTTAGCTTAATTAAAATTTTTCATATAAAATACGTATAAGGAAAGGTATTGGATGTTTAGTTATCACCATAAATTGTTAATAGTTAAACTTTTTTATAATAATAATAGAAAAATCTATTGATGGGTAAATACACTATAAAATTTAAATTTGTGAACCACGTATATAGGAATTTAAATAATGGAACATTATACAGTTTAATGAATAAAGAGATTAGTTTGGAATAATAATGACTTATGAATGAGATATAATGAGTGTTAATGGGTAATTATAGTGGATAAAACATTAAAGGAATGATATTTTAATGGTTTAAATATATTTAATTCATATTAAATAAAATTTGAAAAAAGTTTAAAACAAAATTATGAATGGAAATAACAATACTGAATATATTTTTGGGACATATCTCTTCCCATAATATATGGTATAAGGCAAAAAACCATTCCCAATATGTTCTAGGAGGGTAATCAAAAAGATGAAGTCAAAAACATTAAAATGAGTGTGACTCATTTTCAATGATGAATATTTTCAAACATTGAGTTTGATCATGTTCCATTAATAGTAACCAACATGTTCTAGTCCCTAAAGGTATCCAACAACAACTAAAATCATCAAATGACTTGGAAGGAACCTTTCTCTAGAAATGGTGTGTTAGAAACTCTTCCTAAATGAAAAATTATCATAAAGGTATTAAGAGGGATTTAAATATTTTACGAATCCCCAGTCTCCATAAATAATGTCCCAAAACTTCAATTTATGGGAATCCCTAATTTGATAAATAGACTCTTAGATTATAAAATTTCATAAATTATAAAAAAACAAACACTTGTATTTCCACCATTATAACTCTTAAAACAACCACTTAATTAATTAATTCATTATTAAGACCATTTAAAAATAAAAAAATCTATCTAGAAATCATTACATAATGTGACAATAATTCAAATAAGAATAATAATCAGCCTAAGAATATTAGCTGAAGGATAACCCATGACATTGTAATATAAAAACAATGACATGGTGTAACGCCCCGACCCCAGCTACCCAGAGTCGGTGCATTACTTCGTAACATTGTCATGATCACAAAAGATCAAGTCTCGAAAGACCGATTAGTTTAGTAGCCTTGGAAACACTAGATACATTCATAAATGTTACATTACAACATAAGGTAAAAAACTACAATAACAAAGTCTTCATAGTCCACACTCATATCCTCTTCTGACTATCCCTGCAGGTCATTCCTAAAATACTTCTTCACATCCTGGAAAATATTAAAACATTGAAAGGGGTGAGCTCAGATGCTCAGTAAGGATAACAATATTGCGGAAGCTTTCATAAATAGACATAAACATTTAAGGAAATGTATAACTAAAAAAAAAAGCCTTTTAAACTTGAACATCAACATAATATGGCAAAAGTAAAATGAGATAATGCCATTTACTTCTTCACATGGATATTCTACTGGTCGAATAATCACATGAAATATCAATAACCACTTTCATAATGATGGAATGCATAATTCCAGACTATCATAACCACGTAGCCAAGGACTCGTGACAAGACCACAAATAAGATTTTGTCAAGGCCTCGTGCCAAGACACTAGTTTGTCTCATGAGACCTGCCGATGCATCGAGGAGCTATAGCGGGCTCCACCCGTCACTTATTAAGTCCAATGCATTCCTCATATGAATAGTTTTAAACATATCATAAACCATAACATAATCGTATCACATAAAACATCCATAAAGGAAACATAACATTTCCACATTTCAATCACAAGATATCAATACAACACATTGATATAATAAAAACTCTTTAAAAACCATTTTCAATACCAAAATAAAAGAAAGTTAAAACATTGTATTTATTTTTTCATTAAAAAAATGATGGCTTGTAGAGGAAGCCGAAACTCAAATAATGGTCACGGCAGCGGAGAAGTCGTTGTTGCCGCATATGTACAGAAAAAAACATTCCCTTTTATTCGTTTATTAAAACACTTCGTATAAAAAGATTCCTTTTGAATAAACGTAAAAGTCAAAGGGGTTTATACACCGTATAAAAGAAAGTTGTGTATAAAACCAAATATGCCCCAATGAAAGGAGATTGAGACGAAGTACTTAAAAAGATCATTTTTAAAATAAAATAGGTCTATTATGTGTATTCACTATAGGTACATATAAAGAAAGTAAAAATACAAAATAATATATAATAATATCATGACATAATTTGAAAGTAGGAGATTAACCCAAAGAATGGAAGTTGGGTTAAGAAGTTCTCTTACCTTGCGTCTTGTCCTGACTCGACCGTTCTTTAACCTCCTGAATAATAAACTAGAGTTAATTTCTATTTAATTAAGAACATTTTTCATGTTCATTATTCTTTTTATATCACTTATTACCATGTTATGAACATTATGTAATTATTTATGTTAATAACGGTCGTTTTGTCAATCTTTGGTAATTGAGTCAAAAATAAACTTCTTATAATTACAAGTTGTTGATGTGGTGAAATATCCATTATATCCAGAATTATATTCATGATGTAGATATCATATATATCATATATATACAGTATATACATTCATTTATAATATTACGTAACATTTAGAGGTAAGAAATGAAATGCACTGTTCATGGAGACGGTAAGCCGTACGTACGCATGAACGCTACTTTCATTTTTATTTCGTATTTAATGGAATGAAATCATAATGATATAAATGTATAATATAATTACATTATAATATAGTGTATAATACCATTTACTCCATCCTTTATACATCCCACATATGGCATTAACGATTCAAATCACTTTGAGGGGGCGGTAGTCCGCACTTCCTAAAATGAAATTATCGTGTTTACCCATAATAGAAATAATAAAGTATGCCATAAATGAGAAATACAGAAGCATAAGTAAAACATAAACATATTATATATCATATATAAATATAGTGACATCTTAATGGCCACCTTTGAAGGTGTTATATGAGTGTTGAACAATCATCGTTTCGTGAGGCAGAAATTCGCCATCCACAGAAACAGTATGTTCTTTAAGCATTAGATGTAGGTGTGTGTAATTGTAGCTCGAATCCTTATTTTAACAACATACTAGTATATTTAGGATACTGGTGTTGTTACAAAATAAATGAATAAAAAGAGTTTAGGGGGTTGGAGAAGAAAAATAAAACAAAACAATATTAGAGAAGACATTACCTCAAAATCAGGTAACTCTTTTTGATTTGAGCCAGATGCTTCCTTGGGAAGAGTTATGCCCAAAGTGAGGCCTCTAAGAGTAATAGGGGGAAGTTGGGAGAGTATTTGGGCAGAGTTTGGCTGAGCCAAATGTCTTGAAAGTGTGAATGAGGTGGTAGAGGTGGGGGCCTTTTATAAGTGGAGAGGAGGGGCACTCTTGGAAGGTAAAGAAAAGGCACTTTATTATAAAATGAGTTTCGGATTTTAGAGGACCCAAACTTATATAATTCTAGGATAAGGTGATAATAGTTCGAAATATACTCATACAATAGTATTTGGAAAAGTTTAAGCCTTGGATTGTACATTATCTTTTAATTTTATTAAAATCGTTAAATAATGAGGTCATCGCTGCATCATAATGATGTCATAAATAATTTAATTTATTTAATGTCTAAAAATTATAAAACAAATACTATGATGTAGGAAATATTTTTATCTTTCAAATTACTATTTATAGTAAAAAAATATGACTTGTATAACCCCATGTAAAAATTGTTTTAGTAAAACATTTCATGTTTGTGTCATTTTTTACTTTAACATTAAATAAAAGGTATTTATGTCATTTTCTAACTAAAGTGGCTCCATGGGGTCCCCAAGTTGACCCATGGATTTTATTGGTCGGCCATGGCACATCCAATGAGGGTAGGACATGTTTCAATCTCATCTCATATTATTAAAACATTATTTTTACCTTAAACTACACTAATTACCTCTAATCACGATTAAGAACTTAAAAGTTACTATTCACCAAAAATTATTTTAATCTCATTGAACCACATTTTACTTCTTAATGACAACCATGTAGTTTGGATTTTTGAAAATCAAAACACAGAAGTGGTAATATTTCATTTAAACGAAAAATCAGTTATTTAACTACCACTTAGTGGTTTCACTATTCATCAAAAATTGAAGTTTTTCAGAACAATGCCAAAATTTCACCCTAAGTTATAATTGATATTCCGAATTAAAAAATGATGTCTATTTTAAAAAAATTCTAGACATATAAGTTGCAATAATTAATTTTATAATTAATTCCCACTGTCACAACAAATAGCGTGTTTTAAAGAAACAATTTATATCAAAAGATTGGCAATTATTTATGTCTAATTTCAATGTTAAATTAATTCTAATGACCACCATTGGATAAAATGGTAAAAATATATTCTAATTATATATTAAAACCACTAAATAGTATAATTTATCACTATAAATTATTTTGATTAAAAAAGTTGTTTTTAAGTATTTTTCACTATTCAAAAAAATTAGAAGTTCTCAGAAAAATACCAAAAATTCAACATAGGCTAATTTCGATATTCTGAATCCAAAAATGAAGTCCATTTTGAAATATAAAATTTCTATAATTTTAAAAAGTGGTTATTACTATTCATAACGGCTACTTTGATTAGTCGCGGTGTTTTAGAACTCGAAGTTGCGTACAATCCAAGCTATTGCATTATTGAATGAGAATCGTATCATGGAAGCTCGGGGTGTTACATTCTCCCCTCCTTCAATAAATTGTGTCCTCGCAATTTGAAATTTTTTCTTTGAAAATAAAAGGTTGAAAAGAGAAAATACCTTTGGGGAAAACCCACATCGGAAATAAGATTAACAAAATTTAGCCTTAATAAGAGGGAAAGGGAAATGAAAAAGTCACCACCCAATTATGATCTCGATTAGGAGAACATTGGTGGAAATTAGAGACATATAATTGGAGGAAAACGTAAATATTTGTAGGGAGTGATTGAGGTCATCAATCACAATCAACGGTCAAATTGAGGGCCTCAAAGCGTTCAATCTATGTTGATTTAAAATATCATCAGTTCAACAAGACATAAGGTATTAGGATAACACATTTTTTGTTTTAATATCCCTTTACCAAAGTTTAAGAATTAATTTATACATTGAATAAGAGATAGGTATATATATATTTATGCTTGACAATTAGAGTTTCAACCTTCAACTCATCTTTCACTCAAAAAAGATAATAGAACTCAAAAATATTATACTTATCCTAATTGTATAAGGTTCCAAATGTTAACACATACCATTTAATTTGTAAAATTATTTTGTAATAACTAGGGACTTCCTATAGGCTAGTGGTAGGAAATAAAGGCATGTCACACTATGATTGTGGGTTCGATTCCTGCAGCTTTTTCCGACGCGACGGGTTATGCCCCACCTTGTAGGTTGTCTGTTTCCTAAAACTATAGTATTATAATATTCCAAAAATAATCTTCATAAATTTTTTTACCTTAAACAATACTATCCAAAGATCAACTTAATCCACTCCAACCTTTATAGTTATCCAAAATACCTCTATCCAGACTTTCTCTAAAAGGTCTCTTAATTCCAAAATCAATTTATCAGATTCCCCAAACAAATTAAAGTTTCTCTTTTTGTCACATACCAAAAATATGATTACCTTCTTCATATTAAAACCATACTGAAATCAACAAGTACTGCAGTACAATCCTTATATATATATATATATCACATTATTTTAATAACCAGAATATAATCCATGAGTCCAAAAGCGCCAATACATTAATTATTCTGCTTCAACTGTAGTAACAGCAGATGATTTTCCTTGATCCCTTGGCCTTTTCTGAGGTAAGTTTTCCTGACGCTTAGGACATTCATTTGCATAATGACCCATTTCTCTACAATTGTAGCATTCAACTTTGATAGCCTCTTTCTTTCCCTTGCAATCACGAGCCTGGTGACCTTTTTCTCCACATTTATAACAAAATCCCATTCCTTTTAGGCAAGTACCAGGGTTATTATTCCCACAATTATCACATAATGGAAAATCCTTCTTTCCCTTTTTCCCTTTATCTGTCTCTTGTTCAACCGTTCTCTTCTTCTCTTGCTTTACTTTGTTGTCATAAGACTTAGAGAATTCCTTTTCTGTCTTGATGGCACATGAGACAATATCTTTGTATGTTGAGAACGATTGTGATACTAAATCTCGACGGAGAAATAGTTTTAACCCATCAAATAAACGATCAATCTTACCTCTTGGGTTACGTATATAATCTGCAGCATACCTCGCTAACCTTGTAAAGTTGGCCTCATACTTTGCGACATTCTCATCCTCCTTTTGTTTCAGACTCAGAAATTTCCTTTCCATATCTGATCTATGGTCATGAAGAAAGTATTTTTCTAAGAAAAGATCTTTGAACTCCCTCCATTCCATATTCGATATGTCATCATCTTCCTTTTTGTTTTGAATCAATGACCACCATTGATCAGCATCTCCAGTGAGGCGGTAAACTGCCACGATAACCTTTTCCCTTTCACTACTCCCCAAGGCGTGGAATATTTTCTCTAAGGAGTTTATCCATTGATCAGCTACTAATGGATTTGTACCCCCATTAAATGTTGGTGGTTGTTGCCTCATGAAGCGGTCTAACATTGATCCTCCACGTTGCGGATCAGGGTGCTCCATACGAGTAAGGTTATTATTCATAACCTAAGTGAGTTGTCCCAGTATGGTAATAAGTTGATAAGCACCAGTTGTATCTCCAGATCCACAATAATTATCTTGAGCAGGAGGGCAATCCCTACACGGAGTGCGTGCATTGATAGGGTTTCCATTCCTTCCACTAGGCGCCATTTCTAAAAAATGGAATAAAATAGATTAGTTTATGAATCAAAATACATAATTTCATACTTATAAAATACTTAACATAAATTGAACTATTTATTGATATAATCTATAAAAAAATTTCTTTGAGGAAGTATATACTCAAAAACCTTCATAGTGGATTATAAATAAAATGAGAATTATCCTAAGCATATCCCCCGGGAGTGTCGTAACCAAGAGTGCAGCAAGGCCCGTTGTCGTGCACCAGTTTCCGTTTGAGTCTAGCTCAAAGTGGTGTTTTCAGGTTTTACCCCTAGGTACATCTGTGCCAGAGCCACCTCTACCTGCTTGTACCTATAAAGGGATGTATTTCTCTGAAAAATCAGAAAATCTCTATAATACCAAAATTCTAGGAAGTTCATCTATACTAATCCTTAAAGTCTATCTTCGGGCTATGTGCTCTAATAAGAGTTTATCTAAATCTAGCTTCCAAGGTTAGTACTAAACTGCCTCTGATACCAACTGTAACGCCCCGACCCCAGCTACCCAGAGTCGGTGCATTACTTCGTAACATTGGCATGATCACAAAAGATCATGTCTCGAAAGACCGATTAGTTTAGTAGCCTTGGAAACACTAGATACATTCATAAATGTTACATTACAACATAAGGTGAAAAACTAAAATAACAAAGTCTTCATAGTCCACACTCATATCCTCTTCTGACTATCCCTGTAGGTCATTCCTAAAATACTTCTTCACATCCTGGAAAATATTAAAACATTGAAAGGGGTGAGCTCAGATGCTCAGTAAGGATAACAATGTTGCGGAAGCATTCATAAATAGACATAAACATTTAAGGTAATGTATAACTAAAACAAAAGCCTTTTAAACTTGAACATCAACATAATATGGAAAAAGTAAAATGAGATAATGCCATTTACTTCTTCACATGGATATTCTACTAGTCAAATAATCACATGCAATATCAATAACCACTTTCATAATGATGGAATGCATAATGCCAGACTATCATAACCACGTAGCCAAGGCCTCGTGCCAAGACCACAAATAAGATTTTGTCAAGGACTCATTCCAAGACACTAGTTTGTCTCATGAGACCTGTCGATGCATCGAGGAGCTATAGCGGGCTCCACCCGTCACTTATTAAGTCCAATTCATTCCTCATATGAATAGTTTTAAACATATCATAAACCATAACATAATCGTATCACATAAAACATGTATAAAGGAAACAAAACATTTCCGCATTTCAATCACAAGATATCAATACAACACATTGATACAATAAAAACTCTTCAAAAACCATTTTCAATACCAAAATAAAAGAAAGTTAAAACTTCGTATTTATTTTTTCATTAAAAAAATGATGGCTTGTAGAGGAATCCGAAACTCAAATAATGGTCACGGCGGCGGAGAAGTAGTTGTCGCCGCATATGTATGGAAAAAAACATTCCCTTTTTTTCGTTTAGTAAAACGCTTCGTATAAAAAGATCCCTTTTGAATAAACGTAAAAGTCAAAGGGGTTTATACACCGTATACAAGAAAGTTGTGTATAAAACCAAATATGCCTCAATGAAAGGAGATTGAGACGAAGTCCTTAAAAAGATCATTTTTAAAATAAAATAGATCTATTATGTGTATTCAATATAGGTACATATAAAGAAATTAAAAATACAAAATAATACATAATAATATCATGACATAATTTGAAAGTAGGAGATTAACCCAAAGAATGGAAGTTGGGTTAAGAAGTTCCCTTACCTTGCGTCTTGTCCTGACTCGACCGTTCTTTAACCTCCTAAATAATAAACTAGAGTTAATTTATATTTACTTAAGAACCTTTTTCATGTTAATTATTCCTTTTATATAACTTATTACCATGTTATGAACATTATGTAATTATTTAAGTTAATAACGGTCGTTTTGTCGATCTTTGGTACTTGAGTCAAAAATAAACTTCTTATAATTACAAGTTGTTCATGTGGTGAAATATCCATTATATCCAGAATTATATTCATGATGTAGATATCATATATATCATATATATTAATTATATACATTCATTTATAATATTACGTAACATTTAGAGGTAAGAAATGAAATGCACCGTTCATGGAGACGGTAAGCCGTACGTACGCATGAACGCTACTTTAATTTATATTTCATATTTAATGGAATGAAATCATAATGATATAAATGTATAATATAATTCAAGTATAATATAGTGTATAATATCATTTACTCCATCCTTTATACATCCCACATATGGATTTAACGATTCAAATCACTTTGAGGGGGCGGTAGTCCGCACTTCCTAGAATGAAATTATCGTGTTTACCCATAATTGAAATCATAAAGTATGCCATAAATGAGAAATAAAGAATAATAAGTAAAACATAAACATATTATATATCATATATAAATATAGTGACATCTTAATGGCCACCTTTGAAGGTGTTATATGTGTGTTGAACAATCATTGTTTCGTGAGGCAGAAATTCACCATCCATAGAAACAGTATGTTCTTTAACCATTAGATGTAGGTGTGTGTAATTTTTGCTCGAATACTTCTTATAACAACATCCTAGTATATTGAGGATACTGCTGTTGTTACAAAAGAAATTAATAAAAAGAGTTTAGGGGTTGGAGAAGAAAAATAAAATAAAACAACATTAGAGAAAACATTACCTCAAAATCGGGTATCTCTTTTTGATTTGTGCCAAAGGCTTCCTTGGGAAGAGTTCTGCCCAAAGTGAGGCTTCTAAGAGTAAGAGGGGGAAGTTGGGAGAGTATTTGGGTAGAGGTTGGCCGAGCCAAATGGCTTTAAATTGTGAATGGGGTGGTAGAGGTGGGGGCCTTTTATAAGTGGAGAGGAGGGGCACTCTTGGAAAGTAAAGAAAAGTCACTTTATTATAAAATGATTTTCGGATTTTAGAGGTCCCAAGCTTATATAATTCGAGGCTAAGGTGATAAGGGTTCTAAATATACTCATCCAATAGTCTTTGGACAAGTGTAAGCCTTGGATTGTACATTATCTTTTCATTTTATTAAAATCGTTAAATAATGAGGTCATCGCTGCATCATAATGATGTCATAAATAATTTAATTTATTTAATGTCTAAAAATTATAAAAAAATACTATGATTTAGGAAATATTTGTAACTTTCAAATTAATATTTATAGTCAAAAATATGACTTGTATAACCCCATGTAAAAATTTTTTTAGTAAAAAATTTCATGTTTGAGTCATTTTTTACTTTAACATTAAATAAAAGGTATTTATGTCATTTTCTAACTAACGTGGCTCCATGGGGTACCCACGTTGACCCATGGATTGTCTTGGTCAGCCTTGTCACATAAAAGGAGGGTATTACATGTGTCAAGCTCATCTCATATTATTAAAACATTATTTTTACCTTAAACTACTCTAATTACCTCTAATCACGTTTAAGAACTTAAAAGTTACTATACACCAAAAATTATTTTAATCTCATTGAACCACATTTTACTTCTTAATGAAAAGCATGTATGTAGGAATTTTGAAAATCAATACACAGAAGTGGTAATATTTCATTTAAATGAAAAATCAGTTATTTAACTACCACTTAGTGGTTTCACTATTCATAAAAAATTGAAGTTTTTCAGAACAATGCCAAAATTTCACCCTAAGTTATAATTGATATTCCGAATTCAAAAATGATTTATATTTTAAAAAAATTCCAAACATATAAGTTGCATTAATTAATTTTATAATTAATTTCCGCTGTCACAACAAATAGCGTGTTTTTAAGAAACAATTTATATCAAAAGACTGGCAATTGTTTATGTCCAATTTCAATGTTAAATTAATTCTAATGACCACCATTGGATAAAATGGTAAAAATATATTATAATTATACTTTAAACCCACTAAATAGTATAATTTATCACTATAAATTATTTTGATTAAAAAAGCTGTTTTTAAGTATTTTTCACTATTCATAAAAAATTAGAAGTTCTCAGAAAAATACCAAAAATTCAACATAGGCTAATTTCGATATTCTGAATCCAAAAATGAAGTCCATTTTGAAATATAAAATTTCTATAATTTTAAAAATTGGTTATTACTATTCATAACGGCTACTTTGATTAGTCGCGATGTTTTAGAACTCGAATTTGCGTACAATGCAAGCTATTGCATTATTGAATGAGAAGCGTATCGTGGAAGCTTGGGGTGTTACACATGGTCTCAATAAGCATGATAAGATAAAAAACATGAGGTGGGTATCCTCACAATATAATGGTTTATATCATAATATATATTTCTGAAAATCTCCCACTAAAACTAAATACTTATAGACACTATGAAAAACTTCACAACTCTTTGTGAATCCATCCAATATTTTTTGGAAACTATTATCATATAAACTATCTAAAATTTTATACAAACACTTTATTCCAAAATTAAACATTATTTTAGGGCCTATTGTATTAACCTATGTGGTTTTTTAGTTTTGATAAAATTTTTGAGTCTCTTAATCTATAATTGCAATCAAATAGTTCCCTATAGATAAACATCATTGCTAATCAATTTAAAAATTTGTAAAACATGATTTCAAAAGATGTTATAAGTATAAATATATTACCACCAACATTAACATCACTACCTTATGTTCTTATACAATGTCCTAGTTGGTAGTGAATGAAATTTTCTTAACTCATCATCTAGAGTATCCATGATAGATAAATCACCAACATAATCCAAGTTATTGATTTAAAATATTTTTCATAACTCATAACAATTTTCCACAAGATGTATAAACATAAGAGGGATTCATGAGGCAAGGACATCCAGTTAATCATCATCGTTACTTGAATCCACACATAAAGAAATACATATTTTACTGAGATAGATGGATGTAAATAAATTGAGTGAGAAACATGACATCTCTCACATATGCGGATTAAGTTTTATCACCCAACCACTTTATTGATCAATGTTCTTAGATACAAGGTATGGAGTGTTGTACAGTGGAATTCCAACCGGGGATTTACAATAGAACAAGTATTAACCCAAATAAAAATGACAATTACATAACTCACCACCATTTCAGAACCCTAAAATTATACATAACAATATAAATCCTATCATCCACACCATATCCAAGAAAATTCTTTAGATAATCCCTCAAAATATGAAAAAAAACTGATGAAAAATAATTATGATCCAAGGTTGAGGGACTTGAAGATAATATGGATAAGATAAAAAACTAGTTCACAAGTTTTATGGGCATGATAAACAAGAATAAAAAGAAACATCAATCCCAAATAATCCCAAATAAAAAGTAAAGTGTAACAATGATTATAACATGGAGTGTAAAGGACGATAATCCACCTCAACCAAAGAAAATTCAAACTGAACTTGAGTAAAGCATGGCTGAATATTATATGAAGTATTCTAAAGAATATCCTAACTAGATAAAATAATAAGGAGATATCATAGGAAGTAAATACATAAAAAACATTGATAAGGTAAAAATTGAAAATAAATCTATTCATGCACTATTCAATTCTAGGTTTATTGAGTTGAATAAAAATAATGAATATTAACATCATTAATAAATTCAAGAATTTTTTTTTAAAATTTGATATAACCATCCCTATTTTGGATGTTATTAGGAAAATTACAAATAATGAAAATATTCTCAAGTATCTATGCACTAAAAGGAGGATAAATTATTATAATGAAATAATAAGCCTTAGTATTAGTGTCTTAGATTTGATAACACTGCTATTTTGTAAAATGTGTTAATATCTAGGGATATTTTCTTTTCTTTTCACAATTAGATCTTTAAATTTTCCTATAATTTATATGAACATGGAGATTCTATAAATTTAATATATAACTCTATGTTTTATTTTTTTCACATAAAATATTTAAATTTCAAAATAGTGGTGGTCTAATTCTAAAATATGTCTAAAATTTTTTCACATTGATTTTTAGAAGATGTACTCGTCAGTGTAAAAGGATTTATTTATCCTACTAATTTTAATATTATCAACATGAAATAAGATAAATCACCATGAAATTCTCTCATTATTTGGAAAAAACCATTCCTAAATATGAAAAAAAACAATCATCAATATACATGAAGTAACCCTTTTCATGGATCTTGGAGACAACAAGGTGCACATCAACATTATTGAGTCAATGAATCACCCTTCAAGAAACCATTATCTCTTTTAAATTTTCCATGAATAAAGTACTTAACCTATTATATATTCATGTATTATACTTTAATTATTTTCCTTATAGGATAAATTCTCCATTTAAAATACCTTAGAATAGTTAAGTTCCCAAAAATCATGATGTTCTAATTTCAAGTTTGAAAAAGAGATAACATATGATTTCATTGATAGTTTATAGAAGAGGATGAAGAATCTAAATACTAAGATGACTAAGATAGTGAAAACATCAAAAATTATTTTCTATTATATCAAAATTATTATAAAATGTTTAGTAGAAATTAAATATTAAGAAAAAACTAATATGTTTCTAGTTTGGTGATATTGGTTATTTTGATAAACGTTGTACAGAGAAGAATATTGAGAATGAAAATATAATATTGGGTAATGATAAAGAATAGATAATAAAAACAAACCATCTTGTGTTGATGAGTTCTATAAGAACAAGCTTAAATAATTTGAACATGAAAATATTATCATTATTCTTAAAAAGGAACATTCTGCAATGAAAATAGAACTAGATGAGGGAAAATCTATATTTTTCACTATACAGCATGAATTGAATAAGGATAGCTAATACATCAATAAATTTGTACGGAGAGTGCAATATATTATTATTCTAATGAGAAGAAATGTTCACATGAATAAGGTAAATCTATACCAAATCAATTTTAAAAGATACATGATTTATTTAATATTGAATATGTGAAAAATAAAACTAAGGATATGTGGGAAAATAAAACTAGTGGGAAATATTTCTTTTCTAGGTAAGGGAATAATATTCTAATCAGTACAAAACCCTTACGAAATGTGAGTTGGGTTTGCAGCATGATAGAAATAACAAATATTTGGATAGATCAATAACTAATCTGGAAGAAAACAATTTCAAGACGTTTTCTATTGTTGTGGAAATCATTAGAATAAATACTATTATTTTTAGTTTAGTATGTATTCACTAGGAAATATTAAAGAACCATTGGGTTTTAGTAATAATTTTAGGAAACAATATCATGGAAAATTGCCTTGACATGATATACAAGACGGTGATTTTTTTTTTGAAATTATAGAAAAATTTTGTGGGATATGAATTTTGGAAGGTCCTAAGACTAATATATGCATGAAAATGTCATAAGAATAAGAAAACCCACTCACGATAAATTTTAACATGATGAATTTTTATTATGGGAACCCACCCGAAGAACCAATGGATGAGATTACATTAATTCAAATAGATTATCAATGAAGACACACCATGTTATTATTTTTCTTCACATTTGATTTAATATCATAATTCCATTCAAAATATACTTACGTAAATAATAACTTTAATGAATTATAGAAGCTTCTGGAATTTAGTTTGGGGGATAAAATATTTTAGTTATAATCATTAAGTGTATGATTTATTTTAAAGTTTTTACTTTGGGTCGATTCAACAATGTTAACCAAAAGTTATTTCATGAGGATATGTTAGTTTTTGAAAGTTTTTTTCCTTAGTTGACTCTACTCCTTATGATTTTTATGCATAATTTAACTATCCTGCATTTTCACCCATTTTTATTTTTATTTCTAGGTCCATAAACTTGGAACATGCCAACATATATATATTGGAGAAACTATATACTATTCAAACTGTGAAAAGGGAGTTCAAACATTGAAAATATTATTCATGACTTGACAGTCAAATTCATGCAGTTATATGATGGAAAATTGAACTTCTACAAACAAAACTATGGATACTCGAATTCAATAATCATTGTAAAGGGAGTATGAGTTTCAATACCATATTTTATTTTAACCCCCAAAATTGTGAAACCCTTGTTTTACATTAAAGTAAAAAATTCATTCCCCACTTTGAACTATTGTAGTATAATATTAATCCAGGTGATATAAGTTGCAAAGGATAATCATTATGCCTTATTTTAAATTTCATTATTGACTTGATTATATGAGTGAAATGGAAAAAGAATAAGTAATGTAATGTATGGTGGGATTAATTTGAAAAATAATTATTTTTGGAGTTTTGTTGATTTTTGTAGATGAAATTATTCATTGATTTTTCATGTTTTGAATTGCTAAATTTGATATTGATTAGTTTATAGTTTATGTAAATTTCTTTTCATAATTTTCCAAATGTTATGTTCTCATTCTAGAGAGTATTTCTCAAAAAATAATCCTCATTCTTTTTCTAATATATTTATTAATAGACTCAAGCATGCTTTACTCTAGACCTTTCAAGATATCTTATTGAAGCGACGATCGAACATAATCTATTTAATATAATTGAGCAATTTTATTGTCTAAATATTTATCCATGAACCCAACTTGAAATTTAATACAACTATTTACCATGGAATAGATGAATGACCATGATAGTAAGAGATCCACAGTTCATAAATATTTTATCCCTTCGTACCATATTGTCAGTGTGTTGTATAATATGAAAAAGAATCTATGTAGGGATAGGTTGCCCGTGAATTATGGGTATATACTTCATTGAGATGACTCTGCTAGTGGTTTTTATATTATTTGGGGATCTTCCATGTTATCTTACATTGTACTCTATCATTCAACTTTCTTGAAAAAAATGTTAAATAACAGAAAATAAAAAAAATGAAAAAGGGTTGTGTCTTGGGAGGATAAAAAATCACCTTTACTAGATCAATGATCTTTTTATCATATGGGGATATGTGGTGGATGTTAAATTTTTCTTAAGAAAAAATTCCGTAAAAAATGAAGAAAAAAATAAAGAGAGGTTTATTCATTCATTGTGATTACTTATATCATGTGAATACATTGATGTTTTAGAGTGGGGAGATAACATATTCTTCATTATAGGAGTATTTAAATGGGATTATCTTTTGATTCCATGAATTATGATTTAATGTCTAAAAAAATTGAAACCTATTTTATTCATTAACCACCTACTTTAATCCTCATAGAAATTTAAACATTGATACAAAATCCTTAGGATTAATTATGATCACTGTCATTATATGGTAGATACATTATTTTTCTTTTATGCCTATGGTATATTTCTTGTACTTGAGGTATGATCACAACCATGTAACATTTATTATCTATAGTGATGAGTCAAAATAATTTAAATGTGATTTATACTTCATGTGGTGTTCACATTAATGATGAATTATGAAAATTAAATTAAATTAAAGAAGATTATTGTTTTTTAAAATAGGAAATGAACCAATAATGATTGGATTTACATATTTGAAGAGTGGGGATTTAGATAAATTAATTTTTTTGAATATTTTAATTTTTAATTTTTATTAAATAACAATTAATTTTTTGATCATGGTATTTTAATTTATGTAGATTAAAGTTTCTTTGCGATGTTGTTGAGGATACATTATTGAGGACAAGAAAGTTCTCACAGCGAGGGAATTAATCAAACCATTTTATGTTTAATTATTTTGATAGAAAACATTTTTTTGGTAAATTAGTTGATTAATCTTGCAAAAATTATTATTTTAAATTTATGGTTGAAAAATAATGAACGTTTTAAAATGGGAAAACATAGAAAAAATGGTTCGATATCTAGAATGTGAGAGGACTTTCCTCAACTCAAGGTGTCTTTGGGTTTTTTTGAATACTCATAACTAAAGATTAAAGATGAAATGTAGGTAAAACGACTGAAAAAATCCATTCTCTTCCCAAATGGACTACTCATGAAGTGATAGATGATGAAAATTCATGATGTGAAGTTAAAGAATGAAAAATCCTCATCTAGAGAAGGAACTAGATATTTTATGGCCAAACCCAAAAACAAAAATTTACAATATAATTATTTTCGAAAGATTCTTAAAGGCCCCATAAAGATTAGGATTGACTCAAAAGTGATTATTTATTAATTTATGGATAATTCATTACATCCCTAGAAGGATTGATGCCTATAAATTTCGGGAAATTGGGGGAATTCGTAGATAATTTTATGGGGAGGGGAAGTGTTGGATGAATATACTATATTTCTCCATTTATTTTTTAATTTCTCATTTGATTCCTTTTATTAATTCTCATTATTCCTTTTTTTCACTAGAATCATCTCATTTACCCTTCATATGGAGGGGTAAAATCATTGCGTGATTAGAAATGGGGAGGCTGGGACCAATTGTAATGCTATGGGTTTTGTTATTATTTTTATTTAAACCATTACTTATTTTTCTATCTAGTTTGTATTATATATTTTTGGTTTTAAATAACTAATTATATTGTATTATGGTTAGATTCTACTAAAAGTTATTTCCCTTATTTATGATCAAATTTCCCCCTTAAACTAATTTTAGTCTGTATATAATGGAACTTTCTAGGGTTAGGTTGTGAAGTTCTTGGAGATCATCAATATGGTTTTAAATTTATGTTTTGAACTATTGGTTATCCAGAAAAAAAATAGATTTATAATTACACTAATTAATAAAGAGGAAACACTATAACACTCATACAAATTTGAAGGAGGGGAGGCTAATCTAGTATTTCAGTAAGGGAAATTATCACCATAACTATCTACCCAAGGGAGAGAGGAAGAAATAATTGAATCTCTCTCTTATTATCCAAGTGAAAAATATTATTAAAATTGAGAGCTATAATACAATTAAAATAGTTATATACATTCCCAACCCAATCACCTTTTTTATAAATTATTTTAAATCATCAAATTCTAAATGACTTTACAACTTCAAATTTCTCAAATCAAATCAAAACAATTTTCATGAAAGAACCAAAAAGTGAAATACTATTTCATGTTAAATCCTATTAAAGAGACTACCTAGGTTACCACTATATTATAGAAAGATAAATAATTATTTTTCTATTCCCCACAACATGACATGAATTAATTATCCATAATATTGGTAAGCAGTTTTGCAGGGAACAATAATATCATTGGACCATAGAGAAGGAATTAGTATGTAGAAGTATTGAAGAAAAATAAGAGGGTATTATGAATGTTAACATTTAGATGATGGTGGGAATATAGAAGGATCATGCTTATTGATTAGTGATAATGGAAATTATGTGGTTGGTAGAAAAACATAGATAGTCTAAAAGCCTGGTATTTATTTAAATAACCCTTCGGTAAATTACTGGATTGATATGAAAATGGTTTCAACAAGGAGGTGGTTATAGTTTTGTGATGGTAGTTGGATATAAATAGTGAGTTATGATAATTAATTGGGAAATAATTAGATAAGGGTATTGACCAATGTGGATTGGTTAAAGGTGGTACATTTAGTTGACCAATGGTTTTGAATTATCAGATATATTCTAGTTGATTATTGGGTATGAGTTTTAAGAATATTTCTGATAGGGTGAATGGGTTTGTGGAACGTCTATACTCCTACATGAGTGTGACAATTTTTATTTTGAAGTGGGGCTTCATGTTTTGAATATAGTCTCAAAAATGAAAATGTATTTTTTGATAGAATGGTCTAGTGATACTCAGGTGTGATAATGAGTGAGTCATAGATTGGTATATAATAGTTACATAATATAGTGGTGCATGACTTTAGTGGATAAAGAATTCATGAATATTGTTGGGAGTTAAGAAACTTTATGGAGTTTTTAAAATTTATTGGTGTCATGATGTGTGAGCCAGTGTGGTTTTAGGAATGGTCGATGTGTTGGGGTACATACTTGATTTTTTTACACATGATCAATAATTAGTGATCAAATGAGAATAAAAATAACTCATTTAGGTAATGGATAGTGTTATTGAGGGTGGGGCTGTCTCCCAAGGTTTTGATTAGTGAAGATGGTTTGGGTGAAGGGTTGACATGGACGTAACTATTAGGAGACTTGTAATTAGACCATTCATTGGGATTTTAGTGGAAAATATAGTTCATGGAATATTCCCATATATACTTTTTATGGATGAGAAATTTTATAGTGGAGATACTTTAATAAACCAAAACATTTCAGGTTGGTGGAATTATAAATGGTATGGTTTTTAGAGAGAGTGAAACTAGAAATTGTGTTAATTTTTTTATATTGAGAATAGAAATTTAGAACACGTTCGAATTGTTTAAATAAAGGTTATTAAAGTGTCTTCATGTGTTTAGGTGGTCCAAGTTGATTCTTGATAGTTCGAAAATTAGTAAAAGGGCTAGTAAGTGGTTGTAGTAGGCCAAAAAGTACCTAGTTTTTTGTACCAAGTAGTTAGTGAGCTTCTAAAGGAGGGATTCCCACAACTTGGGTCCAAAAGATTTCTATAATTGGTTCCCTATACATGGTATTCTCAAGAACCTTTTTTTAAATGGGGGTAGTTTAAAAATATCATGGATTTTTTATTTTAAACCCCATTTCATGGTTTTGGGGGTTTTATTTTTTGAAAGCCAAGGGAGTTCTTCCCCTATCCCTTCCCTTCACTCACATATTCTCCTTTAAATACATTTTAACCTATGTTGTATTTATTTATTAATAAGGAAATTTATTTACTATTTCTTATCCTCTATCCCATCACCTTTATTTTTCTCTATTTTTTTATGTAATTATGTTTATGTTGTTAATTCCATCATAACATGGTGGATTTGGGACCAAATGATGAGGATTTTTTTTTATCATGATAAATCGGATCTATAAATAATGATAACTCTGGGTATTAAATAATTTCACTTAATTTAAGTAATTGACATGAATTCTTTATATATTTTCATCAAATTAGTTAAACTTTATAGGTGAATTGTGAAGTCATTTTAGGGACATTATGTGTTAGAGGTCTGGGTGGATGATGGTAGTGGTGGAAACCTCATTTCTCATGGGCTGGTCTATAATATATCATCTAAAGTTTTTTAATTTGATCATGTCAAAAAATAAATTATAAAATTAATTATGGAATTAAATTTGTGGGTTATTTGTACTTATTTTTTAATTAATTAAGTGTGTATTGATAGTCGTAGCGACTAGTATTAATGGTTGGTGTATGGTCGGTCTTGGTCAGCGATGGAGTTCGATATTTTATAGGGTAATGAATTTGGTTTGTGTTATGTAGACCCTAATTATTTACCAAATTTTTATCAATTTTTTCTTAATTTATGTGATATGTAATCATACAAACTATGACTAATTGATCCTAATTAATTCAAATTATCCGTATTTTACTTTTTGAGAGTGGTTAGACGTTCTTGGGACTGTGCATGGTTTCCCTTATAATGATACATGGTTCAATAAACAAGTTAGTCATGAGGTTTATTCAATAATGTGAATCATGGAGAATAGAACCTAGAGAGGGGGGTCACCTTTATAAGTAAAAACATAGTGGAACTAGGATAGGTTCCCTTAGTATGTTCTAAAAAGGGTATGTGATTTAATGAGTGAAGTCAGCACAAGGCTTGGCTTGGGCAGGACCTTTTTGGTCCCTTATATTTTTTCCCAGCCGACCTATATGTGGGGAAAGTATTCCTCCCTCACAAGAAATTATGTTTTGGTCTATGATACATTTTTTATGATTATTTATATATTTTGGGTGTGTGAAGAATGAATTAAAATTAGGTTAAGGGTTTTTTGTATATACGACAACCCTAAAAGGAGATTCTTAGTGTGTGTTGATATGACTATTATCATACCATATAATGGTTGTGTTCTTGGTATGAGATATAATTAACATATTTCCATGTAATGTAATATGACTAAGTGGACCATGTAATGTGCCCTAGTATTGTGTTGGTGTTTTTTTTGAGAGAATTATAATATAAGACTATCATGGTGGTAGGATTTTATGGGTGGAATATAGAAATAGGTTGTGTCTTTGAGATTCCAAGATTTAATTAAAGAATATATCGATGTTGGGAGAGTTACTAACCCATTGGACTTATGTGATATATGTGTTCTCATTGAACTATTTCACTACTTATATGTGTAATTAAAGAAATAATTGATATTATATGAATTTTTATTATTTGGTATGCTAAATGGCCATGTATTGTATTGGTTGGGTGATCAGTCCATCCATAATCACAATATGTAACTGGAATGTTAGTTTGAAAAGAATTAAAAATATGTTGATTCATGTTAGGATGGAATGTATTCTGCTTTTTATTTGTAAGAAATTTCAATTGTGGGTGAATTTTTAAGGGATATACTATAATATGGGTTGAAAATCATGCCAACCATCAGAATATTTTTTTACAGGTTAGGTTTCATGCCCACCATAAATGGTATATGGTGATTTTTGATCAAGGATGAAAAAAAGACCAATATGGGACGGACATATGTGGGGGTATGTTGAGTGTACTAAATTGAATAACTGATGGTTTGGGCATGATGCTGATTGAAGTGGGTTGTGATGTGGATAGTTAGAAATGATACCTCCTGAGGACTTTTTTATGAAAGTTTGGAGTGATGCCTCCTGAGAATGTTATGTTGTGGGATATTAGATGTGATTCCACCTGGTGACTATGTGATGTGGGTTAGACATAATGCCTCCCAAGATTATATTTTATTATGTTTTGAGATAAGATACTATGTGTTTTGACATGGGATATAATTCCTAGTCCATATTCTTGTGACACACTTAGAGTCACCCTGACACTAACTAAATTATGTATGCTCACTCTTAGGTGTCTTAGGAAACACCCACGGTACTTGAATGTGTTATATTTTTAGTTCTTTTATTTTTTAATCTGGTCATATCACATTGATCATAAAATATATACATAAGGTATATTGGGGTCACCATTAGTAGTGGTCTACTGAATTGTAATTCAATCATGATTGGGGTGTCCCACCCACTTTGGTACCCAAGGAGACCTCACGGTTATAAGAAAAACTACGGAAAAGGATAGAAATTTGATCATTCTTCTTAATATCCTGGTAGAGTCATGATATGGGGATATGTTGGGACTCAATACTAGGTGGTGGTTATTTTTAGTTTGATTTGTTTTGGTAAGAGCTATATATGATCTACCCAAGATATTATTTCTAGTTAATGGTGGAACCATGTGACATTTAGTTAATTAATTATTTATATCATCTGCAATATTATTTTATTTTTGGTTGGATCTTGGATGGATTGTTTCATTTATCATATTTTTAATAAAATCACTAATTATAGGTTAATTTTTCATTGTTTTATGGTTTCCTATTCCAGAAATAATAGTCTCCTCATAGTATCTTTATAAACCCTTAAAATTTATAGAAAAAGTCTTGAAGACGAGGAGGTTTCCTATGTTAAGATGGTCTTATTGTCTACTTATTTTTGAGTGAGTCGTGATGAGATGTTCCATACATCAATAGAGATTTCATAAATAAATGAGAAATCCATATATTTAACATGTGATATGAAAACTATAGAAAAGTATAAATTCTATAAAAACAACTTTTTGTTTAGACTAGATGCACATAGATTCATATTACTATAGGTAATAACTAAAATGTGGTTTCACTACCCAAATTAAAACAGTTAATTACTCAAATGTACCACCTTGATTCATGAGATAGTATCCAAACTCAATCTATTTTTTTCTATGGTTATACTGTAAGAATATGGTTAGTCAAATATTACCACAATGTGTTTTCTTCCTCATGTAAATCAAATTTATATACACAATGATTTCATGTTCATAAAACCATGATATGGTAATGCTAAAATAATGATTTGTTTTACGACAAAAAAAAACTATGAAATTTTTCCAAAAAACACCATTTTTTCTTAAATGTTTCTAAAAAATCATGATGCGGTTTTACAAATCACAATGTTTTTATAAATTTTTTAATCCATGGAATGTATTTATAAATTAAATCATGGTTCTAGAAAAATTCCCAACATTTTTTTTTCACTTTTTCACATTTTCAACTCATCGATTATTCAGTGGAATTTAATTTGATACCAATAAATAGATTAATGAGACATCTCTATGTCCATATACAATATCTAAAAACATAAAAATGATTCCTGATATATAATAATATAATAATTTATAATACTAAATACAAAAATTAAAATTATAAGTCCTCAATTTTTATGACAAGTATTTTCCAAAGGTAATTTTGATCAAATTCCCATAACAGAAACTGATAGCTTATTAACTCTAAAGTTATCCACTAGTAACTGGAATCATTAAAAGATTTGGATGGTTTATTTTTCTTAAATTTTTTTGACAAAACCTCCTTATCAAATTAATATTAAGAGGAATTAATTTAGAGATCCTTGGCTATGTAAATAATCCCTCATCTCTATAAATTATAGGAATGTTGTGTATTTATAAGTGTGGTGAGTGAATGTTTTATAATAGATAATTGAATACATTATTTATTCATTATATTAAGTTATTAGACATAACCTATAATGATTTATGTACTAAATAACTTAGTGATTCAACAATATGTTGAGTGATAAATTTAATCCAAAATAACTAATATGTGCAGATCATGGTCATTTATACACAATTATGTTGTCATATTTAATGACTTATGCCGTATATTAATTATTTTTTATCTTATTTAACTTTTTTACTCAAAAACATAAAATTTTACCCTTTACTAAATTTCAACAACTTGATTCAAAATATTTAATCTATTTTACCAAATTCATATTGTTATTATAGTAATTTGATATTTTAACATGCTATAAAAAAATATAGAATCACTGTAAATGTAATTATATTGTTAAAAGAATTTATATATAACTACTACATTAAATATATAAATTATTTATTATTATTTCATTTGAATATTCACTCATTGTAATGTGTGTAATGGTGATATATTCATATAGTGTATTGATCAATATTGGCCTTGTAGTGATTTCAAATGGATTTAACTTCTCCCAATGATGATTCCATTTAAACATAAATTATTAAAGATAGGATTGAGACTAGTCTAGGGAAATTTTTTTGATGCTTCCTCCTTCCTAATATTAGATAAATATACTTTGCAGAACATGTTTTTAAATGTTTAATCGTTGAATTAACTCTTTTAAAAAATTAACTTATGTCATTACCCTCATTAATATACACCAGTTATAATAGTAACTTTATAATGTCTATACTACCAATGATCGTAATACCCAATAGACATATAATGTCTATATTCCCTCTTTACTAAATTTGAATTCTTTTTATAAAAATCCTTTAAATAATAATTGCTATTATGAAGTTTATTTTTTTTCTATAATATATGTTATATTCCTTACATTATTTTTAAATTTCATTGTACATGTTATAAACATGATAATTATTAGAGAATTTTATCTTAGAGAGTTTTATGTTCCACTATCATTATTCATATTTTCATATCTCAGTTGTTTCTTATAAATATTTTAATAAATACTTATCTTTGGTTTTATAGAAAATCATATATTATATAATTGATTATTTATTTATATTATTATTAGAATTTATCATGTATTATAGTGTGTGTTGATTCATCACCTATTTTTTCATTAATATCTCACATGGAGTATTTTTTGGGTCTTAAGGGGGGGGGGGGGTTAGCAAAAACCTTTTTGTTATATCTTAAACACTTTTTATGTTTTAATTTTCATCCTATGTGATGAAGAACACACTTTTAGTGTCACGGTGAAATAAAATAAGACATTGAAAACATGCAATAAGACATAATTTATTTACATGGTTCACCTCGCAAAGTGAAGAGGCTAATAATAATTTTGAAATTTTTCACTATATCACACATATAAACTTACCATAACGATATGTAAAATATTTTCTAAATACACACCCTAGGCCCACTACCTATGTATGATAGGCACACTAATTTTATGAAACATTCCATTAAAATGTTCAAAATAGAACATATAATTATTTAATTAACCCTTCATGATGGTTTTAATTGACATTTATAATTATATAATAATTTATTTATATATTTTAAGACTTGTACACCATCATTTACTTTATAGAATCATCATAGATCTTTAATATCTAGCTTCACTAAACATCCATTATTGGTAGTTATGTGATATTCAATAGAGTCCCTTAATCTTATTCACTATTATAAAGATTTAAAATGGATATTACCTTATTAGTTTCTATTTTATTTACTCAATATTTTATATTTGAATAATATTATCCATTTGATTATTTATTGTTACATTTTTCACATTTTTTTAATTATCCTTTTCTCTCTCTTTTTAATACGCTAGTATATTTTATTTTTTATCTCTATAATATTTATTAATTTTAATTCTTGATAATTTATTCATACATTCATCTTTAAATGAATATTTTAATTTTCATTAGCTTTCTTTAATGATTTTCGGATGTTATCTCATTATGAAAATTCCTTGAATAAATCTACCAAATATCCTAAAATATTTAAATTGATTTTTATCCAGAAAAGAAAATTATAGATAAATATCATGAAACTTATATCTTTATATTTTAATAACCATTTATCTTATTTTTTACTCTATTAATTAATAAAATCATCTCTTAAATATATATCTATGAAAATTTTGAAAACTAAATAGAGAATTCAAATAATCCATTGTTGGGCATGTGTAATTTTAGGGGTCTTCTTTTTCATACTATGAGATATAAAAATGTTAAAAATTCCCAAATTAAATAAATGTAATAATTTTTGGTAATTCAATATCATTTTATATGATTTATCAGTTTTTCCTATGATTTTCTATATTACAGCATGCAATGGTCTATTCTCGTATACCATATCTTGTTTCTATTTAAAACACTCTATATAATATCTACCATGGAATTAAATTATGCCATGTCACATGATTTAAAAGCTTCCAACTTTATAAAATATACAATGGAAATAGTATAAAATATATTATTCCTTCAGAAAATCCACTACATTATGTTATACCACTATTGTTTATTAACCATACACTTAAATATGACATTCAACTCCATAATATGATTTTTCTATATTGTATTAATTGGATGTCTAAATAAAAACATAAAAATCCATTTCCATAGTATAAATAAAAATGTTCTATTTATTTTAACCCCCGTTTTAAAATATAAACTTTTTAATAAATTTCAAAAATATAGTTCTATGCATGCTACTCAAATGTCCATGGATTAATTATGAAAGCCCCTTTTTTTTACATATTAATTCATGATCTATTAAATGAAATAAAAATAATATGACTTGGAAGATCGACATGTCTAGTGTCTTTGGGAATTAGGTACATTAAATAACAATAAAAAACAGGTAATACATTATCTTTATTGAAAAAATCCTTTACAAGATCATATTATTCCTTTATACTTAACATTGCATGGGATAACATGGAGACATACATAAGAAACAGCTGACCTATAAAGCCTAGTAAGAGAATAAACATGGAATAACATGAATAAATTAATACATGTTAGAAAATAGTCTTATCAATGAGACATAATGGGGTGATAACCATAAAAATTAACAATGAGGCATGATATAACATGAAAACATAAAGGCAACACAGAAAACATGGAAATAACATTAAACACTACATGATAAACATAGGTCCAGGCTAACTTTCAAGAAATCATAATTGAAAAATTCCTATGATTGAATAGGTTAACTACCTAGTCCCTTCCAAGATGTCTCATGAGACTAAAACATTACCTAATTCATTGGAGTGCTATATAATATTTTTGACAACCATCACTTTCATTCCATTCTCATGCTTAAGTGGGCCACATATATCATATAAAAGTGATTCATTTATCATGATATTTTATTATATGATCGAGGAACATAGAATAAATACATTTAATTCTCTATTAAAATAATGGTAGGTGAAAATATGTGAACATAATAGATAGGAAATGGGTACGGGTAGTCACTACATAATTGTTTGGAATCGAAAATCATGGTGGAATTTCGGCAGCATATCGGGGGTGTATAAATGTTCATGGAAGGCCCTGATGAGAGTAAAATGGGTAGATAATAATTTAAGAATCATAGAGGAATTAAAGAGTATATTTAAGAACAAATCTGAACCTTATTAATTTTATAAAAGGGCATAAAATAGTGATGATACTTGAATAAAGAGGAGGAATAAATGAACACATACTAAATTTCATCTTGGTAACGGGTGTACATTGAGGTTAATAGGAGGGATAAATTAGAGTGAATGGGGTATCTCATATCATTTAAATAAATAATAAATTAATAGGTATGTGGAATAACATACCCCAAACAAGAACAAATCAGAATTAAGAGGCATAACATAAAAGAGGTTCTTGAATAAAAGAGAGAGTGGAAGATCCTTTAATTTCATGTGACTCCAAATGCATGGGAGATGCTTCTTCAGATATTGGGGAACCTTAGGAGGACTATGGAGATGGAAGGGAAGATTAATTCCACAAACCAGGTATTTTTAGTGAATATGAATGGGTTATTGTGTGGGATTATAAAGGATATGAGTGGTGACTTCTATATTATTTCCCAAACTTATGTTTTAGAATCTATATAAAAAATAACCCAAACCACAAAACATACCATGGGTTTTTTCACATGGTTTCATTCAAATGGGAGTTTTTTAAATTATTTAATAAGGAAAATGGAAAAAAATTAAAAAAATAATACACTTGTTGATGTGGAATTGAGTCATACTCTTAAAGATATGATTTTAAAACAATAAAATATATTAAGGATTTTGGAGGATTCATTAAAGATTTATAAAATTAATTTATAAAAATAAAATCAAATTATTTTAAAGGTAAAAAATAAATTTGGTCATATATACCCATTATATTCTTAATTATATAAATTTTGGGTCATTATAATTCCAAAATAGACACGATATATTTATATCATATTTAATTTTTACATAGAAAATCGAATGTCTCAAAAAATTATAAAAAATTCACCATTTGATAATTTTGACCTTATGATTTGAAAAATATTATTAAATTTATGTAAATAATTTTATAAATATGTTTAGTTTTCTTTTCAAAATAATAATTTGCATTTATTGTGAAATATTAGGTTTTTTACAATAATAGTTTTTGTACCCTTATAAAAATAACATTTGAAATCACAAAATTTATATGATCATTTATATTTGATAAACAATTTTCAATAATTTTATTTTATTAAAATAATATTTATTTCAAAAATATAATATTTAATCAAAATAAAATCCTTAATTTAATTTTAATATTAACCTAATTATTATTTGTTTTTTATTATATCAAAATAAAAATCATTTTAAAGTAACAATAACAGGATGAAAATATATTCACTATTCTATAAAAAATAATATACATACTCATATTTATAGGGTCCTAATTCATATCCCATTAATTCATCAGAAAACTCCCTATGATTATGTTGCGTGATAGTTATACTATCACGGGGTGGTTCAACATACATGGTTTGGGTCACGAGCATGATGAGCTTGAACTTCTCTCGTAAACGGTTTTACTCATGGATATGTTGTTGGATCTCAGCTTGGGTTTGATCAAGTGAGATTCCCAATGATTCTATCTCCTTTAGAATCTTTGATAAATGGGATTCATAGGGTAAGATACAACTATTTGGGGTAATAACTTCCTTTTTTATTACAATTGCATTTATTAAAACCCTATATTTATTCAAATAATATGATAATTATTCAATGACTATATTATGAATGGTAATGATTCTTAACGATCAACTAAATTTTATAGGATATAATGAAACAATATTAGTTCATTTGTTTTCTATAACTATATTATATAATAAGATATAAAATTAAATTACAAGGGGAAATTTTATTTATAAATGTTTGGGTCATTATATGAATCATATTAATCCCTTTAGAATATGAAATTACACTAAATAGAGATGTTTTATACATGATGATATCCTATAAATCCTAGAGTTTATTATACCTAAAATTTCACATAATTATTTAAACTTTAATACATATTGTTATATGACATCATTATATCATTACCCCTTTTATATACTACAACATGTATTATTTACCAGTCAATACATATGATATAATGAATCAACAACAAGATTATATACCATTACAATGAAATTTTTTTATCAATGCATCTAATTTAAATTACCACTAACAATATAAATATATAAAATCATATGATATCTTCAAAAAAATATATTCTATTTTATATAGATATATTTTTCAATGTGGCATCTCATATTATATAACATGACATATATAAAGAATATTAAAAACTTTTAAAAAAATTTCCAATCATCTCTAAATCAAATCAAACACATGAAATCTATTTATAATAATATTTACACTCATCACATAGTACATAAAAGATTTATCCTTAAACTTAATATAAAATTAACATCACCAATTTCATTTATAGTTTCACTCATTTATTTTTGTCATTTATTAAAATATACTCTCAATAAACAATATGATTTCCAACCATGAAAAACTATCTTTCACTATATGCTCAAGCATACATCTAATATTAATGAAGCATTTTCAACATTAAAAGGATAATAAATAAAACCAATATAATACTAATATGAAAAATAATCACCACCTTTTAAATTGTTTTCAATACATAATATTTTAAACTTCATTTTCTCCCCATTAATGAAAATATAAATAACAATATTATAATTTTTAAAATTTTGTTAAATAAACATAAATAATTAGCTAGGATTATAAATAATTATATCTAATATTACATGAGATAGGTATCTGTAACAGCCTATGTTTTTACTCCTTAAATAAATACTATTTTGGATTAATTTACCCTCAAAAAACAAAGAAAAGAAACAAATTTAATCTATTTTAAGGTTTTTGTAGAATTGTATGGTATAAAAAGGGATAATTGAATTTTGATATATATATAAATATAAAATAATTTTCACTTTAAATATCGACTGAACAAGTACATCTAAGAAACTAATACAGATGTTTTTTCAAAAAAATCACTTTTTTTTCAAATATAATATATTTTGAAATTAATAAATGATTAACACTACATTATTTATTATTTTTTTGTAAAAAAGAATTGTCAATATAATAAAATACAGCTCCCTATAAAAATAGTCTACACTATATTTTAGGTTTCCAATTAAAAATAAAAAGTATAAATTTTGGGTTTTTAATTATAAAAAATTTACTTCACTTTTGTATTTAAAATGTAAATGTTACATTAAGATTTTTTTTTATATTTTTTCTAAACAAATTATTTTTAGGTGAATCGTGAAAAACACTATTTTTACAAATTACATAACTTTTATGACATTATTAGTATATAAGTATGAATTTTAAATTCATTAAACCATTTTCATAGAAAAATATATATTTTATAATAGAATTTATAAATTAAAAAATGTTTTTTTTATTTTATAAACTAATATTTACATTTTAAAACATAAGTTATATTTTTTAAAAAATAAATTTAAAACATTATATTTTAGTATTTTAAAATAAATTTTCATCAGTTTTAAAAAATGGAAAAACAATTTTTCAATTTTTCAACCATTATATATGAACTATATAATTATTATCATTTTATTTTTTTCTTAAAGGATATATTAACTAGTAAAACTAATATTTTTGGTGAAAAACCAAATGATAAAAAAGGAGAAAACTATGAGTTAAATGGCCAAAATTGTTAAATTTTTTTTTTAAATTGAGATGTTGTGGTTATTATGTACCTGATCTCTTCTCCCCTCCATTATTACTCATTTTTAGAAACATTCCTTGAGGGTGAATTCCCATTATTGAAACTTTTAATGTACTTACCAAAAAATGTCATACCTTTTCACTTATAAATGGTATACACCTCTCATCACTTCCCCTAAAACAAAACCCCATTAATTTAAGCCCAAAATCTACCTAAAAATCTCATCAAAACTCATATACACCTTAATGAGTTTCTATTCATCCCCATGTTCCACTTTTCAATTGTTTAATCCCTTTCACAATGGAAATAATCTATACGGTAAAGTATATATTTCTGACCGCTCCTACATATTTTATATTTAATTATGTTATTTATTCATCCTAAAATTTCATTTCAAAATTTTAAAATGATAAGAAATTGTCATTATCATACTAATATATTATTATAATAATTTAACAACCATTAACCTCCCTCCCCTTTTCCATTAAAGAAAACTTGAATGTGAATCATGTGTTATGCAGACTGTCATCTCCATGACATAACATGTTTTGTTTTCCTTAAAAAACATACAAGGATAGTCAAATAGGAATTATAATATATAATTATAATAATTATGAAATATTATAGATTCTTAAATGATAAACCATATTACCATTTTTGCCATATTCTATGAAAATGAAACAATCACCCATGAGTACATGCAGACTACCACCTATATGTACTAGTGTATTTCGTTTTTCATTGAAACTATCGAGGATGGTTTCAGTTTATATTTTATGAGTGTATATGAATATATAATTAATATTTATACTTAATATGTTTATTTTTGTATAATACTAATAGTAATGATCATCATAAGGTAATCCATTGATATCGATAAAAAACATGAAACTAGTTCATAATCACTTTTATATTCACAAAACCCAACTAAAACTCCAATGTAAGGGAACTATAATATTATTGGTCATTATATTCCAAAAATTAAAATCACTTAAATGGTTTTTAAGTGAATATATTTTGGATAAAAATGGTGATTGATACCAATTTTATAAACATAGTTCAAAATAGTCGAGATTTTTAACACCTGATGTTGAAAAGAGATTATAACAATATCATACATGAAGAGAATTTTTATTAATCTATATTATAAATGTAATTTAATATGAATATTTTTATAAAATAAGTAATTAAAATGCTTATATTTATGATACATGAGGTTAAATAACTTCTATTAAAACCAAGGGTAAGGGAAAGGGACTTGAAAACACAAACTCTTTTCGCTGAGTTATTAAATTTCTTAATTAACTTCATTTTTTTCAAACATTATATCATAAATTTTTACTCTTTTTTCTATTAGGGAAATTTTATTTTATCCAAATACATTAAATGTTTTCTTTTCAATTATTACTTTGAAAAAATAAAGGATTATTTCTGAAAAGTGACTCATAACGATGACCTTTATAATGAAGAAATGTTTTAAAAAATCTATTTTAATGACTTGGTTCTCATTATAATCAAATAAAATTTTTCTAAGGAAGTAATTTTTAATGTAGTACCCTATATTTTAATTTATTATGTGATTATTCTTTATGATCATTTTTTGGTATGAAATGATTTCATTCATGATGTTTTATTATACCATTGGGATGTTTTATGAAACTCATTTTATTTTGACGGGGACTATTAAAAGTGAATGATTTCTATTTGTGCTTTCGGAAACCAATTATGTTTCCATGGTTTCCTTATGATATGATGATTATCAACTTTAACTGGCACATATATATATAGACGATGAAGGTTGGGGACCCATATCTTTGTATAATGTAATGGTTTATGTTTACATCTAAAGAGATTGATAGACATGGATATAAAGAGTTTTTTCACATCAACATGGGCATGATGGGTTTTATCACATTTTTAGGCATGAACATACTAGGTGTTTTCAAATATACATGGTAATAATGGGTTTTCTGACAATTTTGTTTTCCAATTATTATAGTTGTGCTACATTTACATTTTTTATCAAGTTTTGATAAATTCTCTATATGCATTTCATTTCTATGAAATTCTTTATTTTCATGATTAACACTTATTTTAAAATTATTTCACACTTTAATACCATGCTCGCATGTTTTATGATTATTTATATGAATATTGAACCATGCTATAATTTTTACACTTCCTTAATGATCTAACTACGATATTATGTTTCTCTCTTTTGTTTTATGATTATAATCAACAGTCTTATGATCATTTATTAAGATATTTATATCCTCAATTTCTCTACCATTTTTATGATCTAAAACATTATGATATTTTTCCCTTGAAAAGTTATTTACCTCACCACTTTTTTATGTTTCCATTCATGATGGTCTGAAGCTGATTATATCCTGAGGGATTTCTAAAAAGGGTATAGTAGAGAGTAGTAATGTAAAAATTATTTAAATTGTTGTAAAATTAAATGTTTATGTAGCTAATCATCAAGACATTAAACCTTTAGGTCCTTAGTTTTTCCAACTACTTGTGAGAAGTATTCCATAAATCATAAGATTAATATATTATTTATGTCAGGTAACGTCGAAGATATTATTTAATGTTCTATTAAGGTAATGATGTTAACTGGATCCTCTCAATATTTTCTGGGAAATAAAAGGAATGTAGTGTATCATGGAACAATAGATGATAAAAATATTGATTAAATAAATTATAACATCTTACATGAAATAAATGAGGACAAAACATGTAATTGTTTTAAAGGATAAACAAAGTGTTTTAAGTTTTGTAAATAAAGACACCAAGCCCACAACTATTTATCCATGGCTAAGATGTTAATTAATACAACAGAAGATAAGAAGGTTCCAGCTAATTATCCACCCACATTACAATTCTTCAAGTGAAAAGAGTTTATAAATTATGTGAATCAATTACCCAACCCTTAATCCAATGAATATAATCATCCACAAAAACCTATCAAACCAAGGTAACAAGGAGAAAATCCATGAATACGACCACTAAGGTGAATCATGATACTGAAGGAATATGAGAAAGATTGATCTATTATATATATATGATTATAACTTATTTTATTTTTGTTCATTACATTCTTTTATATCACAAAAGTTTTATAAGAATTTTTAATCAAAACACCTATCAATAGATACTGAACTATCACTGAAAACCCCTGAATGAAAAATGAACATATATAAGATTTATAAATACACTCAGATTTAGATTTATAGAAGTATACTTATTTCATATATAATTATTCTTCCTTTGTACGAATTTGACATAATTATGTGTTTGAATTAACTATCCATATAGAGATCCCATATAAATTATTATAAGAATGAGGTCTCATTTCATATCATAAATCATCCTGTTATCTTGTATTAATGTAAGGATGATTATAAACTACAAGTAGAAACGAATTAAATAATAAGGTATGTGATACCAAACAATGAGGTACTCTTTACTCAAATGATCAGGGAGGAAGTCAATATTGATTACATGCCTAATTTATTTGAAAATAAAAATATATTTCTAGATGAATTTCCTAGTATTACCCTAGAGCATGAGGTTGAGTTTTCAATCAAACACATAGGTGGATCAATTACTAACTCAAAAATTATTTATATTATGGGTCCCATTGAATTATAGGAGTTAAAGTGGAAACTGAAATATAATTTTGACAAGGGTTTTATATGACCTAGTTCTTCACCATGGGGTAAACCAGTGCTCTTTATCAAGAAAGAAGGATGGATCAATGTATCATTACCTTTATGGCCATGATCTTAATAAAATCATAATAAAGAAAAAGTATCCTCTACCCTATATCTATGATCTATTAAATAAACATAAAGGAGAATAATACTTTTAATTTATTGATTTTCAATATGGATATCACATTTAAGGGTTAAATGGGAATATATTTCTAAGAATGATTTCTATATGATACATGGGCAATATGAATTTGTAGTGATTCCTATTAGAATTATGAATACCTTCATGGATCTAATGAATATAGTATTTAGATACTAACCTGATTAATATGTGGTTGTATTTATTGATGATATTATTATGTATTCAAATAGGAAGTAAGATTATGAATAACATTATAAAATTGGGTTAAAGACATTGATAAATGAGGCCTTATATTAAAAATTTAGAAATTGTGAATTATATCTATATAATGTAACATTATTGAGTAATGTAATCAAATGAAATGGAATATCATTAGATCTATCAATAAAGGAATTTATCAATCAATGACCAAGACTGACCACTATAACTGAGATCTTTAGTTTTCTTTTGTTATTAGTATATTACGAATTCATTGTGATAGATTTATCATGGCTATAAAATCCACTAACCATATTAACACAGAACAGAGTAAATTTCATTTAGATAGAGGAATGAGAATAAAGTTTCAATGAACTATAAAATATGTTGTTCACAACTACTATACTTACATTACCCTATAGTGGGGATGGGTTTGTCATATACATCGATTCTTTGAAAAACGGTTCGGGTTGAGACCTCATATAAAGTGATATGGTAATTTATTATTCCTTACACTAAATAGTGTATAATTATAAAAATTACCCAACACATGATTTAGAGCTGGTATCATTGATGTTTTTATTGAAGGTTTGATAAAATTATCTCTATATACGAAATTGTGGTATATATACTAATCACAAGATCATGAAATATATATTCAAATAAAATTAATTGAATATAAAATAAATTATATGGTTAAAATTGATAAAATACTTTGAAGTCTCAATAAATTACCACCATGGGATGGAAAGTAAGGTGGTTGAAGCTTTGAGCAGGAAATAGTGTACTATTCTATCCATTATAGAGGTTGAAAAGGACCTAATATTCATAGATTTGTAGAGGGTGTATATTGAATTAATTATGATAGTAGCTAAATCCTATTGTTCCCAATTATATAATCAATCTTCCATTCATATTAAAATCAAATAATCCTATAAATATGATACAGAGCTACAAAATATGATAGTGAATATTCCGGAGTTAAACCTTGATTAAGATGGAGTAATAAGGTTCAGAGTCTAGATGTGCATCCCATAAATTACAGAATTGAAGAATTTACTGTTGGATTATGCACATATATCATCCTTATTAATACATCTAGTAATTATGAAGATGAATAAAGATATAAAAAACTTTTTGTAAGATAACAATAATATATAAATGCATATCTAGATGCTTGGTATGCTAACAATTTAAGGATAATTGAAATAAATTTAAGGGTATGTTGCAACAATTACCCATCTCATTATTTAAATGGGAAAAAATTACCACGTACTCCATTATAGGACTACCCAAAACATCTAAATTATATAATTCGATATGGGTTGTAGTTTATCACCTTATGATGTTATCCCATTTTATTTACATAAAAGTTGATTTATCTATTAACAAAATTCTCAAGATATATTTAAGGGTAGTGGTGGGGATGCAAGGAGTACCATATTCCATTGCATATAAATGAGATAAAGGGTTTACCTCATGGTTCTAGATAATCCTTAAAGAATAAATGGATAAAGAGATGAGTTTTAAAACTACATATCAAACTCAAAAAAATGGATAGTCGGAGAGGAAAATTAAAACTCTAAAGGATATGTTAAGATAGTTTTTGATGAATTTACAAGGATGTTGGTATCAACACCTCTCATAGTTAATTTCTAATATAACAATAGTTTTTATTATATCATTCAGATGACACCATATAAGGCTCTTTATGGGAAGATAGATATGACACCCACATGTTAGGATAATTATGGAGAGAGAAAATTGATAGGTCTTGATATGGTCTAAAAATTATGGAGAGGTTCCAAAAAATTCAATGAAATATAAAAGTGGTGAAAATTCAAATTAAGGGTTATATAGATATTCATCAGTGAGATCTATAGTTTAATTTTGGTGACAAGGTGTTCCTTTAAATATCTTTGTGGATGTGATTTATGATATTTGGGAAGAAATGAAAACTAATCCCTAGATATAGTAGTCCCTACAATATCCTTGATTATAAAAGGGTTCCTAGACTTTCACTTAGAACTCCCTCCATAGCTATATCAAGTTCATGATGTGTTCTTATCATGAATTTTTATGAAGTTCAAACTAGATCCATCATATGTACTAAGATCACAAGTTATACAAACGGAACAAGAACTTTCATATAAAGAAATGTGACACACCATATCCGCACCAACAAATCTGATGCTTATAGAAATGCACATTAAATACATGATTTGATACCAAATATAAAATCTTAGATAAAACCATTAATAATTAAAAATTTAATAATGATTAATGAATCTCTTATAGCCAATGGATCTTCTCTGGTTTATAGATTTAAAGATTTAAAACACAACATAAATTGATAAATCCCTTGTTATTTGTATCAAATAAACAATTTTACCATTATATGTGAAACTGCATAATACATGGAAAGTATTCAATGTCTCCCATAAATTCATTCACACGTGTAATCCATATAAACCTATCACATGCAACACTTTTATATATAACCTAGTGAAATGGAAATATAAAAAGGGTTGAGCTCTAATGTTCAGTAAGGGAAAAACAAAACTGAATAAATTTTGGAATAAACATGGAATACACATTCTAGGGGGAATAGTTAAAAACATGAATCAATAATTAAATTGAAACTAAATCATGATATATCCATGACAATAAATTAAAACACATATATCAATAATACTGATCTCATACTATTATAATGCATAATTTTAGACATTAAAAACCTATTGAAAAGTCTTTATTCAATGGAACTTTAATTTTTTTCAATACCCTGATAAGGGAATCATATTGTTAAGGCCTTGTTCCAAGATGCTATCATATCATAAAAATAGGAATACAAAAAAAACCAACATGTTTTGTACTATGTGACATGTCGATGCATCAAGGGGATATATAATGATGGGCCTCTCTCATCACTTGATTAAGTCCAATGCATTCATCATAGAGTCAACATGAACTTTCATACCATTACCTAAGGAACCCTTGGATGAATAAAAAAAATATATCTATGTACTGAAGAATAAAAAATATTAATACATGATCAACCTTTTTTAGTAGTGAGTAATCATGAAGAATGTTAATAATTTTATCTATGTAAATAAAAGGGATAAATATCTCATAACCCATCCTGATTGAGAAGGTAGATAGTCAAACAATACATAGTTAAATTTCCAATAATCATCTATATTGTAATAAAAAAAAATAAAAAATGTGAACACCTTTCCCCATATTCATAGAATAAAATTATTTTTAATTGAACAACATCGAATCTAAATTATGTATAATGTGATGTTCTCTCTTTATCAAAACAATGGGTATATAAATAATTAAATTCTTGAAAAACAATATCACAAGAAAACTATAGTAATTAGGTGGGTGGTTTCAAAAGAAAATATTCCCAATGTAACAATGGAAACCTATAAGGATTTTGACATAGATGAAAAAAATATTTATAAATAAAAGCTTGAATGACACCAACCAATAAGGTATTGTGAATTTGATTTTTTGGTATCATGAGTTCATTCCCCTACAATATAGATAAATATTAGAGTATAACTAGAGAAAAATAAACCAAATTTTGGTAAATATTTTAGGAAATTAATATGGAAATGGAAGTGAAAAAATAAATAATATTTTAGTAATAATTTTTATCACTAACATAAAATGGGATGTTATGGTTCCCATCCTAATGTAATTTTCAATATGTGAAGTGAAAAATCTATGGAAACCATTAATTTTTTTAGAAAATATATTTCATAATGGGTCCCTTAAAAAACATAATATTTTTCATAGATAAATTATGAGAGGAAAAAAAATATATGAAAGTGAATGTGAAACACCTTTTATATTTTAAGAAATATGTTATTCAAAAATTACATTATAAAAAGATTAAAAAACTTTTGTATTAAAAATTTATTTTTTATAATTTTAATACAAATTTGTATTAATTATTAGGGTGATATAACTCAAACATGAAAGATAAATTTTCATGATAAAATATTATATCACAAATAAGAATATTTGAGTCACAAAAAATCCTTACTATTAGGGAAACAAATGAATAAATAGACACTATATATCATGATATAGCTAGTAAATCCCATGAAATACAAAAATTGTGTTATAAATATAGCCATTGTTAGTGAATACACCATTGAAATAAAATATATTGCATAAAATGAATTATGTCTTAACGAATCATAATTGAGAACCCTTAAAACCACAAAAATACTACGAATTAAAATCCCCTTGAAAGAGAATTAGTGTGATAAAACATAAAATACTACGAATTAAAAATAATTCATGATATTAAATATTATGAAGTGAACCCCTTACAGCTATAAAATATTTTGAATCAGAACCCATTGAAATAAAGGGATTTAAATTTAACTTAAAATACCAGGATTAAAAAATAATTCATGATATGATATCTAAAATAGATAGTTTATAAACCACAAAAATGAAATTAGATGCATAATACCAAATATGTTTAAAAGAGATGAATTTGATATGGAAACCCTTACAACCTTCGAAACATTGTAACCAAGTTACCATAAGAAAGTTAAAATGAAATTAGAAATTGAATATTATGAAATATTAATGAACCAATTTATAAATATTATAATGGGGTGGTATGTACACTATTAAAATAAAGAATGGTGTATAACATAAACTTGTCTCAATGAAAGGAATTTGAGACTGAAACCCTTACCTTATTCCAGATTCATTCTGCGCATATGCTTAAAATCATGAAAAATCAATATATTATTATTATATAACATATTAAAAACATTATTTTTATTTATTTAATTTAATATGAACTATTTATTATCATATTCAATTTATTTATTATATATATTATTTCCTATGTCGGTTACTTGAGGTTATTCAGTCAATTTTTTATATCCACCATGTATATTGACCATGGTAGAAAACATCATAAAATTTTATAATAATATATAGAATATTAATAGTTTTATTTAAATAAGGTTTATATATTAAATAAATTTTTAAAAATAATCATGATGAGTAATGATGAAAAATGGATCTTATTTCTCTTGGAGGTTATAGTTCGCATGTACGCACGATTAATGATTCTATTTGTCAATAAATGATAATGAAATAATGTATATGATAATTTGACATTTAAAAATGAAATTTATATAATATTTAGAATATTTATTCATCCAATAAATCATTTTTCATCCCTTCACGATTGTTATAAAAAATGGAATACGTCACATTGTAGTGGAGGTAGTTCACACATCGCACTAATGAAATTTTTATTTTTCATAGTGGATAGAGAAGAATAGATATTTGTTATTGCATCAATATAAAAACATCTTAGTATAATAATAATAATAAATTAATTGTATTTTAATATATTTACTATATTTTTAAGAGGAATGTTATTGATAAAAACATAATAAGGAGATAACATTTACAATGGAGACTTGATCTTTCCATGAAAAAATCCTTAGAATTAAAGGGACTAAGCTTACATAGTGTGAATAGGGGATTCATAAAGTTATAGGTAATTATAGAAGATTATATTTTGGAATATTGTTACATAAATTTATAAAATTTGGTTATTTTTTGAAAGGGTGTAAGTGACCCCATTTATAAGAGAGGAAAATGGCACTTTTGGGAACACCATATATATTTTAATAATTCGATGACACAATTAAAAATTCAATGGATTTAATGTTAATAAATAATGTAGTATCAGGTTTATATGTGGCTTGAAATATTTACCAAAATTATTTACACACTTTATCTAAAAATATTATTAGTTTTTACCATTAAGTTTCTACATTTTACTCTTTTGATTTTAAATTGGGTAACTAGTTTTTAACTAATTGGTGTTATGTTCTATAAAAAATATATCATAACCCATGTAACCATAATTGGTTTTGGTGGAACCAAATTTAATCGCTATTTATTCCAATTAAATTTCAAAATATTATAAAATTAACTTTTAAATTAATAAGGATAAAGTGTTGAAAATGTTTCTAACAGAAATATTGGCATGTTGATCACTATGGATTATTAATTTTTATTTTTATTTATGTAAAGACCCTGAATTTTCCATTTAATGTTTTTTATTATATGGAAATATTACTAGTCTTCAAAAATTGACGGCACATGATTCCGAGGCCCGGAGTGGATGGAATGAATTTCCGAACATTCATTATGTACATTCAGTTAACATGCGAGCGAGAAATTTTAACTTTTGAACTTGTGCTCAGAATTGAAATCTGAGGATACTATTAAACTCACAGTGCCGATATTCTCTTAAGGGATCCATCACCTCAACCTTAGTAGGTCAATGTTGGAAGTTGGATTTTTGGTTTTTCATGGGAGAATTGAAAAAAAATTCTTGAAACCTATCTTTTTAATTTTGGTGCGGGGGACCACCCGAGGAGGTTGGGCATTTAATGCCCTACATCAAATGCCCAGTTAGAAATGGTGTAGCACATGGAAAACTCCCCCATTAATAACTTCATTAAATTTTTAATTGATGAAGTCATTAAACATGATTAGGGGGATTAGGTAATCACTTCTCGTGGTTGGGAATTGTTGGAAAACGGCTTTGCTGAAGAACTCTTTTTGGAAGAACATCCTCCAACAAAAACATCCTCCAATGAAAAATGAATCTAAGGATCAAGAATGATGATCCAACGTATAATCATAGATTGGAAGTGTATTTTGGGAGTAACGAACACCGTCATCTCTTTCATCGTCTTCATCTTCTTCCTCATGCCATCTCCAACGAATGATCAAGGTAAGGAATTTTTTTGTTCTTCATGATGAATCGTTGTTTTCAATCTATGAACTGCATTCTATCGATCTAAAATAGAGGGTTCTGTCCAAATGAACATGGCCCAATCCCTTTGCTACTAAGTTGTTTGAAATTTTATTCGTGGGTGAAACTTCAGGTTGATCAGAACATGACCTTGACGGGATATATGCAAAGGCAACATCCCAGGACAGACAACGAATTGTTCAGATTGATGAACGAGCCATAGGAGTTCACCCGATGACCCATAGAAGTCCCCTGGAAACCCGTTCCGACAGGGTACAAGAGACCCAGCAAGTCATGAAGGCGGTGGCGGTGGAACCGCGCCCTCGAAGGAGTCTGCGACCCGTCGGCCGCGGCGGAGGAGGGTAGCGGCCGACACACTAGCTGTAACATCCCAGGTAAATAAAGAATAATAAATTTTCATATTTATTAATATTTGTGAATTAAATATTAATTTTACTTTAAAGGAGTTTCTATGATCGATAGCGTACCCGAGACGCAACAACGAGTTTTTTTGAAATTTTACGTCGCACACTAGTAATATAATAATATTATTATAAATGGTAGTTAACACGTAGTTGTTGTATTGGCGAGAATGAATTTAAATAACTAAAATATGATTATATATTTTTGTTAAAAGTTTTTACATTTATACAATAAAATATGAAGGCTTAAAATAAGAAAATAATTCAATTTTAAGCATAAATACTATAATATTCACTAAAAATCCGATTTATCACCTTTTGATGGTGAACCCTCTTTAAAAATAGTTTTGGTCAGTCTTATACATTCTATTGGACCAAATAAAATCTTTCTTTAGAATCAGGACATCAAAATTTACTTTGTGTATGATTTTTTTATTTTTCCAATAAAGTTCATTTTTAAGGAATAAGTGAAAAATGTTGTATTTTAATTCAAAACCTCTTTTTAATATAATTTATTTATATGATTAGATTATCTTTTGAATTGGTTTTAAAGTTCAATTACAATATATTTTTACCATTTAATCCAATGGTGGTCATTGGAATTAATTTCACTTTGAAATTGGACTTAAACTAGTGTTAGTCTTTTGATATATTTTGTTTTTTAAAAACACGCTATTTGTTTTGACAACGGGAATTAATTATTAAATTTATTAATGCAACTTATATGTTTTTAATTTTTTAAAATAGAAATTATTTTTTAATTCAGAATATCAAATATAGGTTAGGGTGAAGTTTTGGTATTTTTCTGAAAAACTTCAATTTTTGATGAATAGTGAAACCACTAAGTGGTAGTTAAAAAACTGATTTTTTCATTTAAATGAAACTTTACCACTTATATTAATTTAATTTCAAAAATACAACATACATGGTTGTCATTAGTATGTAAAATTTGGTTCAATGGGTTGAAACTAATTTTTTGGTGAATAGTAACTTTTAAGTTTTATTAATTGCGATTAATGGAAATTAGTGTAATTTAAGGTAAAAATAATGTTATAATAATATGAAAATACTTTGACACATGTACTACACTTATTGGATGATTCATGGCCGACCACGAAAATCCATGGGTCAGCTTGGGGACCCCTTGGAGCAACATTGGTAAGAAAATGACATTAATAACTTTTTATTTAAAGTTAAAATAAAAATGTCACAAACATGTATTATTTTTCTAAAATAATTTTTACATGGGGTTATAGAAGACTTATTTTTTAATATAAATATTCATTAGAAAGATAAAATTATTTTCTAAATAATTATATATTTTTTTATAATTTTTAGACATTAAATAAATAAATTTATTTATGACACCATGATGATGCAACAATTACCTCATTAATGAAATATTTAAATAAAATAAAAAGATAAGGGAAAATATAAGACTTAAACTGGTCAAAAACCTATTTTATGGTTGGATTTATAACCCTTATCACCTTACACTCAAAATATATCCATCTGGGACCTTTAAAATCAAAAAAATGATTTTATAATAAAGTAACATTTTATAACATTCCAAGAGTGCCCCTCCACCCTCTTATAAAAGTCCCCCACCTCTACCCCCTTACCCACACCTTTCAAGCCTTTGGATCGACCAAAATCTTCTCATTTTATCTCTCCACATCCCTATCCTCATACTAGAAGCCTTAACTTAGGCAGAAATCTCTTCAATAAACCCTTTTGGTTCAAACCAAAGGGAGTTACCCGATTTAAAGGTAATGTCTTCTCTTATGTCCTTTTGTTTTATTTTGCTTCTCCAACCCCCTAAACGGTTTATATTCCTTTATTTTGTAACAAAAATACTATCTCAAATATAATAGGATGTGTTTTCGAGATGTATTCGAGCTACAATTACACACACCTCCGTCTAATGGTTAAGGAACATAATGTTTTTGTGGATGGTGAATTACTGCCTCACGAAATGATGATTGTTCAATCTTCTCTTAACACCTTTCATGGTTGCCATTATGATGTAACTATATTTATATATGATATATAAAATATTTATTAATTATCTATGCTTATTTATTTTATATTTAAAACATACCTTTATGATTTTGATGTTGTGAAAATACGATAATTTCATCTGAGGAAGTGTGGACTACCGCCCCTCAAGTGATGTGACTCGCTAATGCCAAACATGGAATTTATAAGGAATTTAATTAATGAACATATGTTAACTATATAACATATATATATTATACTGGAATTATGATATATATTTGTTTTATTTAGTTTTAATTCCATTAATACGAAATATAAATTAATGTAGCGTTCATGCGTACGTAAGACTTACCGTCTCCATGAACGGTGCATTTCATTTCTTACCTCTAAATGTTATGTACTATTATAAATATATGTATATTCTGGATATATTTGATATATATGTTATCAAAATCATGAATATAATTCTGGATATAATGATCCTTTGACTGCATGAACAACATGTAATTGTAAGAAGTACATTTTTGACTTAAGTACCAAATATCTACAAAACAAATTTTATTAACATAAATGATTACATAATGTTTATAAAATGGCATTAAGTTATATAAAAGGAATAATAAACTTGAAAAGGTTCATAATCAAGTAGATATTAACTTTTTTTATTATTCAGGCGATTAAAGAGCAATCGAGTCAAGTCAGACAAGAGGTAAGGGACTACGTCTCAATCTCATTTCATTGAGGAATATTTTGTTCTAATACAAGACTTTCTTTTATACGATGTATAAAAAACCATTGACTTATCATTTCATTCAAATGGAATCTTTTTCTATGAAGCATTTTACTAAACGACAAAAAGGAATTTTTATTTTAATGTACGCGGTGAGAACGACCTTTTCTACAGCCGTGAGTATTATTTGGTCTTTGGATTCCTCAACAAGAAGTAATGTTTTTAAAATAAAATAAATACCATATACTCTTTTATGTATTTTGGTATTGAAAATGGTTTTTATAATGGATTTGTTTTGTCAATATATTTATGTGATATATTTTGATCGAAATGTGGAAATTTTTTCTTTCCATTATATTTGTTTTGTTTCTTATGAATTTATAATGGTAATTGGACATTTGATGGGTGGTTACGTGATAAACCATATGACGAGTGGTGCTGTGAATACCAGGATGGGTGGTTACATTATAACCTCTAATTCATTGGGTATGGAAGTCGGCCGTATGGCTATTCCATGTAGTGATATGTGTGGAAGTCAACTGTATGATTATTCCATTTAAGTATGTTTATGTCCCAAGTTACCTTTATATGTAATGTGTTATTCATATGGGTTTTATGCTAATATTTTGGATACAAAATTGTAAGTAGTGATCTTTTATTCAGTGAAGAGTATTTACTACTTCTTAAAGGTGAAAATTATTACTTTGATAAAGTATTCATGGTTTTCTTGATGTTTTGAAAAACTAACAGTTTCCCTTCTTTGTGTATCCCTTACTGAGCTTTTTATGCTCACACCATGTTTTTTTAAAATGTTTTTCACAGGACATAATGTGGAATAGGGTCAAGGATGAGATCAAGGAAAAGTCATACTGTCTTAAACATGAAACTAGACACGACTCTTTTTTTAAGTGTTCATGTTTTGTAAAAAAAGGAAACTTTATAGAAGTGTCTACTGTGTAATCTTTCGAGATGTAATAGTTATGATATAATTATCTAAAACTCTAAACCTGAAAATCTCCTCAATGTGAATTATTCATTTAATTCAATATTAAGTGAGCTTTAAGGTCAGGTCATTATACTAGCTGGTCGTGTGGATGTTGGGGCGGCGCGCGTCTGCGCTGCCGAAGATGGGGATTGCGGCTGCTGAGTTGTGGCAGTGCATCTAGAGGGCGACCGACACCCGACCGACCACGATTGGAGCAGCGGTGCTATCGCACCGTTGAAAGTGGCACCGGCCGGTACGTCGGTCGGCCACGATACAACGGAGCAGGACCCTCTTTTGCAGGAACCTCATGCCAGCAGGCGGCACCACATGGCACCAACATATTGGCCAAAACCGAGGTGCAACTAGACTGTTCGGAGATCCTGGGGGGGGTGCCTCTCCCGGGTGGTGGCTAGGGCGGACCCTACCATAGAGGACCACACACATCCTTCAGGCCACACCGAGTGGGCTACGCAAGCAGGCCAAACTAGGTCGGGTTGACATGAACCGGGTCAAGTCGGCCCAAGCTGGGTCGGGCCAGGTCAGACCGGACTCGGGCATATCTGGACCCAAATGCGCCTTTTTGGCCATATCTTGAGAGCCGGACATCAATTTGAGGAACCGTCTGCGGTGCCAGAATCCTCATAAAGAAACAGTGATTTTTTTTATACTTCACATGATTTTTGGATGAATTTGGATTATGGACGGGAGGGATCGAACCTGAATCCAACTGGACCCTCGGAACAGAAACACTAATAACATACAGACATGGCGTTCGATTGATGTGACGTCTGTTTCATTGGGTGTCTTACGATGTGGAGGTCCTTTGGGATTCTTCATCATGGGAATTCATGGTATTTTTAGTACAAACTATGGCTTGAGGAGCAGATCCTCTCCGAATCAAGAAGGATTAGTGCGGGAACCCTTTGACTGGATGTACATGAAGAATATTCAGATTTTGTGTGGGTAATCTTTGGATATTGTGTGGGTCAAAATCTACCGATCCTATATGGGTCATCTACAGATCCTGTGTAGGTCATCTTTAGATCCTATGTGGGTCATCCTCAGATCTTGTGTGGGTCATATTCAGATACTGTGTGGGTCGTCTTCAATCCTGTGTTGGTAAACAGAAAAGCTTCTTAATGAAGTATAATGATCTAGATATACATAAAATCATCTATACTTCTGTACTTAAGTTATACATGGAATGAGATGAGTATTTAACTTTTTGGTACACTTTTATGTGGTGATTCCTTTGTGGTATTCTTATGTGTGGAATTACATTTGTTGTACATACCTTCATGGTGTTACCTTCGTGGTATTCTTTTATTTGGGGAACAGTTGTGATTTTGGATGAAGAGTTGGGACTTGAGTTTAATCATGAATGAGATGAGTATACTTGGTAACTTAGGTATACGTATGTACATATACCTAAGTAGGATTGACTTTTGTTTTCGTGCATTGTGATTATGGAATTGCTTTGTGGTTATCTTTTTTGGATTCTGAGAGACCTTCTGGGGTCTTAGGGTCCCTACTGAGTATTGTTATACTCACCCCTGCATGAGCTATGCCCTCACCTTACTGTGTCTTATGAAAATGACGAACAACATTGATCGAGGTTGAGAGAGCCAAGACTAGAGGTTTCTCAGAGGCAGCCCATTAGACGAGATGTACCGTAGAGATGACCGTTAGGGAATTGTACCTACCCTTCAGGTAGAATCCTTAGTGGGTGTTCACAGGATCTATTTTTATTTTTACTCTTAATTTCTAATTGGGCTTGTATTTCGACCCCTTTACTTACTGAACTAACCCTATTAACTATATATTTTACCTTGTGCTTGTATCTTTTTGTGTGATTGGATTGTGTGAGTTTGTAGGTTAAAAGGTAAGGGATCTTATTTTTTAGGGATTTGTCTTTCCAGTGCTAGTCACCAGCCCCTGGCCTATGGAAGGTGGGCTTGGTGTAGTCACGAAATAGGCCATGAGGAATAGGCCATGAAAAATTTGTATCAAAGGAGTCGGTTCTATCAGATAACTTGGACTCAAATCTTTTGTTTCGACAATAATGTTATGTGTAATGAGTGTGGTTTTTAATTTGGGGAATCTGGTGTTCATGTGGCGGCTGACGTATCCATACACCCAGACCCTGACTTTTGATTTCCGACTCAGTGCACAAAAACACTAATTGCATGTGTGTTTTTGAAAAGTTTTCTTTGTAGTCTCTTTGATTCAGTTCACCATGTATAAATTATTGACCACGGTGCACCTGTTTCTTTTCAGTATGCCTCCACGTAGATAGCCAGCCATGGTTCCAGGTAGAGTATACGATGACAGCCCACCGAGCAACGAGGCTTCGGTGTAGGGCCCCCTTTCGGCAGTTGTATCATTGAGTGGTGTACGAGAGGAACCACTACCCGTTGGGCATACAATGCCACCAGACTTAGCAACAGATGGTGCATGCCGATTGAGTGAATTACATGAGTTCCTGCACCAGAGCCCACTGAGGTTCCGGGGTGAGATGGATCCACGGGCAGCTAAGGACTGGCTAGAGGCCATGGTCAGAGTTTTCCAACTGGCTGGGACACCAGCTGATCTTATGGTCATCCTTGCAACCAGTATTATTCAGGAAGCAACAGGGAGATAGTAAAGCTTGATGCTTCAGGTTCACGATGAGGTGACACTCATCTAGGTGGACTTCAAGAGCATTTTCAGGGCAGAGTTCATCCTAGTGACCTTATGCTCAGTGCACATATAAGAGCTTCTCCACATGTAGTAGAGCAGCATGACTGTGGATTAGTATTCAGCGAGGTTCACCGACCTTTCGTGTTACTCCACTAACATGGTGCATGACCCTTTCTTCTGTTCTCTAACCTTCGAGCAGGGGATCAGACGGTAGATCAGAGCTTCAATGGTATCTCTCAGCATCCCGACACAGGCTGGGGTGTTAAAGAGAGCACTCTTGGTGGAGAGATTCCTTGATTAATAGTCACCGGCAGCGAGACCCACCACTGGACACCACGTAGTAGAGTCATATGTTACTAGAAACATATAGATGATGAATAGGTCAAAGAGGACCAGAACTATAGGTGGAAGACCATGGGATACAAGGTCGGTTGTGGAAGTCTCTTAAGACATAGTATGAAAGGCGAGGAGATGGAAGTGTTACTGATGTAGTGATAAGGGTCACATTGCTCGCGACGGACTGACCCACCATACTGACGACTAGTGGACAGTCGAAGGACCGCTTGGGTAGAGTTGAAGATTCGATCGAGGTGGTCCGCAAGCAGTAGTCAGAGTGGAAGACGAGCTGGTCGTCCAGCAGGTGGTGCACAATGATTCGAGGTTCTACCACCACCACCTCTAGTTTGTCCACCCCGACCATAGGGAGCTGGTGGACAGGGACGGGCTCATCTCTAGGTAGCTGAGGCCTACGACCAAGGTGCTCCAGAGATGATTTTAGGTATGATCTGTGTCTACTCCATCTTAGCTATAGTACTTATAGACACATGTTCTAGTCACTCTTTTATTGCCACAACCCTCATTCCGAGCTCGAAGATTCTAGTGGAGCCATTGGATTGATTCTTACGTCTAGAGACTCCTACAGGAGAGGATTCTATGATTACACACTGGTGATGGCAGTGTGGGATTACTCTAGGAGGCGAGAGCTTCAAATGTGATCTTCTAGTAGTGGCGCTGAATCCTTATGACATCATCTTGGGTATGGATTGGTTATCTGCAGTCCATGCTTAGATCAACTTCATTAGGTGAAACGTGCGGTGTGTCCGTGAGGATGGGACCAGGTTTTCCTTCACCAAAGAGAAGGGAAACTTTTTAGTATATGATGTACTTACTATAACACCCCAAGATTTCATAGTACGTTAGTTCTTCAAAGTAAATCAATAACTTACAATATACACAACATCGAGTTCTAGCGCACCACGACTTACCAAACTAGCCGTTAAAAAGCGGTTATGAATAGTATTAACAAAATTTTAAACTTTATATAACCCTTAAAATTTTAGAATCAATGTTATGAGTTTTTTAGAAATAATTTAAGGACAAATTCATTTTTTTAGATAAAAGAAGTATTTTTCAAAAAAAGAAATTTTACCGCCTTTTAATGGCGACCCCATTTTAAATACAATATTTGAAACTTTTATATATTCAGTTTGACAAAATAAACTTCTTCTTTGGAATCGGGACATAATAATTTAGTTTCAATAAATTTTTGGTGTTTTTTTGATAACTTTCATATTTGGGTGAATTGTGAAAAATAATATATTTTAACTGAAAACAAATTTTTTAATCAAAATAATTTATAGTGTTAAACAACACATATGAATGGTTTTAATGTATAATTAGATTATAGTTTTACCATTTAATCCAATGTTTTTCATTGGAAGTAATTTCACTTTGAAATTGGACATAATCAAATGTCAATATTTTGGTAGTTATTACTTCATAAAAATACGTTTTTTGGTTTTGACAACGAAAATTAATTTTAAACAAATAAATTCAATTTCAATGTTTTAAATTTGGTTAAATATATTTCATTTTTTAATTCATAATATCAAAATTAGATTAGGGTGAATTTTTGGTATGTTTCTGAAAACTTTTAATTTTTGATGACTAGAGAAATACACTGAGTTATAGTTTAAAACTGAATTTTTATTTAAATAATTATTTATTTTAATTAAATTTATTTTATGTCAAAATAGATACATAATACCCTTATAAGTTCAATGTAATTCATTGGATTCATTTTGAAATAATATTAGATATATAAAATTTTATTTAACTTTTCACCGTCTTTTACCCACCTCATAGGAGAATTTGTAAATTCACATAAAACTTAATTTTACCGCTTCAATGAGTTGAATTTAAAAAAATCAAGAGAAATGGTTAATATCAAGGAGTAATATGTGGTTCAATAAGTAAATTTTTTTGGTGAATAGTAACTTTTTACTTCTATTTACCACAGTTAAAAGTAAATATGGTAATTAAGGGTAAAAATAATATTATTATTTCCCTAACACAAGTCTTAATTCTATTGGATAAGTATAATTCGACCAAAAAAACCTTAGGAATAAAATATGAACCTATTTGGTCCCCTTCAATTAGATTAGGACACTTATTATTATTTAATTCAATGAAGAGTTAAAAGAGTTAAAATCAAAGTTTAATAACTAAAACATTTTTAATATATGGTTACAAATAAGATAAATTCGACTATAGATAATCATTAGAAATTTAAAAATATTTCCTACATAATGGTAAATTATTTTTATTTTTTATACCTTAAATAATTTAATTTATTAATGACACAATGATGATGAAGTAATTACCTAATTAATGGAATATTAAAACAATTGATATTATAAATATCCAAATAAATGTAATTTGAGACTTTTTATGAATTAAACTAATATTATAGGTTAATATGACATATTATGGTTTCTTAGATAATTTTTTTCAAAGTAATAATGCTGTTATGAATTTAGCAAAAACAAAATACCAAATAGTGTCAAAATTGACATAAAAGAGTTTTTAAATCAAATATTATATTAATAATTGACATTCTATTCCCAAAGATCTAAGGTTCGCCTAAAGGACTTATATAATGATAGGTGTATCATAAATGAACCACTTTTGGTTCTCTTGTAAGTATATAGTAATATTATTAATCATATAATATATAAATACCAAGAGACATGGTAAATGTCAAACTATTTAACTAAGAGTTAAATCTAAAAGTTAAGGTTAATATAGTGACCCAAACCTATCTAAAACCTATTGGTAGAGTGGTTTTCAACTCATCCCTACCTTATCCTTTAAATAATACACATTTTATCCATTATAAAACGAAATTTATTTTATTATAAAATAATATTTATGTTTTTCCTAAGGTGCCCCACACCCTAGTTATAAAAGTGTACATCCCCTTCTCTCAAATTCACACCTTCAAAGCCATTTAGATCGTCCAACCCCATGATCTAATATTCTCTCATATTACCTCACTTCATCATAGATTCCCTCCTTTGGTCAGAAATCCAACTTAATGAGCCCTTTTGATCAAATCAAAAGGAAGAACCCGAAGAAGAGGTAATAATTTCACCACCCTCTTTCAAGTTCTTTTCTTATTCCACTTCTTCTTTCATTGTTATTTCTATTATAAAATAATAAATCTAGTATCTTCTATATACTATGATGTTATTAAAAATATTTTACATCCATATTCATTATTCTATCCAACATTTGAATGACATGTCATCATACGTGCTTACGTATGGATTACCGTCTCCACGTCGTGGTGTAATTGTTATTAAATACATTATTATTTGGATGGGTATAATAATAATGTGTAATTCATATAAATAATAAAATATAAGATGATAATTATTATGTATATATGATATACCATCCAATTATATATTATTTTAATATCAAAATAATGATATTGTCGCTCATGTGTACGTATGGATTACCGTCTCCACGAACGCGATGAGATTCATTCCCCATCGTATCCATTCAAGAATAATTTCATTTGATGATTAAAAATAATATTTATAGACATGATATAATTCTGTATATGAATAAGATACATCCCATCCATAACAAATAGGGCTCACGTAACAAATAATATAAAGGATAATGAATCCGTTAACACCCGAAATGACGATAATACTAAGATATTATTAACAGATAAATGTTAAAAGATCATATATGATATCATATCAATGTATATTATTATTTTATAATTAAATAAAAATTATTTCACCATTATACATAAGGTTAACCTACCCTCGACCAAGGAAAAAGTACCAAGTAAGGGGTTTCTTATCTTACTTTTAATTCCGTGAGATTTCCATCATTCACCACTTATTTATTGCATGTGGTGTGTGTACTTCCCATGATTGTATTCATTGTGTAATATACATTAATTTATTGATATTTAAATCATCATTTTTTTTAACCTTCTTTCATGGGTGTATGTTTCATAAATTACCAAATCGATAAGGAAATTTGAAATTTCAATTCTTAGTCATTCGGCTTTACGCTTACTTCATTGATTATTTTACTCCAAGATTATGTGTAGAATCACTATTCATTTTCTTATGTCATAATTTCCACTCCCCTTTATGTGGATATAATTTTGATACACATAATCACTCCATTGATAAATTCTCAATTCATCTATATTAACTTGATAATAGTAATTTTATCTCAATCTCCATTTATTGAGTTAAACATCCAATTCATTATTGTGTTTTTTACAAGAATATGTGTGAATACACTCTAATTGATTTACACTAAATATCCAATCATATTTAGTTTATTTATATTTTTCACACATAATTATGTCATTGATTTATCCTTAACCTAAGGATACGGTCTTTATAAGAGATTTCATCTCAAATTACATTCCCTTGAGACTTCTTTGTTGTTATACACCAAATCACTTTTGTATGGTGTAAATAATGTTCTTTGACGTAGTATATCATGAATCCATTTATTCTACTGATATTAAAAAGTTTTTATTACCACAATTATTTGTATTCAAGGGTCTCTCTTTTGGTTAGAAACACTAACTAAAATATCATTTTTAAATGTTTTAAAGATTTATTCTTCTAAATATTTCTCATTAATGTCCATGTTTTTTAAATGGGATTAAGGATTTATTTATATGGACATTAATGTTCTAAAATTAAAATTCCTTTTAAATGTTTCCAATTGGTATGGGACACTTTGATTCAAAAATAAATTTTAAATAGATTCTTGATAAATAGTGATACTTTTGAATGTTTTCAAGAAAAAGGGGGATACGACTCTCAAATAGTTTTGATGACTATTTTCTTCTATTTAAACATCCTTCATTATTATTGATTGTGGTTAATATATTACAATTCAATATTCCATATTATATTGAATGAGTTATGATTGATTGTGGATTTGTTATTTTTATAGCATTCAGGGTTTGTGGAAAAATTATTGACATTTAGAATTCTAGTTTTAATAAGAATGTTTACGTTATGTTTCAAACTTTTCATATGAGGAATGAATTGGACTTTGTATGTGACGGGTAGAGCCTTCTATAGCTCTTCGATGCATCGGTAGGTCTCATGAGTTAAACTAGTGTCTTGTCACAAGGCCTTGACAAAATCTTATTTGTAGTCTTGGCACAAGGCCCTGACTATGTGGATATGATAGTCTGGCATTATGCATTCCATCATTATGAAAGTGGCTATCGATATTTCATGTGATAATTCGACTAGTAGAATATCCATGTGAATAAGTAAATGGTATTATTTCATTTCATTTTTTCCATATTATTCTGAAGTTCATGTTTAAAAGACATTTGTTTTAGTTATACATTGCCTTAAATGTTTATGATTATTATTCTGATGTTATGTTTTATTAAAAATTTCACATATCCCATATAAATATTTTTTATGCGATGAAACCAAATTTAAATCCTATTTAATATAATTAAATTTCTAAATATTATAAAATTCCATTTTTAAATTAATGCAAAAAATGTATAGAAAATCTATTTTAGTATAAAAATTGAAATTTTAACCATTATATATTCTTAATCTTATTTAGTATTGATTAGAACATAAATGTGTGTTAAAATACCTATTTATGTTATTATACATCATAATAGATTAATTTTTTATTGGATTTAAATTTATTTTATTTTATATAAATCCCTTGATATTAATAAAATATTAATGTTAAAATTATTGTTTAACCATTATCTTGGTAATTAACAATAGTCCTAATTTTTTTGCATAGAAATGAAGCTTTACATATTAAATAATATTAAACTTATTATCTCAAATATAGGAATAATTTTATCAAATTTAATTTCTATGTGTATGGATATTAAAATGCACATTTGCATGTATAATGCAAAAATTTTTTAAATAAAATTATATTGTTAAAGTTAATGTTTATCTATTAAAAAAATTATAAATTTTAATTATTTAAATTATATTAAGAAGATAATAAATTTTCAAATATAATTCAAATGACATTCAAATGATTCCAAACCCGCATTTACATATGCATAAATTTTATTCATGAAACAAACAAAAAATAGTTTTCATAAAATATTACTTGACATTATAAAATGATATTCATTGGTTTCAAAAATGAAATAGTATTTTTAGGTGATTTATTTAACTCTATAAACAAATAATTTTTAAATAAAATGTATTAAAATACTTATAAGTTCTACAAAAGTGATGATATTCGAAAAATTGGTATTTTGTACAATTCACCTAAAAATCAATTATTTTACCAAAATATCCAAAATATATTAAAAGATAATTTTATTATATAAAATTTAAAAATAAATTTAAATTTATAAATTTTAAAGTATATAATTTTAAATATATATTTTTATAATTAAATACATAATATAAATAAAAAGTCTTATATTGAAAATAAAATTTTTAATTTTAACTCATAATAATTATTTACCTTCTAAAGGTAATAACTATTAATATTTTATCATCTTATATTATATTATAGGGTTTTATGTTGAGGTGTATTTATGTTGGGTGTAGAATGTGACACTTGTTATAAGACACAATTACTTATTTAAAGGTAATCATATATTGAGATCATAGTTTGTTACATTCTCTCCCCCTTAAATAAATTGCATCCTAGAAATTTGAATTATATAAATTTCTATGGTAACTAATAATTAACCAAACAACACTATATTGTTATGAGTTTTTTTGGGTTGTGTAATTAGGGTTACCTATAATAAAAATAATTTTAATCACTTTCTCAAGAGAAGTATCCCATTCTTAATTTAAAAAATAATTGTACTAAGGGAAGAAGATATATATAAATAGGAAATAAAGTCACATAAGGCCTGAAAATTATTTATATTATAATAATACCACTAGGGGTTTTTATAACTAAATATCATAGATTTTGTGAAAACACAAATGATATAGGAATCTAGAAAATATTGAGTGAAAACCTAATATGTGATACATTAATATTAGTTGCAAATGATTTTCCATATTCATATGGTTGTTGGTGACTATTTCCCTTGTTTTCCCTTGGATTGGGACTGTGAGTCAAATAATTCCATACAATATTGTAATTGAAGCAATAAGTTTTTTTATATTTCCTATTTTCCTTTCACTTGTTTGTTTAATGAACTTTTACTCCACACTTATATAATTTACTTGTCCCTTTATGGTAACTTTACCCATATTTCTTCCATCATTTTTGATATATAAAAAATTGAATCTTTTTTCCTTTTCCATCTTCATCTTTTATCTTCTGGAGATGACAAATTTTTCTTGTTAGGCATTCTTGGGACTTTAACTATGTTCACATTGATAATAATATTTCATGGTAGCTAATTTGGAATAATCACAAGGTTCCTTACACTAGATCCCATTCTTATTGTTTGTTTGTTGAGTCAATATCCAAATTATCTCCTGTAACCATGGTTTCTTTTAGTTGCATAAATTACAAAAACAAAAAGGGTTGACATGTGTGATAAAACATTAATAATATTGGGTAATTATTTTAATCAGTAACATAAAACGAATTCAACATTAAAAAATTTTACCCTTATCATCACATTAGTATGTAATTCATTTAGTTCAACCTTTATTAATATTAGTTTAACACATACCATTCTTAGTTAAACCAAGGATACTTTGAGTTGGGTTCTATAATACTTCTTTAACTAATCCTAAAAATAGTTATCCTAAATTATGATGAGTATTCTTAAAATATTCTAAACCCAATAATCATGTAAATCTATGCTCTCAAAATCCAACTTATCCCTCCTCAAAAAACAATAGTAATTCCTAAAACCATATTCATAAGTATGTGTAAACCCTACTCATATAATATCAGTAACACAACATTCCTAAAACGTATTTAAATCGTAAATACATTATCCATAATGAGATTATAAATTCCTCTAAAATTAACTATATCTTTATACCTTAAATGGTATTAACCACTAGTTTATACACTAACATCATTATATCATATTCCAAAAATGGGATGAACTTCTCCAAAAAAATACCATGAATCATTTTCATTCCCAAGTATTCAAATTACTATATAAATTAATTTTTTAGAATTTAACCACCCTATATCATCCCAATATCAGGTTTATAATAAACATAATAGTTATAAATAACTCAATCATATGTTCTTCAATAGTTATCCAAAAATAGAAACTTATAATAAAATCACTCTTCAAGGTTATTAATGAAATTTAATATATGTTTCCATACCATTAATGTAAAATTTATAAAGAAAATTGTTTTTGATATTTCACATAATCGTCATGAACGTTTGGAATATAATAGAATATCATTGATAAATATCCTTAACTAATAAAAATAGTTAAAGTTACAAGGAAATATAAATATCATTCCCTTAAGTAGGATTAACAAAATAAATTTCCCATTATAATTTTCTTATAATAATATTCTCATCCATTTAATTATGCACCATTATTTAGTTATAAGTCCTAATGGTTTTTGTATATATACCATTCTTTGCATTATTTATGTGATCATTCTTAAACCAAATACTATATCCAACATGGTTATGATAATATCAAAAATATGAATATAAAAACATTAAGATGATTATTCATTACATTATGGAAGATTTGTTTCAACATAATAAATTTTAATATCAATATACGACTCTCTTGTTCAATATATGTTTATCCATGGTGATTTTTTTCTATTGGCTTCTCCAACCAAATTAGTTAACACCGTTATTAAACCCCTCATAATGGTCTATAAAGAGAATTTGATTAGAAAAATCATTTCTCTAGAGAGGACCAAGTATTTAACTGATAAATATTACATCTATTGAGATGAATATTCAATACCTAACAATACTATTCATACCATAACCAAAAAGGTTTAGAGTCTTTAGAGACTAGAAATACAATGTTATTATTTTATAAAACATCTTAAACATCTCCCATAAAGATATTACCTCATATTAATCTTCTTAGACATACCCTATTAGAAACTTTCTTCATAACTCAGGGAAAATAAAAATAAGAAAATAGTGATGTCATATTCTAAGAAAGGGTAAACATGAGATATATCAATCGATGATTATATGAAATCATATGATAATAATAAGGGTATGTTCTCGGGATAATAACTTACAAAGTTATTTAAAAATATGAAAAGGATCATGAAAATCTGTTATGGAATAAAAATAGCATATATAAATACATGTAACACCTCATGTTTCCATGGTACGTTTCCCTTTGGATAATGCAATAGTCTGCGTTGTACGTAGCTTCGAGAATCTAACACACCACAACCAATCAAACTAGCCCTTATGAATAGTAATACCCACTTTTTGAAATTTTATAAATTTTATTCATCAAAATGGACTTCATTTTTGGATTTAGAATATCAAAATTTTCTTACGGTGATTTTTTGTACTTTTCTGAAAATTTTCAATTTTTGATGAATAGTGAAAAATACTAAATTTTAATTAAAAACAACTTTTTTAATTGAAATAATTTATTGTGTTAAATTATACATTTTAAAGGTTTTTAAGTATCACTAGATTATATTTTTATCATTTAATATAATTTAGGTAATTGGATGTAATTTTTCATTTAAACTGGACATAAACAAGTGTCAATCCTTTGATAGTTATTATTTCATAAAACCACGCTTTTTGTTTCGACAAAGGGAATTATTTTAAAATTAATTTCTTCCACTTACGTATTTTTAATTTGGAGAAATGGATTACATATTTTTAATCATGAGTTACAAACTATTTAAATAGGTAACTTTTATTTTTAGGCATTATGAATATTTACTTCAGTAAATATATTATTTACCGTGGTTAAATGGGTAAATTTAGTAAATAAGGGTAAATAATAATATTATAGTAATATTAAATTACCCTAACATGTGTCCTATTTCGTTTGGTTGATACATGTCTGACCATAGGCATCCTTGGGTCGATTTAGGGACCCCATGGATCGAGTTGAGAGTGATAACGACACTTCATATTAATTAATTTAATGTAATTACAAAAATGACATAAACATATAACTTTTAGTAAAAATTATTTTACAAGTGGTTATATAAGTTAGCTATTTGACTAAAAATATTCATTTTAAGTGTAAAACTATTTCCTTCATCGTGGTATTTTTTTAAAAATTTTAGACATCCAATAAAAAAAATAGTTTATGACACAATAATGATGTAGTGTTTACATCATTAATAAATGTTTTATGTAAATAAGATTATAAAAAACAAAAAAAAATATCCAAAACTTGTCCAATTCTTATTGGATGATTTTAGATAAAACATGATTCATCTTATCTTATAATTTAATGAGTTTTTGACCTTTTGAAATTGAAAATCATTATATAATGAAATAATATTTTCAAACATTCCTAAAGATCCCCTCCTCCCCCTTATAAAAATCCCTCACTTATAACCAATTTCTCACACCTCTCAAGCCCCTTTTCTAATCCAAACTATCCCCAATTAAGCTCCTTACATCTCTCTCTTCCTCTTAGAAGCCCTATCTTAGGTAGAAGGAACTTCAAGGAATCTTTTTGGTTCAAAACAAAGGGAGTTACCCAATTTAAAGGTAACATCTCCTCTTAAGTTATTTTCTTTTATTTTACTTCCACAACCCAAATAATATTTATTTATTCCTTCAGTTTATAACAACACATGTATCCTCAATATACTAGGTTTTTTTATGAGAATTATTTGAACTACTCTTACACACACCTCTATCTAATGGGTATAGAACATAATGTTTATCTGGACGATGAACTACTGCCTCACGAAATGATACTTGTTCAATCTTCTACTACCACCTATTATGGTGGATATTATGAAGGCACTATAATTGTATAATATATTTAAGACATTTATTTTATCTATATACTTCTTTAATTTTCTTTTATATCATACCCTTATTCTTTTCATGTTTTATATATATGATAATTTCATTTGAGGAAGTGCGGACTACCGCCCCCTCAAAGTGATATGATTCATTCATACCATACATGGAACATATAAAATATTGTGTTAATGAACTTGTGTAACATATATAAATATGATATTATACTAGAATAATAATATAACTATGTAACATTTGCTTTTCTTTCCATTAAAACTAAAAAATGTGAAGTACCATTCGTGCATACATATAGATTACCGTCTCTATGAACATGATGAGATTCATTCCCCATTGTAACCTTTATAGAATAATTTTAATTTTAATATTGAAAATAATATGAATCAAATACATCCTATCCATAATAAACATGACTGCCATAACAAAACATATAAATGAAAATAATTCAATTAACACTTGAAACAATGATACTACCAAAATATTATTACCAAAACAATATTAAAAGATCATATATGATATCATATTTTTGTAAGTAGTTCTTTAATAATTTAATAATAAGGATTTAACTATCGTACAAGAGGTTAACGTACCCTCAACCAATGAAAAGTACAAGTTAAGGCTTAATTTCACAATCTCTTTATTATCTGAGGTTGTTTTTACTTAAGTATCTACTGGGACTTATTTATCATCCACATCCGTGTTTTCTTAAAAATGTATTTCAAAATATTTTTTCAATTTACTAGAAAATGCGTTAAATTCATTTATATCCTTATTTGACCTTATATGTTTTGAAAGTAATCATTCCTTCGTTTTCCAAATAAAGTACTTTATGACCTTTTTGATAAAATTAAGGTAAGAATGTCTTTTTTAACTTATACAGTGGGTGCGGCTATTTTCTGCCATTATATCATCGTCAAAGCTTCCCTTACAATATTATAAGAATATTTTCAAAATAAATGTTTTTAATTTATAGTTATGTGACTCTTAAATGATTTCAAAATGTAAAAATATATTTCTCTCAAATAGTCTTGATTTCAACTATGTCAACATCCTTTGATAAATTTTACACTTGTTTGAAGTTGATATATTATGAGACAAATATTCCATATTGTATTTAAGGTTTTGTGATATATTTGACTTGGGATGTGTTATTTTTATACCATTCATGGTTTATGGTTAATGTATTTACATTTCGTATGCTAGTTTTAATAAGAATGTTTATGTTATGTTTCAACCTTTTCATATGAGGAATGTATTAAACTTAGAAAGTGATGGGTGGAGCCTACTATCTCTCATAGATGCATCGGTAGGTCCCATGAGACAATTAGATGTGGAATTGGCCGAGGCCTTTACCAATTTGATATATGGTTTTGGCTGAGGCCTTAATCATTTTTAGACTTCTTGGTCGAGGCCTTGAAAAAATGATTCAGAATGTATGTCATTATACATTCCCTCATTATGAAAATATTATTTATGGTTCATGATGTTATTTTTCTAGTAGAATACTTATGACCATGTAATATTATGGCATTATTTACTCAGATCATATTCCTTCCATAAAGTGTTCATTTTTATTATTTGTGAAGGCAATAATTTTCAATTATTCACCATGCCTAATGTTTATGTTATCTTCTACTATATTGCTTACTCATACTGAGTGTTTGATCTCACCCCTTTCTTATGTTTCATTTTACTAGGATATGAAGGAGTTAGTTATGAGTAACTTTCAAGTATAATCTAAGAGGCTTGGATGTTTTTAATGGAATAAATTATTGTTCTATTTCATTTCAAGTGGTAATGTTAAATTTATATATATATATCTTATTTCTAATAATACTAAATTGATTGGTCTTTTAGGACATTATTCCTTATATCCGGCCAATATTATGTAATAAATTACCGAATCTAGGTAAATGGGGTTAGGGTGTAATAGTTGGTATTAGATGAAGTCTAGTAAAAACTTGTGAAACTATATTTAGATAAACTCTGATTAGAGAACATTACCCTAAGATAGACTTTGAGGATTAATATTGAAGAACTTCCTAGAAGTTTGGTAATGTATATATTTTTTTAGTTTTCCAAGAAATACATCCCTATTTGGATATGAGAAGGTAGAGGCATCTCTCACACAAATGTACCTAGGAGTGAAAACTATGACAAAGAGTTTCGGGCTAGACTCAGGGTATCCCGATACACGATAATGGGGCTTAATGAACTCTTGGTTATGACACTACTGAGGGATTTGTGGATAATTCAAATATTATTTACAAACCATTATAAAGGTCTTATGAGTATATACTTCCTCTAAGAATTTTTTTATGATTATGGATTATATCCATAAACTGTTCAATTTAGGTTAAGTGTTTTACAAGTTTGGAATTACATATCACAATTCAAAAAATAATATTGTGTATGAAATTGTTTAGAAATGTTTCCTAGTGGAAGGAATCGAAACCATATCAATGCATGTAATCAATGTAGGTACTTCCCTCCTACTTAATATAATTATAGTGGAGCTGGTGATGAAACAGGTACTAATCAGCTTATCACTATACTTGGACAACTCACTCAAGTTATGAATAATAACCTTACCCGTATGGAGCTCCCTTATCCACAACGTGGAGGATCAATGTTAGAACGCTTCATGATGAAACAACCACCAACATTCAATGGGTCTAGAAATCAATTCGTAGCTAAAAAATGGATAAGTTCCTTAGAGAAAATATTTCATGATTTGGGGAGTAGCGAAAGGGATAAAGTTGGCATGGTATTTTATCACCACACAGGAGATGTAGATCAATGGTAGATATTAATTCAAAAGACAATAGAGGATTAATAAGTATTATGTATGTAATAGAAGGTGTTTAAAGAGATTTTCATAGAAATATACTTTCCTCGTGACCATCGAGCAGATATGGAAATGCAATTTCTAAGTTTGAGGAAAAAAGAGGATGAGAATGTCGCAAAGTATGATGCTTACTTTAAAATGTTAGAAAGGCATGCTTCAGATTATATACGTAACCCAACAAGTAAGATTGATCGTTTCTTTTATGGGTTAAAACCATTTCTCCATCGAGTATTAGTCTCTCAATCCTTCTCATCGTATTAATATATTTTCTCATGTGTTATCAAGACATAAAAGGAATTATCTATGTCTTATGAATTTAATGAAAAGAAAGAGAATAAGATATTTGATTAAATCTTTTGGAAAGGAAATAAGGAAATAGGGAAGAAGGGAAGAGTTGAATTTCCACCCTATGATAATTGTGGAAGGAAGCACCCTGGTGCATATCTAAAAGGAAAAGGAGTATGCTACAAATTTGGAAAGAAAGGCTATCTTGCTGGTGATTGTAAGGGGAATAAATAAGATAACAATGTTCAATGCTACAATTTCAGTTAGATGGGACATTATGCAAACGAATGTCTTAAGCGCCAGGGAAACATACCTTAGAAAAGGCCAAGGGAGAAAGTCAAAGCTTATGTGATCAATACTGCTGAGGATGAAGCTTCTAAAGACATGGTGGAAGGTAATTTAATGGTTTCCTCAAGTTTGTCCAATGATTTATTCGATTTTGGATCATTTAATTGTTTCATATATTCCGAGTTTTCTATGAAAATTAGATACTTCCAATTTTATTTAACAAGGGATTTGTCATTCAAAACTCCTAAGGGAAGTATCATTGCAACAATGTTTTGTGAATTAGTCCCCATTAAGGCCTATAAATTTTCTTTATCTACTGATCTCATTGTTATTCCCATGATTTAATTGATATAATCCTTGGTATGGATTGGCTTTCAGACCATGATATGAAAATTTATTCAAAGAAGAAGGAGGTTACAATTTTCGATGATGATAAGGAATACCTTATCTTTAGAGTAGAAATGTCACCATCTAATTCTTATCTAGATCCACCTCCAATAGCTCTACTAAATTAAGTTATTAGGGAGTAAGAGAATCAAATAACTATGGTTGTGGAAATTGATTTTCAAATAGAGGATGTACCTATTCTGCAGGAATATGTTGATGTGTTTCCAAAGTATTTACCTGGACGTCTTCCAAAATGAGAAATTGAGTTTTCCATTGAATTAATTCCCAGTTCAAGGTCCATATCAATGACCCCTTATAGAATAACCACTATGGTATTAGTGTAACTAAAGAAACAACTACAGGAATTAAGTAATAAGGGATTTATTCTCCAAAGTGTTTCTCCATGTGGAGTCTCTGTCCTTTTTGTTAAGAATAAAGACAGATCTATGGGTTTGTGCAATTACTACAGGGAGATCAATGCTATAACTATAAAGAACAAGTATCGCGTAACTCGCATTGATGATTTATTCGATCAACATCATGAATCCCAATATTTTTCAAAGATTGACCTTCGATCTGGATATCATTATTTGTGTGTGAAGAAGGAAGACATCCTGAAAACCAAATTTCGAATCAGGTACGAGCATTATGAGTACACAGTAATTCTTTTTGGATTGACTAATGCACCCTATATTTTCATGGATCTAATGAATATATTTTTCAAGGAATATATTTATGAATTTTTCGTGGTATTTATTGATTATATCTTGGTTTACTCAAAAATTTATGAAGATCATGAAAATCACTTGCGCATTATTCTGAAAACCCTGAGAAGAAATGAATTATATGGGATGTTTAGCATGTGTGAATTATGGATTCAAGATATTTATTTTCTAGGCCATATTTTCTCTAAGGATGGAATCTTTGTTGATACTTCAAAGACAAAGGAAATCCAATAATGTTCAGCACCAACAAGTATAACTGAGGTACAAGTTTAACAGGTTATTATCGATGTTTCATCCAGAATTTTTTCCAGTTGGCTAACCCATTAACTAAGCTCACATGTAATGGGGTTAATTTTTTTTCGAAAAAATAGTGTGAAGAATGTTTTTAAGAACTAAAGATAAGATTATTCAATGCTCTTATCTTGACTCTACAATCAGAGAATTATGGGTTTGTAAATTATTGTGATGCTTCAAAGAAAGGACTTGGTTGTATCCTTATGCAGAATGATAGAGTTATTTCATATGCATAACGACAACTAAAAATTCATGAGAAAAACTATCCCACTCATGATCTTGAGTTAGAAGCTGTAATATTTTCTCTGAAGATATGGAGACACTATATCATGAAAATAGTATGATTTATACTGATCATAAGAGTTTGAAGTATATTTTCTCACAAAAATAACTCAACATGAGGAAAATACAATGGCTTGAACTACTTAAGAATTATGATTTCACTATACACTACCACTCAGGGAGGAAAATAATGTGGCAGATGCTTTGATTAGAAAGAATCATGGAGTTTTGAACAAGATGATAGTTGAAAGGGATTCTATTTTCATGGATCTAGTAAAGATGGATATGGGAATAACCATGGAAGGCGAAACATCAATACTCTTTTAAATGGTTTCCAAACCATCTTTAATAGAAAGGATTAAAACTTCTCATATAGATGATGAGGAGTTTCAAAAGAAGATTAAAGCCGTGAGGGATGGTAGATTGAGTAACTTCATATATGAAGATGGAATTTTGAAATTTGGGTAGATAATTTTTGTTGTTGAAATAGATTATCTAAAAAGGAAATTTTTGTATGATTCTCATAACTCCAATTTCTCTATACACCATGGGAGCTCCAAGATGTATAGATATTTGAAGGAACATTTTTGGTGGGACAACATTAAGAGAGAGATTGCTAATTATGTGTCAAGATGTATGTTTTTTTAACAAGTGAAAGCTGGAAGACAACATCCTAGAGGATTCATGAAACCTCTTCCCATACTTGAGTGGAAATGGGATGACATTACGATGGAATTTTTCATGGGACGACCAAGGACTCCTAGAAGGAACAATGAAATATGGGTCATTGTTGATTATCTTAACAAGTAATCACATTTTCTTTTCATAAGAGAAAATATACCACTTGAATGTTTAGCAAGACTATATATTAATGAAGTTGTAAGACTTCACGTAGTGCCGCTATCGATTGTTTCTGATCGTGATCCCCGTTTTACATCAAGATTATGGAAAAGTTTTCAAAAGGCCCTGGATACTGAACTTCATTTGAGCACTACCTACCACCCTCAAACTAATGGACAATCAGAACGGACTATTCAAAACTTTTAGGACATGTTGATATCTACCTCACTTGACTTTCATGGTATGTGGGATTAGTATTTAGCTCTGGTAGAATTTTCCTATAACATTAGTTTCCATTCAAGTATTCAGATGGCACCATATGAAGCATCATATGGAAAGAGATATTGCACACCAACTTGTTGGGATGATGTTGGAGAAAGAAAAATTATAGGTCTAGAACTTGTTGAGGAAGAAATGGAAAAGGTGAAGATTATCCAAAATGACATCAAAGCACCTCAAAGTAGCCAAAATAGTTATACCGATAATCGAAGGAAGGATTTTGAATTTCAATTAGGTGATCATGTTTTCTTGAAGTTATCTCCATGGAAGGGTGTTATTCATTTCAGTAAGAAGGGTAAATTGATTCCCATGTACATTGGATCTTTCGAAATTCTAGAAAGAATTGGGGTTATAGCTTACAATTTGGCAATGCAGCCAAGTCTCTCCAGAGTTCATGATGTGTTCGACTTATCACTGTTGTGAAAATACATGTCTGACCCAATGCATGTACTAACCTATGAAGAAAAAGAATTGGAACCTGATCTGTCTTATTGTGAAGAGCCTTTCAAGATTCTTGATACCAGATAAAAAGTGTTGAGAAATTGGACAAGTCGTCTAGTGAAAGTTTTATAGATAAATCATAAGATTGAAGAGGCAACGTGGGAATCCAAGGAACTTATGATGAAGAACCAACCGAGTATTTTTATGTAGTAGTATTCTAGAAATTTCAAGGACAAAATTATTTTAAAGAGGGAATAATGTAACACCACATGCTTCCACAATATGTTTCCCATCGAATACTGCAATAGCTTGCGTTGTATGAATCTTTGAGATTCTAACACACCATGACCAATCAAACTAGCCGTCAAGATTAGTAATTCCCACTTTTTGAAATTTTATAAATTTTATTCTTTAAAATGGAATTCATTTTGGGATTCAGAATATCAAAATTGGCTTACGGTGAATCTTTTTTACTCTTCTCCACACTTTAAATTTTTTATGAATAGTGAAAAACACTAAATTTTAATTAAAAACAACTTTTTTAATCAAAATAATTTAAAGTGTTAAATTATGAATTTGATTGGTTTTTAAGTATAATTAGATTATATTTTTATCATTTAATATAATTTAGGTCATTTTATATAATTTCACATTTAAACTGGAGATAAACAAGTGTCAGTCTTTTGATAGTTATTATTTCAGAAAAACACATTTTTGTTTTGAAAACATGAATTAAATTTAAATTAATTTCTACCAATTCTATATTTTGAATTTTGAAAAATGGATTCCATATTTTAAATCAGGAGGTAAAAATTGTGTAAATAGGTAACTTTTATTTTTAGACATTATGAATATTAACTTCTGTAAATATTTTATTTATCGTGGTTAAAGGGGTAAATGCTGTAAATATGGGTAAAAAATAATGTTATAATAATATTAAATTACACTAAAATGTGTCCTATTTCTATTGGTTGATACATTTCTGACCATGGGAATCCTTGGGTCGATTTTGGGACCCCATGGAGCCACATGAGAGTGATAATGACACTTTATATTAATTAATTTAAAGACAAAAATGACATAAACTATATCTTTTAGTAAAACAATTTTTACAAGGGGTTATATAAGTTATCTCTTAGACTAAAAATATCCATTTGAAAAATAAAATTATTTCTAACATCATTGTATTTTTAATAATTTTTAGACATCAAATAAATAAAATTATTTATGACACAATAATGATGTAGTGTTTACCTCCTTAATAAATGATTTAAATAAATAAGATTATAAAAATTAAAACAATATACAAAACCTATCCAATTCTTATTGGATGATTTTATTTCGAACATGAGTCATCTTATATTCGTCTTTAAGGAGTTTTGGACCTTTAGAAACCGAATATCATTATATAATAAAATAACATTTCAAACTTTCTTAAAGAGACCCTCCTCCACCTTATATAAGCCTTCACTTATAACCCATTTCTCACACCTCTCAAGCCCCTCGGCTCATAAAAACTCTAAAAAATTATTATCCTTACATCCCTATATTCCTCTTATAAGCCTTAAATTATTAATAAACCATTTCAAGGAAGCCTTTTGTTTCAAAACAAAGGGAGTTACTCGATTTAAAGGTAACATCTCCTCTTAAGTTCTTTTCTTTTATTTTACTTCTACAAAAAAATTAACATTCATTATTCCTTTATTTTATAAAAACACCAGTATCCTAAAAATAATTGGTTTTTGTTATGATAATAATTTTGACTACACTTACATACACCTCCTTCTAATGGGTATAGAACATAATGTTTCAGTGGACAGCGAACTACTGCCTCACGAAACGATGATTGTTCAATCTTCTACTACAACCTATTATGGTAGAAATTATGATATCACTATAATTATATATGATATTTATGATATTTATTTTATCTCTATGCTACTTTAATTCTCTTTTATTGCATACCCTTGTTCTTTTCATGTTGTATATATACGATAATTTCATTTGAGGAAGTGTAGACTACCTCCCCCTCGATGTGATATGATTCATTCATACCAACATGAAATGTATAAATGATAGTGTTAATTAAATTACATAATATATATAAAATATTATATTATAATGGAATAATAATATACCTATGTATCATTTTGTTTTATTTCCTTTTAAAATAAAAAAAATTGGATGTAGAGTTTGTGTGTATGTACAGATTATCGTCTACATGAATGTGATGAGATCATTCCCCATCGTAACCATTGAAGAATAATTTAAAATTGATTATTAAAAATAATATGAATCAGATACATACTATCCATAAGAAACATGACTTACCTAACAAAACATATAAACTAAAATGATTCAATTAACACTCGAAACAATGATACTACTAAAATATTACTAACAAAGCAATATTAGAAGATCATATATGATATCATATTTATGTATGTAGTCATTATATAATTTAATAACAATGATTTAACTATCATACAAAAGTTTAACATACCCTTGACCAAGTAAATGTACAAGGAAAGGTTTAATTTCAAAATCTCTTTATTATCTGAGGTTGTTTTTACGGAAGTATCTACCAGGACCTCTTTATCACCCACATCTGTGTTTTCTTAAAAATCTATTTCAAAACATTTTTACTATTTACTAGACAATAGGTTATATTAATTTATACCCTTATTTCACCTTATATGTTTTGAAATGAATCTTTCTGTTATTTTCCAAACAAGGCACTTTAAGTCATTTTCGACAAAATTAAGGTAAGAATTTCTTTTTTAACTTATACGGTGGGTGCGACTATTTTCTGTCGTAATAAAATCGTCAAAGATTACCTTATAAGATTATAAGAATATTTTCAAAATATATATTTTCTTTTATAATAATGATTATCTTATATTATTTCAAAATTGAAAACGATATTTCTCTCAAATAGTTTTTATTTCATCTATGTCAACAACATTTGAGAAATTTTACACTTGTTTGAAGTTGATTTATTATGATAAAAATATTTCATATTGTGATTAAGGTTTTGTGATATGTTTGACTGTGGATGTGTTATTTTTATACCATTCATGGTTTATGGTTAAATTACTGACATTATGTAAGCTAGATTTAATACAAATCTTTATATTATGTTTCAACCTTTTCATATGACGAATGTATTAGACTTAGTAAGTGATGGGTGGAGCCCGCTATAGCTCCTCAATGCATCGGTAGGTCTCATGAGACAATTAGATGTGGAATTGGCCGAGACCTTTCCCAAATTGATATATGGTTTTGGCCAAGGCCTTAATCAATTTTAGACTTCTTCGAAAAGGACTTGAAAAAATTATTCAGAATATACCACATTATACATTCCCTCATTATGAAAATATTGTTTTTGGTTCATGAGGTTATTCGACTAGTAGAATACCCATGATTATGTTTTATTATGGAATTATTTAATCATCTCATATTCCTTCCATAATGTGTTCATTTTTATTATTTTTAAAGGAATTTGTTTTCAATTATTCACTATACCAAATGTTTATGTTATCTTCCGCTATATTGCTTACTCTTACTGAGCATTTGAGTTCACCCTTTTATTATGTTTCATTTTCCCAGGATATGAAGAAGTTAGTTATTAGTGACTTTCAAGAATAATATAGGAGTCTTGGATGTTTCTAATGGAATAAATTAATGGGGTATTTCTTTTCAAGTTGTAATGTTGAACTTATGTATATATCTTATTTCCAATTATACTAAACTGATTGGTCATTCAGGACATATTTCCCTGTATCATGCCAATATTATGTAATAATGCACCGGCTCTAGGTAACTGGGGTCAGGGCATTACAATACATGAATCATAAGAATGATAAATCATCACAACTTAATCATGAACTATAAGTTCGTGTCATAAAAGTGTGTGGCATCATCATAAGTATATAAACCATTTCATTGATAAAAGTTATCTACCAACACTTCAAGAAAAAAAATATTTTCTATTATGAATCAATAAAATCTACCTATTTCGCAAAATTATTCAAGAACATCAATTTATTTCCCATAATGGATCAAGTAGATCGACTTATTTCCCAAGAAAATATCATGAGATAGAACAATTTACCCATTGAATTAGAGGAAGATATTTTTCCCAAAAATTTCATAATGAAAATAAGACCTATGATCACCACAGGATCTTAAATCAATCATCATTTCAAACCCCATTAAATAAATAGGTTTCACAAAAATATCATCATATCATAACCCATTAAAATGAAATGAGTTTCACAAAAATATCATATCTTTATAATAGAAATAGCCATCTATAAAATGTATAGGGATGGTATCCTTGGATAATATCCCTAGTAAACATTAATTAATATCAAAGGAAGTCATATTAGTTAGAAAATGATTCTTAAGGACTATTTCAAAGTTTTATTGAGGAAAATAACCTTTACTTTTTTAAATAACTTCATTTTTAAAAGGTTGAACACTTATAAAGGAAAACATTTTTATTGAAAATAAACTTATATACATGTAAGGAAGCCTCAAAGAAAAGATTAGTCATGATGCATAAAAAATAATTTTATCATATATATGATTAAAAATATTTCTTTCAAAAATTCAAAATTATCATCATTTAGAAAATGACCAAAATATTAATTTTAAAATATTTTATAAAAAGGAAAACAAGTGTAAAAATGAATTTGAAAAGTCATAAGAGAATAGTAAAAACATTATTGAATAATTTTTTAAGAAAACATGGATATGGAAGATAAATATCAAATAATTCTCCCAACATATACGTAAACATAAAAATATATAATATTGATGAGATTATGAAAAAAACCATTACCACTTGCGTATTTTTGAATTGCAAGCCCCATCCACAATTCGTATTTCTTTTGTATTTTCTAATGACACTTTTAAGGGAATGTGTGAACCCTAACATAAACCACGACATTCAAAATTCAACCCATCAAGAAAATAAAATGCATCTCCCACCCACATTCCAAGAACCACGACTGTGAATGTTCAAAATTCCAAATCAAAAACCAAACTGATATCGACCCATGTGTCGCGGTGTGTCGCCTGAGAAACAAACCATAGATCAACTCACCGCCATCATCACATCGCTGAGAAAACACTGTCATTGCCATCACGTCATCACATTACCAAGGGAATCACCCTCATCGGCTCGTTGCCGTCGACCTCTCCGACATCCACTGCCTACAACACTGTTGTTGCCTGAACTAGAAATTGTCGTCGCCGTCGTCCACCACCTGCAACACCGTCACCGCCTGAACTAGAAACCATCATCGCCGTTGTTAAATCCCACATCAATACTTTCGTCAACTCCAAACTTCCATCACCATCATTGTCGCCATTCAAACACAATTGAGTGAGGTTCTTGACTCTTAGAATACCGAACCCACTCGAACAACACCTCCCAAAGCAACTGTGAAAACACCTCGCCAGACCGACTTGGGGAGGAGAGATGGACACGGAGCTAGAGAAGAGTAAGAGTAAAAAAAAGCCTTCATAGAGAGTCGTGATCTTTGCCGACACTACCCAACCAAACTGAGAACCCATCGTTGCCTGAACGCAGACCGGGCCACCTGGAACCCCCCAATGCAACGTACAACCCAACCTAGAGCCTCTTGGAAGCTAACGCACCCATCCGACCAGGAAGAGCGCAATGGAACTGGATTCCAGAGAGGAGCACGAGTGAACATGACTTCCAAAGCGATCTGCAACCAAGAAAGCACCAACATACTGACCAAAAAACAACATCAACGAACCTTCACCAACAAAACCCAGCGCACCCTCGAAATCTCTAGCATAAATAGATCTACAACTCAAAACCACAATATCATGAGGAAGAATAAAATAGGATTTCAACCCTAAATGATCACGAGACTGAAACCCTAGGAATCAAAGGCGAAAGGTAAAATTGAAGAAGGGATGGGGATGAAACCCTAAACAAAAAGGAAACAACAGCGAGGGAATGAATCCCTAGGATGTGGAATGAAGAACATGGAAGTTGAGAGGGAACATTGGGGAATAGAACCCTAGGAAGAATGAAGGAGATTTCTCCAGGTATCTCATCGGGGAATAGATGTCATAAGATCAATCCATCGTCGGAGGAGGAAGCCGAGGAAGAAGAGAGAAACACGCTCGGGAGAGCTCTCATTGTAAGCCACATGAAAAAGATAACTTCAAATGAAACATTAAATGCAATGAATACAAAGAGATTCATAATATAATATATCAAATGGACCATATATAAACCCCAAAAAATAAATAACTAATAAATGTCGAATATGTATCACGTAAGTAAAAGTGACATGATATACTCTTACCATGAAATTTACTTTCTTTGAAAGTAATCTAAGATCATCTTCTTCAAAAATTACTCCTTTAGATCTCCTCTAATGGTATCTAGTGTTGGTATTTTAGGAATATTAGTACCTCTAGAATGTTTCTATGGATTTTTTAAGGAGAAATTGGAAGCATTTAGTATATCTAGAAGGATCAAAGTGGAGTAATTAATTAGGAAGGAGGTTCCCATTTATAATTGAGGTAAGAGGCACTTTTTTGGATTTTTCGAAAGATTAAATTATAAAAAACAATGATTCAAAAAAAATTCTCCAAATTGTCATATATTTAAAGGTAAGGTAGAATAGGTTTGTAATCCTAACAAGCAAAATATTTTAAACAATTTTTTGTGTAATTTGAAACCGTATCATTTCGATTAACCCTAAGTTATCCGTTTTTTATTTTAACTATAGAAAAAACTATTTTAATATTAAAGGGTTCTAGTTATTTATAAGATGGAAATGGGACCATAAATGGTCTATTTATGTAATCTTATACCATATCATAATAAAATTGTCTTATTTAAATATTTTTATGATATTTAAATAATGTAATAATATCTTACTCTGATAAAAAATCATTATTTTCACTTTTGACACTATTTATTTAATTTAACATTAAATACATAATGAAAAAAGTGTAATTATAATCTAATGCTTTCACACCTCTTTATTATTTCATATAGATCTATAAAATTCATTGGTAACATTAACCAATTCCAATTATAACACTTTTAATATTTTAAAACCATTTATTATATTGTTTTGTTAATTGGAGAAACACTCGATGAGTTTTTCATAAGAAATTATAGTCATTATATAATTAATAAAAATGAAAATAATTTTTTATATTAAATATAATTTTTTTATTCTCAAAATAGAGATGTATATTCATTCATAACATACTTTTATCCCTATGTGGGCACATAAGATATATTAAAAATAAAGTGAGTGGAATTTTGTAACTTTCTTTGATTTAAATAATACAGAAGTAATCTTGAGAGAAAAGTTTCCATTTAAAAACTAAATAGTAGGAATAATGTATTAATAGTATAATTAAATGCATCAAATAAGAACTATTTCTAATAATTATATCCATATCACTTATTTTGTTATAGATATTAACTCAGTTTACCCTTTACTGGGGTGATGAATTTTACCACTATTACTATTCATAATTCCTAAAATAAAATGGGTCAATTTATATAATTTAGAACTCATTATTCCAAATAGGGAATTAATTTTCTCTTATTATATACTTATAAATGGTAGAAACAAATTTTAAATTAACTGTGAAAACTTTGGTAATAATATCTTTTTAGAAAAAAAACATTTGTAAAAATTAAATTGGATTTATTATTATCCTATGTCTAGAAAAATATTTATTGAATGATTAAAACATTTAATCATAAAAATTATTTATAAATTTTATTTAAATCATTCCCTAATAGTGATTCATTTTATTTATTAATATAAAAAATACATTTCAGGCATAAAAACATTTTTTTAGAATAAAACATCACTTTATTTTAAAATATTTTTAATTTTAATTCAAATAATTTGATAACTAATGATATAATTTTTTTAAATTTAAATAACTTATATTTTTCATAATTTAGTTATTGTTATTTATACTTTAAAATGTAATAATTAGGCAATAACAGGTACACAATATTTTAATAATGTTACATAGTTTGTTAAAAGTATTTATTGTATGTTAAAAAATACATTGAAAAAATAAAGTCATTTAAAGGGAAATATTTTAAAAATATTTTGGGTTATTACATTCTACCCCCATAAAATAAATATTTCCATCGAAATTCATCACTCTAATAAAAAACATATAGTATATCCCACTTTCATTACATCCTTTGGGTCCCAACTATCTACATTAAATTTATGGTGTCTGTAGAGAACTCTTATTAGATTGGTAGTATTGTTACTGGTATAAATATTATATCTGTGATACAATATTTATACCAGTTGTTCATATAAGGAATGAAAATTCTCTAGGACTATTACTTTTGATTTCATCACATGTAAATGATCAATTATATACATTATCATGAGAGATACATGGAATATGTTATGAACTTGAGAGATGTTTGATGGAAGTGCTAACAAATAAGCTACTATCCCAACTCGGTCAAAAATCTAAAAGGGGACAATATACCAAGGAATGTAAATCCATTTCTTCTATAATATCTTAAACATCTTCCATAGATAATTTTTTGAAAGATATTTCATTATCATTAAATTCCTAATCACGTCGATGATTGTCAACAAAACACTTCTCTTGACTTTGAGATACCTTGAGGTGTTGCTAAATAGTTCTAACTTTCTTTTCTAGTTCCTTAGATAGCCCAGGTCCCAATTTATTTATTTCTCCAACTTATTCCCATCACATTTTATATCTACAATTTTATTCCATAGAGGTCTTCATAAGTATCCATCTAAATGGTTGATTGAAATCTATTGTTATATGAAAAATTTACTAGGGGAAAGTATTGATAAAAACCTCCTTTGAAATCTATTGAATAAGATATTAGTATATTATTTAGGTTTTCAATGGTTATATTAGACTAAAAATATTTATATGTATGATATTACATATCAAAACTCAACATTTTTTCTAGAACATAATGAAGACTTATCAATAACTTTAAGGTAAACCTTGGGTTTAGATAAGATATGATAGAATATTTTACTCCATAAAATATTACCACTTACATAATATATATTCTAGAAATATGATCGAGATATAAATCTACTATGAAAGAAATGAAGTGTGTTTATTTCATAAGGCAATCAACTTTAACTCATATAGTATTATGACCTTTACTTATTGGCATACTAAGCATTGATAAACATACTTTGTAATATCTCTTTTCATTTCATCCCATCATAAATACTCTTTTATGTCTCTATACATATTTTTTATTCTTAGAGGAATAGAGAATTATTCACTAAGAATCTAATCCAATAACACATTACTCAAATTTGATATGGAAGGGACATATACACATTTCATGAACTTTATTATTCCATCATAATCAAGGATGAACTCAATAAAATTTTTCACCTTATTTATTCCTCCACATATTCTTTTTGTATCTCTCAAGTCCTCATGTGGATAATGTTTTGAAAATACATTTGAAAAAAGATAATATTTCTACCCTTAATTCAAAATTTCTTGATCTATCCTTTTTAAATCTAGAAATATTGGATAATTTTTTGTCCTCACCATAGATAAGCCTGCATGATCCTCTTAACTTGAAGAATATACCCCTTGTTATCCTTCATAGGATGTTAATATATTGAGCAGTCATAGTCTTTAATCAACACCTTTTGAGTGAAAATATAATTTAATAATTTTTATCTGTATATATGTCACACATTTCAACATAGAGATAATACCTCTATATCATTAATTCAAAAATCTCCAGATATAAATCCAAATCACGAGTTGGATAATATTTCTCATGAGAGTTAAATTGAAATGATACTTAATATATCACTATATAATTCAATGTGAACACATCCTAGTACCTTCATTTATGTATCATTATAGACCACAAACCTTTTTTCTACTATATGGTAGTTTGAGTATAGATTAAATGGCTAACCTTCTTTTAATCTCCTTGAAATACTCTTAACATTCTTTATTCTATATGATCATAACTCCTTTTTTAGTAAACTTTGTGAGTGGATTAGTTAGTTATAATAAAAATCTCACAAAAAAATTGATAAAATCAAGACAACTCATGAAAACCACATATTTTACTTATCATGGATAGCTAGAATATTTATTAATAACTTCCATATTTTAAGGATCTAATAATATACCCTCACCTGAGATTTTATAATCCAAGAATGACTTTTTTTGAAGCCGAAATTCAGAGTTCCTAAATTTTTCATAAAAAATATCTTTCCTTTGGGTCTTTATAACAATCCTCAAGTGATCCTCATAATATTACTTCTCTTTAAATAAAAAAATATCATCTATTAATACCACCACAAACTTAAGTTTGTCTCTAAAGACTCCATTCACTAAATATATAATGATAGTGGGGAGTTAGTATGACCAAAAGGCATCACTATAAATTCATAGTGCACATAAATTTTACAAAATATTTCATTGGATATATCCTTTTTATTGACCCTAAATTGATGATATCCATAATGAAGGTCGATCTTGGAAAAGTATTGAGCTCCATGTAGTTGATCGTTTAATTCATAAATACAAGGGAGATGATACCTGTTCTTGATTTAAATTTTTTAAGATCTCTATAATCAATATAGATATCCATTGACCCATATTTCATCTTATGAAATATAATTGCTTCACTCAATGGTGACACACTTGGCTGAATGAATCCCGTGTGAAGATTCTACAGGAGTTTCTTCTTCAATTCCTACAACTCAATTATGTCCATTCTATAAAGAGTTTTTAAAATATTCATGTCACTAGGAATGTATTCTATTGAAAACAAATCTTCATGTTTTGGTGTAAGAAATAAAAATTATTCTGGAAATTAATAAACAAAATCACAATAAGGAAATGTATCATTATTTTTTAATTCCTCCCCAACTATCTATGATAAACAACCTTTATGTATAGTAATTAAGACCCATAATATGGAATCAATTTCCATCGAAGGTTCATATTTATCATCAAAATGATAAATTATCATATTCTTATTTGGAATATAACATTCAACTTATCTTCCTAAGAAATTGGTATGGGGTCTATATAGATAAATCCAATCAATTCTAAGAATCACATCAAAATCAACTAAAGGGAGAGTCAAAAGACTTGTAGGAATCAATTTCCCAATAAAAATAATCAAAGAGAAACCATTTAGTTGATATGTGATCATTGTACCATTAGGATTTTTCACAGGTAACACAATATCTAATCACTAAGGTGATAAGATGATACCATTAGAAAATTATTTATAAATAAAAGAGTGGGTGGATCTAGAATCAAATAAGACATTAGTCATTCTAAAGTAAATGATAAGTGTAATTTTCACCTGATAATTATTTTAACCCACTTTGATAGTCATGATTTCATGAGACTTATCTTTTTCATTTGGAATACTAGGTTATTTATGTTGATCATCAAAAACCATCAAATTCATGCATTGGTTGGAATGATGCCCATAATCCTTTCACTTGAAGCATTAGAGAAGGTGTGGTACCTTAGTTGGAGTATTTATTTCATGTGTTACATTAACTGGAATATTAATTACCTTTTAACATTATTATGATTTATGACATATATTTCCACATTTAAAGCACACCCAAATCCCATTCAAAAATTTCCATTAATGTTTTCCAACATTTCTAGCTTGTAGACAGCTAGAATTTCTTTCCACCATGTAATTTATTTGAGTTTTAATGGGACTCAATCCTTATTTTCTTATAAAAAACTGGGGAATGTTGAGAATATCAAATTTCCCATTCTACTTTGAGTGTAAATTGAATGATTTACCCACATATATTTAAGTCTCTCATATCTAATTCCTTTCTAAGACTAGGTTTTAAGACTCCAAATAATTGATCAATTTTCTTTTCAATGATGATAATTAAACAGAATTCTTACCTTTCAAGCCTTGTATATTATTCCTCATAGGTACCAATAAATTCATCATCCCTTTAGTTGAGCTCAAGATACTCATTCTCCATATTGTTATGTAGAATATGAGGATATTTCTTACTAAATGATATCTATTTAAACTCATCCCATTACATGAATTCAATTTCATTCAATTTCTTTGTATTCTTGATAAATTAAACAATTTATCTTCTTTACCTTAAAGAAATTAATCATATATGACAAATTTTTCATTCCCTAAACATTGAAGAACATAAAATATTTTCTAAATGATATCGATCCATCTCTCAGTCATTACTGTATTAGAAGATACACTAAAATAAAGTTAATGTTTCCCCATTATAGATTCATCACTATATTGTTTGATCCTTTTATCATTTATAAAATCATCATGATTTATATCCTTCAAAAGTTTTATGACCATAACAATATTATTCCAAATTCTAACTCCCATAAGTTGGTAGTTTAGGTTGGAAATCATTGCATTTTCCATCACATTCAACATTAACATTATTCATTCTGGTTCCATCCATTGAATAAACCCAAAAATAATAGTGTGGGAATCAATATTCACAATGTAAAACCAAATAATTCTGGTAGATCATTCATATGTGTCTAAATTGAGACATCTTCTAGGACACCATAGGTTTGACCAAATTCGTTCAGGAGAATGATAAAATATTTTGGGTTTTATCTTATAATAAAAATATTATATATGGTTTTAATAAACATTTTCATACCATAATATCCAAATAATGACTAATCTGTACTCTGATACCAACTATAGCCACCCAATATTTTCAGTCCTATATATTACATCTACATAGATGCATTTTTAATACATAACAATACGATCCACACTACAACCGTTAAGTTTTAGAAACTTTTTAGACTAGATATAAAATATTCTAATTTTATGAAATATCTTCAAAATATCTTATAAATATCTTCCAACACATTACTCTTTATAGGCATGCCATACTAAAAACATTCTTCATAACATGGGGAAACGAAATATAAGTAAAGGGTGAGCTCAGATTCTCTATAAGGGTAAACAAGGGAGATATTAATTTATTATTATATAAAAGAATAAGATATGATTAAGGGTATTATATCATAAATATAACATACAAATTACGTATAAAATCTGAAAAAAATCATAAAATGAGTTATGGAATAAAATATTAGCATTTCAAAAGACATGAATCAGAAGAATGAGAAATCATCATAACTCAATAATGAACAATACGATCATTTCATAAATGTATATTGCATCATAATAAGTATTTAAACAATTTGATATGTCAAGTATAACTACAAAGACCATCATATCAGGAATCAACACCCATTTTTCATTGTGGATCAAGCACATCAACTTGTTTCCGAAAACGAATCAAGCACATCATCATGTTTCCCACAACAGATCAAGCACAACGACTTTTTCCCCATAACTATATCATGAGATATAATACTTTACCCAATGAATTGGAGGGAGATATAGTTATCACCCATTACATAATGAAATTTGTATATATGTATTTTACAAGATCATAAATCATTCATTATATAAGATCCCACAATAGTAATGGTTTTCATAAACATTTCATCATAGCATAAACTATGAAAAATAAATGATTTTTATTGAAATTTCATATTTTCATTGTAAAAAATAAACCATCTAGAAAAAGAATAAGGATATTTTCCTTAGATTATATCCCCAATAAATCTTAAGTAACATCAATGGAAATCATCTTATTTCAAAAATTATTTTCAAATATCACGTGTAATAATTCTTTAAGAAAATAAACATTCCATTTTGAAATCACTTATTTTTAAAAGAGTTATGCATATATAAAATAAAACATTTACTTTGAAAGTAACCTTATAAAATTGTAAATAAATCCTCACATAAAAGATTAGTCATGAAAGTGGGAAAATTATTTCATGTTTGTAACAAATAAACATCCCTTTTAAAAATTCAAAAAGTTCATCATTCAGATAACAATAAATATATTCTTTTAAAATATTTAGTAAAAAATCAAACATGGGTAAAAATGACATTAAAAAATTATGGGTGCATAATAAAAATGTTTCTGAATTGTTTTTGGAAACAATGATTTGGATGATAAATATCAAATAATTATTCCTACCTATAATTAAACATAAAAATTTCATAATATTGATGAGATTATGAAATGGTTTCCTTTCCACTTGTGTGTCTTTTGAATCATAATCCCATGAAAGAAATAAAATCCAATGAAAAATTAAATTACAAACATAAAAAGAAATTAATGATATAATATATAAAAAGGGTAGTATATGCATCCCAAAAATAATAGTTGGTGAATATGTAATGTGTCTAAGAAATGTAAAACTATGGTGAGAAACACTTAAATCGATTTATCATTGCATCTAAAGAACTATATCTACCTATACAAAATGATGTCTCCTTTATGTCTTCTTTAAATGGATCTATTGTTGGTATTTTGTGAAGAGTAGCTCTATAAAAATGTGTCTAGAGAATTTTATAAAGATATTGATAAAGGTTGGTTGAGATAAAAGTCTAAAATTGGTGTAATGAAGGTAGGGGGAGGTGACATTTTATAATTGAGGTGAGGGTAACTTTTGAAATTTTTCAAAATATTAATTTATAAAAAATTCATTCTCAAGTAAAATATCTCGAAGTGGAAATATATATGAGGATAATCTATTATATGGTTTTCATCCCATCAATCAATAGAATTTAGACATGTTTTTTTAATGTTAAACCTTATCTTTTTTATTAACAATTAGTTAACCAATTTTAATTTTAACTATTGTAAAATAAATAATATTTAATGGTTGTAATTTTTAAAAATAAGGTTAAAATATGACCATAAATGGTCAATTTATGACATTTTTGACAATATCATAACCACATTGTCTTATTTCAATAATTTTATACTTTCTAAATAATTTACTAAAATATTATTTTGAAAATATATCACTATAGTCAAGGTTGAAATTATTCAATGAATTTAAAATTAAATACATCAATACAAAGCGGGAATTCAAATTAAATGATTTAAATATGAAAAAAAATTATATATATATATATAATTCATGGGTCCTATTAAACCATTAAAACTAAATCACTTTTAATATTTTTAAAATCATTAGTTATATTGTTTTAGTTGTTCGAGAAATATTGCATCAGTGTTTCATATTAAATTAAGGTCATTATATAGATAGTAAAAATTTTAAATAAATTATTACACAAAAATAATTATAATACACTAAAGTAGATACTTTTATTCATTCATAACATACTTTTTTCCCTATATAGACTCATAAGATATTTTAATAATAAATAGGAGACATTTTATAACTTTATTTCTTTAATAATATATAATTAATTTTCAATGAAAATTGTCCATTAAAGAACAAAATTTATATACTAATGTGTTAATTATTTAATTCAATTCATCTAGTAAAAACTATGCTGAATACTTGTGTCCTTTTAAAATATTTCTAATCCTGATTAACCCAATTTTCCCTTTACTTAGGTGATAAATATTACCGTGGTTATTATAAATATTATTTAAAATTAAAGAGTAATATTTAACAAATATTTAACTCATAATTCATAAAATGTTATAAATTTTATCTAATTCAATGTTTATAAATACAAGAAAAATAAATTCTAATTTCAGCGTGCAAAAAGAAAAAACATCTTTTAAAAAACATCCATTTTAAGCATAAAATTAGGTTTATTTTTATCCAATTCCTAGAAAAATATGTTTTGATTTTTATTAAAATTTAATAAATTAAATAATATATAAAATTCATTAAATTCATTTTCTAATAGTAGATAATTTATTTTATTAATATAAAATACATTGCGCTAATAATGTTTTTCTAGAAAAACAAAAAATTTATTATAAAATATTTTTCATATCTAATAATAATAATTTGATAACTAATGAATTCATTTTATAAATGTATAGACCCAGAATGTTTTATAATTTAGTTTTTAGAATTCATACCCACCAATATAATGGATAACTGATCACATACACATAATATTTTAATAATTTTTTTGTATTTTTTTAATGTCATTTTTGTAGGGAATATAATCTATTGATGAAATAAAATTACTCAAAGGAAAATATTTAATCAAAATAAGCAGGTGTTATGATGAACTAGGAGTGTCTCACAAATTATGTAGTCATAGGTACATATATCTTACCTCAATGTGATGATTGATTCAATTTTCAACCGACCCTTTTTAGGCTGATTACCCCTAGGTGAATCTTTTCCACAACCAAATCCACTTATCAGTGTCCAGAAAAGGATATTTTTCTATGAAAAACCAAAAAATATATACTTTACCAAAATATATTTATGTTATCCCACACTTGAAATTATTCTTAGGGTTTTCATTGATTTTTTCTTTTCATAATTCCCAAATTAATTGTGTGTTATTATCTTAACCTAAAATCAAATTCTTATCACAAACGGTTATCTATACCTTTTAAATTGTGATCAAACATAACTTATCAACCATTAAATTATCCACAACATTATAATAATCTCCAAATTTATCTAAAAGTTTTATTTTATACCAACCATGACACCTGATACCCACACTTACTTTATAATGTGCTCATAGGAACATGCATTACATACTTTCTTTGATACTGACTATAAAATCCTAGATATAACTATCCATAATTTAAATTTAAATAATGATTGATTAATCACATAAATATGAAGTATATTTTGGAGTTTAAATATTTATATAATTACAACACAACTTAAATTTATAAATCCCATGTTCTTTGTATCAAATATAAAATTTTACCATTTTATATAAAACTACTTAATTCATGAAAAGTCTTTAGAGTATCTCAAAAATTTCTTTACATGTGTTTTCCTTTAAAACATGCCAGGTATACTAATTTTCTTCAATACCAAGGGAAATAGAAACCAAATAAAGGTTGAGCTAAATAGTTTCATAAGGGATACATTTAAAAGAATTTATTATGCCATAAACATAGAATAAAAATTATGAATGGAATAAGTAAAAAACATGAATACATAATCAAATAGAAACTGAAATCATTCTATATCGATGAAAATAAATTAAAACATATATATTAATAATTTTGATCTCATATTGATGGAATAAAAAATTACATACATCAAAAACATGTTATCAAAACCTTTTTCTAGGACACTTGTTTTTGATACCATAGTCAAGACATCCTACTATAAATTCCTTATTCCAAGACACTATTCTATTATGTGAAAATTCATAAAGAAAAGCTCAATCTATTTTTTCCCATGATAACTCTCCATTAATTGAGGGGATATATAGTTCTATAGCCTACTAATCACCTGATAGAGTCAAACTCATTCAACATATGGTCGAAAAGACCTTTCATATAATTTCTTAAGTAACCATTAAAAAATAAAAACATGAAGATCCATATAATGAAGAATAAATCATATAAGTTCATGATCGAGTTATGTTAGTAGTCAAATATCAACATGAATGTAAATAATTTTCCCAATGTTAATGAAAGGGACGACTTAATCATAACCCAAGATGATAGAGAAGGTGGACAGTAAAACACTACATGGTTAAAATTACAATAATAATCCATATTGGAATAAAAATATATGAAATTCCAAAACCTTTCCCCATGTCAATAGAATAAAATTCTATCTAGGTGAACATCATCCAATATGAATTACATAAAATGTGGTGTTCACACCATATATAGAAATGAGTATAAGACTATGAAAATACATGAATAACATTATCATAATACATCCATAGGATTAATTTGGATGGTTTGAAAGAAAATATCCCTATTGTTACAAAGTAAACATAGAATGATACTAACATAAATGAAAAACAACCTTTTAAAAGAATTCATGAACAATAGAACCTAATAAAAGATCATGAATTGTATTGTTTTCTATTATAAGTTCATTAACAAAAAATATATATTAATATTTAAGTATAAATAGTTAAAAATAAACAATATTAGGGTAAATTCATTTGTAAATGGAAATAGAAATGGAAGTGGAAATTTAATGAGATTTTAGGGAATGGGTTTAACATAAAATAAAAGAGAAAGTTTTAGGTCTCTTCCAAAATAATTTTTCAAAAGTTGAAGTAAAAATTAATTATATACCATTAATTTTAAAAAATTATTTTCAGTAAAGTTCCTTGAAAAGATATAATTATTTTATTGTAGAAGTGTGAAGAGGAAGAAGAAACATATAATAGTTAAAGGAAAAACCCTTTAAGATAGTTTCAAAGATACCCTATTCAAAACATATCTTGTAAAAAGAGTATCATAAAACTATTTATATTAAACCATTATTTTCCCAAATAGGATTACAAATTACAATAAAATATTATGGTCGGAGAACCAATGACTTAATGAAAAATGTTCAAGATAAAACATTCTATAATAAATAAAATGATTAGAGTTACAAAAAATCATTACTATTAGGGAACAAAATGAATAAATATACAATTCAAAAAATGATTTGTAATTTAAATCTAATGAAAAATAAGTATTTATATATAAAAATTTATATGGGTTTTAAATACTTCATTTATAAAAAATATTGTGAATAAAGTGTATTAAATCAAATAATCAGAATTGAGACCAAGAAAACCCTTATGAGTTGAGTATCACGTTAATCAAAACCCCTTGAAAGAGAGGGCTTATAATTAAAGTTAAAATACCAAAATTCAAGGACAATTTGGGATAATATATAACAAAAAAATAATTATATACACCGAATAAAATAAAATAGTTTCATCAAAGATCGTGTGTCTAAATGAAGGAATCTTTGAGATGAAGCCCTTACGAAAATAGAATCTTATGAATCAAAACTACTTGAAAGTGTGGTTTGAAAATTTAACATAAAATAAAATTATTAAAATATTATTAATGATTTTATATCAAGAATAGTGAGTATATATGACACATAAAAAAATTAGATGTGTAATACCGAATATGTATCAAAGAGGGGAATTTGAGAAGAAACCCTACACAACCTTTTGTACAGTGGAACCAAAATTTAATGAGAACTTTAAATTAAATAGAAAATTTAATATAAATAAATATAATAAAATCATTACATAAATATTAGAATTGGGTGGTATTTAATCCCTTAAAAATAAAACATGGTGTATAATATGAACATGTCTCCATGAATGGAAATTAAGACCCAAACCATTACCTTCTTCTAGATTTGTTATGTGCACATGATTAACTTCCTAAATAATCAAGTTAATATGATTAAGTACCTTCTTAGTAATCTTATTATTATTTATTTAATTAAATATGGGTCATTTATAATTATATTATCTTTATTTATTATATAATTTTCTTGTCTATTTTAGTTTCTTGAGGTTATTCATTTAATTGTTCGTAACTCCACATCTATGTTGACCATGTTATAAAGCTTTATAAAATATTTCTATAATATAAATAATACTAATAGAGTTATGAATATAATTTTTATATATTAAATATATTTTTAAATCCATCCAATATGGGTGGTGATGAGAAATAAAATTGATTTCTCATGGAGGCGATAATTAGCCTGTACGCATAATTAACATTTATATTTCTCAAAGAATGAAAGGGAAATAAATTATATAAAAATTTTAAATTTGAAATTCATAATTAAATTATAAAAAAATATTTATCCATTCATTAAACAGTTTTTATCTCCAAAGATATTTGGGGATGAAAAAAGGATTTCGACACATTGTGGGGGCGGTAGTCCGGACAACACACTCACGACACTTTTGATTTTCTTACGAGATGGGGAGGAATAAATATTGGTAATTAAATTAACATAAATTAATATTATTTTACTAATGAAACTTAATTAATCATATTTTTTTGTATATATGATTCTTTGAAGAGGAATATTAAGGAGAAAACCCTATGATGAAGATAATACTTACATTTGAGACTTAATATTTCCTAGGAAAACTCTATGGAATTCACTGGAATATACTAACATAATATGACCATGATATTCAGAAGGTGTTATTGAATTATATAATAGGATATTTGGGCAAAGTTATAAGGAAAATATGAATATTATGTGATTTTTTGAAATATTTTAATTGACCCCCTTTTATAAGGGGTAAAAATCTCATTTTTAGGAACACTATTTGTATTTTAATAATTCAATGACATTATCCAATGTTAAATAGATCAAAAGTTTCAAAATAATAGATTTTGGTGTGTATTTATGTATATAATGACTCAAACAACTCTTTACACACATGTTTTAAACATTGTATATGGCTTTTATTATAAATTTTTTACATTTTAATCATGTACTTTTAAACTAGGTAATTAGATTTTAACTAAGTCATGATTTGTTTTCTTAAAAACATAACCCATATAAACAAATTTTAATATGATGGAACCAAATTTTACCACTATTTAATACAATTAAATATGTAAATAATATAAAATTTAATATTAAATTAAAATAGATATTGTGTAGAAGAAATGTTTTAGTAGAAAATATGACTTTTTGACCATTATGGATTTTAAATATTAATTATAATTGATTAAAAAATTAAATATTGTTAATATATTTATTTATGTGTTTATATATTATTTAAGAATATTTTTTTAAATTAATTTAATTTACATTAATAATAAAAAATCCTCGATATTAATAAACCAATAATTATAAAATAATTGTTTCACTATTATCATGATAATTAACATTAACCATAATAATTGAAATTTTATGACTAAAAATAAAAAAATTCATTTTAAATTAAATGAAAATTATTATCTAAATTATACGAATCATTTTATATAATTAACATTCTATGCATATGGAAACTAATAGACTTGTTATCATGCATAACATAAGAAAACCCATTTTTAAGAAAACTACATTTAAAATGATAATGGTTTTGTATTGAATATAATTTAAAATTTATTGATTATTATAATAATAATATGATTATTATTAATTTAATAAGTGATATATTATATTAAAATAAATTAAAAATGTAACTTCAATATGAAAAAATTAATTAATGACACAGACAAAAAACAGTTTATATAAAATATTTTTTAATTTTATAAAATGACATTCATTAGTTTTATAAATTGACTAAGTATTTAAAATTATTTATATCAATTTAAAATTAAATAGTTTTTATATTTAAATGGTATCAAAAAATTATAATTCATTTAAAAGTGATGATATTGGAAAAATTGGAATTTTTTACCATTCACATAAAAATTTGGTTATTATAGGAAAATCAAAAAAATTCAAAGATAATTTTTTTTAGAAATTAAAAAATAAATTTGACATTATAAATTTAAATTATAATTTATTTTTATATATTGTTTCAAAATAAAATAAAAAATATAACCAAAATATAATTTAATGATAATAACCATTTCAATACTAACCCATATTAATTATTTTCATTCTAAAGGTAGTAAATATTAATAGTTCACCAATATAAAATTTATTATATATTTATTATAGATTTTATCTTAATATATTATGTTTTATTTATGTTTTATGGTAAATAAGATATAAAAAACATTGAATTATTTAAAGGTAATAATATGTTAAGAGCTCAGGGTGTTACAAGAACAACCTATGGAAATATTTTATTGAAGATAAATGACTATAAGAAAAAAGAACACCCATATAGTCAGTTTTATATGGTGAAATCATATGTTTCATGAGGATACATGGGTACAAGGGGATGTAATGAGAGAAAATTATCATCACTTATTTTCTTCAATGTACTAAAATTTCAATAACGAAATTATTTTTAAGTGGGGTAGAATGAAATGACCTGAGTTTTCCTCCTTAAATAAAAACTATGTTTTATGGATTGATCCACATACAACAACAAAAAATATAGACAATTTTGAGGTTTTTATAGAATTGATAGGTGTATGAAATGGGAATAACATTTTGATATATATATATATATATATATAGTTCACCTTAAATATCAACTCAACTAGTGCATCTATGTAACTAATTAATAACTTTTTATAAAATTTAATCATTTTAAAATATAATATATTTTCATATGAATAAATATTTAGCACTATATTAGTTTTTAATTTATAGGAAAAATAATACTTAATACATCGAAGTCGTTTTCATATAAAAAACGTTTTTTCTATATTTTTTTTTCTTAAAAAAGATTTGAAAATTTTAACTTTTAAGATGTGAATTTGAAAAAATAAATTCATTTTGTAATTTATCATGTAAATAGTGTTTAAAAATTAATTTTTATATTTTTTCTAATTTTTTTGAATTTAGTTGAATAGGGAAATTTAATGTTTTTACAAATAACTTTAATTTAATGAGATTATTAGTATATATGTCTAATTTTTAAATTCATGAACCATTTTATGAGACCAAATTTTTAATTTATATGTTAATTTGTGATTATAATTATTTTTAAATTTATAAACCCATATTTTACATTTTATAATCTATGTTATTTTTTAAAAAAAGTAATAAATTATATTTTAGTATTTTAAACGTAATTTCAATAACTTTTAAAAAATAAAAAGATGAATTTTTTTTAAATCATAATGTAAAAATTATATAATAGGTAATATTTTATTTTTTTCCATAAAGGATAAATTATATAGGTAAAAACTATTTACTGTAGTGAAAAAAATGGTAAAGATGAGTAACCAAAGTGTCAAAGGTACTAACATGTAAAAAAACGTTTTTAGTTGAGTATTTGAGGTATGTATCAACCATATATCTCCACAAATCCATTATTTATAAACATTGGAGACCATTTAATTGATAGTTACATCCCATTATTGAAATGATTTAGGTATTTACTGAAAATTCTCACCTTTTCACTTATAAATGGGGTAATCTACTCCTCCCTTCCCCTCTCTCCAAAACACCTTAAGTTAGGAAAACATATGCCCAATACTAACCTAAAAAAACCTATACACCTTTAGGATGTTTTTTACTCTCAATATACCTTTACTCAATGGTTTAATCCCCTCCATAATGGAGATAATCAAAGTAGTATGGTAATGATTTCTAACTGCTCCTCCCACTTACTATTTCTTCATGTTCTTTTCTTATTCCTAAAATTTAATTTCACTATATAAAAATTATAACATAAGTATTATTATTATACTATTGTGTTATTATAATTATTGTACAATAATTAACAACCCTCCCCTTTTCCCTTAATAAAAAAACATGAATCGTGCATTGTGCAGACTAGCACCTATATAACGTAACATGATTATTTTTTCTTAAACCACCATAAAAGGATGGTCATAAGATGGAATTTAATATATAATTATGAAATTTATTAAATATTTTAGATTCTAAAATTTCAAACCATATTAATCTTTTAGAGTTATATGAAAAAAAAATTATCACACATGTGTACGTACAGACTATCGCCTCCATAGGTCAGTGTATTCCCCTTTCCACTACCACTATCATGAATAATTTTAGTTAATATTTGATGATTATATGTGAAATATATGAGTAATATATACCATTAATAATGTTATTTTTTGATAACAAAAAAATGATAATCATTATAAGGTAATCAATTGATATCGGTAAATAACCAGAAACTAGTTTATCACCATTTTCATCTTCACGAAATGTGAATAAAACTCCAATATAATGGAAATATAATATTATAATTCTTTATATACCATAAATTAAATCACATTTATGGTTTATAGATGATGATAATTGGGACAAAAATTAAGATCAACACCACTTTATAAACCTAGTTCAAAACAATCTATATTATTAACACATGATGTTGAAAATATATTATAAAAATATGTTATGTAAAGAGAATTATTATTAATGAACAGTGTAAAGGAAAAAAATATGAACATGGTTCTTAAATAGGAAATTAATTTGATTATGTTTTTCATATAGAAATTTAAATCACTTCCCTGTAAATAAAGGGTAAAGGTAGAGGACTTGGTAACTCAAACTCCTTTATTTGAGTTGTACAACATCTTATTAAAATTATTTTCCAAGAATTTCCATTTTTAATGATTTTAACAATTTATTTCCAGGAAAAATGTTTTTTATCCAAATCCATGAATGGTTTTCTATTCACTTTTTTTTAAAATATAGGTAAATTTGTAAAAAGATATTCATAACTATGACTCTAGCAACGTTGAATATGAATTTTTTTCATAAAATATATTTTGATTATTTTAATTACATTATCTTAAAATAATATAACTCTAATTTTGTTATTTTTATGTTCAACCTATGTTTTCTTTTATTATGTGATTAATTTGGGGATCAAAATTTTATTATCAAACAATTTAATTCTTAATGTTCTTTTATACTATTTAAATTTTTTATAAAACCCATTATATTTCCATGGGTTCATTATGAAAAGTGAATGATTTCTATTTTTATTTTTAAGAAGACTATTATTTTTTCATGGGTTCCATAGGATATGATTATGATCGAGTTTACGTGGAATAAATATGTATGGATGATAATTTTTGGGATCCTATATCACCCCCTAATGCACTGGTTTATGTTTATATCTCATGAGATAGTTCGGTGTGTACATAATGAGTTTGTTTACAAAATGGGGATGATGTGTTTTCTCACATTTTCAAGCATGGAAATAATTTGTTCGTTCAAATATTCATGGGAATAATGAGTTTTATAATATTTTCTTTCATGTGTGTAACGTCCCGGACCCGACCAGCCACCCGAACAGTGCCGAACGGGTCGGGTGTTACTACATTAGGCGCACCTCCCCGAATGCCAAAGGCTGCCGACTAGTAGAGAGGGTCTGTTAGGTATAGTCGGGAGGCTATAGCCTCTCGAAGGATCTTAATAAGGGTCCTGATCCTAGTATAACAGTAATGATTCAGCAGAAAGAAAGACTTAGCAGACTCGAACCAGACCCGCAGAGCGGAAGCATAACCAATAGCAATAAACAACGGAAGCAATATAAGAAACAACTACAGTGGAAAGTAAACATCACAACAAGATAGAAATCAACTGCAAAAACTACTATAAACAACCAAGAATTCATCCAAAGTAGGTCATACACAACTGAATATAAAAAGGGCGCCAATGGCTAACCAACAGTAGCTACAATAACCATGCCAATAGAGAAAGTAAACAAAACAAAGTAAACCTATCTAGGCATGACCTCAAGGTCCATACCATCTCTATGCAACAACTAACTTGGCCCAGCTCCTGAAGCTGACCTCTTTCCTACACGTAAATCCATAAAGTTTGCACGCGTCCCGAAGGGCCCGTGTAGGGTGTGAGACAAATCTCAATAGGATACCACCCAACGGTGCATACCAAATATATGTGTTTAAGCAGTCATGCATTTACCAGGAAAGTAGTAATCAGTACAATGAAAAAAATAAATAAAAACTCCACTAGTGCTCAATAGCAACCATGGAGTGTCACCTGCTTCGGCCAATGCTGGAATCTCTGTCGTGTAACCCGACACCGTGTTCCACCTAACACCTCGTGTCTCAAGTACCGACGTCCCGAAGGCACGCCCTAAATAGTAACCCGGCACTATGTGCCTCCTGACACCTCGTGTCTCAAGTACCGACGTTCCGAAGGCCCGCCCCAAATTGTAACCTGGCACCTAGTGCCTCATCACCCTCATGTCTCAAGTACTGATGTCCTGAAGGCACGCCCATTTCTTGAAGGCTCCTCACCTCCCACGTATCTTTCTACGGAAAGCACCCCCAACCAAAATATCCAACCACAACTACAAGGACCTCTACCCACACTAGTGGTCAAAACCACCTCATCATGGAGTATCTCTGTGTGCACACTACTCAAAGTCCTAGTGAGAGGTAATCACCCAAAATAGTCCTAAGCCACCCAAAACATCTGACACCTCGTGTCCCTGCGACCATGTCGCTCAAGTCCGGTGGTCTCGCCATCCATGTAACTCGGGCCATGCCCAACCTGACAGTCACACTGCATCAATCCGACGTCCATGACACCCAATCCCGTGGTCAAAACCACCCAAAGTAACCCGGGAAAAGCCCCAACCTGTGATCAGCATCACTCAAGCATAATTGGGCCAAGCCCAACACAAACCAAAGGGTCCAGCACATGCAATTCAACAATCGCATATATAACATATGTAAACAGAAAACATAACCAGGAAAAAACAACTAAACAGTCGAATTGCACTATACTGGTGTTGTCCCATACCAGCATAGAGGTCTTAAATGCCTCTGACAATTTATCTAAGGATTTAACAAATTAAACTAAACAGTTTATAACAATCAAATTTCAATTAAAACCATTTTGGCATTCCCCGGCCAAAATGCCCCGATGAGCAACGACCCATCACCTGGCCCTACTCACTCAAACTGGTAACCGGGCATACCCAAAAGCATCCCAGAGGTCCCATAAGCATTTCAGTATGAAAAAGCAGATAAAACGGGTCCCACTCAAAATACCAGAAAATGCGCTGAAGGCCGCGTTACCAAAACAACCTTGAAAACACAAAATGAGGTATGCACCACCTACTTGAGAATCGCACGATGCTACTCCTTCGGTAACACCCGCCAATTCGGTCTCAAACATGGTAAATCTATAAAATATTCAAAACCGCTCAAAGCGATATAACTCATTCTAGAACGAAAATCGTACAAAACGACCAAAGATGAATCGAGGCCTTATCGGGGGGTTCCAACTCATCCAACCGGGATCAGATCAGAGTTCGGACGAAGAACTGGGAAGCAAATGAAGATCCGGCCGACTTGGTTCGCTAAACCCGGACAAAATAATGAGGTTCTGTGTCAATACGAGGCTACTTACCATTTTATGTGGAAAAAAGAAAGTACACGGCGTGTACTTTAGGACTACACGCCGTGTATATTTCATTTAACTGTTCAAAAGACGGCTGATTCCACCGACTTACTTTCTGAACCTGCCGACATGAGTACACGGTGTGTACCTCTGGGTACACGGCGTGTACTGGGTTCCTCTTCTCTTCCTCACCTACATACCCACATGACATGTATATCCCTCATACACGGCTGGACTACACGGCGTGTCCAAAGGGAACACGGCATGTCCCTGGTTCTTACCCGGCCAACGGCCTACACGCCCTGTATGACTTCACACGGTCGGGGGTCTACACAGCGTGTTCAAAACTACCCACCGTGTAGTAAGAACTACTACACGGTCACCCGCACGGTATGTACTCGGCGAGTACACGGTCGGCCACTTTTCGAGACATACACGGCGTGCACTTTAAGAACACGGCGTGTAGTCTGGAAAATTCTAGAAAATTCCCAAATTTTCTGGACTCCTCGGAAACCAGTCAAAAATTTAAACAGGGTCGGGATTTTTACCCATTCCAAAAAACTGGGTTCTTACAAACTCCCCACCTTAACTTAGCTCGTCCCCGAGCTACCAAACGAAGCTAGGAGATGGCACCGAACATGCCCCCCCCCCCCCCAATTAAACAACCCGTACTACCCTGGTCCCAAGGTTCTTGCTAAACTATTCAAGGGGCTCCCCACCTTAGGAATCGCCTTACCTGTTCTCAAAACAACAAAACATAAATCAAACAGGGTTTACTAACCTATTTTCCAGACGTATATTCCTCCTGTGACTCATCGTCACCCTTGCACCTCGTTGGTACTCCTGTGTCGCTTCCGACACCCAATGTTACCTGCACCGCATCGGTGTCTCCCTCTATGAGGTCCTAGTGCCGAGAACCTGAAGTAACCCACATCCACGATGCCCTGATGCCCACGGAACCTCATGTAACCCGCATCCACGATGCCCCGATGCCCACGACACCTCAAGTAACCTGCATACACGATGCCCCGATGCCCACAACACCTCATACATATATATATATATATATATATATATATATATATATATCACGCACCTGATATGGTGCCAACCCGCTGACTAGCATCTAGTCAGTCCACAAAGATCTTGTGCACCTCGGGCACTCAAAACATACATACCTCTACAGTTCATGCCAAAAAGGAAACATGGAGATCACGGTCACACCGCGGTGTACCTCTAACTGCCACCGGCTCACCGGCCTGCTCAGCCTCTGGAAGCTCCACAGTGTGCACCAGCCTTGAAACACGGCTGCCTGATGCCTGACCTCCCTACAGTGCTGCTCCAGTCACCGGCCACTGACCCCTCAGCTGGGTACCACCGTCTCTGTCACGACCTTCGCGCACAGCTGAACCTCGACTATCCTCTCCGGCTACCGAACCTGAACCAACTCCAGACGCTGCAGTCTGTCAGGGTCGCTGCCTGTCGGCTATCTGAGAATGCTGCCTACAAAACCTCTCCAGATGCCCGTCCTATCCACATGCCCGACACTCCTTCGGTGGTCTGTCGCACTGCGCCCGAACATGTCCTGGTTGTCCACACTGGAAGAAAATCACCAAAGAAATCCCACGAGGTGGTCTAGCTGAATCCCTGGCCTGACTGCCCTGTTGGAACTCATCTCATCCTCACTTCCTGCTGTCCAAACCGTCAGCTAAAGCTGTCATCCTGCCCAAGCGAGATTTCTCCCTCTCATTTTCCTCGGCTATAAGTGCCTGATTCACCACCTCGGAGAAAGAACCCAGCCTAAAAATGTTCACCTGGACCCGAATGGCGTGTCGTAAGCCATCCTCGAAGCGCCTCACCCTAGCTGCATCATCACTCACCATACCCGGTGCAAAATGGGACAACTCTGTGAAGGTAGCTGTGTATTCCATGACGGAAATATCTCCCTGTTGAATACTGAAGAACTCCCGAGCTCTCTCTGCCCTCAACGTCTCTGGGAAAAAGTGCTCAAAGAACCTTCCCTCGAAGTCCTTCCAAGACAGTCCCTCGTGCCTACAAGCCTGTACCTGTACATCCCACCAACGCTTCGCCGGTCCACTCAGAATGTAGGTCTCCAGCTTGATGCTCCGCCCTAGAGGCGTCTCGAGCTACTCGAAGATCATCTGCATGCTCTCTATCCAGTTCTCAACTGCCTGCGGACCACCCTCACCCTGAAAAAGCGGCCGGTGCTGCGACTGGAACTCCCATGTCAGATACGCCATAGAAGGATCTATACCCTGTGCGCCACTGTCAATCTCAAGAAAGACACGTACCAGGATAGCTCGGAGTTTCACGTCAAGCCACGGCCCGAACGATTCCAAACCCGGTTGCAGTCCTGCTTGCACTGGATTATGAACCGGATCCTGTCACTGAGCCTGTACCTGCGGCTCATGCTCTGTCTGTACCAAATTTTGACCCTGATCCTACGGCATTGTATCCTCTCCTGCCTGACGCTCCATCGAGCCGTGAAGGAGTAACCTGCTGAATACAATACATGGTTATACAACCCATATATATATAACACTATATTCTACACAGATAAGGAAAGCAGTAAAAGGCAGTGCATAACTACTACCCTTACTCCCCCTCACCGCAACCCATGCCTCTCGGCATCCCGCCCTCATGGCCTCCTTACCCTCCCTCAACAGATCCAAGTATCAATGTACCTCGGGTCATGCCCGTCCTGACAACTCACGTTTCTTCAAACCGACGACCGAGTCGCCCAATCCTGACAGTTACACTGCCTCACCCATAGTACCTGCCTTCTCTCATAAGATTCAGACCCAATTATCCTGCAGCATGAAATTCTACAAATATGAAGCATGGAATACGCATTTGCACAAGTAGCAGTTCTATCAGGAATTTCACCAACTCACATTTTAAATCATATAAAGCTTGGCATTTGATTTATTTTATTCACATGGTTTTATCACTTCACAAAGCATACATGCAATTGTGAAATTGAAATACCCTAAAAATGTGCCTATCAAAAGCCAAGGAACAAGCCTTGCCATATCGAGCCAAGTTCCAATTCTCCCATACCATTCCTGGTCAAGGGTCACATATCACAATCACGAACATCACACATCAAGTGAGCCACCAAGGAGGAAATCATATAAACTATAATATGAGCAAAAGCAAACAGAAATTCCCACCTGTGGAAACTAGGTCCATCCCTCGTACCTGGGGATGCAGACACCCAAGCACAAGCTAGAAACACAGTTCCAGTAACAACAACTTATCTTCAGTTTACCATATCCAAATAGTAAAACCAGCAGAAAGAAACGAGAAGCCTCAAACTCATTAGTAGCCAGTAAAACAATGCTACTAAATCCCTGTCAAGAACTCCTCTGATACCACTTTGTAACGTCCCGGACCCGACCAGCCACCCGAACAGTGCCAAACGGGTCGGGTGTTACTACCTTAGGTACACCTCCCCGAACTCCAAAGGCTGCCGACTACTAGTGAGGGTCTGTTAGGTATTGTGGGGAGGCTATACCCTCTCGGAGGATCTTAATAAGGATCCTGGTCCGAGTATAATAGTAAAGATGCAGCGGAAAGAAAGACTCACCAGACTTGAACTAGTCCCGCATAGCAGAAGCATAACCAATAGCAATAAACAGCAGAAGTAATATATGAAACAACTCCAGCAGAAAGTAAACAACACAACATGCCAGCAATCAACTGCAACAACTACTATAAACAACCAAGCATGCATCCAAAGCAGTTCATACACAACAGAATATAAAAAGGGCGCCAATGGCTAACCAACTGTAGGTACAATAAGCATTCCAATACAGAAAGTAAACAAAACAATGTAAACCTAGCTAGGCATGACCTCAAGGTTCATACCATCTCCATGCACCAACTAACGCGGCCCAGCTCCTGAAGCTAACCACTTTTCTGCATGTAAATCCAAAAAGTCAGCACGCATCCCGAAGGGCCCGTGCAGGGTGTGAGACAATTCTCAGTAGGATACCACCCAACGGTGCATACCAAATATATGTGTTTAAGAAGTCATGCATTTACCAGGAAAGAAGTAATCAGTACAATGAAAACATAAATACAAACTCCACTGGTGCTCAACAGCCACCATGGATTGTCACCTGCTTCGGCCAATGCCGGAATCTCTGTCGTGTAACCCGGCACCGTGTGCCACCTAACACCTCATGTCTCAAATACCGACTTCCTAAAGGCACACCCCAAATTGTAGCTCGGCACTGTGTGCCTCCTGACACCTCGTGTCTCAAGTACCGACTTCCTGAAGGCATGCCCCAAATAGTAACCTGTCACCTAGTGCCTCCAGAAACCTCGTGTCTCAAGTACCGACGTCCCGAAGGCACGCCCGTTTCCTGAAGGCTCCTCACCTCCCACGTGGCTTTATACGACAAGCACCCCCAACAAAAATATCTAACCACAACTACGGGGGCCTCTACCCACACGAGTGGTCAAAACCACCTCATCACGGAGTATCTCTGTGTGCACACTACTCAAAGTACCGGTGAGTGGTAATCACCCAAAATCATCCTATGCCACCCAAAAAATCTGACACCTTCATGTCCCTATGACCATGTCGCTCATGTCTGATGGTCTCACCATCAAAGTAACCCGGGCCATGCCCAACCTGAATGTCACACTGCCTCAATCCGACGTCCATGACGCCCAATCCTGTGGTCAAAACCAACCAAAGTAACCCGGGTAAAGCCCCAACCTGTGATCAGAATCACTCAAGCGTAACTAGGCCAAGCCCAACACAACCCAAAGGGTCCAGCACACGCAATTCAGCAATCACATATATAACATATGTAAACATAAAACATAACCAGGAAAAACCAAATAAATAGTCGAACTGCACTATACTGGTGTTGTCCCATACCAGCACAGAGGACTTAAATGCCTCTAACAATATATAACAGGCTTTAAAAAATTAAACTAAACAGTTTATAACAATCATATTTCAATTAAAAGCATTTTGTCCTTCCCTGGCCAAAATGCCCCGATGAGCAACGACCCCTCACCCGGCCCTGCTCATGCAAACTAGTAACCGGGCATACCCAAAAGCATCCCAGAGGTCCCATAAGCATTTTATTATGAAAAAGAAGATAAAACGGGTCCCGCTCATAATACTCGAAAACACGCTGAAGGCCGCGTTACCAAAACAACCGCGAAAACACAAAATGAGGTATGCACCACCTACCTGAGACTTGCACGATGCTACTCCTCTGGTAACACCCGCCAATTCGGTCTAAAACGCGGTAAATCTACAAAAGATTCAAAACCAATCAAAGGGATATAACTCGTTCTAGAACAAAAATCGGACAAAACGGCCAACGAGGAATCGAGGACTCACCGAGGGGGTTCCAACTCATCCAACCGGGATCAGATTGGGGTTCGAATGAAGAACCGGGAAGCAAATGATGATCCGGCCGACTTGGTTCGCTAAAACCGGCCAAAATAATGAGGTTCTGCCTCAATACGAGGCTACTGCCCGTTTTATGTGAAAAAAAGAAAGTACAGGGTGTGTACTTTAGGACTACACACCGTGTATATTTCATTTAACTATTCAAAAGACGGCTGATTCTGCTGACTTACTTTCCGAACCTGCCGACATGAGTACACGGTGCGTACCTCTTGGTACACGGCGTGTACTAGGTTCCTCTTCTATTCCTCGCTGACATAATCACACGCCATGTATATCCCTCATCCACGGCTGGACTACACGGCGTGTCCAAAGGTAACATGGCGTGTCCCTGGTTCTTACCCAGCCAATGGCCTACACGCCATGTATGGATTCACACGGTCGGGGGTCTACACGGTGTGTTCAAAAACTACACACTGTGTATTAAGAACCACTACACGGTCACCCACACGGCATGTACTCGGCGAGTACACGGTCAGCCACTCGCCGAGACATACACGGTGTGCACTTAAAGTACACGACGTGTAGTCTGGAAAATTCCAAAAACATCCCAAATTTTCTGGACTCCTCGGACACCAGTCAAAAATTTAAACAGGTTCTGGATTTTGATCCGTTCCATAAACCTAGGTTCTTACAAACTCCCCACCATAACGTAGCTCGTCTCCAAGCTACCAAACGAAACCAGGATATGGCACCGAACATGCCCCCCAGTAAAACATCCCGGATTACCCCGGTCCCAAGGTTCTGGCTAAATTCCTCAAGGGTCTCCCCACCTTAGGAATCGCCTTACCCGGTCTCAACCCAACAAAACATAAAGAAAACAGGGTTTACTAACCTGTTTTCCAGACGCATAGTCCTCCCATGATGCATCGTCACCCTTGCACCTCGTTGGTGCTCCTGTGTCGCTTCTGACACCCAACGTAACCCACACCGCATCGGTGTCTGCCTCTACGAGGTCCTGGTGTCGAGCACCTCAAGTAACCCACATCCACGATGCCCTGATGCCCACGACACCTCAAGTAACCGACATCCACGATGTGCCGATGCCCACGACACCTCAAGTAACCCACATCCACGATTCCCTGATGCCCACGACACCTCATACCTATACCTATATATATATGTATATCAGACACCCGATATGGTGCCAACCCATCAACTAGCATATAGTTAGTCCACAAAGATCTTGTGCACCTCATGCCCTCAAAACAGACATACCTCTACAGGTCATGACAAAAAGGAAACATGGAGATCATGGTCACACTGCGGTGTACCTCTAACTGTCACCGGATCACCGACCTGCTCATCCTCTGGCAGCTCCACGGCGTGCACCTGCCCTGAAACATGGCTATCGGATGCCTGACCTCCCTGTGGTGCTGCTCCAGTAACCGTCCACTGACCCCTGAGCTGGGTACCACCATCTTTGTCACAAACTTTGCGCATAGCTGAACCTCAACTATCCTCTCCGGGTACCGAACCTGAACCAACTCCAGACGCTACAGTCTGTCCTAGTCCCTGCCTGCCGGCTATCTGAGAGAGCTGCCTGCAAAACCTCTCCAGATGCCCGTCCTGTCCACATGCCTGACACTCCTTCAGTGGCCTGTCACACTGCGCCCGAACATGTCCCGAATGTCGACACTAGAAGAAAATCACTAAAGAACTCCCACAAGGTGGTCTAGCTGAATCCCTGGCCTGACTGCCCTGCTGGAACTCATCTCATACTCTCTTCCTGCTATCCGAACTGTAAGCTGAAGCTTTTGTCCTGCCCAAGCGAGATTTCTACCTCTCGTTTCCCTCGGCTATAAGTGCCTAATTCACCACCTCAGAGAAAGAACCCAGCCTAAAAATGTTCACCTGGACCCGAATGACGTGTCATAATCCATCCTCGAAGGGCCTCACCCTAGATGCGTCATCGCTCACCATACCCAGTGAAAAACGGGACAACTCTGTGAAGGTAGTTGCGTAGTCCATGACGGACATATCTCCCTGTTAAAGACTCATGAACTCCTGAGCTCTCTCTGCCCTCAACGTCTCTGGGTAGAAGTGCTCAAAGAACCTGCACTCCAAGTCCTTCCAAGCCAGTCCCTCGTGCCTACGAGCATGTACCTATACATCCCACCAACGCTTCGCCGGTCCTCTCAGGATGTACGTCGCCATCTTGACCCTCCGCCCTGAAGGCATCTCGAGCTGCTCGAAGATCATCTGCATGCTCTCTATCCAGTTCTCAGCCGCCTGCGGACCACCCTCACCCTGAAAAAGCGGCGGGTGCTGCGACTGGAACTCCCGCGTCAGATATGCCATAGATGGCTCTGTACCCTGCGTGCCACTGTCAATCCCCTGCAAGACACGTACCAGGATAGCTCAGAGTTTCTCGTCAAGCAATGGCCCGAACGATGCCAAACCCGACTGCTGTCCTGCCTGCACTGGATCCTGAACCTCATCCTGTACCTGCGGCTTGTGTCTGCCTGTATCGAATTCTGACCCTGATCCTGCGGCACTGTATCCTCTCCTGCCTGACGCTCCATCGAGCCGTGAAGGAGTAACCCGCTGAATACCATAAATGGTCAAACATCCAATATATATATAACAATATATTCTACACAGATAAGGAAAGCAGTAAAAGGCAGTTCATAATAACTACCCTTACTCCCCCTCACCACAACCCATGCCTCTCGGCATCCCGACCTCATGGCCTCCTTACCCACCCTCAACAGAGCCAAGTATCAAAGTACCTCGGGCCGTGCCCGTCCCGAAAACTCATGTTGCCTCAAACCGACGACCAAGTCACCCAATCCTGACAGTTACACTGCCTCACCCATAGTACCTGCCTACTCTCATAAGAGTCAGACCAAATTATCCTGCAGCATGAAATTATACAAATATAAAGCATGGCATACACATTTGCACAACTAGCAGTTCTATCAAGAATTTCACCAACTCACATTTTAAAGCATATAAAGCATGGAATTTGATTTATTTTATTCACATGGTATTATCACTTCAAAAAAGCATACGTGCAATTATGAAATTGAAATACCCTAAAAATGTTCCTATCAAAAGCCAAGCAACAAGCCTTTCCATACCAGGCCAAGGTCCAATTCTCCCGTACCATTCCGGGTCAAGGGTCAATATCACAATCACTAACATCACACATCAAGTGAGCCACCGAGGTTGAAATCATATAAACTGTAATCTGAGAAAAGGAAAACAGCAATTCTCACCTATGGAAACTAGGTCCATCCCTCATACCTAGGGCTGTAGACACCCAACCACAAGCTAGAAACCCAGTTCCAGTAACAACAACTTATCTCCAGTCTGTCATACCCAAATAGTAAAACCAGTAGAAAGAAATGATAAGCCTCAAACTCATTAGTAGCCAGTAAAAAGCTGCTACTAAATCCCAATCAAGAACTCCTCTGATACCACTTTGTAACGTCTCGGACCCGACCAGCCACCCGAATAGTGCCAACAGGTCGGGTGTTACTACCTTAGGCGCACCTCCCCAAACGCCAAAGGCTTCCGACTAGCAGTGACAGTTTGTTAGGTATAGTGTGGAGGCTATACCCTCTCAGAGGATCTTAATAAGGGTCCTGGTCCGAGTGTAACAGTAAAGATGCAGTGGAAAGAAAGACTCACCAGACTCGAACCAGACCCGCAGAGCAGAAGCATAACCAATAGAAATAAACAGCGGAAGCAATATATGAAAAAACTGCAGCTGAAAGTAAACAACACAACATAACATCAATCAACTACAACAACTATTGTAAACAACCAAGCATGCATCCAAAGCAGGTCATACACAACTTAATATAAAAAGGGCACCAATGGCTAACCAACAGTAGCTACAATAAGCATGCCAATACAGAAAGTAAACAAAACAAAGTTAACCCAGCTAGGCATGACCTCAAGGTCCATACCATCTCCATGAAACAACTAACCCGGCCCAGCTCCTGAAGCTGACCTCTTCCTGCACGTAAATCCATAAAGTCTGCACGCGTCCCGAAGGGCCCGTGCAGGGTGTGAGACAAATCTAAGAAGGATACCACCCAACGGTGCGTACCAAATATATGTGTTTAAGCAGTCATGCATTTACCAAGAAAGAAGTAATCAGTACAATGCAAAAATAAATACAAACTCCACTGGTGCCCAATAGCCACCATGGACTGTCACCTGCTTCGGCCAATGTCGGAATCTCTTTCGTGTAACCCAGCACCGTGTGTCACCTGACACCTTGTGTCTCAAGTACCGACGTCCGGAAGGCACGCCCCAAATAGTAACTCAGCACGGTGTGCCTCCTGACACCTTGTGTCTCAAGTACTGATGTCCCGAAGGCACGCCCCAAATAGTATCCCGACACCTAGTGCCTCCTGACTCCTCGTGTCTCAACTACCGACGTCCCGAAGGCACGACCATTTCCTGAAGGCTTCTCACCTCCCATGTTGCTTTCTACGGCAAGCACCCCCAACCAAAATATCTAACCGCAACTACGAGGGCCTCTACCCACACGAGTGGTCAAAACCACCTAATCATGGAGTATCTCTGTGTGCACACTACTCAAAGTCCCGGTGAGCGGTAAGCGCCCAAATAGTCCTAAGCCACCGAAAACATCTAACACCTCATGTCCCTGCGACCATGTCGCTCAAGTCCGATGGTCTCTCCATCCAAGTAACTCGTGCCATGCCCAACCTGACAGTCACACTGCCTCAATCCGACATCCATGACGCCCAATCTCGTGGTCAAAACCACCCAAAGTAACCCGGGCAAAGCCCCAACCTGTGATCAACATCACTCAAGCGTAACCGGGCCAAGCCCAACACAACCCAAAGGGTATTGCACATGCAATTCAGCAATCACATATATAACATATGTAAACAGAAAACATAACCAGGAAAAACAAACTAAACAGTTGAATTGTACTATACCGGTGTTGTCCCATACCAGCACAGAGGTCTTAAATGCCTCTAAAAATTTATAACAGGCTTTAAAAAATTTAACTAAAGAGTTTATAACAATCATATTTCAGTTAAAACCATTTTGGCATTCCCCGGCCAAAATGCCCCGATGAGCAACGACCCCTCACCCGGCCCTACTCACGCAAACTGGTAACTGGGCATACCCAAAAGCATCCTAGAGGTCCCATAAGCATTTCGGTGTGAAAAGGCAGATAAAACGGGTCCCGCTCAAAATACCCGAAAACGCGCCGAAGGCCGCTTTACCAAAACAACCACGAAAACACAAAATGAGGTATGCACCACCTACCCGAGACTCGCACGATGGTATTCCTCTGGTAACACCCGCCAATTCGGTCTAAAACGCGGTAAATCTACAAATGATTCAAAACCGCTCAAAGGGCTATAACTCGTTCTAGAACGAAAATCGGACAAAACGACCAAAGTGGAATTGAGGCCTTACCGAGGGGGTTCCAACGCATCCAACCGGGATCAGATCAGAGTTCGGATGAAGAACCGAAAAGCAAATGAAGATCTGGCCGACTTGGTTCGCTAAACCCGGCCAAAATAATGAGGTTCTGCCTCAATACGAGGCTACTTCACGTTTTAAGCAAAAAAAAATAAAGTACATGGCAAGTGCTTTAGGACTACACGCCGTGTATATTCATTTAACTGTTCAAAAGATGGCTGATTCTGCCGACTTACTTTTTGAACCCGCCAACATGAGTACACAACGTGTAACTCTGGGTACACGGCGTTTACTGGGTTCCTCTTCTCTTCCTCGCCGACATACCCACATGCTATGTATATCCCTCATACACGGCTGGACTACACGGCATGTCCAAAGGGAACACGGCGTGTCCTTGGTTCTTACCTAGCCAACGACCTACACGCCATGTATGGCTTCACACGGTCGGGGGTCTACACAGTGTGTTCAAAACTACACGTCGTGTAGTAAGAACTACTACACGGTCACCCGCACGGCATGTACTCGGCGAGTACATGGTCGGCCACTCGCCGAGACATACACGGCGTGCACTTAAAGTACACGGCGTGTAGTCTGGAAAATTCCAGAAACTTCCCAAATTTTCTGGACTCCTCGGAAACCAGTAAAAAATTTAAACAGGGTCGGGATTTTGACCCGTTCCAAAAACCCGGGTTCTTACAATGTGATTATGGTCATTCCATATTTTCATGTTGCCTATCAAGTTATACCAAATTTTCAAGATTCATTTAATTTCTATGAAATTCCATGTTTTCATGATTAAAAATTATTTTTAATTTATTACACACTATTTATATATTTCACAAATGTTTTATAATTATAGATATTTATTTTTATCCACATCATAATTTTTTTTCTTCCATAACAATCTAGTTAGGGTATTATATTACTATGTCATGTTTTATTATTATCATATATAGACATATGATCATTTATTAAGATAATTTTTATTCCTCATGTACTATTTCAAATTTATGATCTAACACATTAGGATATTCTTTCCCTTACTGAAAATCATTGATCACCATTTTCATATGTTTCTATTTCCTAGGTTAAAAATATGATTATATCATATGATATTTCTAGAAAGGATCTAGAGGAGCATAATTATGTATAATTTTTTTCTTTTTTTCTAAAATAATATGATTAAGTAGTTAATAACCAGGACACTAAAAACTAAGTTCCTTGGGTTATGTGATAGTTGGTGAAATATATTACTTAACTCATGAGATTATTGTATAATTTATATCAATTTTTTCTTTGTTTTTCTTTATGATCGATGTTGGAAACAAGATAAAGGCGTTGAATTCAATTATTTTAACACAACTCCATTCCTAATTATAATGATTTAACTATATAAAATGTCATTGTTTTAAAAATTATAGACATTAGAATCACTCCATGTGACCTGAGATACCATTAAATGTTAAAATTCACTTCACCTCTAAATTTAATAGGGTGTTAAACTCCCTTTGGAACACAATATAAACATATTAAAATACCTTATAGAACATATATATATTACAAATTTCATGGATATATATATATATTGAGTTCTAATATTCTCTTCCTCCAGATATCCAAACCCTTTTTGAGTTAAATTTTCATCCTTTAGAATCGAACCCTTTTTGAGTTAAATTTTCATCCTTTAGAATCGAACCCTTTTTGTATAAATCACCATTTCATTTAACTTTCCCTTATTATGATTATTTCATTTGTATATCCAATAAACACCATCAGGGATATGCGAGCTTCCTTACAATCCACCTCAGTGTGGGGGAGGTGATAGAATTCCATGACTCAATCTATAATTTTATTTAATTGACTTCTTAAAATATAATTTATTAATTATTTTATTCATATTAATTTTATTATCACCAGTTTCTTAATTTTTACCATTATAATAACACATAAATATACCTATCCTTTCACCCCTTACAATACTATTTCTTCACATAAAAAATATTTTTGTTAACTTTTATCATATTAATTTCCTCCTTGAGTTATATTTTTTTATTTATACAACCAATTATGTCATTTTTTACTTTCCAAATATTAATTATAAATTAATATTTATATAGGGTTTTATTATAACCCTACAATATTGTATGTTTTTTATAATTTATGGAATGTACTTTAACTTTTTTTGACCTTCCATGCCCTTTTTTTCTTTCTAGGAACATCTTGAGATTATAATAATACGGGGAGAGATTTTAAATTTTATATGAGTATAATAATTTTATATAAATATGATATAATTCTATTTTTCTATAATAATATATTTTTATCCCCTATATTTTTATATTACTTGAGTAAAAAATCTAATTTTATTCATTTCTTTTCACTAGATTTAAAAATGGTTAACATTCATGGAATATTTTTTATAAACAATGTACCAATTTTGTGTAGGGTTTTAGTATAATATTTATTTTAGTTTTTAATCTCATAATAAATAATAATACTCCTTAATATTTAATATAATATATTTAATGAATCAATATTTGATAAAAATAATATATTCCCATGTGACCTATTTAATTTTTATAACTAATTGATCTCATGGTAGACATGATATTTTTTTATTCTTCATTATATATAATTTTTTTATCTTCCCATATATCATTTTTAAATTTCAAATATTCATTTTATTTTAATAAATAGATATTAATTTAGGTATATTTCTCTTTTTAGAGATTTTTTTCTTATATTAATGTTAAATTTATCATTTTTATTTTTAACCTGTCAGTCTGACATGTATTTCTATTTAATAACCCCACTTTCTTCCTGTAATTTTTTTTATTATTTGTACTAACATAAATAAATAGTAAAAATCCTTTTATATGGTCCCATTTATCTATAATGTAATATTTGGTAACTTATTTCATCTTTCTATTGACCAGATATATCTTTTCTTATAAGTATAATACATTTATAGTCTGTTCATCCAAATCCAAAATCATCATTTCATGATTCCTAGAATTCTATTCTTCTTTTCAAAAAAAATTAATATTGATTTAAATTTTATTTCATTCAGAAATATCAAATTTTCATTTAAATGATAAAAATTAGCCACTACAAGACTTCCTTTCTTCTGTCAACTATTATTTTTCAGAGTCTCTCAAGTTCATCTAATTTAAATTTTATTTATTTAAATTTTTATATTTTAAAACTATCACATTTTAATATAAACTATTAGATTTCTATATTTTTAATTTATTTTAAAAATTAGTGATCATTTCTCTTTATATTGATTTCATTTTTTTTCATTTTTTTGTTCACCAGTTTTCTTTCGACAGTCACCCAATATATTTCTATTATTCTCACAATTTAATCATACCCTATTTTATTTTAGTTATATATTATGATTCATAATATTATTTAAATTGATAGTAATTTTTTGATAAATAAAACAATTATCATTTAATAAACAACAATCTTTATAAATCATTATCTATATATCTTATGTGTTATTTTTTATTTCGCAATACATAGGTCTCTTATAATGTTCATCTAAATTATATCCTTTAATGAATCACTAGATCTTACATCAAATATTAGTTTCCAAGGATATCCATCATTGGAAATTTTCCATTATTTTTATATTTTAAAAAATAGATGTAAAATAGTATTACTTTCCACTTAATAATGAATTTATAAGTAATAATGAATTATTTCTCCATATAGAGAAGAAAATTTAAAAAAATAGGAAATTTATATCTTATGTTTTGAATTATATTGTGAGATTATAATTTAAAATTCTCAAATTAATACATTTTAACACTATAAAATATTTTCTATAACAATTTATAGGTCCTTAGTGGTGGTGGGGGTGAATCATAATAATATTCAATTTAAATGTTTTACACATTATAGTATATTTTACACTCCTTATTCTATATGGATCTTTTTACTAAGATATTTGAAGCATTATTTAATAATGGTGATCAAATATAAATTCACACAAAAAATTATCAATGTGTAATATGTTATTTACTTGGATATCTAGGCAAAATGGAGTGGTTAATGCATGGTGTGTGAGAGGTCACAACTCCTCACACAAATACAAACCACATCGACTAGTACATGGTTTTTAGGATACACACTACACCCAACTGTAACATCCCTCCCCTACCTCATTGGCTTGAGGAGGAGGTGAGGGCTACTTGGCCTTAAGCGACGTTCCCAAGACACCAAAGGTGGGCAATTAATGTCGAGGGCTTCAAGATCAAGTTGGGGAACGATTTTCCCTTAAGAAAAAACCAACCAAACCATCCATTAACATCCATTATATGATGCATGTCAATTCAAAATTCAATCGTGTATTCTCAAAGGACAACCAAGCTGTTCCAAAATACATCCCAAAACCAATACAACTACACATGTCCACACCACATCAGAGTAAAAGCGGAAACCAATCAACAAAACTACGATCCATGACACCACCACAGCTCTACACCAAGCTCTAAGATCCAAGCTCCCCCAAGGAGTCACAATGCTCCACTAAAGGAGGGTGATGCCTTAACTTTGCCCATGTCACGATACACAGAATTTGTAAATACACCAATGTGCCAAAGTAGGGGGTGAGTACTAAAACTCAGTATGTTTTCCCCAAATGACTTCCTTACACATGCCACTAGGATAAAACTGTTAGCACATTTATATAAAATAGTTTATATAAAATAAATCTCAAGTGCAACAATTTTCATAATCCAAACATGCCCTTACCTAGCCATCACACCCAAACAAAACCACCAAGGGAAAATCAACCAAACAAGCCACAACCATTCCAACATTTACACCTTAGCTCAATAATTGCATCTCACAAAGTAATTCACAACAAAACAAAAAAACAACCAAACAACTAAATAGTGGAGCTTATATACAACCCATTCACCCATTCTCACTAAGCGGAACTTCTGATACACTTATCTTGATGGTGGCACTTTCGTCCACTCTCCATCCCCTTTTTATAGTGGTACTTCTCGCCACGTCCACACAACATTCAAAACAAGCCAATTCCAAGCATATAACCAACCAAGGTCACAACCACATACAATAACCCAATTCAATTCCACATTAATCCACTTCAATAAATAACCCATTTATTGAAAACCATTTTCCAGGCCAAACAACATTTCAATAAAACGATCCTTTTATTGAAAAACCATTCCATCGATCATTTTCACAAATCAACCATAGTATCCCATTTTAAAATCTCCATTTTAAAATCCACAAGAATAGCATTTCACCACAAAACACCCTTTTTCCCAAAAATCCCTAAAACATCACCCAAGGGATACCCAAAAAATTTCGCATAACAATTCACAATTAATTTTCAGCACAATAATTAATTTTAATAAGGAACCACTAGTTCTAACCAAGTGGAGTCGAGAGAGAATCCACCTACCTTTATGGTTCCCAAGAAATCAACCCACGAACAACCACGCCACAAATCCGGCGAATGCACCACCAAAACCTCTCTTGATCCCCTTCCCTAACATTCAAAAGCCTTCAAAACATCATCCAAGGCACCCACAACCCTAGATCTACACACAAAAACTGTAGATATAGAAAACCACGAATTAGAGGGATGTAGATCCAGAAGAAAACATAAGAGAACGAAGAGGAGAGACTTACCCTGGAGAAACCACCTTCAAACCGCCTTGAAAACCCTTTGAAATGCTTCCAAATCGAGTGGGAGAGCACCCTTAACCCATGAGAACCCAAAATCACGAGTGAGGATTGAGTGGGATGAATATTGGAGTGAAATAGGTTAATCCTGAGGGTTCCCGGAACTTATAACCCTATTTTTTATTTATCGCATGGTTAGACCACACGGTTTGGAAAACCGCGCGGTAACTGTGCGAACGCTACTACCTCAGGAGCAAGGGTCCACACAGTTTCCTCGCATGGTTTGTAAAACCGGGTGCAAGCCGTGCAAAGCCTACTATCTACCTTGAACGGTTTCCTGGAAAATCCACATGGTTTCCACTAACCGTGCTCAAACCGTGCACCCCTTTAAAATCCTCCAAACTCATCCAAAACTATTCCAAACTCTCCCAACCTCTTCCCAACTCAAACCATGCACATTAAACACATAAAAATGCATAACAAGAGGCCACATACCTCAAACTGGGGGGGGGGGGGGGTAATACATTCTCCCCACCATTGGACTTTCCATCCTCAGAAATGAGTGAACCTGCCCATTACTGAAAGAGCTCGGGCCACTGCTCGACCATCTCCTTCTCCCGCTCCCAAGTCTCCTCTTGAATCTGACCATGTTTCCACAAAACATGAACTAAACCTATGATTTTGCCACGCAAGACTTTATCTTTCCTATCCACAACCCACACTGGCATGGACACCAACGAAGCATCCGATTATAGCTCATGATGATCCCATCGCATCACATGTTGACGATATGGTTGATACATTTTCAACTGTGAAACATGAAACACATTGTGCACCGCGCTGAACCTAGGTGGAAAATCCAAACGATAATCCACCTCACCAACCCGATCAAGAATCTCAGAAGTCCCAATATACCATGGAGATAACTTTCCCTGCTTTCCAAACCAACGATGTCCCAACCAAGAAGAGATCCTAAAGAACACATGATCACTCACCTCGAATGACAACAGCTATCGACGATGATCCACATACAATTTTTGATGACTCTGAGCCATATCAATTCTCTTCCTAATCTATTTGATCTTCTCCATAGTCTCCTGGACAAGGCTCAGTCCAAAAATCGAGGAATCACCCGTTTCCACCCAACATAGTAGAGAACAACATGGTCTCCCATGCAATGCTTCAAATGGAGCCATCTGTATGGATGCTTGATAACTGTTATTATATGAAAACTCAACCAATTACAAGTTCTCCTCCCATGATCCACCAAAATATATGACACAAGCCCACAACATATCCTCCAAAGTTTGTATTGTCCTCTCAGATTGACCATCCATCTGAGGGTGATACTCCATACTCATAGCCAACTGTGTCCCAAGAGATTGCTGCAAGGATTTCCAGAAATGAGATGTAAACCTCAGATCTCTATCTGATACAATCGAAACTAGAACACCATGCCTCTTTACTACCTCCCAGATATAGATTTTGGACAAATCCTACACCATATGAGATTAACGAATCGGGATGAAATGGGCTGACTTCGTAATCCGATCCACTATCACCCAAATGGCATCGTGCTTTCTAGCCGTTCTTGGGAGACCTGTGACAAAATCCATCACTATCTGCTCCCACACCCAAACAGGGATTGGTAAATACTGCAACATTGTTACTGGCCTCTGATGCTCTTCCTTGACCTGCTGAGAAGTCAAGCATCTCGAAACAAACTCATCCACACTTCTTTTCATACCAACCCACCAGAATTGCGCTTTCAACGCTTTATACATTTTTTAAATTCCATGATGAACAGCCAACCTGGAATGATTATACACCCAAAAATGATCCTCCTAACAAGAAACTGGTACAACCATCCAATTCTGAAAACACAAAAATTAATCTCCATTCAGTTTCCAACCCTCAATGGTCTCCCCACCATTGAGTCTTGGCCCCATGGTCACACACTCGGAATTAGATATATGTGCCTTTCTAACTAGGCCAACCAAGTCAGGAATCAACAAAACCGGAAAGAAGACCACTCTATCACCATGTTCCTCACAATCCGACCACATATCACCTATAACCAACATCAACATCCACTGGTCTAATGCCTTTTTTACCACCTGAGCATATGATTTTCTACTTAATGCATCTGCCACAAAATTTCCCTTACCCAGTCTGTACATTAAGTCAAAATAAAACATATGGATATATTACATCCATCTCCTTTGACTCAAGTTCAAATCCCATTGTGAGAAAATGTGTTTCAAGATCTTATTATCAGTATATACCGTGAATTTCTCACCAAAGGGATAATGATGCCATACTTTAAAAGCATGTACCACAAACTGCCAACTCCAAATCATGAGTTGAGTAGTTCTTCTAATGAACTCTCAACTTCCGTGAGCCATATGAAACCACATGATTCTCTTTCATGAGAATGCACCCCAACCCTGATCCTGATGCATCACAATAGACCACATACCCTTTTCCTAATTCTGGAAAAACCAAGATTGGTGCTGATTTAAGACGACCCTTTATCTCTTCGAAACACTACTGACATTGTTCATTCCAATGGAATGGAACATTATTTCTTGTCAAATCTATCATTGGAAAAGTCAAACATGAAAAATCACGAACAAAACGCTGATAATACCCAGCTAGACCAAGAAAACACCATATCTCAAACACATTCTTTGGGGGTTGTCAGGAGATAAAAACCTCTATCTTTTTCGGATCAACTGAAACACACCTTTCAGAAATCACATGGCCAAGAAAATGAACTTCCTGTATCAAAAAGTCACACTTTGACAATTTGGAATACGACCAATGATCCCTCAAGATCCCCACCACTATAGCCAAGTGCTCTTCATGCTCCACCCTTGTCTTTGAATACACCAAAATATCTTCTACAAACACCACCACAAATGAATCTATATATCTATGAAATATCTGATTCATCAATGCCATAAACACTGTTGACACATTCGTTAGACCAAAGGTCATAACCACATATTCATAAAGGCCATATCTACTTCTGAAAGCTTTTTTAGAAATATCCTCCTTCCACACCTGCAATTAATGATATCCCAACCTCAAGTTGATCTTGGAGAACCACTGGGATCTCCACAACTAGTCGAACAAATCATCAATTCATGGAAGTGGATATCTATTCTTTATCATAACTTGGTTAAGTATACGATAATCAACACAGATCCTCAAAGTTCCATCCACATGTTTCAAAAACAACACCGGTGCTACCCACAGAGATGTGCTAGGATGGATAATCCCTTTGTTTTCTTGCTCTTCCAACTAGAGTTTCAATTCCCGCAATTCAGCTGGTGCCATCCAGTAAGACGAAAGTGAGATATGACAGGTCCCCTGAAGAAGATCCATCGTAAAATACACTTCTCTTATTGGAGGTAACCTAGAGAATTCTTCAAGGAAAACATCCATGAACTGATCCACCAATTCCATAGGAACACTCTGATCAACACCCTCTGCCGATTCCAACGAAAAAACCACCAACTGATACGATAATGTACCCACTACTGGTGCTAATAAACTCATTTCACCCTGCCTTTCGTGCTTCTCTCCTCTAAAGAGATGTCTAAGGCCATCGTGTGTCGTAAAAGATACTTTTTTCTCATCACAGTCGATGTGTACCTTAAATGCCACCAGCCAATCCATTACCAGGATTACATCATACCCATCCATCTCAGGCATTGGGAAATTCCACACTTGATCAACTTCACCCACAATGATACAACATTCTCTACACAAGAAGGCTCGACACTCTCTTCGACCCAGAGGAGTTTGAAGTTTCAAATCTGAGGGAATCATTTCTACCCTTAAACCCAAAAAATCAGCCATATGTGCAGTAATAAAATAGTGTGAAGAACCCATATCAATCAACACCTTCATCAAGGTAGAATTTAAAAGAATAGTAACTTGCATCGTGGATTGTCCCAACTGATCATCCACCACAACCTGCTCAGCTCCAAACACATGTTTTCTTGCCACACTCTACTCTTTATTGCCCTGTTGAGGCATCGTGGTATTCAATGAATCACCATGACCCACTTTACTCTGCTGATGAGGAGCGTGATGCTTTTCCCGTCCCGTCAAAGCATACGATGTCCACGATCCCTGAGTAGTGTTACGTGCACCCGAACTTGGAGCATTCCGACAATAACACTACAGATGCCCTATTTTATTACAATTATGACATGCTCACGTTTGTTCCATACAATCCTACTTGATGTGGTTCGTATAACCACACTTAATACATCCCGGATTATTCTGGGACATCTGAGGAAGATTTATCGATCCTGTCATCAGATTATATGCCATATTCCCACCCTGGGAATAAGTGTCCCTCCTTTTCATGAACCCAATGTTAGAGTTCCCACTATTCCCCATGGGTACCACCATGCTTCCCCCACCCGGAGCTCCCAACAGATCCCACTCAACCATCGAGGATCAATTCACCATCTCAGTGTAATCATCTATAAACAACACTGCTATCTTTGAACGGATTTCTTTCCATAACCCTGCTTCAAAGATCCTTTCCTTCAACGATGTGCTACCCTCCACCTCAGGTTCAAACCACAGTAAGTTCATAAACATAGCTACATACTCTGTCACTGACATAAGCTCTTGCTTCAAACTGAAGAAATCAGTCATACACTGAATTCTAAACATATATGGGTAGAATTATTTGTTAAACAATTCTTCAAAGCCTTCCCACATAATTTCTTGGTCCATCCCTGCTTGGACTACCAAATCCCACCACTGAAGAGCAAGATATTCCAACATATACATGGCCAACTTCACTTTCAACTCTACCAGCATTCCCATGAACTCAAAGATCTTGTTCATTCTATTCAACCATGCTTCTGCCCTCTCTGGCTCTGAATCACCCCTAAACATGGGTGGATTTTTTTTGATACTAAACCGCATGATCCACATTCCTTGGTTCATCCATTTTATTTCCACTTTCCACAGCTTAGAAAGTTTGCACTATGCATTTCACTAACTGCTGGTTCACCTGAGGCTCAGGTGCTACCACATTCTCAGCAGCCTCCACCAGTTGGTCTCTAAGATGCCTACCTAGTGCCATTTCTATAAACAGAAAACAAACAACCATGAGTCTCACTTCCATAGACATCACAAAATCCCGTTTCAAATCACATTACCCAACACTATCACAATAAGGCTTTCCACATTTTCCACATGTTCCATGTTTCACCATTCTGAAAACCATACCATTTTCAAAATACCAATTTATTCACATTACAATTTCACACATTCATATCAAATCATAAATCATTATACCAACATAAAATATGCATCCTAGTGGGAAGTTATTTCTACCATGCATGCCATGATCATCTCATTGGTTACACCCACGACAATGAGATATCCAATGCCTATAAGTGTCTCCAAAACACTTTTGTACCCAACTCCGTGGTAACTTGAATTTTAGTATAAAAGGTTTTGTTATGTCCTTTTGTACTATACGTTCCAAGTTCCGACAATCATACACCTTGAAACCATCCTGACTCAGGGAATATACCACAACGAATGTTAACAACAAATCCGAGAATCAACTCCAAAGGACTGAACAAACTAATTCCACTTGTAACACCCTCCCCCTACATCATTGTCTTGAGGAGGTAGTGAGGGCTACTTGGACTTAAGTGACATTCCAAAGATGCCAAAGGTTAGAAATAAATGTCGAGGGCTTCAAGATCAAGTTGGGGAATGATTTACCTTTAAGACAAAACCAACCAAACCATACATTAATAGCCATTATATGATGCATGTCAATTAAACATTCAAACGTGAATTATCAGAGGACAACCAAGTTGTTCCAAAATACATCCCAAAACTAATACAACTATACATGTCCACACCACATCAGAGTACAAGCAGAAACCAAACAACAACACTACAAGCCATGACACCACCACAACTCCACACAAAGCTCCAAGCTCCATGCTCCACCAAGGAGTCACAATGCTCCACTAAAGGAGGGTGATGACTTACCTTTTCCCACGTCACGATACACAACATATGTAAAGACACCAACATTCCAATGTAGGGGGTGAGTACTAGAACTCATTAGGTTTTTCCCAAATGACTTCCCTACACAATCCACTAGGATAAAACTATTCAAACATTTATATAAAACAGTTTATATAAAATAAATCCCAGGTGGAACCATTTTCATAAGCCGAACATGCCCTTACCAAGCCATCACACCTAAACCAAACCACCAAGGGAAACTCAACCATACAAGCCACAACCATTCCAAAATTAACACCTAAGAACAACAATTCCATCTTCCAAAGTAATTCACAACAAAATAACCAAACAACCAAACAACCAAATGGTGTAGCTTCTGTCTAACCCATTCACCCATTCACACTAAGCGGCACTTCCCTTCCACTTATCCTAGATGGTGGAACTTCCATCCACTCTCCATCCCCTTTTTATAGTTGTACTTATCACCACTTCCATACAACATTAAAAACAATCCAATTCCAAGCATATAACCCACCAAGGTCACAACCACATGCAATCAACCAATTCCATTGCATATCAGTCCACTTAAATAAATCACCCATTTATTGAAAACCATTTTCTATTCCAAACAACATTTCAATAAAACAAAACATTTATTGAAAACCCTTTCTATAGATCATTTTTACAAATCAACCATATCATCCCATTTTAAAATCTCCATTTTAAAATCCACAAGAATAGCATTTCACCAGAAAACACCCTTTTTCCTAAAAAACCCCAAAACAACACCCAAGGGATTCCCAACCAATTTAGCATAACAATTCACAATTAATTTTCATCACAAAAATTATTTGAAATAAAGAACCACCAGTTCTAACCATGTGGAGTCGAGAGAGAAGCCACATACCTTTAGGGTTCCAGAGAAATCAACCCACGAACAACTGCGCCTCAAATCCGGCGAAAGCACCACTGAAACCTATCTAGATCCCCTTCCCTAACATTCACAATCCTTCAAAACAACATCCAACGAACCTACAACCATATATCTACACAAAAAAAGTGTAGATCTAGAAAACCATGAAAGAGAGGGATGTATATCTAGAGGAAAACACAAGAGAAACAAGAGGAGATACTTACCCGGGAGAAACCGCCTTCAAACCGGCTTGAAACCCCTTTGAAATGCCTCCAAATCAAGTGGGATATCACCCTTAACCCTTGAGAACCAAATCTCCCAAGTGAGGCTCGAGTGGGAGGAAGATTGGAGTGAAATTAGTTAAGACCAAGGGTGTCTAGAACTTATAACCCTATTTTTATGTGGCTGCACGGTTAGCCCGCACGGTTTGGAAAACCGAGCGCTAACCGTGTGCACGCCACTGCCTCGGGAGCAGGGGTCCGCATGGTTGCCTCACACGGTTTGGAAAACCATGCGCAAGCCGTGTGAAGCCTACTGTCTCTCTTTCATGGTTTCTTAGAGAATCCGCATGGTTTCCACTAACCGTGCTCAAACCGTGCACCCCTTTAAAAGCCTCCAAACTCATCAAAAACCGTTCCAAACTCTCCCAATATCTTCCCAACTGTTCCCATGCACTTTAAAGACATAAAAATTCATAACCAATGGCCACATACCTCAAACCGGTGGTACTACACCAACACTCATTGCATGTACATGGTAAGTTCATTTTCGCTATAGATAACTTCAATTTATATGTTCAACATAGTATATATAGTAATTTAATTAAACTTAAATAAATGGATTAATTATTGTATATAATTTTTTTTACTATCAATGATCTATTATGCACTTCACAATTTCTACACTTTTATAAAATTTTAATATTTATTTCATATTACTTCCATTATTGGGAGTTCAAGGATATTGATTGGAGTTTCTTATTTTTATTCTTCTCCACTATTTCAAATATTTTAATTATATTAAACAATCTACCTTTTAACATAGAATACTCCATATATAACTCCCTCTATTATGTATTAAATAATATATGGGATTCTATTTTTTTCAATATTTATATGTATCATATTTTTCTATTGGACTTTACTATTACTTTTTACAAATGTAGGAAATATTATTTCACATACCTAAAATATTTATATTAATTAATTATTATTAAAATATTAATAAATTTTCAATAAATTCATATTTTTGATTTTTTACCTTTTTTTATGGTTTTAAGTTGTTTTCTCCTTAATAATCAACCTTAAACAACTTTATGGAAAATATTATTATATTTTATTCACCTATTAACTAAGGATTGAGAAATTACACTAAAATATAAATATAAATGCCTATATATCTTTGAATTAAGAATTATATTCTACTATAAACCATTAATGAAACAAAATCATATCTTCAAAAGTTTATAAAAAAATATCAAAAATCAGGTGAATCATTGAAAACCACAATTCTTAGGGCTTAAGCTAATGTACTAGTAGTAGTGTATGATAAATCAAATGAAAAACAATTTTTATACTAAAGTGAAACATTATATAGTATTAAGGTTTTATCTCTATCCCAAATATCTTACAAAATCATATGATACTGTATATTTGTATATGTGAAAATTAGTGTCCCATTTTGGTGTATGCTTAACTTTAAAAAATTTCATAAAAGTTATACCTTTTAATTATGATACTACATGACACATGATTTGATATTCTATCATATTATACATTAACCACCTATCATAGTGTATGATATATGATTCCTTTAATAAAGACATCACCTGCTCCTATATTGTCATCTCTAATTTACAACTAATAAATTAAATGAAATATCTAGGATATATGATATAAAATAAATGCAGCTCTAGGAGAGTATTATAAAGAAAAAATATATAAGCATTATAGAGTATATGTAGATCAAATATTCCCCGTCTTTTTTACATAAAACAAAGAAACAAAAAAAAAGATTCTATAGAGGTATAAGTTAATAATGAATGTGCATGTATTTTATGTTTATTCTCTCCTTTTTATTCACAGAATATGCATGTGAAAACTATTTTTTTAAATGAAAAACATCAGATCCATATAAATATAAATTATAGATATGCTTTACTTATAAATAACACAAAAATAGTACTAACCATTAAATTACCCTTTTATTTGATTCCTCTCTTGTTACTTGAATATTTTTATAATCATTTTTACCATAAATAAGTAAACCTATAATTAATAAATACACAACAACATCAATTGCAACTAAAAGTATTCCAACTGTAACAAATACTAAGTTTAATATCGATGTAGTTTATTTCATATCACCTCATTTATTAACTCCACATATTTTAATTCAAGTAGCTGAATTGATCCATGTATAAATTCTTGAAATATAAGATTTTTCTATGTAGAAGAATTTTCATAGGACTTCTTCACATAGACAATTTACTTCACATAACCTTTTTGAAATGTATAAAAGAATTATATTTCCATTTTGAACCATGCATCCAATTTCACCGTGTATCTAAATCATGTTTTTAATTACTCTACATAACTGATTCACTTATCCATTTGATATACATAGCTTATTTCTTACATAGTTGATTAATTGACATAGGTGATTTCTACGTAGTAATTTTCATGATGTAGTCATTTCATGCAGGAATTCAATTCACAAAGGTAATTTACATAGCAGATTTAATAATTTAGATATTTCACCACATATCCAAATTCTTCATGTAGTCTATATTCCATTTATAGGTATATTTTAGAAAAAATGTCCAAAATTAAAGAATTAATTATTTTCACTGAAGAATGAATCAAAATAATAGAAAAACCTAATGAAAAAACAAAAAACAAAAATATCAGTGATATATTATGGGTCCTCAATATCACAGAAACCTAATAAACATCAGATGTGTAGGAACAACATTAGTAGATTAATAATCTTCACAATTTTGATGATAAAAAACACGTAAGACATTAAGAATGAAAATCTTAAATGGTTTTATGGTATTAGTATAATTGAAAATAATATATATATATATATATTATTTATTAAAAAAATATCCTTTTCTTATCTCCATTAATTAAACACTTCCCCACTTTTTATTACTTTAGTAATCTTCTCAACTTTTGATTGAAATGAGTGTAATATTATTCCCCTTTTGTTTCATTAGAAAAGAATTAATTAGAACTAAAAAATACAATTAATTTTCGACTTCGAGTAATTATCTGTTTAATTATAGTGTTGAAAATATATTTAGAATTATTAATAGAATGAAATTAGGCAATCAAAAGAAAGATATTAAAATCATTAAATAAAAATAATCTATAAGAAAATCATATTTAATGGATAAATAAAAATTTCATTAAATGTCAATAATTTGTAAAAAAATACATCCACTCAACACCAACAAAAATATATTAAAGGAATATGAGTCAGAGTAACTAGGATTATGGATTGGTTCAAACTGAGAAAGTGGTTTTGATGGAGGTAGTTCGAATATTTTAGAGGTTCAAGAGGTATTAGGAGGGTTCATTACTAGTGGAAACACAACTCTCCCAATATACATAGTATCAAGATTTATAGATACAAGAGTTGATTTATCTCTTGGATTTTTAGTAGGGGTTCCAATAACTCCTTCATTTCTATAAGAAATTCCATAATCATATGATATTGTTGGCAGAAAATCAAATTTTTGTGAAGGATCTGAGGGCGAATCTTCTTACCTAGATTTAATAGTATCTAAATCTACATCTACCATTGATTTTTCATTCTTATAGATGATATAGGGATCATAATATATATCAACCCTCTATCTCATACCTTTAAATGTATCTGGAGGATGTGGTCCTAGAGTTCTTGTACCACTTAGATAGAACAAGTAATCTTCCAACATGTTTATTTTTCTGTTGATAACTTACTTTAAAAAGTCTTATCTAAGAATTTTAGAAACTAATGAGAGTCCATTTTTAAGAGATAATTTAATATATTCAATATAACCAGAAGTGAAACTCTAGGGTTCACTGAATACATTAGCATAATAAGGACGAGATGAAAGAGATGGATGATCCTAGTAACCCTTCTTCAAAAACTAGTCCACATAACCTTTCACAATGAATATTATGACATTCACATATTGTACCTTCCTTTACATATTGAATATTTTCTCTACTAAATATTGTACTACCGATTGAATAGAATTGGATGGAATTTAATACACTAGAGAACTTGTAGTATAAACAATGAGATCACGTGAATCTCAAATAGGTACTATAGGGTGAATTAATAAATCTAGTTGCACAAAAGGGATAAATTTGAGAGTCTTATATAAAATAATCTCATTCCATTTAGAACATACTGAAACCCATGGAGTTGCTTTAAATTTTTTGGAACTAGAATCCTCTTATAAGTATGACACTTCAAATTCTGTATACCTTTCTACTAGAAGGTATTTTGTTCTTTGATGATGTCTATTCATTGAGACATTTGATCTAGATATCATCTTCTAAATATATTTTGATACATCAAAATTTTCTTTTATATTTTCAATAACATATCATTCAAAATAACCCATTATATTATTTAATAACATATCTATTCCAACACATAGTTTTTTAACTGCTTATCTAGTGTCTTAGAAATCATCCAGAAGATTCTTCTTGAAGTATTACGTCAGCACAGTTGTTAATATGTCACAAAGTAGATATTGAATCTGATATTTCACAAAACTCAACTCCAAAATCATCTTATATGATTAATTCTAAAAATCAGTAACCAATAAAGATGCATATAAATTAGTGGAAGTACATTGATGCCTCTAAAGGAAATCTATCTAATTTATTATTACACTCTTCATGGTATGAAATATTTTCTAAATTTTATACTTAAGACTTTGAATTTCATCCATTTCATCCTGTGACATATCATATTGGAATATAGTAGTATTTCAAATCATGTATCTCTAAGATGAAACCAACACTATAAGAACAATAAAAACTGACATGGTATCACAAAAATTTTATATCCCTCTCACTTGGGGATTCATATAATCATTATGTTTTGAACTTATCTAAAAAAATTATTTAATAGATTAATTTTTTGTAGAGTGTTTTTCAAATCTAATTGATTTTTCATCATACCAATCAATTTTTAAAAAAATTCCTTCAATACATAACTCTTATAGAGTTTTTATATCTCATCCTTAGATGTTATCAATTAATTCTCCAACTTTTCATAATATACTATAATATTATCAAACTCATTCAAAAAGAATAGATGAAAATGATTTAATTTTAGAACTATCAATGATCTTACTCATAATAGGTGAATACACCTGCACTAGTGGAGGTTATGACATAGGTTGTCTGTGAGAATGATCAACAGTCTCTATGACCACATCACTAACATTATCTCCACTAGCAGATGACACTTAGATAATTTGATCCAATATATAATGCTCAACATTAAAATTAGGTCTTCCTTCAACAAATGAAACACTATTCATACTTTCTACTGTAATTTCCTAAAAAACTATAATAGTTTTCTCCAAAAATGTCTACAATTTATAAACAACTTATGTAGCTTCATATTATATAATTTGAAATGAATCTTCAATAGTAACAATAAATTATAAGAATAGAGGCTCTTTTCTTGAAACCAATGACTCCTTCACCTCCCTATAAGGCACAATCTTATTAGGATCCACATTTATAGGTTGTGAGGTTTTGGATCACTCCCCCTTAGGAACACCTTCCAGAACAATTCATCTAATAGAATCTGAAATTATGTCCCAATAGTAGCCAATGGATTTTAAAAGAATAGAAGAGAGATTATTAATATTATGTAATTTCACGGTCTCTCCCTCATTCATATCCATTTCCTTATTCTTTATAACTTGGAAGACAATCCTACAATCTGGGTAGTAATTTAACTTTACTTTTCCTTTACAATAGTGATTCATAAAAAATCATATATTTTGGAAGTTTTAGTTCATATTGTTCATTTGGATATATAATAGATACATGTATTTAAATAATATATTCTCTATCTCTCCATATATCTATCTAATCCTATACTAAATAAAATTAGAAAGAAACTTCCATTCATGGTCAAAATATTTTATTGGATTATAATAAAAATGTTATGTTTAGAACAAGAACATAAAAACATTAGTTGGACCTAATATACTTGTATGAAATAATTTCTCACTGAAATGGAACTCCCCCTTAGGGGGAAGTGAAAATTTTCATCTAGATCCACTGATGAAACTAGCAAAACTTTCCCATTAACATTTGAGGAATTAAAATCCTCTATTTAATTGAACTAGAACATGGAATTCATCATAATCTAATTCAATTATTCCTCATAAACTAAAATCATCATTGTTTCACCAATAAAAAATTACAACCTAGAAATTTAAGGACATTATTCCAAAATATGTCATTAATCATCAAAAATCCCATGTCGACTGATTTTATAGAAAGAAGCCATTAGGGAGCACCACTAGATTTCAGTTTCTTAGAACAACTAGATCTTCTATCATCTATATAATTGGTTTTTCTGATTGCAGATAGATTGGAAAGTGGTTAAGGGGGAATTAAGAATTATGAGGATGGAAAATAGTGACAGTTCAGCTTCTGTGAGAAGAAATTTATTTGAAAGGAGAAAGGGTCGAGAGACGATTGAATTTTATGTCACGAGTATGATTCCCAAAAGACTTATATACCCAATTAGAAATTTGGATTTATTATGAATTAAATAACATGATTTAAATTTTAAATAACAAAAATCAATTTTAATTTCTAGAAAAAAAACTTGGAAAATTTAAATAATGAAGTCAAATTGATTGTTTTAATTTCCATAAATCATTAAAAAAAACATTGACAAAACAATTAAGAGACTAAAATTAAAATAAATTTGATAAATTAAACTTATTTAAATTCAAATAATACCAGTTCTGTTTCAATAAAATAAAAATATACCAATTATGTGAATTAGTAAAAAAAATATACTACCTAATTCTAATTATAGAAATAATCAAGAGTAATATAAAATTTTAGAGTGTGATATCTCAAGAAATGACACCTTAGGTCTATATGATTTGTTAAATAATGATTTTTTTAATTCCCTGAAATATTAATAGCAATATTTTTATCACATATGATTAAAACATGAGTATAATTGAATCCAAAATAAATTTACATGTGTTTCATCCATAATACTTGTTGAAAACAACTACCAATAGCAGCATATTCTGATTCAGTGGAAGATTATAGAACACAGTGTTGTTTCAAACAAGACCACAATACCAAATATTTACCTAGAAAATAGCATGTACCTAAATTAATTTTCCAATAAAGTCAAAAATCATAGTAATTAGTTTTTTAATATGAAGTCATATTTAAAACATAAGTTTTTTTTGAAAAAATTAAATAAATGTAAATTGTTTCATTTTAATGCCATAAAATTATTTTTTTCATCTTTTAAATGAAATTAATTTGGATTAGCATAGAATATTGCACACAAGAAGACTAAAAATAGAATATATGGTCTAATAGTATTCAAATATACCAGACTCCCAATATTTCCTTGGTATAACTTATTTCCAACTGGTTTCCTTACTTCATCCAAGACAATATTATCATTTGAACACATATATGTACTTTACCACTTTCAAGAAAAATATTTTATGTAATTAAATCATGTATTTTATTTGATTTATCACTTTTAAAAGACATATTTATAAAAATAAAAAACCAAGAAATTAATTTTAATCACCCATCACGCTTTTTTTAAATTCCATTCTCACGAGTTTTAAAAATTCACAACACAGACTTTTGTTTTTATATCCAAAAATCACGTCATCAATATGTGTCTTAATTTAAAAAATGTTTTAAGCTAAAGTTTTATTGAAAATTGTAGGATATAAAACTCCCATTTAAATTAAATTTCATAAAATAAAAAAACATAATCGGTCATACTATTATCTAGGTGTTTTTAAGACCCTAAAGAGATTTGTTAACTTTTAAAACTGGATTTTTGAAATTAGGATTTTCAAAACAAGGAGGTTGTTTAACAGAAATTCCTCAATAAGAAAACCATTTAAGAAAGAATATTTTCCAACCATTTTATATAATTTGAAATTATTTTTACATTTATAGTCTAATATAATACTAATAGATTACGATATATCTATAAGTGAAAAGGTCTCTATATAATCTATACCTTCTTCATGATTATATCCTTTATCAACTAGCCTATCCTTATTTCTAGTGAATAAAACATAATTATCCTATTTATTCCTAAAAAACCATCTTTTTTCTATAAACAGATAGTCAAAGAGACAAAAAACTATTTCCCATTTATTTTTTATCTTGAACCGGTTTAACTATTATTTCATTTCTACCACATATCTCTCATCAACTGAGGATTTCTATATAGATTAAGCTTTTAGTTGAGATAAAAAGACAAAAAATTATAAAATATTTCATACACTAATTATATTATTAATGAATTCATCTAAAAATCATATAACTTTTTCAATGTGATGGTTCTTAATTGTTCTAGGTTGTCAAGGAAGTGTAATTTATTGTTCTCTATTATACATCCTTTCAGGATTTGGTTCTCGAAAAAAAGTTTCAAATCATCATCTTTTTTATTTAATTCTCATGTTTTTAAAATAATATCTTGACTCATCAACTTGAATAATTTTTTTATTTAATGTATCACTTTCATCAAATTTTAAATGATCATATTATTCAACAACAATTAATCTTTCATTGTAAAATCTATTCAACTTGGAAGTAGTGGAATATAAAACAAGGATTACGTCATCTAATTTTAGATCAATGTTTCAAATAATATCCTTGGTGTTTAGAATATAAACCCTATATCCAATTAGTTTTAAATAAACAACTTTTGGATTTCTATTATTTCATATATCATATGGTTTTTTCTATAAGTTAATCATAATTAGAACTATATTCATTAAATAACATTTTTTAGTTATAGTTTCAGCCCAAAAATGTGTTTTCAAGTTATATTTACATAACATGTTTTTACAAATTTCATAAAAATTCATATTACCCCTTTCAATAACAACAATTTTTTGAGGTGTCGTAGGGGTATAAAAAGAATGCTTGATGTTATGTTCTGAACAATATAAATTGAACTCATGGTTTCAAATTCTCCTCCATCTTCACTTTTTAAATAAATTATTTTATCATATATATATTTTTGAAAAAATTTACAAAAAATTATAAAAATAGAAAAAGATTCACTATTAACACTTCAAAATAAAACCCAAATAAAATAAGAAAAATAATAAACTAATAGTTAAAAAATTATTTTATTCTTAGTCTTGTAGTTATATATGTCACAAATAAAATACCTATGAAAACGTTATTGGGTTATTGAAGTTGAATCCTCTTTAATTCCTTTCAAATATTACTTCTGTTTCTTTCCAATTTAGCATGCATCACATAGTTTATTTTTGTTCAATTTTTGTTGTGGTATATTTGAAACTGAATTATTTTTTAGAAAATTTACTCAATAAAGTAAAATTATAATTTATAGGTTTTATTTTACAAATCCAAGATTTATTTTTTGTATTATTAAAGATGTTAACCTACTATTTACTCAAATAATTAAGATCTACAATATTGAAATTCTTTATTTTATGTTCTTTAAATGTTTAAATTATTTCAATAAAAATAGATAATGAATTATTAGAAAAATAAAAAAACCTTTATCATAATGTTATGAAAAAATTATCATATTGTGCATTAATCCATCTTGTAACACCTTGTTACCTTATAAGGTATGCCTTTTCCTTTTTTTGGATTCCTTTCTTTTCGTTCGTGGATTTTGTGTAGGGAATTTGGTAAATCACATTCTTTAAGAGATTAACACATCATGTAATGTGATTACACATAATGTAATGTGATTACACACCATTAAATTTCCTCAAGGTATATTTCATGAATTTTTTTGACGATGTGAAATGGTTAATTTTGAATTTTAAACGAAAGGTGATTCATTTTTTGAGGTTATTTCACTTCATGTGATTACATAACATGAAAGGAATACACATAGTGTATTCCCCTAACCTAGTGTTTTAAATTAGATATATTTGATTATTTCCTTTAATGTAGGTCTAAATACATTCCCTCACTACCAACAACAATCCCTATTTAATTTTTGAGTTCTCTGATCCCTCTAGATCATCTGTTCGATGATTGATCATCATATTGGTTGGGGTGGTCTCTTCAGGTAAGTGTAATTCCTATCACTTCTTCTCTACCGTTCATTCCTCATAAGAATTTGATCGAACATATTGGTATTTATGGATATAAAATCTATGTTCTAGAATCTTGATTCTATGTTGTGTTTCTAGATCTTTGTTTCTTTCATTATCTATTTGCAAATCCTATTGTTGGTTTTGTGCATTATGATATCTATGATAAAGGTTGGTGGTTTTGTTTAAGTTTTCTCATATAATTATACATTTATTATATTAATTTCAATTATTATTATTTCAATTGATTTATAAAAACCTTATTCTATTTGAATTAGAATTATCATTCGAATTGGCATGGAATTTTGGGGAAAACCCAAATTCCAATAAAAATTGGAATTTGGGTCTATTTTTTAAATTTATGGGAATAAAGAATTGTTTTGATAATTATTTCGATAAATTAGATTAAATTTAATTATTTAAAACTTAATATTTTTTTATTGAAATTACATGAATTTATTAAAAAACAATTATTGGTTTTGAAAGTGAATTTTTATTTTGAAAAGGAAAAAATGTGAAATAAACTGCGAATGATGAATGATGAATGATTTGAAATGAAATGATTTTCCAATTTTATATTGACTGATTGATCACATAAAATCCTAGGTATTTATTGGTTTATTTTGGATAATAATTCTAGGATGAAAATTCCTTAGAAATAGATTTATGATGACAACACTAACCAAAACCTAGTTGGGAAGGTCTTATCTCAGATGGGATGTTGATGAATCTTGTTCATCTTGATCCTAAGGGACATTTGTACAAATATTCCACAATAAATTATATGAGTGTTTGAGGATCCTATAACCTGGGACAATTGTACTTCGGGGTAAATTATCATGATACTTGTTTTGATTATTTTGATATATATATTTTTTGACACTCCATTTCATCACAGAGTCTAAAAATTAAAGAAGGAAAATAACTAAGAAAAAAGAGGATAAAACACATGAAGAAAATATAGATTTACAAAGGCTTGAGATTTGGATCACCCTAGTCATACCAAGGATCTGTTGGCGTGCAAGGTACTTGCGTGCCCAAATCGGGTGTAAGACCAACTTGCGTGCCGAGTCTCTTTTCACCCAGGGCCCAATTTTTTCCTCAAAATAGACCATTTGTACCATTATTTTATAGATAAATTTTCAGGAATCCCAATTTCTACTCTAGTTTCCCTAGTTATTGGTCAATGTTTTCCAAAATTTTTAAGGTAGTTCTTTAACAGATAAATCATAAGAATAGAAGGATGATCATAGGACTTAAGTCCTTCCAGTGTTTGAAATCCATAACACTCGTGCGCCTAAAGCACCCAACCTCACTAAATTATAAAAACATGTGCACCACATATTCCTATCATAGTAACTTGAGTGCCCCACTTCTGGGAATACATGTGAATACTCTTGAAGGCTTGAGTCAGGTCTCCCCCAAGTATTAACATCCAGGTTGTTCGTCACTCAAGTGAACATCATGTTTCCCAAGCCTACTTCTTCACCCTTACTTTCACGCCAGTACATAATTGGGTTCCCCTATTTTATTCACCTAATCTCTTTAGTATACAATCCATTAAGCCCTATTCAAATCCATTCATGGAATGGTTTCTCCTTTATTGGCTCCCTTGTCTGAAAGGGATTCTGTTGATACCTCCACCAAAACCTCTTGACATATCAATACTTTTGAAAAGGCACATCAACATGTCTTCTATTTGGGTTTGTATATCCACAGTCATAGGTTTTACACATTTGATTCAAAATTGTGTTAGTATTAATGGAGTGTCTTTGGGTTTGTATATCCATAGTCACATAGACCTTTCTTCCATGTACAATGTTGGGGAGTTCGCAGTTTGGAGGATTAAGGTTTGGGTTCTGATCTCCCCTTCTCATCTCTAAAACCCAGAAACTCAAGTCTTTGTTAGGGAAGGTACAGTTCACACTTTCTTTTCCATATAATAAAAGGAGAAGTCTCCCTCCCTTACATAGATCCACTAGGGAAGCCATCCTGGTGTAATCCCCCAACCTTTCAAGTATGAGTTTGCAACCTCGCTCCTCTATACTTCCTTCAACTTCACTCCTTTCATACATTGGACCATTTTCCAATATAAATTGAAAAAAGGGAAGGCTCATTACCTCACCCACTTCCCTCTTCACCTCTCTCTCTTCCCCTGTCACTGCTATAGGCACGCCCTCTTACACAAATTGAGGAGGAAAAGTGTGGCTGCCTTTTTTTAATTTTTTACATCCTCTAGTTTCTCACACCGAGCATGACTCACGTGGGATTATAGATTTTTCATGATCACAACATTTTCACAGTGTCTCGAACTATGATAACTCTTATTCCTGTTCAAATCAAGATATGTAGTATGCCTTCTTGAACGCCCAAGGTCAAAAGGGTTACCTTCCAAAAAGGGTTCACCCAATCAAGTCCCCTCAAATGGGAAGCTTTTATACATAATCCCCAACCTAATGAATGAACTATGAGAACTATGATTCCAATCATAATTAGGATAAATAGAAATCCTTCTCATGGTATGATCTCCCCGGATTTTCTCTTCAGAAATTCATCCCTAATTCCATTAATATGGGCATCCTCCGTAGGAATAAGCCAAAAATTAAACCCCCAAATCATCAAGGAATGCTATTCAGAAAGTAATCTGAAACTCAATTATCTCAAAGGACTATAGTCTCCTATGAGAGTCATCGAACTATGTGGGCTTTGATTTCACACCAAATGGGATACGTATGAAGCCTCCATGAGGTTCAAACCCAACACTTCAAATCAACCCTGTTCTTCTTGGTCCATATTCCCAACAAGGTCTAATCATATTTGGAAACCCATATTCATTCCATGTTCCTTGGGCTTCTTAGGCATAAGTCCCACATCAAACCTTGACAACACACATTTTTCTTATAGTTTATTATCACATGACCATAAAAGGTATGATGTGTCCTATCAAGTGGCACCGAACAATGAGGGTTTTGATTACTTTCACAAGGATACATAGGAAGTCGATTTTATGGGTACGATCCCAATATCAAAACAAACCATCATCTCCCTGAAGGAAAATAAATTTATGAGTGCCCCACTAAGTGGATAAAAAACAAGTATTAGCATAATGATGACTAAAAGAATCTCCAAATCTTATATGAGAGGATACCATTGATGGAGAAGCTCAAATACATACAGATATCTCCATTAATAGAGAACCCCAAATACATACGGGTGATTCTAAATTTCACACAAGTTAATAAGTGACTGAAATTTCCAAGGGAAACCTATGTTATACTTGGTTAATTTATAATGATTCTTGAAAATATCTTAAATTTATAAAGAGATTCCTTAAGTAGATAATAATTCCCCCAAAATGGTGTGATGGGTTTGACCTACCATCCTCTTGAATAATGCATTTTCTAAAGTATAGTAAAGTTCAAACATAACGAATGTATGCCTTTGGAAAGTAGGACCTTTTTTTATAAATAACAGTTGGATACTTATGGTTCCATGAAGAAATCCAATGGAAACCTCTTGGAAGCAGTAGTTCTTAAACTAGAACACACATTCCAAGGAACTATGAAACAAAAATGGTAAACCCGACGTGAATCCTTAACCAAGTTAATATTGTTACCCACCTGTCAGGCCCATATAAATTTATGAAGGGAGGATAGAAAAAGGAATCAATCATGCATGTATCCATCTAAAATATGTCTCTTTAATGGAGTTTATTGTTTTTTTCATGTTTTTTTCTCAAAACTCCCTTCACTCCAAAGTGGATTTCATCAAGACAACATCTGTGAATTTCCTAGCCACGAATCACGCTAGATCCTCATCAATGGGAATGACGTCATCACCCACTCATCATCTTCAACGTTGGGTCTCCAATGTGCTGGTAAGGGAGTATCAGTAGCCCGGTACTATCCTAGCCCTGGTGGCTGCCAGACATGCTATCCAGGTTAATAATAACCCTCACTCGTCTGGTCAGTAATGTCCGATGGTCAAGAAGCAGACGGTTCCAACCACCATCATCAAATGTTTTGGGTACATATCCTGAAAAATAAATAACCAGTCCCTAACATACTATATTGAGGTGGATCAAGAGGTCACTCAGGTCCTCAATTAAAAGATGTAGGGGTCCTTCCTGAGGACTCCCACTAACAATCACCACTAGTATAATTGTGGGGCAGTGAACCCCCAACATGATGGGGGTATTACCTCTGGACATTCGGCCTAGGTCCCCCAGACCCGGGTATATAAGATGAACCATCGGGAAAAACATCTGGTTAAAATGGAGCAGGTTATTTCCTTTTCCCCCTCTGGAGAAGTCCATCAACCTAACTTGATGGAAAACAACGAGTAGGAACATACACTCATCTATCCTAATTCCGCTGCCTAGTAGAATCATCTAGAAGCGACCCACCAATACCACTAGAAAATCTGGTGGAGTACTGTGAACACACACATACACATGTTTACAAATAATCATCCAGTCAGCATGCTTGTATGACTGATTTAAGGAAGTCTGCCAATCAAATGTGGTGGAAAATGGTAAACAGGAACATACACCTTCTCACACTGAACAATCCTACTAACAGTATCATCTGTGAGATTGAAATAATTTCATCAACCATGCTTGATGTAAAATATCTAGCAGACACATATACCTTCCAGCATTCATCAATCCTTCCTATAGTTTCTTTTGGAAGCACCAGGAGAAGTTAGTCAGAAAGCTCTGACGAAAAACATAGGGAAGACTCAACTCCCTGTCCCTATACATGTAAACTGTCGGTATCCAATGACAGAAAAAGGAGGGCAAGATCAGGCACACACACTTACTCTAGATATGGAATGGAGGTATATTCCCATTCTAACTACTGAAGTCACCAAACACATCTTGTCAATGGTAAAAGGGTAAAAAAAACTCTTTCCCACATTCTGGAAGCATTCCAAAAATATCATAACAACAACGTTAGCAGTAAAAGGGAAAAAACACGTAAATCTATCCCCACACCTAGGATGACACATCGACATTCCATCCCGAAGTAGATACATACCTCAGTTTCAGTCCAAGAGGGTTATAGAGAATACTCCCCATATCATGCAGACAACCAGATCAGGAACATACACCCTTTCCAATTGAAGGTAATCATCCCATTCTAATAACCACTCCAAGGTAGGAACAAACACCTACCCATGATAACCACTTCTCCAAACAAGTGGCCCCAACTATGTGTAAGAGAGAATCTAAGAAAAATTCTCTTCAAACATAGTTGGATAATCAAGAGCCAGAATTTGATCTAGATCATCTTAATACTGGATTTCATGAAGCCCTCAGACATTTATCTATAGTAGCTCAAGACCCTACCATCTCATTACCAAATTATGGGAGTAGTAGCAATAATTCTGAAGTTCCACATTGTACAATTCATCATAAAGGCTTGCTTCATGAAAATTCGGTCAATACAAATATCCTATATCCATATGAGAGCCCCGGAAACCCTCCGTGTGGCTAGAAGACCAAGGAGAGAAAGGATTTATCCCTTTATTTAAATAACCATGGTGGTCCTCCTCATGACGAAATTTGCTGCGAAAGTTATATCTGTAGTAGTATTTCGTATTGTCAAGATAATTCTATAATTGACAATGTAGTAATGAGAAATCCCTTTTATCTTGAAGCACTATCCAACACGAGGCCATTCATGTCTGATACCTTGTCATTAATAGGTGAAATAATTTCTCAACCAGAATACATATTAAAGGAATGGTCATTCTTTGAACCTCCCTTGGGTCATTTTTCATCTAATATTGCAATGGAGAATGTGACTGATTCCATTTTTTATAATAAAACAATTGATAAGCATCCACTTTGGCCAGAACAAGTGAAGAAACCTCTAGTGAAAGATGATGAAGATATGTTAAACAAGAGAAAACAATTGGCTAATGGAGAAATATCAGTAATGTTCTAGCCTTTGGAAAATTCTTAATAAAACATTTCGTGTTTTTTAGTAGAATATTTCATTCATGATGTCAACCTCAACTTATGGAACACTCTCAGTCATTTTAAAACAATAGTATTACCATATTATGAATATAAAAATAATGTAAAGGTAAAAGACGAGTTACAATGACAAATTAATTTAGCATCTATCTTAGTTTCGAAATATCCAAAGGATGAAAAACAGTAGAGAACTCCTCAGTGTGCATGCTAGATTTCTCTAAAGAGGCTATTCCGGTTAATTTACGTTACCCCATATGGTGTTCATATCAGAGGTTGGGGTGCACATGTTGCATGGTATTTCACTGCTCTCCAGAATCAACAAAGCCCTCCAAAAGTGGTCTCGTGTAATGTTATTTCCCACATCCAGCTACAATAAACAGATTTTGTATGTAATCAAGTGTACGATCAATAGAATTCTATAAATAGATCCCATTAGAGCCAGGCCCAAAGAAAGGAATCTATTGAGATAATTTTCCATCAAGAATCTGATAATATTAAGTGGACCCTCTTAGAGGATGTTAGCCATCAGATGATGAAAATATCTGAAATAGCATAGAGATCTTTTGAAATAGGTGATTTGAGTGGTTTTTGGATAATGCACCGAGCTAATTTCTGAACCAAAATTCATGAAATCATAAGAGCATCTGCGAGAATCTCATAAATAGTAGATCAAGAGACACCCCAACCCGTAGGGCTGCGGTCTTGTTTAATATAACCTTCTAATTCAATAACAAAAGTCTGAAGGTTTGATGAAGAAGAATAGGAAGAGTCCCAACCTGTAGGGTTTGGGGATTTTTCACATCTAAAATCCCCTCCTCGATGGAAATTAGTTTTCCCCTAATTAGGTAAGAAGCCACGAAGTGGGAACATAAATGAATTATCCAAATATTCCCTTCAGGTAACTGTCTACCAAAAACTTCTTTGGAATTCAGCATATAGGAGAACTGCGTCTCATGTAAGATACATAATGATATAATTCTACAAAGATACTGGCATAATTTCATCAATGCATTAAACATTATTAAATTTTATTAACAACATTGTAGAAGATCCCCTAGAAAATTATTCTTGTTTAGGGAAATTAAATGATGAATTTATTAATCATAATACGGCACACACTGAAGCATATGAAGGGGGTGTGTGTTCCTGAAATCAGAGGCTTACCCAAAATCTTGGTATGCCCTCAAATAATCCACTCTCACCCCTTTGAATGTTATCCAACAAGGGGGAAGTTAATGTCAGATCACATCTCACTTTTCCACTAGAAAAGGTCAATATCTTTCACTTGAAGAAATATTTCCATAACAAGAAGAGGATATTAAATATTTGAAAAGACTCAATACAGAGTTACATCAAAGAATCATTTCTGCTAGACAAACTCATCAAGATGATCTTCAACTTGAACATCCTATATGAGCTACTTAGCAAAGAGGATTTGTGGTAACTACAGATGCATATAATAAATTCCCTCCATTGGGTACACATCTATGGTAGGATCAAACGCATCATTATAGACATGTTCCCATGGGTTATCTAAGAAAAATTTAAGCATCACCACCACCAGTGGTTTTTTTGGTCGTTGCACCAGTTCAATATCTATCTGTTATACATGTATAGTTCCCAACTCATAAAAATATTCCCAAAATTCTTATGAACACAATTGAGGCTTTAACAACTCAATTGGAAGCTATGGAAGGTGTGTTCCATTTTAGCCAAGAAGGAGAGATTACCTTGAGTTGGTGGATCTGATCCCCCCCTCCAAATTTTTTGAATACTAAATTCCCAATATTTAATGATTCGGTAGATCTAGAAAAACACTTATCGCATTTCATTTCTCATTTTGTTCCCATGATGGGGACACCTCAATAATATGAAGTTGTAAATATTTTGTGTTTTGTGTAGTCATTATAGGGACCTGATTTTTTATGGTGTACAAGTTTGCAATCTCAATCAATTATTGGATGGAAAGAACTCCATCAGAAATTCCTTCTTCAATTCAACTGAATTCTACTGAAGACAACAATTTTTGATCTCTATAATTGCAAGAAAAGGGAAAGTAAAAGACTTTCATATATCATTTCTTGATGGAAAGGATTAACATATTCCTTATATCAGAAACTCCCTTGAGAAGAGTTGCTAATAATTTGTGTCTCAAATATGCATGATGATTTATTCACACCACTGATCTCTATGAAATACACATGATGGTTTTGAGACCTTGCTTTATTTTCTAAATAGTTGAAGGATTACATTGTGGAAACTAAAGGTAAAACTTGTGTAATTACATCAGATTTGGGAAGGAGAATAGTGAAATCATAGGCTGCTACAATCACACTCAAGAAAACACTTGTATCTAATTCCACTTCACAACATTCATCATATCGAAGGAATATGCTTCCCTACTGTCATCCACAATGGCCGCCTTTCCAAGATGATCCAAGAAATAAAAGGCCGGAATAGTTTGCAGCGTTAAAGAGAAAATTTTATTCTTTCTCGAATGAATAGGTTCTCGGTTATTTCATCTCAACTATGGAAAATAATTTGGTTCAGTTTCCAAGGATGATGAAACCAAATAAAGAAGGATATGAAGATATTACGAACTATTTTTCCTTTTACTAGATGTTGGGGCATTCCATTCATGAGTGTTTTATTTTCAAATACATCTTGATAAAAATGGTAGGCTTGGGACAATTGAAATAGAAAATTTTGTCATCCCATGTTGTATGTGTTACTTATACTGATCCAAAGAAAGAAAAAGAATTGTAGGAAATCAAAGGTAAAAATGTGATGAAATGTGATGATTGGATAATTCGGAAAATGATCAACTGAAATCATATCATTCTTTGAAAACAGTTGAAACAACTGATTGTGTCTTCTACCACTCACGTCATGGAATAATCACCTTCATCAAAAGGTCAGTCCTCTAAAGATCAATCCTCAATGAAGCGACGTGATCAGAAGGACAAAGAGAAGTCAAAAGAAGATGAGATCGTGTCAAGTTCAATGTTGTCCTTGACTATGTCAGATTTCATACCATCTATTTTAATGGAACGTGCACTACCCCGCCAAAGGGAAAAATCAGAACTGACTAGTCAAGAAAAATCTTCAGTAGATAATGAATTGATCTTTGGTTCTATCAATGTTATCCACTTAACAGATGCCTATGACAACGGTGATTCTAGTTATGGTGATCCTGATTTCCCTGTACATAACTAGGGAACTATAGGCAAGATCTACGTTTGAGGATACAAGGGAAGATATGGGTATTCTAGAATCCACTATTTTAACTCTACCCTTACTCGAACCATATATACAACAGAAACTCATGGGAGAGCCCTTTAGAAGGCTCAAAAAGAACAAGGAGATTATTCCACACATGAAAGGTTTGGTCCAGACATTATTATTTTGGTGGACTGACAAGAGGTTACACCTTATTTCTCCCATCAAGTAGATATACCAAGTTAGTCTAATCTACCAAAGCTAGGAGTATTTATAGTTTTTTCTCCAACACAGGGTACATCTACATCAGGATTGTCAACTTCCAAGGCACCTGCAAAAACGCATCTCCAAAACGCATACCTCTAGACCAAAATTTTGATGTTTTTAAATAGATGTCCTGATTACCGGTCATGTTTTAAATTTTGTATGGCCTGAATCAGTCAAAATATCTTTAAGAAGCACTTATTGAGGCTTTGTAAAGTCCTTAAGATTTTTAAATCGAAGTTGCTGCTGTTGAGGTTTATCATATAGAGAATGATCCTGTAGAATGTCATGAAGTTATATCTTTTATAGATTAATATTAATATGATGTTGTACATGGACATATTAGGCCCTTTTATCTATTTGGTAGGGTCAATGACATAGACATCTGACGAGCCATCATTGATAATGGCCCGGGAATCAACCATATACCTATTCGTACACTTCTTCGATTGGGGCTCAATGAATATGACTTATCCCTTTCCAATTTAATGTTGAAATATTATAAAAACAATGAAAAAGAGCCTCTGGGTGATATTACACTCAGTACTCAATTTAGAGGTCTTGTGTCTAATTTAGATTTTATGGTTTTCCTTTTGGACACTGCCTTTAACATTCTACTTGGAAGGCCTTGGTTACATCAACATGAAACCATTCCTTCATCATACCACCAATGTCTGAAGTACTATTTCAATGGTCAAATCGGTACATTTTATGGTGAAAATTCTATATTCCAAACATTTAATCTTAATACATTGAGGCATAATTTTATCACATGAAGGGAACAAGGTCTATGACAAAGGACGTAACCGGAATCATTTCTCCAAATGGTCTAGAAAAGATCCCACCAAACCCATTCAAGCATTTGTGTACAGATTATTTGTTGCTATAAATCAAGTTCAAAGGATATACCTAAATATGAACATTCATCCATTGACTTCTATAATGTCAATTGTAGAAGTCGAGCTTGAAAAATATGAGAAATTGTAGATTTATGTAGCGGTTATGGGATCTTAAATGTAGATATCTTCAATTCATCCACTGAACTTCAACAATACATCACTTCTCCAATCAAATTAGAATAATTTGTAGCAACACTAAAGGAAGACAAGGATGTTTATTCCTAACCCATCATCTCATATTTATTTCTCCAAAAATACCATTCATCATTAGTAGGGTAAGAAATAGTGGCCTCTTCTTCAGGATGTCCAAATACTGACTCCCCTAGCTCTGAAAGTTTTTCTCCATCACCTACTATGAAAGTAGAGACATAATAAGTGACACATAAGGAAGAAAAAGAAGAAGATATTAGGGATTATCCTCCAACATTTTGGGAAAGTGTCTTTACCACTATGGATGAGCTCAAAGAAATAAATTTGGATACAAAAGAAGATCCATGCCCCACTTTAATTAGTGAATCCATGACATATGAAGAGAAAAATATGTATACATTATTTCTAAGTAAAAATTGAGATATATTTACTTGGAACTATATAGAAATTCTTGGTCTTAATCTCAATGTAGCCACTCTTTATTTGGGTTTTCTAGTAGAACATTGAGGATTCAAGAAGGCAGTAAGAAGAACACACCCAACTCATTAATCTAAAATTGAAGATGAAGTCGATTAGCTTATAAAGTCTAACTTTCTCATGGAGGTTCAATATCCCATATGGCTGGCCAACATTGTCCTGGTAAAAAAAAGGAATTGGAAAATGAGAATTTGTGTTGACTTAAGAGATATTAACTGGGATTGTCCTAAAGATGACTTTCCAGTTATGATCACATAGATTTTAATTGATGCAACAGTTTATTATGGTGGTCTTTCATTTGTGGATGGATACTCATAGTACAATAATATCTCTATGTCCCCTAAGGATGAAGATTACAAAGCCTTCATATCCCCTCAAGGCAAGTTTTGTTATCGGGTAATGCCCTTTGGCTTAAAGAATGCTAGTACAACGTATCAACATGTCATGCACCATATCTTTAAACCCTTCTTAGGAAATGTTTTCGAATGTTCTGTAAATGATTTGGTCATTAAATCTATAAAATGTTCCAATAACATGGCTTATTTGGATACCATATTCAATAAACTTCGACAACACAATTTGAAGATGTACCCCTAGAAATGTGATTTTTGGGTAACCCTAGAAAATTTCTCAATTTTATTTTATGTCATTGTATAATTGAAGTTAATCCTGAGAAAAATAAATAAATCATTTACATGTAACCTCCTTGAAATTTGAAATAATTAAGAGGACTCTAAAAAAACTTGGCCTATATTTGGAACTTTATCGTGAATTTAGAAGACATGACCATTACATTTACTAGATTAATGAAGTAGGGAGTCACCTATCAATGGACTAAAGACAGCCAAGAGGCATTTGATACCCATCAAATGTGTCTCCTGAGTCCACTAGTATTAATGACACCTATTTAACGGAGATCACTTATTCTCTATGTGATGGATTTAGTGCGATCACTGGGTGTCTTCCTTTCCCAAAAGAATGAAGTTGGGATTAAAAAAATTCTTCACTATCTTAGTCAAATTGTACATGATACAGAAAATCAGTATTAAAGTATCGAGAAGTTATTCATGGAATTATTATTTTAATTTAAAAAATTGAGGCACTACCTGTAACATCATGAGGTCCAATTATTGTCATGTAATAACCCGATCAAATTTACCGTCAGTCGTCCTACAATTACAAAGCGTTTAGCACGGTGAGAATTTATTTTTCAACAGTTTGATATCTATATTGTGCCTTTGAATGAAATAAAAGGCCAAGATTTTTCTAACTTCTTTGCTGAACATCCATCTGCTAAAGATATGTTATTGAATACTGAACTTTCTGATAAAGAGGTTGTCTCTATTCAATATAATCACCAAACATGGGAAAAATACTTTAATGGTGCTTCTATAAGTATAATAGAGATGAGAATGGAAAACCATAAACTAACAAAGTTGGTTTAGGAATTTTACTTGTCTCTCTAGAAAAGGATATGTTTCCTTATTCCTTCCTATTTTCAGAAGGCAGTACCAACAATGAAGTAGAGTATCAAGCTCTCATCGCAGGCTTAGAATTGGAACTCCAGGTACATTTGAACCACCTGAAAGTGAAAGGTGATTCAAAGTTGGTAATCAAACAAATCAATGGGGATTATGCTATTAGAAAAGAAGAATTAATCCCTTTGTCTAATTACGTGAAAGGTTTAATGGATGAATTTCCCTCAGATCAGACATTTTATTATGTCCCATGATCACAAAATTCCCAAGATGATGCATTGGATAATGCAGCTACAACCCTGGAAGATCCAAATCAGGATGAGACAATCATAAGTATAGCCCATCGTCCTGTGGTCTCACCATTCTTTCTAACTATAATTGTGGAAAATAATAAAATTGTCTCTATTTCTGAGCCATATGGTCATACTATGAGATAGAGGACACCCATCATGGAATACATTCAAAATGGAGTACTTCCACCAGATATAGCTGAAAAAGAACAAATCTGACGACAAGTAACCAATTTTACTCCTTATGATAGTCCAGATCACCAGAAGATCCTCTAAAAACAAGGATGTTATGGAATCCTCTTCAGGTGTATTGATGGAGAAGAAACTACAACTATCATGAAAGTAGTACATTTAGGATCTTGTGGTGTTCAACAGTTTGGGCATAGTATTTCTGATTAAATCTGAAGGCTTGGATACTTTTGGCCTTCAATGATGCAAGATTGCACATATTTCAGTAAGAAATGTCATCCATTCCAAGTGAATTCCTACTTCATTCATCAAACCCCTGATTTGTTACATAAAGCTAAATACACTTGGCCATTTTCCACATAGAGAATAGATGTAATAGGAATTTATCCTCTAGATCTGGCTAAGAAACTCATGTATATTATTACTTCTACTAACTTTTTCTCCAAATGGGCTGAGGAAATACCTCTCAAAAAAATTAGAGCCAAAATCATCGTTAATTTTGTCAAAACTAATATCAACACTATATATCGTGTCCCACATACTATATTGATAGACAATGGAACCAATTTCTATTTTATTATAGTAAATAAGTTATATCAAGGGAACAATATTCATTCCCATCATTAATCTCACTATCTTGCAGCAGTAAATGGTTTGATAGAGACCTTAAATAAGACAATATCAAATATACTCTAGAATATGGTGGATAATGATATGAAATAATGTCCTAATAAAATTTTTCATGCTTTATTGGATTATCAGACTACAACCTATACTTACACTTAGAAAACCCCTTATTCATTGGTGTATGGAACAAAAGTAGTTTTTCCAATCGAAATTAAATTTCCTTCACTCAGAGTTCTCATATTTAATTAGTTTTCAACATATGATAAGTCTCAGAAATTATTTAATGAGTTTTAATGATTAGAAGAAAAAAATATTTCATACTTTGCATCATTTAGAAGTCTATCAGAACAGTAGAATGCAAGACATTAACAAGAAAGTTCCCCTCCATTGATTTCTTCAAAAAGAACTGGTATTGGTCCTCAAGACTCCAATGATACTGGGAAAGAAACCACAAAATATTGATCCAAAGTGAGAAGGACCTTATTCCATACATAAGGTCTATTCAAATGGATCTTATGCCTTAATCTCAATGTATGGAGAGCTCATCACAACTCCAACCAATGAGGGATTCTTGATGAAATAATTTGTGTGACTGCACACAATATCTTCAATACATGACCCAAAACTGCACATCATAGAGTCCTAGTCGCAAGACATTAAACTGTAAAACAACCCTAAGTGCCCATGTTTTATGATGATAAAATGTGTAGCATCTTTTTCTTTATCACACGATCTGAAACTGCATGACATCATTAGTCCTCATTACATGATAATAAACTGTACATTTAACATCTTCTCTATTTTGACATTAAGAACATCTAATTGCAAGCACCTTTGACATCATTACTACTCCATAGTAGTACATGAGTTCTATTTCTCTATATGATTGAATCAGATCTATATAGGGGCCTCATTTCAAGAACAATGCGTGGCTTAATTCTCATCCATATGAGATATGTAGAGATGCTTGAATCTCCAATCTTGTGCCCAACCACAACCAAAAAATTTGTTATTTTCTTTTCTCCTCCTGTATATGGACCAGATCTATATAGAGTTTTTTTCAAGATACATGATCTGATATTCATAACATTTTATGTCTTAAGTTTAAATATTCTTATAAAATATGTTAAAAGCCCCCATCTCCCACATTAAACTCAATTGGTGGGGGGAAATTATTGTTCAAGAACTATGTTTCTATATGAGATAAGTAGAGACTCCTATATCTCTAATATTAATCCCATCCATGATAAAAGAACCCCTTTATTCCCTATGTAAGAGTAAAACCTGCATAGGGAATTTTTAAAGAACTACGTATGGATTGATTCTCATCTACATGAGATACATAGTGACACATGGGTTTATTTTCTTGGTTCAGTTACATTATTTACTTTTTTATGTCAAAACCACTTCATGTCCTCCCTACATGACTCTGAATTGCACCAAAAAATATTGATTCAAAGGAAACAAAGAAAGTCTCCATTTTATATGTGAGTAATATCTTTGTAAATGACTTCAAACTCATGACCAATATTGATTCAGATATTTCATGTGTGAAATGAGCATTACCCCATTCCATATTCCAAACCCTTAATCTAGAATATTTTCAGATTTTGGAAATCTTTCATACTATTTTCGATGATAGAGTTTCCAATATCTGATAACTCTTTTGATTGACTATGCAGTATGTGCCCTTAGGTGTCCTTACATATGTTTCCTACATTACAGACCTGTTATTAAAAAGATTCCACTATTTGGATATGTAGCATATACTCCATTTGGCCCTGTAGAACACAACCCCCATAATAGTATTGTCAAATAATGGGAATTTCATTCTTGGTTAAAATTTCTTTTTTCCCCTTCATACATTGATAACAATATAAAAAAATTATTTTAATGTCGTTCATATATATTGGTCCCATTACCTTTTTCTCAATCTGAATGTCTTTAAGACAATGGTTTAAACATTTCCCTCTCCATGTGTTCAAAAAAAATGAAATAACCTTGGATAACTTGACCACATATCATATAATTTTTCCATTTCTAGTCCTATTTGTGTGACCTAAAACTACAGACACCATACTTCCTATGTTTGGGTCAGACCTTTGTCGAAATCATTTTTCCTCTGATTATTTGGAAATCATGATTGGAAATTATCTACCTTTATTCAGGTGCCTTTCTTCATAAACCAAACACTATGATGTGGAAAATTTTAATCTTCCAATTTTTTTTTTCATATTTTAGTAATCAAAATTAAAATATTTTGAGATCACCTTTTCCTAACTATGCAAGATGTGCCCCTAGGCAGCCTTGCATAAACTTTGCCTACATAACAGGCCTCTCTATCAAAAGTTTTCACTATTTGGATATGCATAATATTCCCTAGTCGGCCCTGCATAACACAACCCACATAATGGGTTTTTCAAATAATGGTTACTTCGTTCTTGGAAAATACTTCCTCTAACTCATTTAGTCCTTTTTTATACCATTCTTCGAATTCAGAAATTCTGAAATCACAGTTTACAATTATTCCATACCATAGCTGGATATGGTAGTATGCTTTCAAAAAAATATCAAGAAATTATGATAGTATCATACCTTTGGTAAAAGTTAAACCCCTTAAATTAAATCCACACAATTTCATCACTGTATAACTTAAAACTCCACACTACAATGTCCTCATTACATGACTTAAAACTGCACAGTACAATGTCATAGCTACATGACTTAAAACTGCATAGTATGATATCAAAAATTTCCTTTTCTAAAAAATTTTAACCATTACTCATACACCAAATTTGTGCAAAAGTGTTCTAACTATTCATTGCATATGTCATCCTAGATAACCCTTTATTCTTAAAACCCCATTTCCTTGAAAAAAACCACCCATTGTGGTCTTGAGTCACAAAAATCTTATTTTCCTTTGTATATCAACAGTAAAATGTTAAATTTTTTAGATCTATTTTTTTTACTATGAAGTACGTCCCCTTAAGTGAAATTGAATAAAAGTTTCCTATATATTAGGTTTATTAGTTAAAAGATGCCACTAGTTGGCTATGCAGCATATTCCCTTGTCTCACATGCATAAAACAACCCCCATAATGGGTTTGTTAAATAATGGTAACCTCATTCTTGGAAAATACTTCTTTAATGTTTATACAAATTTTATATTTGGTGACTATAAAAATCATGACATAAGATTACCCTTGGAAATATTTAATTATACTAGAGAAATTATTAGCCACTAAGTATTGTTTGAGATCTAATTTCAAAAATTATGGTCAAAGTTGTTCGTCCGTACACACTAGCCCATTATATTCCAACATGCATGAATCTAAACTGCCAACAAAAAGAGACATCATACTCACCAGATTAGGATCCAGCAAAGGTCACTCTGGACAAAATTCGACTCCTTGCTCACTAAACGTAGATTTTTTATGGTTTAGGTAATATTGAGTAATGAAAATACAAAAGATACAAAGTTTTTGAGGTTTTCAATATAACCCTAGTAAATATTAAACTACTCTTACTAGGCCCATTCGATTAGGAAAAAATCAAGTAATAATGAAAACACAGAATATTAAAGATAAAATGCTTTTCATTAGTGAAAAAATTTCAGAGAGGTGCATCCACAAACTAGAGTCTCTCTTCTATAAAAAATTACAAGATATTTTCTACAAAACTTTTCATTTGGTTAATGACCTATTGAGACCCCTAAAATTCCTATTGAAATTCATTTATCTGACCATCATCATTCTCTTCATCATGGTGAAGTTATTCCTTATCATCTACAATGGAGTTTCCAGTATCCTTATGGACTTTTCTGATGGAATCATGAAGTTGGTCAATCTCCCATCTGATAATATCTTATTCCTATTAAAGATACAGTTATAGAATAGTATTTTCTTTAATATTCTACTTCAGTTCATTCAAATTTATAGTATGATTGGCCTCATCTTGGGACAACACTGCTTGGAATTCGTCAATATTTTTCAACGGTTTAGTTTTTATCATATCTTTCCGAAGCTTCCGCTCTTGATCCCTCATACAGATAATCTATTTCACTACGTTATTAATTTCATAGTATTAAAAACCGCCAAATCCCAACATGATAAACAGAGATGAAAGTCTTGGAGTTATTGAAGTCATTTTATCAAGGAAAATTTCATATATTATCTTCCATATATATTTCCATTCATTGTGATGTGCAAGATGAAGGTCCTTTAGAAGTTCTAGTTCTGATTCAAAATGACTACCATAAAAAGGAACATATACTGTAATTAATGAACCTAAACAAGTGGCTTATTCCTCTCTATCCTTGACAGTAGTTACTTCACCTTCTATTACTGTTTGAGCTGATGCATTGGCTTCACCTCCAGACCAATCCACTGAACATGATATCCCTATATGGTGAATTAAATTATGGTTATGATTAGTTTTAAGGGATAAAAATAGTGAGTAAAATGACAATATTAGTGTATCTTACCTAATAGTAGTTCAACATCTTGAGAAGACGCCTCCCAAACATTCTCAGTTTCAACAGTTTTGTTTGATGTCTTTGGTTAGGGAATGCTCTCTTTAATTTTTTCAGGATCCTCAGAATGAATCTCAAGAAGATCTTATATCCCAAGATTCACTAGATCCAATGTCTCTGCAATGTTAGGATTGAAATTAACGTCAAAACTTCATTCAAGCATTGTAGAAGCAACAATTCCTTTAGAGGTAACTGCGTATTTCAACTTATCATGGTTAGAAATTTACTAATAAGTAGATTAATTGGTTGAATAATGAAAACTCATGTCCAATTGATTCTATACAAGGAACTTCAAAATCATCTAAAGAATTTGGTATATTAACATGTTCTAATACTTCATAAAAAGATATTCTATGTTTCATCTTAGCATCCAATGATATCCCAGATCCCAAGTTAGTCTCACCCTTGGGAGCACTCGACATGTTTTCTTTGTAACCTTCCACCGACAAACTTTGACCCTGAAAAACTTTAGCAGCAATGGTTGTGGGGTCAGCATCGGTTTTCATGGGATATCTGGTGCATGTGATGAACCTAAAGTTTTACAAGATGGAAGTTAGTTGTTGTTACATTTGATGATTTTAAAAAACTATCGATTTACCATAGGCCTCCTCTCTTTTGATAGCAGGAACATGAGCAGTGATGGGAACATACATTGGTTCTTTTGGCCTCCATACCTCTTCAAGAACCATCAGGTTAGTAGTAATTTGTCCCTGTTTAGCAGCACCCTCCTTAATTTTATGATGTTTATCAGTATTTTAATTTAAAGAAGAAACATAAGAATCTCCTTCAATTCCAACAATATTAAACACTTTTTTCATGAATAAGGCTAAAATTCATGTTATCAAGAAGGCTTACCACTACTGAGAAATAATTTAACCATGGTATTATTTCCTCGATGCTTTTGTTTCTCTACATTAATTGGAGGACTTGCATCACTATCACCAAAAAAAAGTTATTGTAGATTACAATAACCTTTCTATCTCATCCTCCATGGCCTAATGGCGTATAGATATTTCTCCCAATTAATGTGGTGATCTAGTAGTTCCAAGAGAAGTGATGATAAGGCTATATAGTGGTGGTGGAACTTCAGTCAATTATCCTTTAACCAGCTACAAGTTTAGATGATATTTCCCCTATGTAACAATTCATTGACAAAATTCGAATTGAAAAGCATAAGACAATGTGAGAAAAAGGAAAAATACCTCTTCAGGATCCAAAAAATCATGATATTATTCATATAATGAAATGTAAATCCCTTCAGTGTTACCACAATTTATCATTTCCTTTACCCTCTTCGTCGTAGTAATTGATTCGTCAGTTGCATAAATCAGAATTTCCAACTCTTGGATGTAATTTGTCACTTCATCAGGATTATTCTTAAATAAAATATGAGAAGAGGCTGGTAGATCCCCTATTATTGGTATATTTATCCCCTCACATAGATACATACTTGTGGTTTCAGCATCACAATATAATATTTTCCATGTTTGAATAGCCTCTGGTCATATATAATTAGAGTACATTCCAGACGGTTGTGAAGAGGATACTAGAGTCTTGGATTTATGCTTCTTTCTAATTATTGTAGTCACAGATGCGGGATAAGAAAATGGAACTCATCACTCATCAAAATGAGGGTGACTAGATCACCTCGGTACAACCTCAGTAGGGTTCGATGGGGTAGCTCTCTTAACTCTGACAGGTGGATTATATCTTGCATGAGGTCACTTTGTTGAATTTGGATCATCTTCACGTCCACACTCTAACTCTAGTGAGTTGTCCCCTAATGATGAAGAATTACCTTCCAAACAAAGGGGTTACTTCCAAATACCTCTATTTATCCCCACTCAAGGGAAAACATGGTTTAATACCACTTTTGGGTAAGATGCAACCTAGTTTTCAGCATACTAGATTGAAAATCTTCTTATTGCATCAACAAAAGGTAAATTAAATATTTCCCCAGTCTTCTCCATAGATGTTAGAAACAAGTGTTGTCGGGAAAACATTAGATGTTTATCTAATATGATACGAAAAGGGGGGGATAAAATAATTTTTTGCAGACATTTAACTTGATGTTAAAATCTATATGAATCATAGGACTCACATATGATTTATCCATGAATCTGGTGGCCAATATGCCATCTCTGGAAGTGAGCATTTATGTCCTTAGTTCTAAACTGTTTGTCCCATCATCAACGAATCACCCCATGGGAGGATTCTCATAATGGAAGAGATGAAATTCCTTATGAATAATCAACCTTCCATTGATATCATAATTATTCAAAGACAAAGTTGAAATACCAGAGAAGGCATGAATAGATGGTCGGAAAGAACATCCAAAGTCCTCTACCCCACTTTTCATAGCATAAGTTCTGAAATGAGTGGCGATCTACAACCATAACAACTGGAATGGTCCCCCTATTCTAAAAGTAAACATCCCTTTGTAAATATGCAGTAAGATCATATGAATCCTTTCCAAAATAGGAGTGGCCAACCCTACCATCCTTTATTCGACTATCGTAGACACAATAACAAATGTTCATGGCCCCACACCTCCTTTGGAATCTTGGACTAGTAATAAATACACGCTAAGACACATGGCCAATAAACCTACCAAACGTGTCATCACAGGAATTTTGGAATTGAATTCATATCCCCACTTACCAAACACCATTTTATATAATGTAGGCCAAAACTTTTCAGGTGTACCGTTCTTGTAACACCCCAAAATTTCATACTAAGTTATTTTCTTTAAAGTAATTCAATAGCTTGCACTACATGCAACACTTAGTTCGAGTGCACCATGACTTACCATATTAGTCATTTAAAAATCTATTATGAATATAATTAAATGAATTTTGAATTTTATATACTCCATATAATTTTTGAATCCCTATTATGTGTTTCTTAGAGATAATATCAGAACAAATTCATTTTTTCAGATAAAAGAAGTATTTTTTAATAAATTAAATTTTACAACCTTTTAATGGAAAACCCTTTTTAAAACCAATACATGAATATTTTGTATAATAAATTTAGTGAGATTAAATTATTATTTAGAATAAGGACATAAAAATTTATTTATTATAATTTTTTGTTACTTTTTTGAGAACATTCATGTTTTGTTGAATACTGAAAAATACTAAATTTTAATTGAAAACAACTTTTTTAATTGAAATAATTTATAGTGTTAAATTATTCATTTGAAGTGTTTGGAAGAATAATTATATTATATATTTATACTTTAATACAATTTAGATCATTATAAGTAATTTCACATTTAAATTTGACATAAACACAGGGCAATCTTTTGATAGTTTTTACTTTTTAAAAAACCCTATTCTTGGTTATGACAACGAGAATTAATATTAAATTAATTAATGAAACTCCTATTTTTTAATTTGGTAAAATAAAATTAATTTTTTAACTCGGAATATCAAAATTATCCTAGAGTGAATATTTGGTATTTTTCCGAAAACATTAAATTTTTGATGAATAGTAAAAAATTCTACGTTATTGTTTAAAACTGAATTTTTATTTAAATAATTATTTATTTTATTTATTTTAAATAAAAATAGTTACTTAATACCTATATATGTTCAATTTTATTCATTGAAGTCATTTTATAATAATTTTAGATATATAAAATTTTATTAAACTCTTTACCGTCTTTTACCCACCTTCTAGGAGCATTTGAAACATTGCATAAAACTTAATTTTACCGATTCTATGAGTTGAATGTAAAAAATCAGAGAGAGACTGTTAACATCAGTAAGTAAAATGTGGTTCAATAAGATGAAAATAATTTTTGTGGAATAGTAACTTTTGACTTTTATTTTCCATAGTTAAAAGTAAATAGGGTAATTAAAGGTAAAAATGATATTATAATTCCTCTAAAACATGTCCTAATTCTATTAGATAAGTGTAATTCGACTGAAAACAACCTTACTAATAAAATATGATCCTTTTCTGTCCACTTGGATTAAGTTAGGACATTTATTATTATGTTATTTAAAGAAGAGTTAAAAGTGTTGAATTCAACGTTTAATAACTAAACCATTTTTAATATAGGGTTACACATAATATAAATTTGAATAAATATTCATTAGAAACATATAAATATTTCCTACATAATGGAATTTTATTTAAAATATTTAGACATAAATAATCTAATTTATATATGACACAATGATGATGTAGTAATTACCTTATTAATGAAGTATTATAATAATTGATATTATAAATATCCAAATAAATTTAAATTGAGACTTATGTTGAATTACACTAATTTTTTAGGTTAATATGACATGTTAGTGTTGATTAAATAATTTTTTTTCAAATGATAATGTTTTTATGGATTTCAAAAAAAATCAAATACTAAATAGTGTCAAAATTGACATAATTGAGTTTTTAAAACAAATACTTTATTATTAATTGATATATAATTCCTAAAAATCTATGGTTTTGTCAAAGGACATAGATAAGGTTATATATAGTAATAATGAACCACATGGGGTTCTCTTTACTTTTTATATTATGTTTATTATCCATATAATATAAAAATACAAAGATACATGGTAAATGTCAAACGATTTAACTAAGAGTTAAATCTAAAAGATAAGGTTAATATGGGGACCTAAAACTATATAAAACATATTGGTTGAAATTTTTTTGACCCATCCCCGTATTATACTTTAAATAAATTATTTTGGAGCCATTATAATCTGAAAATGATTTTATTATGAAATAATATTTCAACCTTTTCCTAAAGTTCCCCTTACCCCTATGATAAAAGGGAACTTCCCCTTATCTCAAATTCACACCACCAAAGGAATTTGGCTCGGCCAACCCTTGACCAAATATCCTCCCAAATTCCCTCCCATTAACCCAGAGTCCTTAATTTGATCAGAAATCCAACCTAAGGAGCCTTCTTGATCAACTAAAAAAAACATTCATAGAAGAGGTAATAATTTCGCCACCCTCTTTCAAGTTTTTTTCTTCTTCCACTTACTCTTTCTTTTTTGTTTCCATACCAAAATAATAAATACAGTACCATATAAATACTTTTATGTTATTATAAATATGGTACAACAATATTCATTATTATATTCGTTCTATAAATGAAAAAGTCAACATACATGCGTACGTACGGCTTACCGTCTCCACGCCATGGTGTATTTTGTTATTCAAACACTTCATTATTTGGATGGGTATAATAATGAGTATAACTGATTTAAATAATAAATATAACATGTTAATTAATCTTTATATATTATATACCTTCCAATTACATACGATTTCACCATCAAAATAATGATATTGTCGCTTGTGCGTACGTACGACTTACCGTCTCTACGAACACGATGAGATTCATTACCCATCATAATCATTCAAGAATAGTTTTCATTTTATGATTAAAAATAATATTTAATAACTTAATATCATTATATATATAAATCAAATACAGCCTATTCATAACAAACATGACTTACCTAACAAAACATATAAAAGAAAACGAATCTGTTAACAACCAAAACAATGATTCTATAGAAATATCATTAACAAAGCAATATTAAAAGATCATATATGATATAATATTTATGTATTTGGTTATTTTATAATTTAATAACAATGATTTTACCATTATACATGAGGCTAACCTACCCTATTCTAAGGAAAAGTACAAGGTACGGGGTTTTCATCTCACTTTAATTCTCGTGAGATTCATGATATATTTTCCACTATTACCTTTTGTGTGGTGTATGTACTACCCATGATTATATTGTTTTAATAATATACTTTAATTTATGGGTATTTAAATCATCATGTTATGATCCTTCTTCCATGGGGTTTATGTTTCGTAAGTTACCAAATCGGTTAGGGAATATCAAATTTCAATTTCCACTCACTCAGTTTTACGAAAACTTCACTGATTACTATACTCCAAGATTATGTGTGAAATCACTATTTATTTACTTATGTAACAATTTTAAATCCCCTTTGTGTGGATATAATTTTGATACACATAATCACTCCATTAATAAATTTTCATGTCATCGATATAAACTTGATAATAGTAATTTTAACTCAATTTCTATTCATTTAGTTAAACATAAAAGTCATTGGTGTTGTATTTACAAGAATATGCGTGAATGTCCCCTGATTGATTTACACTTAATATCAAATCATATTTAGTGTATTTATATTTGTTACACATAATTATTTCATTGATTTATCCTTAACATAAGGATACGATCATTATAAATGAATTCATCTCAACTTACATTTCACTGAGACTTCTTTGTTGTTATGCACTAATTCACTTTTATTTGGTGTATATACTGTAATTTTACATATTATATCATGAATCCATTTATTCTCATGATATTATAAAGTTTTTATTTCCCCAATTATTTGTTTTCAAGCGTCTCTTGTTTGGTTAGGAAATCTAACAAAAATATCATTTTAAATGTTTTAAAATTTTATTCTTCTAAATATTTCTCGTTAATGTCCATTTTTTAAAAATGGGTTTAAGGATTTATTTATATGGACATTAATGTTTTAAAATTAAAATTCCTTTTCAACGTTTCAAATTGTTTTGGGACACTTTGATTCAAAAATCCATTTTAAACAGCTTCATGAAAAATAGTGAATCTTTTAAATGTTTTTGAGAAAAAGGGGGATATTTCTTTCAAATAGTTTTGATGATTATTTTCATCTATTTTAATATCCTTCATTATTATATATTTAGGGTAATTTATTATAATATAATCATCCATATTGTATTGAATGGGTAATGTTTGACTGTGGATGTGCCATTTTTATACCATTCATGGTTTATGGTTATGGTATCGACAATTCATATGAAAGTTTTAATATGAATGTTTAGATTATGTTTCACCATTTCATATGAGGAATGAATTAGACTTAGTAAGTGAATGGTGGAGCCCGATATAGCTTCTCGATGCATTGGTAGGCCTCATGAGACAAACTAGTGTCTCGGCACAAGTCCTTGACAAAATATTATTTGTAGTCTTGGAACAAGGCCTTCACTATGTGGTTGTGAAGTCTAGCATTATACATTCCATCATTATGAAATTGGATATTGATATTTCATGTGATTATTTGACTAGTATAATATCCATGTGAATAAGTAAATGACATTATTTTGATTTATAGTTTTCATATTATGATGAATTTTATGTTTAAAAGGCTTTTGTTTTAGTCTTATACATTGCCTTAAATGATTATGCTTATTTATGAAAGTTTCTTCTATATAGTTATCCTTAATAAGCATCTGATCTCACCCCTTTCTTATGTTTTATTTTCCTAGGATGAAAATATTTATATTACAATTAACCTACAAGAATGGACTATTGAATATAAGAGTGTTCAAAGGGGACACGATGTTGTTTTTTTATTTCATGATGTAATGTGAAACTTATGTATGTATCTAGTACATACATGTATACTAAACAGATCGGTCTTTCGGGTCATGATTCCTTGTATCATGTCAATGTTATGTAATAATGCATCAATTCTGGGTAAATGGGGTCAGGGCATTACAAATATTTTCTACCTTTGGACAGCTGGTCAGGTGAGTGTAGGTGGGACCTTTTTCCTTCTTCTTTACCATGAATATTTCCATCCACTACTCTGGATGAATATACCTTATTCTACGGTACTTAGTGGTGGTTCTATTCTTGAGTTTATAAAGTTTTTCATCAACTTGTGAACCAAGTATGGTGTCTTCTCTGAGTCATTCCACGTCACCTTGGGGGGAATAAACTCATCATGCATATCTCCAAGGATTTGAGCTCCATAGATATTGTAGACATCCCCCAAACTGATGCCTACTTATCCATGTTTCAAAAGGAAGGAGTTATTTTCTAGACTCCATCGGCTTAGTAACTCTGGAACAAAATCGTCATTCCTATACACATAGGTTTTCTTAACCCATACAGCCTCATAAATCCCAACACCTTTTAAGTCATCTGTAAATTTTGCACACATATTGCGCACCCAATATTCCCACATCCATTAGGGTTTTACACCATATCTAGGTCAAAAATCACAAATTTTATTCCAGACTTTGGATTGATCTATCTGATTATCTCCAAAGATGGATGAATAACAGTGTGGCTGTAGCTCGGGTGTGTGTGCTTTCAAATCTAGAGCAGACGGGCTGCGATGCATGATATGAGACCTATTTTCTGTCCAAACATTAGCATATGGGCCTGAAGCATAAACATTGGCAGATGAGAAGTTTGTATTTTCTTGAAACCTGGAAAGTGGAATATAGTTAATTGGGTCTGGAATATTGACATCTAGTAGATGACCATAATTATAAAATGGAAAATAAATGCTCCAGGGAATGTTGATGTGATATTTCATGAGATATTTTTCCAATTTTGGGAGTGTAGTGTCACATACGTCAAAGTAGTCATGACCGAAAACCTTCATCATGTCATCAATCCACTTATTTTCCAATTCATCAGTGGTTCTAATTATTTTGGGACCCATTGAACCTGCTAAAATAGATAAAAATCATCTTTATAGTAAGTTCTTTTTTTATGTTTTGACAGAATAACTGAGAAAAAAATTGACAAAGGCATTAAGGTGTGAATGTCTGAAACGTTGTGCACAAGTATAAAACCGATACGTAAGTTTGACATCCTAGTTCTATCTCGCAAACAAAAAACATACAACAGAAGTGTGACTAAACAGAAGAATCCGAGCAAAAAAAACATGCATGCTGAGAGATGGATTTTTGGAAGTTATGAGAATTTTTTTGAAAGTGAAGCCAAAATATATAAGCAATGAAAGTAACCTTGCACGCCAAAATCCTACACGCTACTAACTTTCATGCTCATTTACCTTAGGCACTGCAAACTTGCATGTCCGAGTGCCTTCTTTTTCATATTCATTACTTTACATTATTATAGGATCCTCTTTTCTTTCTGGATCCAATTCTGAGGGGGGGTGGGAATTTTTGACACTTTTTTCCACCATAGAGTCTAAAAATGAAAAAGGGAAATACCTTAGAAAAAAGTGGAGAAAACACATAAAGTCAATCAAGATTTTCAAAATCTTGAGAATTGGATCGCCCTAGTCAGACCAAGGAGCCATTGAATTTGGCGCAAGAACAACTTGTATTCCAAGTATTGTTTCTTCCAAGGTCCTATTTTTTTGAAAAAGTAGACCCTTGGGAGCTTCATTAGTACTGAAAAATTTCCATGCATCCCAATTGCTTCAGCAGTCACCCTAGTACTTCTCCCATGTCTTCCAAAACGTGCAAGTTTTTTCCTTATCACCTGAAGCATAGGAATTGAAGGAGGATCATAAGACTTAAGATCTTTTAGTGTTTGAAATCCATAACACTTGTATGATTAAAGCGCCTTACCTCTCTAAAAAGGAAACACTTGCATTCCACCTATTCCTATCACTGGAACTTGAGAACCCCACTTCTGGAAATACCTATGAATAATCTTGAAGGATTGAGTCAGGTCTCTCCCATGTATTAACATCCCGGTTGTTCATCACTAAAGTGAATATCAGGTTTCCCAAGCCCACTTGTGTGCCCATACTTGCATGGCAGTACCTACTTGGGCACCCCTCTTCGATTCGCTTACTCCCTTCAATATACAAGCCATTAAGACATCTTCAAATCCATTCATGGAAAGGATTCTTCTTCAATTCATACCTTGTCTAAATTGGATTCTATTGATACCTACACCAAAACCACCTTACATACAAAAACTTTTGGAAAGTCTCATCAGTGTGTCTCCTATTTGGGTTTTTATATTAGAAGTCATAGGTTTCCCACTTTTGTTTCACAATGGAGTTAGGATTCATAGAGTGTTTGTGGGTTTGTATATCCGAAGTAACATAGACCTTTCTCTCAGGAACAGTGTTGGGGAGTTCCCAGTTTGGAGGATTAGGTTTTGGGTCTTGATCACCCCTTCTCATCTAGAAAACTCAGAACCTCAGGTCTCAAGTAGGGAAGGTACATTTTACACTTTATTTTCCATGCAAGAAAAAGAGAAATCTCCCTACCCTGCCGAGATCCACTAGGATAGCCATCATGGTGCAATCCCCTAAGCTTTTCAAGTACAGTGTTGCAATCTCACTTCTCTCTAATTCCTTCCTCTTCACTCCTTCCTTAGATTGGATCCTTGTCTAATTTAAAGTGAATATAGGGAAGGATCATTGCCTCACCCTCTTCCCTCGGTGCCTTTCCCTCTTCCCCAGTCGCCACCATAGGTGTTCCCTCTTCTACTAGTAGAGAAGAAAAAGTGTGGATGACTTTTTTGAATTTTCGACATCCTCTTTTTTCTCACACTGAGCATGACTCAAATGGTTTTATATATTTTTCATGATCACTAAATGTTCACAATGTCATGAACTATGAGAACTCTGATTCCTATTTAAATCAGGATATGTAGGATGCCTGCTTGAAGGCATGAGGTTAAAACGGTTCCCTTACAAAAAGGGTACACCCAATCATGTCGCCTCAAATGGTTATCTTTTATGCATAAGCCCCAACACAGTGATTGAACTATGAGAACACTGATTCCCATAATAATTAGGATACCTTGGAAGCCTTCTCAGGGCCCGAGCTCAGTAGATATCCTCTTCAAGAATCCAACACTAATTCCCTTAATCTGGGTATCCTCCTTAGTAATAATCCACAAATTAAACCCCCAAATCATCAAGGCATCCTTTTCAAGATGTAGACTGAAACTCATTTCTCTAAAATTACAATACTCTCTTATGAGACTCATCAAACTATATTCTATTTGATTCCCATACAAACGGTATATGTAGGAAGCATATTTGAGGATAAAACCCAACACTTCAAGTCAACCCTATTCTCCTTGGACCATATTCCCAACATGGTCTAATCTTACTCAGAAACCCATATTATTTCCATCTTCCTTGGGCTACTTAGGCATAATTACCACATCAAAACTCAACTAAACACCTTTCGCTTAGAGTTCCTTATCACATAACCTTAAAAGGCATGATGTTTCCTATTAGGTGGCACTAAACTATGATGGTTTTGATTCTTTTCACAAGGATACATAGGTAGCCCATTTTATGTGCATGATCCCAATATCCAAACAATCCTTTGTCTCCCTAGACGACAATAAATTTCAGAGTGCCCCTCTGAGTGGCTTAAAAACTAATATCATCCTAATGATGACTAAAATAATCTCTAAATAGTATATGACAGGATTCCATTGATGGATAACCTTAAATATATACGAATATATTGATTAATAAAGAGCCTCAAATACAAATGGATGATTCTAAATTTCACAAATGTTAATAATTGATTGCAAATTCCAAGGGAAACAATTTTTATACTTGGTTAATTCATAGGGATTCATGAAAATATATTAAATTTATTAAGAGAGTCCTAGAGTAGACAATAATTACCCCCAAAAGGGTGTGATGAGTCCAATCTCCCATACTCTCAACCAATTCATGTTCTTAAGTATCATAAAGTTCAAAAATAACAAACTCCTACCTTTGGAACGCATGTCCTATTTGGATAAATAACTATTGGATGTTTCTGGTTCCATGAATAAATATAATGGAAACTGCCATAAAGCATTTATCATTAAACTAGAACACATGTTCAAATGAACTACGAAACAATATTCCACTGATTATGAAAATTTTTTATTTATTCAAGTGGATTTATAGAAAAAATTATATAAAATGTTTATTTAATCCATTTTTTATATGTTTTTCATCATATTGAAATGAAATCATGTTTTGTTTTAAATATGAAAGTGTATTTACATGTGTTATTTTATTAAAATTTAAAAAAAATGGTTTATTATTATATAATATTTTTATAGAACAATTGGTGAGACCCTACTAGGTTTTTGAGCTCACAACATACCTTTTACTTTGGGAATTTTTAAATTTACTTCTTCCAAGTCCAAGAAAAGGGAAAGTGCCTCTTAGAGGATGTGGATGTTCATGATCATTTGGGATTGGTGTGATGTTCCATTTAGATGTTGCGTTTGTCTTATCTATTTTTGATCACTTTGATTATGTACTATTTTGGATTTTGATATACAAGTTTGGTTTTTTGTATATTATCCCTTTGACATTTTGAGCATGCTGATTTTTATCTTTTTCTTTATTTCTGTAGTGGAAAAAATGTTCCCTATTTTATCTTTTATGATTCTAGGTGATTTTCTACTAACCGTGGGGATTGGTACCACCCTATAGGTTATGTCAATGTCATCTCATGTATTAGGGTACAAGGGTATCTTGGTTGGTTCATGGGAATATGGAATCAGAGCAGATTGAGCATCTTTCTGTAATATCATTACGCAGTTGAAAGATATTTTTGTGATATAGGAGGTACTTACAAGTGAGTTATTAGACAAATATCATCATAGTGAGCCTTAAGTTACCATGTTTGGGTTGGGGAAAGTTATCTTGTGGAATAATTTTGTTATTTTCCATAATTCTGATTTGGATAGTTTGAAATGTCATGACCCATCCCAATGGGGTCTTTTTCATGACTAACCCAAGCCTGTCACAAATAGGTTAGGGGTTGGTGACTAGCACCAAAAAGTCATACCCCTCAAATTAGATTCATTAGCATAAAGTACATGTAAACACACACACATATACAAGCCCATAAAATGTTGAAATGTAACAAATATTTTATCAAACATGCATCATCATCATCATCAATTAAATTTTTATAATCCAGTATTTTCACAAGTTCACAGGCTAATAATCTAATGGAATGATATTGCTTGGTCTTGGAGGGATGAACCACTACCCAAGGGGGCATAGAACACCAGAATAACCGACCCCTTGATGTCCCAAACAGCACCTCCACCGCTCAAGACATCCATGCAGTTGGATCCATTAGTGTTGTGTTTTATACCACTGAAGGAGGGGTCCAATGGACCCAATGGACCCTGACATTGACAGTATCGGGCTGGGTAATGTTGGAGTTCCTTCGAATTAACCTGAGGGAGGGTGCCTCCCGCTATTTGTTGGAGAGCTGGGCTAGGTCCAGAAGTAGATTTTTGGTACTGATAATGATGGATGTGCTAGATGAAGGGACCCAATCATGCCTCACATTTTTTCTAGATTTCCAGATGCTCTGGAAACCGGCATGTAAAATCACGGTACGTGCCTCCTTCACTGGTACCCTATCTCCTAGGAAATGGATCCACCACTGCATGAATGGGTGGCCTGCCATGATACAATCAGCGAGTGTCGTAAACTCACCGAGAACACTCTACACCATACTCTCTCAGTCTCCCCATAAGAAAATGTGATCAATGCTCTCTTTCTTACTATTCTTGCATTAGGGGAATTGAGAAACCAGTAGGACTCCACATCATTTTATACTATCTTCAATTAGAATTTCCTTATTTCCGATTCTCCATCATAAGAAATTGATCTTCGAGGGAAGATAATTTGGCCAAAGGGTCTCTTTCTAGCTGATAGAACTTTTCTGGGTTCTCAAAGTTTGAAAAAAATCACTAAAAGAGAAGGCCCCCTGGAAGATGGAGTGAAAATGCATTGATCAGGCTCCAAGGTGAGTTCAATGAGATTGAAGGTGTCTTGGTGATCTTTTTTCAGCACCACAATGATAAATTTGGGGTATCAATTTGCTTCCCTAAAGGTGATGGTGTCCGAAAAGAATCACGGGAACCCAATAGCCTCCCCAGCCCGGTTGTGCTTCCATATTGAGATATCTCCTCTCCCCACCAGCCATCTAGAATGAGGTTTTAGATTGAGAATGAGTGGGAATATCCTGGATTATATCGTACAACCCTGGATTATCCATGAGGAAGGATCGTCGAAGTGGTTGGAGTGCATGGTTCTTCCCTAGATAGTTCATTGTTCCTGGTCTTCCCATGCAAGTTCCATATGCATGCAATGGAAAGTGTCCTCAAGGCCACATACATTGATGACTCCTTCCATGATCGGCCTCACCACCTTGCACCATAAGCCCTTTAAAATTTCCTTTCTATATCAAGGTCCTAGATGAAGTCATACATGATCTTTTCAATGTTGTAGATCACCCCTATGGGACTTTGATAGAGGAGAGGGAATTAACCAGGGTAGAAAGTATGATGTTGTTGATGAGGGAAATGTGGACTTTGAAAGAGAGATATTTTTTCTTCTAGTTGAGGATGTGTTATGTTATATTATAGGATAGAAAATGAAAAACATTGGGGTGGAGTTTTCATGGGGAAATCGGTGCCCTGAGATATTTCATGGGGAAACCCCCTATGTTCATATTATGGTTCTGATGGATAGTAGCGGTTCGTCTTGGAATGCATATATTAGAAATGTTGTACATGCTCTTGCTTTGTTAATCACCTGACTACTCCTTTGAGAGTAATCCTCAAGAACCTTCATAAGGCCTTTGATAGATTTGATACCAGCATTAATGAAGACAACGGTATCATCTACGAACATTAGGTTGGTGATGGGTTGGGCTCCCATGCTCAATATGAAGGGAATCACCTAACCGATGTTGAAATTATTATTTTTGGTGTAGTTGAGGACATCCGGGGAAAGGATGAACAGTACAAGGGAAAGATGATTGCCTTTCATGAGCCCTCAGGTGGTCTTGAAGAACCCGTAAGTCTTTCCCATAAATGAAATTACCAACCACGAGGAGCTATACCATCTAAAAAAGATGTCAATGTTATGAGGGTTGAGACCCATACCTACCAGGACCTTGTTAATGAAGTCCCACTCCACATGAACATATACTCCAACTTGATGGCGAAATTGGAACTGTGGGTCTGGAGGTTTATTTATTTGATAATCTATTGAGAAAGGGAAATAGATCCTTGAATCGATCATCCCTTCAAGAACCCGTGATACACCTCTAAGACCCACTGATGGAGGTTCTTAGAAAATCTGGTGTTGATGACAATGGACAGGATTTTATATGGGGAGTTGGAAAGGCTAACCGGGCAATAGTGAAAGATTTAGGGAGGGTTTCTAGTCTTTAGAAGGGGAACAAGGGTTGTGGAACAGGTGATTCATGTAAGGATACCCCCTTGGAATAAATCTTGGATGGACTTTACAACATCTTCCTTCACAACCTCCCACGAGGCTGTGTAGAAAAAGACCAAGAAGCCATCAAGTCCCAAGGGATTGTCTGGTTTAAGGCTAATCATGGTGTCATGGACTTCCTCTTCATCAGGCATGGAACTCATTACCTCATTTTCCTAGATAGAGAACACAAATGGGCTAACCTCAAAGAACCTTATGTCATTTCCTAGATACCCATTATACCACATTGGGTTTGGTCCGGTGAGTAGCTCTTGGAGGAAGGCATAGTCTTGTTCTCCCACCATCTCCCTATCGTCTGTGTAGGATACATCTTCTAAAGGAATGTAGGTTTTGATTGTCCAGTTTATCTATTTGATGAATGCGTGGAATAACGTGGTGTTCTTGTCTTCCTCTTTGAGCCTCTTAACCCTCGATTTATCTCTTTCCATGCATTCCTATTTCTGTAGAAATTATGCCAAGAGTTATTTCTTGCTGGAGAGATCCTTGAATCTGTGATCATCCCAGCTCTCCTACAGCTTCTTCTCTAGTCTATAAACATATTATATGGAACACTCAACATCATTGTCATAGAGGAGAGAGTCCTTACACCACTCCTAAAAATGGTCCTTAAGACATCTATGTTTTTTGTAAATGGAGACCCATTTGTGCCCATGAGAAGGCTCATTCCAAGAATCACTCACTAGGACATGGTATCCTAAAGTTGAGGCCCAATGTTAGAGAAACTAGAACCTCTCTATGAGACCCTGTCTAGAGAAGAAGCTCACCAGAAGGGGGGAAGTATTAGATAAGCTTCGAACCAGGTGGCTAACTATCGCATTTGAGAATAGGGTGATGGCTTGAATGTTGGACATACACCTTTCTAATCGGATCGATGAGCGGTGGGTACCCCTTTGGTTATTGAACCCGGTAAAGTGGTCCCCTGAGAATCCTAGGTCCATGAGGCCTCTCCCCACCAAGAATTGAGAAAACATGCATTCATACTTATAAATTCCACTATAATAGTATGAAAACAAGTACCAAAAGAATAAAGGGAAAAACACTAGACCACTATAAATAAACTGAAAACAATTATAACATAAAAATATAGAAGTTGATTTCATTCAAGATTACCATAGAAACAGACCAAGGTCTATCTAACTCACTAAAATTTTCTTTGTTTTGGCCCCTCTAGGACTCTATAAAATGATTGATTGTATGCATAATACATGAAATGTGTGGGAAAATCCCATTGAGGGGTGAGTATAACAATACAAAAAAGGACACCCAAAAATCACTAAGAAGATAACAAGAATAGCAGTTGGCTCAACACACACACACACACATATATATCTAAAAACATATTACAAGAATATCCTAATATAATCAAAAAATAAACACAATCTCAAGATAAATTCCAAATCATAATTCCATTCTAGGAAACATTATCAATGGTACCACATAACACTCATCTAGGAGAACACTATCTGTGAGTCACATATCATTAATAGCGTAAATTATTGGTGCAATTCACGTCATATCTACCATAATAAGTATATGCTAGAAGTATGAATATAAAGATAAATAGATGAGGATCATGCCCAAAACCATGGGTTATACCAATAACTCAATATGAAATAACCCACTAAGTAGAAGATAGATGATCATGTAGTTTTGGTCATGATGATACTAATAACCCCACCTACGGAAATATGATGATAGAGGATCTCACTCCAGGCCTCAAGAAATGATTCCAACTAATCTATACAATATTTCTTGTTGAATGGATCACTATCCTTTGGTTAGGACACAATTATGCCCTAACCATTAGGGAATCTATATAGGGAACCCACCCTAAGAAAACATTTCCAATATGAAGAGGACAATATCACTTAGACTTCTTGGATGGAGTACATGGTGTGTACTGGGAGTACAAGGTGTGTCTCTTTATCAATGAGTCTTAATCATGTATAATGGTATGTGACGATGTATTTTTCAATATCCATGTAAGAGTACATGAAGTGTCTGATCCCAGGCATTCTTGACAGTGTCCATGTACTCAGGTCTACCCATGTATGCCAGGCTTCACTATTTCCATGTTAGAGTACATTGTATGCATGATCCTTCATTCTCCATTCTATATCTATGTACCCTATGAGGTACATGTTGCACTGTCAGGTCAAGTCACAAGATTTTTAAAATGGTTCTCATGTTCAGTGATACTTAAATCCACACAGAATCCCTAGCTACCACACCAAGTTTCATACATGGAATGTATTCCAAAAGTATACACCATGTTTATTGGGATTTCATGAAATTAAAATTTCCCCCACACAAATTCCCAAATGTTTCTCCACTTACATGAAACATGACCATAAACATTAGATCTAGATTTTTACTCACCTTTCTACCATCGTTGGTTGGATTCTGAGTTACAGTTTTCTGAAATCAATTCCCATAATGATACCTCCTTCATTTGTCAATAAAAATCATCAATGAATTCATATGACTAGTCCCAATCCATCATTTTCACCACCTAATCTCAATATATCAACAAAATGTTACCAGGATCGTCAAAATCAATCCATTTCACTAGGAAAATGTGCATAATGATCAATAATCTGGTATCCCAATCGAACCATAGGTCAAACAAAATCTGATTATTATTGAATGAAGAAAAGTGATATAAATACAAAAAACATGAAAAAAGTAATGAAAATCATCCATGTTCAGTTAACCCTGATCCTTTTATATTATAATGATGAATGAATATCCAATAAATACAATCAATTCTCCCATTAAGTGCATATAGATAAACCCATCCAGCAATATGAATGAATTGAGAATTAATATGTTTGTAGATTGATTCATGATCATCATTGAAATAAACAAAAAGGATGAATACAAATATACAAATTATCAACCTCATTTTAGATAAATCACTGATGAAGAAATAATATGCAACATTGTCATTGGCATGATCCACCTGTCCTATTGGCACACTGATCTTCAATACAGATTCAGTCATTTCATTCCAAGAACACTTTCCTCCAATGGGTCCTCTAAATATATAGGGTTATGTGGATAACCCTATGATTTTACCATATTGATGTATTTATATTATGATTATTTCATTGTTTTATTACAAAATAACTAAATAAATTGAATTCATTTTATTGTTATACATGTTGTCGATGACTTTTCCACAAACACCCCATAATGATAAAGATTATGTGACACCTAGTGTAAACCCCACACTCTAAACTCAATGGAGACCTTATATTTCCTATATGAACTTCAATTTATAATTTATTATACTTCTCTAGAAAATAACATGTGCATACCTTTAATATATTTAATATATTATGAAAATAAATTTTTGGCACACCGGGCCTCAAAATCAGGCATCGTATCAGTTCTTGGTATCAAAAATATATATAGTTATATTACAATATATTACAAAAAAAATAGGTATTTTATATTCTTCCAACCTTAGGGATTAACATTCTAAAAATCCAAATAAAATATACCCAACAAGATGTGGGCACTGAGCAAGAATCTGAGTCTCCCACTCACTGGTTCTCTCTGAAAGATTCTCGTGCTTCCCCTGGACACACACTAGGTTAATCAATCACCTAATAAGTATATTCTCTAACCAATCCTTGATCTATGTCAAGTAATCAACAATGTTATCTTCGTCAATTATTTCTATAATTACCCATTTCATAACATGTGAAGAATCATGCACACACCTCCTCAACTATGAAATGTGGAAGACTTCATTTACTTGGTATAACTAAAGTGGTAGAGTTATGTTGTACACCACCATGCCAAATATGTGTTGTATTTGTAAAGATCCAATGAATCACGAAGATATCATTCCATCCCGTACAAATTTCTATAATCCATATCTAGGTGAAACCCATAGGAACACACGGTCTCCCTCCTCAAAATAAAAAGGCATCCCTCATCAATCAGTATAGGACTTATAATAGAACTACGTAGTCCTTATCTGATCTTGGATGATTTTCACCCTCTTTTTTGTGGCTCACACTAACTCTAGTCCCATAAGTTTTAAATCTTTTAGGTCCGCCCAGCATAGTGGTGAACTTCAGTGTCACCTGTACAAGGTTTTAAATTGTGGAATGCCGATGGTTGAATGGTATTTATTGTTGTATAAAAATTACACCCGTGGTAGGTGATCTCCCAACTATGGAAAAAGTTCAACATGCTAGATCAATAAATTTCTTCTAGAACATGAATGTTCTGATTAATTTGGATTTCATTATTGGGTGAAAATCCATTCTCAAATGTAGCTGAGTCCCAATATCCTCCTACAATGCCTTCTCTAATTGAGATATGGAGTGAGCACCATAGTTATAAATGATAATCGAGGTAAATATATGGACTCAGAGAATTTCCTTCATGTAGAATATTCCCAAACTCTCTACCAAACTCTCCTCCCAAATATCTTGGAAGTGGTCCAACTTGGTGATTTAGTCTATAATCACTCAGGAGGCATCATGTCCCCTATATGTATGCAGTAATCCTATCATGAATTCAATGGATATCCCATCCCACATATACTATAGTACATAAAGGGGTTGAGCTAAACCCACTAGAACCTGGTTCTTAGCCTTCACTTGCTGATAATTAACACATTTAATGAAAAAATCTGAAACTCCCTTCTTCATCCTCGACCACCGAAACTAAATTCAGAGTTCATGGTATCTTATTCACACAACTGTATGTACAAACAAAATATATGTATGAAACTATATCATATTCCCCTCCAATAAGGTCATTAGTACCATTATGTGTCCTCCAAAAAGGATGACATTCTCCCCCTTCAAAAAACCATTAAGAGTATGTCTAATGGATGTACAAGTATGTAGGGTATCATAGCTAATATCACCAAGCTATACCTCTCTAACTAACTATAAAAGTGGAGGGGATACAGCCATCAACTGGAGGTAATATAATTCATCTATATCAAAAAAGGATAATGACAATGAGGCCAACTAATGTGATGCCTCAATCAGAAACTGTGAACAAAATCTCCTAATGAGAGAATTTTATACCAAGTTCCCCTGCTAGGAGAATATTCAATATAAAATTCATAATCTTGGAGAGACTCAAGAAATTTCATCAATATCAAGTTAATATCCTGTAGAGTGAATATTTACATTAGACATGTTTGGTCAGAGTAGACAATAAACCATTCAACCATCAGGTAGTGTCGCCACATCCTAAGTGCGTTGACTGCAACTAGTAACTCATGATCATGGGTCATGTAGTTATTCTCATGTGGTCTCAACTAATGTGAACTATAAAAAATCACTACCTACCTCTTCTTCACAACACAACCTATAGCAGCTACTGATGCATCATAGAACACTACGTATTCGACGCCCTCCTATATAAATCTAAAGATGGGAGTGCACACCAATATTTATCTCAAATACTAGAAAGCCTATAAGAACCTATCTATCCACACAAAAGGATACCCATTTTAGGTTAAATATGTCAAAGGAGATGATATCCTGGATATTTCTGGTACGAATCTATGATAGTATATTTTCAACCAAATTAATCTCCACACCTCCATCCCACTCTTGGGTGGCTCTTAAGAAAACACTACCTTGACCTTTCCTAGTTACATTGCAAAACCAACTACCGAGATAACATGTCCCCAAAATGGAAATCCTGATTCTTGAACTAGCACTTCAAGAGATTCCTATAAATCTAGTTCTTTCATAGTATATCCACAACCATCCTCAAATATCTAGTTTGTTCCTCCTCATATGTAGAGTAAACTAAGATATCATTGATGAACTCTACCAAAAAATAGTCTAAGAAGGGATGGATCCAGTTCATGAGTCCCCTGAACACCTATGTGATGTTTTTCATGATAAGTGTGTCACCAAGTACTCATAGTGACTATAGTGATCTCTAAATGTCATATTTTTTTTATATCCTCAGCTAGTACATAAAACTAGGGAGAGCATAATTTGAGGTAAATATTTGACAACCATTGTGACCCTCTTAAATAATAAAAGAGAAAATCGATCTTTCGTAATGGATACATGTTCTTTATGATCACCTAGTTTAGGATTCAGTAATCCACACATAAACTAATTCTCTCATTTTCCTTCTTAGAATACAACATTGGGGCTGCCCAAGGTGAAACACTAGTTCTAAAAAAGATCTTCCTCTACAATTCCTTAAATTTCACCCTCAACTCATGATGTTCTGTGAAATCCATATGATATGATGGTGAATATATCAGGGTCGTCTCGGGGTGTAGGTCAATGAAGAAGTATCTCTCCCGATGGGAAGGTAAGCTTAGAATATCCTCAGGAAATATGTCCTCACACTTCACCACCACTGCAGGTAACTGAAAACTCATAGAACCAACTAAACCAAGGGACATGGTATCCAACTAATGAGTAAACACCTATAAACTCTTATTCATGAGTCCATCCTATGCTTCCTAGGTTTCATATTCACCCATAAATGAAATCCTAGTCCCATCACTACAGACACACCACATCCTCCACATGAAACAATATATCTTGTCATAAGTTTTAGATAACCATTCCATACACAAGATGACGTTTTAAGGCCTCGTCGATGCTGCCAAGAGATCTCAACAGAAACCTTCTCTTCTAAGATTCAGGTCACACTATTGGCATAAATGTTTGATTTCTGAGTAACTTCATGTAAGATTCTCCAATCACATTGGTTGATCCAAGGGATCCACCGAAGTCTCTATGTCTAAAACCAGATAAGTGTAAATAAAGAAATCACTCACACCAATGTTTACTGATACTATATATAAGTTATAAAAGATAAAAATTGTACCTTTTCTCAGCCTTGAAGCCTCTGGGTCATAATCCTCGACCTCCAATAGCTGTCATGACCTGGTCTTCTATCTCCCATAGCCTGGTGTGGACCACCATGGGGTGGGGTACAAAACAAGTCAAACATATACCATCTCTAGCTACTCTACCATATCCCCTTCCACATCTACAGCCCTACAAATATTTCTAATCTTATCAATTCCTATATCTTTGTTGTCTATTCATTTTCTCTATATCTCGGTCATTCAACGAGCCGTACAATCTCGTAATAGATGTTTGATTCCATTAAAAGTGTATAAACGCCTCTCCATGGGTTGACTAGACCCATCATGTGAGCCCTTAACCACATACCCTCTATCTTGGGGCTGGCTCCAGAAATGTATCTCACATGTAGGCCCCTGATATTGATGATGTATCCCTACTACTGAAGTCTCTCTTATGTGTTCCCACTACTGGAAACAAATATTTGTTCCTTCTCAGCTAAGAAACTCTCAACCACCAAATCTCACTATAGCACCCCAACATAGGTAGGAATGAACAAAGGTATGACACAGGCATGAATGTATTTTTGGATTCCCCTATAAATGTTCCAATCCAAAAAGAACTGATCATGAACCATATCTATCAAGTTCCTAGAGAAGTTGGTGAATATTAATGATTACTTTTCCACGGTCATACTACCCTAATAAAACTGTAGAAGCTAATTGATATGTACAAACCTCAACTTAGCTAGATAGAACTAAACAATTACAAGGTTCTTGAAACGTGTCTATTCTAGTGTCACCTCATCATATGAATGGGTCACTAAAACCCACCATCATTCAAAAGATCCAAGGACAAGGCTCATTTCCAGGACCACCATTTGATTTTTTGGTGTTAGGATAAGATGGAAAACACACATCATATCCACAGTCAAATACCGATACACCTATGGGATAGGATAATATCAATCCCTAATGGGTCACAATTGATGAAACTCATGAAGCATGCTCATCTTGCGCACCTAATCTACTGGTAGTGTGGTTAACATCTTCTACTCAACAAGTGGTGTAACTGGTGCACCATCCATATGTAGCATCTATAGAACATGCCACTATATCGACACCTAATACTAGAGAGGATCAACCTTAAGATAATGATATTTTATCATAGCTAGAATACATCATAGAGGAATCCAAAAATTGATAATACGTACCATGGTCAAGGAGTTTATCTAGAGATCTGACTCAAGAAGGATATGGAACCCAAAACTCATTCATATATTATGCACATACCAATATTTCCCCTAAAACCAATATATACTTGTACTGAGTTGAAACGAAACAGATTAGAGTCTTTGGGTATGGATATATTAGTCTCTACATCAACATTGGTGTCCTTATCATAAAATTAAAACTCAAAACACTTAACACTATTTCCCAAACCCAAACTCACATATACTAATCCTAAGGTAGAATCAACTACTCTAATACAACTCTTTCATGACCCATCCCAATTGGGCCCATGTTGTTATTACCCTAATCACACATCCAACAGTCCAAAGGATAAAAACTACCACTAAGATGGAATATCACTCACATGGGAGGCCTTACCCTAAATTGCATGTATAGATGCACACATATCCAATCCCATACAGTGATGAAATTTAATACAAGTAATAAAACATGAATTCATACATCAGAATTTGACTATCAGAGTATGACATCATGTACTAAAAGAATAAAGGCCAAATACAAGCCCATGAAAATGAAACTAAAACAAGTCCAACCTAAAAATATAGAAGGGACTATTGTCATGGTGACCGTAGGTTTACAACTTGATTTTTTGGATCACTAAGCTCTACCTAGTTCAAGTCCCTATAGGAACCTATCAAAAGGTTGATCATTTTTCATAATAAAAGACAAGTGTGGTATAAAAACATGTAGGAGTGAGTATAATAATACCCAATATGACACCCCAAATTCAGTAACAATGCATTACAAAAAACAGTCAGATCAACAATGGTATATATCTACATAAAATATAAGAAGAATATCCAAATGGACTCAATAAAGGACCACAGTTTCAAGGTAATGTCACAACCATAATTCCACATTAGAATTCAGGATTATAGGTTCCACATAGAAATATTCTCGGAGATCACACACTACGAGTCACATAAAACTAATGACATCTATTAGCAGTGTCATTCTTTTCAAATCATCCATAAGATGTATACAGTAGATGTTTTAAGTGAATGATATACATATGAGGATCACACCCATGTCCATGTTGTATACCAATAACTCAATCTAGAATAAAATGTTATGTAGATAATCAATTACCCTAATGTGATGGTCATGATGATACGATGAACTCCACCTATGGAAATATGGTGATATAGGATCTCACTACGGACCTCACAAAAGTATTAAAATAACTCTATTTGGGAAGTTCAATTGAATTGGTCATTATACTATCAGTAGGACATGATTCCATAATAACCCTTAGGGAATGGATATAGGGAATGATCCCTAATGAAACTTTTCTAATATGAAGATTACATGGGCTCTATGACTTCTTAGAGGGAGTACACAATGTATACTAAGAGTAGATGGTGTGTTCCTTCAGCACTGGGTCCTGTCCATGTATAATGGCCAGTGTCTATGTCCATGTCTTTGTAAGTGTACACAGAGTTTATGATATCATGTACTCTTGCATATGTCAATGTATAAGGCTCTTCCAGTGAACACATGGTCTTTCCATGTTCGTGTTGGAGTAAACAATATCTCTAAGCCCATGTACTTATGACCATATCCATGTACACTCTTAGGTACAAAACGAGATTCCAGGTCAAGTCACCTATTGTGTGATAGGGCTCAGAATCTATGTGATAATTAACTCTATACGAAAACCCTAGCTGCCACACCAAGGGTCCCACACAATGTGTCTTCTCGAAATACATGTCGTGTATATCGGGATTTCCAAAACCCCCCAGGTTCCTCATGAGGATTCCCGAATCTGATGTTGCTTCCATCAAACATGCCCATAATCCTCATATCTATAGTTTGACCAGCCTATCCACTACCGAAGGCCAAATTTCTACATCCCTCGAAATAATTTCCTATAAGGATACCACCATTGTTTGTCAGTAAAACCAGTTCATGAATTCCTCCAACCAGTCCCAATCCATTTTTTCACCATCGTATCTTAATCTATCATCAGTATTGTACCCAGATCTAAAAATCGATCTATTATGCCAAGAAACGGGTGTGAAACATTTTATTATGTAGTATCTCAATCAAACCAATGGTCAAAGGACAAGTAGTGATGAATTCTAGAAGAACAGTTATAGAAATACATGTACCATGATAAAAAGAGTGAACCACATCTCTGTTCAGTTGGCCTCTATCCATTTCTATTAGAATGAAGAATTAAGATATAACAAAAAAATCAATTATCTTAGTTAGTCCATGAATATAAACCTATCATACAATATGAATGAACTGTAAATCAATTCATTAGTCGATTGATTTGAGTTCAATGTTGAAATAAACAATGGGGAAAGAATCCAAATAAACAAGCATCCTACCTCAATTTTTAACGACCTGAGCCAATGAGGATCAAGATATAATTATGTTGAGACCACCTCTATAGGCCAAGGAGAAATAACGGGCATCTAAAGGTCTAACCTAAATGGGAGGCCTTTTTCTAATGTACATGTACACCTAAACAATAGAATCTCAATGAAAAAGTTCAATGGAATAGTAATAAAAAGATGCAATATTTATAATACAACTATGAATGTGAAAAACTCATGGATGAACTAGGTTATGATGGTGAAAATTGAAAGTAAAAGGGGAAAAATGCATAACCAACTAGAAATATTTCACAACCTGATGAAATTAGAAACTAAAACTGTTGAGATTTCTCATCTCTTAATCTCTAAGATTCAACCACCGTATGTGGTCTAATTCAATGGGTCTCTCTACGTTCCTTTGTAGTCACCACCGACCAGTTCATCATCTGAATGAGACATAAAACATGTAGTAAAGTCCTACAAAGGGGTGAGTATATACATACCTAGTAAGATTCCATGACATCTAGAGGGGGGGGCAGTAAGATAAAAAAAGGAATAAATAGACAACATATAGCTCAACCCAAAGAAAGAGTGTAAACAAAACCAAGGACATGAATACAAATATATATATATATTCAAACCAAATAAACTCAAATGATATTGATGGATATATACATATCATATCCCAAACTAGATAAAGATTTTCATCAGTTATAAAAGTGCATCAACAATGCCCAGTATCTTGCATGTCAGTATAAAGAAGAAACCATGTGGAGGGCCAACGCCTCACCACTATGTTGCATAGTTGAGTGGGAAAAATCCTCTAGAATAAGACCTACACCCTAGTCTGTCAGGGGGGTTATACTTATTTTAAGGAGTACTTGTCTTCCATCCGATTGGGGAAATAACTCAGTGGGTAGAGGAACCATGCCCTAGTGCCTCAGTGTGGTGCTAATAAAAGTAAAGAGGACTTGTGCCCTGCCCAATAGGGTGTACCTATTGGTACAATGATAGAGGACCCACACCCTATCCTGATAGGGGTACTAATTAGAAGCAATAATGACCTACACCCTATCCTATATGGGGTACCACTCTATATAAAAATAAAGGACTCACACCCTAGTCTAATAGGGGGTAACACTCAATAATAAAGAATGCCCCCACCCTATCCAATAGGGGTTACCACTCCATCCATAAATAGATGACTCCATCCCTAATTCTATAGGTGGTAACACATAATTAGAAAAGGACTTGAGACCAAATTATTTAGCATGGGTACAACTAGGTGTAAATAAAGAGGACATGTGCCATATTCGATAGGGGGTACTACTCTAATGATCACTGCCTTCAGCAAACTCCATCTATATAAGCATCTCAACCATAACATATTGCATCATAACTCAAAAGACACTATGGATACCACCATCAAATTTTATGTCAAAACATTAGGATAGGCTACTCACAATCCAAAAGCCGAGTCTAAATGAAGGAGATATGAGAGATTGATGTTTCCTCAGCATGAAAGGGTACACAAAAGGAATGGGGGACCCACATTTGATGTGGTCACACCCCATAACCAGGTCATGTCTCTTTTAGTACATGGATCACTACCCATGTAAGTATAAACGATTTTTATAGGGTCTACATGATGTGTCTGAGTCAATCGGGTCCTTCCCGTGCTCCCAAGCCATGTCTGGGTATCCACCTTATGTCTGTGTACTTTGGAACATGATGTGTTCCTGGACATTCCCATGTCCAATACTCATATATTACACGTTGAGTAACCAACACAATTTCACATGGTGTGTAGAGATCCCACACGGTGTGTGATACTTATATTATTGTGAAAACCTAAGATCCACAGTGAATACCATACATGTCATGTGTTATTCATACTAAAAGATGTGTAGTCACAATTATTACAAAAATCCATTTCTACACACGCACATATAGATCTAGATTTTCCACTATGAATAAGGCTTCTTCTTAACCAAAAATTAGAGGTTAAGATATTTTTTTGTCATTTTTGACCAACAGGTGGCTGGAAATTGGAACTCGTTGATCCACGGGGGTTCATCACACATCCTGCACACACCATGAATATCTCCCACTACATGCCTTCAATATTTTGGATTATGGTAAAAAAAATTACAATATACAACACGTTAATCCTCTGATTTGATCCATGATTTGTTTTTCTGTTTGTCTCTTGTGATTTTGTCTGGAATATTGGGGTCTGATCGGGCTTGCTACTCCCGAGCAATGTGTTATTGTTACCTGATGGTCCAATGATGGATAATGCAAAAAAAGGATAAATGAAAAATAAATAGAGGTGTAATGATCATTGGGAAAGAGTTACTGGAAAAAAAAATAAAATCCTAAATATTTGGGATAAGAAACAAAGGAATACTAATTAAATCTATACACGGGTTCATTGAAAGGGTTCCAAATTGATGCATATCAATGAATTGAGATAGATCATGCTCAATCGTTTAGTCAAATGTGGGATAATCCAAAAATTTCGAGTCCTACATATAGATTGGATTGTTCTCCATAACAGGAAACACTTTACAATGATTAAGAGGGGAGTTGCATTTACTATATCTTTATCTCCCTCGGTTTAGAGGATTTTCATCCTCAGATATTGATTTTCTATTGGAAGGAAGAAGAAGTTGCAATCAATTCTCCTAGGCTCAAGTGGCTAAACCAGGATAAATTATTATAAATAGTTATTTATATAAAAAAATATTTATGTTGGATTGATTAATTAATTAAATTTAATCCATTAATTAATCTATTGAATGTACCACCAATTGTTTTTTTAGTATGAAGCCCCGTGCCGACCTATTTTAGGTCACCCATATGGAGATCATCAAGTTTCAGACTCAACTGTAGTATCATATTTATGATCTAAGATTATATTTATGTCTTATCCAATTTTTATTTAATAATTTGTGTGTACGTAATATAAAATATATAAAATATTTTTATAAAATTATTTCTAGCCACACTGGGCCACAGAATCACATGTTCTCTTAACATCTCTCTTTAAAAATAAATGTAGAAATATTAAAAAGTATTAAAAAAACTTGGGTATATGCATCATTATCACCATCAATATTATCATCCATGGAAATCAAAAATAAACAAAATATCTTTGGATACTACACCTGCATGTTTCTCTCTTGTTCCTAGGAGATCTCTTAATTGCTTCTATGATACCACAACATAGGAATCAGGGGTTGTTCTATTAACTTTGGGTATTTTCTCGATGACCCTTGATATCCAACATGTGCTCATCAAAAGTGTCTCTATCCTCAATGTCTATCTCACCCCAATCAATAACATGTGTGGGGTCATGCACGTATCTCCTCAGCTACAGCACATGGATGATTCCATAAACCTGATCGAATTATGTTGGTAAGGCGAGGTGGTAAGAAACCACGCCACCCATATACAAGATCTCAAAAAACATTATGAACCATATGGATAACTTGATTTCCCATATGAGTATCCCCAATACTCATCATGGAGAGAATCTCAAGAAGACTTGGTCTCCATAATCGAATACCAAGGGCTTATGATGTTGATCTGCATAATATTTCTACATTCTCTGAGCTATCCTCATCTTCTCAAAGATGTCCATAACATTCTCCATAATCACCTCCACCATATTTAAACAAACAAGAGATTCCTCACTGGTCGTTGTCTAGCTCAAGGGTGACATGTAGGGTCTCCCGTACAGGGCCTTGAAAGGTTCCATGTTGAAAGTATAGTGGTAGATATTATTTTAAAAAAACATTACCAAGTTAAATCGATCCACCTAGCGTCATAAAAATTCCAAAATGAACCCAATAAGAATATCCTCAAAAACATATATAGTGTACCCAGCTTACAAAATTTTCTAAGGGTGAAAGGATGTAATAATACACTTCTATGACCTAAATGCCTCTTGAAGGAATCTCCACAACTGTGACGTGAACTATACATCATTGTTGGAGAAAATTTTCAAGGTTACCCCATGAAGGTGAAAAATATCCAATACATACATATTCCCTAAAATATCCACAAAAAATAATCCATGATAGGAAGTAAGTGTTTTGATTTCATAAGTCAGTCACCTATCACCCAGACAACATTTTGGACCTTCACTATTTTCAGAAGCCCTATCATGAATTCCATGGATATTTCATCCCATTTCAACTCTAGTATCTCAAAGGGATTCATCAAACCTACCAGAACCTAGTGCTCATCCTTTTCCTACTGATAGGAGAGGCACCATGGGAAGAAATCAAATACACCCCATATCATTCCATCCCACCATATATTTCATGGAAGGTTTTTATACATCTTCCCCACTCTATGATGTAAAGATAGGAGATATGTTTGAAACTCTCACATCGCCTCCTCCAAAATCATAACTTGGAGCATATTCTATCCCTATAAAATGGTGAAATAATTATATCCTTCAAAAAATTCATTAGGTGAATCTCCTAGGGATATCTAGTCACATAGAACCACATAGTCAATGTATCCCAACTAGGACACTCTCAAATACTGAATGTGAGTAGTAGTCAACAACATCGATTGAAGAAATTATTCACCCTCCTACTCAACCAAGGTTAACTAAAAGGAAGCCAACTACTCAGACACCTCCTACACCATAAGAACCTAGGAATTACTACTAAGGGAATATGATAACATGTTTCCATTTCTTGGTGTATAGACTATGTATAAGACACAGTTCCATATGAACTCTAACTATCGTCTCTATAACAGGTTCAAGTGTCTCTACATAAATATGTACTTGATAATTTCATGGTTTTATTAGACCAAAATTTCTCTCCCTGAAAATAGGTTCTCAAAATCCCTAATATAGAGACTACTTCTGCTAGTTCTAGGTCTTGATTCGTGTATTTTTACTCATGGGGTGTTAACTATCTCAACCTATATGTGATAAATTCCTGAAATTTCATCAACAAGAAGTCATTACCAACTCATGAAGCATCACAATACACTTTTTACTCCACCCCCTCCTCTGATAGTCTAAAGATAATAGAACTCATCATCCTCATACTCTACTCCTCAAAGGACCTCTAGCACTACTTAGTCTAGGAAAATGGATTCCATTTTCATGTTAAGGTGGTAAAAGGGTATGAAATCCTATAGACGTATGCCAAAAAACACATGTATTATCCTCCTATTCCAAGAAAACTCTACACCTCTGACAATATCTGGGATGGATCCCAATAAAGCACTACATACATCATCATCAGTTCCAAAGCTAAACAATTCTAAATAATTAAATTCCCCAAAAATTGAATATGATGAATCAATAAAAAGAACATTTATATCTTACTATAATTATGTTTCTATCAATGAAAATCTAATACCATCCTCAAGTGCTCATCATGCTCCCCATCTATCATAGAGTATATGAATTTCTCATAAATTAATAGAACCAAAAACTGGTCCATGTATTGATGGAAGATCTAGTTCATCAAATTCACAAAAATGGTAGGGAAATTCATCACACCAAAGGGAAACACTAGGAAATCATATGGTTCAAAGAGAAATCAGAATAAAAACATCATAATATCACCATCATGAACTCTCAAATTTTGGTAGTAAAACCTAATATCAATCTTAGATAATCATATCAGACATTGAAACTATAAAAATTGGATTTCAATCCATGGAAAAGGGTAATTGTTCATTATGATGGCCTTGTTTAAGCAATGATAATTCATGAAAACCCGCAAACACAAATATTATTTTTTCATAAAAAACATTGATGCTGCCCAGGTTGCCTCACTGGGTGGGATAAAACCATTCCCTTGAAGGTCATAAAACTAAAACTACAACACCTAGATCATAGTAGGGTATGTATAAAAATCCATAAAAGATATTTGAGTAATCTCATGATTCAAGTAGATACAAAATTCCATCTCCTACACAAGTGGTAGTCTCAAAACGTCCTCTGGGAATATGTCCATAAAATCCACAATGATTAAAAGAATCCAGATGCCAAAATAGCTTGATGTACCAAGGGTTACACTTTCCAACTGATGGGTGATGGGATGTAACATCCTTCTTATATAACCACTTATCTCACCAAGATATCTCTCTTGCCTTTATTGGAAAATCTCATCCCATAAGTGTGAAGGAATCTGACTTATCTGTGGTGACAATTAATCATGGATAAGGCCAAGGACAAACAATTCATTCCCAAGATGTAGTCATAGGGTTCTATCATGATGACTAAAATTCCCACATGAACCTCTCTCCACTATGAAATATCTAACACTGTCGGCAAATAAAAGATACAAAATAACCATTCCTTGTAGGAACCTGAAGAAAAGCTATTGGGATAGTGCCTAAACTGGTAGCTCCAACCCTTACAATGGGAATAAAGATATAAGAGAATGACTCAAAATTGTGTCAACTAATATCGAGTAATGATTATAGTATAGACATTTCATTCCTCTAATCATCTCATGTTCCACTTGGTCGTATGCCTCTATAGCCTGCAACTATCTGTGACCCTGACTGCTAGCTCCCTAAGCTTGGCATGGGATTCCAAGTGGTGGTGGAGGAAGGATATCGTGTTATCTTCCTCCACCCATAGCTCCTCCTCCATGATCTCTACCTACCCCACTTCCAGCTTCACCTCCATAGTGTCTACCCTCCCCTCACATGAATGATCCCTGATCATGTTGATTCCTATGTCACGGTGGTTCATCTGCTATCATCTTGTGCTCCTCAACAGGTCTATTTTGGAAGTCACACACACTGTGACCTTTCCTATCACAAGAATATAAAAAACCCTCTCTGGGATTCCCTATCCTCTATTTTATCCCTATTCCACATGACCACATGCCTATGTCTAAACATGGGGAGGTTTCCTATGCTGAGATCCTATTGGTTAGTGCCTGCTATATACTATAGATGACTAAGCCTTGTAATTCCCACTGTCATTCCCAACATACTAGTGTCCTATTGAATTTAATCTCTCAATTACCTTCATCCTCTCTAGAACCCCAATATAGGTGGTGATGCATAAAGATACCACACCATCATTCATATATCTATAGAGACCCTACGAAAATATCCTTGCTTAGAATTATCCATCCCAGATCATGTCAAAGAGGATCGTATAATGTTTATGAACCTTGAAACATATTCGTCCTATATCACCTATACTTTCTGTTACTTCAGTTGATCTTGAATCTGAACTAATCACAAATTATAGGGATAATACTCCTGATGAAATAACTATTGGATGTTAGTCCATGGGAGAGTTGACTGATCTTGCATGTGGGTGACAAGAATCCACCAGCGCCCAACTACTCCATGGAAAAGGATAGATATTAGCACAACCACCTAATCCATCAGTGCACGGATAAGCTTGAAAACATGGGCCATGAACTATAGACAATCCTCTTCTACATGGGGATCTATATCTCTATGGAACCGCAGTGGCCTCTATCACTGGAACTCATGGAGTGTGCTAAGCCAACATGCATCCTGGGCCTTCCCTGCAGGTATGATCTACTAATTCAAAGGTGGGAGTTCTACTATCAATCCACTTAGAGGAATGATCTGATAGGATAGACCCTTAAATAATCATCATCACTAATTTTATCATCATCATTATCCATAACTGGTAACCATCCTTGTTGTCATTGCAGAGGCATCCAAAAAATTTTATAAATATGTACCATAATCATGTGGTCATACATATTAATAATGGGGAGATAAATCAAGAAGGAAAATCAAAGATTCAATCCTATATGATTCATGTACCATTGATCCCTACAACCAGTGTATCAGTGTGCTGAGGCAATAATCAGGTAATAAATGTCCTAGTGAATGGATACATTGACTGCCACACCAACACTTGATTCCCTATTAGGAAATCCACACTCAAGACACTTTGATATAGTTTCCCTAAAACCCAACAAATATCTTCATAAAGGGACTACTCAAAAACACATTCCCAAGGAATGAACTACTCTAATACCAATCTATCATGACCTTACCCAATGAGGCTCGATACAAATTTAACCCCATCCTACCTCTATAGGTTAGGGCTGGTGAAAAGCATTGAATGGAATAACCTAAGTGGGATGAATTTTACTAATGTACCAGTATGAACACACCTAACCATATAAATTAATAAGTGAAGAGTAATGATTATAAAAGGATGTAATATCTATAATATAAACATTCATGTAAAAAACTCTAGTGTGAACAAGAGTACAACAATAAAAAATTAAAGTAAAAGGAAAAAAATACAAGCCCAACAAGAAAGATATCCCAAACTGAAAAAATAGAAAGTAAAAGTGTTGAGAGGTTGAAACTCATGATCTCCAATATCTAACTACCATACAAGGTATAATGAACTAGGTTTACCTATGCTCTGTTGTAGTCACTAATGTCCTATCTTTTGACTGCCTACGATATGAATGGTGAGGGAAATACCATGTAAGGGTGAGTACATACATGCCCAGTAGGAAGCCCTAAAAGACGAAGGGGTCATAGTAAGAGATAGAAATGGAATAGATAGACCATGGGCATCTCAAAAAAAAATAAAGAGAGTAAACAAATATAATGTCATGGATATAGATAAATATATATTCTCAAAACAAAGAAATACAAACTAGTGGGAAAGGTATCTCTAAACCATAGCCCAACCCTAGTAAATAGTTCCATCAATTTTAGAATTCCATAAATGATTCCCATCATCTCATGTGTTAGTCTAAAGAATTATTCGTGTGGAGGGCCCATGCCTCACCACTATTATGCACTGTTGTGGGAGCACAATCTATAAGTAGAGGACATGTACCTTGGTCCTTATAGGGGTGTTACTCATTGTATGGGGGACCATCACCCCATTTTATAGGGGTAAAACTAGGGTGGTAGAGGACACATTCTCTAGTGCATCCATGGGGTTATACATAAAGGAGGACACACGCCATATCCAATAAGGGTGTTACTAGATAGAAAGACAGAGGAACCGCAACATAGTTTAACAGGGGTACCACTCAATGGTAAGGAGGACCGACACCCCTATCTAATAGGGTGAACCACTTAATTGAAAGATAGAGGACCCACTCCCTAGTTCGATATGTGGGTATCACTTATGAGTAAGAAGGGCCCAAACCCTATCCAATTGTGGGGTACCAAAAAAATTAAGGAGCCCTTGAACCCTATCTAGCTAGGGGTATCACTCTATCGATAGATAGAGAATCCACACCCTCATTCCATATGTGGTAACACTCAGTAAGAAGAGGAACCATCCCTTTATCTATCAAGGGGTACTAATCGATGTAAAGATAAAAGACTCATGCCCTATCTGGTAGGGGTAATACTCTTATGATACTTACTGATCACTTCCATCATCAAGAACCAACTAAATTATTATCATGCATATAAAATCTATCATCGTATATCAAAATCCACAATAGAGGACACCACCACAATATATGTACAAAAACACTTAGGATAAGCTCCTCCTCGGCCAAAATTTGAGTCCAATAAAAGTAGATACAAGATATTGAAGTTTCCTTGGAAGGAAGGAATGGGTACATGATATGTAGGGGGGCCCACAAGATGTGTGGTCCCACTCCATCACATGGTGGTGTCCCTATTGGTACATGGATCACCTCCCTGTAGGGTTACATGGATTCTAGAGGGTTTCCATGATGTTTCTTAGCCACTTAGTGTTTTATCTGTGCCCCCCAGTCATGTCCATGTATACCACCCGTAACCTGATAATCCTTTGATTGCATCCAAAATTCTCCACTCTATTTGTTGCATGCGATTCCAACACAAATCGGGTGTCCTATATGGATTGGTACCACCCGACAACATAAAATAGTGACCTCATAATCCAGTTATGACTAACATGAAGAACGTATGGAGAAATGCTCAATAAATAGAGTTTCAATGATAATTATCCAAGAATTATTGTCTAAAGAACATAAATGGGGATATCTGAGGTGAGAAATAGAAGAATAATAAATTAAATCTATACGCAGGCACAGATAAGTAGTTCCAAATTGAGGAAAATCATTGAGTCATGAATGATCATGCTCCGTGGTTTAATCAAATAAGGTTTAATCCAAAAAATATGAGTCGAACCTATAGATTTAATTTTTCCTCATCGAAGAACACACTTGACAACAATTGAGAGTGGACTTTGTGTTCATTGTGTCTCGATCTTACTTGACCTGGAGTCTAGTCACTTTTGACGCCTGTAATCGTGTGACACACACTTTATCATCGAAGTGAGCATGTTGAGGGATATCACGTGAGGGGGACGCAGTGCCACACATCTCCTTATTCAACCTCAGGACACTGGAGTTCCATCCCACTCATTGTGCTTGGAATTGATATTTTACACCAGAAAAACCATGATATCATGATCTTTCCCACACCATAACTTTTGGGGCTATGCATATATGCAAGAGAATATTGAACATACCTGGTTATGCACATCCTCCATGTAGACATGTGATGCTTCTATCATGGTCCATGGATAAGATTATATTGTGATGCATATAAACTGCAATGATTTTCTTAGATATCTCATTTGTGTGAAGACTATAACACACAATATGAGCATGGTTCTTGTAGAATATTTTTAGGACACACATTAATCTTCTATTTCCGTATATGATTCTAGACGCTCTAATTATGGATGAAAGGAGGTCCATGAGATCATGACGGAGATGATGATCACATACACACTCTACTGTGAAGTCTATAGGAATTTGGACATCACGAGTACTCCAAGACTATCTGATGTGAATGAGGGGGATACTAAACCATTCCTACACTACTAAGATAATCTTCTGCTTAACCTTATTCATCCATAAGAACAACCATGGATTTGTGAAGCCTCTAGGTAGACATGAGACACGGAAAATGTTGTCTGTGGATGGGATCCGATTGCGGCATATGTGATTCCCAGTGATCAGTTTGGGGGCCTCCGCTCCAAGTTTGAATATGGAAATATGAGTTATTATCCATGATACGAATTTCTTGTGATTAATATGGTTATGGAAATATATAGTCCTCAATGAAAATAGAGCATGCACATTTATACAGTACATAAGTATGAGAAGTTGTGATAAAAATGAGTATCTGATATAACATGTCGATGAGTAAAACCCATAGAACATGAATAAAAATCCATACGTGGATCAAAGAACTACGTTAAGACTCATTCAGGTTATGTAATGCACAAATCTGAAGAACAAACACATGATTTCTACACGAAATAGATCATTTCATACCCACAAAAGGGTTACACGAATGAGTTTACATAACTCCACATAAAGATTATACAAAGTATATCACATGCACCCGGTGTAAAGAACCCAAGGAAATGAATAACCTATCTTGAAAAAACATACCACACCACGTACCCTAACATGTGGAGAGTAGATGCACCTTGTGTATATGTTCTATCATGCAAACACCAAACCAGACACATATCACTATCCTGCCTCCACATAAAAAGTGATTAAATAATCGTATACCTAGTTATATGATGAATTGTGGATAGCGAATTATCATCTAGATATGATCAAGTCCTCAATAATTTATTTGATGTGCCACAAGAGCCGAAATTGAATAATATTATGGGATTTATACACTGTTCTGGTGAAATAGAAGTCCACACCACACATATACAAGATTCTTATGTGCATTAGAATCTCTAAGATATGATTGATATTATCATAAGAAGTGGATAAGTATTCCATACATGAACACATAGTTTATCAATGTCAAGTAGAGAGCCCATCCCTGACAAGTTCTACATGTCGGTTCAAGATCGATTACTGATATTGCGACGCACCATGATAAAATAGGAAGACTGACCAATACAAGGTATGAACACCATCGCGGGATCCCATATTGATCATGTGACACACTCATGAACAACCAAATGAGATCCCCAGGCCAAATTGATTATAATTGGAAAGTGACTAATAAACCATATGAAATCATTTTAAAATAAGGAGGAATGATATCCAAAGGAAGATACCCCCAATTTCTGAAGATCTCATGTGCTATATCTTCATTGGGAAGAATAAAATTCCCTGATGAAATCAAACCCAACTCGTGTGACCTCCAAACCATTATTGGATAAAACAATGAAGATAAATAGGGGAGGAGAGAGGTGTTTTTGGTAACTGAAGGACACACAAAACACCCTGAAAGACACTGTGAGTTTTCTATGAATCGCTTGCGTCACATCACGAAATCCCTCTATCTTTTCATATTTACTACCCAAAATTCCTCAAGTATGTCTTGAAAAACCCTTTCAGTGCTTGAAGGACTGATGGAAACACATTTCCATGACATTCCTACACACACCCCGTATGACCCATATTGGTCAAGAGAGATATAAAAAAAATCGAGCAAAAATCTTAGACCTTGCTCTTGAAAACTCGCAAAATACCTAACCTTTTTAAAATGAAACAAAGAGGATAAAAAGTGGGAGGCAAGAGATACTTACATCCTCTCAAAGATATATGACAAGAACCCCATATGAACTACAATACCTCACAAGACCTCAATTTAATGTCTTCCTCACCTCATGAGAGCCCTTTAATTTGTCATCCTCTCCATGTGAAGTTCCCCAGACAAATCTGTGGTTCTCTGAGGACAGAAGGATAGATATATCCCCTACATGATCGTGTACCCCTATATGACCCATATTGGTTACCTAATCCATCACCAAAAATTATAATAAATATCCTAAAAAACACTCATGTAATCTTGCATGGCTCCTAACCTTTGTCTCATGACACAAAGGGGATCAAAAGGGAGGAGGTGAGAGGTTTTTTCCAACACTTAATGTGATGTGAAATGCCCAATACACTAACCACACAGTCCCGTTAGACCCTAAGACAGGTCATCCAAGGTCTCGCGAGTGTCTCTCAATAGGCATTTAGATTTTGTGAAAGCCCTTGGACATTTCATCATAAAGGCAAGGAATTACTTTGACACATCCACATGATTAAAAAATCTTTGATAATCCACAATAACTCGATAATGAAAGAATTGGTGGAAGAGACTTGTGGTCAAATCAGGTGATGCGCTCAGAGCGGCCCACATTAGAGACTTGTGGAACCGTGTGGCACCAGGCCCCTTCACCAACTCCAACCTAGACTCACACCATATATGTTTCACATACTGGTGAGTATATGGGGTGGAAATTACTATAAATCCTCCACACTAGTATAAAAAATGGACCGGCTACTACGCGAAGGGAACTCTGATGCGGAAAAGTCCTAGGAATCAAAGTGGTTTTCTAAGAGAAACAAATCGCACAACCGGCCATCCTTCCATAAGGTAATACACTAGTGATCAGCCTGAGTAGTCATGCATTAGCCTTTAAGTACTTTATGTGATCATTCATAGATCACATGAAGGATACCAGGTAGGTTATGGAAACAACATCTAGTAATCCTATTAGATCACACAAGACTCAATACAAACTAAAAGTTAACCAAACCAAGTCATTCAAAATACTAGGGTTAGAAATAAGATCAAATGTAGAATCAAGAATAATATAAGAAAATGAGTTAAACATGCATATCTGATTGAGCATATTATGCCTATGATATTACACTATTCAAAAACCTTCTTCTTTTTCATCTTTTTAATTTGAGATACTGCTTTAGCAGCCTAATTCGAGATGATGTAGTCATAATCCAGCATTCATATGGGAAAATACTCTATGACTGCTACTTCTACAGCTCACAAAAAAAATTCAACTACATGAAGTCTCCAGCAGTAGGTGTAAAATACCACGGTTCATAAGTATCACTGATATGGTACTATCTCGACCATAGAGGATACTGGATGACTTGGGATTCTACATTTCCTGGGAAAGGCTACTGTTAAACATGTGGCTCTCGTCTCCATGACTAATTGCTTGGGAGCTTATCCATGGAGTGTGATAACAACCACTATCATTGTCTAATTATGGTGGACCAAGAATCCAGATACGACTTCCTTTTGGTTCAGAAGGCACTCAAGAGGGCTCTTATTAGCCATCGTCACTGACACCATCCCACTGGTACCCCTCAGTTACCTTCTATGTGTACCATTCGACCCACAACCTCATCTCACACCCATGCATGGGACGAAAGGATGATTCTTTGGAGGATAAATCCATCAAATATCTAGAAGAAGGCACATAGTCCTACTTCTGCCGACAATGAATGCCAATATACTCAGGTAGGAACAATCCAGCATGATCATATCAATGCTCACCCTAAACATGTATGTGGGAAATTTCCAGTAGCAAGCATAGGGGAGGCTCATATTCTTACCCCCATATATGAATCCCATTGGCATACTCTAGTGGTAAAAGGAGTACATAAGTGGGTGTATTTCCCAACTTCAATAGAATACATCTTTCAGTTAATCATGGATACAGAAAATGAATAGGCTCATATCCCAGCACACACTTTTCTAAAATTCCAATACATTTTACCAACAACTGAAGAACTCCATTGGCATATTCTAGCACATTGTTTTGATAAAGGTACATGTTCATAATCCTATCTATATAGTTAGGAAAGTCAAACACTCTGATAATTGGGAACAAGTAGTTGTACCAGAGCATGTACACACACTTGCTCCCTCCTATTAGGATTATCGGTATATTCCTATGAAGTGTGAGGCATCAGATAGGGCTCATATCCTCTTTCTAATCAGGTATCACGAGGTTAGAGTGACACATGCCTCAGGATAAAGGCACATGCCTATAAAAAAAGTCTGGAAGCATACTCCAAAGTCCCAGTATCAGGCATATATCCCTATTCTAACAGAGGCTAACTAAGTTAGAATGGAACAATCCTTAGGGAATGCTCATATTACTATGAATAGATATACCTAGAATACTCTAGTAGATCACTAAATCAAGGAGAATATTATTACTTATACTGATGAATGACTATGCTCGCATCATTCTAAGAAAATATAAGAGAAGTCTCATATTCCTTCTTCCATTCCGGAGGTCCGTTTGCATATTCTGATGGGGAACTCATATTCAGGCCAGGTCCATATTCATAATCCAACTCAGGCCAACCAAGTAGGAGTTTCACATTCCTCGGGGGTAAGGATAATATTCATACCAAGAAATATCGACGAAATATTCCAAAGGCTCAGGATTGGGATCATATTCTTGTCCAGACCGATGTTCACCAGGTGAGAATGAAAAATTCCTCAGGACAAGCTCAAATTCATGTCAGTAATGAGATAGCTCATCAACATATTTCAGCATCTTCTCAGTAGAATGATCATACCCCTGCAACATTATATGGTTATATACAAGTTCTGTAAACCATCACAAAATAGGTGCATAACCCTACACAACATCAAAAGGCTGGTTAGAATATTCTAACCATGATGCAAAACACAGACCATATCCCTAAACTAGTCAATTCCAGTTTCCATGAGGTTGTTCAAGACATATTTTCAAAACCAAAAGGGTCTGTCGATACTTTAATAAAAGTATAAGAAGAAGGTGTCCATTACCGGGATAATCCTCCTCATGGTTCTATGGAGATGGATTGTAGGGACTGTACTCCTGGAAACCACAGTGGAAAAAATACCCACAAGGATATCTCTTAAGGAAAAGGTAGTCCTACCCTTTCCCAGATACCTCTATATGCATACATGTTCCAAAATATAACACCTTCGTACTGAATGGTGCTTGAATCATCAGGGTCAACTTTATATGGATCCCCATCAATATCCAACAATGCCCCACTCCTGTTAGTAGGAAACCATGAAATCCATCTTCTATGGTCTGATTAGATGGAGTTGTGTAAGTCTGATGGGGATGAGGTATACATTGAAATATGAATATATTTATCCAGAAACAACCTCCCCATAATGTTATGGCCCATTGATACCGCTGACTATGTGATCCCAGATGAGTTAGAAATTTTTTTCATACCTTATCTACGCTAAACAAATGTGGGCCACTCATCAGTGAATGAAGGATAAAAATATCCCTTATCCAGGATATGAGTTTCACATTCATACGATCAATATACTCTATTTTCAGCTATACCTGAATGTTATATCCATGGTCCGGGATCTGAAACCGGAAAAACATAGCGCAAATATGAATCATGCTTGCCGCCACTGTATCACAACTCTTTTCCAAATGATATATGAATCCACATCATGCATCTGTATTAGATGATGTGTAAGTATGGAGTGTTACACTTTTATTCTCCATTAGAATTGTAGACCCTCTTAGGTACAACTTCTTACAATTTTATAGCCTCTAGTGAGATCAGGGGGTTGGGAAATGCTCGGGCCAGTTAGTCACTACAAAAATATGACTCATATCCAACTATTCTCACTCATTACAGATAGAGATGGATGATATTAAACAAGATTTCTAACAGTGCCCCTCAAATTAATAAGAAGATGTATCAAACATAGAGACTACATTTTCAATCACCTAGAAAACATTCCATGGGAACTGGCTGTCGTCACTAGTCACCATTACACCCAGTTCCTATGAAAGCACAACTGCACTACATCAATCAGGCCATAATTGCAGTTGTAGTATCATCCATATAGGAGAAGACCCATCCTTACAAACTGGGTAAATATCATCCATCAAATCCACCTCTCAGATCATCAATTCCTTGGAGGATTTGGGATACATCAGCAGTAGCCACAAGAAAACCCCATCCTGTTGGTCTGGGGGAATTTATATCTCAATAGCCATCCCTAGTTTAATAATCCCCTAAGAGGACCCTAGATACATCATAAATTATCCCAGAACAACCCCACCCTTCTAGGATAAAGGAATTAGTACCTAAATTTAGGTCCTGGGAGTCATTAATTCCCAACCAAAGCCATTTTATCCTCATTAATTGGACCAATCAGAGCCAACTACATCCCCAAATTACCCCCACCCCATAGGGATGTAGGAATTTTCATCATCATCACCATCTTAGAGGGAATCAGTCTTCTCCAGGCTGGGAGGAATCAATCAATGGTCGGTATTCCACAATCCCCTCTCACTGCAAGACAACCCCATATTGGTCGAGGCTCATTTGGAAACCCCTACTTGAAACTCCATTAGGGTCACTATTCTTTGACCACAATGGGAGGAATATACTATAATGATGGATAGACCCCTCTGAGGTCACATGCCGAAATGGTCCAACATGTCCAAGGGTTTGAATAATAACCCTATGGAGGATAATGCAGAATCATCATATAGTGTAAAAATAAATAGAATGACCACCATTTCCTGGTATTCCTCTTTGAATATCGTCACTGTAAACATGGAATATATTGATCATAACACAAATATAGATGGTCACGACACTGACTTTGTACCTTGGGATGAGGGTGACTTAAATTCACCAAACGAGGTTGTACGCACAAGGAACCAGAGATGGATCCAAAACATGGAAATTATGAATATTGAGTTGACACCTCCCCAACGGAATATTGAAAAGGGTATAGCCACACTATGATCACCTCCTAAGAGAATTGTGGTTCCTTCATCTGAGGACAGATTTTTATAGTATGAGAGAAGAATACCAGCCCTTCGGCAACTTTATAATGAGCTAATCACTGACAATATTTCTGTAGGGTATCAGCTCCAAATAGAGAAAAATGTCTTCCCTCCCACACCTAATCTACTAGAAAGGTTTTCTTTTGAATATTATATTTTCTCTAGGTCTAGGCAGCCATACCACATACATGAGGGTTAAGAAATTGATCATCAATTCCATTCATTGTAGAAATATCCTTTCCCCAACCAGAATAATCAATCAGTCTTGGGATGAATTGAAAATCATATGGTGTTGAAAGTGGGCCACCTCTTCAACCCCCTCCAGCTCATCAAAAATAAGGGATGACTTAGGCATAGGTGCTCATGGAGCTCCTTAACTTCATCGAGTCTCAGGCTACTCGAATACATGGAAGGGAGACATGCGCATGTGCATACTGAAAGGAAGCCATATCCCTAATGCTTTAATGATACCCAACCTCCTAACAACTTCAAAAATGATACCTTCTCTACCTTTTAAGTTTGGGTGAACCTGAATTGTATCTCACATATTTTTTGTACCGATGCAGATCGATGATGGGCCCTTGAGATCAACAGGAGGCAATCAAGCTGAAGGGTTTTGTACAAACCCCGATTGGGCCAACCTTCTTTTGTTATAGCAGTCGTCCAGAAAGATTTGTGTCTGGATGATAATACATATATTATCAATTAAATTATCAATTTAGTTATACACTGAGGAATACAATGATCATTGACCTAAAATGAAAACAACACAAAATTGAGAGGGTTTCTGATTTCATAAATGGTGGAATGGTTTGACCTACTCACTCAACAACCCTCTCTCAAAAGAGAAATTGATAGAAATATATGCCAAAAATCTTAGGGATGAGTTTGAGATTCCCCTAATCCCAATGAAATTCCCATGCATATTCATTGAATTTTCCAAAATTTCCCAACTTCTGGAGGAGGCCATTTAGTGGACCTGATCTGAATCATGACTCATGCATGCAACATAAGAAAAAAGGCCTCCCCGAATAGAAGTTATAGCTTTCACTCTCAAGATAGTAGCAATACCTATCCAAATGACCATGTATGAAACAAACCACACAACACTTCTTATCAGGCGGTGATAACCACCAAATTCCCCTTATCCAAAAGCACCGAGATATCAGGGTCATTTGAGATTTTAAGAATGAATGAGTAAGGTGTTATATTTACATATTAAATAGGTCCCCAATTATTTATTACCAATAATGGATAATGATCTTATCAAACTTATGCAACGTAGGAGTCCCAATGAGGTCAACTTGGCTAACCATCCCAATCAAAGACCCTTCCACATAAGGGCATGGTCATAATATCCAGAATTTTTTAGTCTTCAAAGAAATCATTCATCGCTTGATTGATTTTGGATATGTGGTGATAGATAATTTCCCAATGTAGGTGGATTTAATTACCATGGTCCAACTAGAAGAAGAGTGTTATTGGAATAAGCTCTCGACCAGACATGTGCGAAAATTCAACAACTGGATGGATTGAAAGACAGTTGATCGATCCCATGACACTCTGAGAGAATAGTTGTGAAAACTAGTATTATCTTCACATCCCAAGGAAGAGTAATCATTTGTACCTCCCAAAGGTGGGTGTAACCACTAAATGTGGGATAAAACATAAGAGGAAAAGTCATATTATACACCAAAGAAGGTTTTAACTGTCACAAATTGCTTCCCCATGACATTTACACCATGGGCACCACCCCACCAAATGGAACCCTTATTGAAAGAAGAACTCATATTTCGTTCTTTAAATGATATAAAATTTTTATACCCCTTCTCTAATGAGTATTTTTTCCTATATCATGAGTCTCTCACACATAATCGTGAAATGGGTGGTCGTATGTGCCAAAGTCGAGGATATAGAGGACACTACATATGAGGACAGTCTCAATATCCCTGTCACACCTCTATAGAAAATACATATGCAGCTGAGACACATGGGAATGATCTCTAACAGGAAAAATAGTGGTAGGGAAGTGTATTATAACCCACCAGTATCCATTTTTTCCCCGATTGAATTACATGACTTCCTTGAAGGAGTTCAGTCAGATCATCCAAGATAAAGGGGGAGATCTTGACGACATGTGCCACTGGTAGCTGATGATATAATAACCTATGCACAAGAACTATGTTTATCTACCCAAAGCACCTTGGATACATATTAAGAGTCCCAAAAGTAGCCTCATATTGGAAAATTAGGGCTTTTGAAAAAAAAGTAGAATGTTCTAAAATAGATGGGGTCAGTCCCAACCAAGCTTTCAGTCTTCGATGCTCTCTATATTTCAAAATAACTTAAGGAGGAACTTTTTCAAGCCCTATGAAGCCCACAAGAGTTTGATATATAAGTAACTGCATTCTAGGCCTATCGGGTGGTTACCATAACACTAGAATGTAATTTTTCCATCTCACTCACTAATCAAGATCATAAAGAATCCGTTTAGGGTCACATTAGGACCATATATGTCTTAGGAAAACTCAATAATGTCAGTGTACATGGGGACCTAATTGATAATGGTTCTGGGATCAATCATATCCCAGTACAAAACCTATGATTTTTCTAATATAGTAAAGTTTATCAGTATACCACTAAGAAAATCATCTAAGTCTATGATAAACATTATAAAATACCTCTTGGTAAGAACAAACTCACAACCCATTTTTAGGATCTTACATCAAATTATGAGTTTATTGAAATATAACTGGACACTTCATATAATATCCTACTCGTATGGCCCTTTATTCAAGGCCACCTTATGATACCTTCAATATTTCATCATTGTCTGAAGTATCCCATTAATATAAAAGTTGACATACTACATGGTGATAGTTCTCCCATTGAGACCTATTGGGACACATATGTTGAAGCATAGATTTATAATAAGGGAGTACAAAAAAAACAAATAATAGATGATGATATACAGGTTTCCACTACCGATTTCTTAGGGGCACCCCTGTGAATCCAAAATACATGCTTTACATTTACTATGTGCTCCTCATAAATCTAGTCAAGATCACAGGTATAATCCTGGAGGTCCAAACCCATCATATCTTTAGTGAAGGCATTGAAGACCATCATCCCTGGAATATATTTACAGTGACTCAGAAAATAGGGTATGATAATTTCTCTCCTCATTGACTATCTCATCCTGAAAATAATGGAGAAGCCCCCAAATTTCTATACCCATATGAGAATGACTCCACATGCTCTTATATGGATGAAGTTGAGGCTGACCTCAGAACACTCCTATGACATTCAAGTAATGTTTCTCTACATTCATCGATGAACTCAGGTAGATAAACTTGGGAACACAGGAAGATTTTCTACCTACACTTACTAGTGTTTTTATTCCCCTTTAAGAAGATGATATGTACATCAAATTTCTAAAGAAACATCGATATGTGTTCACATGGATATACATAGAAAATTCTATATTGAATCCAAATGTGGCTACACAATATCTCAGATTACCATAAGAACATCTAGGCTTCCAGAAATAAGCTAGAAGGATTAAACCCTCTCATTATACTAATATAGAGGCATAAGTCGATAAGTTTATTGTATCCAACTTTGTTCAAGAGGTATAATACCTGAAATAGATTTCCAACATCATCCATGTTAAGAAGAATAATGGGCAAAGTAGAGGCCACATTGATTTTTGAGACCTTAATATTCATTTCCCAAAGGATTAATTACCATTACTAATCACATATCTCTTGATCGATGAAATTGATGGCTTTTAGGCCCTTTTTCATGGAAGGGAACTTAGGGTACTATCAGATAAAGATGACCCCTAAGGATTGAGAAGCCATTACACTTATAGCACCATAATAGTTTTTTTATCAGTTCATGACCTTTGGGTTGAAGAATGTTGGCACCACAAATCAAAACACCCTACACCATATCTTTAAGTCATTTTTGGAAAATAAAGTTGAGTTTTATGTTGGTGACCTGGTGGTTAAATCGCGATGGTGATGTGATCACTTCAAGGACCTTCACACAATTTTTGACAATCTATAATAGTACATCCTAAAGATAAATCCTCAGAAATTATCCTTTGATGTAAAATTGGGAAAGTTCCTTGGCTTTGTGGTACACTACTAAAACATTGAGGTTGACCTAGAAAATATTTGTGCTTTCTTAGCAACGTCACCCCAAGAAATCTCAAAGAAATGAGGGGACTCAATGGGAACCTCACATACATTTTTCGGTTCATTAAAAACCTGGATGAAAATTCTCTTCCCTTTTCTAGGCTAAACAATAATGGAATCACCTACCAATGGAACGATTAATTCAAAAAAGACTTTGAATGTATCAAGAAATACTTATTGTACCCACCTTTCTTGATGCCTCCAGCGGAAGGGAGGCCACTCATCTTATATGTTGATTCCATGGAATGCCCATTGGGTTCCCTCTTAATGCAAAAGAATTATGAGGGAACCGAGAATAGTCTCTATACCTCAGTTAGACGATGATAGGAACTGAGACTCGATATATTGATGTCGAGAAGAAATGCCTCACCCTCATTTTCAAAGTGAAAAGGCTAAGGCATTACTTGAAGCATCAATAATTCATATTATTCTCTCATGTTGATCAGCTCAAGTACATCATATCTGATATGGAAGAGATCAATAATGTCAGCACGTCCCAAGAGCAAGAGGAACTAGTGACCACCACTAAATGGATAAAACCTATAACCGTCTACCTTTTAGATGGGACACTTCCAAATTATCGAGCTAGAAGGGAACATGTTCATCATAGGGTAGTAAACATCACCCTATATAATGGTATAAATGAGAAAAAAGTGCACTAAAAACATGGATTTTATAGAGTTATCCTTAGGTTCATAATAGAAATTGAAGTTCAAAATGTCATTTAGGAATTCTATGTAGGCTCCAACAAAACCCATCAATATGGGACCAGGCTCTCTCACTAGATTAGTAGGTTATGGAATTACTAGAAAACCATGATACTTGATTCCATGGAATTCACTAGAAAATTTCATGCATTCAAGATCCATGAAAACATCATCCATCATCCCCTATAATTACTACACCCAACTAAATATTCCAATCCATTTTCTTTTGGGGGGATGGATATTGTGAGGCCATATCCCCCTCTTATATCCAACCAATTTGTTTACATCCTTACTATTATCAACTTCTTTTCAAAATGGGATGAGGTGATTGAAGGACACTGAAACACACTGAGAGGGGAGGGTTGAATCTGGGTTTCAACTTTTTCTTCTAAATTGATGGATGTTGTTCCCATGTTGGAAAGAACCTATTAAACCTATCTTAAGAGGAAGTATAGAAAACAAATAATCACATGAAAAGTAATGACACTACTATTTTACTTGGTTCAAAAATAAGGGCTACATCCTAGGCGAATATGCCTATAGTGTGTCGGTCATTCAAAAAACCACTAATCTTCACAAGTTGTGGATTACAAGAGTTTAGCACTGTCACTCTTTGCTAGGAACACATCCTTTACAAGGTTTTAGGGATAGCACATTGCGTCCCTTGAATCAATTCCACTGACTCCCCCTTGCTCACGGCATTGGAAGAATCTTCGCTCAGTTTATTGAATTAAAGGTACCTTCAATTTTTTGTCATTGAATAATGCACCATCAACTATGAATGAATTCTATTTTGAAGTCTCGTTTTCACAAACATATGTAATTTACATTCCCACACACCGATAGGATGTGAGAATTAATTTCACAGACTGACTGGTCTCTTCTCCAACTTCCTTGAGTGTATCACATACCACTGTACCTCCTTCGCATACTGAGTAGCGAGTATTGTTTTCATATCACCTCTCCACAAACCGCCTCCATGTTATGCCTCTGCAAACTTCTTCCATGAACCACCTTCGTGAACTACCTTCGTGTTCTCCCGTCGACTGCTCCTACTCTTCATACCACAAGAGATTCATGCACAACCTTGGTTTCTTTTCTACATACAGACTTTTTTTTGTGTACCATGTTCTTCCTCCGCAAGCCACACTCTCTTTCATGGATTATTTTCTCCTCCACGGATCACCTCTTCCTAGGATGAGTTGTATTTCTACAAACATATCTGGACTTCTCCAAATTCCTTCGATATTTCTTAATCTCAATCCCATTTTAATGAAGTGGATTACTACTCTTTATATTGGTAAAAATTTATATGAAAAATATGATAATCCAAGATTTAAAAAAAACCTTAATTTTGGTAGAGCATCCAACGCATACCGCTCATATCCTGTTAACTATAGCTATCCAACAAATCTCCATCCTTCCATGTACTGCATGCCTCTATCCTCATACCTTCTTCGTGAACTGATTTCTTTTTTGCAAACCACTCTTCATATCCTTCCCACTGTTCCGTACACATTCCTCGAACCATTCACGAACATGGTATTTGATCCATGTCCTAGAACACACAGTTCTCTCCCTTTATTAAATTCCTTCACCATTCTTGGTGCCATACATTCCTAAGAATAGATTCCAAATTTTGAGGCACTAAAAATTGAAAAACACTGGGAAACAGTAACATGTTCAATACTACATTCATCCTCAATCATAAGACCACATTCCTTGTAAACTCCATTATCATCCATGTGCATATTGACAACAAACACAACCCAGACTCCATTATAATCAAAAAACAAAATTGGTTCCAATAATAATACCCCTCAATGAATTTGGGACGAAGAATGTCATCAACTTCATGAAGTACCATATCATCACTGGTTTTAGATTCCCTCACACTACTACAAAAATGGGCAAGGGAAGCGCCACCCCTTTATCAGCGCTAAAAAAAGTGCTGATAAAGGGGGTCTTTATCAGTGCTGCCAAAATTTATATTTCAAAAAAATTCATGAAAAATAATTTTTTTATATAAGTATATTTATTCATATATAAATATAATATATATTTTTCAAATATGTTTTAGATATGTATAAATAGACTATTACATTTAATATATAATAAATTTAGTGAAAATGAATTTAAAATATTTAAAAAATATATTATTAATTAATAATTTTCTAATTATTATCGATTAAAAATCATTTAATAACAATTTTAAGACACAAAAAATCAAAACAATTAATAAAAGATCTAAAATAAGTTAAAAATGTAACTCAAACTTCAAAAGACCATAACATTTGATCTGGGTGTCTGTTTGAGCTCTATAGCATATCAAAATTGAAGCCTGTGATGATCTCTATGCACTGGTGACTGAAGCTAAGCTACTGTCAGATTTTTGAAGCCCAAAAAAGGCCTAGAAGACCTCCAAAATTGTGTTTTTTGTCAGGATACCCCGATTTGTTAACATTCAAATAGGTATAACTTCTAATCTAGATGTACGTTAATCTTGTACCACATATCATATCGAATATTTTTTAATTTTCTTTGATTTGACTGGTTGTGGAGTTGAAACGGGCTTCTTGATTATAAGTTATGGTTGTTTTAACATTATATGGCTTTTCAAATACACATATATATGTATTTATTCGTAAATATATATGTGTGTATGTGTGTGTTTCTGTGTGTGTGTCTGTGTGTTGTATATATATATGTATGTATCTATTTATTTATTTATAAACACACATAAAAAACATATTTTTCTTAAATGTATTTAAAACTAATCTTATAAGTTATGGTCATTTTAACATTCTATGTATTTTCAAATACACATATATATGTATTTATTTGTAAATATATATGTGTGTGTGTATGTGTGTGTGTATGTGTGTCTTTCTGTTGTATATATATATGTATGTATGTATGTATGTATTTATTTATTTATAAACACAAATAAAAAACATATTTTTCATAAATGTATTTAAAACTAATCCTATAAGTATATATTAATATACAAATAAATATAGGTATCAAAAATTATAACTATATATATATATATATTAATATACGAATGAATATATATATACTAATATATGAATAAATATATTTATATTAATATGAATCTATATCAATATACGAATAAATATAACTATATATATATATATATAAATATATCATCAAATAGAGAAAAAAACAAAATGCCTTAGTGGTAAAGGTGTAGCTGCGAAAGGGGGGAGGTCGCGGGTTCGAGTTTTAGTGGATATGAAGGGGGTGCGTGTGCATGAGGATGTGTGGGAAGGCAGCACATAGGATACCTCCAAGCACTGATATGGGGGGGGGGGGTCAAGCGCTGATAAAATCTCTCCCCGTATTTTTTAATTCTTTTTTAATTCTTTTTAAAAAAATTTTTGACTTTTATTAGTGATTTTTAAAATCACTGATAAAATGATTATTTATCGGTGCTTTTCATAGAGCTGATAAAAGGGACCCCCTATATGAGTGCTGAGATTTACAACGCTTTTTTAGCAATATTAATGCCAATTTTGAGTGCTTATATAGGCCGTTTTTTGTAGTAGTGTCACATAATATTGACAGAAAACAGTGCCAACTTCTATTCCATAGACTTGAATAAGAATTACAAGGAGTAAAACATCAAGTCCAATTACTCGTCTCAGTGTCTTGAATAGGAAAAAGGAATTTTAAAAGGCTTTCAATAAGACTCTATCGAACATACTCTAGAAGATGGTGAATAATGATAAGATGCCTTGTCCATATAAAATCCTCCAAGATTTATGGGCCTAATGTACCACCACAGGTACTTCTACACAAGAAATTCCATATTCACTAGTGTATGGGACTTAGGTAGTGTTACCCATATAGTTCCAATTTCCCTCACTCTGGATAGACATTTGAGGAATGATCTCAAATGATGAACAATAGAGAAAGTGTTTGGATGAGTTGGAACAAGTAGATGAGAAAAGGTTCCACACACCGCACAATATAAAGATTCAATAAAATCAGATAGCACAAGCTTTCAATTAAAAGGTTCACCTTCGGTCATTTATTTAGTGATAACTAGTTATTCCTCTAAAAACCCCAATGATATCAGGAAAGAATCCTTTGAAGTTGGAGCCGAAGTGGGAAGGACCATATATAATACATAAGGTGTATCATAATGGAGCCTATTTGCTGGCCACCAGGGATGGAGAGTATGTCACACCAACTACCAATGTGAGATTTCATAAGAAATACATTGCATAGCTATTTGAAAAATGGAATCCACATCATAGTAAGCCTTGTTAATCATCCTAAAGTCATGATGTTAAACTATACAAGCTCATCCTGACCACATGATGTTAAAATGTACGGAGTTCATCCTAGAAGAAAGACATAAAAATTCATAGAACTTGTCATCCTTACCACATGACATAAAACTACACTGATCCACAGTTTCCCTTCATGTTGGATAATCCATCATCCACGCTACATGATGTTAAATAGCATGTTCTGCATCCTTTCCTCCTAAAATTAAACTACACGGTTCATCTAGAACTACATACGGCTTGATTCTCATCCTCATGAGATACGTACTGAAACCTCGATCCTATATCTCAGTTCAGCCACAAAATGATATAAAATTTCCTCTATCTACCCTATTATATCTCTACATTATAGAGGAAGCCATGTTGTTCCTTTTTTCTCACACCGAGCATTGTTCATGTGAAGTTTGGAATCGCGGTAGGGACTCACCCTCACAAGTAAGGTGCATCGGTACACAACAATTCCATCATGGTCCTAAATGAAAGAACATAAAGGTAATACCATGATTCCTCTCTCCATGATGTTAAACTACATGGTCAATGTTCTTACCATATTACATAAAACTGTATGGATTCATGATTCCCATCTTTATTCACGTCGAGTCACCTACATCATTTCCACATGAAATTAAATTACACGACTCTTCCAAGAACTATGTAAGGATTTATTCTCATTTAAAATGAGATACATAGGGATGCCTCAATCCTATATCTTGTTATAGCCACTATACAATGCACAATACCAATTTCCTACAAGGGTCCCTTCTCATTCGTTGTTTCCCACATCGAGAATAGATCATGGGGGCTTATGAATCACAATGAAAGATTCCCCACATGAACAAGGCATATCATCCGTGGAAGGGTCCTATCCTTACTGCATAATGTTAAATTGCATCATATTCCAAGAGACATGTGTGGTTTGATTCTCATTTCCTCATGAGATATGTAGTGACACTCTGGCTTCTATCCTTGGTCAAAACCACGATGTTCCCTCCAATTCATGTCAGTCTACCTTTTTCTTTACCGCATGATGTTAAAATACATGGAACTTCAATAACTACATGTATCATTATTCTTGACATCTCGGGATACATAGTGAAATCTTGATCTCAAACCCTAGTCCTAGCTACAATGGCCAATGTAAATAATCCTATCTCTACATATAGGTTAGTCTTGAATAGGGTATTCCCTCTTCAAGGACTACGTCTGACTTGATTCTCATCATCATGAGATAAGTAGTGACACCCAAGTCCTCATCTTTGGGACCAACCACAATATCCTCCCATATTCACATTTGTTCTACCTCATCCTTACCACATGATGTTAAATTGCATGGTAGTGCATCCATACCACATGATGATAAACTGTATGGTAGTACGTCCTTACTACATGATGATAAACTGCATAGAAGTACATCCTCACTACATGATGTTGAAATTCATGGAATTAAATCCTTATCACATGAAGTTAAATTTCATAGATGAATTCCCCCTCCACCTGACCCTGTACTAAGGAGACCATCATACATCAACTCTCTTTATTAAAGGACCACAAGATCCTTACCTCAGCCAACCAGAGGACGAAGTGCTTCCACCATATTCCAAATTGCCCCAACCCATAATCCACGCTTTATGATTGGGGTGTTTCAGATCGCCACAATATTCCATGGACCTTAAAAAGTATCTCTAGCTCTAAGGACACTTTTCATGACTATGCATGCATGCCTATGGCTTGTACATATGTGCCTATGGAAATCTACCAAATGCGTCACTCTAAAAAGATAGATTCTTCTTCTTATGATCCTAAACATCATCATGGTGACAAAACTCGACAACTAAACATGTCTAAAATACTCTATGTGTGACTATCCCATATCATCAATAATGATTTGATGGCCTTGATCCATGATTTACAACTTTTCCATGCCATGCTTGGAAGATGTTTGAGTACTCGATACATTGGGTATCTTAATTATACTATTGTGTATCATCCTCCATAATAGGTCAATGTCAATCATGACAATAAATTTCCTAAATTTTAGTCAAAGATATAAGACTTTAAATTCTAGCACATTATTGTCAAAATTACAAGACTTTAAACTGCTAGCAAAAGAGACATGAAACTTGTGTGGCTTAAAACTCGCAAAGCGTAGCCTGAGAAAATTTCAAGTCTTCACACGCTAAGTTCTTCATCTTCATAATTTAGGATAAAACATATGCATAAACAAATAAGGCATAAAGCTCATAGGGTTTTCTTTCTAGACCTAGTAAATGACAGGCTATGATTTCTAGACCCCCTAGTCCATGAAACAAATTATGCAATGATTTTTCACATATCCTCACCAAGAGAATAAGTTTGTTAGGAAGTGTCACAAATTTTTGGGTACATGAACCCTCCATGTATTTTACACCATCCTTATATCACAAGTCGTAATTTGGGGTGTCTCGAGTCACCATAACCTTCAATATCCCTTGGAAAGGAAATCTGGCTAGAATGACCTTTTTGTTGACTATGCATTCATGCCTAATGATCTTTCATATGCCCCTATGGTCCTCAAACAAATGTGTTGCTCTAAAAAAGGAAATTATGATTGTCATGATCCTTGAAATCATAACGATAGCACTCAAGACCTCAGTGTATCTAAACTCCTCCCTATGCCTATCCCATACCATCCTCCTAACTCGAGCACCCCGGGTCGTGATTTACAATCCCCATACCAAACTATAGAAATGGATTCGATATTATCGATGTTACATCATCATGTTTGGTACCATTTATCATAGTTATAAAGTGGAACTCCATTATCGAACCTTTGGTATCCCACACCTAGTGATTAAAAACCTTGGGGCATAGGGCTTGAGCTTTATGATGTAAGGACTGATTGGCCGGCTTCCAGAACCCTTCCCGGATAGCCTCCATCCCATACCCAACTTCATCATTTGAACATCTATGTCTTCCAAAAATCTTCCATATCCCTCACAAAGAAGTGGATATAGTCTTCCTATTGGCATGCTACTGAGGCATAATGGCCTTGAACTAACAACCAAAGGTATCTTCTACATTCCATAAAGGAGTTACAATCCCTATGAGCTTAGAAACACCACGGTAGAACCTGGCATCTCGGAATATCATGGGACAAACCCGGCCTGTCTACACCATCTCTTGTTCATGGACTCAAGATTTTATGATATTATTTACATAATTCATACCCCATCTATTTAGGTGGTTATATTATCTATAGTACTCTATCCTCACCAATATTACCTTAATAAATCTTCCATAACCCTTGGAAAGGATAGCTAGATTCAAGTTTTCGTTATCTTGACTATTCATGAATGTTTATGGCTCTTGGGTATGAACCTATGACCTTAAACCAAATGTGCCTATCTGAAAAGGTGAATTATAATCCTCGTGAGCCTCATCCGCACCACAGTATAATCCTACACCTTAAAGTGTTTTAGGTCACTCCTGGCTTGTCTGCACCAAATCCTATAATTATACATATGGTCTGACCAAAAAGACCCTAAACTAAAGCAATGGAAGGTCCGAGATAAAATACCCTAAACTAAAGCAACTAAAGTTCTAGGATGAAATAACCTAAAATAAAGGAATATAAGGTCCTATATAAAATACCCTAAACTAAAGCGATCAAAGGTATGATCCAGAAGAACCTAAACTAAAATGATAGAAGGTTTGAGCTACAAGGCCCTAAACTAAAGTGATATAAGGTTAGAGATAATAGACCCTATACTAAAGATATATAAGTTCTAATATAGATGACCCTAAACTAATGTGATTGAAGGTCCGAGCTAAAATACCCTAAACTAAAGTGTCAGAGGGTCTGATCTAAAAGATGCTAAACTAAATTGATAGAAGGTAGAGTTAGTGGAAACCTATAAGAATCTCTATATAGCCTTAGAAAAATCAAGATATGTCCACCAATACTATCAAATTATACAGAGATAAATCACTCTCCCTCTAATGAATATATTCTACTCATTTATCCTTCTACAAATCATGTGATCACAAGACAACTAGAACAGATTCATCAGTATGGGATGTCATGTTAGTTGGAATTTGTGAGCACTTCTTTAAACAAATTTCCATATCCATACATTAAGGTTTACTTTTTGATATAAAAAGTGTTGGTAGTGTTGGTGATTCTGAAAATATCAGAGCAATAAAAATTCATGTACATCATGTATGAAAGAAAACTAGACTACAACATATAAAGTTCAGCACATACATTCACTGATAGACCATAGAAATAGGAATCAATAATAATATATATGTGGAAAAGTTTCCTATATTTACCTTAGAACTAGATTATTTTCATGCCGAATGAATCTAATTCTAGGGGGTTCATGTTTTATGCATGTAATCATGTGGTGTGCACTTTTCTGTAGAAGATAGCATGTAGAGGGATATCATGTGAGGGGGAGGTAGTGCCACATATCTCCTTATTCAACCTCATGGAACTAGTTTTTGAACTAATAATAATATTTAAAATTACAAATAATTTAACAAAATACAACAATACCATAACTCTTGAAACCACATATATAGATACTTTAATAATTAAAATTCTTTTACAAACTAATAAAAAAGATTTCCATATTATTCCTTAATATTTATTTTATATAATAAAAAATATAAATCATGTATTAAGATTCACTAATATAAACCTAATAATGTTTCCTACTTTAAAAGTAAGAAAAAAATTTAAATTAATACATAGAATTTATTTAGTGGATATACTTTTTAAAACTTTATTAATATGATCTTGATGAACCCCTTCATAAGCCCTCATCCTTAGATATCAATTTTCATAATTCATAACCTCATTACATTTATAATGTATTCCTGTTCCATTGATGAATTTTCTTGGGTGATTCTTCCCACATTATTCACATGTGATAATTTAAATATTTATTACCTTCATAATTAATATCATCAAAACATACAAGAAACTCATTTTTTTCAAACCCAGATATATAGAAATAGGTATGGATCCTCTTTTTTCATTTTTTTCTTTTAGTTTTAGAAGTGTTGGAGCATAACCTCCCTTTAAAGGGAGTTTTTGGGATTTTTATTTAAATAAGTACAGGACCAGAATCATTATGGTGGTCCTGGTATACAATAATGTTTCCTATGAGACATAGTCATTCCAAAACATCATGTGTTGGGTATGGCCTATGGTGGAGCACATGGGTGGTCTCTTTTAAGTAAAAAACTTGTTAGATTCGCCAAATGAATGATGGATAACATGTCTAGGCCAAAAAACCTTTTCATTTTAGACTAGGGCATGGATGGTGGTCATGGTTAGTCTCTCGGGATAGGCCACCATACAACAGTGGATTCCACCAGGGCATTGTGGTAGGGATCCTAGTTTTTGATACACTTGAATGGATCCTGATCTTCGAAAGGAATTTACTCCGGCTATATTCATCCTTAATTGAGAGTTTTAATATATCACTTGACTAAAGTTTCTACAATTAAATAAAATAATATAATCCCTTTATCTTAGAATCTAGATCTATAAATCCAGAAAGGGGTTTTGGGAACTAATCTTTTGTTCAACAAAATCTATCAGTGTTTTCTTTCTTCTTGTGTGCGATCTATGTAGATCTAGGATCATCTAGACTAAGTCAATTCATTTTTTCATCACCTATTTTGAAGGAAATAATGTTTTATTTTCTCTAAATCATATTTATCTATCATAGGGTTCATCCATTAACATTCCCTATGTTGTTTTGACTATCATATATTTTGGTTTCTGAAAAATAATTATTTGAAACCATGCGAGGTAAATTTGATCTTTGATAGCTATGGAATTGATTTCTAAAATGTGTTTTTAAGACTATTTAATACACCTAATGCATTTTTTAAACTTAATCAATGATGATTTTGAAATGAATTAACTTTTATAATCATGGAAATGGGATGTATACACAATTGAAAAAGTTCTATGAAAATGTATTTTTGGAATTGAAAATGAATTTTTGTTTGAAAATGTTTTATGAAACATGAATTTTGTTTTTTATGAATTAAAATCTTATTATAAAATCATTAATACCTTGGGATATGGGGATAACTAGACATATTTGATCCCTACTTGAGTTATCTATCACTAGGGGAGGCTCCCATGATGCCATATATTGCTTTTGGGTAACCTTTCTGAGGGACCAAAGTTCTTTATCATTACGGGTCGCTTATTACAACTACTGGTCTTTTTCGTCTTAGTTGTCCACACCCTTTTGTTTTGATTATCCCATTGGTTATGTATATATATATATATTATGTGCATGTTATTTTTATATGATTATTTTCCAACTGTTATAGACATTAATTCATGAAACTATTTTATATATTTTCTTATGCCTCATGGATAATTTTTTTTGTCATAATGAATTGCTTATTTTAATATATAATGTTTTTTAATATAAAACAAAAGGATGATTTTATATGGGAATGAAAATATTTTCTAAATTTTATAAATACTATTTATACAATAACTAACATATACACATTGATAGATATTATATAGATTCAAGTTGGTATCCTACTAAACATCAGTGCTCACACACAACATTTTCCTTTGAGAATTTGAAAACTTAGTTTTACAGGATATATGTAAAGAAAATATAATCAAGTAGAGGATGATACTTCTAGTTTTTTTTTCTAATAGTGGGTTCATATGGTGGTGAAATATGGTACTGAGGAGATGGACCCATGGGTTGCTTTATGTTCCATGTTTTTTATTATAAATCTTATTCATGTAGACCTTATAATCCATATATTAGATGTTACCTTATAGTTTGGATGATTCTGAAATATGAGATATTTTGGATATATATTATTATAACCTATTTGTTTATATCATATCATATATTTTTTGAGGATGAAATCATTCCCCAGTTCCTTTTTATGATACCCTAGCGCTTATCACCATCCAATTAAAATCTAGAATGTGCTTCGTGACTTATGGAATTACATTTCAGGATACATTATGGGTTAACCCATATTGGACTATTAAAAATTGGTATCAATGGTGTTATGATATCATTTTGGATTTTTTGGATGCTTGTGTATCTCCCACTTATGAGTGTGGTTTATTGATAGATTGGAGATAGGACTATCCAAACTCATGAAATATTGTGGTCATGGGAATCACCAACTTGCTTTCATGACATTCCTTGAGTTACCATGCAATGTATAAGGTTTTAGAGTTTCTGGGTTTTTAGTTTTAGAATTTTTGGCTTTAGTTTGTTAAAATTCATTTTATGTTAAGGGTATTTAATTTTACTCTTTTTGTGTTTTTTTCTGTTTTTTCTCTAGACTATGGATCCTACCAGAAGATCATCTCCTAGTTATAGAGTTTAAGTTGTAGAGGAATTCCCAAAATTAAATTCTTTGAAAGACTCAAAATTAATGTAAACAATATTTTGAATGATATAATTCAAGGGATAGGTGGACAATGTTGAACTAGAATAGGTGGTGGACCATGATACCGAATTTATTGAGCAGTATCCACTGATATTTCATAGTGATAAGGGATTCCATGAATCAGAAGAATAAATCAAAAGGATTGAGAGGATATTCCATATCATACCAAATCTAGAAGACTTTATGGTTGGTTTTTCCACTCATATGATTGAGGGAAATGGGATGGAAGTGGTGGGAATCAGTTGAGCAAGTAACATTGGACAAAGATCTCACCTTAACTAATTCTAGGAAATCCTTCATAAAAAGTTATATCCTAAGACTATAAGAGTAGTAAAGTCATATTAGTTCATTTCAATGGAGTAGGGAGATAGTTCTATCTTGGATTATTCTACTTTGTTTTTCGAGTTAGCGCACCTTTCTCCACTGCTTGTTTCCAATGAAAATCTCAAGGATTGGAGGTTCAAGATGGGTTTATGGTCAAATTTTTGATCCATATTGATTCCTATGTTCCTAACCAACTTTACATATGACTTGGATGATGTATTTATGGTTGAGGTTGACATAGATAAGAAGATAGGGATATTTAGATCATGAGTGAAAACACGATTCTTCAAGAGTTTATTTTCTAGAAAGAAGAGGAAAGCAGGGTGACTAGATCTAAAGTGGTGGAAGGAGTTCACAATAATGGAGGATTATTTGATAGTGAATTCAGACCATAAGATTTTGAATTATATCTTCCCATGGAGAGATCTGGACTAGACATAGAGATAATTAGAAGAGTATATTTAGACCATTGATTTTGATATTACATACACCCCTCAAATATGATATGTGGTTGTAGATGCTTTGTGTAACACCTCAAGCTTCCACGGTACGCTTTTCTTTGAATAATACAGTAGCATGTGTTATACGCAACTTCGAGTTCTAACAAACAAAACAACCAATCAAACTAGCTGTTACGAATAGTAATACCCACTTTTTGAAATTTTATAAATATTATTTTTCAAAATGGACTTTATTTTTGGATTTGGAATATCGAAATTAGCCTAGGGAGAATTTTTGGTGTTTTTCTGAAAATATTCAATTTTTGATAAATAGTGAAAAACACGTAGTTGTTAGTAAAAACTGACTTTCTATTTAAATAATTATTTATTTTATTTAAATTTATTTTATGTCAAAATAGATACATAATAACTATATAAGTTCAATGTAAATCATTTAAGTCAATTTATATTAATTTTATATATATATAAATTTTATTGAACATTTCACCGTCTTTTACCCACCTCCTAGAAGAATTTGTAAATTCACATAAAACATAATTTTACCACTTCTGTGAGTGGAATTTCGAATATCCGAGAGACACGATTAATATCAAGGAGTAAAATGTGGTTCAATAACATAAAAATAATTTTTTATGAATAGTAACTTTTTACTTTTATTTACCACTATTAAAAGTAAATAGGGTAATTAAGGTTAAAAATGATATTAATATTACCCTAACACATTTACTAATTCTATTAGACAAGTGTATATAGAACAAAAACAACCTCAGGAATAAAATATTATCATTTAGGACCACTTGGAATAGATTAGGACATTTATTATTATTTAATTCAAAGAAGAGTTAAAAGAGTTAAAATCAAAGTTTAATTACAAAAATATTTTTCATATAGGGTTATACAAAAGATAAATTCGATTATATATATTAATTAGAAATCTAAAAAAATTTCCTACATAATAGTATTTTATTTATAATTTTTAGACATTAAATAATTTAATTTATTTACGACACAATGGTGATGCTGTAATTACCTAATTAATGAAATATTAAAATAATTGATATTATAAATATCAAAATAAATGTAATTTGAGACTTTCTATGGATTCCACTAATTTTATAGGTTAATATGATATAATAGGATTGGTTATATAAATTATTTTCTAAGTCATAATGATGTTATGAAATTATAAAAAACAAAATACCCAATAGTTTCAAAATTGAAATAAAAGAGTTTTTTAAAAAGATATTATATTATTAATTGATATTATATTCCTAAAAATATATTTTTTGGACAAAGGACTTATATAATGATATTTTTATCATTAATGGACGACTTGGGTGTCTCTTGGAGGTATATGGTATGTTTATTAACTATATAATATAAAAATACAAAGAGACATGGTAAATGTCAAACTATTTAACTAAGAGTTAAATAAAAATGATTTGGTTAATATAGTGACCCAAAACTGTGTAAATTATATTGGTTGAAAGGATTTTTACCCATACCCACCTTAACCTTTAAATAATACACTTTTAATCCATTATAAACCTAATATGAATTTATTATAAATTAATACTTTATGTTTTTTCTAAAGAGACCCTCCTCCCCCTTATAAAAGGACACCACTTCTAACTAATTATTCATACTTTAAAAGCCCTTTGGCTCGGACAAGTCCTACCCAATTATTCTCTAAACTTACCTCAATTCAACCTAGAGGAATTCCTTTAGTCATAAAGCAAACCTATGGAGCCCTTTTGATCAAATCAAAAGGAAGAACCCGAAGAAGATGTAATGTTTTCACCACCCTCTTTCGAGTTCTTTTCTTCTTCCACTTCTTCTTTCTTTGATATTTCCATTCTAAAATAATAACTCCAATATCTTATATATAATGTTATGTTATTATAAATATGGTAAAACCATATTCATTATTATATCCATCCTTTAAATGACATGTCACCATATGTGCATACGTAGAGTTTACCGTCTCCAAATCGTGGTGTAATTGTTATTCAAAACATTATTATTTGGATGGGTATGATAATGATGTGTAATTAAAGTAAATAATAAATATAACATTATAAAAATTATTTATATATGATATATCATTGAATTATATACTATTTTAACATCAAAATAATGATATTGTCGCTCGTGCCTACGTACGGACTACCGTCTCCAAGAACGCGATGAGATTTATTCCCCATCATATCCATTCAAGAATAATTTTCATTTGATGGTTAAAAATAATGTTTAAGGGATTAATATAATTCTGTATATGAATAATATACAACCTATCCATAACAATATGGCTTATGTAACAAAACATATAAAAGAAAATGACTAAGATAACACCCGAAATGACAATAATACTAAGATACTATTAACAAAGAAATGTTAAAAGATCATATATGATATAATATTAATTCATATGATTATTTTATAATTTAATAACAATTATTTCACCATTATACATGATGTTAAACTACCCTCGACCAAAGAAAAGTACAATTTAAGGGTTTATTTCACAATCTCTTCATTATCTGAGGTTGTTTATACGTAATTATCTACTGGGACCTCTTTATCATCCACATCCATGTTTCTTAAAAATGTATTTCAAATCATTATTAATATTTTAAAAACTATGGTTTAAAGTCATTTATACCATTGTTAACTTTTTATAAGATTTTTATAAAGGAATCTTTCTGTCGTTTTCCAAAAAATGTCCTTTTTAACCATTTCGACAGAATCAAGGTAAGAATGTATTTTTTGACATATACGGTGGGTGCAGCTATTTTCCACCATTATAAAATCGTAAAACCTTCCCATAAAAGATTATAATAATATTTTCAATTTAAATGTTTTAATTTATAATTATGTGACTTTTAAATGATTTAAAAAAAGAGATATTTCTCTCCAATAGTTTGGATTTCATCTATGTCAACACCCTTTGATGGATTTTAAGCTTATTTGAAGTTGATTTATTATGATACCAAAATTCCATATTATATTGAAGGTTTTGTGATATGTATGACTGTGGATGTGTTATTTTTATACCATTCATGTTTTATGGAGAAAGTATTGACATTCCGTATGCTAGTTTTAATACGAATGTTTATGTTATGTTTAAACCTGTTCATGCGAGGAATGCATTAGACTTAGTAAGTGACTGGTGGAGCTTGCTATATTTCATCAATGCATTGGAAGGTCTAATGAGACAAACTAGTGTCTTGGAACAAGGCCTTGACTATGTGGTTATGATAGTCTGGCATTATGCATTCCATCATTATGTAAGTGGTTATTGATATTTCATGTGATTATTCGACTAGTAGAATATCCATGTGAATAATTAAATTTAATAATTTCAATTTATCTTTTCCATAATATGTTCAAGTTCAGGATTAAAAGGATTTTGTTTTAGTTATACATTGCCTTAAATGTTTAAGCTTGTTTATGAAAGTTTCCGCTATATTGTTATCCTTACTGGGCATGTGAGTTCACCGCTTTCTATGTTTTATTTTTTCCAGGATGTGCAGAAGTATTTTATGAATGACCTACATGGATAGTATAAAGGGATATGAGTGTGGAGACAAGATTTTGTTGTAGTTTTCACTTTATGATGTAATGTAAACTTTATGAATGTATCTAGTATTTCCAAGGCTACTAAACTAATCGATCTTTTGAGACTTGATCTTTTGTGATCATGAAAATGTCATGTAATAATGCACTAACTCTGGATAACTGGGTTTGGGGCGTTACACTTTGAGTATAAAATATTAAACTCGTATAGTGAGGGAATCTATATAAGGGTGGTAGTTAATTAGATTTCATGCAGAGTTTCACTTGAAATAAGGGATACATAACAACCATATATTCCTATATTTCACTCATTATAGAACATCTATGGATGACCATATTCTATGTGGATAGGATATAGATGTAATGTTTTAGTTCATTAATAGGATTCTTTATAATGGATGGCCTAAGGATAGTGGTAACAGTCTCTAGATGGGATTTTGTGCTTCCAAATCATGATGGTTTTATATATATGTGAAGTAGGATTTAATAGATAATTGAAAATGATCTAATTGTTCTATATACCCAAGTGCTACTCATATGTATCATGAATTGATGCATCATTATTTCTAGTCAATAATGAGTTGATCACTTTCATATTTTGTGTCTTGGGTGGAGGGGGGTTCTCCATTCTCAGGTCCTTTTGTTGCTTGTTTCTTTTGAGCTTGCTATTTTTTTATAAGGCAATAATAATAATGATGATGATGATGATGATGATGATATAGACAAGGAATATTTTATTGGGTTGCATTGGAATCTTGGTGGTAAGAATAATATATGAGTGTTTATTGATCGAATAATGAAATAATATCATTTAATACCTATCACATATTTGAAAAGGTAGAGGATATTGAGAAATTATATATGCAAGATATTGGTAGACTCTACAGTGTTACATCAGCTATTATTTTTTATAGGGACCCTCACGTTATATCCTAGTCTTCGAGTTCATTGCATTCAGTGATGGGTTCTCAGTTTAGGTTGAGTAGAATGTATTATCCACATATGGTTCTATATTATAAGTGATCTATATAGATTTTTTATTACATAGTTCATGCATTTTTACATAACTTCATTCGCTCATGGGATAAAAAGCTTCCCTTAGAGGAGTTTTCCTATAAAAAATATTAATCCCAATTAGATAAGGATAGTTACATTTGAGGTGCTGAATGAGAGGCCTTTTATATCCCATCTTTGTTGGATAAAGGTTAGAGAAAGCTCCTTGATCTGGATAAGAAGAATTTAGGTGATGGGATGTATTGTACAGTTAATCAGGAAAATGTTAGAAATTACTCAAATACTCCATAAATCATATAATGATTGCCACCTTAATCTATCAGATTTTTTGTTAGGTGATTGATTTTTACATATATTTTCAACTTGGATTGGAAATAGACACATGGGGAGGCAAGGTAAGTTAGTACCTCATTATTTAATCCCATTTAAGATTATGGAGTGACTCAATAAGGTGGATTATCGATTGGACTTACCTTCTCATTTGAATCTCATCCATGATGTTTTCCATGTTTTTAAACTGAAGAAGTATCAACTTGATCTATTCTTTATGACTAAGTTGGAGGATATTGAGATAGAACCCAAAATCATAATATTTGAAAGGTATGTCTATACAGTGGACCGATAGGATAAGGTGTTGTGTGGAAATATGATTCCATTTGTTCAAGTATGATGGATGTGTGGTTGGGAAAAACATTGGACATGGGATAAGAAGGACTTTATGTTTCAATAATGACCATATATATTTTTGATTTCATGATCCTGAGACATTATAGGGACAAAGAATTCATATTTTGGTGATAATTGTCACACATTGAAATATGGAATTAGTTACGAAGCCTATTTGGTCATTTTATTTTTGGTTTCAAATTTTTTTGGATGTACATGATGGCATAAAAGATAGTTTTTTGGGATTTTTGGTTCAAAATGTCTAGGAATAGAGTCGTGGTTATTATTGTGGTCTTATTGTATGTTTTTTTGTGAAACAATAATTTTAAAATAATTTTCATTGGTGTGGTCTATGGTAGAATGAACAAATGATATCCCTACTCTCTATTAATCACAAACTCCACTATAGTCATGGTGCATCACATGGTAGAGCCAAAATGACCTTGGGTTTGAGACCAGGGTATGGATGGTCGACATGGTAAATTTACTAGGTGAGGAAAATATGTTGCGGTGGATTCAACCAGGGTCTGGTGCAAGGATTTTTAGTATTTGAAATTATTGAATTGTTCTGGATCTTTTGTTGGTGGTTACTCCTTCCAGAAGTTTCCTTTCGAGAGAGTTTTAATGTATCTATTGATTCAATTTATTTATATGAAATTGATTAATATATTCCCTTTATCTTGGATTCTAGATCTAAAATTAAATTAATGGATTTTTTGTACTCATATTCTATACAAAATTATCTTTGGTTGTTTTCATTTTTCTTGGGCACGATCCTTGTAATTCTATGATCATATGGACTAGATCTACTCATTTTTTTCATCACCAATTTCATTGGAAACATGTTTTTTCTATTCTAAAGGTAAGTGTGTCAATATTATGGTCTATAACTTTGTATTTCATAATGTTCTTTTGATTCTCAATTATTTTGGTCTATGAAAATGATTATTTGTAATCCATGAGTAGTGAATTTTTTCTCATTTGTCTATAGAATTGATTTCTAAAATTGGATTTTATTGGAATCCATTTGATACACGTGACATATTTTTTAATATTCCTCAAATATTATTTTAAAATTCAAGTGGTTTTATAATATTGTATGGGGTATAACTTCGATATTTGAAAAAAAATATTAAAATTTTGTATTTGAAATGAAAATCGATTTTCCTTTGAATTTTTTTTATGAATCGTGATTTTGGTTTCTTGAATTATATTGAAATATATTATCACATGGAGAATACCTTGGGGTATGGGTAAAGAGTAGACATATGAGAGACCTGGTGGGATTATCTTTCACTAGGGGAGGATCCCATTATTCCATTGATTATTAGTGGGTCGCCTTTCTAGGGGGATGATATTCCTAAACATTTAGAGACACTTATATCAGCTAGTGGTCTTGTTTGTATTCGTTGTGTACACCCTTGTGTTGTTAGAATCCCCTTTGTTTTTAGGGATACATTTCATGAATTCTCATTTAATAGTTTTATTTACATCTTTTTATAGATATTGATTATTGAAACCTGTTTTATACATCTTCTGATGCCACATGGATAAATGGTATGTCATAATTATTTTTTTATTTCAATATGGAATATATTTTAAATGAAAACTGAAGGATAATTTTATATGATAATGAAATGAATTATCTGTTTCAGAAATATATTATAATGCAATAACTAATGGATTCATGTGGATAGAAATATTGAAGATTCTTGGAAGTATCTAACTAATCTTTAGTGTTCACGTTATTTTTTTACATAAGGAATTTGTAGCCTTTGTTTTATAGGATACTATTACATGGATGAGGTTTATATATAGGATGACTCTCCTATTAATTATTTTCTACTGGGGGGATCTTTTGGGGGTGACATATGGTGATGAAGATATGGACCCATGGGTTGCTTCAGGATCAATGTTTTTTTTCTTATTACTTTTTCATTTAGACTATGGTATCTGGATTTTGGATATTACATTATAGTTTGGTTTTTTTAAATATTATTGATTTTCAATATTAGTTTTGATTTCATTTTTGTTTCAATCATATCAAATATATTTTTCAGGTTAACTAATTCCCATATTCCTTTGTATGATACCATGGTTCTTGTTTCTAGCCAGTGGTAATTAGGAACACACTTCGGGCCTTGTGACAGGACAATTCAGGTGACATTATGGATTGACCAAGGTAGGTATTTTATAATTTTATATTATTTTATGTGTTAGGATACTCATTTGGTTTTAGTTTGTTAATAATAATCCATGATAGATTATTATGCATAAACATAAGAGTTTTCATTCTAGCTATTATCCCATCCAATTTATTGTTTATACAACCTCCACATTATACGCAAATAACTATATTTATCATGGTTCTTGTTGGGTAAAACCATTTACTAAATCTAAAATGGTTATTTTAAGTACCAAGAACCTATATTTAGAGTGATAAAACATATTATTGTGAAAATAATTCCTATGATTCCCTAAATTATAGAACCTTCTTATAAACCTATGATACATTACGTTTATCCTATATAACATAGATTTTAATATGTTTATCCTATAATTTTTCATAACCTAATATGTAAAATAACTAGACCACACTCTGATAATAACTATAAAGCCCTATGAATAACAAAAATTCAAATTTCATGATTTTAGAAGAAAACTTAATAAAATATACAAAAAAACAGCCCAAGACCATAAGGGTTTAGTGTCTTTGGATACTAGATACATCATCAACTTATTTAATGAAATATATTCAATATCTAACAAAACATTCTTCTCTCATTGTACTGTCCATTGAAATATCCTACTTAAAGACTTTTCTCATAATGTGGGGAAATAGAAACATGATAAAGGGTGAGAACATATGCCTAGTGAAGAAAAAAATGGGGGCATATCAATCAATTATTGTATGAAAGAATACGATAGTAAAATGGGTATAGGATCATGATAATAAATTTCTAAATTCATACCCAATAATTTATATATAACAAATCATTTTTTTGGATATAAAATATTGCCATTACAAAAAAAGTGAGTCATAACATTGAAAAATCATCAATAATCAATAATGATCTATAAGATCATATCATAATAATAAGAAATGTAATAGTAGTGTGGAATAATCATTATCATATAAAATCATTTCACTATTCAAGGCTCGCTACCAATTCCATCATAACTATTCTTAAATAGTCCTATATTGAATTTAGTTCAAACCACATTCCTTTTTCTTCATGGTGGACAGAGCCCCATGTTGGATTCAGTTAACTCCCCATTCCATTACATATTATCTTGTGATATATAATTATTTAACTAATTAATTATAGGGATATATAATTCTAGTCCCATTAGAAACATGATGGAAACCATACTAAAGTGTGATAAAATATAATAAAATTATTTATCATTTCATCAAAGCATAATTAAACTGTGGTAAATAAATAAACATCATAAAAACATACTTTAAAAATAATCATCAGAAGATCTCTAGAGAATTAAATTGGATAGTATTATAAAATCATAACCCTAGGAAAAAAATTATGATCCTTAAAGATTATTTTCATCTATTAAAATTACTTCTAAAAAATCATTTGAAATATTCTTTTAAAAATAATTAAAAGAATAAATTTATTTTTGTAACATGCAAAAAATTAAAACTATCAAAACAAAGGTAATATGGTTCTATTTATAATACCATGGAAACATGTAAATAAATATTGATAAATAATAATAGTCTTGATAGTGGGAAAATTTTTCCAAGCCAAAAACATTAAAAATATTCTTTTATTACTTTTGTAAAAATTCAAAAGTTAATCACATAAAGAATATTTGAAAAGTGTACATTTAAAAATTTGTAAATAAATTTAATGGTATTAGAAAAGTATAGTTAAAAATAATTTAAAATTTTATATGATGTTTTGTTAATAAATTTTCTAGAACTTATATATAGAAGAGAAATATTCCCATGTAAAGAGAACAAATATGGTCAATTTTTCAAAAACAAATATTATCACTATATGTTGAGTAAAAAAGAGAAATATGGACAGAATACCTGAAAAAATAATAAATAAACATAGGAGAATAAAATATATTGTGGTTAATAAATAAATATCCTACAATTTTCTATAATGTAAATTCAAACATAAAAAATCCAGATAAAAAGTGATATTTTAACATAAACCCTTTCAATGATCCACGACTTGATTAATACATGATCTAAAAATTTATATAATAAATTAATATTTATTACACATATATATAACTAATATATTCATACTTATATTACTATATATGATTCAATAATAATTTTCAATCACCCATTTATTAATAATTCTTTACTAAAAACAATATTTTGTGTGTTTACTATTTTATTCATGCATGTTTTAGTTTCAAAATTCTATCCATTTCACATTGGTCACGGTTTTATCAATTATAAAATATTAAACAAGTTATAATAATCATTTTTATAAATTAAATATACCTTTATAACCATCTAAGTAAGTTGTACCTATAAAATAAATAGTATAGTTTCATGGAGACTATAGTTTGTATATAAACACGAACAATGTTTTCCTTTTACTAATGGATGAAAAATAAGTAAAGTATATTATTTTTTTCATTTAAATAATTATAAAAATATTTTTTAAGTATCATTTTTAAATGTTAAATTCATTATTATAACCATCCATGGAAGGTTTAAATGATAATAGAATCACATCGCTTCATAGAGGTGGTAGTCCCTACGTATGCATGAGAGACATTATCATTTACTGAAGAATAAAAGAGTAAGAAGTTTGATAATATTTTATATTTAAAATATTTTTATTATTTTATAAATAAATAATAAATTAATTAATAGAATATTTATATCCATATATGATCGGTGATGATGAAAAACAAAATACATCAGGTGGTAGTCCACACACACACACACATGAACGATGTTTTTATTTCCCATAGGATTGAAAAGAGGTGGAAAAAGGTTTCTACATAATAATAATGAAAATGATTTATAGATAAGCTACTAATTTAATAGTTTTATTGTGGTTAAAATATATTTTACAGAGGTATAATAGGAAATAAACTTGAAATAATTTGGTTCAGACTTATACCTCCTCTTTGGATTTTTTTCCTTTGGCTTATAGCCTAAGCATTCTAGGATTGTTTTTTTAACCAGGACCTCTAGGTAATGAGGGAATATTTGGGAAGGGATTTAGGTTTATATTGGTCTATCTATAGTCCTCAATGTGTTTGGATAAGTAATGAGATTTGGTTCCCTTTTATAAGTGAGGTGAGTAACACCCTTGTAAATATTAAATGTTTTTCAAATAATATAAAGTCAGTTTTATATATAAAAAGATGTTATACTTATTTAGGATAAATAATATTGATTATTAGTGATTCCAAAAAATATATGGTATTATTATGAAAAATTTATGGGTCTTTGACTTTATAACCATTCCAAAACAAAATTGAACCTTCCAACTACACTATTAAATTCACAGACCCAAATATAGTTTTTATTAGATTAAAATATAACATAGGTTCCAAAAGGTCATGAATGGGTTTCCAAGTTCAAGGAAATGTTTTTAAAAGATTTATTTTAAACCTTAAACCCATATTTTTCCACACAAATGTTTTATGTATTTAAGTCATTCTTATAACATAATGATGTCATAAAATTTACTGTATTTGTAAAATCCTTATTTTACACAATTCACCCAAAAATATTATTTTGGAAAAACCAAAAAAGAACTATAAGATAATTATGATATTATGATATAAAAAATGAACTAAATTTAATAAAATAAAACTCTTAAAGTGGTAGAAAACAATTTTAACATCTTCCTACAAAATCAGTACATTTTTTATAAAAATATATTTCTAGAGAATTAAATGAATTTAGTCTCAATATTTTCCAAGTAACAACCATTATATGATTATTAATTTAAATGATGAAATATATTATCAATAAATTTCATAAAATCATCAATATATAGTGATTAATTTAATTCATTATGATAATAAAACATTGTGTTCTTAAAAATAGTTTTCTAAAAAAAATATTTTTTCTACCTATGAGTTTCTCTTAATTTTTAACAAATTTATAATCAATGTTTGAATAGTTATTAATTAGTTAAAATGAATAAAAAATAATTTCTCAATAAATTTGATACTCTAAAAATATAAAATTATCTTTTAAATAAAACATAAAAAATAAAAATAAAACTTACCCTTTTTAAAAAAATATCCTTATAAACTTTAGCTATTATAATCATAATATGATTTAATTATCATCATTAAAAATTGAGTAATTATTTACTATGAATTATAAATTAAATTTATATTATGGAACCCTTTTTACATTAATATAATTGATACCCACCAATCCAATAATTGGGTTATTACTGTCATATTTAAATAAGAATATTTATATAGTATGTCATGGTCCATTTAAGATTTTTATTGTGTGCGGTGCATGATATAAAAATTAGTATACATTTAAAGGTATATAATCTAAAATAGAAAGGTGTTAAATTTAATACAATTTATGAATCCTTTACTGGCGCCATGTTTGTAGAAATCATTCACTTACAACACTTACTACCTTAGTAGATCATTAACCTTTCTGTTAGAGTGTGTTGGTGTGCATGACATTTGGGAATCTAGATGCTAATGTATCTTCATAATTTTATGACATGAGGGAATATTATGATCATCACATAAGGAATGAAGAGACCATTCTAAGGGTATAAATCTAGGAATGAATTTTATTTTATCTCTATTATTTCAGATCATGAGGACATGTTATGCTTTTCATATATCGAAATGATATATGGGTTGTCCTATACTCATAAAATAAGGAAGGATGGATCATACTCTGATCATTATATAGGGAATATTATACTAATCACATATGGGAGAATATTTTATCATATTCAATTAACATAGGGAATATTATGCTCCTTGCATAAGGGAGAATGGGTTTTCCTAGTTAAATCACAAATTTCCTATTATGCACGTCACATAATGAAATATGTGTCATCATAGGATCATCACAAAGGGAATCTTATTATTGTCATGTGCAGAAGAAGAATCCTATGATCATCAAATTTTGATATTATGAATCACATATAAGGAAGAACGGTTCATTCAATTCTCATCACATATGGCATCATATTCTCATCACAAAAGGAAGGATCATATTATACTTATCACATAAGAAATCATATGCATATCCCATAAAGAAGAATGAGTAACCTTATGCATTTAACATGAAGTGAGGTTGGTTTTTCAGTCTAAAAATATTATAAAGGAACTCATAGTTTTTGTTCCATCATATATACTCACAGTTTATAGTCATGTGGGAACATTTATCATTTAAAGTTTACTATAGACACTTAAGGTTTAGATTTTAATAGAGACACTCATTGTTTAGATCCCAGTGGGGACACTCACATTTTTTATTCGAGTGGGGACACTCATGGTTTTGAGTGTAGGGGGAAATAATGATTTAAAGTTTGGTATGGAAAGAATATAATGAAAAAAACTAGGAAAATACTTTGAGAGGATTATTTCTCCATAGGAAGTTGTTGGGTTTGGGGGTTTACACCTCTAAAGATTGAGATTTTATGGTAATGTTGCTGGAATTGAACCTCTAAGAGGGATTCTACATATATTATTGGTATAGTAAGTAGAACTCACATAGATTGAGGCATACTATTTAATATAATGTGACAGGACCGTTCTAATAATTTTGACATCATGAAGTGAGGATACTTTTTTTATGAATATGGTAACAACAATAGATTTAGTAGCTCTTATAAATTGCGATACTTGATGTTTTATTATAATAAAAAATGATATGTGTGGGTCCTAAAAGTAAGAAACCTATCCCTTACATGGAATAATTAATGATGTGTGAGGGGATTATATAAATTTCACTAAGTACTTCGCTGGGTAGGGAGATAAGAGGTGGTTGGATACAATTTTGTTCTTTCATATATATTTTTCATTAGTAAATTTGTATTCATATTATGTTTGTACCATGTTTTATCAAAAATCATAGAAGTTTCTTTAATAAAGGATTCATTAATAGGGTTACCCAGATAGAGGTCTCATTCCTAATAGGAAATGCATGATTCTTTGGATTGTGTGAGGATTTTCTCCCTTACATGAAGGTTTTTCTTCATGAAAGGGAATGGTGAAAATAGTTATAAATATTTTATCAATAAATTTATATGATTATTATAACAACCTATGATTTTAAAATAACACTATGTTTGATAGCTTACATTATATAGAACAATAAGCTTAAACAAACTCCAAAATATTATTATCATAACACAAAAATTATAAACTAGATATTAAATTGGAGAGTCTGAATAAGATTAACAACATTATAAAATAAATATTAAGTTAATATTCAATAAATATTTAATTATTCCTCAGAAATAAAGACAAAATTTTTAGTAAATTCATATTATTCTTCAAATATAATGTTTAATAAAAAATTAATTTTTATTAATTTATACTGGAAAATAAATATAAATATTTTTTGATTATTTAGTAAAATGTATTTATAAAATTAATATCATTTTTGGGATCATCACATCAAATTTATATTAGGGTATTTTTTATGAATTTTCTAAAAATATTGATTTTTGAATTAAAAAGTGAAAAATTTATTTTTAAGAAATATCATAATTATAATAAAATATTTATTATATTATCATTTAAAATTTATTATAAATTTTTATTTATCAAAATGTTTTTATGAAATTTCCATAATACACGATGTTCCACATTTATAAACACATTCTTTTCATTTTTGAAATACCAAGATTTTAACTTATTAAAAGAACTATTTTTAAATGATGTACATGTAACACATTAGAATTAATTTTTACAAATTTTATAAATTAAATAATGTAAAACGGATTCCATATTTGGAATAAAGGGTTTAAAATTTGTTAATAATTTTATTTTATTTTTTGGAATAAAAAAAATTATCGTGGAAGAAAATTATTTACCACAATATAGGATAACAAATGTGGCACATTAAAGTTAAAAAGTAAAAACCCAAAATACATAAAAACAAAAGAATTAAATGTTTGTTTTATTTTTTAGTAATCATAACCACACTTTAAAAAATTAATTATTTACAAAATTCATGGGAATTAATGCCATCAAAATTTGGTTGTATTTAAATATAAAATAATCATCATTCAATCACATAAGACCACCCCTCCTCAAGTATAATTCCCCCCCCCCACACACACACCACCCAATTTCTCCTCAAAAGCCTTGAATATATTATAATATCTAAAGAAAATATCATATGAACTCAGCCCATGTCCATGTTATTCTGTTCTCTTCAAAATACCAATTCCATGTTCCTTAAGGGGTATCTCAAGCAGGTGATATTCAAGAGGTAACATTCTCAAATCTCCTCTCTTAATTTCCTTTCTTATTCTACCTTATACTCGCATCATTAATCTATTAAAAAATACAATTTAATTTATTTACTGGAATTTTATATTGTGAATGTGATATCTTATATCCATCTATTTTATCATCTTCTATTATTCAAAGAAACTGAACCATTTTCCAAATCATAGAGGTTAACCATCTCCGTGGATAATGATTTTTTATTTTACATTACCACCTTCAAGACCTGTCATACAATTATTATTCTAGTTAAATAATATTTTAATTGTTATATAATAATCGATTTAATGTTATGGAACTAATATATATATATATACAATATTTAATAAAATGAAACAAGTTCGGAATGGTTGAAAACCATCTAAAATAAAATAAACATTAATCATTAACTTTTATCAAATGAATCATCCTCATGTAAGAAGAAGAAAGGATATATGGGACCATTTAAAGTTGTAAAATTTCATTAATATGATTTCATTTAACTTTTATAGTTTTATTTCAATTTTACCACAACATCCATAATTATAAACAAGTGAAATGACCATGAAATAATGAAATTATCTCACCTGAAATAATAAAAATAATGAAATTATATAAATGAATGGTTGGGAATATGTTATAAAAGTATTGTATAAGGTATTATAATTATGAACATAGTTTTGGAATAAATTAATAACATTATTTTAACAATTATACAAGTGTTTTAACTATTAAAACCTAAGGGGATGTGTTAGGTAATAGACTTATTAACTCACTTTCCATTTGTTGGGATTAATTTCTACTCAGTTGATTTTCCAAGGCTAAGGTCATGTGTGAAATTAATTTTTATTAATTTATGTTGTAATTCCACTTGTTTTCAATGGATTTATAGTGGATACACAAAATCTATTCATTTGATTAATGCTCACTTCAAGGATATGATATTTTGTGGTACTTTTTTTAAAAAAATATTACCATTTTTAAAGTTTCCCTTAAAATTATTTTTTTTATATGTCCATGTATTCTATAATTTTTTTTAAAATGTTTTTAATATTCTCATATTACTATTTAAAGTCATTTATAATCATGTTTTACTTTTTATAAAATGGATTGAATTGTATATTTTGTATTTTTCTAAATAAGTTTCTTTTAGAATTTCGACAAAAATACAGAAGAAAAGTTTTTTAAATTATATAGAATAAGATTATTTTTCCATCTTTATGAAGCCTTAATGTTTTCATCTTAATTTTCAATTTTATAATTCTATATTATAATATTTTTTTCTTCTATAAATTTTGTTTGTTTTAAACATAAGTGATTTTCAAACTGAAAATGATATTTTCCTCAAGAAATTTTCAATGATAATTTCTTTTCTAATATCCATTGTTTAATATTATGATTCATTTATTTTTATCCCTTATAATACCATATTCCATATTTTATTAAATATTTTATCATCAGTTTGAATGTGGATGTACTATTTTGATTCCATTCACCATATTATTGTATATGGTTTGAGATTATGTCCAATATTTGGAAAACATATTCAAATTTCATTTTATAGTTTTAATAAAAAATTAAATATTGATTATGTTTCAACCCTTTCATATGAGGAATGAATTTTACTTAGTAAGTGACTTGTGGGGACCATAATATCCCCTCGATGCATCGTTAGGTCTCGTGAGATAAAATAGTTTGGGTATTGCCTTATGTTTTACCCATTTATGTATTGTGGCATGGATGATGCCTTGATAGTAGGATATTCTATTTGAAATTATGTATTACCTCATTATGGGACTATTTAATGATATCCATGTGATTATTGAATTATTAGAATATCCTTGGTAATTTTTTTTATCTCATAGGAATATTTATTTGTAATTATTTTATCATATTTAATTATATTCATATTATGCTCAAGTTATCCATTAAATGGCTTGTGTTTCAGTTATTTACCTTGTAATAGTTGTTAATTATTATTTATGATAGCTTTTAGATTACTTAACCCTTATTTATAATATGTGATAACCCCTTTGTTATGTTTTTTAATAGTATTCCAAGATGTTTATTATGATTGATATACAGGGTTAAGTTCGAAGAATATTGGTGTCCTCAATTTATTTTCTATATTGTATTTTATATTCTCAATTATAATGTATGCGTTCAGTATGTATCGAGTTTTCCAAAATATAAAAATGTATTCAGATCTTCAGGATGTGATTCATTATATATCGTGCCAATGTAATAAAGTAACCACTAAATTTGGTATATGAGGTTCGGGGTCTTGACAGTTGGTATCAGATAATGTTTAGTATAATAAATGATAACAAGATTTTGGATAATATAGATTAGAGAAATGAATCCTATGATAGAATTTGGGAAAATTCGAAAAGAAAATGAAATTATTATTTAGAGATTAGTTATTCCTAAATTTTAAATTTACTTAGATTGGATTTTCTAAGATACATTATGTTTCAAAATGTTATGATCAAATATAGTGTAAAAAATTATATATAAATTGATCCTAAAATAATTAATTAAAACCATATCAATTCACATATTCTATGTAGGGATTCCCCTGGTTTTCTAGATAATGAAGTTAGAGATTGAGTTGCAGCTGGATATGAACAACTTATAACCATACTGGGATAGCTGAAATAGGTTATGAGAAATGACCAAACATATATAGAACTACCTACTGATCCAAAGCATGGTATAATAATTCTATACCAATTCATGCATCAGAAACTTCTTAAATTAAATGGAACTACATATCCATTTTTATATAAGCAATGGATATTTCCCTTATAAAATATATTTATTTCCTTGGGAAGTAAAGAAAAGTATATGGTTATCATGGAAGATTATTATCTATTTGTATATGAAGATCAATGGTGGTCATCAGTTCAAAATAATAAGGATATATAAGATATAGAAAACATGAACTCAAAGGATTTTTAAGAAACTTTCTTGGAAAAATATTTTCTTTCATAAAAACAAGAAAATATGGAGAGACAAGTATTGGGTCAGAGACAAAAAGAAGAATAAAATGTTTCTAAGTATTAAGATATGTTTACAATCTATCCAAGCATTCTATGGACTCCATAATGAATCCAAAGTATAACATTAACCATTTATTTATTGCTTTTAAATAAGTAATTTGAAGGGAACTAATCTGAAAAAAATTGTCAACATACAAGGATAGAGTATCATGTGCCATCCATACATAAAAACATTTTTCCAAGTCTTATGATTTATGAAGGAGAGAAATATAATAAGAGGATGTAATATAAAAAATAGATAATGTGAAGAAAATTAAGAATGAGTTTTCCACACAATATATTTTTTGAAAGAAATACATGACTACATTCTTAAAAGGGAATGCGATTTTGTTACAAGTGTGGAGAGAAAGTCCACCAGTATCATGATTGCAAGTAAAATAATGAATTTCTGTAATCATCCAACTTTATGGAGGTGGGGAACTATAAAAATTAATTCCCATTAATCAAGGTAATATACCTTAGAAGACTCTAAGGGATCAAGTTCATTCTTATGCTATTGATATAGCTAAAATAGAATGATTATTGTGCATGTGTTTTTAGATACATGAAATATGTAGTATGAAATTATCATTATAATAAGTATGAAACAAAGAAAGATTATAATGTAGTGATTTTTCGTTAAGAATTTTGGATGATATATTTAATATAACCCTTGAATAAGAAAAGTGATTCAATGAAATGTTGATATTTTTTAAAACACACTAAAGATAAACCTATATATAGTTATAGTGTTGATATAATGATATTGGGATTAATAAATGATTTATATTGATAAAGTAAATAGGATAGAGAATATTACAATGTAGATGATTAATAATTTTTTGATAAAGTTTTTTATGATACCATTTATGGAGTTAACAATATTTTTTGATTTTAGGAAAATATCCAATAATATATGTTTTTCATAAGGAATAAAGAATCATGCGTGTTTTCTATAAGGTTTTTTTTGGAAATTTATGTTATTTTCATGTTTTAATAGAATACATGATGAAGGTGTTCACATGACTTATATGTGATGATTAAGATTTACTTTATGTCGTTTGAAAGATTAATGGTAAGATCATTTTGGAAATATAGTAACATTCTCTCTACAGTTTTAGATTTTGATATTTTGGAATATTTATATGTTTAACCATTTTTGAAATGGTTTATGTTGATCTTTTAATGAGTTTTTAAATACTAATATATTTATGAAAATTGGATAAATTATGGAAACTATATTGGTTTTGGAAATTTTTTGAGATAGATGGAAAATTTTTTTGAGATAAATGGAAAAAATGTCTCTTTATAGAACTTGTGATCTATTACAAGTGACTTTTAGTGCTTTAGGAATAATGGATTAATTTTTTATTTTCATTTTTTTGAGTAAGGTATGACCTTACTATGGACTTTTTCATCGGATTACCAATGACTCTAACAGATAATTATACTATATGGGTTATTATATTTTTGGAATGCAAAATGAGACATATGAGATAAACTTTGATATAAAAAAAATTATTTAATCAATGATATATTAATGAATTTTTAGAATGTTGTAATTCTTATATTAATATTACTTTATAAAAATGATAGCCTATAGGTCAGATGACAACCCATCGCATCCAGAAAGGGCGCAAGGCTTGAACCCACAACTGAAGGGTGATAAGGGTGCATCACCTATCATTGTACCACATGATTACCTGGTTAGTATAATATATATTTATTTCTTTAAATGGAATTATAGATCAAGGATATGTTCATTTTATCAACCCTATATGATTTTGATAAATATAATATTTTGGAATTTTATTTCAGCAATAATGTTTTAATTATGTTTTGGATAAAAATACAAGTTTATAGTGGAATTTTTTAAATGGATGAGGCTATACCTATCAAGTAAATATATTTACTTATTTTCATACTATAAGAATTAAAAATATTACCCAAATCTTGAAATTTGTTTTAATAAATATGTTATTCTTTTGATTTTCTTACCAAGAAATCAATGAACTTTTAACACATCACCGATTTACAATTTTTAGATGGTAAACATTATAATTACCATGTTATCTATCACTACCCCTAAGAGCATTATAGTTTTATTTCCTTTCATGATAATGTTTTCACTTCCTAGTAATGTTATATTACATAGAAACCTACTTTTACAGTGACCTTCACAATTTCATTTTTTTCATTTTAAGAGGATTTTTTAGTAACCCTTTTATGGTGTTAGATTTCCATAAGGTAATTTTAAAATTTGAACTCCATAGTTACAAATTATAAGTTTAAATTTTGACAATTCAATTTATTGAAGTAGTGAAGAATGTGACACCTTTTGATTTTAAAATAAAACTATGTTCAATAGCTTACATTGCACAGAATACTTAGCTTAAGCATACTCAAAAATATTTTTATGATAACAAAACTATTATAAAAAATCCATTAAATTGGAATATGTTAATAAAATTAACTATTGTATGAAATAAATATTAAGTTCATATTCAAAAAAAATATACCTTGTAAAAAACATAAAAGATTATTAAAGTCATTATATTCTTCAAATATAAATTTTAACCTAAAAGTGAATACAATTATTATCTATGGTAAAATATGTATAATTAATTTTCATTTTTGGACTACATAGATCAAAATTAGTTTAGGGTAATTTTTTTGGAATTTTCTAAAAAAGTTGTTTTTTTGTCAAAAAAGTAAAACAATTAATGTACCTAAATACTATAACATTAAATAGTTGGTTGATATGTTTATCAATTAGAAAAATAATTTATGACATTAATTATCAACCAAATTAAAGGTAATTAATCCCACCCAAATTTTTTTGTCTTTAAATATAAAATATTCATTATTTAATCACATAAAACCACTCCTCCTCAAGTATAAATATCACCGCTTGCCACCACCTTTCTCCTAAAAACCCATGAATATGTTCAAATATGAACAAAACATTATCCACCAAAGTCTCCCCACATCCATTTTATTATGGTATCACCCAAATACCAATTCCAATTTCCATAAGGGGTCCTTCAAGTAGGTGACATTAAAGATGTAACTTTCTCAGATCACCTCTCTTAATTTCCTTTATTCTTATAACATATCTTCTACTAATTTATCAAAAAAATCATAATAACTACAGTATAATTTATAGAGTGTAATTTTATATTTATGAGGTAATTTATTTTATCTATCCCTTTTCTCATCTCCCTTTATTAAATGGAACAATACCATTGTCCAAATTATAATAGTTAACTATCTCTGTGGTTAATGACTTTTTTTTAATTGCTTCCTTCAATGCTGGTCATATAAGTAATATTCTTATTAAATAATATTTTAATAGGTATATTATGACATATTCCATTCTCGATAAAATATATATAAACATAATATTAAATAAAACGAAACTTGTTTCTGATGTTTAGAAAAACAACATAAATAAACTACACATTTATAATTAAATTTTATCAAATGAATTGTTCTTATGTAGGAAAGAAAAGTGTTATGTGAGACCATTTAAAATTATCTTAGTTCATGAAAAAAAATTCATTTAACTTATGTAGTTTTATTTTCATTTTAAAAGAACATTCATAATTATAACAAGTGAACCGACCATGAAAACACGAAACAAATGCACCCAAAATAATAAAAATAATAATATATTATTAATTAATGGGTATAAATATTTTATAAAATGATCATTTAAGGTATTATAAATATTAATATAGTTGTTTAATAAATTAATAAAATTATTCAAACCATTATACATTCGTTTTAAGTACTTAAAACTAAAAGGGAAGCGTGAGGTAAGAGATTTCTTAACTCAATTTCCATTCATTGGGTTAATCTATAATTAATTGGTTTTATCATTTTAATATTATGTTTGAAATAAATTTGTATTA